>JAQPPZ010017092.1:8252923-10925847 GCA_028583015.1 Wollemia nobilis
TTTTTGGAAGAGGAAAGTTGTCTTTAGGGCATGCAGCGTTGATATCTCTAAAATCGATGCAAACCCTAACTTTGGTAGCTTCTTTCTTGGTGACTGGAACTACATTTGAGATCCATTCAGCATAATCAATAGCTTGTATAAAGATAAAATTAAGGATTTTTTCTAATTCCCCTTTGACTAGCAAAGCCACTTTGGGATGCATTTTTCTAAGTTTTTGTTTAACCGGTTTAGCATCCGGATGGATCACTAGATGATGCATGACTACAAAAGGGTCTGGACCTGGCATATCTTCGTATGTCCAAGCGAAGACATCTTCATACTATTTAAGGAATGCAATGTATTGTTCTTGTTTTTCTGGACTTAGTTCTGCTCCAATATTGATTATGTGAGGATTGTCCTCAGTTCCAATGTTAATTTTAATGAAATTTTCTACCTCCATGTGTAGATCTCTTTCAAAATTAGGTGGGGCGGGTGAAACGCCCAATTCTTGTAATTCTTGTAAGGTTAATTTAGATAATTCATTCTAAGGATCAGTGGCCTCAAGTTGGGCTATAGTTGGTATAGAACCATCAAAATAAAACCCATTGTGTAACATCTCTTCAACAGAGACATCATGGAAGATATATCCTTCCAACTCTTCATCGGGGTCAGCAATCATTTCAGGGTATGCTATGGATAGCATGTTGCATGAAAATGATTGATTATTAAGAGGCAAATCAACATGCCTATCCAAATAATCTTGATAGCATATGAGGTGATCATCCTCTTCAAAAGGAAAGGGTTGTTCCTTACTATGAAATAGGCCCACACCACAGCAGGCAGGCCACGGTTCTACCTCGAAAGGTTCTTTCATGCCATTTTGGAAAGGTCCCAAGCCTTTCCCTTTATATCCCATTTTAAGCATCATGGGTTTAGCTTTAATATAATCATTGGTAAAATAACACCGAGCGTATCCCTCATGATGAGTTTTGATATTCCGAGGGATTCTTCCCCAGTCATATCCTTTATAAATGAAGGCACAACTCCCGACTTGGTAAATACTTCCCATAGGTTGTGGTAGGCCCAAAGTATGAAGAGATGGCGGCAATTTATTTAAAAGGTTTGAATCTTGCATGAAATCATTCATTTTTTCTGATATTAAGGTTGTAGATAAATCTGGTAATAGTTCATCAGAAAGGGCATAAGATGTAGAAGGTTTATTACCTATGTCTTGAGATGTGGAAGGTATGATAGATGTGTCTAGAGGTTTTGAATTTGTAGGGATAATAGTTGAAGGATTGGTTGTAAAATATTTTTGAGGTTCTAGAAGAATTTGTTTAGAGGGTTGTTGATCTATATAGGAGGATGAAGTTAATGGAGGGGAACTAGGTGAAGTTATGGGTTTATGTTTCATAGTTTTAGATGAAAAAGAAGAACTAGGATGTGTGGATGACAGAGCTGGGCAAAATTGCACTCCAACTAGTTCTACCAAAGCACACATATCAAAAGTTCTAGGGTCACCGTGAATAGTGACCAACTGATTTTTAAACTCAAATTTAACACATTGGTGTAAATTTGATGGGACTGCTCGCATGGCGTTGATCCAAGGGCGACCCAAAAGTATATTGTACGATGTTGGGCAATGTACAATAAACACGATTGTTTCTAGGGTTCTAGGACCAACTTGCAATGGGAGGGTGATAACTCCACATGTTTCTTGTGTTTTGTCATTAAAAGCTTTGATGATCATATCAGTTTTCTTCATTTCATCACTTCTAAAGCCAAATCGTTGGTAGAAGTCAAAGGTGCAAATGTTTAGAGATGAGCCATTATCAATCAAAACTCATTTGACAGCTACATCTCCAATTAAAGCAGTAATGTATAAGGGATTGTCCTTATGTAAACTATGTTGTGGGATATCTGTATCCCTAAAGTCAATACAATCAATCTCTCGAGTGATGATCGTATGGGCCATAGCTTCAGGTTGAATGTTTTGAGGTACCATCATTTGGCTCAATGTAAGCATCAACTCATCCCTATGGGTGGGAGAGGATCTCAATAAATCTAAGAGGGAAATTCTGGCCGTAGTGTTGGACAATTGCTCCTTAATGCTGTAAGGGGGTTTAGATTGGATATTAGGAGCATGATTCCCTTTATTAGGGTTTTTCAGAACGAATGGAGCTGATCCATCATTCTGGTTTGGTTCTTGTTGGGAATTTTGAGCTTGTTGTTGTGTAACGACTCCAATGGTTCCTACAGTGTTATAGTGATGACGTTGAAACGATCTCGGTTGAGAATTTATGGCTTGTTCATAAGGAAGGACTATATTAGAAGAAGGTCGAGTAGTGACTCTTCTAGGAAATGGTTCTTCTGGAACCATAGCATCTGTGACAGGTTGAATAGGATCTGATTTGTTTTCAGAACTATTCGATTGATTTGAAGTAACGTCTAGTTCACTTTCACTATCTGATTCTATATCACTAGAATCAGAAGTTTGAAAATTATGTAAGGGCCTGGTTGTAACTAGGGATAAGGTCGTGTCAAATATTTGAGAATCCTGAACAGGTAATTATCCGCTAATGGTTCCTACATATCGGGTGGGAGGGGGAACATTATGATGTTCGATTTGATTGGCCACCTCTTTACCATGTCTTGGTAAAGGGTGTTGAAATATGTCTAAAATTTGATTTGCGTTTTGATTTTGATTTTGGGGAATGGTCTTTTGAGTATTATTAGGAGGGTTTTGTTTATGTTGGAAGGCTTGCACTTCCATTTCATTATTATCAATCAGATCTTGTATTTTATGTTTTAATCTCTTACAAGTGTTGGTAGAATTTCCAGGTCCTCTAAGGAAATCACAGTGCAAATCAGCTCTATATCCGGGTATACTTGGGTCAGGTTCCCGGATAGCTGGTATTTGGATCAAACCTCTTTCGAGTAATTGAGGTAAAATAGTTGACAAAGGTTGGTTTAATCTAGTGAATTCTCGAGGAGGCTTCTCAGGAGGTTTCAATATGAATTTTTCCGTTGTCTTCGTTGCATTGATATTAGCAACATTTTTGCTGTCAGTGACTCCGTCACAGACAACCTGTTTGTTTTTATATTGATTTCTAGATGTTTTCTCATCATCCTTCTTCCTAATTTGGCCTCTCCTAATGAGGGCATCTTCTACTCTTCGAGCTAAATCTATAGCTTGATCGAAGGTAGTTAGGGTAGCGGTTGATAGTTCATAAGATAGTTGTTCTTGTAAATTGTTGATGAAAATGTCTAAAATTTCCCTATAGGGTAGCACAAAGTGCAGTTTTCCTGTCAATTGCCTCCATCTAGCTAAGAAATCGACAAAGCATTCATCCTTATCTTGTTTTAAATTGTATAGGTCTTTAATAGTTACATGCCTCTCGATGTAGGCACTAAATTGATGGACAAATGATTCAGCTGTTTCTTCAAAGTTTCTCAAAGAGTGAGTGGGCAATTGGTAGTACCACTCTAATGCCATTCCACCTAAAATTTTGGGGAACATTTTTAGTAATAGCAAGTCGTCATGCGATATGTCATGACATGCTATCCTAAACATGCGAAGATGCTCTATGGGATCTTCGGTTCCTTTATATATAGGTAGAACAGGCATGGGAAAATGTTTAGGATATGGTTGAGCTACAACTATGGGATCCAAAGGTTGACTACAGATCTCTCGATAATTATACGAGGGATGGTAGGGATCTATCTGGTCCATACGTGAAGCCAATTGTTTCACCATAGCTTCCAAATTACTAGTTTGCCCCCCATATTGGTTTGGTAGGGCATTGACATAAGTGTTATAGGCATATGATGGAGGAACATGCAGGTTAGATTCCATGTTACTGTTGTGTAAAGTATTGGTAGGAAAAGTATTATGGAGGGATTTTGAAGTTGGATGATGTTGTATTTCGGATTGTTGAAAATTTGTATTTGGCTTAGTTTTAGGTTTTTGTTTACTTAAAGCATTTTGCTCAATAGTTTGGTAGAACAAAGTAGTGAAGGGAATTTTCTTTTGTGCGGGAGTGATTTTAGGTTGAGTAACAGGTTCCTTAGGAGGTTGGGTAACCTGTTGTTTTGACATGCTTTGGGCTATAGTGACCATATCCGTATTGGATGGTCCACCCTTGTCACTTTCTTGATCAATGAAAGACAAGGGATTAGTCTGCATATTGCACATATATTCCATAGATGCTTGAGTTTTACTAATTTGCCCTTTATCAAGGCGAATTGCCACATTAAGGTCATAAATGTTTTCCATGAGAAATCTCTTGAAATTTTCTGCATTGTCAAAGGCAATAGCTCCATTTGGAGCTACTCTAGGGGATGAGGATCCATCCTCTTTAACACTTGCTTCTTATTCCTTCTCTTCCCCTAAGTCTTCATCTGATTGACCTAGAGTTTCTCCTTCCGTATTTGAATCTCCAAGAAGGACATTTGGGTTTTCAGTTGTATCTTGTAACCAATCTTCTCCTTCCCCTAAAGTTTCTTTGCCATTCCTAAGTTTAGGCATGGTGCTAAGTTTTGATTTCAGCAAATATATATATATATATATATATATATGCAACAAATTAAGAGGTATATATTATTTACTATATACCTACTATAATATTTGAAATTGAAGTGTTTAAGTTTTTGCTAAGTTTTTTGATTTTTTTAGTTTTTCTTTAATTTTTTGAAATAATACAATAAAGACAGCAAATAAAACAATAGATGCACGCAATAATAAGACTGAAAGTAAATGAGCTAGTTTTCTATGAATAACTTATGAATATCATTAATAGGTTCGAGTTGTTCAGGGGTCATGAAATGTTCTTCAAATTGAAAGTTTTCTTTTAAGAATTTGATGAAAAGGGCTATGGTAATATTATCTATCTCAGATGCTGGTTGATAATAATAATTCTCACGACAATATTTACAATATAACATAGCTCTAGGAGTTTTGTTCCATCTTCTCCTAATTATAAGATCAGCTTCTAAGGAATCTATATGAACTAGAAATGGGCGCACTATAACTGTGTCTTCGAGATTTTCCTTGAAAGTTAAAATTTTTGAAGATACAAGAGCTCTCCTATAGGCTAACCATCTATGGCAGGCTCTCTGAAGTTCATGATAAAAAACTAATTGATGAGGATCCAGGATTCTATCCAAGACTAGCCTCTTAATCTGTTTAAGTTGTGTGGACCTAGATGAGATGATACTAAGTCTCCTGTCAAGTTCATCCCACAAGGATTGATTTCTACTCATTTCAGGGATACTAAGGACAGAATTAACTTCTATAGCTACCAATTGATTTTCTACGTTTATAGTAACTACTAACCTCTTTTTAGGAGCTACCATCTAAACATGACTTTAAACCTTAAATGTTTTAAAATGCATCTAAGTTTTAGTTGTTCTAATTTTTTTTTGTTTTGTTTTTGTTTTTGTTTTTGTTTTCAAAAGGTTATGATGCATTCACGTCGGGTTCACCAAAATGTATCGCTCCAAATTTTTTGCATCCCTACCTTCAGGGTATAGGATCCGCGCCCGAAAGGAGGATGGGAAAAGGATGTCTCGATACCTCGGACTGAGAGGAATTTGTGAAGGTCCCGCCTCTCAAGGGAGGTGTATTTTGGTGATTTTTCGACGGATGGTGGGTTCACCAGGAAACATTTAGCGGCAGTTTCCATGCGTAGGTTTTGGAATGTGTTTAATGAGTTTGTTTTAACCTTAAGCATTCATATCCTAGGTTTGGCCGAATGAATCTAAATTAAAACTACATGAAAATGCAACTTTCATGAATATAGCAAACAAATTTGAAAGCAAAAAATAGAGAATTTTACAGAATGACAATGAAAAATACCTGATCCGGATGTCTGCAGAAGATTCTGACGTTTGAAGCAGTCTGGATCGCCTGTAATCTGACAGAATCGTCTGTAATCTGATAGAATCGTCTGAGACTGACAGATTCATCCGAGATCTGACGAATTCGTCAGAAGAATTCGCCAGAGACCTGCAAGATAGAAAATAGATGCAAAATACAAGAAATTCTATTGTGCTAACAGAGGCAAATTACACCAAATAGCAATATGAATACTGAACAATATTTAAGAACAGAATTTAAAGCCAATTACTATACTTTAATAGCAAATCATGAACTTAGCATGCAATCTAAGCTAAATGGGTGAACTCCAAATGCAAAATAACATAAAAACTGAATAAATAATCTAATTTACAAAATAAAATGATAGAAATAGAGTTGAGAAAAGCAAACTCCAGGCATTGATTGCCTCGATGTGGACTACAGTCGAGATCGTCTCGCATCAGTATGAAATCGTCTCGCATTTGACGGGATCACCTCCGATCTGAACAGGTTCATCGACGACGATGGATGCTGGCTCCGACTGAAAAACAATGATGTACCTGCAATAAAATCAATGTGGAACTAGTGCAAATGCAAGATTAGGGTGTTCTAATGTAGAGGGATTCACTTTGCAAAAAAATTCAGCCAAGGGTTGGGGAGGGAAAATCTTAGAGATTAAATAGGCTTAGGGGGAGTAGTTAGGAGGTTGGAGATCATCCCAATTTGGGAGATATCCAATGGGGGAGGGTCCCAATGGCACAGACACGCTTCTGCCCAGATTGGAGACCCGTTGGAACAGATTCCAACTATGTAAATTCAATTTTTTGACAAGATCGTCTGGACGTCCTAGTCCAAACGAAATCGTCAAATCTGGGGCGATATCGTCTGATCGGCGACGATATCGTCAAACGGTCAAAAAAACCTCTAAAATTGGCATGGAAAAGGGGGAAACGAAATACTCGACGATTAATGGACGGTTTGGGAGGTTAAATTTGAATTTAAAATTATTTACTAAGGTGAATGTAAATTTTATAATTTTACTACGCCAATTTTAGGGTGCTACATTCTTAAGTTTGAAAGTAAAGGAAAATATATATAAAATTAAAGATATATATTATAAAGGAAAATATGCATATATTATTATGCATATATGGTACCTTAAGTTTGGTTATTATTGTTATTACAAATATTTGTTATATATATCGTATGTGTATAGCAAAGCATATGTTATAAACAATGCTAATGGAAACTAAAGGAAAGAAACATGGTATAATTCCTTGTTGTCCATGTCATAATGAATGGAAGAATAATTTAGTAATTACTCGTAGTGATAATGATTATGTGGAAATATGCCTCTATGTTCTCCTAAGTGAAAAGTGAGGGAGGTTGGTTGAGGGGGAAATTATGGATGGTATTCTAGGAAAAAGAAAAAAAAGTGTTATGTATGTTTTGTGGAGTTGGAATCTGTGTGGTAAGAGTTCAATTGATTCCAACTTCAAACAATTGTTATAGGTGTGCCTGTTATATTTTGTTGTGTGTTGATATATTTTAAAAAGTAGAAGGTTATATATATTGCCAACAATACTAATGCTTTAAACCTTGTTTGAATGCTTTTTGGAATATGTCTTCCCAAAAATGCAATTATTGTTTGAAAATCCTGTAAATGATGTAAGCATTATATAACCATTGTATTGCCAATACAGTGGTTATAAGGGAATTTTTGTTGAGTAAAAACAAAAATAGGATATATTTTATTATTTAGGTTGTGTTAATGCAACTTGATTGTGATAGAAAATTGTTTACCTTTTGGAAGTGATTGCAATTACATGGTTAATAGCTGAACTCTATTTTGTACGCAGTATAAAGTTAGAAATATGAGTTCAAGAATAAATGGCACATCTGTGAAAATAGGAATAGCACTAGGTCTGAAAGGATATTTAAATCTGTGTAATCCTAGTGTTATCAAGATTCCTAAATGTGTGAATATTTATGAAATTTGGTTGATTGTGCATGTGAAAGGTAATGTTTATGTTATTTTTGAGTGAAACCTATGTTGTGGGTGAATGCATGTTTGTGATTAGGGAAAACTTGAATATAGAAATTTTAATGTAGGCATAATGATTTGCTTGAGGTGAGTTGGATGTGTCATAAACCCAGGGTTATGCATAGTGGCGAATATTCACAAATTGGGCGAATATTAGGATTTTCAAAATTAAAAATTGGCAAATATGAGGACCCTCAACATCGGCCCATTCGTCTAAAAATTTTAGGACCAAATTTTTCTTAGGGTCAATTTGCCACAATATATATCCAAACATAGGCATATTTGTATTTGATGGAAAGCTCTTTCAATCCTGATCTAGTGGTGGTGTTGTTATGAAGTTATAAGATGATTTAATAGGTCAAAAGTGGCCCCAAATATGAACCTATATTTTAGGTCTTCAAATACCCCATATTTTGGTATGAAGATGCTCGATTTGATTTGCGTAGGATTTTCCATGATTTACCTTGATTTTGATTAGGATTCATATTTTTTTTACAAGTACATTTTGAGTCCAACCCCTTATGCATAACCCTGCATGAACCCATAAAAATGGTTTAAATCATAGGGGAGATACTTGTGCATCCTCAAATTTGTGCATGTTCTTGAGACAAGAATTTTGGTTGCTACTTATATATCTGTCCAATTAATGTTAAATAAAACCGGTTGTTAGTGTGACCACGTTCGATTGCAGTGATGTGTTGGCTTATATCTCTATGTAGAGTTGTGCACAGTTTGATTCTAAAAATAAAAGTACAATTTTTTTAATATATATATAGCTTATCTACTCAAGTTGTATAATATTGATTTGCCTATAAATAGCCTTGCGTGGTATACATGGAAGGATAGAGGAATGAAGTATTTATGAATGTTTATTTTAGAGAAATAATAGAATGTCACCTTGATTATATTCCAACTTGTCTTATAATATGGATAGAAATAGAATAAAATTTGAGCATCGTTGCTCCTGAAAATTCATGTGATATATTTAATATTAAATTATGAATATAAATATATGACTAGAGAAAATGTTAGAGAAAGAAATCATCTTCATCGTCTATAAAAATAATAATCCCCATGCTATAATTGTTATTTAATAAATATGTAAATCATTGTGTGATTCTTGTAAAAATTTGGCACTACATCTTCTATCTCCATTACAAAGTATTTGAAACTCTTTTAATAAATATTGCATATAACGAGTATGGTTTTACCATATAATTCATGGAGCAATGGAAAATATAAATAGTTTTATTAGAAATTATAAAAGAAACTGCGTGTAGCGATATCCCAACCAGAGTTCATTAAAGATATATATAGTAAAGAAAAAATATTCATTTATGATTAAAAGGTTGACCCATCAGTAGTCTTCCCGAGAAAAGGTAGAAGTGATAGTCATTTACCAATTATGGTGTGTGCCTAAGCACCTTATTAATTAATCCCAAAAGGGTGAAGAAGGAGAGGAAGTCCAACCCCTTCTTAATACCTATTATTTTATATAGAATTGAACTATGATTAAATTAGAATATTTTGGGATTTTCTACCAATGAGTATATATACACATTTTAACTGGAGTGCAAGCTCATTTGAAATATGTTTAGCTTATCTAGTTAAATAAAATAATATATTAAATTGGTAACACCTTTGTACTATCATGTAAGACAATATAACCTCTAAGAGAGCATAAAATTAATGTATAGGGACATCGTATATAAAACAAAACCATGGGCTTATTTATAGATTTACATGTCTTTAGTATGGTTATTTATATTTCACCATCTGATTGTTATAATGAGAATCTTATTTGAATTTCTTTTAATTTGATTCAATTGGACACAAGCTATAAAATTAGATTACCTTTTGAATAAAAGGGTTTGAAATTTATGTGAATGAAACTTATAGGTATTGTAGCACTTTGTAATTATGCCCTTTAGTAAATTAACAGGTATTTAGAGGTAACAAGTTTAGAAGTGAAGGTTCATTTATTTATAAATTCAGGTTTGTTATAAACATAAATGGAATGAAGTGATTTAAGAAGGTTCAAGTATTTCAATTTATTTTGTGAAGATACTTTAGTTAAGTTGTGTTTAGTCAAGAATGATAATACTATTTGTGTAAACTCAACTCAAATAATCAGTATGATAGTTACTTGTATTTGATTATTTACGTAAAGGGTGTTGTGTAAGATGTTAATCTAAAACTTAGAAACCTTACATTATAAATTAGACATTCCAAGAAATGTCTTGGGAAAAATTAGATTAGTATGACATGTATCATTATACCAATGAAAAAGGAATGGTTGATAGTAAAGTCTAAATAACATTAAAATGATTTGGATGAAGAGAACATAGTTACTCTTAGATTTATTGGTATTTAATTGCTCGAAGATATTTGAAACCATGAATTTTCATATGATTGTTTATAGTAAATAACCTTTCTTTAAACTTGATATTACCATAGAGAATCCCTTTTAATCAACCAAAAAACCTAAGTATCTCAACATCGAGGAGGGTGCATAAACTCATTTTTCCATGATGTTTGGTATGGGATAAACCATCATGAGTCATAATTGACAATGAGATAAGGTCCAAGGTCATGGTATTGACATGGATCTACCTGACTCTAGGAAAGAGGAACAATCAGCTAAACACTAGACATATGCACGCTAACACCCTTGCATATCAAATATTGATCAAGTCGATTATTTAAGTCAAGGTTCTATATATTAGTGTATGGGGAGAGTATGCATCTACCCTCTAGGTGTTATGGGCCCTAGAGGATAATACCAACCATGGATTGACCCTCATACTAGAACAAGAGGAAGAGAAATTAGACAAGTTGATTCCAAAAAATGGTACTCTTACGAGATTTGGCCAATATCATCCACTTGGGTATGATATACCTGTACTATTAAAAAAAAATTGTTACAAAATCATTAGGAGAATCATATCTACTATGAGAATGAAGCCTCCTTTTTGGGATAAACAATAAACATTGGTAAAAAAAATTACGTTGAAAATTTCTTGGCTTATTTTATGGTGCAACCAGGTGAGTAGACTTGGGTTATTACATGTGGTATTAGAGTAGAAGATGTCCTTAAGTTGTAAGACTCCAAATAATATTTTACAAAACTAGAGATTAAAATTTAACTCACTTCCTTTGCAACAACTCTAAAAGCACAATGTTGCAAGGTGGATCTTTGAGAAACCCCATGCAAATGGGGTAGGAAGAGACCACCATCAGACCTCTAAGGGGATCACATACTAGAAAAAATAAATATCCACAAAGGAAGAGAATATTTAAACAGATGAATGAACCTCTTCTAAATGATCCTAGCAGGGAGGAAGACAATTTGG
Source organism: Wollemia nobilis (assembly GCA_028583015.1). NCBI lineage: Eukaryota > Viridiplantae > Streptophyta > Pinopsida > Araucariales > Araucariaceae > Wollemia > Wollemia nobilis. The sequence continues at coordinate 8,264,157 of JAQPPZ010017092.1, forward strand.
TAAAAGGTGTACAACTGTTGCAAACTTATATGGAACAAAAAAGAGAGGAAATGAACCAATAGAAAACTCATATGGTCCACTAGTAAGAGTTGATAGTCCAAAAATATAAAATAATATAGGATTTAACTTGAAGTAGGAAAAATATAGATGGGATGAAAGGAGCATCTAATAAACCTACTACAACTAACATTGGTAGGACCATAGTGAGTGTGGAGTTGGCCAAAGACCTTAAAAAAAGTTGTAATTTATAAATTCAATGAAAAAGGTGATGGTTATGCAATAAATAATTGGTTAAATGAATTGGAGTCATACTTTTCTCTGGTGCTTTTGTCATCAAAATCAACTTTTCCACCCATCTCATGTGCCTTTGGATCTATTGATAAATTTTAGTGCTTGGTGATTTATGTACAACACAAATTTATTCGATAACAAGTAATACCTCCACTTTAAACTAAGGTTATAAAAGGGGTGACTACTAGTGTATAATAGTCGTGCAAGTCTCCCACCTCCTTGAGAAACTTCTTTGCTAACAACATCATCACTTCACCATTCTGCACATATTCTTCCTCCACTCTCATTGGAGTTAACTCAAAATTCTTCTCATCCTTCCTGATGGTGAAGGTGTTCTTGTACCCATCATAGATAGTGCTAACATCATATTTCCAAGGTCTTCCCAGTAATATATGACATGTATGCATTGGAATCGCGTCACCTCAATCCAAACCTGCAAATCCTCCTATACAAAGGCAACTAGATTTTTCTCTATCATAGTTAGCTATTGTCCCTTCTATAACCAAAATATATTGTATGACATTTGGTGTACGACCTTCTTTAATCCTAACTTTTGCACCATCTCTGTAAAGACCAAGTTATCTTTGCTGCCTCCATCAATGATCAACTTGCAGCACTTTCCTCTTGACTTACACTTTGTGCAGAAGAGAATCCTCCTTAACCATGACTCCTCTTCGCATGTGATATTTATAAATATCTTACACAACATCAAATTTTCCTCATCCTTTGGGTATGCGCTTTCTACTTAACTACCCAACTCATTATTGTTTGTGTGTGCTACATGCATATGTTTATCTATGCATCTTCCACATTGCACTTTTAGAAATTCAAATATATGATACCCTGCTTGACCACATCTAAAGTATGTCCTTTTGAAACCCTTCATGTGGCTTCAAGACTTATCTCCACCTTTTCGAGAGTTTTATTTGCAATCAGTACCTTGCATGCAACCACTCACACCAGTGTTTTCCTTGTGCTAGCTATTTTGCATTACGCCTTGCTTACTTCATCGACCATACTTACCCATACCACTACTATTGTGTGTGCCTTATTGTCTACAAGATAATTTATCCTCTGTATGTAGCACCAACTGTTAGGCTTCTTCGATGGAGTTGATTTTCAATAAACATATCTCATCCTAAATTAGGATGCATAAACCATTCACATACCTCAACACTTGCTCTATGTTGTTATCAATCTGTATTGCATGATTGCATAGTATATAGAAACTATTTTTGTATGATTGCATGGTGTTAACTTTGGCATAGGTTTTGGAGTTTCTTGAACAAATCATGCATATAGTTAGATAGGTGAAACTTTCCTCTGAGCTTTACTACCATATTATTCCATATGGATATTTTATGCTTATTCCTCTACACATGACTCTTCTATAATGAGTTTCACCACAATGCAACATACCCTTTCAACTTCATGGCAGTGCACTTGATTCTTTTAGGATCCTTGATTGCTTTAAACTCAAAGTATCTCTCTAACTCGATGATCCAATCCACCAAGTATTTTATATTCAATCTCCCTGCATAGCTCAAAATATCAAACCTTGGCTTACTTCCAACCTTCACTATGGTATTCATAAATATTTCTTCCATCATGAGGTTCTACATGACCTCACTCTCATCCTTAACACCATCCCTCTTGTCACAATCATCCCTCTCATATTCATTGATATCACCTGCCACTACAACACCTTTGCATTGCACGATATCAATAGGCTTCAGTCTTGCCAAGATTACTCACTATATCAGCTAAATTAGTGATGCATGGGCTAGGATTATTTCTACAACTTCCTCTTCCAACTCTACAAGCCATCTCTATGGTTCACCTGCAATGTAGTTTTAACTACATGAATACTTCAGATTGAACTCTTGCGAGCTAATTCCATGAAATATGAACCTAAGCTCTAATACCAAATAATACAACATCGTATGCTGGTTAAATTAATAAAAAGCATGCAAGTGCAAAGTACACAATGAAAGCAAGAAGAACTATGGAAGTCAACAAAAAATATTTTTTTAATATCAAGTAGATCTACAACCAAGACTCTTTGCATTACAATCAATCCCATCTCCCCAAAATTCCCCCATAAATAAAATTTCATCCAACTTTAATATCATAATTATAAATAACAGTTTCCCATCTAAACCAGGAAACATAGATCTGCTCCATGGAAATTTAAAAAAAAATCAAATTTATAATTTTCCAACCAAGCTATTAATGCAACGGTCATAAAGACCATAGAATTGTGTGCACAAATACCAAAAAATAATTTTCCACTCGAGTCATTAATGCAAGGGTCATAAAGACGACATAACTACATGTGCAAAGACCATAGAACAATTTCCTACCCAAATCATTAATGTAATGGTCATAAAGACCACAAAACTATATGTGTAAAGACCATAGAACAATTTCCTACCCAAATCAGTAATGTAATGGTCATAAAGACCACAAAATAATTTCCCACTCGAGCCATTAATGCAATAGTCATAAAGACCATAAAACTATGTGTGCAAAGACCACAAAACTAGGTGCACAAAGAACACAAAATTGTGTGATGCCTATCACAACACTATCTATGTTATTATTACCATTATTATTTTGATCTATGCAAATTTGTGCAAACACAAGGATGCTCCTACATCAATTTTTATTATTTTTTATTGTGTTCCTTAAAAGCATTGATATGCTTCACGGAGGAATATGGTGTTTAGGTTTGATATATACTTGTCATATGAACATTTTTTAAAGAGTAAAATATTTGAAGATTATTATTTTAAAATTTTCATCTATCAATTAAACTATATATTTTGTATTTTCATATCATTTCTTTTACAAATGAATCTATTACATGTTATAATTTGAAAAAAGAAAAGAAAAAGAGTGATGTCTTGTGATAGTAAGTATATAAAAGCTAATGTAAAATGTGTAATAAAACAATGAATGAGACCATGAGGTATTAGTATAGTGATAAGTGGTGAGTAGGGGTGCATTATGATATCAAGATTTTAACCCTCTTATATGCGTGTATAAAATTTCTAATAAAAAATATAAATGATACTAATATTTATACTTCATATTTGTATTTTATAATAATAATTAACCTTATGAAATAGTCTTGGGGGAACAACATAATGGTTTAAGCTTTGATTTTTTTTTGGGAGGTTTAATGTTCAAATGGTGACTTTGGGTAAGTGTGTAGGGGTGTATAGGGTTGTGTGTTTGGTTCATGTTGATAACCACGGGTTCATGGTGGGATGAGAATGCTTAGACCTAACAGTTGTAAGAATTATTCACACTAATCAAATCTTAAAAAAAAAATTACCATATAAAATATAAATTATTATTAAAAATATATATAAATCATTATTAAAATGCTAAATACAATTAAAATTATTAGTGAGTTTGGCATCATATGTCAAGTATTTCAACGTACTGCGTCTGATCGCATAAATTAAACACCGTATCAAAATTCGTATTTCAACGTACTACGTCTGATCGCATAAATTAAACACCGTATCAAAATTCCAAAAGACATTTACTATGCACACAGAATAGACATTATCATTCGTCCGACTGTATAAATTAAACACCATAACAAAATTCCAAGAGACATCTACTATGCACAGAATATTGAGGTGACTCCCAAATATCTCTGGTATGTGTAAGCGTAAGTTTCACGCTCTCATTGTGAAATCCCAAGCCCAATTAGTTGTATAGGTGTCTTCATGTGGCTCTAAATAGATATAAAACCACAACCTACCGAGGGTATGATTTTAAATTCAGCAAACTTATTTGCAAGTGATGTATAAATGAAATAAGAAGAGTACAAAGAAATTACAAATACTTCTGAAATCAGCTCAATCTGCGATGTATCAGCTCACTGGAATAAGAAGCAAGAGCCACTATGTAACGACCCTCCTCGCACGGTCCTAGATAGCAAATAAGTTGATAATTTATACTTGTTTTTTTCCTCTAAAATGTGGTAATGCAGGACCAGGTGTACTGTTTTGACGGATAGAAAAAGTCAAAGGAGGAGGTAAGTGGGAAAGGATGATTCTCCTCGTGAGTAAATAGAAACTCACGGATATGTATAACATGATACCATGTAGCTTTTATGAATGTTTTATTGAGTGTGTACTTTGCCTCAATAATATGGTTATTGGTTGATGAAAGATGTTGTATTAATTATGAAAATGCAATAAAAGTACCAAGAACATGGAAGCCTTCCTGTATCAAACATTTAAAAAATAAAATAATGAAGATTGTTTGAATGGTTGTTTTTAAGTTTTAATGTAAAGGAAAATATATATAAAAATAAAAATATATAAATATTATAAATAAAAATATGCATATATTATTATATACATGAGAATAACAAAACATTATTTAAAACAAAGCATATATTATTATGTATATTTGGTGCCTTAAGTTTGATTATTATTGTTATTACACATATGTGTTATATATGTTGTATGTGTATATCAAAGCATATGTTATAAACAATGCTAATGGAAACTAAAGGAATATTTTGTACAAAGCATAAGTTGCGTTAGGTTGTGTTAAGGCAACTTGCTTGTAATAGAAAATCATTTACCTTTTGGAAGTGATTGCAATTACATGGTTAATAGCTGAACTATATTTTGTACGTAATATAAAGTTAAAGTTAGAAATATGAGTTCAAGAATAAATGGTACATTTGTAAAAATGGTAATAACAATAGGTCTGAAAGGATATTTAAATCTGCGTAATCCTAGTGTTGTCAAAATTGTTAAAGGTGTGAATATTTGCAAAATTTGGTTGAAAGGATATTTAAATCTGCGTAATCCTAGTGTTATCAAAGTTGTTAAATGTGTGAATATTTGCAAAATTTGGTTGATTATGCATGTGAAAGGCAATGTTTATGTTATTTTTGTGTGAAACCTATCTTGTGGGTGAATGCATGTTTGTGATTAGGGAAAGCTTGCATATAGAATTTTTAATGTAGGCATAATGATTTGCTTGAGCCGTATCTAATCCCGTTATTTCATCAACATTCCCCAGGAGTCGTTAGAGAAACACAACGATCAAGATATGATTGCTGCAGTGGCTGGAAAACAAGGAAGATATTAGCAATAGGCGAGCTGGATGTATCATGAGCCCATCATAATGGTTTAAGTTAGAGCGGAGATACTTGTGCATCCTCGAATTTGTGCATGTTCTTGAGACAAGAATTTTGGTTGCGGCTTGTATATCTGTCTAGTTAATGTTAAAGAAAAACCGGTTGTTAGTGTGACCACGTTCGATTGCAGTGATGCGTAACTTCTATCTCTATGTAGAGTTGTGCACAATTGATTCTAAAAATAAAAGTGCAATTCATATATATGTATATATGCATTATAGCTTGTCTATTAAAGTTGTATAACATCGAGTTGCCTATAAATAGCCCTGCGTATACGTGGAAGGAGAGGGGTCCTGAAGTATCTATGAATGTTTATTATAGAGAAATAATAGAATATGTCACCTTGATTATATTCCAAGTTGTCTTATAATATGGGTAGAAATAGAATGAAATCCCAACACTGTCACTCCTGAAATACATGTGATGTATTTAATATTAAATTATGAATATAAACGTATGACTAAAGCAAATGTTAGAGTAAGAAATCATCTTCGTCGTCTACAGAAATAGTAATCCTATGTTGTAATTATTATTAGATAAATATGTAAATCATTGTGTGACTCCTGTAACAATTTGACACTGCATATTCTATCTCCAGTAAAAAATATTTGAAACTCTTTTAATAAATTTTGCATATAATGAGTATGGTTTTACCCTATAATTCGTGGAGTAATGAAAAATGTAAATAGTTTTATTATAAATTATAAAAGAAAAACTGTGTACCGATATCCAAACTAGAGTCCATTCACGGTATATAAAGTAAAGAAAAATGATTCATTTATTTATTTTTGTTGAGGAACCTTTTATATATAATATATTCGGAAGATGTGAAGGGAGAGATTTGAACCTGGGCTTCTCAATAAATGAAGGGTTTTAACTATCCACTTGCTCTCCAACTCCTCTACATTAGCAGATATAAAATGATTCATTTATGAGTAAAAGGTTGACCCTTGAGTAGTTTACCTAGTGAAATTAGAAGTGATAGTCATCTATCAATTATGGTGTGTGCCTAAGCACCTTATTAATTAGCCCTAAAAGGATGAAGGAGGATAGGAAGTACAGCCCCTTCTTAATACCTATTATTTTATATAGATTTGAACTATGATTAAATCAGAATGTTTTGGGGTTCTCTAACAATGAGTATATATATACATTTTAATGAAATATGTTCCGCTTATCTAGTTAAATATTACTATATCTAATAAATTGGAAACACCTTTGCACTGTCATGTAAGACAATATAACCTCTACGAGAACATAACGATAATGTATAGGACATCGTATATAAAAATGAAATCCATGGGCTTATTTACAAATTTACTTGTCTCCAGTATGGTTATGTATATTTCACCATATGATTGTTATAAGGAGAATATTATTTGAAGTTCTTTTAATTTGATTGAATTTGACATAGGCTATAAAAGTAGATTACCTTTTGAATAAAAGTGATGGCAAGCTCGAGATTCGAACACAAACTTCTCATAAAATTGCATTAAAATAATTTAATACAGTCTTCTGTTACTAAATTCCAGACACACACCTTCTTCCCCAATCCCGAACTCACCATCCCGCTTACAAAGATTTTCTCGAGTTTTTAACGAGGCCTCGATCCTCCAGGCAATCAATGTCTCCACCTAACAAAAATTTCAAATTCAAATTTCCCCCTTCCTGGGTTTTTCGAAATTTCAGTCTTAATGGTAATCTGCCCGATCTACCATGGTACTAGCATTGATGGCTCCCCTGCACCGGCCGCACTATTTTGACCGTCCTCTGCACTGTGTCTCCTCCATTAAACCATCACCTGTAAATGCTATTAAACCCGAATAATAATAAGGAAGAATTCACGGCCGACACCTCCCTTAACAATTTACGTGACCTTCCACTTGGTTTGCATACGCGTAACAGTCTGCGTGTACACCTGTCCATGCATTCTTCTTGTCTCAACACTTTTGTCACACGTGCCCTTCACTTTGGTAGGATACACGTGGCTGTCCACGTGTCGAATTTAGTCTTGCCCGGCCGCGATCGAACCCTCCACCTTGTCTTCACCTTATCGTAGTCTTTAGTGCTGCCTAAGAAATATGCCACGTGGCAGCTTCTGACTGGCCACGATATCGCGACAGGTCATGAAATCGTGACCTGTCACGATATCGCGACAGGGCTCCTCTCCTCCGTCTTTGTTCTGAAGACCGTCGCGATATCGCGACGTCTGAAGCTCCCCTACACTGCATTGCAAAACGGTCACGATATCGCGACGTCGCGATATCGCGACGACTTACGCTCCTCTCCACTGCCTTGCAAAACGGTCGCGATATCGCGACGTCGTGATATCGCGACGACGCGATATCGTGACGTCGTGATATCGCGACGTCGCGATATCACGACGGAACCCGCCAAAGATACACTGCAGCTTTTGGGGTCGCGATTTCGCGACCCCTCTCCCTTTTGCCTTAAAACTTCCTCAAACCGAGAATTGCTCCACAGAACCTTCCTCAATACTGAAATAAATCGATCAAAGTGCAAATAACTTAGAAAAGAAATTTGTAAGATGCAAGATTGCTTTACTGTCTCCGGATGCTCCTGCATCAAAAAGGGATTTGAAATTTATGTGAATGGAACTTCTAGTTATTGTAGGACTTCGTAGTTATGCCCATTAGTAAATTAATAGGTACTCAGAGTTAACAAGTTTAGAAGTAAAGGTTCATTTATTTATAAACTTATGTTTGTTATAGACATAAATGGAATGAAGTGGTTTAACAAGGCTCTAAGTATTTAAATTTATTTTGTGAAGATATTTTAGTTAAGTTGTGTTTAGTCAATAATAATAAAATTATTCGCATAAACTCAACTTAACTCAAGTAATCATTATAATAGTTACTTGTATTCATTTATTTATAAACTCATGTTTGTTATAAACATAAATGGAATGAAGTGGTTTTATAAAGTATTTAAATTTATTTTGTGAAGATACTTTAGTTAAGTTGTGTTTAGTAAATAATGATAAAACTATTCGCATAACTCAACTCAAGTAATCATTATAATAATTATTTGTATTTGAGTATTTTTTGTGAAGGGTGTTGTGTAAGACGTTAATCTGAAACTTAGAAATCTTATATTAGAAAGGGGATATTCCAAGTAAAGTCTTGGGAAAACTTAGATTAGTATGGCATGTATTATTAGATCAATGAAAAAGGAATGGTTGATAGTAGAGTCTAAATAACATTAAATTGATTTGGATGAAGACAACATAGTTACTTGTAGATATTTGAAACCATGAACTTTGGTATGATTATTTATAGTAATAAACCTTTCTTTAAACTTGATATTACCATAGAGAATCCCTTTTACTCAACCAAAACCTATGTATCTTAACATTAAAGAGGGTGAGTGAGGTCTTATAAAAAAATTGAGAATTAAACTTAAATTAGCTATAATAAGAGCTATAAAATAAACAATAGTTGCTGGTGAGTTTTAAGCCTTTTAGCGGTGACCATGATGAGGAAAGAGTAGATGAATTTGTCATGGAGGTTAACAAACCAAAAATACCCAATGTCATTGAGATGTGGGTATTCATGCAATGAGTCTTGAGAGTGACTATTTTTCTAATAGAATAGGTTGGAATATGTGATATTTTTAGAAATAGTAATGAGGGCTGGTATGGGGTATCACCTTCAGGTTACTTCTTGGGAGTACAAGTGATAAGTCCTTAAACCATTTGACTAGAAGAGAATGAGTATGATAATAAGCTCATTCTACCATGATATTTGGCATTGTATAAACCATCGTAAGTCATAATGAACAATGAGATCAAGTACAAGGTTAGGGTATTGACATGGATCTAGCTAACTCCAGGAAAGAGGAACAATCAACTAGATACTAGGCATATGTACGCTAAACCCGTGCATATCAAAGTTTGATCAAGTCAACTGGTTAAGTCAAGGTTCAATATGTTAAGGGATGGGGAGAGTATGCATATAGCCTCTAGGTGTTATGGGCCCTAGAGGATAATCCTAGTCATGGATTGACCCTCATGCTGGAACAAGAGGAAGATAAATGAGACAAGTCAATTCCACAAAATGTCACTCTTACGGGATTTGACCAATCTCATCAACTTGGGTGGATGTCTACAATAGTCTTGAAACCCAAAAGTGGTATGATATACCTGTACTATTTAAAAAATTATGTTAATGAATCATATCTTCTATGAGCATGAAGCCTCATTTTTGGGATAAATAATAAAATTAGGGAAAAAAAAATTACCTTGAAAATTTATTGGCTTATTTTATAGTGCAACAAGGTGAGTAGACTTGGTCCTTAAGCCATAAGGCTCTACATAATATTATACAAAACTAAATATTAAAATTTAACTCGCTTCCTTTGTAACAGGTCTAAAAACACAATGTTGCAAGGTGGATCTTCGAGAAATCCCAAAAAAGTAGGGTAGGAAGAGACCACCATTAGACCTCCAAGGGGATCACATACTAGAACAAAAAAAGGTCCACAAAGGGAGAGAAGATTGAAACAGGTGAATGAACCTCCTCTAAATGAGCCTAGTAGGGAGGAAGAGAATTTAGTAAATGATGTACAACTATTGCAAAATTATATGGAAAAACAAATAGAGGAAATGGTCCAACAGAAAACTCACATGACCCAACAACAAGAGTTGATAGTCCAACAACAAAAAAAATAATAGAGGACTTAAACAAAAGTAGGGAACCTATAGATAGGTTGGAAGAAACATCTAATAAACCTACTAGATATAGTACTGGTAGGGCCAGAGTGAGTATGGAGTTGGCCAAAGACCTAAAAAAGTCATAATTTCCAAATTTAATGAAAAAGGTGATGGTGATGCAATAAAGAAATGGTTGAATGAACATGAGTTATACTTTTATTTGGTGCTTTTGTCATGATAATATAAATTTATTATGGTATAATGAATATGGTGGAAGTAGCCCTAGATTGGTGGAATACCTTTAAGAAGGTGTAATATTTTGAAGTGGCAGACCTCAAATGGAAAGTTTTTGTTAAGAAATTTAGGAATAAATTCCTAAGTTCTATTATGTGGAAAATTTTAAGGAATTCACTAATTTACAACAAGCACCAATGATAGTTTGAGATTATCATCAAAAATGTATTCAACTAATAAAATATGTGCTTGATTATGAAAGTAAGAGGGACTTGAAGAGGTAGAAGTTTATACTAGTACTACATACCAAGAATAGTACTATGGTGAATATGCTTAACCCTAAATACCTTCCTAAAGCTTTTGATTTTGCTCGTAAAAAAGGAAGCTAATCAAGAAGATAAAAAGACTTATTTTAATTATAAAATATTGTTTGAAAAAGTTAAGGAAGAGCTTACGAAGAGCAATAGTGTAGGATTTTTGAAATGGGATAAGGAATAGAGTAAAAAACACAATAAATTTCTCTAGAATTTTGAAAATATATGTTTAGAATTTATATATGAACCTAATCCAAGAATTAGAATCATTGTGATCACGGTTTTGTTAAACCGCATCTGTTGACTACAATGCAAGTTAAAAAAAAAGGTAATTAGGAAAAGAGGGATGATATATGTGGTTAATATGAACAAGAAGAAATAAACTAAAGTTGAATCTGATATCTTCCAAAAGCATCCTATTTTGGGTGAGTTCAAGGATGTGTTTTCCAAGAACCTACCAGGTTTACCTCCTCGAAGGGAATTTATATTCAATAGAGCTATCACCAAGAGTTGTGCCCATTACTAGGGAACCATATATAATGACCCCCATAGAGTTAAAAGAGCTCAGGGTGCAACTACATGACTTGTTAGTGAAAGGGCTAATTAAGCCCAGTGTGTTGCCATGGGGAGCTCCTATTTTGTTTGTTAAAAATAAATATGGAACCTTGAGAATGTGTATAGACTTATCAATATTAAATAAGGTTGCTATAAATAATAGGTACTCATTGCCTAGAATAGATGATCTAGTTGGTCAGCTAAAAGGAGCAACCATCTTCTTAAAAATGGATTGGAGATCGGGCTATCGCTAGCTGAGGATTCAAGAAAAATACACATAGAAAATAGCTTTTAGAACAATGTATGGATATTATGAGTTTATAGTCCTAAATTTTGGGCTAACAAATACCCTAATTACATTCATGAATCTCATGAAAAGCATTTTTAGAGAGCATTACGACCGTTATGTGCTCGTGTTCCTATGTCATATTTATCTATTCCTAGAATAAGAGGAACATGATCAAAATATGAAAATGGTGCTTGAAATTTTTAGGAGGGATTAGCTGTATGGAAAGTTGTCAAAGTGTGAATTCTACACCCCACAAGTACAATACTTGGAACACATTATTTTTTTTGAGGGTTTGTTGTAGATACCAATAATATAGAAACAATTATATACTGGCCTACAACTACAAATGTAACTGAGGTACATATTTTTATGGGGTTAGTAGGCTACTATAGATAGTTTATCATAGGTTTTTATAGGATTACCCAACCCTTGTTGAATTTTTGATAATGATGTTGGATGGAGTATCTAGATGAGTATGATTTTGGCATTGAGTACAACAGGGACAAGGGGAACATGATTTTTGATGCTCTGAGTAGGAGAGGGTGCATTGCTACAATAATGAAATGTCATTGTGATATGATAGATCAAATTAAGAACATGCAATAAAAATATGAATTTTTCTAGAGAGTGAGATTGCATGGTTTTCCTGAAGTAATAATATCTTATAGACATTCTTGTTTCACTTCATAATTTTGACAAGCATTACATGAAGCTTTGGGTACCAAACTAAATATCAGTTCAGCCTATCACCCTAAGACAAATGGATAAACTAAGAGGGTGAATCAATTATTAGAGTATATGTTGAGAATGTATTGTATGGATCAACATATGAAAAGTGAATATCACCTGTACCTAGTGGATTTTGCTTACAACAATAATTATCATGCATCACTAGGTATATCACATTTTAAAGCCATGTATGGAAGAAGATGTAGGAATCCCTTATCATGAGATAATCTAGAAGATCAGGTAATGATCAGACCAAAAAATATGAAATAAATGGAAGATAAATTAATAAGATTTTAGAAAAATCTAAAAGATGTTGCAAATAACCAAAAGTGCTACATGGACCTCAAAATAACACCAAGGAAATACTCTATATATGACAATATTCTTAAGGGTGAAACCTACTAAAAGTTCTATAAAAGCTTCCAAATTTGACCCTATATATGTGGGTCCATTTGAAATTGTGGGCAAGATAAACCCTATTGCATACAAACTTGCTCTACCACCAAGATTATCCAAAATCCACAATGTCTTCCATGTGTTCCTTCTTAGGAAGTACTTTTATGACCCCACTATTAGTTGGTATATTTTTAATTTACATAAGTTTGACCTATTGAGAATTGTAGTTCAGCCCATTCGTCTATTTGATTTTTAGCACCAAGAATCTGAGAAAGAGGAATGCAAAGCAATATGGAGTCCAATGGGATCTATATTCAAATATAAATGTCACATTGGAGAATGTGGTTGATGTGCGAAAATAGTTTCATTTTCTATATAAGTAAACCTGAACATTTTTTATTTATTTATTTGTGGAAAACATCCCAAAAGGGATGCCACTTTCGGCTAAGACCCAAGGAGGTAGCGGTATCCATTCTGCCAAAAATGCCCAGGACTCGGACCTGGCATACCACCTTTGACATACTCAAGGAGCAAACAAACACACAAAACCAAATTAAAAAAAGTAAATAACAACAAAAATAATAAAATAAAATAAAAAACATGCTCCTTGAGTGTGTCAAAACCAAAAGCACAACCAAACACGCACAATAAGATAAAATAAACCACAACACAAACCACATAGAAAAACACAAGAACCACATAACAAAATGCAAACAAGACAAAAACAACAGAACACTACAAAGACATAACCCAAAAAAACATGAAAAATAAACACAACCAAAACCTAAAAAATAAAATAAATAAAATAAAAATAAAAATAAAAATAAAAACAACCAACAACAGACAATAAACAAAAACAAAAAACATAGAAAACACTCACACATAAAAAAATGAAATAACACAAACAAAGAGAAACCCAAGAACAAGAACGAAAAAAACACAAGAACAATAACAAAAAACATAAAAAATAAAAAACAAAACAACAAAAACACAAGAACAAAAAAAAACAACACAAAGAACACAAAAACAAAACAAAACAAAAGAACCCACCCACATTAAAAAACTAAACAAAAAAACAAAGAAGACAAAAGAAAAAAAAATGAACAAAACAATGACCTATCTAGACCAGAAGACTATTAATGCAAGAATCAACAGATGAAACAAAATAAAGAATAGAATGAACTAGGGAACTAAAAAAATTGAAAGAACCAAAGAGAAACAAAAAAAAAAAAAACAAGAAGAAACTAGGTACCTTCAGAACTGGAGCCATCCAAAGAAATGATAGAAAGAAGAGCTTCCCTAATTTGAGAAGCCCACCATATAGGAGGGTGGCCATAACAAGTAAGATCACCTTTGTCCAAAGCCCAGTTAGCTAAAGCATAAGCACTCTTGTTTTGATCTCTGACCACATGATTGTAATCAAGTAAACCTGAACATTTAATATATATATACATACATATATACATGTATTTATGTTGGTTTATGATGTACTTGTATATATATATGAGGATGTAAAATTAGATTACTAAGTAGAGTAACGTTTGTGTATGTTTTGGTTTATGCATGTATATATCGTTGAATGTATAATGAAACATCATATGAATGGATTATGAAAACAAGTTTGAATTTATTGCTAGATTTGTGAATGAATATGATTACATGATGTATGATTTGTGAATATATTTTTATTGATGGTTATATGAATGAATATGTAAAAGTATATGTTTTAACTTGTTCTTTATATCAATGCATTAAACACAAGGACTATGTTTATTTCTAGTGGAGGAGGATGTAATGATCCTCCTCGCAAGGTCCTAGATAGAAAATAAGTTGATGATTTATACTTGATTTTTTCTTCTAGAATGTTACACTACTGATGGGTATTGTGTATGCGAGACTAGGTTTATTGCTTCGATGGATAGAAAAAGGTCAAATAAGGAGGTAAGTGGGAAATTATGATTTAACTCGTGAGTACATGGAAGCTCACAGATATGAATATAATGTAGATTTCATGAATTATTTGTTGAGTGTGTGTACTTTGCCTTATTAATATGGTTATTGGTTGATGAAAGATGATGCATTCATGAATTATGAAAAGCCAATGAAAGTACCAAGAGCATGAGAACCTTCTTCTAACAAGTATTTAAATGAAAATAATGAATATTGTTTGAATGGTTATCCTTAAGTTTGAAAGTAAAGGATATATATATATATATATATATGAAGGAAAATATGCATATATTATTATATACATGATAATAACAAAGCATGATTTAAAATAAATCATATATTATTATGCATATATCATACCTTAAGTTTGATTATTATTATTATTATTACACATGTGTTATATATGTTGTATGTGTATAGCAAAGCATATGTTATAAAAATGCTAAAATAAACTAAAGGAAAGAAATATGGCATAATTCCCCACTGCCCACATCATAACAAATGGAAGTGAGTGTGTGTGTATCGACGGAATGATTCAGTAATTACTGGGAGTGGTAATGATTATGTGGAAAAATACCTACATGCTCTCCTAAGGGAAAAGTGAGGGATGTTGGTTGAGGAGGAAATTATGGATGGTATTCTAGGAAAAATAAAAAGAGGTATGTATGTTTTATGGAGTTGGCATCTGTGTGGCAAGAGTTCAATTGATTCTGATTTCAAACAATTGTTAGAGGTATGCCTGTTATATTTTGTTGTATGTTGATAAATGTTGAAAAGTAGATGGTTATATATATATATATATATATATATATTTCAGATAATAATAATTCTTTAAACCTTGTTTGAATACTTTTTGGAATCTATCTATGCAAAACTATAATTGTTGTTTGAAAAGCCTGTAAATTTTGTAAGCATTATATGACCATTCTATTGCCAATACAACAATAGTAAGGGAATGTTTGTTGAGTAAAAATAAAAATAATATGTCCTTTGATATTTAGGTTGTGTTAATGCAACTTGTTTGTAATAGAAAATTGTTGGTCATTTGGAAGTGACTGCAATTGCATGGTTAATAGTTGAACTATATTTTGTATGCAGTATAAAGTTGGAAATATGAGTTCGAGAATAAATGGCAAATTTGTGAAAATGATAATAATGTTGGATTTGAAAGGATATTTAAATTTGCATAATCTTGGTGTTTTCATGATTGATAAATGTGTAAATATCTACCAAATTTGGTTGATTGTGCATGTGAAAGGCAATGTTTATGTTATTTCGATGTGAAACATGTCTTGTGGGTGAATGCATGTTTGTGATTAGGGAAAACTTGCATATACAATTTTAATGTAGGAATAATGATTTGCTTGAGTCATATCTAATCCTGTCATTTCATAAAAATACCCTGGGATTCATTGGAGAAACATAGCAGTCGAGATATGAGCATTGTAGTGATTGGAAAATAAGGAATATATTAGCAATAGGTAAGTTTGATGTGTCATGAACCCATTAGAATGGTTCAAATTAGAGGGGATAAATTTGCGTATCCCTGAATTTGTGCATATTCTTGAGAAAAGAATTCTAGCTACTTGTATATCTATCCATTTAATGTTAAAGAAAAATTGGTTGTTAGTGTGACCATGTTCGATTGTAGTTATGCGTTGGTTTCTATATCTATGTAGACTTCTCAGTTTGATTCTAATAATAAGTGCAATTCTTTTGATATATATATATAAGCATTATAGCTTGTCTACTAAATTTGTATAATGTTGAGTTACCTACAAATAGTCTTGTGTGATATACATGGAAAGAGAGAGGGATCCTAAAGCATCTATGAATGTTTTTTTTAGAGAAATAATAGAATATGTCACCTTGATTATGTTCTAGGTTGTCTTATTATATGGGTAGAAATAGAATGAAACCCCAACACTGTTGCTCCTAAAATACATGTGATGTATTTAATATTAAATTATGAATATAAGTGTATGACTAAAGCAAATGTTAGAGTAAAAAATCATCCTCATCATCTGCAAAAAAATAACCCCTAAGCTATAATTATTATTGGATATACATATAAATCATTGTGTGCTTCCTGTAACAATTTGGCACTACATCTTCTATCTTCAGTAAAAATTATTTGAAACTCTTTTAATAAATGTTACATATACTGAGTATAGTGCTACCATATGATTCTTGGAGAAATGGAAAATGTAAATATTTTTATTAGAAATTATAAAAGAAATAGTGCATAGCGATATCCAAATCGAAGTCTAGTCAGGGTATATCAAGTAAAGAAAAATCATGCATTTATGACTAAAAGATTGACCCTTGAGTAGTCTTCTCGAGTGAAAGGTAGAAGTGATAGGCATCTACCAATTATGGTGTGTGGCTAAGCACATTATTAATTAACCCCAAAAGAGCGAACAAGGATAGAAAGTCTAGCCCCTTATTAATACTCGTTCTTCTATATATATATGAACTATGATTAAATTAGAATATTTTGAGATATTCTAACAATTAGTCTATATACACATTTTAACTCGAGTGCAAGCTCATTTGAAATATGTTTGGTTTATCTAGTTAAATAAAACTATATATTAAATAGGCAACACCTTTGCACTATCATGTAGGATAATATAATCTCTAAGAGAGCATACCGTTAATATATAGGGACATCTCATATAAAAATAGTTCTTTTAATTTGATTCAATTGATTTGAATAAAAAGGGGATTTAAACTTTATGTAAATTTAACTTATAGGTATTGTAGCACTTTGTAATTATGACCTTTAGTAAATTAATAGGTATTCAGAGTTAACAAGTTTAGAAGTGAAGGCTCATTTATTTATAAACTCCTATATTTTATAGACATAAATGGAATGAAGTGGTTTAAGAAGGCTCAGGTATTTAAATTTATTTTGTGAAGATACTTTAGTTAAGTTGTGTTTAGGCAATATTGGTAAAACTATTTGCATAAACTCAACTCAAGTAATCATTATAATAGTTACTTGTATTTGAGTATTTTCTGTAAAGGGTGTTGTGTAATATGTTAATCCAAAACTTAGAAACCTTATATTATAAAGGGGATATTCCAAGTAATGTCTTTGGAAAACTTATATTAGTATGTGTGGGTATTTTTTGCACCTATCCACACCTAACTACTAGCAACTATATATTAGGTTTGCTTTTGTAGATAAAACTAGAGATCACCAATAAATTTTATCAGTAGAACTAGACGCACTATTAGAAGCAAAATTGAGAGAAGAGGTAACAAGGAGGATAGACTTGGAGCTCATTGTAGTACCTATGCTCGACCGAAGTCTAGAACAAAATATGAAGGTTTAGCTCACTACTATCCATGGGGGTGACAAAATATAATTAACATAGAAATTAGTAAATGCTTGAGACATCCTAAGTAATTGCACCTAAAAAATATACTCAGTAATGCAGGCTTCGTGCTATTGTTGGTGGTTAAAATTCAACCCAAACTAGCCAACTCTCCAAGATACCAAAATACCTCTACCTAACCGAAATCCTAGGGTAGAACCAATTCCCCATACACTAGTTGGAGGTTTATTAGAGCAAGATCAATAAGATGGCTAAGTCAGGTGCATACCAAAATATTTGTACCCAGGTTGAAAGCCATCAAAATGTTTAAGACCCGATACATAGGGACATGGCAAAATGGGCCAAATACCAAGAATGCCAAAACATCTACAATGGTTGGATCTTGATAAAATTTCAAGAATCTACCTTAGTTCCAAAAGAAGAAATAAAATGGTGAAATGTCCAAGTCTGGGGATTACCAAAACAATTATATCTAATCGAAACCCGACAATGTCCAAAAGGACCGAACTTCACTAGGATAGGAGAGTGGCTAAGTATGAAGAAGGTTAGAGCTATTAAAATTGATCAGATCCTAGTAATATAGAGAATTTCCAGTTAGGATAATGGCCAAGTCACTAGAGCATCAAAATATTAATGCCCAACTAAATCTTGATAGGCTCACAATATTTTGGTATGGATTCCAAAAGCTAATAAAGAGTGCATAATGTAAAAGAAACAAAGACGAGAGGATACTAAAATATCCATACCTAGTTGGAACCCGATTAGTGCTCAAATAAATGATGTACACAGGGGCAAAAATGAGGCACCATAAGAATTGCACTCAGTTGGGACCCACCAAGGTTTAAAAGATCCAGCATAGGAGATAAAAAGTCTGAGCATGGGTGAGACCACTAGGAGACGTATATGTGGTTGGAATTTATCATAATGAGTAAGAGGTATCCCATAGGTGTGTAGATTACCTGACAATCATTCTCTAACAAGAAAATATCATTCTCACACGATGTCTATTGGGTACAATTCTGTGTTAGAAGACCCTAATGACATAAGTCATCATGCGAAGAATAGGATGGCTAGGAAGAAGATAAATCAAGGGACCAATAGCAGCTAATGAGCAAGGCATGAATATAAATGGTGCAGATCCAGGCCATATCAACCAACCATATTCAAGTTATTAAAGCAACCATACTTCTAAAGGGGTTCAACAGTCTGGCAGAATCTTTGGCATAAGAGCAATCCACTTT
Source organism: Wollemia nobilis (assembly GCA_028583015.1). Lineage (NCBI taxonomy): Eukaryota > Viridiplantae > Streptophyta > Pinopsida > Araucariales > Araucariaceae > Wollemia > Wollemia nobilis. The sequence continues at coordinate 8,283,348 of JAQPPZ010017092.1, forward strand.
TGAGGCAATGATGGTTTTGACTACTTGAGAATTATAAATTTTCTATAAATAATATAATGTAAAAATAAAATTGGTTGGCCCTTAGGCATTTACAATTTATATGTAAAGATAAATTACTTGCATCTTAGTAAAAATTAACTATTGTTTGGCCTCTGGTTTAATTCATTTACAAAGCATGTATGTATGGATGACTACCTGTAGCACCCTAAAATTGGCGCAGTAAAACCTTAATAATTACAATTACTCTAGTAAATATTCAAATTCAAATTTCAACCTCCAAAACCGCTCCCAAACCATTGTTTAACCCATTTCCTCCTTTCCCACGCCATTTTTAGAGTTTGTTTTGTCCGTTTGACGATATCGTCTCCGATAAGACGATATTGCCTTAGATCGAACGATTTTGTCAGGCGTATGACGTCTAGACGATCTCGTCCGAAATTGATTTGTGCATAGTTGGACTTTGTTCCAATGGCGTCTCTAATGCGGGTAGAAGCGTGTCTACGCCGTTAGAGACCTTCCTCGTTGGAGATCTCCCAAATTGGGATGATCTCCAACCTCCCAACCTCTATCCTAAGCCTATTTAATCCTAGGCCCTCCCCTTAGCATCCCCCTGGCTGAAATTCCCTGTAACTCGAATTCTACATGCACTAGACCATCTTAAATCACTGTTTGCATTCGCATTTTTTCAATTTTGTTTGCAGGAACTTCATTGTTTTTCAGTCGGAGCAAGCTCAGTTCATCTTAGATGATCTCGTACAATCTCGGACGATCTCGACCCAATTCGAGACGATTTCGACTGTAGTCCACATTGGGGGCAATCAGTGCCCAGAGTTTGCATTTCTTCATCCTTTTTCTGCTGTATTATTCTGCATTTAGTTAATTCTATGGTTATTCTTTATTATTCCGCATCTTGGAGTTCACCCATGTAGCTTTAATGCATAATAAAAGCATAAATTGTCATTAGATCGGTATAATGCATTCGTGTTTTTGCTTATTATCATCATTTTAATCTTATTACTGTCATTTTACATCATCACCCTCTGTTATCATTGTTGCATTCTTTGTATTTTACATCTATTTTTTTGTTTGCAGGTCTTTGACAAATTCGTCAGATCTCAGATGATCCTGTCAGATAGGAGACGATCCTGTCGAATTCTAGACGATCCTGACTACTTCAAAAATCAGAACCTTCATCAGACATCCAGATCAGGTATGGGTCTTTAATCCATCTTGTTCTTCTGCTTTTTCTGTCCAAATCTGTTTCTGTCTTCATTTAAATCTACATTTCATATAGAATAGCTTAGACGCATTTTGGCCAAACCTAGGACTTGGATGATTAAAGATAAAACTGAACACATCAAACACATTCCCAACCTAGGCATGTAAAATGCCATTCAAACGTTTCCTGGTGAACCCACCATCCGTCGAAAAATCACCATAATACACCTCCCCTGAGATGCGGGACCTTCGCAAGGCCTCTCAGTCCGAGGTACCATGCTATCCTTTTCACATCCCCCTTCTGGGAACGGATCCTATATCCTGAAGGTAAGGGTGTGAAAAATTTGGAGCGATACATTTTGGTGAACCCGACGTGAATAACATTGGCATCTTTCTGATTCAAAAATATAAAAAACAAAAATATATATATATGTATACAAAAAAAAAAAAAGTAACAAAATCATCAGTTCAAGTTTGCATGTTTTAGATTCAATTCTAAATAGTAGATGCTAAATATTACTTTTAGAAGTACTAAAGAAACCATGAGTTTTTACTCAAATCCATATGAGCCCATTAGTAATGTTGGAAGAATTCAGCCAAATACATTTGTTGATTATGACCAACCTCATCCCTATTCAACATCACCTCCATCATACTTTTCTCATTTTTCATCCTTACCCCAACAGGACAATCCCTTTGCCAATCCTCTTCATAACGATATTATCTATTCTCCCATATATCCATATTATGTCTATCAACCCACATATAATCCTCCTCCATCTTTTCAATATTCTTCACTCAATACAACACATCCATTTCAACAAGAAAATACTTATTCTTCCAACCCTACCATGCACTCACATCATACTTCACAATCTTCCTATCATCATTCTACCCATAACAAAGAAAAGAGAGGTAAGAAACCATTAGGCCCTTTTATGACTGAATTCCTAAGGCACGTATCAAAAACCTCTCGAAAACCTTCATCACGTACATTTACAAAGCTCAATAAACCAATCGATATAATTCTCAAGAATTTACTTGATACAAATAGGATTGAACTGCCTTCCATAAGACAACTTGATACCACAATAGATTGGTTTAAACCTGAGCTACATTGTGAATATCATAGAGTAGATGGACATATGACACAAAATTTCAAAGATTTAAGATGTGCAATTCAAGATTTGATTGATAAGGGTCTTTTTAATATAAAAGAATTACAATCTACAACTGATTATAAATCTCCAGTAAACTATCAAACTCCTACACAACAAATACCAATAATCAATCAAGACATGGGGATCCACCAAGAACCCCTATTCAATTATCAACAACAGGAAACCAATCAAATATTGCATGTTAATGTGTTCCATCATGATGATATTACTAATATTGTAACAGAAACTACAAATGAGCAACCTCAAGTTCAATCAACTCAATCAAATATTCAAGATATGGGTTCCTCATTTGACCAACCTTCAAAACTATCTTTGGCTCTAGAGAATGATCCAAAATGGAATGTAAGCATAGAAAGCTCATCTTTAGAATCAAAATCTCAATCTGAAATCCACTTTGATAGCCAACAACAAGTGATTAATCCTCAAGCAAAGATATCCCTTTTAGAAGTATTACAAAGTTCTCATAAGGAAACTTTGTTCAAGATGCCTAGCCAACAATTTGTTCCTCATCATATTTTCTCTAAGAACATAATTAATGGTGTAAATCCTCTTGAGGTTAACCATATTTCATTCTATGATGAGGAGATTCCTTCCTCTACTCCACAAGAAGACTACTATCTTTACATTACAGGATGTAGTAAAGAAACACCTATTAAAACTATCATGGTAGATAATGGCTCCTCTCTTAATTTATGCACTTATCAACTATTCCAAAAACTCAAAACAAAGGAAGATCTTAATGAATCAAATGTTATTATAAAATCTTTTAACAATGAAATTCAAGAAGCTCAAGGTACTATAATTCTTCCCTTTAATATTGGATCCAAGATCTTGGATACTCTATTTTATGTGGCATATTGCCCTTCATATTACAACCTACTTCTCAAAATTCCTTGGATTCATATGATGTGGGTTGTCCCTTCCACTCTTCACCAATGTTTGAAGCTTGAACTTGCGAATAAAAATGTTACCATACAAGGTGACCCAACACCATTTGAAGAATATTTAATGGTTGAAACATCAAGTTCTATACATGCTCTATTATCACAATTATCTTCTATCCATCACTTTTCTTCATCCATATATGATCATCCTTGTTTATCAAATAACATCCATGTATATCTTTTACATATGCTCCCTCCATCTTATCAAGACTTGCAAGATAGTGATAAGAATGAAGAACTTTCTTACATTTTATTTTGTAACATGATCAATTCTACACATATAAACGTCAAATATTTTGCTACATTATTCTACATTATAACAAAGCTTTTGTTATCGCTACCTTTTATTCATCACCTTTTGTTCTTACCTTCACCTCAACCACATTATCCTTCAAAACCTCCTTTGATTTTGAAGCAACCTTAGACATGCTATACTCAAATAACCTTGTATAATGTATATAGATCATCTTGTATATACCACCAATTCCATCATCTAAAAATTCATATAAAACTTTCAAAAAAATAGTAATATTATTCATTATTTCAATTCATGAATCAAAAATCAAAATATAAAAAACTTTAAAAATCATCAAAATCTTCAAAAACATCTTTTATTTTGTACCTGTCAAACTGTGAAGTATTGCAGTTATATTTTTAGTTATTTTGGATAAATTAGGATTTATTTGGAATCCCTCACTTTCACAAACACAAAATAAATATCTTGATTTTTATCTGGAATGATTACTAATCTCTCTTGTATCAAAGTCCACAAAATTCAATTAAATAAAGTTTGAGCACAGAGAATTGATCTTGTTATTTACTTAAACCAAGCACATTCTTTCACAATAAAATGATTATATTTGTAATGTCCATGTTATGCTACATAGTAGAAGTGGTTTCTTGAGCGAAAAGTTTCCCCTGCTATCCTATCATGCACATGGTCTAGAATATTTGATAATTGGCAAAAGGACAAGCTCACCCCTACCCAAAATAAAAATCCCTTGCTCTACAGCTAATCCGAGCAAGTATCCCTAGCATAGAACAAAAAGAAAAAGCAAAGTTCAAGAAAAAGAGAAAAAGAAAAATATTATTTTATATCATTACAACATTATCAAGCAAAAATACAAAAGAAAGCAAAAGCAAAAAGCAATAAAATCCCTTTCCCTACCCTTTGAAAATAAAAGAAGGGTTGATGAGCTTGAATCCCTGGAATTCTCAATTATTCAAAAACTGTGAGGTAAGCCCCATAACAGGTGGTTTGTGCCCAACCTGCTTGGCCTTGGGTAACTCCTAGCGTGGCGATATGTCCGTCACATTAGCGACCTTCTTTTGTACAGACCTATGTCCGCTTATGGATTAACTAGCTCTTGATAATCCGACTTACATAGTAGTCTCGGTATGGTTATATGCATCTACATCATGGTTAATGAACACTTATTTGGTTCATTAAAATCACTTGTATCATATTATCTTGCTCAAAACTCGGTAAATGAACAAAGCAATTGCACACACATTTGTATTTGAGAGATTTTGTGTATCATTATGATAAATCAAGATTGGAAATGAACTCACATATGCACATGGGATTCCTTATAAATCTAACTTTTGTCTTTAAGATACTTTGAAATATTTTTTTGCAAATTGTTTGGAATAATTCATTTTCTTCTTTAAAGTACAGTTGTTTAGTATAAAGACAACTACATGCATAATAGAAAAATTAAAATTTCTTTCAAAACCATACAATCAAAACCACACACACACACACACACACACACACACACACACACACACACACACACACACACACATATATATATATATATATATATATATATATATATATATATATTGTCGACTTTCGCGACGATGGTATAGTTCTAAAACCAAAATTGGAATTTTATGCCTAGCGCAAGTCCTCATCTTCATATTTTCTATTTATTAAAAATCAACCATGCAATAAAACAATCTATTTTCTTCTTTGATTTTCGCGATGATGGTATAAGTCTATACCTACATATTCTATGCCTAGCGCAAACCATTGTACCAATTTTTATTCCCCATTTATTTGAAAATCATGAAAAACATATGACTTAAATCATTATGTTACACAATTATGCTTTCAAAAGCATGCACATTATCACTATTTCATGTCATTATGTCAACCTTCAATTTTGCAATGATGGTATAATTCCTAGGGAATTATCCAAAAAATTTATCACACTTAGGAATTTATGCCTAAAAAAAAAAAAAATCATTTTAAAATTATTTCATGCATACTATTTTTATGAAACTTTGAAAACAAACCATCATCATCATCATTTGCACCATTGCACCAAAGTCTTAAGATAGTCTCTTAAGCACTCTTTTACTTTTAACAATATTTCTATACTGGGATTAGCTTGATGACCGAGTGAGCGGCGACTCCATGAAATGGTCTATAATAGCGACAATGTCCTTTGAAATTATTGTTAAAAGTCCCTTTTATTTTATCAAATCATCACATCACAAACAACCAATTTGTTCTATCAGATTATTTCATTTAATTTTTTCAAGCATGACATTTCAACCATAATATTTCTAAACGACGTAATTACATGAATCATCAAAGCAATCAATCAAAACATTAAAAGCATCATAAAAATACATAAAACACAAGTCATATGATCAAAAATATCTCATCTATATCTGTATCAACCATAATATATATCATATCAAAATCGAATTGCCACAATCTGTACCTCGACATACTCAATCCTCTATCAAAAATAATAAATACTATATATCAATCTGTGTAGTGCAATTTGTAGTAGCTAGCCTTGAGAGCCCCTCGAGCTCTCAGCCTCATCTCCTCCCCCACCCTAAGGTGGACGAGGTGGCCCCATCGTAGTATGTGTGGTACTGCGAGTCCTATTCGTGGATCAGGACGAAGTCCTTGACGACCCAATCCTGATCAAATTTATGATGGTAGCTGGCAGTGGTAATCTCTCCTCCTCTGGCACCATCTGGTGGTATAGTGTCTGATAAAAAGTGATCTGGGCAATAGCCCATGCTAGCTCCTGAGTGCTCGCCCCTCTGCTTTGTGCTCTGAGGCATGCAATCTCATCTCTGAGCTATGTAACCTCAGCTCGGTGTCGTGCAACCTCCTCCTGTAGGGTCTGCACCTATGCCTGGAGACGGACTGTCTCCACTCGAAGAGTCGTTGTCTCACTGCTCTCACTAGTGTCCACACCCTTGCCCTTATCAGGTGATGGTGACCTATCTCTCTGTGGAGAAGGGGGTCTCTCCTCCCTCCTCTCTCGCTGCCGTGGACTTTGTTGTGCCTGTGGTCTCCTCTGCTCTCTCTCGTCGTGACCCTGGGCCGCCTTAATGGCTGCCTGGTGCCACCTCCCCATCCGACGCACAACTACATGAATCAAACCCTAAGCCCTCGTCATTCGAGGAGGGCGGATGCTTGTGTACCAAGCATCGTAGCCGTCGACTACCCCAGCGTCATCCCCATCCACTGGCTGAATGGGGGCATCATCTACGTCCTGACTCCAAAATCATTGCATATCTAGAGCCCCGCTAACTATAGTGTTATCTCGGATAGTCCGAGAAAACTCGTAATCTCTGAGAGATGGGATCCCCTGCTGTAGACCGAACTATCACAAAACTTAGTCGTAGCGGTGGAGCTCCACCTCTCCCCTCTCCATCCTCAGCCAGCAGACTCGCCTAATGCGAGCCAGCTCCTGTCCGTCCTCGGCCAACCTTGGATGGTCCCTCCAAGGCCTCCAGGTGATCTGGTCGGAGATAAGGTCATAAAGTAGTCTTCGGGACATTGGTAGATCTATCCTCCACTGTGACCCTCTTCGGAGCCACCAGAAGAAAGCTCGGGGCCTCTCCCCGTCAATCCCTATTAGTGGGAGCCCTATCGGCCTCCGCACCGCAATGTGCTCCTAGCACCAAACCTATAGAAACGATGTCATAACTAGACATCGATCGCCCTTGTACACGACCCCATGTAGGATCCTGTACAATCAACATAGAACAAAATTGCCCCAAGATAACCTATAACCATGGTCATGCATGTCACAGATCACATCTGCTAGCACCCATGGTACCTTGCACCTACTCTGGTGGCATAGCAGAAGTCCACCCACAACTCCGACCAAAACCTGTGTGAGTCTGGATGCCCTAGGCATCTGACGCAGTGCCTTGATATTCACTTCACCCTTCTCTAGAGTGAAGCTCAGATCGCCACATAGCTGCATCATGGAATGGCCCTGGTTGGCCGTAGGAGTGATCAACCGTACTTGTATGGGGATCCTTAAAATCTTCCATACATCCTCTAGTGTGGGAGTCATCTCCCCTGTCGGTAACTGAAAACAAAAAGAACTCGGATACCACCTCTTTGCCAGGGCTGTCAATAGCCCTATGTCTATAGAAACCTGTGGCATATCTGCCACATGCTGTAAGCCGGCCTGAGCCAGCTGATCCTACTCTGCCTATGATAGAGCGGCCAAGTCATCTCTCAACCCATCGTATTTCCATTCTCTGCTCTTTAGTAAACCTCTTTGCAACATAAACAACTGTAGACACCAAAACAACACCAATCTGATTATGTGACTATCAACACTGATCGCATTGACATACACAGCTTTCAGGGCAGCCCTCAGAGGTCAAACAGTGGTCCTAGCCACTTACATAGCAGTTTAGAAGGTCGGAAAGTAAACAGAGAAAAGCTGGTCATTTTAGCAAGCCTTAAGCAAAAACAAGCCTTAAGCAAAAGCAAGCCTTAAGCAAGAAAAAGCAAGCCTTAAGCAAGGGCAAACTTTAAAAGCAAACCTTGGCCGAGGGTGTCACGAAATCGTGACATCGCGAAATCGCGACACCTAAGGCCCAAAAGCAAACCTTGGCCGAGGGTGTCGCGAAATCGCGACGTCGCGATTTCACGACGTCACGAAATCGTGACACCTAAGGCCCAAAGGCGAACCTTGGCCGAGGGTGTTGCGAAATCGTGACGTCACGATTTCGCGACGTCACGAAATCGCGACACCTAAGGCCCAAAGGGGAACCTTGGCCGAGGGCATCGCGAAATCGTGACATCGCGATTTCGCGACGTCGCGAAATCGTGACACCTAAGGCCCGAAAGGGAGCTTCGGCCGAGGGTGTCACGATTTCGCGACGTCGCGAAATTGCGACACCTAAGGCCCGAAAGGGAGCTTCGGTCGAGGGTGTCGCGATTTCGCGACGTCACGAAATCGCGACACCTAAGGCCCAAAGGGGAGCCTCACCCGAAGTGTCGCGATATCGTGACATCGCGATATCGCGACGTCGCGATATCACGACGAACTTTGCATTTCAATCAAAGGCGCCATTTAATCAATCAAAGGCAACATTTAATCAATCAAAGGCAGAAGTCAAGCATTCAAAGGTGACATTAAAACCATTTAAAGCGGACGTTAGACAAGTGGCAGCCGAGGACAGTCAGTTATTGCCGCCTGCTGTGCATGCATGCGTAGGTGGGCAGATTGGCAGTTAGCGGACTATTGCAAGGGCAGTCATGTAAGCCCAAGTCAAGGAGGAGTCTCCTCCCTTTTGGGAAGGCATGGCCGCCATGTGGCATCCCTACGTGCCCCTCCAAAGAGACCCCATGGGTCTATAAAATGGTGGACTTTCCCGCCCAAAAGGGAAGTTGGCAGACATTTCGAGCGACGAAGTGCTGCCAAAATCAAACACCCGATTGCATCCTTTTTAGATTCATTTCTTCTACACCCGTAATCTCTTTCGCAAGGGAGGTTATTGGTGGCTGTTAGAAGGTGAATCCGGACCTTAAAACCTGACATTGGATCACAGTAATCCATCAATTCGCCGACAACTCATTCTTTGAGATTTTGGGCCCATCCCTAGTGGATTGGCGTCGAAATCAAATTCCAATGGTGGGCGGCCCGCTCGGGCGCCCCACACGCTCTTAGTTTCATTTTAGATTATTCTGTTATCACGTATTTTTTATATCACGTTGTATGCTGTTTAAAATAGTGTACGTTTTATGTTCGAATATATATTGCGGCTAACAGTGTTCGAATATATATTTCAAAAGACAGTTATCGAATATATATTCTACGATGCAATGAAATACTAACTTGCAAGTAACAGAGATCGGATTCACCGGGCTGTTTTGCTGGCATCAGCCTTTTGGTGATGTTTTCGAGTCTCTGTCAGAATGCAGATTAATCAATATTTTTGCATGCATCTTTCATTAATTTCAAAAGAACAAACTTTCTCTATGTGCAACAGGTGCTACTAACGCTTTCATTGTTTCTTTGATTGCAGGAGAAGCAACAGCAAGCAAGGATTCATCGGCATAAGCGGCGGCAACACTTTGGCCCGCCCATTTCAAATGTGGGCATGCGGAAGAAGATCACTATGCACTTTTTGTAATGGAAACATGCTAACTCTCCTAGCCCTTAAAAAGGGAGGAGACGTATTGTAACCGAGTTGGAATCACATTAATAAAAAGGGCTGTGCTCCTACTTTTGATTTGATTATATCCGTGTTATTTCATGCATCAAGCTAGTTTTGTTTTCATTGCATCTTAGTATTTCTTTCTTCCGGAATCTCATGCTTTCAGTGGCGATCACGGTGGGACTCTGTCCCCTATTTTTTTTAGATTCAGAAACTGATTGAAATTTATGTTTTTTGTGCTTAAAGGTACCGGGCCGAATCAAAAATAGCCGGTTTGGGCGGAAAAGACAGTCGATTTGAGCAAAAAAAAAGGTAAGGTTCCAAAGCTGTACCTGCATTTTTTATTATTATTATTATTTTCTGTTTCTACTTTTTTTGTCAACTTTTACTTGCTTAGGGAAAGTTGTTTATGCTTGTTTCATTTTTATTAAATAAAATGAACCCCACACACATCACGTGGTAAATTAAACCAAGGAGCTGGTCGTAAGACCCTGACCCTTGAGCAAGACCAACGGTGGGTTCATCACCACCTTGGCTTAGCTTTGCATCCATTTCCCCGATTGTCACTGTTGTTAGGCGTAAATCCCGACGAAAGCTGACCGAGTGTCGCTTGGGGTGATTCCCATGCATGCGAGGATAAGTCTTCTATGGTAGGTGTCATTAACAGGACAATCCCCCCTTCCGTACCGCCTATGTTCCACGTACCATCTGCTCTCACGTACCTATAGTTTCCCTCTCGTAAGGGCGGGTATATAGAGAGGTTGGTATATCGGTCCGACAATGGTATATTGAAGGGGCGACCATTTATGGGAGTCATATGAGCCAACATTATGCATTTAAACGTTCTTCAAAACTTGCAAAAACAAAACAAAATATCAAAATGCACTAAACCAGTTTAGGACACACTATTAATCCTTAAAAGAGATAATCACTGTTTGTGTATGTGTGTGTTCATTTCTGCTTAGTGTAACAAAAAAAAAAATCATCATAAACGAGATAAAAATCTGCTTAGCTAGTAGAAGAGCACCACAATGGTGCTCACCCGCAGCCAAGCCCAATCACGGGCGGATGCTGTGGGGAGTATCCAAGGAGGCACAAGTCACCTCCGGTATAGCCCCAAGGATTTGGTCATACCACCTTGGCGGCCTGACACACAAGGCAGTCCCCTTCGTGCCTCGATGAAATGGGACTATAGGGGCACCTCTTCGAGGAGCACTCCTGTTCAGCATAGCACTCAACACACACCCTTCCATGAGGGGTACAGTCATAGGAGAGCTCCCTTAGATGCTCGCTATGAGCGGTCACCGCGCGATGAAGCGCTAGGTCAACATAGGGTTCAACGGGAGGAACCACATCATTACACTATCCCTCCTTCACCCCCTCTAGTTGTCAGGACTACAAGGACAAATCCAGAGCACAAGGCTCCTCAGGCAGGGCGAGCCAACTCCGCCCGTCCATTTTTCACTTATGAAAGAGAGCATGAGGAAAACCCTTACCTTCCTCAAGAGCAATATACATCATGGGAGCAAGACGCCTCTGCAAATGCTAGCTATCAGGATCACCTACTGAGGCCAGAGCCTCGGATAAATGTCACTACCTCCAACAGAGGGAGGCTGCCTATAGATATCTTGGATCACTATGACCGAGATAGATATCTCGGAGAGGCATCTAGGCCTTCTAGACATGAGGCGGTAAGACCAACTATCTTAGAATCTATCAAGCATTTCGCACATCGGATGCAACTCACGCAACTTGAGCTAGAACGACAACAATTAGAGCAATGGTATCTTCTAAATAAAGAGCACCTTCACCGTCAGAAGGATGAGTTGTTCCAACACACTATGCAGGAGAGGACTCCAACCCCTCACACACATAAGACAAAACATTATGAGAGGCACAACCTTCGGGTGCGAGACAAGTCTCCGTGACCTCATCAAGCATCGCCCTCGATGCCTCCTAGACATGAGCGGGAGGCTACTCTTATAACCAATGACGGGCACCTTCCTCAGGAACCCACTCAGGTTTATGGGCCACCCTTAGAAATTCATCAAGAAGCCTCTAAGGAATCAGAGCGAGAAGAAGAGCGGGATGAACTACCCTACCAAGGCATGGGGGTGCTATCTGGCCACCCCTCCATAAGCCCCAAGTTCCTCAACAAGAACCAACCAAAGAGGAGGAGCTCAAATCTCCCGATACATGCAAAGCGCTAGAGCACTTAGAGTCGGTAGAGACCAAGATTTTGGAGCTCCCAAGGCCCAACTTACATGAGGCTCCTTTCGAAGAGGATCAACCTTTAACCGTAGGGCTACCTAATGATGCAGTCCTCCATGTCTCAGAATCTCCAGATTATGATGAGCTGTACTCACTAGTCGAAGGTGAGGATAAAACAGAGATAGCCCACAGCAATCACATGCGACAACATCGGCATCCCATAAATATCGAGGAAGCATGTCAACAGATAAACATAATACTAGGGCATGAGTGGCGCGTTAACCCACCGCAGTGGGACCAAGCGTTACATCCACCACTTTGGGCATACAAAGATCAACTTTCGCCCAGAGACCTCATAGCAATATCAGTATCGAGGGTAGACCCTGTCCTCCTATCCATGCATAGGGCCGATCCATTCATGCCCATCCCTCCAGAGCCAGATCCGGAGTGCAAAGACCATCAAGTTGGGGGTACCTCTATCCCCTGAAGAGCCATAATCCAAACCAAAAAGCTCCAAGGATTATCACAATCGCTTGGTCAATCCCAAAAGCTCCAAGGATTATCGCAATCACTTGGTCAATCCCAAAAGCTCCAAGGATTATCGCAATCACTTGTCAATCCCAAAATGCTCCAAGGATTATCACAATCACTTGGTCAACCCAAAAGCTCCAAGGATTATCGCAATCACTTGGTCAATCCCAAAAATGCTCCAAGGATTCTATAATCGCTTGGTCAAATCCCAAAAATGCTCCAAGGATTATCACAATCGCTTGGTCAATCCCAAAAGCTCCAAGGATTATCGCAATCGCTTGGTCAATCCCAAAATGCTCCAAGGATCCTAAAATCGCTTGGTCAATCCCAAAATGCTCCAAGGATTCTATAATCGCTTGGTCAATCCCAAAAGCTCCAAGGATTATCGCAATCACTTGGTCATCCCAAAAATGCTCCAAGGATTCTATAATCGCTTGGTCAAATCCCAAAAATGCTCCAAGGATTCTATAATCGCTTGGTCAATCCCAAAAATGCTCCAAGGATTCTATAATCGCTTGGTCAATCCCAAAAATGCTCCAAGGATTCTATAATCGCTTGGTCAATCCCAAAAATGCTCCAAGGATCCCTAAAATCGCTTGGTCAATCCCAAAATGCTCCAAGGATTTCCACAATCGCTTGGTCAAAAATCAAGAAAATTCAAAAACAACAAAAATCATCAAAAACAACAAAAAAATTTTGCATCTCATTTCTAGGCATACTCAAATTCATCAATAGAGAGCTCTTCTCGCACCTCATCTTCATATTCAAAAAAATCAATCCATCAAAAATACAAAAATACATAGTTGCATTAAAGCATTGCATCCATACATTGCATATTTGTGGTCGTACAGGTCAAAGGCACCATAGGTTGTAATTGCTCTGCTAGTCCATCTTGTTCCACACTGTTCCATTTTACAAAAACAACAAAAACACCATGCATTGCTTTTTACCACACTAGAGTCAGTGGTCTTTTAATGTATCAAGAGTTTTCGTGATTCAATCATCATTTTGCTCTTTAGCCACGTAATGTACCGAGTCAGACAGATTTTACGAAGGTAGAGTTACACTTGAAATACACCTTGTTACGTAACATCCCAACACAAATTAAAACACATAAAAATTCCCAAGTTGTGTGAACGAAAGATGAAACCTGCGCGAGTAATCCAGGTCACCATAAGTGAAACGGTTATCTTGCTCATCCCCCCGTGCGAATGGTTCTAGAATGCTGAGAATTGACAAAAGGACGAGCTCTTTCCTATCCATTCACCTCCATAAAATAGTGGTTTTTTACCACTACCAAATCCCAATCATAGTTGGTTCCCAAAGTTGTAAGGATTTGTACTACACGTCCCTGCCAAGGATGGGTAGTCATCCCCAAGACCTAAAGGGATCAACGCCATTCACAAACAAAATTCCAACAAATCATCATCCTAACACTTTCCATTCACCTTTGGTCTCCAAGTTGTAAGGATTCGTACTATCCGCCCCTAACCAGGATGGGTAGTCATCCCCAAGGCCTAAAAGATCAATGCCCTTACTCCATAATCTCCATCACCCCCTTGGTTCCCAACGTCGTAAGGATTCGTACTACACGTCCCTGCAAAGGATGCGTAGTCGTCCCCAAGGCCACAAGGATCAAGGCCACTCACCAGCCCAAACTCACAATACTCAAAATACAAAATCAAATAACAGTGGTTATCACTACTATTCAAAATCCTTGCTCAAAAAGAATTAATAGAAAATAAACAGTGATTTTCATCACTATATAGACGAGCAACTTTCTAAATCATTCAGCCAACAAATATCCTGAACTTGAATCCCTGGAATTCTCGGCATTCGAAAACCATCTAGGTGATCCTCATTACAGGTTTGGTTGATAGCCTATCTGGCAATGGTGGTATCCTACCCGCATGACGATATGTCTGTCACATTCGCTTTGTGTGTGTGCGGACCAATGTTTGCATAAGGATGAGCTAGCTTATGGTATCCTAGATAACACCATAGATTAATCTAACTAAATACAACAAAGGAGTTAGTGGAGCTAATTAGGTGATCCTCGAGTACGAGTTCGGTTGAAAGCCCATCCGGCATCGGCGGTATCTCGACAAATACCACATAAATGAACTCAATTGCACACATAGGGATGTGAAATAACTTGGTCAAAAACAAGTCCGATTCATACCTTGTTCAAAAGTCTTGTAAGATAAAGTACAGTCATGGCTAGTAAGTTAAAACCGTCCGAGTCTCGAAAAACCTTAGCTACATTTCTAAACCAAGCTGCGCTACTTTTCATCCTTACAATACCATCAAAAAATACAAAAAAAAAAAAAAAACCACATGTATACATACAAAGTCATCCACCACAGCAATCGCCTAAAGACAAAATAACAGAGTTCTAAACAGTCTATGGTGCCATAGCCAAACATCACAAATTCTATCCATCCATTTCATTTCTGCATATCACATATAAATCAAAAACATTTGCATTCATCACAACATATGCATCCATCAAAAAAATAACAAAAAAGCATTCATCATAGCATATGCATCTATCAAAATAAATCAACATACAACAGTAGCATTTATCATACCATATGCATATATCAATATACAGTAGCATGCATCCATCAACATCAATCATTATGCTAACATAAAATCATGACATATACACAAAGAAAGAAAATCAAAACAACAAAAACATCACAAAAATGCAACACAAAAACACAGCAATAAGCATTGCCGGACACAAGTGCTCTTGCACTTAACCTCTTGGCATAGAAAATCGATGTCGGGGCTCAAATTGTCATTCTCCTACTTCCCCAAGAAGGCTACCATAGCCGGACCGCTCCACGGGAAGACGGGTTTTCGACGATTTCACCCCATTATGGCATCACCAAAAGGGTTAACACCCACCAAAAATAGGTCCAAATGTCGAGAAATTGCACATGCTTAAACGGTAAAACATCTAAAGGCACCCTTGCACAAGTCATCTTGGGTCAAGCGACTCATCGCTTTTCTCATGAAGGTCATTCCCTCATCGATTCGTCGCTTGAGGGGGTAGTCACACTTAGTCACCAATCAACAAGCACACACCCAATCAAAGCAATGACATGCATTCAAAGAATCATTGACAAAGACAATCACGCTCCTGCTTGGGGCAATAAACAAGCAACAATCAAATTGATCAAACACTTGGCATTCCCGAAGCATGAACACAAGGTTCCCCTGTGGACAAAAGGTTACGCCCTTTGCCTAATCATGACTGATCAATGTCCAAGCTCAAGTCACACCTCACCAAAATAGGTTAACACTTGAAATCAAATTCCTTAGCTCGTCAGAAGCAAGGATTCAAGAATGCATGCCCTTTCCATACTTGGGGCATCAAAAGTTGGTTAGGTTACCAAGAAACCCTAATCATTAGTGCTTTGGTTATCTATTTTTGCTCAACACTGCGTCACCCGTAGCGCTTCCCAAAAAGGGGCATCTGTAGACACCAAAACAGCACCAATCCGATTATGTGACTACAAACACTGATCGCATTGACACACACAGCTTTCAGGGCAGCCCTCAGAGGTCAAACAGTGGTCCTAGCCACTTACACAGCAGTTTAGAAGGTCGAAAAGTAAACAAAGAAAAGCTGGTCATTTTAACAAGCCTTAAGCAAAAGCAAGCCTTAAGCAAAAGCAAGCCTTAAGCAAGAAAAGCAAGCCTTAAGCAAGAGCAAACCTTAAAAGCAAACCTTGCGGTGTCGCGAAATCGTGACACCTAAGGCCCAAAAGCAAACCTTGGCCAAGGGTGTCGCGAAATCGCGACACCTAAGGCCCAAAGGCAAACCTTGGCTGAGGTTGTCACGAAATCGCGACTTCACGATTTCGCGACGTCGTGAAATCATGACACCTAAGGCCCAAAGGGGAACCTTTGCCGAGGGCATCATGAAATCGTGACGTTGCGATTTCGTGACGTCGCGAAATCGTGACACCTAAGGCCCGAAATGGAGCCTTGGCCGAAGTGTCGCAATATCGTGACGTCGCGAAATCGTGACACCTAAGGCCCCAAAGGGAGCTTCGGCCGAAGTGTCGCGATATCGTGACGTCGCGATATCGTGACACCTAAGGCCCAAAGGGGAGCCTCGGCCGAAGTGTCGCGATATCGCGACGTCGCGATATCGCGACAAACTTCGCATTTCAATCAAAGGCAAATTTAATCAATCAAAGGCGAATTTAATCAATCAAAGGCGGAAGTCAAGCATTCAAAAGTGACATTAAAACCATCAAAGCAGACGTTAGACAAGTGGCAACCGAGGACAGTCGATTATTGTCGCTGCTGTGCATGCGCGCGTAGGTGGGCAGATTGGCAATTAGCGGACTGTTGCAAGGGCAGTCATGTAAGCCCAAGTCAAGGAGGAGTCTCCTCCCTTTTGGGAAGGCATGGCCGCCACGTGGCATCCCTATGTGCCCCTCCAAAGAGACCCCATGGGTCTATAAAATGGCGGACTTTCCCGCCCAGAAAGGGAAGTTGGCAGACATTTCGAAGCGACGAAGTGCTGCCAAAATCAAACACCCGATTGCATCTTTTTAGATTCATTTCTTCTACACCCGTAATCTCTTTCGCAAGAGAGGTTATTGGTGGCTGCTAGAAGGTGAATCCGAACCTTCAAACCCGACATTGGACCACAGTAAACCATCAATTCGCCGACAACTCATTCTCTTGAGATTTTGGGCCCTTCCCTAGTGGATTGGCGTCGAAATCAAATTCCCATGGTGGGCGGCCCGCTCGGGCGCCCCGCACGCTCTTAGTTTCATTTTAGATTATTCTGTTATCACGTATTTTTTTACATCATGCTGTATGCTGTTTAAAATAGTGTACGTTTTATGTTCGAATATATATTGCAGCTAACAGTGTTCGAATATATATTTCAAAAGACAGTTATCGAATATATATTCTGCGATGCAATGAAATACTAACTTGCAGGTAACAGAGATCGGATTCATCGACTGTTTTGCTGGCGGCAGCCTTTTGGTGATGTTTTTGAGTCTCTGTCAGAATGCAGATTAATCAATATTTTTGCACGCATCTTTCATTAATTTCAAAAGAACAAACTTTCTCTATGTGCAGCAGGTGCTACTAACGCTTTCATTGTTTCTTTGATTGCAGGAGAAGCAGCAGCAAGCAAGGATTCATCGGCATAAGCGGCGGCAACACTTTGGCCCGCCCATTTCAAATGTGGGCATGCGGAAGAAGATCACTATGCACTTTTTGTAATGGAAACATGCTAACTCTCCTAGCCCTTAAAAAGGGAGGAGACGTATTGTAACCGAGTTGGAATCACATTAATAAAAAGGGTTGTGCTCCTGCTTTTGATTTGATTATATCCGTGTTATTTCATGCATCAAGCTAGTTCTGTTTTCATTGCATCTTAGTATTTCTTTCTTTTGGAATCTCATGCTTTCAACAACAACACAATAAAAATCATTAATAAAAACTCAAGTGATTAATAATGCAAGTAAAATTAGTTCAATTTTATACAAATGATGATATCATCCACTATTGGACGATATCGTCCCAAATTTGAGCAAAATCATCTCTGATTTTGCAAGCCGAAATCGTCCCTTATTTGACGAAATCGTCCCCCTTTCGTCGATTTCGCCCTTAGACGAAATCGGCGAACTTGAGACGATTTCGTCGAAATCGAGACGATTTCGTCGAAATCGGGACGATTTCGTCCCGATGACGTCGATGGCCCAAAAATGGCCGCGATGCTCAAAATTTATTTAAAATCAATCTAAAAAGCATGTAAATTCAACTTAAACCATTCTAAGCTAAGTTTAGACTCTTACCCGTAGCCCGCGCTGGACCTCTGTCGATCTATGTGCTGTCTCGACCATTTTTGCTTATAGAGCTCTAAAAACTAGAAAAATGAACAGTAACAATGAATTAGGGTTTTACCCTATTTTTCTTAATTTTATTCAAAACACAATTAAAAATATTTTAAAATTTTTCTTTTCCGTGTTTTTACCTCAAACGTTCGATTTGGGTAAAAACACGGAGGGGGCACCATAGTAAGCTGTCGTACGATTCGACCAAGAATCGTCGCCTAAAAATGGGAATAATTTTTGCTTTCTTGTAGATCGAGAAGAACTCATATTTAACGCATTTTCGTCGAAAAATTCGCTAAAGAGGGGGCCAAATGTAGCACCCTAAAATTGGCGCAGTAAAACCTTAATAATTACAATTACTCTAGTAAATATTCAAATTCAAATTTCAACCTCCAAAACCACTCCCAAACCGTCGTTTAACCCGTTTCCTCCTTTCCCATGCCATTTTTAGAGTTTGTTTTGTCCGTTTGACGATATCGTCTCCGATAAGAAGATATCGCCTCAGATCGGACAATTTCGTCTGGCGTAGGACGTCCAGACGATCTCGTCCCAAACTGATTTGTGCATAGTTGGACTCTGTTTCAACGACATCTCTAATCTGGGCAGAAGCATATCTGTGCTGTTAGAGACCTTCCCGTTGGAGATATCCCAAATTGGGATGATCTCCAACCTCCCAACCTCTATCCTAAGCCTATTTAATCCTAGGCCCTCCCCTTAGCATCCCCCTGGCTGAAATTCCCTGTAACTCGAATTCTACACGCACTAGACCATCTTAAATCACTGTTTGCATTCACATTTTTTCAATTTTGTGTGCAGGAACTTCATTGTTTTTCAGCCGGAGCAAGCTCAGTTCATCTCAGACGATCTCGTACAATCTCAAACGATCTCGACCCAATTCAAGACGATTTCGATTGCAGTCCACATTGGGGGCAATCAGTGCCCAGAGTTTGCATTTCTTCATCCTTTTTCTGCTGTATTATTCTGCATTTAGTTAATTCTATGGTTATTCTTTACTATTTTGCATCTTGGAGTTCACCCATGTAGCTTTAATGCATAATAAAAGCATAAATTGTCATTAGATCGGTATAATGCATTCGTGTTTTTGCTTATTATCATAATTTTAATATTATTACTGTCATTTTACATCATTACCCTCTGTTATCATAGTTGCATTCTCTGTATTTTGCATCTGTTTTTCTGTTTGCAGGTCTGACGAATTCGTCGGATCTCGAACGATCTCGTCGAGATAGGAGACGATCCTGTCGAATTCCAGACGATCCTGAATACTTCAAAAATCAAAACCTTCATCAGACATCCGGATCAGGTATGGGTCTTTAATCCATCTTGTTCTTTCTATTTTTCTCGTCCAAATCGTTTCTGTCTTCATTTAAATCTGCATTTCATATAGAATAGCTTAGATGCATTTTGGTCAAACCTAGGACTTGGATGATTAAAGATAAAACTGAACACATCAAACACATTCCCAACCTAGGCGTGGAAACTGCCATTCAAATGTTTCCTGGTGAACCCACCATCCGTCGAAAAATCACCATAATACACCTCCCCCGAGAGGCGAGACCTTCGCAAGGCCTCTCAGTCCGAGGTACCGCACCATCCTTTCCACATCCCCCTTTCGGGCACGGATCCTATAGCCTGAAGGTAAGGGTGTGAAAAATTTGGAGCGATACACTACCTCTTTCTAATTTAAGCATGTTGAATGTTTATGGTGTTTTATTCTAAATATTGGATTTGCACTTCTTCATTCACTTGTCTGGAATTGGTGGTCTCATAAGATACAATAGATTAAAATTAAATGTTCTATAATTTGTTGTAAAACTAGTTGGTCTATTAGGTAGTTGATTGTTTAGTTGCATGATCCTTGTTCTTATACATGTCTTGATGTTGCTTAATTTGTACCAGTGTAAGTTTTGGCTTGAACCTCTTTTATCTCTTTCAGCATACTTTTCCCCTCGTATTTAGGTATAGTTATGCGGGACTTCAAGGAACCACCTCCTTAGAATATTGATCACCATAGTTCTCACAAGCTCCCTAGTCATTCAATGTTGGTCAAGGTTTGTGGGTGCATAAAACTTTCCATTAGATAAATTCTTTGATAAAAAAATTTTGGTACATCCAATGAGACATGAAGGTGCCTTGGATAATATAAGGTTTGGTGATATCCTTTATTATCAGATCTCATCAAAATCACCTGTTGACTCCAGTCAAATCTAGAAAGTTGTATCATATGACCAATTGTATTTAAGATCTCAATTAAATGTGGTGATACTCTATTTTGGTCCATAATCTCCATCACTCGATGACTCCTCTGTAAGAACAAACTTACTCTTATGATTAGTAAATAATTAGAACAAGGTGGATCTACCAAAAATTAACCAAGTTTCATGATCAGTTGTCCTTCTGCGCCATTTCTAAAGATCTATCTCTTGGAGGACTCAAGATTTTATGAGTAGTCTCAACCTTACCAGTAGAGAAATTATGCTCATTTTATGATTTCAAGGACCCAAGTGCTATAATGGCTAAATTTGAGTGTCCCTATTGAAATTATGTAGACCCTCTCAATGTTCAAAATATTCAAGATATTTCCAGGACTTCTTTGAAGTACTTGCCAAGTTTTTATGGGACATATAAGATTGCATTTGAACATTGCCATGATGTTGCTTTCTCAGAAATGATTCATAATGTTATGCATGAGGACGTGGTGCTTAGAATCATTATCCTCTATCTTAAGGAGAGAGATTTTTTGTGGTATAAATACTTGAAGTATGGAAGTATTTGTACATGGGATGACCTAGCCAAAGCGCTCATCAATACATTTGATGACTCATGGGACACCTTATTAATGCTCAATTAGTTCTCCTTCATCGGATGTTATCCTTAAGAGAATATCATTGACTTCAACATCCATTTCCAAAGAACTTATAAAATAATCCCCTACCAACTTTACCCATATCTCGTTCAGGTATACCTATACTATACTCGAGCCTTTTTCTCAGATATGAATCTCATTATTCAACAATCCAAAGAAAAGAAGTTTCCAAATATTTACAAGGAGGCTATTCAAGCTAAAAATATGTTAATTCAAGTGGTAAAATTACCCCTTAGGGATGTCCCTTCTTCATGGCAAGCCTTGTCAAAATCACCTCTTGAAGCATCTACAATAGGATTTACCCAAATAAAGAAAAATATTTTCCCCATAAATTCCTATGAAAGCAAACTCTTGGAAGATTGGGAAGTGGTGGAAAATACTAGGACAACCACAGAATTAGATGAAGGTCAGGTGGCATTTCCTTTCGAGAAAAATACCAATGCCATGGCCTTATCTAAGCTAACACAGAACATGAATTCTTGGGGTTTAGTGCCGTCATATATCTCTTTGTTGTTAGACTCTCCAATAAGTTATAAAAGGCCAATAGGAAGTAGGAGGTCATTATTATCAACTGGAAATCCTAAACAAGAAGAGGGAAGACTGACACTCTTTCATGACATATTCGATATACCTCTTTTTTGGATGATTGAGCTCTAAGTTCATTTTAGCTCTAACAAAGGACAATCAACATTGACATCACAACATATGTCATGTGACACATTCTCTACCACAACACTCTTTGGATAGCTAGCTACAAATTTTCCATCCTCCTATAAATTAATGCATGACAATCATAATGGCTAGAAAATAAATAATACCATGGTAGGAACAAACCAAGATGGGGTATGGGCCTTGGTCATAATGAGCTTATATGGAAGACAACATTAGCACCATTCCCTATTTGATTCAAGTATCGAAGTCAATTGGGAAGACACTCGTGCTTTCCTAATAAGTTATAACTTGGGTCTCCCAATCCCAAGGAAAAGTACTAACCCCATATGGTATCCTTTGGGAATTGAGAATGACAACAGTCAATACCAGGATCAACATGACAAACATCTCATATTTGGCATCATCTGGTTCGACCATTATAGATTCATAGGATGACCTGCAACATTTAATCCCTAAGGATTCTAGGTACACCAAAATGTTGTGTAAATATACATCATGTAAATAAGATCTGTGATGAAGGTATGGTTTCTCATAGTTTGCAGGGAAAGCGCTCAAACAAGAAAATACTAGGATGTTTTCTAGGTCACCTCTTGAAATCTTAATAATTTATTGTTAGCCTCCTTATCCTCCCTCATTCTATTCATTCTCCATTTATTTTTGCCTTTCTATATTTTTTTGGTGTGACTCCGTAGACCAATTAATGATGCCCAATAATTACAAAAGCATTAATATGCTATCCTCAAGAATCCAAGATCACATGT
Source organism: Wollemia nobilis (assembly GCA_028583015.1). Taxonomy (NCBI): domain Eukaryota; kingdom Viridiplantae; phylum Streptophyta; class Pinopsida; order Araucariales; family Araucariaceae; genus Wollemia; species Wollemia nobilis. The sequence continues at coordinate 8,306,073 of JAQPPZ010017092.1, forward strand.
AAGAAATTTTGGGACTCATGTAAATAGGATAATATGCCACACCTACATGGACATGAAATCAATAGCGAAGAAGATGTCTAGAAAGTTGAATCCACACTCACACACTAATTGGACTTTTGTATGATGTAACGCATGCCAAATCTATCCAAAATAGGGCAAACATTCTATAATTAAACCCTCATGCACAACTACAAAAACTTTCAATAAATATGAGTCTTAGTGTGTAGTTGGATCCAAGTGATCCTATGGTGGATGACGATGAGCAAAAGGGGTTCATGTTGAATTGCATCAAGAAAAAAGGTCATGATAGGGTGGGAAATTATTATTTGGTATTTTGTCTGTTCTTGAAATCAGGTTGGAGCTCCAAAGAGTGTGTACATTGAAATGCAATTTTTGGAGGTGTCCCTTGGAAAGGGTGAATTCTCTTCACTTTCTCTTGATTTAAACCCATAGTTGCATTATATTTTATGTTTGTACTTTACTATATCCTTCTCCTTCCTTTGTTTTCCCTTGTTGTTTGTGGTCACCAACCTCTTCGATTAGTGGCTTGTGTTATATTGATTTTACTATTTCTAGTTGCCTCCCCTTTCTTCCTATGTTGTTTTGTTCTGGTTTTTTGTTTTTCTTGTTGTTTCCACTTGTTATCCCCATTATTTTATTCACCATTATGATGTCCCATCATGTTATTTTCTTCTCATCTTCATTCCCCTCCCCTTTTCATGCAGCCTCTACCATTTGCATTCTCACCAACTTTTATTCTAGCTCCTTCTTGCATTCCCTTTCCCTCAAAAGTTTTAAGTCCAATTTTTTTGTTGGCCAACTGGATTCCTTGTTTTTGCAAATAAAAAATCCCCTATGAATCACCAATAATGTGGGTATTTTTTTCACCTACCCATGCTTAAATACTAGTAGCTATATATTAGGTTTGATTTTGCAAATAAAACCATATATCACTAACAAATTTTATCAGCATAACCATATGCACTATCAGAAGCAAAGCTGAGTGAAGAGGTAATAAGGAGGATAGCCTTAGAGCTCGTTGTAGTACCTATGCCTAACTGAAGTTTGAAACAAAATATGAAGGTTCAGCTTGTTGTAACCATGACCTGGTATCATGTTGTTGTACATGGGGGTACTAGAAGATAATTAACATAGGTTTTAGCAAATGCTTTAGACACCTGAAGTAATTACACCTAGATAATATACCTGATAATACGAGCTTCTTGCTATTGTTGATGGTTAAACTTTATACTAGATTGGCTATCTCTCCAAGATATCGAAAGACATCTACCTAACCAAAAACTTGGGGTGGCACCAATTCCCCATCCGTTGATCGAAGGCTAAATAGAGCAAGATCAAGAAGATGGATAAGTCAGGTGTATATCAAAATATTTACACCCGGGCTTAAAGCCATTAGAATTCTGAGGACTCGGTACACAAGTATATGGAAAAATAGGATAAATACCAAGAATGGCAGAATATCTACAATGGTCAAAGCTTGGTAAAATGTCAAGCATCCACCCTAATGATAGAAGAAGAAAGAGAAGGATAAAATGGCTAATTTTGAGGATTACTGGAACAATTATACCCATTCAAAACTTTATGACATCCAAAAGGTCTAACTTTCACCAAGATTGAAGAGTGGCTAGGTCTAAAGGATTTTAGAGCTATTAAGCTTAATCAGATCTTGACTGCACCCAGAATACCTGGTCAGGGAATGACCAAGTCACTGGAGCACTAGAATATTTATGCCTGATCAGAGCTTGGTGGGCTCTCAATGTTCTAGTTTAGAGCCTGAAAGCTGACAAAGGGAGCATAATGTAAAATAAATAAAAGTCGAAGGATACTAGAAGATCCATACCTAGTCAAAACCTAATCAGTGCTCAAAGACTCGATGTATGCAGAGGTATAAATGAGGCAACAAAAGAATTTCACTTAGCTATGATCCACCAGGGTTTAAAATATTTGACACATGATATAAAAATTTTGGGTAAGGGGCGGTATAGGAGATAAAAAGTATAGGCAAGGGTGAGACCACTGGGAGATCGGTATGTGGCTCAAAGTTATCAAAATGAGGAAGAGGTATCCCATAGGTGAATAGATGACCTGGAAATCATTCTCTAATAATAAAATATCTCTCTCCCATGATGTGTACTGGGTATGATTCCATATCAAAAGATCCTAACGATATAATCCATCATGAAAATAACAGGGCAGTTGGGTAGAAGAGAAATCAAGAGAGTAAGAGTAGCCAGTAAGTGGGACTCAAAATGGTGCAGATCCAGGCCACATCAACCAACCCCATTTAGGTTATTGGAGTAGCCATACTTTCGAAGTGGTTCAGTATGTTGGCAAAATCTCTAACATAAGAGCAATCCACTTCTAAGGAAATGATGGTTTTGACTGCTTAAAATGTCTATAAATACAATAATTTAAAAGGAAAATTGGTCAGATCTTAGGCTCTTACAATTCATATGTAAATACAGATTACGTGCATCTTAATACAAATTGACTATTGTCTGGCCTCTGGTTTAATTCATTTGTAGAGAATGTATGTATGGATGACTGCATATTTCTAATTTAAGCATGTTGAATTTTATGGTGTTTTATTCTAAATATTGGATTTGTGCTTCTTCATTCACTTGTCTAGAATTAGGGGTCTCATAAGATATTGTAGACTAAAATTAAATGTTCTGTAATTTATTGTAAAACTAGTTAGTTTGTTGGGTAGTTGATTGTTTAGTTGCATGATCATTTTTCTTATACATATCTTGGTTTTGCTTAATATGCACCACTATAAGTTTTGGTTTTAGCCTCTTTTATCTCTTTCAATAGCCTTTTCCCCCTATATTTAGGTATAGTTAGTTGGGACTTTAAGGACCGACCTCCTTCAGATATTGACCACTACCATTCTCACAAGCTCCTCGGTCATTCAATGTTGGTTAAGGTTTGTGGGTGCATAAGCATTTCTATTAGATAGAATTTTCATCCAACAATATGACATATATCATTAGACCAATGAAAAAGGAATGGTTAATAGTAAAGTCTAAATAACATTAAACTGATTTGGATGAAGAGAACATAGTTACTCATAAAATTATTGGGATTTAATTGGTAGAATATCTTTAAAACCATAAAATTTGCTATGATTTTTTATAGTAAATAACCATTCCTTAAAATTGATATTACCATTGAGAATCCCTTTTACTCAACCAAAAAATCTAAGTATCTCAACATCGAGGAGGGTGAGTGAGGTCTTATAAAATATGTGAGGATTAAATTTAAATTAGCTCGAATAAGAGATATAAAAATAAACAAGAGTTGCTAGTGATTTTTAAGCATTTTATCCATGACCATGATGAGGAAAGACTAGATGAATTCCTCGTGGAGGTTAAAAAACCAAAAATATCCAATATCTTTGAGATGTGGGTATCAGGGTTATGCATAAGGGGTCGGTCCCAAAATCTATTTATAAAATGAAGACAAATTGTCTTGGAATCTTGGTGAAATATGTAGAAGTATACATGGTGAATTACAATTATTTTTCTCCAGAAAAATTCAAACCGTGGTGAATTTCAACGTTTTTTCTCCAAAAAATTTTAGATCGTGGAAAATTTTTCTGTGCTTGGGGCCATGAATATTAGATTAGAAACTCTAAAAATGTACGACAAATTTAAAGGATTTAGGCCAACAAGAAAGGCTTTTAGTCTTTACGATTTATGATGATCGGTCTGAGATGTAAAATTTAATCATTTGTAGGCATGTCAATCGATTGTAGATATGACAATCGGTTGCAGATATACCAATCGATTGCAGACATGTTGATCGGTTGTAGATATGACGATCGGTAGCAGATATGTTGATCAGTTACAGATATGATGATTTTTTGTAAACATGTCGATTGACTATAGACATATCGATCGAATGTAGACAAACCAATCAACTACAGCCATGCTTATCGATTATAGATAAATTGATCGGTTGTAGATATGTCGATCGATTGTAGCCATATCGATCAGTTACAAAGATGATGATTAGTTGCAAATATGCTGATTGGTTGCAGATATGTCGATTGGTTACAAAAATACTGATCAGTTGTAGCCATGATGTAAAATTCAATCGGTTGTAGGTATACCTATCAATTGTAGACATGATGATTGGTTGCAGACATGTCGATCGATTGTAGACATGTTGATTGGTTGCAAAGATGAAGATCAATTACAGATATGTCGATTGATTACAAATATGCTGATTGGTTGTAAATATGTTGATTGACTGTAGACATGTCAATCGAATGCATACAAACCAATCAGCTACAACCATGTCGATCGATTGCAAAAAAATTGATCAGTTACAGATATACTGATCAATTACAGCTATTTCGATCGGTTGCAGATAAACAGATCGAGTGCAACTATGTCGATCGATTGTAGACATGTCGATCAATTACAGACATGTTGATTGGTTGTAAGCATGTCAATCGGTTGTAGGCATGTCGATTAGTTGTAGACATGATGATCGGTTGCATATATGTCGATCGGTTGTAGCCATATCGATCAGTTATAGATAGTACAATCGATTGCATGCATGTCGATCTATTGTAGATATGACTAATGTCGATCGACACGATCCTACAACTGAATTACTTATGATGATCGAAACCTCTACAACTGATAGATTAATTTCGATCGACACCTCAACAACCACCTGGTACCTCTGCAACCGATTGACCAATATCGATCGACACCTCTACAACCGATCGTCTTATACCGATAGACAGGGCTCTACAACCGATCGACTTATTTTTAGACACTCCTATGCAACTGATCGACACTTCTGCAACTGATAGACAAATACCGATCAACACCTCTACAACTGATCATCTCATGCCGACAGACACGACTCTACAACAAATTGACTTATTTTGATAGACTCTCCTCTGTAACCTTATCAAGCTTTTCATTTTTTTAGAGCTATTTTTGAGTTAGAGTATTTTTTATGTATGTTTATCGGTACCCAGTACAATATATATACGTGTAGTATATGAGGTGATTTGGGTGGGAAAAATAAAATAATATATAATTTGAAGGCAATTTGGGCAGGAAATATAAAATCATTTATAATTTAAAGGCGAATTGGGTAGGAAAATAAAAATAATATTAGGTTCATGATTATCAACAACAGGCGAAATTACCCCAAAAAAACTTCCACCTCGTAAATTGCGGGTGAATGGTACCCAGTGAAAGGATCCAAAATTAGCCAATTTAAAATCTTGAAAATCCTAAATAGAGCACTCCAAAATCATATTTTAACAATAGATAATCTCATAAAAAGAGGGATGATTGTTCCTAATACATGTGCTTTATGTTTCTCGGATGAATAATCATTTGATCACTTTTTTTATTCATTTCCCTTTTACTCTTGAATTGAGGTATGGAATGTTAAATCTTCTTAAAATATAGTGGGTTTAGGTGGACAAATTGGTGAATTTTTGGGTGTTGGAGTAATCATTTTCATAGTTCTCACCTAAGGAAGATTTGGAATTTTGTGCTTCCTCATTTTATTTGGCATATTTGGAGGGAAAGGAATTATAGGGTCTTCCAAAATAAGTCTAGTAATTCTAGTTTCATTATTAATAGTATTAAAGCTACAATTATAGAGAATGCTTCAATGAATCTAAAAATCCAAACCCTTGAGAATGGGTTGTAAGAAACTCTTGCTAAGGAATAGGGTCTTAAAAAGATTTAGTTTTTATCCTAGATAATCAAAGAGATAAGATAAAATGGAAATGTTCAGCACTTATATGGGTAAAAATAAATTTTGATGAAGTAGCTAAAGGTTATCCACGTAAGGCTGGAGGAGGGAGTGTTGAGGAATGGCCAAGGTGTGGTGATTACCTACTATGTATAGAAATATGGGATAATTTCTAATCATATGGAAAAGGAAATAGTGATGATTACAGGGTTGAGATTAGCTAATAAGTTGAAGTTTAACAATTTGGTGGTTGAAGGATATTCTATGAACATTATTACTAGCTTACAAAACCAAAAAACTCCAAGCTAGAACATTGAAAATATTATCCAAGATGCAGTTTCTATCCTATCTAGTTTGGATAATTTTGTTGTTCAACACACCTATAGGGAAGGTAACTTTACTGCTGATGTAATGGAAAATCTAGGAGTTCTTTTGAAGGGAAGCAAGGTTTGGAAAAATGCCTTTCTAAAAGATCTTTTAAAGGTCACTAATTTGGAAGGAAATATTAGCAGTTGTTGATGTTTGATAACCTTTGTATTTTATTTTTCTCCTTTGTTTCAACCCTCTCAAATATTTTTTGATTCTTTTAAAAATACAATAGTTATAGTAGGTTCTATAGTTTTTCAAAAAAACAAATATAGTAAGCTTGTCTCTATAGTTGTTGTTGTTCTTTGGTTATATTTTATTGCTACAATTTTGATTTAGATATGTTATAAGGTTTTTGTAACTCTTGAGGAGTGTGTTGTTGTTCATTCTAGTATTTTGAGCTTAATTGCTTATCTTTTGTTAGTCTTGTATATAAGGGTTGGGGCCCTTTCAAAAATCCCTATGATTTACCATAATAATAATTTTAAAAAAGTGACAATATCTTATAGTCATAAATCAATTTTAATTAAAAAATTTAAATTTTAATGTGAGATTATATATTTGATTAAATGAGGTACAAACATATGTGCACACAAGGTTAAGAGGTTGCACTTAACTTATTATAATTATAAAATATATTTACTATACTAGCCTCTATGTTGAAAAGTTTTATGATCAAGGAAAATATCTCAAATATGTGTGTAAAATTTACAAAATATGACATGATAGGCACCACAAAATATGGATAAAATACAATTCTTGATCAAAATTAAATTTAAACCCAATATAGTTAATGGGTGCATGCACAAACATTTGAAATACAAAATATGTTGGAGCATTCTTCCTAAGAAACTATATGATGATAATTGACAAATCATGATCAATCACATGAATGAACAAGTTATCCATAAGGTAAAAAACCTAAAAAGGACTAGAACTAGATTTTATAACAAATAACACACCCATTAGAAAAATAGAGGGATTACAATATTAACTTCATAAATTATGAACATTAATCTAACTTAAAAACATGGCTTTTGATAGTGCTTAGTAAGATATCAACATTATAATTGATAATATTAGAAAATTTCATGAATACAATATTTATATAAATTAATTGATAAATATAATGATAATAAACTTTGCACATATTAGTTATTGTTGTGAGCCACTATATTACATACTTAAATTATTTATCACAAAGGACAATGGTAGGTTGTTGCCATGAAGAAATTTTCACCATATTCTCAACTTCTATATTTGAAAAATCTACACCCTTGGGATGGTGGAGATGATGGTTTGAATGCCTTAGGCCTCGTGGAACTAGAGGGTGTGTCATGCTAATGTCGCTGGTTACAGTAAAACTTTTGCTTGACACAACTGTACCTCATAGAGGAGCAGGATTCGAACCCATGAAGAGGCAATAAAAAATGTAATGATTGACCAATTCCTCTAGTATACATAAAAAAAAATAGTTGAAAGATCTACAATGTTTTATTGCTTTTAAGAGCATAGAATGGGTTTTCTATCAAGGTTGAACATATCTAATATAGTTTTAATAGCGGTTTGTATAACCACTTAATCTTAATTAGTGTATCCCCTCATGTCCAAGGAATCTATTGAAAAGTGTGATATCAAAGTTGAAGTTTCATTTGATATAACACACTATCTCTTGACAATTTTCATGTGGATCTACCTTAGTTCCTGTTGGCAGTTTTGACATCATGCCACATTAAAATTTTGATAACATTTTGTTGAATGATTTTTAATTTTAAAAGTGGCAAATACATTAAATCTAAGTTGCAGCACTTTCTATAATATGGTGCAGTTATTTTTTGTGTGTAGTTATCTTCTTTTATTTTACATAAATTCTTGTGCTTCGAAATAATGAGTATTATGAGGTATGGTTGTGGAATTTTGAAATTTACTGAAAATGTCTGCAACAAACAATGCTTAAAGACTAAGAGTAGTAAAGAAAAATAAGAAAAGAAAAAAAGTGGGAGCCTAATCACCAAGTAAAAAGGAGCACGAATGTGTTCACCCCAAAAAACTGAGCGAAGAATTCATTTGCCCCACTTAGGGGTGAATGTTTAAAAAATTGTTGTCGAAAAGGGAAAAATGCTAAGTTGGAGAAATGAATTTCACCCCAAAGGAGGGGTGAAAATCCCTTTTGCCGTTCCTTGGGGTGAAAACACACTAAAATAAGGGTGTGTGATGGCCCAAAGTTATGACAGTTAAAAAAAATACATTCGCACCAATGATGGGGTGAAAGCATCATTCACCCCACTTTGGGGCGAATGTCATTAAAAGGCATTGACAAGTCAAAAATACTTTCACCTTAGGTGAGGGGTGAAAGTAATGTCCGTGCCTCCCTGGGGTGAAAGTCTAGCAAATGGTGAATTCAAGCAAACCCAAGGAAAGTAGCAAGGTGCTAGGATGATGTTAAAAATTCAACTCTTCGTTCGCCCCAAGAGAAGGGTGAACATAACTTTCACCCTTCCTTTGAGTAAACACATATTAAAAACAAAGGTTGTGGACCTCACAATGGCATACATTAGAAAAGTAAATATGGTAGAATTTTCATACCCGATGAGGGGCAAAAGTCCCATTATCCCTTCCGAGGGGTGAAGCTACATGAAGATAGCCCCACCAATGTGTCAAGGATTTTATTTTTGCTTCAGGAAAATGCTAAAGGGTGGGCATTGAAAAGTCAAAGCTACGTTCGTCCAAGGTAATGGGCAATAGTGCCTTTCACCTATTTTGGGGGTGAATGTATATTTTAAGAAGAAGAATGATATATGTGAAGCGCTTTCATCCCTAAAGAAACGTAAAGCTCTTAGTCATCCCTCCTTGGGTGAAATGACATAAAAGATAGTTAAAAATGTTGTAAATGAAAATGAATGTGTATAAGGGGTATTTCACCCAAGGGAGATTACTGTTACGATTATTGGGATGAATGTGAAGAAATAAATTAAGCTATGAGTTTTGTATTCAGTACAACTATACAAAATTTGCAAAGCACAACGCAATTACGTAGATTGAGCGAAAATATAAAAAAAAATTATTTTAGGGGTGCTCTTTCCACCAGGAAGCATGAACAAGGAGGAAGTGATGAAATTTAAAGGAAGCGCTTTTGCCCATCACTCTATATTGGGCAAAGTTGATTTCAAGCTTTGAGGGAGACTTTTCAAAGGCGCCCAAGTCAAACGAGTGATGGAAATTTAATGATTGATGCAAATAATGATTATCATGGCCGATTTCACGCTAAAAGAGTTGCAATATTAAAATTGCAAGGCAATTTTCATGAGTTCCAAGGCATTCTATACAGGAGTAAATTTCCAAGGAATGATGGAGGTATCAAGTCAACGACCAGCTTTGCAATTTTCTGTGCACCGACACTCGAATGTGCTAATTTCTTGGAGATTTCTCTTTAAAAAGTAGATCGCTATCTCAAGAGGAAGATTTTTAAGAATTTCTATGAGGAATTTTTCACAAAGGTTCTTGATCTATAAACATTTTGTCTCGTGTATTAAATGGATATAGGCAAAAACCTCTATAAATACTAGACATGTTCAATGTAAAAAAAAAGAGGGATAAATACTCTATAGAAAAACTATTCAAGTTTTTTGCCTAAATAGAAGGAATTTGGCTTCTGATTTTGCAAGCAGTTTCTGTGTGATTTCTTTCTGATCAAGAATTTCTATTTTATATTCATGTCTATCAACTGCTAAGTTCAAATTTTGCATCTGGATTTGGGCACTACTAGTGAGAGTGTGAGTAGTGGAATGTGATTCTAAAAGTTTTCTTCAAGGAACTGTAAGTGGATTCTTTGCATCCTTTCTATTTTATGCTGCTATAACACTTGGTTGGAATTCCTACTACTAGTCTGTCCCCAATCCTACATCTTTGGTCTGTGGCTATATTTCCCATTTCTTTCTATTATTTCTAGTTTTTTTCCTGCAACTCTAAACTTAAACCGGTGTAGGATTAGTAAGGGAGTCAACCCTCTATGAAGATTGGCACGGAGGACATTTCTTTTCTCCGGTATTTCAATGTTGATCGTGTCTAGGGCGCACAAACGTATGTTTGTATTTTAGGCAGATATTTTGACCAACAGTTCCTACATAACTATCAAAATCAAAATTGTATTTTTTATAGTATACATAAATATGATTGCCAAACCAAAAGTGATAATAACTTTTGTTTAATTATAGTCTTGAATCATAGTCTTTGACAAGAATGTTGTCAACTTTCTATGGGTTTTCGCATGAGGTATAATGTTTTGTTTTAAAGTTGTGTAATATGGTTTTTTTGCATGAGGTATAATAGTAACTCTAAATAAATACAAATGGGTCATGAACATGTAAAAAGCAATGCCAATAAATACTATAAAAGATGAAAATCTAGATGATACATAAAAAGAAAAGAAAACTTGATATAACAAATGGTAACATAAATTCCAAGACACTTTGATCAATGAATTATGATTGAACTTAGAAATAAAAAAATAACCACAAAAAAATATATCAAAACAAAAAACACAATGTTTAACACTCAAAAACTCAAGTTTATATAATTAGATTCAACTAATATTTTTGCAAAACATTATTCTTTTTAAACTTTAAAACAAAATATCTTTTACCAGCTTTAAATAACTTTGACCTTATGTACATAAAACTTGAGACAATGTATAAACTTAATTAATACAACAAATATAATTCTTTATATGTATAAATATATAAATTTTATGTTTGCTTTTATATTATTAAAAATATATATCTAATAAAAACATTAACAATCATAAAAATATAAAATGTTATTTACATCGCATGCCTTGTCCAACACTGTAAAAAAAAAAAAATCCTTTAAACACTTTTGAATCACGTCATTTGAAAAGGTAACACTAAAAATTTCAACAAATGCATGATTCCGCCCCATCATTTGAAAAAGTGACACTAAAATTATGATTATTTATTCAAAAGCATGAGAGACATTGTTCAGCATTGAAGGAACCATTTCTGAATTTTTTGTTAATTGTTGTTCAGTTAACAGGCTCCATTATGGAAGAAGATTCACACAACTTTTCGCCAAATTTAGGGGAATTTGGCTTATCTGTAGAGTTATAAGGACATTCAGAATTGAGTCTTAGCGTTGCACCTCCTTGTGGAGATACAGAATCTGTCCCCACTCACTCTTCTTGCTGTGATTGTGATCTGAGCCTGAGCAGAGCCATGAGCTGCGCGCCTGCCATGATAAGAGTGGTGTAAGACAAAATAAGTTTCTGGATGACAATGTCTCTTCTTCAATTTCGAGTTTGAATGGCCTGTGTACCTCTATATAATTTTCTCTTCTTCAATTTCGAGTTTGAATGGCCTGTGTACCTCTATATAGCTGTCTATATATTTGTAAATTATATTGGAAAAACTGGTAGTGTGATGGTTTATGAACTCACATTGAGGAGTTGAATGCATCCCAGGTATCGATTAGTGCCATTTTTATTTTAAAACGATGCTTGCACTATACACTAATAATTTTTAGTAATACTGAACTTGGCAGGATACCCACGTGGCCCACGTGGCACTATACATTTTTCAACGTACCAAAAATTCCAGTGACTCATAGTTGTCCAACCATATAATATTAACACTATCGATAAAATCAAATTCCAAAAGATAGCGGATAGTCAACATGGTTGCTTCCGTGGGACGTGAAGCATAGGTTCCCCCAACTGCCGGTACCCCCTCCTCTTCCTATAGTCTTGTCAAATCCCCAGCCTAATAAGCTATGTAAGAGTTGTTGGGCTTTTAGTTAGAATCAGGGAGGCCTCTTGTTTTATGCTATGGCTTTCAGTTATTTTAATTAAAAATTTATTTTTTAATAAAATATTTTATGTGGTCATAAAAAGTTGATAGTTTACTCAAATTTTACCCTATAAAATCAAAAAAAAATTATATAAAAATAGAATAGTTTGTTGAATGATCTATCCCATAACAGGTGCTCTTCAAACTTGGGATTCCTATGGCCAAATTCGAATGTAAATAATTATAAAAGGCCGTGTCTCTTTGATGGCAAAGGAATAAGCCAGGGTTGTACAATGGGAGGAATCAGAAAGACTTTCGGCTAAACTTTTTGTAGGTTTGATTTATTGTTTTGCTCCTTTTCCAACTTCTAGAGATAATAGAGTCACCGGCGTATAAATAGAAGAAGAATATTAAGAGGAACGTGCATATTGCCATTCAACGTTTGGCTGACGGATCACAGCAAGTCAAACGAATGAAATTCAGGTATGATTATTGAACAGTTTTGATTTCGTTTTTAAGGTAGTGTTGAAAAAGGTATGTTTACCCTGTTGAGATGGAATGGGTGCAGCCGTCAGAAATTCAACGATACCCAAGCGAGGTTGTGATAGGAAGAAAATCGGCAGAGGGTGCATGATTACTATGCCCAGGTGTAGAATGCCAAGGAATCTTGATTCCATCTATTTGGTTCCCCTTTCCTTTGTTTTGGAGGTGGTCTGATTGTTCTAAAAGAAGGTTTGTAGCTCTTAAGCTGCTTCTATTACATCAGAAGCAATCAATAAAAGATGGTTTGTAGCTCTTAAGCTGCTTCTATTGCATCAGAAGCAATAACAATTGTATCTGCTGTGAGATGAGAAATGCCTGTCATCGTATGACATTGTTTGAATGAAGATTGTATTTTCAAAAGAAAACGTGGGTTCTTCAAAACTGTGAGAATCTCTATGTTTAAGATATGTATTTAACATGCTTTTCAAATTAGAATAAGACATTTCTAAATTTGATAATGTTCTTAAAGAACAATGTGCAATAAAAGCTATATAAAAAATAAAACACATCTATAAACTTATAATGCTCTTAAAGAACCATGTGAAATGAAAGCTATTTTTTGCTTAAGAAAGAGGTTATTCTATGTGATTCATCTAATGATATTCCATGGAGATTTCATCATGGATGATAATCTTATAAAAAAGGTTAAAGTTGCAATGATTGGGTAAGTGTTTTTTAATCTTTATGCCATGCGAAATGAAAGCTATGATTTTCTTAAGAAGGAGATTACTCTATGGAATTCATCTAATGGTATTCCATGGAAATTTCATCATGGGTCATAATCTTATAAAAAGTTAAGTTAATGAGATTTCATCATGGGTCATAATCTTATAAAAAGATTAAAGTTAATGATTGGGTACCGTTGAAGAAATAAAAATTTGTTAATTAATTGATATGTGAATCAATATTTATCCCCACAAAATCAAAACCATCTACACACTAAATAACCTGGTTGAAATATTGACAAAAGTAAGCTAAGTCTAAAGTCTAGATTACTCGACCCTAAGTCTAGACGCCTTTAGTTCAAATTCTGAAATACTGTAATGTAATCTATATTGCACTGATTTAGGCTCTTGTTGGATTCAATGATAATTATAGGGTAAGTTGGGGTTTTGGATTTTTAAGTTGATTTTTTTATTATATTTATTGTCATTATGATTTTAGTGGTTTTGATTAGTCATATTTTAAAAATTTGTCTTTCTCAATATTTTTATTTTGTTTGTTATGATCATTTTTAGTTTTAAGTACTTTAAATATATGGTTTTGAAAGTTATTTTACTTTTCTTGACTATTGAAAATTTGTTCAATAAAATTTTGATTTTTAGTAGAGATGTTTCTACCTAAGATAAGAAAAAATTTAAATCATGAATAAAGTTATTATAGGTCTATTTATAATAAATACTTTGTATTACTTTGTCATGAATATATTTATTATAGGTTTATTTATAAAATACTTTGTATTATGTTTGTGATTTTTTTTAACTTAAATTTGATTGGTCCTGGAAAGATACTATATACCATAAATAAAGTAAAACTAAGGCTAATATTATTTAAATAAAAAGGCAATAGTTAAATATAAAATGAAAATCTTGGCAAAAAGATTTCTCACGGTAGAGATGAGGAGGATGAATTAGCTTGAGACTATGGGAGCCTTGGTGTATACATAGTGAAGGATGGATATGATAAGATCCTTCTAGAGCCTCCTCCTCATACATATCAGGTTGAGGATTGGAGAAATATTTGGCAATCCAAGGGTTGGTCGAAAGTAAAAATTTTTGCCTGGCAGTTCATGCATAATGGAATTCTTACTTTTGATAATCTCAGATGTAGGGGAATCATTGGTCCATATCAATGTGTTTTATGTTACAAGAGTGAGGAAATTGTTGATCACTTGATGTTTGAGTGCCCATTCATGTGCTAGATCTGGGAGAGATGGTTTTTATATTATAAAATTCAAGTTAATGGTTATTTGAATCGGATTAATATTTGGGAAATATGGAAGAGGAGTAGATTTAAATCTAAATCTCTTTGTATTGGTTGGGAGATTGGATTAAACTTCATTTGGTGGCAAGTGTGGTTGGAGAGAAATGCAAAAAAATTTAGAGAAACTTTTTCTTATTTAGATGGAGTTTGGCAGGTCATTTGGAGCAAAGTCACAGAAACTATGGCAGACTATGCTAAAGAGGAAACTCATGTTGTTATTGGGGCAATGGAGAAGGAAGTTGAAGTGCAAGAGGGGCAAGACAGAGCTAGTTGGAAACCACCCCCAGAAGGTTGGATTAAAATTAATATTGATGGAGCTGCAAAAGGCAATCCGGGTAGAGCTAGAATTGGAGTGGTTTGTCAGAATCATGTTGGAACAGTGCTCTATTGGGAACTACAAGGCTTGGTAAGAGCTAAAAACAATGAAGCAGAAGCCTTAGCTATCAAATATGCTTCTTTTTGTCCAGTGAAACAAGGTTACAAGAGGATAATCCTAGAATCAGATTCTCAAATAATGTTGGAGCTATAGATTGCATGAGGAACTTTGCTTTGAAAACATAGAGGTTGAAGATTATTGTCACTCAAATTAAGGAATTAGATGGTGTGATTCCAGTTTATGTGAGTAGAGATCTAAATAAAGTGCTAGACTTCCTAGCTAAGATGAGCACTGAGAAGGAGGTAGGGGTTTACTGGCATAGTGACATGGCTATTGAGGATGAGATAATTAGGCAGGTTGGTGAGAAAATCTAGTGCTTAGCTAATTTGGATAACCATTCCAGAAATATTGTTTAGGAGATTTGTGCTTCAATGTAGATATTCTTTTACAGTTGTAAACAGGTGAATAGTTGTTGTAGAAATACAGTTTAAGAGATTTGGATCCAATATAAATCTTCTTTTATTGTTGTAAACATGTATTCTCTTTGGCTAAGGATGGGAAAAATCTCATCCCAACTTGTAAATGATCTTTGTTTTAATACAAGTTTTTTCAAATTATTTTTCAAAAAAATATATATATAAAATAAAAAATATTATATTAAAATATAGATAATATAATCTATTTTATTTTAAATGCAATAAAATAAATAAAATAATAATAATGTAAAAAACTATGAATGTCTATGTTTAAGATATGTTTTTTAACATGCTTTTCAAATTATTATTATAGTAGAGAGTCATCTTTAAAGTAAAACGGATCTCTAAACTTCATAATACTCTTAAAGAACCATGTGAAATTAAAGCTATGATTTTCTTAAGAAGGAGGTTACTCTATGTGATTCATCTAATGGTATTCCATACAAATTGGAGGAGATTTCACCATGGGTGATAATATTATAAAAGAAATTAAGGTTGCAATGATTGGGTAAATGTTTTCATAATATTTATACCATTTAAAACTAGACCTATTCTCATGTTTACAATTGAGGGAAGAAAATATTGTTGATTGGTTGGGTGACATGTGGGTCAATCTCCATCCCCACAAGATCAAAACCATCTACAGTGATTGACCAAATAACTTGGTTGGAACATTGAAAAAAGAAAGCTAAGTCTAGACTCTGGATTACTCGATCCTAAGTCTAGAGGCCTTTGGTTCAATTTGAAATCTTATCCTCATTGGGTATAATGTATTGCACTAATTTAGGCTCTTGCTAGATTCAACCATGGGATTTTGGATTCTTCTTTTAAGTTGATTTTTCATTATATTTATTATTATTATTATTATTATTATGTTTTTCATGGTTTTAATTAACCATATTTTGAAGGTTGTCTTTTTCAAATTTTTTCAGCAAAAAAGAAGAAGCAACAACTTGAATTTCAGGTTGTAGGAGAACCGCTTGAGGTAGTAGTAGAATACAAATACCTGCATAGAATTTCATGACAAACTTAATTGGAATACTTGTAGGATGAAAAGAAATCAAATTGATTGGAGAGCATTATATGCACTTCAAAATAGGTGTAGGAATACCGAATTGTGGGACTGGAAGACCACCAAGGTCTTATTTGGTCTACTTGTTACATCGGTTTTGTTGTATGGTTGTGAGGTGTGGGCTAGTGGCACAAAAAATGCAAAATGGAGGCAAATAGAAAGGATTCAAAAATATATAATCACAAATTTTCTCAAAATTAAGGCCACAACCCCTTATGAAATTATTCTAGTTGAAACTAGAATGTTCCCTTTAGAAGCAATTGCTATGACCAAGCTGTTATGTTACTTGAAAAATTTAGAAAACATGAAATATGATAGATGGCCTAGGGCAGCTAGGGAGGAAGAGTTGCATAGGCGAAATAATACATGGATGAAACAAAATCAGAAATAGATGAAACATTGGGAAATCAACATAAATGAATGCCCAAATGTCAACAAAGACATACAAAATTATGTGAATGAAAAGTTCAAAAGTGGAATGTGGAAAAAAGCAAGCAGGAAAAGACAATATGCAAATTTTAACCCAACGTATGACCACAAGGAAAAAGTGTATATAGATGCTGAAATCAAGTGAAAGGAAAAATCTTCATTGCTCAGATAAGTACTGGCTCTCATAGGCTTAGATGTGAAACGGGGAGATAGAAAACACCCAAAGAACAATGGGAAGAAAGGATATGTACTCTATGCAGCACAAGGGCAGTAGAGACAGAGGAACACTTCATCTATAAATGTCTTAGTTTTTTAAATATCTGTGACAAATACAAAGAAACACTTGGGTGGCAGATTTATTTGAAGCTAGTAAAATAAAAAAAATTGGAGAATTGCTAACACAAATCAGTAGGAGAAGGAACAACCTTCTCAAAGATATTAAATATCATATGATATGATTTGAGTAATTGTACTTTCATATTTGAGGTCCCATAAACCATATTTGGGTCTCGTGTAATTAAAATATTTCATTTCAATAGTCATTTTTAGTTTAAGTGTTTTCTTTTTTTAATTGTGTATATTTTAAAGATATGATTTTGAAAGTTTTTTTTTTTTACTATTAAAAATTTGTTTAATAAAAAATATATTGTTGGTAGAGATGTTCTTAGTATTTAAAATAAAAAAAATTTTAAATTATAAATAAATTTATTATAGATCTATTTATAATGAATACTTTGTATTAGGTTTGTGATTTTTTTTACCTAAATTTAATTCATCTTTAAAAACTCTATATACCATAAATAAGTATGTTATGTTTAAATTTGTTTTAAATGCTCTTTAAAACTTGTATTTGAAATGCTCAATGACTTTAAATAGCGTAAATCAATGACTTTAGATAGGATAAAAACAATATATTCTTTGTTTTTTATAATCTTTGGTTCCCTTTAATTTTGATAAAATATTTGTCAGATATTAATATTAATATTAAATTAATATAAAGTATAAATATAGTTATATTAGCTCATATTTATACATATCTCATAATTATTTATTAATACATTTTAATCTAAATTAAATTGAACTTAATATTTATATTTTTAAAATATATATATTTATTAAAAAAATTAATAACAATTTAAAATAAACATTTTCATTTTTTATATTTAAATTTTATATTTATTATTTATATAAATAAAAATTTATAATTTTAAAAACTTAATATTAAAATATTTCAATAAAATAAATTTAATTTATAATACATTTATATACAATAGAACAATAAATTATGTGTATATATATTTTGATAACGTGTTTCTTTATAAAGTAGAAAACAATTTAACAAATTACATCGATTGTTGCTAAATCTTTATTTTAAAAATAAAAATAAAAAATAAAAAACTTAGTAAACATATAATATTTATAATAGTTTTTAATTATATAAAAGAGTTGGTTACAATCATTATTTTTATAACATTATTTTTATTACATAGAAGAGTTGGTTACAACCACTATTTTTTATTTTTAGTAATTCAGAAGAGACAATACTCCATCAAAGTTTTGTTGACCCAGTGTGAGATAAGACCCTGCCCCTACTCAGAGGATTCGGACAGACTACTACCTTTACAAAATGGTTAGCTTTCCTCATTTGAACCTAGGTCTCTTCTTGGTAAATACCCAACTACAAACAGTTATTAAAGTTTCTCTCAAAAATAATAAAAGAAACACAGCATGCAACATTTGTTAAAGCGAAATCGGATAAAAGAAAGGGTACGAGACTGCTCATCAGGCGGGTCGATCACATTGAATTTCCGACCGTCCTTAGTCACACAACTTTCCAGCTTGCACTCCTTCGTCGCAGAGGCAGCAATGTGTTAGAAAAATTAACCCAGATTTTACGCCTGTGCCCAACTGCGCTCCGAACCTTGGGCGAAACCGGATTGCGCTCCAGACATGGGCGAAGTCGGACTGCGCTGCCGCAGCCTCGGGATCCCGGCAAAGGGCTGACATGACGTCGCACCTACCCTCTGACAGATGTGACGCTTGTGTGGCGATTGGTCAAAAACCCTAGTTGAGGGCCTGTCAGAACCTGTCAGAGGACAAACCCCAATCCTCCTCTTCTCGCGGCTATATAAGGAGTCTCGGGTATTTCAGATAAAAGAAGCGTAAGAGGAAGAAAAAGAGAAGGAGCAAAGAAGAAGAGA
Organism: Wollemia nobilis; assembly: GCA_028583015.1. Taxonomy (NCBI): domain Eukaryota; kingdom Viridiplantae; phylum Streptophyta; class Pinopsida; order Araucariales; family Araucariaceae; genus Wollemia; species Wollemia nobilis. The sequence goes on from JAQPPZ010017092.1 coordinate 8,325,074, forward strand.
GGAGGAAGAGCAGTGCAAGAGGAGCAGAGGCAAAGAAAAGTATCTCAGCGAGCAGTTTGACTCAGCTGATTAATGTCTGAGCAGCCGACTCGACATTTTGTCTGTTTAACTTATCCTGCAGTGTAGCCTGCAGATGATTGTAATTTCCTCGGTTGAGGAACTCTGTAACCCCCGTTTAATATAAATAAAGTTTGCTGTTTGTTTTAGGCATCTTTAGGGTTTGCAGTTTGTTGCTCTCTGTTTCGGCGTCTCTCTCTTCTCATACGGGTGTTGCCAAGCCAGGCAAACCTAGCGGCATCCGCGAAAGAAGAACAAATCTAAAGCGGCTTTCCAAGTTTGCTTCCAAAGTTCACGGCTAAGACTGGAGCAGCTCGAGTGCACGAGAAGTCCGAAGTTGGCCTCAGTCCCCTCTTCACCCTGCACAGTTCGTTGGCTGCCCGAAGTTCGAACTTCGCCCAAATTTCGGGCGAAGTCCGTCGCAGCCGCGAAGTTCGAACTTCGCCCAAATTTTGGGCGAAGTCCGTCGCAGCCGCGAAGTGCGAACTTCGCCCAGTTTCGGGCGAAGTCCGGCTGCGGCCCCGAAGTGCGCACTTCGCCCAATTTCGGGCGAAGTCCGTCGGCGCGGCCGAAGTGCGCACTTCGCCCAATTTCGGGCGAAGTCCGTCGGCGTGGCCGACGTTCGCACTTCGCCCTAGTTTGGGCGAAGTCCGTCGGGCCCCCGACTTGCGCACTGCGCTGTCCGAACAACGCCGTGCAGACTTCGGCGACAGACAGACTTCGGCGCGGCATCAAAAATAAAATAAAAAATTTAAATTTTTTCAAATTGGTATCAGAGCTGATAGTGCCGTGACACGGAGATAGAAGCATGGCTTCCAAGAGAAACTCGTTGCAGTTGCAGATCCCGCGATTTAACGGTAAGAACTATGATTACTGGAGCATCCAGATGAAGATCCTGTTCAGATCTCAGGAGCTATGGGAGTTAGTCGAGAACGGCTACCCGTAACCGGCAGATGCAAGAAGACTGGCCGCCCTCTCTCAAGCAGACAAGGATCTGTTGAAAGAGCACAAGAAGAAGGACTAGAAGGCCCTCTTCTACATCATGCAAGCGGTTGAGGAGACCATCTTCCCGCGGATTGCATCAGCCACCAAGGCCAAGCAGGCCTGGGAAACCCTAGCAAGTTCGTATCAGGGCACCGAAAAAGTGAAGTTGGTGAAATTGTAGATGCTCAGGAGAGAGTTTGAGAACCTCCAGATGAGCGAGTCCGAGTCGATGAGCGACTTCTTCACCCGGACAACTAACATTATCAACCAGATGCGATTGAACGGAGAAAATGTCCAGAGCCAGAGAATCGTGGAGAAGATTCTCAGAAGTCTGCCTGCGAAGTTTGACTCGGTTGTGATTGCAATCGAAGAGTCGAGGGATCTGACAACCCTCTCGACAAACGAACTCATGGGTTCATTGCAGACCCATGAACAGAGGCTGAGCCGTTCATCTCAGACCTCTCTGGAGCAAGCGTTTCGGGCTCAAGCCTCAGTCCGAGACAACGGCAGACAAGACTCCCACCACAACGCTTCTAGTTCTCAAGGAGGGAGAGGCAGAAGTAGGCGTGGGAGAAGTAACAAGCAAGGAGGGAGATCAAACCCTCATGACGCTGAGCCAAGTTGCAACTTTCATCAGCAAGGAGGAAGAGGCACTCGCAGAAATCAGCAAGGAAGCTCTCAGCAGAAGAAGGACATGTCAAAGGTCCAATGCTACTACTGTAGCAAGTTCAGAAATTATGCCTCACAGTGCAAGAAGAAGATGGCGAACGAGAATCAGCAGCAAGCCCATTATACGGAGGAACCCAAAAATGTGGCAGGAGGAAATGTATTGCTGACTTGCAGTATTGAAGAGGAGAGCAAGAAAAACATCTCGGTATCTTGACAAGTGGTTGCAGCAACCACATGACTCGGGAACAGAGAGATGTTCTCACAACCGGATGAAACAGATCCGGTCCGAAGTCAAGATGGGGAACAACAACAAAGTTCCTGTGATGGGGAAAGGCAAGATCCTCATCCGCACCCGGCACGGTGAAAGAAAAACAATTCAAGATGTTTTTTATGTGCCTGGGTTGAAGCACAATCTGTTAAGTGTTGGACAACTTGTGCAAAAGGGGCACACTGTACTGTTTAAAGACGGTGTCTGTTCCATCAGAGACAAAGTCCATGGACAAATTGCAACTGTGTCCATGACGAAAAACAAAATGTTTCCATTGCAGATTCAGAATGAATCATTGATGTCTCTGAGTGCAGTTGAGAAGGATGCTACCTGGCTGTGGCATCTCAGATTCGGTCACCTGAGCTTCAGTGGCCTAAATCAACTGCACAAGATGCGAATGGTGAAGGGTCTACCCCTGATAGAGCAACCAAACCAAGTGTGTGAAGGTTGCCTAGTCGGCAAGCAGCATAGGGATGCATTCCCTAGAGGACAGTCTTAGAGAGCATCACGGCCATTGGAGCTAGTGCACTCAGACATTTGCGGTCCGATGCAGACCACCACGTTTGTCGGCAACAAATACTTCTTGACGTTCATTGATGACTTTAGCCGAAAGACTTGGATTTATGCCATCAAGCTGAAGTCAGAGGCATTTGCCAGATTCAAGGAGTTCAAGGCTCTAGTTGAGAAACAAAGTGGTTATTATGTGAAGACTCTCAGAACTGATGGAGGTGGAGAGTACATCTCCAACGAATTCCACAAATTTTGCAAGCAGCATGGAATTCGAAGACAGTTCACTGCGTATACACGCCACAACGGAATGGCGTAGCTGAGAGGAAGAACCGAACCATCATGGAAATGGCAAGAAGCATGATGAAGGCGAAGGGATTATCACATGAATTTCGGGTAGAGGCTGTAACATGTGCGCCTACTTGTCGAACAGATGTCCCACCAAAAGCGTGAAAGACAAAATCCCTCAGGAGGCCTGGAGCGGAGTGAAGCCAAGTGTGGCTCACTTGCGTGTGTTCGGGTGCATTGCATATGCACATGTTCCAGAAGAGAAGCGACAGAAGTTGGATGATCGAGCGGAGAAATGCATTTTCACAGGGTACAGTGAGCAGGCGAAGGCTTATAGGCTGTACAACCCTGTGACGAAGAAGCTCATCATCAGCCGTGATGTGAAATTTCTTGAAGATCAATCCTGGAATGGGAAGTCCGAGACTGGCCAGTTAAAGCCAGCAGAAGTTCAGTCTGTTGACTTGGAAGAAGGAAGTGTGCAGCCACCAGCAACTTCTAGCAGCAACAGCGGTGCCAGCAGTAGCACAGCCACTCCATCACGGTCGCCTCCACTTGTAAGCAAAATTCAAAACCTGAGGACACCTGCGAAGACTCGGAGCTTGCAAGACATTTACGAGGCAACCCGAACCCACATAGATGAAGAGCACTCTGACTTTGCATTCTTTACTGAAGTTGATCCAGTAGAGTTCGAAGATGCAAGTCAGAATCAGAAGTGGGTGCAGGCGATGGATGAAGAGATAGCAGCCATTGAAAAAAATGAAACATGGCAGCTGACAGATCTTCCAGCAGGGAAGAAGACCATTGGGGTCAAGTGGGTGTATAAGACGAAGTTCAACGCCCAAGGAGATGTTGACAAGCATAAGGCCAGACTTGTGGCAAAGGGGTACAAGCAGAAGTCAGGCATCGATTACCATGAGGTATATGCGCCTGTAGCCCGACTTGACACAGTCAGGATGATCCTGGCATTGGCAGCCCAACAAGGTTGGAAGATGTACCGGATGGATGTCAAGTCAGCCTTCCTCAACGGAGTGTTGGAGGAAGAGGTCTACATTGACCAGCCACCAGGTTACAAAATTGAAGGCCAGGAGGGCAAAGTCCCGAAGTCGAAGAAGGCCCCGTATGGTTTGAAGCGTGCGCCCGAGCTTGGTACAGACCGGATTGACAGCTATTTTCGGGAGAATGGGTTTCGAAATGCCCATATGAGCACACCTTGTACATGAAGACAAATGCAAGCAGTGAGCTCATTATCGTCCGCTCGTATGTGGACGATCCGATTTATACCGGCAACAACAATGTATTGTTCGACCGACTCGTAACAGACCATGAAGAAGGAGTTCGAGATGACGAACTTAGGGCTGATGAAGTATTTTCTCGGCATTGAATTTGACCAATCGACAGATGGCATCTTCATTTCTCAGGGCAAGTATGCGAAGGATGTCTTGAAGCGCTTCAAGATGGAGGACAAAAACCTGCCATCACACCTGCAGCCACAGGTTTGAAGCTGAGCAAGTTGGATACAGGGAGGAATGTCGACCCAACCCTGTTCAAGAGGCTAGTTGGCAGTCTGATGTATTTGACTGCAACTCGGCCAGATCTGATGTTCGGAGTCAGTCTGATCAGCCGTTTCATGGAGACTCCGAAAGACACGCATTGGCAAGCAAGTAAGAGGATCTTGCGCTATGTCAACGGGACACGAAACCATGGCCTATTTTATGCCAGACAAGATCAGTTGGAGCTAGTGGGCTTCACGGACGATGGATCGGGTCGGGCAAGATCGACGATCGAAAGAGCACCTCCGGGTATGCTTTCCATCTTGGATCGAGGGCAGTATCATGGGCGTCCAAGAAGAAACCCATCGTTGCGTTGTCCACAGCTCGAAGCGGAATATTTCGCCGCCACATCGCCCGCATGCCGTGCGCTTTGGTCGCGAAGAGTTCTCGAGTGAACCGAACTTTCCTTCGGATGGCGTGACAACAATTTTCTCGTGATAATAATTCGGCCATTGCACTCTCAAAGGATCCCGTGTTCCATGGCCGAACGAAGCACATAGACATCCGATATCATTTCATCAGAGAGCTGGTGAAATTTGGTGAAGTACAACTACAGTTTTGCAGGTCCAAGGAGCACTGGTCGACATCTTCACGAAGCCTTTGAAGGAGGAAGACTTCAACAGATTGTGAGAGCAGCTTGGAGTCAAAGCGCTCGTGAAATCAAGCTTAAAGGAGGGTGTTAGAAAAATTAACCCGTATTTCACGCTCGTGCCCAATTGCGCTCCGAACCTTGGGCGAAACCGGATTGCGCTCCAGACATGGGCAAAGTCGGATCGCGTCGCCGCAGTCCGGATCCCGGCAAAGGGCTGACATGACGTCGCACCTACCCTCTGACAGATGTGACGCTAGTGCGGCGATTGGTCAAAAACCCTAGTTGAGGGCCTGTCAGAACCTGTCAGAGGACAAACCCCAATCCTCCTCTTCTCGCGGCTATATAAGGAGTCTCGGGTATTTCAGATAAAAGAAGCGTAAGAGGAAGAAAAAGAGAAGGAGCAAAGAAGAAGAGAGGAGGAAGAGCAGTGCAAGAGGAGCAGAGGCAAAGAAAAGTATCTCAGCGAGCAGTTTGACTCAGCTGATTAATGTCTGAGCAGCCAACTCGACATTTTGTCTCGTTTAACTTATCTCCGCAGCGGCACTTGCAGATGATTGTAATTTCCTCGGTTGAGGAACTCTGTAACCCCCGTTTAATATAAATAAAGTTTGTTGTTTGTTTCCGGCATCATTTAGGGTTTGTAGTTTGTTGCTCTCTGTTCCGGCGTCTCTCTCTTCTCATACAGGTGTTGCCAAGCCAGGCAAACCCAGCGGCAGCCGCGGAAGAAGAACAAGTCTAAAGCGGCTTTCCAAGTTTGCTTCCAAAGTTCGCAGCTAATACTGGAGCAGCTCGAGTGCACGAGAAGTCCGAAGTTGGCCTCAGTCCCCTCTTCACCCTGCACAGTTCGTTGGCTGCCCGAAGTTCGAACTTCGCCCAAATTTCGGGCGAAGTCCGTCGCAGCCGCGAAGTTCGAACTTCGCCCAAATTTCGGGCGAAGTCCGTCGCAGCCGCGAAGTGCGAACTTCGCCCAGTTTCGGGCGAAGTCCGGCTGCGGCCCCGAAGTGCGCACTTCGCCCAAGTTTGGGCGAAGTCCGGCTGCGCAGCCGAAGTGCGCACTTCTCCCAATTTCGGGCGAAGTCCGTCGGCGCGGCCGAAGTGCGCACTTCGCACAATTTCGGGCGAAGTCCGTCGGCGTGGCCGACGTTCGCACTTCGCCCTAGTTTGGGCGAAGTCCGTCGGGCCCCCGACTTGCGCACTGCGCTGTCCGAACAGCGCCGTGCAGACTTCGGCGACAGACAGACTTCGGCGCGGCATCAAAAATAAAATAAAAAATTTAAATTCTTTCACAATGGTCATCGACTGAAACGCTCTCCGTCCAATTATGGAATACTTTGTCGGAACCATTGGTGGATGGTGTGTCGCCAAAATAAAGTATCTTTCGTCAAGAAAAGCAGTGAAATTTAAGATTTATATTATTATTATTTACATGCCCAAATCCAACGCCCTACCAAACTACTGTGTAAATAGATTAGCAAAGCAATTTTGGGAAGAAAAGAATATGAGTAGTTGTTTACATTTAATATCACCTCGAATCATTTCATATAATCTCAACTCTTTAATAGCTCTCTATTATTGTGAATCAGAACTTATCTTGTCTACTTGTGCATAAGTTCTGGAATTATAAGACAAAACGAATTGCTGTCTAGTTACGCGTCTTTGATGTTCTGTTCCTTTGGATTATAGAATAATGTTACTTAATTCGGCATATGTGCATTATAAAATAATGTTACTTAATTCGGCATATCTGCATTAGAGAATAATGTTACCTAAGTCCACAAACAAGCAGATTTCACTTATTTTTGACATATCTTTGTTTATATAGTTGTCAGAATCTATCGCCATACCTGGCAGCAAAGCTGCAGTAGTAGCAATTGTATTTACTTTTGGTAGCTGCAGTTATTCAAATACGTGTTCCTTCCTTTAGCCCTTTATCTATATATATATGAGTTCTAGGAGTGATTTCATTTCTGAACTGCTGAAGAAAAGAGAAAACAAGCAGAAGACTTGCTAAAGCAAAGAGGGAGAAGAGAACAAGAAGTGTGGAGAAAATTACTCAGCAAAGTGTGGAGAAGGAAAACCTCCGATCAAAGCTTTTACATAGTGAAAAGAACAACTTTTGCTTATAAAGAAAGGTGCTAAGTGTTTTAGGGTAAAACGAAGTTCTATTAATTGGAAGAGCCACTTCCAAAAGAGGACACCTTTGGTAAAAAGTCCAGATTGTAAAGTTACCGCTCAGTTGTGTATTAATGTAAATTAATATAATAAAGAATATTTTATCTCGCATTTTTTATTTGTATGGTCCTGTGTGTTTATGGAAAAGTTCTGGTGTGTTAATTTTTATTGGTAAGTTTAGTTTTTAGTTTTAAATAAAAATGTTCAATTCAAAATGTTTGAGTATTTCATAAGGTCTAAATATTGAAAAAATTATTGCTCCGATAAAGTGAAATAAAAGATCAGATTGAGCGCTGTTAATTCTTTCACAGTTAAGTCAACACGTTTGTCTATTTTTCGTCCTCCTCGTTCTTCAGAGTTTTTATTTATTGAATTGCATCGACGAATGCAGACGGCAGTCACAGCAGTCCTTGAGGATGTTAGAGACACGATCCTTCAACTCTTTATAGGCTTGTTTATAATATCGCTAATCCAGAACTACTTAGATCCAAGCGTTGGATACATCTCTTTTACATTCCATATAAAAATAAAAATGTTTATAAGTAAGTTTCTGCAAGTGAATCCTGGAAATTTACATTTTGTATAAAAATAAAAAGGTTTCTGCAAGTGAATCCATTCTACTGATCAAACTCATTACAATTTTTTTTCCGTGCTCTTTCAAATAGCTTTAACAATCTAGAAATTTTAGAACATTTGCAAAAGAGAAGAAACCTACAAATAGGCCATTAAAAGCTCTTTTTAAAAAAAAAAATGTATTCACCATTAAAGGTGTCAATTACTATCTTTATTCTAAAAGTAATTGTAGGTGGCTCATTGTAACTACAAGAAGAGAAAACTGTAAAAGACTAGGCACAAAATCGTATCTTATAGAGATACAATAAATTGCAAAAAAAAAAAAAAAAAACATATAATGCAGATTTGAAAAAGATAAAAATAAATTGGCAAAAATGAAAAGCAACAATTCTTGCGTGAAAGAGGAACAATTGATCAAATTGCTATGTTTAGAAAGCTAAGCTGGGTCTCAACAAAATGATAAGGAGAAAATAATTGCTTGAAGAAGAAGAAAACAAAGGTGTCATATTGTGAACAACCCATGAAGAGCAAGTGAACAGAAGGAACCTTGTGTTTAAACAAAAGAGCTAAATGAAACTCACTATATAAAGAACAAGAAGGAAGAAGAATATTAATTAAAAAATAAAGGGTTTTGAAGAAGTTGTTTGAACACCCTATCAAATTGCATAAGGGATCCATCTAAAAAGACCTTATAGAAGCACCTACAATTTGCTCAAGGAAGCCAAGGAAGCACCTGTAATATTGCTCAAGAGATATTTTTAAATACCTATGACATGCCCAAAAGAACATTAGACATGGGAAAGCAAGGAAGGATGGTTTACAAAACTAGCAAGTTGTAACTAAAGCAAAATTTTAAAGAAAGACGGGGTAATAAATATCTAACTTGCTCAAAAAATTTCCAAAAGCATTTTTATTCAAAAATGAACTAGGAGACATTAACCCACTCGACTCAGTATGTCAGTGGAAATTGGAACAAGTTTAAAGTTTGAAAGAAACTCTCCTAGTTTGAGAGATATCATTGAAGCAATAGAGACATCTTAGACTTCAAACAGAGCCAAAGTCTAGAATAGAACTTCAATATTTTGTGTAACATTAAAAAAGAAGTGTAGCATTTATCAAGGCACCATATAAATTTTTTTGAACATTTAAAGGTTAAAACAAAAAATAAGATAGCAGTACATGGATAAAGTTAAATTAAACACATGGAGAATTTTCAAACATGGTGAAAGAAAAATAAAATTAAAGGGAATATTCTAAGGAATAATTTGTAGAGGAAGAGGAATTCCCTCTACCTTACTTGGTAAGACACAATTCTTTCTTGCATTTTTGAAGCTATCATTTGAAATTCAAGTATAGCTATATAAACTCATTGAAAAAAGTTTTTCAAGGTAAACTCAATAAAGAAAAATATTTATATTTTTTTAAAGTTTACCATGGCTAGTGGAGCACCAAAGTTCTTGTTACCAGATTCTAAGTTGTTGAGGGAAAATATTTATGCTTCTTAGAAGACTAAACTAATGGTATAGCTTGAGTTTGAGGAAGTTTGACAAGTAACAAATGGAAGCACTAACCATTCTACTATAGAAGGAGATAAGCAAACAAGATTTGACAAGGGAGACAAAAAGGAAAGATTAATCATCATGTTCAGAGTAGCAAATGAGATTCCAACATACATTAGAGATACGGCCACATCCATAGATGCATGGGAGAAATTGATGATAGTATTTGAAGCCAAGAATCAAAATTAGAATCTATTCCTCCAAAGCGAGCTCTATAGTCTAAATATACATAGTGGAGAAAAATTAAAATCATTCATGAAGAGAGTTGCAAAGTTGCAAGTATCATTGTAGGAGCTAGGAACTCAGGTATCTAATGAAATGTTAGTTCCTATTATTTTGATATCACTCTCATAAAAGTATAATATTTTTGTGACTACATTAAATACCGTTGAGCAAACACCAATATTTGAGAATTTGGTGAACCTACTTCAAAAAGTAGAGGCCTTTCATACTACAAAATAAGAAGAACAATTACTAGTTAAAATTCAATGATAGAAGCAACCATTCAAAAGAGGTATGATACCTTCATAGCGCTTCCAAAAAATAAATAATTTTTAGAGATTTCAAAATTAGAGAAATGATTCTAAGAGGTATTTTCCACATGCAAAATATGTTTGAACATTGTGGAAGAAATAGACACATTGTGAGACAATGTTGGAATAATCCATTAAAAAATGGATCACCTTCATGAGAGATGAACCAACAAGAAGAAAGATCATATTCAAAACACAAAATCAAAATTGGAGAAATACACATTAAAGTAATGTATCCAAAGATAATCAAGTCAAAGAAGTAAAAATAAGTTCAAGAAATAGAGGGACATGTGTATGTTGCACAAACATAACCTGGTTAGTCAAAACAAGTTTGGAACAATGTAGAAGAAACCAAACATATCATAGAATAACTTGAATTAGAATATAGCAACAAGTATGAGAAATCAATACATTAAATTCAACCTTTGATAATCCATCAAAGGAAGCATGAGTACATCACATATGATTCAAGTATGTACCTCAAAAAACAAAAAGGTAAATTTTTAATCATCAAATTATATGTAGATGATTTGATCATCACTTGGAATTCAGGCCATAGAGGAATATTTGAAGAACTCTTTTAACATGACCAAAAGACTATATTTCAACTAGAAGTAAAAAAGTTGAAGACTAAAATATAGATCACTCCAACAAATAAATCAATGTAGACTACCAAAAACCATAATCCAAAAGTCTAGAAAGGAAGCAAAAAAGAGAAAAAAGCCTTGAGGACTCAAGCCCTTGAAAGGTTTCAAGAAAGTTAGTCTAGGAAGAAAATAAACACTTTAGCTTTTATGACAACTACAACATGCAAAACAAATCAGTTACTATCAACAACAATACAAGTGAGATAGCAACCCTAATTCCAAGCACTAAGGGTCAACCATGGTATTACAAAGCATTGAGTTCATGCAAGTATTGAATAAAATATTTTGTAATATATGTATTTTGAAGTGCATGATTGGTAGGACCTGATACCCTTAAGTATCTAAGTAGTATATCTAAATTAAGGGGAGGGATTTTCTCTCTCAGAGTCCAACATTACCCTAGATATTATCGTTTTGTCATGAGTAAAATAGAGCTTTTGAATACGAGCTATAACCACCCCTCACAAGTTACATGAATGTGATATAAGACAAGATAGTTGGAAGGTTGTTTAAGGATTTTTTATGCCTAAATTAGGCATCCTATGTACTTAAATAGTCTTCACTACCATAATAAAATAATTCAAAGCATTAAGAACTAATAATATAGTCCACCAAAAGTGGAGGGTATGCAAAAATGAGCATAACCCTCATGCTTTGATGTTCTATATAACCATAATGATATATTAGGTCAAGGTGTGATGGGAATAGGGAGTCCTAGCTAAATTTTAGGTCTATGGAGAGATGTATTACTCACTATTCTACACTAGGTGGATTCATAAGTAAATTATGTAAACACAATGTATAGAATAGACATAATCCATCTTCTAAGGGTAAAAAAAGTAAAATAAATATATGAGCATGTTAGGCACCTTTGGTAGAAATATTTGAAAGGTAACACACTTACCCTATCATATAGCATGGTGTGCAAGATAAGGGATTATCATACTACGTTTTAGAAGGTAAGTTGCCTTGTTGATAAGAGGTATATGTAGATAAGATCAAAAGTAAGATCAAAGGAAAAGGGAAATAAGAGAATAATTGATGGAAATTAGAATTCCATAGATTAGGGGACATATGCTAGCATCAATTACCTAGTTGATGTGTAATGTAAATGATTTATTCCAAACTAGGATCATCATCGCATCATGGTGTATGTCCATGAAGTGGGAGAAAGGAAGGAAGAAAAATACAAGTCACGAATTCTTCTCATACTTTTTTAAATAAAGGGGTAAAAATTTATTGATAAGAATACAATATTACAAAGTATAGTGAAGCCCCCAACTAGGACTCAAATAAATAACAAAATAGGCTAAAACCACCAAAAAAGATTGAAACCTGAAGAAAACAACAAGAACAAACCACATTAAGTTTGGACATCCTTGTGGATCAACTCCCAAAGGCACTAAGAGTCCCTAGCTAGGAGACTCTCCCAGTTATCCATAATCCAAGGACCTAAAAGCTCAAAAGCCCTTTTGGCAAAATAATTAGCAACCCCATTCCATTCCCTTGGTATGTGCACAAAGGAGATAAATTTGAACTCTTCACTAATTCTAAGAATATGAATGGCCACAGAGGCCAACTACCAATTAACATCCTCCAACCTTTTACTATTTAAAATATTAACCAAAATTTGAGATTCAAACTCGGATAATCCTACGCTAACCAAGAGAAAAGCCCCTCTACAAGGCCTCGAGAATCATAAGATCTTCCATAAAATTGTTGGAGTGAACACCTTTATAAATGGAAAATAAAAATTTGACCACGCCAGCAAAGTCTCTCTTAACACCGTCAATTCTAGCATGTCCAGGATTTCCCTTGAATGACCCATAAGTATTAATTTTTAAAACTTCTCTAGGGGGCAGCCTCCACCTACCATATCTTTGAACTTTGTTGCTGAGCTGGGGAACCCTGCTAGGGTGAGAAGAGTTCATACCAATTCCAAAGATACCAAAGGCATGGTACCTTCTCCTCCCTAGATTCCAAAAGAGGATCCACATCACATTTTTTATGGATAGTTTCCTTAACCATACACAAGATCCTTTGCCAGATCTGTTGAACAACCAAATGTCTACCCTAAAATATGTGATGGTTTCATTCAAGAAAAATCTACCAAATGATGCAAGAAGGGCCCAAATTCTAAGCCACATGGAGGAAGAGGGCATTAGCATGAGGTTTACCCAGACTGCTCAAAAAATCCACTAGGGAGAGCACATGAAAACAACAATGGTTCCAGGAACTCCACCAACGGTGCCAAATGTCTCTAGCAAGGGAGTATTGGAAAAATAAATGATAAGAGTCATCCTCATTATTATCACAAAGGACAAAAAAAGAGGGACCTTGAAATCCCCTCTTCCTCTCATTATCCCAAGAGAGGCATTTATTATGAGTGACCAGCCAGAGAAAGAAGTTACATTTAGGGCAAGCAAATTTATTCCACATCATTTTCCACCATTTGATAGGGAGGCTTCCAAACTTTTGCATATCAATAACCTGATAACCATAGGCTACATAGTAAGTTCCCTTAGGATCAGGATTGCAAGCCAAAATGTCTTTACCCCTCAACGAAGAGTAGGACCTCCCCGCAAGAATAATGTCAAGCACATCTTTGTCCTTGGCCAATCCCTTCTGGGGCTATTCCGGTGGATCTTTCTACTTGTACATTTCTAGATTACCAAAAGGCTAGATTATTTTAAAGTCTTCCACATGAGACCAACCCGAATCCAAGAAATAAACTCTTAGGGAATGTAACCTAGGATATTGAGTCAAGATAGGAGGGTTGCCATCCCAAGAATCCTCCTAGAAAAGAGCATTTGATCCCCGATTACAAATCCATAACAAACCCTGCTTAATTAAATTAGCCCCTATTTTTTAGAGTGTCCCAGATAACTGAACCTTTCCCAACCAAGCTAACTCTAGGGATATCAACCTCAAAAATACCTCTGAAGTACTTACAAGATAATATTTTAGGCCAAATCTGATCTTGATAAGTACACCATCTCCAGTAGAGTTTCGTAGTCAAAGCCTGCCCAGAAAGAATTTCCTATCACAACCCAATACCTCCCTCTTTAACTGGACTACAAATAGAATCCCACCTAACCAAACTCCATTTATATTGAGCAGGTTTTCTAGAGCACAAAAACTATCTTGACAAAGCATCCATGTCCTTGATAAAACGAGAGGGAGTTGTTTGCACAAAACACCTGTAAATGGGTAAAGCTTGAACAACAAGTTTTAAAAGAAACACTCCACCCACAAAGGAGAGCCATATGACTGTCCAGTGATTCACCTTACCTCTAAATTTATCGAGCATTGACTTCTAAGAAGATCTACGTAGAGGATGAGATGAAATTGGAATACCAGGATAAATGAAGGGGGGAGTTCCAACCTGGAATCTTAGAATTCTAGCAATCTAGGCTTGAATAAGAGGAGGGGTATTGAATAATAAAATAGAAGAGTCGTCCTCATTAATCAACTACCCAGAAGCACCAAGATATATATCAATATACCATCTAATATTGCTAGCTTCCCTGGTAGTGGCAACTCCTAGCAAAGTTGTATCATCAACAAATTGAAGGTGGGAAAGAGGCTACGAACTACTATACCACTTCCAACCCTGAATGAGACCATGCCTAACCTGAGACTTGAGTAGTATTCCCAACCCTTCCACCATAATGATAAATAAATAATGAGATAGAGGATCTCCTTTCCTCAATCCCCTTGAGGCTTCAAACAACTCTGATGGCTCATTATTAAAGAGAACATAGAACGAGGAAGAAGAAATACAACTCATCACCTATCTAATCCATTCCTCCTCAAAGCTAAAAGTAGCAAGAAATTTTTGAATAAAGGACCATTTGACCCGATCATAGGCTTTGGCCATGTCCAACTTAATGAACATATATTTCTCCTTAGAATTTTCCATCGAGTGAATAGCTTTCGTAGCAATAACAACCCCATCCAGTATTTGCCAGCCAATAACAAACCCACCTTGCTCCTCAGAGATGATTTTTTTCAACCATATCTTTAGCCTCTTAGCAATAATTTTTTTAATGATATTATATACAATATTGTAGAGAGCAATAGGCCTTAACATATCCAGAGAATTTTCTCCCTCTTTTTTGGGAATAAGCACCACAAAGGTAGCATTTAGGGCCCTTAGCATTTGTTTGTTCTTTTGGGACTCATGGAACACCTCCAGAAGATCAAATTTGATTAACTCCCAAAACTCTTGATAAAACCCAATTGGGAATCCATCCGGGCCTAGGGATTTCCCTTTTTTCATATTGAATACAACATTTTCCAACTCCTCAAGGGAAATTGGGCCCATAAAATGCTCATTAATCTCTTTAGAAATAATCAAGAAAATACAATTTATAATAATATTTTCATCCTCATCATTTGAGAGGAAGTCCTCCTTGAAGAGAGAAGAAAAATACCTCCTATTATCTTCTGGAATCTCCTTGAAATAAGAAATAAGGGCACCCTGAGAATTCACAAGAGAGAAAATTAGGTTACCATTATGGTGAGCCTTAACTGAGTTAAAAAATAAGGCCATGTTTCTATACCCTTCCTAAAGCCAATCCACTAGAGATTTTTGTTTCCAAAAATATTATTTCCTCAGCTCCCATTTAGCAAGTTCTTTCATAGCCTCGGATTCCTCAAAGAGAAGCTCCTCTGTGAGTCCATGATCTCTAATATTCCTTGAATATTCTTCCACCTTCTTAAGAGCCATCAACATAGCCAAGGAAAGGTTCCCAAAATTTATAATATTCCACCTCTTAAATTTATGCTTAACAAATTGTAGCCTCTTCATAAGGGAATACATAACTATGCCATGAGAAGGTTTGTCATTGGTCCACCAGCCTCACATAAAATCATGAATCTTAGGATCTCGAAGTCACATAAGTTGAAACTTAAAGGAAGTATTATTCTTTAGCCCAAATTCAAGAGTAGAGAGTTTGATAAACCAGTGATCAGATCCCCTACCCTCCAAAATCATAGAAATATAGCTTCTATTATTACCAATCCAAAAACTAGAGATCAAAAACCTATCCATTCTCTCTGATATGGACTCTTCCCCACATCTTCTATTGTTCTAGTTAAATATCCCATTATTCGTATTGATGTCAACCAAGTTTAGGGCCTGGATATGAGCACTAAATATAGAATGAAAATGCTCGAGATGATCAACTCCACCACGTTTCTCCTCCATACAAGTGATAGAATTGAAATATCCAGCCAAAATCCATGGGTACAGGAGAGTTAGACTTCTCACAAATCCAATGTGCCCCCACAAATTTACTTTACCATTGTAATCAATAGGAGCATACACATTTGTAAGTAGGATGGTTTCACCAGATTCATTATCATACCCAATCATTGAAATAGAACATCTGCTAAAAATCTAAGAGGAGAGATCTTAACCGGATCCCATAAACAAGCAACACCACCAGCATATCCACGTATGCCAATACACTATAATTGACCCCTTATCCAAAAATTGGGATTAGTATTGAATATACTATCAGTAGCCAATTTAGTATCCTAAATAAACACCACATTCATAGAATGTACAAGAATCAAATCACAAACAAATTTTTGTTTGGGGATGTTGTTCAACCCCCTTACATTCCATGAGAGGATAATCATTTCTAGGGGTTAGAAAAATGGTAGTCCAATGCTCTAACCAAGATTTTCTCCACAAAAGTCTCCCCCATTAACTTAATTTTATCCTAGTCTTTCTTTCAATCCACCTTCATATTCTTATCTAAAGCACCTTTTTTAATTATTTTCTGTTATAATCCTAGCATCGTAGGATTTTTATAGTCCAAGGATGACTGCATCAGTATCTGAGTAGGAGAGAGCACAACTATATCTATACCACTTTCTAAAATAGTTTTTCTTCCAAGGCTAGAGCCAACCATATCACCTGTACTCGGATCAAAAACCATATGTTCTTCATTTAAACCTACTATATATGATTCCTTCGGTTCTACCTCAAGAAGAGACATCTGATTTGGCCATGTTATATTTGCATCATTTCGTGTAACTCCATGCACTGATCAAGATCATCCAATATCTCAAAATGGTTGAGTAGAGCATCTAGCTAGCTATCCTTAAGGGATATTTTTACCCTTCTTCCTTTATTTTGGAATTTTACAGGAACAACGCCTTCCTTATCCCGATCCCTTTCCTTTATCGGGGCTTTTTCTTTATCCAAATTTTATGTAGATCGAGAGGGTCCAGGATTTGAAGCCACTGGTAGGATAAACTTAGGACATTTTATTTGTAGGTGGCCATATTCATGATAGATCTAACAATGAAACAGAAGAGCTTCATAGTCAAGTTGTTGAACCCATGTAGACAATCTAAGTTGTCTTTAAACAAAATCTAAAATAGGTTTGTTTAAATTAATTTTGACATAGATACAAGCAACAAAAATTACCTTTTTCTCCATCATATATTATGATGGTCTAATCGTCTTCTCAAGAAGAAGGATAATCATATGCAAGATGTCACTTCTCCAAAATTCCAACAAGAGACATAGGAGCCAAACCCACACTGGAACTCGTGATGACCACTCCTCTAAAGGGTTGAAACCCACATGCCAAGGTTTAATAATGAGTCTAGCTTGGTTATATAAATAGGGAACCCCTTCAAATGCTTTGTTATGATCTGCAAGACAAAATAAAACCACCATAAAATAACAATTCACACTCAACATCACCTCCATGTAACCATCAGAGATCCAAGTCTTCCTAACCCAAGCCTCCACAAAGGGAAGAGAAATTTGGATTTCGATAAATATGCCAATAAGTGCATGCTTGGTTAAATACTCCACATATTCTACCACTGAGTCTGGTTGAACCACTAGAATCGACATGGCTTCACATCATTCCAAAAATCTATTGTTCTTTAACAAATAATTCTCAACATGCATTGATAAATATTTTTCCTTCCAACCATTTTTAGATGAAAAAACATCACTAGCATGCACGCTCTGTGATGGGCCCAATGCCATCGTAGCATTCCTCGAGTCCTACATAAGTTTCTCTTATAACTTCTTCTCATACTTACTCCTATGAATGTAGTTGGTTTATTATCTATTTGGGTGTATCATATAGTAATACTTTGTGTGTGATAAGGTAGTAAGTCAACAACACCATGCTACCATTACAAAAGAGTGACATTATAGGAAGTGTGACATGGATGAGATGGAAAAATAAAATGCATAAAGTAGACTAGAAAACTAGTGGTAGATATCCACTAGTGTCATAGCATCATTATAGTTTCCTTGACTCACTAATGGAAATGTATGAAATCAAGAAATCATGAGATAGGGCAAGCATGCATCAAAGAAATGGTATGGTGCAGATTAGCTATCTTAGTCACCTAGTGCAATTTTAAAGCAATTGTAAGCTAACCCTACCTAGGATCATTAGTACATCCTATAATATCTCTTGACTCTATATACAATAAGCAAATATGATGGCAATAAAACTTGTAAACTCAAGAAAATATGGAAGTAAGTAGTCATGTGAATTAAGAAACATGCAAGTAGGCAAGATGTGCAAGCAAAAAAATGTAGATTCAATCATAGTTTCTTTAAATATGTGTAATTTTCATAGGTTCTAAAATTTATTTACCTTAAATACTCGCTAGGTGATAATCTCTTGATCCAAACTTAGTGGTTGTGATGAATGGACCTAGCCAATTGGGTTCAAAGTTACCTTTGAGCTTGGTTTAGGCACTAATGATATTTTGGTATTCCTTTATGATAAGGTCACCCATTTTGAATGAGATAGATCATAATTTCTTATTTTAAGCATTTTTAGGACTATTTTTATATGCACAAAGGTTTTCTAGAGCATCGATACACTTTTTAGCAAGCAATTCTAGCTAAGGTTAATGAGGTATTGTTCATCATTAATGGAGGAGTCTTGTAAAAATACTCATAGGGAAGGGGCCTCAAGTTCAAATGGGAATGTAACTTTAATCCTATAGACAAAAATATATGGTGTAGCACTAATGAACATGCAAACATTAGTGTGACAAACCCATACAAAAATAAAAAGTTAAAGGTTCCAATCACGATCGATTTTTCCAACCAGTTTCTTAATGATCTTCATCAAGGTATTATTAGATGATTTATATTAACCATTACCTTGAGGGTATCATGAGGTTGATTTCTTATGCTAAATATTATACTTGGCACAATGTTTTTGGTTATATTTTTTTTTTAAGGGTATGTCATTGTCTAAAATGATAGCAAATAGGAATCCATAATGACAAAGGATTCCATTGAGGATAAATTTAGGAACTTGGACTCTAGTACTTGAGGATAGGGGTATGTATTATACCTATTTAGTAAAATAATTTATGGATATGATGGTAAAATTATGATCATCGAAGGAAGTAGGATTGATCTTTCCAATGATATCAAGGTCCCATATTGAAGAAGGCCAAGAAGAAGTTATGGTTTGAAGGTATTCAAAAGGGGATTGAATAAGGTTGTCATGTTATAAGCACTAATTACACTTCCAAATGTAGTTGCAAGAGTCTTTATCTATGGAGGGCTAGTACTACCCTAACCAAAGTAACTTTTTGATGATGGTATTCCCACTAAAATGATCCCTTATAAGTCTATTAAATGACTACTTTAGCTTCATTACAGTTGAGACATCTAAAGAGTATGCCATAAAAATATTTTTGATATAATATGTTATTAAATATGATAATATTTTCATCATAAATTCCTATGGACATTATAATCTAAGCCATCTGGTAAAGTGCCATCTTTTAGGAAGGTAAAAATATCCTTATACTACTAGTCAAAAGTAAGGGAGGATGCTTCTACCACAAAGACCTATAAAGGTTATTGGTTAGAGTCTATAGTTTGACTCCCTAATTTAGAGGATAATTATTATGCTTGTTTGTCATCCAGTTCTAAGGGAATAAGAAAGGTAGTTACAGCCATGGCATCAACATAGCAATTACTAGATCATATTATGAAACCAATTATCACCTTTTCAAAGGAAGACATAAGCCTTACAACAATTTCCTCGTAAGTTTTAAGTGACTCAACCTTGGTGTGGTAAACACCATTTACTTGGTTGAACACTAGTTGAGAATCCCCAAATATGGATATGGGTTTAACATTTAAGGCTAAGTATGATTGAAGTCCTAGGCTAATATCATTATATTTAATAATGTTATTAGTGTAAGAAAAATAAAGTTTGAAAGAAAGAGGATTTCGTTGCTTCTAGGATGTGAAAAAATTAGTTCTTACCCCTACTCCTTTTACATATAAAGCATCATCAAAATACAAGGTCTAAGAATTAACTTGGCTAACTTCTATGGAAAAGATATATTCATCTAGAAAGTCTACAACAATAGATGTGGCTTCTAGAGGTGATATGTCTAATTGGTTAGTGATAACTTAACCTTTTATGGATGCTTGGTTAATTAATTATAGGTTGAATTCACTAAGTTTAATGATCAATTTAGCTATTCACCTTTATAGGTGAGGTTTTAACATCAAATAGTTCAAGGGATAAACCCTTCCAATAACAAAGGTTTTATGGCTAAGCATGTAATGTCATAATTTTTTGGATGCAAAAGCTACAAAAAAGTATAGCTTCTCTAAATGCATGTAGTAGGTTTCATAGATGACTAAGGTTCTAATAATATAGTAGATAGTATGTGCCTTATGTTAGTCATCATATTGGGCTAGCATAGATCCTAAGACATGAGCAATTATGAAAATATATAGTAACAATGGTTTAGAAGGATTAGGAGGAATAAGGATGGGAGGGGTAGGAGATAGGATTTGAAGAGATCAAAAGCTACTTGATACTCATTATCCCATTGGAATTCAATATTCGTATGCAAGAGTTTAGAGAAAGGATATCATTTATCCACAAGTTGAGAAATGAATATTCTAATGGTTTGGAGCTTACCTTGGATACTTTGTAGTTGAGTTATGTTTTGTGAGGGTGGTATATCTATAGCTAAAATATTTTTAGAGTCTACTTCATTTTCATGTAAAGATACAATAAAGCCTAACAAATTTACCAATGTCACCCCAAAGACACACTTAGAAGGGGTGATACAAGTTTTATATATCCTTAGTTGCTCAAAGATACATCTTAGATCTCAAACATGATCTTCATTATTGAAGGACCATCTAAGGAGATCATGAACATAATCTTCCACAATGGCCCTTTGATATGTGGTGCCTATATTCTTTAAGCCAAATGGCATGACTTTATAGCAAAAGGTTCTCCATGGGGTGATGAATGTGGTTTTAGCTTGATCCTCTTGATAAATATTGATTTGGTTGTAGCCTAAAAACCCATCCATTAAGGATAACATCCTATATCCAATGATAAAATTGATAGTCATATCAGTATTGTGTAAAGATAAATTATCTTTTAGGCAAGTCTTCTTAATGTCCCTAAAATTAGTTCAAATTCTAACATTGTTGTCCTTCTTGGTAATGAGAACAATGTTAAAAATCCATTAAAAATAATCAATTGCTTTGATAATTCTAACATTTAAAAGCTTTTGGAGCTCCTCGACAAGCAAGGCTACCTTAGGTTGCATCTTATAAAATTTCTATGTGATGGGTTTTACATTAGGTCTAACTATGATATGATGCATGCCTAGTGAGGGATGTACAAAAAAATCCATGTTGTGGAAGCCTATTCAATATTGTTGAAATATAGGATCAGATAGTGTGGATGGAATAAGGTAGTATAGACAGAATAAGTGGACATCTGAGTCATGTGCACTAAGGATTGAAAATTTAGTATAGAAATGTTGTACTTAGTATGGCACTGAGAGGGGGGGTGAATTAGTGTGGCATTCCAAAACATGAATTAACAGCTCTAAAAACCATACCAATTAAAACTTATAAACAAATATAATAAGTACAACAAGAGAACATCACACAACATAGATTTTTAACGAGGTTCACCAAAATGGCTACTCCTCAAAAAGAACGGCTGCTTGGACTACCATCCAAATCCAGCCTCTTGCAAAGCACCAACTTTACAATTTGTTTACCAGCACCAATTGGAAGGAGCACCAACCCCTTATTTATCTACACCAACAGAAAGGAGCACCAACCCCTAATTTGCCAGCACCAACTAGACTTCAATTTTGAATGAAAATGTTTGACAAATACCTTTGTTATTGCAAGACTCTAACTGATCTACTTCACCTTTGCAATCTCTGCACACTCTGCTCTTTCTTGCGCAATCTCTTCACACAATCTGCTACACTTCTACAACCAAACTTTGCAATCAACTTTGCCCTTTGTGCTCTCTGCACATTTTGCTTTCTCTTCTCACACGCTTCGCACACTCTGTGTCGTTCCACACTCTGCTCTCTGTGCGCATTCACAATCGCACTTTGAACAACTCGACACAACTAGCTCACATTATGCACTTCGCTATCATCTCGCCGATTCTACACTATCTGTGCTTTTATGATCGCATCTCGCACTTCAACATTCACCCGATGGATACCTAAATCTCCAAACAGCCTCGCTTATATACTTGAGATTTTGAGATGAAAACCCTAATAGTAGTCGACTGATTATGCAAATGCAAACCCTAATCTTGGTCGGTTGCAAACCCTAAACATGGTCGGCTGTAAACCCTAAATGTGGTCAATTCTAAACCCTAAAATATGTCAGCCTACATTGAATGACTTCTAAACTGCCTGTCCACTGCATTATTAGATCTAACTGCCTGAGTTGACAACAATGACAAAACTCTTGCAACACCTTGCTCAACAAGAAATACATATTTACCCTAAGTGTTAAGATGTTAGAAGGTATGCAAAATTGGGTATCCATATTTTATCCCTTTTTGATGTGTACATTAGTATAATGGATGCATCAAAAACTAGTGTAAGTGCCTAAATTTCATGGTGATACTTGTAAATCAGCATTATTTATGTCTTCCATAGATGGTATGATTATCTTATGAAAAGAAGAAATACTAGGGTAGTGTCCACTTCAGTTCTAAGGAATGAGGAAAGAGTTTTCAAAAGAACTCAAAAATAAATGAAATTGGTTATTTTTTTTTTTTGAAGGCATAACATGGGAGGAAAGAGGAGAGTGAAATAAGGAGAGTGGCATGAGAAAACATACATGAAATATGAAGTGAAATTAGCATAATCAAGCAACTTCACAAAAAGACACATGACAAGACCATTAAGGCACACTATTTATGATGATAAACTAGGAGATCAAGAAGAGATCTTACAACATGTGGGAGGGAATAGAATGCAAGGATGGGCATGAAACTGGTAGGACAAGTGTCATGATAAATAGGGGGAGTCTAGCGACATGAGGAAAATAATAATGTGTTAGAAAGGGTTCTAGTGCTATTGAAAAAAAGGGGAAAATGGTGATTTTTTGATGTGAAAGCAAAAGCAAAGTTAAAGACATGATGGTGCCCATGGTGATTCAACGAGAGCTAGTATATTTAGCAGAGATACCCAAAATCACAAAGGAAAAGTGAAATTAGAGTGGGTAGGTTGGATGACCTATTTCCATCACTTAAGTGGGTATGATAAAGAAGTAACTATAGAGTTTATGATAAATTTATATGATAGAATGAAGTCGAGTGCACATCTTAGAGGTGGAAGCCTCAAAGGAATCAATAATAAGGGTCTTGGAGCTGCTAATAGATAGCCAACCTAGGGTGCACCTAATACATGCTTTCTACCTTATGAATAAAATCCTTGTGATATGTTTGATGATGGGATGATGGTACAAATTTCTCTGTCAATGCCCTATGATGTCATTTGCACTATATTGTCTAAAATATTTTATAGGCAATGGTTGATTTTTAGTGGTGATGGGACATCATTGCACATTTTAATTGCATGTAAAGTGATACAAAGATATGAAATAATACTAACTAAAAGTACCATACTACTTGTCACATGCAATAGAAATCATGAGTGCTTGTTATAGACAACATGGCAGTATCTAGAGCCTATCACACCATGGACTAATAAAATTATAAATAGTAGATTGCTTAATGGGAATTAGACTAAGATGAAAACATTGGTTGGTGGGAGGACATGGTGTAAGAAAAACATGGAAAAGAGAAAATACCAGGAATCAAGATAGGTTAAGAGAAGGAGGATAGATCAAAATTAGTCATGGCTTCCATTAACATGCTTAAGTGATTACAATACAATGAGACCCAAAGGACTTGATGATTCCTAGGCATGAGTAAAGGTTTAGGTTTTCTTTTTATAGTAGGAAAAATGGGTGAAAGGAAGAGCCTACAAGGCCAATTTTTGGTCATGAGCAAACAACTTCCAAAACCTTTTACAATAAAGTTGAATCTATTTATAGGTAGAGAAGAGGGTGTCTTCCCTCTAAAGTTCTATGTAGAAGGTATGTGGATATCTCTTGTTTTCGTATTCAATAAATCCTTCTACAACTTGCATGATAGTAGCTTCAATATCTCTAGATCCAAGGCCATAAATATTGAAAACTTCTAGGCCTTTAGATGATTGGTGTAGCTAACTAGGGTCTTTGCTACTATTTTTGGGTAGTTGTATAATAACTTTTTCACCATGCTTCTTCTAGGGTGCATCACTCTACTAATGTGATGAACATGGCCTCCATGACTTGTATAGGTGGATAGGGTAGTCTCACATGTATGGATGATGGTGGTTATGGTTGGCATATGATTGGATCTGATAGGATTATCCATGAAAATCAATATTTGTGGTTATTGGTATATGTCTTCCTTGAATTCTCTTTCACGTACTTCTATCTTGCGTGTGTGATAGCCATGTGTATTTGGATGGAATGGAATGTATTTTAGCCAATGGTAGGACCTCTCCTTGGAGTGTTTGTTCTTGTCCTCCTTTGGGCTCCCAACCGGTCACCACAAGCCTTGCTTTAGATTTAGTTGAAGCTTTCCTCTTTTGTTGGTGCTTTCCTTGGTTGAAAGTATAGTGCGGGCCATTGTATTGAAAATCAATGATCCACAAGCCTTGAAACCCTTACTTTGGCTATATTTAGGTAGTCATAGATGCAATAGATGCAATATCTAACAGTTGGTGTTGATTTCAGTTTATCTACTTTTCTTTTGAGGCTCTTTTATTTTGACAGAAGATAGGAAGTGCCTTTTTATAGTGTAGTCATGGTTGGTATTACTTCTGACTAGTGTATCTTGGAGTGAAGTAGGGCTATAGGGAAAATTTTCCTACAGCTTTGGTGGCTCCCAAGGTTCCTCAACCTACTAAAGGAGTGAACCTAGAATTTCTTGCGTTGACCATTGGAAATAGAGTCCAAATTTTAAAGGCTAAGAAAACTTGTCTTTTGTTACTACTAGATGCTACATAGTATTAGGGGTTGCATCAGAGGTAGTGTTTTATATTATGGATGACCTCTAGGATTTTTCTTGACTAATTATCTTGGTGTAGTGGAGAGATAGCACATGACTTAATTAGGGGCACAATATCCTTCAAGAAAGGTTTAAAAACTAGCCTGAGAACCTATTTTTAGGGAATTCAGATCAACCCAAAACTTTTTTTCAAAAATCATACCAACTAGTAAGAAGATAATTTTAGTTATCACCAAGAGGGTTTAGTTTCTTTGGGGTTTGACATAGATATAATCGAGAGGGATTTCATAGATGGAACAAACCCTAGGACATGAAAGGTTGGTGCAAAATGCTAAGCTTATTCTAATAGTCTTGAATATCCATTAAATAACTTCCTTGATAACTCTCCTCTATAGCCTTATGTTATAAGTGGGTATGCACTATAGCCTTTGTAAACTCCCCTCATGAGCTCAGGTCCATGGATATTGATCCTATTTGGGGTTATTATATAGAAAATTCCTTGAGTTACAATCATCATACTCCATCCTCTTTTACATGGTGCTAGATGCTCACTACTTTCCTCTTTTAGATCGGATATGAATATCTCTTGCATGGGCTTCATCAGAACTGGACAACTCTCTAACGTTATGCTTTTTCCTTCACTTGTATAGGATATTTTCATTTAGTTTTTTCCTAGCCCTTTGTATGTTCTATTTTTCACTTTGGTAGATGCTTTCTTAACTATGTATCTTCTTAATTTCCTTCCAATTCCCTAAGAATAACATTTGTCCATAAAAATGGTTAAAAAATAGAGAGACTTATATACACACATTTTTTAAAGATACTTCTTCAAGTAGATCCCATTCATGGGAATGGGATATTATTTTCCCTCCATTGTTGCCTACTCAAATAAATTCTCATATTTATAATTTATGATAATGTATGGGGTACTTTAAAAAGTATTAAATTTGGTATGTTGACCTGGCGTGGTTCATTCTTCATCCCACCTAAGAAGGCAATCACCAACCTTGAAATATTAGGGGGTTTCCCTTTTTTCAAACCAATTTTTGGTTACCTCTTATTTTTATAGTAATCAACTTCAAGACTAATCTCTTTTCTCTTATACTCTAAGTAGCTCCCTAGTCCTCTGGAAATTCTATGAATATGGGTAGCCTTGTTTCTCTTTCATACACAAAAGTATATAGGGAGAATATAATTACCTTTTTTGAAGTGATCCTATTGGCCCACAAATCTCCCTTGAGGTGTAGATATCATTATCTTTGGTTGTTGGACCATACTCTTTTTAGGATTTTCAAAAAATATTTGTAGGTTGATTCAACTAGCTCATTTCCTTGGGGGTAGTATTTCAAGGAAGCTTTTAGATATATGTCATATATGATAGGAAAATTCAATGATATTACCTCCTATGAATGATTTGGAATTATCGGTAATGATCATCTAAGGTACCCAAAATGGGTTATGATTTCTTATGAGAATTTGACAATCACTTTCTTTGTCACTTCTTTAAATGGCACTGCTTCAATCCATCGAGTAAAATAATAAGTGGTAATGATAATCCATTTATTTCCTTCACCTAATGGGGGATTGATCATGCCAATAAAATCCAACCTCCATTAGGAGAATGGTTCATCTATTATGATTTGATTTAAATGTAAATGCACATTTCTCTTCCTTTCGATGAAGAACTTGCACTCATCGCATCTTCTTATCCATTGATGGGCTTATGTAAACATGGTGGGCCAACAATAGTTAGCCTTAATTATATTAGCCATTGTGGTCTTACATAAAAAATATCATCTCTATAATCCTTGATGAGATTATTGGAGCAGTTGTTACATTCAATAATATCTTATGCACCTTAGGAGAAGACTATCAAAATTCATTTGGAAAAGGACCCCCTCAATTAGGACAAAATGGGAATTTTGTAGTAAAAAAGTCTACTTTTTAGCTTTATCAAATTCTAGTGAATACTGGCCTAATTTCATATATTATATATGCTAGCCAACACAATCAGACTCCTCTTCCTATTTATTTATCAGACATATGTCATCCTCTATTTACTTACCACCTACATATTCTACCATTTTTTGATATAGGGCCTTTCCTCTGACTAGTTTTGTAGGTTTTATCTCTATATCAAACTCTAAGATTTTGGTGATCCATTTGACTCTTTTCTTGCTAATTTCTCCACCCATTATATATTCTCTTATACTTGAGTGAATAACATGTGTGATGATCCTATTGTTAGAAACCAAGTGTTTAACTTTTTTAATGCTTTGATTAGGGTGTACACCTATTTTTTTATTAATTTGTATTGTTCCTTGTATCCCTTAATAGTTTGGCTAAAGAATGTGATTATGTGTTATTGTTTTTCATCATCATTCTAGCTAAGTAAAGCAAAAATATTGAATTCACTGCCAAAACCATAGAGTACAAATTCTCTATCAAAGTTGGGATTAGCTAATATTGGTACCTCTTCTATAGCTATCTTAATTTCCTCAAATTATTTCTTGTGGTCCATTGAATGGTTGGTGTTTTTTAACCATAAGGTTCATAGTTTTGATGATGTTAGAGAAGTCTAGAATAAACCATCAGATAAAATTTATCTATATGAATAATGACCAGAGGGTCTTCTTATGATGTGGTAACAAGAGGGTAGCAATGACATGTATTATTTATAGATCAATGGCCACCCCTTCTTTTTAAAAATCATGGCCAACAAAATTTCTCTAGGGAACATAAAAATATACTTCTTTGGATTTAGGCATACCCTAAATTCTTGGTACCGCTTGAAAACCTCCTCTAGATGAGTCAAGTGGGTCTCCTTCTATTTAGATAAAATAGTCAAGAAGATAAATCAAGATAATTTTAATGTTCAAACCTTTAAAATTTATGCCCATGGCCCTTTGAAATGTTGCTCCTATATTTGGTAGACCAAAAGGTATCCTTTGGTATACAAATGTTCCCCATTTGGTGGTAAAGTTTATCTTATATCGATCATGTTTTACCCATAATTGATTATATCTAGAGAATCCATCTAGAAGGGAAAACCTCTCTAATCCTACATCTATATGGAGTATCTAGTCCATTTATGGTAGAGTATAGTGTTCTTTTAATGAAGTTTTGATTAAATCTCAAAAGTCAACACATAACCTTATTTTCCCATTTTTCTTCCTTAATGACACCAAATTGGAGACCCATGAGGTGTGCTTGATAGGATATATGATATTTGATTCAATTAACTTATTTGGATCCTTTTTCCATGAGGGGTTGAATATTTGGATTAATAAAAAATTATTTCTATCCTATGGGTTGAGCATGGAGAGTTAACACAATTTTGTTCTTTATGATATTTTCATCATTTCCTTTAAGATCAATGTATCTCCATGCCATCACTCCATTATATTTTGACATAGGTGAACAAGGGATCGTTGCTCTTCTATGTTTGTAACTTTCCCTATTTTTTATGTTTATCTTGGGGCAACTTCAACATCCTAATAATCTTGATTGCAAGTTGTTATCCCTCTATTTCCTCCAAAATAATCTTCTGGATTAAAAAATATCTCCAATGTGATGAGATATTTCAATAATTTATTGGAGCTTAGTTGGATGATCTGATCATCATATGCCTCTTTGATCTTGGGACCCAACTATTTGGAAAATTTTACTTCTTTGCTAATAAATTGAACAACTTGTTTGTCATTGTTAAACACTTGCCAATAAGCTTCATTGTTGAGGATAGTCGATCTAATTATTTTCTTCACATTCTACTCTTTTTGAAGGAGATCATCTATTGGGTCAAACTGTGACCCTATAATAGCCATGTGGTCTGCATTTGCATATTGTTCCCTAGGAATAAAATAAATATTTATACCATCAAAGTTCTCAATATTATCCCACACTCAGTTTTTGTATGTTTTCATTAGTCTATTCTTGGATAGGCATTTTTACCTGAACTAATTGACTAATAGTTCTTCATCACCAAATATTTGTAACATATTGATCCCTCTTTTTTAGGCTAATTGAAGTTTGAGCACCAGAGCCTCATATTCCACTATATTGTTCATGTAGATAAACTATAGCATATATGATTGTAGAATTTTGGTATCCTCTAGTGATATTAAGTAGACTCCAACACTAACTCCTCTTTGAATTTTGGTCCTATCAAAGTAAAATTCCCATAACCTATCCTTTATCCCTTCATTATTGAATAGTTTAGGCAATGGGTGTCCCTCCTCTCGAATAAAGCATGCTCTTATCTTAGTTGGCTTGGGTACTACTTTCAGAGAAAGGTTCTCTCTAATTATTGTTTGATAGGTGAGTAGGTTTTCCATGGGTTGCTCCTCTTTGTTGGTATCTTTTGGGGCATCAATAATTTGATCCAAGTTGGAGGTTTGGAGGATTGTGGCCTATTTTTGTTTCATCGGTTCTTCATATAGTTGAAGGGCCACTTAAAACCACTTCTATTGTTTGGGTACTATAAGGGTATATCAAAGGGGAATTATCATTGTGGACCTCTTTAGATGTTCCATCTCATCGAGAGGTTCTATAGGTGGAGCTTTTATCATGTTTCTCAGCATAAGGAGTGAGCATTATTCTCTTTTCAAGGATAATATTGATGCTTTTGCTATATTAGGATCTATTTTTGTAGTCAATGGGAGTGAGCTGATTTTGGAAGGTCTTTTTATCCCTTGGCCCTAATGGTGTATCTTGTATGGATCCATGATATTTTTGACATTGAATATTTTGCATTACCTATAATGGTATATGCCTCTTCTTCATCCCTGGTGGTAAATGCCAGCTCTAAAAATAGGGGGATGTCCTTTGATAGGATAATCAATAATATTAGCTTAAGCATTTAAGTCTTTGGTCAAGTATTCACCTATCAAAGGTTGTTTGTTTGATTACATGGTGTTTGTTTTCGACTATAGGTTCAAATGGATAGCATTCAGGAGGTAGTTAGAAACCTTACACATCTTGTTTGAAGGAGGATTTTAGGCTACCCAGATAAGGGAAATTTTGAATAGTTTGTTGTTTTTTAAAGGATGTGAGGCTATTAAAAAAAAATTACATTTCATATCTAGATGAAAAAATATTATAAGGGTTGGGGTTATGGATTTGGTAAACGTTAGGATGCGTCTTGTTAGTGGAAAGTTTTATGGCCAAATATTATGGATAGGGGTGTTGAATGGAGGGAATTAATGGTGGAGGTGGTCTAGGAGCTATCCTCCCTATTTGGATAAAGTATTTATCATCTTGGATGGCTATTTCATAGGATTCCAATAGTGAATTACCATATTTAGATTTGACCATCATGGAAATCTTAGAATTGAAAGCTTTTAGAAAGTAAATACATACCACACTCCAAGGTGGTCACGTCTCCTTAGGGATTCTTTTCCAAATCTTATTGAATTAGATGTTGAATTTTTCCATTGTCTCCATAGGTACTCTCCTTATAGTTATGAATTATTCCAAGAGGGATGTTCCATCATCTTTATCTTTGAACCACTTTACTAGGAGCCTCAAAAATTGGTCCTAGATTTTGACTGATCATGGGTTGAGACTGAGGTACCATTCTTGAGATTGTTGGACATTTTGAGCTCATTTAGTTGTCATTGATGTCAAGGGAAAAATTGTCATTGATGTCAAGGTGAAAAGTCGTCATTGATGCCAAAGTAAACATATGAAGACATCATTAATACCATGGAGCACACCATCAATAGCACCAGGAACAATGCGAAGAGTTGAAGAAAAAGTTGGCAAAATAATGTTTTATGAGGGTTTATGGTAAACTCATGGTGGAAGATTAAATGGTTTTATTAAAATCATTATGAGGATATAAAAGTCTCCTCACACATTGAGATGGCAGTTAAGATTTTAAAAGACCCACGGTGGTAGAATAATTTACAAATTAAAGGTTTAAGTTTAAACCCAAGGAAGGCTTTAATCTCCTTAAAGTTAAAGTTTATAAATATAATTTATAAAATTTAAATTCCTTAGAATTTAAATAATTTATAAATTATAAAAGGTTTCGAAATGCGCCGACATCATCAAATAAAATGGAGCACCGACGTCTAAGGTATAAGGTGAAATCGTGTATAAATAAGATGCCAAGAGGCATTCAAAAGTATCCCTCTTCGAATTAATTTTTGATGCGACCAAGCTAAAGGAATTCATGCAAATCGTTGAACGTTGAGGAAGAAGACAAAGAGCTTATTTGTCTTATTAGCGTAGGTAGAAGACGAAAGGTGTAAGCGCATGGTGTGACCCACATTGGACATGGTGGTCCAATGGTACAACACATTGTGTGAGAGCATTGGAGTGGAAGGAGTCCACGATCGATTCGCGTGGATGATTGGCGTGTTCGACTTGAGCACCAAGGGAAAGTTTTTGTTCATATTCGGTTTGAGCGCCAGGTGTGGTAGAAGGAGCATGAGGTGCTCGTGGAGTATTAAGCATGTGTCTAGCACACACGGTGGTAAGGTCCACGGCTAGAGCGCTCATGGAGGCAGAGATTGTGGGTTCGAATCCCACTAGTGGCAAAGGTAATTTTTGATTAAATTTTATATTGCCTAAAGTTTTTCTTAAGGGGTCATTTGGAGTTATAAGGGTTTGTGAAGAATTATTTTTAATTGATTTGTGTTTGGAGTTATAAGGGTTTGTGAAGAATTATTTTATTGGTAAATGATTTGTGCTATTTGGAGTTATAAGGGTTTGTGAAGAATTATTTTATTGGAAATTGATTTGTGCTATTTGGAGTTAAAAGGTTTTTGAAAGATTGTTTTATTGAGAAGTGATTTATGTTATTGAGGTTTTTAAAGAAAGAGGATTTGATTTATGCCAAAGTTCTTCTTGCCATTAAAATTTATTAAAGAGGTTTTGAGTTATTTTGGTGGATGTTGAATTTATTTTAGTTGGGAGTTTATAAGGTGTTATTGGATAAATATTTTATGTATGTTGATGGTTGTTTTTGAAAGGTGGAGTGATAAGGTGTAATTGAGTATTTACATTATATTGTGAGAAAGATTTATCTTCTAACCTCTTTGAGCTTGGCATAGAAGTGTTTGTGGTTGTGACAGATTTATGAGATCCCTTCATCTTCAATAAAAAGGTATGAGCACATTCTTCCATAGTTGAGTTGATTGATTGGTTTTCTGGAAAATAAGCTTGGAGTGAAAAGGACTTGATTAGGGTTTCCTATTGAGTGTGTTGAGTTAATGCTTCAAGGTTTTTCTGGAATAAAGAGTTGTTGTGAAGATTGTTTTATAAGCATTGTTGTTGAAGTGAGTTGTTGTGCAAAGAACTTGAACTAGGGTTTGAAAAGAACATGAGTATCATTGTTATGTGAGATTTGTTGTTGAGCATTGTTGGAAACATTTTGAGTTGGTGGTTATATGCTTGGACTAGGGTTTGTGAGAAAGGGGTGTTTCATTGAGTGATTGGTTGAGTAGAGTTGATTGAGCCTAGTCAAGTGGATGTGTGAAGTGATTGTTCAAGTTCCATAAAACAAACTATTCTATATTCTGATTTGAATTGAGAAAGTGATTGAGCATTGAGTGTAGAACATATTGAGTCTCTAACAATTCTCTTTATGTTTCTATGAGATTTGGACAAGTTCTATGTGGACTTGTTGAGAAGATTTGAGCAAGTTCTGTGTGGACTTGTTGAGCAGATTTGAGCAAGTTCTGTGTGGACTTGTTGAGTAGATTTGAGCAAGTTCTGTGTGGACTTGTTGAGCATATTTGAGCAAGTTCTGAGTGGACTTGTTGAGAAGATTTGAGCAAGTTCTGTGTGGACTTGTTGAGCAGATTTGAGCAAGTTCTGTGTGGACTTGTTGAGCAGATTTGAGCAAGTTCTGAGTGGACTTGTTGAGCAGATTTGAGCAAGTTCTATGTGGACTTGTTGAGCATAATTGAGCAAGTTCTATGTGGACTTGTTGAGCAGATTGAGCAAGTTCTAGAGAGGACTTGTAGAGCATATTTGAGCAAGTTCTAGAGAGGACTTGTGGATAGATTAGTGTGAGATTTTGAGGAATTACAGAAATTTGAGCAAGTCTTTGAGAAGACTTGGGAATTGATTGATTTGTTCAAACTTATTAATTTTATTAGATTTGAGACAAGTCTTGAGTTAAGGCTTGAAAATAGAGATCGAGGATAGATTTGTGCTAGACCGAAGGACTATGTTTAGTGTAGATTTGAGATAGATCTTTGGAGGTGATAGAGCAGAGAGGACAGTAGTCTCCAGTGGATAGAGATCCATCAGCCAGGGTAGTGAGGATAGGTCTTTTGAGTGGGGACAAGAGTCTTCAGTGGA
This sequence comes from Wollemia nobilis, assembly GCA_028583015.1. Taxonomy (NCBI): domain Eukaryota; kingdom Viridiplantae; phylum Streptophyta; class Pinopsida; order Araucariales; family Araucariaceae; genus Wollemia; species Wollemia nobilis. The sequence goes on from JAQPPZ010017092.1 coordinate 8,358,170, forward strand.
GAGAGATCCACAAGCTAGTGCAGTGGAGGTAGTAGTCTTCTAGAGGATCACCAACCATAGCAGAGGAGAAGGAGTTCTCCTATGGATAGAGATCCACAAACTTGATTTAGGGGATCAACATCTCCTTTGGATAGAGGTCCATAAACATTGTAGGGAAAGGATTCCCAAGAGATTATTTGAGAAAAAATTATAAGAAATATTTTCTCCGTGGAGGTAGCCATATTTGGGTGAACCACGTTAAATTGGTGTCTCTATTGTGTGTGGTGATTTGTGCATTGCTTTGATTACTATTGTTGATATTGCTATCTATACATTGCATAATATTGATTTGGAAAGAAAAGTAAAAAGTGGTCTTATATTGTTCACCCCCCTCTTAGTATAAGCTTGTGTTCTTCAATTGGTATCAAAGTTGGTTCCTTCAGAAGAGTTTAACAACTTGAAGGAAAAGCTAACAAGAACACAATGGATCCTAAGGAGGTGTCCTCAAATAATTCAGCACCAGTATTTTATGGAAGTGACTATATATATTGGAGTATGATGATGAAGATCTACCTGATGGCACTTGGCAATGAAGTTTGGGAAGCAGTGGAATTTGGATACGATCCCTTAGTCAATCCTCCTACAGATAAGGAAGGTAAGCTTCTACAACACTATAATTCAAAAGCAATGAATGCACTTGTGAGAGGTTTGCGTAGAACAGAGTCTATGAAAGTTATGCATTGTCAAACTACAAAAGAAATGTGGGATAAATTGCAAAATATATATGAAGGAGATAAGAGTGTCAAGAAAGCAAAAATTTGAAATCTCAAAGGACAATTTGAAACATTGAGAATGAACGATGAGGAAAATATTAGTGCTTATCTACTTCGAATTGATGAGGTTGTTAATGATATGCAAGGACTTGGAATGAAGATTGATGAATCTGATGTTTGTGATAAAGTATTAAGATCTCTTCCAAAAAGATTCAGTGAACAGGTTTCTGCTATAGAAGTGTCAATGGATGGTGATACTTTGACAAGAGATAAGTTGCTTGGTATGCTCACAATATTTGAGATAAGAACAAAATATCCTATTCCCCAGAAGGAAGCAACATTCAAAGCAATAAAAAAGACAAAGGATAAGAAGTCAGAATCAAGCAATGAGTCATCCAGTGATGAAGAAGCTAACTATGGTAGAAGAGATAAGGACTATAGAAGATCCAGAGATCTAAGATCTATTAAGTGTTTCAATTGTGGAAAGTATGGACATTTTGCAACAGATTGTCAAGAACCCAAGAACAACAATGGTGAAGAAAAACAGGATCACAAAAATAGGGAATCAAAAAGATACAGGCACTAGAAGAAAAGCAAGGATGGACAAAGTAGACAAGGAAAGAAGTTCTTTCAAAGACAAAAGAGAAGCTACTATGCGGATAAGGCAAGTAAGTATTCAAGTGATAGTGATGCTAGTTTTTCAGACAATGATAGAGATGAAGTCCTATTTATGATTGAAGAAAAAGAACCAGTTAAGAAAAGGACTCCAATCATTCTCAAGTGTTTTAGATGTGGTAACTTTGGACATCTTGAAGATAGTTGTACAAGGGATGGTTATAGTTTTAGTGATGATGAATATGAAGATACACTTGAAGGACCAGATGAAAATCTTCTAATGGCATTAGAAGATGAAAAAGGTGATCCCATAGAAGATAAGTCAAAAGAAAATGAAGAAGCGGACAAAGGTAAACAAATAGAGGAATATTCAGAAAAGGATGGATATGATCTCAAGGGAGAACTTATTTATGCCCTTGAAATAGTAAAGAAGGTAAGAAAGCAAAACTCTAAACTTGAAATTCAGTTTCAAGAATGTGATGAAGAGAGAAGACTGCTTATAGAGGATCTAGAAAAATCAAAGGCTAAGGCAAAAAGGTTCAAGGATAAGTTAGAAGCAAAGATCTTAGAATGTGAGAAGTTAGCACAAGAAGTGGCACTACTAAGAGAATATTTGGAGGACTCAAAGATCAAGATGAAAGGGTTCAAAAATAGCTCAAAGAACTTGGATAAGTTCATCAAGACACAAAAGACTACATCAAGCAAAATAGGTCTTGGATTTGAACAGGTTCAAAAGAAATGGGAAGGAGAATCAACCTCAAGTTTTGGAGGAGAAGAAACTTCAGATGAAGATACTTCAGAAGAAGATAATGTAAAATAAAGTGAGACATCTGAGGATGAGTTGGACAATAGAGAGTTCAACAAAAATAGGAACAATGCACAAAGAAGATACATATGGAACAACAATCAGAATAGATCAAGAGAGACTAAGAGACCAATGAGGTCAAGACAAGGAGGCTTCAATGGAAGATGCTTTTCATGTCATAGGTTTGGACACATGGCTTCACAATGCAGGACACATGAAAGACAGGAATATGGGAACAAACAACTTTTCCATGGGTATTGCTACTCATGTAATCAGTTTGGTCACAAGGTAATGAATTGCAGGGTTCATGACAGAAGAGGATATGGCTTCACTAGGAGAAATTCTAAGACATTTGCACCTCCAAGGAATAATAACATTAAGTGTTATAAGTGCAATAATGATGGTCACACAACAAAGTGGTGTAGAGCAGACATTCAGAAACAGGTATGAACAAGAATAGGAACATAAACAAGAACAAGAACATGGATATGAACAGGAAAAGAACAGGAATAGGAACATGGATATGAATAGGAATAGGAACAGGAATAGTAATGTAGACATGGATAGGAACATGGACATGGAAAGAAATAGTCAGAGGAATCAGAAGGATCAAATAAGAAGGAAAGAGGATAAAGGTAAAGAACAATGCTTTCTGGGAGTAGAAATACTCCCACCCCAGAATTAACCACCTCAAGAGAAGGTGGGGGAGGGGCTAAGCTAAGAGGCTCATTCTTAGCCCCGAGCCCCAAAGGTGACCCTTTGCCATTGATGTCAAAGGGGGAGATATTTGAGTAAGGGGGAGAGATTTGATATTTGAGAGAGCATTGAGCCAGGGGAGCAATGTCCCAGGGGGAGCAGAACAAAGGAAAGGTCAAGTTTTTGATAAAAGGAAATTGGGTTGCCATCAATGACAAAGGGGGATATTGTTGGACATTTTGAGCTCATTTAGTTGTCATTGATGTCAAGGTGAAAATTCATCATTGATGCCAAAGTAAACATATGAAGACGTCATTAATACCATGGAGCACACCATCAATAGCACCAGGAACAATGCGAAGAGTTGAAGAAAAAGTTGGCAAAATAATATTTTATGAGGGTTTATGGTAAACTCATGGTGGAAGATTAAATGGTTTTATTAAAATCATTATGAGGATATAAAAGTCTCCTCACACATTGAGATGGTAGTTAATATTTTAAAAGACCCATGGTGGCAGAATAATTTACAAATTAAAGGTTTAAGTTTAAACCCAAGGAAGGCTTTAATCTCCTTAAAGTTAAAGTTTATAAATATAATTTATAAAATTTAAATTCCTTAGAATTTAAATAATTTATAAATTATAAAAGGTTTCAAAATGCGTCGACGTCATCAAATAAAATGGAGCGTCGACATCTAAGGCATAAGGTGAAATCATGTATAAATAAGATGCCAAGAGGCATTCAAAAGTATCCCTCTTTGAATTAATTTTTTATGCGACCAAGCTAAAGGAATTCGTGCAAATCATTGAACGTTGAGGAAGAAGACAAAGAGCTTATTTGTCTTATTAGCGCAGGTAGAAGATGAAAGGTGTAAGCGCATGGTGTGACCCACATTGGACACGGTGGTCCAATGGTACAACGCGTTGTGTGAGAGCGTTGGAGTGGAAGGAGTCCATGATCGATTCGCGTGGACGATTGGCATGTTCGACTTGAGCGCCAAGGGAAAGTTTTTGTTCGCATTCGGTTTGAGCGCCAGGTGTGGTAGAAGGAGCACGAGGTGCTCGTGGAGTATTAAGCATGCGTCTAGCGCACATGGTGGTAAGGTCCGCGGCTAGAGCGCTCACGGAGGCAGAGATTGTGGGTTCGAATCCCACTAGTGGCAAAGGTAATTTTTGATTAAATTTTATATTGCCTAAAGTTTTTCTTAAGGGGTCATTTGGAGTTATAAGGGTTTGTGAAGAATTATTTTTAATTGATTTGTGTTTGGAGTTATAAGGGTTTGTGAAGAATTATTTTATTAGTAAATGATTTGTGCTATTTGGAGTTATAAGGGTTTGTGAAGAATTATTTTATTGGAAATTGATTTGTGCTATTTGGAGTTAAAAGGTTTTTGAAAGATTGTTTTATTGAGAAGTGATTTATGTTATTGAGGTTTTTAAAGAAAGAGGATTTGATTTATGCCAAAGTTCTTCTTGCCATTAAAATTGATTAAAGAGGTTTTGAGTTATTTTGGTGGATGTTGAATTTATTTTAGTTGGGAGTTTATAAGGTGTTATTGGATAAATATTTTATGTATGTTGATGGTTGTTTTTGAAAGGTGGAGTGATAAGGTGTAATTGAGTATTTACATTATATTGTGAGAAATATTTATCTTCTAACCTCTTTGAGCTTGGCATAGAAGTGTTTGTGGTTGTGACAGATTTATGAGATCCCTTCATCTTTTTTTAAATAGAGGGGTAAAAATTTATTGATAAAAAGTTTGGATTACATAGTACAACTGAGCTTCCAACCAAGACTCAAATAAATAGCCAAACAGACTAAAACCACTAGACTAGAATGACACCCAAAAAAGACAACAAGAAAAAACCACATTAAGTCTGTACATCCTTGTGTATCAACTCCCACAGGCGTTGAGAGTCCCCAGATGGAAGACTCTCCCAAATATCGATACTCCAAGGATCCAGTAGCTCAGAAGCCCTTTTGGCAAGGTAATCGACAACCACATTCCATTCCCTTAGAATGTGCACAAAGGATATAAATTTTAACTCTTCACTCATTTTGAGAATCTGAACGGCTACAGAGGCCAACTACCAATTAACTTCCTCCACCCTTTTACTGTTTAAAATATTAACCAAAATTTGAGAGTCGGACTCACAGATAATCCTATCCCAGCCAAGAGAAAACCCCCTCTGCAAGGCCTCAAGAATTGCAATATCTTCCATAAAATTATTGGAGTGAACACCTTTAGAAATGGAAAAGAAAAAACTGACACCACTAGTAGAATATCTCCCAACACCGCCAATGCCAGCATGTCCAGGATTACCCCTGGACGATCCATAAGTATTAATTTTTAAAACTCCTCTAGGGGGTGGCCTCCACCTACCATCTCTCCTAACCTTCTTGTTGAGCTGAGGAACCCTACTAGGGCTAGAAGAGTTCACACCATCCCCAAAGAGACCAATGGCCTGTTGTACCTTCTCCTCCCTAGAATCCAAAAGAGGGTCCAAATCACATTTTCTATGGATGGTTTCCTAAACCATATACAATATCCTTTTCTAGATCTGTTGAACAGCCAAATAACTACCCTAAAATATGCATCGGTTTCGTTCGAGCCAAATTTTCCAGATGATGCAAGAAGGGCCCAAATTCCAAGCCACCCGAAGGAAGGGGGCCTTGGCTGAAGGTCTGCCCAAAGTACTCCAAAACTCCACTAGGGACAGCACATGAAAACATGGATGGTTCCAAGCACTCCACCAACGGTTCCAAATCTCTCTGACAAAGGAGCATTGGAAAAATAAATGAGAAGAGTCATCTTAATTCTTATTACAAAGGACACAAAAAGAGGGACCTTGAAATCCCCTCTTCCTCACATTATCCCAAGTGAGGCATTTATTACGAGCTACCAACCAGAGAAAGAAGTTACATTTTGGCGAGGCAAATTTGTTCCACACCTTTTTCCACCAAGTGATAGGAAGACTCCCATACTTTTGCTTATCAAGAACCTGATAACCATAGGCTACCGAGTAGGTTCCCTTAGGATTAGGGTTCCAAGCCAAAATATATTTACCCCTCAATGAAGAACAAGGCCTCCCCATAATAATAAGAGCAAGCACCTCTCTATCCTTGGCCAGTCCCCCCTGGGGCCATTCTTGTGGATCTTTCCACCTATACATCTCCATATTTCCAAAAGACTAAATTTTTAAAGTCTTCCACATGATACCAACCTACTTCCAAGAAAAAAATGCTTAGGGAACGTAACCTAGGATATTTATTCAATATAGGAGGGTGGCCATCCCAAGAATCCTCCCAAAAAAGAGCATTTGATCCCTGATTGCAAATCCAGAACAAACCCTGCTTGATTAAATTAGCTCATCTTTTAGAGTGTCCCACATAACTGAACCTTTCCCAACCAAGCTGACTCTAGGGATATCAGCCTCAGAAATACCTCTCAAGTATTTACAAGATAACATTTTAGCCCAAATTTGATCTTGAGAGGTACACCATCTCCAATAAATTTTTGTAACCAAAGGCTGCCCAAAAATAGTTGTATGTCGCAACCCAAGGCCTCCCTCTTGCATCGGCCTACATATAGAATCCCACCTAACCAAACTCCATTTAGATTGATCAAGTTTTCTAGACCATAAAAATTGTCTTGACAAAGCATCTATGTCCTTAATGAAGTGATATGGAGTTATTTGTACAAAACATCTATAAATGGGTAAATCTTGAACAACAAATTTTAAAAGCAACACTCTACCTACAGTGGATAGCCATCTGAAAGCCCAGTGATTCACCTTCCTTATAAACTTATCAAGAATATACTGCCAAGAATATCTAGGTAGAGGATGAGATGAAATTGGAATACCAATATAAATGAAGGGGGGATTCCCAACTTGGAATCTTAGAATGCGATCAATCCTGGCTTGAATAATAGGAGGGGTATTGAAGAAGAAAATAGAAGACTTGTCCTCATTAATCAACTGTCCAGAAGCACCAAGATATATTTCAATAGACTGTCTAATATTTCCAGCTTCCCTGATAGTGGCAACTCCCAACAAAGTAGTATCATCAACAAATTGAAGTTGGGAAAGAGGTGGCAAACTACTATCCCACTTCCACCCTTAAATGAGATCCTGCATGACTTGATACTTGAGCAATCTTCCCAACCCTTATGCCATAATGATAAAAAAATAAGGAGATAAAGGATCTCCTTGCCTCAATCCCCTTGAGGCCTCAACTAGCTCTGATGGCTCATTATTAACAAGAACAAAGAATTAGGAAGAAGAAACACAGCTCATAACCCATCTAATCCATTCCTCCTAAAATCCAAAAGCAGCAAGAACTTTCTGAAGAAAGGACCATCTAACCCGATCATAGGCTTTGGCCATGTCCAACTTAATGAACATAGTTTTCGCCTTAGAAGTTTCCATTGAGTGAATAGCTTTTGTAGAAAAAACAACCCCATCCAATATTTGTCGGCCAGCAACAAACCCTCCTTGCTCCTCATAGATGATTTTGCTCAACCATATCTTTAGCCTCTCAACAATAATTTTTGTGATGATCTTATACACAAAAGAGAGGAAGAATGTCCGAGGCAGACCATTACAAACTCAAGATTGACAATGAAATAGCAAATGGGAAATAGAGGACACTATTACAACAAGTTATCTCAAGTCAGGAAGATAACAGAAACAACAAATCTCCCCAACCCAAGGAAAGGGGAGAGGGAAAAATAATAAGTCATCTAAATGAAGATCCTCTCATGGAATGTGAGAGGCCTTAATGGCCCAGTTAAACAAAGGATGGCCAAGTCATTAAGGAAAACAATCAATCCGACTATATTATTACTTCAAGAGACCAAAATGGATGAGGGACAGGCAAATCTTGCAGCCACCAGAATATAGAAGCATGGGGAAATGACTTTCAAGAAAGTGATAGGAGCCTCGGGAGGACTTTTAACGATGTGGGATCCTCAGAAAGTGGAGGGTAATGTTATTCAGGCAGAGGATAGGGTCCTAAGTGTTATTTTCATGACCTAGACTGCAATAAGTCTTGGATCACCTCGAATGTGTATGCTCCTAACACCATTCAAGAAAGAGCCTCGTTGTGGGAATACCTGACCCATATGAGCGAAGATTTTAAGGATGTTCCTTGGGTTATAGGTGGTGACTTTAATACACCCTTATACCCATCTGATAAAAAAGGAGGATCTGGCCTGCCCTTCAGAAGCATGGAGGACTTTAATGTGTTCGTCAACTCAAATGAGCTAATGGACGTAAAGCTAAAAGGAGCCAAGTTTACATGGAGCAATCGTAGGGTAGGGAACAACCTCATTCAGGAGAGGCTGGATAGATTCTTCTTATCTAAGGAGGCTTTTACGGACTTTGGGGAGTCATCCCTGCAGTCTCTTCCCAAGATTGCGTTAGATCACAACCCTATTCTGCTTGAGGTTCCCCAACAGTCCTACCTAAAGAAGCCTTTCAGGTTTGAGGCAATGTGGACCAAGCATAAGGACCTTAAAGAAAAAATTAATCAATGGTGGAGGAATAGCTGCTAGGGTAGCCCATCCTTCAAACTGTCCCAGAAGTTAAGAATGGTAAGAGATAACCTCAGAAGGTGGAACAAGGAAGTTTTTAGGAACTTGTTCGAAAATTAAAAAAAGGCAAGTGAAAGACTAAGTGTTATCGAAAGGAGCATTGAAAATGGCCATTATGATGAAGCTACCAAAGCCGAAGAAAAAACTCTCTTGGCTAAATTCCACAACATTTTGGCCTGCGAAGAAATGTATTGGAGGCAGAAGTCGAGAGCTCTATGGCTTAAGGACGGGGATTCTAACTCCAAATTTTTCCATGTGACCACCCTAGTAAATAGAAGCAACAACAAAATAAAAGATCTGATTAAGGGAGATGGCTCCATTGCTCAAGATGTTCAAGAAATCAGAAATGAAGTTGTGACTTACTTTAGCAACCTTCTGGGAGAAGAAGTGCAATGTCAGTCCAATGCTAAAGATTTTCTTTTGAGGGCCATACCTCGAGCTGTTGACAATGACATGAATAGGAATCTCACCGATCCTTTCTTAGATGAAGAAATCAGAGAGGCTCTATTCTCCATGGATCCTGATAAAGCCCCAAGACCCGATGGATTCTCTCCTCATTTTTTCCAAACCTACTGGGATACTATGGGGGTTGATGTATGTGCGGCAATCAGGGAATTCTAGACTTCCAAACACATTCCTAGAAGCTATAACTCCATATTTATTGCCTTGATCCCTAAAGGTGCAGATCCAAAAATGATGGCAGATTACAGACCTGTGAGCCTTTGTAATGTAACCTACAAGATCCTCACCAAATTGATCACAATTAGAATGAAAGGCATCCTGCCTCTTATCATCGATAAATGCCAGGGGAGTTCGGTCCAAGGGAGATCTATCCTTGATGGGGTCATCACGGTTCATGAAGCCCTCCATTCGGCCAACCAAACCAAGAAAGCTTCCTTTGCCCTAAAACTCGACATGAACAAAGCTTTTGACCGCATCAATTGGGAATTTCTAGAGGCAGTGTTGGTCAAATTTGGCTTTCATCATCAGTGGGTTAAACTCATTCGAGGATGCATTCAGAAACCCTGGTTCTCTATTCTGGTGAATGGGTCCCCGACCATTTTTTTTCAAAGTAGTAGGGGACTGAGGCAAGGGGATCCTATCAGTCCTATGCTCTTCATCCTTGTGGCCGAAGCCTTGGGTAGGACCATCAAAGCTGACTGCTCCGTAGGCCTTATATCGGGTATCAAAGCCACGTCCCAAATGGCCCCTATCTCTCATCAGCAATTTGTTGATGACACTCTGATGCTATCCTTAGCTTCTGTGGAAGAGGCTAAAAGAATCAAATACATCCTAAACCTGTATGAGGAGGCGGCTGGTCAGAAGGTTAATTTCAACAAAAGTAAGATTTTCTTCCTTAACACCCCTATCCCTAGGCAAAACAGGATCACAGGGATCTTGGGGTGCGCTATCGCCTCGTTGCCAACATCCTATCTGGGCCTACCTCTCTTCACTGGGGCTCCTATGGGAGTTATGTGGAACAATGTGGTCGAAAGAATCCAGAAAAGGCTTACTGGCTGGAAAGGCCATTTCTTATCTCAAGAAGGAAAAGCTACCCTGACTATGGCTTCGCTACAAAGTATTTCGGTCTACTTCCTGTCAGTTTTCAAGGCCCCGGCTCGAGTCTTCCAAAAAATTGAACAGATGCAAAATAATTTTTTATGGTCAGGATCTGAAGGCAAGAACAGGATCCACCTAGTTGGGTGGAGCAAAGTTTGTCGACCCAAATATGGAGGTGGCCTGGGTCTTAGGAGAGTTTCCCACCTAAACACAGCCCTGTTAGCGAAACAAGCGTGGCGGGTCCTCACAAACGAAGAGAATGAGTGGATAGTCATTGTGAAAAGGAAATATCTTCAAGGATCCGATTTTCTTAACACTCCTATTCCAATGAGAGGATCAGCTCTCTGGAAAGCACTTCTGGCAAGCAGAGACTTAGTGAAAAAATGTATGAGATGGATAGTCGGGAGGGGCTCGAAGATCAGATTTTGGGAGGACATATGGGCTACGCAAGAGGCTTTGCTTTCAGATCCTAGGTTAGCGAGACTCAAAAATTATACTGATAACAACTTTGGACCTTGGGTGTCCAATTTTCTAAGTCAGGAGGGAGGCAACTTGAGATGGAAACCTATAAGGGTTCAGGGGCTTCAGGCCGAATCAATGGAGTTAGAATCTATCTTATCCCAACAATTCATTTCTATAAGAGCAGAGGATGATCACCTGAGGTGGGATGCGACTGAGAGTGGTGAATTCTCAGTCAAATCTGCATACAGGATGCTTATTGACCATGAGGATCCTCCGTTAAAAACCAATTTGGTTTGGATCAACAAGTTGATCCCCAAAATAGCTCATTTCGCATGGGTGGTAATTCAAGGAAAAATCCTCACCATTGACAACATGATAAGAAGAGGTATGTTTTTGCCTAACAGGTGCTATTTGTGCAGGAACAATTGGGAATCCATTCATCACATTTTTTTAGAGTGCCCCTGGTCAGCAGCCATCCTTAATGGACTATTCCAAACCTTTAATATCTCCTGGGTCCTGCCTGCCATGATCCTGGAGCTTTTCCATCAATGGCCTTCTCCCTTCAGAAGTCTTCAGCTTAGGTTCCTCTGGAATATTTGCCTCCACCATTACCTTTGGCAGATTTGGTTAGAAAGGAACCACAGAGCCTTTACCGACTCTAACCTTGACCCGTTGTTGGTTCTCAACAAAATCCTAGCCTTTGCCAAAGAGAACTTGAGCATCTTCCCTCCATCTCCCCAATCCATTCCCTTGCAGGAAAGAATCCTAGCCCAATCTCTTGATATTTCCTTAGATGAGTCCTTAGGTGTGATTAATCCTCATCCGAGGATGGAGGCTAGGTGGACCGCCCCTCGGTGGGATGGATCAAATTCAATTTCGATGGGGCGGCCAAGGACAATCCTGGCAAAGCTGGAGCTGGAGGGGTGGTGAGAGATCATCATGGTAAAGTCATTTTTGCCTTTTCTAAAAACATCGAGACCAAGACTAATAATGAGGCTGAGGTGAGGGCATTGTGGCATGGTCTGCAAATGCTCCAAGAGGTCCAGGGTAAATGTTATGTGGAAGGGGATTCCCTAAATATTATCAACCTCCTTAACAATAAAAGAAAACCTCCCTGGAGGATCGAGGCCTTAATCAATGAAGCAAGGATCCTTGCTGACGAGGGTGAAGAGAAGAAGGCCCAACACGTGTTTCGCAAAGCCAACAAGGCAGCGGACAAGCTGGCAAACATCGGGGTGGAGGTTGACGGATTGATCACGTGGACGCTTGAGGTCCCAGGTGACATGGAGGAAATCATCCTTTTCAAAACTTTATGACGTGGCTTTCTCATCGACAGATCACGTGCAGAGGGTAGAGGGCCCAAATAAGAAGGTGTTTCTCATTGGCTACGCCTATATTGGAAAGAGCAAATAGTAAGACCAAGGCCAGCATGGAAAATCGGTTAACCAGGTGGTGAAACTACGAGGTGGTGGACCCCGTCCCTAAAAATGACAATTATGCGAAGAGGACTTACCGCGGGATCAGGAGCAAGTATCCATACATCTTGATATACGTGGTTGCTTTTTCCAAGAGAAGGTGGCTTATCGCGAGGTTTCTCCTGCCTATCGTTGTCATCATTTTTTAGATAACGGATCCTAATAGATGTGATGAGGGATACGGTGGCACGATCCCTATGCTGAAGTGGCTTACTTTCCAAGATAACGGCGTTCGGAGGCACGCTTCCAGAACTGGCATGAGCTTTAAGGAACCAGCTTCGGATGGCAGAGGCTTGCCAAGGCGCCACCCTCATATTAGTACTTACTGTTGTAGGATTATGTTCGAAATTATGAGTACAGAGCTCCCCGATAATCCTGAGAGGAATCTGACTGTAACCCTTCCAAATATGATTTACATTGAGCCCAGCATGGTGGTCATGGAGCCTACTGCTCAGGCTATTCTGATCGATAGGCGTTTTACCCAATTTTTTGACCTGTTCTCGGGTGTGGAGGACGAAATCACGCTGGCAGTGATGGAGACTTGGGAGGATGGTAGAGTGGAGATCGAGGGCATGAATTTGTCATTGACGTCAATATGTTGGCGACTATTACTAGTCAGTCGGTTAAGGGAAGGTCGATTCATCGACAGAAGCACCACTGGGAGGTGGAGTTAAAAGAATTCAAGGACAATCCAAAAATTTACAAGGAGGCGAAGAACGGCCTCACAAGGATGGACCTCCCGACGCCCTGGAACATGGTAATGAAGAATGTCCTAGAATTTATCATGGCAGAGGACCCTGGTAAAGTGTTGCTAAGCTTTCATTACGCTTTTGTCAACTTCTTCAGGGATGTAAACCCCATTAGCATCCCACAATTCCTGATGAACTCCCTCAACCATACTATAACCTCGTCCCATAGCAAGAAAGGCTTCTCAATGCCCATGCACCAAGGCCTTCTTAAGGTTATCTATAAATTCATCCTTAACAATGTTCCCCAACCTGAACTACCTCCCCCACCCCTTGAGGATCCCCCGCTGGTTCGTGGCGAGAGTTCGAGGGGGAGAGACAACCCCGGCTTACCCAAACCTTCCCCTGCCAAGAGGAGAGAGGGTGAGTCAAGTGGCAAGGGTGGGCCGGCCAGGAAGCATCTCAGGACTGATGACCCGCCCCTCAGGTCCTCTCTGAGGCTAAAGAATAAACAAGTTTAGGGAAGCAACAAAATCATGGACATTACCTCCGAGGATGAGGGTCCTGACCCGACTATTATGGAGCTGAAAAGGTTCGTCCTGAACACTGCATCCAATCATCAATGCAGGAGTTGCAGGAGGTCCTGACCAAGGTTTTCTTCAACGAGGGCTACCAGAGCAACAAGTCGATGGTTTACAACCCGGAGACGGACGATAATGAAGACGACAAAGAGGAGGAACAGGAGGAGGAGGCCGAAGAGGAGGACTAGGGTCCTCTCTGCTATTTTGCTGCCCTGGAATGTCTATTTTTTGTTGATTCTGCTAGTGGTAATCAATGTTAAATTTTACGTTTTTTTGTCAAGGCAGAGGGTTGCCTGTTGCTTTCCTTTTTGCTTATGGGTTTTTTCTAGGTTTAGGTGGGATGCCTAGGATGGGTCAGGCCGTGCAAAGGCCCTGTTTGTCTTTTTGCTTTAAGTTCTATCTGGGGTGGGATGCCCAGGTTGAGGGTTCCCAGGTAAGGAAGAAATGTTGGGGAAGAGGACGGAGGATCCTCAGTCTGTTTCTGGTTAAGTTTCTCAGCCACGGGCTGCTTTTTGTAAAAAGGTTTTGGGTCAACCTGAAAAAACCGTTTTAATGATAAATCTTTAATTACCAAAAAAAAATAATGTAACAAACACAAGATTGCAAAAATTGAGCCACAGGTTTGGTAAATGCTAAAAGGATTTCTTTGAAGATCATATTTCTTTCGTCAAGTTCAAACAAGTCAAAACAACATAAAGCATTCTCTGCCGCACAAACTAATAAAAAACACAACAGAGATTATATAATTTATTGAATTATTATCATGCATATCTGAGAGCTCACAAGTAACTATACCTCAAAGCATACTACACTCAATAGAAATGTCATGCCATCAAAAGTTTGAGAGATTATTTAACTAAAAAATTTGGATACGGTCATTCAAAAAAACACTTAAAATCAAATGCTTCCAAAAAGCATTTTGGGGCTGAACTCTTTTGAGTTCTGAATTACAAAATATATAATTATTAAATTTAGAAAAATTCAAAATGAATTGCAAGGAGCTACCCCTCTGCATACTAACGGAGAAAAACATTTTGTTTTCTACATATGGCTTTTGGAAAATGAATTTTACGAACCAACAAGTTGATGCATTGCAAGTATTCAAAAAGGTTCCTGCAAAATATGTAGTTTTCACCTTGAACATGTGGATGACCTTTCCCTTCTCTGTGTCCTTGTCCATACAATTTGCACATAAGATTTTTTTTTTTTGATATCAGGGGAATCGGTAACATCCTTTCATCTTTAACAACTGGGCACGGGGTCAGACATTCTCCCCGAGGTTTCTACCTCCGAACACAGGTCAAATCATTGAAGTTGCCTCTATAACCCCTGCCTTGCCTCAATAAACGTGGCCCGAAGTGAGGGAGACCCCCGATGGCTTAGGATTGGTACCGTCGTTATCAACCTGGCGCGCACTCAGCGGACTCATACTACCTTTGCCTTTTATTGGTTATGCCCCCAAGGTTTGAACCTAGGTCTCCTCTTGGTAATCCACCTAGCCCTTGGGGACATTTGTACATAAGATATTAACTGTAAATAGAATAGGAAAGAAACTGGAAGGTGAGTAAGATGATTTTTTAATCGGTTATATAGGATTGAAATAGTAAAGGAGAAACCGCGAGTAAGATGATTTTTTAATCAGTTATATAGGATTGAAATGAGCCTCACCCTTATTACATCATGATGGTATTATCACAATATTTTAACAAACCACATAGTGGCATTGCGACAAACCATATTGGCTATTATGCATATACTTCCGAGCAATATTTGAACCTCGGTGTCCCCTTTGGTGGTCCAAGTTTTTAACCATTTGATCTCATGCCATTTTATTTAAATGTCAAGGTTCACCCATGATATTAGAACCCTAGCTTATGGTGTGATACTCCATACATTTCTCTCCCCACTAATTGCCCCAATCCCTTTGGGTTGTGAGTAGGATGCTTTTTGCTATCAACGTTGTTAACAATGGAAACTGGAAGTATTCATAGGCAGTAGATTACTTTTGAATATGAAATAGCAGTTTTTTGTGCTTTATTACATCATTAGTTTTTTGTTTAATTTGTAATAAGTTGGCCTTTGTTTCTTACCCTGCACACATCTTGATATCATGTATATATTGTGCTTTGTACTAATCACAAGATTTCTAATCATTTTATCTTTCTTTATTCATCTTTCAGCTAATTTTGAGTTCAAGTGAAGAATCTAAATCAGGTGAAGACTATGAAGCCACAGGAGAAATATCAAGTTCTACATTTCATACGGGTCCTGTTGTTGAAGCTCTTGAAAACATTATTGAACCTCTAAATGAATTGAAAATTGATGATGGTAAGCATGATAACGAGAAAATGCCAAATCAATTTGTGTTTGTCTTAAAGAGGGATATTGGTCTTCCATCGACAATTAGGAATAATGCAAGTATTCTATCAACCTCTAGTTTTAAAGATTGTAACAAGTCAGCTACAGTTTCAACAAAAAACAATGCTAATGCCTGTAGCTGGAGATCGGTCCTGCGTAAAATGTATGTTTGGTATGCATGTTATGGGTCAAACATGTGGAAAAAAACGTTTCTTTGTTATATTGAAGGGGGGCAGGTACATCCTATTTTAATATTTTCCTTGTTATTTTACTTTATGATGGTCATGGTTTTACTTGTAGGTTAGTAATATGTTGACTGCACATTAGCATTACTAACAGTTGGAGTAGGCGGAAGGCATGGCAAATTGCTGTCCTAGTTCTAAAGATAAAAGTCCTCCACAAAGTATACGATGGAAACTGCTTCCGCATCGTTTGTTTTTTGGGAGATCATACATGGTACATGGGGTCCAGGAGGAGTAGCATTCCTAAATCCAACTCAATGCAACAATAGTAAAGCACATGTGTTCCTATATAAAATCACGTGAGTGTCATGTATGCTTAATTTATTTCTTATTGCCTTGCACCTAAATGTTTTCCTCAAAACATGCAGTATAACATACTGTACATTTAGTAGGTTTTCTTTGGCTTACACACATTTTCCAGTGCAATGTTCTGGGACTGCAGTGGTCATTAATTACAGGCAGGAAACATATAAAAGACCTGTAAATCTTATTTTCATTTTTAGACAACCACATAATCAGTTTTAATTCCCGTATATATTTTCCATATTTTGACAGGCTGGAACAGTTCAATGATCTGTTGCTTCAAGAGAATAATACAAGTCTTCAGACAGAGTCTCCATTCCTAAATTTTTTCCTCAAACATGCGAACATACTGTCTTAGTAGTTCTTTGGCCCACATTTTCCAGTAATTGGCCAGTGTATTATTATAGCAGAAACATTAAACTATCATTTTATTTCAACCAATATGTTTTAATCTTATTTTTACAGGCTGGAACGTTCAATTCCTCCTCAAAAAAAACAATTCTTCAGACAGTGTCCATTGGTGGACTTATCTGTTATTGATGCAATTAGGGATGAGTATCATATACTCGAGGTTATCAAGGTAATAATCAAAACATCTGCTTAGGCTTTCTACTAATTATGCAAACCATATACCATATACAAATCCTAATCACTTGAGATATCAGTTAAGCTACCTATCATGACATACTGTTGAACGCCATTTATGAACTTAGACCAACCGGGTACATGCATGACACATTTATTTCTTTGAACTGGGTATATACAATAGTTTATTATTATTAGTATACATATGATTTTAAAATGATGAACAACATGAAAATTGCAAATAGAAATATTAGAACAGAATTGTCCATGGTAACTCGATTTCAATTTCAACTGAACAATACTGAATTATCATATATCTCTTATCTCCCAAGGTGCCCTATAATTGCATTTTCCAGAATTTTTTTCCAGTATGTCACTGGCAAAGTTCCAGACACGCTTTACTAAACAAGCACATGTTATTCGAATTTATGAGTTAAAAATGTTCAGTTATTTAGGCTGCGTTTTCCTCAATTCACAATGAAGAATTGCTTTTTTTGAACATGATTTCAATGGAATAACAATATAATCAATAATGTTTACAAGGAATACTTGCATTAAAGTTGTACATATTAATTCAAATACTATTTCTAAGCATGCATGTAATTTATTGGTTGTCTTACAGAGATGACTCAATTCAACATTCTTTTGTGGTGTTACAACAAACCTTATCATGACACCCATGGGAATTGAACCCTAGTGGGCTCCTTGTAAGCCAGAGATTATCAACATTTGGACTTCAATCCCATGGGCTTAAATAATTAATATTCACCCATGAGATTGGAACCTTGGCTTATCGGTTGAAAAATCCTCGGTCCCCACTGTTGGCATCAAACCCTTTGGCCTAAAAGTTGTTGAAATCAATTGGTGTTAGGTTTTTAAGGTCCGAGGTGTAGACCAATTGGTTCGACCAAACCCCGTAAGAGGGGTGAAGGTCCAAGGTTCAAATCTCGGGCCTCGTCGGACTGAATGCTTGTCCCTTTCCTAGTGCTTTCAGTGGCGTAAAAGGTTTAAAATGATTGTGGCATGGTGGTTATAGGGGCAGACTACACGAAGAACTATGTGGCGGCTTCCGGGGCGGACAGCGTAGAATACTGTGGCGGTCATAAAAGCCGGACAGCCTGCCCAGATTCGTGGCGGCTACCGATTCCACCATGTAAATTAAAAAAAAAAAAAAAGGTGTTAGATTTCTATTATTTAAATCAATTTTCATGTTTACTTGTAGATTTTTGTTGAATTTGTTGCTAACATTTCTAGCTCTTGTACTATAGCTTACTATGGTCTTGTTTGTTTTCATATAAATATATGAACACTGTATAGTATTCTATATCTTTCTTTCTCCTCTGTGACCATGTTATCTTGTTATTTCAATGAACCGCATTATTGTGGTGTTACAATAAATCTTATCACAACACCCATGGGAATTGAACCCTGGTGGGGTCCTTATGATCCAGAGATTATCACCAATCGGACTTCAATCCCATGGTCCCAAATATTAAGATTTACCCATGGGATTGGAACTTTGGCTTATGGGTTAAAAAATCTTTGGTCTCCACTACTTGCCTCAAACCCTTTGGGCCTAAAAGTTGTTGAAATCAACGGATA
Organism: Wollemia nobilis; assembly: GCA_028583015.1. Classification (NCBI taxonomy): domain Eukaryota; kingdom Viridiplantae; phylum Streptophyta; class Pinopsida; order Araucariales; family Araucariaceae; genus Wollemia; species Wollemia nobilis. The sequence continues at coordinate 8,376,488 of JAQPPZ010017092.1, forward strand.
TTATTTAAATCAATTTTCATGTTTACTTGTAGATTTTTTTGTTGATTTTATCGCTAACCTTTTTATCTCTTGTACTACAGTTTACTAAGGTCTTGCATGTTTTCAGGTATATATGAACATTGTATAGTATTCTATATCTTTCTTTCTCCTCTATTGAAAATGTGGCATCATAATTTGAATATATAGAAAATGAACCCATGATAAGAATGAAGAGACCTTGATTTCATTGATTCTAATTAATTAGAAAAGTCTCATACAGGGTGGCTGGTATGGCACAATTCTTTGCCTTGGATTAGAGGAAGGACTTCCAGTATTGACTATCCCGTATGTTTTTTTTGCCATCATCTATCTAAACTTAATGTAGAATGTTTTTCCTTATTTGTAAGAGGCTAAAAAGTTCAATTTATAAACATTCATTTTATTTATTGCCTCACGAATGGTAGTGTGCATCTCAGTCTGGTGCTAAAAGTAAGACATTGCAGTACTGTGATTTATTTAAGTTGACTAAGCAATATATATATATATGAATTAAGGTTTAAATAGTTTTAGTCTTGTTGAATTCTATAGCTGCAGTATATGTTATTACTACTAGACACTTATGGTGTCATATTTTCTTTGATATTTGAAATATGTACAAAGCATTGAGGGCCTTCCTAATTTCTTAATCTAGTGCTGACAAACCACCATATACCTGGATCACTCATCCGCTTAGTTTCCAGACAGGTTCCTGTTTTCTTAAGGGAGCCTGGCATAAAAAATGTTCCAATGGAGGCAATCACAGAAGGATCAAAGGGTTCAGGTAAAGCATCTCAAGTTCAAAGTTGCTTATAAGAAATAGGGAAAAAAGAAGTTATTTCAAGAAAAAGGAGGAGGGGAAGAGGGAAGGGAGGGAGGAGAAAAGGGAGAAGAAAGGGAGGGGAAGGAGGGAGGGAGGGGGGAAGGGGGGGGGAAAGAAAGAAAAGGGGGAAGGAAAGGGGAAGGAAGAAAAAAGAGAGAAGGGAAGAAGAAGAGAGAAGAAAAGGAAGGGAGGAAAAAGGAAAAGAGGGGAGGGAAGGGAGAGGGGAGGAGAAAAAGAGAGGAGGGGAAGGAGGGAAGAGGGAAAGAGAAAAAGGAGGAGAGGGGAAAGGGAGAGAAAAGGAAAAGAAGGAGAAAAAGGAAAGGAAAAAAGGAAAGAGGAAGGGGAAAAGAGAGGAAGGAGAGGGGGGAGGAGGAGGAGAAAAGGGGAGGAGGGGGGGAAGGGGAAGAGGGAGGAGGGAGGGGGGAGGAAGAAAGAAGAGGAGAGAGAAGGAGAAGGGGAGGGAGAAAAGAGGGGGAGGAAGAAGGGAAAAGGGGAGGAAGGGGAAGGAGGGAGAGAGGAGAGAAAGGGAGAAAGAGGGGAGGAGGAAAGGGGAGAGAGGGGGGGGAGAAGGAAGAAGGAAAGGAGAGAAAGAGGGAGGGGGGGGAAAGGGAGAGGGGGAAAGGAAAGAGGAAAGGGAAGGGAAGGAGAAAGGAGAGAGGAAAGGGAGAGGGGGAAAAGAAGGAAAGGAGGGGGAGAGAAAAGGAAAGAAGAGGGAAAAGAGGGAAAGGGAAGAGGGGGGGGAGGAAGGAAGGGAGAGGAAGGGAAAGAGGAAAGGGGAGAGGGAAAGGGAAAAAGGGAAGGGGGGGAAAGAAAGGGGGAAAAGGAGAGGGAGAGGGAGAGAGGAGAGAGAGGAGGGAAAGGGGGAGGGAGGGGAGGAAGGAGGAAGAAAAGGAGGAGGAGAAAGGGAAGGAAAGGAAAGGAGAGGGGAAGAGGGAAGAGGAGGAAAAAGAGGGGGAAGGGAGAGAGGAAAAAAAGAAGGGAAAGGAAAGGGAAGAGGAAGAGGGGAGAAGGAAAGGAGGGGGAGGAAAGGGGAAGGGGGGAGAGAAAAGGAAAGGGAGGAGGGGAGGAGAGGAAGGAGAAAGAGGAAAGGAGGGGAAGGGAGAAGGAAGGGAAGGAAGAGGGAGAAGAAAGGGAGGGAAAGGGGAGGGGAGGAGGGGAAAGGAGGGGAGAAGGAGAAGAAAGGGAGGAAAGGAGGGAAGGGAGAAGGGGAAAAGAAGGGAATCAAGAAAGAGGATGACACATAGAAGTTCTCAGAGCAGAGCAGTAATGATCGAGGCATGGTAGATGGTGGAGGTGATCGCAGTTATGGAGAAAAAAAGCAAAAAAAGTATTAAACAGATTTCCAATCAAAGGGTAGAAGGTATTGAAGAGCTGGATGCTTAGAGAAGTAAGAGAGAATAAGTGTGTGACAGAGCAGATGGAGAACAAGGTTTTATTCTATAAGAAAAGGCATAAAGCATTTTGATTGATGATTTGCCTTTGGATTTGATGCACCTGAAGTAGAAAATTTTGGAAAAAGTCATGAAAATGCAATGTTGTAAACAAATTCAACTTGTTGTACAGTCACATTATCTTTGAGTTTGTTAGATTGTTGTTAGCTTCTAGTGTTAGCTTGTTATGATCTCATAGCAGGCAGATTGTTGTTTGTTTCATGTACGTTTCTCCTTGGTGCTTATTTAAGCATCCACCATAATGCAATTTTCAGCTTCATGTTAGTTCCACATCAGTAGTATCAGAGCAGGAGATTTGTGGTCTTAGAAATTTGTGGGGCCTTTGTTTTGCTCAAATGTTGGTATTGGGTTATTTCTGGCCATCGCTTTGTGCATAAGCACTCAGAGGAAGCTCCAATTAATAGGTGTTGTTTGCATCAGTTGTAGCTGCGTGTAAGAGAGAGAGTTACACTACAACTTGATGTCGAAAAGAGTTGTCTATTGTTGTTTAATAAGACATTGAAATTATCTGCCATATCAAACTTAAGTTAAGCCCAGTTATCGTGTGAGAGCTATCAAAGGACAAGACCAGGGCTGGAGAATCCTTCTTGGCAAGATGGTTTCCAGTTGCTAAACTTGACATCTACATATGATTAGTACTAACTCTTAACATCTACATATTATCATTACAAATGAATAGGATGTTAGGATGAAGGTTTTAATGTATAATAGTCAAGTTGTTGTATGGTCACTATGTGGTCATAAGATAATACAATTCACATAACAAATTTTAAAAAATAATCAATGTTATAATATAATAAAATATTAAATACTATAAAATTTATCATTATAAATAATTAAATAATAATATTAAAAAGGAAAAGTAAAAAAAAAAAATCCTGAGGTACTCCTCACAATGAGTTTTAGGGCAGAGATGTTGGCCCAGATACTTCCCTCAGTTCAATTATATTCTTTAACTAAAATAATATATTATAATTATTATAGCTATAAAAATAAAAATAAAGAAAATATTTATTTATATAATATTGAAAAGACCCCACCATATAATATCAATACCCAAATCGTAGTGGTATTATAACTTAATAATTGTGTAAAAAATGGAAAGCCTTGCCCAGTGCATCTTTTGCCGACTATGCTACTATTTGTGAAACAATATTTAAACATGAAATGTAGAAAATGCTCAATATCATGAAAAGACATAAGAAAAATAGATTTTCAAAGACTAAAAATCGTAGTGTCTTAATGCATATAATAGCTTACTAGTTAGAATACCAAAATTGCTAAATCATAAAGTCTCTTCAAATCCATTCGATTTGGAGTTGTAAACTACTGATTAGTTGAAGTTGGACCAATGGGATAGATGTTTAACTTCAGATAAATGACACTGGAAAAGTAAACTACTGATTAGTTGAAGTTGGACCAATGGGATAGATGTTTAACTTCAGATATTATTGATTAGTTGAAGTTGGACTATGAGAAAATGCTATCCAGAGAAAATGTTGCAGAGCATTGGAAACAATTATTAATTGTGCACAATCATCATCAGGAATGCTGAGAAATCATTGATCACCATTGCCAGCTGATCCAGACAACTCCCAAGGGGCAGCACACAAATAGGGATCTATTAGAAGCCACTGTTCAGCGCCTCAAGCAGGTTATGCTGACCTTTCAGCCCAATAACTATGATGAGGACAATGTGTTGGCAAAACTGTTTGGGTTTGCCTGTTGATCTTCTCTTGTCTGATGCAGAATAGCCTAGGGTGCTAGGGGACAGAACAAGGACATCAGAGAAAGTGGTTCGCTGTTCACATGCTTGTTGGTTCTAAAACAAACATGTCTCTACTGGAGATCTGCACAGGAGAGGAAATGTATTATTCCTAGACAGAGTGAATGTGGACAGAACTTCTAGAGCTTCAGCATCAGATTTGTGGCAGCTAGGATACTACCCAAAATGGTGCACACCTATTCTTCCTAGCACCTGATGCTTATGGTTCCTTCCATAATTGAAGGCATAAACTTGGAATAAGATGTACTGGCACTATTTTCACATAACAGCTGGCATTCATCTACCATGCCCTTCTACCCCTAGGTCAGGGTTAGAGAATGTGCCTCCACCATACTTTAGTTTTCCAAACAGACCATTGGAGCTAAGCCTCACGATGCTTGCCAAGATCAGAAATCCACATGATCAGATATCATGGCTCTGATAGCATATAGAAATTTAACACGAGCCACTCACTTTGTATTGCATATTCAGTAATATGTAGAGAAGGTTACATGTTATGTTGGTATTGATTGGATAGTATAAAATCCCCAATCATACTAAAAACCAAAGTAACTTATCTGATACAATTCTTATCCTAACACTTGGAAATATCTTCATGAAAAGGAGGGGCTTGAGAATTATAATTGATGTCTTGAAACATTTATGTTGCCCACAAAGTTGCTTGGTATTACCGGCATTTAATCCAAGAATGCAACCTTAGTTGGGAAATGAAAGGTCCCAGAAGTGAAAAGGGAATCCCTTTGTTCTTTCCCCCCCCCCTCTTTTTTTTTCCTTTTCTTCCCCCTCCTCCCCCTAAAAAAAACTTTTTTTACCTTTGGCCAAACTTTTCCAAATCTCTACTTTGTTTTTTAAATGCCCTGTTGATATGCTTTGCGTGTTTCTTACATTAGATCAAAGTAGATTTTTTTTAATGTAATTATAACAAATAATTCTTTTGTGTATATTTAAATTTTATAATTAAATTGTTATCAGTATTTCAAATTTTTGATGATGAGTATTATATTTATAAGCATAACACAGTTTTAAATTTGAGCATTGCGATTTATTTAAAAAAAATTATTATTTCTTTCAAGCCATAAATTCTTATAAATAATGGAAGGCTAATTCTCCACATAATACTTAATGCTTTACCTTTGAAATAATTAATCCAACATTTCATCAACTCTTTTAATGTTGATAGAGCTATCTAATATATTTTTATATTTTAAAAAAAAAAATAGTCTCAAATGGTGTGAACAAAGATATAATGAAAATGCAAAGAATGCTTTGGAGAAGAATAGTGGATGATTTGATGGAAGGGAGAGGAACATGAAGGAATTATTTTTTGGATGTTTACAGAGAAAAGATATCTAAACATTTACTACAATGAAGAAAATAATGTGACCTATGTGGAAACATTGAGTCTATGAAGAGTGAAGAACATGTTGGAAGAGTCGATGAGAAAGTGATAGAGGCACTATGAGAAGCCATGACCAAAGGGTAAAGTAAATTCAAGGAAGGTAAAGTCACATTGAAAATATTTAGCAACAAACAAAGTGCATCAGTTGGGTAATGCCTACTAACAAGCAGACAAAGTGCATAACATCATTCATTTGAATAACATGGCAAAAATCAAGGTAATGATTTAATATTTGGTTATAAGTTATTTTTGGGTGCCTCATTTATTAACTTGATTAAGTTTGGAGTTATAAGGTTTGGAGAATAAATTTAAAATTTGATTATTATAAGGTTAAACTTTGGAGTTAAAAGAAATTATTAAAGAATGAATTAATGAATGGGAGATATAAGGAAATAAAACATTTGAAGTTTGATTTGAAGATTGAATCGATTGGAATTTGGGTGAACTTGAAATATAATTGTGAAATTGTGAAAGAGAATTGAATTTGGAAAATTAAATAAATGAAGTGAAATTAAGATATGAAGATGGAATGAAATGAGGTGGTTTTGAGATCTTATGAAGGGTTAGGGATTCGTTATTGGAGGTGATGAATAATGGAAAACTAGGGTTTTAGAGGAGGAATTTCGGCGATCTACGACATTACAGTAGCATTTTGAATGATTGGAGTGCAAGTAATAGGAGGAATACTGAAAGTCTATGTCTATAGCAGTTTTTGTTATGTCGCTAGGGCTCTAAATTTAGGGATCTTCATTGCAGAGATCTACAAATTTATTGATGTGTAACAAGTCAAAACTTAACATCAGCAAAGGAACTATATTTATTTATAGTTTTGTTTAAGAAGGAGAATTAAAAACAGTGTGTGATTAGTGTAGAAGCAAATTACGGGCCTGTTGAAACCCTAATTGTATCCATTTGCCTTAGAAGCATCTCTATCTTCGCAAAAAAAAATTCTCTCTTGGGAAAGTGAGGGAAGGGTCCCATACTCATGATCTTGCAATTTTCTTTCTCTTTTGATACTTTTAGTATTTGTTTGCTCCAATTTTTTTTTTTTCTTTCTTTCTTTACTAATTGTTGCATCTTCGGGAGGCTTGCCATCAATCTCTTTTCAAGATGTAGTGCTGAAAAAAGGTTCTTCAAACAAAAGTGGGAGTTTGTCGAGAGGTTTTAAGTATGAAGCTTCTAAAGAGGGAAAAATCAAGAGATTTCCTGACCCCTAGCCTTCAACAAATGCTTGGATAAAACTTTAGATTTGCCGTGCTTATGTGTCAAACCTGATTCCTTTAAACAAGAAATTTCCTATTTCTCTGAGCAGGCATTAATTTATCGCTTCACTGGTTTCTAGCCGAGGGAGCAGGTTCTGTTAAATTGGATAAGGGAAGTTTGGAAATCAAAGGAAGAAGTAGAACTTAAACTTTGTCCTAAAGGATTCTTCATAGTCATTTTTAGTTGCATGGAGGATAAAGAAATGATTCAATATGGGGACCTTTATTTCATAGCAAGGGCAGGTCTCTTTATGCATAACTGGACCATAGGCTTTGATCCCAACAAAGAAAATCCAACCAAAGCCCTGGTCTGGGCTCGGCTATATGCTCTCCCTCTGGAATTCTGGAATAAGGAAACCCTTAAAGGAATTGGAAATATGATAGGATAATATGTAGGAATGTCCCAAATAACTAAAAAGGCTCGTGTTACAACCTTTGCTCGTATTTGTATCCATGTTGACCTATCGTGCCCTCTTTCGAAGGCAATTATTCTTAGCGTAGGGGATTATGATTGGACCCAAGACCTAGATTATGAGAATGTGCCCTTTCGTTACATATTTTACCATGCTCATGGTCATATCCTTCAAAAAGTCCCTGCCCTTAAGCAAGAAATGGAAGATATAGATAAGAAGAATGATACAACAGGAAAGAAGGAAGAGTGGCAACATCCCAAACTATCTAACAAAAAGAATAAACAAGAGTGGAAGAAGAAAAGGGAACAAAAAATATACAAACTAATACATTTGTGGTTCTACAAGAGACAAACCAAGAGATGGGGAAAATTGTAGATATCCTCGTAGAGGAACATGAACAAACTAACCAAGAAGGGAGTAAGAGGGAAAATGTAGTGGAAATTCCTGCTAAGCAATCTATGAAAGGTTTGAAAAACCTAGATGAAGGGGATTTTATCTAGAGGAATCCCCAACAAATTTTGAGCCTTGAAGATACCCCCATGGATGCTAGTGAGCCTATTCAACACAAGAAGATTTTGGAAGAAAGACCCCAGGACCCTCCCTTGAAGGGATCTTGCCAACCAGAGAGGGAGGAGAGTGGTCAAACCATCCTGTAACATTGACCTAGTCATGAAATTGTAGTATCCTCTTCCACCAACCCCTCTTTAACTCTTAATGTTAATGACCTTTCTTCTATCCCCTTCAACTATAGTCTCTCAAAGTCCTTGAATCTTGAAGGAAATAAAGCAAAGGTAAAGTAAAAATTTAAGAGGAAGAAAAAATCAAAAGACTTGGGGAACTTTTCCCCTAAGACTTGTTGTATGGGACTAAAGACTACCTCTTATACCAAAAGTAAGACTCATAAATTTAATTAGCTCAAGAAAGGAAGGAAATCTTTCGTCAATCTCTTGGAAGACACAAGGAAGACCCTCGGGGATTCCGGACTGGTGGTACCTTTGACTATTTTTGGTAGGGAAACCCTTCACAAGTGGTTTACAATGAAGATCCTCTCTTGGAATATCCGTGGGTTACACTCTCTAAGTAAATGTAGAATCCTTAAGAGAAGGATTAGCCTGGAGAGCCCTAACATTATTTTTCTTCAAGAAACCAAGCTGAATCTAGCAGAGATGGCTCTCAAAACTAATCAAATTTGGAAGAGTGCAGAATGTTTGGCAATTGTAGCTAAGGGTTAGGAAGGGGGTTTGGAGATTTTATGGAATCCTAGAAAATGCTTGGTGATGGAGTCCCTTGTAGGCAAGTGGTGGATCTCTATTAAGTTTAGATTAGTTTCATCCCCTCTCCAAGTTTGAGTCATAAACATTTATGGTCCTACTATTACCCAAAGTAAAGTTGGGTGTTGGGATAATATTATCTCTTCTCATGATTAGTCTAGAAATGATAAATGGATCATTGGAGGGGATTTCAATGCTATTCGTAACCTTAGTGAGAAGAAGGGGGGATTAGGAAACTAGATAGAAGTAGCGAAGACTTTGACTCTTTCATTTCCAACCTCAACTTAATTGATGTGATCCCAAAAGAGGGGCAATTCACCTGGAATAATAGAAGAGTTGGGAAGGCCTTTGTGGTTGAGAGATTGGATAGATTCCTTGTTACGGAGAGTTTCCTTGAGGCATCCTTTGTCACTGATTCCTTTATCTTACCAGGCTCTCTCTCAGACCATTGGCCCATTTCCATAAGTTTGCATATTTCTACTCGCCCTAGACAGTCTCCCTTTAAATTTGAGAGCATGTGGTTTCTTCACCCTCACCTAGAAGAGAAAGTTAGGTTCTAGTGGAGGGAAGGGAAGCCAAAGTGGGGAACTCACATGTATCTTCTAGAAAAAAGATAGTTTTATCAAGATGAAAATTAGGATTTGAAAAGTTAAGGTTTGAGGAAAATGAAAAGGTAATAGCAACACGTTGGGTAGCCAAAGATATTTTTGGTTGTTGTGGAATTGAAGACAAGATTGTTGCCCTAGGAGGGCCCAATGGGGACACCTTAGGATCCTCTTTTAGAGAGAATTATTTTGTAGATTTTTTAAAGGATAAATCTCCAACAGAGATTGAAGAAGCACAAAAAATTGCATTAAAAATGCTCTTTACGGTTGTTGGAAATAGATCAACATCTCAACGAGTTAATGGATGCTAGCCATAGTTAGAATAAAGGCTAATGATTGTCATTGAGCAAAGGATAATAGAGCCAACCATAATTCAATCTGTAAATTCATGGGTACTCGCCCTATCCTAAATTATTTGCATTCCTAGGTCTAGAAAAACCGGGAGCCTCTTGGTGAGTATTCTTTGTGGTTTATCAACAATGGATATTTTATTGTTAATTTTTCTTCACTTGATAGAAATAGGGCTTTCGAATTAGAAAAGAGAAATCATGGTCTGGCAAGATTATTTTTTTAGCCCTGGGGAGTGGGATTTGATCCTCGAATTGAACCCATTGTTGTCCCTATTTGGATTGATTTGTATGCACTTCAAATAGAATTTTGGAGTGGGTATGTATTGGAAATTATTGGCAATTCCCTTGGAAGACATTTGGGTGTTTCCAAAGACACAATGGAAGGAAAAACAACTATTTATGCTAGATTATGCATGGAAATGGATCTTAGCCAACCTTTTCCAACAAAGGTTGAACTCGAACTTGCAAGACTATCTTGGATTCAACAACTAAATTATGAGGCATTGCCCTTCAGGTGCAGAGTTTACCATAAATATGGGCATTTGGCCCGATCCTGCCCAAACAATATGAACATATAAATGGAGGCTCCTATGGGAATATTAAATCTTCCTAAGGAGGGTAAGTCAACACTCAATAAAGAAACAACCAATGTTTCTTAGGGCAAAGAAGCACAGGGATATGGTTTTGAACAACCCAAAATAAGAAGGCAAAAGAAAAAGGATGGCAAAGAGTAAACCCAACTCAAGCCCTCCAATAGGTATGAGATCTTCAAGACACTAGTGGACCAGGAAGAAAAACAATTCATGGAAGGATTGGATGGGAATAATAAAAACAATAACATCCATGATCAAGCCCCTCTTAAACCTCCTCCCATCCTAGAGCAGGTACTTGAGTACAATGAGTTACCGCAATCAGAGATTGCAGGGGCAGTGATAGTGCATAACCAAGAGTAGTCGATAATTAAGGATGTCATCATGGGTATAGCAGAAAATAACAAAGAAAGACCAACTCTAGGGATAACTCAAGTGGAAAAGAGATCAAAAAATATTAGCTCTCAAGGAGTGGGTAGAAAATCAAATAAGGAATTGATAGCAGTTCAAGGAGACAAACTGATCATTGGAGGATTGGTGAGGCCAATAGATTTTTACTATTCTCAAGGTAACCAATGATTATACAATCATGGAATGTTAGGGGTTTAAACAATAGAACCCATAAATCTATTGTTTGAAGACTTAGAAAAATGTAAAACAATTTTTTTGCTTATCCAGGAGACAAAAATATCGTTGGATCTTATGTGTAAAACAATAAATAGACTTTGGAGGGGTGTTGGTCATATGGAAGTGGATGCCCAAGGGGCCTCAGGGGGATAGTTACTTTTTGGAACTCTCTTGAATGGATGATAATAGAACATATAGCTTGGAGGGGTGTCCTCACATCTCATTTTAGGAACAATGTGATAGTTGAGCAAGTTTTAATCAAAAATTATATGGGGCTCAAAACCTAGATGGTCAAATGCATCAATGGAAAGTGGTGCATAACATGAGAGTCTCAAGGGAGGAGTTAGATTGGATTGTTGTTGGGTATTTTAATGCTAAATTATCCTCTAGATATTAGGAAGGGGGAACCCCAATTTTAGACCTAGGGGATCAATTTATGATTGCCCAAGTCCATGCATTACACTTGGTGGATATTAAATTCCCTGGAACCAACTACACTTGGACTAATAAGAGGAGGGAGCCACATAGCAAGAAGGTGAAGTTAGATCATTTTTTGGTTTTAGAGGAGGCATTTGTGAAATGGAATATAAAATTTTAGATTTTGGAGTGTTCGATTTCATATCACTTTCCCATTTTTTTGGAAGGGGGATCAAGACAATGTGGCATCACAAACCATTCAAATTTGAAAACTTTTGGTTACAAAAAGAGGAACTTGAAAAAAATTCCATAATGGTGGGAAGAGGGTCGTCCAACATATGGGACAACAATATTTATATTCCACATCATTATGTCAAGGATCAACTAAAACAATGGAGGTGAGCTAACAAGACAGAATTTTAGGTCCAAAGAGCTCCATTGGTGGCCAGATGGGATGAGGTTCAAAAACACTTCAGGGAAGGAACAATTACAGAGCAACTCAAAGAAGAGGATGATGCATTACGTAAAGCCAAGAGGATATTTACTAGAAACGGAGAGCAAGAACCACTTGGTTAGTAGAAGGTGATAAAAATACCAAATATTTCCATCGGGTTACCGGTGATAGGAGACAAATGAACAACATGGAAGCTCTTCAAGATGAGAATGAACACTCCTTTGATACAATTCTAGGTATGCATTTCCATTCATGGATTATTTTTCTAAATTATTTAAGGAGAGTATGGTGCAAGATGAAGAGGTTCAAAAATAATTTCTTGTTGTCATACCCTCTGTTATCTTTGAAGAATAAAATCAAGTCCTACTTAAACCCATTGATAGAGAGGAACTAAAGAAAGTAGTCTTTGGAATGAGCACCTAAAAAACTCTAGGTCCATATGGCTTTCCAATTGAGTTTTTTAAGGCCTTCTGGGACAACTTGGAGGAGTATGTAATGGTTGTTATAGAGCAGTCCAAAGGTTGTAAAAGAATGCTTAAAGCATTAAATCATACTTTCATTGCCTTAATTCCAAAAAGGGAGGAGGGGTGCATATTTCAGATTATAGACCTATTGCCTTATGCAATTTCATGTATAAAATAATCACAAAGGTAATGGTTTAGTGGCTAAAACCTCTTCTACATAGCATTATCTCCTTGAAGCAAGGGGGTTTTGTAGAGGGCAGGTAGATCTTGGATGGTGTGGTTCTATCTCAGGAGGCAATCCATTCAATGCAAAAATATGGTAATAGGGGAATGTTTATAAAATTGGATATGTCAAAGGCTTGTGATAGGGTGGAGTGGAGCTTCTTGTCAAAGATGATAGCAGCCTTTGGTTTCTCTCAGGATTGGATAGAATGGATCATGAGTTGTGTTTCTACTTCGACATACTCAATGTTAATCAAGGGTCTTCCCTTGCCATCATTTGGAGCTACTCAAGGCCTTCATCAAGGAGATCCTTGTTCCCCTTATATTTTTATCATATTGGTTGAAGGTTTGGGTAGAATCATCTCGAGGAGAAGACAACAAGATTTGCTAACAAGTATCAAGGTGGGTGAGGAAGTTTTGATTCACCTACAGTTTTTGTATGACACAGGATTGGTGGGAGTGGCCAACTTCAAGGAAGCAAGAATGATTAGAGATACACTTAATGTCTACCTTAGGGCCACAAACCAAGTCATCAATGAAAATCAATCCAAAGTGGTCTTTTTCAATCTTGATGAAAGGCTTCAAGAAAGAATTTTAGATATCTTGGGATTCACAAGGACTTCTCTCCCAATGGTATACTTGGGGGTCCCTTTGCATTTAAAAAAACTTAAAATAGATATATAGAGGAATATTTTGGATTGTATCAAGGAAAAAATCAATCATTGGTCTCACAAATGGTTAAGTTATGGGGGTAGATTAACCTTTTTATAGTCATTCATTCAAGCCATGCCAATTTATAAATTTTCTATCCTTGCTACCCCACATACCATATGGAAAGAGTTGGACAAGATGGCTAGAAAATTTTTATGGGGAGGAGTAAAAGGAGAGAGGAAATGGGCCTTAGTAGGTTGGGAGAAAGTAAGCCAACCCAAGGTAAAAGGAGGTTTGGGACTGAGGAGATCAAAGTTAAATAATAAATCTTTGGCTAGAAAGCTTTACTGGAGGTGGATTTCCCAACCAACTTCTTTATTTAGTAGAGTTTTAACTAGTAAATATTTGGGATAAGTAAACCCAAATGAGGTGGGTTGTTTCTCTTTGGATGGTAATGGGTCCTTAGTGTGGCGGGCTCTAAATTTAGGATCTCAGGTAGTGAAAGATGGATTATTTTGGGAAGTGGGGAGAGGGGAGAAGGCACGATTTTGGATAGATTCATGGGATCAATACCCACCTATCATTGTTGAATTTGTAGAACTACAACCAATAAAAATAGCCATGGAAACTAGGGGTTGGGTCAAAATTGAAAGTTATTTCAACACTAGTTAGATGGGGGATTATAATTTTAAGTAGTTTAATAAGTTGGATGAGTGGCCAATTTTAATCCCTCCAAAATTGACACCCATCATGACTAAAATATTGGCAGAAATATTTCTCATAGGTAGAGATGAGGAGGATGAATTAGCTTGGGGTTATGGAAGCCTTGGTGTCTACACGATGAAGGATGGATATGATAAGATCCTTCCAGAGCCTCCTCCTCATGCATATCAGGTTGAGAATTGGAGAAATATTTGGCAGTCCAAGGGTTGGCCAAAAGTAAACTCTTTTGCCTGGCAATTCATGTATAATGGAATTCTTACTTTTGATAATCTTATATGTAGGGGAATCATTGGTCCATCTCAATGTGTTTTATGCTACAAGAGTGAGGAAATATCTAACCACTTGATGTTTGAGTGCCCATTCATGCACCAGATCTAGGAGAGATGGTTTTTATCTTATAAAATTTGATTTAATTATGATTTGAACCAGACTAATATTTGGGAAATATGGAAGAGGGGTATATTTAAATCTAAAGCTCTTTGTATCGGTTGGGAGCTTGGATTAAAATTCATTTGGTGGTAAGTGTGGTTGGAGAGATGGTAGATTTTTTAAAGAAAACTTTTCATCTTTAGATGGAGTTTGGTAGGTCATTTAGAGCAAAGTCACAAAAATTGTGGCAGTGCGTGCTAAAGAGGAAACTATAGGGACAATGGAGAAGGAATTTGAAGTGCAAGAGGGGCATGAAAGAGCTAGTTGGAAACCACCCCCAAAAGGTTGGATTAAAATTAATACTGATGGAGATGCAAAAGGTAATCAGGGTAGAGCTGGAATTGGAGTGGTTTCCAGGAATCATGTTGGGATAGTGCCCTACTGGGAATTGCAAGGCATGGGAAGGGCCACGAATAATGAAGCAGAAGCCTTAGCTATCAAATCTGCTTCTATTTGAGCAGTAAAACAAGGTTACAAGAGGATAATCCTAGAATCAGATTCTCAAATAATGGTAGGAGCTTTGGATTGCATGAGGAACTTTGCTTTGAAGACATGGAGGTTGAGGATTCTTGTCACTCAAATTAAGGAATTGTGGAGGAAATTAGATGATGTGATTCCAACTTATGTGAGTAGAGATCTAAATAAAGTGGTAGACTTCCTGGTTAATATGGGTACTGAGAAGGAGGTAGGGGTTCAGTGGCACAATGACACAACTATTGAGGATGAGATGATTAGGTAGGTTGGTGAGAAAATCTAGTGTTTAGCTAATTTGGACAACCATTGTAGAAATATGGTTTAGGAGATTTGGCTCCAATGTAGATCTTCTTTTACAGTTGTAAACAAGTGAACAACCATTGTAGAGATATGGTTTAGGAGATTTGGCTCCAATGCAAATATTCTTTTACTATTGTAAACATGTTTTCTATTTGGCTAAGGTTGGGAGAAGTCTCATCCCAACTTGTAAATGATCTTGTTTTAGTATAAATTTTTCAAATTATTTTTTGAAAATTAGGATTTGGAACAAGCAAGTCTTTGGGGATATCTTCAAAAAAAGAGACGCCCTGGACAAGGATGTCATTCTTCTTCAATGTCAAGTGGAGTCCCAAGGGCTTACAAAGGCCCTTCTTAGCCATGAGAAGGATCTCAGTAGATGAAAGGAAATAAAAAATTTCCCTTTTGGAAACAAAAATCAAGGATTAACTGGTTGAAGGAAGAAGATGGGAACTCTACCTTTTTCCATAGAACCACTCTCCATAATAGGAATTTGAATAGAATTTCTAGATTGAAAAACTCAGAGGGAGATATTATGGAGGATTCTCAAGAGATTGGCCTATTGGCAGAAAATTATTTCAAAATCCTCCTAACTGAACCTCTGATTGATATAATTCAAGCTAGAGAAAGAGTCTTTTCTGCCATTCTCTTGAAGGTTTCCCGTCAGCAAAATGAAAGTCTTACTAATACTGTTAGTTTGGAAGAAGTGGAAGATGTTGTATTTATATTTAAGAAATAGAAATATCCTGGGCCTGATGGCTTTCCCATTGATTTCTACCAGGGCTATTGGGACATCGTTAAGAATGACATCCATCGGGTGGTGGAGGAGGCTCATCATTCTAAGTATTTGTTGAGAACCCTTAACTCCACTTTCCTAAATCTTATCCCTAAGACCCATCATGCTACTCGTATGGAGAACTTTAGACCCATATCCTTGTGTAATACTACTTATAAAATTATTGCTAAAGTAATGGCTAATAGACTCAAGAAGATCCTTGACTCTATCATTTCTTGGGAGTAGGGTGGATTTGTGCAAGGCAGACAAATCCTGGATACCATCCTCATTGCTCAAGAAACTATCCACTCCATGAAGTACAACATAGATAGGGGGATTATTATTCAGCTAGACATGGCTAAATCTTATGATTGATTTAATCTAACCTTCCTTTTAAATATTTTGGAAAGCTTTGGTTTTTGTCATGATTGGATTGAGTGGGTGAAAGCTTGTATCTCCTCGATCACAATTGCAGTTTTGGTTAATGGTTCTCCTATCGGTTTCTTTGCTTTATCTAGAGGTCTAAGACAGGGAGATCCTCTCTCTCCTTACCTATTTATTATTTTGGTAGAAGGTCTTGGGAGACTAATCCAAAAATATAAGAGCCTTGGTCTCTTGAAGGGTGTTTTTGTGGAAAGGGATGAGCAGGCTATTTCCCACCTCCAGTTCGTGGATGATACTTTGCTTATTGGGGAAGCCACTCTTAGGGAGGCTCATAGATTTAAGGAAATTTTAGAGGATTATCTAGATGACTTTGGAGGAGCCATCAATGTGTAGAAGATGAAAGTTTTTTTCTTTAATACCCCCATTCATGTCCAAGCAAATATTTCTAGGTTTTTCAACTATGAGAGGTCCTCTCTTCCATTTAAGTACATGGGCTTTCCTTTACCTAACTCTAATCCTAAAAGACTAGATTGGAATGAAATTCTCTCCAAATTTAAAAATAGGTTGCAGGGATGAACTTTCAAATGGTTTTCCTCGGCAGGTATATTAACCCTTCTCAAGTATGTTCTTCAAGCGTTCTCGGTCTACTTATTTTCTACTTTATTAGCACCTGCAAAGGTTTTAAACCAAATCAAAAAACTTCAAAAGGACTTTTTTTGGGGTGGTCCCTCTCTTGAAATGAAATTATCTCTTGTTTCTTGGAAATAAGTTTGTAAACCTCTCCAAGAGGGGGTCATTGGTATCAAAGATCTTCAAATCTTCAACAAAGCCCTTAATGGAAAATTGTTATGGAGATTTTGCAATGGAGAGAACCTCTTTTGGGCCAAAATTCTTAGACAAAAATATATCCATGAGGTGGACTGGAAAGAGGTGATCAGGCTTGAAAATTTTCCTTTGGGGTCTTCTCTTTGGTCTAGCTTGACGTCCCATAGTGCATGGGTGTGTTTTGCTGCCTTCTGGAAGATCAGGGATGGCAGCCAAGCTCTCTTTTGGGAGGATGCATGGAACCAGTATGCTCCTTTAAGAGAAGATAACTCCTTATCTAGTTTGAAAGAGACCTTTGAAATGGAGGGTTGGAGTCGAGTCAAGGACTATTTTCAGGACCATCCCATTCCCCATGAGATCGGTAGGGTCATGTTGCGTGTTTGGAAAGATCCTTGGTCCTGGCCTAGTCAAATCAAGGATGTTGATAAATGTAATCTCTAGGGAGTCATCTCTAGAAGGAAGCTTTCCTTCTGTAAGGGCCAAGATGTGTTGTGTTGGGGGAGTAGTGGAGATGGAAACTTTACTACCAAGAAAGCTTATAATTTCCTTATGGAGGCTAACTTTAATGGGGATTGGAATAGAATTTGGCAAAAAAATTGGAGGAAAGGAGTGTGGCCCAAGATCTCTATTTTTGTTTGATTGGTGGTGCAAGACAAAATCCTAACTGGTCATAACTTTATGAAGAGAGGTTATTCTAGCCCCTTTATATGCCCTAATTATGAAGTTGACTCTAAAACCACCAACCATCTCTTCATCTCGTGCCCCTTTTCTCAATCTCTCTGGCAAGAATTTGCAAACTCCTAGAGAAAACCCCTCCATAATTTTCAATCTATTAGGGATCAGATAGTCGAGTGGGTTGGACAAAAATATGATCCTGATTATATGAGAGACATTTGGGAGTGGACCTTCACTTACATTATATGGATGATCTAGCTTCGAAGAAATAAAATTATTTTTAATGAAGAAAAAATTTCCAAATCCTAAACTTGGCTTTCTATTCAGAGGGCGGTAGCCAAATCTATTTTGGTCAAGAAATAGGAGGATTGGGATAAACCCTTGGATAGAAATATTAGAGATATCAAAAATCAATGGTTGGGCCAACATTTATATGATAAAAATGTTTGGTGCCCAATCAAGAAGTAAATAAAAATGAGGAACCCTTTGGGGTCCCACCATGATTACCATTTTGTAAAGCAAAAAACGACAACACCAAATCAATAGATAATAAAATCAACACAAGAACTTATTGCACAATTGAAGACAATAATATTGATATTATCATGGGGGGGGCCTTGGTCTCTATTGTTACAATATGATTTTTTATTAATACAAAATTACAAATATAGGGTTTAAAAACCCTTATTCACAAGTGAACATATGGTGTATTCTGCATTGTCTTCTACTCCAAACAATTATGCGGGTGGTCTTGTGTATCCCTACAAGACCACCCTAGCTGCAACAACTTCCAAAAATATGGTTCCTACACCTGCAAACAGAAAGCAACATACAAGGGTTAATAACACCTATGAGGGCTCCACTATGTGAGGCCCTTTAAATAGTAAAAACCTATAAACCCTAATGATGTAATGCTAACTATTTTTTTTTATTTGTGGAAAACATCCCAAAAGGGATGCCACTTTCGGGTAAGACCCAAGGAGGCAGGGGTATCCATTCCGCCAAAAATGCCCAGGACTCGGACCTGGCCTACCACCTTTGACATACTCAAGGAGCAAACAAACACACAAAACCAATTTAAAAATAAGTAAATAACAACAAAAATAATAAAATAAAATAAAAAACATGCTCCTTGAGTGTGTCAAAAACAAAAGCACAACCAAACACGCACAATAAGATAAAAGAAACCACAACACAAACCACATAGAAAAACACAAGAACCACATAACAAAACACAAACAAGACAAAAACAATAGAACACTACAAAGACATAACCCAAAAAAAACATGAAAAATAAACACAACCAAAACCTAAAAATTTAAAAAATAAAATAAAAATAAAAATAAAAAACAACCAACAATAGACAATAAACAAAAACAAAAAACATAGAAAACACTCACACATAAAAACATGAAATAACACAAACAAAGAGAAACCCAAGAACAAGAACGAAAAAAACACAAGAACAATAACAAAAAACATTAAAAAAAAAAACAAAACAACAAAAACACAAGAACAACAAAAAACAACACAAAGAACACAAAAACAAAACAAAACAAAAGAACCCACCCACCTTAAAAAACTAAACAAAAAAAACAAAAAAGAAAAAAGAAAAAAAAATTGAACAAAACAATGACCTATCTAGACCAGAAGACTATTAAGGCAAGAATCAATAGAGGAAACAAAATAAAGAATAGAATGAGCTAGGGAACTAAAAAAAACTGAATGAACCAAAGAGAAGCAAAAAAAAAAAACAAGAAGAAACTAGGTACCTTCAGAACCGGAGCCATCCAAAGAAATGATAGAAAGAAGAGCTTCCCTAATTTGAGAAGCCCACCATATAGGAGGGTGGCCATAACAAGTAAGATCACCTTTGTCCAAAGCCCAATTAGCTAAAGCATCAACACTCTTGTTTTGATCTCTCGACCACATGATTGTAATCAACTTTCAAAAATCCCATCTGGATTAACTGAATCTTCTCAATAATTCTTTTTATTCTCCAATCCACCTTATGATTCTTAGAAGGAGTCTTCAAGAGATTAATCATAAGTTGAGAGTCGGACTCAACTAACACCTTTTCCCATCCAACCTTAGTAGCCTCCCGAAGGCCTCTCGAGGATACCATACCCCTCAGCAAGGTTATTGGAAAGAATACCCAAATTCTCAAGCAAAAGTAAAAACCAGGGAGCCATCCGAAAGTCTACCAATTCCTCCCACATCGGCTTTTCCAGGGTTCCCTCTAGAGGCTCCATCAGTATTGACTTTTCCAAAATCCTTAGGAGGAGGTTGCCAATTTCTAGTCCTATCCATCTTACTAATACTCACATTCCCTTTAAGTTGGTTGCCCTTAGAAGATTTAATCTTCAATCTTTGCATCACTTGATCCCATCTTTGGTGGGAGTTTTGGGGGTGATTAAGGAGTTGATGGACTGATTCAACTAAGTTGGCTATGGTCTTTTGCCAAATATAGTGAATATCCTTCCTATCTTGATTAAAAATTTGGTTGTTCCTTTCATTCCAAATATTCCAAAGAAGAATGGTAGAACCCATCCAAACTAACTCCCTAATAAAATGATCAACACCCTCTTGATTAGGCCAATCCCTCCAAATCTGTTCAAAAGTAAAAATATTGGACCACTTGTAAGCCAAGTAAAGTGGCCATTCTCCTCCATAGCTCGAAGGCTAAAGTACACTCAATAAAAATATGGTTGATATTTTCTACATTCTCTTCACACATTTCACATCTAAAAGGGCCATGAAAACCACGCTTCATAAGTTGCTCACCGATAAGCACCCTACGATGCAATAAAAGCCAATTAAAGAACCTCACCTTAGGCCAGAGCTTTTGAGCCCACAATCGAGAAAATATGTCAGAAGAATGGTTGGGATTATTATGGCATAAGGTCAAATAACCTTGAGCAACTGAATACTCACCCTTAGTAGTGTTGTTCCATCCAAAACAATATTTTTCATGGGACCAAGAGAGGGATCTCATATGAAGGATGCCTTGGATATCTTGTCTTTGCCTTTCTGGGATTTGAATAGGCCAGTCCTCAATAGGGATCCAATATCTACCAACCTTTGAATTACCAGTATGGTACCGACAATAATTAGCCACCTTTATCCAATTAGCTCGGTGAAGCTCCTCCATCCAAGGCCTCCAATCGGGAAACTGAGTTATCAAAGGCTTGTGACCATCCCAAGAATCTGTCCAAAAATTTGCATGTTGACCATTATGAATGATCCAAAATAATTTTTTCTTTATCAAATCCTCACCGAGTCTTAAGAACTCGCTAAAATGGGAGAACCTTTGGTAGGAAGTTGATAGCGAACAAGGTCTTCGGGACTTTTGTTCTCAGCATATTTAGCACGGAGATTATTGGCCCAAAGAGCATTGGGGTTATGCAACATCCTCCAATATAATTTAGTAGCTAAAGCTTTGTTGTTATTAATTGAAGACCAGAATCCTAACCCCCCTTCACTCTTAGGAAGACATAAAGTATCCCATTTCACCAAGGCCCATTTTCTTTTCTCCTTAGTACCACTCCAAAGGAAACGATGACTGATTTGATCCAATTCTCGAAGAACAACCTTTGGGATATTCAAAACGGAAGAAACATAAATAGGAATAGCTTGAAGGACTGATTTTACCAAGGTGATTCTACCCCCGGAAGAAAGCCACTTGTTGGTCCACTTTCCAATTTTCTTCTTGACTTTGTCCAACAACCAATTCCAATCTTTATTTTTTTGCCTTTGAATATTTATGGGAATACCTAAATAAGTGATTGGAAGAGAGGTCTTCTTATATCTTAATTTATCCAAGACCATGGATTCCTGTCTAGGAGAGTAGTGAAAGAAAATAACTTTAGATTTGTCTTCATTGATCAACTGCCCGATGAGCCTTAGAAAAATAGCTAATGATTTGCTTAATATTAGAAGCTTCCTTAACTGTAGCTTTACCTAAAAGAGTAGAGTCATCCACAAATTGAAGATGAGAGATAGGTCTAGCTCCATGAGCAATGGTAACTCCCTCAAGGGTTTTGTTTTCCCTCTTTTTGGTTATAGTCCTACCCAAGCATTCAACAAGAATGATGAATAAATAAGGGGATAGCGGGTCACCTTGCCTAATACCTCTGGAAGCTGGGAAATACTGAGAAGGCCTGCCATTGATAAGAACTAAGTAGGAAACCGAAGAGATACATCCCATAATCCAATCCATCCAATCCTTAGAGAAACCAAATTGCCTCAAAACTTTGATAAGGAAGTGCCAATCCACTCTGTCATAAGCTTTGGATAAGTCTAACCGAATGAACATGGAAGGAGAATTTTGCATATCCATGGAATGGATGGCTTCCTGAGCAAGAACTATCTCATCTACTATTTGACGTCCTTCCACATAACCCCCTTGCTCGGGGAAATAATCTTATGCAAAAGAGGCTTCAACCTTTCTGCCATGATTTTAGTAATGATTTTGAGAAGAACATTACATAAAGCAATAGGTCTAAAAGCTGAGATATGATCAACCTCTTGAGCTTTTGGAACAAGAGTAATATAAGTTTTATTGATAACCTTCAAAATTTCTTTGGCTTTCCTGGCTTCTTCCACCACCTCTAATAAATCAACATGAAGGATATCCCAGAACTCTTGGTAGAACTCAATGGGAAAACCATCGGGACCTAGGGTTTTCCATTTTTGCATTTTAAAAACTACTTGTTGAAGCTCATTGATAGTAACAGGAGCAGTCAAAATAGAGTTCTCCTCAGAAGTGATAAGAGAAGGGATTGCTTGAAGAACATTTTGTTGTGAAGTCGAGTCAAGAGGAGTAGCAGCAAAAATATTGGAAAAGTAATCAACAACAATAGAGTTCATGCCATCCCAAGTATAAACAACATCTCCAGAATCTGATTTTAAGGAAGAAATAAAGTTGTGAGATCTTCGAGCTAGAAGATATTTGTGGAAGAAATTTGTGTTTCGATCTCCTTCTTTGAGCCATTGAATTCTAGATTTTTGCTTCCATAAGATTTCTTCTCTTTTTTCCCATTCCTCTAACCGAGTTGTGAGTTTAATTTCATCTGCACTTCTCTTCTCTGTGAGGCCATCTAAACGGATTTTCTTATTCAAATTTTCAATATGAGCAATAACTTCATGTTTTTTTTTATGAACATCCCCAAACTCTTTCCAGTTCCAAGTCTTGATTTTGGATTTAATGTATTGCAGTCTTTTGGCAAAATAGAACATCTTAGTCCCATGCCTAGGTTTACCTTCCTTCCACCATTGTTGCACATGAGGTCTGAAGGAAATGTCTCTAAGCCACATTAATTGAAAATGAAAAGGAGAGAAACTCACATTGGTTTTCCACATTTCCACCATGATCGGCCAATGATCCGAACCAACATTATTAAGAGTCTTCACTTTAGGAATGTGACCATGGATTAAGAAATTTTCAGAGAGCAAAAACCTATCCAATCTCTCCATTATACAAGCTAAGCCTTGCCTTCTGTTAGACCAAGTCATAAGGCCATTATCTCAGTTGGATATCCACAAGATGGAGGTTTGCAATATATTCGCTCATGAGGTCAGTGCTTTTGTCCAAATTTCTATTTCCCCCCATTTTCTCATCCAGAGAGAGGATGGTATTGAAATCTCCTCCGATCAAGATCCAAGCTTTAGGAAAATGAGAGATAATATGAGTAATATCCTTCCACTATCTTTTTTTTTCCTCCAAAGAAGTTGGAGCATAAATAGTAATGCAGAGCATAATCTGGTTGGAATGTCTACTTTGAATAGCTATAGCCAACAAACCCCAACTGCCAACCATATGGTGAATAACTACCTCTTTTGGGTCCCAAAGACAAGCAATGCCACCCGAAGTCCCTTGGGAACCGAGGGAAACCACTTTTCCAGCTGGCCAAATTTTACTGGCAATTAAGTCCATATCCTCCATTGACATCTTTGTTTCTTGAAGGAAAACAAGATGTGGATGATTTATCTGAATCATTCTTCTAATTTCATTTTGTTTTGAAAGACTCCCTTTGAGTCCTCTAATATTCCAAGTGATGATCTTCATTAATACCAGGGCTAAAAAAGTTGGGAAGGGCATTAATCTTACCTTCCTCTACAAGATTTTCACCTTCTTTTACCATATGATATTGATTGGTCTTGCGACCTACTTTTTGATTAGAATCCATCTTCAATTTTTTTTCCCTGTTTCTTGACTTATTCCAATTGAATCCGAGATGGCTTCTAACCTTGAAGAATGCTCGTACACGACCAAAATTTTACTAGATGGTTCAACGGAGTCTATATTGGGACCTGCATTATTTGAAGTTTTGACATTTGAAATATTGTTTTTCTTGTGTAAATTTTCTCCTTTTTTTTTTGTTGAAAACCTTTGATTTGTTGGTTTGTCTCTGAGTTCTTCCCTTCATATTTAAATTGTGTTTCTAAGATTTCAGTTTCCATTATTTCCTCTTCCTCACTTGGGACATCATTTGTGGAAAGGATTTCAAACATATTAGCAGATGACTTTGATTGATCCTTCATAACTGGTTTTTTCGAGTGTTCTTCTTCTTAGGTATTTGGAAACCCGCTGAGTTTATATCTTCTTTCTTTTGATCGAGAAGTTTATTTGGGCAAGCATTGGCCAAATGACCATATTCATGGCAAATTCTACAACGAAAAGGAATGTTCTCATAGTCCACTACTTGCTCCCAAGTGTCTTCCCCAAATTGTAATGTGATATTTTTAGGTAGGGGTTTGTCAAAATCCATTAAAACACAAATCCGAGCATAAATAATATGTTCAAAATTTTGAGTACAATCAGCGAGTCATCATAAAAGTTCCTAAAGAGTTTCCAATTGAAGAAAAAATAGTAGGATTCCAAAATTCAATAGGGAGGCCAAAGAGTCTAACCCACACGGGAGCTATAGAAGGCATCTCTTCTTCGACTTTAAATTTAGTATGCCAGGGCTTCATGAAAAGCCCTGCCCTTCCAAAAAACCAAGGACCCCCTTGAAAATTTTTCTCTCTATCTTCATTATTAGCAAATAAAACAAGAAAATAACCATTTGGATAAATAGAGATTTGTAACTCACCTTTAGTTTTCTAGCTTTTTGTAGCCCAGACTTTGAAAGCGAGATAGACTCGGACGAAAACCCACGAACCGACAAATTAGTCCTCTTTTTTCCAAATCTTCAATGCCAGTCTGAATGTTACCCATATCAAGCTTAACAATAGGAGTTCCATCAACTGCTTTAAGACATCCTGACTCCATTTTCTTGGGATCAATCTTAGGCATTCTTAGAGGTTTATGGGAAGCCCTAATATTGATATTAGCATTGGTCTGAGGTCTGTCCACCATGAAGGGCATCCCTAAAATTCATTTTTGGGACCGAGTCTTCAAAATTCTTACCCTTGATAGGGGTTTTCACAGTGGAATTATTTTGTGGGTGCACCTTAGCACCAGATTCACTTGAGATATGAGCCATTTTTTGATCAACTGCTTGAAACTTGTTTCGTGATCTCTTTAATCCTTGCCCTAGACGCCGTGGAAAGGTATGGTTTTCACTTTTCTTTTGTGCAGCAAATTGGAAGTCGTTGTCACTCAAGTTCACAGTATGATCTATTGAAAGACAAATTTCTAACCCATCTTGTATCCCCTACAACATTTCCTGCTAAAATATTGAGCATAAACCACAAAAATATTGGCCGCTAGGGCCCGAAGGCCCTAAAAACCAACCTCTGGAGCTGCTTGCACTCAACCCAGATGAAACCCTCGCATAGCCGCTTGCCAAATATCTCGTTCACACATAGGGATGTGCTAGGATCTGTGTTGCTCCAAATGATATGAAAATTGGTGGAGACGTTCTAGGGTTTTTCAGGCATCTACCCTCAAAATTTTAGCTCAATCCGAGTCCGGATGAGTGAGATATGGCCGAAACGAGTTCGATAGTTTGGGTAGTCCTACGAAAAATGTCTAATAAATTTCGACTCACTGAAGCTTCTTATCAATGTAATGCTAACTATAAAATAAATGTAAAAATGTACACTAATGCAAAATAATATCTTAACTTATCAATAAAGTGTATGTGATGTTGATCTGTGCTCCTTTTTTTGTGTTCGAGAGTTGCACAAGCATCTGTTAAGTGCTCGAGGGTTTGTGGACTGCAAATAGACAATGGGAAACACATCGAGGTGTTCAAGGGGTGAATGCAAACACCCAACAACATTCTATAAATGCTCAATAGCATTATATGAACTCTAGGAGGTGTTTGGGGGTAGATGGGGTGAGGCAGAACCAGATCTGGTTCGTGAGGGTTTTGTGACGATGGAAATGAAAGGTGCAATGGCAACAGTGAGGGTTTTACAAATGAATAAAATATTCAAATTCGGGACCTTGTGTATTTATTGTGGACCTTGATTCATCAAGATGAATCATATTTTATAATATTCCCTTGATCATGTTAGGGTTTCGATGACACCAACGAGTGGTTGAGATTAAAACATGAGGAAGGGTTGAGATTAAACTTGAGCATGTGACATGGATTAAGGTGGGTGGATGGTTGAGATTAAATCATGGTGGATGACTAGGATTTATTCACATAAATACATACATGCATGCATGCATACATACATACATACAATATATATATATATATATATATATATATATATATATATATAATGGACGACTATGATTGGAGGATACGAATGGATGACAAGTGGCTATATTTTTTTATCTATAGTTGGTGTCCCTAATTAAGCAACAAAGGTAAAGTTGGTCAATCAAGAGTCCAAAAATTTTTACAAATGATCATTAGAACATGATGTCATTCATTTATTTGCATACACCACACCATCATCACACAACTTGAGGGTTCTTAAGGTATCACACCTTCCCCAAAATTCACATCAAAAAAAATCCACTTGGGGATGTTCAAGGTATCACACCTTCCCCAATAAAACAATCAATCAATTGGGGGTGCTTAAGGTATCATACCTTCCCTATCAGTCCAACAAATGACTTCATCAAATCAGTTGTTAGGTTCAAAAGGTTGCATCCTTTTATCAAAGGTTACACTCTTTGTCTTGCATTTGCCATCAATCAATCCATAACCAACCCTATCCTGCCAAGGCAAAGGCAACATCAATCCAAATAAAAAATCCCTTTTCTATTGGCGTAAAAATAGACTCAATCATTGAATAATTCACAAGCATTGCATATTCATTTACATCATTCATATCATCCACATGTCACAAAACCTCTTTTCTGTTGGGGTAAAAATAGAATCCTTTCACCTTCATTACATTATTCACATTCATTTACAACATTCTATCATCCACAATGTCACAAACCCCTTTTTTGTTGGGGAAAAAATAGAATTCATTTATATCACTCATATCATCCACATGACAAAAACCCCTTTTTTGTTGGGACAAAAACAAAATCCATTTACATCAGTCATATCATCCAAGCAAACCTCGTATATAGTGGTTTATTCTATTACCCCTGGTGATTGAAACGATTGGTTATCCATGCAATTTTGGTAGGATGGATAGAACACCATAAGGATGCTTGCTCACATCATCATCCTGTGTCATATTCCACATCAAATCAAGATGGTCAATCCATTTGTGAATATGACCATGTTCATTAAAATTTACTCAAAGCTATCATAAATCCTTTAGCAGGTGAAATGTGGAACTCTATTATAAATTCCCATTATATAAACCAATAG
This sequence comes from Wollemia nobilis, assembly GCA_028583015.1. Taxonomy (NCBI): domain Eukaryota; kingdom Viridiplantae; phylum Streptophyta; class Pinopsida; order Araucariales; family Araucariaceae; genus Wollemia; species Wollemia nobilis. The sequence goes on from JAQPPZ010017092.1 coordinate 8,403,607, forward strand.
TTAGGTTAAAAATGGTTGCATGAAGAGAGGTGGTCCTCCCGCCTCCACCACATGTTCACCAATGTTGACTATATGTTTTCTCTCCAACACTGCACATTGTGCTAAGAGCAAATTCTCAAAAACATGGAACCATCCCCAAACTTGGGGCAACCAACCTTGACCTTGATTTCAATGTCAACATATCCATTTACATCATTCATTGCATCTTTCCACATCCAAAAAACCTCTTTTTTCTATTGGGGAAAAAATAGAATCAATCATTGCACTATTCATAGTCCACTGCATTATTCATTTTCAAAAAATCCTTTCATTTGTTGAGGTAAAAACAACACACATCATTCACTGGCATTTACATCACATTATCACCCACATTGGCAAAAACCCCTTCTTATGTTGGGGCAAAAACATAACACATCATCACCCACACTTGGAAAAAACCCCTTTTCTATTAGGGCAAGAACATAATCATCCATTACATTTCACCCTACATCATTCATAGATATTTACATCATTTATATCATAATTTACTAGCATTTACACCCACATTATCACCTACAATTCTATCAATTGACTCGTGAGATTCATTCTTCACTCATTCACTAATTGAAGGGGTAAGTTATGCCTACAATTTCTGTCTCCAAGATCTTCTTGTGCTCCAAGGAAAGAAAGTTGCTACACCAAACCAGGTGTCTCATGTTTTTGCACTACATTGTGTTTTATGCAACGTGATACAAAAAGGGGTATCTATAGACACCAAATCCTAGCCACTTGTCATCTATCCACATCATTCAATCATCATCGTCCATTATTTATATATTTATTTATGTTTATATATATAAATATAAATATTTTATATATTTATATTTATTTAATTAATATTTATGTATATTTATATATGAATAAATCAGAACCATTCATCACGACTTAATATTATCCATCCACTTGACTTGATCCATGACATATTTCAAAGAGATAATACTAGCCCTTCATAAAGTTTTAATCTCGATCGCCTGTTAGTGTCATCAAAACCCTAGCATGTTGAAGGCAAATTATAAAGATCATTCACTTTTGTGAATGAGGGTTAAGTGTTAAGCAATCATTTGATTCGTTAAGTAGTCAAGAGCCCTCACTTCCATCCAACCCAAAACCCTAGCATTTTGATACCATTTTCCCCCTCGTTGATGTTGCATCCTCTGTTTCTGTCATCCAAATATCCTGTGAACCAGATCAGGTTCTGTAGTACCCTTCTAAGAAACCCTTGAACATTTTCAAGCATCCCTTGAATGCTGCTAAGAATTCTAGAAATGTTGTAGGGTGTTCACAACCCTTCCAAAATGCTCCAGGATGTTTCCCAGCATCTGGTTTACCATCGATAAACCCTCGAATGCTCATGGGCATTCGAATGACATCAGATCACATAAGTAGAAGTGTGGATCAAACAAATCAAGTATTCTTTGACAAGGTAGAAGTTTTATTATTTAACATCTTATGTTTTCTATACTTAACTTGCATTTTATCATTTACAACATTAGGGTTTTAGTAGATCTATTTTTTAGAGGGTCTCACGCAGTGGAGCCCTCACATATGCTATTGATCTATTTTATATTATGATCTGTTTACAGGTGCATAAATTACATTCTTTACGATTGTTACAGATCAGGTGGTATCGTAGGGATACAAAAGCCCACCCACACACTTGTTTGGAGTGAAGACGACGCAGAAGACACCAAATATTCATTGTGAATAATGGTTTTCAAAACCCTTCGATTGTAATTATTGTATCAACATACATTACATTATAACATTGGAGATCAAGGCTCCCATAATATTAATACAATATTATCTCTTCATTTTGCAATATATTTTGTGTTGGTTTTGTTATTGTTATCTCGGTGTTGTTGTTTTCTACTTTACACAAAGTTCTCAACTTATCGCATAATGACTTTATTGTGGTCTTTTCCGATACATTCAACAATACCAAATTAGATAAGCATAATCTAATAGAACTCCTTGCCTTCCTATCGATCTTCAACCAATCCTCATCTATTGTTGATGGTTTTATTCCTAAGAGTGCAATCCACTGATCTCTATCAACCAACAGATCCTTCATCTTGAGTTTCCATAACTCAAAATTTTATCCATTAAAATTTATAATCTCTACCCATGTGCTTCTTGTTAATTTCCTTCACCCAAATTCTTTCGTGTATGGCTCTCACTTAAGAATTAATTTATCTCAGGGTTGAAACCCTTACTCATCAAACAAAGCTAAAAAACCTAGCTCTTATGCCAAATGAAGAGCAAAAGGCCCTAATAAACTAAATCTAGAAAAATAGTAAATACAGAATCAAAGAAAAAATGAAAAAGATAATAGATACACACATAACACAATATTTCACCTAGGAAACCCTTACGGAAAAAATCCAACATAGTAATATCTCCTTTTTGTATAAACTTAACCATCTCCAATACAATAATGTTCATCTCTCATCACTTTTCAAACCTTGATGCAAGTGCAATTAAATAACAACACAAGAATGAGTTTTACAATGCCATGGATGAAAAAACATGGGTTCAAAAATTTAACCCTAAACAACCCATATGGGTCTAAAAATAGTTTAAGAAACCCTAAAACCCCTAAACCCCAATGAGGATACATGGAGAATGTCTAGTACCTTTTAGAGTTAACCCCACTAGAATAACATTGAAAATATTCAACAAAATTAATTCTTCATTTCCCATATTGGTGCATATTTTATATTTTAATTTTATTATTGTAGGCATATTTGTTTCATACTTAGAATGATATGGATATTTAGCTTATAACTATGCACAAGCTAGAGCCCATGAGGTCTATATTAGTTATCTAGGAAAGAGAAGTTTCACGCCCTCAACTATGGTTCAAATATTATGGGTGAACCTAAATATTTTATCAAATGGCATGAGCTCAACCAGTTAAATACCCCAACTTTCAAGGAGATCCAAGTTTAAATATTGCCAAGCAATACATGCATACTTGCCTTGAGCTATTGTAATACCATAATATCTTCATGATGTAGTATAGGTGAGGCCCATTTTAGTCCCATATAACCAAATTAAAAAAAAAAAACTATACAAAGGCTAAGGTACTTGTTAGGTACCCAAGATAGGTACTTAATAATTTAATATTGTATTGTATAATGGTATGAGCCATAAATTAATTATTAAGGAAGACCACATGTCAAATTAGAAATAGGTATGTCATAGAATCATATATGTAACCATTGGGGAATAGTCATATGTAACCACAAGGAATATTATCATATGATTATGCACTTTGTAACTCATGGAAGGTGAGCCACCACATGGGTGATCTTGTAACTCATGGAAGGTGAACCATCACACTCACGTATAAAGAGAGATGTACCCCCATTGTAAAATATATGTATGATGTATTCTTGGAGAAGTCTTGGCTCATGGAGCTAGAGATCTTGTGGAGTGGCTTCCTTCCAAAAGGAGCATTGTATGGTGTTGCCCTACCTCAAGGGTATAATCAATCTTTATTTTATTGTGAGCAATTTATTGTGCAATTTATTTATGATGCATGTTTGATATTTTGAATGATTTATGGTATTAAGAAGAGAGGTTCATAACAACACTTCTTACAAGGATCAATATTTCCATTGAAAAAAGAAGGAGATATAGTTCAATTATGGGAGATTCATACATTATTATTAATATTTTCAATAAAAATGGATTTGGGGATTGATCATCAATAGCATTTTGATGTCCATTAACTATTGATCAAGGCAATATCTTAGAAATGTCAACATATTTATGGAGAAGGAAATATGATAAAAGCATTTTTAAAAGTTTGATTTCAAAAGCATTTTTAAAAGTTTTATTTCATGTGAGTTATTGATGAGGATTATTGTGAGTAAACATCTTGGAAGGATGTCAATGTTGTAGCATGGTGGGCATGCACATAGCAGAAATATAAAAGCTAGACATGAAATTCAAGCTTGGAGAGCTTGAGTATGTCAATATTATAGCCTGGTGGGCACACACATAATAAAGATAAAATTTAGCCGTGAAAGTTGAACTTGGTGAGCTCGAAGAGTAAACTTTGATAAATAAAGAGACTCATGCATTGATAAGATTACTAGATATATAAACTAGTGCATAGAGCTTAAGAAGAGAGGTGATAGATTTAAGTTGAACCAACAAAGTCGAAGAGAAGCAATGAAAGAATCTAGAGAATAGAATCCTGATGGAGACGTCAACCTAAAGCACCTATAATTGAAAGCAACTAAGAGAAGATTCATTTGGGTAATGCTTGAGATTACATTCTACTGGAATCCAATTTGAGCAAAGGAGGTGAGTCAACAGAAGTTGAGTAGCATTAGTGGTGGAAGCCACTAGAGAGAGCAAGAAGTTGGATTGAAGGACAAAACCAAAATATTGTTGAATGTCTATGATTTGAATAAGCCTATGAGCAGTGTCTTAGGTGTGTTGATATCTAGTTGAGATGTTACTAGAGTTGTACCCTAGAACAATGAAGAAGACTACTTAAAATATGTGATAGAGAAGTTGAGAAGTCGAAAGGCGAATTTAAAATGTCAAGAAGAAGTCACCTAGTTTTGGAGAAGGTATTATTAAGCATAAAAGTTCATGAAGCATGCCACCAAGCATACCATACCGAGCACCAAGACAAAGGTATTTTTTTGCATGATAAAAGAGTAACGTTGGGATTGCCTAGTGTAATCTAACATATTTCTACCCTAACTTATTAGACTCATCAACATATAATCTTAAGAGAGATAAATAATGTATGCATTACTTGATTAAAAGTAATTTTATTTAAATTTTAGGGTGCCATATATTTATTTGAAATTATAAGGTTGCTTAAAAGAAATTAAATTTTGATTTTATAAAGGTATAACTTTGGATATAGTTGAATAGGAGTTATAAGTGGTTAATTTTGAATTAAAAATGAAATTGAATTAAATTGGAGTGATAAGAAGTAAATGAATGATTGCTTGATTAAAGCTTGAAATTAAAATTAAAATTTGGGAGCTATAAGGAAAATTGAAATTAATATTTGAATTTGATTAATGAATTTGAAGAATTGAAAATTTGATGAAGACTAATTCATTTTACAAATTAAGAAATAAATAATTTGTAAAAGAATTGAAAAAATTTTGTGGGATTTATAAGAATATTGAATTTGAAAATCGTTTTATTTAAAATTGAAAGATTGAAATTGATTGGTTGAAGAAATTAGAAGATTACATGATAAATTTTGAGAAATAAGGATTTCTACTCCAAAGGAATTAATTTGAAGAAATTGATTAATTGAATTAGAGAAACATAAGGTATTTTACATTAAAGGAATTCATTATGGAAGAAATTATTAGAAATGCATTTTTAGAAGATTATGAAGAAATGCTAAAAAAACTAAAATTCTATACTCAAAATCTGATGGATAATTTTGATGAGCAAAAAGATATGCCAAATGACTTGAAGAAGAAATTGTCTTTAATTCTCAAAAATTCCAAATATGAGAAGTTTACAACATTCATCAATTATCTTCATGAAAAACTCTTTAGGGCATGGTGGAATTCTCAAAATACTATTATATTATCTACTAAAGTAGGCATAGTGATGTACATGGCATTACTCACTTTTGATATTTATCAAGAAAAAAGACAAGAAGGGAAAACTAAAAATGAAATATGCCAACTATGATACAATGGATTTGAATATTTTGATGAGTTCAACATATGTTGACTTTAATGTGGAATCATTAAATTTCAATATTCATAGAATATACTATTGTGATGATTTATTGATTCAATGTCCATAATTTGCTAGATGATATTACATTATTTGATAAACTAGGATGTGCAAGATATGTACATGTGTCATGGAAGAAGGTTAAGATTCTTCTATGCAAGTGGTAAGTTAAGAATCAAAAATTCATATGAAAGGCAACAATAAAGAATGTGAAGAGTTATCTTGTAAATCTATATTATGGAGATAAAGCTCCATAAAATGTATTATCTCTATTTTTCAAATAAGAAGAAAGTGAGATTGTATATTGTGAGTATTTGTTTAGTTCTTGTTATTTAATATAGTTTCATTATAATATTATTTTGAACTTTAATATTGTGGCTATTTTATATTTGGACCTATGTGATATTTTGTGGTAGTAAGGCTTTAAAAGATAACAATGGTATCAGAGATACCACCTAACTTTGTCTAGTTTGATAGAGTTTATTTTATTGAGCCACCACTATTAATTAGCTTTGTTCATTTTTGATAATGTTAATGTAGATTCTATCCACTTTGAAGGCATTTAAGACTTGGAATCTAATTTTTAAAGGTCTTATTTAGTAGAGAAAGCTAGGATATTTCCATTTGGTTGAAGGAGAACCAGTGAAGACTAGGACTCAACTAGATTGAAGAAAAATGGGTCAACTTAGATGAAAAGTTTGACATTTGATAAAAAAAACAACCTAGAAGATAGTTGGAACTTTGGGGACATACAAAGTCACCCTAATAATATATTGGGTTCTCTAGTAAGGAGAAGAATCACTTATTTAAAGATATTATATATTCATATTGATAGAGAGATAAAGTTACAGAGATTAAGCTACATAAATTTGAGAAGCTTCCTACATAGATAGAGAAGAATTTCAACTTCTAAATAAATAATAAAAGAAGAAGAATAGTCAAATTTGTAGAAGATTGACAAGCATTAAAAGCTTCCTAAGAAAAGAGAATTAGGTCAAATTGACCTTGACATATTTGAAGAAGAATCAAAAAGCATAGAGCATAAAAGAAGAAGTATCTTCCTAGGATACATTGAAGAACTAGGTTGATTGAATATATCTTTATATCATTTTAGTCTTGGTCATGGATCACTTTTTGAAGCAGGTTCTTCAAGGTAGACACATACTACAACATTGAAAGAAAAAGGTCATATTAGTAAATAAAGTTAAGAGGTTTATCTATAGAAGAAAAGGCTCAAGAAGCCTATCTACAAGAGCCTCAAGAAGCCTATAGAAGATACCTACAATAAATAGAAATTAGAGTAGCATTCTACATTTTTGCAAGCATAAGGAAAAGGGCCATAGTGAAGCTAAAGATAGCTAGCCCATCAAAATTCATAAGTAAAAGAGAAAATTGCATAAAGTAAAAGTAAAATTTTTAGAGTTGTTTATCATAACAAAGTATAACAACAAATGCACCATAGAAGCACATTTTTCGAAGCACAACATTCATAGTATCAATATTTACACAAAGGCGTAGCGTTCAAAGCATCTAGTGTTATGGATAAGTGCACCATTCATAGCATTAAGGAATAATAAGAAGTTATGGTTAAGGCACTTGACCAACTAAAGGTTAATCAACATAAATCCTATCCAAGTGCTCAACTAGCTCAATTTTAGCATAGAATAGGTGGTTTACAAAAATGTTTGGCCAAGGTGAAACTATAGAGTGTCTAGTGTAGACAACCAATATGTGTCATTTTAGGAATGCACTAAGGCCATTTTAATTAATTTTTATTAATTTTCCAATTTCATCTCAAAACCTTCAAATTCCCAATTTCTCCCTCTAATTTTCCTAAATTCTTCTAAAGGTCTTAAAATCCCCAATTTCCTATTTAATTTCCCCAAAAACCCTAAACCCTTCAAATTCCCTAAATCATCCTCTAAAATACCTAGACCTCAATTATATCCTAATCCCTAGTCCATTCTTCCTAATCATGTTCCAAATACCTCTAAAAATTTCCATAATCCTAATTAACTCCTAACTCCCTAATTAGATCCCTCATAAAGCCCTAATCATCCCCTACAACCCTAATCAAATCCCAAGGCAAATCCCAAAATGAATTTTTAAATCCCACCCAAATCCCTAAAATATCCTTCCCATTTTCCTATTTTCCCCCTCTAATTTCCCCAAATTCTTCTAAAGTTCTTAAAATCCCCAATTTCCTATTTAATTTCCCCCAAAACCCTAAACCTTTCAAATTCCCTAAATAATCCTCTAAAATCCCTAAACCCCAATTATTCCCTAATCCCTAATCCATTTTTCCTAATCATGTCCCAAATCCCCCTTAAAATTCCCATAATCCTAATTAACTCCTAACTCCCTAATTAGATCCCTCATTAAGCCCTAATCATCCCCTACAACCCTAATCAAATCCCAAGGCAAATCCCAAAATGAATTTTAAAATCCCACCCAAATCCCTAAAATATCCTTTCCATTTTCCCACATGTTTCTCTTTCCTCCCTCTAATCCCCATCAAAATTTGCATAACCCCTTTTAGCCCCCTATTTCCCTAATTAATCCCCTAATTAAGTTCTAAACCCTTCTTTAAACCCCATGCAAAATCCCAAGAAAAGTGCACATTAAATTGATTAAATCTAATCAAATCCCAAAACAACCCTCCACAATCCCTATGTAATCCCATGGAAATTCCCATCCATTTAATTCCCTCATCCTCTTACCCTTTTCCCTCCATTTCTAAATGAATTAAAAATTCACTAAAAATGCAAAGTCAACCTCCCATAAATAATCTCATTAAATTCCACATGTGCATCCCCTAGCCACCTAGCATTTTAGGAATTTTAAATTCCATCCACCTCAACCCATGTGCATTTAAAAAGGAATTTTAAATTCCTTCTCTCCACCCAAGGACCCCCATTCCCCAAGGTCAATTTATGACACATGGACGAGTGAAAATTCACCCTATCCAATGTCATAAATTAGAGGGTGCACAACCCTCTAGGCAAATCCTAAATATTTGCCTTGATATTTGCACATGCCACATGGGTGCCACAAGATGCCAAGTAAATTCCTTGTCACCCTCTCCTCTCCCTTACAAATCTCTATAAATACCCCTCCTCCATTTATTTGTAATATTCCATGATTTCTATGTCTACATGCTACCAAATTTTTATCTACCCTCAATTTCTCCCTTTTTGAGTGCTTGATCCTTTAGTATGAGCATCCCCTTTTAGATTTTAAGCCATTCTCAATAATGGAGATCTTTGAAGGTGTTCACTAACATTTTATCTTGTAGTTGTTCACCAACTAGGCAACCTATTCTCACCAAATTTTTAATAGAGGATGCAAATCATCTCAAGAGGGTCCACCTAAAATTTTAGAGCTCCACCAGTTGTCGAGAACCAATCGACATCCTCTTGTCGATTGCATAAATTCAATTACCACCCTAATGACAACTAGACCTTGACAATAGACAGAGACTCCTAATTAGTTGTAGAAAGGTTATTCTAAGGAGAATTCAATTGATGATGATCATTTTCCCCAACTATTGATGCCCCATACACATTGGAGTGTAGCATAGAATTATAGGACACCATTAATTTATATTTGTAAAGGAATTCTTCCATTTGAGGACCCTCTTGTAGACCCCTCCTAGAGGGCCTTTTGTAAAGGAAATAATATTATTGCAATAACATAATTTCTTCAATATTTTGATATGGTGTTCTAATTTCATGTTATAGCTAGGTTAAAGCTAAAGCCTAGCAAAGAGGAGCTATTAAACTAAGGAGAAACTAGATCTATCCAGAGCATTGCAGAGAGAAGCTAGAGCTTAACAAAGAATAGCTATCCAGAGTCCAACATAAAGGAAATATTTAGAATTTGGTTAGGGAGAACCATCTAATGTTCTGGTAGGAGGAGCTCATAGTTTTGAGCAGTGCATAGATCAAACCAAATAGAATACATCTCATAGTAGCAAGGAGTGACATAATGTAATGCTCATCAAAATATTCTACATGGTACACACAACAAGCCTTGATCCATATAAGGTGATGAGACGAGCATTATGTGATGAGCAAGCATCTAATGTCCAACTAGCAAGTGTAATGCAGGTCATTGTAGTGGTAATAATATGATTTAGTTGCATGCAAACCCCCACATAAAGTTAGGATTTAGCCTAGAATAAACTACTAAAATTGAATTCCAGTGCAACTAGCAAGCTATAACATCCCTTCTGTTTTGCTATTTATATGCTTGCTTTCTCCTTTAGAATGAGATACCATTGATAAAATTTTGTAAGTGCAGAAGCAAGTAATCACCTTAAAACAAGCAAACCAGAAACACATGGTACCCTCCTAGAGAAATGGTGGAAGTAGTCCGTATAAGGTAAGGAGGGACATGATGCAAATACAACCCTCATGAGTATATAGAAGCTCACAAAAGTATACAATCATGTAGTTGCATCCATTTAGATAATCTTACACTTAAGATAGGTGTTCTTACTATAATATTGCTAAATTGGTGTTTGGTAGAAGTCAAAACCAATCATACTTTAAAGAAAAATTTATATAATATATAATATCTATATATAATATAAATGGAGATGGGAGAAATAAATAAATATATATATATATATATATATATATAAAGCAAAAAATCCCATGTCTCGTCTAAAGGAGAAGAAAGGGATCACATCAAGGCAAAGGGAAATTCAGATTGGAGGGGAGATTGCCGCTCCCTTGAGGATGCCCCCCAACACTAGAGAAATAAATAAATAAAATTATTTATATAATAAAAATATAATAAATAAAATATAAAAATTGAGAGGGCAAACAATTAATTTAAAAATAAATAAATTGCTATATGAGTCACTGACCATTCATGTTCTATTAAGCCACCATTTGGCACGTCAAAGGAAGACTATTTGTATGGACCATTACACTTGTCGAACAAATATTAAAGTAGGAGTTCTATTTAAAGGATTGATGAAAATAGTTTGGGTATCAGGTATTCTCCCTTGGAAAATTTATCTGCATTATCGACGGACAAACGGTAGTGGAAGAGCATTTGTGGTAGAGCGAAACTAATTTGGAAACCCTGTCCGAATATATTATATTAGCTCTTAATTGTGATTTGTTGCAGTGTAAATTGGGAGAATGTTTCATGAGAAGTTTGTCTAATTAATGGAACTGTGAACTTAATAACACAGTGATAACATAACATAAATGGAGAGAATGTTTCCTTGTGAAGTTTACCTTACAACGCAGTGATAGCATAACATAAATTAAGAGAATATTTTCCTTGTGAAATTTGCCTAATAAAATTAATGGAGTTGTGAGCTTGACAACACAGTAGAAGTAGATGATATAACATAAATTGTTTCTTTGACAAGCTTGCCTGATAAAATTAATGGAGTGGTGAACTAAAATAGATGTTATCATAACATAAATTGAGTGAATGGGAAATTTTTCTAATACAGTTAATGAAGTTGTGAGCATAATAACATATTAGAAATGGATGATAATATAAAAAATTGAAAGTGTGTGAATATCATGCCAAATTTTACATCCAAATTAAAGGATTAGTAAATAGCAAAACCTATTGACATCTAATCCAAGGTATCTCATGATTGTTCTATTGGGTTGATTAACTTCACTATGTTCAAAGCATTGTAGTGCGTGCAGTTTTTCCGTCACAATAGTTTAGGTAAGCCTCTTAACATCATGGAGTTGTACGTAGAATATCGTATATTTTATATTTAATAGATATAATATTTAACTTTAGGACTTAAATAAATGATATATATATCTTTAAAAGTCAATATGTGAAACTTGATTTTTGAAACAAAAAGTTTAAAGTAGTTTTATCTTATATACTTGGTCAAGTTTATGGGAATAATTATAGAATTTCTTTTAATAATTTTAGGTGTATCATATGATTTTACCCTTTTTGATAATTTTTCTTTTAAAATTATATACTTAGTATGATAATTCTAGCTTTAAAAATCCGATAATGAGTGAATGAAAATAATGAAGAATGAAAGGATTAAAGTTTATCTAAAAGAGACTTCTTATTTTATATATACATATATATAGTAATCAATTTTTATTATTGTGTTTACCATAATCCTGTCATCATTAAATGTTGAGATTTATTTTTACAAAAATCATGTGGTTAAAATAATATTTTCTACCCAAAGTATAGTTTCATAGAAATTTACAAAGTTTATGATACTTTATGAATTTTGTAATTATAGTGTCACTATTGTTTTAAATTGTTAAGTTAGTTTATGTCCTTTTTGGTTTTAAAAAGGGAAAAATAGAATACAAAATATTTAAAGTTAAAATTCCTTTTATGATTTCATCCATATTGTAGAATTACAATTATAGCATTATTGTGAACATGCTTAAATGTTATATAATAAAAATAAATCTTGAAGAGATTTTTGGAACCTAGAAACACCTCAATATCATGAAATTAGAAAACCTCCTTAGGTTAAAATATGAAAATACCTCTTGAAATATGAAAAATAAATATGTTTCACCAAGATGGGTGAACCTTCATTTTTGATGAATCATCAAGGCAGATGAATAATCACCTAGCATCGGTAGGTTGCAAGTGAAAACTATCCATGATTTGGCAGTAGCCATTTTCTAGCAAACTTGCTCAGGACAAGGGGTTCTTCAACTAGGAAGTAAAAAAAGGAAGAATGGGATGCCCTTCCAGGCTATCACTATGAGGGGTCTCACGTACACTATTCATCTAGGGAATTACTAGCAGTAAGCTGACTCTAGAAGATGCTAGAATATGGAGGTAGAATGTCCAATGATAAGATGCTATGGGACGTCTCATCATTAGTTGCAAACAGGACCTAGGATACCTAGACTCAAACCAGATAATTTATGCACCCTAGCAAATTACATAAGATGATGGACTCTAACTAGGCACTAGGCATATGAACAGAGAGGGAGAGGATGAGTAGTGGGAAAGGAGAGAAGATGGGCGAGCGAGTGGAGGATGGTCACAGAGTGAAAGCAGGTGAGAGGAGGGAGGATGGATGAATGGGCAAGGTTTCGGAGGACCTAAAGAAGATCCCCGATGCGACGGGCTATGGGATGGAGGGAAGGATACCCCTAACAAGCAAGGACTCCATATGACTCGTAATGGATCCTATGCCTAGGCTTTGGGTCAGGTGTCCTACCACTTTCCTCCATCCAGGAGCTTCACCCCTCAAGGGAGTATCTAGTCATTCTCAAAGACTTGATGAAAATCTATATAGAGATGGAGAAGTTCATGCTGATTGGGAAGTTCTTGGGGGATGCCCGGATATGGACACTATCTGCAGATGGGCTTCCTCCAAGTGGAAAACCAGTGGCAACATGGATATTATGGTCCTTTCTTGAGGTTTCTTTGCTATCCAGCTTAACAACTAGATGAACTTTTGCAACATCTTGGCTGGAGGGTCGTGGTTCCTAGGGTGTAGGAGCCTATTTTTCAAGAAATGGGGGGAGGAATTTAATCCTGAGACCCAAAACATAAATGTCACTCCGTTGTGGGTGAGACTTCCAAACATCCCCTTTCAATGTTGGAATGAGAATGTAATCAAAAGGATTGCTCGGTCCATTGGAGAGTTAGTTGCTTTTGATTCCTCCACCAAGGTCAGGTCCAAGATGGTACATGCTCGGTTTTGTGTTACTGCTAGCTTAGAAGTTGAGCTCCCCACTTTCATCAACCTATATAGAGGGAAAACTCTAATCAAAAGGTAACCTATTGAGTACAAAAATAAACCTGCCTTTTGCACTCATTTTTGTACTCAGGGGCATCTCCAGCCCCAATGCCCAAATATGAGGACTCAAAAGCAACGAGAAGAAGAGGCTAAGAGAGGAAACTAGAGGAACCAGGGTCCTAGGGCCAGCAACAAAAAGTCTCAACCATAACTCATTTTGCACAACCCTGCCCAATGATCCTATGACCAAACCAAGACTCCTTCTCAAGGTGAAGTTGAAGTTGAACAGAGGGATGATTATCTCCCACCCTCTATGGACTATGAGGAACCTAATAAAAATCTTGAGCAATAATACATGCATGTAGAAGCTCCCTCACCAAGTCGAAACTAGCAAGAGGATCCTTCAAAACCCAAAAAAAAAAAAAAAAAAAAAAAAAAGAGAAAAAAAAGGAAAACAACAAAAAAAAAACAAAGAAAAAAAAAAAAAAAAAAAAAAAAAAAAAAAAGAGAAGAAAAATCAAAAAAAAAAAAAAAAAGAAAAAAAAAAAAAAAAAGGGAAGAAAAAAAAAGAAAAGGAGAAGAGACAGAGAGGAGGGAAAAGATGGGCGAGAGGCAGAAAAAGGGAGGAAAAGGAAGGGAGAAAAAGTAGCGGGGAAAAGGGTGGACAAAAAAGAAAAGGGGACAAGGCATAAGGAGAAGGAAAAGAAGGAAAGAAAGGGAAAAAAAAGGGGAGGAAAGAAGAGAAAAGGAAGAGAAAGAGATGGGGGATGTGAAGTTGGGACCCAAAAATCAAGAATAAAAAAAAAAACTAGGTACTAGGCATACTAACGCTATACCCTAGCATGACATATGTACAAGCAATGATGGAAAATAAGGATGGCTCATAGGTTAGTAGAACCTATATCCTCTATGCTTGGGATGGGGAACTATGCGTTCACCCTTCTAGGTGTTATGGGCCCTAAAAGGACAACCCCCTACCGTGAACATAAACCTCTAGTAATGGATAAGTGCATGTTTACAAGATGGCACCAATTGCAGGATCTAGCCAATATCGACCACTCGAGAGATCATATGCAACGATCAATAATCTCGGAGTGAGTAACCTATACCGAGATACTAATTAAATTATTGGGTGATTAATAATTTAATCATGACTTTAGCTTCATTTGGAGTCAAAATTTTCTCTTTGTCATTCTAGTGAGTAAGACTAGAAGGGATAACCAGGTAAGATATGCCTAGGTTGTTACAGTTGGTATTAGAGCCCTAGGTTGTGAAACCCTAGGTCATAAAATTTATGTTAAGAATTGTCTTAAAAACTATGATAACCCAAAAATGATATAGCTCTTTTACATTTAGGTTAAATACAGGAACCTCCAAAATAATTGCTACTAATTTGCAAGAAGGACTTGTAGAGGGTCTGAGAAAGAGACCAAAAAGGATTGTTAGAGAGTTGAACGGGAAAAGAGTTGTAGAAACTCCTCGATGAATCATTAGAAAATAAAAATATTTTGCACAAAAAGAAGACAAAATGGCAAAAATGTTGCAATTAATAAAAGAACAATTAACTAAAAAAATAACATATGGAGTTGCAACAGGCACAAATGAGTGAGCACATGGAATAACAAAAGGTTCAACTAGCCCAAAAATAGGAAATAATAACTTAGCAGAAAAAAGCAATTGATAATTTGACTGAGTAAATAATCCTAAAAACATTAAGACAATTTGCTCGAGAGATCTAGTAGAAAGAAATTTGGTGCATAATTAAGCAAATAAATAAGGAAACTAGACATTTCTAAATTTGATGGTAAAGGTGATGGAGAGGTAGCTGAAAACTAGTTGAGTGAGTTTGAAGGATACTATTCTATTAAGCCCCTCTCATCAAAATTTAAAACAACATGGGCAGTGGCTCATCTGGGAGGGCCAACATTGGACTGGTGGATAACATACAAGAGAAACAAACAAGTTGAGGTTGTTGATGTACCCTGGGATACATTCCTAAAGGAATTTAGAGATAGATTTCTAACTCGATAATTTTATGTAAAAAAATTGTTGAGTTCACAAATTTACACCAAGAAAATATGTCAATTATAGAATATTATCAAAGGTTTGTGCAATTACTAAAATATTTACTTTACAATCGAAAGGAAGACTTTAAGGTACAAAAATTTATCATGGGTTTGCACCCAAGGATTGGATCCCTAGTTGGTATACTGAAACCTAAGGACTTTTTTGAGGCCTACGATTCAACATGGTATGAAGAGTTAAGTAAAGATAACAAGAATACCTATTATCCAAAAATAGATAAATATAGGGATGATCCTAAGAAGAGGAAGAATATGGGATCATTAAAATGGGGCAAGGACTAGTACAAAATGCCCAAGGATGGGGATCGATATAAATGTGATAATAGAAATAAGGATAGGGGAAGATTCTATAATAACGAAGGTCAACAATAGAAGAGAAACTCCATAGGCAAGAATGATAAAAATACCACAAATCAAGATTCAGGAAAAGGATTGCTACTTAGAACAAGATTGAGGAAAGCTGGAAGAACAAAGCTCCTACAAGTGGTTGTTATGTATATTCAGGAGATCATTATGCTAGCCAATACTCATAAAGATTGATAGGAGAAATGCAATTGAGGGATCAACCCATAAGATCTATGTAGCTACAGGTAACCCTACTCTCTCAGGATAAGCTATACCATTTCTATTGAAAGGAAAAATATGTGATAAGGAAGTATGTATTTTAATTGATAGTGGGGCTACTAATAGTTTTATATCTACTAGTATTTTGAAGGACATTCCAAAAAGGCCCGAGTTTATGGAAAATGGGTGGAAGGTCGATTATGGGTCTAGGAAGACCTACTCAGTCAATCAATTCTTGTTTGATCCCCAAATTGCTTTACCTCAAGGGAAAACTAGTTGGCACCTTTACGTAGCTCCCCTACATGCTTTTGACATTGTTTTAGGTGTAGACTAGCTTAAGGCACATAAATCCTTACTAAATTTTGAAGAAATATGGTTGGATTATACAAATGACTCTAAACAAAGAGTTCGAGTCCACTGTGGTTGAGACACTCTAGAACCCTACCTTCTGTCAGCCATGCAGATTAAAAAAGCCTTAAGAAAAAGGTGTAAAATTTATGTAGTCAAGATGAATAAATGTGAAGAAACCGATTCTAATTCAGGTTTTTTTCAACAATACCTAGTGTTAAATGAATTCAAGGATGTATTCCCTAAATATTTACTAGGTCTTCCACCTCAGAGAAGATTTGATTTCTCCATAGATCTCTTACCTAGAGCACCATCAATTGCTCGAACTCCATATAGAATGACTCCCATAGAATTACAAGAGCTCAAAACACAACTATAAGAATTGTTAGAAAAAGGTCATATCAAACCCAGTGTATCTCTGTGGGGTGCTCCAGTCCTCTTTGTGAAAAAAAATATGGGTCATTAATATTATGTATTGATTACTACATGCTAAATAAAATGATAGTAAAGTACAAGTATTCATTACCAAGAATTGATGACCTTTTCGATCAATTAAGAGAAAAAACCATATTCTGAAAAAATGACCTTACGTCTAGTTATCATCAACTAAGAATTAAAGAAGAGGATACCTACAAGACTACTTTTTGAACTAGACATGACCATTATCAATTTATAACTTTACCCTTTGGCTTAACAAGTGCTTTTTCCACATTTATGAATTTAATGAATAGTGTGTTTCAAGAATAGTTAGATTCATTTTTACTTGTGTTCTTAGATGATATTTTGATTTACTCTTGGACCAAAGGGGAGCATGATCAACACATGAGAATTATTCCAGAAATCCTTAGAAAGAATCAGTTATATGACAAGTTATCAAAGTGTGAATTCTACACTCCTCAGGTACAATATCTAGGGCATATAATTTCAGCTAAAGGAGTTATCATAGATCCCAAAAATATAGAAGCTATTATAGAATGGCTAGCCACCACAAATATCTCATAAGTAAGAAGTTTTATGGGAATGGTAGGGTACTACAAACGATTTGTAAAAGGATTTTTGAAGATTGCTTCTCCTATAACCAATCTGCAAAGGAAAGGGAGGACTTTTAAATGGATATCCCAATGTAGAATACTCAAAGAGAAGTTAACATCAATACCTATTCTCCAAATACCCGATCCAAACAAGTCATTCATAGTATGTACTGATGCATCCATAGAAGGCTTGGGAGGTGTTCTTATGCAAGGAGTTGTGGCTTATGAAACTAGAAAATTAAAGAAGCATGAAGTCAACTATGCCACCCATGATCTAGAATCGGCCAATGTAGCACATGCCCTTAAAATCTAGTGGCATTATTTGCTCATTAAACCCTTTAAACTGAAGACTGATCACCAAAGTCTAAAATACATTTTCATGCAACCCATGTTGAATGCAAGACAATGATGTTGGGTAGAATTTTTAGCTGAGTATGATTTTGGGATTGAATATATATAAAAGGAAAAGAGAATAAGATAACAAATGCACTCATAAATGCACTCATCATAAGAAGACATATAACTACCATGACATAGTGTCAGTATGGATTGACCAAGAAAATTAAATAACTGCAAAGGATCGATGAATTATGTATACAAAATCGAGCTCAAGTCGATCAAGGATCTAACAGGGATTTTAAAGTCAAGGAGGACCTATTATATTTCAAATATAGAGTGGTTGTTCCAAATAATGAAGAGACTAGAAAAATAATCCTACAAGAAGCACATTGTGCCCCATATTTTGTGCATCAGGGGGTAGCAAAGATGAGTGAGGATTTGAGAAAGGACTACTATTGGCTTGGAATGAAAAGGGACATAATTTTTTTTTTGGTAAAATGTTTGGAATGTCAAAAAGTCAAGGCTGAGCACCAACATCTAGGAGGATGATTATACCCTTATGAAATTCCTACACAAAAATGGTAAGTCATCTCTATGGATTTCATAGTCGACCTACCTCAAACACGATTTAGGCATGACACTATTTTGGTTGTAGTAGATAAGTTGACCAAGGTGGCTCATTTCATACCAGGGAATGTTCATGATGATGCACCTACTATAGCGAAGAAATTTACTAAAGAAATAGTGTGTATGCATGGCTTTCCTGAGGTAATCATATTCAACATAAATTCTTAATTCACATCTAAATTTTGGAAAGCCTTGCATCGATATTGGGGTAGAAAGCTCAATATTAGCACTGCATATCATCCTAAAAATGATGGGTATACTGAGAGGGTTAATCAAGTACTAGAATATATGTTAAGTATGTATTGTATGGATCACCAGAGCAAGTGGGAGGACTATCTCTTTTTGGTAGAATTTGCTTACAAAAATAGTTATCATGCTACATTGGGCATGGCTCCATTTGAAGCCCTATATGGATGTAGGTGTAGAACTTCCCTATCTTGGGATAATATGGAAGATAAAGAAATGATTGAACCAAATACTGTGAAACAAATGGAGGAACAACTAAAATAAATCTGCCAATGGCTCAAGGAAGCCACAAATCGCCAGAAGAGATGTTGATATTAAAAGATCACCTAGAGAATTTTTTGTAGGTGATAAAGTTTTCTTAAGATTTAAACCTTCCAAAAGTTTAATAAAATCTACCAAACTCAGTCCTAGGTTTGTAGGACCATTTGATATCATTGACAAAATCAGTCTAGTAGCCTATAAATTGGCCTTGCCACCCAATTTGTCTAAAATCCATGACACTTTCCATGTGTCCCTCCTCAAAAAGTATGTAGCAGATCCATCACATGTGTGGGATGTTTCTCATTTGCAGATGTCGGACCCTCACCTCATTGAAGTCCACCCGATCAAACTCCTTGGATTTAGAACCAAGCAACTCAGAAAAAGAACTGTAGATCAGTGTAAGGAAATGCCACATGGGAGGATATGATAATTTCCCTATTTTTTTGACTAAACATTGATATATATATATACATGCATTTTTTATTTTTTTTTAATGATTGAATGGACATTTTATGAATGCAACATGTTATTGAGTATATGTTTCTGATATGAAAATGCATAGTTCTCCTTTATCTCTTTATGTTAATACTAACACAAAGGAATGTGTTTATTCTTAGTGGGGGAGAATGTAACATCCCTCCTATTTTGCTATTTATATGCTTGTTATCTCCTTTAGAACGAGATACTACTGATAAAATTTTGTGTGCAAGAGCAAGTAATTGCCTCAAAACAAGCAAACCAAACACATATGGTACCCTCCTTTTGGTGGAAAGGTGGAAGTAGTCTACATAAGGTAAGGAGGCACATGATGCAAATACAACTCTCGTGAGTACACGAAAGCTCACAAAAGTATACAATCATGTAGTTGCATCCATTTAGATAATCTTACACTTAAGATAGGTGTTCTTACTATAATATTGCTAAATTGGTGTTTGGTAGAAGTCAAAACCAATCATACTTGAAGAATATATATATATATATATATATATATATATATATATATATATATATATATATATATATAGAGAGAGAGAGATGGAGATAGGAGAAAACAAATAAAAATAAATAAATGATATATATAATAAGAATATAATAAATAAAATATAAAAATTGAGAGGGCCAACAATTAATTTTAAAAAATAAAATTGCTATATGAGTCACTGGACGTTCATCTTCTATTAAGCCACCATATGGCACGTCAAAGGAAGGCTATTTGCATGGACCATTACACTTGTCCAACAAAGATTAAACCAAGAGTTCTATTTAAAGGATTGATGAAAATAGTTTGGGTATCAGGTATTTTCTCTTGGAAAATTTATATGCATCATCGACGGACAAGCGGTAGCAAAAGAATATCTATGGTAGAGTGAAACCAGGTTGGAAACCCTATCCAAGTATATGATATTAGCTCTTAATTGTTATTTTTTGTAGTGTAAATTGGGAGAATGTTTCTTGTGATAAATTAAGATAATGTTTTCCTTGTGATATTTACCTAATAAAATTAATGGAGCTATGAGCTTGATAGCACAATAGAAGTAGATGATACAACATAAATTGTTTCTTTGAGAAGCTCGCCTGCTAAAATTAACAGAACGGTGAACTAAAATAGATGATACCATAACATAAATTAAGTGAATGGGAAATTTGTCTAATACAGTTAAATAAGTTGTGATTATAATAACACAATAAAAATGGATGATAATATAACAAATTGAAAGTGTGTGAATAATTTAATTTGAAAGGTTGAATGTGTTTTTTCTTTCAGTAAATGTATATAAAAATCTAGTAATATTGAGGATGTATCTCAAAATATTGAAGTTTATTAAAATGAAATCCTTTTGTGTAATAAGGGCAAGGATGATTTTTCAAATCGCAAAAAATAGAATTGTAAAATGCGAAGGATTAGGGCTTTTTCTTGAAAAACATCTCATCTTTTAGGAGTCGTATCTTCGCGAATAGTTATCCAATTCAGTTGATTCTTGGACAAACTTGTGCAAAATTTGAATATATTTAAAATGAGTGATCATATGCAGTAATATGAGCAATATTGAGGGATATACAACCCTATGAAGTCAACCATCCAGAACAAGGGCAATGACGATTTTCAAGTCATGAAAAACAAAATTGTAATTATTTTTCAACTAGGTTTCGAACAATGGGAAGATAAATGAAGGGCTAGGACTTTAGCGAGGTAATACATTCTATCTGGACAAAGAATTTTTAGCTAAGTTCTTTTTTCCCTTTCTTTATCTTAGAAATTTTGAATGGAATTTTTATAAAGTTTTTATCAAATATTATATTTGTTATAGAACTTTCTGATAAATTTCATTAGGTTTTGAGATTTAGTTTCCTTTCCATGGATCGATTTATAGTTAAATCCTTAGAATAATCCCTAGTGGTAGAGGTTAGTGAGCACACCTTAGAGAGATCCTCATTACTCCAATATAGAGCAGTTTTTGGTAAATTTAATGGGTATTGGCCAAGGGCTTCAACCTTTAGAAAATGGGTTGACAGGAGTTGGAAGTCTCCAGGAGTGATTCTATCATTTATTCCCAAGGGTTTGTTCCTAACCATTTTTTTTTCTAGGGAAGAAAGATAAAGAATCCTAAAATGGGGTCCTTGGTTTATGGGATGAGTAGGGCTCTTCCTTACCCGTTGGTATGAAGACTTTTCACCTAAAAATGTAAATTTATCCCTAGTACTAGTCTAGGTAAGAATGTTTGGATTACCTATTGAATTTTAGGAAATAGATACCTTCAAGGCAATAGGTAACACTCTAGGATAATTCCTTGAGATTTCAGATACAACAAAAGATGGATTTTTGGCTATTTATGCTCGAATTTTGGTTATGATTGATATAAGTAAAGCTTTACCAGAATTAATCATTCTTAAGTATGGGGATAAGATGTGGACCCAAACTATAGATTATGAAAACATATATTTTATATGTAGAATATATCATGAGGTGGGATATATTGAGATATCATGCCCTAAGAAGAGGCCATCAAAATCATTTGTAGAAAATTGTAAGAGAAATTTACAAATGGGTATGGATAAAGATGGTTTTCAACTTCCAAAAAATAGATCTAGGAAAATAAAAGAAAATGAATAGTGGAGACCAATAAGAAAGGATACTGGAATAAATTCCAATTATTTTGAGGCTTTAGCCTATGAAGAAAAAATAGATCAAAACTTAGAGGACACTAGACAATTTTTCAACATATTAGCAAGGAACTGTCTATTCAATATGATCATAATTTATGAACATTTCCTGATGAACACAAGGAATGTGTTTCATCATATTTTGAGGATTCTCTTGAAGTACCATGCACCATTCAAGAGGAAATAATTAGTAAAGAGAATGTATTTTTAGAAGGTAATACCTCTACCATTAATAAGAAAATATAAGAAAATGAGCAGGATAAGTCAAAATCTTCTATAATAGAGCCAAGAGAGGATAAATATATTGAAAAACATGGTGAAATAATATTGAGTAATAGAATAATAAGACCTACTCCTGATATAGGCAAGGAAAAAAGAGGAAAACCATAAAATTATCAAGCAATATCTAGGGAAGCAAGAGCTAACATAGAGAAAGGAACACAAACTAAGTTGTTTGAACTTCTCTTTACCAAAAAACAAAATGATATTGGTAATACACAAGAGGAGCCAAAATCCCCTAATAATACATGATTATCATCTCATGTAATATAAGGGGTGCTAATTCCTTCTAAAATTATAGGTGTATTAGGGACCTATGTTTAAGTAATAAACATGATATTCTCTGTATCCAGGAAACTAAAATGACAAAAGAAGAAGTTTTAAAAACTATGAAAGTAGTTTGGGCAATATGTGAAAGGGATGTTATGGATTCTGAAGGAGCAATAGGGAGAATTCTAACTTTTTGTAATCCTTCTAGAACCTCTTGTGTAACTATTCATAATACTAGGCATTGGATATCCTCTTTAGTCACTTGCTAATTTGCTAATATTCGCTTCATCCTTATCAATGTGTATGGTCCTACAACTCAGTCGAGTAGATTAGAATTTTGGAGTGGAATTGAGGCCTTTATGATAAGTAAAGACCAATAAACCCATTTCATGATCATTGGAGATTTTAATGCCATTACCAAGATGAATGAAATTTTTTGGGGAATTAGGAAATTGATCCAAAGTATGAGAGATTTATCAGCTTTTATTCAAAACAACAATATTTGTAAAGTTGAGTTTGAAGAAGAAAACTATACTTGGACCAAAAATAGGAGAGGCCAGAACGTAATAGTAGTAGAAAAATTAGATAGATGAATTCTCTTAGATCATTGGATAGATGAAGGAACTTGTGCTAAAATTAATACCTTAACTATGATTGGTTTAGATCATTGGCCAATAAGAGTTAAAATGGTGGTTAGTGAATTCAAAAAATATCGTATTTTAAATATGAGCAGATATGGGAAGACCATCCCCAATTTATTGATATGATAGCTCAAACATGGAATTATTTAGGTAATGGTTGGTTTTACGTTCCTCTAAACCAAATTAAATTCATGACATCTAGATTAAAATAATGGAACAAGAACACCTTTGGAAATATTTTTGAGAAGAAAGAAAAACTAAAATATAAACTTTCAAAACTCCAAAAAAGTGATGAAAATAATACAAGCTTAGAGGAAAGGGAGTTTCTTAGTGAATATCATAATATTTTGAGTAAGGAAGAGAAATTATGGAGATTAAAATCAAGATATATTTGGTTAAAATAAGGAGATAAAAATACAAAGTTTTTTCATAGGATGGCTATAGTACAAGATCTTCTTATAGAATTGGTAGGATTAAATCAATAGAAGGGGTTTGGATTGAAGATCAGAGTGAAATCATAAAAGAGGCTAAGTCATTTTTTCAAAATATTATAGATTCAGAGGAGACCAAAGTTCTTATTGATAAACTTATTCAAGATGTTACTTTAGTTAGAACAAATGAAGATAATAGGAAACTGATGGATCCTATTTTTTATTTTAATAAGGATAAATCCCCTAGTCCAGATGGGCTCTCTGTAACTTTTTACCAACATAATTGGGATATAGTGAAGGATTATTTATTGGTGGCAGTGGAACAGTCTCGGGTAAAACAATACATTCTTTATAAAATAAATGCAACTTATCTTACCCTAATTCCAAAAAATAATGATGCTAAATGGTTTGATTATTTTAGACCCATAAGCCTATGTAATATAGCTTATAAGATTATTTCCAAAGTGATGGCGAATATATTAAGGCCATTGTTAAACAAAATCATTACAGAAGAGCAAGGAGGTTTTGTGAAAGGGAGACAAATTTTGTATGGGATTATAGTAGCTCATGAAGTTATACATTCAAAAACTTCAAGAAAAGAGAAATCTATGATCTTAAAACTTGATATGAGTAAAGCCTATGATAGGGTTAAATGGAATTTTCTTTTTGTAGTTTTAGATAAGTTTGGTTTTGGGAATAAATGGGTTAGATGGATTAAAGCTTGTGTCTCTACAATTTCTTATTCAATTTTGGTCAATGGGTTAGTGACAGAATCTTTTAAAGCTAAGAGATATCTTAGACAATTATTTGTTCATTATTATGACAGAAGTTTTGAGTAGCAACTTAAATAAGGCTTACAAATAAGGGTTTATAAGTGGACTTAAGGTTAGTAATAACATCGATAACATCACCCATCAATAGTTTGTAGATGATACAACCCTTTTTGGAAGGGCAAGGATAAATGAGGTCAGAGCTTTGAATAACTTTTTAAAAGAGTATGAAAGTGCTTCAGGACAAAAAATTATTAGGACAAAATCCAAAATTTACTTTCTTAACACTTATGCTAATATCAAAGCAAGATTTTAGGATCCCATCCTAATGTTATTTTGTAATTCTCATTATTATGTAATGACCCACTTCCAACATGGGGGATTGTTAGCGTAACATATATGTGCTATGTCATTTTTCATTATTGGCATACACTTAAGCGTTCCTTGTTTAAGAATTGTTAGGGGAGGTTATGCAAAAGTAGTTGGTTGGTTCAACTACTCAAACCAACCAACTTGATTGTATTTAGTCCCAACTATTTTCAATGCATTGTGACTGCTTGCATTTCAATATGGTACCAGAGCCAAGTGCGTAGCGGGCGAAGGAGGGGCATGATTCTGTAAGGTGGTGAAGGCAAAATATAGGTAGACATATCGATAGACCGATATTGGGCAACTAGCATAAATAAATATTGAGCAGTTGATAGAGAGATCGAGACCGAGTGGTGGACGCAGACTGAGATCGGGCAGCTAACACAGATCAAGACCGAGCAACTGACAGAGAGATAGAGATCATGTGGCTAATGCAGATTGATACTAGGCAGTACACATGGCAGACACAGAGACCTGATGCTGAATCAGATACAGAACACACATGGCAGACACACAGAGACCTGATGCTGAATCAGATACAGAACACACATGGCAGACACACAGAGACCTGATGCTGACTCTAACACATGACACATAGATCGAAATGAGGTAGTATATGTGGTAGACAAATACGTAGTGTGATGTGTCCAAATTATATTGGTTGGAGAGGGGAGGCAAAATAAGGGCTTGATTTCCTGAAGGAAATCAAAACAATATGCAAGAGCAACCATTTTTTAACCGCTTCTTACCTATTTTCTAATGCATGTGGGATAAAGCATATTTTTTTTGTTTCTTCACAGTGCACATAGAAATAAATCATGACGACTTCCATTTCCCTCTCATAGGGTGTTGTATCTTGGTTGGTTCCTATGTTTGTGCTAAGATATTCCTCCTCACACAGGTTCTGGGTTCCAATCCCGCAAAGGTGGATAGTTTTTTTCCTTGTGTTTCTCGCAAGGTCTAAAAGGCACGTCGTATCATGTTTATTTTAGTGGCTTGTGTATCCATGGTGGTTTGGCTATAGTCAATAGTGGGTGAGGTCGGGGGTTCCAACCCCACCTACGTCAGTGAGAAAAAAACATTTTTTTTGTTGACAACAAAAACAAAAGTTGCTAAAAGTTGCTTAAAAGTTGCTAAAAGTTGCTTGACAATAATTTTTTGCTAGCCAGGAAGTTTTTTGAGCACCGAAGGGCCCTCTGGATAATTTTTTTCTACCAAAGCACACAAAAGGACTATTTTTGAGGTATTCTTCACATACTTCATTTTTTTTCCTTTTCCATGCAGTTTTTTTTGGAGTGATAAGTTGTGTCTTCTAGATTTGGAAAGGTTAATTTTTTTTCCATTGTTCATTTTGCAATTGAAAGGGGGGATCCTTTAAGCATTTTATTTTTGAAAAAATTTAAGAAAAATGGGGGAATAAAATTGTGGAGATTGAATGTGTTTTTTCTCCACATTGGGATTGTGATAGGTGCATTTTCGGTGGAAACCGACACCTCAAGTAGTTACAAATTTATGGGTATTTGTGGTTGTTTTGCATTTAAATTTCTTGTTTCTTGCATTAAAAATCACACAAATAAAAACAAAGGAATCAAAAGAGAAAATACCCCAAATTTATAACCCTATTTGTGCAATTTATTGCACCATAGCGTTCGGTATATACGATACCTCTAGTCCACATTTACAGGTGAAGTTGTCATGCTTGGACTAATGTATCTAATGCCTAATATAGTGTAGACACATAAAATGTGTCATGTTTAGGGAAACTACTCATATAGGCACATTCATAAGTCATATAACATAACCTTGGGCCTTCCAAGCATCAAAAGTGGTTCTCATCACTCATCTAGGGCATTTTTAGGCCCATCCAAGCTTAGACGCTCAAGCCTAGAGCAACCAAACCTTAGCCAATAAAGCTTAGAGTGGCTAGAACTTAGCCACTACAGATGATGGTGGCCAAATCTTAGTAACTGAAGACAACAACGACCAAGCCATTAAAAGCATTTTGTTGACAAACAGGCCTAATCAGGGGTGGAAGTGGCAGTCTGCATGCAATAAAGGTGACCGGGAGTAACTTTGCATTCCTCTTCATGACCAGTTCACATGGAAGACTTGAGTTTGAATTTAGACTTCAGTTAACTGGTATTTAAACATAGAAAAGACAAAATATTCTCATGCTAACATTCACTACGCATGAGGGATTCAATCCTAGGGTTTTGAACATAGACTTTAGGGTTTCACACACTTTAAAAGGTGCAAGCCTAGAGGCACCAAGAGAGGAAAATGGACATGAAGATCACAATTATTACAGGAATGCATTAGATCATTAAGGAGAGCTTTCAAGACTTGGAGAGCTTCCTTTGGATGTCATCTTTACAATAAAGCCCTGACAAATTGGAGAATCTTTGAGGAGTGACAAAGAGCTTGCCATTGGAGGGTTTTACCACATACAGGATATTCAACACATTGAGCAAAGTGACCACCATTTCAACATCAGATACAAGCTTTGATCCATAGCTTTGGGGCAAAGAGAACGAGATTCACTTTAGCGGCCGATGTCATGGATAGTGGCCCGTAGGCCTAGCTTATGGTTTTAGACATTAGTTTCATTACTTTGATTTCTTCATATTTGCATATCATTAGCATAGAATTATTCATTCACATTCATAGCATTAGTTCCATTTGCACTTATTTTCATTTGAGTATATTCATTG
This sequence comes from Wollemia nobilis, assembly GCA_028583015.1. Taxonomy (NCBI): domain Eukaryota; kingdom Viridiplantae; phylum Streptophyta; class Pinopsida; order Araucariales; family Araucariaceae; genus Wollemia; species Wollemia nobilis. The sequence goes on from JAQPPZ010017092.1 coordinate 8,431,235, forward strand.
CTAACAACCTCATCCGAGGAGGCAATCTCGAACATCTAAACGTGTGTTGTGTTTCATTGCTTACAGGGTCATAGGGTCATTGGACACATCTACAACATACGAGGCAAAGAGATCCCTCTAGGAAATAGATCTGGAGAAGGAGGCAAATGTAAACCTCATAGATTTCCATGTGCAAAATTAGGAATCTTGTAAAAGCGCACCATCCCTTGCAAGGGGACTCCTTCCTCAGTTTTAGTTCATTATATCAAAATGGGTATCCCTAAGAGGGACCGACATGCAACCGGGTTTTAATAAAAATAAAGAGATCTATCTTCGTTACTTTCGTGTTATATGCTTTTTCATGGTCCTTCATTTCATTTTGGGTATAATATTGCAAGTAGAGTAAAGCAGTGCGTGCATCCTGGGGTCACTATAGATGACGATCATGGTGGGAAATCCACTAATTTTTCATTTTTTTGCCTAGAAACTGACTTAGTTTTGTGTGCAAGTTTGGCCACTCTAAGTTATAACAACCAAAAATTAGCCGCTCTGATCTACAATAGCCAACAACCTTAGCCGCTCCTGCTAACAACGACCATAAATCATATGCTCTAGTCGACAATGGCCAACATTGAAGTGCAACAGAGGACATGACCTTGGTTCACTGAGATGGATTAGAAGTTGGTATAGCTTTTCTGGTATTTTATAGTTTTTTTCTTGCTTTTGTTTGTCTAAAATAGTGAACTTAAGAAACATTTCAATTTGGAAAACTGAAAGAATGAAATAGAAAGAACTTGCATCTTGCACATCTTAGATCTTATTTTAGATTTCTATTAGGCATTGCTAGGAACAACAACTTTTTCTTGTAAAGTTTGCCCTATAATCCAATGTGCTAGACATTGTATGTTGTTTTCTTGCTTTGAGGCCCTTCTAGAGGCCGTAGCTACACAGAATAAAGTGCGTCCATACAAATCATAGTAGTTCATGCATCTTTCTAAAAATTGAAACGTCTTTTATATTTAGGCATATAGGAAAGATTCATTGCTGCTATATGATGCATTTTGCTTTACGCAAGCTTAAAATGAACACCACACACATACACATCATTTAAATATTAGGGAGTTGGATTTCATCACCGACCCTCAATTCAGTCCGGTGGCATTGTAATTCATCTCCTTCCACCGGCTTGCCCCCTAGAGCTTCCTAGAAATGGATTGAGGAACTTACTTATAGTGGTACTAAGTTACTTGTGCTCAAACTATCTCCCACTATTGGAACATTCATTGGTTCATAGTGGAAGAGCTAGGAGAACCCCCCACTGGGACTTCAGTGGTGTACCCTAGCATATTTTGGAAAAATCATGTTTGGTATGGGTGTACTTGATTATCACTATGGATGAGTCTTCTCATTTTTAATCCAAAAACAAGAGCAAGAAATCAAAGGAACAACAAATCATCAAAATACAACAAACAGTTTAGGGCACACTTAAATTGATAATCAAGATAAACATTTGGTTGGTATTGTTTGCGTACATTGAATTTCAACACAAAAGACAAATTCCTAAAAGCAAAATGGTCAAAACAAGAAGTAAATACCTCGGTCTGATACCGAAGGAGAGTCTGAAGCAGCCCATACCCATAGGTGAAGTTGTAGTCATATTGAACGACCTATCTGCAAGACCATGAGACGTAGGTATGCGATCCTAAGGGGTGATAACTCAACCCTTGGGGGTTCTCCTCGAGAAAACCCAAGTAGGGAGCCACATCATAGAACCAAGTCACCTAAACAAATAGAGGCTTCAAGGCCATCCTCATCAAGGAGACATGAGGGGACCTCAAAGGCCTCCTCTAAACACACATAAATCTCTCAAAGACATGAGGTGGCTTCAAATGCTTCCTCCTCACATAGACATAAAGAAATTTCTAAAGCTCACTCTTCACATAGGGATGATGAGGTTGCTACATATCCATACTCATGGAGAAAGCATGTGACCATAAAGCATTTTTCATCAAGAGGGCACACAAGAGTTACAACACCTCAAACTTCACATGAGACACATAGAACAACTCTGCCCACTGAAGGATAAGAAATTAGAAAAACATCATTTCATAGGCATCAAATAGAAGATACCCTTCACACAAGAGGAAGGATTCCCATATACTATTAGGTCATTGGAGTGAATGGCACCCCACAGGATCAGCCATAGAAAACAATACAACTGGATGAGTTGGATAGGTTTCATCAGAGGCCAACTCAAAGAACCATAGTTACTGAGAACTTTGCATTTGGAAGTTCACTAACTATGAATTCTAAGCATACTTCTCAGTCTGGGGGTGCCTCAGAGTGACCTTGCAACAAACATACAAAATCTGATCATGAAAACACTCAAACATACACTGAACAAGTTACACTAGCTAGCAAGAGTAGAGACACAGTGGAAACCTCCTCGAGGAATCTATGCATCAAAACCACCGAAAAAAGATTAGACAAGCATGAGTCTTCTATGGTAGCACATGTTGATTGTATATGATGGTTAGATAATACCTTACGCAAAGAGTGAGAGCTTATGGAAGCTCTTGAACATGAAAAGCAAGAGAAAAAATTTTGCACCAACATGAGTAACGTTTGAGATAGCAATCTGAGCAGCTAGCTCATATCAACCACCAACAAAATGGTAATAATCATCAAAGAGGGAAACATACTAACTCACCAAGAGAAAGGTACATTAGACAAGAAGGAAATCTACAATAAAAGCACCCTCCAAACCATGATCAAAATCCAAATAGGGGAATGGGTAAACCTAATAGATCAGGAGTAGACACCTCCTGAATCCCCTCGTAGGAGGGAAGAAAATGGAGAAAATTAGGTGGATAGGGGGTTACCTCCATTACCACCATGAGGGGGCCTACAAGAAGAGGAACTCCTCACCTCAAAGGTATTCCAAGCACTTGCTGAAAATATGAAGTCATTTGAGAAATAAGAGACGACCGGGAACAAACCAACATTGAGCAAAATACATAATCAACCATTGTGCCCATCGGTTCCTAGCCCTGCGTATCCTAAGCACTTTGAGATGCCTAGGTTAGAAAATTTTAAGGGTGAAGAGGATGCACAAGAGCATGTTACCAATTTCATCAATGCATGTTTTTATATTGAAGACAATGATGCTCTTATGCTAAGGATATTCATCATGACATTTTCAGGCGCTGCCATCCAATGGATCAACCAATTGTCCAAGCATAGCATATCCAATTTTGAACAACTAGTAAATAATTTTCTAAAGCATTTCTCCTTTGGTGCTAAGAATAAGGTGAACCTGTTAGACATGGCCAATTTGAAACATTATGATGATGAGCCAATAATGGATTATGGGAATAGATGGAGAAAGATCATGGCAAAACTATCATTCTTCGTCCCCACAGAAGAGATTGTATGCATGTTCACCAAGAGTTTTTCTAAATACATTTCCCTCTTGCTACAACTTCAAAAATATCCCTCATTTGAGGAATCCTTGACATAGGCCAAACTCATTGAGGACATAAAAGTAGATGAGGGAACCATCAAATTTTGAACCAAAAAGGAGTGGAAAAAAAATGACAAAAATGGCAAATACAAGCAGAAGCAGGCAAACCCAGCAATAGTTAATCAAGTGGTGTTGGTTGTACCTAAGTATGGGGCTATGTAGCAACACCATAATTATCAATAACATCCCCCACCAGCCAATTATGATCAAAATAACAATCAGGAGAGAAAAAATAATGTAAACCCCCTCGCAACTTTACACCACTGATAGAATCAATGCAATCAATATTCAACCAATTGAGCGAGGCGAGAAAGATCAGATTTCCTGACATACCTCTTATATATCCCAACCATCCTAAGCCAAAAGGATATAGGGAAGATCAATTTTACCCTTATCATAGGATACCACATCATAACATTGAGGTTTGCAATGGTTTCAAGCACCAAGTGCAAAACATAATTGAGGTGGGAGAACTTAAAGTTGAAAACCCATTGGCTCTAGATAACAAAGATATGGGCATATACAAAAACCCGCTACAAAATTATGATGCCCCTAGAGGGCAAGGGGGCCAATTCAATAAGGTCCGAATTGATACACCTACCCACAAATGCATTGGGATGGCATAAATTGTCAATGTAGCAACTAGAAGTAGATGGTATGGTTAACCACAACCTCCTGCAATACCCATTAATTTCCTAGCTACACCTAGGAAGAGACAGGGGTAAAACAACCCTCCAAGTCCACCAACCTGACCTGTGGTGACTGTTCGAAGTAGACTTGAGCAAAATTTATAAATGACTTTGGCCAAGCTATCTATCTATGAGCTCATACAACAGTCCCCAAAGCACGGGGAGACTTTGATGGAGATTTTAAAGTCAATTGAGCTTCAACCAGAAGACCCACATGCATTCACTTATTTTTTGGGACAAGTACAAGAATTCTAGGAACCTATAATCTGATTTTATGATCACAAGATTAAGACAGTACCAACTGCCTTACCAGACCCTCCGTTGCACATTGTAGCATCAGTCAATGATTTACCTTTCAATAGGGTCTTGGTCGATACAGGTTCATCAATCAACATCATCACAACAATTGCCATAGAACACTTGAAAATACCCAAGTCCCATATCATTCTGGGAGCCTACACATTAAGAGCTTTCAATTATGATTTATGCAATACTCTAGGAATGATAGTCTTACCTATCAAGGTAGGGCATAAGATCATCCCCATGATGTGTCATGTCTTGGAAAGGGCCATGCAATACAACATCCTTTTAGGGCAACCTTGGATAAGGGACATGAAGTGTGTCCCTTCAATCTTACACCAATGTGTCAAGTATGTGCATGATAACAAACTCTATATGGTGTTGGTCAATGACAAGCCATTCAAATATTTCCATCAGGTGGATTTTCCAAGAGAGTTTGTGATCCCTTCTACCCAGCTATATGTAGGGCCTTCATCTCCAACTACGCAACTGAAAGGAGAAAGACAAAGGGGTACAAAATAACCCATCCACATCAACACCTCAACATGCACCCAAAATGACTAATTCTTCTAAGAGACCATCAACGTCTAAGCCAAAACACAATCAAAAGCTAAAGGCTCCCTTAGTTGAGGAAAGAAATCCCAAGGAAGGACTAACCATAGACATTGAGAAAGGTCCAAGTCCCGTGGACAAAGAAGATCTCCAAGAGCAAGTCGAAGATGATGACTACCATCCCGCTTTGCTAGTATCATCTGTGGGATCATCCACATTACATGCAATAATACACTTGGAAAGCATAGGGATAGAAGAATACCTTGTGCAGAACATTACATTCACACCCATCATAGAGTCTGCACAAGACATGGGAAAACCAAAAGACTTGAGACCACCAGTGGGAACAGTGGTTCCGCTTGAAATCCCTCCCAACCAAACAAACTTTGTCTATGATGGACTAGACTGCACCCATAAGTATACTAAAGATGAAGAGGATAATGACGAATTATTCACTGTTAATGTTTGTTACCTCTGTAATCTTGAGTTTTCTCTAAGATACTTTGAACGTTTCCATTGGCATGGTTACGATCTTGGTATATATGAGCAAGGGCATATGCTGCCACTCGAGCTACAATACCAGATTCCCACTGATAGGTTTAGGTTAGGCTATCACATAAGATGTCGAGATGACTCTCTAGCAATAGCTTTGGACAAATTGATCTTGGGGTTAGGAGAAGACATTGATTTTATTTCTTATCACCCACTAATTTCAAGACTTATGTGCAATAGACAAGTGGCCACGGTGAACATCCTACCGCCTGAGACTTATCATCCAAGACTCACAACTGATGCCATCCCAGTAGGATACAACTCATGGGATTATGAGCAAGAAGAAAACTGGTATGTGGCAAGTGATGATGAAGCACAAGAGGGCTTGGCCTATCATGGGCCTTGCTATTTATAAAGTTTTACTTGGTCCATCCACAATGAGAGTGGATACATATCGGATAAAAGTGGCTATGAGTCAAAGGACTCAATAGAGAGAGCCTACTTAGGACCAAGGCATTGGGTCCATGACATGGGGCAAGAGACTAATGCAAATGACTTCTTCATAAGTGACGAAGAATATGAGGATGAGACAGAGATGGCCTACTTGGAGCCAAGACATGAGCCTCTTATCTTAGGACCGCATACCAATGCTAATAGTTTCTGGATAAGTGATGATGACTTTGAATATAAAACCGAGATGGCCTATCTTAGGCCTCACCACTTGTGATAAGTTGACATACTGGTAGAGAGAGGTGGCACTTCATGCCATAGAACCTCATTTGTAGTTTTTGGGGAGACCTGTTGACTTAGCTGCCATTCACCAGATGATCAATCCCCCTCTACCTACATTCAAAGAATGGTTAGAGCCCAATGATCCTATTATCCACCCTACTCATGGGCCAGATCCAAATATTCCCATTCCTCCAAAGCCTCATTGCGAGTATGGAAGGGAAACCGCTGAGACAAGATGCCATCCATGTGGTCCTGGATATTTCATTCCATCCATCAACACAATCTCTATTGATTTGACCACTCCACTGTATAACCCAACTGATACCACAAAATATTTGTGTATTGATACAAAGGCGATTGATTGGGACCACATTGATTCACCCATAGAGCTTGAGGATCTTTTCCCTAATGAAGACATGTTACAACTATTTCATTTTGCATTAGGTTGTGCATATGACATATTCCATTCTAGTTTGGATCCTGAGTCAATAGGACCTGTAAATCTTGTCGATGACATTCACTTGATACCAACACCTCATCAGCTAGAGGATGGGTAACATATGGCTATAGAAGCAACTTTTGAGGTGGACATCAGTGACGATCCTACTCAACCAAAGAAAGTCAAGTTTAGAGAAAGTCTATATCTAGAGGAAAAAACCATAATTATCCCTCTTCTCAAGGAGAGGCCAAATATTTTTGCTTGAACTTACAAAGACATGTCTGGGATAGATCCAAAGTTAGTTGTTCACAACCTTTCATTGGATCCTATGAAGAAACCATTCAAGCAAATGCTGAGGAAAATGCATCCTACCATTGCTTTGATGGTGAAGAATGAATTGCAAAAACTATTGGATGTAGTTTTCATAGTTCCTATTGACTACCCTGAGTGGGTGTCGAACATGGTGCCCATAGGAAAACCTGATGAAAGAATCTGTATTTACATGAATTTTAGAGACTTAAATAGGGAAACTCCAAAGGATTCATTCCCATTGCCAAACATAGATTCTCTTGTAGACGCCACCGTAGGTCATGAGATGCTCTCCCTAATGTATGGTTTTTCTGGATACAATCAAATCCAGATTAAACTCGAAGACCAGCACAAGACTACTTTCATTACTCCACGGGAAACATTTTATTACAAAATAATGTCATTCGGTCTCAAGAATGCTTGTACTACATACCAGCGGGCCATGACATACATATTCCATGACTATATGCACAAGATCTTAGAGGACTACATGGATGACTTACTCGCTAAGTATTTGTTGTGGCAAGAGCACACTGAAGTCCTTAGACAAGTCTTTAATTGCCTCATTGAGCACAATGTAAGATTGAATCCTAAGAAGTGCGTGTTTGGCATAACTTCTGGCAAGATTTTGGGATTCATCGTTTCTAAGAGAGGCATTGAGTTTGATCCTACAAAGGTAAAGGCTATATTGGAAATGGCCGCCCCTACCAACATTAGGGAATTAAGAAGCCTACAAGTCAAGATAGCATCCATAAAATAGTTCATTGCGCAATTATCAAACAAGTGTTGATCCATGAAACGGTTGTTACGCAAGGATGTCCTATTTCATTGTAGAGATAAAAACATACCTGGACATACCACCAATTTTGGCTCCACCAAGGCCAGACATTCCATATTTGCTATACATATCAGCTACTGATTTTGCTTTGGGTATCATGTTAGCCCAAAAGAATGAACAAAATAAAGAACAAGTCGTATATTACATTAGTCGCACCTTGGTGAGTTACGAGTTGGGATATGCGTATGTAGAAAAGTTATGTTTAGCAGTAGTCTTTGCAACCAAAAGTTGTGACACTAGATGTTGAGCCATACGACCTATGTTATATCCAAAAAAAATACTTTGCAGTACATGATGAACAAGATCTATCACAATACTTGTACTACAAAGTGGATCATGCTATTAACAAAATTTGATCTAGAGTTCATAAGACAAAATTCCATCAAGGGAAAAGTCATAGCAGATCAATTGGCAGAGGATCCTCTTTAGTATAGCAAGCCTCTCACCATAGAATTGCTTGATGACACAGTCTTTGCATTATCAGATCTACCTAAACTCGAAGAACCTGAGAAAGAAAGAGACATGGCATTGTTCTTTGATGGTTTGATATTTGATAAATGGGGCGGAGTAGGGATAGTATTTATTACACCACAGGGCATGCCATTTCCATTATGATTCAAACTAGACTTACCTTGCACTAACAACAACATAGAGTATGAGGCTTTAATCTTGGGACTCCAAATAGCCATAGCAATGGACATTAAAATATTGAACATATTTGGTGAATCCTTGCTCATAATAAACCAAGTTAAAGGCCTATTCCAATGCAGGTGCCCACTCCTAAAATATTATAAGGAACTTGTTGACACCTACCTAGCTCGGTTGGAATGGTATGACATCGAGGCAATTCCTCATACATTAAATATATTTACAGACACCATGGCCTCTTTGGGATTCTTAATCCATCAGAATCTATCTGTTTATTTTACAACCGTTCATGTGAAGGTGCTCTCGCACTCAGTAATATAGTGTGAGGCTTTGGACAATCAAGAGTCAGTCAACATGATCAACATCAAACCTAATCAGGATTGGTCCTTCACGGCTAGAGATTTCTTGCAAACAACACCTTGAGGATATTTGATTTCTCAAGGACCCACGGAGAGTGGTACGACCATTCACCATAGATTTGTTTCTCAATATATATTCACACATACTGGATCACATGGGGAACATGTTATTTTATCCATATAAGCTATGGCTTATCAGGATTGGCTTTCCCAATTACAGGATTTCCTGAAGCTTGGAATACTACCGCAAGGCCTATCTTATGGTGAAAGACGAACCTTTAAACAAAATGTGACTAGGTACATTTTGCAAGGAGAAGTCCTCTATAGATGAGGTTACGATGGAATTATCCTTCATTGTCTTGATCCCCAAGAAGCATCCTAGGTGATTTTTTAAGCTCATGATGGTACGTGTGGTGGTCACTTCAGTGGATTAGCCATCATTAAGCATATCATGAGAATGGGTTACTATTGTCCTACTATGGAAAAATACTATTGTGAGTATGTCAAGAAATACATTAAGTGCCAGCATCATGCAATCCTCACTCATTTTCCATCACAAGCCTTGTAACCCATCTAGGAAGCATGGCCATTCTTGTAGTGGGGACTAGACTTGGTGGGGAAGATCTCACCCTCATCCTCAGGCCGACACACATTCATCATAACGGCCACAGAGTATTTCACCAAATGGGTCGAAGTGATCCCTTTAACATCGATAACTAGACCAAGGATTATGGAGTTTATACTCCATAATATCATAAGTCATTTTGGGGTCCCTTCAAAGATAATATCGGATAATGGGCCATATTTCAAGAACAAAAATGTGCATGCTTTAATGAAAAAATACCATATTTAGCACAAATTTTCAACACCCTATTACCCGCAAGCAAATTGGCAAACAGAAGCCTCAACTAAAACAATCATCTCCATATTGAGGAAGACGGTGAAAGAAAATCATAAGGACTGGCATTTGCAATTATCTCTTGCACTATGGGCGTATAAGACTAGTGTGTGGACGTCCACTGGGGCAACACCGTTTTCACTTGTATATGGCACTGAGGCCATCATGCCCTTATAATTAGAGATTACAACCTTGCGAGTAGCCATGAAGGACTTCAAAGATGATGACACCGTGTGTCAAGGCCACCTTGATCAGCTCACGCTTCTATATGAATGTCGAGTCAATGCCTTGGAGCACCTCCGTATTTATTAGAACCACCTTGCATGAGCTTAAAATAGTAAAGTCCACTTGAGGGAATTCAAAGTTGGGGATCTGGTGCTCAAAGAAAACCAACAATACTCAAATTTACCGCTGCACCTGCGAGACAAATTTATGGTAAATTGGATAGCCCCTACATAATTTCAGAAAGGGTTGGGCTTGCAACATATCGCCTTACATCATTGGACGGTGTTGAAGAGCCTGAACCTCTCAATATCATTCACATGAAGGTATTTTATTCGTAAAGATAAAAATAAAAAAACATTCAAATATGTCAAAAAAAAACATTCAAATATTTCAAAAATAAAAAAAAATTCAAATATGTCAAAAATAAAAAACATTCATAAAGTCAAAAATAAAAAAAACATTCAAATATATCAAAAAAAAAAAAAATTCAAGGAAATTGATCATAAACTACAACAAAGGAGGATGTCTTCATTGTATTTGCTCTGACTAGGATTTCTTGCAACAATATTTGGTGTTATATATTCACCAATATTGTTACTGTTAGTAAGTCTCAATTTTCTGAGGGGGGATGATGATGGGCGGGAAGTCCTCTGCAGGAGAGCATGGGAGTGGTAGCATTTCGAACCATGAGCATAGCGGAGTGGGCAGAGGGCACCCCAGTTCTGGTGATGTGGAGGCATCCTTGCCAAATGAAGAAGAACGAATTGACGATGGTGTCAGTCGGGGTAAGGATCCACCAAACAAATGGGGGGGTGGGCCACAGAAGTCGTATGCCCAGGCAACGGCTTCAGAAACCCTAAGTGGTTTTTTTACCAAGGATTTATTCCCAGCTGGGGATGAGCTAGACATCCTGGCGAAAGTACTCTCAAGTTTCATGGAGTATGATAAGTATACCCTCATAGGTAAGTTCATTGGTGGTCGTCCCGACATGGAGACCATTCACAAGTGGGTGGCAAGCAAATGGAGGACCTCTAGACATATGGAGTTGGTGGCCCTATCCCGTGGTTTTTTTGCTATTAGACTGAACAACAAGGAGGACTACTGTAAAATCCTGGCTGGCGGGCCATGGTTTCTGGGTCGTAGAAGTCTGTTCCTTAGGAAGTGGGGCATGGACTTTAATCCTGATACCCAAAACATCAACATTGCCCCAATATGGGTTAGGCTCCCGAGTCTTCCCCTCTTTGGTTGGCATGAAAATGTAATAAGAGGTATTGCTCGCTCCATAGGGGAGTTGGTCACCATTGACCCTCCCACTCGAGCTCGAACAAGGTTCATCCAATACCATTTTTGCGTGTTGACGAATTTAGAAGTGGAGCTCCCATCCTCCATCACTCTCTGGTCTGGAGGCACCGTTCTTCACAACCAAGCTATTGTCTATGAGAATAGGCTAGCTTTCTACCCCCAGCGTCGTTCTCAAGGGCACCTCTAGTCCAATTGTCCTCTTCAAAAATTGGGTAAGCAGAAGCATGAAATTTGTAACCCCCTGGAACATTGCGAAGGACAGGCAAAATAGTCAAATCTTCCAAATGCGATGGGCCATGAATCTCCAGGCCCCTCCAGGGACCATGGTGATTTCTCCCAGCTTGTTGAGAAATTCACCCACAAAATGAACCCTATGTAGTTTGGAGCAAAAACCTAGCTAAGAGAAGACTCCTATCTGGAAATCCATTCGCAGGAGGAGAAGGATTGGACTTCCTCCCAAAATATCACTCAATTTGATTCACCCAAGCTCTAGGACCAGGGTCACCCCGATTTTAATTCACAAACATTGCTAGAAGGCTACATCCTAGGTAGGAGGGGTGAACAGTCTGGTCACATAAGCCCTCAAAATACGAGGAGCCAAAAACAAAGTGTAGATTTTGGTAGTTAGAGGAAGTAGGGTCGTCCTCCTAACAAAGACAGGTGAGACAAAGAGACAGTGACAGATGTTGCTAATGGAACCCAACGTCTACTGGTTCTGGATGATTCTGATACTCAGACGGACGAACCGCATGTACCAAAACCTCCCCCCCAAAAAGGGATGGGAGGCAAGAAGAACATCAAGCTATCCAGATGAAATTTCTCTCATGGAATGTGAGAGGACTGAACGGAACAGCCAAACGAAGGTTATTGGTTGATCTCCGAAAGAGGACTAACCCTTCCATCCTAATTTTGCAAGAGATCAAGACCGATGCTATCTCCTCTAATAGAGTTACAAAGGCCATTTGGGCCAGGGAAAAATTTATGTACAGCCCTGTAGTGGGAACAGCGGGAGGGCTCATGGTTCTGTGGGATCCAGTGAGTGTTGAGGGCAACTTGCTATCAATTTCCAATAGGATTATTAATGTGCTGTTCCATTCCAAAACTACCAATTTTTCTTGGATTCTGTCCAATGTTTATGCTTCGAATTCTGCCACAGAGAGAGTAGAAATGTGGAAGGCTATTTCCCAGATGATGGAGAATTTTAGTAATTTTCCTTGGGTCTTAGGGGGTGACTTCAACTGTCCCCTTCACCCATCGAAAAAAAAAGGAGGGTCTAACCATTCAAGCCGCATCTTGGAGGACTTTAGAGATTTTGTCTCTACTAACAGCCTGCTTGACATCGAACTCAAAGGAGCATCCTTCATGTGGAGCAACAAAAGGATTGAGAGCATCCTGATTCAAGTCAAGCTTGACAGATTTTTCATTTCCCAAGAAGCTATTCCCATCCTTGGCGGTGCAACTCTCTCGACCCTACCAAGGATTGGGTCTGACCACAACCCTATTTTTTTGGAGGTGAACGACGGGCCCATTTTTAAGACCCCATTCAAATTTGAATCCATGTGGATTTATCACAAAAACTTCAAAGGATTGGTTTCAACATGGTGGCAACAGGAGGTGGGAGGAAACGCCCCTAAGAGAGTGGCTTTAAAACTCAAAATGGTCAAAGAGAGGCTAAAAATATGGAATAAAGAGGTTTTTGGCAACATTTTTGAGTCCAAAAAGTCCATATCGGACAACCTAAAATTTTTGGAGGAGAGGATGGAGCTTGAATGTTACATCGAGGGTCTCAGGGAGGAAGAACGAAGTCTTTTGGTGGATTACCATTCTACTCTTGCAAGGGAGGAAACCTTTTGGCACCAGAAATCTAGATACCTTTGGTTGAAGAATGGAGACTCCAACACGAGGTTTTTCCACATGTCTACCATGAGGTACAGAGGGGCCAACAAGATTAGATAAGTGTCTTGCAAGGATGGGCGTGTAACCAGGGAAATAGAGGAAATCAGGAGCGAAGCGGTTGGATTTTTTCAAGACTTGCTTGGCACTCCTCCCGACAGCAACATTCAGGTCCAGAAATCGTTGCTTGCCAACTTTTCGACTAAAGTCCCCCATGAGGTAAGCATCAAGCTTCTAGAACCTTTTTCCTTATCTGAGATTAAAGAATTTGTGTTCTCTATGCAACCAGACAAGGCCCCTGACCCCGATGGTTTTCCCCCCATTTTTTCCACGTCATGTGGGATGTTGTGGGTTTGGATGTGTGCGAAGCTATTCGGGACATACAAGCTTCCAGATCCATCCACCTGAAACTCAATTCCACCTTTCTTGCTCTCATTCCTAAGTCTCCAGCCTGCAAGAGTTTCTCTGACTACCGGCCCATTAGCCTGTGCAATGTTTTTTACAATATCCTCACCAAGTCTATAGCCAATAGACTGAACCCGTTCTCCCTCTCCTAGTTGATCCTTGTTAGGGAAGCATTGTTAAAGGTAGAAAAATTCTTGATGGTGTCATCACTGTCCATGAAAATCTTCACTTCGATTAACACTCAAATAATGCTACTCTTTTTCTTAATCTAGACATGAACAAAGCCTTCGACCGAGTTGATAGAATGTTCTTGTGTGCTATCCTCCTCAAGTTCGGCTTTCATCCCCACTAGATTGACCTTGTATACAACTGTATATCCACTCCCTATTTTTTAGTCCTGATCAACGGGTCCCCAGCTGGGTATTTCCAAAGCACCAGAGGCCTCAGACAAGGTGGCCCTTTGTCTCCCATCCTCTTCATCCTTTTGGCAGAGGTTCTGAGCTGGTCTTTGAAAGAGGCTCTTCGTCAGAACAAGATTTTTGACATTATGCCGACTTCTAGAGTTGAATCTGTCACTCATCAGCAATTTGTGGATGACACCCTCATATCCACTGGGGTGTCTGTTGCCCATGCCAAATCCCTCAAGCAGATCCTTTCCTGTTACGAGCAAGCTTCCGGGCAAAAGGTTAATTACATCAAGAGCAAAATTTATTTTATTAACACTCCCCTGCATAGACAACTTTGGATTGCCAAAATTTTAGAATGCACCATTGACTCCCTGCCTATGTATTATCTAGGGTTGCCCCTGTATTGCAATGGTCGTGCCAGTGGAGGTATGTGGAACATGATCCTGGAATGCCTTCAAAAGAAACTTGGCACTTGGAAGGGCAAACTCCTGTCACAAGCCAGGAAAGCCACCCTTACCAAATCTTGTCTTCAGGGGATCCCAACCTACTTTATTTTGGTGTTCATGCTTCCTATTTTTGTTCACTCCAATATCGAGAAGATTCAGAGGACCTTTCTATGGTCTGGAAATGAAGAAAAATCTAGAATTCCTCTTATTTCCTGGGACAAGGTTTGTTCGCGAAAAGACCAAGGTGGCTTGGGGATGAGGAGATCAATACTTATGAACTCAGCTCTGATCGCGAAGCATGCTTGGAGGATCCTAACTAGTGACCCGGTGGAGTGGGTTAAGCTGGTCAAAAGGAAGTATCTTGGATCCAAATATTTTTTTGATGCTAAGATCCCTCCTAAAGTGTTGACTTTTTGGAAATATGTGCTCCAAACCCATCATTTGATCAGCTTGGGAGCTCACTGGATTTTGGGTGATGGCAACCTCATCCTCTTTTGGAAGGACAGGTGGGTGACTAAAGATGCCCTTGGCTTGAGGGTGGACCTTGCTGGGCTGAGAGAACAAACCGACCCAAACTCCCAACTCAGGGTGGTGGATTTCATAGACCGGAGCTCCCATCTCCCTCGGTGGAAACTTCTAGGTGTGGAAGGGTTTAATAATGAGGTTGCCTTTCTGGAAAACATCCTCCAATCGGTTTTAATTCCATCTGTTAGGAGGAATGACAAAATCATCTGGAGTGGTACGGAGGATGGTCTTTTCTCTGTTAGATCAGCCTATGAGTTTCTTACCAACGAGACTGCCCTGGATTATCGTTGGAAAGTTTTCTGGAGGAAAGGGGTCATCCCTAAAGTGAACTTCTTTGCATGGATTGCTTTTCACAACAAAGCCTTAACCATTGACAACCTTCATAAGAGGGGTTTTGCCTTCCCCAACAGGTGTTACATGTGTTTAGCAGAGTACGAGATGAGGGACCATTTATTCATGCACTGCCCCTTTTCCCACTCGGTCCTCAGCATTGTACTATCCTCCTTCCAAATCCTCTGGTGCTCTCTCCGATCCCTCAGAGATGCTTTCCATCAATGGCCTAATCCTTTCAAGAATCCTAAACTTCGCTTCCTCCTTGAGGCCTCCTTCCACCATTCCATTTGTCAAATTTGGTTAGAAAGGAATGCCAGAGTCTTTGGTAGAGCCCCAAAAGTGCCTCCTTGTGTTGCTCAAAGGGCCTTATCCTATGCCATTGAGAACTCTAATGCTGTTCCTAGTCCTCGCCCCCATATTCTGATCAAAGAAGCAATTTTCAAAAGGATGAATCTCTACCTATTTCTGGAAGCTATTACAGGCCCTTGCCAAAGAAGTGTTAGATGGATCAAAGCCCTCGTGGGATGGATTAAATTAAATTTTTATGAAGCGAAAAAGGGTAATCCTGGGCCCGCTGGTTCAGGGGGTTTTGTTAGAGATCATGATGGGAATATTGTGGTGGCCTACTGTGAAGATTTGGGCTCTCAGACGAATCACTATGCCGAAGCCCGAGGCACTCTTAAAGGAATCCAGATCCTCTCTGAGGATCCTCGGCTTCTAATTATTGAAGGAGATTTGCTCAACATTGTGAATTACCTCCTAGGAACCAAAGACCCGTACTGGAGGGTATTCAACATTGTTCTTAAGGCAAGGTCGCTACTTTCCCAACGTGTCAGGTGGAAAGCAAGTCATATCCTTAGAGAAGGAAATCACGTGGCTGACCACATGGCCAACAAAGGGCTCACGACTACGTGTTCGATCGTGTGGTGGTCTCGCTTCCCTTCAGATGTGGAAATAATTGCCAGAGTAGATATCCCTTCATGAGGTGTTCCCCACGTAGATTTCGGAAGGTCAGGAGGACCAGGATTAGTTGTTTCTGGTGTTTGGTTGTTGTGCTTTTGATCGCCATGTTCCAGTTTCTTCGGATTTTTCTTGTTGTTTTCCCAATTTTTTTTAGTTTTGTTATATGGTTAATCAGGCTTAAATGCCCTTTTTGTAGCCTCATGGCAATCAGTCTAGGGTCTACTTTTCTTGCAATTCGGATTATATTTCCATCCAGGAGGCATGATACATCATTAGAAGTATGGCTAATTTTGTACATAAGGTTTTGGGATCCTCTATAAAAACCCACTGTTAATCTATTAAAATAATTACCAAAAAAAAAAATAAAAATTCAAATATGTCAAAAATAAAAAAACATTCAAATATGTCAAAAATAAAAAAAACATTCAAATATGTCAAAAAAAAAAAAAACATGAAATACAAAAGCAATCAAAAATGCTCCAAGGGTATCTTCACACTGCTTGGTCACCTCCATCACAAAATCTTCAAAGGCATCTTAAAGCTCTTTGGTCAAAGCAATACAAAATGCTCCAAGGGTATCTTCACACCGCTTGGTCACCTCCATCACAAAAGCTCCAAAGGCATCTTAAAACCCTTTGGTCAAATCACAAAAAGCTCCAAAGGCATCTTAAAGCCCTTTGGTCAAATCACATCACAAAAGGCTCCAAAGGCATCTTAAAGCCCTTTGGTCAAATCACAAAAGGCTCCAAAGGCATCTTAAAGCCCTTTGGTTAAATAACAAAATCAAAAAGCACAAAACAATAAGAAAATCAAAAATACAAAAACATTTTCATTTCACATCTGCATTCACATAGTTGCATTACATCCATTGCATTTGCATATGTTATGATCACATTCTAGAAAAAGATGCCACAGTTTGTATCGCAACCCAAAAACTCAAAGTCCACCTTCATCTATGCACCCGTGTGTATAATTGTGTTTGTCAACACAACCATCTCACGTTGCTATACAAAATAAGCTAAGATCATCCTGTTATTCAACCATATCTAGTGGTCTTATCAAATTTTGTAGAAAGCCACCTTGATTAGTAGAAGGTAAGGTCTAATTGTGATAATGCCTTGGATATTCAGGATCCCATCACTAATTGAAACTCTAAAATCCTAGCTGGTACAAGATAAAGATGAAAGCTGCAAAAGCGGTCTAGGTTACTTTAAGTGAAAAAGATCTTCCTTGCTTATCCCCCTGTGCGATCGATTTAAAGGTGATGAGAATTGAAAAAAGGACAAGCTTTGCCCTATCCAATAAAATCCCTTGCTTAAATCAAAATAAGCAAAATCCTGAAACAAAGTATAAATTCAAAAAGCCAAACATACATTCCAGATTTCAAAGCACACAATCCGATACACAAATCAAAGATTCCAAAATACAAAAGAAAAGTCAATAAAAAATAAACAGTGATTTTCATCACTACATATGAGCAAAATAAACAGTGATTATCATCACTACAAGAATCCCTTGCTCCAAAAGAAAAAATAAATAAAAAATAAACAGTGATTTTCATCACTACATATGAGCAAGCACCCCAAAAGAAAATCAAGAAAAGAAGGGAATGAAGCTTGAATCCCTAGAATTCTCAGCATTGTACAAAATTGGAAGGTGATCCTCATTACAGGTTTGGTTTACAACCAACTTGGTAATGGCCGTATCCTTATGCATGACGATATGTATATTATATTAGCTTCTATAATTTGTGTAGACCAATGTTTGAATGTGGATGAGCTAGATTAGATAACCTAATACTGCCTAGTGGTATAGTCCAACTAAGTCTAACATAAGGATCAGATGAAATCCTAAGGATCCTCGATCTTAGCAATGGGCTGAAAGAATCCCGCCTGACATCGAAGGAAATACTTGAGCTCTATCTAAATTCAATTATTTGCACACACAAATATCATGAATATCCAGGTCCATGGTAAAGGCCTTACTTTTAAAAATTCTAGAATGGTTAGTATGCAGTTGTTGATAGGATAACTAGAGTGGTTGAGTTTTAGGAACAACCTCAAAATAATTCCTACATAAGCAACAAATCATATCACCAATCACATCAGTAACTTTCTTCATAAGCTTCTGTAAATTAGGGGTATTAATAAAATAAATTAGATACCGATTATATGTCAGAAATGATATTTAGACGACCACTGATTATTTTATATCTTTTAAATTATAGAAGCTTATCAAGAAAATAAATTCATCCCACACCATTACATTGCACATATGGATGGAGTAAATAATCAATTCTCATGATTAGAATGATTATTAAACATTCATGATTGTTATACTTTCTATGGTATCACCCATTATATTGTCAAAATTATAGCATATGCATTTCTTACATTTTGAGTGATTAAAACATACAAGTTAATTCACATTAGATTACACATTGCATACATCATATACATAACCCATTACATATTACATTCACCATATCATCACATAAGTTAGATGCATACATTGAAATCAAAAATCAAACATGCATTTAACTTACAAACATCGCATCCACAAATACACAAGTCATCAATCATCCATCATTACATCATAAAACACATCATAAAGCATATAGGCAATATCCATTTGCATACAATCATAAATCCATCATTAGATCAACTCATGATACATCACATCATATCATATAATCATCTGCATAAACATCCATCTAAAACATCCACATCACCACCAATATCATCTATCATCTATCATATATGTCAAATTATCATAATGCCATCATCACATATCATCATAAAAAAAATAACAACGAAAACATGAGCA
This sequence comes from Wollemia nobilis, assembly GCA_028583015.1. Classification (NCBI taxonomy): domain Eukaryota; kingdom Viridiplantae; phylum Streptophyta; class Pinopsida; order Araucariales; family Araucariaceae; genus Wollemia; species Wollemia nobilis. Next base: position 8,450,318 of record JAQPPZ010017092.1, read on the forward strand.
ATAAAGGATACACATAATGAGTCATAACATAAAGATGTCATATAAATGTGTGTGTCAAATAAATAAATGTACAAAATCACCCATAGAGCTATAGTCATATAGGTCAAGCCGATATCAAATGGTAAACCAAGAGCACCATCAATCAAATACAGGGCCTGAGCCTCCTGCACCACCTCCCCCAGTTCCACCTACCCCTGTGGCGGTGTCATGGGTTGAATGGTGTGAACATGCCGGTCTCTCTGTCCTAGTCTAGGTCCTCTGGCTAGGACGAGTGAAAGACTACCCTGAGGTGGAGCATCCGCTAACTTGTGAACTGCTTGCACCTGGTGCCTCCTTAGGGACAATCCCATGCTGCATGAGCTACATCTGAAGGATGGTGATGTCACCAACATGACCTAAAATTTCCCCTTATACTCATCTATAATTTCCCATAGGTGTAGAACCTTTTTCCTTGATTCTATCCTGATATCACCCTGTGGAGTAGGAGATACAACAAACTGCATCCTAGCAACACTACCCCCGATAGTAGCCTACAAATTTTGTATCTGTAGCGTAAGATGATCTATGGTGGCATACCACTATGCTATGGTAGCATCTTGCTACTGTACTTGGATCTTGGTCAACTAGAGCTCAGCCTTGACCTCATGTAGCTATACCCTCAGAGGAGAATCTCTCTCCTCAAGCTCCAGCTCCTCCTCCTCCTCCTCAAGAGCCTCCTGCTCCTCTACTGCCACCTGCTCTGCTACTTGGCCCCATGCCTCAATCCTGGCTTGAAATCTTTGCCCTACCAAATCTATATTATCACCTCTACCATCGTCATCATGATACAAGCTACCATTACCATGCCACATATGATCCCCCCCACTGAGTGTATGCCTCTGTAACACCCCTTCCAACTCTTGGGTCAACTATTGGGCATCCTCCTTATTTGACAACTCTGTGATCCACGATGGGGGAAGATCTCCCTCTGCTATGAGGCACCTATATACAAATGGAACCAAAGGCACATCCTGTTGTAGCCCATACTGACGAAGAACTTGGGAGTAGAATAAATGGTCCTGGATGCCAACCTTGTAGCCAATAAGCCATCGCTCACACCGCATCCTTGCTGTGAAGCTAGCAGGATCATCCCAAGCTGGGTACTCATGATATGGTTGCCACATAATGTCTCCTATCTTCAACCCAATAAAAATAGCAGTGTAGTGGGAAAGCTCCCTTGCATGAGGATGACTCTTGTGCCCCTCATGCCCTCGAGCCCATCTAGCAACATAGCACTACATCCACTCCTATATGACCGTAATCTCGACAGGAAGACCTCGGGGGTGATCGAAATTGATGTGCTCCCATCCCCAAACCTGTAGGAGTAAATTGTAAGTAATGTCGATGCAACCTCATCGGCAGATATGGTATAACTCATCATAGAATTGGGCCAAAAAAGACCTCTCCCAAGCATAGATAATGGGTGCCTCACTATCCATCATGTCTTGAACCATCGCAAGGAGGTTCCACAAGAACCTCAAGCTTGAACAATCTGGAATCAAGATGTTGGTGATAACCATCAGCAACACTGCATGCCTCTCATAGAAGACCTTCTCCTCGTACCACTACGAGATAGACAATCCTCCAGACTTGGTGTCCCTGAAGACCTCCGTAGAGTGCCTTCCAAACACTCGAACAAAAATAGCATCACAATCATTAGTGGCTGAAGAGATAATGGCCACTCCATAAAAAGGAAGCTGAAAGATCCTATACACATCCTCCGACGTAATGGTCATCTCATTGGTGGGGAGGTGGAAGGTATTGTTCCAAGGGTCCCATAAATGGACCAAAGCCGTAAGGTAGGCCTGATATGACATAATATGAGGGAACCTAGTGACATACTGGAGCTACCGGGCTTTGAACCACTTCCATTCTGAATCATCCAAGAGGAGCAAAAGGTCATTCATGAGCTTTGGGTCCCGAGCTCGAGCAGTGAGAATCTAACAGCAAAGGAAAAACAAAGCATAACTACAATGCATATAAGTCATAAAACATAATAAACATGAAAACAATGTAAAATATGATAGACTATTCTAAGTCTAAGCGAAAGAACATAATTGCACCTAAACAAACAAGTCAAAGAATTCAAAAAAATCAATGAGTCAACCCAAAAAATGCACCAAAAATAAAAAAAATTCACCAAGTGCTCTTGGCCGTTGTCGCCTAGAGCAGCCAGAAATTGGCCACTGAAGCTGACAGTGGCCAAGCCCCAATGGTCAAATTTTTGACCGTTGGGATTCAAATCGATCGCTGCCAATGACAATGGCCAAATTGCAGGTCATTTTGGTCGCTCTGATCAACAGCGACCAACGGGCGATGCAACAGAAGCGTCTACCCTAGGCCAAAAACACCAAAAAAATATACAAAATAAGAAATGGGGACGAGCCCACCACATTAAATTCTAAGCTATGCCTAACTACGGGTTTAATTCATTACCAGTGGGCTTAATGAGGTTATTTTACCGATTACTTAATGTGGTTCAATTTTATCCAAACAAAAAAAAAAACAAGCAAGGTTAAAGTGTAGAAGAGTACTCGAGAAGCTCTGGCTCGTCCACTTGCAGATGCTTTACCCCACGTTGCCATGATCTTCCAAGTTGCAAAAACACTCCAAGTTGCAGAAGTCACTTTCACCTCAAAGCTCAAGAAAGCAAAATTGACATCTGGTAAAGTGAAAAGATAAAAATCCTAGGTTTTCTTTTATATGGCCTTGACTACTATCGAGGTTAGCGGCCCGCATCTCTTGGCTTCCCAAGGCAAGAGTGGCCATGGCCAAGAATTTAGGGGTCGGTGGACCTGACAACGATCGAGATCCTAAACAAAAATAAGCATTTTTCCTCCATGAGAAGCAACCAAAAACATTAAATAAGCATATTTTGATGGTTCATAATCACCATAATGATCAAAATAACAAAAAAAACACATAAAGAAAATTATCAAGTAGGCATCATATTCAGTTGCCTAATCTATCAACTTGGCGATTGCAGTGACTCACACTCCATGCAATTCGATAAGATGAGTAAGTTACCATAATGCTACTTGGGGAAAAAACATTCATTTTGGAACCATGATGTATCATTTCAAACCTGAAGAAGACCAAGATGGTCAGACTACTCCACGGGTATGATAAAATCATCTTCATTTCCTTATGAAATCAAAAACATTGAGCGAAAGTGATACAATATGAGCATAAATAGAACCACTCATACTAACTCCCTAAGAAGGCTATTGATAGCCAGACTACTCCTTGGGATAGGGATGGAGGATTATCATAAACTGTTGGAATCACACTTGGATGGGGGTTCATCCATTGAAAGAACAAATTCTAGAAAGGAACCAAGTTAGTTATATTGGTCAAGCGACTTGTCGCTTTATTCATCATCATTTTCTCACCAATTCATTGTGTGATGAGGTAGTTCAAATATTCAAGATAGTCATAGTCAAAATCAACAACATATCACTCGATCATATCAAAATTGTGTTCATCCTATGAATCATTTGTGGGCACATGAGAATTAGGAGCAATAGGAAAATGCAAAAATATTATATTCAACCTTGAAAACATAATAATTACAAAGTTTAAATAGTGGTTGATTAAACAACCTTAGGGAATATAGGAAAAGTTAGGAAAAGAATAATAATAAGGAGGAAAGAAGAAATGGAATTTGGTGTTGTCCGCCTTGCTGCCCATGTTGTCTAATCTGACCAATCAACTACCGTCCAAGTCAAACTACCTGTCCAGTCAGCTGTCGTCCAAGGAGGTAAAAGGGTAAGATCCAAAGCTTACCATTGCAAATAAATTTTTTACTCCTTTTAACTGGATTAATTTCCAACATTATCCCCCTTAAAGTTGAGATGACTGACTATATAGTCTCTCATCTTTATATATTGAGCTTTAGCTATACCTTTGGTGAAGATGTTTGCAATATTATCCAAAGTGCTACAACATTGAAGCTCAAATATCTGTTGTTCCACCATATCTCGAATGAAGTGATACTTCATATCAAAATGCTTTGATCTGCTATGGTGGACTGGATTGTATGCCAACTAAATGGCACTTATGTTATTACAATACAGTCGAGTTGGACCACTTTGACTTTCTCCAATCTCTTCAAGAAATTTTATCAACCATAGGGCTTGAGTACTAACATGTGTGATGGCTATATACTCAGCCTCAGTTGATGACAATGCTACAATAGTTTGTTTCTTGTAACTCCATGTAATTAGTCCTGATCCTAGACTAAAAAAATTTTCTGATGTAGATTTCCTGTCATCTATATTGCTGCCCCAATCACTATCACTGAAGCCAACTAATTTCACAGAATTTCATTTTTGGTAATGGATTCCAAAATCCAATGTACCTTTTACATATCTTAAGATTCTTTTAGTTGCTTGTCTATGTAACTCATATGGACTAGCCATAAACCTTGAAACTAGAGAAACAACATATTGAATATCGGGCCTTGTGTTGGTGAGAAACATCAGACTCCCAACCATACTTCTGTAAGTGGTCATGTCAACCTTTGATGCTCCATCGTCCTTGCTCAATTGGATCCCATGTCTAGTTGAAGTTACAACTGATTTGCACTGCTCCATGGCAAATTTCTTGATCATGTCTTGAGCATACTTGTGTTGACATATGAATATCCCTTTATTTGATTGATGCACTTCCATCCCTAGGAAGTATCGTATTAAACCAAGATCTTTCATCTTGAACTGTTTCATCATGGAGTTTTTGAACTCCATATTCATTTTAGTGTTACTACCCATAAATATTAGATCATTCACATACAAAAACTATGAGAATGTCTACTCCATGCTTTAGGTAGTATAGATTTGGTTCAATTTTGTTTCTCATGAATCCATACTCGCTTAAATAGCCATCAATGCGTGAGTACCAAGCTCTTGGTGCTTGCTTGAGGCCATAAAGGGCTTTCTTCAATTTGTAAACAAGGTTCTCCTTTCCCTGTTCTTGAAAACCTTGAGGTTGTTGAACATAGACCTCTTCTATCAAGTATCCATTCAGAAAATCACTTTTCACATCCATGTGTTGAACATTCCATCCTTTATGGACTGCTAAGGAAAGAACTGATCTGATCATTTCTTGTCGTGCAACAAGAGCAAAGGTTTCCTCATAGTCAATGCCAATTTTTTGAGTAAAACATTTTGCTACTAGTCTCGCCTTATGCCTATCAATGCTTCCATCGACATTGTACTTGGTCTTGTAGACCCATTTACACCCAACACATTTTTTTCCTTTGGGTAGCTTATAAAGGTTATTTCCTCTTTCATGGCTTATTGCCATACATTTTGAGTACAAGCCTTCTCGTAGCTATCTGGTTCTAGCTATGTACTAGCCAATAAAGCATAATTGAATACATCTCCCCTAGGATCATGGGAGTCATCATCCCCATACAATTGCAAATTTTCAAGTTGCTGCAAAATTGTATTCATTTCACTAGCTTGGCTTCTAGTGAATCTTCTCTAGAAATTTTGATCCAACATTTGAAAATATGGATGATGTTGTAATGTTCTTTTACCTCTTTATGGAGAGTCTCTATCAATGTCCATTAGTGAAGAACTTACTGACCTCTGTGGATAAGGACTTGGAGTGGCGGTTGAAGTACTTGATGTAGTAATTCTGCTTGGGCTTGGAGGGGGTAGTGTACCTTTGCTTTTCTTTGGAGACACCTGTTGTACTTGTGAAGAACTTACATATTGGGACTCATCATCAACAAAAATTCTTTGATGACCCCATTCTCCCCCTTCATAAAAAATTACATCCCTAGAGAGTATAACTTTATGAGTCTTGCGAATGTAGAGTCTATATGCCTTTGTAGACTCACAACACCCTACAAATATACAAGCTTGACTCTTTGGATCAAGCTTCTTCATTTTCTCATTAGGAATGTGTGCATATGCTAAAGAACCAAACACTTTGAAGTGCTTTACATTAGGTTTCTTTTCGTACCACCCCTCATAAGGAGTGACACCATCTAAACTAGAAGTAGGACTTCTATTTAGAATATATACACTGGTTATTACAGCCTCTACCTAGTACATATGAGTTAGATGCTTAGTCTGAAGCATCAATCTCGCCATTTCAACTATGGTGCGGTTCTTTCTCTCAGCCACACCGTTCTGTTGTGGGGTATAGGCAGTGGTGATTTGCCTTTTAATCCCACTTGATTTACAATATTTCAAGAATTTTTTTGAGGAGTATTCACCTCCTTGATCTATCCTAATACATTTTACATAATTTCCACTTTGATTCTCTACATTGTTTCTAAAATCTATGAAACAATCAAAAGCTTCATCTTTATGTTTCAAAAAATAAATCTAGCACATTCTAGAGAAGTCATCTATGTAAGTGAGAAAATAAGAATAGTTTTTGAGACTCTGTGTTTGCATTGGTCCACAGATGTCTGAATGTACTAACTAAAGTGGATACATGGCTCTCCACGCTTGTCCTTTTGGAAACTTCGATCTCGAGTGCTTTCCCAAAGCACATCCTTCACAAACCTCCTTTTGTTCATTGATTTTGGGAAGTCCTGTCACCATAGCTTGAGAAGTGAGAATTTTCAAGCTAGCAAAATTAAGGTGACCATATCGCAAGTGCCAAAGCACACTTGTATTTGTTATAGCTACATTTGCAAGTTGAGCTCCTCTTGGCTCACCAAATTTGAGAGGGAATAACCTGTTCTTGGTCATGGGGACCTGTGTGATGACACGATTACAATTATTTTTATCAAAAATGATACATTGTCCTTCATCAAATACAAGCTTGTAATTGTTTTCCATCATTTGTCCAACACTTAGCAGATTGTGTTGGAGCTTTGGAGTGTAATAGATGTCATGCACTTTATTTAGTCCTTCTTTGGTTGGAACCTCCATGGCTCCAATACCCTCTACTTGCAATGTCTTATCATCCCCTAATTTGATTTGGGATTTATAAGTGGAATCTAGAGTAGAAAATAAATGTTATTTGCCACTCATGTGGTTTGAACAACCAATATCCATAATCCATGTGTCATTTAGATTGTGTTCTGATTGTCCATATGAAAGAAAAATATTAGAGGTATCATCTTCTTCTCCATAATTACCATATTGACTATTGTTGCCTTGTGAATATTTTGACCAGCAGTCACGAGCAAAGTGACCTGGCTTGCCACAGTTGAAACAAGCTGATTTTGACTTGTCACTTCCTTGCCCTTGATTTCCACTTTGTCCTTGGTTTTCTCCTCGATTTTTATTTCCACCTCTTTGTTGATTTCCTCCTATGTATGAGTTTCCTCCTCTGTTGGAATTGCCTCCTCTGTTCTGGTTGCCTCCTCTGTTGGAATTGCCTCCTCTGTTCTGGTTGCCTCCTCTATTTTGATTGCCTCCGCTGTAGTTGATTTTGACTCTACCTCTTTGCTTGCCTCTACCTTGACCTCTTCCCCATCCTCTTCCAATGTTTTCATTGGAATTGAAGGCCTTATCATCGCCTCTATAGCTGGTTGAAGGAGTTTCAGAAACCTCTCTTCATGTGACATTAACGATTCGATTAATGCATCGAATGTTAAAAAGGAAAGATCTTTGGATTCTTCTATAATTATGGCAATATGGTTCCATTTCTATGTAAGTGTTCACAACACTTTTGTTACAATTGTCTCAGGCGTGATTTTTTCGCCTAGTGTAACCATTTTATCCACAATTGCTTTTACTCTAACACAATAATCATCGACTTTTTCATCATGTTTTATTTGGAGATTTTCAAAATCTCTTCAATGTTTTGAGCCTTACCTGCTTCACTTGATTACTACCCTGGGATCCATCACTCAATGCTTTCCATGCAGCTTGTGTAGTTGTACAAGTGGCGATTCTAGGAAATATGCTTTTCTCTAATGTAGCTTGGAGATGAGAAAGAGTAGAAGAGTTGCTTTTTTTCTCTTCTTTTCATGTTTTGTTGTCTGTGGCACTTAGTGTTGTCCAGTATGAGGGTTCTATGTAGCCCTCTTCTATTATGTACCACAAACCTCTTCCTATGAGCAAGGTCTTCATATTTATAGACCAATACTCATAGTCATAACCGTTAAATTTTGGTATAGGTAAGCTATTGTGTGAGGCCATAGTTACCAAAAAACTCTTTTTTTTTCACGGTTGCAATAAAGTACTTTATTGTTTGAAATAAGGAAAGAAGAAGAAGGAAGAAAGAAAATATTACAAACTTAAGTCAAATCTGACTTGTTCTACTCTATCATTCACTGCTTATTCCTCTTGATGTGTTGATGCTATATCTTGATTCACAAAATTATCTGCTACTTCTTCTTTTTCATCACTTATCAATATTATTTTTGGTGATTCTGGTTCTAATATTTCCACTGAAATACTGTAGTGTGTATACTCTGATTCTTGTGGTGCAGCTTGTACGGATTTCGATTGTTCAAATTGACTCCTGAATGAGTTGTATTCAAATTCTGCCTTGTACCCTGAGTCAGGATGCCTTTGATGTGCTATCACTGCATTTTGAAGTTGGCTAAACACAATGTTGAGCCCATAACCTCTTACTTTTTCATCAAACCTCTCTGCACCTTCTCTTGCTAGAATTGCACATAAGGCATGATAACAACCATTTGGTCTTATCATTAATGCCTCTTTACAATTTCCCAATTTGGATCTTTTGTCTCTTTTAAAAAAAAACTAAACCTCTTAGGCTTATTACACAAAAGTTATACAGTTTATGATTCCTTGAATCAAGTGGAAAATCTATCCTTCGATTACAATAATTGTCTCTTAGACAATGTATTTCTTTCTTATATGATATTTATTAAAAAAAAAATATTACTATTTAATAGATTAAAAAATAATTGCTTTAAAAAAAACTTTAGAAAAGCAGTTATAGTTAATATATTAAATATAATATAATTAATTTTAATAATAATATATAAAAAAAAACTTTTTATAAAAAATTTATCCTTCGTAGGAATCGAACCCGTGATCTATTTCATGCAAGAATTTTTCCTAACCAACTCGTCTACCACTACCGATGAGAACCCAAGGGCAATATTACAAGTATATTATGTTTCGGATCCTATTTCAACAAAAAATAAAACAATTTCAAGCTTTGACTATTGTTGGGTTTCAAACCCACGACCTGCAGGAATATAGGAACCTTATGGCTGGCTCCACAATCCAGTCAAGCTACATGGTTCGATGGGAAGGCAAGGGAAGCTTGCCTTCCTTATACTTATCTCGGTCGTGCTTTAATTATTATTATTTTTTTGGTTTTTTGTCCCACATCGACCATGCGGAGGGTGATGAAGGTGTTTAAAACCTTCAACGAGCGAATACTCACTTGATTGCCTTCAGGAAATCAATGATCACCCTTTTGCCTCCTTCTTAAGAAATAACTCCCCGCCATGTTGCTTCCTTTGAGCTTGTCATCTATTGCCACGTTGCTTGTCCTCCTTTTGGCATGTAATTGATCTTTCTACCACGTAATTGGTATGCGTCAGTTCTGAGTCATCCAGTATGCGTTAGCCTTGTTCTCCTCTCACCATGTGGTGCTCTTCGATTGGTTCTTCTAAGTTGCTCCTCCTTGCATGCTTGTTGTGCGGGCCTGCTCTAGAACTTGCCTTGGTTTACGAATCATGGGCCTTCCTCACCTCAGATTGTGTGCTATGGGCCCCACTCGACCTTGCCTCGATGCTCATGCTACCTAGTTCCTCCATCTCGGTCCTTGGGCCTGGTTCCTCCATTGACCTTGATTCTAGCACCCTCTTTGGCTTCGGCTCTGATACCAAATGTGGGCATGTGAGAATTAGGAGCAATAGGAAAATGTAGAAATATTATATTCAACCTTGGAAACATAAGAATTACAAATTTTAAATAGTGGTTTATTAAACAACCTTAGGGAATGTAGGAGAAGTTAGGAAAATAAGAAGAATAGGGAGGAAAGGAGAAAGTGAATTTGGTGTTGTCAACCTTATTGCCCATGTTGTCTAATCTACTCAGTCAGCTGTCATCCAAGTCAAACTACCTATCCAGTCAGCTGCCATCCAAGGAGGTAAAAGGGTAAGATCCAAAGCTTACCGTTGCAAACAATTTTTTTACTTCTTTTAACTGGCTTAATTTCCAACATCATTGCATACAACAATCACAACATCTCCCTTATTTGTCGGGAGCGTAAGCAAACATAACATCTTCAACTTGTAGCTATCCTTCTGGTTGGATCTGATTGTAGCAGTTGAAGCTACCCAATTGAGTTTGAGGAATGAGTGCAATTGAATGTGCATAAGCCACTTGGCTAAGATAAGTATTTTGAATGTTGAAGCAATGATTCAAAGTATACGTGCCATCTTGCATTATTGGGCCATCGAGCATTGATCAAACCACTGATCATAATACGCCTTACAAACAGATCAATCTACATTTTTTCTCAATGTTATATTTTACACACAAGTGCATCGCAAAAAGAGCATCTATAGACACCTAAAACGTGTCATGTTTAGGGGAACTACTCACATAGGCACATTCATAAGATCATATGACATAACCTTGGGCCTTCCAAGCATCAAAAGTGGTTCTCATCACTCATCTAGGGTATTTTTAGGCCCATCCAAGCTTAGCCGCTCAAGCCTAGAGCGGCCAGATCTTAGCCGCTCAAGCTTAGAGCAGCCAAACCTTAGTCACTGCAGATGACAATGACAAAATATTAGTCGCTGCAAACAACAACGACCAAGCCATAAAAAGCATTTTGCTAAATAATAGGCCTAATCAGGGGTGGAAGTGGTAGTTTACATGCAATAAAGGTGAGAGGGAGTAACTTTACATTCCCCTTCATGACCAGTTCACATGGAAGACTTGAGTCTGAATATAGACTTTAGTTAACTAGTCTTTAAACATAGAAAATACAAAAGCTTCTCATGCTAACATTCACTACACATGAGGGATTAAATCCTAGGGTTTTGAACATAGACTTTAGGGTTTCACACACTTTAAAAGGTGTAAGCCTAGAGGCACCAAGAGATAAAATGGACATGAAGATCACAATTATTATAGGAACATATTAGGTCATTGAGGAGAGCTTTCGAGACTTGGAGAGATTCCTTTGGATGTCATATTTACGATGAAGCCCTGACAAATTGGAGAGAAAATTGGAGAACCTTTGAGGAGTGACAAAGTGCTTACCATTTGAGGGTCTTACCACATACAATATATTCAACACATTAAGCAAAACAACCACCATTTCAACATTGAATACAAGCTTTGATCCATATCTTTGTGGTAAAGAGAATGAGATTCACTTTAGTGACCACTGTCCCGGACAGTGGCCCATGGGCCTAGCTTAGGATTTTAGACATTAGTTTCATTACTTTGATTTCTTCATATTTGCATATCATTAGCATAGCCTTATTCATTCACATTCATAGCATTAGTTCCATTTGTACTTATTTTCATTTGAATATATTCATTTCTAACAACCTCATTCAAGGAGGCAATCTCAGACATCTAAACGTGTGTTGTTGTTTCATTGCTTACAGGGTCATAGGTTCATTGGACACATCTACAACATACGAGGCAAAGGGATCCCTCTAGGAAATAGATCTGGAGAATGAGGCATCTGTAAGCCCTCATACATTTCTATGTGCAAAACCAGGAAGCTTGTAAAAGTGCACCACCCCTTGCGAGGGGACTTCTTCCTCACTTGGAATTCATTGTATCAAAATGGGTATCCTTAAGAGGGACCTATATGTAACCGGGTTTTAATACAAATAAAGAGATCTATATTTTTTACTTCTGCTTTATATGCTTTTTCATGGTCTTTCATTTCATTTTGGGTATAATATTGCAAGTAGATTAAAGTGGTGCGTGCATCCAGGGGTTGCTACATATAGCTGCAACAACGATGTCTAAGCTTGTTCTCTATCAATCGTCAGGGAGAAATAAGGCAAAACAGTTCTGATATTCAATTCATTCATACCCACATCGTGATTGTTGTTAGACGTAACTCCTGATGAAGGGATTTTAGAAGTGTTTAGGGGAAGTTATGCCCCACACATGAGGAATAGACCTTCTATGGTAGGTGTCATAAACAACATGATGCCCTTTCAGTATCGCCTAAGTTCCATGTATCGTGCTACTCATATATACTTATAGTATCCCTCATGTAAGGGTGGGTATATATAGAGTAGTTTCAGTATAAAGGTCTGGAAGATATAAAGAAAGGGAGACCAATTGGTGATATAAGAAACCTTCAAAATGACCATTGTTCATAAATATCTCTTAGATTCACAGTTGCTGAAAGGTTCTAACTTTGCACCATGGAAGACAAAGATGCGTGCCATGGTTCAAGTGGAAGATTTATGGTATTTAGTGACTAGCACTACAAAATGCCCTACAATAGCAAGAACATATCAAGAAGCTTTTGATAATAAGGACAAAATATATCTCATGTCCATCCTGCTTGCTACTACATATGAGGTCCAACCTCACATCTGTGATGCCAAAACTAGTAAGGAAGCTTGGGATGCTTTGATTACTATTTATGAAGGTAAGAATCAGTCCACAATTCTTCACCTTCAAACTCAACTACATACCCATAGTATGAAATTTGGTGATACAGTTGATCTATTCCTATGCAAAGTGGTAGAAATGAAAGCCAAATTAAATGCTATGGGTAAACCAGTGGATGATACTCTCTTGACCTCTGTCATCTTAAGAGCATTGCCAAAGTCCTATAAGATGTTGATAACCTCTCTTAATATATCTGGTATACAAGTGTCTTTTGTGGAATTGGTGAATTTGCTTCAATCTGAGGAGACAAATCAAATTCAGAAGAATGAAGTGCTAGATAATGCCCTCTACACCAAACAAGGGGATAAGAAACACAATCAGTTTTAAAAATGAGTATCTTCTTCTAAGGGAAAAGGGAAACAACATCAGCAGAAAGACAAACAATATTGCAAGATTTGTGATATGAATAACCATGACACCAATAGGTGTTGGTTTAATAACAAGCAACAAAATGACCAAGATCATAAGAAGAAGGGAAAAGGAAAATAAAAACCCTAGAAAAATAATAAGAAACCCAAGGGGCATGTTGCTTATGCTAAATCAAACTCCGACTCAGATTATATAGGATCATACTCAGACTCATAATCTGAGATAGCACACAAGGTTCTCATGACTCATACTTTATCTCCATAGATAGATGTTGTATGGTATATTGATTCAAGGGCTAGTAAACACAACTGGTGATAAATCATGGTTTGAAACCTGAGGAGAAAGAAGGTAAACCAGTAACAATTGCTGACAATCAAGTCTACCAAGTGAAGGGTGAGGGTGATGTTTCTGTTACTTTTCTGGATGGAAAATGTCAGATTTAAAAGGTCCTCTATGTACCTAGATTGGCTAATAATTTTTTGGCAGTCCCTTAGATGTTGGATCGAAATATGGATGTTGTGTTCTATGTTGAAAAAGGGAAAAAGATATGTTTTATATCCAAAAAGGGGAAACATGTAGCAACCGGATCATACAAGCATGGCTTGTTCATATTAGATGCCATTTCAATGCCTCATGTTGCACTAGAAGCAACTACAAAGCAGGCTACTTCTCTATGGCATAAGAGATATGAGAATCTCAGTTCAAGATATTTTCTTGAGTTGAGAAAATATGAGATGGTGAGAGGACTTCCCAATATCTCATCCACATTGCCAGTTTGCTTGGATTGCTTGGCAGGTAAGCAACACCGGGTACCATTTGAAACAAGCTCTTCTAGAGCTAAGAAACCTTTGGAGTTGGTACACACTAATCTGTGTGGTCCTATGTCAACCAACTATGGTGGAAATAAGTATTTTCAATTGTTCGTTGATGATTACTCATGAAATATGTGGGTTTTCTTCCTTCAATTGAAGTCATAAGCATTTTCATACTTTCAACAATTCAAGAAGCTTTTTGAGGAGTCAGGATGTTTCATCAAAACCCTCTGCTCAGATTGAGGGAGAAATATACTTCCAAATAATTCTCATCATTTTTTAAAGAACATGGAATTAAGAGACAACTGACTACAACCTATACTCCACAACAAAATGGAGTTGTAGAAAGGAGAAATAGTTCCATGTTGAAATGGTTCGATGTATGCTAAAGGGAGCAAATATTGAGAATGAGTATTAGGAAAAAGCAATAAACACATCATACCTCATGAATAGAACATCCACAAGAGCTCTATAGGGTAAAACTCCACAAGAAGCATGGAGTGGTAAGAAACCCTCCATTTCTCATCTAAGGGTTTTTGGATGCAAGGCATTCATGCATATACCAAAACAAAAGAGGAAGAAGTTAGATGAGAAGACTTTGCAATGTATCTTTCTTGGTTATGATGAGAATTCAAAAGGATATCGACTGATAGATCCTATGACCAAGAAGATGCATATAAGTAGAGCCTAAGAAAGATACTTCACCTCCTCCGAACAAGATTTCAAAGTGGTATACCAGTACATTGAGAGATTCTAAGTTGGCATCACTTCCAGATCTAACTATAAATCAACCTTGTACTCATAGTATGAGCCAACAGAAGAGAGAAGAGGCATCTACTTCAGTGGCTGATGAGCTTTGCCAACAATTTTATGAACTATCTGTAGATGTAGAGGAAGATAAGGAAATTGATTTGGAATATGAGAGGGTTTATATGACAACATTGGATGAAAATGAAGCCATAATAGTTTAGGATGCAGTTAGTCAGCCTCAGTAGAAGGTTGCTATGAAAGCAGAACATACATCTCTCATGAAAAATAATACATGGAAGATAGTAAATCTACCTTCAGGAAAGAAGCCCATTGGATGCAAATGGGTGTTCAAAGTGAAGTATAAGGTAGATGGTACTATTGATAAGAATAAATTACATCATGTTGCAAAGTGCTATGCTCAGAAAGAAGGCATAGATTATGAAAATACTTTTTTCCCCACCGCAAAAATGTCTACCATCCGAGTACTTTGTGCTATGGCAGCCCAATTTGGATGGAAGTTACATCATATGGATGTAAAAAGTACCTTTCTAAATGGTGACCTTCAAGAAGAAGTGTACATGATCCAACCAGAAGGATTTGTTTTCAAAGGGCAAGGACAGAAAGTTTGTAAGTTGACCAAATCCTTGTATGGGCTGAAACAAGCTCCTCGAGCTTGGTACATCAAAATTAATAGTCACCTAATGCAACATGGATTCTAAAGAATTCTGTCAGATGCGAATCTCTATATAAAGAACAGTGGTTTTGACATAGTGATTTTGGTGCTATATGTAGATGATTTGATCATAATAGGTAGTTCAGAAAGTATGATTAATATAGTGAAAAATGATCTAAAAATATCTTTTGAAATGACAGATCTCGAACTTCTTCACTATTGTCTTGGTTTAGAAGTAACTCAAAAGAAACATCATATCAGAGTTACCCAAAATAAATATGCCAAGACATTGATTTAAAAATATCGAATGACTGACTGTAAGTCTAAAGCTACTCCAATGGAGGTTGGACTTAAGCTATCTCGATATGATCAATCCCCATAGGTAGATGGAACTCTCTATCATCAACTGATTGGGAGTCTCATATATCTAACCAATACTAGGCCTGATATCAATTTTTCTATGGGTTATCTTTCACGGTTCATGTAGGACCCAAAGGTGAGCCATTGGAAAGTAGCAAAAGAGTTCTTCAATATGTCCATGGTACAATAGATTTTGGCTTGGAATACAAAAAGAATAACAAGTTCTATCTACAAGGATACATAGACTCTGACTATGTTGGATCCATTGACGATCGAAAGTTGACTTTTGGGTATATTTTTCACCTTGGATCTGGTTCTTTCTCTTGGCATAGTAAGAAGAAATAGGTGATTACTATCTCTTCTACAGAGGTAGACATTGCGTAGCCAGTGGAGCAGTTTGTGAGATAATATGGTTAAGTCACATTCTTACAAATATGGGCCTTACAAAGAACCTTCCTCTTCATTTATTTTGTGACAATCAAGGTGTTTTGAATCTTGTCAATAACCCCATCTTCCATGATCGCACCAAACACATTGACACTAGATGTCATTTCATTCGAGATGAAGTTCCAAAGCATCGTATACAGCTCCAATACATTCCCACTGAAGAGCAAGTTGCAAATATTTTCACCAAGGCACTTGCACCTGTCAAATTTGAATTATTTCACAAAGCTCTTTGTATTCACCAATAATGTAATAAGGGGGGATGTTAGCATAACATATATGTGTTATGTCATATTTCATTATTGGCATACACTTAAGAGCTCCTTGTTTAAGCGTTGTTAGAGGAGGTTATGTAAAAGTAGTTGGTTGGTTCAACTACTCAAACCAACCAACTTGATTGTATTTAGTCCCAACTATTTTCAATGCATCGTGAATACTCACATATCAATAGGGATCCCATCTATAATGTTATTTTGTAATGTATATGCCATGTTATGATCCTGCCCAAGTGGGGTCATTTGATGTACCCATTATCAATATTGTAATTGATATTTGGTAGAAGATTCTATCTTGAGTGGCATTTTGCATATAAGCCAACTCTTGAGCCTAGGGTTAGGTTTTGCATGAAGTCTTTCTTTAAAAAGCTATGAAGCCATGTACAAAGACATATTTTTGCAAGTTAATGAATATTGAAAGAGGTTGCCCCCTCGAAGAGGCTTGCAATTCTGAGTTATTTGTGAGATTGTTTCAATTCTACAATTACTTTTTGCATAGTATTATTTTGTTATTGCATG
Source organism: Wollemia nobilis (assembly GCA_028583015.1). NCBI lineage: Eukaryota > Viridiplantae > Streptophyta > Pinopsida > Araucariales > Araucariaceae > Wollemia > Wollemia nobilis. Next base: position 8,467,116 of record JAQPPZ010017092.1, read on the forward strand.
TATTTTAGTTATCTTTTAGTATTTTGTGTGTGAGATTTATTTCAATAGTAGGTTCCTAAAAAGTGGTATCAAAGCGTTTTCCAGGGTCGAGTTATGCTACAACTGAGATGATTTTTTCCATCCATTTTACCTGTTAGGTATAATTTTTCATGTGTTTTTCATTTCTATTTTTCCTTTATTAAAAAAATCCAAAAAAATATTATTCTAATTTCTTTTTTGGCAAAAAAACCAAAAAACACAAAAAAAATATAGTCTTTGTTTTAGTAGTTGTGTAGGTTAGAAATCCTGTGTCGGGGGTTTTAAAATATCGTGAAGGAGCTGTTATTATTGGCTAAGCTAGATAGCCCATAAACCATATAGTGATATGAGAGGTGATCAGGCTCTAATACCTAGGCCTTAGACAACACTCGTACACGGAATCGAGCTCCCACGCATCTTTGGGTGTATCAAGAGATCATTCTAGGTTTAAAAAAAAATTATCCAATAGGAAGCTTTTGAGTGGACACAATATCCCAAAAAATTACCCTCCCATACTATCAAAGAGGTAGATAGTGTGCTCAAGGGTATGAGTTGAATCCTCCTTGGGTAGTGGCCTGAAATATTGGTTCAAGAGCTATTGTTCATCACTACGGTATAACAGAGGGCCTATGGGTGTTACATACTCCTTTACCTAGCATACCCTGGTTTTGTTAAATAATTTAACTTGCAAAAACACACATATTCATGTTCTGCTAAACCTGCATTCATAATCCCAAAAAGTGAGCATACGGAGAAGGACTTCCTTATCACAAAAGAACACACTTTGCATGCAACAATTAGGAAAGAAGTTCACAAGTGTCTCTAACAGTCTGCAATATTCTAGTACCATTCAAGTCAGTGATAGTAACAGTACGATTAGTGACAGTAATAGTCAAGTAATTAATAATAATAGTGACAGTCAACTGTAATAGCCAAAAAATATAGGTGGTCAAGGTCAAAAACAAAACTGTCAGTGTCAGTAACTGCAATGCAGGTGACAGGACAGTGATAGGGTGATCAGTTGATAGATCCAAGATAGTTGATCCAATACCCCCACTTGTGACCTAGAGCTCCAAATAAAAAGCAAAATATCTTCACATAGAGCTCAAATTGACTCAAAAATTTAGTAAATAATTCTACACTATATTCCAAACAAAATTGTTCTTGGCAGCCCCTGGTCAAAGTTTGCACCAATTTTCCAAAAATGGTAATTTTTTATTTTTCTTGCTAAGGCCATAATTTTTCAATGATCAATAAAATTGATCCAATTTTTTGGGTATAGAAGCTACTTGTTATTCTGCACCAAAGACCCTCAAGGGCTCACTGGTGAAATTTTAAGTCCAAGTGGAAGAAATTACCTTGACATCAACTTGCAACTAACTAGGAGATCACAAAAGTCAAGAAATTTAGTATATCTCCTCATTGAGCGCTCAGATCAAGCAACCATAGAAGTGCATCCTATCCTAAAATCAGTGTTGCAACCCATTTCCCAAATTAAATTTTGGACCCTTACTAAAAATAGTAACTCTAGAAATCACACTTCTATTTTTAGTAATTCAAGTAAAAAGTTCAAGGCTATCTCAAATGGCAAGTGGCACTCGTGGACATCAAAAAAAGGTAGAGAAAAACATTGCTTCAATGTTGGATACCCTATTAAGTGTTGTTAATGGCTTGCAAAAAACAACTGAACACTTGATGATAGAATTTCAAACTTTCAGAGTTGAACAAGATACCTCCAAAATTTGCCTAGAAGAACATCTAGTAGATGTTGAGTCTAAAATACAAGGTGTTCCAAGCAAGACTGAGTATCGTCAAGGAAAGGAAACTGATGAATCTCATCTTTGCTTTGATCGTGATACTACCTTCAAGATGCCAAAACTAGACTTTTCAAAGTTCAATGGGAAGGATGTTGATGGATGGTTATGTCATGTTGCTCAATTATTTAGACTCCATGATGTCCCCATTTATCATCAAGTTCAAATGGCTTCTTTTAATTTGGAATCTAAAGCCTTACAATGGTACCAATGGTTGTAGAAGACTATCCCTGATCCTTCTTGGGCAGAATTTGAGTCTCAATTACTCTAGAGAGTATGATGATTTTAGCTCTAGAGAGTATGATGATTTTATAGGATAGTTGACAAAGCTGAAACAAACTTCAACAGTTTGAGATTACCAAATACAATTTGAGATATTGGCCAACAAAACTATTGGATTGAATGAAGGGTTTTTTATGAGTTATTTTTTTAGTGGGTTGCAAGAATATCTCCAAGCCGAGGTCACAATGTTTAAACCACAATCCATGATCTAGGCTATCCAATTGACTTGTTTTGTCGAGTCCAAATTTTTAGCTCAAAGGCAGATATCTAAATTTCTACAAGTTAAATCCTCTTATCCTCCTAGATTCCATAATCAACATGAACAAAAACCTGTTGCACCCACTATTGCACCCAAATGTTTAACCACTTCTAAAATGGATGCGCGATGTGCCCAAGGGTTGTGCTACAATTGTGATGAAAAACTTTTCACGGGCATAGCTGCACCCCAAAGAAGTTATTCCTCATCGATTTTGATGAGCCTAACACCAATGACCATAGTGATGATGACACTGAATCAGTAGAGGAACCACCTAAACCAGAGGAAGAAAACCTAGATGAACCACAGGCTAAAATTTTTGTTCATGCTCTTGTTGGCAGTACTACTCCCCAAACCATGAATTTTGTGGGTTGATTGATTTTGGTAGTACACACAATTTTATTGATCCTCGCATAGCCAAGCAAGAAAATTGTTATGTACACACATGTAATTCCTTTGAGGTTATGGTAGCAAATGGTGGGAATTTACCTTGCAAAGGAAAATGTTGTAATATTAAGGTCAAGATTGGGGACTATGAGCTCAAACAAGATATGTTTTCACTTCAATTAGGGGGATGTGATATTGTGTTGGGATCTTAATGGTTGAGCACATTGGGAGTCATCTCTTGACACTTTGCTAAGATTTGGATGCAATTTTCATAGAATGGATAGTCCTACACTCTCCATGGCTTAAAAGCAGGATCTTCATAAATTATCAATTCCAGTAGAATGGAGAAGTTGCTAAAAAAATCATCTCAGGGTGTCATAGCTCAAATTTTTGAGATCCAAATGCATCCTTCAATGGAGGATTATGTTCCTGAAGATTTGCAACTTATTTTGACCAAACACAACTCTATTTTCATTGAGCCAACATAATTACCACCTCGTCACTCTCATGACCATGCTATCCCCTTGTTACCTAGTAATTCACCACCCAACATTAGACCATACAGATATCCTCATGCTCTTAAGTTAGAAATTGAGAATTAAGTACAGGAATTATTAAAAGTTAGTGTCATTCATCCAAGCAACAATCCTTACTCTTCTCTAGTTTTACTGGTACGCAAGAAAGATGGTCCTAGTGGTTGTGTATCTATTATAGGGAGCTCAATAAACTCACCATCAAGGATAAGTTTACTATTCACGTGGTGGATGAATTACTGGATGAACTTCATGGGACTATGTATTTTTCCAAGCTTGACCTTCGCTTGGGGTACCATCAAATCTGTCTCAAGGAGGAGGATATTCCCAAGAATACCTTTTGTACTCATGAAGGTCACTATGAGTTTTTGGTAATGCCATTCGGCTTGACTAATACCCCTTCCACCTTCCAAAGCCTCATGAACAATATAGTTTTTCCATTCCTTCAAAAGTTCATTCTAGTCTTCTTTGATGATATTCTGGTGTATAGTTGCTCATGGGAAGAGCATCTTATTCATGTGAATTAGACTCTCCAACTGTTGGTACAACATCAACTCTATGCTAAGCATTCCAAGTGTTATTTTGGGTTGACAAAAGTAGAATATTTGGGACACATTATCACTAAGGAGGGTGTTAAAGTTGACCCCAATAAGATCCAAGTTGTTCAGGAATGGCCAAAACCTCACACTCTCAAAGGTCTTAGGGGATTTTTAGGGCTTATAGGTTATTACCATAAATTTTTTTGTAACTATGATAAAATTATAGCTCCCCTCACTTCCATGCTAAAGAAGGATGCTTTTACTTGGATAGGACCCACTGAACAAGCTTTCCAAGAATTGAAGCATGCCATGACCACTACACCTATATTGACCATGTTGAATTTCTCCAAACCATTTATTATTGAAAGTGATGCTTTAGGTCATGGTATTGGGGTAGTGTTGATGCAAGGGAGACCCTTGGCCTTCACTAGTAAATCTCTCTCCAGCCGTAATTTGGTAGAATCCACTTATCCTAAGGAGATGATGGCAATTTTGCATGTAGTAACCCATTGGTGACCGTATCTCATTGGGTGTCATTTCTCCATTAAAACAGATCATCAGAGTCTTAAATATTTTTTGGAGCAACGAGTTGCCAACCCTGAACAACAAAAATAGGTCTTTAAATTCATGGGCTATGATTATTATATCACCTATAATAAGGGTAAGGAGAATGTTGTGGCTAATGCTCTCTCTCTCTCACCAATTTGAAGCTCTCAGTATGTTGTGTGCCATTTCATTGTCGATCCTCCAATGGATAGATTCTTTACACCAAGAGGTACTTCAGGATTCTGAATTATAGAATTTGGTTGCTTCCCTATCCACTAAGCCTACTTCATGTCTAGGCTACACTTGGGATGGCCAGGATCTACATCACCACCAATGCCTTATTGTTCTCCATAAGTCCTCTCTACAGGAACTTATCATGATAGAACTGCACGCTACCCCATTTGCTAGCCATTTAGGATTTCTAAAAACATATGAATGACTTAAGCACACTTTTGTTGGAAGGCTATGAAAAAGGATATTCATGATTTTGTGGCAACTTATGATACCTGTCAATGGATGAAAGGTGAAATAGTGCATTCTTCAAGCACTCTTCAACCCTTGCCCATTCTTGACCAGGTTTGGATAGATATTTCTATGGATTTTATTGAAGGCTTACCTAAGTATGGAGGAAAATCTGTTATCTTTGTGGTAGTGGATCGTCTTTCAAAGTATGCTCACTTTTGTTCCCTATCCCATCCTTACACAACCTCCACCATTGCCCAAATTTTTCTTGATTCTATATTTTGCCTTTATGGTCTACCATCCTCCATCGTGTTCGATCATGACCCAACCTGTACTAGTCACTTATGGCAATAATTGTTTAAGTTGCAGGGGACTCAGCTCAAGATGAGTTTAGTGTTCATCTACAAACAAATGGCCAAACGGATATTGTCAACAAAATTTTGGAAACCTACGTTCATTGATTTTCCTTAGATCATCCTACGCATTGGGTGAGATGGCTTCCTTTGGTTGAGTGGTGGTACAAAACTTCCAATCACACAACAACCAAGGTTACCCCTTTTGAGGTAGATTATGGGCATCCTCCACCGACATATTCCTCCTACATTCCAGGTAGCTCCAAGGTCCATGTATTTGACACTACTCTCAGTTAGCATGTTGATGTCCTCCATCAACTGAAGCTAAATTTTGAGGTAGCCCATAATCGGATGTGCCAACAGGTTGACCAACACCATTCTAAGCATAGTTTTTATGTGGGTGATATGGTTTTCCTTTGCTTGCAATCATACAAATAATTGTCCCTCCAACTTTGTAGATGCTAGAAACTTGTTACAAAATACTATGGACCATATCAGGTGTTAAAGTGGATTGGTGCCATAGCCTACAAATTAGCCATTCCACCTACATCCAAGATCCATCCTATTTTCATATTTCTTCTCTCAAAAAGGTGGTGGGAAATCAGGTACAAGTTCAATCTGCACTCCTAGAGTTATATGAAGAAGGTTCTATCTTACTTGAACCCAAATAGATGTTGGATCATCGGACTCGTACTCTTCACAACCTCACCATTACTGAAGTCCTTGTTCAATGGCATGGACTCTAGCCTAAAGATGCTACATGGGAATATCTCCATCAGCTCTAGCATCAATTTCCTCACCTTCAAATTTGAGTACAAAGCTTTTTAAAGGGGAAGGACATGTTAGGATCCCATCTTAATGTTATTTTGTAATTATCATTATTATGTAATGATCCACTTCCAACATGGGGGATCCCATCTATAATGTTATTTTGTAATGTACATGGCATGTTATGCTCCTAGCCAAGTGGGGCCAATTGATGTACCTGTTATGAATATTGTAACTGATATTTGGTAGAAGATTCTAGCTCGAGTGGTATTTTGCATGTAAGCCAACTCTTGAGCCTAGGATTAGGGTTTGCATGAAGTATTTCTTTAAAAATCTATGAAGCCATGTACAAAGACATATTTTTGCAAGTTAATGAAATATTGAAGGAGGTTGCCCCCTCAAAGAGGCCTGCGATTCTAAGTTATTTGTGAGATTGTTTCAATTATGCAATTACTTTTTGCATAGTATTATTCTATTATTGCATGTATTTCAATTATCTTTTAGTATTTTGTGTATGTGAGATTTATTTAAATAGTAGGTTCCTAACAAATTTGTAGGTTTCTTCAAATGGAGGAGGCAAATTTACCAACAACTTATCTAGGGATGCCTTTATTTGAGGGGAGAATGAGGATAGATTTATGGAATCCAATTATTAGTAAAGTTCAAAATAAAATTCCATCTTGGAAAGGTAGATGGTTATCTTTAGCAGGAAGAGTGCAATTAATTAAGTCAATCTTACAAGCCATTCCAACTTACTATATGTCTTTGTATTCTATGCCAAAATTAGTTGAAAAAAGTTTAATATTTATTATGCGATCATTTTTATGGTCAGGTTTACATGATAAAAGGAAATTTTATTTTGTGAAATGGAGCAAGTTGTGTGATGACAAAACTAGGGGAGGTCTTGGTTTAAGAGCTCTTATAGATGCAAACTTAGCTCTTAGGGGAAAAGTTATCTGGAAATTGTACAAAGAGAGTCAAAGACAATGGGCAAGAATTCTTCTAAGTATGTTGATCCCAATGACCCAAGTTTAATATTTATTGCTTTATCTCTTCCAAATGGTTCTACTCTTTGAATGGTTTAAAAAAATCTATTGATCTTATGATTAAAGGTTTAAGATGGGTGGTGGGAACTGGAGAAAAAAATTCTATTTGGATAGATACTTGGTGTGATTAAAAACCACTCAATTTAGATCCATATTTGAAACCTTGGATGAGATTGCTTCAAGACAAATATGGTGATAGGGTTTCAAACATTTTGTACAAGGATCAAGAAGGAAGATACAAATGGAAAGAAGATTTTTTTATAAGTATACAAGACATTGATGCTAGGAGGCAATTGAGTAGAAATATAACAACTGTAATTATTTCAAGGAGTGCCAAGGATAAATTGATTTGGGAGTTGAATAGAGTTGAATAGCTCAGGAGAATACACAACAAGAAGTGGATATAATGTTCAACACCAATATAATAATAATATCACTAGATATTTGGTATAGCCCAAGCATTCCTAAAGTCAAAATGTTTGTTTGGCTAGTAGGTCATAGAAGAATTTTATCCTAGGATAACCTTATGAAAAGGGGTTTTCATGGCACCTCTAAATGTGTTTTTTATAATAAGGAGGAGGATATTATTGACCATCTCTTAGGACATTGCTCAATTATCTGGAATCTATGAAAATGGATTCTTAATATGTTTGGTAAATGCATGGTGATGAATAGTAAAATTGAAGATTGGTTAAAGCAATGGCAGAGCACTTATAAAAGTGAGGCTTTACAAACAATATAGGATATTTCAAAATATACAATACTTTGGACTATATGGCTAGAAAGGAATAGAAGAATATTTAAAGGAAAGGAAAGCAGTTTAGAGGTAATGAAAAAGAAGATATGTTTAGCCATAGAGGAGTCTAAACCAACCCTATCAACTCACCCTATCCCTAATTTGGAAGCAGAGAGTCTTGATAGATGGAGTCAAGTCATTAAATGGAATTATGATATTGGGTACAAGAGAAGCAAAAATAAGGTAAATAATACAAAGTGGAAACCACTAGATTTGGAGTGGGTTAAGTTGATTTTTTATGGAGCATCTAAAGGAAACCCAAGACCATCAAGAGGAGGAGGAAAAATTAGAAATAATAGAGGAGAGATTGTCTCATTATGCTTTCAATTGTGGATTTAAGATAAATAATGAAGTTGAAGCTTGGGAAACTTTAGAAGGGTTAAAAATATGTAAACAAATGAAATGGAATAGAGTTTGGATGGAAGGTGATTCTCTCATAGTAATAAATGCAATTTTGAGGAAAGCAAAGGCTCCATGGAACATACAAGAGATAATTATGGAAATTAAAGATCTTGCTAAAGAGTTTGAAGAAATTAGGTTTACACATATATTAAGGGAAGGAAACAAATGTGCAGATAAGCTATCCAATAGAGGGGTTTTTGGTTAAGGATCGTGAAGTTAAAAACTCCTTTCCATGGTTAGAGGAAGTAGAAAGTTTAGTTGTAGCTGACAAAAATTGTTGATTGCCTAAATAAATTAATGATTAAGATTTACTATAATATTTTCTATTGGTAATATCTATTTTATTTTGTAACAATAATGTGTGTTCATTTATACTATTTATTATAATTTTTGTTGTTGCACTTGTGTTTCAGGAAGGAAACTAGCAATCCAGATTTGGTAAAGCAGACTATGTTAGTGCAATGTTCTAGAAATATTACTCTACTAAGATGCAAGGCATATATAGTAGAGGTGAATTTTTGGCATTGTGAAGGCTGATATAGAAAAATATCAAGAAATATGTTAAATTTTGGAGTAGTTGTATTCATATAGAGATTTGAAAAGGAAAATAAAAATCAAGAATTCAGACATTTTATGTAAAATGATGTAGGTTTCTAACTATAGAATCTGAATTGAGATGAGAAGTGTATATATTTGTAAGCTCTCAAGATCTAAATAAGAGAGATGTAATTTGTTAAGGGTGGGGGACCCGAGTACAACCCCTTTTTATCAAGAAAACAAATCCTTCTATGTTATGCATTGAAAATGATAAATGTATTTTTTAGTAGTTAAGTATGCATATAGGATAGTTATGCATGCATGTGAGGGTTGGGCTGATCCTAAATGCACTCTTCTCACCTTTTGCCAAACTATATCCAAGAAATGAGGATTGATGACTATTTTCACGGGAGTGAAATCGTTGATTGACAACCAAATCAAGCTGGAGAATGAATTGCTCTCTGCTCTGACAAAGTAATATGGACTGAAAATGATTTGGAGTTGTGCGTTGTTTTTTAGTACACTCTAAAAGGACTATTTTTCTATTTTGTAATAAATATGATGAAGACATCTAAACCCTCAAGTGGAGCATTCAAGTTTTGAATGCAGGTTGAGCTTTGAGTTTGGCTTAATTATTATAAGCTTATGGAAATATCACTTGTAAAGTGTACTAGAGGATACCTGTAGAATAAATTTACAACACATCTTGAAAATGAGTCATAAATGGTTAGATTTGATTGTGAATGGAGAATACCTGCTACTAATTATTTTAAAAAGGAATGTTAGATTTAATTATATGGAGTTTACTTTGTTTATTTCTAAGTTACATTTATAATTTTTTTCTCTGATAATGAAGTATTATTTTTATTTATAAATTATTCATATAAAATAATTTGAATCTAAGACTCCTAGAAATCCAATTTATAATAATTTATGCCTTGTGTAAAATAAAATTTTGTTCACTCCGGATGTGCAGTAGAAACCTTAGTGTATAATTCCAGTCAGTCGTCGTAATAGATTAAAACATAGGAAATTCTTATTTGTTATCTCTCGTTGGAAATAATATGGCGTTTGTTGTTCTTATAATGAAATGTTTCTAATAGGAGAAGTATTTATGGAAATACTTTGTTTAAAAATAGCCACCGAAATAGACAACATAATCATCTATGAAATTCTTTTGCTTAAACCCATAACTATATATGTTGTGATAGGACTGCCAATAAATAGTTATATGTAGCACTACCAATTAATGTATCTTGATAATTGCAATGCCTTATTATTAAGCAGTGTGTTTTGATGATTTTTATGTAAGGTAAGTACGTATATTATCAGTGCATTACAAAAAGCATTGTTGTTAGCACTTAAAGTTGCAAACCCTTATTGAAAATTCTTAATGGTAGCTTGTTGTCGTGGACACTGAAGTAAACATAGATTCATGCCAAATTTTACATATAAATTAAAGGATTAGTAAGTAGAAAAACCTACTGACATTCATTATAGCATATCTCATGATTGTTCTATTGGGTTGATTAAATTTACTATTTTCAAAGCATTGTAGTGCATGTAGTTATCCGTCGCAATAGTTTAGACAAACCTCTTAACATCATGGAGTTGTACGTAGAAGGTTGTAGGTTTTATATTTAATAGATATACTATTTAACTTTAGGATTTAAATAAATGATATATATATTTAATAGTCAATATGTGAAACTTGATTTTTGCAACAAAAAGTTTAAAGTAGTTTTGTCTTATATACTTGAAAACATAACTTATAGAGTGGTTAAGTAGTTTGGGAATAATTATAGACTTTATTTTAATAATTTTAGGTGTATTATATGGTTTGACCCTTTTTGATAACTTTTATTTTAAAATTATATATTTAGTATGATAATTCTAGCCTTAAAAACCCAACAATGAGTGAACAAAAATAATGAAGAATGAAAGGATTAAATTTCATTTAAAATATGAGTATGCCAGGGCTTAATGAAAATTCCTAGCCTTCGATAGCTTTGATTGTAGATGGATGGTGGGAGTGGGAGTGGAAGTGGAAGGCAACAATGGTGGGAGTGGGATCTAGTAGCCAGGGTCAATGCAAGTTGTAGGGGATCCAGGTTTAGGTAAGGACAAGGATAGGACAATAGGTTCCAGTAGGACTACGCATTCATAACCCCAAGACAAGGAGCCCCCCGACAAGCCTATCGAGTACTCCACCCCTGGAAGCCCTAGCAAATACTCCTATGTCTAGATCACCTTGGGTGACTCGATCCTCCCCAAATCTCCAAGCATGAATCTATCCTTGGAGGGATCAAACTTTTACATCTCAGCAAATGTTTTTTTCCAACTATATTTATGGGGCCTCTTATTCCCTTGTTGAGAAGTTCTTTAGAGGTAATCCAGATATGGAAACCATAAGGCACTAGGCCTTATCCAAATGAAATACCACAAGGAATATAAATATCATTGCCCTCTCGAGGGGATTCTTCATCATTAAACTCAACAACTGGGATGGTACCAATCAGATCCTCATAAGAGGTCCCTGGTTCCTAGGCAGAAGAAGCCTATTTATTAGATGATGGGCTACAAATTTTAACCCTAACACTCAGAGCATAAATTTTACCTTGATCTAGGTTTGGATCCTGGAATTACCTTTCCACCTCTGGCAAGAGGACGTTTTGAAAGCCATTGCGGGTGCCATCATCAAGTTGGTGGCGTTTGATCCTGCAACCAAGGTGGGATCCAAAATGGTCCATGACCACATCTGTGTAAATGCAAACCTCGAATTAGAGCTCCTGAATTTCATCAACCTAATTTTTGGAACTTATAATTGGAACCAACCGTTGGAATATGAAAATAAGCCAGCTTTATGTGCCTAGTGTCGCATGCAAGGGCATCTTCAGAACCAATGCTCTCTCACTACGCATCTAGAGGAACTCGTGGGTGGTACCTCCTTTTTGAATACTCCCTCTAGGAGCATATTCCCCACTACATCTTGAATCTTACTAGGAATGGCCGACCCATCCCTTGGGCATACGGTCACCCTGCATGGCAAGGGAAGCATAAATTTGACCCTAATCCAATACCAGATTCTAACCAGGTATGTACCCATCTCGACCCTAACCCTGAGGTTGTTTTTGAATATTTGATCTCCCTTGTGGACCCTTACCCACTGCCAGTTGTTCTTGTAGACCTGCCCTTGATCCTCGATCCCCTACCCTCTCAATGGCCTCCCCTAAGGATCCTCCCTCGACCCCTCTCCCTTAACTGGGTAGTCCTACCCCTGGTCTTGTTTTAGGAAGCCCTCCTATGAATCTCTCCCCCCTACTCTTAATCCCCTCCTCTCTTCTACTACCACTTATAATATTCCTCCCCACTAGATCTCCTCCTCCCCCTGGCTATCTCTAATCCTCTGTATGAGTAGTATGATGGTGATGACAAAGGCAGTTTGTACTTTTCCCAATCAACCCCAAAAGAATTTAGTCCCAAAAGGACCACAACAAAAGATTCACCTTCGAACTTTGGCAGTGATAGGAAGAGACACCAACCCACCATGGGCTCTAGTTGACCTTACTGTATGATGCCCTCAACCTGCTAAAAGAAGAGCCTAAGAGATCTAAACCTCCCTCCCACTAGGTTAAAGGATGCAAAAAGCCCCTCAAAAGTGCCAAATGAAGATACTCACTTGGAATGTGAGAGGGCTCAATGGAGCCCCCAAGAGATGCATTCTAAGCCATCTTCAAAAGGAACACAAACCTTCCATCCTCATTCTTTAGGAATCCAAGCTAGATGAGATTTCCTATCCAAGAATAGATAAAACAGTTTGGAGCAACAATTCTTTTTCATCCCAGTCCAAGGATCCTTTTGTGGTCTATTATGCTTATGGGACCCAACCATAATCGAAGGGAGTCTGATTTCATCTTCCCCTAGAATCATCAACATTATGTTCCACAGATTGGCCTCCCACCATACCTGGATCCTCTCCAACATTTATGCCCCCAATATCCCATTGGAAAGGGCCTCCCTATGGGACGAGATAAGCCTCATGCGAGACTTGCTCAAATCTCTTCTGTGGATCCTCGTAGGAGACTTGAACAACCCCTTGTTCCCCTCAGACAAGTGAGGAGGATCCTCCTTTATTACCAGAAGTATGGAGGAGTTTGGGGTATTCATTAAATCAAATGAGCTCATGGATGTCCAACTAAAAGGGGTAAATTTTACTTAGAGTAACAAAAGGGTTGGGCCTAACCTCATCCAAGTTAAATTAGATAGAGTCCTTCTATCTAGAGAAGCTATCTCATTATTTGCAGATGCAACCCTCCATTCCCTCCCAAAAATTGAATTTGATCATAGTCCCCTTGTTTTGAAGTAGGCAGATCTCCCCCTTCCAAGTGCCCCTTTCGATTCGAGTCCATGTGGTTTTACCATCCCAACTTCAGATTGTAAGTGGTCCAGTGGTGGCTTTAACCATTCATAGGATCCCCTTCTGGGCTACTCTATAAATAGGTCAAGTTTCTCAAAGATAATCTCAATACATGGAACATGAATACCTTCAATAACATATTTGAGAACAAAAGGGCTCTAAAAGATAAATTGGAGGTCCCAGAGTGCAAATTTTAGGAGGCCACTCAGGACCCTGGATCTAGGGAGGAGGAAGGCAGAATCCTAGTGGACTACCACAATGTTCTAGCTAGGGAGGTGTTGACTCCCAAAATGGTAGTCCCCCTTTTGGGATCCCAAGTCCCACTCCCCTTAAGGACACACAAGGTGGTGCACCCTTATTTGGCCTTATGCACTCCACTCTCAATGGAGCACACCAAAATTCCCCCAAATACACAAGTTATGCACCCCAAGTCAAAGCCCATGCACTCCATTAGTGGAGCGCACAAGGACCCCACCGAGTGCACAAGCTGTGCGCCCATTTCTAGCTCATGTGCCTCATTGGGGAATGGGGCACATAAAACCCTCAAGGGGTGCACAAGTCATGAACCCCATATAAAGTTCATGCCCTCCACGATGAGGTGGAGCATGCAAAAGTAAAAATAGGTGCACAAGGTTGTGCACCCCCCACGTACTCTATGATGAAGTGGAACACACAAAAACCTAGAAGGATGTACAACCTTGTGCGTCCCAAAGAATCCTCATGTGCTCTATTCCAATGGAGTGCACCAAGTTACCTAAGGGGCGTGTGCCTTCGCATGTGCCTTGAAACTCGATGTGCACTCCATGATATTGGAGCATGCATGAAATCTTGGAGCACACGAGCAGTGCGCTCCCCTCCTGATCAATGCACTCCACTCCTAAGTAGAGCACACAACGTCCCTCAGGATGCACTAGCTTGTGCTCCCCAAACAAAGTATGCACTCTCCATTGTATTGGAGTGTGCACATGTTTAGTTAGGTGCACAGGCTATGCACCCACCTCCAAGTTATGCACTCCACTATAGAGCACACAAAAATATTGAAGGAGCATAACCTGTGCACCCCATTGGGTCCCACGCACTCCACCCCCTTGGGGCACACAAAAATTAAATGAGCACATGAATCCATGTGCTTGCCTCAAGGGCCATGCACTCCAACCTCCCCATTGGAGCATGCAAGAATTTAATCAAGTGTAGTTCATGCATAGGCTTTACTCGAGCACACCCTACCTCGGCCAACCTGAAACTGCCATGTGTCTCACTAACTGCCTATCAGCTGCAATTTCACTCCATAGGTGCCTTGTTCCACTAAAACATGAGTGATGTGGCATGATTGACCAACCAGAATACCTTGTTTAACAAGAAAGCACATAAAACCCACCTAATGGATTTAATGCATGCACTTTATTAAGAGGGTGGCGAACCTGTTCTGTGTCATTATCGCATGTAAAAATTTATTCTCGATGAGGTCAAGCATAAAGAAAAATGGGAGAAATTTTCTCCATCTTTCATCGTCATGGCTTCCATGAGTGCAGCTGCACCAGACGTGTCGATTTTCAAGGGGAGAATCACCAGAATCATTGGGGCATGGCCGATAATAAGAAGAGCAGTGAGAGCACAAGATCCCAAGGCCCTGGTAAATTTACCAGACACAAATTGAGACATTATGGCTAAGCAGTAGAAGGATGTCGAGGGAGTGACCATCTACGCCTTTTACCCCATCGAAGAAGATAGTCGATGACATCCTATGTTTCTCAAAAGTATGTATATGAGGGTGCATAGGTACAACACAACACCTCCCCCAGTATGCAACAAGTGGACCACCAATTTAGGCCAATTGACATGTCCAAGGGTCTACCACTCTTATGACTTTCTAGCCTGGTTTGCTCTGGCCTAAAACCCCAAGAACCAAAAAATTTGTGACCACAAGAACCAAGTAATATCCTGAGTAATAGTTGATAGAATCAGGTAGGTTTTTGGGCTAGTCATTGCATCTATAGTGGTAGATTTAAAAACATTGGCCCTCCAAGCCAATTATATGCTCAAAACCACGTTCCCTAAAGCACTGTTGAAGAAGAGAAGTAACAGGCCCTCGAGCTTCCCAATTAGAAAATTCTTGCTTTGGCCCTGGACGCAAGATTATGCTGACATGATTAATTTGGCGCTGGGAGTCAAGGACCTGGAGTGGATCACTAAGGAGGTGATGTTTTTAATTATCCAATGCAATAGAATGGATAATACCCCTCTCTACCGATGGGAGGATATAATTAGTGACAACATAGACAAGAAGCTACAAAAATTGTAGGAGGCCATATTGGCCAATAATGAGGAAATGTCTGCTTTCTCCAATTATTCTTTCTTTATCAACTTTTTTATGGCACAATTAGACAAATATTTGGTGGCTCTAATGGGAGGGGTAACTGCACCCACTCTGCAAGATCAGTTACTATGCATCCAGGAAGGATGCTCCAGTTACAAAGCCTTCTTTGAGAAGGTCCTACCAGTAGTCCACCTTCAGTTGTGTGGAGAAGATCCAGACATAATTGGAGTTGGAGTAAGAAACTTCATCAAGCACAGGCGAGGGATTTCTTCTACGTAAAATATTTCTCTTACATTAGGGTATATGGTACAAAACTACCCCCAAAGGTACTCCCTGTGTGTTTTCCAACTTCAATTGATATACTAGAAATTACTCGGTAGATGGCTGAAGAAGTTAAAATTAGATATATCAGAAAGAAAGGACTTGTGTCATGGTTGTTGGTCCCTTGCTCAATGGGCCCTTACACCTACCTTGGCCATTTTGCCATGTTGATGACCATATGGAATATGGACACTTATTGTTTTTAGGAGGTCACTTGGAGGCCTTATGACCCTCATGGATATCATTGGGACAATGTGGCCATAAACTTGCCCTTCTATAGGTGACCCACATGAAAGATGATTTTGAGGATGAGATGCATAAATTTTTCAAGAATAATAAGATGTTGGAACTAGTTTGGAAGATGATGGATAGGCCTTATAGTAGGCTAGACATAGGGGGTGATTACAAATCCCAATTGAGACTACACCAGGGACTATTAGTGGATAAGGTGGTCCCGCTGGTCCCATCCACTCCACTAGAGGAATTTAAGGACCCCACCTTCCAGGTTGTCTAGCAAGACTCTGACCTCTTTGAGGTCATGATGAAAATCATTGTCGAGGCACAAAAAGAGCAGGCATGGCTCCCTTCTTCTTCTAGTTCTCCCACTACCACCTCAAAAGGCAAGGAGTTGGTCATTGATCCATCTCAAAAAAGTGTTGCATCATCAACTTTGACATTGATGTGCCCAGAAGAATAGTCCCAGTTTGCAGAAGGCCAACATTCTTTATATTCTACCACCTTGGTGATCAACCAATAAGAACGCCAAGTTCTCCCAAGGTAATGAAGAAAATAACCAAATATGGGGGGTTGTAAAATATACTCAAGGACTATGAAATGCAAGAAAAGAGTCCCACATAGTCACTTGCTCAGAAGAAGGCCCGAACCGAGCCTTCATGCCAAGGCGTTGAAAGTATCACATTGACAAGAGTTAGAGACACCTTCCAATTCACTACCAATGAAGAAGACCAAATACAGGACATGGAAGAGAAAAGGTCTCATAGTAAAGAGATAATCAGGCCCTGAATAATAGCTGAATAAGAGGCAACTGATGTATTTTTAGCCACCTTTGAAATCCTATTGCCACCTAGCATGATATAATCTACCATCAACGTAAGCAATGGTGTCATAAGAGCATAAGCTGCACCTGTTGAAATGATGAAATTCTAGGTGGCCTCCCAAACACAGGTGGCAGAAGCCATGGAAAAAGAATTAGAAGGATGGAAGACCAAGGCTACTGAGGTGAGACATTTACAACTCAAGGTGAAGCAGCTCCAGAGCGAAGTTGATAAGATGGGGATGCCCGCTCCTTCTACTACGTAGGCCAACACCCAGATGGGGATAGATAATGAGCTTAAGAAGGAAATGAAGGATAAGATACAAGAAAAATAGGAGAATTTGAGTCCATCCTCGTAGATATTTCACTTGACATAATGTTGACCTCTTACAAAATCACCTGTAGCAAGGAGAGCAAAGGGTAAACATGATACTTCCCATATACTAAAGGTTCCAGGTGGACTACGTGCCAATTTTTGGGTTGGCGACCACCCTATCGGATGATTTCTTCTACTTCTTTGTTGAATAGTATGCCAATATTTTTATCTTCTTATAGAATAAGCAAGGTTGGCTCAAGTGGGGTCAAGAGGTGGTGGATGTTGAGAAGGAATTCAATGAGGAGCTGCCAAACTGTGATCTCACATTGGAGGATTTTGGGTAGGCCCCCAATATTAAATATTTTGTATTCCAAAAGATTCAAGAGTTTTATTTGAACTATGGTGGTAAACTATAAAAGTGCTTCATGACCTTGGTACAAATGGTGGACCACCTGTGTGTCTTCACCGAAAACAACGTATAATGGGTGAGGGATCGGGTGAAAAAGGCCATGTAGGATTTGAATCTATTGTTATTCTCGCTAACATTCCATGATGAGGCATAGGAATTCATTAACCAAACCATTAAAAACCTTAGAGCGAGAGTGGGGCCCAGTTCACTAGGAACACATGCACTAGGAGATTCACAGCCGCTAGCCCATGACAATACATGGGGAGATACACAACCACCATCTACGTGAGAGAAGAACATGGGCTACGTGTCTATTTTTTATTACATATTATTTTTGAGTACAACAGGATTGATCTAGCTAGGGAAGGTAATTACAACATTCAGGTGAGCCTGCACTATAAGAAGGAGACTGCTATAGTTGAAGATTTTTTATCAAACCTCTGAGAGAGAAAAGTCCAGGTACAACCTCATCCAAGTGCTAGTCATATTTTCTTGTGTGTTCTTCTTGTTTTTCTTACATTGCCCTTCTTTCTGCCATATCCAAGGATTTCCAGGGAGCATTGTTCATTGTGATCATTTCCTATGGAATGCACTGAGGTTGGAGACTCTTATATCACTACAATCAGGATGGAGAGGAACAACCCCTTGTTACATTATTCGAATGAGGGTTTATTGTAAATCATTGACCTATAGGACCTGAGTTCTTTGTTGGACCTACTTTATGTAATCTCATTATATTAATACAAATCCAACTTGAGTCCTGGTGTATCTTCTATGTTTAATGGTCTGTGTAATGCTCATCTATATGTTATTGTAATCAAAACCTATGGATGGTGCTTTCTTTTCACTAGTTTAATAATTTTCTTGCATTACGTTATTCGAATGAATTAAAATGAACTAGTCCTCTTCTTCGCTTCTACTTTGGGTCATAAATATAAATCTGCTATGACTGTCCAATGGATAAGGCACCGGTATGGTCTTGATAAGCTTCGTTAATGATAGGTTTGATCATAAAATATCAAAGATAGCATAGTGGGTATTTGCACCATAAATTCTAATAGACAAACCCACCATTTGGGGTTTCCTTACCCAACCTAGTATGTCTAGAGCTTTTCAAGTAATCTGTTCCTAGGTTAAAGATGTGGATCAACCAGAATCCACAATACTTGTTGTGACATTAGAGTTTCCTATGATGTGATAAATTTTCAAGGGGTAAGAGAGAAAACTCCACAATAGGAGAAAACCTATTGGAGGCAAAAATCCAGAGCCTTGTGGCTCAAATATGGTGACTCAAACACCAAGTTCTTCCATGCATCTATGCTAAAAAATAAAAGCACCAACAAAATCTTAGAACTCACATGAAATGATGGCAAAACTACTAGGTACGAGGCTAAAATCAGGGATGCGACCTCCAGTCTATTTCAATCCCTCCTAGGCTCCCCATCCTATTCCTCTCCCCAAGAGGCCAAGGTTCTCCTAGAGCATATCCCCAACTTCATTTCCCATGATACCAAAAAAATTCTCATTAGCCCTATCTCTTCTATTGAGATCAAAGTAGTCCTATTCACCATGAATCTTGATGCTGCCCTTGGCCCATATGGCTTCCCTCCCTGCTTATTCTAAGATTTTTGGGATTTGGTAAGAATAGAGATCTGTGCAACCATCAGAGACCTCTAGTATGTCGAGTCCATTCCTCATGGAATCAACTCCACCTTCATAGCCTTGGTTCCCAAAATCCAAGCAACCAAATCCTTGTTAGATTTTTGCCCCATCAGTCTCTACAATGTCCTATGCAAAATCTTAACCAAAGCCCTCACATTTAGATTCAAGGAGATCCTCCCTCTCATCATAGATACTTGTCAAGGAAGCTCTGTCAAAGGGATGGTAATTACTGATGGGGTTATCATCATTCATAAAGCACTGCATTTTGCCTCCCTGGCCAAGAAATTAGTGTTCCTCCTCAAGATGGACATGAACAAAGCTTTTGACAAAGTCAGTTGGGAATTCTTGGTCGAGGTCCTCCTCAAATTTGGGTTCCATCCATCCTGGGTAGAACTAATCAAGAGATGTATTTCTTCCCCATGGTTCTCTATTTTGGTCAATGGATTCCCCTTAGGCTTCTTCCCAAGGTCCAGAGGCCTTAGATAGGGTGACCCCCTATCCTCAATCATATTCATAATTTTGGACAAAGCCCTAGAGAGAACCATCACAAGCACAACCAGAAATAGGTTTATATCCATAATTAAACCCACTTTTGGCCTGACTCCTATCATCCACCAACAATTTGTGGATGACACCATCTTGGCCATGTTAGGGTAAAAGAGGTAGTATATTGCATTATACTACATAGGTAGATTATTACATTTACTTTTCTACTTTTTAATTTCTACCATGTAGATATTTACTATCTTAAATATCTAATGGTTAATCCTAAATATCCTAGGTAAGAGTTCTAAACCTAACACTCTACCTACATTACTGTTCAGTTAGCGTGGATATAGAGAGATTAGTTTTCTTTCTATTTTGTAATCTATTTAAATGAATGCTTTATTCCTAAAGCAAATGTTAATGCAATTATCAATTTGATTAAACCTACCTATCTCCTGGTCACATTGGTACCAGAGCTGGAGCGAGGAGTTTGACAGAGCGAGGAAATACGACACCAAATTTGGTGACCCTTAATTATTTCCTACACCCATTTTTTAATACTCCTAAGCTAGGTTTTGATTATTTTATTTTGGCATTTTATTTGTTGTTAGGATTTATTAATCTCGCAAGGCGTAGATTTCGACGTAAGATGTAGATCCCAACATAGGGTACAGATCTCGATGCAGGGTCGTTTTGACCTTGGTCGTAATTGCAATCCATAAGGATTTTTTTTTCTATCCCCACACGGATTGCGACCACCTATGGGCCCGTAGTCCCCACCATGGGCACGTACGAGGGCAGGCGGCCCTCACACTCCCCATGGCATTTTGGGCATGTATCCTGAGGCCATGGCAGGAATACCTAAAGGGTAGGAGTGCCCTCACATATCTCATGGCATGGATCCTGAAGCAGGGAACTATTGGCATTTTTGCCACATTGTTTTGATTGTTGTTGATTCATGCATAAATTGTTGAGTATTCACTCCTCTGTGTTTTTTCACGAGTTTTGGTGCCAAAACAACTAAGTCCGAGAACTGTCGCGATATCGCGACCAAAAGCAGCATGGAGAGCACGGCTTCAAAACTGTCGCGATATCGCGACATGTCGTGCTATCGCGGGTTTTTAGAGGAGAGAGAAGCCAAAGTCGAAGAATGTCGCGATATCGTGACGTGTTCCAAAATCGCGGTCAAAGTGGTCAACGAAAGCAAAGCAGTAAAGATGTCACGATTTCGTGACATGTCGCATTTTCGCGACTTGCGATGGCCATGGAGCAGAGTGATAGAAAATGTCGCGATATCACGACATAATTGAGCAGAGGGCAATGTCAATGAAACTCGTCGCGATATCACGACAGAAAAGTGAACAAGGAGCAAAATGTAGAAACGTCGCGATTTCGCGACATTTTTGAAGATGAGGCCAAGCAAGAGGAAGACGTCGTGATATCGCGACAGAAAGAGAAACACTAGAGAAAGCAAGGAAACATCACGATTTCGCGACATATTGTGGAGAAAAGGCTAAATAGAGAAAGATGTTGCGATTTCGTGACATGTTGCAGTTTCATGGGTATACAGAAGAAAAGGACACAGAAGGAAGAAGATGTCATGATTTCGCGACATGGTGAAGTTTTCGTGACTTGGAGTAGTGAAGAAGGCAGGTGAAGGAAAATGTCACGATTTCATGACATGTTGAGGGAAGAAGTCCAAACAAAGGAGAGTGTCACGATTTCGCGACGTATCAGGAAGACAAAGCCGAACGAGTAGAAGATGTCACGAAATCGTGACATGTCATAGTTTCGCGGGAGCAAAGCAAGGAAGGAACAGAATAGTACGAAATGTCGCGAAATCGTGACATGTTGGGTTTTCATGACTTAGAGGTGATAATGAAGATGATGAGCAAAAATTGTCACGATTTCGTGATGCATCGCGTTTTCGCGACCTAAGGTGACGAAGGAGAACAAAGAGCCAAATACGTCACGATTTCATGACATGTTTGGTTTTCATGACCGAAAGTGGCAAAAGCGTACAGAGAGGGAAAATGTCACGATTTCACGACATGTCACGGTTTCGTGACCCATCACGGTTTCGCGCCAGGAAGCAGTTCAACGGCCCGATGAAGTATTACGATTTCCAAGGATTAAAAGCTCCCCAAAATTTAATGTTTTGCTGCTTTCCAATGCATGCAAGATGAAAGAACGTGCTCAGGCCTGTAGCTTTCAAAGCCACCAAAATTGAAGATGCCTCCATTATTAAAAGCTTCTGTTCGTTATTTTCTAACGGTCCAAGCATGCACCGAGAACGACCATTTAATGAAGACGTCTGGTTCCTTGTTTCCATTCAATTTTTGATTTCTTCGAGGCTGGTTTAAGGGGATCGTTCCTTTCTTCTGTTGCACATTTTGTAGATCTCAAGAAAGTCCGTTTCATGTTTTAAATGCTGCAAAGAGGCAAGACCTCTATAAATATCAATGTATATCTCAAGAACAACTATTGGGAGTTTGAGAGACATGTTGCATGAAAACATTCAAGTTCTCTGCGTAAATAAGAGATATTTGGCCTCTGATTTTGCAAGCGTCTTTCTGTGTGATTTCCTTCTATTTCATGCATTTCTCGATTATGCTCGTCTTTCTAATCTACTGTTAGATTTAAATTCTGCATCTGAGTTTGAATATTGCTAATGAGGAAGTGAGTTCTGGAATGCAATCTTGGAGGTTGTCTGCGCAAGGTCGTAAGTGGATTATGCTGCATTCTATTATTATATGTTGTTCATACGCTTGAGGTTAAATTCTTGCTGATAATATTTCCCCGATCATACAAATTCGGCCTGTGGCCATATTTCCCATCTCTTTTCGTAATTTCCCATTTCTTTCTGCATATTTCCAATTCCTTTCCTGTAACTTTAGTCTGAAATCAAGCTTAGATTTAGTAAGGGAACCAACCCTCTCTGGAGATTGGTCTGGGAGACATTTCTTTCTCCCAGCCTTTCAATGTTGGCCGAGTCTAGGGTGCATTTCGTATAAAATCCTTTCCTGTGGCAGATTCGTGACCAACAGTTTTTGGCACGCCTAGTGGGACAGACTGTTTCTATCTCAGAGAGATCCCATAGTATTGAGGGTTTAATGTTCGCCTTCATGCCGTATAGTTAGAACATTTGGTGACTCTGCAGTACCCAAAAATCTCTGAACGTGGATACAATGAAAGCTGTACTTCATGATCACGAGATCGAAGTCCAAAAAAGTTGAAAATCTTGTTGAGTTTTTTGAACTTGACAGCACAAAAAAAGGTGAACACTCTAGGTTGGTTTCCCCATCGCTTGCATCATCTGCCATATCCACACAAATCCTTGGTATTGTTACTAGTTTTCCATCTTCTCAGTCACATACACTAGTCCCAATGGCCTAGTATCCTCAACCCAGGCAGTTTTCAGCATGGAATAGTTTAGGAGCCTTGAATTTACAGGCTCAAAATCTAGTTCCTCAGGCTGCTTTGAAAGCCTTGCCAACCTATGATGGTACTGGTAAGACTGCATATGAACATATTCATGATGTAGCTTCTTTGGTAGCCATTCATGATATAACAGATGAAGATGTGATGGTAAAGTTATTAGTATTATCCCTGAGAGGAAAATTGTTGTATTGGTACCGATCTCTACAACCAGGCACTATTGCATCATGGGATCAGCTAGGAGAACTGTTAATTAAGAATTTTCATGAACAGGCTGATCCATTTTCATTACTGCATCAGTTTAATGCAATTCAGAGGCACCCGTAGGAGGCAATAGCAGATTTCAATGTTCGATTTACCAGAAGTTGGCAGCGAGTGCCTGAAGGTCTTCGCCCTACCCATGAGCAAGCTACGTTCTACTATCTTCGAGCATTCAACACAGACATTGGCTTGGCGATTAGGCAGTCCAATGTGATGACCTTCCCGGAGCTGTTCGAACAAGCACAAAAGGCGGAGGCAGACTTGATCGCAATCGGTAGGCTTCCTCCAAAGGTAACAATGCCCATTTTACCTGATATTCCACAACATTTATATCCTAGTTCATTTTTGCAATCTATGTCTTCCATGTACCCTGTTCCATCATGGAGCTCTAGTGCACCTCAGATTGCACCCATCCCAGTTCCTCAGCTCCCTACTCCAAAAAATCCCCAGTTGCCTGCACCCAGCATTCTACCATTCCCCACTTCCACTCCATTCCCGGCATTACCAGTGCCACCAGCACCTTTGCCCTTACCAGCACCTCCTGCGCCTGTAAATCCTGATCCTTATACGACACTCTTGCAAGAGGTAAAATCTGCCAATTTCGCTATAAGAGCAATGGGCAATAAGATCACACTTATTGAAAGGAAGCAAGCTGAGCGAGATTTCCAGCCTAGGAGATTTCAGCCTCCGTCGATTACTAGAGAACAAGCTGCTTCAACAAGCAAAGCACCCAAGAAGAACCTGACTATTTTGGCAAATGAAGATGCAGTCCTTGCAGAAAGAACATATTGGTGTTCAACATGTAATGATCCACATGGCGAAGATACTTGCATGGTTCATTTGAACTATGTGCAGACATTGGCCGCTAGCTCTTCGGGAGGGCAAGTCAACATGATTTCTGAGGTAGATCATAACTTAATGGTTCCATCTGAAGAACAAGTTTTAGTTCTCACAAGGACTGGAAAGAAGCCTGTCATGGTAGATCCTACGGAGATAGAGCCATTAAAAGTGCCAGCTGATTTGAAGAAACAAGTGAAAACTCCTGTGTCAGTATCAAAGCTAGATGCGCCTATTTTATCGAAAGATCCTGTTCCACATAGAGTGCAAGAAAAAGCCTCAGCTACACAGGCAAGATCAAAAATAGAGGAACAAGCAAGAGAAAAGCTGAAGTACCCATCATTGACTAAAAGGCTGAGGGTAGAAGCCACTCAGCA
Organism: Wollemia nobilis; assembly: GCA_028583015.1. NCBI lineage: Eukaryota > Viridiplantae > Streptophyta > Pinopsida > Araucariales > Araucariaceae > Wollemia > Wollemia nobilis. The sequence continues at coordinate 8,491,750 of JAQPPZ010017092.1, forward strand.
GTATCGGAGCAGATATGACCCCCCCGTTGAAAAGAAGGAATCTACTACGGCTGCATACAACATTGTCGAAGAATTGAAGAAGATCCCAGCTAAGGTTAGTCTTTATGATGCATTACAATTGCCTGGACAGGTAGATTTATTGCAAGAATCCTTGAAATCTATGAAGGATAGTGAGAAGAGCCCTACCTAGACAATTTATGCTCAAGCGTTAACCACTTCAATCATTGGCAAGAATAGACCACCCCCATTTTATCTGTCACTTCGAATGGAGGGTTGGATCGTGCATAACTGCATGATTGACTCCGGTGCCGCTACAACTGTCATGCCAAAGGCAGTTTGCGAAGTTATGGGTATGGAATACACATGAAGTAGCCCTGGAGTCTTGCAGTTGGATGGGACTCCTATGAAAATAGTAGGTGTAATCAAGGATGTCCCGATTGTTTTACACAGTATGCCTCAGATTACAGTCATTCAAGAAATAGTTGTGGTTGATCTAGAACCGTATTTCAGTATGTGCTTATCAAGAGAATTCACTGCCAAGCTAGGAGGCTACCTTTCTCTGGATTATTCTCACTTGGAAATTCCTTTCAAAGGGAGAAGAATTCGGATCTATAATAAAAAGCCTTCTTCGTTTCATATAGAGAAGCTGGAAGAAGCAGAAAGGTTCACACAGTCTGTCAGCTTGCTAACTGAAGAACCAGAAGATTTTGTTTTGATGGATGAACCTTGCTTAGAGGATGTGTTCTCAATGCTTGAATTTAATGCCATGTTGGAGACTGAGATTGGCTATTGTTCCATTACAAAGCCTGAGGAGGTTGAACTGAAGATGCAAGATGATCAAAATTCTGCGCCTGATCAATTCAGGACTCTATACTTTGATGCTACGAGCTTCACAGATAATGTAGCAAAAAAATTGGAGAGTGAACAATTGCAGATGTTTGGTGGTTTCAAATTGATTGTGAATCAAATTCTGAACAAATGCAGGCTAGAATCAGTAAGAATGGCGTATACGTCCTCTGTTCCAAAAGCTGCTATCATTAATGGAAGGACATTGGAGCATGAAGAGTCTAGAGATCAGCTGAAATACAATCAGATTTGGTCCGGTCACTGCAGGTTCACCGGATAATCACCTAAAACTGGGTTTGTGGTGGCGGCATGCCAATCATGTCGCAAATTTTTGTATATAGCAAAAAAAGAAAGAAAAAAAAAATAGTGTTGTGAAGTTCCTATAAATCATCAACTTCGGCTCTTTTTGTGTGCGAGCCCGCAGGTACGTTATTTCTTTCTTTTTTTTCCTTTTCCCTCCCAACAGATAGTGGCTTCCATTTCCCTCTTCCTTCCACTTCCTTATTTTCATTCCCTTCCTCTTCTTCCCTTCCTCTTCCACTTCTTCTTCCCCTGTCCGTCATCAAGCCACTACTGTTGTTTCTACTCCCCTCTCTGATATTCCCGCTTCTTCTTTTCCTTTTCTTCTAATCCTTTGTCGTTTCAGCACTTATCCATAGTTTCCACCGCTTTCACCATCCCATCCACTTCCATTTCATTATTCATTTTTCCTCCATCCCCGCAGCTGGTGACACAGTAGCTCCCTCTTCAGTTGCTGTATCTACCGCTTTCACTCTTTCATTTTCATCATTCCACCATTTCATTCCCATTCCATGGCCTGCACATCTGCAGGTCCTCATTCCATTCATTTCCATTTTGCAACCCCGGTGCTTTCATCACTGTCATGGAAATCCTTTTACAGCACCTGGTGAACTAGGCCAAATGCAGATCTACTTGAGTTTTCTGAAAGCCAGCGAGAGTTTGTTGCAGCAGTCCGCAGAGATGTCTCCCATCAGTCAGCATTCTGTTCCTCTAGTTTTTCTTGACTCTGTGCCCAATGGATTCAGGCCTGGAGTTCGTGCATACAGCAGAACTGTATACCCCGTGAGCCGCCAAGAATGTTGGCATTTTTGCCACATTGTTTTGATTGTTGTTGATTCATGCATAAATTGTTGAGTATTCACTCCTCTATGTTTTTTCATGAGTTTTGGTGCCAAAATAGCTAAGTCCAAGAACTGTCGTGATATCGCGACCAAAAGCAGCATGGAGAGCACGACTTCAAAACTGTCGCGATATCACGACATGTCGCGCTATCACGGGTTTTTAGAGGAGAGAGAAGCCAAAGTCGAAGAATGTCGCGATATCGCGACGTGTTCCAAAATCGCGGTCAAAGTGGTCAACGGAAGCAAAGCAGTAAAACTATCACGATATCGCGACATGTCGCATTTTCGCGACTTGCGATGGCCATGGAGCAGAGTGATAGAAAATGTCACGATATCGTGACATAATTGAGCAAAGGGCAATGTCAATGAAACTCGTCACGATATCGCGATAGAAAAGTGAACAAGGAGCAAAATGTAGAAACGTCGCGATTTCGCGACATTTTTGAAGATGAGGCCAAGCAAGAGGAAGACGTCGCGATATCGCGACAAAAAGTGGAAACACTAGAGAAAGCAAGGAAACGTCACGATTTCGCAACATATTGTGGAGAAAAGGCTAAATAGAGAAAGATGTCGCGATTTCGCGACATGTTGCAGTTTCACGGGTATACAGAAGAAAAGGACACAGAAGGAAGAAGATGTCACGATTTCACGACATGGTGACGTTTTCGTGACTTGGAGTAGTGAAGAAGGCAGGTGAAGGAAAATGTCATGATTTTGCGACATGTTGAGGGAAGAAGTCCAAACAAAGGAGAGTGTCGTGATTTCACGACGTATCAAGAAGACAAAGCCGAACGAGTAGAAGATGTCACGAAATCGTGACATGTCATAGTTTCATGGGAGCAAAGCAAGGAAGGAACAAAATAGTATGGAATGTCGCGAAATCATGACATGTTGGGTTTTCACGACTTAGAGGTGATAATGAAGATGATGAGCAAAAATTGTCGTGATTTCGCGATGCATCACGTTTTCGCGACCTAAGGTGACGAAGGAGAACAAAGAGCCAAATACGTCACGATTTCATGACATGTTTGGTTTTCGTGACCGAAAGTGGCAAAAGCGTACGGAGAGGGAAAATGTCATGATTTCATGACATGTCACGGTTTCGCGACCCATCATGGTTTCGCGCCAGGAAGCAGTTCAACGACCCGATGAAGTATTGCGATTTCCAAGGATTAAAAGCTCCCTAGAATTTAATGTTTTGTTGCTTTCCAATGCATGCAAGATGAAAGAACGTGCTCAGGCCTGTAGCTTTCGAAGCCACCAGAATTGAAGATGCCTCCATTATTAAAAGCTTCTGTTCATTATTTTCTAACGGTCCAAGCATGCACCGAGAACGACCATTTAATGAAGACGTCTGGTTCCTTGTTTCCATTCAATTTCTGATTTCTTCGAGGCTGGTTTAAGGGGATCATTCCTTTCTTCTATTGCACATTTTGTAGATCTCAAGAAAGTCCGTTTCATGTTTTAAATGCTGCAAAGAGGCAAGACCTCTATAAATATCAATGTATATCTCAAGAACAACTATTGGGAGTTTGAGAGACATGTTGCATGAAAACATTCAAGTTCTCTACGTAAATAAGAGATATTTGGCCTCTAATTTTGCAAGCGTCTTTCTGTGTGATTTCCTTCTATTTCATGCATTTCTCGATTATGCTCGTCTTTCTAATCTGCTGTTAGATTTAAATTCTGCATCTGAGTTTGAATATTGCTAATGAGGAAGTGAGTTCTGGAATGCAATCCTGGAGGTTGTCTGTGCAAGGTCGTAAGTGGATTATGCTGCATTCTATTATTATATGTTGTTCATACGCTTGAGGTTAAATTCTTGCTGATAATCTTTCCTCGATCATACAAATTCGGCCTGTGGCCATATTTCCCATCTCTTTTCGTAATTTCCCATTTCTTTCTGCATATTTCCAATTCCTTTCCTGTAACTTTAGTCTGAAATCAAGCTTAGATTTAGTAAGGGAACCAGCCCTCTCTGGAGATTGGTCCGGGAGACATTTCTTTCTCCCGGCCTTTCAATGTTGGCCGAGTCTAGGGCGCATTTATGTTAAAATCCTTTCCTATGGCAGATTCATGACCAACAAGAACACTTCAAGGGCAAGAGCACCCTCACATTCCCTGTAGGCATACACACACCCCAAGGTGAGGTGGTGCTGATGTGGACCTACACGTATCTCGAGGTGGTGCATATATGACTCGACCAACAACTAGGTGACACATGGCACTTTGGCCATGCACCACCTGGAATCTAACCAGGATAGACTAGACTGACACGTGGACTTGATACATGGACTGGACTGACACGTGGGACTCGAACTGACACGTGGGACTCGACCTAACATATGGACCTCCCTTGCCACACCACGTGGCTACCGGTAAAAGGAGTCCCGAAATCGATTTCCCAAAGGCAATCATGAGCATAAGTGCTCATTGAGGCCTTTAAAGGCCTCTGCATCCTTTATAGGATGCATGTGGGATTTATCCCACTTATTTCCAAAGAAGCCCACGGGCTTCTTTAAATCTTAGGCTTCACAGCCTGAGAACCAAGTCGTGGGCTTGGTAAGTTGGCCAAGGCGGACGCCTTAGGCCAACAGGAGTCGACGGATCGACTCCCGTGCCCGCCATAAGCAAGTTAATATTTTTTTGATGAAAATTTCATAGTTTTTGGCCTAAATTAATATTTTTATTTAAATTTTTTTGCTTAAAATTATTTTTTTGTGTTTTAAATTAGAATTTTTCATGTTAGTTTTTCATAGATTATATCAATTTTGTTTAACTATTAAATTGATATTTTTTATTTAAACTTTTATGTTAAATTTTCTTTTAAAAAGCTTTAAAATTTTTATATATATAACAATTTAAATTTATAATACAAATGCCAAAATCCTTATGCAACTAAACCATTGTTGTTCTTTAGTTTTCTCCGCATGTGGAGATAAAGAGACAAGAACCAAAGACACATTTTGTTGCTTACAATTTCATCAAAATTTCCTTGATTTTTTTCATTCTTCTAAGTTTTCATGAAGATCAAATCTTGGGTGAGGAAAGCTCTTCGTAGACAAAGAATCATCAGAAAGAGAAACGAATTACAAAGGCAAACAACATGATCACATTTTCATCGTATGCTTCATAAATATCGTAGATCTATACCTCACTCACTTATCTATACTGATCCATAGAAGGGGTTGGACAGAATCTATGGTCCCATGAGGATTTGTGAGCCTTTTGATCCTAATGCACCACCAATTTTTGAGTGTTGAAAACAAAAACCAAGTCATGTGTCGACTGGTCTGGAAGCCTTTCAAATGCGGGTCGTGTGTCGACTTGTCTTGAAAGGAGTGCTTGCTTTCTAAATTTTGTAATCATTAAGGGGGGATAGAAGTTACATTTGTGCTTCTATTTTTTGCAAAATTGTAAATACAAAGGGGGGATTTTCTAGAATAATAAAGGTGCATTCTTGATTGTACTCGATACCTTTTTAAAAAATTGGCTTCATTTGGTGCATTTTCGGTTGCATCCGACACCTATAGTGATAAATAATTTGGGTTGCTCTCTTTTTTATTATTGCACTATACATCATTTTGCAATTAAACAATCACAAAAATTGAAGAGCACTTCACACTTGAAAACCCAAATTTCACTACAAATCGTGCTACATCTTGCACAGGTTAAACAAAGTCAAATTTTTAAAATAATCCTCACCCAAAGGTCCAAAACTACAAACACCTTGATTTACTCTCTTTGTTTGGCTTAATTACCTCAAAATTTTCATCCTTCTTGAAGGGTGTTAAGGCAGGTGCCATTAAATATCCTAGAGAGCACAATCATAAGTATTTCAAAACCTACCCCTTTAATTTGCTCTATTTTGTTTGTCTTAAAATCCTCAAAATTTTCATCCCTTGTTAAGGGTGTTAAGGCAGGTGCCATTAAATATTTTATAGAAGAAAATTAAACATCTTCCATATACTCTTTTGAGGGTATAGTGCAAGATACAACCATATTCGTCCTATCAAATTTGAAACCTTCACCATGGCCATGATGCACAAGTATCTCACTGAGAGCCAACTGCTCAAAGGTTCAAATTATTCTGCATGGAAGACTAAGATGAAAGCTATATTAACTATAGAGGATATATGGTCTATAGTGGATGTAAGTGAAACTAGACCTCAATCAACATGAGAAGATCAAACAACATTTGATAAAAATGATAGAAAACTATCCTTAATGATCTTGCTAGCCATTACTGATGATATCCAACCTCATATTAGTGAAGCTAAAAATGGTAAGGAGGCATGGGATGCCTTAAAAACCATATTTGTGGGGAAGAATCAATCAACAATTCTTCACCTCCAAACACAACTTCATACTCTTCATATGAAATATGGAGAAATAGTAGAGCTATTCCTCTACAGAGTGGCAGAATTGAAAACAAAACTGCAATCCTTAGGAGAAAAGTGGAATACCAAGTCTTGACCTCTATCATTTTGAGGGCTCTTCCCAACTCCTACAAAATTTTGATCACTTCATTACAAGTCTTTGGAAGGACAGTGACTTTTTTTGAGTTGGTAAATATGCTTCAAACAAAATAAGCTAATCAACTCCATGGAGATGAGGCATCTAACAATGCTCTTTTCTTGAACAAACAAGGTGGTAAGAAAAAGTGGAATCAACAGCAAGGTTCTTCTTCTAATAAAAACAAGGGTAAAGGCAAAGAGACTCAGAAGAAGAAGCAGTATTGTAAGATTTGTGACAAGGACACTCATGAAACCAAAAGATGTTGGTTTAAGAACAAACCACCCAATGAACAAGGAAACAAGAAGGGCAAAGGCAAACCAAAGAACAAGAATACACAACAATAGGGACACATTGCAGCTGAAGATTCTAGTTCAAACTTTGAAAGAGCACACAAGGTGCTCATGACACATACATATTCCCTTAACAAGGACACTATGTGGTACATAGATATAGGCACTAGTAAGCATATGACAGGTGATAAGTCCTGGTTTGAGAGATTTGAGGCTCGAGAAGGTAGACCGATCACCATTGTTGATGATCAAACCTATCGAGTTCAAGAAGAAGGAAGTGTTTCTATCTCCCTTATAGATGGAGAATGTAAAATTCAAAAAGTTCTCTATGTACCAGGATTGAAAAAAAATCTCTTGTCAATTCCACAAATCCTGGACAATCACATGAGTGTCAATTTCAAGGTGGACAAAGAAAAGAAACGTTGCTTTATCACCAAGAAAGGAAAATCGATAGCAACAGGTTCATACAAATATGGTTTTTTTATATATTAGATGCACTTACCTCAACACATACCGCAATGGCAGTAACCACGAAAGAGGCCACATCTCTATGGCATAAGAGATTTGGACATTTAAGTTTAGGATATTTACTAGAACTCAGTAAATATAAAATGGTGAAAGTATTACCTACTCTTTCATCTACTTTGTCAGTATCCTCAGATTGCTTGTTAGGCAAGCAACACATAGTGCCCTTTTAACCTAGCTCCTTTTGAGCTAAGGTACCTTTGGAGTTGGTTCACACAGATTTGTGTGGTCCCATGTCTACTAGTTGTGGAGGAAAAAGGTATTTTCAATTGTTTGTCGATGATCACTCACACAATATGTGGGTCTTCTTATTACAATTGAAGTCTGAAGAATTTACCTATTTTTAACAATTCAAAAATCTTGTTGAGAAAGAATCAGGATGCTTCATCAAGACCCTCCGTTCAGACCGAGGGGGGGAATACACATCAAAGGAATTTTCCTCATTTTTATAGACTCATGGGATAAAAACATAGTTAACCACAACCTATTCTCCTCAGTCAAAAGGAGTTGCTGAGAGAAGAAATCGGTCCATTATGGAAATGGTTCGATGTATGCTTAAGGGAGCGAATATTGAGTAAATTTACGAAGCTGTTCAAACTACAGTATATATTCTAAATAGAGCACCCACAAGGGCTCTTGAAGGTATGACTCCTTAGGAAGCATGGAGTGGAAGGAAACCCTCCATATCTCATCTACGGGTATTTGGGTGTAAGGCTTTTATGCATATACCCAAGGAGAAAAGAAAGAAATTAGATGAGAAGTCCCTATCATGTGTTTTTCTTTGCTATGATGAATTCTCAAAATGCTATCGATTGATAGACCTATTTACCAAGAAAATACATGTCAACAGAGATGTAGTGTTTGATGAAGCTTTCACACCTAACACTACATCATTATACCTTGATGATGAGGAGCAACAACCACTTCCTTCTCCACAATAGAAAAATCCTCCCAAATGGTATACGAGCACAATAAAAGATTCCAAACTCACTTCCCTACCTGATCTTACTCTCAATCGTCCAAAAACACGAAGCATGACTCAACAAGAAAATACTGAAGCATCCACTTCAATTGATGATCTTTGTGCAAATTTTTAAGACCTTTCTATTGATAGAGAGTTAGCAAGGGAAGATGATATGGAAATAGATGAGGAGAGGGTTTAATTATCATCATTTGTGTTGAGCAAGGTGCAGCAACAATATTGTCATTGTTGTCAACACAGTCAGATAGATCTGTTGATGTAGTGGACAGGAAGTTCAAAAGCTATTCAGATGCAGAAGACAGGAGTTCAAAGGTTATTCAGAGTATGTACAATGATTTTCCAAGAAGACCGAAGTGGCCCATATGCAAAAGATCAAAGAAAAAGACAAGTAAGAAAAGTGTCGCGATATCGCGACATATACAGCAGACAAGAAAAACTATCGTGATTTCGCGACATGTTGGAAGAGAGAGAAAAAGTAGGAAAAACTGTCGCGATTTCGTGACATGTTGGAAGAGAGAAAAAGCAGGAAAAACTGTCACGATTTCGCGACATGTTGGAAGAGAGAGAAAAATAGGAAAAACTGTCATGATTTCACGACATGTTGGAAGAGAGAGAAAAAGTAGGAAAAACTGTCGCGATTTCACGACATGTTGGAAGAGAGAAAAAGTAGGAAAAACTGTCGCGATTTCGCGACATGTTGGAAGAGAGAGAAAAAGTAGGAAAAACTATCGCGATTTCACGACATGTTGGAAGAGAGAGAAAAAGCAGGAAAAAGTGTCATGATTTCGTGACATGTTGGAAGAGAGAGAGAAAGCAGGAAAAAGTGTCACGATTTCACGACATGTTGAAAGAGAAAAAGCAAGTGGAAAAAGTGTCACGATTTCGTGACATGTTGGAGAGAGAGAAAAAGTAGGAAAAAGTGTCGCGATTTCGTGACATGTTGGAAGAGAGAGAAAGTAGGAAAAAGTGTCACGATTTCGCGACATGTTGGAAGAGAAAGAGAAAGCAAGGGAAAAGTGTCATGATTTCGTGACAAGTTCGAAGAAAGAGAACAAGTAAGAAAAGTGTCACGATTTCGTGACATGTCGCATTTTCGCGACTAAAATAGGAGAGAGAAAGTAAGTTTGAAAAGTGTCGCGATATCGCGACATGTCGCATTTTCACGACAAAAGAAAGAGAGGAAGCGTACGAAAGCAAAACTATCACGATTTCGTGACAAAAGCAGAAAGCAAGACTTCGGAAGTAGAAGTGTCGCGATTTCATGACAAAAGCAAAGAAGTAAAGTACGAAAGCAGAAGTGTCACGATTTCGCGACAAAAGTAGAGAAGAAGACTTCGAAGGCAGAAGTGTCACGATTTCATGACAAAAGAAAAGAAGCTAAGTACGAAAGCAGAAGTGTCGCGATTTCACGACAAAAGCTAAGTTGAAGACTACGGAGGCAAAAGTGTCGCGATATCGTGACAAAAGCAAAGTCGAAGTCTATGGAAGCAGAAGTGTCGCGATATCGTGACAAAAGCAAAGACGAAGTATATGGAGGCAAAAATGTCACGATATCGCGACAAAAGAAAAGATGAAGTCTGCGGAGGCAAAAATGTCACGATATCACGACAAAAGAATAGAGAAAGCGTACGGAGGCGAAAGTGTCACGATATCACGACATGTATTTTTGTGGCAACAGCAACAAAAGAAGCTACAGAGGCAAAAATGTCATGATTTCATGACAGGTCATAAATGCGCAAGTCAAGAAGGAGAACCCGACTGAAATGAGAAGTATGATAGTGGACCGACATCACTACAGCATTTACAAGGGTAGTTATAGAGTGATTTCATACTACTGAAATATGAAGAGTGATCAAAAGTTAGTATGGCGATTACAGGGTCTGTCTAGAATGAAATCATCAAGCGATGGATAAACCGAACATCTTCTTGAGTTGAAGTCGACGAAGACCGATGACAACCGACTAAAATTAGGGTTTACAGTTGTTATGAAAGCCGACTAAGATTAGGATTTACAACCGACTAAGATTAGGGTTTTCATCATAAAAAATATTGTTATAAAAGGAGGGTTGTTTGGAGAATTGATGATATGGTGGAATGTGTGTGAAATACGGTCGTTGTGCACAGAGAGCAAGTCGTGTCGAATCATGCTAAGTGCAAAATTCGCAAAGAGAGCAGAGTGCACAAAAGGGAGAAGACGATCGTGAAGTTCGATTGTAACGAAGCAGAGTGTGCGAAGTGATTGCGTAGAGAGAGCAGAGTGCAGAGAGCAAAAAGTTTGAAGTTCGATTGTGAGGGTGCGTAGAGAACGCAAAGGTGAAGAAGACCAGTCAGGGTCTTGCAAAAGCAAAGGTATCTTACTATCAAACTTCTAGATTCAAATTGAAGTCCAGGTTGTAGCTTGGCATCAGGGGTTGGTGCTCCTTTCTGTTGGTGCAGATAAATCAGGGGTTGGTGCTCCTTCTAGTTGGTGCTGGTAAATCAGGGGTTGGTGCTCCTTTATGTTGGTGCATATAAATCAGGGGTTGGTGCTCCTTTCTATTGGTGTAGATAAATCAGGGGTTGGTGCTCCTTCCAGTGGGTGCTGGTAAATTGATTGTAAAGTTGGTGCTTTGCAAAGGCTGGATTTGGATGGTAGTCCAAGCAGTCAATTTTTGAGGAGTAGCCACATTGGTGAACCTCGTTAAATCTTGTGTTGTGTGATGCTCTTTTGTTATACTTGTTGTATCTAGTAATAAGTTTTAATTGCTACGGTATTAAGAGCTGTAAATTTAAGTTTAAAGAGCTACACTGATTCACCCCCCCTCTTAGTGTCATTGTAAGACTAACAATTGGTATCAGAGCTAGTTTCCCTTATCAGGCTAAATCAGCTAGGGTTGATCTTGGATTAGTATGCAATGGGTAAGAAGAATAGATCTTCCTCCAATAAGGCATCTCAGTTAGTTTCAGTTCCTGTGGAAGAGAAAATTGAACTAGAAAAGATAGGAGTGAATTCTGAAGTATATGATGAAAACCTTGAGGCTGAAGTAGATCTAGAAGGTGAGTTGATCGCTGCACTTGAAGAATTGGGTATAGAAAGGAAAAAGAACAAAAGACTATCCAAGAAGTTGGAAGAATATGGGGATAATATTGAAGATCTCTTCTTACAAATTCAGAAAGCCAAGAAAATAGAAGAAGCCTTGAAGTCATGCCTGGATGATAAAGGCGATGTATGTAGCAAACGTGAAGAGGAATCTAACAAAGTTATTAGTGATCTAAAGCTACAAGTAGAAGAGTCCAAAAGGATTGAAGAAACTCTCAGGTCACAGATCAATGAGAAAGAGATTGTTTGTTGCAAACAAGAAGAGGAGATTGTTTCATTGAGGAAACAACTAGAAGAGGCCAATACAAATCTCAAATTTGAGAAGAGCACAGAGTTGCTAGATAAAATGATAAGGCAACAAAGAAGCCCAATGGTTAAGCTTGGTCTTGGATGTGAAGCTGAACAACCTTCATCTTCTAAATCTGCAGAGAAGAAGAAGTCCACTACTGAAGGATCAAAGCAAGAAAAGCTTGAAGCTGAATCTTCAAAAGGAAGAAAATCTCAAAGGAGATCTACAACAAAGCAACCACAACAAAAGAGGTTCTATCACTCTCACTCTATTCATAATAATGCTTTTAATGGCTATTGTTTTAGATGCAACCATTATGGTCACAAGGCAATTTATTGTGGATTGAATAATAGATCAAAGAGTTATGCTGGTAGAAATACATCTATTATTCTAGTTGAACACCATGTGCAATGTTTTAAATGTAATGGTCATGGGCACATAGCAAGGTTTTGTCCAAGAACTTCTGTATCTAATCTAAGGCAAGACAGTAGATTTCATCAAACACAAAGAATGCAACACGGACAAGGAAGAAATCATGTGCATCAAAGAAAGGAAAATAATCATCCATCAAGGATGCACAAGAGACAACCACCCAGTAGAAATGGTTTTTCACCTTTGATGGATTATGCAGTAGAATGTTATAACTATCATAATTTTGGGCACACTGCAAGAAATTGTCGAAGTACATTTGCATCAAATCAATTTCAGGGAAGAAAATTTCAACCAAATGGAATGAGACAAAATAGAAGATTTCTCGAAAAACATGCACAAGCTACTGAAAAAGAAAAGTCAAAACAAGAGCCCAAAACTGTAATCAAACCAGAGTGGAGAAAGAAAGAAGAAAGGAAATCATGTCTCCTTGGACTGAAGGAGACTACTCCTCTATTGCACTAAGCAACTCCAGGTAGCACATCCTCAGGGGGAGCAATCTTAAAGTTTTATTTTAATGCTCCTATGTTGTTTGGTTAGCTGAGGATGAAAGGCAAGTAGTCAGGGGGAGTTGTCGTATAGTTGTCAAAATGTGTTTCAGTTCATGTAGATGTTTGTGGAGATAGTGTCAAACTGATGTGCTTCAGTAGAACAACATGGTGAACAGCTAGGTTTTTGATGCAGCAGCTGATAGGCGTTATCTGAGATAGAACATACAACACAGGTCGACGTGTCATGAAAGCAGAGTAGCAAACATATTTTGGAAAGAAGTAGTCCATACTATGGTGTATATCCAAAATAGGTACATGTTGAGAACACATGAAAGCAAAACTCCTTATGAGTTGTGGTTCGGTAAAAGGGCAACAACAAAATACCTCAAAGTTTTTGGCAGCAAGTGCTACATCAAAAGAACTGAAGATAATCTTGGTAAGTTTGAAGATAGAGCGGATGAAGGTATTTTTGTTGGTTATTCGTCAAAAATCAAAGCTTACAAATGCTACAACAAGAGGCTAAAGAAAATTGTGGACAGTGCCGATGTTAAATTTGATGAAGGTAGAGAACGAGTAATTAGCTATGAAAAGAACTACCCAATTTATGAAGAGGTTATTGAAGGAGATGAGGAAAACGAAATGGAAAAGATACAAAAAATTGACTCGGATGATTTAAGTTGTGATTCAGAAGTGGAAGAAAATAAGAAATTCAAAATAGGCAACTGGCAGAAAAATCATCCTAGAGAGCAAATAATTGGAGACCCCAAAGTTGGTGTTCAGACAAGAAGAAGAGTAGTAAGTAACTACTCTCTATTATCCAGCATTGAGCCCAAAAATGTTGTTGACGCAAGCAAAGATGAAAGTTGGATGAAGGCAATAAATGAAGAATTAGATCAGATCGAGAAAAATGAAACTTGGGAGTTAGTACCTAGACCTGCAAATAAAAATATAATCGAGACTAAATGGATTTTTTGAAACAAATTGAATGAAGACGGATAGGTAGTCAGAAATAAAGCAAGATTGGTATGTAAGGGTTATGCACAAGTTGAAGGCATTGACATTGACTTTGAGGAAACTTTTGCACCAGTAGCTAGACTAGAGGCAATTAGAATGTTTTTGGCTTTAGCAGTCTACAAGAATTTCAAAGTTTATCAAATGGATGTGAAATCAGCATTTTTGAATGGGAAACTTGAAGAAGAGGTTTATATTGAGCAACTAGATGGTTTCCAACTTGGTGATGATCCCAACTTGGTTTGCAAGTTGAAGAAAGCATTATATGGCTTAAAACAGGCACCTCGAGCATGGTATGCAAGGCTAGACAACTATCTCACTCAACAAGGGTTTAAGAAAGGTATGGTGGATAGTAATTTGTATGTCAAAATAGAAAATGGGCATCTTATTGTTCTTGTTGTATACGTAGATGATATCATATTTGGCAGCAACAAAGATGAGTCGTGTAAAGATTTAGCAAATAAGATGCAGAAAGAATTTGAAATGTCAATGATTGGTGAACTTTCATATTTCCTCGGGTTGCAAGTTAATCAAAATAAGAAGGGCATATTTATTTCTCAAGTTAAATATGTGAAAGAGATGTTAAAAAAGTTCACAATGGAGGATTGTAAGCCAGTTAGCACTCCCATGACGATAGGTTGCAAGTTGAGCAAGGATGAAAAATCTCCACCTGTTGATCAAACCATGTACAGATCTATGATTGGGAGCTTACTGTACCTGACAGCTACCAGACCAGATATTTTGTAGGCAGTATGCATGGTAGCACGATTTTAGGCTAATCCCAAGGAGACTCATGTGACAGAGATAGAAGAGGATTCTTCGGTACCTCAAGGGTACTATGGAGTATGGGTTATGGTATCTGAAAGGTAAAGACTTCACCCTTATTTCGTATTCAGATGCAGATTGGGCAGGAGGTGTCGATGATAGAAAGAGTACCAGTGGAGGTGCATTCTATCTTGGAGATAGATTGGTCGCGTGGCACAGTAAGAAACAAGAGTCAATTTCTTTATCGACAGCAGAGGTAGAATATATTGCAGTGACAACATGTTGTACGTAGGTATCACTTTTTGAAGGAGAAAGTTGCGGAAGGTGAGGTTAAGTTGGATTTTGTTCCAACTACAGAGCAAGTAGCAGATATCTTCACAAAACCATTGCCCAAGGAAGTTTTTGAGTACCTTCGCAATAAATTGGGAGTGGTCACACTTCCCAAGAATTGACTAGCTACAGGGATCACATTCTCGGGGGGAGCATTTAAGTATTTGATTATCTTTTTGCTCATGTTCATGATTTTTGCTAAGTGTAATAAATTTTGCTCGAGAATGTTGTGCATGGACTCAGGGGGAGTCTGCAGTAGCCCTTTGGTATTATTGTCAAAGGGGGAGAAGAGTTACAAGAAATTGCACATGTGTTGCCAACAATTCCAAAGGGGGAGATTGTTGAGCAAGGTGCAGCAATAGTATTGTCATTGTTGTCAACACAGTCAGATAGATCTATTGATGCAGTGGACAGGAAGTTCAAAAGCTATTCAGATGCAGAAGATAGGAGTTCAAAGGTTATTCAGAGTATGTACAATGATTTTCCAAGAAGACCGAAGTGGCCCATATGCAAAAGATCAAAGAAAAAGACAAGTAAGAAAAGTGTCACGATATCGCGACATATACAATAGGCAAGAAAAACTGTCACGATTTCGTGACATGTTGGAAGAGAGAGAAAAAGCAGGAAAAACTGTCACGATTTCGCGACATGTTGGAAGAGAGAGAAAAAGCAGGAAAAACTGTTGCGATTTCGTGACATGTTGGAAGAGAGAGAAAAAGCAAGAAAAACTATCACGATTTCGCGACATGTTGGAAGAGAGAAAAAGCAGGAAAAACTGTCACGATTTCGCGACATGTTGGAAGAGAAAAAGGCAAGTGGAAAAACTGTCATGATTTCGTGACATGTTGGAAGAGAGAGAAAAAGCGAGAAAAGTGTCACGATTTTGCGACATGTTGGAAAAAGAGAGAGAAAGTAAGGGAAAAGTGTCACGATTTCATGACATGTTGTTAGAAAAGAGAGAGAAAGCAAGTAGAAAAGTGTCGCGATTTCACGACAAGTTCGAAGACAAGAGAGACAAGTAAGTGAAAAGTGTCACGATTTCGTGACATGTCGCATTTTCGTGACTAAAATAGGAGAGAGAAAGTAAGTTTGAAAAGTGTCACGATATCGCGACATGTCGCATTTTCATGACAAAAGAAAGAGAGGAAGCGTACGGAAGTAGAACTATCACGATTTCATGACAAAAGCAGAAAGCAAGACTTCGGAAGTAGAAGTGTCACGATTTCACGACAAAAGCAAAGAAGTAAAGTATGAAAGTAGAAGTGTCGTGATTTCACGACAAAAGCAGAGAAGAAGACTTCAAAGGCAAAAGTGTCACGATTTCACGACAAAAGCAAAGAAGCTAAGTACGGAAGCAGAAGTGTCACGATTTCATGACAAAAGCTAAGTTGAAGACTACGGAGGCAGAAGTGTCGCGATATCGCGACAAAAGCAAAGTCGAAGTCTATGGAAGTAGAAGTGTCGCGATATCATGACAAAAGCAAAGACGAAGTATACGGAGGCGAAAATGTCGTGATATCACGACAAAAGAAAAGACGAAGTCTATGGAGGCAGAAATGTCACGATATCGCGACAAAATAATAGAGAAAGCGTACGGAGGCGAAAGTGTCACGATATCGCGACATGTATTTTCGCGACAACAACAACAAAAGAAGCTACAGAGGCAAAAATGTCACGATTTCATGACAGGTCATAAATGCGCAAGTCAAGAAGGAGAACCCGACTGAAATGAGAAGTATGACAGTGGACCGACATCACTACAACATTTACAGGGGCAGTTACAAAGTGATTTCATACTACTAAAATACGAAGAGTGATCAAAAGTCAGTATGGCGGTTATAGGGTCTGTCTAGAATGAAATCATCAAGCGATGGATAAACCGAACATCTTCTTGAGTTGAAGCCAATGAAGACCGATGACAGTCAACTAAAATTAGGGTTTACAATTTTTATGAAAGCCGACTAAGATTAGGATTTATAGCCGACTAAGATTAGGGTTTTCATCATAAAAAATATTGTTATAAAAGGAGGGCTATTTGGAGAATTGATGATATGGTGGAATGTGTGTGAAATACGATCGTTGTGCGTAGAGAGCAAGTCATGTCGAATCATGCTAAGTGCAAAATTTGCAAAGAGAGCAGAGTGCACAAAAGGGAGAAGACGATCGTGAAGTTCGATTGTAACGAAGCAGAGTGTGTGAAGTGATTGCATAGAGAGAGCAGAGTGCATAGAGAGTGAAAAGGTTGAAGTTCGACCAGGTGCTACTGTGATTGCATAGAGAAAGTAGAGTGTGCAGAGAATGCAAAGGTGAAGAAGACCAGTTAGGGTCTTGCAAAAGCAAAGGTATCTTACTGTCAAACTTATAGATTCAAATTGAAGTCCAGGTTGCAGCTTGGCATCAGGGGTTGGTGCTCCTTTCTGTTGGTGTAGATAAATCAGGGGTTGGTGCTCCTTCCAGTTGGTGCTGGTAAATCAGGGGTTGGTGCTCCTTTTACTGGTGTAGATAATCAGGGGTTGGTGCTCCTTTATGTTGGTGCAGATAAATCAGGGGTTGGTGCTCCTTCCAGTGGGTGTTGGTAAATTGATTGTAAAGTTGGTGCTTTGCAAAGGCTGGATTTGGATGGTAGTCCAAGCAGTCAATTTTTGAGGAGTAGCCACATTGGTGAACCTCGTTAAATCTTGTGTTGTGTGATGCTCTTTTGTTATACTTGTTGTATCTAGTAATAAGTTTTAATTGTTGCGGTATTAAGAGCTGTAAATTTAAGTTTAAAGAGCTACACTGATTCACCCCCCCTCTCAGTGTCATTGTAAGACTAACAAATGTTGAATTCTCAAAAGGCTATCGATTGATAGACCCATTTACCAAGAAAATACATGTCAGTAGAGATGTAGTGTTTGATGAAGCTTTCACACCTAACACTACATCATTATACCTTGATGATGAGGAGCAACAGCCACTTCCTTCTCCATAATAGAAAAATCCTCCCAAATGGTATACGAGCACAATAAAAGATTCCAAACTCACTTCCCTACCTGATATTACTCTAAATCGTCCAAAAACATGAAGCATGACTCAACAAGAAAAGACTAAAGCATCCACTTCAGTTGATGATCTTTGTGCAGATTTTTAAGACCTTTCTATTGATAGAGAGTTAGCAAGGGAAGATGATATGGAAATAGATGAGAAGAGAGTTTACTTATCATCATTTGATGAAAATAAACCTTCTACAGTTGATGAAGCACTTAGACTGCCTCAGTGGAAGTTAGCTATGGATCAGAACATAACTCCCTCATCAATAATAAAACATGGAAGCTGGTAGATTTGCCTAAAGGAAAGAAACCCATAGGCTACAAATGGGTTTACAAAGTCAAATATAAGGTAGATGGTACCATAGACAAGCATAAATATCATCTTGTGGCAAAGGGCTATGCTCAAAAGGAAGGCCTTGACTATGAGAAAACCTTTGCTCCTATAGCAAGGATGACCACCATTCGAGTTATTTGTGCTATGGAAACACAATTCGGATGGAAATTACATCAGATGGATGTAAAAAGTGCATTTCTGAATGGTGACTTAAAAGAAGAGGTATACATGAGTCAACCTCCAGGATTTGCTGAGGAAGGCCATGAGCAACAGGTTTGAAAATTAGTCAAATCATTATATGGGCTTAAACAAGACCCAAGAGCATGGTACATTATAATGGATAGTCACCTACTACAACATAGATTCAAGAGAAGTCCATATGATGCAAATATTTATATCAAGAACACAGGTTCTAAAATAGCGATTCTTGTATTATATGTAGATTATCTGATCATCATCAAAAATTTAGAGAAAATGATTAGCACCATGAAAAATTACTTGAAAGAGACATTTGATATGACAAATATGGGACTTCTCCACTATTGTCTTGGTCTTGAGATAGAACAGAAGAAGAATCATCTTAGGGTGACTCAACAAAAGTTTGCCAAGACTTTAGTATAAAAATATCGTATGACTTATTGCAAGCCCAAGGCAACACCGATGGAATCAGGGCTTCAATTATCATGGTATGATGATTCACCACAGGTAGATGGAACGCTATATAGATAGATGATTGGAAGCCTTATCTATCTGACCAATACTATACCATACATTACTTATGTTGTAAACTATCTTTCTCGATTCATGCAGGAACCAAAATCCTCTCATTGGAAAGCAGCTAAGCGTGTTCTTCACTACATTCGAGGTAGTGTAGAATATGGTCTAGAGTACAAGAAGAATAAATAATTCTTCTTACAAAGTTACACTGAATCTGACTATGTTGGATCCTTAGATGATAGAAAATCAACATCAGGATATGTATTTCATCTTGGATCTGGTCCTGTCTCATGGCATAGTGAAAAGCAACAGGTGGTTGCTTTATCTTCAATAGAGGCAGAGTATCATGCTGCAAGAGGAGCTATGTGTGAAGCGATATGGTTAAGTCACATCTTGGCTACCATGGGCCTACCAAAGAAACTTCCTATTCACATGTTTTGCGATAAATCAGGTGTTTTGAACTTGGTCAAGAATCTAGTCCATCATGAATGCACAAAGCATATTGACACAAATTGTCATTTCATTCGTGATGAAGTTCCTAAACATAGAATCAAGCTCCAATACATTCCCACCGATGAACAGGTTGTTGACATATTCACCAAGGCACTTGGACGTGTCAAATTTGAGCTGTTCCAAAGTAAACTTTTTATATCAAAGTAATGTAATAAAGGGGGATGTTAGGGTAAAATAGGTAGTATATTGCATTATACTACATAGGTAGATTATTACATTTACTTTTCTAATTTTTACTTTTCGCCATGTAGATATTTACTATCTTAAATATCTAATGGTTAATCCTAAATATCCTAGGTAAGAGTTCTAAACCTAACACTCTACCTACATTAGCGTTCAGTTGGCGTGGATATAGAGAGATTAGTTTTATTTCTATTTTGTAATCTATTTAAATAAATGCTTTATTCCTAAAGCAAATGTTAATGCAATTATCAATTTTATTAAACCTACCTATCTCCTGGTCACAGGCCACATTTGCCTCAATGGCTCTGGCCAAAATCATCAAACACATCCTCCAACTCTACGAGAGCACCGCTGGGCAGAATATAAATCTCCTAAAAAGAAAAATCTACTTCATCAACACTCCCTAGCCCAGGCAAGTCAAATTAGCTCAGATCCTTGGATGTTCCTCAGAGATCCTTCCCACTACCTACCTTAGGCTTCCCCTATTCTTGGGATACCCCTCCAAATACTTGTGGAACAATATCATAGAAAGGATACAGAAGAAATTGGCTTCCTGAAAGGGTCACCTCCTCTCCTAGGCAGCCAAAGCAACTCTCACTTCAGCCTGCTTTTAAAGTATCCCGATATACTTCATGTCGGTCTTTAGGATCCTGGACTCAGTCAACACCTAAATCAAGCAGATCTAGAAGACATTCCCATGGTCTAGAAGCGAAGTGAAGAAAATAATATCGTTGGCATCTTGGTCCCTAGTTTGCAAGCCCAAAAAGGAAGGTGAAATCAACCTCAGGAGGATCTCCCAAATGAACCTCGCCCTCCTGGCCAAGCATGCATGGAAAGTTTTCACCAGCAAATAGATTGAATGGATCCATATAGTCAAGAGGAAATACCTTTAGAACCATCCTTTCCTAAGTGACCATCAGCCCTAAAATGGGTCGAGATTCTAGAAATCCTTATTCCAGACCAAGAACCCCATCCAGAAATTCTCTAGATGGATTCTCAGTGATGGAAGCAACATCGACTTCTCAAAAGATAGATGGATCCTAGACGAGGTGTTAAGTGAATATAGATATTTGCTAGCCCTCATAACCTCAATGGATGCCTCCAAAGGACCTAAGGTGGCCAACTTCATAACCAGGCTTAATGGTAAACCATATTGGGATCCCATAGAAGATGTTAGGTTTCCACTCCAAGTGGCCAACCTCTCTGCCTTACTTAAATTAGTTATTATTCCAACAGGTGAGGTAGCAGATAGGTCCATCTAGTAAGGTACCAGTGTCAGATCCTTCTCAGTCAAGTCTGTTTACTCCCTGTAGGAGACATCCTAGGCATCCCTATTCCCAGTCAATCTAGTATGGAAAAAGAATCTCATTCACAAAATAAGATTCTTCTCCTGGATGACCATCCAAAACAAAATCCTCATGATTGAAAATTTATCCAAAAGAGGTTTCATGATCCCAAACTAGTGCTTCCTATGCTTGTCAAACTAGGAATCGACAAACCACCTGTTTATCAATTGTGCTTTCTCCACCAAAGCCCTAGGCTACCTTCTCCAATATTTTTGCATTTAGTGGGTCCAACCCAAATCCATCCTTGATCTATTTTCCTAGTGGTCAAATCCCTTCCACCACCTCAAACTTCGCTTCCTATGAAACCTTTGCCTCCCAAAAATGATCTAGAAAATTTGGTTGGAGTGCAACAACAGAGCCTTTTCTTCCCCCCTAGGGATCCCCTCACTATGGCATGCAAAGATATTTCCTATGCATACGAGAACATCCGCCTCTTCCCCCCATCCCCGTCCTCCCCATACATGAGTGAGCTAGCCCTTCTTTGCTCCCTGGGAATCCCTATAGATGTCCCATATTCCTTCCCCAATCCTAGTCCTATTGCCAACATCAGGTGGTGGTGCCCCCGGTCGGATGGATAAAGTTGAACTTTGATGGGGCTTCCAAAGGAAATCTAGGGCCCTCAAGAGTAGGTGGGGTCATCCGCGACCATGAAGGGAATTTGATCTTAACTTATGCTGAGTTCCTAGGCACCCAAACTAACAAATTTGTTGAAGCTTTGGTGCTTTGGCGTGGACTATATATTCTCTAGGAGGATCCCATAAGCGTCATCATCAAAGAGGACACGCTGAACATCATCAATTTTATGACTAAGCAAAAGGATCCATCTTGGAAAATTTTCAACATCATTTAGGAATCCAGGATGATCTTGCAAAGTCTCCCCCAGACGTCCCTCTGTCACATCTTCAAAGAAGGAAATAAGCTTGCAGAATCCATGGCCAACTCAGAAGCCTCATCAAGGGGTCTCAGGATATGGAGAGATGACTTCCCCAAGAAACTAGCCATTGTGGCTTCCCAGGAAAAAATCATATGCCAAGATGCTAAGTTCCAAGAATATGGCACCTAGTGCCATTGACTCGTGGGCCACGTTGACTCGGAGTAAGCTGATAGGCTCTCCCCTGGTCCTACGTGTCCTCATCCTCCCTTATATGGGCTTCCCCCATAAGAAGTCAACAAATGGTTCATGCTCTGCCTTCCACATTAGCCCTATCCTTAATATCATTTTTACCCCTAGCAGCCTCCTTAACTACTATGCTAGTCCCATCAAGAGTGCTAATAGTCATCTTGTGTGTAATATTTTCATGCATCATGGTGATTTGGGCTTATCTTTCCATAATTACAATGTGGCAGTTTTCTATCAAGCAATTCCTAGCTGGATCTAGGCCCCTCCTTCTTCGCCACATCATGGTACGCTCCCAGAGTGGCACACGCTCCATTGCAATCCTTCTCTCTCTCACCGTGCCACGTTACTTTTTCTCCATACCTACAACCTTCCAAGTGTGCTAACCTTAACTTACGATGTTGATTTCCCATGCATACGGTGTTTTCTCCCTAACGTCTCCTCTTCCCCATCACCAGCCCTGGTCCTTTTATATCCTTCTTGTCAAGCATCTAGTTAATCATCATCCTCCCTTCTCTTCGCTCTATCACCATTATAATTTCTAGCCCTCGCTTGTTCCTCTGCCCTAGCCCTTGTAGCCCCCAATGGCCCCTTATTTCCCCTCTCGCTCTGATGGTAGTTGTATTCATTGAAAAAGATTCCCTTACCATCAGTGACACTACCCTTGTCTTCATGAACACAAAGGGGCTCACCCCCTTTCTACGTAAGTTTGTAGGCCTTGACAATGATATAACAAAGCACTTTGTGAAAACTTGGTAGAATGGCAAAGTCAGGGTCCGAGGAGTCCACTTCAAGCTCACGAGGGAGCTTCTGTGCGAGATTATTGGGCTCTACTTCAATGGTCGCTTCATCAGGCAGGATAAACACAATTGGGAGGAAGAGCTCGATCAATTATCGAATAAGGTGAAAGGCTTTAGGTGGGATAAATCGGTCCTATACCGGTCAGCCCTACCTCCCCATAGAATGAAGCAATTGTCCTTGTTATGCAGTTCATCACCTGTGATGACCCTGAAAAACCCCTCTAAAACTTTCACCTTATCTTTGTTAACCACTTACGAGATTCTAGGCAACTTTGTATTCTAGAATATCTTATGTAATCCATCATGATTTCCATTGAGAAAGCCCAAAAATCCCAAGATAAACCCCTGAACCATGGGGCTTCTGGTGGTCACCTTCTACCACATTGTGGCCAACTGTCCCCCTACCCAGGAGGTTCCCCCCTATCGTCTAATCCCCTCCTCAATCCTTGTCCTCTTCTGGGAACCACAACTCCCAAGATTCTGATGACAACCTTGAGGTGCAAGCCAAACCATCCCTCCCCAAGAGCACCAAGCACAATCCAACGAGGAAGCAAAGAGTCACAAAAGGCACCCCGACAGGCCCAGGTCCTCAACTCACTTCAAAAAGCCTAAAAAAGAGAGGAAGGCCTCCCCTGAGATCATCTCAAACTCTGACAATGATATCGAGGCATTCCCAGCCAAGCTCCTTCTAAAAATTTGGTAAACTCCACTGTCATAATGCTCAAGCAATTGGTTTGAAAGCAGGGTGAGGGTTTTGACTAGGAGGATACCAGTAATGTTTGATGTGTTCTGGTTCTAAGCTTGGGTGAATCTCAGTATGGAGGGTTTTGAGTGTATGGTTGTATAGTTGTTTTTTGAGCATATGACATTTCTCTGTCTGGTCACCTGGTCAAGGTGCTGGTTTTTGCATGTTTTGCTGGGTTTATTTCTAAGCGTCTATTCCTTGGTTTCTCGAATAGACCAAGGGTTTGTACTATTTTTTGTTTTCTTGCGTATACAATATATAATGTTCCAATTCTTTGCCTAACCTTTTGGTGCTTCAACCCCTTTTGTCATAAGGTTCCGGGATCCTTTTAAAAACCCAGACTGTATATATAAAATCCTACTTATAAAAAAAAAAAAACTTATTTAAAAGAGACTTCTTCTTTTATATATACATATATAGTAATCTATTTTTCTTATTGTGTTTACCATAAACCTGTCATTAAATGTTGAGATTTATTTTTACAAAAATCATGTGGTTAAAAGAATATTTTCTACCCAGAGTATAGTTTCATAGAAATTTACAAAGTTTATGATACTTCATGAATTTTGCAATTATAGTGTCACTATTTTTTTAAATTATTAAGTTAGTTTATGTCCTTTTTGGTTTTAAAAAGGGAAAAATAGAATACAAAATATTTAAAGTTAAAATTCCTTTTATGATTTTATCCATATTGTAGAATTTTACAATTATAGCATTACTGTGAACATGCTTAAATGTTATATAATAAAAATCATGCTTGAAGAGCTTTCTGAAACCTAGAAACACCTCAATATCATGAACTTGTAAAACCTCCTTAGGTTAAAATATTAAAATACCTCTTCAAAGATGAAAAATAAATATGTTTCACCAAGATGGGTGAACCTTCATTTTCAATGAATCATCAAGGCAGATGAATAATCACCTAGCATCGGTAGGTTGCAAGTGGCAACTATCAATGATTTTACGGTAGCCATTTTCTAGTAGAATTGCTCAGGACAAGTGGTTCTTCGACTAGGAAGTAAAAAAATGCAGAATAGGATGCCCTTCTAGGCTATCACTGTGAGGGGTCTCACGTACACTAATCAACTAGGGAATTACCAAAAGTAAGTCGACTCTAGAAGATGCTAGACTCCGGGCTAGAATGTCCAATGATAATATGCGATGAGATGTCTCATCGTTAGTTGCAAATAGGACAACCTTCATTTTTGATGAATCATCAAGGCAAATGAATAATCACTCAGTATCGGTAGGTTACAAGTGGCAACTATCATGATTTAGTGGTAGTAATTTCCTAGCAGACTTGCTCAAGACAAGTGGTTCTTTGGCTAGGAAGTAAAAAAAGGTAGAATGGGACACCCTTCCAGGCTATCACATGAGTAGTATTGTGAGGGATCTCACATACACTATTCAACTGGGGAATTACTAGTAGTAAGTCGACTCTAGAAGATGCTAGACTTTGAAGATAGAAGGTCCAGCAGTGAGATGGTATGGGATGTCTCATCGTTAGTTAAAAATAGGACCTAGGATACCTGGATCCAAACCAGAGAATTGGTGGGCCCTAGAAGATTCCATAAGATGATGGACTCCATCTAGGCACTAGGTATACTAATGCTATACCCTGACATGACATATGTACAAGCAATGATGGAAAATAAGGATGACTCATAGGTCAGTAGAACCTATATCCTCCATGCTTGGGACGAGGAACTATGTGTTCACCCTTCTAGGTGTTATGAGCCCTAGAAGGACAACCCCTTGTCATGAACATAGACCTCTAGTAATGAAGAAGAACGTGTTTACAAGATGGCACCAGTTGTGAGTTTTGGTCAATCTCAACCAATCGATAGACCATCTATAACAGTCAATAATCTCGGAGTGAGTAACCTATGCTTAGGTACTAATTAAATGATTGGGTGATTGATAGTTTAGCCGTGACTTTAGCTTCATGTGGAGTCAAACTTTTCTCTTTGTGATTCCAGGGAGTAAGACTGGAAGGGACAACCAGGTGAGATATGCCTGGGTTGTTACATAAGCGAAAGGTAGAATTGTATCCAAGCATGAGTTTAGGAGAAAAGAAAGGTCAATTAAAAATTAAAGCTTTACAATTGCTTTAATTAAAGTTTTGAGATAGAGTAAAAGTGATTTTAATTGGAGTTATAAGGTTTAAAAGCAAGTTTTTTATTTTTGATTTTTTTATAAGTGTGGAGTGATAAGGATTTCAACTTTTCATTAGTTAAAAGTTTTTCAAATTTTTAAGATATTATAAAAGCTTTTGAAATTTTGCAAATTTAATATTTGGGAGTTAAAAGGTTGTCTACACCAAAGGATCAAAAAGTTATAATTTACAAAATTTAAAATTTTTCAATGGATTATTTGTACATTGACTTGAAGCAAGTATATATATGACAAAAAATAAGCAATGGTTTAATACTCTTCAAGAGAAATATGAAAAACTAGTTATTATAGAAGATAGTATGACATGAGGTTAAAGGAGTAGGAAATATTTTAATTGATCTATCAAATGGAAAAAGAATAATTAGATATGTACTATATGTACCTAGATTAACTACTAATATTCTTTTAGTATCTCAACTTATGGATCAAAATATAGCAATTGAATTGAAAACTATCACAGACAAAAAATATATATCTTATTACCAAACAAGGAAAAGTTATAGCTTTTGGTTTATATAAAGATAGTTTATTTACTCTAGACACATTGTCCAACAAGGCTCTATCAATGGGGATTTTAAAATCTAGAGAACCTTGGCACAAAACACTAGGACATATAAGTGCATCTTCATTAAATGAAATGAGTAAACATCAAATGATTAAAGTATAGCCTAAAATCTATTGAGAATCTATTGTGTGTCCAAAATTTCTAGCAAGGAAACGATATAGAATTTATTTTAAACTCGGTTAGCGTAGAACTCAAGAACAATTGGAATTAGTATACAATGACTTATGTGGTCCAATGAACATCACCATTATTGGAGGAAATAGATATTTTTAACTATTTGTTGATGATTACTCTACGAAAAAGTGGGTGTATTTTATGAAATTTAAATCTGAAGCATTTAGTTGTTTCAAACAATTCAAATTACTAGTAGAAAAGGAAACAAGAAAAGCAATCAAGAATCTTCAATCAGATAGAGGAGGTGAATTCTTGTCAAAAGAATTTAATATATTCCTAGAAACTAATGGTATAAAAATATAACTTACTATAGCATATTCACCACAACAAAATGGTATTACAGAAAGAACAAATAGATTAATTATGGAAATGGTTTGTAGTATGTTAAAATATGCTCATCTTGATCATCAATATTGGGCATTTGCAATCAAAATAGTTGTATATCTACAAAATAGATCACCTAAAAGAATATTAAAAAATATCACTCCTAAAGAAGTATGGATAGGACAAAAACCGATAGTAGAACAATTATTAACAATACTTGTAATATACAATTTTTTTTTGGACGTGATATAACAATACTTGTATTATATGTTCATGATATAGTAATTATAGGAACTCACAAATTTTGATAAATAAGTTATAGTTAGAGTATTGAAAGATCACTTGTAAGGTTATATTATGGATACAAAGCTCCATGAAAAATATAATGAGAATCTTGTATATTTGATCAATAATATTGAGTTATTGCACACCTCTTCTTGTCACTTTGTGAAGGATTAGGATTTTTTTAAAACATATCATATTTTAGGAGCCATATCTTCATAAGGGTTATCTAATTTAGCTTATTCTTGGACAAGTGTAAAATTTTAACAACTTTAAAATGAGTGGTCATATAAAAGAATCTAAGCAATATTGAGGGAGATACGACCCTATGAAGTCAACCATTTGAAACAAGGACAATGATGATTTTTCAAGTCGCAAAAAATGAAATTGAATATATTTTTTAGCTAGGGTTTGGATGATGAGAAGAGCAATGAAGGGATAGACTTAAGTGAGGCAAGACATTCTATCTAGACATAGAAGTTTTCAGCCAAGTTTTTTTCCTTCTTTATCTTAGAAATTTTGCATGTAGATTATTATAATTTTTTTATCAAATATTATATTTGCTATAGAATATTCTGAAAAATTTCAATAGATTTTGAATTTTAGTTTCCTTTCCATGGACTGATTTATAGTTAAATCCTTATAATTATCTCTAATGGTAGAGGTTAGTGAGCACACCTCAGAGAGATCCTTGTTGCTCCAATATAGGGTTGTTTTTAGTAAAGTTAATGGGTATTGGCTAGGGGCTTCAACCTTGATAAAATGGATTGATAGGAGTTGGAAGTCTCTAGGAGTGATTCTACCCTTTCTTACCAAGGTTTCTTCCTAGCCATTTTTTTTTTAGGAAAGAAAGAGAAAAAATCCTAAAAGGGGGTCCTTGGTTTATGGGAAGAGCAAGACTCTTTCTTGCTTGTATGAAGGCTTTTCACCTGAAAATATGAATCTATTTCTAGTACCAGTCTAGGTTAGGATGTTTGGGTTTCCCATTGAATTTTGGAAAATAGATACCTTCAATGCAATAGGCAACACTCTAGGAGAATTCCTTAAGATTTTAGATACTATGAAAGATGGATTATTGGCTATTTATGCTCGGATATTGGTCATGATTGATATAATTAAAGTTTTACCAAAATCAATAATTCTTAAGTATGGGGATAAGATGTGGATCCAAACCGTAGATTATAAAACATATATTTTAGAAGTATAATATGCCATGAGGTCGGGCATATTGAGAGATCATTCCCTAAGAAGATCCCAACATAATCATATGTAGAAAACCGAAAGAGAAACTTACAAATGGTTATGGATGAAGATGGTTTTTAACCTCCAAAAAATAGATCTAGAAAAATGATAGAATATATATATTGGAGACTAGTAAGGAAGGATATTGGAAGAAATACCAAATATTTTGAGGCTTTAGCCTATGAAGAAAAAGTAGATCAAAACCTAAAGGACACAATACAACAGGTTCAACATATTAATGAGAAATCATCTATTCAATATGATCCTGAGTTAAGGAAGAACATTCTTCATGAACCTAAGAAATGTGTCTCATCAAATTTTGAAGACTTTCTTTAAGTACCATGCACCATTTAGGAGAAACATATTGGTAAATAAGATGCAATTTTAAAAGTTGAGATCTCTGCCATTAATAAGGAAATACTAGAAAATGAGCAAGACAAGTCAACAACTTCTATAGTAGAGCTAGGAGAGGATAAATGTGATGACAAAGAAAATTTTGAAACAATATTGAGGAATAGAATAATAAGACTTACTCCTGATATAGGCAAGGTAAAAAGAGGAAAACCCTCAAATTATCAAGCAATATCCAGGGAAGTAAGAGCAAACATATAGAAAGGAACACAAACTAAGTTGGTTGAACTTCTCTTTACCAAACAACAAAATAATATTGTAATATGCAGGCGGGTCCAGTAGACCTTAATGAGACATGATTATCATCTCATGGAATATAATGGGTGCTAATGCCCCCTCAAAGAAGAGGTGGATCAGGGACCTATGTTTAAGTAATAAGCTTGATATTATTTACATCTAGGAAACTAAATTGATAAAAGAAGTTTCAAAAACTATGATATTAGTATGGAAGATATGTGAATGGGATGTTATATATTTTGAAGGAGTGCCAGGGGGAATTCTAACTTTTTGTAATCCTTCTAGAACCTCCTATGTAACCATTCATAAACTAGGCATTGGATAGCCTCTTTAGTCACTTGCTACTTTGTAGAGACTCATTTCATCCTTATCAATGTCTATGGACCTACAACTCAATAAAGTAGATTGGAAGTTTGGAGTGGGAATGAAACCTTTATGATAAGTAAAGACTAAGAAACATGATTCATGATCATAGGATATTTTAATGCCATAACCAACTTGGTTGAAAATTTTGGGGAAATTAGAAAATTAACCTAAAGTGTAAGATATTTCTCAGCTTTTATTCAAAATAATAATCTATGGGAGGTTGAGTTTGAAGAAGACAACTATACATGGACCAACAACAAGAGAGGCCAAAACATAATAGCAAAAAAATTAGATAAATGCATACTCTCAAATCATTATCTAGATGAAGGAACTTGTGCTAAAATTAATACCTTAACAAGGATTGGTTCATATCACTGGCCAATAAGAGTTAAAATGGTGGTAAGTGAATTAAAAAAATATCATATTTGAAATTTGAGAAGATGTGGGAATAACATCCTCAATTTTTTGATATGATAGCACAAATGTGGAATTATTCAAGAAATGGTGGGTTGTATGCTCTTCTAAAACAAATTAGATACATGACATCTAGATTAAAAGAATGGAGCAAGAACACTTTTGGAAAGAAAGAACTAAAAGATAAACTTTCAAAATTTCAAAAAGGTGATCATCATAATTCAAGCTCAGATGAAAGGGAGTTGGGTAGTGAATATCATACTATTTTGAGTAAGGAAGAAAAATTTAGGAGATTCAAATCAAGATAGACTTAGTTAAAAGGAGATAAAAAAAAATCATAGGATGGCTATAGTTTAAATATCAACATCTAGAATTAGTAGAAGTAAATCAATAGAAGTGGTTTGGATTGAATATGAGAGTTAAATTAGAAAAAGGTAAAGTTTTTAATTAAAATATTCTAGGATGAGAGGAGACTAAAGTTCTTAATGATAAACTTCCTCAAGATGTACCTTCAGTTATAATGAAATAATATAATAGGAAACTGATGGATCCTATTACTCTAGAAGAAGTTCATTTAGCTCTTTTCTCTTTTAATAAGGATAAATCCCTAGGTCTATATGGACTCTCTATAACTTTTTACCAACATAATTGGGATATAGTGAAGGATTCTTTATTGGTGGAAGCGGATTAGTCTAGGGTAAAACAATACATACCTTATAAAATAAATGCAACATATATAACCCTAATTCCAAAAAAGAAGGATGATGATTTGTTTGATTCTTTTAGACCCATAAGCCTATGTAATATGGCTTATAATATTATCTCCAAAGTGATGGTGAATCTATTAAGGCTATTGTTAGAAAAAAATATTTTAGAAGAGCAAGGAGGATTTGTGAAAGGGATAAATTCTAAATGGGATCATAGTAGCTCATGAAGTTATAAATTCAATAGCTTCAAGAAAAGTGAAAGCTATGATCTTAAAAATTGATATGAGTAAAGCCTATGATAGGGTTAAATGGGATTTCATTTTACAATTTTAGTAAAGTCTGGATTTGATAAGAAATGGGTTAGATTGATTAAAGCTTGTGTTTCTATAGTTTCTTATTCAATGTTGATCAATGGGTTAATAACAAAATATTTTAAAGCCAATAAAGACCTTAGACAAGGAGATTCTCCATCTCCTTATCTGTTCATTATTATGGTAGAGGTTTTGAGTAGAAAATTAAAGAAGGCTTACAAAGATAGGCTTATAAGTAGACTTAAGGTTAGTAATAATATCGACAACATCACCCATCAACACTTTGTAGATGAAACAATCCTTTTTTGAAGGGCAAGGATAAATGAGGCCAAAGCTTTTAATAACTTTTAAAAGGAATACAAAAGGGCATTAGGGCAAAAAGTTACTAGGAAAAAATCCAAAATTTACTTCCTTAACACTCCAACTAATATCAAAGTAAGAATTTATTGGTTACTCCAAATGGAGGAGGCAAATTTACCAGCAACTTATCTAGGGATACATTTGTTAGAGGGGAGAATGAGGATAAAATTATGGAATCCAGTTATTAGTAAAGTTTAGAATAAACTTCTAGCTTGGAAAGGTAGATGGTTATCATTAACAGGAAGAGTGTAGTTAATTAAGTTATTCTTACAGGCCATTCCAACATATTATATGTCATTGTATACTATGCAAAAAAATTAATCTATATTATGCGATCCTTTTTATGGTCAAGTTTACATGATAAAAGGAAATTTCCTTTGATGAAATGGAGCAAGGTGTGTGATGATAAAACTATGGGAGGTCTTGGTTGAATATTTCTTACAAATGTAAACTTAGATCTTAGGGGAAAAGTAATCTAGAGATTGTACAAAGAGAGTCAAAGATAATGGGCAAGAATTAGTTTAAGTAAATATGTTCAACCCAATAACCCAAGTTTAATATTTACTGCATTCTCTCTACCAAATGATCTTGCTCTTTGGAATGGTTTAAAAAAAATAAGTTGATCTAATGATTAAAGGTTTAAGATGAGTGGTGGGAAGTGGAGAAATTTATCTATTTGGATAGATACTTGGTGTGATAAAAAAACCACTCAATTCAGATCCAAATTTGAAACCTTAGATGAGATTGCTTCAAGATAAATATGGTGATAGGGTTTCAAATATTTTGTATAAGGATCAGGAAGGAAGATACAAATGGAAAGAAGATTTAATTACAAGTATAAAATACATTGATGTTAGGAGGCAATAGAGCAGAAATATAACAACTATGATTATTCCAATGGGAGCCAAGAATAAATTGATTTGGGAGTTGAATAGCTTAGGATAATACACAACAAGAAATGGATATATTGTAAAGCACCAACAAAATAGTAATATCACTAGAATATGGGTAGATATTTGGGATAGCCCAAGCATTTATAAAATAAAAATGTTTGTTTGGCTAGTAGGTCATAAAAGTATTTTGTCCTAGGATAACCTTATGAAAAGGGTTTTTCATAGCCCCACTCAATGTGTTCTTTGTAGAAGGAGGAGGAGAGTATAGACCATCTCTTAAGACATTACTTAATAGCCTGAAAACTATGGCAATAGATTCTTAATATATTTTATAAATGCATTGTGATGAATAGAAGAATTTAATATTGGTTGAAGCAATGGTAGAGCACTTATAAAAGTGAGGCTTACAAATAATATAGGATATATCAAAAGATACAATACTTTGGACTATATATCTAGAAAGGAATAGAAGAATATTTAAAGGAAAGGAAAGCAATTTAAAGGTAATGAAAAGGAAGATATGTATAGCCATATAGGAGTCTAAACCAACCCTATCAATTCACCCAATATCTAATATAGAAGTAGAGAGCCTTGATAGATGGAGTCAATTCATTAAATGGAATTATGATGTTGGGTATAAGAGAAGCAAAAAGAAGGTAAAGAATATAAAGTGGAAACCACTATATGTGGAGTGGTTTAAATTGGATTTTTGATGGAGCATCTAAAAGAAATCTAGGGTAAGCAAGAAGAGGAATAATTATAAATAATAGAGGAGAGATTTTGTCTCATTATACTTTCAATAGTGGATTTAAGACAAATAATGAAGTTGAAGCTTGGGCAACTTTAGAAGGATTAAAAATATGCAAACAAATGAAATGGAACATAGTATGGATGGAAGGCGATTCTCTCATAGTAATAAATATGATTTTGAAGAAAGTAAAGGCTCCATGGAAAATACAAGAGATAATTGTGGAAATTAAATATCTTGCTAAAGAGAACTTTACAGGGGTTATGGTTAGGAGAAGAGAAAGGTGGAGTTTTTTTGCAGGATTAACCAAGCTATTGAACTTGTTTCGGCTATATTTCACTCATTTGGACTCGAATTGAGCTAAAATATTGAGGGTAGATGACTAAAAAACCCTAGAATGTCTCCACCAATTTTTATATAATTTGGAGAAAAATAGATCCTAACGCATCCCTATGTGTGAACGAGATTTTTGGCAAGCGATTGTGTGAGGGTTTCATCTGGGTTGAGTGCAAGCAACTCAAGAGGTTGGTTTTTAGGGCCTTCGAGCCCTAGCGACCAATATTTTTGTGGTTTATACTCAATATTTTAGTAGGATATGTTGAAAGGGATCCAATATGGGTTAGAAATATATCTTTCAATAGATCATACTATGAACTTGAGTGACAACAACTTCCAATTTGCTGCACAAAATAAAAGTGAAAACCATACCTTTCCACGACATCTAGGGTAAGGATTAAAGAGATCACGAAACAAGATTCAAGCAGATGATCAAAAAATAGCTCAGATCTCAAGTGAATTTGGTGCTAAGGTGCACCCACAAAATAAATCTACTATGCAAACCCCTATCAAGGGTAAGAATTTTGAAGACTTGACCCCAACAATAAATTTTAGGGATGCCCTCCATGGTGGACAGCCTCAGCACAATGCTAATATTAATCTTAGGGCTTCCCATAAATCTCTAAGAATGCCTAAGATTAATCATAGGAATACGGAGTCAGGATGTCTTAAAGCAGCTGATGGAACTCCTATTGTTAAGCTTGATATGGGTAACATTTAGACTAGCATTGAAGATCTGTAAAAAAGAGGACTAATTTGTCGGTTCGTGGGTTTTCGTCCGAGCCTATCTACTTTCAAATTTTGGGTTGCAAAAATATGAAAAAATAAAGGTGAGTTACAAATCTCTATTTATCCAAATGGTTATTTTCTTGTTTTATTTGCAAATAATGAAGATAAAGAGAAAACTTTTCAAGGGGGTCCTTGGTTTGTTGGAAGGGTAGGGCTTTTCATGAAGCCCTGGCATACTAAATTTAAAGCTAAAGAAGATATGCCTTCTACAGCTCTTGTGTGGGTTAGAATCTTTGGCCTCCCTATTGAATTTTGAAATCCTACTATTTTTTATTCAATTGGAAACTCTTTAGGAACTTTAATGACGACTGCTGATTGTACTAAAAAATTTGAACATATTATTTATGCTCAAATTTATGTTTTAATGGATTTTGACAAACCCTTACCTAAAAATATCACATTACAATTTGGGGAAGAAACTTGGGAGCAAGTAGTGGACTATGATAACATTCCTTTTCATTGTAGAATTTGCCATGAATATGGTCATTTGGCTAGTGCTTTCCCAAATAAAATTCCTGATCAAAAGAAAGAAGATATACACTCAAAAGGTTTCCAAATGCCTAAGAAGAAGAACACTAAAAAAAAACTAGTTATGAAGGATCAATCAAAGTCATATGCTAATATGTTTGAAATCCTTTCCACAAATGATGTCCCAAGTGAATAATGGGAAATAATGGAAACATAAATCTTAGAAACACAACTTAAAGATGAAGGGAAGAACTCATAGACAAACCAAAAAATCAAAGGTTTTCAACATAAAAAAGGGAGAAAATTTACACAAGAAAAACAATATTTTAAATGTCAAAACTTCAAATAATATAGGTCCCAATATAGACTCTGTTGAACCCTCTAGTAAAATTTTGGTTGTGTACGAGCATTCTTCAAGTTTAGAAGCCATCTTGGATTCAATTGGAGTAAGTCAAGAAATAGGGAAAAAAACTGAAGATGGATTCTAATCAAAATGCAGGTCGCAAGACCAATCAATATCATATGGTAAAAGAAGGTGAAAAGCTTGTAAATGAAGGTAAGATTAATGCCCTTCCCAAATTTTTTAGCCCTGGTATTAATGAAGATCATCACTTGGAATATTAGAGGACTCAAATGGAGTCTTTCAAAACAAAATGAAATTAGAATAATGATTCAGATAAATCATCCACATCTTGTTTTCCTTCAAGAAATAAAAATGTCAATGGAGGATATGGACTCAATTGCTAGTAAAATTTGGTCAGCGGTAAAATTGGTTTACCTTAGTTCCCAGGGGACATCTTAGAGAAGGGAGAAAGATGAGTGTAAAAGTAGGTGATAGTGATGAAAAGGAGTTATTGTTGAGAAGGGAGAAAGATGCATTAGTCAAAGAAAGGATGTTGATGAATGAAGGAGGAGAGGCATTAAGGATGGTGATGAGGAAAAGAGTTAGAGAGATGTAAAATTTAAGAAGAAAAGGAAGATTAAAGAATAAAGAAAAAGAAAGAAGAAAAAGCAAAAAGCTAATAAGAGAAAAAAGAAAAGAAGAGAGAGAAAAGAAAAGAGAAAAACAAGTAAAGAAGAAGAAAAAAGAAAGAAGAAAAAAAGAGAAAGAAAAAAAGAATGAAGAAGAAAGAAAAAAAGGAAAGAAAAAAGAAGAAGAAGAAGAAAAGGCAAAAAAAGAACAAGAAAGGGAAGAAAAAAAATAAGAGAAAGAAACTTTTGGTGGCATTGCTTGTCTTTGGGACCCAAAAGAGGTAGTTATTCACCATATAGTTGGAAGTGGGGTATTTTGGCTATAACTATTTAGAGTAGACATTCTAACCAAATTATGCTTTGTATTTTTGTTTATGCTTCGATTGCTTTGGATAGAAAAAAAATATAGTGGAAGGATATAACTCATATTATATCTCATTTTCCTGAAGCTTGGATCTTGATTGGAGGATATTTTAATACCATCCTCTCTCTAGATGAGAAAATGGGGGGAATAGAAATTTGGACAAAAGCACTGACCTCATGAGCGAATATATTTCAAGCCTCCATCTTGTGTACATACAACCATATAATGGCCTTATGACTTGGTCTAACATAAGGCAAGGCTTAGCTTGTATAATGGAGATATTGGATAGGTTTTTTCTCTCTAAAAATTTCTTAGTCCATGGTCACATTCCTAAAGTGAAGAATCTTAACAATGTTGGTTTGGATCACTAGAAAATCATGGTGGAAATGTGGAAAACCAATGTGAGTTTCTCTCCTTTTCATTTTCAATTAATGTGGCTTAGAGATAGTTCCTTTAGACATCATGTGCAACAATGGTGGAAGGAAGGTAAGCCTAGGTATGGGACTAAGATGTTCTATTTTTCCAAAATACTGCAATACATTAAATCCAAAATCAAGACTTGGAACTGGAAAGAGTTTGAGGGTTTTCATGAAATACTGGAAAGATTGCAATACATTAAATCCAAAAAACATGAAGTTATTTCTCAACTTGAAATTTTAAATAAGAAAATCCGTTTATATGGCCTCACAGAGAATAGAAGTGTAGATGAAATTAAACTCACAACTCAGTTAGAGGAATGGGAAAAAGAGAAGAACTCATGGAAGCAAAAATCTAGAATTCAATGGCTCAAATAAGGAGATCAAAACACAAATTTCTTCCACAAATATTTTATAGCTCACAGATCTCACAACTTTATTTCTTCCCTGAAATCATATTCTAGAGATGTTGTCTATACTTGGGATGGCATGAACTCTATTGTTGTCAATTACTTTTCCAATATTTTTGCTGCTACTCCTCTTGACTCAACTTCTCAACAAAATTTTCTTCAAGCAATCCCTTCTCTTATCACTTTTGAGGAGAACTCTATTTTGACTGCTCCTGTTACTATCAATGAGATTCAACATGTAGTTTTTAAAATGCAAAAAGGGAAAGCCCCAGGTCCTTATGGTTTTCCCATTGAGTTCTACCAAGATTTCTAGGATATTCATGCTAATTTATTAGAGGTGGTGGAAGAAGCCAGGAAAGCCAAAGAAATTTTTAAGGTTATCAATAAAAATTATATTACTCTTGTTCCAAAATCTCAAGAGGTTGATCACATCTCAACTTTTAGACCTATTGCTTTATGTAATGTTCTTCTCAAAATCATTACTAATATCATGGTAGAAAGGTTGAAGCCTCTTTTGCATAAGATTATTTCCCCTAAACAAGGGGGTTATGTGGAAGGGCTTCACATAGTAGATGAGATAGTTCTTTCTTAGGAAGACATCCATTCCATGGATATGCAAAAATATCCTTCCATGTTCATTCGGTTAGACTTATCCAAAGCATATAACAGAGTGTATTGGCACTTCCTTATCAAAGTTTTGAGGCAATTTGATTTCTCTAAGGGTTGGATGGATTGGATTATGGGATGTATCTCTTCAGCTTCCTACTTAGTTCTTATCAATGGTAGGCCTTATCAGTCATTCCCTACTTCAAGAGGTATTAGGCAAGGTGACCCGCTATCCCTTTATTTATTCATCATTCTTGTTGAATGCTTGGGTAGGACTATAACCAAAAAGAGGGAAAACAAAACCCTTGAGGGAGTTGCCATTACTCATGGAGCTAGACCTATCTCTTATATTCAATTTTTTTATGACTCTACTCTTTTAGGTAAATCTACGATTAAGGAAGCTTCTAATATTTAGAAAATCATTAACTATTTTTCTAAGGCTACTGGGCAGTTAATCAATGAAGAAAAATCTAAAGTTATTTTATTTCACTACTCTACCAGATAGGAATCCATGGTCTTGGATAAATTAAGATATAAGAAATCCTCCCTTTCGATCACTTATTTAGGTATTCCCATCAATATTCAAAGGCAAAAAATATATTAGAATTGGTTGTTGGACAAAGTGAAGAAGAGAGTTGGAAAGTGGACCAACAAGTGGCTTTCTTCTGGGGGTAGAATCACCTTGGTAAAATAAGTCCTTCAAGTTATTCCTATTTGTGTTTCTTCTATGTTGAACATCCCAAAGGTTGTTCTTCGAGAACTAGATAAAATCAGTCATCGATTCCTCTGGATTGGTACTAAGAAAAAAATAAAATGGTCCATGGTGAAATGGGACACTTTATGTCTTCGTAAGAATGAAGGGGGGTTAGGATTCTAGTCTTCTATTAATAACAACAAAGCTTTAGCTGCTAAATTATATTGGAGGATGTTGCATAACCCCAATGCTCTTTGGGCCAATAATCTTCATGCTAAATATGTTGAGAATAAAAGTCCTGAAGACCTTGTTCGCTATCATCTTCTTACCAAAGGTTCTCCCATTTTAGCCTTTCTTAATACTGGTGAGGATTTGATAAAGAAAAATTTATTTTAGATCATTCATAATGGTCAATAGGTAAATTTTTGGATATATTCTTGGGATGGTCACAAGCCTTTGACAACTTAGTTTCCTGGTTGGAAGCCTTGGATGGAGGAGCTTCACCGAGCTAACTGGATAAAGGTGGCTAATTACTGTCAGTACCATACTAGTAATTCAAAGGTTGGTAGATATTGGATCCCTATTGAGGATTGGCCTATTCAAATACCAGAAAGGAAAAGATAAGATATCCAAGGTATCCTT
Organism: Wollemia nobilis; assembly: GCA_028583015.1. Classification (NCBI taxonomy): domain Eukaryota; kingdom Viridiplantae; phylum Streptophyta; class Pinopsida; order Araucariales; family Araucariaceae; genus Wollemia; species Wollemia nobilis. The sequence continues at coordinate 8,530,137 of JAQPPZ010017092.1, forward strand.
CATATGAGATCTCTCTCTTGGTCCCATGAAAAATATTGTTTTGGATGGAACAACACTACTAAGGGTGAGTATTCAGTTGCTCAAGGTTATTTGACCTTATGAAATAATAATCCCAACAAATCTTCTAACATATTTTCTCATTGTGGGCTCAAAAGCTCTAGCCTAAGGTGAGGTTCTTTACTTGGATTTTATTGCATCGTAGGGTGCTTACTGGTGAGCAACTTATGAAGTGTGGTTTTCATGGTCCTTTTAGATGTGAAATGTGTGGAGAGAATGTAGAAACTCTCAACCATATTTTTATTGAGTGTACTTTAGCCTCTGAGCTATGGAGGAGAATTGCCACTTTAATTGCCTTACAATGGTCCAATTTTTTAACTTTTTAACAGCTTTGGAGGGATTGGCCTAAACAAGAGGGTGTTGATCATTTTATTAAGAAATTAGTTTGGATGGGTTCTACCATTCTTCTTTGGAATATCTGGAATCAAAGGAATAGCCAAATTTTTAATCAATATAGGAAGGATATTCACTATATTTGGCAAAATACCATAGCCAACTTAGTTGAATCAGTCCATCAACTTCATAATCACCCCCAAAACGTCCACCAAAGATGGGATCAAGTGATGCAAATATTGAATATTAAATCTTCTAATGGCAACCAACTTAAAGGTAATGTGAGTATTTGTAATATGGAAAGGACAAGAAATTGGAAACCTCCTCCTAAATATTTTGGTAAAGTCAAGCGAGCCCCCCCCCCCCTTTTTTTTTCCCCTCTTTTTTTTTCCGGCCCACAAAAAAAAGTATACCTAACTTTAATAAATCTAGGTGCCCAAGAAAGTAAAAATGGGGGGGTTATAGAGGGTTTTATTTGAGGGGGGGGAGAGAAGAGGCGGGGGGGGGGGTGAGGGAGGGGAGGGAGGGAAAAAATATAGGTAGAAATATAGGGGAGGGGGCGCATGTGTGTGGGTGTTTGGTGGTTTTTGATTTTTAGATATTTTGTGATTTTTAGTTGAGTTGGGGGGGGGGGGGGGGGGGGGGAGGAGGGGGGGGGGGGGGGGGGGGGGGGGGGGGGGGGGGGGGGGGGGGGGGAGGGGGGAAGAGGGGGGGGGGGGGGGGGGGAGGGGGGGGGGGGGGGGGGGGGGGGGGGGGGGGGGGGGGTGGGGGGAGGTGTGGGGGTTTGGTGGTTGTAGAAGAGGAAATGAAAAAAAAAGGGAGGAGGGGAGGGGGGGGGGGGAGGGGCAGCGGGAGCGGGGGGGGGGGGGGGGGGGGGGGAGGGGGGGTGGGGGCCGGGGGGGCAGGGCGGGGGGGGGGGGGGGGGGGCGGGGGGGGGGGCGCGGCGGGGGGGGGGGGGGGCGGGCGGGGGGGGGGGGGGGTGGGTGTCAGTGGGTTGTCTCTTTTGTGTGGTCAGGGTGGCGTGTGGGGTGGGGGGGGGGGTGAGGTGCGGGGTTGGTTGGATGTTCGTGCCTCGGGCGGGGGGGGGGGGGGGGCCGTGGGGCGGCTGCGCGCGGTGGGAGCAGCGTCGCCCCGCTGCGGCCGCTGGCGGGCTGTGGGGGGGGGTCCCGGTAGTCGCCTCGGCGTCCCGCGCGGGGGCGCCGGGGGGGGGGGGGGCGGGGGGGGGGGGGGGGGGGGGGGGGGGGGGGGGGGGGGGGGGGGTGGGGGGCGGGGGGGGGGGCGGGGGGGGGGGGCCTGGCTCGGGGGGGGGGTCCTGCCCCTCTCCTGGTGCGTCGCCCCCGTCGGGTCCGCGGGGACCGGCGCGGGCGGCGGGGGGGGGGCGCCGTCGGGGGCGGGGGGGGGGGGCGACCGGGGGGGGGCTGCGTGTGTCGGGGGCCGGGGGGGTGGGGGGGGGGGGGGGGGGGGGGGGGGGGCCCATCGGGGGCCCGGCGGGGGGGGCCGTGCGCGGGGGGGCGTCGGGGGGGAAGTGCCCTAGCCTCTACATAGTTTTTAGTTGAAGTTCCATATGTTTTTGAATAAGTTAGGAGAATTTTGCCTTTACTATTTCTAAAAATACCACCTCCACCAACATTTCCTAGATTTCCTTTAGAAGTGCCATCAAAATTAATTTTGATAAACCTAATTTCTAGACATTTCTATTTTACCATAGATCAAAGTAGATCCTTTGTTTTAATTTTGTTGTTGCATATGACTCTTCCATGTATTTTCAAATAATGTAGCCAAGTTATTAGCACCTCTTTTTTGAAAATGATATTTCCCATGATGAGCACCATATTTGTAGATATTCTGCAAAAGAGGCACTAATATGGTTCCAAACTTGGGCATGATTTTGATATTTATTTTTAAAAATTCTATTATTTCTTTCAAGCCATAAATTTCAAAAAATAATGATAGGGCCAATCCTTCAAAGAATACATAATGCTTTAGCTTTGAAATAATTTATCCAAAATTTTGTCAACTTTTTCAATGTTGATGGAGCTACCCAATATAATTTCATATTTTTGAAAAAAAAACAAATGGTGTGAGCAAACGGATAATGAAGAAGTAAATGGTCTAATTTTTCTAAATCCTTCTCGCACAAGGCACATCTGAAGGGTTCATAATATCCTCTTCTTTGCAAAATCTATCCCACTCTCTCTTAGAAGAATATTACATTGAACTACTAACTAAAGAAATGTTGAGGCCTTAGGGAGAGCCTCTAATGACCAAACATTCTTCCAAGGAAAATCTTTGGGAGAAGGAAATTTTAATTGTTCTAAATCCTCATATCCCAACTTGATTGAGTAAAAATTGGCAAATAAAAATCTCGAAGCATCTTTTGAAGTTCATCTACAATTTGTTTGAGTTCCTCTCCTTCAACCAGGTTATTAAAATAAATTCATGATCTGGAGTTTTTCCTTATAATATTATAATATTTGGCCTTGGACCTTTACATGTGTAGGCGCTGCGCCTGTGGTTGGTTTTTTCATTATACCAAAGATGGGGGGAGGGGGATTCAACAACGAGCATTAGACCAAAAATTTGAATAACTCCCCATCATGTTGGTGCGACTCATCTAATATGTGTCTTTATAAATTTATACTCTCTTATTATGATAGGTTCCTGGTTGTGATATTTTGGGTAGAGTTATTTTCCTCTAAAAAAAATTAATTCCAACGAGAGAACCTATATATTTGGGAAGTAATTTATAACAAAAAAAAGAGAGAAATAAAATAAATGTAATATAGAGAAACAAGAATTGCCAAAATTGTTTTCTTTATTTGATTTTGATACAATTGTTACAAACGGATCTTGGATTGCCCCAAATGTGTTTGGGACAATGTTACAATGCTCTCTCTCTGTATTGATACAAATGAATGATGATTTGGTAGCATAGGGGTTTCCCAAATCTTCAGGGGCTCGTGCTCTTCGTTCTTCCAACTGCAGTCCAAGGTGAGTGGGCTTTGGTATCCAACAAGGGACCACTCTAGCTACAACAACTTATCCAAGGTACCTGTCACCTACACACATTCAAACCAACAAAGGGATTAGTAGCACCTATATATTTGAGCAATAAGATCAATGCTATGCATAAAACCCTAAGAAGATAATTATATGAAACAAATGATAGAAACAATTAACAAATAAAGCCTTGCTAACACAAAAATTACTGATCTCCATTGATAAACTATGTTTGGCTCTTGGGACTGTGGAACCGCGGAAGCGCGGTTGTGGACTGGAAACCGTGGACCTACGGTTGTGAAACCGTGGATGCGCATTTTTGACTGTGAAACCATGGATGGGCGGTTTTGGCTGAAGAACAGATTACCTCGGGATTTGAACCAACGGTACGAAATAAAGCTCACGCTCGCAATTTCTCGTTAGGTCTAGATCGATTTTGGTAGCCTATCGGTATGCAAATTCAGCTCCCTTTTCTTGGTGGAATAATGGTGCCTTTATAGGCCTCTTGGGGTTTTGGAGGGAAATGGGAGGTGGCAAGCCCAACTTGCCAAGTGGTAAATCTGGACTGCCAGGTGGAAGGGGCAGTTATAGTGAGTCACCCAGTGTGCCTCACTTAACTGGGGTGATGTGGCTTCAAGTGGAGTGGGATATGGGATGTTGTTTTATGTGAAGGGACAAGGGGACAACAATAAATGAGTTGTGGCATGGGTGTTGGGAATCTGCCCCATGTGCAAGGACAAGGGGGACAGGAGTGGGTAAGATGTGGCAAGGGTGTTGGATGAAGTGTCCAGGACACATGTCCAATGGGTAGGCAGGGTATCCTAGGGTGATTTTCCAGATTTAATAAATTTGGGAAAATAGGATAATGTGCAGGATTTTATATCCCTAAGTTAGAACTTAGGCATATATTTTTATTATGCAAGATTTGATGGTGGGGTGGCAAATGTGGTTTAGAAGGTGTTGGATTTTGGTGTCTACAGTTGCCCCTTTTTGTACTGTGTTGTGTACAACACAATGCGGTGCAAAAACTAATGACACTCGACTTTTATTTGATGAATGGACTCAACTCTCTTTGGTGTGGCAAAATGAATGATTGTTGTAAATAAAATTTTAATTTGCATGCTTACCCCCTCAATTGGCGAGTGGGTAACGAATGAGACCCAATGGCCAATTGAAAGTGTAATTTTTTTGCCCCAAGTTAATTGTGGACTTTGTTCTGCAGAATTTCTTTTGGTTTATTGACATGCAAGTAATGAAGTAAAGGAACCAATCATCCTAGGCGCTTGTCCTAGTGACTGTTAGCAATTCCATTATGCATTTGGATGGATATGTAATTTACCATGTTTTGTAACCCCATGGAGTAGGCATCATTTAACCTCGGATTGTTTGCATTGAACTTTGCTGTAATTTGGTGCATATTTTTTTTTTTTTTTTTGAAACGCGGTTGTGCATACCTGAAACCGTGTCCGCTTTTAACGCATTAACCCGGTCTGCGTTTAGTACACAAACCATAGGTTTGCATTTTTGTGCACCTCGAAAAACATGGATGCACATTTTTCACCGCAAAATGCGGCTATAAATGGGCCAGGTGCCCTGTCATTTTCATTTCATTGCCATTTGTCATCTGCTGATTGGTGAGAGTGATGAGTGAGATGGAGATTGGCGAGGGTAGTGGTGGCGGTGGTGGTGGCTCGGTTGGAGCGGAAGTCGGCATCCGCTATGCCGAGGTAGGTGGTCTTGCCCCTTTAGTTTAGGCTTCATTATTTTTTTGTTGTTGTTTTTTTTTTTTTTTTTTTTTTTAATTAAGTGGGGCTGGTAATGAACATTTTTTTTTTTTTTTGTTTTTTGTTTTTGTTTTTTTGTTTTTTTATTTTTTTTGTTTTTTTTTTTTTTTTGTTTTTGTTTATTTTTTTTTTTTTTTTTTTTTTTTTCTTGATATATTATTCACCTAGGGGTAGGTGAATTTTTTTTTTTTTTTTTTTTTTTTTTTTCTGATTATATGATCACCTAGGGATAGTTTTTTTTTTTACTAATGCATTTTATGTTTTATTTTTTTTAGGTGAAGCTTCTTGATGCTCGACATAGATGGCCGAGGGCTATCCAAAAAGTGCGAAGGCACTTTATGATGATTGGACTTTTTTAGAGACCATTGGTCTTGATGGTTATGGGCGGTTGGGAACCGTCCGAGCTGATGAGGATCTTCTTTCGGTGTTGGTTGAGCGTTGGGATCCAGATAGGGGGACCTTTCAGCTTCCTACGGGGGAGATTACTATGACCCTCAAGGATATATACAGGATTCTATGAGTTCCTATCGAGGGTCTAGTTGTTCGGGTTGGCCTCGACAAGAAGGAGGCATTGTATCCTATATTTGGTGAGTTGTGGGATGTGGACTACAGCAGGGGCGGCATTGCCTATTTGGATTTGTTTCGTGATGAGAGTCTTGGTGTAGTGCCTACATTTCTTATGTATATATTGAGCAACATCTTGTTGCCCAATTCCATGGGGTCAAGGATCCCATGGAATCAGGTTCCTATAGTGCTTGGTTTGATTGGTGACCCTCGACGGTTGGCTTGGGCTCCCACTCTTCTTTACCAGATCTACAACGAGTTATATGAGGTGAAGAGACGAGGGGAGAAGGGGGTTGCCTACAGTTTAGTGCTCCAGATTTGGTCATGGGAGCATATTATCATTGGACGTCCTATTGGTCTTCCTTGTTCCTATGATGCTTCTTCTCCTCGCGCTTTCCGATGGCTTCTTAGCGAGGAGGTCAGTCATCTATCAGTGGGTGCATCAGAGTATAGAGATATTCTTAGCTCACTAACTAGGGACTTGATGAGTTGGCACCCATGGAGGGGCTTGGCATGGGTCACTGATGTGATAGAGCTTCATCGTATCAGGCGGGGTCAATGGGTTGTTGGTGCTCATCTCAAGGAGATGGAGTACATTCAGTTCAGTCGAGTGCAACGGTAGTTTAGCTTGGTTCAGGGTGTTCCTGATGCGCCTATCACTTATAGGCATCGAGGAGATGAGTTGGGGCTTCCTATTGCTCCTAAATTTTGGAGGGTTGATGACCCTACGGATGACCTTGAGATAGAGCTGCTAGATTTGGATGATGTGGGTACTACTCCTGAGTATGATGCTTGGTTTTCTTAGCCTCTCTAGACTCCGAGTTTGGTTGTTGATGACGAGGGTAGTGGTGATGAGGTAGAGGTGGGTGAGGGTTCCTTGGTCGATGAAGCATCGATGAGGTAGTTCTTCGAGGGTTGAGGTGGCTACTGATGTACAACAGTCGATGGAGGGAGGTGGAGATGGGGATGGTGAGGGGGATGTCCCTCCTCGACAAAAGAGGAGGATTGGGATTTGCTACAGGCTGAGCATGACAGCCTGGATTTAGAGGTGACTCACCTAAAGGGCGAGTTGGCATGGTATCAGGGTGAGGTGACTCATCTTCAGGCTGAGGTGGATAGTCTACAAGGTGGACCTAGCAACGATGCCCTTGATGCAAAGGATGCAAATATTACTAGGCTTGGAGGTGAGGTGACTCGACTAGAGGGTGAGCTTACTCAGTTAGAGGTAGGATTCGATAGAGGTGACACTATAGCTATTGTTGCTACTCTTCGAGTAGATATTTCATAGAGGGTTGCTCGATAGGGTGCAGATTTGAGGAGCCTATGCAAGCAGGCTACCTATATTGAGATGTTGGAGAACATCTTGCATGAGCGATAGATTCCTTTACCTATTCCTCCTTCATCATCAGTGGCTACTGCTAGTCGAGGGACCGAGACGAGTCACAGGACTCATCGGCCATCGAGCTCTCATGGGGCTACCAGTTAGCTGTGGCATGTTTCTCTTTTTGTATTTTATGTTTTTCTATTTTGCTATGAGCCTTGGTGCTCTGATGTATACAACCTATGGGCATTTTGTACTTTGAGACCTCCATATTTATATATATACATGGCTTTTATATTGGCTATCTCTTGTGTTAATGATGTTTTATTTATGTTTCATTAGAATGTTCTATTATTGTTTATTGATGTAAATGCAATTTAATTATGCATGTGTTTTTTCTATGTGATTTATTGTTTTCATTTGTTGTTTTTGCATTTATTGTGAAAAATATTAATGCAAACTAATATGGAATATGCAGTTAATTAAATGTTTATGTATACTATATGATGGAATGCATGGTGTTCATGTGATATTTTTATAGCTCAGAATATCATTGACCATTACTTGTTCATTGTTGCAATTGGGGGTATCCAACTTGATGACTTTATGTGGGTGATGTATGATGTAGATATGTATGTGATTGTGGAAGAATATATGGATGTTGATATGGAAGATGTTATGGTTTTTGATCTTTAACAGTGGAATATTTTCAAAGACTCAAACAACCTAGTGATATCAACAAACTTACTTGACTATTGTCTAACTTTCTTTAGGACCAAGGTGTGTGCAAGTGAAGTTTATTTACTAAATCTTGAGCATGGTAATGACCCTAAGCAATCAAGAACCAGTGTATGTGAATGTGAAGTTCATTGACCCATTATGAGTAAATTGGACTTGACCTGTTATGGGATTTACCAAGTAGCTAGCTTGTCCGTATGTGCGGTCAGAGGTCTCCCTTTTGGGAGAGAGACATGTCGCCCTGCATGAGTTTACTCCACTACCAGTCAAGCGTCTATAGCCCCGGTGGAGGTTCACTCCATAGTCCAATGATCTGATATTTAAGCTTTGGGGATGACTACATAACTTTCTGAGGGGAATGTAGTACGATCCTTTCAGCTTTAGGGATCTATGGTGTGTGCATGGAATTAATTTTGTATAGAGTTTTGGGGAATCGGATTCTCAACCGAAGTGTGATGAGAATGTGATCCTATCCTTACTACTCTACATTTTGTTTATATTTGGAGAGGAATTGTGATAGTGGTGAAAACCACTATTTTTTATTTTGGACTATGTTGCGTGATAGGACAAGCGAGGAATATTATATTTTCACTTCAAGGTGCTACCCAAGTTTGGCGTTATCCTTTCTCTTACTCAAAATGTTTTTAAGATGTGAAGAAGTGTGTTTGGTGCAAGATTGTTTTGGGGTCAGTCGACGATACTCAAGACTTTTTTAATGTGAGAAAAGTGCTTTGGTCCTAAAGAAAATTGGACATTTTATGAAAGTTGGTTTTACACTAGACATGGTTGAGTGACTGAAAATTTGATTTTATGACATAGGAACAACATATATGGGTGTAGTGTTTGGTGAATTGCGTAAATGCCTTAGTTGGGTACCCCCAATTCTTGGAACTTGTTTTTCTTTGGTCATATCATCACCACTACAAAAGATCACTGAACATGGGATGGGATGGATGCAATTATATTTATTTTTTTTTTTTTGTAATGCAGCTAATTGTGTATGATATGTTTATTGCAATGCAAATTTATTGAAATTCTATGTGATATGCGAATGTAATGTGCAAAATTAAAATTTTGTGATATGAATATTATCTATATGATATGCGAATGCAATGTGTAAAATGCATGTAAAATTTTTTATATACAATGTAAAATGTATATATTTTTTTTTAGCCATATATATATATATATATGTTGCAAGTCAATTTATGCATAAAATGCCTTTAGGTGCATTATGTTTAATGGCTCTGGCTCCAACTTTCCTTCTAAGTTGGCAAGTCTATACGTTCCTGGTCCCAACTTATGCTTTACAATATATGGGCCTAACCAATTAGCCATAAATTTATCTCTCAAGTGTGGCAATGCATTGGTATTTTGTTGATTTTCTTTGAGCACTAGGTCCCCTACTTGAAATTCATGAGGATGGACTTTTGCGTTGTAAGCACGTTTGATTCTATCTTGATATACTCGCAAATGCTCTAGAGCGTTGATGCGTTTTTCATCAATAAGTGTCAATTGGTCAAGACGTGCTTGTCTAGCGGTGTCATCATCCATGAATTCCTGTAATGTGATTCTCAAGGAGGGTATCTCGAGCTCAAAAGGTAATATAGCTTCAACACCATAAACTAATGAAAATGGTGTTGCTCCTGTTGGCGTTCTGATGCTTGTTCTGTAAGCCCATAGTGCCAAAGGAAGTTGAGTATGCCAATCTCGATGATTTTCTTTGACCAGTTTCTTGAGAATGGATACCATTGTTTTGTTGGTTGCTTCAGCTTGCCCATTTGCTTATGGGTAATAAGGTGTTGAGAAACTGTGTTGGATATTGAATTTGTTGCACAAGGCTCTAACATCCTTATTCTTAAATGACTTCCCATTATCAAAAATGATCTTTGAGGGTATTCCAAAATGATAGATAATATGTTGAAGTATAAACTCCGCTATTCGAGGTCCAGTCGTAGTGGTCATTGGAATTGCTTCCACCCATTTTGTGAAGTATTCCATAGTGGTTATGATGAATTTATGTTGTCCTGATGAGGAAGGTGATATTTTACCAATCAAATCGAGGCCCCATTGTGAAAATGGCCAAAGACTTTGAATGGGTTGTAGAGCGTGTGATGGTACATGAGTCAAATTGGCATGATGTTGGCACTTTTGGCACTTTTTGACATATTGACAATAGTCACTTTCCATTGTTGGCCAATAGTATCCCATTCACAATATTCTCTTTGCGATGGCCATTCCACTGAAATGACCACCACAAGTACCATCATGGGCTTCTGCTATAGCTCATTCTACCTCAATTGGATCTAGACATCGTAATAATATTCCATCATACCCATGTTTATACAACATGTCCCCCAAGAGAGTGAAACGAATTGCTTTTTGTTTGAACGTTCTTTTTGTAGTTCATGTCATTTCTATTGGGAGTGTTCCAGACTTGAGAAAGTCTCTTATTTCATCAAGGTAAGAATTGTAAGGTTCAACATGTATCAAACAAACATTCTTCTCACCTGTAGATTCTGCTCTTTGAATTGATGGTTTTGACATTGTTGTTATGATTAGCGGTTGTACTTCTCCATGCTCATTCTTAGGGATGAGAGATCCCAAAGAAGCCATTGCATCCGCAAATCTATTTGTCGAATGGGGTAGGTTACTAATTTCATACCAGTCAAACTTTTCTAGCAACTTTGTTGCTACTTCATGATATTGCTTTAAAACTGGTTCTTTACATTGATATTCTCCTTTTACTTGGTAAACAACTAGTTGAGAATCACCAAAAATGCTTAGTCTTTTTATGCCCATTGCTATAGCTGATTGAAGACCCAATATTAAGGCTTCATACTCTGCATTATTGTTAGTGCATGTGAAGTCAAGTTTGAATGATAAAGGAATTGGTATTCCTTCGGGTGTATAAAACATGACTCCCGCACCTTGTCCTTTTTCACACTTAGATCCATCAAAGAACATTGTCATGTCTGCTTCATCCTCAGGAGGGACTAACTCTTCTTGTTCTATGATAGAGAATACTGAATCATCTGGGAGCTCAATGATTAGTGGTTTATCATTTTGTAAAGGAGCTTCAGCTAGTTGATCAGCTATCACCTGACATTTTATGGATTTTTGACTTATGAATTCAAGATCGAATTCGGTTAAAAGCATTATCCATTTAGCGGTACGGGTGTTGTTGTAAGTGCGAGTCATCATGTATCACAGAGGATTTTCTCTAGCTATGACATAAGTAGTGTTGCTTAGCATATAATGTCTAAGTTTCTTAGTGGCAAAAACCATTGCTAAACACAACTTTTCGACATAAGCATATCTTGTTTCGTAACTTACCAATGTTCGACTAATATAGTAAATTGCTTGCTCCTTATGATTTTCATTCTTTTGTGCAAGCATTGTCCCTAGTGCAAAATCTGTTGCAAAAATGTATAGGTAAAAAGGGACTCCTGTTCGAGGTGGTGTAAGAACTGGTGGTGAAGCCAGATACTTCTTTATGTCATCAAATACCTCTTGACATTCAATTGTCCAAGAGAATGTCACCCCCTTTTGTAGCAAGTGGTTGAAAGGCCTGCATTTATCTGAGAGTTGTGCAATGAATCATCGGATAGATTGGATCTTTCCTTGTAAGCTATGCAACTCTTTCAAGTTCTTGGGAGGTGGCATCTCTAGTATAGCTTTTACCTTACCTGGGTCCACTTCAATGCCTCGCTTGGAGATAATGAATCCTAGAAGCTTTCTGGATGTGACACCAAATACACACTTCTTAGGATTTAACCTTACTTTATGTTCTAGCAATCGATCGAATGCTTTTTCCAGGACTTCAATGTGCTCAAGACGTGTTTTTGATTTAGCAATCAGGTCATCTACATAATCCTCGATGATCTTATGCATATAGTCATGAAATATGTACGTCATAGCACGTTGATATGTAGCTCCTGCATTCTTAAGTCCAAAAGGCATCACTCTGTAATAGAATGTACCCCAGGGTGTTGTAAATGTTATCTTGTGTTGATCTTCGGGATTAATTCAAATTTGGTTGTATCCCAAGAAACCATCCATTAAGGAAAGCATTTCATGGCCAGCATAGGAGTCTACTAGTTGATCGATATTAGGCAAAGGAAAATCATCCTTGGGACATGCTTTGTTTAAGTCTCAAAAATCAGTGCATACACGTATCCCTCCATTCGGTTTATGAACGTGTACCATATTTGAGAGCCATTCTAGGTAATCAATTGGTACTATGAAGTATACATCCAATAACTTTTGTAGCTCTTCTTTCATAATTAATGCAACTGTTGGATGGACTTTCCTAAGATTTTGCTTGAAAGGTTTTGCATCTGATGCTAATGTAAGGTTGTGGACTACCAAGTCTGGGTCTAAACTAGGCATGTCTTTATATGACCATGTGAACACTTCTTTCTTTCTCATCAGCACATTGATTATGCATTCTTTTTCTTCTACGGATAAATATTTTGTGATTTTGACAATTTGGGGATTATCCGCATCTTGACTAAGGTTCACATCTATAGACTCTTCAATCAGCATGTGAGAACCTTCCTCTAGTTGATGTGGAGTTGGGATGAGGTGGATATCATCCGCCACATTTTCAAATGTCTCAGGGGCTTCCCCCTCTATTTCAGTTTGAAAAACTGAGTGATTTGATGATGAAGGTTGTTGTGAAATATATGTGTTTGAAGCATGCAGCAACTCTTCGGATAAGATAAATTCGGTAATGGATGGTGGGGATGAGATCCTATCCATGGCAATGAGGCTAGTGTCGATATGGATCGGCTTTGCCTCATCATATGGATTGCGGAGTGGGGTGAGCAAATCAATAGAAATCATGTTGACTTGATGGAAATGGGGTGGCTATGATTCGAGAGGTGATGACTCATCCTCTCTAGGTTGCAACTGACCTAATGTGTGTGATTGGCGGTGTTGCATGTGATGCCAATGTGATGGAGGAGGTTCTGGTTCAGGACTCTCATGCTCTTTGCTTAGCCGAAAGAGAGTGCGGTCTATTGGGAACTTCTTTTGGTACCAGTCATCTCTCCGAATAGATTCTGCATACATTACCTCCTCTTGAGGATCTTCTACTACTGATTAAGTCCTTCATGATGTGCCTCTCCTCGAAGTATTCTCCTAGCTTGCATTTCGTGCATATGATTAAGATATATCATTTTAGTCTCATCTTCATAATCATCATCGCTTATCCAGAAGCCATTAGCATTGGTATGAGGTCCCAGAATGAGTGGCATGTAATCTGGCCTAAGGTAGGCCATCTCTATTGGATCTTCGTATTCTGGTCCTTGTTGTAAGGCTTGCTCTAGGAAAGCTCCAATTTCATGAGGGTAAAAATTGTAGATTAGGTATTCACCATCTATATCATCATCCTCATCATTAGGTTCATCCTCTTGGTCACTTCCTTCTTCTTCTTCCTCACACTCAATGTCAAGTTCTTGGAAGGCATGATTAAGAGAAGAGCTTGCGATGGAAGGTCTGTAGCCTAGACCGGAGCGGTCACTTGGCTCTCTATATTCTGGCTCAACAATGTGGTGAGGACCTTGTTCATGTCGTCCAAGTCCATATCCTTACCAATTAACCCTTTGAAAGTATCTCATTGGGAATGTTGGGTTAGATAAATAATCAATATCTTCATTAAACTCTTGTAAAGGGTCCTCATCCGGAGGAGATGGATCAGATGAAGAATCTACCCCCCATATATGAAATTGATTGCATTTGATTGGGAACCCATTATGTATATCTCACCTATGGCTAAAGGTGGGTCGCGAGGGTGACCATAATCTCTGGCTGACTCAATAGGTGGTGTAACTGTGACACTTTCAATAATATACTCGCCAATACCTAGACTGGCGAGATGTACTACAACTCGAGAAGGTTGGGAGGCTGATGGCTCGGTGGATGAAGAGGGTTCTTCTAAGCTAGCTTGTGGCTCTAATGGCGGTGGTGGATTTTCTCTGATAGGTGGCCCTATTTGTGAGACTACGGGTTGTGATGTTTGTGGTTTGCTAATGGATGGAGTGGGTTGTGTTGTGAATATGAATGGTTTTTGTGGATCTGGTAGTGTGGTGGATGGAGTTGGTGGTTGGTTGGCAGGATGATCAAGTGTGATTGGAAAATGATATGTAGTGTTTGAAGGTTGAATTGAGCTGACACTTTTTAATGCAAAAGTTGGGTCAACTATGGGCAATTCTTCTTGGATGGGGGCTTTTGATGAGGTGTTACTAGGTGGAATGGTCCTGATGGTGAGTGGCTGGATAGTTAGGTGTGTTGATGGAAGCAAGGGCTCATACGGGTTTGAAATTAAGTTGCAGTACTTGAAAGGTTCTGTGTTAGTTGGTATACAATGTACTTTACCTTCATGTACATACTTTAAGCATTGATGCAATGTTGAAGGTACACACTTCATTTCCCTAATCCAAGGGCATCCAAGAAGTATATTATATTGCATTTCTCCTTCCAAGATGTGGAAGAGAACATGTATTGTTTTCACCCCCACGGTGACAGGAAGAACAACATTTCCTATAGTTGAGCATAAAGCATCATTAAAAGCCCTAAGGGTGAAGGTGGATGTTGTGATGTGTGATGATGGGATGTTGAGTTTTTTCATTGCAGGTGTGGTGATGAGGTTGATGGAGGAACCGGTATCAATGAGAACTCTCTTGAATGGCTTCCTGTCAATGTGAGCTACTATGTGCAATGGTGGATCGGGTGAATCTACCAAAATTTGATTTTCCTCGAAGTCATAAAATGCTATCGAGGGTTCCATGCACTTTTGCACACTCCCCACAAAGGAATTGAATGCATTGGGGTCTTCTGACTGTACTTGGATAGACTTTAATATTTCCATCAATGCTTCCCTATGGGGTGTTGATTGTTGTATTAGCTCATAAATTGATAATTTTGTTGAAGCCATTTTTAAACTTTGTGTTAACCGGCTATTTAAGGTGACAACTGGGTGATTATGCAAAGGTGGTGGTGGAATGTTTGGTCCAAGTTGTATGGGCACATTTGTGGGTTGTGTTGTTGGAGCCTGAGTTGTGCGGTTAGCTTACCTCTGTCCATGGGTAACTATACTGATAGCTCCTACAAAACCTTGTGGTAGTTGAGACACATAATTAACCTGATTGGGAGGAACTGTAGAAGTTGATGCTCCCATCGGTTGTTGATTTACCTCATGATGTGGCAAAGGTGTCTGATAGATGTCGAGGTTTTGATTATTTTGGGCTAATGGGTTGTCAACTTTGATTGTACCCGCTTCCAATAAATCTTGCACAATACCTTTGAAACCATGACAACCTTCGATGTCATGTCCTCTTTGTCTATGATAGATACAAAATAGGTGTTCTTTATAACCTTTTGTCTTTGGTTTGTTAGGATCCTCAAGTTTCATCTCTGGCAATGTAAAGAGTTTTACCGCATACAAATTTTGGAAAACTAATGAATATGGCTCTTGTACTGGTGTGTAATTTCTTTTTGGCTTAAAATGATGTTGTTGCCTTTCTATAGGTTGTGTCTGATTTTGTGCTTGTTGTGGGGGTGGAACCGCTTGATAATTCAATTGTTGTGGTTGTTGTTGTTGTTGGGGTTGTTGGATTTGTGCTTGGGCTGGTTGATTTAACTATGGTTGGCCCAAGACTATCTGGTTAACCTGTGTGGTCTTGGACGGACCGTGGTTATTCCCCTTTTGATTCTTATTGTGCCACTCTTTCTTCTTAGGCTTTATCTCACCTTCATGAATTTTTATCTCTTCTATTAGCTTTGCTTGGGCGAGTGCCTCATCGAATGTTCTATATTGTTGTAGTTGTAGTAATGAAGAGATGGGCCTAGCACAACTCTTTGTGAACATTCATATTATCTCTGACATAGGGAGGGAAAATGGTAACTTGATCATGATTGCCCTCCATCGATTGCCAAAGTCATAGACCGATTCATCATCATATTGTTTTAGATAAATCAAATCAGTCAATGTGGTTTGCTTTCTGACATTTAGGGTGAATCTTTCCAAGAACTGGTCCGCTAGTTGTTCAAAGGTAAATACACTTTGATGTGGCAGGTGGTTGTACCAGTCTTGGGCTTCTCCCCCTAATGTTTGAGGAAATGTGTGTAACATGAGTGCATCATTGCTCTTGATTCTGAAGCATGCATTTACAAATCTAGTTACATGTTCATGGGGGTCCTCTTCCCCCTTAAACTCAAGCTTGGGTATCTAAAAATCCGTTGGATATGGCGGCTCAAGCACCGAAGCATGAATAGGATGATTGAGTAGTTGCCTTAAAGTTGGCTTTTGGTATTGCAAACCTGGAGTTTGCATGGCAAGACTATCAATCTGACTCTGTAAGAACTGGTATCTAGGGTCATCCATAGGACTGACACTTGAATGTACTTGATGTTGCTGGTAATGGGGTGGATTGTATGTAGGCTATGGGTGATAAGGTATGGTTGGCTGAAATGTGTTATGGTAAGGATGTTGATGGATGTTATGATACGGATGGGGTGATGGAGGTATGATGGTATGCTAACCTACTAT
Organism: Wollemia nobilis; assembly: GCA_028583015.1. Lineage (NCBI taxonomy): Eukaryota > Viridiplantae > Streptophyta > Pinopsida > Araucariales > Araucariaceae > Wollemia > Wollemia nobilis. The sequence goes on from JAQPPZ010017092.1 coordinate 8,546,488, forward strand.
ATTAGCATATGGATGTGGAGGTTGATTATGAACCATAGTGGTAGATGGAGGGTGCATTACCCAAGATGGATCTTGGATAAAGGTATTAGTTTGGTGAGATGTAGGTGGAAAGTTGTGCTCAATCCCTTGCAAATGTTGGTTGGGGTCAGGATTTATGCTACGGTTAGCATTATCTAAAATCATTTGTTGTAGTTGTAAGAAAGCCTATTGCATAGCAATTGCATTTGAAGTAGGGACCGCCACATGTGATGTGGTAGGTTGGGTTGGTTGTGGAGCAACCATGGTAGTGGAAGTGAGTGGGGGGTAAGTAGCAAAGGGTATTGCCACTGAATGTGGTATGGTATGAGATGTAGAACCTATGAGGGTAGTGGGTGGAGTGGATGTTGGGGCTTGTGAAACAACAAGGATTGTTTCATACAAGGGATTGGTGGAAATGGTTATTTGTTGAGGTAATGTGAGGGGTGGTTGGTTGGATGATAATGGTTGGTTAGCCAGTGCTACAACAGCCAACTCAAATTAGTATGGGATTTGTGAAGACTTGTTTGATGTTGGGGGGGAGTGGAGGGAGGTTTTTGGTGGGGGGGGGGGGGGGGAGGGATGGAGAGTGGTGGTAATGATGGGAAGACCATTCCAGTTGCATTCAAGTACATTCTAATAGTATCCATGTCTAACATGGTGACATGACTATCTATCACTATAGGAGGTTCACTCCTAGGTGTCTCAGGTATGGTTGTGTGAGTGGCCCTATGCATGATGTCTATGTCCATATTAGGGGCACTACTAGAGGGCCCTACATTAAGGCTTTGGGACATAGAAAGGGGCATGCTTACTTGTCCTACCACCGAAGTGTTAGGGATGTTGCCAGACTGAGATGCCATGGGGGAAGACCACTGACTTTGACTTGACACTAATTTCTTAGCCTGACTACGAGTCACTACCATACGCTACTATGTGGTAAAATGCCAAGTGCACCTATGTGTCTTATGTAAATAAAATGATAATACAATGCAATACAACATGCAAAGCAAACAAACACAAAGTTTTTTGTCCTAGATTTTTGCTAGTTTTTTTAAAAATGAAAAGATGTGTGCTCAATGTTTTGCCCTAAATGAATCTAGGATTTCACCTGTATACTCGTAGCTCGACAACCTGGCTATGAACTCCAGGTCACGTAAACCCCCAAAGTGTGGTAGTGAAAGTCCACACCCGGGCAGGGAGCACAGGTCCTACCAGTCCTCACCCAGTCTCACTTGGTCAGTGTCATACTCTCCGAAGAGAAATATATGCAAATTTTCCAAGCTACGACGGTTCTTGGAGCTGGCCTTGGCCAAAAATTAGGGTATAATGTTGGTGGTTCGATGATGAAATCCAAACCCGATGGTGATGAAATCTAATCATTTTCCAATATTTATGTGAGTGTGTGATGGTTTGTTTAATTATTGTGGTATGCAAAACTATTATGCAATTTTGTTTCAATGCCTAAATGCAGAAAATAAAAAAAAAAATGGCAGACAATAGATCAGGGGCAAAAGTGCCAACTTCGGTTCCAATCCAATCGGATTCTATTTAATAGGGCTAACCGCGAGTGCGCGGTTAGTTCTAGTAAACCGTGGATGCACGGTTTGCCAACCGTGCATCTGCATTTGGGATATCCCAACCATGGATGTGCGGGTCCTTTATGCTAATAGAAATAGAATGAATTTTATAGACCCGAACCTAAAAATAATGTCCAAGTTATTTCTAACCTGGCAAATGCAAAGATGATTTGTTTGTCTATTTATGCGAATGCAAATTTTTTTTTATGAACTCTATCCTAAGACCTATATGCAAACAAATGGCAAACAAGACTGACCTTCTAATTTACCCTAAATGCAATGCTAATAACAGAATTCAAATAAAGAAATAGAGAAGAAGCAAAAATCAGAAGGTACAGACCTGTGATCCTATCGTTGCTCCTTCCAACTATCAACCGTCGGCCCGCATTTCCACAGACAGCAACCACGCATTCACGTTTCCTCAGAATCAAAACCATGGACTCGCATTCCAGTATTATCAACCGTGCTTCTGCGTTTCCTCAGAATAGAAACCGTGCAACCATGTTTTCTCAGGATAGAAACCGTGATTCTGCATTTTCACAGTAAATAGGCCAAGCGTAGGGTTTTCTAGATTTATCGACCTAGGGTCGAATCTACGCGTGCCTCGAACTCCCAAAACCTGTAGATACAAATAGAGATCAGAAAATAAAATTAAAAAGCAAGGCAAAACAAAATGGAACCTTTAGGGGGTCCCACCGTGATCGCCATTTTTGTAACCAAAAGAACTGAGCAATAAAATAAATGTAACACAGAGAAACGAGAATTGCCAAAATTGTTTTCTTTATTTGATTTTGATACAATTGTTACAAATGGATCTTGGATTGCCCCAAATGTGTTTGGGACAATGTTACAATGCTCTCTCTGTATTGATACAAATGAATGATGATTTGATAGAATGGGGGTTTCCCAAATCTTCAAGGGCTCGTGCTCTTCGTTCTTCCAACTATAGTCCAAGGTGAGTGGGCTTTGGTATCCAACAAGGGACCACTCTAGCTACAACAGCTTATCCAAGGTACCTATCACCTGCACACATTCAAACCAGCAAAGGGATTAGTAGCACCTGTATATTTGAGCAATAAGATCAATGCTATGCATAAAACCCTAAGCAGATAATTATATGAAACAAATGACAGAAACAATTAACAAACAATGCCTTGCTAACACAAAAATTACTGATCTCCATTGATAAACTACGTTTGGCTCTCGGGACTATGGAACCGCGAAAGCACGGTTGTGGACTAGAAATCATGGACCTGCGGTTGTGAAACCGTGGATGCACATTTTTGACTGTGAAACCATGGACGGGCGGTTTCGGCTGAAGAATAGATTGCCTCGGGATTCGAACCAATGGTACAGAATAAAGCTCGCACTCATAATTTCTCGTTGGGTCTAGATCGATTTTGGTAGCCTATCGGTATGCAAATTCAGCTCCCTTTTCTTGGTGGGATAATGGTGCCTTTATAGGCCTCTTGGGGTTTTGGAGGGGAATGGGAGGTGGCAAGCCCCATTTGCCAAGTGGCAAATCTGGGTTGCCAGGTGGGAGGGGGCAGTTATGATGAGTCACCCAGTGTGCCTCACTTAACTGGGGTGATGTGGCTTCAAGTGGAGTGGGATATGGGATGTTGTTTTATGTGAAGGGACAAGGGGACAACAATAAATGAGTTGTGGCATGGGTGTTGGGAATCTGCCCCATGTGCAAGGACAAGGGGGACAGGAGTGGGTAAGATGTGGCAAGGGTGTTGGATGAAGTGTCCAGGACACATGTCCAATGGGTAGGCAGGGTATCCTAGGGTGATTTTCCAGATTTAATAAATTTGGGAAAATAGGATAATGTGAAGGATTTTATATCCCTAAGTTAGAACTTAGGCATATCTTTTTATTATGCAGGATTTGATGGTGGGGTGGCAAATGTGGTTTAGAAGGTGTTGGATTTTGGTGTCTATAGTAATATTTTTACCCAATTCTTTTCTTGATATTTGAATAATATTCACCCAAGATTTGCTCCTAATACTATAAGTCTGTAATTTTGTAATTCTACTTCTCCAATATTCTTTCCTTTGCAAACCCTATCCCACTTACAAAGAGGAAACCTAAATTTTTCCTCACAACCTTTCCATAGAAAGTCTCTTTGAATTTTATCAACTTCTGATGCAATACCTGTTAGCAGTCTTGAAAGTGACATCATATAAATAGAAATGGATTGTAAAGTAGTCTTTATGAGTTGTAGCCTTCTTGCCATGGTTAAGAACTTACCTTTCCAAGCCAAACAAGCTTTAATTCTATCCAAAAAAGAGATCCAAAGCTTCTTTTTATTTTCTTTATCAGATAAAGGAATACCCAAGTAGGTTGATAGAAATTTTTCAATTTTAAAATATTCACAATAATTTGTTTAAATTTAGGGTAGTATTATAACAAAAATCTTAAATTTTGAAATATTTACCAATTGTCTAGTAGCCTTCTCATAACATGATAATATTGATTTAAACTCCATGGCCTCACCGACTAAGGGATGGCCCAAAATAAAAGCATCATCAATAAATTGGAGATGAGATTCAAAGGGACCATTTTTTGCAAATTGAATACCCTCGATTTTTCCTTCTATTTTTACCTTTGAAAAGGCTCTCTCTAATGCTTTTGCCAGAATAATGAATAGATAAGAAGAAAGAGGATCACATTGATGAAGTTCACAAGATGAATTGAAGTACCTAGTAGAAGAACCATTGATCAGAATAGAAAATTTTGGAGTGCTATAACAACATTTAATCCACTCACACCAACTATAATCAAAGCCAAACTTTCTAAGAATAGCATGTAGAAAATTTTAGGAAACCCTATCATATGCTTTGTTCATATCTATTTTCAAAAGCATACCTAGTCTTTTCATAGAATGAAGATAATGTATGGCCTCTTATGCAATAATTATACCATCAAGAATTTGTTTACGTTGAACAAAGCCACCTTGTTCCTCTGAGATAAGACATCCTAGAATTCCCTTCAACCTATTTGCCATAATTTTTGAAATGATCTTATAAATTGTATTACAAAGGCTTATTGACAAAAATTATCAAAATATTTTGTGTCACCTGTCTTGGTAACCAAGATAGCATTGATATCACTTATTATAGTCTTCCTTTTTTGGGCCTCTTCAACCACATATAACATATTACTCTTAAATAAATCCCTAAAAAATTGAAATAAAATTGTAGGAAATCCATCGGGTCTAGGTGCCTTGCTAGGATGGAAAGAGAAAACTGCTTCATGGAGATCCTCCATAGATATCTTCTTCATCAAGATTTCATTTTTTTCCTAAGTGATAATTGATGAAATATTTTGCAAAAGTTTTTCTTGTGCCTCCTTATCTTGCCTAGAATCTAACAAAATATTTTTGAAATAATTTATTGCTTCCTTATATCTTCTTCATCCTCAATATTTCTTCCATTTGGAGTTATAATATTTTTGATATGATGAACAAAAAAAATTGTTTGTGATGTAGCATTAAAATAATTTGTATTTCTATCTCCTTCCTTGAGCCATTTCTCTCTATATTTTTGGAATCAATATGGCTCCTCCTTTTTCAATGTATTATGATAATCAAAAAGTAATTGTTTTTCTTTCACATAAGAATCCTGGTCCATTCCATTAATTTCTACTATATCTTGTAAATTTTTGAGATTGGATTCAATTTCTTTTTTTTATTTAAAAATGTTACCAAAGGATTTGACATTCTATATCTTCATTTGCTCCTTTAAATATATCAACTTTTGAACAAACTTGTACATACATGATCCCTCAAATTTTAATCCATCCCACCATAACATAACCATCTAGAAAAAATTAGGGTCTTGGAGCCACATATACTGGAAGCAAAATGGCTTTGGATGACCATTGTTAGGTGACTCACAAGTCAAAAGAATGGGTTTGTGATCTGATCCTGCTCACAATAAAATATCTAAAGAGATTGTATACTTTGTTTGCAACCATTTATTGGATAACAAGAATCTATCAAATATTTTTGCTATATAAATTTTCCCAATGCATCTATTATCCCATGTGTATTGAAAGCTTAATGGACTAACATCCCAAAGGTCATTTGAATTGATAAATGAAGCAAAATATTGCATTGATTTGGACCATCCTAGAATACCACCCTTCTTTTCCAAAGGAGATATAACAGTATTAAAATCACCCCCAAGAATCCATAGACCACAATGAATAGTCATTGTATTTGATAAAAATATACTAAGGTTCTTCCAACATCTTTCAAGAGTAACTATAGTTGAAGCATATACATTTATAACCCCAACTTTGATGTTTTCCTCTTTCCTGCAAAATAATCCAACAACCCAATTACTTTTTGCTTCTAATAATTGTCCATCCCATTTGCATTTGTCCCATATTATTGCAATACCCTTGAAGCACTTATAAAAGAAACTGCTAAACAATTATTTGTCTTCCAAATCTTCTTAAAATCATCCTTACACTCCTCACTGCTTAATTTTGTTTCTTGTATTAAAATAAACTCAAGGTTATAACACAACATTAATTCCTTAATAACTCTTTTTTTAGGGGTTTTATTCATATCCCTAATAATCCATGATATCATTTTCATCATCAAAACTTTTTATTTTTATTATTGGGCTTAGCCCCCCTTCTTGTTAACACCTATGATGTTTTTCTTTGGCTTCCCAAATCAATATCCTTTTGAGTTTCTTTTTCTCTTAGTTCCTTATTTAATGGCCTTCCTATCCTTCTTCCATTCCCTCCAACACTCATCTTCATCAATATATTCCATTTTCATATTGTTCAAAATAAGACTTATCTTCTAAAGATTTATGTTGCCCTACAGAGTTGAAAGTGCAAGGAATAGCCTCATTAGAATTTTTTTCTTTATGTTTCCCTAAAAAATCTAAATTGCATAGATGATCCTCCATAGTCATCACTTTCTTATGTTAGCCTAAAAACCCTAAATTTCCTTGAATATCTTCCATAATATTTTCTTTACTATATTGCTCTTGAAAACCTAAAGTGCAAGGAATACACTTCGTACTACTTTCATTTTTATTGTAAGGAGAAGATTTTAAGCTACTTGAGGATAATAAAGGTGATTTACTTGGATTAAGCTTGACCTTCTTCACCTCATTTGCTTTAAAATTTTCCTTTCCATATTCCTTTGTATTAAAATTTGCCTTCCCATATTCCTTTCCACCTTTAGCTTCTTCTATATTTGAAGTTGTGCATTGTACTTCCTCATCCCCCATATCATTTTTTCTTCTAATGGTTGATTCAAGTGAACTACAATAGCCTTTGCCATCTAATGATGCAGAGGGAATTTTATAGCCACTTTCTTAGGAGTGGAAAATCCTTGATTTGACCTAGTTTTTCCTATGATATGGTTTCCTCTTCAAATTGAAGTTACCGTCATGCCCAAAAAAATATTTGTCTTCCTCCTTTTCACTTTACAATATCTTACCATGTGCCTAGTTTCATGGACTACCTTACCTTATGTGGACTACTTCCACCTTTTCGCTAGAAGGAGGGTACCATGTGTGTCTGGTTTGCTTGTTTTGAGGTGATTACATGCTCCTGCACTCACAAACTTTTATCAACAGTATCTCATTCTAAAGGAGAAAGCAAGCATATAAATAACAAAATAGAAGGGATGTTATAGCTTGCTAGTTGCACTGGAATTCAATTTTAGTAGTTTGTTCTAGGCTAAACCCTAACTTTATGTGGAGTTTTGCATGCACCTAAATCATCTTATTACCGCTATAATGACTTGCATTACACTTGCTAGTTGGAAATTAGATGCTCGCTCATCACATAATGCTCGTCTCTTCACCTTCTATGGACTGAGGCTTGTTGTGTTTACCATGTAGAATATTTTTATGAACATTATATTATCCTGCTCCTTGCTACTATGAGATGTATTCTATCTGGTTTGATCTACGCACTGCTCAAAACTATGAGCTCCTCCTAGAAGAACATTAGATGGTTCTTCCTAACCATATTTTGAATATCTCCTTTCTGTTAGACTCTAGATAGCTCTTCTTTGTTAAGCTCTAGCTTCTCTCTACTAGGCTCTGGATAGATCTAGTTTCTCCTTAGTTGAATAGCTCCTCTATTCTAGGATTTAGCTTTAACCTAGCTATAACATGAAATTAGAACACCATATCAAAACAACATGGAAGAAACTATGTTATTGCAATAATATTATTTCCTTTACAAAAGGCCCTCTAGGAGGGGTCTACAAGAGGGTCCTCAAATGGAATAATTCCTTTACAAATATAAATTAATGGTGTCCTATACTTCTATGCTACACTCCAATGTGGATGGGGCATCAATAGTTGGAAAAATTGATCATCCTCAATTGAATTCTCCTTAGAATAACCTTTTTGCAACTAATTAGTAGTCTCTATCTATTGTCAAGGTCTAGTTATTAGTGGGGTGGCAATTGACTTTGTGCAATCAAAAAGGGATGTTGATTGGTTCTCAACAACTAATGGGGCTCTAAAATTTTAGGTGGGCCATATTGAGATGATTTGCATCCTCTATTGAATATTTGATGAGGATAGGTTGCCTAGTTGGTGAACAACTACAAGACAAAATGTTAGTGAACACCTTCAAAGATCTCCATTATTGAGAATGGCTTAAACTCTAAAGGGGGATGCTCACACTAAAGGATCAAGCACTCAAAAAGGGGGACATTGAGGGTAGATAAAAATTTGGTAGCATGTAGGCATAGAAATCATGGAATATTACAAATAAATGGAGGAGGGCTATTTATAGATATTTGCAAGGGAGAGGGGGAGGGTGATAGGGAATTTACTTGGCATCTTGTGGCATGTGCAAATATCAAGGTAAATATTTAGGATTTTCCTAGAGGATTGTGCACCCTCTAATTTATGATATTGGATAGGGTGAATTCTCACCCACCCATGTGTCATAAATTGACCTTGGGGAATGGGGGTCCTTGGGTGGAGAGAAGGAATTTGAAATTCCTTTTTAAATGCACATGGGCTGAGGTGGATGGAATTTAAAATTTCTAAAATTCTAGGTGGCCAGGGGATGCATGTTAGGACCCTCCTCCTAATATAAATTATATTATATTATTATTAGGGGATATGTCCCTTCATTTCACATCTTTTAGATAGGTATAATTAGGCAATACTAAAGGTGTCTCGAAAGGCATCGAAGAACATATTTATCATTTAACTATGGGTTCTCCTTACAATTCAGCAATGATTTCTTTATTAACATTGATTCTTTCTTTCAAAATTGCATTCAAATCCATATTCAATTAATGGTATCCTATCATCTAGTATAGAAACAGTTAAACTAGGCGAAGTATCAAGACATTTTTTTTTCCTTTTTCCTTGCTCTGGGATACCAAGTGCCTATTCACCAACAAATTCACTTGCGTCCTTAATGTCAACTCTCTACGTCTACTCAACGACCCTACATCTTCGGTGAGGACACCCTGTAGAAAACAGTGAGCTCAACGTAACCGCACACAGGCGCACAATGATAGAGTTTTGGGTAAACTAAACCCAAAAAAATTAACAAGAATCCCACATCCTACAATTAAAAATCCCCACACCAGTAAGAAATTCCAAAACTGCAATCAAAACCAGATGAAAATCATCCCAACAGGCCGTCAGTGTCGATTTTTGACGACGGTCATTTGCAGCAAGGGAGATAAATTAAAATTATAAAGTTTTTTAAGGTTTTATTAAATTTTTGATCGTCAAAATAAGTTTCGATGTTGGAAGGTAAAAAGTTTCAAAATATTTTAAAATATTTTGTCCCACATTCACTGTGGGAAAATATTTTAGGGGTTAATAAACCAAAGCATGCTATAAGCTAATTGCCTAGCACACTAGGCATAGTCTTTCGCATGTGCAGGTAGGCTTAGGGACACTTGGCATCATCTGAATGATCAAACCGCATGTTTTTTACTGTTGACTCACCACCCTGCTTTTGTCACCACCACCCGAGCTCTGCTCCGCCTTCACCTCTTAAGCCCCGCTCTGCCTCCACCACCCGTGCTCCGCTCTACTTCCACCTCCTGAGCTTCTCTCTGCCTCCACCACCTGTGCTCCACCTCTGCTTAGCCCCGCCCTTGCATCGCTCCACCTTAGCTCTGCCCTTGTGCCACTCCATTGTCGCCCAACCCAACCAATATAGTGGTAAAACAAATTTTGGCACCCTATAACCAAATTATCAAAAAAAATTCAAAATTCTGCCAAATTTTTCAATTTTTTGCAAAAACAAAATAGATTTTTGCAAAAATATCCTATTTCAAAACTATTTTTGAAAGCTAAAGACCTTTTTGTAAAGCACAAAACCACGCCCTAAATGGTCGAGGGGAGGTGATCTCAAGATACAGTGAATAAGATTCCGAAAGAAGTATCAAAATAAATAGCAAAGGATATTGTGAAAGAGATCTCGAAAGTAATTTCAAAGAAAATGAAAGAAGTGATGCAAGGAATGGCATTTTGGAAGGATAATTTAGAGGATAAGATCACTGCCAAAATGACAGACCTAACTATGAGCATCAACAACTCTAATATGGAAATATCCACTAAATTGGATGCTACAACTCACTCCATGGACTTAGTACAACAAAATTTGATGCTAATGCAGAGTGGACAACAAAACAATACGCCACCACAGTAGACATTAATAGGGGGACCACATACATAAATCCTTCCTCGCACCACAAAGCTAGATTTTCCAAAACTTGATGGAGGTGACCCCAAAAATTGGATATATAGGGCCGATCAATATTGCACCTTATATCAAATTTTGGAGATTCAGAAAGTTCGTATCGCATCATTCTACTTAGAACAAATTGCTACACAATGGTACCAATGGTATGAAAAAACAAAAGGTCCTTCCACATGGACTAAATTCACAAAGAACCTAATGTTGTGATTTAGTCCTACCAAATTTTAATATTTCACAGGATATCTCACCAAACTTTTCCAAACATCTATAGTAAGAGAATACCAGGCACAATTCAATAAATTGGCAAACCTCACATCAGGACTCAATGCATCATTCTTTCAAATTTACTTCATCAATGGCCTAAAATACGAGATTCAAATGGAATTACAAATACAAAATCCTACCGATATGATGTAGGCAATAGCCTTAGCACAAATGGTGGAAGAGAAGATCAACAACCAATGTCGACTCGAAGACATATCTACAACAGACTCACAAAATACTTCCACCAACCAAAAATTAACTAAATTCATGCCAATTAAATGCATTAGCCCTGAAGAAATGAAGGAAAGAAGAGCAAAAGGCCTTTGTTTTCATTGTGATGAGAAATTCATTTCGAATCACAAATGTATTACACCCAAACTTTATATTCTAGATGCAGCTATTCCTAGTCAATCAACACTAGATGAAGAAGAAATCGAGGTCGAACTAGTGGAAGATATACCTGAAGATAAACCTTGAGGTCCATTAGAAATTTCCTTCAATGCCCTCACTGGAATTCATCCTCCCAAACTATGAAAGTTCCTGACTCCTTTAAACAACAAAATATTATTGTGCTTATTGACTTCAAAAGTACACATAATCTCATCGACCCACGCATGGCAAAACAAACCAACTGCTTTATCCATCCTTGTAATACTTTTGAAATCATGATCGATAATGGGGAAAGAATCACTTGTAATAGGAAATGTCGTAATATTAAGCTCACCTTGGGCAATTACACCATCAAACATGACATGTATGCAATTCCATTAGGAGGTTGTGATATTGTTTTAGGTGTGCAATGGCTATGAACGCTCGACATAATTCAATGGGACCTTGACAACTTATGGATGAAGTTCACACAAAAGGATCACACATATACGCTTAAAGGGATAAAATCTGACCCTTCTCTACTAGCAAGCTCTCATCACATGGAGAAAGTTTTTTCTAGAGGAGGAAAGGCAAGGGTTGCCCATTTAATTTCTCTCCAAACCATGACAAAGCCACCAACACTTCCACCTTCCCAATATCCTTGCTTGAGGAACAATGATATTAAAATGGTACAAGAACATGAGCACATACTATTAGCAAAATAGAGGATGAAGCTTCTCACTATGAGCTTTGAGGACAAAGCTCCTTTTAAGGAGGGTGGCATGTTAGGACCCTCCTCCTAACATATATTATATTATATTATTATTAGGGGGTGTGTCCCTTCATTTCACATATTTTAGATAGGTATAATTAGGCAATACTAGAGGTGTCTCGAAAGGCATTGAAGAACATATTTATCATTTAATTGTGGGTTCTCCTTACAATTCAACAACGATTCCTTTATTAACAACGATTCTTTCTTTCAAAATTGCATTCAACTCCATATTCCATTAACAATATCCTAACAATGCACATGTGGAATTTAATGATATTATTTATGGGAGGTTGACTTTGAATTTTTAGTGAATTTTTAATTCATTTAGAAATAGAGGGAAAAGAGTAGGAGGATGAGGGAATTAAATGGAGGGGAATGCCCATGGGATTACATAGGGATTGTGGAGGGTTGTTTTAGGATTTGATTAGATTTAATCAATTTAATGTGCACTTTTCTTGGGATTTTGCATGGGGTTTAAAGAAGGGTTTATAACTTAATTAGGGGTTTAATTAGAGAAATAGGGGGCTAAAAGGGGTTATGCAAATTTTGATGGGGATTAGGGGGAGGAAAGAGAAACATGTGGGAAAATGGGAAGGATATTTTAGGGATTTGGATGGGATTTTAAAATTCAATTTGGGATTTACCTTGGGATTTGGTTAGGGTTGTAGGGGATGATTAGGGCTTAATGAGGGATCTAATTAGGGAGTTAGGAGTTAATTAGGATTATGGAAATTTTTAGGGGGATTTGGGACTTTATTAGGAAAAATGGATTAGGGATTAGGGAGTAATTGGGGTTTAGGGATTTTAGAGGATGATTTAGGGAATTTGAAAGGTTTTGGGTTTTTGGGGAAATTAAATAGGAAATTGGGGATTTTAAGAAATTTAGAAGAATTTAGGGAAATTAGAGGGGGACAATGGGAAAATGGGAAGGATGTTTTAGGGATTTGGGTGGGATTTAAAAATTCATTTTGGTATTTGCCTTGGGATTTGGTTAGGGTTGTAGGGGATGATTAGGGCTTTATGAGGGATCTAATTAGGGAATTAGGAGTTAATTAGGATTATGGAAATTTTTAGAGGGATTTGGAACATGATTAGGAAAAATGGATTAGGTATTAGGTAATAATTGAGGTTTAGAGATTTTAGAGGATGATTTAAGGAATTTTAAGGGTTTAGAGTTTTGGGGGAAATTAAATAGGAAATTGGGGCTTTTAAGAACTTTAGAAAAAATGAGGGAAATTAGAGGGAGAAATTGGGAATTTGAAGGTTTTGAGAGGAAATTGAAAAACTAATCAAAATTAATCAAAATGGCCTTAGGGGATTACTAAAATGACACATTTTGGTTGTCTACACTAGCCACTATAGTTTCACCTTGGCCAAACATCTTTGTAAACCGCCTATTCTCTGCTAAAATTGAGCTAGTTGAGCACTTGGATAGGATTTATGTTGATTAACCTTTAGTTGGTCAAGTGCCTTAACCATAACTTCTTATTATTCCTTAATGATATGCATGGTGCACTTATCCATAACACTAGATGCTTTGAACACTATTCCTTTATGTAAATCTTGATACTATGAATGTCGTGCTTCGAACAATGTGTTTCTATGGTGCATTTGTTGTTATACTTTGTTATGATCAACAACTCTAGAAATTTTCCTTTTACTTTATGCAATTTGCTCTTTTAATTTTGAATGTTGATGGGCTAGCTATCTTTAGCTTCACTATGGCCATTTTCCTTATGCTTGCAAAAATGTAGAATGCTACTCTAATTTCTATTTATTGTAGGTATCTTCTATAGGATTCTTGAGGCTCTTGTATATGGGCTTCTTGAGCATTTTATTCTATAGATAAACCTCTTAACATTCTTTACTAATGTGACCTTTTTCTTTCAATGTTGTAGTATGTGTCTACCTTGAAGAACCTACTTAAAAAAGTGATCCACGACCAAGACTAAAATGATATAAATATATATTCAACCAACCTAGTTCTTCAATGTATCCTAGGAAGATACTTCCTTCTTTTTTTCTCTATGCTTTCTGATTCTTCTTCAAATATTTCAAGGTCAATTTGACCTAATTCTCTTTTCTTAGGAAGCTTTGAATGCTTGTCAATTTGCTACAACTTTAACTATTCTTCTTCTTTTATTCTTTACTTAGAAGTTGAAATTCTTCTCTATAGGAAGCTTCTCAAATTTATGTAGCTTAATCTGTGTAACTTTATCTCTCTATCAATATGAAAATATAAAATATTTAAATAAGTGATTCTTCTCCTTACTAGAGAACCCAATATATTATCAGGGTGACTTTGTATGTCCCCGAAGCTCTAACTATATAATCTAAGTTATTTTTTTTATCAAATGTCCAACTTTTCGTCTAAGTTGACCTCTTTTTCTTCAATCTATTTGAGTCCTAGTCTTCCCTGGTTCTCCTTCAACCAAATGGAAATATCCTAGCCTGCTCTACTAAATAAGACCTTTAAAAATTAGAGTCCATGTCTTCATTGCCTTCAAAGTGGATAGACTCTAAATTAACTTTATCAAAAATGAAAAAAGCTAATTAATAATGGTGGCTCAATAAAATGAACTCTATCAAACTAGACATAGTTAGGTGGTAGCTCTGATACCATTGTTAGCTTTTAAAGCCTTACTACCATAAAATATCACATAGGTCCCAATATAAAATAGCCACAATATTAAAGGTCAAAATAATATTATAATGAAACTAATATTAAATAACAAGAATGAAAAAAATACTCACAATATACAATCTCACTTTCTTCTTATTTGAAAAAAGAAAGAGAATACATTTGATGGAGCTTTATCTCCATAATATAGCTTTACAAGATAACTCTTCACAATTTTTATTGTTGCCTTTCATATGACTGTTTGATTCTTAACTTACCACTTGCATAGAAGAATCTTAACCTTCTTCCATGACACATGTACATATCCTGCACATCCTAATTTATCAAATAATGTAATATCATCTAACAAATTTTGGACATTGAATCAATAAATCATCACAATAGTATATTCTATGAATATTAAAATTTAATGATTACACATTAAAGTCAACATATGTTGAACTCATCAACATATTCAAATCCATTGTATCATAGTTGGCATATTTCATTTTTAGTTTTCCCTTCTTGTCTTTTTTCTTGAAAAATATCAAAAGTTAGTAATGCCATGTACATCACTATGTCTACTTTAGTAGATACTATAATAGTATTTTGAGAATTCCATCATGCCCTAAAGTGTTTTTCATGAAGATAATTGATGAGTGTTGTAAACTTCTCATCTTTGGAATTTTTGAGGATTAAAGATGATTTCTTATACAATTCATTTAGCATATCTTTTTGCTCATCAAAATTATCCATCAGATTTTGAGTATAGAATTTTAGATTTTTTAGCATTTCTTCATAATCTTCTAAAAATGCATTTCTAATAATTTCTTCCATAATGAATTCCTTTAATGTAAAATACCTTATGTTTCTCTAATTCAATTAATCAATTTCTTCAAATTAATTCCTTTGGAGTAGAAATCCTTATTTCTCAAAAATTTATCAAGTAATCTTCTAATTTCTTCAACCAATCAATTTCAATATTTCAATTTTAAATCAAACGATTTTCAAATTCAATATTCTTATAAATCCCACAAAATTCTTTCAATTTTTTTACAAATTATTTCTTTCTTAATTTGCAAAATCAATTAATCTTCATCAAATTTTCAATTCTTCAAATTCATTAATCAAAATCAAATATTAATTTCAATTTTCCTTATATCTCCCAAATTTTAATTTTAATTTCAAGCTTTAATCAAGCAATCATTCATTTACTTCTTATCACTCCAATTTAATTCAATTTCATTTTTAATTCAAACTTAACCACTTATAACTCCTATTCAACTATATCCAAAATATATACCTTTATAAAATCAAAATTTAATTTCTTTTAAGAAACCTTATAATTCCAAATAAATATGTGGCACCCTAAAATTTAAATAAAGTTACTTTTAATAAATTAATGCATACAATATTTATCTCTCTTAAGATTCTATGTTGATGAGTCTAACAAGTTAGAGAAAAAATATGTTAGATTAAACTAGGCAATCCCAACATTACTCTTTTATCATGTAAAAAATACATTTGGCTTGGCGCTAGATATGGTATGCTTGGTGCCATGCTTCATGAACTTTTATGCTTAAGAATACCTTCTCCAAAACTAGGTGACTTCTTCTTGACATTTCAAATTTACCTTTTGACTTCTCAACTTCTCTATCACATATTTTAAGTAGTCTTCTTCATTGTTCTAGGGTACAACTCTAGTAACATCTCAACTTAGATATCAACACATCTAAGACACTGCTCATAGTCTTATTCAAATCATAGAAATTCAACAATATTTTAGTTTTGTCCTTCAATCCAACTTCTTGCTCTCTCTAGTGGCTTCCATCACTACTGCTAGTCAACTTCTATTGACTCAACTTCTTTGCTCAACTTGGATTCCAGTAGAAGGTAATCTCAAGCATTACCCAAATGAATCTTCTCTTAGCTGCTTTCAATTATAGGTGCTTTAGGTTGACATATCCATTAGGATTCTATTATCTAAATTCTTTAATTGCTTCTCTTCGACTTTTTTGGTTCAACTTAGATCTGTCACCTTTCTTCTTAAGATCTATGCACTAGTTTATATATCTAGTAATATTATCAATGCACGAGTCTCTTTATTTATCAAATTTTACTATTCGAGCTCACCATGTTCAACTTTCACGAATAGATTTTATCTTTATTATGTGTGTGTGTCCACCAAGCTATAATATTGACATACTCGAGCTCTTCAATATTGAATTTCATGTCTAGATTTTATATTTTTGCTATGTGCATACCAACATGCTACAACATTGACATCCTTCCAAGATGTTTACTCCCAATAATCCTCATCAATAACTCACACGAAATCTAACGTTTACAAATGCTTTTGATAGCAAACTCAATATCTTCTTATATATATATATATATATATATATATATCAATCAACCAACAAATACTTGTATTCAAATATAGAATTCTTACCTTCAGTAATCAACAATATTTCAATCAATTTGAGCCACCAACTCTATTTCTTCTTCTTCACTCTCTTAAGCTTCCTCCATAAATCTTTAAAAAATGTCCATAATATAGCTTTGGTATCTCCTCTCAACTCAATAATTCCAAATTGGTCAGATGTAGATTTGATACCATTGATGGTTTTTTAGCCAAATTAAATTATAGGTCCTAATATTTAGGATCTAAATAATAACAATATTGAAGCATACAATATTTGAACAATATAAATCAATCTCATTCATGAAATAATAAATATATTTCAGAATATAAGACTCAATATTATTTATCAAATATACAAGAGCTTCATTATATTTTTCACAGATTTTCTCATACAATACATGGAGCTTTATCTCCATAATATAACCTTAAAAATGACCTTTCAGTACTCTGACTATTTCTCTCCTCACATATCTGGAAGATGCATCCTTTATTATTCCACACATATGACAAACCTTTCATGTCTCTTGAATTTACATATTGCCACATACATGTGACTCTTCACTTGTATACTTGACACCTACACACATGACTCTTGATTTTCTACACACTTGCACACTTTATTACATGACACTTGCACACCTTATACATGATGCTTGGAATCTTCTCGCACATGGCCACATACTTTAAGGAAAATATTAATCACACATCCTATTCTAATAACTCAAACCCTAATCTAATATTTACAAATGTATAAATATACCATGGGGGTACTTTAGCATAGTACCAAATAATGTAATATTCTACAACAAAACCCTATAAGAAATGTGATAGCCTCAACATAGTTGTTAGTTGAAGTTTCATATAATTTGAGTAAGTGAGAAATTTGCCTTCATTATTTCAAAAATACCACATTCACCAACATTTTCTAGATTTCCAAAATGTTAAGGTTCATCCATATGATTGGAACCTTGGTCTATGGTGTGAAACTCTTTCTTCATCACCATGTTATAAAACCCATGGGCATATTAAGGTTTATCAATGGTTTTTGAACCTTGGCTTACGATGTGAAACACTTCACTCCCTCTCCATAATTTGCTCCAAACCTCATTGGCTTTGGGCCTTATTATTATTATTATTATTTAAATTTTATTTAATTTTTATTAAATTTTTATAAATAAAGAACTAAAACCCTAATTAGAGCTATTTAGGATTTTACTTTTTAGTTTTGAGTCTATGAATACACCATTAATAATTTAATCTCTACAATTGAGTATTTGAGATGTATATTTATAGATCACATTGAAACCTTACCCAAATAAAACCTTATGATTTTCTAATTCTTGATGATAGAACACTTATGTTCTTATGAAATGTCAAATTTAAGTTTCTTATGCGCAATGTATGACAATACTCACAAACAAATATTTAATAGTTCAATGGAAAAGCTTTGAGAGAAGGAATTCTCTAATTGATTGTCTTGAAGACTAAAAATAATAGTTGAAGTCCATTTGTGACCCTTAAGAGATATTTCTAGACCTCAAATACAAAGTTCATGAGAGTTGTTAACATAGCTAGTTGAAATTTTGTGCTTGTAGAGGCCATATTCTCATATTTTTAGACATATAGTTATAAAGACACTATAGTACTCAATCAAGATTATTATTTAAAAATTTTCTAATAAGATAGTGTATGGGTCATACAACATATGATAATAGTCGTTACACAACTCATTTATGGATGATACAAATTTTCAAAAAATTTACGTTTAGATGAAGGAAAGTGAAGAAGAATTTACCTTTGTGTGCATAAACACAAGTGATGTGATTTTATTTAGAGAGACAATATAATGACACCTTTTGAAATATGATTCTATTAATTTAATTATTCACATAAACATGTCTCTACATCCACATCAATTTATTTTTAATAATAATATCAACTTCTTGGTTAAATATCCCAATGGCATGATGAATGTCATCTAAGAAGTACCTTAGCAACAATTCTACAACTTCAAGATAGTTTTACTTTAGAAATTAGAGGAATTTACACAATCATTTAGATAGTTTTATAAGCAATTGTGTTGCTACTTGTATTAAGTTCTTTTCCTAATACCAACTTGACATCTTTAGTGATGGCATATATCTCACTAATATTATCTATAACTACACCTACTATGTACACAAGACTTTCCCTAGTGTCATATTTCAAGCCAATTTTATTAGGAGTTTTAGGATTTCCCTTTGATGCACTATCTGTAATGATACCGAGTACCTGTGAAATGAAATAAGATAGTTGAATGCAAAACAAGGACATAATCGCTTTTATTTAAGAATCACTTTTGGATTTTTGGAAAACCCGAACAATAGAATAATTGTATTTCTTGGATGCCTATTTACATCCAACTACATTCCCTATTTCTATGTGCATAGAAGGTGTGATCAAAGGTCACGACCCCTACTTTGTGAATAATAAATAATTAATGAATGAGTTAGAGAATAAATGAGATTAATATCAATGTTAGGAGTAGCATCCTAACATGCCATCCTCCGTAAAATGAGATTTGTCCTCAAATCTGGAATTGAGGAAATTGTTGTTGAATATGATGGAGGGTCTCCCATGTGGCATCTTCTGAAAGTAAACATTTCCATTGAATTAATACTTCGATGATGGTGCGATTGCGGAGATGGTGCATGCGATGATCTAGGATAGCTTATGGTTCAACCATGAGTGCCCCATATTCAAAAAAATTGGAAGTTAAGTTTGAGTAGTGATGTGAGTGCCTATTACGATCTTGAGATAAGAAACATGGAATACAGGATGGATTTTGGAGGACTCTAGTAACTCAAGCTTATATGCAACTAGTCCAATACGTTGTAGAATTTTATAAGGGCCATAAAATTTGGGTGCTAACATTTTTGTAAAGTGATGCAAATGGTATAACCTTTAAATGAAGTTATTGACTTGTTTGAGGGTCAAGAAAAGGGCACAATATTTGAAAATGGTTGTTAATTTGTTTAAAGTGAGGTAAAGGGTGCAACCTTTGAACCTAGTTGTTGTTTTATTTAAAACAAGGTAAAGGACACAATATTTGAACTTAGCTATGGATGAGAAGGAACGTTTAACACTTTTGAATATAAAATTGGTCAAAGAGAGTGGTAACTCCCTCAAAAAACAAAATGGTTTGATAGAGAATGAAACTCCCTCAGTCATGAAATTGAATTGAAGTTTTCAGTATTTTTATGTATTTTGGAATAAAATAGGAGGAACGAAAGAAAAAGAAAGAAAGAGGGAAACAATGAGGGGAAGAAGGAAGAGGAGGATAAGGATTAGTCAAAGGTATGTAGCCACTCATGCATGACCATACAATAATTAAAATGAGCCTATAAAAGAGGAAGATGAGAGGAAAAGTTGGGAGGTAGGAAAAAAAAAGTTAGCTAGAGTAAAGCTGGGGAGGGAATAAATGATGCTAGAGGTGTAGTGAGAGGGTCATGGCATTAGGGAGATTGCCCTAGATATCATTGATTGTTGGTAATAAGGCTAATCATAACAAAAAAAACATGATGAGAAGGGATGCGGTTGAAATGATTGACTTGGCATGGTGCGGGTTGTGTTGTTGAGACCTCGACTTGTGATCATGGCACCCCCTATTGGGGTAATGAATTATTAGATATACCAAAGTTTGGATTGGGAGATGATATGGAAATGTCCAATTGCATTTTCTCTTGATCAATCATATTGTGGACTAGTCGCTTGAAAGTGTAACGATCATTAATGTCATGCCCTACTTGTTGGAGGTAGACACATAATTGACGCTCAATTTTTCCTTTTGGTTTAGGCCAATTAAAATGATATGGTATAATATCAAAAAATCTGATTTGCCCTACATTGCGGAACTTCTAGAAGAAATTAGCCAATGGTTCAAAGAGGGAAATCATGATATGAAGTGAAAGATGAGGATGCTAAGCTTTTGTATGAGGTTGTGTAGGCAAAGTTACTATAGAGATCATCACGATTAAGTTATAAGTTATGGGCAAATGTTTGACACCTATAATTGCTCAACCATAGCTCAAGATGTTTGAGATACTCTAATATGTGTTGCATGTTAGTCATTTATAATTAATTATATAAACAATTGCCCATAGAATCAGTAGCTGCCACAACTAACTCCCTGTTAAAAAATCATTTATAATTAATTATATAAACAATTTCAAAAATCATGGAAAAATTTCAACTTTATAATTTTTTAAACATAGAAAATGTAATAGAACACCATTATGAATAGTTTAGGATTGTGAACCTATGCTAATGAATAATGCCTACATCCAAGTTTTCAAAAGCCAAGTACTTCGAAAAACATTAGTCAATAGTATTTGTCACAAGTTATTGGCGGTTATAGTTGAGAAGCTGGTCAAGAGATTGCGATCTTTAAATGGAATTATTCCCAACTCAATATGGAGTATAACGAAAAGCAAAACCATATCTTACACGAATAACGCACCGTATCACAATCTAATTGGTAAATGATTACCCATGAAAGTTGAAGAATTTATACACGAGATTTTCAAATACTAAGCAAATTTCAATGGCAGGCATTCCTCTCTGGAATTAGAGCATCTATTTGTCAAACGACCAAGCTGGAAACATTGCAATTCGTCAAGGAATAACCCTTTAACTTTGCCAAATACCTTTAATTTGAGGAATCAAAACTGTTGGAGAGGTCCGGTCCCATAAAAACAGAGATGGACAGTCGAGAGGCTACCGGCCACGTTTCCCCCACAACACACAGAATATATACTGCAATCTGGCAGAACACGAATCAGAGAAGGACGCCACACGAGAGAAAATGAGAAGAGAAAGCAGCCTTATAAATTGCAAGGAGCGCCTCTAGTCTTTCTGCATACACCAAGCGCAGAGTTTTTTTCTTGGATCGAGTTGTTAGAGCAAAATCGCCATGGCAGCAGTTGATGAGGTGAAGTCCACGATGACCATAAAGCTGATGATCAATAAGAAAAATCGTCTGGTAATGTACGCGGAAGCCGGCAAGGACTTCGTCGATCTTTTGTTGAGTTTTCTTGTACTTCCGACGGCGGCCATCGCCAAGCAGGCCCTGCGCTCGGATCCGAAGCTGAAACGCTGCTGCATCGCTAATCTCTACAACAGCGTCGAGAGCTTGTCGGATTCCCTCATGAAATCCGACAAGGCTGTCCTGTTAGACCCCAAGGTGGTTTCCACCACCTATTCCAGCGAGATACTCAACATTCAGTCGCCGCCTCCTCCTCCTCCAAAACCAGCACCACGTCCCACTTATTACGTGTGCAGGAACGCGAGCTCCACCAGCTATAAGCACAATCTCAGCACGCAGTCTTCGGTTAGATGCCCCTGCGGTTACCAGGTCGATCGTGAAGTCAATTTTGTCGATCAGTCCTCCCTGCAAGCAGTGGCGGTGGCGCCCGCACAAGGAAATGGATATGTGAAGAAGAGTGTAAACTTTGTGATCACAGACGACCTGAATGTTATTCCTGTTAATTCCACCGCCACGATCGTTAATCTGTGGAACAAACTTCAAGTGAAGGACCCCTCCGAATTGGAAGAGAAGAATGTTCCAGTTGGTTCCAACGAGGTAAGCTGAAATCCGGCTATGGAATTTTCTCTAGGTATAAGAAATTATTCAAAGTTTTTGTGATAAAAGTAATGTAATTTGGGTGAGTGACAGGTGATGGGACTGCTTAGAGCGGCTATGGTTTCCCAGTCCGCTTTGAACGACGTCTTCAAAGCCCAACAAAAGGTAACGTTTTAGCTTTACTTGATAATAAAAGACAGAAGAGAATCGAATTTATCGGAATGCAAACTAATATGTGTTTGTTGTTTATTGGTGTGAAGTTTACGCCAATGGAGGGTATGGACACAGAGCCAGCTCGCCTCGCACTTCAACAGATTCTGCTCAAACTGCTCCAAGAAGACCCCAAGTTACTTAGTAAAAATGCTGCTATGTATGCTTCCTAATAATAGTACTATATAACTAAACTGTGTTGTGAGTTTGCTGAACCAAAGAATCCAGAATTAATAGCGAGATGCCAGAGCCACCATTAAAGCAGTAGGACAAGCCTGTGCTCTCCGTTACTAATATGAACATGGACTGCTTTCTTATAAGAATATTAACTTTATATATAATATTATAGGCTAGTGGAATATCGTAATAATTTGGATTTAAGTTCTAAATAAATTATGTATGTGAGAGTTTGTTATAAATATATAATATTATTGTGAAATCATTGAGTCACTGACTTACTTTGTTTGTTTTTAAAATATTATGTAAAGCACATGGCATTTACTTTGTTTGTTTTTTAAAATATTAAGTAAAGCACATGGCATCCTTATAAAATATATATTATATATCATTATAAAAAATGGCGTCGTTGACCTGCTTTCTTTGTTTTGTTAAAGATGTTATGTAAAGCCCATGCGGACTTGAGATTATGATATTAGAGGGTATTGTCTAATACCGTTGGAATTTAAAACAGTCAATATTCATAACAAATTTTCAATGGATTTTTAAAATAGCATTTTACAGGTGATACATTTTAATTAAATTTTAAACTAAAATAAATGATAAAAGTAAATAGTTTATGGGTTTTATGGCAAGCAAAGTAAAAGTAGAGCTTAACACTATAAATTAAGGTTTTTTTTTTATAATATTAAGGGAAAAGGATTTTGAAAGGGATCCTTATACCTTTTACAATATAAAAAAGCAATAACGAGACCAGTGCTCATAAGCACTTAAAAAGTCAAAAGCAAGGCAAATAACAAAATAAAGACACCACCAACCATGAGAGCCGAAATATTCAAAGAATCCAAGTAGACCAAGCAAAGAACCGAGATGGTTCTACAACAGAGCATCCACCTCAAAAATGATCTCACTAGACATTTGAGTCGTCTCCTCCTCAAAGTCCAATGCCATCCTAATGGAGCTCCAGACCGCTCGTTGTTTAATCTCCAATAACCGAAGATTATGAAGAATATTGCTCTTCTTAGCCGCAAAATTGCTTGGAACATATATTTCACACAACAATTTGTCCTTCGACACAGTCCTAGGAAGGACCTCAGTCCCATCATTAAACACCTGCGACGTGGAGCTCAGGGAAGACTGTCCAGAAATGCATTTCTTATCACTAATACGAGTGGACCTACGAATCCCCAAATTATTCAAGGGAACATCATCCCCATTTTTAAAATAGGGTGAAGCTAGAGAAACCAGCTGTGTCTCACTGCCCTCATCAAAAATTTGCTCAACCGGGGAGCCCCAGACACCCAACATAGACTCAATACCTTTAACCATATTCCATGACTCGAAATCCTGAGAAGGGGGAGGCCCAAACTCTTCCTCAGAGCCGACATCATCATCCGCCACCATCATAATATTAATTAATTGAAAATGAATAGAATTGAAAGAGCAAATAATTTCATTAGCAACAATACCTTTCTCCATCACAACATGCTCAAAAAGAATAAGCACTAGCCCCAGATGCAGCGAAACCTTACCCTTACCTTCCTGAGTAGCCAACATTGATCTACTAAGTGAGTTGAACAAAAATTCAGGAGTATTCATCCATCACTGTCTATGCAGGTGATTCAAAAACATTGCATGAAAGCTTCGTACCACCTCATACATAGAGTCCACAGTAAAAAAATCCATAATGACTTTAACCACATGATTCCAAGGCACGGGGAGGACCTTAGCACTAAAATCGTTGTGGATGCGTGGTAAAAAAACACTATAAATTAAGGTATAAATTGAGGTTCTAATTTATAAATGATTTTTTAATATTTTATGAATAAGATTTAAGTTAAGTAGTATAAAGTAAAAATAGATTTCAATTTTAAGGATGAAACGTAATAAAGGAAGTGAATGATTGCTAAAGATAACCTCAACTTCAAATTTTTTGTTTTATATATTTAAAAAAAATCAAAAAATAAAATATTATCATATATAAAAGTTGGATAACAAGGAAAAGAGATAGTTAGAGAAGCCATAGTTGGAAGTAAGGATAACTTGAGAGGGAAGAATATTTTACTTAAAAAAAAGTTAATCAATGTCAATTTTTATTCAGGTGGCAAATGATTCACTAAACATTATTTTTACGAATGAGATGATTGATCACAATATACTAATTATTAAAAAATAGTGGGTCATTAAGTAAATTCAACAAATACTTAAATTTTTTTTTAGATATTCAAAAGTGGTTTAAGAATGAAAGTGTGGATTAAATTCATGCTATTTAATAAACTTCCTTTCAAAAGAATTTTCATTTTCTTCATTAGTTCAAAACTCAAGAATAAAATAATGGAAGGTACTCTATGGTTTATCCTAAAATTCTTTTTCATTGTTATAAAATCAGAGTCAATATAATGGTATTTAGAAAGTGGACTATAAAAAATAACATTTCAATACTTATGCCATGACATAAAATACACAAGAGATTGAAAAAGTATTTAAAAAAATAGATGAAGAAATGTAGTTATGATACAAACCCAAATTTGCTGGATTTTACAATACTTTCAAGAAGTATTCTAAAGTATAGCATTCACCATAGTTAAATACAAAAAATTGAAATAAAAATATAACATATCTTTTTTTTTTCGTGGAAAACATCCCAAAAGGGATGCCACTTTCGGGTAAGACCCAAGGAGGTAAGGGTATCCATTCCGCCAAAATCACCTAGGGTGCGATCCTGGCCTATCACCTTTGATATAAATATAACATATCATATAAACAAAATATATAGTATAGATAAATAAAATAGGAAGAAGAGGTAGGTGCTCCTAGGAACCCCCATGATATCATACCAATAAAAGAATATAATAGATCAATGATTGTGGGTATTTATAGTAAATACCTAATACCCAATTGATAGAAAAACCAAGCTTACATAACTTGAATTAAAAGTAAATTATAATATATTAAATCCTTAATTAAGGTTAATCATACACAAGGTTTAAACATTATTGCTAATGATGAACACATCAATATTGCTCCTATGCATATATATTTGATGCTCATAGGCTTACATAAAGAATACTCATAAGATTACATATAGAATGTCCATGCGTTAACTTGAATAGTGCTTGTAGGATTACATTATAAATACTCATAGGTTTACATCAAGAGTCTGCGTAGGTTTACATCAATATTGTCGATCTTGACCAATAATATTATATTATTAATATTCCAACACCCCCATAATATTATATTAGGGACTAAGAAAATAATACATTAGAGATTGTAACATCTTCCCCTAGAATGAATTCTCAAATGGGTCAATGAATATTCATCATAAATTTTACTATCTTCTCTTATTAAAGGCACATCGTCTGGATAAATAATTCCTTGAACTTGAAGTCATGAATCCACCTCTTGGATAACTACAATATGTACTATAATCTCAAAATGGATATAATAGAACCATCAAGCAATAGAAAACAATCTATAATTAATAATCCCGCATAATTTAAAAGATATTTATAGGAACAAAATATACCTTGCAATAACCATATGAAGCATACTTATTTTACACCTAAAAAAATATTCTATAACAATATAATAGGTCCTTGAATTGATTACATTAATATGTATATTTCAAACAATTTATAATCTAGAAAAAGGGATCCAAAACCCTTTATATATAAAATCTACAGTATCTAGATGGTAAGGCTGATTAACATTTAAATTCAAAAAATTTAAAGCTCAAACCTTAGAGAATAGATCAATAAATAAAATTCTACCACATGTCATGTTGATTAGATATCCTATACCACTATGTGTCTAAGTTGAGTGGAAGGATGACACATAGAATGATTTTATTGGTCATTATTTTCCTTATATACAAAACCATATTGTTATATGGCCATATTTATGACATATTAGTTTCCAACATAGTAGTCAAATAATAATAAAAGGTGATTTGAACTCAAGGCTTCTTAGGATGCCAATCCTTGAGGACCCTCTTATTGCCCACAAACTCACTAAGGCTATTACGAACAAATAATTCTTTCCAAGATTTGTCCAAACACATCAACTATACATATTATTTGTTCAAAGATAATATTGGGCACAAGGAGTGTGGAAATAGACCTCGATTAAAGGGATAATGTTAAACTAGTTGAGCTAACAAAAATATTCAAAATAGTCATAGAGATGAAATAAGATGTCTTACCCCATGAGGTAGGAAAAAATGGATTTATATGCAAACCAAAATAGTCATAGAGATTAAATAGGATGTCTTACCCCATGAGGTAGGAAAAAATATATTTATATACAAACAAAAAAGCTTTTTCCTCTTTGCCATGAATGATTCATGATTTGAACCTCAAACCTCTTTTGTGCTAGAAACTTTAGACTATCCAAAAAATCCATAGCATTCATTAGGATATGCAAGGTGTTAACTCTCTCAAAGAGTGTTTTGAATGGTACAAAAAGCATTGATTTCTATAGTATCTTCATAAATTTGAACTAAAAAACTTATGACTATAAGCATTCTAAATAAATTTTGTTGACTAGGATGGTATCATTGATGACTAAAGCTAAAGATTCATACCATAACCATGTTAGCGTATATTACATTACTGTTATTCTGTTCTAACATCTCCTATTCCAGTCTCTAGTAGTTCCGTCTGTTACGGACTATTCTCAGGCTATCATGTATTATTTATTTCTTCTATTGCAATACATTCCTGTTCGTTACTCTGACATGGTATCAGAGCTATTGCAGAATTTTTTGCAAACGCTTGCTGGGACAGGCGACTGTGAAATTTTTTTTCTGGAAACGCTCTGCAATTTTTTTTTAACATCGTTTTTTTTTTTATTATTATTTTTTTGGGGGCTGATTGAGGATCGCGCAGCCCACCACGCGATCCCCCCCTAACGTCACGCGCAATCGTGCGACGTCTTTTTCCCAGCCCCCCCACCCCCAACCACGTCGTGCGCAATCACACGACGTATTTTTCCTAGCCCCCCACCCCCCAACCATGTCGTGCAATCACGACGTGGGGAGGACCCCCCACCCTTCCCAACCACGTCGCGCAATCGCGACGTTGGGAGGCCCCCCCACCCTTCCCAACACGTCGTGACATCTCCCGACGTTGGGAGGGCTCCCCTCCCCTTCCCCGAGGTCGCGCTGTAGGCGCGACATGTGCAACTGTCGCGACAATCACGACAGTCGAGGTCGCACGCTGCACGCATGACCAGGCGATGACAGGCCACCCTCGTCGCTGCAGTAGTGGAGGCTGCAGGCCACGCTAGTAGCGGAGGCTGCAGGCCACCCCCACCGCCACTAGTAGCGAAGGTCGTAGCTGTGGCCCTGCTAGCCGCTGCCAGTAGCGGAGGCAGCCACAGCAACAACCACGTCCACCTGTCGCTGCTAGAAACGGAGAGGATGCAGCATGCCCATCGAGAGCAGCAGGGCTGCTGGGACCCTCCTCAAATACGAGGGGCCTCTGATCCTGTCGGATCAGCCCGCTAGTCCACCTAGTGGTGGACTGTATGGTAAGGCTCTGGGAGCCTGTAGGTCACGGGTTCCAATTCCGTCGACCCCCCTTCAAAAAAGGTAAAAAAAAAAAAAATTCTTCCGCATATTTTTTTCAATTATTTTATTTCCTAAAGTTAAAACTTTAATTTTTAATTTTAATTTATTTTCTATAGTTTAACCTTTATAAATTAAAATTAAAATTTTTAATTTGATTTTAATTTCTTTTTAAAGGTTTTTTAAAAACTATATAAATTAAAATTAATCTTTTTTTTTAACTTTAAGGATCTAAAATAATTTTTGAAAAATCATTTGTGGAGAGATTATTTTTTTTAAGATAAAAAGAAGGGGGGTATTTTTTTTCAAAAATCCAAGGGGGAAAGTGAGTAATTTTTTGAAAAGCAAATTTGGCATTATTGTAAAGGTGCATTTTCGGCTGCGCCCGACACCTAGTGGGTTATTTCTGTGGGCACTTTTTTTTGTTGTATGTTGCATATTTGATTTTTTGCACTATAACATTAAAAGTTAAAATCAAATACACTCCCTAAGTCCCCGAAATAATTAAAACCCATCCGTGCAATTTATTGCACTGCAGCGTTCGGTATTTGTGATACCTCTGGCCAGCACTTACAAGTAAAGCTGTCGTGATTGCGCTACTGTATCCGCCGCCTAATATAGCTGCCAAAACGACGTCTGAGCTTGTTCTCTATAAATCGTCGGGGAGAGATAAGTTTGCCATTTTGCATTTTTTTACTCCATCCATTACCCTAATAGTTCTTGTGTTTAGGCGTAAATCCTGACGAGAGTTCTGAAATCCAAAGTGTTTAGGGGAAGTTACGCCCCACGCATGCGGATTGCAGACTTTCTATGGTAGGTGCCATCAACAAGACTATTCCCTTTCAATACTGCTTAAGTTCCACGTATCGTATGATCTCTAAAAATTACCTATAGTTTCCCTCACGTAAGGGCGGGTGATTTTTTATTGATCTTTCTAAATACCTATAGTTTCCCTCACGTAAGGGCGGGTATTTAGTACGGTATAACGACCTAGAAAAAGGTATATCGAAAGGGGGACCAATTGGTGTTATAAGGAACCTTCATCATGTCTGCAAAACTAATGACTGATTCTCATCAGTTGTTGAAAGGTCCTAATTACACACCATGGAAAAACAAGATGAAGGCCATCCTAGCAATGGATGACTTATGGGATGTTGTATCTGGAGCAACAACCAGACCTTCACCTGCTGCTGGTGCTACAGCTCCAACTACTGCTCAAAGAGACTTTGATAAGCTAGACAACAAAGCAAAAGTGCTCATCTTGCTTGCTGTGTCTGATGAAGTCCAACCCCATATTGCTGACTGTGCAACTAGTAAAGCGGCATGGGATGCCCTTAATACTATATATGAGGGAAAGAATGATTCCACCATTCTATTTCTTCAATCTCAATTACACAGTCTAAGCATGAAGCAGGGGGAGACAATTGAATTCTTTCTTTGCAGA
Source organism: Wollemia nobilis (assembly GCA_028583015.1). Classification (NCBI taxonomy): domain Eukaryota; kingdom Viridiplantae; phylum Streptophyta; class Pinopsida; order Araucariales; family Araucariaceae; genus Wollemia; species Wollemia nobilis. The sequence continues at coordinate 8,576,283 of JAQPPZ010017092.1, forward strand.
GTTTTTGAATTGAAAGCAAAGTTGAATTCTTTGGGAGAACCAATTGAAGACAAGCTCCTTACTTCAGTTGTATTGAGAGCTTTACCTGATTCTTATCGGGTGTTGATCACTTCCCTTCAGGTATCACAACGGAAAGTTACTTTTGTAGAATTGGTTAATATGCTTCAAGAGGAGGAGGCACGCCAACTACAGAGAGATGATTCTTCTAACACTACCCTCTACATCAACAGGAAAGGGCAGAACCAGAAGAAGGGTAATTTTCAGAAGGGAGGGAATTCACAAAAGGATTCAAAAGGGAAACAAACTCAACAACCTCAACAGAAAAAGAGATATTGCAAGATCTGTGACAAAGAAGGTCATGATACAAACAGATGTTGGCATAAGAATAAGCAATCAAAACAGAAAGGCCGGAACAAACCACAAAAGAACAAACAACAAGTGAATGTTGCTGTTGAAGAATCTGACACGGATTTTGAGAGAGCCCACAAAGTTCTCATGACTACCACAGTGTCCAAGCAGACGGATCCTATATGGTATGTTGATTCTGGAGCCAGTAAGCACATGATTGGTGACAAATCGTGGTTTGAGTCTTTTGAGGCCAAAGAGGGCAAACCTGTCACTATTGCTGATGATAAAACCTACAAGGTTCGGGGAGAAGGCACTGTTTCAGTCACTCTTCCTGATGGCAAGTGTCAGATTGATAAAGTTCTCTATGTTCCAGGATTGGCAAACAATTTGTTGTCAGTCACACAAATTCTGGACAAAGATATGGTTGTGAACTTTAGTGTTGAGGGAGGCAAGAAGTGTTGTTCTATTACCAGGAGGGGTAAGAACATTGCAACCGCTTCATATAAGCATGGCTTATTTGCCTTAGATACTATCTCTACTCCACATGTTGCCATGAAAGTCTCTACAAAGGAGGCAACTTCCCTATGGCACAAGAGATATGGACATTTGAGTTCTGGTTACTTACTTGAGTTAAGTAAGTATGAGATGGTAAAGGGTCTTCCTTCCCTTTCTACCACTTTACCAGTTTGCTCTGACTGCTTGGCAGGAAAGCAGCATAGAGTGCCTTTTGAAAAGAGCTCTACAAGAGCAAAGAAACCTCTGGAGTTGGTTCATACCGATCTGTGCGGTCCCTTCACTCCCAACAGTTGTGGGGGTAAGAGGTATTTTCAGTTATTCATGGATGATTACTCATGAAAGATGTGGGTATTCTTTCTTCAACTGAAATCTGAAGCATTTGGCTTCTTTCAGCAATTCAAGAAATCTGTTGAGAAGGAGTCAGGGACTTCTATAAAGACCCTCCGCTCAGATCGAGGGGGGGAGTTCACCTCTAAAGAATTTTTTGCATTCTTGAAAGAAAATGGGATCACAAGACAGTTAACTACTGCTTATACTCCTCAGCAAAATGGAGTTGTTGAAAGGAGGAATCGTTCCATCATGGAAATGGTTCGTTGCATGCTCACAGGAGCTAGACTTGAGCAACTATATTGGGCAGAAGCTGTCACCATAGCAATATATCTATTGAATAGGGCACCCACAAAGGCCCTACAAGGAATGACTCCACAGGAAGCATGGAGTGGTAGGAAACCCTCCATTTCTCATCTACGCATTTTTGGATGTAAAGCTTTCATGCACATACCAAAAGAGAAAAGGAAGAAGCTAGATGAGAAGACATTGAAGTGTATTCTTCTTGGCTATGATGAGCACTCTAAGGGTTATCGTTTGATTGATCCCTTGACCAAGAAGATACACATTAGTAGAGATGTAGTTTTTGATGAGGCTTTCACATCAACAAACACATCAGATGTATACCTAGACCTTGTGGAAACTCAGGTTGCTAAATCTCCTTCATCAAAGGTTGGAGGTTCTTCTGGATCTTCTTCAACACCTAAGAAGAAGAATCCAAAGTGGTGTACAAATACAATCAAAGACTCTAAGCTATCCACTCCACCAGATTTGACATTGGATAGGCCTCGTACTCACAGCATGGCTCGACAGGAGAAAGCTGCAACAGAGAATACTGGGGTTGATGATCTGTGTCAATATTTTGAGGAACTTTCTGTAGATCCAGAGAGAGATACAGAAGATATGGATATTGATAGTGATAAGGTGTTTATGTCTTCAATAGATGATCTTGAACCTACATCAGTACAAGTTGCTCTCGGTGAGCCTCAGTGGAAGGCCGCTATGGATGCAGAGTATAAGTCTTTGATGAAAAATAAAACTTGGAAGCTTGTCGATCTGCCACATGGAAAGAAACCCATTGGCTGCAAATGGGTGTATAAAGTCAAGTACAAAGCAGATGGGACAATTGATAAGCATAAGGCCCGTCTTGTTGCAAAGGGCTATGCTCAAAAGGAAGGCATTGACTACGAGGAAACTTTTGCACCTACTGCTCGGATGACAACAATTCGAGTTATTTGTGCTATGGCAGCACAGTTTGGGTGGAAAGTTCACCAGATGGATGTCAAAAGTGCTTTTCTGAATGGTGATCTCCAAGAAGAAGTCTATATGACTCAACCAGAAGGATTTGCAGTGGAAGGCCAACAGCAGAAAGTTTGCAAATTGGTCAAATCCTTATATGGCCTGAAACAAGCTCCTCGAGCTTGGTATATAAAAATGGACAATCACCTCCTGCAGCATGGTTTTAAGAGATGTCCGTCAGATGCAAACCTCTATTTCAAGAAATAGGGTTCTGAGATAGTGTTGCTTGTACTCTATGTTGATGATCTGCTCATTACAGGGAGTTCAGAAACTATGATCTCTACTGTCAAAAGAGACTTGTGTCAATCTTTTGAGATGTCAGATCTCGGACTTCTCCATTATTGTCTTGGTCTGGAAGTCAGCCAGAAGGAGCACTACATCAAAGTGTCTCAAAAAAAATATGCCAAGACATTGTTGGAAAAATATCGCATGACTGATTGCAAGCCAATGGCAACTCCGATGGAGACAGGACTTCAGTTATCATGATATGATGATTCACCTCAGGTAGATGGTACTCTCTATCGACAGTTGATTGGGAGTCTCATATATCTGACCAATACTAGGCCAGATCTCGTATTTGCTGTCAACTATCTTTCGAGGTTCATGCAGGAGCCTAAGACCACTCATTGGAAAGCAACAAAACGTGTTCTTCACTATGTCCGTGGCACAATGGAATATGGCCTAGAATACAAGAGGAACAACAAATTCTTCTTACAGGGATACACGGACTCCGACTATGCCGGATCGTTTGATGATCGCAAGTCAACTTCAGGATATATTTTTCATCTTGGATCCGGTCCTGTCTCTTGGCACAGCAAGAAGCAACAGGTGGTTGCTATATCATCAACAGAGGCAGAATATCGCATCTCACGTGATGCTGTGTGCGAAGTGATATGGTTGCATCGCATTCTGACAAGTATGGGTCATCCATCCAAATCTCCAATACACTTGTTTTGCGACAATCAAGGTGTTTTGAACCTAGTCAAGAATCCAGTTCATCATGAAAGAACAAAACACATTGACACACAATGTCATTTCATTCGAGATGAAGTTCCGAAGCATCGAATTCAGCTTCAGCACATTCCCATCGATGCTCAAGTTGCAGACATTTTCACTAAGGCACTTGGACGTGTCAAATTTGAATTGTTTTGCAGCTCTCTTTGTATTGCAAAATGATGTAATCAGGGGGGATGTTAGTATAGCTAGTAGTTATATTATTACCCAAATAATGTAATAAGGGGGGTGTTAGCGTATATTACATTACTGTTATTCTGTTCTAACATCTTCTATTCCAGTCTCTGGTAGTTCCGTCTATTACGGACTATTCTCAGGCTATCATGTATTATTTATTTCTTCTATTGCAATACATTCCTGTTTGTTACTCTGACAAACCAAGATGTATGGTTGATGCACAATGATTGAAAAAAATCAATAAGGATTTGAATCTGATAGAATCAAACTTGTAGCACTATGTAGGAAAAGAAAAATACCAAATACAATACCAATAAACATGTTATACTAGAATTTACACCATGCCATAGATGTTAGAATAAGTGAATATTATCTTAAGTTCACTAGGATACACACTTGAGTTTCCACTCCTCCATGTGTCAAGAGTACTCTCAATGGTGTCTATTCTCCTAAGTTCACTAGGATACACACTTGAGTTTCCACTCCTCCATGTGTTAGGAGTACTCTCAGTTGTGTCTTCATCAGGTTTGATGAGTTCTTGTAATCCAAAGACTCTCAATAATCAACTATGCTATTTATATAGAGTTGATCCTAGAGATAAATCAATCAATTCCACTCTTCTCTTCATCTTTTGTGTAATACTTTGCATATCTATTATTGTGAAATTCTAACATGGTATCAGAGCAGGATAGATTTTGCTAGTATTCTCTCTTGAAGGTTCTAGGATCTGATTCATTTACTTTGGATAATTTTTTTTGGCTATCTAAAATACAAAATTTTGCATTAGTCTCCTTTTATCCACTGTTATTTTTCCATATTTCAGCATATTTATTTTTTATTTGTTGCATGTTCTTGAATTACTTGAGGAAATTTTTTGAGAAAATATAGCAATTTCCTTTTTTTTAACATGGTTAACTTGTGTGAAGGCACTTTTTTGCCCTTCCCTTTTAAAAGGAAAATATAATTTTTTTCTTTATTTTTTTTGCTTGACATTTTCATATTGGAAAAGTATTCTAACACTTCTAGTTATTTCCTTCTTTTCCGCTATTAAAAGGAAAAATCACAAAATAACTAAAGTGTTATTTTAAAGATTATTTTATGAGTTTCTATTTTCTCATGAGGATTTAAATATACCTCACTCATTATTATTAACTCATTGTTCTATCTCACATTTTCTAACATTGTTATTCTCAACGTTTGTTCTCAATGTATATGAGATTCTAGTCATTGGAAATACTGCCACTCTCATTGGTGTAGTCTCCTTATAGTTGTCGTTTGCACTCCATTTCGTTCTATTTTTTTGGTCCTCTAATCCGGTGCACTCTTCTATTCACCCGTTGGGCTACATATTCCTCTCGGAGTCTATTCACCGGTTCTCACTAAATCATTTGGTATATTTCGCTTCCTTTTGGAGTCATTTGGAAGTATTTTTGCTTTACATTTTTTAAGGCATTTGTGGAATATTACGCTACTCCATTTTCCTCGAGATCTATAGGTTCCTTCATCCGTAGCACTCTTTGACGCTATCAAATAATTTCACAGTCTCTCAAATTTAAGCAGCAACATTCTACTAACGTTCTCTCTGTAGGGTTTCAGTGCTTTCAAAATATTTTTCTTTTGAAAACAATTATTTAAATGTTTTAAAGCATATATTTTTGCTAATGTTTTTTTATCTAAGGTATTTGTGGAATATTACGCTACTCCCATTTTCTTGAGATCTACAGGTTCCTTCGTGCGAAGCGCTCTTTGACCGCTATCTAAACAATCTCGTAGTCTCTCAATATTTAAGCAACAACTCTACTAACGTTTTCTCTGCAGGGTTTCATTTTTATTTAGAGTGCTTTCAAAACGTTTTCTTTTACCATTATTAAAATGTTTTAAAGCATCCTTTTTTATAATAGACAATACTACAACATTAAGTTTTATTACACTAAGGTTTGCTCGCAGGTGGTCAGCTTCGCCCATACGACCCTTTCATAGGGCATTATTTGCATTGACCCATTTTCTACAGGTCTCTGAAGCTTACACAGACAATTTCCCTTTTTCCTTTCTGTAGCTTAGGTGCTTGGGGGTGAAATAACCTCCTCGTAATCACACCATTGTTTTCTCTCTCGGTGGTTTCACCTGTTTGTGTTCCCTAATTTTGTTCACGTTCCCTGGTTTGGCTGTTTCTCGGAAGAGTCTATATATTTTTTATTTATTTATTTATTTTTTTATTATTTTACAACATTTCTTTTGTTCCAATAGATTCATCCAAAATCGTAGTGTAATTTCGATTCATTCGAATCTCCTTAGTCTATGTTTTTTGGCAGGCGTCATTATTTTTTGGGCCTCCTCAAAATGATGTAGATGAAAATTATATTTTAATAATAAAATATTTCTTTGGGGGGGTTATTTAAGTGCAAGTTTTTGCACTCTTATGTGTCAAAGGGGGGTGTTCTTTTCTTTGCATATTCTCTTTCAATAGTTTATTAAATCTAGATATCTAATAGTTGTTTATCTTCTTTATTTTAAATTTATAACATAAATTTACAAATATTGGTTTATTTATCTCAATAAGGGATATTTCCTTTCAAAATTAGATATCTAATATTTGTTTTTTTTATTTAAAATTTATTACATAAGGAGATTTACAATGTTAGATTATTTTAGAGAATATTTCATTTTAAGATAATCTTTTTTTTTTTGTTAAACTTTTAAATAGTTTATCAAGATATCTACTTTAATTTCAAAGTAATTTGATTTATAATTTTTTAATAAAATCATATATTTTAAAATTACTTTGATACACCATTTCACTCAAATATCTTTTGTCTATGTTCCATGTAAAAAGATCCTAAAAACTTATAATCTTCCTCACGTAAGGGCAGGTTTTTTTGAAACTTGGTATAAAGGCCTGACAAATATTTTCTTAAAAACTATTTTTCTTTCTAAAACTTCTCACCTCTCTTGTTTATCAAAATTTTGAGAAAAGCTATCTTCCTTATAGCATCTTATAAATTAATTGTTATTGTTAAAACAAAAATTTTACGCAAGAAGTTACTTTTTTTCTTTGAAATTAATTTTTTACTCTTTCTTATCATTTAGTTTATTAATATATTCGAAATAACTATTTTTAAGAAAGAGTTTTTCTCACATTTTATTATTCTCTAAGGATGTTATTGTTAAATTTATTTTAAATTAAATCTTAACAATTTTTTAAAATGTTATAAATATATATAAAAGTTTAAAATAACTTTTTCATAAAATTCTTAAACCTAAAATTTTCCATAATTGAAGTTTTAAGGGGGGGAGTACTGGTAACTTAAAACTCCAAACTCTCTCTTGTGTTAAGATGAATTCAATTGAGCCCCTCACCCCTCATAACTTTCACTCATGGGAACCCAAAATTTTAAATCTCTTTCTCTTTCAAAGGGCTAAGAGAAAAGTGTCATTTGTAACTTAATAATTAAATTTTTTTTTTGTTTTGTCTTTTAGGGAGGGTGTATTCTTCTAGCTTTCTTTATAGTAGCCTTTAATTTTTAGAGGTATATATTGTTTATAAAATCTCTAAAAAGTATAAGAAGATATTCACTAACTTCATTTATATCAAAACAAATATATTTTTATTTTATTGTTTTATAGGATCTTTACATTGGCAATTCCTATAAACATTAACTAAAAAATATTATTAAAACTCAAAAAAACTATATATTTTTTGGTCAACCAAATATCTCATTTTCACTTCAATTTATCATTTCAAGTTAATGGAGGGGTATTTATAGTCGAAGAGTTTTTTCCGAGATGGAAACAATGGTGGTGTCCATTTTTTAGTTTCAAGACATTTTTCAATGATGTTTTTAAAAAAATTATTGTATCATGGATTGCACTCTCGGTTGAACTCGACACTCCTAGCATTGGTGCCCTTGTTTTGTTGGTTGTCCATTTTTTGGACCTTGTTATTTAGCCCATTGTGTCATACAGGTGGATACCACTACTTATGCTTGTGGAGTCAATTTGGACATCCCTTATAGTTTTTGTGGTTATTTATCCATCCTATCTTCACATTATTTTTGTGAGACACTTTGGTTCCAAGGGATTTTTCTAGTAAGAATTCTTTTTATGAGACACTTTGATTTCATGGTTCACGAGCACCAGTCTGGGAGTATGAATTATTTTTTGCAATAAGTCTCTATGTTTTTGAGACATCTAATGGGTCCATTGCAGGCTTCTTAATGGAATTTTTCCTAAAGAGGGGGTTGAAGAGGACATATTCCTTCCTCTCAATCCTCCATGCACATCTTCCTTATTCTTCTATTTTGGCAGGTGGTTTCCCCTTGAAATATTCTACCATTACCCTAATTTTGTTGTTTTTCCACAAGGTTTGGACCTAGTTATCAACCCATTATACTCATATAGGTGGAAACCACATACTCATGCTTGTGGAGTCATTTTTGGACTACCCATGCAATTTTTTGTGGTTCTATCTCCATCCTATCTTCACTTTGGATTTAGGGGACTTTTCTTTAAATATATTTATTCTTTTGATCACATGTTGTAAATGAGTATCTTATCAGGCCTTGATGTCAAGAATCGTCTTTCTGGCTATGCCATCTCTATTGTACATGAGTACCTTATCAGGCCTTCGTGTCGGGACTCATCTTATGTAGGTATGCCACATATTGTTTATTCCTTTTTCACTTACCCCTACTATCACTTAAGGGGGGGTGTTAAAGTATCTTGGTGCATAGAGTTTTTTCACCTCTCTCATTCTTCTTATTATTCTTAGAAGCACTTCATTCAACAACATATTCAGAGCGAGGACATACACTTGGAATATATTCCAACTAAGGCATAAATTGCAAATATCTTCACCAAGTCAATTTCTTCTCTATGTTACCTTCAGTTGTGAGAAAAACTTGGAGTATCACAACTGCATTGACAAAGAGGTCTTCCACCTCTCACAAATTATAAACGAGTGCCTCATCAGGTCTTCTTATAGGGAATCATCATTTCTTTGTATAATGGGACAATCTTCGCCATCCGAAGACAAACCTCATTCATACTTCTTTGCTTTTTATTGATGGCTTTTCCTACTGGGTTTTTACCATCACTTCAAAACAAATGGGTGATAGTTGGTTTTTCCCCATAGGGATTTTTTCCACCAACTATCCATGTTGTACATGAGTACCTAATCAGGCCTCATTGTTGGGACTCATTTGTAAATATCTCCCCTAGTATCACTTAAGGGGGTGTTAGAATAAGTGAATATTCTCTTAAGTTCACTAGGATACACACTTGAGTTTCCACTCCTCCATGTGTCAGGAGTACTCTCAGTGGTGTCTATTCTCTTAAGTTCACTAGGATACACACTTGAGTTTCCACTCCTCCATGTGTCACGAGTACTCTTAGTGGTGTCTTCATCAGGTTTGATGAGTTGTTGTAATCCAATGGACTCTCAATAATCAACTCTACTATTTATACAGAGTTGATCCTAGAGATAAATCAATTAGTTCCACTCTTCTCTTCATCTTTTGTGTAATACTTTGCATATCTATTATTGTGAAATTCTATCAATAGATATGGAATATTAAACTCTAAAAAAAGGAAACACAAAAATATTTTACCAAGTAGATTTAAATGTTTATATCTCTCCTTTAGAAGATCTTCAAATATATTGCACTAGCTAAGGTGTCTAGACATTACATGAAAATATAATGACATGATCCCATAAGAAACCAATTCCTCTCCTTACAAAATATAACTAAATAGACTTGGGTATTCTTTAAAATAAAGCTCATTAATATTTGACCTCATGAAATCAAGGATAATAGTGAACTTCATCACCACCGTGTCATGCATTTAGATGGGGTAGAAAGAGACTAGTTTGCCTAATTACCTATGTAGCTTAAACATGGCTTCTTTTTTACACTCAATACTTGGCACCAAGAAGGAAAAAAAAATAATATCAAAACATGGTGTTATGAATTCAAAAATTTTAAAAACTTTCCCTCTAAAACCTAGAAAATAAATTTCCTTTAATTTTACTCTTCAAACTACCAAGAAAATACTTTTGTGTCCTAATACAATAGATAGTTGGTAAAAGATTGTCCTCCTAATACAATAGATAGTTGGTAAAAGACCCTTGGGAAAAACCAACTATGAGAAGAAGAGAGGCATGTCTTCATATGGTGAATATTGTCCTCTTTAACAAGAAATAAAGATGAGTCCCAACAACTTGGCCTGATTAGGTACTCATTTACATAATATTGTTGGTGAAAAAATCCTTGTGGAGAAAACCAATAATGAGAGGCTTGTCTTTGTATGGTGAATATTGTCCTCTTTATACAAGAAATAAAGATGAGTCCCAACAACTTGGCATTATTAGGTACTCATTTACATAATATTTTTGGTGAAAAAACCCTTGTGGAAAAAACCAACAATGTGAGGCTTGTCTTCATATGGCGAATATTGTCCTATTTATACAAGAAATAAAGATGAGTCTCAACAACTTGGCCTGATTAGGTACTCATATACAATAAATGGTTAGTGAAAAAAAACTCTGTGGGGTAAAACCAACTATTAGAAGAAGAGAGGCTTGTCTTCATATGGTGAATATTGTCCTCATAAATCCAATCAATGCAGTTGTATAACTCCAAGATTATATCACAACTGAAGGTAATGTGGAGAAGGAAATGACTTGGTGAAGATATCTACAATTTGTACCTCAGTTGGAATATATTCCAAGTATATATCCCCATTCTAAATATGTTGCCATATGAAGTGCATTTGTATCTTAATTTGCTTGATGCACGGATGCTCAACTAGATTTTGTGTAATATGAATTGTGCTTTGATTGTCACACCAAAGAGTTATAGATTTTTTATAGGTGAAACCAAATTCTTTCATTATTTGACAAAGCCAAAGAGATTCCTGACTAGCTAACACTACTACCCTGTATTCTGCCTTTGTAGAAGATAATGCTACTACTTGTTGTTTCTTGCATAACCAGGCTATTGGTGAAGAACCAAGGCAAAAGACATAGCCTGAGGTTGAACATCTCTTCTATTGAACCTGCCCAATCTGAATATGTGTAGCCAATGATACTTTAACACCCCCCCTTAAGTGATAGTAGGGGTAAGTGAAAAAAGTAATAAACATTATGTGGCATACCCACATAAGATGAGTCCCAACACCAAGGCCTGATAAGGTACTCATGTACAAAAGAGATGGTATAGCCAAAAAAATGAGTCTCGAAAGCAAGGCCTGATAAGGTACTCATTTACAACATGTGATCAAAAGAATAAATATCACTAAAGAAAAGTCCCCTAAAACCAAAGTGTCTCACAAGGAGTGTGAAGATAGGAGGGAGAAAGAACCACAAAAATCTCAAGGGTAGTCCAAAAATGACTCCACAAGCATGAGTATGTGGTTTCCACCTATATGAACACAATGGGCTGATAACAAGGTCCAAAACTTGTGGACAACTAGCAAAACAAGGGAAATGGTAGAAAACCTCAAGGGGAAACCACCTGCCAGAATATAAGAATAAGGAAGATGTGCATGGAGGATTGAGAGGAAGGAAGATGTCCTCTTTAACCTACCCTTAGGAAAAATTCCATTAAGAATCCTACAATGGACCCATCAAATGTCTCAAAAAATTAGAGACTTGTTGTAGAAAAGAATTCATACTCCCATACTGGTGCTTGTGAACCATGAAACCAAAGTGTCTCATAAAAAGGAATGTCTTACTAAAAAAATCCCTTGAAACCAAAGTGTCTCACAAAAAGGAATGTGAAAATAGGATGGATAAAGAACCACAAAAACTGCAAGGGATGTCCAAATTGACTCCGCAAGCATAAGTAGTGGTATCCACCTATATGACACAATGTGGTGAATAACAAGGTCCAAAAAATGGACAACTAGCAAAACAAGGGCACCAATGCTGGGAGTGTCGGGTTCAACTGAGAATGCACTCCATGATACAATAATTTTCAATCTTAAAAACATCATTGAAAACTATCTTGAAACTAAAAATGGAAAACACCATTATTTCCATCTCGAAAATACCTTTTCGATGACTATAAATACCCCTATGATCAGGTGTTAGTGAGGCCTCCATTAACTTCAAAAGAGAAATTGAAGTGAAATGAGATATTTGGTTGACCAAAAATATATTTATTAATCTTATTTAGGTAATGTTTTTATGTTATAATAATTATTTTCTTTCAAACTAGAGAGTACCTTCTTAAAAGCCAAAAAAAGAAAAAGGTGAATTAAGAAGGAGAAAGTAAAAAGCAAGAAGAGGCAAAAAATGATATAGGTATATATTTTGTATACCAATGTAATGGAATTGCCACTAAAGATCCTATAAAACATTTTAAAATAAAATAAAAAAATATTTGTTTTGATATAAATGAGGGTGGGCATGAAGTTAGTGAATATCTTCTTATACCATATAGAGATTTTATAAACAATATATACCTCTAAAAATTAAAGGCTACTATAAAGAAATCTAGAAGAATACACCCTCCCTAAAAAAAGGAATTTTATTATTAGGTTACAAATGACGCTTTTCTCTTAGCCCTTTGAAAGAGAAAGAGATTTAAAATTTTGGGTTCCCATGAGTGAAAGTTATGAGGGGTGAGAGGTTCAATTGAATTCATCATTTTAACACAAGAGAAAAATTGAAGTTTTAATTAACCAATATATCCCCCCTTAGAACTTCAATTAATTGATTAATGCAATTGTTAAGGAAAAAATATGAAGCTTTTCAATATATAAAGCTCAATATACCCGCCCTAACGTGAGGGAAACTATAAGTATAATGAGGTTTTAATATTGTTCACTTTTAGAGATACCAAATCCTTTAGTTCCTCACAATACCCACCCTTACTTGAGGGAAACTTTAAGTATAGAGAACAATTTGTTGGCTTGAAATGTAGACATATCAACCAGATTAAATTTGGTGTTCTCAATACTTGCCCTTACGAGAGGGAAACTATTAGTGAGAGAGAGTCCCAAAATAAAGAGGAAGATTAAAAAATATTTGCCAGGCCTTTATACCAAGTACCTCCAAAAACTTGCCCTTACTTAAGGGAAACTATAAGTTTTTAATGGTTTTTGTACATGGAACGTAGCCAAAAATTTTGAGGAAGATAAGTTAAACCTTAGGTTTATGAATTCTTTAAGAGTAAAAAAAACTATAGAGATTCTCAAATAAAATTTAATTTTAATAACAAATATTAAGAGAATAATTATAGCACCCTTAGAGAAAAGAATTTGAAAAATCTCTATCTTAAAGAAAAAATAAATAAATAAGATTAGAGATTAATTAAAAAAACTAGAACTTCTTGTTAAGTTATTATTTAGATAAAATAATTAGAAGAAGATAGTTTTTGTTAATAATTGAGATAAACAAATTAGGTGTTAAATTTTAAATGGAGAGAGTATGCTAAAAAAATGGTATTAAGTATTACACCTCTATTAACTTGAAAACTTAAAAAAGACTTTGAGGAAAGAAACTATAAGTTATATGGGATTCTCAATAATGGGAAGAGATATTATATTTGTTTGATTTAAAATAATGCCCAAAAAATATTAAGTATTATTTAAGTTTTAAGGTGAATAATAAAAAATAATTATTAAGCTTTAAACTAAGCAATTTGTTCTAAGGTGGAGATTAAAACAATTTTAAATTATATATAGTGAAAAAAAGGAGATCACTAATAATTTGAATAACAATTGCAAAAAAAAAGGCAAAATTCTAATTAGTGAGTACAATTGATTATGAACTTAAAACTTAGTTTTAATGTAGAGATATTAAAACAAAATTTAAGACAATAAAATATGTGATCACTATAGAATTTGTATAAAATAAATTGCAATTAAAATAAATATGATTTAAAATTTAAACAAATTGCTATCACATTTAATTAAGGAAATTAATTTGAGATATTAATAAAAGTATATATAATATTAGATCTCTAACTTAGTGAATTTAAGAAATTCCTTAGATTATAGATTTATTATATAAGCAATATACCTATTTAAGAGGAAAAAATGGAGGCTAAAAGAAACACAAAGAGACACCCCCACAATGTGATAGGTGCAAGCAATGTGATAGGTGCAAGAAAGGCACCTTATCAACCCCCCAATATTTTATTAAAAATTAGAATATTGATTTCGAGGCCTGAGAAGGCCGGAATTAAAGAACGTAGCATTCTTGGAAGGCTACAGAAGATTTAAAAGAAATACAATATTAATAGCCTTAAAAAAATGAGAGAATGGGATCACCCTTTTTAAACCAAAAACCTTGCTCTATCAATGTCTAAAAAAGGAGGCGGAAGACGATGGAGAAAACTGAAGGAGAATGGACCAGGGCCCAAAAGCGAAGTTACTACATGGGTTTGTGTGCCCTGGTCATATTCCCAATTCACTGCTCTCTTGAAGACCGCAATCCCGAGCAAATTGGATTCAACTTTTGAAGAGATCGTTGTCGAAAGGACCTCTTTCACCCTACCAGTTCGTTGTCGAAACATCATAATGAAAAAGCCTTGTAGATGATAATGTTAAAAAAATAATTAACATTCCAGATTTTCGGTACAAAACGTTATGCTCAGAAGCAAAGGAATAGCATGCATAAATATTTAAAATAAAGGAAGCAATATCAAGGATAAATAATATATATATATATATATATAAATTAGTTTGGGAGTAGAGGGATGTGCCCAATGGGCGCTGTCTCCGGACGAACAGTGAAACCTGCACATAAATTTTAAAAGAAAAAATTATTTGATCCTTTGTAATGTGTCGTATGGGCAAATGGAAGAGTGTTGCCTTAGACGAACCAGCGAAACCTGCACAAAATGACTAGGGTGTTGTTGGATGAACAGTAAAACTTGCACAAAACTTTTAAAAGAAAAAATTATTTGATCCTTGGTAATGTGCCATATGGGCAGATGGACGAGCGTTGCCTCAGACTAATCAGCGAAACCTGCATAAAATTATTAAAAATATAGGGACCTCTGCGTTGTCCTCAGATGAACTAGTGAAACCTACACAAATCGGCTAAAAGGAGAGGGACCTCTACAGAATGTTGAAAACGAAAAAAACTTGTGACTCTTGTTATAATGAATAATTATTAGAGCAATATTATATGATAGAAAAACTTGTTCTAAAACTCTGCAGGGAGATGATATATATTGATCGACGAAGAGAGAGCGTCGGGTGAAATGCAACTCCAAGAGGAACAACAAGAAAGACGGCAAATGAGAGACGTTGGAATGGTGCCAAGGACCAAGGAGTCGTGGCCAGATAGAACGTCGAGTGCGCCAATTTCAAACTTGAATGAGGAGATCCGTTGTCCTTCAGGAGTGAATAAAAATCAAATCACTCTAAGAAAGCACTTTTAGTTAGAAATAAACGATATTTGTGCTATAAAATTAAGTGGAAATCAAATGATATTTCTAAATTGGTGGTCCAAAAAGTTTCAACTAAAATGAATATCGAATAGAGGAAAATAATAACAAAAATTAAGAGACTCTTTCTTTGAATATGGGTGAGAATAACACCTTCACATAGCATAAACCTTGTGTTTAAAGAAATAAAAGAGCTATATTAAAAAAAAAAAAATCCACAAACACGAATTCAACACAGATTTGAAGCAGAGAGCAATAGGCCTGAACATATCCAAGGAATTTGCTCCCTCTTTTTTGGGTATAAGCACCAAAAAGTTAGCATTTAGGGTCCTTAGCATCTGTTTGTTCTTTTGGGACTCATGGAACACCTACAAAAGATCAAATTTGATTAAATCCCAAAACTCCTGATAAAACTAAATCGCGAATCCATCTGGGCCTGGGGCTTTTCCTTTTTTCATATTGAATACAATATTTTCCAACTCCTCAAGGGAAATTGGACCCATCAAGTGCTAATTCATCTCTCTAGAAAAAATCATTGAAATACAATTTAGAATAAGCTTTTCATTCTCATCATCTGATAGGGAGTCCTCCTTGAAGAGAGGAAAAATACCTCTTAGTCTCTTATGAAATATCCCTGAAAGAAGAGAGCAGGGCACCCTGAGAATTCACAAGAGAAGTGATCAGGTTACCATTACGGTGAACCTTAACTGAGTTATAAAATAATGTTGTGTTCCTATCTCCTTCCTGAAGCCAATCTACTCAAGATTTTTGTTTCCAAAAAAATTCTTCCCTTAGTTCCCATTCAACAAGGTCTTTCGCAGCCTTAGATTCCTCAACAAGAAGCTCCTTCATGAATCCTTGATCTCTAATCTTCCTTGAAGCTTCTTCCATCCTCCTAAGAGCTGCTAGCTTAGCCAAGGAAAGATTCCCAAAATTCAGTCTATTCCATCTCTTCAATTTATGTTTTACAAATTGTAGTCGCTTCATAAAGGAATACATAGCGATGTCATGAGGAGGTTTGCCAGTGGTCCACCAGCCTCGCATGAAATCATGAAGCTTAAGATCATGGAGCCATATAAGTTGAAACTTAAAGGAGGGATTATTTGTTAGTCCTAAATACTAGAGATTTTTATAGGCCAATTATCAGATCCCCTCCCCTCTAGAATCATAGAACTAGCACTTATGTTATTACCTATCCAATAACTAGATATCAAAAACCTATCCAATCTCTCTGAGATGGAAGCTTCCCCACATATTATATTGTGCCAAGTAAAGATCCCATTATCTGGCTTGATGTCAACAAAGTTTCAGGCCTGGATATGAGCACTGAATATAGAATAAAAAAGCTCGAGACGGTCCACCCCACCATGTTTCTCCTCTAGAAAAGTGATAGAGTTGAAGTCTCCACCCAAAATCCATGGGTACTGGGGAACCAAACTTCTCACAAAGAAAATGTGCTCCCACAAATTCACTTTACCATTGTAATCAATAGGAGCATACACATTTGTAAGTAGGATGGTTTCACCAAATTCATTATCATGTCCGACCATTGAAATAGACCATCTGCTAGAAATCCAAGAAAGAGAGGATATCTTAACCAAATACCATAAACAAGTGACACCACTAGCATATCCACATGCACCAATACACTGGAATTACCCCCTTATCCACAACTTGGGAGCAATATTGAACATACTATCAATAGCTAATTTAGTCTCCTGAATAAACACCACATCCAGAGAATGCACACAAACCAAATCACGAATAGCATTTTGTCTAGGGATGTTGTTCAACCCCCTTACATTCCATGAGAGGATAATAATTTTTGGGGGTTATAAAAATGGGATTCCAATGTTCTCACAAATCCTGACTCCACAAAAGTCTCTCCCATTAACTTAATTTTATCCTAGTCCTTCTTCTGACCCACCTTCATATTCTTATCCGAAAAAAAAATTAATTATTTTTTGCTGCAATCCCAACACCATAGGAGTTTTGTAGTCCAAGGATGACTGCATCAGTGCCTGAGTAGGAGAGGGCATAACTAAATCTGTACCACTTTCCAAAATAGTTTCCCTTATAGGGCTAGACCCATCCATATCCCCTATACTTAGATCCAAAGCCCTTTGTTCTTCATTTAAACCCCCTAGATTTGATTCCTTAAGTTCCCCCTTAAGAAGAGACATTTGATTCGGCCTTGTTATATTTGCATCAGGTAGCAACGTTTTAGGTATCTCCATACACTGATAAAGATCATATAATATTTCAAAATGATTGAGTAGAGCATCTGGCTGGCTATCCTTAAGGTATTTTTTTGCCTTTCATCCTTTATTTCAGGATTTTACCGGAACAAAACCTTCCTTATCCCGTTCTCCTTCCTTTATTAGGGCTTTTCCTGTATCCAAAATTTATCTAGATCAAGAGGTCCCAGTATTTGAAGCCACAAGCGGGATAAAATTAGGGCATTTTATTTGCAGGTGGTCATATTCACGGTAAATCTGACAATGAAATGGAAGAGCTTCATAGTCAAGTTTTTGAACCCATGTAGTTGATCCAAATTGTATTTCAATAGAATCTAGAATAGGATTATTTAAGTCAATTTCAACACAAATACGAGCAAAAAAGATTATATTTTTATCCATTATCTATTGTGATGGTCCAACCGGATTCCCAAGCAGAAGGGCAATCTTATGCAATATATCAGTTCTCTAGAATTCCAATGGGATGGAAGCCGCACCCATACTGGAACCCGTGATGACCACTCCTCTGATGAGTTGAAACCCACAAGCCAGGGTTTAAGAAAGAGCCCCACTTGGTTATAGAAATAAGTACCCCATTTAAATGCTTTGTTACGATCTGCAATACAAGAGAAAACCACCATAAAATAGTTGTTCGCACTCAGCATCACCTCCACATCGCCTTTAGGATTCCAAGTCTTCCTGACCCAAGCCTCCACAAAGGGGAGAGAAATTTGGATGCCCAAAAATTTACCAATAAGGGCATGTTTGGTTAGATACTCCACATCTTTTGCCATCGATTATGGTTGAACCACTAGAACTGGCCTGGCTTCACATCGTTCCAAACATCCATTGTTCTTTAACAAGCGATTCCCGACATGCATTGGAAAATCCTATTCCTTCCAATCATTTTCAGATGAAAAAAAATCACGAGCATGCACTCTCTATGTCGAAATCGATGCCATCACGACATTACTCCAATTTTTCATACCTCCTCCGGAATCTACTACCATCCCCATAGAGCAGTTTTTCTTCACCAAACCCTAGAAGAGTAAAAAAATTTCATATAATAAATTATACATATTCATGAGATCACTTCATATTAAATAAAAATGTATGAGCACATTCTTCCATAATTGAGTTGATTGATTGGTTTTCTATAAAATAAGCTTAGATTGAAAAGGACTTGATTAGGTTTTCCTATTGAGTGTATTGAGTTAATTCTTCAAGATTTTTCTGTAATAAAGAGTTGTTGTGAAGATTTTTTTATAAGCATTGTTGCTGAAGTGAGTTGTTGTGAAAAGAACTTGAACTAGGGTTTGAAAATAACATGAGTATCATTGTTATGTGAGATTTGTTGTTGAGCATTGTTGGAAATATTTTTATTTGGTGTTTATATGCTTGGACTAGGGTTTGGGAGTAAGGGGTGTTTCATTGAGTGATTGGTTGAGTAGATTTGATTGAGCCTAGTCAAGTGGATGTGTGAAGTGACTATTCAAGTTCCATAAAACAAAATTTTCTATATTCTAATTTGAATTGAGAAAGTGATTGAGCATTGAGTGTAGAACATATTGAGTCTCTAACAATTCTCTTTATGTTTCTATGAGATTTGGACAAGTTATGTGTGGGCTTGTTGAGCATATTTGAGCAAGTTCTATATGGAATTCTTGAGTATATTTGAGAAATTTTTGTGTGGACTTGTTGAGAATATTTGAGCAAGTTCTGAGCAGACTTGTTGAGCAGATTTGAGTAAGTTCTGAGTGGACTTGTTGAGCATATTTGAGCAAGTTCTGTGTGGACTTGTTGAGCAGATTTGAGCAAGTTTTATGTGGACTTGTTAAGTGGATTTGAGCAAGTTCTGAGTGTACTTGTTGAGTATATTTGAGTAAGTTCTGTGTGGACTTGTTGAGCATAATTAAGCAAGTTCAGTGTGGACTTTTTGAGTAGATTGAGAAAGTTCTAGAGAGGACTTGTAGAGCATATTTGAGCAAGTTCTAGAGAGGACTTGTGGATAGATTAGTGTGAGCTTTTGAGGAAGCTTACAAAGCATATTTAAGACAAGTATTTGAGAATACTTGAGATCATAGTTGATTTATTTGTTCAAACCTTGAGTTAAGGTTTAGGGCAAATCCAACAGAGTTGAGACAAGCCTTGAGTTAAGGCTTCAAGACAGAGATCGAGGAAAAATTTGTGCTAGACCGAAGGACTGTATTTAGTGCATATTTGAGATAGATATTTGGAGGTGGTAGAGTAGAGAGGACAGTAGTCTCTAGTGGATAGAGGTACATCAGCTAGGGCAGTGAGGACATGTCTTCTATGTGGGGACAAGAGTCTTTAGTGGAGAGAGATCCACAAGCCAATGTAGTGAAGGTAGTAGTCTTCTAGAGGATCGCCATCTAGAGCAGAGGAGAAGGAGTTATATTATGGATAGATATCCATGAACTTTATTTAGGGGATCAACATCTCCTTTGGACAGAGGTCCATAAACATTTAAGAGAAAGGATTCCCAAGAGATTATTTGAAAAAAAATTATAAGAAATATTTTCTCCATGGAGGTAGCCATATTTGGGTGAACCATGTTAAATAGTGTCTCTATTGTGTGTGGTGATTTGTGCATTGCTTTGATTACTGATGTTGATATTTCTATCTATACATTACATAATATTGATTTGGAAAGAAAAGTAAAAAGTGGTCTTATACTATTCACCCCCCTCTCAATATAAGCTTGTGTTCTTCAGAGATATTTCTTGGAAAGAAACCACCAATAGCCTCAAGGATATATCTTTATTTCAATAAAATGTGCAATGCATAGATTCACCAGGTGTTACAAATATTCTAGTAGAGTGGAAACATCTTCTCCCAAGAAGTAAGGTAAATATTTGAGCATCGAGGTGATAATTGGGTCCCATGTGTTAGGTGGAACTAGAGGAATTAGGGTACCTTTGTCATTCCATACCAAACAAGTTCTAGGAGATTGATGAGTTATGGTTATCATATTACATTGTTGGTTCCTCCTTCTTTTCCTCTGATTTAGAGGTGGTACTAGTTCTTGTTCATTGGCTTTGGTGAAGACTCTAGTCACAAGCCTTCCACTCATATAATTTTGGGTCTTTCCTCTAGGAATGGAGTCTCCATGTGGGGATATTTTGCTTCAACAAGATGATGAGACAAATTCCCTCACCAAAATATTGGTTCATCTTGTGTCAAATAACTTCTGCAAAGTTTGTCTTTTAAATTGTATTCATCAAGTAGAGTCACTAGGTGAATTGTCCAACTACTTCTATTCAATATGAAAGGCTATGACATTCATTGGGGTCACAGTCAGACTTATTGGGTGGAATAAGCATATAAGCTCATCTCATTGAGTGTGCCAAAAAAACTATTATCATATTTTAATGCACTTTCCCTAGGGGGAAGTGGATGTGCCCATGCCTCACATAGAGAAAAAAAACAAGAAGTGTCATGGGTCAAAAGGGAAGGACCACTTATGGGGAAACCTTTGAAGTTTTTAATTGAGGTTGACTTCTCATCACGTTTTAACTCCTTGATGTATAGTGACCTCCATGAGATGATTCTAGTGGGAATAACGAATAATGAATTACAATGAAAGTAAAAAACTAATAAATTGAATTTTTTCTAAAAGTAAAGTCCTGAGATTTGGAGATGATGCACCAAATAATTAAAAAGACCCAATTTTTTAACTACAACAAGTGGCAATTGAACACTTGATTTATATCTAGTTAAAGCATTATTGACTATAAATTGAATTAGTTAATATTGGGTGAGACTAGTTTCTCAACCCATTAGACTTTCTAGGCAATTTCTTGATGTAATTTCATAAGAAAATAGGATATATTGATTTTTATCTCATGGAAAAAATGAGACATTATAAAATATAGTAAGAGAAATTAAAAACATGCTAAACTTGACAAGTAATGTACCTTAAGATATGGAGATAACCTCATTTCAAGGTGTTCATAGTGATGCCCTCTTACTTCCTTTCATAGTAGTATTAACCTCTTTTCCTTCCCACAAAAACTTATTTATATACTTTGTTTCTTCTTCTTTTCTCTTGTACCAATAAGATCTTTCTATTTATAATATTGTAGATTTAATTATGGCTTCCTCAATTATTGTGATGATAATAACCCTAAAATTAGGTTGTATCCTTCCATAGTGCCTTAGCCAACTCCTGTCACCATTATTACTAACAATACCACTTATTTCAAGGGATCTAAGATGATGAAGTTTGACCTTGAACATGATTTATTTCTCAAGACGTCATATAGTTACTATCCCTATGGAAATTTAGTGGTTGAATCAACTAATAAGAACATCACAAGGATATTAAATAGAATCATTTCTAAATTATAGAGGAATCAAAACAAAGCTACATAAAGCACTATGGGTAGATATGGTGACACCAAAAACATCTATAGGATCATCCTATTACAAACTAGTATATGAAAAATAAGTTATACTACCAATCAAACTTAGGCTCCCTTCCCACCAAATGTCATAGTGGCTTGAGCTAGAAGATACCAACGTCAAGCCCATGCAAGCAATACTAAATGTATTAGCATCCATATAATAAAAGAGAGAAAATGCCTTCAAGAGGATTTCTCAAAAAAAAGGCCAAAAAAATTGGTCTAATAAAGGAGCAATATAGGTGGAATATGGGGAAGAAGGCCTCATCCTCAAATGGGGAAAAGATTAATATAAAGTCAAAGCTCACTATAAGTTTGACTTTTTATAGCATAGACCTTACCAAATCATCAAAATTACAAGTCCAAATTCCCATAAAATCACCTTCATGGAAGGGGTAATGCTACCTATATTTATAAATAAGAAACACCTTAGCATAGTGTAACAAAAATTATAGCTAAAAGAATTCATATGTACATAGTATTGGCTATTAATATGAAAATTAATTTCCTTTTTACCTTTTTACTCATTTTATTACCCTTAAAAATAGCATTGTGTTGGGTTAAATAGGCCTATTTATGTACTTATAGAGGTATATTAATTTAATGTCTAAATAAATTTCTAATTCACTTGCAAAAGCAAGTGATTCACTTCTAAAAGTGAGACAAGTCCATGTGGATCATAATACAGGGCTGATTATTCCTTGATGGGTTGATTACCCCACCTAGGTAGCCTACACCCTAGAATGAGTAAAACTTGATAGGGATAGGGTAAGGCATGCCCTACCTAGGGTCTATAAATACCCCAAGAAGGGGATATAAGGCCCTATATTTACATTTTAAGTGCCAAAGAAAACTACACATACCCTCTAGAAAATTTCTCTCTTAGTTGATTGTACACACGTGTGACAAAAGTTGAAGAAGTTGTAGCCTATTTGAGGCTCCTCATTGGTAAGTGATTGAATCACTCAAAAATTAAATGAACAATTAAGAAAATTTTCACCAAATTCCTATCAATGAGTAAATCACCCATAAATACAAGTGAATCACTCATCCCTTTGAGAAAATTTTTCGATATACTAGCCCATCACTCTCCCCTAAAATTTAGTGAATTACATTATTTTTTGAGCAAATTGATTGTATTTTCAAGTAAATTTCTTCATTTTGTGAGCAAATCACTCTAGACATAAAAGGCCTCATTTTGCCCATTTTACCTAGTTTTTCACATTTTTGTCCTAGTTTTTACCTCTTTTTACCATGGAAACCTCATTTACCTCTACTAGTCCTTCACTACCAAAACCTCTAGTAGTTTATCTATAAACCACATCTATCACCCAATCCATCGCAGTTCCCCTTCCACTTGTAGCAGTCACCATAATAAAGGTTGGGCCTCCAAATGTGTTAAATCACGAAAAGACATAGGACCATTAAATGGAAAAAGAAAAAATAATAAAAAGGGTAAGATAAAAATGTGAGAAGTCGTATCCTCTAAAAGGCCCAAATATTCATTTAAAGACCCATACTTGAAAGTGGTCGAATAAAAATATGCTCACTCTACCAAAGAGGTTAGGAGGAAATCATTCATAAGATTCAACCTAAGCCCTTAAACCAATTACTAGAGCATTATCTAGGTGTGGACATATAGCTTGGTGATGAACCTAGTACCCTATGTGTTGGATTTTCCTAATATCATGGTAGAAATATATGATCCAACTTTTAAATCCTTCAAGATCCTACAATGGTCATAGAATTCCTTTGAAATAAGGACTATAGTTATAAGGAGTATTCTTAAGGTTAGTGATAACTTTGCTATACTAGTATCATGTAGTCCCAAAACCCAAAGGAACTACTACTATAGATATTTAAGAACCTATTGTTATAGCTTCCTAATCTCATACTTAAAGAAGTTCCACCTACCCTTATACTTTACCATCGCATTGGATTTGGATCATATAAAAGAGGATATAGAGATGATGTTATTAGGGATTGATGCTATCCTAGGGGAAAGTATGATAAGAGGGTTTATGAAGAGCACATAACTCTACTCCATGTAGTCTAAACTTATCATAAATGTTATTAGATGATTGACTATGCCCAATATATTTTAGATCAAATGGATATTCAACTATGAAAATTTGAGGATGATAGAAATCTACCTACACCTCTTACTTGATCTGTTAGAGTTAGAGTATATTACATCATTTGGATCATGTAAGTGTACCACCTTTGGTACACAGAGTATGATATTACTTTAGGGGTAAGTTAGCTAGTTACTTCAAGCAATGTAATAAATGCACAAGTGTCAATGTGCAAGGTGTACCCTTGTATAGCTAGGTAGAGTGTTGGCCAAGGAATCTATCTTCCTATATAAAGAGCCTCATAGTGATAGCTCATATCAATTTCATATCAAGCATATCAAGTGCATCATAGTAGAGTGTATTCAATAGTGGTAGAACTCCTATTTGGAGTGCAATATAGTTCTTTAGCTTATAGTAATGGAGTGACCATTACCTCCATATTCTATTATATTTTACTTTTAATTTATAGTATATTTCAGTCATATTGAAGAATTACTTTCTTTCATATTTTTTGCATTTATTAGGACCTATGATAGATCTCTCCCAATGCATATATCCTCAAAATATAACAATGGTATTAGATCCATAGTGAATCGAGATAGGATTGGGGAGAGTCACCATTGATACTATTGGTCTACATATTTGTAAATTGGATCTGTCATTGTGCATCGTTGCATGTAAATATTACCACTAGGAATCAATTGATAGAAAGAGCTACATTAGTCAATAGGATTAGATAGATTCATAGGAAATATTTAAAGGACTTAAATAAATCTCAGTTACAAAAAAATTGAGATTACATTTGGCTAGAGTCTTTTCGTAGAGTTGAAAAAAACTTATTAAGACTAGGACTCAACATTTATACCACTAGATTGACAAATCAACTAGTGAATATTATTATCTCCATAATTATAATTTCTTCAATCCCAATCTCTAACAACTTCCTATAGGAAAATGAGATTCAAAAAAATGTTGGGAAGCTTCCTACAAGAGAGTTAGGAATAATATCTTCTTAGAATCATTATAGCACTTGCAGTAGGAAAGAGAAGACTAAAATTTTCAAAGACCTCAAAAAAGGTCCCATTACAAGAGCTACAAATCCTGTAGATTACAAAAGTGAAGAAAAGGCCATAGTAGCCTTATAGCAGACTCAAGGAAGAAGAAACTCTAGAAGTCAATTCAAGGAGGAGATAGGAGATTTGTGATCTCCATTCAAGATCAATACCTATATATGGTAGAAGAAAATGCCATATAAGACTTGATCCAAAAGAAGATCATAGAAGCCTTAATTCTCAAGAAGATTTTAGAGAAGAGTTCCTAATTCAGAAAAAGACTCCAAAGAAGAGTTATTGAAGAGGAATCCAGAGAAGAGTCCATCAGAAATAGAAAATAGGATATTGGTGATATCCATTGAAGACTGTGATTTGCATATTAGCTAGAGTCTTTTCATAATACTGTGAAGAATAGGACTCAACATAGAACTTATACCACTAGTTTCAAGAATAACTAGTGAAGATTGAAAAGATCTGATAAAAGACCCCATTTAAAATAGTAGATAGAATATCTATTCCAGAAGAAGTTGAAGAGATCCATAGAAGATCTCATTGAATAACTTCAAATATTGGAAGATTAAAAAAGGACCAGCAAGGTCCCATTCCAGAATCCAAAAGCAATATATTTTAGAGAAGAATATCTCATCACCAACCCTTCCAAAAGTAAAAGGTTGAAGAAAATATCTCAATTGGAAGATCAAAGAAGCTTAAATATAGAAGACCTTAGAGATATCTCAAGGAAAAAGAAGGCTTGGAGAACCTTGTTGCAGAGCTCATAGAATAATCATCAAAAGAGTTCCTAGGAGAACTTGTTGGAGAATTCCACTACCAAGAAGAAGCTCCTGATAGTGAAGGACTTGGGAAAATTATCACCATATGACAACAAGCCCAAGAGAAGAAGAATTTTGCAAAGAGTGCCAAATATAGAAGAAGAATCTAGTGAAGACCTTAAGACATTCAAAATCTTTAGAATAAGAAGAATATATTGTTTGAAGTTATAATTCAACAAGAATATTGAAGGAATATTCAGACAAAATAAGCCTACCAAATAAAATATATTTGGAAATTACCTCTCATAGAAAGAAGTCACAATTCATAGATAAGAGTTCTCTGAATCTACAGTAGAAAAATAGAATATCATTGGAAGGATCAAGCCACAAAACCCTAGGTTCAAGTTAGAAGGTTTGATACCATAGTTTGGTGAAGCAAGAAGTTGTTTTAGGCAACCAACAAGAAGTTGCGAATTCATACACTACAAGGTAGCAACTTAGTGAATCAAAATACCAAGATCTACATCTACTAAAGAAGCCACTAAAAGGTAAGCAACTTGGGTGTAACTAATTTAACTTCAAAATAGGGTTCATTATCAAATTCCATTAAGCATCATATTTAGATTAGAGTTGCAAAGGAAAAGGGCCCATATTATAGTCTTCAAGAAAGTGCAAAAAGGAAAATTTATTTTAAGAAATATTTGCACATTAAATAGGATTTGCATATTTTTTAAAAGAAATAAAAATATCACCTATCTATTATCCATCCAGAAATCAAGAATACTACATCCTAAAATATTAATTGTAGTGAGAAATTATGGATATTTATTAAGGGTTCATTATAGATTACTCTTAAAAAGTTGCAAAGTATTATTAAGCACATTTAGAAATTACTTTGAGATTTTATTGGAGCAATAAGGTGAGATTATTGTTACCATTAAAGTGCATTATTAATCCATTAGCACTATACTAGTTGATCTTTAATTGGTTACTCTCAAAAGGGTTAGTTTGTATTTGTTGATTGTTAAATATCAAGGGCACAAAAACTAGCAAATTATCAAAGTATCTAGAAACACTATTTAGTGCATAAAATCTGCAACATTTCATGGCCCAAAGAAGCCACCAAAATGAGATCAAATTCCTCCAAGTAGTGGAGAAGAAAGCCACAATAAAAATCAGTAAAATAAGCTTCAAATCAAGACTTGGTGAGTCTCATATTCGAGGTGCACTAAGGACTATTTATAGAAAAAAAATTAGTGCAAAAAATACTTTTATAAAAGCTTCTAACTATGTGATTATTAGCTTGGGTTTATTACCAAAAGTAACCAAGCAAAGGATAGAGGTGTATAGCAAAGAAAAAAACCTCAAAATCTGCCATAGCCTAAAATAATATCGGCATTAAAACCAGCAAAAATAAGGTTGCAAAAGGAGGTGCAAAAAAGGTGTTGTATTTACAAATTCATTTACATCATCTTAAAACATACTAATCTATCCTACATAGGAAAAATTATGGGGTTTAAGTGCCACAAAGGCACATTCTTCACAAGGAGAAATCATCTCTAAGTGGTTGTGTAAGAGCATTCTTCAAGCAAGGTAAAAGAGCCTCTCAAAGAGCTCATATCATCCACGGTATTGGACAACCATATCAAGGTACCTGCAAGCAAACACAACATAACACAAGAAATGAGAAATATTGAGAAATAAAGCACAAAAGATGTTATACCAACTAGATGTACATCCACAAGGAGCACTCAAGGGTAATATTGGAGTATCTCAAAACTCCACCAAAGCATTGCCCATAGCAAATATTTTCTCACAATATTAGATCATAGAGCACTCAAAGGCAAAATTGAAGTATCTCAAAACTCCACCAAAGAATTTCCCATAGCAATTTTTTTCTCACAATATTAGATCATAGAGCACTCAAGGGCACTATCGGAGTATCTCAAAACTCCACCAAAGCATTACCCATATCAAAGTGTTGCTCATAGCCTTTAAAGAAATGCTCACTACTCCAGTTGGAACCAACTCACACCATGTACCATCAAAATCATACATTAAAGGAGAATTGTGCAACAATACATCGATTAAAGAATATTGTAAATAATATGTTAAGATATATTGAGAAGAAAATGCCCATGCAAAAAATAAGGTGACACTTGTCACCTTGAAGGAAACCCTAACATCTCCTACATGAGAGCTCACCCCTTGCACACTTGAAGGAAATTCCAAGAAGGCATTACACAGGATAATATTGGAAGAGAAGTGACACTTGTCATGAAGGAATATAAGTGCTCATACAAGACTAACACTCACCTTCCATTCAGTAAAAACAATCTGAGGGTCAACAAGGTTATATCTCTCTCATGTGTTAAATTGAAACTACCATGACACTTTTCACCCACTACAATATTATGTCCCTATTTGAGGTGCCAAATACCAAGGACAAGTGCATTCGTAGTAGCGCATTCATAGCATCCAAGGGAGTACAGTGTGGAGGAAGAAGTAAGAGCATTAGTCTCTTGGTCAAGCAAGAGTGGAGCACCCAATATTGTAATCAATGGAATTTTCCACCATCCACCATTGAAAGGAGGTCAAAGCAAGCATCAAGACTAGTATACATACATTGGATAATGTAAGGAAAATATAGTGTTCATATAGCAGATTTGCAATACTATAAAGGTAATACTTTACCTTAATTTATTTGCTTCCATTAATAGGGAGATATAATGTTATAATATAAGGTTGAAACTATTGGGAAATCAACCATATTTGAAATAAAAATTATAGCTTAATATTTGCAAATTAAAATATTGGAGAAATAAGGATTTCTACCTAGAAGAATTAAAATTCTATTATTACAAATATTATTGTTTTCTAATATTCCAAATTAGGGAGTTATAAGTAATACTACACCAAAGTAGGATATTGGAATTTAGAAACATTAAATATCAAAAGCTATAAAAGAGAGGTTCATTAAAGATTATCAAGGGTTGGAAATTAATTGGTATACTTGTCTCAAAACCACATTAAAGGGATAAAATAAATCCAAAAGTGTAATAAGGTGTAATAGGAGTAATAAGGTGTAATAGGAGTTGATTTTGTGCTATTCACAAAACTTTTCAAAATCAACCCAAAATTGAACTACTATTCTCAAAAGCATTTTATCAATCATTTAGAAAATTCAAAATCACTAGCGAGGCATAAGGCATTCTACAATACTTGATAATAATAACATTTCATCAAAATTTATTGAGTACTCAATCCATTTGGGAGTCAAGGTTTCTACAAAATATAAATTCTAAAAGGATTTTATTTAATCAAATTCACATCTCTTAACTAGGGAGATATAAGGAAGACTACAAAACCTAATATCTATAAAGGTTTTATCAAATCAAGCTCACATACTCTAAACTAGGGAGTCATAAGGTAGACTACTACAAAGGTTCTATTATACCACAATGGAAAGAAGAACATATTTTCACACAAAGAAACAAGAACAAGGCACACACACTACATCATGCCACAAATGCAAAAATAATCCAAGCATGGAAAATTCAACAAAGTAGAAGAATACATGGTACATTGACTCAGGAGCTAGTCATCACATGACTAGAAATTTACAATGGTTTGACTATCTTGAAATCACTAATGGTTACAGACTAAGAATTGCAGATAGCAAAACTTATCCTATACATAGATATGGATGTGTAACACCAAGCAAATCATTTCTAAACTTTCTACTACAAAAATTATTGTATGTTCTTGGATTAACATTCAATCTCATTTCAGTAAGCAAGTTAGTAGAAAGCAATTGGATAGTCAATTTCAGATATATGAATGAGATCAATACATGCCTTATCATGAACCAAAGTGAGATAGAAGCAACAGGATCAATCCATGGAAATACATATATCCTAGATTCAATGGAAATCTCACAAGATATTGTTGTATTTAAAAATGATACTAACTCATTTCTTGAGGAATAGGTTGAAGAAAATGAAGAACCAACACACCATAAAGGTAAGCATAGAAGAATCAAAATAAAAAATATGAGAGGTCAACAACACTATGCTCTACTTAGCCAACTAGAATTTGAAGAAGCAACAAAACCAAATGAGGATACTCACAAAGAAGAAAATAAAGGATGGATAGAAGAGAACGATATCACCGAGCAAGCCAAAGACCATTCTCAAGAAGAAGATCCATATTGAAGATTGAAATCTTTAATACCCAAATAATGTAATACATGAGGGTGTTAGAATTAGATTATATTACTTCATTTGGATCATGTAAATGTACCACCTTTGGTACATATTTAGAGTAGGATATCACTTTAAGGGGAAGTTATCTGGTTACTTTAAGAAATGTAATAAATACACAAGTGTCAATGTGCAAGTTGTGTGTAGGGTATCCCCTTGTACAACTAGGTAGAGTGTTGGCCAAGGAATTTATCTTCCTATATAAAGGGTATTATAGTGTTAGCTCATATAAATTCCATATTAAGCATATCAAGTGCATCATAGTAGAGTATAGTAGATAGTATTAGAACTCCTGAATAGAGTACAATGTAGTTCTTTAGATTATACTAATGGAGTGACCATTACCTCCATATTGCATTGTATTTTCACAACTTGTTTTTTATAGTATATTTCAGTCATATTGCAAAATTACTTTCTTTTATATTTTATGAATTTTATTAGGACATATGATAGATATCTCCCACTACATATATCCTCAAAAGCTAACATTATCTAATTTAATATATACCAAAATAAAATTTTGTTGGAAGTATATTATTATTTTGCCCTCTTGTAAATATTAGTTTGGTAAAATTATTTATAATGTATGTGTCAATATGAGAGAAAGAGAAAGGTGTCAAGAGAGGGAATGAAGAGTCACATTGATATGTGGCAAGATGAGAATTTGTCTTAATATTATGAATATGAAAGGATACATCTCTAAGCTATTAGAGGAGGGCAATAGTTAGAGTACTAAAAATTCATGTAAATTTATATATTGGAGATAAAGCTCCATGCCATATAATCAATATAATTCATTATTTTAATCCTTTAATATTGCATATTTGAGTTATGTTTGTGAGATATTATTTTTATTCCAATATTGAGATTCATTGTTATTTTTATTAGTGGAATATATTTGATTTTTTTCTCCTGGATAAAGCTTTTTGTGAGATAATCTACCTAGAAAGATAACAGTGGTATCAAAGCCATGGAGTGCTATGAAAAATCACTTCATAGTAGCAAGTGTGGAGATCAAAGCGCAAGCACAATTCAAAAACCTCAAGCAATTCAAAGTTACATACATTTCAAAAGGTATTCTAAAGTTAAATGCTTAATTAAATATTTTATTAAGTTTATAAAGGAGTTATAAGGTATGATAGAATAGTTAAAATATTTAATTCATTTATGGAGTGATAAGTATTTAGTTTTTGAGTTTTAATTTTTATGATATGGAGTAATAAGGATGTTTACTTAGTTAAAATTTTTATTATTATTTTTGGCAGGTAAAATTGCTTAAGTGCAGGGTTTAAATGGACCCCAAACCCAACTATATAAACTGGTAGCTAAAACAATAGCATAAGATGACAGAGGCCTGCACATTGGTCAACTACAACCTGAATGAAAAGTACCAAATAGTAGCAGATAAGGCTAAGTAGGCACCTAACATCATAAACTCAAAAATACAGCCTGAGTAATACCCATGCAGGGGTTGCTTAAGAGAAGTAACCACCTGTAAATTTTTTAAAGGAGCTATAACAAAACCCCACGTAAGGGATGCTCATAAAATATCAGTAAAAACTATAATAGATACCTAAACATGAAGAAACATAGTATTCAAAAAGGCCCACGCAGGAACAATAAAAAACTTAGAAATAATAATGGGAAGCCCTGGAGCTCAGGTTCCCAGTTATGACAATCTCTTCATACTGCTTGCCCTTTCACCAAAAGTTTTGTCACCTCAACCATCAGCTTAATAATAAATCTAAAATGGAGGTTACGCACAACAACATAACCATTATTCCATGAATTGACAAAGGCTTCAATGATATCTTGCTCAGCCCCTTTGAACTTGTTGAGGAAAGGAATCAGACCATGAGCTTCCATAAAGGTCTGAGATAGGGTATCAATCTGAAGTCTATATGGCTCAAGCATGGCCATGTTGGTAAGACTGAGGAAAATAAAGACCATAGAAACTAGACACTATGCTTCTTACTGCCTAGGACACACAATAGTGTATGAAACCATATGGAAATGGATTGACACAGACCAGGGTTGTAAATATAGAAATTTTTGGCACAATAAATGACCTTTTTGGAAGCTGAGTTGGAGTGATTGGTGGACCACATAGTAATTCTCCATAAACAATAGACACTATAAAATACAAACATGGCACAATATAGACTATGCAAAGGATAGGACTGAGATAAGCTTGGGAGTGCCAATTGATTGAAAAATGATTCTCAAAATTTATAAGATGCAAAAAAGAGGATCTCGAGACTTGATGCATATTGAAATTATTTTATAATATCTAATTACACTGCATAGACCTACTAAGGGACTTGACATGCTTGGAGAAGACCACCACGAGACAAACCCACTGATAGGGCCTACCTTGGGACATAACATACTTCACGAAAATGAAACAGGAGAACCAACCACCAATACTAATAGCAAGATTAAAAGTTATGTTAATAAAAAAACATCCACCATAAGAATTAGAACCAAATAAACAAATCATGTTGAAAAATCTAGAGTCATCATTGGAAAAGCTGACCCGCCAAAACTTGTGACCACATATTTCAAACAAAATCATTATTAGTAGAATTTAAAACTTCATAAGGAAAGCTTTCTTTCCAAATAGACAATGATTTATGGATAACTCCCCAATTGGCAAGAATATCTACAAGTCTGTTAGCTTTGTAGTACACATGATTGATAGAGATATCATTAAATTTTTTGGATAGCTTCTTATCTTCCTAAACAATGGTTTTGACATTCCAAGAGGACACCCTATTTTTTTTAGAGCATTTATAATATTCAAAGAATTTTCCTCAATAAAAAGGTTGACTTTATAATACTTGAGAAGATCTAGCCCTCTCCACAATGCACGACCTTCAACAAAATTATTAGTTTGACACCCCATATACTCATCATAAGCTATAATAACTTGACCAATGTGATATTTGATAAGACCATCTACACATGCATCCCCTGGATTTCCTTTGGATGCACCATAAAAATTAAGTTTTAGACACTCACTTGGGGGAGGAATCTAATGGACACCCACTCTGGAATGGGGGGCTGGAAAACTAGAACTGGAGTTGTAGGGAAATTTTAAGGAAGAGAACAAAATAGACTCCAATATAGAATTAGGAGATTTAAGGCAAGGGAATAGCCAGGAAATTTTGAGAGCAAAGGAAATAGATTTATTGGCAACAGAGATGGGATTCTTAGAGGAGGAATAAAAAACCCTAATATTTTTTTCAAACCATACTTACCATAAGATATGATGAAGGGTAACTTTCCATTAAAAATATAATCTGAGGTTTTTTAAAGGAGTTGGCCATTGGATGAAAAGAAGACTCAATAAATTAGGAGGAACCCATGAGATATGAAAAGTGGATATAAGGTGATCCAAATTTGTCTTGGAGAAAGAGCACTCCAGAAAGAGGTGATTGACAAATTTCCAAGAATTCATGCACAAATAGCATCTGTTAGGGACAATCATGCCCCTTTTCATAATATTATCAATCGTTAGAATTCTATTTTGGATGGTCAACTAGCTGAAATGAGCAACTTTTAGAATGAGATATTTAATCCACACTCTATCATAAGGTATTTGAACCACTTGATAATCAATAGTCAGACCATGAGCAAATTTAACTGTGAATAGCCCAGTATCTTTCTAAAAAGAGGAGTCATGGGAATTACCAGTTGGGATGACTATTGCATTTAGGATGGTTTTGAGAACTATTAAAGCATAAGATATATGGCCATTAGCATTTGGAATATGAAAATTTTTCCAATGCTTAGAATCAGATGAAATTTCAATGAAATATTCAACCTTGCTACCAATTAAAGTATCCAATAGAGGTTGTAAAACAACAATTTCATTATTCTCTAAAATTGGTTGATTAGAGATCCACATATTAGTCCAGAAGCTAATTTTACCGTGTGCCTCATTGCCACATTATCCCCTTATGAATTAGAGATCTTATTTGGTAAATTTATTTCCATAAAGTGGAACCCTCTCTGGGTATATCATCATCTATGAAACAATAATTTTGAAGATATTTTTTGTTTACAATTGAGACCCATTCAAGGTTACTGTTGGTGAAAAACTTCCATGCTTGCTTGGCTAACAAGGTTGCATTCATATTACAAACTCTTTAAAGCCCCAAGCCCCCATGACTTTTTGGGGAGCACACCTTGTCCTAATGGACCAGATGAAATATTTTTCTATCCTTGACACCTACCCATAGAAATATTTTTTAATTTGCTCAATTTTCATGTAGACAGCAACAGGAAATTTGAAGACAGACATGAAATAAATAGGAACACTTTGGATATAATCCATTTTCAGGGTGGCTTTGGCTGATTGAGAGAGGAGGGTCCCTTTCCAACCTGCAAGTTTTTTGTTAATCCTCTCAATAACGTTACTCCACATGGATTCCTTCAAAGCACTGGTGAAAAGAGGGAGGTCCAAATATTGGGTAGGCAACTGAGATATAACACATTGAAAGATGCATGCAATATTATCTTGTCTCTCTTGGGGAGATGAAGAAGATTTTTTTTTTAATATAATTTATTTTCTTCCCTGCAGCCTCCTTATAGGTATCAATAATACTCTTAATAGCTTTTACTTCCCACACAAAAGCATGAGTAGCAATGATGGTATCATCAACAAACTAATGGTGAGACAAGGCTCTTAAAATATTTATTATTTGATATATTAAAAGAGTTAGAATATTTATTTCCTGAAGTTTGGAGTGATAAGGAATTCAAATAGTTTGTTTGAAAGTTTTTAAAAAAAATTTAAGTTTAAATTTATTTAACACTTGAAGGAAAAATAGCTTATTAAAAATATATATAAAAGAAAAATGAAGGCAAGGACAATTATTTCAGAAATCCTTCAAAAATATACTTTGAAGTAGTTGTGATATTTGGTCTAGAGAACCAAAAATTTATGTAGACATAGCCGGTAAAAAATATTTTAAAAAAGGGGAAAACTACCTATAGAAGGAAGAACTCAGGCTGAGTAGAGAAGAAAATAAAAATAAAATAAAAAGGATATTGAAGAGAAGCAACACAATAAGCCATAACAAAAAAAGCTATATCAAATAGAGATTTGGCTCAAGAAGCCAAGAAGGTAAAGAAAGGTTCTATATTCTAATATTGAAGAGAGAAACAAATAAAATAGCTATTTGGCATTATTGAAAAGGAAAGAATAGTTATTTGGCTATATTACAAAGGAATAGAGAAAGATAAAATACATCAACCAGAGAAAGATAGATTAAAGTTATTGTAAAAGCATTATTATCTCAGGAAATATAAGCACTAGAGGGCACTATATTATTTAGTGAATCCAAAAAGCATTTGAGCGCTATACTATAGAAGATAAAGGAAAGATATTAAAGCATGAATAAGAGAAAAATATTGGAGCATCTAAAAAATAAATAAAAGCAATAGAATAAATGTTTAGAAGAAGAAGAAGTCTATTCAACCTTCTTAAAGAAAAGAAGATAAGTGGTTTATTTGACCATTAAAGCATAAAGTTAAGTTTATCAACTATATATAGTACACAAGCTCACAACAGAAGTTATATTCATAAAAATAAAGAAAGAGCTAGTGCAAGGCACATATTATTTAGCTTGAGCATCATTATTTGGACTAAGAATAATTATCTAGTGTAAGCATGGGCTAAGCATCATCTTTTTCCCTATGTAATATTCAACAGGTGTCAATGTGAGATCCACTCACTAGCAAGCTACCAGATGCAATAAAAAATAATAAGCTAACAATGGTTCAGTGTAGGGAGAAAATATCGATAGTAGTGAAAAGAAGGTAACAAAGATTTAGTGCAGAAAAGAGATAAGGCAACTAAATTTTAGTGTAGGAGGATCTACTAGAAGCAACAAAGACATAAGGCAACACAAGAAACAAAGTGGTCAACATTCAAGAGAATAGAGAAAAAATAGGTAACCAGAGCTTTGTTTTTCAATAAATAAATCAACAATAAGCAACAATGTCTACAGTGCTTCACAGAGAAATAAAAGTCTCTCTAAGGCTTCTCTAAGAATTCATAGAACTTCACAAAGAAATAGAAACAATCACAACATACAACAAATATTTAGACAAAGAAATTGGTGTAAGGAAAAGTGTTGATTGAAAGCAGTTACTGGACATGTGGAATAACATCAAAATATTTAATAGTAACATCCATATGTTACTTCTTTGAAACGTTTTTTAGTAGCCAACATTGCCAGGTATAAGTGCTCATTGTAGACACCCAATTTTGACACATTAGTTACAACTTCCCAATACTGGTCATAAACATTTCAAAACTTCCCAAAATCAGTTCTAAACTTCAAAAAACTTCAAATTTTTTATTCCTCATCAATTTGGGCATCAAATTTTACTTTTACCAAATTCACCACTCTAACCAAATTTGCCTGTGGTAAATTTGGTAAAACTTCAAAATCAACCTTTTTCAGCCAAAACCAAATTTTTACCAAATTTGCCACCCCTGTGGTGAATTTGGCTAGTGGTGAATTTGGTAAATTTTTCAAAATTCAAACCGAACAAAATCTAATCTGATTCCTTACCAAAAATTACCACTTAGAACCAAATTTTTCACACCTGTGGCGAATTTGGTATACAGTGGCAAATTTGATAAAATTATTGGAAATCTTCCACATGAACTAGTTAGGCATGAATTGAGCTTCTTTTCACCTCAATCATTGATATCACACGCTCCAAGAAGGTCTAATATGAATTGGAATGAATTGATCTTATCCTCTTATTCCCTCAAAGTCCCCTCCCAAATCCTATTTAAGGAGGTCATGGGGTAAGAATTTGGCAAGGAATTCTACTGTAGAAAAGCTCTGCCCATATTTTTATAGCATCTTTTCTCTATTCCAAGTTCTTATCAAATATTACCAAGTCTTCATCAAGCATTCGAGCATTCTTTGTGAGCATTGAGAGCAAGTCGAGCAAGCCAAGGAGGACTTGGGAACAAGGAGGTCACCATTGGAGGTAAGAAAGAGAGCTCTCCTAGATTCTTTTTGCTCTCCTCTTACCTTGGCTTCATAGCATTTTGTACTCTAGGCTGTAGACTTGCTAACTTGCCATATCTTGTTTATAAATTTCATCTTTTATGCTCTAGTTTCTCTTGCAAGGTTTTTAATCTTTCTCTGTGGGAGCCCCTAAATCTATTTTTGTAGCATCTTAATAGTGTTTTCATAGCCCTCTTATTAAATTATAAAATACTTATTATTATATCTGACATTTATTTGTAGGCTTATTTTAGTTTACATTTATCTTTTACAACATTTGTCTCTAATACTTTGTTTTGCAAGATTTTTATTATACTTCTTTTGCATATTTTAGGATAAAATCCTTACTAAATCTCTTGACTACAACTTTTATATCTTGACTACAATATACTAACCTATTTTATCTTCCTCCATGCCATTTTTATTTCATATATTAAGCATTTTTATATTCTATTTTTGTTAAGATCCCATCCTAACACTTAATGTAATAACTTTCATGATGTAATAATTCCTAAATAATGTGGGTAGTACCCATGATTAATATTTTGCAATATTCTAAGTTTTAGCTTATGTAGTGCCTATGAAAAATGGCACCCTTTTTATATAACACATGGCAGATAGGTTATGTAAGGTGGCCTTGTGCATGTAATTCGAGTGACATTGTGCATGTAATTTGAGTGGCACTATGCATGTAATTCGGGTGGCATTATAAATGTAATACAAGTGGAATTTTGCATGTAAGCCAACAATGGAAGAGAACTCTTTAAATACCCGAGAAGGCACCAATGTATTCATTTTTTTGCAAGTTAATGAAGTGTTGAAGGAGGTTTCCCCCTCGAAGAGGTTGCGATTCTATCTTATTGTGAGATTGTTCCTTTATGCAAATTTTTGTTATAATGTCTATTTTATTTTGAATGTTAATGTGATGTTTATGTGAGTTTATTTCCAAGAAATTGTGTGTGTGTTTATTTGAATTTAATTTTATAGTAGGATCATAACAAGTGGTATCAGAGTGCTTTATAGGGCCAAGTTTTGTTGTAACAATAATGATTCTTGCTTGTTAGGTATAATTCCCTATTATTTTTGTGTAAATGTTTTTTTACTATTATAAAAAAAAAAAACAATATTTTTTTAGTTGAGTAGGTAGAAATCTTGTGCCTGGTATTTTAAAATATCGTGAATGATATGTCATTATTGGATAATCTAGATAGCCCATACAATGTCTAGTGAAGTGAGGGGCGATCAAGCTCCAATACCTAGGCCTCAGACATAACTCACGCACGGACTTGAGCTCCCATGCATATTTAGGTGTATCGAGAGACCATTCTAGGTTTAACAAAATTTTATCCAGTAGGAAGCTTATCGGCCTTATATCATCCATAGTCCATGGGATATAACATCATGGATGATTACCCTCCCGTACTATTAGAGAGGTAGATAGCGTGCTCAAGGGTATGTGTGGAATCCTCCTTGGGTAGTGGCCTGAAATATTGGTCCGAGCACTATTGTTCATAACTACGGTATAATAGAGGGTCTATGGGTGCTACATACTCCCTTTCCTAGCATTCCTTAGTTTTGTTAAAACTCCAACCTACAACAAAATCACAAACCAAAACTCCATGTTCGTAAACCTGCATTCCAAATTCCCAAAAGTGAGCATATGAGAAAGAAATCCTCTACCAAAAAAAATTAGCATAAATTACATGAATTCGAGATAGAATATGAAGGTGATAGTTAAGTTGATAGTATGGAGAATAATAGCCAGATTTACAGTGGTAGTAATATTCAGGTCAGATAGGTCAACATAGTCAGGTCAAAAATTATAGTTTTTAGTGTCAAAACAGTAACCTACACAATACAGAGAATCTTCAGGATCGTGAGGTAAGCAGTGTCAGAGATACTATTAGTGCTGAGCCAAACATTGAGCGAGTGGCCAGAGACCAATTATAGGTAGTGCTCCAGTACCCAACTTTTGCACTATAGCTCAAAATCCAAAACTGTAAACATCGTTAGACTTGGTAAAATAGGAGTAAAAAAAAAAAGTTTGGGGTGCTAAAAAGTAGTTTTGTGAGATATAGCTCATTGTGACCACCTCTTCGAGCTGATCGTTTTGATATATAGCACCCAAGCACATTTTTGGACACTTACTAAAAATAGTAAGTCTTGAAACCCAATTCTATTTTTAGTAATTGGTCACAAAAGGTTCCAAAATGGCCCAGGGTACCCATGCACATCAAAAAGAGCTAGATCAGATGGACTCCTTAACAAAATCCATTGAGAATTTGAACTTGGCAATTTTATCCATAATGAAAGAGGTTCAAGGTCTTTATCTAGATCATGAGGCCACTAGCGCTCGCTTAGAAGAAACACTAATAGAAATGGGTAGTAATATATAGAAGGGACCACTCAAAACAGAACACAAGCTAAAATTTCTACAAGGAATGACCATGACCCATATTTTAAAATGCCAAAATTTGACTTCTCTATATTTAATAGGAAGGATGTTGATGGGTGGTTATGTAGGGTTGATCAATTCTTTAGACTTCATAATGTTTCCATTTATCACCGAGTTCAGATGGCTTCCTTCAATTTGGAATCTGAGGCTCTACACTAGTTCTAGTGGTTACGTAATTCCAACCCAAACCTCTCTTTGGAGGACTTTGAGTCCCAACTACTAACACAATTTGGGCCTAGTGAGTATGAGGACTTTACAAGGGCATTGACCAAAATGTAGCAAACATCCTTAGTCCATGACTACCAAACTCAATTTGAAAAATTGGCCAATAAGACAAGAGGATTGACGGAAGGGTTATTCATGAGTTGTTTTATTAGTGGGTTAAAAGGGGATCTCCAAGCTAAAGTAAATATGTTGAAACCATAGTCCATGATGGAAGCTATCAGTTTGGCCCGTTTGACCAAATCTAAACTCTCCAACCAAATGCTGCCACCGCGATTTCCTCAAAACTAACCTTCATTTTCTTCTCAAACCCAAAATTTAGTGGATAGTAAACCTGCTACACCCAAGCGACTGACTACAGAGGATATGGATGCATGTCGTGCCCAAGGATTATGTTATAATTATGATGAATTTTTTTTTTAAGGACATAAGTGTGCAAACAAAAAAACTATTCTTGATAGATGTTGAGGAGCCTGCTAACACTGACCAGAGTGATGAGGATGAGGACCCTCCTGAAACACCTTCACCACGGGAAGAAGATACACAGGGGTTTGAGATAGATATTTCAATCCATTCTCTTGCAGGCATTACTACTCCACAAACCATGAAAGTTGTGGGATTTTTCAAGGGCCAACACCTTACCATCCTTATTTATTGAGGAAGCACACACAACTTCATTGATACTTGAGTTGCTAAGTGAGAAAATTGCTATATCCATGATTGTAATTC
The DNA here is from genome assembly GCA_028583015.1 of Wollemia nobilis. Lineage (NCBI taxonomy): Eukaryota > Viridiplantae > Streptophyta > Pinopsida > Araucariales > Araucariaceae > Wollemia > Wollemia nobilis. The sequence continues at coordinate 8,616,626 of JAQPPZ010017092.1, forward strand.
ATTAGAAGTCATGGTATCCAATGGGGGAACATTACCTTGTAAATAAAAATGTCACAATGTCAAGATCAGGATAGGGGACTATGAACTCAAGCAGGACATGTTTACCCTCCAGTTGGGAGGATGTGATATGGTTTTGGGATCTCAATGGTTGAGTACGTTGGGCACTATCAGTTGGAAATTTGCAAAACTTTGGATGCAATTCTCCCAAAATGGATAGAAACACTTACTTAAGGGCTCCCCTGTAGGAACACCTCATATCATTAGTTCAAATCATATGGAAAAAGTGCTAAAGAAATAAAAATATGGGGTCATTGCACAACTCTTCTCCATCCAACCAACCACTTTGCTAATGGCTAAAATTCCATCAGACCTACAACTAGTTCTACACAAACATGATGTTGTCTTTACAAAACCAACTACACTACCATCGTGTCGCTCTTACGACCATGCTATCCCATTGCTCCCGAGTAGCGCACCACCAAATATCAGGCCATATAGGTACCCTCATGCCATGAAATCAGAACTAGAAAAATTGGTACAAGAATTACTCAAGGCTGGTGTCATCCAGCCTAGTACTAGCCCCTACTCCTTGCCTATACTACTTGTTCCCAAGAAATATGGCTCATGGTGCCTATGTATTGACTACCAGGAACTCAACAAGACTACATTCAAGGATAAATTTCCTATTCCAGTGGTTGATGAATTACTCGATGAACTACATGGGACCATGTATTTCATCAAGCTTGATCTCCACTCTAGGTACCATCAGATTCGGCTCAAGGATGAGGGCATCCCTAAAAATGCCTTTCGCACTCATGAAGGTCATTATGAATTCTTGGTAATGCCATTTGGTCTCACAAATGCTCCTTCTACATTCCAAAGTCTTATGAAAAATATATTTCGACCCTTTTTTGTGGAATTTCATCCTTGTGTTCTTCGATGACATCTTGATTTATAGCCACACATGGGAAGATCACCTCAATCATGTGGATCAAACTTTACAGTTGGTTGCAACCCATCACCTTTTTGCCAAAATGTCCAAGTGTTCCTTTGGTCTGACTGAAATATAGTATCTAGGACACATTGTCTCACATTATGGCAGTCAAGGTTGACCCTAAGAAGATTCAAGTAGTTCAAGAGTGGTCGAAACCTCACACCCTCAAGGGACTTCGAGGATTTTTGGGGCTTATAGGAGACTATCACAAATTTATCTATAATTATAGGAAAATAGCTGCCCCTCTCACCTCCATGTTGAAAAATATTCCTTCACTTGGATAGGGCCTACTGACCAAGCCTTCATTGAACTCAAGCATGCTATGACCACCACTCCCATTTTAGCCATGTTATATTTCTCTAAATCATTTTTCATTTAAAGTGATACTTCTAGTCATGGTATTGGGGCAGTGTTGATGCAATAAGAATGACCTATGGCTTTTACTAGCAAGGCACTCTCCGATCGTAATCTAGGGAAATCCACATATGCTAAGGAAATATTGGCCATATTGCATGCAATCACACATTGGTGACCTTACCTCGTTGGGTTTCACTTGTCCATAAAAACCGACCACCAAAGTCTCAAATATTTTTTGTAACAAAGAGTTGCCACACCTGACCAAAAAAATTGGGTGTTTAAACTCATGGGCTATGATTATGATATCACCTACAAAAATGGAAAGGAGAATATTATGTCTGATGCTCTTTCTCACCAAATGGAGACCATAAGTATGTTGTGTTCCATATCAGCACCACTTCCCCAATGGATTGATTCCTTACGTCAAGAAGCATGTTAGGATGCAGAATTGCAAGCTTTGATAGCCTTACTAATGTATGATCCATATTCTGCTCCAAGGTATAGTTGGAATGGTCATGATCTATGCTACCATCAATGCCTGGTGCTATAGGTTCAATCAACACTTCCTAAATTGGATGAAGAAGGCTCCATCTTAATTGAACCTGAGTAGTTGTTGGATCGTCAGAATCACACTCTTTGCAACCGTATAATTAGAGAGGTCCTTGTTCAGTTGCATGGGCTTCAACCTAAAAATGCTACATGGGAGTCTCTCCACCAACTCTAGCAATAGTTTCCTCATTTCATCTTTGAGGACAAAGCTTCTTCAAGGGTAAGGACATGTTAGGATCCCATCCTAATAACTTCCATGATGTAATAATTCCTAAAGAATATGGGTAGTACCCATGATTAATATTTTGTAATGTTCTAAGTTTTAGCTTATGTAGTGCCTATGACAAATGACACCCTTTTTATGTAACACATGGTAGATAGGTTATGTAAGGTGGCCTTGTGCATGTAATTCAAGTGGCATTGTGCATGTAATTCAAGTGGCACTATGCATGTAATTCGGGTGGCATTATGCATGTAATCCAGGTGGTTTTTTGCATGTAAGCCAACCATGGAAGGGAACTATTTAAATACCCGAGAAGGCACCAATGTATTCATATTTTTGCAAGTTAATGAAGTGTTGAAGGAGGTTGCCCCCTCGAAGAGGCCTGTGATTCTATCTTATTGTGAGATTGTTCCTTTATGCAAATTTCTATTATAATGTGTATTTTGTTCTAAATATTAATGTGATGTTTATGTGAGTTTATTTCCAAGCAATTGTGTGAGAGTGTGTTTATTTGAGTTTAATTTTATAGTAGGATCCTAACAATTTCCCCTTGTTCAAGCATTTCAATAACATTTCCTTCATTTCATGAACTCTATTTTTAAGTAAAATTTCTTATCATTTGAGTGCTAATTTGCTTTCATTAAGTTAAATTAGTTGTTTCTTACATTTCCTAATATTTAGCATTGGATTTTAGATCCTTAATACTTCTGTTAAATCAAATTTCAGTCCTATTTTCACATACTTGCATGTTGTCCATTTCTTTAAAGTTTTGAGCAATTTCTTGACATAGTTTATCAAATTCTCTGATTTACTACTGTAATTTGTTGATGTAATATTTTTGGAGGTTAGGTTGACCCTAATATAGCATTCCTTATCCTTATTATTGCATCCCACAACCCTTTACAACACTGATTTATCATATTTATAGACCCCTAGGGAGGTTATACTCTTTCCTCTGCTATTAAAATTTTAGTCCTTAAATTCTTTATTTTAGAGGTTTAATTCCCTAATTTTCTTGCATACAAACCTTCTAAAGTATAGTGGGATCCTTCCCTATCAATTTCAGCTAAAACCCTATTCAAATCAGTCCTAAATCTACCCTAAAATCTTAAAAATCTTTCTAAGGACCAAATTCGCCATCCCTATGGTGAATTTGGCAAAACCAAGTTTTAGAGGTTCAATCCTCTGATTTTGTTATCCACAGACCTTATAGATCACAGTAGGATCCTTCTCACCAAGTTTTAGCCCAAAAGCACAATCAGAACTTGCCAAAATCGACCTCGAAACCTCAAAAATCTTGCCTAGGACCAAATTCGCCACCCCTGTGGTGAATTTGGCAACCAAAGTAATAGAACCAAATTCACCACTCAGACCAAATTCGCTAGTGGTAAATTTGGTAGACCCAATGGTGAATTTGGAAATAAGCCAAATTCCACTCCAGGAGGTAAGCATAATCATTTTTTTATCAATAAGGGGTCTGATCAGCTGTTTAGACAAGTTTTTACCCTATCCAACCCTCAGACAGACCCCTTAAACCAAAAAATCTAATTTTTTAAGTTTTTGTGTAGGTTTTACCAAATTTGCCACCCCTATGGTGAATTTGGCATCAATGGCAAATTTGGCACTTTTTAATGGTGAATTTGGTAGACAGACTCTGAGAGAGGTAATCTAGCCACTTGGCCCATCCCTAGCTCAACAATTTGATTTTCTCTACATTCTATTTCTAATTTTCTATTGTTTTGAAACATAAATCACACCTATTTTGGGAAATTAAGGAATCCTAGTTAGAAAACCCAAATCATTTACAAAACCTTACAATTTCTTTACAAAATACTTTAGTTTCTTTACAAAACACTAAAATACTAATCAATCAAGGAACCCTAGGCTTAATTTTAGTATTTCCTTCATATTCAAGTACTTAGGAAAGAAATTAAAAAGCATATAGTTGCATTTAGGCTAGCTTGTTTGATTGCATCTCTCTTTGTTTACCTTAAAATCGAAATCTCCTTAGTCTAGTGCATTCAAAACTTGAAGTGCATATAGGTTAGATCTTGTTTGCTTGCATTTGTGTGATTTAAACTAAGCATTGCATTTTAGATGATTCTTGATGATTTAGGTTCAAATAACCGTTAAGGCTTGATAAAGAGTCAAGATTAATAGAGATCCAAAAATTTTAGGTGTTTGTCTTAATTGAACCCATAAACACCACAAAACAAGCATTACATCAACCTTCATACAACCATAGGAAAAAGCATAAAATTAGGGGTCTAGTTGTGTTGAGGATTTTCATATCCTTGGGATCTCCTTTGGAAAGAGATCCTCAAGTGGGGAAGCAGATATTCTAATGAATCTCCCCTATGCACACTTGACATTAATTAGATCTAAAGGGAAAATAACACGAGGTTTTCCCATCATCTACATAAATTGGTGAACCCGACGTGAACACTCCTTTTGCCTTAACAAAGATAAAAGTTTGTTGAACTTAAATAGACCATCTAATTTGTTTGCTTAGTTTACATCACATTAAATTAAGATAACAAGAACATAACCAATTGCTAATCCTACTAGGGGAAGGTTAATGACCCCTTGAGTAAACTGATGTACAAACCTTAGGGGAGCAATCTCCTTTGGTAAGTATATTATGGTGGATTAGTGGGAGTCATAAGGAGGGTTACTTATCTAGGTGACATAAGGATATCAAACATCTTCTCTTATTTGCTATAAGTACTCTAGAAATAAAAATTTAATAAATTAACCCCCTCTTTGAAGCTAAGTCTTCTAACCATGTCTCAACATCCTTATAACACCTAAAACAAGGGTGTACCTATTCCTTCATAGGAAGGATCATCCTCTCAAGGACAAATTGAACAAGAAGTAAACCCTTGGTCACAACAAGTACCAAGGGAACAATTAGTTGTTGAATAAATTCCTTATCAAACTATGGACCATATTTGATATTACATTAAAAGAAACAAAGACATCATTTTGGATGTTCTTAAAGAAGAACTTAGAGAACAAGTAGAAGTGGAATCCACCACAATGCATGAAAACATAGGTTATTCTAATGAACAATCAACAACTACTCAAATCAATGAAATTCAAAACACCTTGGCAAGTCTCAATGTGGCTACGACACAACCTACTGATTCTACAACACCTCCTACCTTGTCCATGGAAATGCCCACTTCAAGAAATCCTTTTTCAACTTTTCCTAGTGAAACAACTAATTCTACAAATCCCTTTTTCACTCTCAACATGGGACCTAGTCAAGTCCCTCACATCATAACTTCAAATAAAAATGCTTCAACTCTTACAAGTATACCTTTTATGATGCATACTTTCGCTCAATCACATACTCAACCTCCATCAAATGATATTCAAAATATCAATACCAAAATTTTAGACTTAGAAAAGAGAGATGCCAAGTTCGAAGAACTTGAGCATCAAATTGCCTCCCTTCAAGGGACATCTAAACTTAAATACTCTTTTGAAGAATTCTATAATGAACCTTTAGATCCTAAAATTCTTAACCACCCATTTCCAAAGAACTTTGAAACTCCCAAGTTTCAAATGTATAATGGAAAACAAGATCCCATCAACCATTTAAGGCTATTTCAAATAGCTTGTAGTGACATCAATCATGATGAAAAACTTCTCCTTAGGTTATTCCCTAAAAGCCTTAGTGGGTTAGCCTTAGAATGGTACTTTCAAATACCTCATCATTCCATTAAGAAATTCAAAGAACTTATGGAAGCCTTCATTAAACAATTTTTGATCTATATAGAAGATAAGGTTACCATAGATGACCTTTACCAACTTAAACAAGGTAAAAATGAGAAATTCTTAGATTTCTTGGCCAAATGGAGGGCTCTCATAGGAAGACTCCAATACATTCCTCCTCCTAAATAACTCTTACATATTTTCTTACGAAACCTCCATGAACAATTGTCATATCCCTTGGAGATGACAAACTTAACCTCTTTCGAGGAAGTCATCAACATGGCTAAAAGGGTAGAGGTCATCCTCATAAGATGAGGCCAACTCAACTATAACAAGAAAGAGGATGAAAAGCCCTCTAACAAGGGGCAATACAAAAATAAACATGTCGTAGGAGATGGTGTAACCGATTCTTGACAAAACAACAATGTAAACACTACTCAAAATGCTCCTCAAAAATTGGTTATCCAAAAGGAGGACAAACCTCAAAGGCAATATACCAATACGGGACAAAGTCAAACAACCATGCTAAAAATACTCCTCAAATCTAAACTAATAGAACTTTCACCCATTAGACCTTGGGACTTATCAAAAGGAGCACCCTTTTGGTATAGACAAGATATATACTATGACTATCACCAAATAGAAGGGCATACTACCAACAAGTGTAGAACCCTAAAGAACATTATTCAAGACCTCATTGAGGAAGGGAAAGTGATAATTAATAAACCAAAAAATCCTAACAAAGGTATGGGAATATTTCAAGACCCCCTACCAACACGTGATCAAAAATTAGCTAACTTTGTGGGTGCCATTCGCCTATCAAGATCTTCCCATACCATAACTAGACAACAAGAAAAGAATCAATCTTTGGATCAACCCCCAATGGTTGTTCTGAAAGTAAGAATCAACATTCCTAATAAATCACCCTTGGTGGTTACACCTTCTCAAAACACCTTGCATACATTCGATCTTCATCAACAATTAGAAGAAGTACCCACAAAGATCTCTCTTCTAGAACTCCTAAAAACATCACCCGCTCATAGGGAAATATTGTTGAAACTCTTAAGTGAACAAGAAGTCCCTCAAGACCTATCTCCAAATGACATCACCAACATGGTTGGGTTGACTGGAATTAATAATGCTATCTTAGCCTTTCATGAGGAAGACACTCCTCTCAAAACCATATCAAGGGATTCCCCCCTCTACATCATAACTCAAATAGGTGATAAATATATCAAGAGAGTCCTAGTAGACAACGGATCCACCTTGAACATTTGTAATATTAAATTCTTATAAAATTTTGACTTAACCAAAAATGATTTACAAAAATTAGACCTCATCATTAGGGCCTTCAATAATGAAGAACGAGAGGTGACATGCACCATTACTTTACCTATCAAAGTAGGGCCTCATGTCTTAAACACCCTCTTTTATGTCATATCATGTGATGTAACTTATAATATGCTTCTTGGAAGACCATGGATACATGCCATGAGGGTCATACCCTCTACCTTACATCAATGCCTTAAATATGAATATCAAGGAAGGGTCATCCACATTCCTAGAGACCTAGAACCTTTTACCATGTGCAATTCCATAGATTTACAAGAACTTAATCTCTGCCCTTCCATACAATCGGCTAAGTCAAATTATCAACCAAAAATGGATAAAGGAAAGGAAATATTAGAGGAACCTCTTATAGACTTAGAGGAAACTCCCTCAATCATCCCTTAGTACTAATCAAATTAACCATATTTGTCAAAAACCAGATCCTTTCATAGAACTAGTAAGCATGTTCCTTTCTCCTCAAGACATAGGTATGCCTAGTAGAAAGGGACTCAAAATCTAGATAGGGTCTTGTACTTTCATCCATGGAGGGACTACCTTTGATGAAAATATCCAAGGATGCAACCTTATGCCTAGTGAATGAACCTATGCTACATGTTACATGTCACCTACCTTTCCCATAGTTAAACAAATGCTTGTTAATATGGGTTATCAAGGTAAAGGTCTAGGTCATTATGAACAAGGTATTAAAGAACCTTTAGAAGCTATACCTTGGCCAGCATGATGTGGGATTGGATTTATCCCCAATAAAAATGAACCCTCTCCTCTATCTAGGAGAAGAGGACAAAGATGACTACTTTGGATCAATACATGGCTCTCAATGGGGTGAAGAGGATGAAGAAGAACTATGGTCACTCCTCAATCAAACCCCCATAAAACTATATGATTTGGGAGCATTAACATGTTAGAGTTAGTTCATCTAGAAGCCATCTCAATCAATGAAGATCTTGAAGAATCTTTAGACAATTGTCATATAGAAGAGTCTCTAGATCAGATCTTCAATTTAAACTCAGCCCAACCTTCTGACTTGGAATAAACATCTATAAATCCTCAAGAACTTAAAGAACTAGGGATTATAGATGCCCCTCTTCATTTTGAAGATGAGTCACAAGCTTTAATCGAAGAAACCATAGAAGTCAACATTGGAATAGATCAAGATCCATGCCTTATCAAACTAGGGAAAGTCCTAACCCAAGAAGAATGAATAGAATACACAAACCTATTAAAATAATTCTTTGACATATTCACTTGGGGATACGATGATATGCTAGGACTTGACCCCTCATTGGTAGTCCACCATCTAGTAGTACATCCTGATACCAAACCCATCAAACAAAAGTTAAGAAAAATACATCCAAGAGTCACCCTTCTAATAAAGGATGAACTTCAAAAACTACTAGATGTTGGCTTCATAAAGGCCATAGACTATTTGGATTGGATCTCCAACATCATTCCTATCACTAAGAAAGAAGGATCCATTCAAATTTATATCGACTTTAGAGACATAAACAATGCTTGTCCTAAAGATGATTTCCCCTTACCTAATATAGACATGATAGTCGACTTCACTGCAAGATCTGAAATGTTATCCTTAATGGATGGATTCTCAGGCTATAACCAAATCAATATCATAGAAGAAGATCAATCTAAAACAACTTTCACTACCCCATGGGGAACCTTCTACTATCAGGTCATGCCTTTTGGCCTTAAAAATGTAGGAGCAACTTATCAAAGAGCCATGACCTACATATTCCATGATCTCATGCATAAAATAGTGGAAGATTATGTGGATGACATCATAGGTCGATCTCAAAAAAGGAAAGACCATACTCAAGATCTTAGATGCATCTTCCAAAGACTATGAGACTATAAAGTCATAATAAAACCCCTAAAATATATTTTGGGGTAAAATCAGGAAAGATACTTGGATTCATCATATCTCATCATGGGATTGAAATTGATCCCTCCAAAATCATGACCATAACCAACATGCCACCACCCAAAAATCTAACTAAGTTACAAAGCCTTCAAGGAAAATTGTAGGCTATACGTAGATTCATATCACAACTTGCAGACAAGTGTCAACCTTTCTCCAAATTATTGAAGAAAGGAGCCAAATTTGAATGGGATGAAGGATGCCAAGAAGCCTTTGAAGCCCTAAAAACTTATCTCTTAACACCACCTATCTTGGTGCCACCAAACTTAAATCAACCATTATTGCTATACATAGCCGCTACTGAACATGCCTTAGGAGCTCTATTAGCCCAATACGATGAACAACATAGAGAAAGGGCAATCTACTATATTAGTAGGACCTTAGTGAATTATGAAACTCACTACACACCATTAGAGAAGATCTGCCTAGCAGTCATCTTCTCATCTCTTAAACTAAGACATTACATGCTCAATCAGAAGACTTACATCTTAGCAAGGGTAGATCCACTACATTACCTCATATCAAAACCTTATCTATCAGGTAGAACTACCAAATGGGTCATAGCCCTCAGTGAATTTGACATAGAATTCATAAACCAAAAGTTGCTAAAAGGACAAGTTATAGCAGATCAACTTGTCATAGCTCCTTTAGAATCAGAACATCCTATAAACATCTCTTTTCCTGATGAGATGGTCTCATCAATAGAAGTCCAAGAACCCAAAACATGGGTCTTGTACTTTGATGGAGTGAGATGTGCAAAAGGTGTAGGGGTAGGAATTATCCTAGTCACCCCACAATAATAACTCATCCCACTATCATTTAAACTTCACTTTTCCTGCACTAACAACACAATAGAATATGAAGCACTTATTTTAGGTCTTAGGGCCGCAACAAAACTAAATATAAAAAATATAATAGTATATGGTGATTCACAACTAGTGATCAACCAAGTGAATGATACCTATCAAACCAAATATGAAAAGCTAAAACCATACAAAGATATTGTAGACTTATTAAAAACTCATTCAACCAAATAAACATAGAAGCCATACCACATTCTAGCAATCACCATGTTGATGCTATGGCAATAGCTGCATCTCTCATCCCTTTAGAATTGGAATATGAAGAAGTTACTATTATCATAAGGTCAATCAATGAACCTTCTATAATAGAATCATGCTTACTACCTCTTAACATATGTAACATCGAAACATCTATACCTCAAGCACCTTGGTACCAAGATATTTTCAATTTTCTCAAGGAAGGAACATTCCCTGAAGGATTTAACTCTCAAAAGCATAGATAATTTAGGCTGAAAGCTTGTAAATATGTCATCATTGGAGATATTCTATATCTAAGTTCCTTTGAAGGTATACTCCTTAGATGTGTAAAACTCTCATAAAAGAAGCCCATGATGGATCATGTGGTGGTCACTTTAGTGGACTAGCTGTAGCCAAAAAGCTCCTTAGGATGGGCTATTACTAGCCCTCCATGGAAAAGGATACTCATAACTATGTCAAGAAATGTGACAAATATCAATGACATGATAATCTTGTTCATGCTCCATCTCAAGAACTTCAGCCTATCACATCTCCTTGGCCTTTCTCCTCTTGGGGATTGGATATCATAGGTAAAATAAACCCTCAATCATCCGATGGACATAAATTCATTATTACAGCTATAAAATATTTCACTAAGTGGGTTGAGGCAATGCCTCTATCCTCTACCACAAGCATCCAAGTATCAAAATTTATCCTAAATCAAATCATTAGCCGATATGGTATCCCTTCAACCATAATCGTAGACAATGGTACCCCTTTTAAAAATAAATAGGTCACAAAAATGTGCACCAAATATAAAATTCAATAGAAATGGTCTACACCTTACTACCCGTAAGGAAATGGACAAGTTGAGTCCTCCAATAAAATGTTAATCAAAATCCTTAAGAAGCTAGTCAACAAAAATGGTCGAGACTGGCACTTACAACTTTATCCTACCTTATGGGCATATCGTACAAGTGTGCGTACTCCCACTAGGGCAATGCCATATGCGTTAGTTTATGGTACCGAGGTAGTCTTTCCCTTCAAACTTGAAATCCCCTCTTTAAGAGTCTTATTGCAAGATTCTTCGATAGGAGATGAATACCGCTCAAGTCGCTTACAACAACTAGAACTCTTAGAAGAAAAATGCATCAATGCCTTAGAACACCTCAGAATATACCATAATAGACTTTGACATGCTTACAACAAGAAAGTACATCATAGATATTTTGAAGTTGGGGACTTAGTCCTCAAAGAAAATCAAAAGAACACTAACACCGAGGTTGATCTTAAAGGAAAATTTGAGCCTAATTGGTTAGGACCCTTTATTATCACAACCAAATTTGGATCAGGAGCCTACCACCTAGCCACATTGGATGGCCAAGAACACAAAGAACCAATTAACATCATTCATCTTAAATGATATTATGCATAAAACACATCGAGTCATTTGCTTGCTCATTTGATTGATACATAGCAAAAACCACCATATAATCATACACACTTCACCCCTTGCATGCTTACCTCATTTGCTTGATCATACCATCAAGTCAGGAGGGTTTACTATGATGCAAAGGCCAATCCTTATTATAAATACATCTGCATTGCATCCACCTAGGCTAACTAATATGTTGAGTAAACTCTCTCAGTCCAAAAATCTTATCCTCTAAAATCTTCCTCTACATCCCGCTTCACTACTATCATCCTTCTTCTCTTCTTCTCCCTCTCTTGGGTTAAGTGATGTATGATGTGATCATCCATAGCCCTGATGACCCGACCTTTTCCCTTTCTTCTATCCCAATATTGGGGGCAATCAACAAATAAATGACAATCAAATCTTCATCTATCTCACTTCTTCTATCTCTTAAAACAAACATTACATACAACTTACTTTCTTCTATCTTACACACAAGTCATATCATTAATTTCAACAACATTCTACAACATTATCAACAATACATATCTACAATATCTCTCAACAAAATAATTTTATGTTCTATCAACATTCATGATTATTCTATAGACTCCTCAAAGACACCTCTTTCTCTTCTATAATACAAAATGATGTATTGTATAAGAGAATTTAAGAGTAATCTATCGAATGTGTCATGACATCTATTCATCACATTCTTCACATATAACTCATCTGATAGTCCATTCAGGGATGAGAAATCACATTCAACCAATTTCTCATAAATTCATAATCATTTGTGAATTCTACTAGTTACTAGTTGAATGGGGTTCTCTTCCTTGATTGGCCTATCATTCGAGTTCACAAAATCATACCTAATATATCATCATCTGCTTACTCATTCGGTTAGTCACAAGGGTCAAGAGTTACCTTAATCATCCATTCTCCTATGGATTAACAATTACTTGTCAAATTTATATGGGAATGAATGATTAAGGGTACTCTTTCCATTCAACATACCATTCTCAGTATGCAATCAAACATGAATCAAATTCTCTCATGCTATCTTTCCAATAATTCATAGGAATCATAAGGTTCCCTTGATCCAATGATGCATAAGTTTGCAACTTCCCCACAAATCTCATTAGGCAATGGATCAATGTTACCTTTACTTCCTCTCTGATTTATTATGTCAGCATGCTATCACATTTTTACAAATCTCAATGATTACCTTCGATAATCCATGAGGTTGTCGAAGACTTTATTGATCCAATATCTTGTAGACCTACAATCATTTGTATATCTCACCAGGCACTAGATCAATATTGTCCTCGTATCCTCCTAGTTCATATCATTGGCACTCTATCAAATGAAATCAAGTCTCTCATAGACTATTGTTTAAAAGGGTCTATCAAACTATGAGGCCCTATAGATCCAATGCCTTGTGAGCATGCAATCACTTGTATGCTTCACCAGATACTAGATCTATATTATCCTCATAGCTTCTTGAGCCTCTACAATAATAGAACATCCATGAATCATACTCTCACCATCAGCTATTTGCCTAATAATACTACTGGATCAATAGAGTTCTATTTCCAGTTAACTATATTATGCAAATATGCAATAAAGCATCAAAAGACTCAAAAATTATCACCTATCAAACTGGATATTCTCTATCTATTCACATGAAATAGATAGAGAACTTCCTCCCTCTTGATAGGTGATAATAACTTATCAATTCTTCCTTCCTTCAAAACTAAAACATCCTGGCTGACTTATAGACTCTTCAAGAACATTAGGGTTTGATAATCAACACTTTACATACCCATAATCATTTATGACTATGTCAAGCAGTCGATTATCAAATCCCTGTGCATCCTAACAACCTATAAGCTAGCATGGATGTCATCTATTCATTCATACAAATAAGATCCTTCGAACTCAAGGTAATGTTGTCATATGGACCTCCTAGATAAGGGGATTTATTTTTCCCATGTTCTGCGCATATACATTTCTTTGTACACATTCCAGGCATGGGAGAAGGGCTTCTTCTTCTCTTGGATCATCCATATGGGAGTGTTACCCTTAATTTGAAATATTTTGTCTACAATTACAAAATCCATGAATATTTCAACACATCAGATGGGGCAACGAGTATCAAGCCCAATTCCTCATGTACATGTAAATATTTGCATATGTATTAGGTAACAAACTTGTATACTCTTGTTACCCTTTCTCATATGTTAAGAAATTTAGTAATGCTAAATATTTCTCCTTAAAAGCAATTTTACTTTTAGACAAGTGAAAGAACAATACAAAATCATTCTACAAGCCTTTTGAAAAATTTTACAACCATTTCAAGATTTATTGTAATTCACTACAATAGAAATCAACATCACACTTCTCAAATAGCAATCAAAATAGTACTTTGCAAAAACATTTACAAATATTACTTCATTCCTATACAAAAATACTTACAAAATTCAAAATATCTACTTTGCAAAAACATTCACAAAATATTCTATATCAATCACATAAACATTTCACTATGTTGCAAATCATAAAAGCATTCCATTATCTTACAAAACATGTTTCAAATATCATTCTATTACTTTACAAAAATATTTGTAAAATCATTCTCCATCACTTTGCAAAAATATTTGCAAAGAATACTAATACAATCATGAAGGCATTCTCATCATTACTTTGCAAAACACTTGCAAATATCTCCATAAATTTGCAAGACATTGCAAAAATCATACAAGCAAAACATCTCACAATCATTGCAATCAACATCAAAAGCATTCATATCAAAGCTTTGCAAAAGGCTTGTAGAACAAAATCTTATCTATGCAATCAAATGTTTCATAAAGAATGGCATTTGAACATTGATAAGAATCTATCAATATAAATCTTATCTACATAGTCAAATATTTCATAAAGAATGGCATTTGAACATTGATAAGAATCTATCAAAATATTTCATCTACGCAACTAAGTATTTCATAGAGAATGACACTTAGACATTGATGAAAATCAAACTATCTTTCATCTACGCAACTAAGTATTTCATAAAGAATGACACTTAGAAATTGATGAAAATCAAACTATCTTTCATCTACACAACTAAGTGTTTCATAGAGAATGGCACTTAGACATTGATGAAAATAAAACTATCTTTCATCTACGTAGCTAAGTGTTTCATAGAGAATGGCACTTAGACATTGATGAAAATCAAACTATATTTCATCTACGCAACTAAGTGTTTCATAGAGAATGGCACTTAGACATTGATGAAAATCAAACTATCTTTCATCTACGCAGCTAAGTGTTTCATAAAGAATGGCACTTAGACATTGATGAAAATCAAACTATCTTTCATCTACATAGCTAAGTGTTTCATAGAGAATGGCACTTAGACATTGATGAAAATCAAACTATATTTCATCTATGCAACTAAGTGTTTCATAGAGAATGATACTTAGACATTGATGAAAATCAAACTATCTTTCATCTACATAGCTAAGTATTTCATAGAGAATGGCACTTAGACATTGATGAAAATCAAACTATTTTTCATCTACGTAACTAAGTGTTTCATAGAGAATGGCACTTAGACATTGATGAAAATCAACTATATTTCATCTACGTAGCTAAGTGTTTCATAGAGAATGGCACTTAAACATTGATGAAAATAAAATAATATCATCTACGCAATTAAGTGTTTCATAGAGAATGGTACTTAAACATTGATGAAGAGCAAACACCTTATCTATGCAGTCAAATGTTTCATAGAGAATGGCATTTGAACATTGATAAGGAAAAACAATATATATCATTTCATGTAAATAATATAAGTACCTCATCTACGTAGTCAAATGTTTCATAGAGAATGGCATTTGAACATTGATGAGAAGAAAACATATTATATTTCATTGTATATACTATAGGTACCTCATCTATGCAATTAAGTGTTTCATAGAGTATGGCACTTAAACATTGATGAGAGAAAAATATTTTCAAAACAATATACTTCATTGTACATATTATAGGTACCTCATTATGTCTTAAATGATATCATGAATATGGCATCATAGGCCACCATTTAAACATAATGAGATCATATTCCCACCTATGGGAACAATAAAAAAATTTACCTCTAAAATGAGTGTTCTCCTATATCAGGTCTAGAGACCTCACATACAGATATTTTAGTACTTCTCACAATTGGGGCATCTCCCCTCATCCATATCATTTCTAAAATCTAAAAATAATTATATCAAAGCTAATTGGAGTTGATAAGAAATGTACCTACTCTATAATATATGACCTCATAGTATTCATCACTGTCCTAAAAGCTGCAAGCTCACACTCAAGTGGTCTTGTAATGATAGACACTACAGTACTATCCAAGTCCTACCCAGCTACAACTCGAGCCTCATATCTCTCTCTCTCATAACTCTCTCTATATTGGATCTAAGACTAGAAATAATCACCTGATCAGTGGCCTGCTTCTCCATGATCCAATCTAAGTATGACTAAATCCTAGAAATGGTTCTTCCACTATTTTTCTATGCTTGGGCCATCTCATCCCTATGCTAAGCCAACTCATCTCCAAATTTGGTATCCTCCTTCATTCATAAAACCTATAAAGCTGCTAACTAGCTCCTCACCTCCTCCAAAGTGTGATAGATTACCCTAAAATCTACCAGCATATCCTCCATAGCTATCATACTAAGACCCGCACATCTGCTAAGATCCAACCATGCTCCACAAAAATCCTACTTGACTCCACTTGGACTCGATGTCCCTCCACCAACTGGATCATACAAGAGTGGGATAGTAGTCAATGAAGCAACATCTAAAGGAGTTGATCTCCTCATCCTTCATCTGGCCATCATCCTTCACCATATATCTCTCCTGGAATGATGCCTATCCACTTGCAAGGCACTCAACATATCCTAAAATATCTACCTTTGGTCCCTTGGTGGTGGACCCATAGTTAATTGATAAGGTCTAAAATATTTGTACCAAGCACCATAGTCTTATGTCACCCCCACACCATACAATATAGGAGTCAGGACCATGGGATCATCCTCATCATCCTCCAGGTGGGTAAGAGGATCCATGGGATCCCATCAGATCTCATGATACACTCATTGTATCCAAACCTCACTGTGTACCTCTCTAAAATAATGAGTCACTCAATCATATAGGTACAACTCATAAGCCTTATTCCCATAATATAGCCACCAAAGCCATATCACTCTAGCTAGCTCCTTCTGATCCTCAGACCATACATATACATCTCTCCATGGCTACCATGTGATGTGTGCCACCCACATATCATCAATAAGATACCTCACCCAGGTCAGATTATAAGATGAGGGATGAATACATCTATCCCATCTATAAACCATAGGTCTCTCATGGTCAATCCCCCTCATCACCACTATGGGTCATCGAATAGCTATATGCTCCCATGCCCAAAATTGGAGTAAAGTGTAGCAAGTCAGACTCTAACCCTATCTGTAGACCACCCTGTACAAAGTATGATATAGTCTAGCTAAGATGGCTAGGGCCCAAGCATAAACTATCTGACTATCCCTCAACCCTACTATAATCCATCCCCATCCCCATGGCATGAAACTCCTACTGGTATCACTCATCATCAGTCCAGATACCACCACAACCAAAAGTGTAGTACTTCGATCAATGTGCCCTCCAATGTAAGCATCATTGATCCTCAACCCCTTCCTCATCCCTAAAAAGTTACCATCCTCTAAAAAGGCTAGCTTCCCAATAATAATATTCATCCCCAAACAAATAGGTACACCTTAGACTGGCACCTTGAGGATGTGCCATACATCCTCCAAAGTAATAGTCATCTCACCCATCGACAATCTAAAGGTGTTGGTGGATGGATACCACCTCTCCACAAGGGCTATCAGTAATGAGTGATCAAACTCTAACTTAGGCATATAGGCAACATAGTATAGCCCTATCACCGATAAGAGCACCACATCCTCAACATTTTTCTCACCCTCTAGGATGCTCCCCAAGCATTTAGGATGATGCTCCCTGCTCGTCAAAACCTTTATCACCTACCAAAAATCCATCCAAAATAATGAGTTAGAAAGCTCATCAAATCATCTCAAAATTTCACAAAAATACTACCATTAGATAGCCCTCGAAAAGAGATTTTTGGCAAGTATAAATATGCCTATATTTGCACACATATCAAAGTCAAAAAATGCAAAGCAAAATTGGTTGTCCTTAACCAAATTCACCACTAGGACCAAAATCACTAGTGGCACCTCTACCAAATTCACCACAAGTTTCAAAAAAATGAATAAAAATACCCTAAATACAAAAAATTTGAGTCAAAACGAAGGCCTACCTCCCAATATTGCTCCGATACCTCAACTATCCCTCGAACTACATCAGCACGATATGCATCCATCCTCGGATATGAGCCATCCTCTCCAGCCACTCTATCTCATTCTCTCTAACTTTCTATAATAGGTAAAAGTGCAAATGAGGTCGCTTTCACCTCCTCTTTTGCCTTTTAAACCCTCAATCTATCAATGCTAATCGATCTAAGCACCCCATATCTCAGAAATTTGCTCTGAAACTAATAATCAGGCACATGGTTTTTAAGAGATCATGTTTTTGGAGCAAGAAATTTTCATAGGACCAAACAATTTTCTCCAAATATTGAGGTACGCTAAACGAGGCATATATACAAAATCATCAAAAATAGCAAAAATCTCAATCAAATCTACAAATCAACAAAGCATCACAATAACAATACAACATAGCATCAAAATTGAGTATCACAACTTAACTTTTGATGTAACATCTCAGATATCACATCAAGGGGAAATATAGACACCCAATTTTGACACACTAGTCACAACTTCCCAAAACTAGTCGTAAACATTCCAAAACTTCCCAAAATTAGTTCTAAACTTCACAAAACATCAAATTTGTCATTCCCCATCACTTTGGGCATCAAATTTTACCTTTACCAAATTCACCACTTTGACCAAATTTACCAATGGTGAATTTGGCAAGTTGAGTGGTGAATTTGGCAAAACTACAAAATCAACCTTTTTCAACCAAAATCAGTTTTTTACCAAATTCGCCACCCCTATGGTGAATTTGGCTAGTGGTGAATTTGGAAATTTTTTCAAAATTCAAACTATCCAAAATCTGATCTGATTCTTTACCAAATTCACCACTCAAAACCAAATTTGCCACACCTATGGCAAATTTGGTAAACAATGGTGAATTTGGCAAAACAACCGAGAATATTCTACACAAACCAGTTAGGCATGGATTGAGCTTCCTTTCACCTCCACCATTGATCTTGCATGCTCCAAGAAGGTCTAAGATGAATTGGTTTGAATTGATCTTATCCTCTCATTCCCTCCAAGTCCCCTCCCAAATCCTATTTAAGGAGGTCATGGGGTAAGCATTTGGCAAGGAATTCTACTGTAGCAAAGCTTTGCCCATATTTTTCTAGCATCCTTTCTCTCATAGCATTTCTCTATTCCAAGTTCTTCTCAAGTATTACTAAGTCTTCATCAAGCATTTGAGCATCCTTTGTGAGCATTGAGAGCAAGTCAAGCAAGGCAAGGAGGACTTGGGAGCAAGGAGGTCACCATTGGAGGTAAGAAAGAGAGCTCTCCTAGCTTCTTTCTTCTCTCCTCTCACCTTGGCTTCATAGCATTTTGTCCTCTAGGTTGTAGCCTTTCTAACTTTTCATATCTCTTTTATGCATTTCATCTTTTATGCTCTAATTTCTCTTGTAGGGTTTTAATCCTTCTCTTTGGCAGCCCCTAACTCTATTTTTGCAGCATATTAATAGTGTTTTGGCAGCCCTCTTATTCAATTATAGCATCCTTATTATCATATCTAACATTTATTTGTAGGCTTATTTTAGTTTACATTTATCTTTTACCACATTTTGTCTCTAATCCTCTATTTTGCAGGATTTTCATTATACTTCCTTTTGCATATTTTAGGATAAAATCCTTACTAAATATCTTGACTATAGTTTTTATATCTTGACTACATCATACTAACCTCTTTTATATTCCTCCATGCCATTTTTCTTTCATATATTAAGCATTTTTGCATTCTATTTCCCCTTGTTCAAGCATTTCAATAGCATTTATTTCATTTCATGAACTCTATTTTTAAGTAAAATTTCTTATCATTTGAGTGCTAATTTGCTTTTTATCAAGTTAAATTAGTTTTTCTTACATTTCCTAACATTTAGTATTGGATTTTAGATCCTTAATACTTTTTTTAAAATAAATACTTGTATGTTGTCCATTTCTTTAAAGTTTTGAGCAATTTCTTGACATAGTTTATCAAATTCCCTAATTTGCTATTGTAAATTTTTGGTGTAATCTTGTTGGAGGTTATGTTGACCTTAAAATATCATTCCTTAGCCTTATTATTGTATCCCACATCCCTTTAAAACTTTGATTTATCATATTTACAGACCCCTAGGGGGGTTTTACCCTTTCCTCTGCTATTAAACTTTTAGTCCTTAAATTATTTTTTTCAGAGGTTTAATTCTCTAATTTTCTTGAATAGAAATATTCTAAAATATAGTGGGATACTTCCCTATCAATTTCAGCCAAAATTCTGCTCAAATGAGTCCTAAATATGCCCTGAAATCTTAAAAATCTTGCTTAGGACCAAATTCACCACACCTATGGAAAATTTGGCAAAACCAAGTTTTAGAGGTTCAATCCTCTGATTTTGTTATCCATTGACCTTGTAGATCATATTAGGATCCTTCTCACTAAGTTTGAACCCAAAATCACAATCAGAGCTTGCCAAAATCAACCTCGAAACCTCAAAAATCTTGCCCAAGACCAAATTTGCCATCTATGTGGTGAATTTGGCAACTAGAGTAACAAAACCAAATTCACCACTTAGACCAAATTTGCCAGTGGTAAATTTGGTAGACCTAGTGGGAAATTTTGTAACAAGCCAAATTCCACTCCATGAGGTAAGCATAATTATTTTTTATCAATAAGGGGTTTGATCAGCTATTTAGAAAAAATTTTACCCTATCCAACCCTCAGACAGACCCCTTAAACCAAAAAATCTATTTTTTAAGTTTTTGTATAGGTTTTACCAAATTCACCACCCCTGTGGTGAATTTGGCATCGGTGGTGAATTTGGTAGACATACTCTAGGAGAGGTAATCCGATCACTTGGTCCATCACTAGCTTAGCAATTTGATTTTCTCTGCATTCTGTTTTTTATTTTCTATTGTTCTAAAAAATAGATCACACATATTTTGGGAAATTAAGGAATCCTAGTTAGAAAACCCAAATCATTTACAAAACCTTGCAATTTCTTCACAAAATGCTTTAGTTTCTTTACAAAACACTAAAAGACTAATCAATCAAGGAACCCTAGGCTTAGTTTTGGTATTTCCTTCATATTCAAGTACTTAGGCAAGAAATTGAAAAGCATATAGTTGCATTTAGGCTAGCTTGTTTGATTGCATCTCTCTTTGTTTACCCTAAAATTGAAATCTCCTTAGTCTAGTGCATTCAAAACTTGAAGTGCATATAGGTTAGCTCTTTTTTGCTTGCATTTGTGTGATTTAAACTAAGCATTGCATCTTAGATGATTCTTGATGATTTAGGTTCAAATAACCGTTAAGGCTCGATAAAGAGTCAAGATTAATAGAGATCCAAAAATTTTAGGTGTTTTTCTTAATTGAACCCATAAACACCACAAAACAAGCATTACATCAACCTTCATACAACCATAGAAAAAAGCATAAAAGTAGGGGTCTAGTTGTGTTGAGGATTTTCATATCCTTGGGATCTCCTTTGGAAAGAGATCCTCAAGTGGGGAAGTAGAGATTCTAATGAATCTTCCCATGCACACTTGACATTAATTAGATCTAAAGGGAAAAGAACACGAGTTTTTCCCACCGTCTACACTCGTTATATTCTTGGAAAGTATTTAAATAGGTTTTTAATTGATTCTTGAGAGATATAAGGTTATGTTATGTATTTTTTTTCTAATTTCATAAGATAGGGAGACATAAGAAATTAATATTTGAAATTAGTAAAGTTTTTTTTATTAATAGAGACATAAGATTAGAAGTTAAAGTTATTTTATTACTTTGAGTAAAAAGGTTTCTTGAGTGGAGTGATTTATTTTTTGAAGATTGATGATTATTTAAAGTTTTAAAGTTTAAAAAAAATTAAAAAAATTTAAACTTTAGTTTTTTTAAAATTTAATTGAAGTATTTAAATTTTAAAATTTTAAAAAATCAAATTAGGGAGTTATAAGGTTTTCAACATCTAAGGTTTAAAAAAAATGAGAGAATTTAAAAAATTATTATTATTGAGTGCTAAGGAGTTATAATTTTTTTCAATTGGATATTATTGAAAATTATTATTAGAATTAGGGATTCATAAGGAATTCTACTTTCAAATTTTTTTAATTTGTTTGAAATTTAATATTTGAAGTTTGCAATTGAAAATTTAAATTTTGGAGAAATAAGGTAGTCTACTCCAACGAAATTAATTATTTTTTAATTAAATTTGGGGTTTAGAAGGGTGTTGACTTCAAAGTAACATGGAAAGGAAAATGCAAGCAAAAAGAAAAAAAATGATAAAAAAGAAGAAATACAAAAACATGAGTTATCAAAAACAAATGAAGAAGAAAATTATGTTTTCAAGAAGAACAAATATACATTCAATATGTCTCACTAGAAGAGACTAAGGAAATGTTGCAAGGTTTAAAATGTTGTACATAGCACATGATAGAAAAAATTGAAGGACAAAAGGATACATCAATAAAGGTAAAAATAATCTTACAATCAATTATGAGAGAAGCCAAAGATGAAAAATTTTCAATGCTTGGTAATTACCTAAGTTCAAAGCTTGATGAAGCACATAAAGACTCTAAAAGTATTTTTACATTACCTAATAATATATGAAAGATAATGTATATGGCATTACTTTCTAATGAAGTCCTTAAAGACAAGAATAGAAGACAAGGAAATGATTAAAGATTTGAAGAACAAGCTTATTGATGTTACCAATGAAACAAATGATTTAAGAGTTATGATAGCAAATGTATGTTATGATTCCATAAAATTAAAGCCCATGATGATAGATGCATGTTGTGATACTAATAATCTTCATCAAAAAGAAAAATATGCATGTTGTGATCCTCATAAAAATAAAAATAAAAATTGTGATGCAAGCAATGATATTTGTGACTTAGAATTCATGTGTAAAGGGGGGGAAACTTCCCTACCATGTATGATTCTAGATTGTATCTACTAGGAGTCGAGGTGACCACGAGGGTATATTATATCCTCTACACTTGGGGGTTTCGGGGATCAAAGGGTTCACCAGGAATAGTTTAAGGACTCACTCCAAGTCCAGAGTAGAATGTTTGATGTGTTTATTTGAATAAGCACCTATGTTTGGACTTACTAAGATCTAAGCTATGAAAAATTAAAGAATGATGCAAGGTAAACAATGATGCAATAAAAAAAGGACCTAACCCTAGAATGATTTTTTATTTCAATGAGAACTAAAAACCCTAGTTTTGTAACAATTATTTTTCTTTTCTTTTTAGCAAGGGTTCAACAAAATTCAAAAATAGATTTAACCTAGGATGTAAACTATATGTTTTTTCTCTTTAAATGACTAGAAATAAAGTCAAATATATTTTTTTCTTTTTATTTATGATCTAGATTTGGAATTGATATGGATATAAAGTAAACAACAAATAGCCTAAGAAGTCTATTTAGAGTACCTGATCTGATGGTTAATCCTAGATTTTAACTTTTGTCCCAAATATCCAATAACTTTAAAACTTGCAAAACAACTTCAAAGCCCTTGAAAAATTGTAGTATTTGGGGACCTACTTAAGCCACTATGTAACTAAGATTGGAGGTGCAATAGTCAATCCTACTTAGTTATTTTAGCTAATCATTTAAAAATGAAAATGATTTTTGACCTTTGAAAGTGAATGAGATAAAATGCAATAACGTGAAACAATGCAAAAAACAGAATGCAATTGGAGAGATTAAGACCTAAATGTAGCATGCAAGGGTAAACTAGGATTTTGCAAGTAAAATACTACCCCCAATATCTAGAGAGATGAATTTGCACCCCATAATAGGTGACCGTGAATTTGGTCTTGTTAAATTAACACTTTGTACGGATGGGGTATGAATTCACAACGTAGACTTTAAATTGAGCTATTAAACATAGAATGCAATGCAAGGTGATAAATTAATGATCTAAGAAGACTAGAAATGTAAGGAGAAACATAGTGGTAGAAAAATAACAACCAAAGGATGAAGAGTTCCATCGAGATGGTGGACCCCTTCTCAAGGCTCCAACACTTTTCTACCGAGAGTAGCAAATCACAAAACCCAAAGCAACAACAAAATAATCCAAAGCACAAGAGCACTAGTTAGCTCACACTTGAAATTTTTTATGAAAAATTTGTTAGGAATGTTCATTAACTAGGAGAGTTGCTTCTCAAATAATTACTAGGGAGAAAAAATGGGATCCAATTCTCTTTTTATAGGAATTTTAGAGGGGAAAAAGGTGGGAAAATTAAAAATAAATTTGGCCAAGTCGACACCACAGAGGTTGGCCTCAAAATTAGGGCTTTAGAGAGATAAAAAACTATAAATTTTTTAAATTTGTGCCCCATAATTACTAGGTGTGAATTCGATAAAGCCAAGCAAAAAGGGGAAAAACAAAAAGGAAAGAAAGGGTCCAACTTACACTTGATAATTTTGGATGCCTTTCTTAGGGATCCTAAGAAAAAGTGACTCATTTAGGTGGGTCAATTTTCCTTGTCTATATTTTACCCCATATTTAATGCATTTATGGCCTATTAAATGTGTCAAATAAAGATGTAGACACCTATGGGTGAAGAACAGTGAAAAAAAAAGGTGGTACAAAAATAGTGGCATTCTAGATACTTAAAAAATTTACATGTAAAATGAGATATTAATGAATTTAATGCCTCTTAGGCTGGGGTTTCCCATTGCATTTTAGAAGGGATGTGACATTCCTGAGGAAACTCAAAAAATATGGATGCAGAAGAAAATAGAGCAACAAGCAAAAGAGAGAGAAAAATAGGGATAAAAGAGAAAAGGGAATGACAAATGAATTCATTTTCATCGCATGAATAAGATAAGAAAGACCCAAGAGAAAAAGGATAATTGAAACTTACCACACACCATTTAATGATTGTGAGTGGTGAGGCTAGTGTAGTAGTAGACTGAGCATAGGTAAGCACCAAATTTAAACCCTAAGAATTTAATTTTTTTCAATTTATGTTGAATTTGTTTTATTTTTTTAGGGTTCTAGGAGAGAATCACCATGTAGGACCTTGATACAAATTCGGGGGCCACACACGAATTCATCACAGACTCGATGGTGATTGAATTCATGCTCTAGAAATAAGTGATGTAAATTTAGGAAAGAGGAAGATAAAAACAAAGAAGAAGAAAGAGAAGAAAGGGAGACCACTCTTGTGCATGCATATATTATATATATGGTTAGTTGAACTGATGAAATTTTTATTTGATGTTTTTAGTTGCAGCATGAGGTAGTCAAGAACAAGGAGTGGTTTTTGAGCACCTTGAAAAAGAAACTACGAGAGATCATAGTAGTATATAAAGGAACTCTACAGGAGGTGGGGCTACTATAGTTGGTAGGGATGCCTTGGGTTGAGACGAATAGAGCACTACTGATGGTGCTTGCAAAGAGGTTGTATCCAAAGTCATCAACCTTTTGACTACTCATAGGGGAGATGTTTGTCACACTAGAGGATGTGTGGAGCATAATATACATCCTCATTAGAGGAAGAATAGTTTATAGAGTACATGCATAGCAGGAGGTTCTATAGATATTGTCAATATATTGGACCCATAAGATCTAGTAGAGTGGTATTCACATGGATAAGCTACTAGAGTGATATAGAGTAGATGCTTTAATGATTGTACTCTATAAGAAATAGGTTGATTTTCTAGTGTTCCATACCAATAGGTAATACCTACCATGGGTACTAGTGGATTAGTAGTAGGCATGCAGTACTAGGAGGTGTAGTTCTCATAGGGTCTATATGTTTTGGCTCGTCTATACAAGATATTATACAATATCATGTATAAATGACATACAAGGCTAGTGTGTATGGCATTGCTCTAGGTGTGGTGTTAGGAGCACATAGTTATCTAAAGACCACATGCACTTCTAAGACCACTGCCCAACCTAGAGTGTTCAGTAGTATACAAATGGGTCCATCAATTTTAGCAAGTTTAGAGGACATATGAAGGGTTTGTACCACTAGGGAGATGAGTGATATATGAGCTATGTGACCATCTACACCCTAGCTAGGATAATAGTGGGGTGGATCTAGCTAGGGTGGGGAGGATTAGGTGGGTTTCTACAAAGAAGGGGAAGTTGGAGCTCTTTTGATTTGATTGAGTCCAATGATAATTCAACATCCTATAGAAGATACCAAACTTGTAATACTACTAGTTTTGGTGGGTTTAGAGGGACCCATTAGGGGTCAAAGGGGACCCTAATGTGGTAATATGGAAAAAGGAGGGCATGGATAACCCACTATATATCAATCTAGGGATGGATGATGTTGGGGTGGTGTTGGGCTATAAGATATGGTATAGGGGTATTGTGCTTGCAAGGATCTCCACACTCATGTCAGTGCAAAGGCACCAGGTCATGACCTAGTGAGTGCAAATAGCCTTGTGAGAGGCTACCTAATACACCATGAAGCGACGACAAAGGGCTTCTAATCCTAGGAAGGCTAGGGTATAGGTTAAAATAGAGATGGTGATGGTGATGGTGATGAGGATGACCATCACATTCTCAAGCATAGAGATATGGGGAATAGTAAGATTTTACCCTATAGCAATAGATATAAGGCCAATTAGGATTGTAGAGGGTGCCTCTACATCAACAATTATGATACCTAGAAGGATCATGGGTTAGGAGGACCCGACGAGGGAGATAAAGGTATTGTAGGTCTAGATAGTGGTCATGCAGAGGGATATGGACCTACTTTAATAGGATAGGTGTTGAAATAAACCGAACATTATTCTATTGATTAGAACTAGCTTAAATAATACATTGAGAGCCCAGATTAGCTCGTAATCGTAGGATCTAATCAACAACTTAGGTCTTCAAATAAAAAATTAAAATAGGACAAATATTATTACGCTAACAATAGCATAACTAACCTAGGTAGTTAACTAACTACCCTATCAACATAAATAAAGTAATAATAAGAATTACTATAGTAAATCTAACATCCCCCTTATTACATTATTTATGTAATTTAAAACTACTAACATCCCCCCTAATTACATCATTTGGTAATACAAAGAGAGTTGTGAAACAATTCAAATTTGACATGTGCAAGTGCCTTAGTGAAAATGTCTACAACTTGAGCATTGGTGGGAATGTACTGAAGCTAAATTCGATGCCTTGGAACTTCATCTCGAATGAAGTGACATTGTGTGTCAATGTGCTTGGTTCTTTCATGATGTACTGGATTCTTGACAAGATTCAAAACACCCATGTTGTCGTAGAACAAATGTATTGGAGATTTTGATGGAAGACCCATACTTGTTAGGATGCGACGCAACCATATCACTTCACACACAGCTTCACGTGCGGTGTGATATTCTGCCTTTTTTGATGAAATAGCAACCACCTGTTGCTTCTTGCTGTGCCAAGAGATAGGACCAGATCTAAGATGAAACAAATATCCTAAAGTTGATACGGTCATCATATGATCTGGCATAGTTGGAGTCCATGTATCCCTGTAAGAAGAATTTGTTGTTCCTCTTATATTATAGGCCATATTCCATTGTGCCATGGACATAGTAAAGAACGCACTTTGCTACTTTCTAGTGTGTATTCTTAGGCTCCTGCATGAACCTCGAAATATAGTTGACAACAAATACGATATTTGGCCTAGTGTTGGTCAGATATATGAGACTCCCAATCAATTGGAGATAGAGAGTACCATCTACCTAAGGTGAATCATCATATCATGATAACTGAATTCCTATTTCCATTAGAGTTGACATTGGCTTGCAATCAGTCATGCGATATTTTTCCAATAGGGTCTTGGCATATTTTTTCTGAGACACTTTGATGTAGTGCTCCTTCTGGATTACTTCCAGACTAAGACAATAATGGAGAAGTCCGATATCTGACATCTCAAAATATTGACACAAGTCTCTTTTGATAGTAGAAATCATTGTTTTTGAACTCCTTGTAATGAGCAGATCATCAACATAAAGTACAAGCAACACTATTTCAGAATCCTATTTCTTAAAATAGAGGTTTGCATCTGAAGGACATCTCTTAAAACCATGCTGCAAAAGGTGATGATCCATTTTTATATACCAAGCTCGAGGGGCTTGTTTCAAACCATATAAGGATTTTACCAATTTGTAAACTTTCTGCTGTTGGCCTTCCACTTCAAATCCTTTCGGTTGAGTCATGTAGACTTCTTCTTGGAAATCACCATTTAGAAAAGCACTCTTGACATCCATTTGGTGTACTTTCCACCCATATTGTGCTGCCATAGCACAAAGAACTCGAATGGTTGTCATCCGAGTAGTAGGTGCAAAAGTTTCCTTGTAGTCAATGCATTCTCTTTGAGCATAGCCCTTTGCAACAAGTCGGGCCTTATGCTTATATATTGTACCATATACCTTATACTTAACTTTATACACCCATTTGCAGCCTATGGGCTTCTTTCCGTATGGCAGATCGACAAGCTTCTAAGTTTTGTTTTTCATCAAAGACTTATACTCTGCATCCATATCAGCATTCCACTTAGGCTCATCAAGAGCAACTTACACTGATGCGGGTTCAAGATCGTATATGGAAGACATAAATACTCTATCACTATCAATATCCATATCTTCTATATCTCTCTCTGGATCTATAGAAAGTTCCTCAAAATATTGACACAGCTCATCAACCCCAGTATTCTCTGTTGCAGCTTTCTCCTGTCGAGCCATGCTGTGAGTACGAGGCCTATCCAATGTCAAATATGGTGGAGTGGATAGCTTAGAGTCTTTGATTGTATTTGTATACCACTTTGGATTCTTATTTTGAGGTGTTGAAGAAGATGAAGACGGACCTCCAACTTTTGATGAAGGAGATTTATCAACCTTAGTTTCCACAAGGTCTAGGTATACATCTGATGTGTTTTCTGATGTGAAAACCTCATCAAAAACTACATCTCTACTGATGTGTATCTTCTTTGTCAAGGGATAAATCAAACGATAACCCTTAGAGTGCTCATCATACCCAATAAGAATACACTTCAATATCTTCTCATCTAGCTTCTTCCTTTTCTCTTTTGGTATGTGCATGAAAGCTTTACATCCAAAAATGCATAGATGAGAAATGGAGGGTTTCCTACCACTCCATGCTTCCTGTGGAGTCATTCCTTGTAGAGCCTTTGTGGGTGCCCTATTCAACAGATATACTATTGTGGTGGCAGCTTCTACCCAATACAGTTGCTCAAGACTAGCTTCTATGAGCATGCAATGAACCATTTCCATGATGGAACGATTCCTCATTTCAACAACTCCATTTTGCTGAGGAGTATAAGCAGTAGTTAACTGTCGTGTGATCCCATTTTATTTCAAGAACTCAGAGAATTATTTAGAGGTGAACTCCCCCCCTTGATCTGAGTGGAGGGTCTTTATAGAAGTCCCTAACTCCTTTTCAACAGATTTCTTGAATTGCTGAAAGAAGCCAAATGCTTCAAATTTTAGTTGAAGAAAGAATACCCACATATTTTGTGAGTAATCATCTACGAATAACTGAAAATACCTCTTACCCCCACAACTGTTGGGAGTGAAGGGACCGCACAGATTAGTGTGAATCAAATCTAGAGGTTTCTTTGCTCTTGTAGAGCTCCTTTCAAAAGGCACTCTATGCTGCTTTCTTGCCAAGCAGTCAGAGCAAACTGGTAAAGTGGTAGAAAGGAAAGGAAGACATTTTATCATTTCATACTTACTTAACTCAAGTAAGTAACCAGAACTCAAATGTCCATATCTCTTGTGCCATAGGGAAGTTGCCTTCTTTGTAGAGACTGTTATGGCTACATGTGGAGTAGAGATAGCATCTAAGGCAAATAAGCCATGCTTATATGAAGCAGTGGCAATGTTCTTACCCCTCCTAGTAATAGAACAACACTTCTTGCCTCCCTCAACACTAAAGTTCACAACCATATATTTGTCCAGAATCTGTGTGACTGACAATAAATTGTTTGCCAATCCTGGAACATAGAGAAATTTTTCAATCTGACACTTGCCATCAGGAAGAGTGACTGAAACAATACCTTCTCCCTGAACCTTGTAGGTTTTATCATCAGCAATAGTAACAAGTTTGCCCTCTTTGGCCTCAAAAGACTCAAACCATGATTTGTCACCAGTCATGTGTTTACTGGCTCCAAAATCAACATACCAGATAGGATCCGTCTGCTTGGACACTATGGTAGTCATGAGAACTTTGTGGGATCTCTCAGAATCCGTGTTAGATTCTTCAATAGCAACATTCACTTATTGTTTGTTCTTTTGTGGTTTGTTTCGGCCTTTCTGTTTTGATTGTTTATTCTTATGCCAACATCTGTTTGTATCATGACCTTCTTTGTCACAGATCTTGCAATATCACTTTTTCTATTGAGGTTGTTGAGTTTGTTTCCCTTTTGAATCCTTTTGTGAATTCCCTCCGTTCTAAAAATTACCCTTATTTTGGTTCTGACCTTTCTTGTTGATGTAGAGGGTAGTGTTAGAAGAATCATCTCACTGTAGTTGGCGTGCCTCCTCCTATTGAAGCATATTAACCAATTCTACAAAAGTAACTTTTTGTTGTGATACCTGAAGGGAAGTGATCAACACCCGATAAGAATTGGGTAAAGCTCTCAATAAAATTGAGGTAAAGAGCTTGTCATCAACTGTTTCTCCTAAAGAATTCAACTTTGCTTTCAATTCAGACACTCTGCAAAGAAAAAATTCAACTGTCTCCCCCTGCTTCATGCTTATACTATGTAATTGAGATTGAAGAAATAGAATAGTGGAATCATTCTTTCCCTCATATATAGTATTAAGGACATCCGATGCCTCTTTACTATTTTCACAGTTAGCAATATGGGGTTGAACTTCATCAGCCACAACAAGCAAAATGAGCACTTTTGCTTTGTTGTCTAGCTTGTCAAAGTCTTTTTGAGTAGTAGATGGAGCTGTAGCACTAGCAGCAGATGAAGATCTTGTTGTTGCTCTAGATACAACATCCCATAAGTCATCCATGACTAGGATAGCCTTCATATTGTTTTTCCATGGTGTGTAATTAGGACCTTTCAACAACTGATGAGAATCAGTCATTAATTTTGTAGACATAGTGAAGGTTCCTTATAGCACCAATTGGTCCCCCTTTCGATATACCTTTTGCTAGGCCTTTATACCATATAAAATACCTGAACTTACATGAGAGAAACTATAGGTATTTAGAAATATAAAAAAAAATCAACCGCCCTTACGTGAGGGAAACTATAGGTAATTTTTAGAGATCATACGATACGTGGTACTTATGCAGTACTGAAAGGGAATAGTATTGTTGATGGCACCTACCATAGAAAGTCTACAATCCTCATGTGTGGGGTGTAACTTCCCCTAAACACTTTGTATTTCAAAACTTTTGTCAGGATTTACACCTAAACACAAGAACTATTAGGGTAATGGATGGAGTAAAAAAAATGCAAAATGGCAAACTTATCTCTCCCCGATGATTTATAGAGAACAAGCTCAGACGTTGTTTTGGTAGCTATATTAGGTGGTAGATACAGTAGCACAATCACGACAACTTTACCTGTAAGTGCTGGCCAGAGGTATCACAAATACCGAATGTTGCAGTGCAATAAATTGCATGGATGGGTTTTAATTATTCCGGGGACTTAGGGAGTGAATTTGATTTTTTTTAACTTTTTAATGAAGTAGTGCAAAACAAAAAAAATGCACCCTACAACATAAAAAGTGCCCACAGGAATGACCCACTAGGTGTCGGGCGCAGCAGAAAATGCACCTTTACAATTATTAGAAACTGAATCATTAGTTTGCTCTTCATATTCCTGGAAAATATATAAGAATTACATAAACTCCGTTGAGGCAGTTTGAATCAAGTTGGGTGGTTCATAAACTGAATAAAGAAAACTACGTACCACTCCTATAATGTTGTTAACTTAATTAATGTAATATAAGATATGCTAAATATTCTAACATCCCCCCTTATTACATTGATGTTGACTACACATAGCATTGCGGAACAATTCAAATTTGACTCGAGCAAGCGCTTTGGTGAAGATGTCCACTATTTGCTCATTTGTGGGAATGTAGTGGAGCTGGATATGATGCTTTGGAATCTCATCTCGAATGAAATGACACCTAGTGTCAATGTGTTTGGTGCGATCATGAAAGATAGGATTCTTGACAAGATTCATAACACCTTGATTGTCGCAAAATAAATGTAAAGGAAGTTTCTTTGGAAGGCCCATATTTGTGAGGATGCGACGTAACCATATGATCTCGCAGACTGCTCCACTAGATGCTCGATATTCTGCCTCAGTAGAAGAAATAGCAACAACATGTTGCTTCTTGCTATGCCAAGAGACAGGACTAGATCCAAGGTGAAAAACATAACCTGTAGTTGATTTCCGTTCATCTATGGATCCAGCATAATCAGAGTCCGTGTACCCTTGAAGATAGAACTTGTTGTTCTTTTTGTATTCCAGGCCAATATATGTTGTACCACGGACATAGTGAAGAACTCTTTTTGCTGCTTTCCAGTGGCTAACTTTAGGATCTTGCATGAATCGTGAAAGATAACCCACAGAAAAACTAATATCCGACTCGGTGTTTGTGAGATAGATGAGACTCCCAATGACGATAGAGAGTACTATCTATTTTAGGAGATTCATCGAATCGGGATAACTTAAGTCCTGCTTCCATTGGTGTGGCTTTGGGCTTGTAGTCAGTCATCCGATACTTATCAATTAGAGTCTTGGCATATTTCTTTTGAGTAACTTGTATGCAATGCTTGTATTGAGTTACTTCTAGACCAAGACAATAGTGGAGAAGTCCAAGATCTGTCATTTCAAAAGAGGTATTGAGATCTTTCTTTACTGTTTTGATCATACTCTCTAAACCGCTCGTTATGATCAGATCATCCACATATAGTACTAGAATTACTATGTTAGAACCATTGTTCTTGATATATAGATTAGGATCTGTAGGACTTCTTCTAAATCCATGTTGCACTAGGTGACTATCAATTTTGATATACCAAGCTCGAGGAGCTTGTTTAAGTCCATATAGAGATTTGATCAGCTTATAGACTTTCTGTTCTTGCCCTTGAACTACAAAACCTTCAGGTTGAGTCATATAGACTTCTTCTTGTAGGTCACCATTTAAGAAAGCACTCTTTACATCCATCTGATGTAGCTGCCAACCAAATTGAGTTGCCATTGCACACAAAACTCGAAGAGTGGTCATTTTAGCAGTAGAAGCAAATGTCTCTTCATAGTCTATGCCTTATCTTTGTGCATAGCCCTTTGCAACAAGTCGGGCTTTATATTTATCTATTGCACCATTTGCCTTATATTTGATCTTGAATACCCATTTGCAACCAATGGGTTTCTTTCCTGAAGGCAAATTCACTAACTTCCAAGTTTGATTTTTCATTAGAGATGTATGTTCTGCATCCATAGCAATTTTCCATTGATCTTTACTGAGTGCCTCTGAGATGGATGTGGGTTATTTTTCATCTAGTATTGTCAGATAGACTTTTTCATCTTCCATATCTATATCCTCATCTTCTTCTACATTCACGGATAAATCATCAAAATGTTGACAAAGGTCATCAACATCTGTTATTGATGTTGCATCATCTGCTCTTTTGTGTTGAGTCATACTGCGAGTAGAGGGTCGATCTAGAGTTAGATCTGGAAGTGATGTCAATTTTGAATCTTGCAATGTACTAGTATACCATTTAGGAACCTTCTTCTGAGGAGGTGCTGCTTCTTTCTTAGGTTCATCTTCCTTAAGGTATACAAGTGTGTTATTTGATGTGAAATTTTCATCAAATACTACATCTCTGCTGATGTGTGTTTTCTTGGTTATAGGATCAATCAACTGATATCCTTTTGAATACTCATCATAACCAAGAAATATACATTTTTGAGTTTTCTCATCTAGTTTCCTTCTTTTCTATTTAGGAATATGCATAAAAGCTTGGCATCCAAAAAATTTTAGGTGAGAAATTGAGGGTTTCTTACCACTCCAGGCTTCTTGTGGAGTTTTTCCTTGTAGAGCCCTTGTAGGTGCTCTATTTAGTAGGTAAGATGTTGTGTTTATCGCTTCGCCAGTATTTTTTTCTAAGTTTGCTCCTTTTAACATACACCGACTCATTTCTACTATGGAGAAATTTTTTCTTTCTGCAATTCCATTTTGCTGTGGTGTATATGCTGTAGTGAGTTGTCTCTTAATCCCATGTTTTTCCAAAAATGCTAAAAATTCCTTGGAAGTGTATTCCCCCCTCGATCTGAGTGGAGGGTTTTGATGGAACAACTTGTTTCCTTCTCAACTTGTCTCTTGAACTGACGAAAGTAGAGAAGAGCTTCGAATTGAGTGCAAGGAAGGAGACCCATATTTTGCGGGAGTAGTCATCAACAAATAGCTGAAAATACCTCTTTCCACCATGACTGGTTGGGAAAGGACCGCACAGATCTGCGTGGATTAACTCCAAGGGTTTCTTAGAGTGAGAAGAACTTGTCTCAAATGGAACTCGATGTTGTTTCCCTGCTAGACAATCTGAGCACACTGGGAGAACGGATGAAAGCTGAGGAAGCCCTTTGACCATGTCATATTTGCTTAATTCAAGTAAATACCCGAAACTGAGGTGCTCGTATCTTTTATGCCATAAGGAAGTAGCTTCATTGTAGTGGCAATGAGGGCAGTATGGGATGTAGAAACCGTATCCAAGATGAATAATCCATGTTTGTAGGAGCCGGTGGCAATGTTGTGACCTTGGTGACTGATGAAACATCTTTTTTTTCCTTTTTCAACTTGAAAAACAACATCCATATTTCTATCTAGCATCTGTGGAACAGATAATAGATTTTTGGCAAGGCCAGGAACATAGAGAACTTTATCTATGGCACAGTCACCATCAGGGAGTGTGACTATAACATCCCCTTCACCTTGTACTTGATAGACCTGATTGTCTGCAATAGTGAAAGGTTTGCCTTCTCTTGCGTGAAAGGTTTGAAACCAGGACTTGTTCCCAGTCATATGTTTGCTTGCTCCAAAATCAATATACCATACAACATCAGATTTGGAAGATGCAGTATGGGTCATGAGCACCTTGTGTGCTCTTTCGAAGTCATTATCTGAAATTATTTCACTTTCGCATAGAGTTCACATGCAAAAATAATGTCCAAGACTTGCTTTGTTATGAGACAAAAGCTATGGTATTTATATCATATGACTCCCTCTCTCCCACGTCGACGGATGGGGGAAAATCAATGACGTCTGCGGTTCAAATAATAACAATTGCCCTTGTGGCCCTAACTTTAGGGTTAGCTTAATTAATTTATAAATTAACTTATAATGAAATTATAATTAATTTACAATTAACTTAATAACATTAAAATTTAATTAAATTAATTTATAAATTAAATTATAATAAAACTATTATAACTAATTTATAATTAATTAAATCTCTGGGTCTTGCATTTTAATTGAAAGCACGAGGATACGAAAACAAAAAGGAATATGCCACAAGAAAAGAACAAGAAAGAACATATGCAAATTGACACAAGATAAAAGCAATATGAAATATGGTAATCTCTTTATTGATACGCTTTATAAATTGTGTTACAATACGTCTCCTTCCTTTTTAGGGGATAGGAGAGTCAAATGTGTTTCTTGTCACAACATCCATGGATAACAATCCTTCTTTCGCGTGCCCACATGTAAGATGGGCGGACCAAAACATCACCGCCGCTTGCGTATGTGATTATTTGCTCTTTCCTGCTCCTCTGCTATCGGAAACCTATGTTCAAAGAAACAAAAAATATTAGTAATACCTGCAGACAGAATGAAACATGTATTTCCCAAAGCCTATTGTAAGTGTATGCATGAAAATAATAAAACGACTATCAAATGACCTCTGATTGACCTGAAACTTTGATAGAAGCATAAAAATATCATCAGAAGACCATTGCAAAAAGAACAGTCTGGAAATTCCTCACAGATTTGTATTCGCTCTAGGGTGGGACGAATAGGACTGTGACAATTTGCCAGAAAGCACCCTGTTCAATGTCCTGCTTAGACAACTCCAAAATACCTACAAAGTTGGGGTTAGCTAATTGGGGGTGTTTTGGGAAGACCCAGATGATCATATTTCTCCAATTTTTCCTCTAGCACCCAGATTTTGAAGATGGCATCTGCAAGTTAGTGAAAGCGGGAAATAACAATAACCTGGTCAAAAATGATCAGAATGAAATGAAATTTGAACTGTAACCTATTTAACCTATCTAGAATAAAATGCAAAAGAAAAACCATAGAAATATATCACAGATTTCTATTCATCCCGGGGTGGGGCGAATTTGACTATGATAGATTGGGGAGCGCCCAGGGGCAGGACGCCCACCGTTTGAGGCACTTTTTTGGCACCAATCCACTTGGGATGGGTCCAAAACTGGTTATGGGGTGTTGTCGACAAATTTTGTGGATAGTTGTGGCCAAAAATTGGGTTTTGGGTCCGGATTCGTGCTTCCAATAGTCACCCAATAACCTCCCTTTCGAATGAGAGATTAAGGATGTAAAAGCACAAATCGCAAGTAGGTATGTAAATTGGCAGCACTTCATTGCTCAAATGCTCCTTCTCTATATCTCTTTTGGGTGGGAAAACTCCCCAATTTATAGACCTTAGGGTCTCCTTGTTTGAATTGCGCATGCGAGGGCGCCACTTGAGTTAACTGTCCTATTTTTAGAGAAAAGCTAACTCCCTGATTAAAAATCTTCTTGCATGAGGTTTCTAAAATAAAGACACTCATCACTGAAGTCTCTCTTCTTGAATAAAAGCTATTCCTCGCAATTGCATGGCCTGAAGCCTCAGTTAACTGGTGGAGTTACCGAGGTTTGACTTTTTTTGCCAGTCAAACCTTCTATTCACCTCACCCTGGGGCGAATGCTGCTATTCGTCCCTGGGTGGGACGAATGCCAATTTGTATTCGTCCCGGGGTGGGACGAGCAGAGAGCAAGGTGCCAAAAAGGTGCCAAATTGACCTTTGACCTTTAAAACTGCTTTTGGAAGTGGTTAGGACCACTGTTTTACCTCTAGGGGCTGCCCTAGGGGCTGTGTGTGTCAATGCGATCAACGCTCGTTGTCACATAATTGGATTGGTGCTATTTTGGTGTCTATAGATGCCCCTTTTTGGGAAGCGCTATGCAAGGCGCAGCGCCGAGCAAAAAATAGATAACCAAAGCACTAATGATTAGGGTTTCTCAATAACCTAACCAACTCTTGATGCCCCAAGTATGGAAAGGGCACGCATTCTTGAATCCTTGCTTCTGACGAGCTAAGGAACTAGAGTCAAGTGTTAACCTTGTTCAGTGAGGTGTTACTTGAACTTGGACATTGATCGATCATGAATAGGCAAAGGGCGCAACCTTTTTTCTATGGGAACCTTGAGTTCATGATTCATGAATGCCAAGTGTTTGATCAGCTTGTGATGATTGCTTGTTTGCTGCCCCAAGCAGGGGCGCGATTGTCTTTGTCAATGATCCTTTGAATGCGTGTCATTTCCAAGATTGGGTATGTTGTTGTTGATTGGCGACTAAGTGTGACTACCCCCTCAAGCGACGAATCGATGAGGGAATGACCGACATGAGAAAAGCGACGAGTTGCTTGACCCAAGATGACTTAGGTAAGGGTGCCTTCAGTTGTTTAGCATTGAATGTGCGTGCAGTTTTTTGACATTTAGACCTATTTTTGGTGGGTTTTAACCCTTTTTGTGACGCATTTTGGAGCTGAAATTGGCAAAAATCCATCTTCCCGTGGAGCGGTCCGGCTATGGTAGCCTTCTTAGGGAGTAGGATAGTGACAATTTGTGACCCCAAAATCTATTTTGGATGCCAAGAATGTCAGGTGCAAATGCGCCTTCGTTCGGCAATGTTATTGCTATTTTTGGGTGGGTTTTGACCCGTTTTGGTGATGCCGTTTTGGGGATGAAATTCTCGAAAATCCGTCTTCCCAGGGAGAGGTCCGGCTATAGTAGCCTTCTTAGGGAGTAGGATAGTGAGGATTTGTGACCCCGACATCTGTTTTGCATGCCCAGAATATCAAGTGCAAAAGCACTCTGATTGGACAGTTTTATTGCTTGTTTTTGGTGCATTTTTGTGCATTTTTTTGTTGTTTTTGAAATTTTTGCTCTGTATTCATCCCAGGGTGGGACGAATTCCTGTTTAGTATTCATCCCAGGGTGGTATGAGTGCTAACTAGAGTGCTCATCCCAGGGGGGAATGAATACAGGCTCAAAAAGCCTTTTTAAAGGCCAAAACTGAGTTTTGGGCTCATTTGCATTTGTTTTTCTTGGCGATTTGGAGCTCTAAGGAGGAGGAGGTCAATTCTGCGAAGCGAAGCACTGCAGAATTTTTCTTGTGACCATGAGTGCACACATCGGATCGAGCGGTGGAGCCGAAGCGCTACCAGTGAGTGCCCCTTCCTCTTTATTGTTTTGTGTTGCAGTTTAAAAACCGCAATTTGTTTATTTCTTATGTTTTTTTTTTTTTTTGTTTATGGTTAAAAATGAAAACCCTAGTTGATGAACACGTAACTAAAAACTTAATTTAACCCTAGTTAAACACAGATCAAAAGTTTAAGTGAAAACTAAACTTAGAAAGTTAGTTTAGAACAGAACTTAAAACTGCGTTGAACATGAATGAAACCAAAAGCTAAACTGTAAGTTAAAAAACGTAGAATAAAACTAAGCGGAAAGCATAGCGTGAACCGTAGTTGACTGAACCCTAGTTGAATGAACCCTAGTTGTGTAATTGTTTTTGTTGTTTAAGTAATCAGTTTAGAGTGTAAACCCTAGGTCTGACAAATTAATGTTTGTAAATTTTTGTTGATTTTTTTTGGAATTTATCAGTTTGGATTAGAAACCCTAGGACTGACAAATAATTTTATTGAATTTTGTAATTGTTTTTGTTGGTTAATTAATCAATTTAGAGTGTAAACCCTAGGTCTGACAAATTAATTTTTGTAAATTTTTGTTATTATTTTTGGAATTTATCAGTTAGGATTAGAAACCCTAGGACTGACAAATAATTTTATTGAATTTTGTAATTGTTTTTGTTTTTTTTTTGGCTATACAATTTGAATGCATTATTTGTATATACATGTTAGAGTTGTACAATTTTTCATTGTTTTTAATGTTTTTGTGTTGTTTTCTTTTGCAGGTTGTGAAGAGCCGGTACCGGGTGCCTACTATTTTCACTGAAGCACGTGCAGCGCTGACTTTGGCTGACTGGGATTGGCTTGATGCCCTTGGGCTCAAGCAGGTGACTCAGCTAGAGCCGGTGGTTGGGGATCGGGCCTATCTGACGGCCCTGATCAACCTATGGGATCCCCGGACCAACACCTTCCATCTCCCAATAGGGGAGATGACGGTGACCTTGGAGGATATCTATCGGATTCTTCGGATTCCAATAGACGGACTGTCGATCCGGACGACATTGCGGGATCGGAGGACAACAATACTGATACATTATTTCGAGCATGGGGAGGAGTTGGGTGTGGAGAGCCCAGTGGAGAGGGCAGAGATCGACTGTCATATGGGTGGCATACTGGTTCGATGGTGGCTAGAGAGGGGTGTGTTGGGAATGAGGCACGCATTACTCATGGGCCTCATTTCCAACATGCTGCTCCCCGACTCTTCGGGTGCGAGGTTCCCATGGAACCTACTAGAGGTGGTGTTCAGGCTAGTGGAGTGTCCGACAGATACACCGATGATTATGAGATGGGGATAGACTCTGTTGGCATAGCTCTATGATGAGATGTACGAGGTCCACTGCCAGAAGTGGAAGGGGATCAGTTGCAGCTACTTGTTGTAGTGCTAGGCTTGGCAGCACATAGCAGTGGAGAGGCTGGTGGGGCTGCCCTGGATGACTCGGGTGGAGATGGCAGACCGAGAGATTGGATACGGGGTACTGTGGTGGAGGTCAGAGGAGTAGGGTCAGAGTCAACGATGGGCAGGTGCAGTAGGGCACTATGCCGATGCCTTCGCTCGGCTTACTCCAGGGGAGGTGTTCTGGCGCCCCTACCGGGACTATCCAGCCTGGGCTCGAGGCTGGAGAGTGGCTTCGACGGGTACGAAGGGAGTGGTGGCTGATTGGGAGGCATGGGACTGAGCAAGAGTTGTTCCCATATGGTCGGGTTACATGATAGTTTGGGGTGCGCCAGGGGATGCCTGGTGAGCCCATGGTCTATCGACGTCGGGGGGATGAGAGGACTCGATCGACTAGTCATTGCGCCACTTGGCGAGGATTCAGATACGACTATTGACGTCCCAGATGTGGATGATGTCGGAGTTACTGCCGAGTATGAGCAGTGGTGGACCCTACGGTGATGGCGAGGCGAGGGGCCTCTAGGGGGTGCAGTAGCAACAGCAGGGGATGAGGGTGCAGAGGCACCAGATGAGGGTTGGGGAGCTCCGCTGGATGATGCGGAGATGGTGGAGGTTGAGGATGTGGGCGGGGATTATGGGGTTCCAGACCAGCCAGAAAGGCAGGACGTCCTAGAGCAATGGGAGCCAGAGCAGGCTGCTGTCCCGGATTCGTCGAGGCCTTAAGTAGTGTTAGAGGACATGGAGGTAGGGTTGCACACTGAGAATGCATGATTGGTGGGGCTACTATGGAGGCGATATGGGGAGCTGGGAGAGGCTTTGCAGGAGAGAGATCTTCTATGGAATTAGCTGGCAGAGTGGGAGAATGCATGGGCTGCGTCCCACCGATAGGAGGGGGATACCGATGTTGCACGAGAGAGGGATCTACTACGGATGCAGCTAGCATAGTGCGATGACATAGTAGCTTACTACCATCGGTGAGAGGTAGAGTGGGATCAGCGGGAGTCAGATTGGCATCGATAGGAGGCAGATTGGCGGTGGTAGGATGCAGATTGGTGACGACATCAGATGGATATGGAAGGAGAGATCATCCGCATTGGTGGGCGATTACTTGAGCCTCCTGGAGGGGGTTATTCGTGGTGGACGAG
Source organism: Wollemia nobilis (assembly GCA_028583015.1). Classification (NCBI taxonomy): domain Eukaryota; kingdom Viridiplantae; phylum Streptophyta; class Pinopsida; order Araucariales; family Araucariaceae; genus Wollemia; species Wollemia nobilis. The sequence goes on from JAQPPZ010017092.1 coordinate 8,657,620, forward strand.
AGACACCGATACTGAGCAGTCAGCATCATCCCATCGTCGATAGCTAGATGACGGGGGCACTAGTAGGCATGATGCAGGGGCAAGCAGCAATCGCCTTGAGAGGTCCCATAGGACCCACACCACGGGGGGTAGTTCTCGTCGCATCGATCCTGCGTGATCATGGTGGCCGACGCCCTAGGCTTGGGGTTTTTGAGTTTTTGGCTATTGTTGCGGGGTCAGAGGACCGGTTCATTGTAGCCTACGGGCATTTTTTGATGATATATATACAGATGACTCTTTTTGTTTTTTTTTTTGGTGTTTATGAACTTTTCATGGTTTGTCTGTCTGTTTATGCACATTTATTTACAATGATGGATGCATATGTGATTATGAATGCGATGTTTCTAATTTGTATGATGTATGCATATGGAATGAATGAAATGATTTGTTGATAACTTGTCGATGGCACCATAGATTGTACAAGACTTGACTGGCTTGCTGTACTTATGGGATGACTTTGTGGAATGACGTTGCATGTGACAACTGTGTTTTTGTATTTTGCATTTTTTTTTTTTTTTTTATGGTGATGTATGGAATGAAATGGACCAGTTGTTTTTTAAAATGTAGTTAAGCTTTTCTGAGATTCAGATATTTTAACTAACTAGCCAAGACTGTACATTTATCTCGTAAGACTTTTGAACAAGGTATAAATCCGACTTGGAAGTTAACCAAGTTATTTCACATCCCTGTGTGTGCAATTGAGTTCGTTTATGTGGTATTTGTCAGGATACCGCCAATGCCAGATAGGCTATCAACCAAACCTGTACTGAGGATCACCTAACTAGCTCCACTAACTCCGTTGTTGTATTTAGCAAGATTAATCCATGGGACAATCTAAGGTACCATAAGCTAGCTCATCCACATGCAAACATTGGTCTGCTCACACGCAAAGCTAATGTGATAGACATATCGTCATGCGGGTAGGATACCGCCATTGCCAGGTAGGCTGTCCACCAAACCTGTAATGAGGATCACCTAGATGGTTTTCGAATACTGAGAATTCCAGGGATTCAAGTTCAGGATTTTTATTGGCTCAATGGTTTAGGATATTTGCTCGTATACAAAGTGATGAAAATCACTGTTTATTTTGTTCTTTTTTTTTTTTTTTCTTTTGGAGCAAGGATTTTGAATAGTGGTGATAACCATTGTTATTTTGATTTTGTATTTTGAGCTTTAGTAAGGTTGATCTTGTGAATAACATTGATCCTTTTAGGCCTTGGGGATGACTACCCATCCTTGGCAGGGACGTGTAGTACGAATCCTTATGACTTTGGGAACCAAAGGGTAGTATGGAGATTATGAAGTAAGGGTATTGATCTTTTAGGCCTTGGGGATGACTACCCATCCTTGGCAAGGACGTGTAGTACGAATCCTTACGACTGAGAGACCAAAGGTGAGTGGAGATGGTGGTGATGATGGCTTGTTGGAATTGTATTTTGGAATGGTCATTGATCCTTTTAGGCCTTGGGGATGACTACCCATCCTTGGCAGGGACGTGTAGTATGAATCCTTACAACCTTGAGGAACCAATGGTGATTTTGGGATTTTTGGTAGTGGTGAAAACCACTTGTTAAGAATGGAAGGAATGGGGAAGAGCTTGTCCTTTTGTCAATTCTCAGCATTCTTGAACCATTCGCACAGGGGGATGAATAGAGCTAATATTTCACCTATGGTACCCTAGACTGCTTTGTAGGTTTCTCTTGCGTTCACACAACTTAGGAATTATTTTATGTGTGTAAATTTGTGTAGGGATATTACATAACGAGGCGTGACCCAAGTAAAACTTTCCCGTGTAAAAAGTTGTTTAACTGTGTACCATTTTTGGCTAGAAATTTAAAGACAGCTGAATGACGAAAACCCTAAATACATTAGGAGACAACTGACTTTGCTAAAAATGAAGATGGTGTGATGCGGGATGTATGCATTGATAAAATGGATTTGATGTGAAAAATGATGGAATTGCCAAGTAATGATAGTCTATGGTGCTTTTGACTTGTATGACCTAGAAAATATGCAATGTATGGATGTGATGCCTAATGCAACCTATATTTTTGTATTTTTTATTTTTTTTTTATGAGTATGCATGGAATCGAGATGCATTTTTTTTTGTTATTTTTGATGATTTTATTGTTTTTGTTTGTTTTGAATATTTGTTTTGACCAAGCGGTTATGGGTACCCTTGGAGATTTTGATTTGACCAAAGGGTTTATGGATACCTTTGGGGCATTTGGGTTAAAAATAGGTTGACCAAGAGATTATGAAATCCTTGGAGCTATTTACAAAGTTTAGGACCCTTTGGATTTGGGGTTACCAATGATTTAAATCCTTAGACTTTGGTTTGACCCAAGGTTTATAGATACCTTTGGGGATGTGACAAAACCCAAAAAGAGCTTTTGGGTTGACCAAGAGATTACAAAAATCCTTGGAGCTTTTTAGGTTGACCAAGAGATTACGGAAATCCTTGGAGCTTTTTAGGTTGACCAAGAGATTACGAAAATCCTTGGAGCTTTTTAGGTTGACCAAGAGATTATGGACACCTTTGGGCATTTGGGTTGACCAAGGGTTTTGGAAACCTTGCATTTTGGGTTGACCAAGCGATTATGGGAATCCCTGGAGCTTTTGGGTTGACCAAGAGATTACGGAAATCCTTGGAGCTTTTTAGGTTGACCAAGAGATTACGGAAATCCTTGGAGCTTTTTAGGTTGACCAAGAGATTACGAAAATCCTTGGAGCTTTTGGGTTGACCAAAGGGTTTATGGACCCCTTTGGGGCATTTTGGGGTTGACCAAGCGATTGCGGGAATCCTTGGAGCTTTTTGGTTAATGTAGTCGGCTTGCTCTTCGGGGGATAGAAGTACCCCCAGCTTGAGAATCTATGGATTCATTGGATCTGAGTCGATGTCTACGTCAGTCATCTCCTCGACTGACATGTGGGATCCGTCCTCCAACTGGTGTGGAGTTGGGATCAGGTGGATATCATTTGCTGAATTAAGATCATCGTTAGGAACGTCAGGTTCCTCTTCAGCATGGAAGACATCCTGAGTCTATCCTAGGGATGAAATGAAACATCCCACCGCAAGGCCAGTACTTTGATGGGGATGGTGGTGTGTCAACGCGATCCCAATCTATAGCCTCTATGTCTAGATGCAATGACCATGTTGGGTCGGCTGGATCATGGATGGGGGCGGTCAAGTCAATGGAGATCATGTTGATGAAATGATTGTGGTCTCCATTACCGTAGGTGTGATAACTTTGACATTCTGGATGTTCTTGGTGCTTTGGATCTGGCTCTGTGGGCACTGGCACAAATGGATCGGCCCTATGCGTAGACATGCAGATAGGGTCTACCCTAGGCACTGATGGTTTGATAGGGTCTCCAGGCGAAAGATGCTCTTTGTGTACCTGGAGTGGCGGGTGTAGTAATTGCTATAACTGCACCGGGTTGAGGTGCCACCTATGTCTTGGACCTATGTGTAAGTGTTCAAACATGTCATCTATGTCTAAGGGATATTGTTGTTGCATTTGTCGCATGTGGTTGAGATAGGCCATCTCGGTTTCATCTTCATAATCACTGTTAGAGATCCAAAGGCCTTTGTTTGCTGCAACAACGGTTTGCGACAGATGAAGCTCATCTTGTTTGAGCAAATTAATGTGGTCCCATCGAGGTTGTTCCGCTCTCTACGGGGGGACCTGATTTTCTTGAGGTGGCCTATGCTCAATTGGAGCATCCAATGGGAACATGGTCAGGAAGCTTTCTTGATAATCATCCATGGGATGCATGTGGGAATGATTGCTTCCCGACTCAAGAGGATCCCAAGGTGCTACCTCGTACTCCAACTCATCATCCGAAGACCCTTCTTGGTCTTGTCCATACCCTTCGTGGAGGTGAGTCCTTGAATTGTCTCCCGTTGCGACCGAAGGGAAAGGGTTGTTGAGGTCAACAAGGTTGTTTGTGTGTAATGGGAAATAATCCCCCAATGTATAAGTTGTATTTGGATTGGCATATGGATCTGATGCCAACCCATCCTTGTTGCCTATCCCTAGGCCTTGCATGTTTTCGACCAAGATGTCGAGGGGCAAAGGGTGATTAAACCCTACTCCTGACTTGTCATAAGGCATTTGGTATCTTGGTTGGCACAAAACACGCACTCCTTGTTCATACCTACCCAACCCATATCCATGCCAATTGCATTGGCTAAGATATCTCAATGCGAAGTCTAGGTTAGACAGATAATTGACATCCTCAACAAAGGGCTCTTCATCTTCCTCTTCTTGTAGGGAAGGTTCAATGCCATTATCCAGGCCCCCATAAATAAAGTTTGTCTGATTAGGTGGGTAGCCTAAAGGAACCACAGAGCCTATGGGGAGTCAAGGTCTCCCCATGTCTTGCATGGACTCAATTGTGGGCGTTGCTATAATGTTTTGCACTAGATACTCCCCCAATCCTGTGTTGGCCATCTCAACTGTGATTGTTGGCGTTTGAGGGGGAGCGAATGGAAGTTCTCCTTGAGTCCACTCCATGTGGGGTGAACCAGGCGCCTCGACTTCCATTCGACTAGGCTTCTCTTCTGTCGAGATGTTGGAGACTAAGGGTGGTTCCTCTTCCAGGGGCTTCTTTCCTTTGTCCTTTGGTGTGGCCACCGTAGGTGGCATCGTTGTGGGAGGACCAGATGAAGAAGATGGACCCTCCTGGGAATTTGATTGCCTTGGTAATGGAGATTCCTGCGTAATCGGACCCTTTTTAGATGGATTTAACTAAAAATCCAAATGCGTTGATGGAAGGGTCGACTGCGGCATTAGTTGCACTGAATTGCAGTATTTGAAAGGCTCTAAATCTGTAGGGACTACATGCACCTGTCCTTCAAATGTATACTTCAAGCATTGATGAGCAATTGAAGGGACACACTTCATGTCCCGGATCCAAGGTCGCCCAAGCAAGATATTGTAAGCCATCTCACCTTCTAAAATGTGGCACAATGTATGAATGGTCTTTTGTCCCACTTGGATGGGTAGGACAATTGTGCCAACTATCGAGCATATCGCATCATTGAATGCTTGAAGAGTATAAGTGGAAGGTACGATGTGAGAGGTCGGCAACTTCAAATGTTTTAATGCGATGGTTGTAATAATGTTACTGGACGAACCAGTGTCTACCAACACCCGCTTATATGGAATCCCGTTGACCCGCGCAATAACGTGCAGGGGTGGATCCGCCACATCACCAACCATCGATTTTAATTCATCTTCTCTAAAGGTGATGACTGGTTCCGTACATTGTTTCACATGGCCCACGAAGTTGTTGAAAGAATTTGCTTCGTGGGGATGCAGCTCAATTGCCTTTAATATCTCCATGAGAGCCTCCCGATGGGGCGTCGATTGTTGAATAAGCTCATATATGGAGAGCCTAGCCGACATGGTCCTTAGAATTTGAGTAAGTCTAGTTCGAATCATGGCCACTGGTCTAGGCGGGGGAAGCTGTGTAGGGTTTGGTTGAGGTTGTGACGTTGATGGAACTTCTCTTGTGGCTACCGTGGGGGCAGCTCCTGGGTATCTCTTGTTCCTTGTCACTATGCTTATCATCCCCACATACCCCTCCATGGGGCAATTTTGTTGCACCTCATTGACGTGAAGAGGTTTTGCTTGTGCATCATGTGCGGGCAAAGGGTCTCTAAAAACGCCCATTTGTTGGTTGTTGGGCGCTATGGGGTTATCCACTGCCAATGTATTATTGTCAATGAGGTCTTGCACCAAACCTTTGAACTTCCAACATGCGTTAAGGTCATGTCCCTTACGCCTATGAAACCTACAATACAAGTCCTCTCGGTACCCCTTAGGCTTTGATGCGTTGGGATCTATAGTTTGAATCTCTGGAAGGTTGATCAAGTTTACCGTTGACAAGCGGTCAAACAAGGAGTCCCTGGACTCTGTGTATGGTGTAAATTGCCGCCTAGGGTGATGCTGCTGATTTTGTTCTTGCTTTTGGTTTTCTCTATCATAGTTGTTGGGAGGCACCGCCTGATAGTTAGCCTTTGGAGGCTGTGTTGCTTGGGCAGGCTTAGGGGCGTTGATAGCAACTTGATTGACCGCGGTGGGTTTTTGTTGCGTAGTCCCTGTTTTAGTGCTCTTGTTCCATTCTTTTTTCTTAGGCTTGGAAATTTTGCCATCCTGTATCTTGATCTCTTCGATGATTCTGGCTTGCGCCAGAGCTTCTTCTAAAGTGGCATATTGCTGCAGCTGCAATAGCATAGAGATCGATCTCAAACAACTCTTTGAGAACATCTGAGTGAGGTCATACATAGGAGGGAGGTAGGGCAGCTTCAAAAGCAATGTCCTCCACCGGTTCCCATATGCCACCATAGATTCCTCCTCATACTACTTGAGGCTAGCTAGATCGCTTAGTGATGCCTTTTTCTTTGTGTTGAAGGTGAAACATTCTAGGAACGCATCCACTAGCTGATCCAAGTTGCAGATGCTATGCTTTGGTAGTTGAGTAAACCAATCCGAGGCAGGGCCTACGAATGTGGTTATAAATGTTCTTAATAGCAAAGCATCATTGTCCTGAATGCCAAAGCATTGGCTCAAGAATTGAGTCACATGCTCTTGGGCATCTTCCTCCCCTCTAAAGAGTGCCAACTGGGGCAGCTTAAAATGTTCGGGGTATGGAGGTGTCGACACTGATGGATGCACAGGATGACTACGGAGTTGGCGTAAAGTAGGCTTTTGGGGCCCAGAAGTCTTGAGCTCCATAGTCTCTAAGCGTTCTAACAACACTTTGTATGCATTGGAGGACTTGATCTCCTCCTCCTTGGTTTGCTCCCGCTGTGGGTTGTGGGGAACTTGAGGCCTTTGGAGGGATAACTGGGTAGCACCCATTCTGCCTTGATAGGGCATTTCAGCCCGCTCTTCTTCTTGTTCATAATCCTCATAAGCTTCTTGAGGAGTGTATGGCCTAGGCCTGTAAACATTGATGGGTGCCCGCGGAGGGTGCCCATCACGGTTTCGGGGAGTGGCCTCCCACTCAGGTCTAGGAGGTCTTAGAGGCAGTGCTTGATGAGGTCACGAAGACCAAAGGGTTGTGCCTCTCATACACTTTAGATTTATGTGTGCGAGGTGCTGGGACCTTCTCAGGCACATTGTTGTGAAGCAATTCAGCTGTCTGACGCTGAATGCGCTCTTGGTTAAGGCGACACAAATGTTCTAATTGTTGTTGGTCTTGCCTAAGCCGCATGATTTGCGCTTGGCGGGCGGCTAGTTTGGCAAATGCCAAGTCAATTTGTTCCACCGTCTCTTGTTTAGGAGGCCTAGATGCCTCCCCTACATGTCTTTCTCGGTCATGGTACTCTGAGACCCCTATGGGTTGCTTCCCTCTGTCGAGGTTAGCGGCATTGACTTGAAGCTCTGGTCTCAATGAGCGATCTGGATATAAAGCGGGTGCAGACGTGCATCGTTCCCCCGCTGTGTACTATTCTTGAGGAACGTAGTGATCTTCCTCACACTCTCTATTATATGCATAAAAGGTGCGGGCAAAATTGTCTTGCCCTATCGGGAGAACCTGATACTCTGGATATGGTCTAGTGTTTCTGACATTAATCAGGGGTAAATTAGGAGTAACAAAATCATATGGTTCCTCCTTGTGGACCCTTTGTTGTTCAAGCACTTCATCACTAGGCCACCCATAACGAGTTTCCAAGGGGGGCCTTATATCTAGGTCGAGTGCTACATGTAGGTTGTCTTCTTGAAAGGATCTTTGCTGAGTGGGGGTACCCCTTAAGGAGGTGCCTCTATGTTGAGTGGGTGTGCCCCTCAAGGGGGTGCCTCTATAGTCTTGTCTAGTGATGGCATGAGGTGGAGTTCCCCTCAAGGAGGTGCCTCTAGAGTCATGTTCTGAATCGCATGGTGTGGACTAACTTGTGTATCCTGCCGCCAAGGCGGGATGACCAAGTCTTCAGGACTATATCGGAGGTGACTTGTCCCCCTTGGTGCACTCTCTGCAGCTTCTGCCCGTGATTGGGCTTGGCTACGGGTGTACACCATGGTGATGTTGACCTAAAAATGCGTAGATTCTTTTTTTGGATTTTTCTTTTTATGATTTTTTTGATACACTAAACAAAAAATATCATACACACACAAGCAATGATTATCTCTTTTAAAGATTAAAAGTGTGCCCTAAATCTGGTTTAGTGTGTTTTGTTGTTTGTTTTTGAAAGCTTTTTGTGAAAACCGTTTAAATGCAATTATGAAGGCTCTTATGACTCCCAAAATGGTCACCCCTTCAATATACCATTGCTGGACCGATATACCAACCTCTCTATATACCCGCCCTTACGTGAGGGAGACTATAGGTACGTGAGAGTAGATGATACGTGGAACATAGGCGGTACGAAAGGGGAATCACTCTATTTATGACACCTACCATAGAAGACTTATCCTCATGTGCTGGGAATCACCCCAAGCTACACTTGGTCAACTTTCATCAGGATTTACGTCTAGCAACAGTCGCGATCGGGGTTATGGATGCAATATCTCAAGCCAAGGTGATGATGAAATCCACCGTTGGTCTTGCTCAAGGGTTGGGGTTTTATGACCAAATCCTTGTGTTTAAAATACCACGTGGTGTGTGGGGTTCTTTTTAAGTTGCAAAATTGAAACAAGCAAGCCTCTAAACTCTCCTATGCAAGCAAAAATCAGAGAATAGAAAACAGAAAATTGACAAAGGGTGTTTAAAACCCCTACCTCTTCTCTGCCTAAATCGGATGTCTCTAAATTTCTGCCTAAAATAGTCTAGCGTTTGAAAACTTGGTACTTGTAAGCAACAAAACAAGAAACTTTAATCAGAATCTTAATCTTAAAAATCAAAGGACACAGGTCCCACCGTGATCGCCATTGAAAGCACGAGGATACGGAAACAAAAAGGAATATGCCACAAGAAAAGAACAAGAAAGAACATATGCAAATTGACACAAGATAAAAGCAATATGAAATATGGTAATATATTTATTGATATGCTTTATAAATTGTGTTACAATACGTCTCCTTCCTTTTTAGGGGATAGGAGAGTCAAATGTGTTTCTTGTCACAACATCCATGGATAACAATCCTTCTTCCGCGTGCCCACATGTAATATGGGCGGACAAAAATGTCACCACCGCTTGCATATGTGATTATTTGCTCTTTCCTGCTCCTCTGCTGTCAGAAACCTGCATTCAAAGAAACAGAAAATATTAGTAATACCTGCAGACAGAATGAAACATGTATTTCCCAAAGCCTATTGTCAGTGTATGCATGAAAATAATAAAACGACTATCAAATGACCTCTGATTGACCTGAAAATTTTACAGAAGCATAAAAATATCATCAGAAGACCATTGCAAAAATAACAGTCTAGAAATTCCTCACAGATTTGTATTCGCTCCAGGGTGGGACGAATAGGACTGTGACAATTTTCCAGAAAGCACCCTGTTCAATGTCCTACTTAGACAGCTCCAAAAGACCTGCAAAGTTGGGGTTAGCTAATTGGGGGTGTTTTGGGAAGACCCAGATGATCATATTTCTCCAATTTTGCCTCTAGCACCCATATTTTGAAGATGGCATCTGCAAGTTAGTGAAAGCGGGAAATAACAATAACCTGGTCAAAAATGATCAGAATGAAATGAAATTTGAACTGTAACCTATTTAACCTATCTAGAATAAAATGCAAAATAAAAACTAGAGAAATCTATCACATATTTCTATTCATCCCGGGGTGGGGTGAATTTGCCTGCGACAGATTGGGGAGCACCCGAGGGTAGGACGCCCACCGTTTGAGGCACTGTTTCGGCACCAATCCACTTGGGATGGGTCAAAAACTGGTTATGGGGTGTTTTCGAAAAATTTTGTGGATATTTGTGGCCAAAAATCGGGTTTTGGGTCCGGATTCGTGCTTCCAATAGTCACCCAATAACCTCCCTTTCGAATGAGAGATTAAGGATGTAAAAGCACAAATCACAAGTAGGTATGTAAATTGGCAGCACTTCATTGCTCAAATGCTCCTTCTCTGTATCTATTTTGGGTGGGAAAACTCCCCAATTTATAGACCTTAGGGTCTCCTTGTTTGAATTGCGCATGCGAGGGCGCCACTTGAGTTAACTATCCTATTTTCAGAGAAAAGCTAACTCCCTGATTAAAAATCTTCTTGCATGAGGTTTCTAAAATAAATACACTCATCACTGAAGTCTCTCTTCTTGAATAAAAGCTATTCCTCGCAATTGCATGGCCTGAAGCCTCAGTTAATTGGCGGAGTTACCGAAGTTTGACTTTTTTGCCAGTCAAACCTTCTATTCGCCTCACCCTGGGGTGAATGCTGCTATTCGTCCCTGGGTGGGACGAATGCCAGTTTGTATTCATCCCGGGGTGGGACGAGCAGAGAGAAAGGTGCCAAAAAGGTGCCAAATTGACCTTTGACCTTTAAAACTGCTTTTGGAAGTGGTTAGGACCACTGTTTTACCTCTGGGGGCTGCCCTAGGGGCTGTGTGTGTCAATGCGATCAGCGCTTGTTGTCACGTAATCGGATTGGTGCTGTTTTGGTGTCTACATTAATATTATAATAAATTATTATAATACTATTTTTATTGGACCTTCCTTTTGCAACTTCATCTGGCACCTAAGAGAAAACTTTCTTTTGCATTTGATTACGAAGCTGATGATGTTTACTGACGTTCACTAGTGTTGACTTCTTGACATCAATGATAACAAAACCTGCTCATATTTCCAATAAAAAGCTCGCATACTCTTAATACTTTTATTACATTTTTATAATTAATGAATGCATCATCTCTCATCAACCAATAACCATATTAAGAAGGGAAAGTACACATTCAACAAATCATTCATAAAATCTACATGATATCATGATATGCATATCCTTGAGCTTCTATATACTCACGAGCTATGATATGCATATGCTTGAGCTTCTATATACTCACGAGCTATGATATGCATATCCTTGAGCTTCTATATACTCACGAGCTATGATATGCATATCCTTGAGCTTCTATATACTCACTAGTGTTGACTTTTTTTTTGTAAAAAAAACAAAACACCTGTCATGCATACACAATACCGTTCAGCATTACCACATTCTAGAGGAAAACAACAAGTATAAATTATCAACTTATCCCAATTACAATTGTTATTGCTTCTACTACCGTAGAAATAGCATAAGAGCTATAGACCTCCTTCTAAAATAATAACACCAGCTCTCTGAACCAAAGAAATGAGATCGGAGTAAATGGAATTCAACTTAAATGAAGATTTCCAATAATAGAATTATTCCATGTTTTACTTGGCGCTCTACAACCTGAATTTAACGCGTTTGGTTTGCTGTGATCTGTCGGCCAAACGTCATATTCTTCCTCGTAACCGTCTTCTTCTTTTTTCTAAGCCAAATGCTATTTTAGCAAGTTTTAAAGAGCATTTAAAACAAATTTAAGCATAACATACCAGATTGAGGTGATTTCAAAAGTCTTTGTAATTTCTTTGTACTCTTCTTATTTCATTTATCCATCACTTGCAAATAAGTTTGCTAAATTTCAAATCATACCCTCGGTAGATTGTGGTTTTATATCTATTTAGAGCCATTGGGCTTGGGATTTCACAATGAGAGCGTGAAACATAGGCTTACACATACCAAAGATATTTTGGAGTCACCTCAATATTCTGTGCATAGTAGGTGTCTTTTGGAATTTTGTTATGGTATTTAATTTATACGGTCGGACGAATGATAATTTATATTCTGTGCATAGTAGATGTCTTTTGGAATTTTGATACGGTGTTTAATTTATGCGATCGGACTTAGTACGTTGAAAAGCCTTGACATATGATGCCAAACTCACTAATAATTTAGTGGGATGTCGGCAGAGGCATGGTGTAGAAAAAGAGTCCAAATCATATAATCCACTTTGGATTGGAGTTCAAATACGAAGACGTTTCATTTACCAAAAGTCCGCTTAAACTAATTCATCTGCATACTTAGTTAAGTTAAACCTCTTCACTTTTTTTTTTTTTTTAAATTTCCTTCTTATTTTTAATAATACACAACCGTCAAAAGTTTATCTATTTATTTTTGGTTAGGGTAGTGTGAGAAACCTTTATGAGCATTTCCATTCCAACTATAAACCTTCTTAAGGTGGAGATCTAAGCTTAGCTAAGCTTATTAATAGGGGCTAAACACACACCCATACACACATCCAACCCCTCACACACTCGTCCACATTGTGGTTTAAACCTCATACCTTCCCAAGAAGACCATTGTCCTTGGACACCATCAAAAATTTATTATAAACTTGGTTTATAAATGTATTTAACTTTTTAATAATGATTTATATTTTTTTTTAATAATGATTTATATTTTATATGGTTAATTTTTTTTAATATTTGATTAGTGTGTGAAATCCCTACCATAGACACTAGGTCTAGGCATTCTCATCCCACCATGACCTCTCATAAGGGTGAAAGTTAAGCTTATCAACAAGAACCAAACACAACCATATTCACCCATCCCCTCACACATTGACCCACATCACCGTTTGAACCTTGAACCTCTCAAAGAAGAGTCAAAGCTTGAACCATTGCGTTATTTCCCTAGGACTATCCTAAGACTATTTTATAGGGATAATTATTATTATAAATTACCAGTATGAGGTATAAACATAAGTATCATTTATATTTTCTTATTAGAAATTTTATACAAGCATATAAGAGGGTTAAAATATTGATCTCATCATGCACCCCTACTCATCACTCATCACTCTACTAATACCTCATGGTCTCATTCATATTTTTATTATGCATTTTACATTAGCTTTTATATATTTACTATCACAAGACATCACTCCATTTTTTAGTTTTTTGTTTCAAATGATAACATGCAATAGATCTATTTGTAAAAGAAATGATGTGAAAATATAAAATATATATTTTAATTGATAGAAGAAAATTTTAAAATGATAATCCTCAAATATTCTACACTTTACAAAATGTTCATTTGACAAGCATATATCAAACCTAAACACCACATTCCTCCATGACGCATGTCAATACTTCTAAGGAACACAATAAATAATAATAAAAATTGATGCAGGAATATCCTTGTGTTTGCACAAACTTGCATCGATAAAAAATAATAATAGTAATAATAATATATATAGTATTGTGATAGGCATCACACAATTTTGTGTTATTTGTGCACCTAGTTTTGTGGTCTTTCCACACGGTTTTTTTTATCTTTATGACTATTATATTAATGGCTCGAGTGGGAAATTATTTTGTGGCCTTTACACATGTAGTTTTGTGGTCTTTATGACCATTACATTAATTACTTGGGTAGGAAATTATTCTATGGTCTTTGCACATGTAGTTCTATGGTATTTATGATCGTTGCATTAATGACTCAAGGGGAAAATTATTTTGTGATCTTTGCACACACAATTCTATGATATTTATGACCATTGCATTAATGGCTTGGGTGGAAAATTATAAATTTGATTTTTTTTAAATTTTCTTGGAGTAGATCCATGTTTCCTAGTTTGGGCAGGAAAATGTTATTTATAATTCTAATATTAAAGTTGGATCGGATTTCATTTGGGAAGAGAATTTTGGGGATATGGGCTTGATTGTAATGCAAAGAGGCTTGGGTTTAGATCTACATGCAGTTATTAAAAAAAAAAATTGTTGACTTTGATAGTTCTTCCTGCTTTCATTGTGTACTTTGCACTTGCATTCTTGTTATTAATTCGACCAGCATAGGATATTGCATTAGTTGGCATTAGATTTTAGGTTCATGTTTCGTGGCATTAGCTCACAAGAGTTGTTCAATCTGAAGTATTTGTGTAGTTACGACTACATTGTAGGTGAACCATAGAGATGTCTTGTAGAGTTAGAAGAGAAAGTGGTAGAAATAATCGTAGCCCTTGCATCACTAATTTAGCTGATATAGTGAGTTATTTTAGAAATACTGGAGGCTATTTATGTCATGTGGTATAAAGGTGTTATAGTGGTAGGTGATATCAGTGAAGATGAGGGGGATAATTGTGACAAGAGGGATGCTATCAAGGATGAGGGTGAGACCACATAAAGCATTATTATGGAAGAAATATTTATGACTACCATAGTGAAGGCTGGAAGTAAGCCAAGGTTTGATCTTTTGAGCTATGTAGGAAGATTGAATACAAAATACTTGGTGGATTGGATCATCGAGCTAGAGGTGCTTTGAGTTCAAAGCAATCAAGGACCCTAAAAGAGTTAAGTGCACTGCCATAAAGTTAAAAGGGCATGCTGCATTGCGGTGGGACTCATTATAGAAGAGTCATGTGTAGAGGAATAAACATAAAATATCCATGTGTGATAGGATGGTAGTAAATCTCAAAGGAAATTTACTACCATATAACTACATGCATTATTTGTTCAATAAAATCCAAAACCTATGCCAAATAGAGAACACCATGCAATCATACAAAAGGGGTTCTATAGACTATGCACTCATGCAAGACATATAGACGACAATATAGATAAGGTGTTGAGGTATGTGAATGGTTTATGCATCCTAATTTAGGATGAGATGTGTTTATTGACAATCAACTCCATAGAAGAAGCCTACTAGTTGGCACTACATGCAAAGGAGAAGTTGTCCTGTAGAAAATATGGCATACACAATAGTAGTGGTATGGGCAAGGATGGTAGATGAAGCAAGCAAGGGGCAAAGTAGACTAGCTAGCACAAGGAAGGTATTGGTGTGAGTGGTAGCATGCAAGGCACTGATTGCAAATAAAACTCTAGCAAATATGGAGATAAGTCTCGAAGCCACATGAAGGGTTTTAGAGGGACCTACTTTAGATGTGGTTAAGCATGACATAGGATATTTGAATGTACAAAAGTGCAGGATGGGGGATGCATAGAGAAACATGTGCATGTAGCACACACAAATAGTAGTGAGTTGAGTAGTGAAGTAGAAAACACATACCCAAAGGATGAGGAAAACTTAATGTTGTGTAAGGTATTGATAAAGCTCACATGCAATGAGGAGTCATACTTAAGGAGGAGCCTCTTCTGCATAAAGTGTAAGTCAGGAGGAAAGTGCTACAAGTTTATCATTGATGGATGCTAAAAAGACAACTTGGTCTCCACAAAGATGGTTTAAAAGTTTAGATTGAAGAAGGTTGCACACCCAATGTTGTACAAGATCTTTTGGTTATATAAGGGACAATAGCTAACAATGATAGAGCAAAGTCTAGTTGCATTTTGTATAGGAGGATATGCAGGTTTGGGTTGAGGTGATGTAATTTCAATGCATACACATCATATATTACTAGGAAAACCTTAGCAATATGATGTTAGCACTATCTATGATGGGCACAAGAACACCTTAAGCATCAGGAAGGATGGAAAAAAATTTAAGTTAACTCCAATGAGAGTGGAGGAATAATGTGTGCAGAAGGGTGAAGTGATGATGTTGTTATCAAAGGAGTTTCTCAAGGAGGTTGTAGACTTGTATGACTTCTATACACTAGTAGTCACCTCTTCTATAACCATTGTTTAAGCTTTACACAAGTGGATGCATTACTTGTTGTCGAATGAATTTGTGTTGTACACGAATAAATAAGCACTAAAATTCATTAAAAGTTAGGTAAAGTTGATCCAAAGGCACATGAGATGGGTGGAAAATATGATTATGATGACAAAAGCACTAGAGAAAAGTATGACTAGTTCATTCAATCAATTCTTTATTGCATCACCATCACCTTTTTTATTAAATTTGGAAATTACAACTTTTTTTATGTCTTTGTTCAACTCCACCCTCACTCTGGCCCTACCAGTATTAGATCTAGTAGTTTTATTAGATTCTCCTTCCATGCCATCTATATGTTCCCTAATTTTATTTAAGTCCTCTATTATTTTTTGTTGTTGGACTAACAACTCTTGTTGTTGGGCCATGTGAGTTTTCTATTGGGCTATTTCTTCTCTTTGTTGTTCCATACAAGTTTGCAATAGTTGTACATTTTTTATCAAATTTTCTTCCTCCCTACTAGGCTCATTATAAGAGGTTCATTCATCTATTTTAATCTTCTTTCTATTTGTAGATATTTTATTGTTCCAGTATGTGATCCCCTTAGAGGTATGATGGTGGTCTCTTCCTACCTTGTTTTCATGGGGTTTCTCAAATATCCACCTTACAACATTTTTCTTTTAGGCTTGTTGCAAAGGAAGTGAGTTAAATTTCAATCTATATTTTTTTACAATGTCTTACGGCTTAAAGACCTCTTCTGTTTTGATACCACATGTAACAACCCAAGTCTATTCACCTGGTTGAACCATAAAATAAGCCAAGCATTTTTCAAGGTAATTTTTTACCTAAGTTTATTGTTTATCCCAAAAAGGAAGCTTCATTCTCATAGCAGATATGATTCACCTAATGATTCATTAACATAATTTTTAAAATAGTACAGGTATATCATACCACTTTTGGGTTGTAAGACTATTTTAGATAGCCACCCAAGTGGACGAGATTGACCAAATCCCGTAAGAGTACCATTTTGTGAAATCGACTTATCTCATTTCTCTTCCTCTTGTTCCAACATGAGAATCAATCCACAGTTGGGATTATCCTCTAGGGACCAAAATTCCTAGAGGGTAGATGCATACTCTCCCTATCCCTTAACATATAGAACCTTGAATTAACCATTCGACATGATCAAGCTTTAATATGCAAAAGAGTTAGTGTACATATGTCTAGTGTCGCTGATTGTTCCTCTTTCTTGGAGTTAGCTAGATCCCTATCAATACCCTGATCTTGGACTTGATCTCATTTTCTATTATGACTCATGATGGTTTTTCCCATACCAAACTTCATGAAAAAATATGTTTATGCTTGATAATACCTCACTCACCCTCCTTGATGTTGAGATACCTATTTTTCAGTTGAGTAAAAGGGATTCTCTATGGTAATATCAAGTTTAAAGAAAGGTTATCTACTATAAACAATCATACAAAATTTTATGGTTTCAAAGATCTTCTAGCAATTAAATCTTAATAAATCTATTAGTAACTATATTCTCTTCATCCAAATCAGTTTAATGCTATTTAGACTTTACTATCAACCATTCATTTTTTATTGGTCTCATGATACATGTCATACTCATATAAGTTTTTCCAAGATTTTACTTGGAATATCCCCTTTATAATGTAAGGTTTCTAATTTTCAGATTAACGTCTTACACAACACCCTTTACAAAATTTACTCAAATACAAGTAACTATTATAATGATTATTTGAGTTGAGTTTGTGCAAATACTTTTATCATTCTTGACTAAACACAACTTAACTAAAGTATCTTAAAAGAATAAATTTAAATACTTGAGCCTTCTTAAACCACTTCATTCCATTTGTTTCTAAAATAGACATGAGTTTATAAATAAATGAACCTTCACTTCTAAACTCGGTAACTCTGAATACCTTTTAATTTACTAAAGGGTATAATTACAAAGTGCTACAATACCTAGAAGTTTCATTTACATAAAGTTCAAATCCCTTTTATTCAAAAGGTAATCTAATTTTATAGCATGTGTCCAATTGAATCAAATTAAAATAACTTCAAATAATATTCTCCTTATAACAATCATATGGTGAAATATAAATAACCATATTAAATACACGTAAATTTGTAAATAAGCCACTGGTTTTTAATATTATATATGATGTCACTATCCATTAACGTTATGCTCTATTATAGGTTATATTATCTTACAAAATTAACCCTATGATACAAACTATATGCTTTTATTCTTTCAAATACATAGAAATAAAAAATCAAATATTTTCTTTCTTTTATGATTAAAATCTAAAATAAAATGGAACCAAGACACACAAAAAATAGTCTAAATATCTACTAATGAACTTAATTTATTCAATGGTTTATCCAATATTTACCGTACATCTTGAATATCCAAATATATTCAACTTGTGAAACAACTTATAAAACCCTAAAAAAATTGATCAATGTTTGGTGGCTTGCTTAGGCCAATGTATGATTAAGCTTAGAGGCATAGAAGTCAATACATCTTGGTTATTTTAGTTGACTGTTCAATATTAAAATAATATTTTATCCTTTTGAACAAGCAAAAATAATATGGAGTGAACATGCAACAATGAAATGAAATGAACAGAATGCAAGTGATAGAAAGCTAAAATGCAAGCAACAAATTAGGATTTTGGGAAGTAAAAATTTACTCCCAATCCTTAATTGTACAAACTCACACCATGTAATTAGGGGGTATGAATTTGGATTTCCAAATTCACACTCTGTATGGATGAGGCACGAATTTGGTTTAGAGATACTTTTTGGGTCCCAAAATGTCAAAAAATGAGATGAAAAACATAAAAAAATAGAGCTAATGACTAATAATGCAAGCAAAAAAACTTGTTAGTTGATGAAGGAAGAAAGGAGCAATGAGAAGATGAAGGAAGCACTCCATATTGGTTAAATTATCCAACTATCAAGACTCCTCCACTTGATCCCCAAGGGCAACCAACACCAAAGTAGCAAAACAACAAAAACAATAATTCACAACAGAAGAGCACTTGTTAGTGAACAATGATTGAGTTGAGTTCTAGGATCCTCTAAAATATTGACTGGGATGGAGATGCGAGTGCAATCCTCTATTGATAAGATGTTTGAAGGGCTAAAAGGGTGGGAAATCAAAAGTTCATTGTGGACAAGGGACGGCACCAAAAAAAAATGATGAGGGAAGGGATTTTTAAGATAAAAAACCCTCAAATACCAAATTTACATTCAATAATTACAAGGCATGAATATAGCAAGTCAATTTCTTGCCCTATATGGACCAAGCATGAATTTGGTAAAGCAAGAGAAAAAGGGACAAATTAAGAGGGGAAAAATACCTCAATTTTTCACTTAGTAAGCTTAGGTGGCTTCCTAAGGATCTCAGGAAATATTAACTCATTTTGATGGGTCAATTTTTTGTGTCTACATTATTTTCTACTTTAAGTTCCTCTATGATATGTTTGGTTACTTCTACATTGTTTTAAACTTGTTTTTACTAACTAGGTTGTGTTTGTGCAACATACACATGTTCTTCTATTTATTGAACTTCTTCTTTTACTTTATTGACTTGATTATATTTGGATAAATTAATTTATGTGCATTTCTCCAACTTTAATTATGTTTTTCTAATTCCTTCTGGTTCATATCTCATAGGTGATCCATTTTATTAATAGAATATGCCAACATTCTCTCATAGTGTCTATTTCTTCCACAATGTTCAAATATATTTTGCATCTGGAAAATACCTATTTGAGAATCATTTTCCTAATTTTGAAATCTCAATAAATTATATCTTTTTTGGAAGCACTATGAATATCTCATGCCTATTTTGAATAGTTGCTTCCCTCTTTGACTTATAACTAGTAATTGTTCTTCTTATTTTATAGTATGCAAGACCTCTACTTTTTGAAGTAGGTTCACTAGCTTCTAAAATCTTGGTGTTTTCTCAATGGTATTTAGTGTAGTCATAAAAATATTATACTTTGATGGGAATGATATAAAAATAATAGGAGCTAACATTTCATTAGATACCTCAGTTCCTAGTTCCTACAATTATGCTCGTAGCTTTGAAATTTTCGTCATGGATTATTTCATATTTTATCCACTCTTCATCTTTAGACAATGGATCTAGCTTTGGAGGAATAGAATCTAAGTTTGATTGTTGGCTTAAAATACTATCATGATTTTTTTCCTAGGCATCTGTAGATGTGGTTATATCTCCAATGTTTACTTAGACCTCATTTGCTATTTTGAACATTATGATTAGTCTTTTCTTTCTATCTCCTTTGTCAAAACTTATTTTCTCGTCTTCTTCGATAGTAGGATAGTCAATGCTTCCATATACTACTTGTTAAACTTCCTCAAACTCAAGCTATACCATTAGTTTGGTCTTCTAGGAAATATAAATATTTTCCCTCAACAACTAAGAATCTAGTAACAAGAACTTTGGTGCTCCACTACCCATGGTAAACTTTCAAAAAAATATAAATATTCTTCTTTTATCGAGTTTACCTTGAAAACTTCTTTTCAACGAGTATATATAGCTATACTTGAATTTCAAATGATGCTTCAAAAATGCAATAAATATTTATGTATTGCCAAGAAATGTAGGAGGAATGCCTCTTTTTGTACAAATTATTCCTTGGAATATTCCCTTCTTTAATTTTTTATTTTTCTTTCACCTTACTTAAAAATTCTCCATGTGTGCAATCTTATTTTATCCATGTACTACTATCTTATTTGTTTTTATTTTAACATTTAAATAGTGAGGATTTTTTAGATAGTGCCTTGATAAATGTTGCACTTCTTTATTGATTTTACACAAAATATTGAAGTCCTATTCTAGACTTTGGCTTTGTCTGTAGTCTAAGATCTCTCTAGTGCTTCAATTATCTCTCTCAAATAAGGAGAGTTTCTTTCAAACTTTAAAATTGTTCCAATTTCCATTAACACATTAAGTCAAGTGGATTAATGTCTCTTGGTTCATTTTTGAATCAAAAATATTTTTTGAAATTTTTTTGAGCAAGTTGGATATTTATTACTCCAACCTTTCTTTGTCTTATGAGGAAGTTACCCTCTACTTTCTTTAAAATATTGCTTTAGTTGCAACTTTCTAGTTTTGTAAACCATCCTTCCTTGGTTTCCCATGTCCAATGTCCTTCTAGGCATGCTATGGGTACTTTGTTCAAAATGTCTCTCTTGAGCAGTATTACATGTCCTTCCCTAGCTTTCTTGAGCAAATTGTAGTCTTTTTAGATGGATCACTTGTGCAATATCATAGGGTTTTCAAACGTCTTCTTCAAAACCCTTCATTTTTAAATTAATATTCGCCTTCCTTCTTGTTCTTTATATAGTTAGTGTCATTTAGCTTTTTTGTGTAAAAACAAGGTTTATTCCATGCACTTGCCTTTTATGAGTTGTTCACAATATTAACACCTTTGTTTTCTTCTTCTTCATGCAATTGTTTTTTTCTTGTCATTTTGTTCAGACTGAGTTTAGCTTTCTTAACATAACACTTTGATCAATTGTTTCTCTTTCATGCAAAGAATTGTTGCTTTTCGTTTTAGGCACTTTGTTTTTGTTTTTGTTTTTTTTCAAACATGTATTATATGATTTGTTTGCACTTTATTGTGTTTCAGTTTTCCTTTATTGTAGTTACAATGACTACCATCAATTTCTTTGAATAAATGTAGTGATTTAATCACGCACAATTATTTTTATAATTAAAATAATAATTTTCATAAATGCAATTTAAAAAATAAAAATAAAAAAAATTAATGATCTATTTGTAGGTTTCTTCCCTTTTGCAAATGTTCTAAAACTATTCGAAAGAGCACCAAAAATATTGTAACGAGTTTAATCAGTACAATAAATTGATAAGACTTTTCTACATTATTGTGATAATTTTAATTTTTATTATATTATTTTATATATATATTTATAAAATTTAAAATTATAATATAATTAAATTTTTACTACGAAGACATCAAAGTTTTTTTATTTCTTTTATTTTATATATTTAAAAAAAAATTGAATGATGTATGTAATATGAGAAGAAAAATAATGTTTGTCGAATTTAAATTCATAGTAACATAAATTTGCAATTTGATATGTATTTAAGGCCAAAGGAGTACAACTACTGCATAGCTTATTAGGCTGGGGATTGGACAAGACTAGAGGAAGAGGAGGGGGGACCAGAAGACTAGAGGAAGAGGAGAGGGGACCAGGAGACGGGGGAACCTTTGCTTCCACGTTGCGTAGATTTGGTCGCCATCAACCAAAGAATCAAGTTGACTATGAATAATACCATCCACCTTTTGGAATTTGATTTTATCGATAATGTTAATAATACAGTTGGAACACTATATTTATAATTTATTTTTATTTTTCCTTTCTTCCTGGAGAAAACTAACGGTGATTGTAATCAAAATGCTGGCCATTCTGTAAAGTGGCTCAATAAAAAGAAATAAAAACTTTTGGGACTTACAGTTCCACATATCTATCCTACAATATTTTTGTATCAGTGTTCTTTATCTAGTTTACGAGATTATTAATGGATTTGCCATTTCCACAGTGAGTATCCAACAATAGAATTTCAAACAGACGGCTATAAATAAAACATTTTGCAGAGTTGGTGGACCTGGGCAACAAGTAGAGAAATTTCATTTTATTTCTGGATCGACGATATTATAAACCTTTTTATTTTTATATGAAATGTAAATTCCCAATATTAAAGGATTTACCACCATGCAGAAACCTACCTATAAACATTTTTATTTTTATATGGAATGTAAAAGAGATGTATCCAACTCAACACCCAATTGCTCTACTACTCTAACCAAGTAATCCAATTGCTTAGGATCTAAGTAGTTCTTGATCAGCGATATTATAAACAAGCCTATCAAGAGTGGAAGGACCATGTCTCTAACATCATCCTCAAGGACCGCTGTGACTGCCGTCTGCTCGTAATCCGCCTATTCGTCGATACAATTCAATAAATAAAAACTTTAAAGAACGAGAAGGACGACAAACTTGTTGACTTAATTGTGAAAGAATTAACAGCACTCAATCTGACCTTTTATTTCACTTTATTCGAGCAATATTGATTTAGATAGTGCGAAAAAACCTTACCATAAGGTTTGAAAAATTTTACTATCAAGGTTTAAGGGTGAGTATTTTTATTTGAGTTATGTTTTAGTTATAATTTTTCGTTTATTAATAAAAGATTAACACATACATTATTTTTGTTTTCATTTTTCCATTATAATTTTTTTAAAACCAAAACTGTAAACTAAATTAGCAGATAAACATTTAAACATTAAATCTTCAAAAAAAAAACCTTATATTAGTATCTGCATAAACACAAAGGACCGCACAAATAAAACATATAACGAGATAAAATATTGATGCACAAAGTTTTGATAGGAGGTTTTTCTTCCCCCATTTTCCTGGGTAATCTTCTTTATACTTCTTGTCTCTTTCCAGCGGCTTGCAAATGAAATCACGCCCAACACTTATATAGGAATATATTTTTTATAGGAATATATATATATAGAGGAAGGGAGGGAAAAATTCAACTATACTAAAATTCAACTAACCATTTGAATAAATGCAGCTAGCAAAAGTATATACAATTATTGCTACTGCAGCTATCAGAAGTAAATACAGTACAATTGTTGTGAGGAATGGGCGATGAATTACATCTATAATCTGAATTAAATTCCATCAAACTGTATGCTTGCATTACAATTTGCATTAAATTCCAACAAACTGCATGCTTGCATTACAATCTCATATTGAACTTTGCTAAGGGTTTGTAGTCGAGCCCCGAACGATGCCTTCAAATTTGAGGTCTTTCTCCTTCCCGCGCAGCAACTGACGAGCCAAGCAAGGCGTCATTGCATTACAACGCTACTTTAGACAGCAAAGTTGAATAGGCAAATTTTTGCCTACCCGACTGCGCGACAGTCCAACTGCACAAGCCATCTCGTGCGCAGTCCGAAGGGACAACCCAAAAGGGGAGCGCAGTGCTATGGCTTTCCCTTCAAAATTTTGGCTAAGTTATTGGCCCCCGCCAGACTGCGCAGCACAGTCCTATTGGGCTCTTGTTGACCTACGCAGTCGAGCGTTGACCGGCTCAGTTGGCCCGCTATCGCAAGTTTTATCTCCCATCGCCCAACGTCGCAGATTTTTCTTGCGACGTCCGACGTCGTGTGTCTTATTTGCGCTCTCCATTGGTCTTAAAACCTGAAATCGAAACTTCAAATTGGTATCAGAGCAGTAGTGCCATTGACGCGGAGACAATAGAATGGCTTCCGAAAAAACAATTCTCTACAGTTGCAGATTCCGTGCTTCAACGACAAGAATTATGATTACTATATCATCTAGATGAAGATCATGTTCGGATCTCAAGAGCTATGGGACTTAGTCGAAAATAGCTACCCAAAATCGGTAGATGCGGTAGCATTGGTTGCCCTCTCCCAAGCAGACAATGACCTGCTGAAGGAGAACGCGAAGGACCAGAAGGTCCTCTTCTACATCATGCAAGCGGTTGAGAAGACCATCTTCCCACGGATCGCATCGGCCACCAAAGCGAAGCAGTCTTGGGAGATTCTGACCAACTCTTATCAGAGCACCAACAAGGTGAAGTTGGTGAAGCTGCAGATGCTCAAGAGACAATTCGAGAACCTGCAGATGAGTGAGTCTGAGTCCATGAGCGACTTCTTCACTCGAATGATGGACATTATCAACCATATGCGGTTGAATGGAGAAATCATGCAGAGCCAGAGAATCATGGAGAAGATTCTCAGAAGTCTACCTTCCAAATTTGACATTGTCATGATTGCAATAGAGGAGTCGAGAGATCTGAGAACCCTCTCGACAGATGAGCTCATGGGTTCTGCAGACACATGAGTAGAGGCTGAGCCATTCATCTCAGACCTCTTTAGATCAAGCATTCAAGGCTCAGGTCTCATTCTGAGATAGTGGCAGACAAGACTCCCACCAAGGTGCTTCTAGTTCTCAAGGTGGAAGAGGCAAAGGCAGGAATGGAAATGGAAACAACCAAAGTTGATGGTCAAACCCTAGTGAGGGAGAGACCAACTACAACTTCCATCAACAAGAAGGAAGAGGCGGTGCAAAGAACCAGCAAGTTGGATCTGGTCAGAAGAAGGACATGTCAAAGGTCTAGTGCTACTATTGCAAGAAATTCGACCAGTACATCTCACAATGCAGAAAGATGATGGCCAAGGAGAACCAGTAGTAGGCCCATTACATGGATGAAGCTATAAATACGATAGGAGGAAACATGCTGCTGACTTGTAATATTGAGAAGGAGAGCCAGAAGAATATCTGATATTTGGATAGTGGGTGTAGTAATCACATGACGGGGAACAAAGAGATGTTCTCACAACTGGATGAAACAATCCAGTCTGAGGTCAAGATGGGGAACAACAACAAAGTTCCTGTGATGAGGAAACTAAAGATCCTCATCCACACTAGGCATGACAAACGAAAGCAGGTCTATGATGTCTACTATGTGCTTGCTCTGAAGCATATCTTGTTGAGCGATGGACAACTCATAAAAAATGGACATACGGTCTATTTCAAAGATGGAGTATGCACCATTATAGATAAGTCGCATGGGAAGATTGCAACCATGTCCATGACAAAGAATAAAATATTTTCACAGCAGATTTAGAATGAATCGTTGATGTATTTGAGTGCAGTTGTTAAAGATGCTACCTGGTTGTGGCATCTTAGATTCGATCACTTGAGTTTCAGTGGCCTGAATATGCTACACAAGAAGTAGATGGTGAAGGGTTTACCCCTTATTGAGCAACAAAATTAGATTTGCAAAGGCTGGTTAGTCAAAAAACAACACAGGGATTTGTTCCCTTCCAGTCAGTATTAGAGAGCATCACAGCCATTGGAGCTGGTGCACTCAGGCATCTACGATCTGATGCAAACGAGCATGTTTGCTAGTAAAAAATACTTCTTGACTTTCATTGACGACTTCAGCCTTAAGACATGGATTTATCCCATCAAGCTGAAGTCATAAGTGTTTTCCATATTCAAGGAGTTCAAGGCACTAGTGGAGAAACAAACGGGATATCAAATTAAAATTCTTAGAATGGATGGTGGAGGTGAATACATATCCAACGAATTCCAAAAATTTTGCAAGCAACACAAAATTCGGAGGTAGCTCACTTCCAAATACACACCACAGCAGAACGGTGTAGCTGAGAGGAAGAACATAACCATCATGGAGATGGCACGCAACATGATGAATGCAAAGGGATTGTCGCATGAATTCTGGGCAGAGGCTGTAACTTGTGTAGTCTACCTGTTGAACAAATTTCCCACCAAAAGTGTGAAGGACAAAATCCCTCAGGAGGCCTGGAGCGGTCAGAAGCCATGTGTGGCTCATTTGCATGTATTCGGGTGCATTGCATATGCACATGTTCTAGAAGAGAAGAGGTAAAAGTTGGATGATAGAGCTAAAAAGTGTATCTTCATAGGATACAATGAGCAGGCGAAGGCATACAGGTTCTACAATCTTGTGACAAAAAAGCTCATCATTAGCCGAGACGTGAAGATCTTGGAAGATGAAGCCTTGAACTAGAAGTCAAATACTGGCTAGTCAGAGCTAGCAGTAGTTGAATCTATTGACTTGGAGGAGTGCAGTGTGTAGCCACTTGCAGCCTCAAGCAGTAACAAAGGTTCCAGCAGCAACACAGCCTCACCATCTCGGTCGCCTCCACTTGTAAGTAGAATCTAGAATTTGGTCACACCTATGAAGACAACGAGCTTGAAAGATATTTACAAGGTAACCCAAACTCATCAATATGAGGAACATTCTAATTTTGTGTTCTTTATTGAGGTTTATCCAGCGGAGTTCGAAGACACAAGTCAAAATCAGAAGTGGGTGCAGACGATGGACAAGGAGATTGAAGCCATTTAGAAGAACAATACATGGAAACTGGCGGATCTTCCAGTAGAGAAGAAGACCATTGGGGTCAAGTGGGTGTATAAGATGAAATTTAATGCCCAAGGAGAAGTTGATAGGTATAAGGCTAGATTGGTGGCGAAGGGCTACAAGCAAAAGTCAAAAATTGATTACCATCAGGTATAGTGAGGATGATCCTAGCACTGGCAGCCCATCAAGGTTGGAGTGTCTACCAGATGGACGTCAAGTCCGCTTTCCTCAACAGAGTTTTGGAGGAAGAGGTCTACATAGACCAGCCACCGGGTTACGATATTGAAGGCCAAGAGGGCAAAGTACTGAAGCTGAAGAAGGCCCTATACGATTTAAAGTAGGTGCCCCGAACTTGGTACAGTAAAATTGATGGCTATTTTTAGGAGAATGAGTTTGTAAAATGCCCATATGTGGACGATTTGATTTATACTGGCAACAAAAATGTCTTGTTTGACCAATTTAGAATAGCCATGAAGAAGGATTTCGAGATGACATACTTAGGGCTGATGAAGTATTTTATTGGTATCGAAGTTTCCCAATCGGCAGATGGCATCTTCATTTCTCAGGGTAAGTATGCGAAGGATGTCCTGAAGCGATTCAAGATGGAGGACATCAAACCTGCCATCACGCCTATTGCCACAGGTTTGAAGTTGAGCAAGTTGGACTCTGGGAGAAATTTTGATCCAACCTTGTTTAAACGGTTAGTTGGCAGTCTTATGTATATGACTGTAACTCGGCCAGATCTAATGTTCGGAGTCAGTCTAATCAGTCATTTTATGGAAACTTTGAAGGACACGCATTGGCAAGCTGGCAAGCGCATCTTGCGCTATGTCAATGAGATGTGAAACTATGGCCTATTCTATGCCAGACAAGACTAGTTAGATTTGGTGGGCATCATAGATAGCAACTGGGCTGGCAACACCGACGATCGAAAGTGCACCTTTGGGTATGCTTTCCATATCGATTTAGGTGTAGTGTCATGGGTGTCCAAGAAATAATCGATCATTGCATTGTCCATTGCTGAAGTAGAGTATGTCATCGCCATGTCAGCTGCATGCCAGGCAGTTTGGCTGTGAAGAGTTCTAGGTGAATTGAACCATCCTCCAACGGGCGCAACAATAGTGTTTTGTGACAACAATTCTACCATTGCACTATCGAAGGATCCAGTGTTCCATGGTCAGACAAAGCACATCGACATTCGGTTTCACTTCATTAGAGAGCTGGTGAAGGTCAAAGAAATCTAGCTCTAGTTTTGCAGATCCAAGAAGTAGTTGACAGACATTTTCATGAAGCCTTTGAAGGAGGAAGACTTTAGCAGATTGCGAGAGTATCTTGGACTCAGAGCACTCATGAAATTAGGTTTAAAGTAGGGTGTTAAAAATATTAAACCCGTATTTCATGAGTCTCTCAACTGCGCATCGAAATATGCGCTGTCGGACTTCATTTACCAAAAACAACAAAGTTGGGTGTCTCACCTAAAATTTTGATGTGACACCGCACATGTTAAATGTCCAATCAGCATTTATTTCTCATGTGCGAGTTAGGTGGTTGGTTAAATTCATTCATGTGTGGTTGGTGATTGCCCTCTTCTATCCTGCTATATAAACCCTTACTCAGTCAGTTTTCGATGTGGGGATTTTTGGAGAGGACTCAGCGTCATCGACGAGAGGACAACAAACAAGTGTAGAGCAGTCATTTTGTAGACCAGATCAGTGAGCATTAAAGCTCATTTTTTTGATGTCCGAGCAGCAGTCTCGACATTTGGTTTATTTCTTAGGTTATCCTATAGTTTCATCTGCAGAAGTTATTATATCCTCTGTTGAGGATCCTTGTAACTCTTGTTTTGGAAAAATAAACTATTGCCCATTTTTAGTATCTTGTAGGGTTTAGAATTATCTGTGTCTGTGTTTCTTTATTATTTTCTCCTCTACAATTTAGCTTAGACTTTGTTGACTGTGAATCCTCATTTAAAGCCCCCACTATTCCTTTGTGGAACTTATGCAATCACCATCCTCACTAGAGCGATATTGA
Organism: Wollemia nobilis; assembly: GCA_028583015.1. Classification (NCBI taxonomy): domain Eukaryota; kingdom Viridiplantae; phylum Streptophyta; class Pinopsida; order Araucariales; family Araucariaceae; genus Wollemia; species Wollemia nobilis. The sequence goes on from JAQPPZ010017092.1 coordinate 8,686,259, forward strand.
ACTTTTCTAAGGGTTTGTAGTTGAGCCCCGAACGATGCCTTCATATTTGAGGTCTTTCTCCTTCCCGCACAGCAACTGATGAGCTAAGCAAGGCATCATTGCATTACAATGCTACTTTAGACAACAAAGTTAAATAGGCAAATTTTTGCCTAAGTCTAGGCCTACCAATCTGACTACACGATGCATTCCGACTGCGCAAACCATCTCGTGCATAGTCCGACGAGACAACCCAAAAGAGGAGTGCAGTGCTACGACTTTCCCTTTAAAATTTTGGCTAAGTTTTTGGCCCTTGCATGACTGCGTAGTGCAATTCGACTATGCTCTTGTTGACCTGCGTTGTTGGGTGTTAACCGACTCAGTCGACCCGTTGTTGCAAGTTTTATCTCCTGCTGCCCGACGTCATAGATTTTTCTTGTGACGTTCGACATTGCGGGTCTCATTTGTGCTCTCCGTCGACCTTAAAACTTGAAATCAAAACTTCAAATTGGTATTAGAGCAGTAGTGCCATTGACGCGAAGACAACAAAATGGCTTCCAAAAAACCATTCTATGTAGTTGCAGATCCCACGCTTTAATGACAAGAATTACGATTACTGGAACATCTAGATGAAGATCCTGTTATGACCTTAGGAGCTATGTGAAAGCACGAGGATACAGAAACAAAAAGGAAACAACGCTCCAAGTACGATGCAAAAACGAAACTAAACTTAACACTACGAATTAAAAATGCATGAAATGGAGGAAGCATAAATAAATTGAAACCCAAATAAAAAAAACAACCATTTTTTTTATTGATGTATTTCACAATTTGGTTACAATTCGCCTCCTCCATTTTTAGGGGTGAGGAGCATTAAACTCGTCTCTTGGTTACATCCATGGATAGCCATCCCTCTTTCGCGTGCCCACATGTAAGATGGGCGGACCAAAACATTGTCGTCGCTTGTGTATATGAGTGTCAATTCCTTGCTTGCTCCTCCAATGTCCAGACCCTACGTTCAAAGGAACAAGAAACAGTCAGTAGCACCTGCGGATAAAAACGAAGCATGCAATCCCCAAGCCTACGATAAGCAAATGATAAAATGAATTAAAATATGACTAAAATGTATCCAAATGATCTAAAAATTTTACAGGGGCATAGAAACATCACCGGGAAGGCATTGCAAAAGGAATAGTCAGGAAATTCCTCACCGATTTGAATTCACTCTGGGGCGGGACGAATTTACTTGCAACAAAATGCCGAAAAGGTACTGTCCCAAATGTCCTGCCTAGAAAGCTCCAAAAGACCTGCAAACTTGGGGTTAGCTAATTGGGGGTATTTTGGGAAGACCCAGATGGTCAGATTTTCCCAATTTGGCCTCCATTAATGGTAATTTGATGATGCTACCTGCAAGTTAGTGAAGACAAAAAATGATAAAACATGATAAGATTTGCTCAAAACATTACGAAATCAAAATTGCAAACTATCTAAGCAGCATAAGATGAAATGCAAGATAAAAATGATAGAAATAACAATCTTCCATAGATTCCTAATCGTTCCTAAAAGGGACGATTAGACTCATAGCAGTGCGGGGGTGCCCGGGTAGGCCGCCCACCGTTGGGACCTGATTTCGGCACCAATCCACTTGGGATGGGTCCAAAATCTCTTGTAAGGTGTTATCAGAAAATTGGGTGGTACTCTATGGCCAAATGTTGGGTTTTGGGCTCAATATTCGACCTTCCAATGATCACCCAATGACCTCCTCTCTAAAAGAGATCACGGATGTGAAAGGCACAAATCAACTAAGGGTGTATGGGGAAATAAAATGGCAACACTTCGTTGCTTAAAATGCTCCCTCTCCTCTCTTTTGGGGTGAAGAAACTCACCAATTTATAGACCTGGAGGTCTCTTGAATTGGGCATGCAGAGGCGCCACTTGGAAATCATGCCTTCCCAGGAGGGAGGAGATTCCTCCCTGAATAGGGACTTCATGACTGCCCTTGTAATAGCCTCTAACGCTCGAAAACGCTCACCCACACTCCCATGCAATGAAGGAAGCGTTAAGTGGTGGATCTGAGCTACCATTTACCAAGATTTGAATTTTTTCTTGTCAAACTTGCAATTCACCCCACCCAGGAGCAGATTGTGAATTCATCCCTGGGTGGGGCGAATCCCAGTTTGAATTCGCCCCTGGGTGGAACGGATATTGAGCAAAGTGCCTGAAGGTGCCAAAATGATTTTTGACCTTCCAAAACTGCTGTGAGAGTGGTTAGGACCACTGTTTAACCTCTGGGGGCTGCCCTTGGGGCTGTGTGTGTCAATGCGATCAGTGTTTGCATTCACATAATCGGATTGGTGTTGTTTTGGTGTCTACAGATGCCCCTTTTTGGGATGCGTTGTGCAAGGCACAGCGCCGAGAAAAAATAGATAACCAAAGCACTAATGATTAGGGTTTCTTAGTGACCTAACAAAATTTTGATGCCCCAAGTATGGAAAGGGCATGCATTCTTGAATCCTTGCTTCTGAAGAGTGAAGGAACTCAGTTCAAGTGTTAACCTTTTTTTGTGAGGTGTTACTTGAGCTTGGACATTGATCAGTCATGAATAGGCAAAGGGTGCAACCTTTTGTCTATGGGAACCTTGAGTTCATGATTCATGAATGCCAAGTGTTTGATCAGCTTGTGATTATTGCTTGTTTGTTGCCCCAAGCAGGGAGCATGATTTGTCTTTGCCAATGATTCTTTGAATGCATGTTGTTTCCATGGTTGGGTGTGTATTTGTTGATTGGTGACTAAGTGTGACTACCCCCTCAAGCGATGAATCGATGAGGGAATGACCTTCATGAGAAAAGCGACGAGTTGCTTGACCCAAGATGACTTGTGTAAGGGTGCCTTTAGAGATTTATCTTTGAATGTGTGTGCAGTTTTTTGACATTCTGACCTATTTTTGGTGGGTGTGAACCCTTTTGGTGATGCTTTTCGGGGCTAAAATTGGCAAAAATCCATCTTCCCGTGGGGCGGTCCGGCCATGGTGGCCTTCTTAGGGAGTAGGATAGTGACAATTTGTAATCCCAATGTCTATTTTGGATGCCAAGAATGTCAGGCACGAAGGCGCCTTTGTTCGACAACTCTATTGCTATTTTTGGGTGGGTTTTGACCCTTTTGGCGACGCCGTTTGGGGATGAAATTCTCGAAGATCCGTCTTCCCGTGGAGCGGTCCGACTATGGTAGCCTTCTTAGGGAGTAGGATAGTGAGGATTTGTGACCTTGACATTGGTTTTGCATGCCCGGAATGTCAAGTGCAAAAGCACTCTCATTGGACAGTTTTATTGTTGTTTTTGGTGCATTTTTTTGCATGTTTTTGAGATTTGTGTGATGAATTCGTTCCAGGATGGGACGAATTCCTATGTAGTATTCGTTCCAGGGTGGGACGAGTGCTAACTAGTGTGCTCATCCTAGGGAGGAATGATTACAGGCTCAAAAAGCCTATTTAAAGGCCAAAACTAGGTTTTGGGCTCATTTGCACTTGTTTTTTTTGGCGATTTGGAGCTCTGGAGGAGGAGGTTAATTCTGTGAAGCAAAGCGCTGCCGAATTTCTCCCGGCATCATGAGTGCATGAACTAGATCAAGTGACGGAGCTAAAGTGAGACCAGTAAGTGATCCTCCTCGTTATTGCTTGAATTTTGTTATATTACAATTTTAAAGCCACAAATTTATTTGTTTTTTCTTCTTTTTTTTTTTTTTTTTTTTTTATTTAAAAATAAAAATCTTAGTGAGTGGGTGCTTTTTTTTTTTTTTGTTGTTTTTTTAATTTCTGGGGGGGGTCGCGGGGGGGGGGGTGGGTGTTGTTTTTTTTTTTTTTTTTAAAAACACCCAACAAAACAAAATCGAAACTTAGCTAAAAACGTAGGCTAACCCCAATCGAGTTAGCAGGGGTGTGCGTTAAGAATGCATGATTTGCGAGGCTACTACGGAGGCGAGATGAGGAGCTGGGGGAGGCTCTACAAGAGAGATATCTCTTGTAGGCTCAACTAGCAGAGTGAGAGAACGCATGGGCTGCACACCATCGATAGGAGGGTGATACCGACGCTGCACGGGAGAGGGATCTCCTACGGATGCAGCTGGCACAACGCAATGATGTAGTAGCGATGTACCATCGATGGGAGGTGGAGTGGTGTCGGCACCAGATGGATTTAGAGGGAGAGATCATCCACCTTTGGGGGCGGGTACCTGAGCCCTCTGCATCATCTCGTCGTAGGCGATTGGATGAGGGAGGGGGGAGTAGGTGTGATGTGGGGGCTAGCAACGAGCTACCTCGAGGGGTCCCATAGGACCCACACCACGGGGGGTAGTTCCCGTCGCACCGATCCTGCGTGATCATGGTGGCCGACGCCTTAGGCTTTGGGGATTTTTGAGCTTTTGGATTTTGTTGCGAGGTCACAGGACCGGTTCATTGTAGCCTGTAGGCATTTTTGATGATATATACAGATGACTTTATTTTATTTATGCACATGTCATGATTTGATGTTATGTATGATGATTGATGAATATGGATGTATGCATGTTAATTTATATTGATGGATGTATATGTTTTGATGGAATGCAAATGTTTTTAATTTATATGATATGCAGATGGAATGAATGAATTGAATTTGTGATTTTTTTTTTGGTTTTTTTTTTTTTTTTTTTGGCAAGGTGAGAATAAAATATAGCAAGTTGGTTTCGAATGTAGTTAAGGTTTTCTGAGACTCAGATGTTTTAACTAACTAGCCATGACTGTACTTTCATCTCACAAGACTTTTGAACAAGGTATGAATCGGACTTGTTTTGGACCAAGTTATTTCACATCCCTATGTGTGCAATTGAGTTCATTTATGTGGTGTTTGTCAGGATACCGCCAGTGCCAGATAGGCTGTCAACCAAACCTGTACTGAGGATCACCTAATTAGCCCCACTAACTCCTTTGTTGTATTTAGTCAGATTAATCTGTGGTGCTATCTAGGATACCATAAGCTAGCTCATCCACATGCAAACATTGATCTGCACACAAGTTACTATGACAGATATATCATCATGCGGGAGGTTTACCACCAGTGACTGATAAGCTATCAACCAAACCGGTACTAAGGTTTGCCTCATGACCTGTCGAAATGCTGAGAGTTCCAGGGATTCAAGTTCAACTCCCTTCTTTTCTTCAATTGTATTGGGATACTTGCTCTTTTGTAGTGATAAGAATCACTGTTTATTTTTGTTTTTTTTTCTTTTGAGCAAGGGATTTGGATATGGAGTGATGAGAATCACTATTTTATGTGCTTTTCTTGATGTATGCACTTTGGTTGTGATGTCAAATTTTTGGAGTTTTGACATTTGCAAATTGTTGATGTTTTGCAACTTTTGAGAACTTGGGATTCTTGGGGAATTGGGTAGGGAGGATGCTTGTCCTTTTGCCAACTCTCAGCATTCTTGGGGTCATTCGCACAGGGGGATGAGCAAGATAACCATTTCGCTTATGGTGACCTGGATTGCTTTGCAGGTTTCATCTTTCGTTCACACAACTTGGGAATTTTTATGTGTTTTAATTTGTGTTGGGATGCTATGTAACAAGGTGTAATCCAAGTAAAACTCTACCTTCGTAAAATCTGTCTGACTTGGTACAGTACATGGCTAGAAGGCTATTGACAGCTGAATGACAGAAACTCTTGATACATTAGAAGACCACTGACTATAGTATGGCAAAAATATGTGATTGGCATTTATTTTTGATGGACTGTTTATAGAGCGGAGAAATGTGGAAAATGAGGGTTTTGCCAAGTAATTACAGTCTATGGTGCCTTGACCTTTATGACCACAAATATGTAATGTATGGATGTGATGCGTAATGCAGCTATATATTTTTGTGTTTTTGATGGATTGATTTGTGTGAATATGAAGATGATATGCAAAAAGAGCTCTTTATTCTTTGTGACGATTTTGAGCATGCATGGAAATGAGATGCAAATTTTGTTATTTTTGATGATTTTATTGTTTTTGAATTTTCTTGTTTTTGACCAAGCGATTACGGGAATCCTTGGAGCATTTTGGGGATTGACCAAGCGATTGGTGGAATCCTTGAAGTATTAATTACAAATCCTTGGAGCATTTTGGGGATTGACCAAGCGATTACGGAAATCCTTGGAGCATTTTGTTTGGGCTATGGCTCTTCTAAACATGGAATGGCCACAAATGATTGATGTTCAAGGGTTCTAGTTCCTTGATTCCATCAAGAGAGGCTAGTCGGTATGTTCCAGGTCCTATTTTGCTATCAATTACATAGGGACCTAACTAGTTTGCCGTGAACTTGTCCCTTAGATGGGACGACAAACTAGAGTTCTGTTGGTTTTCTTTCAAGACCAAGTCATCGACCTGAAAGTCCCTCAAATGAACTTTCATGTTGTATGCTTTCTTAAGTCGCTCTTGATAGATACATAAATGCTCGAGAGCATTAACGCGTCGTTCATCAAGCAACGTAAGCTGGTCTAATCGGGCCTGCCACGCAGTATCATCATCGATGAACTCTTGCATTGATATGCGTAGGGAAGGAATTTCCAACTCGAGAGGCATGACGACCTCGGAGCCATACACGAGCAAAAATGGAGTTGCCCCAGTGGGCGTCCGAATGCTTGGTGCGATAAGCCCATAGGGCAAGTGGGATCTGAATGTGCCAATCCTTATGACTGTCTATGACTGTCTTTTTGAGGATGGCAACTAGCATTTTGTTCGATGCCTCTGCTTGCCCATTTGCCTACGGATAATAGGGTGTCAAAAAACTGTGCTGAATTTTGTACTTTGTGGTCAAAGCACGCACATATTTGTTTTTGAATGACGTCCCATTATCCGAGATTATCTTGGATGGAATACCAAAATGACATATGATGTTATGCAAGATAAACTCCGTAATGCGGGTTCCAGTCGTAGAGGTAAGCGGAACTGCTTCCACCCACTTGGTGAAGTACTCTGTGGTCGTGATGATAAACGTGTGATGACCTGACGACGCAGGGGAGATCTTTCCGATTAGATCTAGGCCCCACTACGAAAATGGCCAAGCCGATTGGATTGGCTACAAGGCCTAGGAAGGTACGTGTGTCAAATTAGCATGGTGTTGACACTTCACGCACTTCCTGACATACGCGCAACAATCTCACTCTAAATATGGCCAATAATAGCCCATGCAAAGAATGCGCTTTGCGATGGCCATACCGCTGAAGTGACCACCGCATGTACCATCGTGCGCTTGGGCGATCGCCCAAGTGGACTCTTGCTGGTCCAAGCATCGAAGGAGGATCCCTTCATAGCTACGACGGTACAAAATGTCTCCTAACAAGACATGCTTTGCCGCTTTCTGCTTGAAAGCGCATTTTGTGGCATGCGTCAATCCAAGTGGGAGGTTACCTAACTTGAGGTAGTCCCTTATGGGTGAATACCAATCCTACTGATCAGAAGCCTCGATGGTATGAACAGCCAGTCCCTCTCGAAGTTCATCCCTAGCAAAAGCTGAGCGGGAGAGAACTTGTAAGAATAGCATTGTGTTGCTATTAAGGGGAGTAGGGGAGAACAAGGACCCCTAGTTGGCGTGTTTCAGACGATCGTGGATTCGAGAGAACCTATCCTGAGGAGGTTCAATCTGGATCATGTGGATTCCTGGCGTTAAGTCAGAACTTGCACGCTCCATCGTGGATTGCGATAGTGTTTTGACTTGAATGGTGGTCATATCACCAGAAATGTCTTGCGGGATTAGCGACCCCAAAGAGGCCATAGTGTCCGCAAAATGATTCGATGACCGAGGGAGTGCCTCGATGTCGTACCATTCAAGCTTTGCCAAGAATTTGTCCACAAGGGCTTTGTAGGCCTGTAGAACTGGGCATTTGCATTGGAATACCCCTTTGACTTGGTTGACGATTAACAACGAATCACCAAAGATATTCAATCATTTAATGTTCATGGTGATTGTTGTCTGAAGACCTATGAGCAAGGCTTCGTACTCTGCATTGTTGTTGGTGCATGGGAAATTTAATTTGAATGACAGAGGCATTGGAGCGCCTTGCGGTGTGAAGAATACTATTCCCATGCCACCACCTTGCTCACATTTAGAACCATCAAAAAATAGGGTTATGTCGGCCTGTGACTCAGGCTCATCAGAATCTGGTGATTCTGAGACATGGAAGACCCCATCATCGGGTAGTTCTATGACCAGAGGCTGATCGTCTTCGAGAGGAGCCTCTGCTAGTTGATCGGCTATGACCTGACCTTTTATGGATTTCTGTCCAATAAACTCTATGTCAAATTCCATCAACAACATGATCCATTTCACCGTGCGACTACTATGATAAGTACGACTCATCATGTATCGCAATGGATTCTCCTTAGACACAACATACGTCTTATTGCTCAACATGTAATGGCATAGCTTTTTGGTAGCAAACACCACTGCCAAGTAGAGTTTCTCAACGTATGCATAGTTAAGTTCATAACTGACTAGGGTGCGGCTAAGATAGTACGTAGCCTATTCTTTGTGAAGTTCATTTTATGGGCTAGCATGGCACCTAGTGCCACCTCAGTAGCTGAGATGTATAAGTAGAATGACACTCCTGGTCTAGGTGGTGCCAATACTGGCGGTGAAGCCAGGTATTGTTTAATGTCATCGAAGGCTGACTGGCACTCGTCATCCCAGTGAAATGCTACCCCCTTGTGCAATAATTTGTTCATGGGTCGGCACTTGTCAGATAGCTGCGCTATGAAGTGCTTGATCGACGTGACCTTTCCCTGTAGGCTTCTGAGCTGCTTGATGGTAGTTGGGGGAAGCATTTCAAGGATTGCCTTGACTTTGTTTGGGTCGACCTCGATGCCTCACTTTGAGACTATGAAACCCAAGAGTTTTCCAGATGTGACGCCAAATACGCACTTCTTGGGATTCAGTCGAACTTTATGTTCCATGAGGCGATCGAGGATCTTGCTTAAGTCATCGAGATGATCTAGGCACAAAAGAGATTTGGCCAACAAATCATCCATGTAATCTTCCAGAGTTTTATGCATGTAATCATGGAAGATGTACGTCATGGCACGTTGGTAGGTGGCGCCAGCATTTTTAAGGCCAAAAGGCATGACCTTGTAACAAAATGTCCCCCAAGGCGTTGTAAACGCCATTTTTAGCTGGTCCTCAAGATTGATACAAATCTGATTGTATCCCGAGAAACCATCCATGAGGGAAAGCATTTCGTGACCCATTGTAGCGTCTACCAAGGCGTCGATGCTCGACAAGGGGAAATCATCCTTAGGACTCGCTTTGTTTAGATCTCGAAAATTAGTGCATATGCGAATCCTCCCGTCGGGATTTTTGATGGGCACCATGTTGGACAGCCATGGTGGGTAATCCACGTAGATGACAAACTGTGCATCCAACAACTTTTGCAATTCATCTTTGACCATCAAGGCCACTGTTGGGTGCATCTTGCATAGTTTTTGCTTAACTGGCTTGACTGTCGGATCAAGCGTTAGGTTATGCATGACTAGCTGTGGATCTAGCCCCGACATATCTTTGTATGACCATGCAAAAACCTCCTTCTTCTCTTTGAGAAGGGCAATGTAGTCGGCTTGCTCTTCGGGGGTTAGACTTACCCCCAGCTTGATAATCTATGGATTCATTGGATCTGAGCCGATGTCTACGTCAGTCGTCTCCTCGACCGACATGTGGGATCCGTCCTCCAACTGGTGTGGAGTTGGGATCAAATGGATATCATTTGCTGAGTTAAGATCATCGTTAGGAACCTCGGGTTCCTCTTCAGCATGGAAGATATCCTGAGTTGACCCAGGGGTAAAATGAAGCATTTCATCGAAAGGCCAGTACTATGATGGGGATGGCGGTGAATTGACGTGATCCCAGTCTATGGCATCTATGTCTAGATACAATGACTGTGCCGGATCGGCCGGGTTGTGGATGGGGGCGGTTAAGTCAATGGAGATCATGTTGATGAAATGATTTTGGTCTCCATTACCGCGGGTGTGGTGACTTGAACATTCTAGATGATTCTCTGTGCTCTGGATCTGGCTCTAGAGGTATTGGCATGAATGGATCGGCCCTATGTGCGGATAGGAGGACAGGGTCTGCCCTCGGCACTGATATCACTCTAGGGTCTCGGGGTGGAAGGTGCTCTTCGTATACCTGAAGCGGCGGATCCAACACTTGGTCCCACCCCGCTGGGTCTACGTACCACTCATGCCCTGGCACTATGTTCAGCTATTCAAATATGTCGTTAATCTCCAAGGGGTATCGATGCTGCATCTGTCGCATGTGATTAAGATATGTCATTTCTATTTCATCTTCGTAATCACTATCGGAGATCCAAAAGCCCTCGTTGGCTTCGACAACTGTTTGAGGTATGACAGGCTCGTCCTGCTCGAGCAAATTGATCTGGCCCCATTGTGGTTGTTCCGCTCTCTACGGTGGGGCCTGATTCTCTTGACGTGGCACTGGCTCGATTGGAGCCTCTAGAGGGAACATCGTCAAGAGGCTCTCTTGATAGTCATTCATGGGGACCACTTGTGAATGATCACTATCTGATTCGAAGGGGTCATATGATGTTGGTTCATACTCTGACTCATCCTCCGAAGATCCCTCTTGACACTGTCTATACCCTCCTTGAAAATGAGCTCTCGAGCTTTCTCCTCTCTCTAGCGAAGGGAAAGGGTTATTGAGATTAACAAGGGTGGTTGTCGACCATGGGAGATAATCCCCCAATGTATATGTTGTGTTAGGGTTGGCGTAAGGATCTGATGCCAATCCCCCCTTGTTGCCTATCCCTAGGCCTTGCATGTTCTCCACCAAGATGTCCAAGGGCAGGGGGTGGTTGAACCCTACTCCTGACTTGTCATATGGCATTTGGTATCTTGGTTGGCAAAGAACATGTATCCCTTGCTCATACCTGCCTAACCCATATCCGTGCCAATTGCATTGGCCAAGGTATCTCAGAGCAAAGTCTGGGTTAGACAAATAATTGACATTTTTGGCAAAAGGCTCTTCATCTTCGTCCTCTTGCGTGCATGGTGCAATGCCATGATCGAGGCCCCCATACACAAAATTTGTCTGGTTTGGCGGGTAGCCTAGGGGAACAATAGTGCCAATGGGAAGGCGAGGTCTCCCCATGTCCTGCATGGACTCTAGTGCGGGCGTTGCTACAATATTCTACACCAGATACTCCCCCAGGCCCGTATTGGCCATTTCAATGGTGATCATTGGTGGTTGAGGGGAGGGAATGGAAGCTCTCCCTGAGTCCACTCCATGTCGGGTGAACTAGGAGCCTCGACTTCCATTCGGTTAGGCATCTCCTCAGTAGAGATAGTTGATACTGATGGCAGTGTCTCTTCCAAAGGTTTTGCCTCTTCCAGGGGTTTCTTCCCTTTGTCCTTCTATTTGGCCCCCAAAGATGGTGTCGTTGGTGGAGGTCCAGACGATGAAGATGAACCCGACTGGGATTTTGAGGAACTTGCTAACGGGGATGCCTACGAAATCGGACCCTGTTTAGATGGATTTAACTAGAAATCCAAATGCATTGATGGCAGGGTCGATTGCGGCATCAGCTGCACCGCATTACAATACTTGAAGGGTTCTAAGTCCATCGGGACTACATGCACCTCCCCTTCAAATGTATACTTTAAGCATTGGTGAGCTATCGAAGGGACACACTTCATGTCCCTGATCCATGGCCGACCAGCAAGATGTTGTAGGCCATCTCACCCTCCAATATGTGGCACAATGTGGGTATGGTCTTTTGTCCCACTTGGATTGGTAGGACTATTGTGCCAACTGTCGAGCAGATTGCATCATTGAATGCTCGTAGAGTGTAGGTGGAAGCTGTGATGTGAGATGCGGGCAACTTCAGATGTTTTAGGGCCGCAGTTGTGATGATATTACTGGACGAGCCAGTGTCTATCAACACCCTCTTGTATGGGATCCCGTTGACCTGCACGATAACGTGCAAGGGTGGATCCGCCATGTCATCAGTCACTGATCTCAATTCATCTTCCCAAAATGTGATGACTGGCTCAGTGCATCATTTGACATGTCCCACGAAGTTGTTGAAAGAATTTGTTTCATGGGGCTGCAACTCGATGGCTTTCAATATCTCCATTAGAGCCTCTCGATGGGGCGTCGATTGTTGTATGAGCTCGTATATGGAGAGCCTAGCCGAGGTGGTCCTCAAACTCTGAGTTAGTTTGGTCCGAAGTGTGGCCACCGGCTTAGGCGGAGGAGGTTGTGCAAGGTGTTGTTGTGGTTGCGACATTGTTGGCACCTCTCTTGTAGCTACCGTAGGAGCATTTGTGCTCGGGTACCTCCTGTTTTGAGTCACTATACTGATCATCCCTACATACCCCTGCATGGGGCAGTTCTGTTTGACCTCATTAACTTGTAGGGTCTTTGCCTACGGAGCATGAGTAGGCAAGGGGTCTTTAAAGACCTCCATTTGTTGATTGCTTGGTGCCATGGGATTATCTACCGCTAGGGTCTTGTTATCAATTAGGTCCTGCACCAAACCCTTAAACTTCCAGCAGGCATTTAGGTCATGTCCCTGCCGTATGTGGAACCTACAGTACAAGTCCTCCCTGTACCCCTTAGGCTTGGGAGCATTGGGGTCTATGGTTTGAATCTCTGCAGGTTGATCAAATTTTTTGCTAACAAGCGGTCAAACAGGGAGTCCCTAGACTCTGTGTAGGGTGTGAATTGTCGCCTAGGGTGACGCTGCTGACTCTATTCTTGCCTCTGATTTTCTCTATCATAGTTGTTAGGAGGCACTGCCTGATAGTTAGCCTTTTGAGGTTGTGTTGCTTGTGCAGGCTTAGGGACATTGATAGCAACTTGGTTGACCGTGGTGGGTTTCTGTTGCATAGTCCCTATTTTTGTGTTCTTGTTCCATTCTTTCTTCTTAGGTTTGGCTATCTCGCCATCCTGTATCTTGATCTCTTCAATGATCCTGGCTTGCGCCAGAGCTTCTTCCAAGGTGGCATATTGTTGCAGCTGCAATAGCATAGAGATCGATCTCAAATAGCTCTTTGAGAACATTTGAGTGAGGTCAGACATAGGGGGAAGGTAGGGCAGCTTTGAAAGCAAGGTCCTCCATCGATTCCCATAGGCCGCCATGGTTTCCTCCTCATATTTGGCTAAGTCACTCAGTGACGCCTTCTTCTTGGTGTTGAAGGTGAAGCATTCGAGGAACGCATCCACTAACTGATCTAAGTTGTTAATGTTGTGCTTTGGTAACTGAGTAAACCAATCCGAAGCAGGGCCTACGAATGTGGTTATAAACATTCTTAATAACAAAGCATCATTGTCCTGAATACCGAAGCATTGGCTCAGGAATCTCATCACATGCTCTTGAGCATCCTCCTCACCTCTAAAGGTTGCCAACTGAGGTAGCTTAAAGTGTTCAGGGTAAGGGGGTGCTGGCACGGATGGATGCACAGGATGACTACGGAGTTGGCGTAAAGTGGGCTTTTGGGGCCCAGAAGTTTTGGTCTCCATAGACTCCAAATGCTCTAGCAACGCTTTATATGCATCTGAAGATTTAATCTCTTCTTCTTTAGTTTGCTCCCATTGTGGGTTGTGGGAGACTTGAGGCCTATAGAGGGGTGGCTGGATGGCAACCCCTCCGCCTTGGTAGGGCATTTCGGCCCGATCTTCTTCTTGCTCATATTCCTCATAAGCTTCCTGAGGAGTCTCTGGATGAGACCTATGACCCTGGGTGGGTCCCCGCGGAGGGTACCCATCATTGTTTCGGGGAGTGGCCTCCCGCTCAGGTCTAGGAGGTCTCGAAGGCAGCACTTGGTAAGGTCACGGAGACCTATCTCGCACCAAGGGATTATGCCTCTCATATGGTTCCACTCTTTGGGTGCGAGGGGTTGGAACCCTCTCAAGCATCGGGTTATGGAGCAGCTCATCTATTTGGCACCGAATGCGCTCTTTGCTAAGGTGATATAGATGCTCTAGCTGCTGTTGGTCTTGCTCAAGCCGCGTGATCTGCGCTTGGTGGGTGGCATGTCTGGCGACTTCCAGGTCAATTTGTTCTGCCATCTTGAGCCTAGGAGGCCTGGATGCCTCTCCTATGCACTTACCTCGATCACGATGATCCGAGATCTCAATAGGTTGCTTCCCTCTATCGAGGTTGGCGGCATTTACCCGAGGCTCTGGCCTCAGTGGGTGATCATGGTACATAGCGGGTGTGGAGGCGCATGGCTCCCATGCTGTACGTTGCTCTCAAGGAATGTAATGGTCTTCCTCATGCTCCCTTTCATATGTGTGAAAGGGGCGGGCAGAGTCGGCTCGCCCTGCTTGAAGAGCCTTGCGCTCTGGGTTTTGTCTATTGGTTCTAACAGTGATGGGGGGCAAAGGAGGGATGCCATAATCATGTGGCCTCTCCTCCTGGACACTATGCCGCTCTAGCGCTTCATCGCGCGGTGGCCACTCATATCGAGCTTCTAAGGGAGCCTTCCTGTCTATGTTGAGCGCCACGTGTAAGGACTCCTCCTGAAAGGGGCTATGATGAACGGGCGTGTCCCTCAAAGGGGTGTCCCTATAGTTCCATCTTGACATGGAATGATGCGGACTCTCTTGTGGGTCGGGCCGCCAAGGCGGTATGACCAAGTCCTTAGGGCTATAGCGGAGGCGACTTGTGCCCCCTTGTACACTTTTCGTAGCTTCCGCCCTTGATTGGGCTTGGCTACGTGTGTACACCATGGTGGTGCTTTCCTACAAGCTATGTAGGTTTTTATCTCTTTTTATGATTTTTTTTGCTACACTAAACAGAAAAGAGCACACACACACAAAGCAATGATTATCTCATTTAAATATTGAGAGTGTGTCCTAGACCTGGTTTAGTGTGTTTTGGTTTTTGTTTTTGTGTTTTTTTTTTTGAAGGTTTTTGTAAAGAACGTTTAAATGCAAATGATGGCTCTTATGGCTCCCAAAAATGGTCGCCCCTTCGATATACCATTGCCAGGCCGATATACCAACCTCTCTATATACCCGCCCTTACGTGAGGGAAACTATAGGTACGTGAGAGCAGATGGTACGTGGAACGTAGGCGGTACGAAAGGGGAATCACCCTATTTATGACACCTACCATAGAAGACTTATCCTCATGTGCTGGGAATCACCCCAACTACACTCGGTCAGCTTTCGTCAGGATTTACGTCTAGCAACAGTAGCGATCGGGGTAATGGATGCAAAAATTCAAGCCAAGGTGGTGATGAAATCCATCGTTGGTCTTGATCAAGGGCTGGGGTTTTACGACCAGCTCCTTGGTGTTTAATTTGCCACGTGGTGTGTGGGGTTCTTTTTATTTTGCAAAAATGGAAACAAGCAAGCAGTAAAGGAAAACTACTTTCCCTAAGCAAGCAAGTACCCTAAAAATAGAAAAAATGAAGACAAAAAATGACAGGAAAAGTTCAGAATCCTTACCTCTTCTCTGCCCAAATCTTTCGGTTCTGAGTTTCTACCCGAAAACTGCATAGACAAAAATTCATCCCGGGGGGAATGAATTACAGGACTGTATTCATCACAGGGTGGGGCGAATTCCCATTCGTCCCTGGGTAAGATGAATTACAGCTCTGTATCCGCCTCCTGATGGAACGAACAACAGTCAGCGTATGAAAACTCGGTACCTGCAAGCAAAAACAACCAAGTTTGGATCAGATCTCTGATCTTAAAAATAGAGGACAAGGTCCCACCATGATCGCCACTGAAAGCACGAGGATACGGAAACAAAAAAGGAAAAACTCCAAGTACGATGCAAAAATGGAACTAAACTTAACGCTACGAATTAAAAAATGCATAAAATGGAGGAAGCATAAACAAATTGAAACCCAAATGAAACAAACAACCCTTTTCTTTTATTGATGTATTTCACAATTTGGTTACAATTCGCCTCCTCCCTTTTCAGGGGCGAGGAGCGTTAAACTCGTCTCTTGGTTACATCCATGGATAGCCATCCCTCTTTCGCGTGCCCACATGTAAGATGGGCGGACCAAAATGTCACCGCCGCTTGTGTATACGAGTGTCGATTCCTTGCTGCTCCTCCAATGTCTAGACCCTATATTCAAAGGAACAAGAAAAAGTCAGTAGCACCTACGGATAAAACAAAGCATGCAATCCCCAAGCCTACGATAAGCGAATGAGAAAATGAATTAAACTATGACTAAAATGTATCCAAATGATCTAAAAATTTGACAGGGGCATAGAAACATCACCAGGAAGGCATTGCAAAAAGAACAGTCAAGAAATTCCTCACCGATTTGAATTCGCTCCGGGGCGGGACGAATTTACCTGCAACAAAATGCCGAAAAGGTACTGTCCCAAATGTCCTACCTAGAAAGCTCCAAAAGACCTACAAACTTGGGGTTAGCTAATTGGGGGTATTTTGGGAAGACCCAGATGGTCATATTTTCCCAATTTGGCCTCCATTAATGGGAATTTGATGATGCTACCTGCAAGTTAGTAAAGACAAAAAAATGATAAAACATGATAAGATTTGCTCAAAACATTACGAAATCGAAATTGCAAACTATCTAAGCAGCATAAGATGAAATGCAAGATAAAAATTATAGAAATAACAATCTTCCATAGATTCCTAATCGTTCCTAAAAGGGACGATTAGACTCGCAGCAGTGCGGGGGCGCCCGGGCAGGCCGCCCATCGTTGGGACCTGATTTCGGCACCAATCCACTTGGGATGGGTCCAAAATCTCTTGTAAGGTGTTGTCGAAAAATTGGGTGGTATTCTATGGCCAAATTTTGGGTTTTGGGCTCAAGATTCGACCTTCCAATGATCACCCAATGACCTCCTCTCTAAAAGAGATCACGGATGTGAAAGGCACAAATCAACTAAGGGTGTATGGGGAAATAAAATGGCAGCACTTCGTTGCTTAAAATGCTCCCTCCTCTCTCTTTTTGGGGTGAAGAAACTCACCAATTTATAGACAGGTCTCTTGAATTGGGCATGCAGAGGTGCCACTTGGCAATCATGCCTTCCTAGGATGGAGGAGATTCCTCCCTGAATAGGGACTTCATGACTGCCCTTGTAACAGCCTCCAACGCTCGAAAATGCTCACCCACACTCCCATGCAATGAAGGAAGCGTTAAGTGGCGGATCTGAGCTACCATTTGCCAAGATTTGACTTTTTTCCCGTCAAACCTGCAATTCGCCCCACCCAGGAGCGGATTGTGAATTCATCCCTGGGTGGGGCGAATCCCAGTTTGAATTCGTCCCTGGGTGGAACGGATATTGAGCAAAGTGCTTGAAGGTGCCAAAATGATTTTTGACCTTCCAAAACTGCTGTGAGAGTGGTTAGGACCACTGTTTAACCTCTAGGGGCTGCCCTTGGGGCTGTGTGTGTCAATGCGATCAGTGTTTGCAGTCACATAATCGGATTGGTGTTGTTTTGGTGTCTACACTATGGGACTTAGTCAAAAATAGCTACCCAAAACTAGCATATGCATTAGCACTGGCTGCCCTCTCCCAAGAATACAAGGACCTACTGAAGGAGAACACGAAGGACCAGAAGGCCCTCTTCTACATCATGCAAGTGGTCGAGGAGACCATATTCCCACGGATCTCATCGGCCACCAAAGCGAAGCAGGCCTAGGAGATTCTGGCCAAATCTTATCAAGGCACCAACAAGGTGAAGTTGGTGAAGCTTTAGATGCTCAAGAGATAGTTCGAGAATATGTAGATGAGTGAGTCCAAGTCCATGAGTGACTTCTTCACTTGAACTATGGACATTATCAACAAGATGCGGTTGAATGGATAAATCGTGTAGAGCCAGAGAATCATGGAGAAGATTCTCAGAAGTCTGTCTACCAAATTTGACTTTGTCGTGATTGTGTTAGAGGAGTCAAGAGATATGACAACCCTCTCGATAGACGAGCTCATGGGTTCATTGCAGACACATGAGTAGAGGCTGAGTCGTTCATCTCAAACCTCTCTAGAGTAAGCATTCAAGGCTCAGGTCTCATTCTGAGACAGTGGTAGACAAGACTCCCACCAAGGCGCTTCTAGTTCTCAAGGTGGAAGAGGCAGAGGAATACATGGAAAAGGAAACAAGCAAAGTGGATGGTCAAACCCTAGTGAGGGAGAGACCAACTGCAACTTCCATCAGCAAGGAGGAAGAGGCGGTGCAAAGAACCAACAAGCCGGATCTGGTCAGAAGAAGGACATGTCAAAGGTCTAGTGCTACTATTGCAAGAAATTTAGCCATTACATCTCACAATACAGAAAGAGGATGACCAAGGAGAACCAGCAGTAGGCCCATTACACGGATGAAGCCAAAAATGTGGTAGGAGGAAACGTGTTGCTAACTTGCAATATTGAGGAGGAGAGCCAGAAGAATATCTAGTATTTGGATAGTGGGTGTAGAAATCACATGACGGGGAACAAAGAGATGTTCTCACAACTAGATGAAACAGTCCAATCTGAGGTGAATATGGGGAACAACAACAAGGTTCCTATGATGGGGAAACTAAAGATCCTCATTTGCACTAGGCACGACAAATGAAAGCAGGTCTATGATGTCTACTATGTGCCTGGTCTGAAGCATAACCTGTTGAGCGTTGGACAACTCGTAAAAAAGGGACATACGGTCTAGTTCAAAGATGAAGTATGCACCATTCGAGATAAGTCGCATGGGCAAATTGCAACCATGTCCATGACGAAGAACAAAATGTTTCCACTGTCAATTTAGAATGAATCGTTGATGTATCTGAGTGCAGTTGTGAAAGATGCTACCTAGTTGTGGCATCGTAGATTCGGTCACCTGAGTTTCAGTGGCCTGAATATGCTACACAAGAAGTAGATGGTGAAGGGTTTACCCCTTATTGAGCAGCAAAATCAGATTTGCGAAGGCTGCTTAGTCGGCAAACAACATAGGGATTCGTTCCCTTCCAGTAAGTCTTGGAGAGCATCACAACCATTGGAGTTGGTGCACTCAAACATCTACAGTCCGATGCAGACGAGCATGTTTGTTGGCAACAAATACTTCTTGACTTTCATTGACGACTTCAGCCTCAAGACATGGATTTATCCCATCAAGCTGAAGTTAGAAGCATTTGCCAGATTCAAGGAGTTCAAGGCTCTGGTGGAGAAACAAAGTGGATATCAGATTAAAAATATCATGACTGATGGTGGAGGTGAATACATCTCCAACGAATTCCAAAATTTTTGTAAACAACATGGAATTCGGAGGCAACTCACTTCCAAATACACACCATAGCATAATGGTGTAGATGGGAGGAAGAACATAACCAATGGATATGGCATGCAACATGATGAAGGCGAAGGGATTGCCACATAAATTATGGGTAGAGGTTGTAACTTGTGTAGTCTACCTGCTGAACAAATGTCCCACCAAAAGCATGAAGGACAAAATCCCTCAGGAGGCCTGGAGTGGTCAAAAGCCATGTGTGGCTCATTTACGTGTATTCGGGTGCATTGCATATGCACATGTTCCAAAAGAGAAGAGGCAAAAGTTGGATGATAGAACTGAAAAGTGTATCTTCACAGGATACAACGAGCAGGCGAAGGCATACAGGTTGTACAATCCTATGATGAAAAACCTCATCATTAGCCGAGACATGAAGATCTTGGAAGATGAAGCCTGGAACTGGAAGTTAATGACTAGCCAGTTAGAGCCAACAGTAGTTGAATCTATAGACTTGGAGGAGGGCAGTGTGTAGCCACTTGTAGCCTCAAGAAGCAACAACGATGCCAGCAGCAACACAGCCTTACCATCACAGTCGCCTCCACTTGCAAGTAGAATCTAGAATTTGGTCACACCTACGAAGACAAGGATCTTGCAAGATATTTACGAGGTAACCCAAACTCATCAAGATGAGGAACATTCTAATTTTGTGTTCTTTATTGAGGTTGATCCAGTGGAGTTCGAAGACGCAAGTTAGAGTTAGAAGTGGGTGCAGATGATGGACGAGGAGATTGAAGCCATTGAGAAGAACGATACATGGCAACTGGTGAATCTTCTAGTAGGGAAGAAGACCATTGGGGTCAAGTGGGTGTATAAGACGAAATTCAATGCCCAAGGAGAAGTTGACAGGCATAAGGCCATTTTGGTGGCAAAGGGCTACAAGAAGAAGTCAGGCATTGATTACCATGAGGTATATGCGCCTATAGCCCGACTTGACATAGTGAGGATGATTCTAGCACTAGCAGCCCATCAGGGTTGGAGTGTCTACCAGATGGATGTCAAGTCCGCTTTCCTCAATGAAGTTTTGGAGGAAGAGGTCTACATAGACCAACCACCGGGTTACGATATTGAAGGCCAGGAGGGCAAAGTCTTGAAGCTGAAGAAGGCCATGTACGGTTTGAAGTAGGTGCCCCGGGCTTGGTACAATCAGATTGATGGCTATTTTCAGGAGAATGGGTTTGTAAAATGCCCATATGAGCACACCCTATACATAAATACAAATGAAGCAGGAGAGCTCATCATCATTTGTTTGTATGTGGAAGATTTGATTTATACTGGAAACAACAATGTCATGTTTGACCAGTTCAGAACAGCCATGGAGGAGTTCGAGATAACGTACTTAGGGCTGATGAAGTATTTTCTTAGCATCGAAGTTGCCTAATCGGTAGATGGCATATTCATTTCTTAGGGTAACTATGCGAAGGATGTCCTGAAGCGATTCAAGATGGAGGACAACAAACCTGCCATCACACCTGTTGCCATAGGTTTGAAGTTGAGCAAGTTGGACTCTCGGAGAAATGTTGATCCAACCTTGTTTAAACGGCTAGTGGGCAGTCTTATGTATCTGACTGCAACTCGACCAGATATTATGTTTGGAGTTAGTCTAGTCAGTCATTTTATTGAGACTCCAAAGGACACGCATTGGCAAGCTGGAAAGTGCATCTTGCGCTATGTCAACGGGACATGAAACTATGGCCTATTCTACGCCAGACAAGACTAGTTAGATTTGGTGGGCTACACAGATAGCGACTAGGTTGGCAGCATTGATGATCGAAAGAGCACCTCCGGGTATGCTTTCCATATCGGTTTAGGTGCAGTGTCATGGGCATCCAAGAAGCAATCGATCATTGCATTGTCCATTGCTGAAGCAGAGTATGTTACCGCCACGTCAGGCGCATGCCAAGTAGTTTGGCAACGAAGAGTTATGGGTGAATTGAACCATTCTTCGACGAACACGACAATAGTGTTTTATGACAACAATTCTACCATTGCACTATCAAAGGATCCAGTGTTCCATGGCCAGACGAAGCACATCAACATTCGGTTTCACTTCATTAGAGAGCTGGTGAAGGTCAAAGAAATCTAGCTCCATTTTTGCAGATCTAAGGAGCAGTTGCCAGACATTTTCATGAAGCTTTTGAAGGAGGAAGACTTCAACAGATTGCGAGAGTAGCTTAGAGTCAAAGCGCTCGTGAAATCAAGTTTAAAGGAGGGTGTTAGAAATATTAAACCCGTCTTTCATGAGTCGTCCAACTGCACACCGAAAATGTGCGTTGTCGGACTTCGTTCGCCAAAAACAGCGAAGTTGGGCGTCCCATCTAAAATTTCGATGTGACGTCGCACATGTCAGATGTCCAATCATCCTTTATTTCCCATGTGCGAGTTAGGCGATTGGTTAAATTCATTCATGTGTGGTTGGTGATTGGCCTCTTCTGCCCTGCAATATAAACCCTTGCTCAGTCAATTTTCGGTGTGGGGATTTCTAGAGAGGACTCAGCGTCGTCGACGAGAGGACAACAAACAAGTACAAAGCAATCATTTTGCAAACCAGATCAGTGAGCAGTAAAGCTCATTTGTTTGATGTCCGAGCATTAGTCTCGACATTCGATTTATTTCTTAGGTTATCCTGCAGTTTCATCTGCAGAAGTTATTATATCCTCAGTTGAGGATCCTTGTAACCCCTATTCTAGATAAATAAACTATTGTCATTTTCGGAATCTTGTAGGGTTTAGAATTATCTGTGTCTGTGTTTCTTTATTATTTTCTCCTCTGCAATTTAGCTTAGACTTTGTTGACTGTGAACCCTTATTTAAAGCCCCCATTGTTTCTTTGTGGAACTTCTGCAATCGCCATCCTCACCAAAGCGATATGAAACTTTGCTAAAGGTTTGTACTCGAGCCCCGAACGACGCCTTCAAATTTGAGGTGTTTTTCCTTCCCGTGTAACAACTGACGAGCCAAGCAAGGCGTCATTGCATTACAGCGCTACTTTAGACAGCAGAGTTAAATAGGCAAATTTTTGCCTAAGTTTGGGCTTGCCCGCCCGACTGCGCGACACAGTCCGACTGTGCAAACCATCCCGTGCGCAGTCCGACGAGACAACCCGAAAGGGGAGCACAGTGCTACGACTTTCCCTTCAAAATTTCCGCTAAGTTATTGGCCCCCGCCCAGCGCAGTCCGACTGCGCTCTTGTTGACCTGCGCAGTCGGGCGTTGACCGACTCAGTCGGCCTACTGTCGTAAGTTTTATCTCCCGCCGCCCGACGTCGCGGGTCTTATTTGCGCTCTCCGTCGGCCTTAAAACCTGAAATCGAAACTTCAGAAATGACGATTAACCTTCCCCCACCAAAGAAATGCGTCTTATTTTAAAATTGTGCTACTGCAAATCCGACAATAACACATTCTTATCGTGATTGGCTTGGATTCGTTCCCACAATATCAAAATTCAAACGTAACCAAAGATTATAAACAGCAAAGAATATATTGTTGTATCCTCTCTAAAATCATTGATTTTATCCCATCTAAAGTCATTGAGCATTTCAAATGCTATTTTAGCATGTTTTAAAGAGCATGTAAAGCAAAATTTAAGCATACCAGATTGAAGTGATTTCAAAAGTCTTTGTAATCTGTTTGTACTTTTCTTATTTAGTATGTACGTCACTTGCAAATACGTTCGCTGAATTTAAATTATTTCCTAAATCATACCTTCCTTATTTTGTGGTTTTATATCTATTTAGAGTCACATGAAGTACACCTACACGGTATATTACAATGATAGAGTGAAAGTTAAGCTTACACGTACCAAAGTTATTTTGGTGTGACCTCAACGAATGAATGATAATATCTATTCTCTACATAGTAGATGTCTTTTGGAATTTTGATTTTATGGTTTGTGTTTAATTTATACTGTCGAAGATTTGAATTCTTAGTACGTTGAAAGATTTCACGTGTCATGCCAAATTCATTAATAATATTAGTAGGATGTTGGGTGAGCCATGGTTATTAAAACAACTTCTTAGACTAATAAATGGCATTAATTTTGGTTGCATTTTTTTAATGATATAATTTTTTTTTCTTATAAATTTATATGGTGGAATGGATAAGGACCAGGTAGGCTGCCTAGTTTTTATGGTTACCATAATATTTTGGGTTGTCCACTTCAAAAACCTTTTTCACGGTTGAAAGTGACAAGCGTTTAATCCAAAGAAACCCAAGATTTAAACCTTGGACCTCCATCCCCTACTAAGTTTGGTCAAACCAATGAACCAACTAATTTATAGCTCAAACCTTTTAATGATATTATTTAATAATTGATTTTTAAAGTTATTTCAGTAACTAATGAATTGTTCAACTAGATGTATAGAAGAGAAATTTAAAATCATATAATTTTCTTTGCGTTTGGAGGTCAAAATATGAAGTCGTTGTATTCAATGTAGAGTCAGCCTAAATATAATTCTTACATGCGATCTGTCTCAACACCAAGCATCTAAGGAGCATCACCTAAAACATTAAATTCATTTCAAGATTAATTTTTAAGTTAAATATTTAAAATAAATATATTTATTTAAAAGTAAATAAAGATGAGGAGCTGAATGGTAGAGACGTTTTTCGCAGGACTGCCCAAATTGTCAAACTCGTTTCGGCCATATCTCACTCATCCGAACTCGGATTGAGCTGAAATTTTGAGGGTAGATGCCCGAAAAACCCTAGAACGTCTCCACCAATTTTCATATCATTTGGAGCAACACATATCCTAGTGCATCCCTATGTGTGAACGATATATTTGGCAAGCGGCTATGTGAGGGTTTCATCTGGGTTGAGTGCAAGCAGCTCTAGAGGTTGGTTTTTAGGGCCTTCGGGCCCTAGCGGCCAATATTTTTGTGGTTTATGCTCAATATTTTAGCAAGAAATGTTGCAGGGGATACAAGATGGGTTAGAAATTTGTCTTTCAATAGATCATACTGTGAACTTGAGTGACAACGGCTTCCAATTTGCTGCACAAAAGAAAAGTGAAAACCATACCTTTCCATGGCGTCTAGGGCAAGGATTAAAGAGACCATGAAATAAGTTTCAAGCAGTTGATCAAAAAATGGCTCATATCTCAAGTGAATCTGGTGCTAAGGTGCACCCACAAAATAATTCTACTGTGAAAACCCCTGTCAAGGGTAAGAATTTTGAAGACTCAGTCCAAAAAATGAATTTTAGGGATGCCCTTCATGGTGGACAGCCTCAGCCCAATGCTAATATCAATATTAGGGCTTCTCATAAACCTCTAAGAATGCCTAAGATTGATCCCAGGAAAACGGAGTTAGGATGTCTTAAAGCAACTGATGGAACTCCTATTGTTAAGCTTGATATGGGTAACATTTAGACTGGCATTGAAGATTTGGAAAAAAGAGGACTAATTTGTCGGTTCGTGGGTTTTCGTCCGAGTCTATCTGCTTTCAAAGTCTAGGCTGCAAAAATCTGGAAAACTAAAGGTGAGTTACAAATCTCTATTTATCCAAATGGTTATTTTCTTGTTTTATTTGCTAATAATGAAGATAGAGAGAAAACTTTTCAAGGGGGTCCTTGGTTTTTTGGAAGGGCGGGGCTTTTCATGAAGCCTTGGCATACTAAATTTAAAGCCGAAGAAGAGATGCCTTCTATAGCTCCCGTGTCGGTTAGACTCTTTGGCCTCCCTATTTAATTTTGGAATCCTACTATTTTTTCTTCAATTGGAAACTCTTTAGGAACTTTTATGATGACTGATGATTGTACTCAAAATTTTGAACATATTATTTATGCTCGAATTTGTGTTTTAATGGATTTTGACAAACCCCTACCTAAAAAGATCACATTACAATTTGGGGAAGACACTTGGGAGCAAGTAGTGGACTATGAGAACATTCCTTTTCATTGTAGAATTTGCCATGAATATGGTCATTTGGCCGATGCTTGCCCAAATAAAATTCCTGATCAAAAGAAAGAAGATATAAACTCAACAGGTTTCCAAATACCTAAGAAGAAGAACACTAAAAAAAACCAGTAATGAAGGATCAATCAAAGTCATTTGCTAATATGTTTGAAATCCTTTCCACAAATGATGTCCCAAGTGAGGAAGAGGAAATAATGGAAACTCGAAATCTTAGAAACACAGTTTAAATATGAAGGAAAGAACTCAGAGACAAACCAACAAATCAAAAGTTTTCAACAAAAAAAAAGGAGAAAATTTACACAAGAAAAACAATATTTCAAATGTCAAAACTTCAAATAATGCATGTCCCAATATAGACTCCATTGAACCATCTAGTAAATTTTTGGCTGTGTATGAACATTCTTCAAGGTTAGAAGCCATCTCAGATTCAATTGGAATAAGTCAAGAAACAGGGAAAAAAAAATTGAAGATGGATTCTAATCAAAAAGTAGGTCGCAAGACCAATCAATATCATATGGTAAAAGAAGGTGAAAAGCTTGTAGAGGAAGGTAATATTAATGCCCTTCCCAACATTTTTAGCCTTGGTATTAATGAAGATCATCACTTGGAATATTAGAGGACTCAAAGGGAGTCTTTCAAAACAAAATGAAATTAGAAGAATGATTCAGATAAATCATCCACATCTTGTTTTCCTTCAAGAAACAAAAATATCAATGGAGGATATGGACTTAATTGCCAGTAAAATTTGGCCAGCTGGAAAAGTGGTTTCCCTCAGTTCTCAAGGGACTTCGGGTGGCATTGCTTGTCTTTGGGACCCAAAAGAGGTAGTTATTCACCATATGGTTGGTAGTTGGGGTTTGTTGGCTATAGCTATTCAAAGTAGACATTCCAACCAGATTATGCTCTGCATTACTTTTTATGCCCCGACTTATTTGGAGGAAAAAAGAAGACAGTGGAAGGATATTACTCATATTATCTCTCATTTTCCTAAAGCTTGGATCCTGATCGGAGGAGATTTCAATACCATCCTCTCTCTAGATGAGAAAAGGGGGGGAAATAGAAATTTGGACAAAAGTACTGACCTCATGAGCGAATATATTGCAAACCTCCATCTTGTGGATATCCAACCAGATAATGGCCTTATGACTTGGTCTAACAGAAGGCAAGGCTTAGCTTGTATAATGGAGAGATTGGATAGGTTTTTGCTCTCTGAAAATTTCTTAATCCATGGTCACATTCCTAAAGTGAAGACTCTTAATAATGTCTGGTTCGGATCATTGGCCAATCATGGTGGAAATGTGGAAAACCAATGTGAGTTTCTCTCCTTTTCGTTTTCAATTAATGTGGCTTAGAGACATTTCCTTCAGACCTCGTGTGCAACAATGGTGGAAGGAAGGTAAACCTAGGCATGGGACTAAGATGTTCTGTTTTGCCAAAATACTCCAATACATTAAATCCAAAATCAAGACTTGGAACTGGAAAGAGTTTGGGGATGTTCATAAAAAAAAACATGAAGTTATTGCTCATCTTGAAAATTTGAATAAGAAAATCCATTTAGATGGCCTCACAGAGAAGAGAAGTGCAGATGAAATTAAACTCACAACTCGCTTAGAGGAATGGGAAAAAGAGAAGAAATCTTATGGAAGCAAAAATCTAGAATTCAATGGCTCAAAGAAGGAGATCGAAACACAAATTTCTTCCACAAATCTCTTCTAGCTCGAAGATCTCACAACTTTATTTCTTCCTTAAAATTAGATTCTGGAGATGTTGTTTATACTTGGGATGGCATGAACTCTATTGTTGTTGATTACTTTTCCAATCTTTTTGTTGCTACTCCTCTTGACTCAGCTTCTCAACAAAATGTTCTTCAAGCAATCCCTTCTCTTATCACTTCGAGGAGAACTCTATTTTGACTCGCTCCTGTTACTATCAATGAGCTTCAACAAGTAGTTTTTAAAATGCAAAAAGGGAAAACCCCAGGTCCCGATGGTTTTCCTATTGAGTTCTACCAAGAGTTCTGGGATATCCTTCATGTTGATTTATTAGAGGTGGTGGAAGAAGCCAGGAAATCCAAAGAAATTTTGAAGGTTATCAATAAAACTTATATTACTCTTGTTCCAAAAGCTCAAGAGGTTGATCATATCTCAGCTTTTAGACCTATTGCTTTATGTAATGTTCTTCTCAAAATTATTACTAAAATCATGGCATAAAGGTTGAAGCCTCTTTTACATAAGATTATTTCCCCGGAGCAAGGGGGATATGTGGAAGGACGTCAAATAGTAGATGAGATAGTTCTTGCTCGAGAAGCCATCCATTCCATGGATATGCAAAATTCTCCTTCTATGTTCATCCGGTTAGACTTATCCAAAGCTTATGACAGAGTGGATTGGCACTTCCTTATCAAAGTTTTGAGGCAATTTGGTTTCTCTAAGGATTGGATGGATTGGATTATGGGATGTATCTCTTCAGTTTCCTACTTAGTTCTTATCAATGGCAGGCCTTCTCAGTCTTTCCCAGCTTCCAGAGGTATTAGGCAAGGTGACCCGCTATCCCCTTATTTATTCATCATTCTTGTTGAATGCTTGGGTAGGACTATAACCAAAAAGAGGGAAAACAAAACCCTTGAGGGAGTTACCATTGCTCATGGAGCTAGACCTATCTCTCATCTTCAATTTGTGGATGACTCTACCCTTTTAGGTAAAGCTACGCTTAAGGAAGCTTCTAATATTAAGCAAATCATTAGCTATTTTTCTAAGGCTACTCGGGAGTTGATCAATGAAGACAAATCTAAAGTTATTTTCTTTCACCGCTCTGCTAGACAGGAAGCCATGGTCTTGGATAAATTAAGATATAATAAGACCTCTCTTCCAATCACTTATTTAGGTATTCCCATAAATATTCAAAGGCAGAAAAATAAATATTGGAATTGGTTGTTGGACAAAGTCAAGAAGAAAATTGGAAAGTGGACCAACAAGTGGCTTTCTTCTGGGGTAGAATCACCTTGGTAAAATCAGTCCTTCAAGCTATTCCTATTTATGTTTCTTCCGTTTTGAATATCCCAAAGGTTGTTCTTCGAGAATTGGATCAAATCAGTCATCGTTTCCTTTGGAGTGGTACTAAGGAGAAAAGAAAATGGGCCTTGGTGAAATGGGATACTTTATGTCTTCCTAAGAGTGAAGAGGGGTTAGGATTCCGGTCTTCAATTAATAACAACAAAGCTTTAGCTGCTAAATTATATTGGAGGATGTTGCATAACCCCAATGCTCTTTGGGCCAATAATCTCCGTGCTAAATATGCTGAGAACAAAAGTCCTGAAGACCTTGTTCGCTATCAACTTCCTACCAAAGGTTCTCCCATTTTAGCAGTTCTTAAGACTCGGTGAGGATTTGATAAAGAAAAAATTATTTTGGATCATTCATAATGGTCAACATGCAAATTTTTGGACAGATTCTTGGGATGGTCACAAGCCTTTGATAACTCAGTTTCCCGATTGGAGGCCTTGGATGGAGGAGCTTCACCGAGCTAATTGGATAAAGGTGGCTAATTACTCTTGGTACCATACTCGGTAATTCAAAGGTTGGTAGATATTGGATCCCTATTGAGGACTCGGCCTATTCAAATCCCATAAAGGCAAAGACAAGATATCCAAGGCATCCTTCATATGAGATCCCTCTCTTGGTCCCATGAAAAAGATTGTTTTGGATGGAACGACACTACTAAGGGTGAGTATTCAGTTGCTCAAGGTTATTTGACCTTATGCCATAATAATCCCAACCATTCTTCTGACATATTTTCTCAATTGTGGGCTCAAAATATCTCGGCCTAAGGTGAGGTTCTTTAATTGGCTTTTATTGCATCGTAGGGTGCTTACCGGTGAGCAACTTATGAAGCGTGGTTTTCATGGCCCTTTTAGATGTGAAATGTGTGAAGAGAATGTAGAAAATATCAACCATATTTTTATTGAGTGTACTTTAGCCTCCGAGCTATGGAGGAGAATGGCAACTTTACTTGGCTTACAAGTGGTCCAATTTTTTCACTTTTGAACAACTTTGGAGGGATTGGCCTAATCAAGAGGGTGTTGATCATTTTATTAGGTAGTTAGTTTGGATGGGTTCTACCATTCTTCTTTGGAATATTTGGAATGAAAGGAACAACCAAATTTTTAATCAAGATAGGAAGGATATTCACTATATTTGGCAAAAGACCATAGCCAACTTAGTTGAATCAGTCCATCATCTCCTTAATCACCCCCAAAACTCCCACCAAATATGGGATCAAGTGATGCAAATATTGAAGATTAAAACTTCTAAGGGCAACCAACTTAAAGGGAATGTGAGTATTAGTAAGATGGATAGGACTAGAAATTGGCAACCTCCTCCTAAGGATTTTGGAAAAGTCAATATTGATGGAGCCTCTAGAGGGAACCCTGGAAAAGCCAGTGTGGGAGGAATTGGTAGACTTTCAGATGGCTCCTTGGTTTTTACTTTTGCTGAGAATTTGGGTATTCTTTCCAATAACCTTGCTGAGGGGTATGGTATCCTTAGAGGCCTTCAAGAGGCTACTAAGGTTGGATGGGAAAAGGTGTTAGTTGAGTCTGACTCTCAACTTATGATTAATCTCTTGAAGACTCCTTCTAAGAATCATAAGGTGGATTGGAGAATAAAAAGAATTATTGAGAAGATTCAGTTAATCCAGATGGGATTTTTGAAAGTTGATTACAATCATGTGGTCGGAGATCAAAACAAGAGTGTTGATGCTTTAGCTAATTGGGCTTTGGACAAAGGTGATCTTACTTGTTATGGCCACCCTCCTATATGGTGGGCTTCTCAAATTAGGGAAGCTCTTCTTTCTATCATTTCTTTGGATGGCTCCAGTTCTGAAGGTACCTAGTTTCTTCTTGTTTTTTTTTTTTGTTTCTCTTTGGTTCATTCAGTTTTTTAGTTCCCTAGCTCATTCTATTCTTTATTTTGTTTCCTCTATTGATTCTTGCATTAATAGTCTTCTGGTCTAGATAGGTCATTGTTTTGTTCAATTTTTTTTTCTTTTGTCTTCTTTGTTTTTTTGTTTAGTTTTTTAAGGTGGGTGGGTTCTTTTGTTTTGTTTTGTTTTTGTGTTCTTTGTGTTGTTTTTTGTTGTTCTTGTGTTTTTGTTGTTTTGTTTTTTTTCTATGTTTTTTGTTATTGTTCTTGTGTTTTTTTCGTTCTTGTTCTTGGGTTTCTCTTTGTTTGTGTTATTTCATTTTTTTATGTGTGAGTGTTTTCTATGTTTTTTGTTTTTGTTTATTGTCTGTTGTTGGTTGTTTTTATTTTTATTTTATTTATTTTAATTTTTAGGTTTTGGTTGTGTTTATTTTTCATGTTTTTTTGGGTTATGTCTTTGTAGTGTTCTGTTGTTTTTGTCTTGTTTGTGTTTTGTTATGTGGTTCTTGTGTTTTTCTATGTGGTTTGTGTTGTGGTTTCTTTTATCTTATTGTGCGTGTTTGGTTGTGCTTTTGGTTTTGACACACTCAAGGAGTTTGTTTTTTATTTTATTTTATTATTTTTGTTGTTATTTACTTTTTTTAATTTGGTTTTGTGTGTTTGTTTTCTCCTTGAGTATGTCAAAGGTGGTAGGCCAGGTCCGAGTCCTGGGCATTTTTGGCGGAATGGATACCCCTGCCTCCTTGGGTCTTACCCGAAAGTGGCATCCCTTTTGGGATGTTTTCCACAAAAATAAAAAAAAAAAAAAATAAATAAATTGTGAAGGTTAGTATAAACAATTTTCTTGTTTTTCATATTTTTTTCCATTATTTTATTTAGTTTATTGCATCTCAAATAAATTAGATAATTTTAGATTATATAACCTATATTTCAATCTAATCTTTTTCATTTTATATTTTATCATGATTTTTTTATTTAAATTAGACTTGCACTATTTTAAATTTATTTATAGTATAATGTCTTTTAAAATCAATCAAATTTAGTTAAAAAAAAAATCACAAACTATTTATTATAAATAAATTTAAAATAAATATATTCATAACTTAAAGTTTTTCTTATCTTAAATACTAAGAAAATTTATACTAACAATCTATTTTTTATTGAAGAAATTTTTAATAATAGAAAAAAATAAAATAACTTTCAAAATCATGTCGTTAAAATATACACAATTAAAAAAATACTTCAAACTAAAGATGATCATAACATACAAAATGAAAATATTGAAAAAGGTAGCTTTCAAAATATGGCTAATCAAAACCATGAAAATCATAATAATGGTGAATATAATAAAATAAAAACAATTTAAAAAAAGAATCCAATATCCCACCTTAACTTAGAATTATCTTTAAATCAATCCCACCTTAACTTAGAATTATAGTTGAATCTAGCAAGAGCTTAAATTAGTGCAATACCTTATACCCATTGAGAACAAAATTACAGGTTTTCAAAATTGAACCAAAGGTGTCTAGACTTAGGGTCTAGTAATCTAGAGTCTAGACTTTGCTTTCTTTTGTCAATGTTCCAACCAAGTTATTTGGTTGTGGGATGAAGATTTGGCCCATATGTCAACCAACCACTTAACAATATTTTCTTCCCTCAACTCTAAACATAAGAATAGATCATATTTTACAAGGATGAGATAAATGGTATAAATATTAAGAAAACATTTACCCAATCATTGCAATCTTAATATTTTTTATAACATTATCACCCATAATATCTCCTCCTCCAATTTGTATGGAATACCATTAGATGAATCACACATAGTAACCTCCTTCTTAAGCAAATCATAGCTTTCATTTGCATGATTCTTTAAGAGCATTATGAATTTTAGATAAAAACATGATGCTCTACCATAATAATAATTTGAAAAGCATGTTAAAAAACATATCTTAAACATACAGATTAAGACAGGTTTGAAGAACCCACGTTTTCTTTTGGAAATACAATCTTCACATCAAATAATGTCATACGTTCAATGGCATGTCTCATCTCATAGAAGTTAAAATTGTTATTGCTTCAGCAGTAATAGAAGCAGCTTAAGAGCTACAAACCATCTTTTATTGATTGCTTCTGATGTAATAGAAACAGCTTAAGAGTTACAAACCATCTTTTAGAACAACAAGACGACCTTCAAAACAAAGAAAATGGGTTTCAAATAGATGGAATCAAAATCATTATTTGTAAATGAAGATGTCTTGGCATTCTACATCCGTACATAGTAATTATGCACCCATTTCCTTTCAACACGGTAAACATACCCTTTTCAACACTACCTTAAAAACGAAATCAAAACTGTTCAATAATCATACCTGAATTTCATTCGTTTGACTTGCTGTGATCCGTCAGCCAAACGTCGGATGGCAATATGCACGCATTCTTCGAATTCTTCTTCGTAACTTTCTTCTTCTATTTCTACGCCTGTGACTTTATTATCTCTATATGTTTTTGGAAAAGGACCAAAACAATTAATCAAACCTACACAAAGTTTAGAAGAAAAAGTCTTTCTAATTCCTCGCATTGTAAATATCGCACAACCCAGAAAAATAATGTTTGTGGGATCTAAATTCATAGTAACATAAATCTGCAAATTGATATGTATTTAAGGCTTAGAGAGTACATCTCCTACGCGCCTTATTAGGCTGGTGATTTGACAAGACTATAGGAAGAGGAGAGGGGACCGAGAGATGGGGGAACATATGCTTCACTTCGCACGGAAGGAATCATTTTGACTATCTGCTATCTTTTGGAATTTGATTTTATCCATAGTGTTAATATTATAGGGTTGGACAACTGTAAGCACTGGAATTTTTGGTACGTTAAAAACTATATAGTGCCACGTGGGTATCATGTCAAGTTCAGTATCATGCCACATTGACGGCAAGCATGCATTTTGTTGAAAATTTTGTCCTCAATGGGTATAACTTATAAGGTGTTGCACTAATTTAAGTTGTTGTTAGATTTAACGATAATGCTAAGTTAAGGTGGGATTGATTTAACGATACTTTTAAGTTTAAGGTGGGATTGTGGATTCTTCTTTTAAGTTGATGATTTTCATGGTTCAAGTTGTTTTATTCAATATTTTTATTTTTGAATGTTATAATCATCTTTAGTATGAAGTAGTTTTTTAATTGTCTATATTTTAAAGACATAGTTTTGAAAATTACTTTGTTTTTTTTTATTATTGAAAAATTTGTTAGTAAAAATGTTCTTAGTATCTAAGATAAAAAAAAACTTTAAGTTATGAATATATTTATTTTAAGTTTATTTATAATAAATACTTTGTATTAAGTTTGTGATTTTTTTTAATATGTTAATTTTTATGTTAATCTGTATATTAATACCCATAGTGTTAATCTGCATAGAAAACTTTAAGTTATGAATATATTTATTTTAAGTTTATTTATAATAAATACTTTGTATTAAGTTTGTGATTTTTTTTAATTTGTTAATATCTATTTTAATTTGTATATTAATACCCAGAGTGTTAATTTGTATGTTGATGGCTTGGATTCACCAGAAAACATGTTATTATCATCTACCTCTAGTATTTCAGTGCTTCCATTCATATTTTTCTCCCTCTTGATCCTTTTCCACAATTTCTATTTTCAGCTCTACCCATTCTTTTCAAAGTATATTTATTTAATTTTGCTTCTCCTAACAATAACCTAACCATTCTTCTTCCTTTTGCTTAAGTATTTTCTTGTGTTATTTCCAAGAGATGCCTTGGATCTCTATAACCTTCATTAGGCTAGTCATTGTATTATCTCCTTTATCATTTACTCCTATATTAGATCCTTCCATTTATATATTTTGGAGTGGGTTACCTTTTCCTCTTCCCTCACTTCACCCTCCTCTTTATTTTTATCTAGTTTTTACCATCTCTAAGTAGTGCAATGTCTCTAATTTCTACTTCCCATAGATTTGAGTAACTTGGGTTCTCATGGATGTTCTCTTTGGCCAATAATACCATGTCAACACTCAAATAGGATGAATCACTACATGAGTAGTGAACTAGGGCATAATATTTGTCTACTATAATTTCCCCCATGCTAGATTCCACCTTATGGTCAACCACCCCACCATCCCAAACATTTGTATTGCTTTTTTCCTCCTCATTTTCCATGTCTATGGTGTTCATATATTTTCTTTCCTTCTCTCCATTCTATACACTCATTCGTTCATCCTCCACTTTGTCTTCCTTTCAACTCTAGGATTTTGCACTATTGATGCCTATCTTTGCACCTTCTACACTATCCTCCTTTTTTCTTTGGGCTTCTCCACTATAGGCACCTGTCTTCTTGCATTTTGTATTATTTTTATTTTGCTTTAGGCTTCTACGTTATGGATACATGTATCCATGTCTTCCATGTTGCCCCCTTCTCCATTATGGGCCTCCACATTTGAAGAGAAAAAGGCCCCAATAAACTAAATCTATAAAAATAGTAAATATAGAATCAAAGAAAAGAGGAAGAAGAAAATAGACACCCACATAACACAATATTTCACATGGGAAACCCTTACAACAGAAAATCCAACACAGTAATATCTCCTTATTTATAAACATAACCATATCTAATAGAATAATGTTCATCTCTCCTCCCTTAAAACCCTGATGCAAGTGCACTTAAATAACAACACAAGAATAAATTTTACAATACCATGGGAAAAAAACCATGCGTTTAAATATTTAATCCTAAATAACCAATACATGTTTGAAAATAGCTTTAAAAAATCTAAAAATTCTAGAAAACTGGCGAGGATACATGGAGATTGTCCAATACCTTTTAGAGTTAACCCTACTAGAATAACGTGGAAAATATTCAACATATTTTCAATATTATCCCACTTGTTGAATACTTTCTATAGGGGTTGAAAACTACCATTATCAACTGTCAAGGGCAACCATACCCATATATCTTCTATACCATGAAATTTTCTAAGAAAGTACAACCATTATTAATGAATCAACAACACTATTCTTTGTATCAACTTTCTCAACAATCACCTGGTTTCCTTCAACCATATCTCTCATAAAATGGTACTTAATATCAATATATTTTGATTGATCATGAAATCCAGGATTGTTGGCCAAAAGTATTACACTTTGATTGTCACTATCAATTATCATAGCCTTCTGCTTAAGACCAAATGTTGAACACAACCTCTATCACCACACTACTTCCTTATGAGCATGAGTTGTTGCAATGTACTCTACCTCTGTTGTGGGTAAAACAACCATCGATTGCTTTTTACTCATCCAACTTACTACCCCTCCAAATAGTATAAATACATAAAGCACTTATGGATCTTCTCTTGTCCATATTTCTAGCCTAGTCAACATCCACAAAACCTTGTAGATTTACAATATTACCATCTCCAGTATTTTCTTAGCAATAGATAGCATATTTTGAAGTTCCATGCTAGTATCTGAAGATCCTCATCACAACAGTCCAATGTTCATTTCCTATATTGGACATATATCTGCTAACTACTCCCACTACATGTGCAATATCAATTTTAGTATAGATAATTGCATACATAAGACTACCAACAATGCTAGCATAATGAACATGATGTATTTCTTCAATTTTCTTATCTATTTTAGGACATTGTTCAATAGATAACTTTTGATCAATAGGATATGGAGTACATACTAGTTTACAATCATGCATCCTAAACCTCTGTAGTATCAAATCAACATATTTCATTTGATTTAACCACAAATTTCTATTTACACAATGCTTTATGATTTCTATACCTAAAAAAATTTTGTAGCACACAAATTCTTCATGTCAAATTCAGAATATAATTGATATTTTAGTAACTTTATCATCTCCTTATTGTTACCAATTAACAACATGTCATCCACATAGAAAATAATGATAACAAAATTTTCACCTTCTTGTTTAAAATACACACATGGATCTACTTTGCTTTTTCCAAGCCCAAGTGTTAGAACAAACCTATCAAATTTTTGGTTCCACATTCTTGGAGATTGCTTCAAGTTGTAAAGAGACTTTTTCAACTTGCATACCAAGTCCTCCTTACCTTTTACCCTAAAGCATTCTGGTTATGATATATATCTTCATCAAGTTCATCATGTAGAAATGTTGTCTTTACATCCATTTGTTCTATTTCAAGATCAAAAGCAACAAAAATAGCTAACACAAATTTAATTAAAGTTAGTTTTGCTACAGGAGAAAACATATCACAAAAGTCAATTCCTTCAACTTGAGCATATCCAAGGACTCAATTTATTCCTCCATAGCCCTTTTCCAAGACTTGTTATCACTTGAGTTAAGTGCCTACTTTATAATCTCAAGTTCTTCATAAGTAATTGATATATTAAATGTAGAAAAATTGTTTTGAAGGGATATACATTTCAGGGATTCTTCTCTTTAATATGATCTCCTAAAACTTGGAGTTCTAAGTTTTGCATCTTCAAATTCCTCCTCACTTTCTTCCTCTTAATTTTCCTCTTCAGAATCTCTTTATAGTTCATCTTATTTTGTAGCACCA
Organism: Wollemia nobilis; assembly: GCA_028583015.1. NCBI lineage: Eukaryota > Viridiplantae > Streptophyta > Pinopsida > Araucariales > Araucariaceae > Wollemia > Wollemia nobilis. The sequence goes on from JAQPPZ010017092.1 coordinate 8,722,925, forward strand.
GGTTCTACCATAGGTTCTTCTTCTTGTTCCATTTTTACTTGAACTATTTTAGGTTATTTGATTGGTTGCATTTCCTATTTTGAAACCATTTTTGTTTCTTTAAATATCACATTATGATTGTAAACCGTCTTTTTCGTTTTTCTATTTCACAATGTATATCCTTTAACACCAATAATATAACCCATAAATATGCATTTTTTAAATTTATAGTCTAGTTTAGTCCTTTTATCTTTTACAACATACATATAATCATTGCAACCAAAAACCCTTACATGACTAAGAGATATTTTCTTACCAATCCATACTTCCTGTGGAGTATTGTCCACCAAAGTTAAGGTAGGATATCTATTGATGAGGTAACAAGTGATTAAAATGACTTCTACCAATAATTTTATTTTCAACCATGCATCACTTAGCATGCTTCTGGCCTTATACATCAATGTTCTGTTCATCCGTTCTATAACTCCATTATGTTGTATGGTATACAAAGTTATTTTTTGCATTTCTATTCTAACATTTCCTCTTTTTTTTGAGAAATATATTTACCCCTAGATATCGATTTCCTTTCTCCTGATTTATTTTTGCTTCTTTCTTCAGAATGACCTCTCATAATCAAGGCATCCTTCTAGTGATAATACTCAAAATATTTTTGTCTCATTTCCTCATATAACAATGTTTCTACTATATCCTCTACTCTTAATGTAGAAGTAGTATTGGTGATAGCTATAACTAGGTTATACCATAAATCAAGTAATGAACAAAGTAAAGTAATACACTTTTTCTCTTCATTTATTTTTACTTCAACCAATTGTAATTGACTTACCACGATGTTAAAATCATTCATATGTTCAACTATAGAGTCATCATTATTCATCTAAAGTGAATACAACTTATTTTAGAGAAAGGGTTTATTTACCAGTGAATTTGTTTGATACAAAGTTCATAGATTATCCCATAATCAAATTTTCATGGTCTCTATAAATACATTCAATAATATCAAATTAGATAAGAATAATATGATATAACTCCTTGTCTTCCTATCGAAATTCAACCAATCCTCAAAATCTCATTGATGCTGATTTAATTCCTGAGACCATAATCCACTGATCTCTATTACCCAATAGATCTTCCATATTGAGTTTTCATAACTCAAATTGTTTTCTATTAAAATTTTCAATCTCTACCTATGTGTTTCCCATAATTTTTCTTTGCCTAGATTCTTTTGCATATGACTCCCACTCAAGAATTAATTTCTCACAGGGTTAAAACCCTTACTCCTTGAACAAAGCTAAAAAACCTAGCTCTGATACGAAATGAAAAGAAAAAGGCCCTGATAAAATAAATCTATAAAAATAGTAATTACAAAATCAAAGAAAAAAAGAATTTAATAGATACACACATAACATAGTATTTCACTTGGAAAACCATTACAGAAAAAAAACCAGCATAGTAATATCTCCTTATTGTATAAACTTGACTATCTCCAATACAATAATGTTCATCACCTTCTCCCTTCAAACCTTGATGCAAGTGCAATTAAATAACACCAAAACAAGAACATATTTTACAATACCATGAGTGAAAAACCATGGGTTCAAATATGTAACTCTAAAAAATCCCTATGAGTTTAAAAATAGCTTAATAAACCATAAAAATTCTTAAACCTCGACAAGGATACACGGAGAGTGTCCAATATCTTTTACAGTCAACCCCACATAAATAACATGGAAATATTCAACATATTTCCAATAACATTATAGATGCCATCTCTTGCATCTTCTATGTCAGTATCTATATATTGCTTCAAACATCTACACCACTTGGATCCATTCCTCTCCCTTTTGTGTCCTATTATTATAATTCCTTATGTTTTAATAGTTCTCTTTCTATCATGCTAGCATCCATGTCTTTCATTTTTCTTGTGCTTGTATAGGTGGATCTCCCTCCCCATGTCTCCAATACCTCAATAGAGTTTTTAATTCTTTCCTACCACCCTAATTATATCTCTATATAGGGGTTAGTTTCCCCTACTTATTACAATGGTTTGTGCATGCTTTTATATCCATCCTCACTCATGCCACTCATGTAATCTACTACTTTCCCTTACACTTCCTCTTTTTTGCTTTGTGGCACCACCAATTATTGTTGTAGCTCTATAATTTACCTCTTTAATTTATCTACTCATGGTAAGGTAGCTTTTAGATCCACCCTCACCCCTTTTAAGGCCTCCATTTTCCACTCCTTATCTAACCCTTCATCAACCTCTTATGGCCCTATGACCATTGTCTACTTTATCTACAATTGATATTCTAGTCTCCTTGGATTTATTTGCACATTCACCATTTTTTGTAGGGGATGCTTGCCTTATTACATTTTCCAATGTGAATTGCTTATTGATGCTTGCAACACACTTATGGGTGGATCCATCTACCCTATGGAATCCTTGACTAGTAGGGCCATCAACCCATGGTGCATTAGCACTGTTTTATCCTACTTTGATGAAATTACTTTCTAACATGCTCCAAATGAGGTAATATGGTAAGTTAACTCTAAATTATTCTCCTTAATCCCCCTTTTTAGGTGAATAAAAAATTAGAGATGATGCACTACCAACATTGAGCATCATTCACTATTGGTTAGGTTCTTCAAGAAAAATAATGCTAAGGCATCATATAGTGTAGGAAGTGACGATCTTATCACTTCCTCCTAACCACTATACTTTTGTGTCCCCCATCTCTAAATAAAATTTCTAACCCTAGAGCTACATTAAGCAATTATTTAAAATGTTCTTCCTTAAATTCAGGTAACTTAATAGCTTTAGCTATAACTTATTAAGAAACCATTACCTTTGTTCTCCAAACCTTTGTCTACCTATTTTATATATTTCCTACAAATTTTATAGCAATCTCCTTAACATACCCTTTCAATCTCAAAAAATATTCCATCCATCCTTCTTACTCAAATATTTCCAACACTTTAGGGTGTCTCTCTAGCTTTGTTATGCTATTTGGCTCTTGATAGTATGAATTCTCAATCATTTCATCTAACATAATATGGCCACATCATATATTCTTATTTTCACTTGTCACTCCTATAAACTATACACTACATGTTCTCTTTCCCTTTATCATTGCTTCTCTTCTATTTCCCTTGCAATTTCTTCTCCTTTTTCCACTCCCTTTAAGTTCAATGATCCTAAGCCTTTATTTTTTGTTTCTCAAACTCTATGTCATTCGTTTTCACTTTCTCCTTTCATTTAAACTAAATCTCTATCACTTATCCCTTGTTGATCTCCTTATAACATGATCTCACTCTCACATATTCCTTAGGATTCTCACCCACTTTGCCATGTGTATTCATATCAATTATCATATAACTTTTTATTTATTTTCCTAGGTGCATTAATGTTCCTTATCCACTCTCCCATTCTTCTTCATTTTTCTTAACCCATCTTTTGCTTATGCTTTCTTGTATTTTGCACCCACCTTAACTCACATCTCACTTTAATTCGTTATTACATTCAACTTTTCATATTCCATACCCATCTTAATTTCTCTGTTGGATTAGACCATATATCATGTTTGATTTTTCATTTTTTGAATTTGTCTCCTCATATTTCATGTTTGCCTTAATTTCTATCGCATATCTACCTTTACTTGTTTATGTGATATTTTCTCCTACCTACTTCTTTCCTTAATTATTATATTTCTCACCTCCATAGTATACTCATTTTTCCCTATGGATATCATTTCACATCCATAACATATTTTGCATCCACTTGTCTTATTTCATATTTTATGCATCCTTTTCTCATCAATTTCCATCCAATACTTAATCTCCTTTTAATATACATCTTATCATTACTTATGATTTTTATGATTATTTTATGCATTCTAATTATTCTTAGCATTTTAGTTCTTTATACAAGAGTCATTCTAATATCTTATCCATCCCATGCCATGCATATTTACATATTTATATATATTTATTCATTCTTTGCTATAGCTAAATAAAAACATGATATTTTAAACTTTGTTTTTTTCTCAATACATTAGAAATTCCACTATCATTTACATCATCATGAAGTCCATTTCTCCATAGTCCATTGACTAAAATCATCCACATCCACATAACCTATTTCATTTCTACTTAGGTACCTATCATACCTAGAATATTCCTTAAATTATTCTTCTATTTTATTTGGGATCTTGATAAATGGTCTTTAATAGTCAAGTACCCGATACCATAGTATCAAAAAGTGGAACTGTAGTTTGATCCGAGTTGGCCTTGTCTCTGCCAATCACTGTACTAGCACTATCACCCATAGTTCTACCACTACCCAGTTCATTGTAGAAATTGACTCTCATCTTAGCAGTACTACCACTACCTAATAACTAGTGTTTTTTCTTCTTTTGTAGTATGTAAGACCTCTACCTTTTGAAGTAAGTTCACCAACTTCTCAAATTTTTGTATTTACCCAATGGTATTTAGTGTAGTCACAAAAATATTATACTTTTATGGGAATGATATCCAAATAATATGAACTAACATTTCATTAGAAACCTAAGTTCCTAGATCCTGTAATGTTTCTTGCAACTTTAAAAGTCTCCTCATTAATGATTTCAACTGTTCTCCACTCTTCATATTTAGACAATGGAGGTGGCTTTGGAGTAATATAATCTAATTTTAATCAAATACTATCGTCAATTTATCCCATGAATATCTAGATGTGGTTGTATCTCTAATGTATGCTTAGACCTCATTTGCTACTTTGAACATGATGATTAGTCTTGCCTTTTTGTATCCCTTGTCAAAACTTGTTTGCTCATCTCCTTCGATAGTAGGATAGTCATTGCTTCCATCTGCTACTTGTCAAACTTCCTCAAACTCAAGATATACCATTAGTTTGGTCTTCTAGGAAGCATAATTGTTTTTCCTCAACAACTAGGAATCTAGTAACAAAAACTTTAGTGCTCCACTAGCCATGGTAAACTTTCAAAAAATATAAATATTCTTTTTTTATTTATTTTACCTTGAAAAACTCTTTTCAATGAGTATATATAGCTATACTTGAATTTCAAATTATGCTTAAAAAATGCAAGATAGAATTGTGTGTTGCTAAGGAAGGTAGAGGGAATACCTCTTCCTCTACAACTTATTCCTTATAATATTCCTTTCTGTAATTTTTTTATTTTTCTTTCACTTTGCTTAAATTTTTTTCCATGTGTGAAATTTTCTTTTATCCATGTACTACTATCTTATTTGTTTTTCTTTTAACCTTTAAATGGTAAGAAATAATTATATCATGCCTTATAAATGTTTCACTTCTTTTTTGAGGTTACATAAAATATTGAAGTTCTATTCTAGAATTTGGCTTTGTCTGTAGTGTAAGATGTCTCTAGTGCTTCAATGATCTCTCTAAAATAGGGAGATTTTCATTCAAACTTTAAACTTGTTCCAATTTTCACTAACACACTAAGTGAAGTAGATTAATATCTCCTGATTCATTTTTTAATCAAAAATACTTTTAGGAAATTTGTGAGAATATTGGATAGTTATTTCTCCCACCTTTCTTTGTCTTATGGGAAGTTACCCTCCACTTAAAAAATTTGCTTTAGTTGCAACTTTCTAGTTTTGTAAACCATCCTTCCTTGGTTTCCCATGTTCAATGTCCTTTTGGGTATGTTAAGGGTACTTTGTTCAAAATTTCTCTCTTAAGAAATATTACATGTGCTTCCTTGGCTTCCTTGAGCATATTGTAGGTGCTTCTATAAGGTCTTTTGAGGTGGATCCTTTGTGTAATGTCATAGGGTGTACAAACAACTTCTTCAAAACCCTTTATTTTTAGAGTAATATTATCCTTCCTTCTTGTTCTATATATAGTGAGTGTCATTTAGTTTTTTTGTTTAAACACAAGGTTTCTTCCATGAACTTGTTCTTCAAGGGTTGTTCGTAATATTAACACCTTTATTTTCTTCTTGTCATTTTGTTTAGAGTAATTTTAGCTTTCTAAACATAGCACTTTGATCAATTATTCCTCTTTAATGCAAGAATTATTACTTTTAGTTTTGGCCACTTTGTGTTTGTTATTTTCAAACGTGCATTATATGATTTTTTGCACTTTATTGTGTCTCTATGAGATACGCTTTTGTGCCTAGTCCTTTTCAATTTTCCTTTCTTGTAGTTATAATGACTACCATCAATTTCATTGAATAAATGTAATTATTGAGCCACCTACAATCATTTTTAGAATAAAGATAATAATTGTCACCTTTAATGATGAATGTATTTTTATTTTTAAAGATATTTTAATGTTCTATTTGTAAGTTTCTTCTCTTTTGCAAATGTTTTAAAACTTTTTCTGAATTTTTAAAGCTATTTAAAAAAACATCCAAAAAATTATAATAAATTTAATCAATACAAAGGTTTTCTACACTATAATGTTTTTCTATTTTTATTATATTATTTTATATATTTATTCTATATATTTATAGAATTTAAAATTATATTATAATTAAATATTTATTAAAAAATATAAAGATCTGATTTATTTTATTTTATATATTTTCAAATAAATTTGACTGATGTATGTAACATTGTAAAAATTTATAATGAGAAGAAAAAGAATGTTTGTGGAATTTAAATTTATATTAAAATAAGTTTACAATTTGATATGTATTTAAGGCCAAAGGAGTACAACTATTGCATAGCTTATTAGGCTGGGGATTTGACAAGACTAGAGGAAGAGGAGGGGGACCAGAAGACTAGAGGAAGAGAGGAAGAGAAGGGGGGACCAGAAGACTAGAGGAAGAGAGGAAGAGGAGGGGGGACCAGGAGACGAGCAAATCTATGCTTCCACGTTGCATAGATTTGGTCGTTATCAACTAAAGAATCATGTCGACTATGCATAAATTTGGTCGTTATCAACTAAAGAATCATGTTGACTAGGAAATCTATGCTTCCACGTTGCATAGATTTGGTCGTTATCAACTAAACAATCATGTTGACTATGAATGATACCATCTAATTTTGGAATTTGATTTTATAGATAGTGTTAATTATATGGTAAACACTATATTTTCTGTACATCTTTTTTTTCTTCCTTTCTCGGGAAAACAAATGGTGATTGTAATCAAAATGCTGGCCAAAGAGACTCAATTAAAAGAAGTAAAACTTTTGGGATGTACAGTTCCACATATCTATCCTACAATATTTTTGCATCGTGTTCCTTATCTAGTTTACGAGCATATTAAAGGATTTGCCACTTTCACAGTCAGTATCCAACAATAAAATTTCAAACAAGCGCTATAAATAAAAATATTTGGCAGAGTTGGTGTACCTGGGCAAGAAGTAGTATTTCTGCATCCAGGACAATATAAACCTTTTTATTTTTATATGGAATGTAAATTTCGAATATATAAAAGATTTAAAACCATGCAGAACCCACCTATAAACATTTTTAGGTTTTTATTTTATATGAAATGTAAATTCCCAATATATTAAAGGATTTACGTCCATGCAGAACCTACCTACAAATATATTTATTTTTATATGGAATGTGAAAGAGATGTATCCAACGCTCAACTACTCTAACCAAACCAAGTAATCCAATTGCTTAGGATCTAAGTAGTTCTGGATTAGAGATAATATAAACAAGCCTATCAAGAGTGGAAGGACCATGTCTCTAACATCCTCAAGGAGCGCTGTGACTGCCGTCTGCTCGTAATCCGTCCATTCGTCGATGCAATTCAATAAATAAAAACTTTGAAGAACGACAAGGACGAAAATCCGACAAACGTTTTGACTTAACTGTGAATGAATTAACAGCGCTCAATCTGACGTTTTAATTTCATGGAGAAATACTTTTTCTGGATTTAGATAGTGTAATAAAAACCTACAATCACGATTTAGGGTTGAGAATTTTTATTAGATTATATTATTTTTATTAGACTATATTTTGGATATAACCTCTTTTAAAATCCAAGTTAAAACTGTGAGCTATATTTATAAATAAAAAATTAATACAAACCTTAAACTTTTAAAAATTAAAATTTTAAGAAAACACTAAGAATTATAAATAAGATACATTGATAATCATTTAGCTAACTGAGACGTTGAAATTTTTTTGTGCAGGGATTCCCTTCCAATGCATCAACTGTAATCCTCGGAGGGGCAAATGTTCTCTCCACGAATGCTGAAGAAATGGTAAGGAGTGGATATGTTCCGTCTGAGAAGGAACAGAAAAACGCCATACCTATCTTTTTCTCACCATAATTCTTATGACAATAAAACGAACTGTTTATCCCTCACATTGACATGAAATGATTGAATTTTCTGAAATGTGTGCAGGATTCTGTTAAACAATCTATTTTGAAAGAATTTCCAGATGCCCTGATCATGGACATCCTCCCAACAATCGAACATTCTCATCAAGTGTCCGTGAGAAATATGGAATTATATGGGGCAATTATTTTGTGCTTTATAGCAAAAAAAAAACGGATTTTATGAACTTTAAAGTATGTGTCAATGTTTACTAGATTTTGTTTTTTTGATTGTAAGTAATTGGTAAGAGTAAAGTTCAAATCATAGATTGCTCCCAATAAATCTATGGGTCCCAATATTGCTGATCTGGCGGGGGTTGTTCCAGCTTGATACGGTCATCCTTGGTTTGGCTTGCGCTCAAAGGATTAAAAACAGACTACTACCTTTACAAAGTGTTGGCTTCCCTCAAAATTTAAACCCAAGTCTCTTCTTGGTAAGTGTTCAATTACACTTAAGTAAAATTTTGTAACCCTATTTATGGGAGAGAAAAATGAAAAAACCCTTGTCGGGCATGGGCATACACATTTATATGGTCACAAAATTCTAACCTGTTTAAAGACCTGGTTCAAAATAATAGCTTTAGTAGTCAAGGCGATATTACTAGTCAAGGTTCATATTATCTTCTTTCGAAATTTGCTTTGCTAACCTATTTACACAGTAGTTTGAGAGGGCTTTTGATTTGGGCATGTAAATAATAATAATATAAATCTTAATTTTCTCTGCTTTGCCTGACGAAAACGACTTTATTGTGACGATACACCATGCGCCAAAGGTTGACTGAGTATGAGAATGCTTAACAAGTGGAGTGAATACAATATAACAAGTTCCACCAAAAAAAAAAAAAGTCAGGTTTTTGGTTAGGGAAGACTTTTGACCAGTTTTTAAGTGAAATTAGTTATGGTTGAGACATGTTTGGCATGTTGCCTGAAGTGCAGTGACTGTAATCCAGGTTTTCATCCAGCTCGATTAAGGAATTTATCGAATATGCATGTTTTTATTATTCAGTGGACATAAAAGATTCAGCTGGACCAAAGAATTTATCAACTATGCAGTTAAACTTGAGTGGACATGAGTATTTTTTTAACTTTTTAGATTTATATTGATGCATTAAAATCTGTGTCATATTTTCAAGCAGTTTTAGCCTTTTAACCATTATTTAGGGCAGTTAGAGCACTAACATATTGTCTACTGCAAGCATGGTGGCTCTTGCTTTGAGAATGACTACTAAAACAATAACTTGAAAAGCATTTTACCGGGAGAAAGAAAAAAAGGAAAACAAAATTATTGTAAGATCGTGATGACATGGAGATTTACATAGCTTGAATAACCCACGTTTTCATTACGCTCTTGGGAATACAATCACCACGTCTGCTTATTGCTTCTACTACGGTAGAAATAGCACAAGAGCTATAGACCATCTCCTAAAACAATAAGACCACCTCTTTGAACCAAAGAAATGAGATCGGAGTAAATGGAATCTAACTTATTACTTGTAAATGAAAATCTCCGATAATAAAATTATTCCAACAATCTATTCATAACTTTATAATAAATTTATTCATAACTTAAAGCTTTTCTTATCTTAAATACTAAGAACACCTCTACCAACAATTTATTTTTTATTGGACAATTTTTAAATAGTTAAGAAAAACAAAATAACTTTCAAACCCATATCTTTATAATATACACAAATAAAAAAAACTCTTAAAACTAAAAATAACTATTAAAAAAATAACTATCAAAATATAGCTAATCAAAACCATACAAATAATAATAATCATAATTATAATATAAAATTCAACTTTAAAAAAAAATCCAAAATTTCACCTTACTTTAAAATTATTGTTGGAATTTACCAAAAGCCTAAATTAATGCAATACCTTATACCCATTGAAAACAAAATTACAAAATTTCAAAATTGAACCAAAGCCGTCTAGACTTAGGATTGAATAATCTAGAGTCTAGACTTAGCTTTTTTTTTTGTCAATGTTTCAACCAGGGTATTTGATCTAGAGTCTAGACTTAGTTTTTTTTTGTCAATGTTTCAACCAGGGTATTTGGTCAATTATTGTAAATGGTTTTAATCTTGTGGGATGGAGATTTGTCAATTAACCAATCAATAATTTTTTTTTATCTTAATTGTAAGCATAAAATAAGTTTAATTTTAAATTACAAATTTAAAAAAACCAATCATTGCAACCTTAATATTTTTTATAATATGATTATTACCCATAACAAAATCTCCGATTTGTATAGAATACCATTAAATAAAGTAACCTCCAAAATCATAGCTTTCATTTCGCATGGTTCTGTAAGAGCATTATAAAGTTTAGAGATGTGTTAAAATAGCCTCCTTCTAAAGCAAATCATAGCTTTCATTTTCGTTTCTTTCTTTAAGAGCATTATAAAATTTAGAGATGTGTTTTATTTTAAATGTTAAAAAACATATTTTTATAGCTTTCATTTCGCATGGTTCTTTAATAGCATTATAAAGTTTAGAGATGTGTTAAAGTAACCTCCTTCAGCATATCATAGCTTTCATTTTCGTATCTTTCTTTAAGAGCATTTTAAAGTTTAGAGATGTTTTTTATTTTAAATGTTAAAAAACATATTTTTATTATAGAGATTCACACAGGTTTGAAGAACCTTCTTTTGGAAATACAATCTCACATCAAATAACGTCATACGCACATCAAATAATGTCATACGTTTAATGGCATGTCTCATCTCGCAGCAGTTACCATTGTTATTACTTCTGATGTCAGAGCTACAAACCATCTTTTAAAATAATCAGACCAAGTTCAAAACAAAGGAAAGAGGGTCAAGTTTTTACTTATATCCAAACTTAATGTTAATAAGGATGAATCTTACACAGTAAATTTAGGACTTGCATCTTCAAGTCTGCTATTTTATTGACAAAAAGTGTAACAAGTATTGAAGTTTATAAACCACTTAAATATCACATCACAGTTAATATGAGATTATTCAAAAACACACAAACTACACTAATAAAATAGATAAATAAATGTCTTGTATAGTAATCATGCACCCTCTGCCGATTTTCTTCCTATCACAACCTCGCCTGGGTATCGTTGAATTCTGACGGCTGCGCCCATTCCATATCAACACGTTAAAAAACCCTTTTCAACACTACCTTAAAAACGAAATCAAAACTGTTCAATATTCAGCCAAACGTTGGATGGCAATATGCACGCCTTCTTCGAATTCTTCCTCGTAACATTCTTCTTCTTCTATTTCTACCCCTGTGACTTTATTATCTCTCGATGTTTTTGGAAAAGGAGCAAAACAATAAATCAAACCTACAAAAAGATTTAGCAAAAAAGTCTTTCTGATTCCTCCGTTGTAAATATCGGACAACCAAGGCTTATTCCTCTGCCATCAAAGAGACGCGCCCTTTTATAATTATTCACATTCGAATTTGGCCATAGGAACCCCATGTTTGAAGAACACCTTTTACTTGGGATGGATCTTAAAGACAAACTATTATATTCGGCCTATACAAAAAAATATACATATTTTTAATTTATAAAAAAGAAAATTAATTTAATAGGGTGACACGACCGAAAACCCTCCCATAATTCTAACTATAATAACTAATAAAATTATCATAACAAAATATCAACTCCTCCTACATAGCTTATTAGGCTGGGGATTTGACAAGACTATAGGAAGAGGAAGGGGGACCAGGAGATGGGGGAAAATATGCTTCACTTCGCACGGAAGGAATCATGTTGATTATGAAGCACATATCCGCTATCTTTTGGAATTTTATTTTATCGATAGTGTTAGTATTATATGGTTGGACAACTCTAAGCCACTGGAATTTTTGGTACGTTGAAAAATTTATAGTGCCAAGTGGGTATCATGTCAAGTTCAGTATCAGACACATTGACGGAAGCATGCATTTTGTTTAAATTTTTAGTGTTAGCTTTGCAAATGATGTGATTCAAAAGTGTTTAAAGGAATTTTTTATAGTTTTGGACTAGGCATTGATGTAAATAACATTTTATAATTTAGGGTTGTTATTATATTTTATATGTGTTGTAAGTTTAATGAATCCCATTCGAATAAGGAATTGTAGTTCCCGTCTGCCTGCCCTCCCCAGCCATGGAAAGGTTTGAGATAGAAATGAGGGAGGCCATGGAGCATTCTCCTCACTTGGTAACTTAAAAGCAATGGCTGGTAGAAGCATCAAGATATTCGAGGTTATGAAACCTGGTGTCGTATCATATGTCTCCTGTGTCTGGTCTAGTCCTGCATTAGGTGTCTAGAATGGATTTCATGTATGTTTGTTCTTCCCTAATTCTTTGTCTTTTAAGATATAATATTTTTTTATCTCTTTTTGATAATTTGATTTCAGTTAAATTTGTCTACAACCAATTAATTTGTTATACCAATGTAACTGGTGGGCGTGGAAGTGGAACCCCGCTGCAGCAGATAATAGTATCTGACACATGTGAGGTGTACAGTGTGCACACTTAAGCTTGTTTTGTGTCTGTGACAAGGATCATGAGTGTCATTGTCGATTTGTCCGTAAAACAAACAACACGACAGGGTGTCCATTAACTTTAGTTCAGTTAATTACTCGGTTTCAACACGACGAGTGCAACTATCGCTGCTGTTATTTATATTTAACGCCGATGACAGAACATGCCTTCACTACCTCTGCCGTGGGATTAGAACAGAAGCCGCTGGATTTCCGGATTAGACGAACATTTTCATGTTAAACTTTGTGTTTCATCTTTTTGACATTTCTTAGTTTAATAATAATTCATTGATCATAAATGTTTTGGGATTTGTGTTACCAATTGTGATAAGAGTTGTGTATCATCTAGATTTTCATCTTTTATGGTATCTGATTGGAACATTTTCAGGTTAAACTTTGTGTTTCATGTTTTTGACATTTCTGAGTTTAATAATAATTCACTGATCATAATGTTTTTGATTTTGTGTTACCAATTGTGATATCAAGTTTTCATTTATTTTAAAGAAGAGTTCTGTATCGTCAGGTTAAACTTTGTGTTTCATGTTTTTGACATTTCTGAGTTTAATAATAATTCACTGATCATAAATGTTTTTGAATTTGTGTTACCAATGATATCAAGTTTTCATTTATTTTAAAGAAGAGTTGTGTATTGTCTAGATTTTCATCTTTTATGGCATTTATTGGTATTAATTTTTATATGTTTATGACCCATTTGTATTTGTTTAGAGTTATTATTTAAGCATGTTAAATTCTACACAGCTTTAAAATGAAAGATTACACTTCATGCAAAAACCCATATAAAGTTGACAACATTCTTGTCAAAGACTATGATTCAACAAAATTTAATATCACTTTTTATAACCCAAACTGGTTAGGCAAACATATTTATTTATATTATAAAAAATATGATTTTGATTTTGATATTCATGTAGGAACTAATCACATAAAAGTTGTCAAGAGATAGTGTGTTATATCAAAGGGACCTTCAACTTTGATATCACACTTTTCAATGGATTCCTTGGACATGAGGGGATATACTATTAAGATCAAGTTGCTATCCAAATGACTATAAACCTTGATATCAAACCCATTCTATGATCTTAAAAGAAATAAATGTAACAACCCAAGTCTACTCACCCAGTTGTACCACATAATAAGCCAAACAAAATTTCAAGGTTTTTTTTTGTCTAAGTTTAATTGTGTAACTTACAAATATGCTTTTATGTTCATAGCAAATAGAATCCACCCAATGATTCGTTAACTCAAAATTTTAATTAGTACATGCATATCATACCACTTTTGGACTCAAGACTGCTACAGGCAGCCACCCAAGTGGACGAGATTGGCCAAATCCCATAAGTTGTGTCATTTTGTGGAATCAACTAGTCTCATTTATCGTCCTATTATTCTAGCATGAGGGTCAAACTGCAACAGTGGTTATCCTCTAGGGCCCATAACACCTAGAGGGTGGATGCTTTCTTTTCCTGCCCCTTAACATACCAAACCTCAACTAAAGTTGGTTGACTTGTTCTAAAATTTGTATGCAAGGGATTAGCATACATATGCCTAGTTTCTAGATAATTATATTACTACTCGGAGTTAGCTAGAGCCATGTCATTTCCTTGACACTGGACTTAGTCTCAAATACCCACTATGATTCACAACTATTTATCACATACCAAATGTTGTGCAAGACTAACTTCGGTTGTCATGCTAACCCTCTGTAACCATAGTGAAACACAGACGTATCATTGTACTCCCAAGCAACAACCTAGAGGTAGCATCCCATACCGCCCATCGTTACTATTCTTTACAAAGACACTTGATCTGACCTTATTCTGTCAAAAAAATGGTTGCTCTTGAGAATCGTTGTATGCATACCCCCATATCAACAACATTGGGTGTTTAAATTGTATCTTTCCATGAAGAATATAGTTATCCATCCCTCATCATGATTTTGAGGAGAAAGGTTTGGGGTTTATTTAGCACACCCAAAATTCCTTGAAATACATACCATAACTAACTAAATTTCACATAAGCTTTTCTTGAGATTTCAAATGAATCTCCATTAGCCTTAACAAGTAAGAATAACTTTAATATTTATTTATATAAATAGTAGTTTATGGTAATGCAAATCTTGGCTATTTGATTTTCCATATAAAGTATTTATGCAATACAAAGCCAACCCATTTTTGCTACTAGCAAGAAGTATTATTTATGCTATTGACTCAACTATCCAAATATAATCAACCTTTTGTCAAAATACACACAAATGCTATTGAAATTAATAAGTTTAGTTATTAACTACATAAATATTTACTTTCAGATGAAAACCTTGAAAGGCCACAATAACCACACTTAATCTCAATGTCTTCAAAAAGAAGGTAGAAACTGTTTTCATATTCAACCATCATAAAACTCTTGATGGAAATAAAACTTACATTTTCAAAACTGACCAAAGTGTTGGGTTCAAGATAAATCTATAAATTAAGAAAATACATTCTCAGCCAACAGTACCAGGTCTTGGGTAAAGACATTATTCATTAAGGTTTTTTTTGAGACCAAATATCAATTACAGGTTTTCAATATGCACCAACACAGTGTAGATAAATGTATGGTTCACCTATTGGTAATATCATAATTATGAAAATGCCAACTATTCAACAAAATATATTTTAGAAGAGACGCATATCTATCTTAATGTTTAAATATTACTCATTAATGTTAAAATATTACTCATTAATGTTTAAATATTACTCATTACTGAATTTAAATATCATTTTGTCAATTTAATAAGGAAAAATATTATGTGTAAACATAACATTTCAACTATTCTTGTTGTAGTCAGAATAACCAATACATAAGAAACATAAAAAAATAAACTACTTTATATTGCACCGTTCAAAGTCTAAAGTTTAGAATAAATAAATATTGTATTCATTCATTACCATAGGGAAATGCACCTTACTCATAAAACTTCCTATTTTCTATGAAATATGAAACATAATTATCTTATCTTTTCAAATACAACAATATATGTCCTTCATATTTAAAGATTTTAGGGTCGTTTACATAAATATTCCTCTTCAGCCATGATGGTAATATAACCAGGCTAATCAATGCATGTCATGCTTACACTATACAACACAAGATTTACAAATTGACTTCTCTATTAGATGCATTTGTCTGGTCAAGCATCATTCCCTTTGTAAAATAATGCACAAGATTCTTTTCTTTGCGGTATACAACATCGTAACTCAAAGTATTTTTAGGGGATCAAAATTGGTTCAAATAAGTCTATGCATGCATGTATCTAAAATGCAAATATCTGGATGATATAATGCATTCAATCATTCCTTCCAAACACATACAACATTCATTTATTTCTCTAAAAATAAAGACATTTAATTTATTTTTAAATCACTTGCTTTGAGATTAATTCTATATTATCTACAACCGCAACAATATTAGCTCTTAAACAACCCAACCATAAACATGCAAATAAATATTCATGTACAAATATAGTCAATTATAATTTTTTTTGAGCTAAATGCAATAATTTAAATTACTTATCTACTCATGTATTATTCAAAAAAACAAACAACACAAAGCATACATATTTGCAAATATAATACAAAAAACAAATAACAGTGCCATCCAACCGATTTTCCTAGCTTTCTAAATTGTTATTCCTACTTGGCTCATTATCAAATTGAGCGATTTGGTCATTGTATTTATTAGATCTGAAATCATTCTTTTACTGTGATGTCGAGGATAAATATAACTCCCTCCTCCACTTAATTTGAATTTATACTTAGGACTTAAGCTTTAGTAAATGATAAAATAAACTAATCTTAATAAAAATAAGCCTAGGTCTATTGATAGCCACATCATTCATATCCACCATAGAAGCATTGGACTCCAATGCTTTTACAATAGAAGTGGGAGGTTGAGATACTCCACACTGAAGACAGTGTTGATTGAGATGTTGAACAAGGTCATTGAGGCCATGAGTTGCAGATGCTAGTGTAGAATATTTTGGTACATCTCTATCACCAATCTATGTAGGATCTTGATGAGGCACAGATGAAGCACCAATAGTTTGTTGTAGAGTTTGTGAAGTTTTATGTACAACAAGAACCAATGGATATGACAATGCAAAAGGCCACTCCAAAATAGGAGGAAGAATAGTAGGAGCAGCAGAAGGAGGTGCAGATGATGAACTTACCTCCTTGGGAGGAGGTAATATAGTAGAAGATGATGAAGTCACCTCCTTGGGAGGACGTTATGTAGTGGAATCAAGTGTGTCCCAAGGCTGATTGAAGACTAAATATTTTATGATGGATAATAGCAAGGTATAAGTGTGGTCTATGGTTTGTTATGAATAAGAAATCACTTATTCTTATGATGCAAAGTGTAGGTTTGATTGTATGCATCATATATAGTCCTTTTATCAAATTGATAGGGTTGGCCAAGAATAAGACCATAATAGTCCATGGGAGTCACATCACAAGTGACTCTATCCACATAATGAGGCCCAAAAGTGAAGGACACAGTGCAAGTGTTTGTGATGTATGAGTTAGAACCCATATCCTTCCATCCCAATGGATATATATGGGGATGTGGATCCATAGGAAATTTGAGCCTATCAACAACAGATTGTGCAATCAAATTTTTTTGTGATCCATTATCGATAATACAATTCACAAAGAAGTCATGAGTGAGGTGGGCTTTTATGATAAATAAAGGTCATGGCCACCATTATGATTCATCAAGGTAAAATTGTTCAGTTTACCCTGTAACTCAACATATTCTCTTACTTCTCCTATAACCTCAAGGGGATCCGTGTGGGGTTCTTCCATTGGATATTTTACAAGTAAGTTATAATTTTTCCTAAAACGCTCATATTCTAAGTGTCTATGTATCCCACAATCATTACAATATTTTCTTACATTATAAGTAGGAGAGAAGGAAGAAGAAGAAGAAGAAGGAGGATAAGGAGAAGAAGGTGAAGGCATCTTGGCCTTTGATGAATACTACTAATTTGAAGAGAGAGAAGCTCCTTATGATTGAGCAGTAAAATTCTCTGTAGCCAACTATGCATGGTTGAAGGTCGCATAAATTATTTCTGAGTATATTTAAGCTCCATATACAAGTCTTCTTGAAGGCCACTTGTAAATTTTACAATCAATTCGTCTATAGGATCTTTTACGTGAAGAAAAATGCATAACTTGTTGAAAGAAGAGATATATTCCTACATAAACATATTGTAATATTTGCATAATCTACACCATTTTACTCTCAATTATTTGGCATAATTAGAAGGATAAAATGAATCCTTCAATGCTTGTACCAATTCTTCCCAAATGGTAATGGAATTTTGGTCGGTTTTTCTATCCATGATGACTAGTTTAGCTAACCCACTCAATTTGAGTTTAGCAAAAGGAACTTGATCATCGATAGGAACTTTTGTATATGCAAACTAGATTTCCATGTCCATGATCTAGCTATTTAACACATCGGGGTTCCTAGACCCATCATATAGCTTAAATTCACATTTGGTATGGGCCTTAGCATATTTAGTGGCTTTTACATTAGGAGGACTTTGAGTGGCAATATCATTCACTTTGTCAGCCAAAAGGCTAACTACTACTACTATTGCAGCCATTTGATCCACTAAATCAAAAGTCATTTGAGATCTAGTGTAAGCTAGAATTGTTACAAAAGAATAGCCTCTCCTAGGCTAATACAAAAGTGGATCAAAATAATTGCAACTATGATCCTATCAAGCAACTGTATTTAAAAGATCAAAACAAGATCTTTTAAGGCTTACAAATTTACCAATTACAATAAAATTTTCACATTTCATTTTGGTTCCAATGCCCAAAGAAAAATAAAATTCTTGCCTCAAAATTATAATCTATGCCAAAAAAAATAATTTTAATGCACCTACCAAGCAATGACAGAGAAGAATTTTGGGGTAGGTTAGAAAAAAATAAAATAAAATATTTTGTGTTGGGGCTAAAATATAGATTAAATTTGCTAAAAAATTATGCAAAATAATACCAAATAAAAACATTGGTCAATCAACTCCCCACGTCAATGGGGCAACTTGTTCAATGGGCCATAAGCACCCAAGTCAATGATAACTACAACCAACAATAGAGGTTGTAGTTCAACGAAGCACTCACAACTGTGCTTGGGCTATCCCCTTAGGCTAGCTGATTGCTAATGGGCGTACTACACCTTTTGAAGCCGCTATGATCATGGAATGGATACATATCTTTGAATCATTGCCTTTTACATATTGATGACATCACTTGATGTAGTAAACAAGCCAACCATATGGTAGGTGTTCTCACGATGTTGTAATCAATTATAGGTGGTATTAGTTTTGCCACCTTGATTGTAGCATAAGTCATGTAGAGCCATTCATAGGTGTGGTATGTAGTGAATCGAATTTGATTAGAGTTTAATTGAGAGGAGAAATTTTACATTTTTATGCAGTAGAGTAGGGTTTATGATATCCTTAGGCAAATATTCCTGAACACATATGACTTCAAGATTGATTTTTTGGTTATTGAGCCTTTTTGAGATTTTATTTTTATGGATATTATCTGCCCACTCATGTGGTGATTGGATGGAAGATAGAATGGATGACAATATGATCCGATTGACAAAAGGTGAAATGGACAATGGGGATAAAAAAAAAATTAAATATGGTAGGTAAGGAAGGAAAATAGTGGTGTGTTGTCTTTGTTTTATTAGTTTTTTTTAAACAAGTGTTCCTTATGGGAATATACCCATCCTACCGGATTGTATGAATAACCAATCACTACAACCTTTAGGTGACTAGAGTATATCACTAGATATGAGGTGCACTTAAGGATCTAGTCTAGTGAATTGACAATAGGAAAGGAAATTTAATCTATAAAAGTAGTAAATTACATGAAAGTAAATATAATCTATGAAAGTAGTAAATTACATGAAAGTAAATCTAATCTATGAAAGTAGTAAATTACATGAAAGTAAATCTAATCTATGAAATCAAGAAAGTGCATGAAAATAAATCTAATCTATGAATGTAGGAAAGTACATGAAAGTAAATTTGATCTATAAAAGCAATAAATTACAGGAATGTAAATATAATCTAATGCACAAGAAATAAAATCTAATCTAATGCAAGAAAGTATATATAATCTAATGTGGGAAAGGAAATATAATTTAATGCAGGAAAGGAAATCTGATCTAATGTAGGAAATGTAATCTATGAAAGAAGGTAAATTGCATGAAAGAAAAGCTAATCTAGAAAGCAAGTAAATTGCATGAATGAAAATTGGACCAAAGAAGTTTGATGCCTTTGGAGCATTTGAACTAAATTTTGAATTCGACCAAAGGGGATTGTTGTATTTGGAGCCTTTTACCTAAAATTCAAATTTGGCCAAAGGGGTTTTTTGCCTTTGGATCCTTTTGAACTAAAATTTGAATTTGACTAAAGGGGATTGGCTCCTTTGGTGTTTTTGAACTGAAATTGGCAGTTGACCAAAAGGGTGTGGTGCCTTTGGAGAATTTTGAACTGAAATTTGAATTTGACCAAAGGGGATTGGTGCCTTTGGATACTTTGAACTAAAATTTAAATTTTACCAAAGGAGTTTGGTGCCTTTTGAAGTGAAATGGAAAATTTTGACCAAAGCGATTTGGTACTTTTGGGACCTTTGAACTAAAATTTAATTTTTGATATGGTGAGGCAATGGACACAATATTTGACAAAAGGATGCAACCTTTTGAACCTAGCAAGTGATTTTTTATGAGATGTGAATGTGAGGCAAAGGGCATAACCTTTGACAAAAGAGTGTAACCTTGTGAACTTGGTAGTTGATTTTGTTGTGATATGTGAATGCATCACAAAGAGCACAACATTTCATAAAAGGATGCAACCTTTTGAACCTAGCTATTGATTTGTTGATTGAATATTTGATGGTATCGATAAAACCACTCTAAAATCTTGATTGTGAGGCAATGTGCTTAATTGATTGATGGATTAGGATTTTTTCTTGATTTGTGGGGAATATGTGATACTTGGAACATCCCCAAGTTTTTTTATGATTGATGTGACTGATGAGGAAGGTTTGAGACCTTGAACATCCCTATTTTACATTGTGTTTGATTGATGTGATGGTGCTTTTTCCCCCCAAAAAATGTGAATGAGATATTTTTTGTGGGGTAGATGCAAGACAACAACAAAAATGATCTTTTTAGTTGAGGCCTAAAAAGTTATCATTTTGTAATCATTTTCACTTTTTTTTTGGATTTTGGAATTGATTTGATTTTGATTTTTTTTGGTAAAGGTAGATGGATATGTGAGAGATGGATTTATTGATGCATGATATAGATGGATAGATGATTGGAGGGTAATATTGTATGATGTGATGTACAAAAAATGTTATGCATGTGTTTAGGGTGTTTAGATTATGATGTTTGATGGATACATGTGGTGGGATAGATGAGACATGTTAAATATCATATATTTGATATGCATAGGTGATGGATAATGATGTGATTATGTATTAATGATAAATTTATGAGAGGATTTAAGAAGAAATTGATAGAAATGGATGAGAGTGAATGCGATAGATATAATAGAATAGATGTATGCATGCATATTATATTTTCATTCAAAAAATGCTTTTACACATATTGCTACTCATGATTTTAATGGATTAATAAAGGACATTAATATAATGGTAATGCCATGATTATAGAATGGATGATAGGAAGTGAGATATAAAATATGCATGGGGTGATCAAAAGAGAGAAGTAAAGGGAACACAACTTGTCAGCTCATGTGTCATAGGGAGGAAGAATCTTAAGGTTCTTTTAAGAAGCTTAAACACCTTAGTGACATCGATTAAACTCATATACTAATCAAGAAAGCACTAAAAGATACAGAGACCAGTCTAGTGAGTCAAGGGTCTGTTAGGACTGAAAACTGAAGGGGTTTCACAGGGCAGGGAAAGCCTGCTCTGATACCAAATGTTGGGACTAAAATGAAATGAACAAGATGAGATAAAATTATACAACAAATGAGTACAATATATAGGCATAAGCCTATATGAAATGCATGACACTTGTCAAGTGAAACTGACAAGTGTCAAGGAAGGCATAGTGCACTTTACTTTAACTCTAACATTCCCCCTTAAAGTGCACTATCCTAACTAAAGAAGAAACAAAGCAAGTCAACATTAGGTAACATTCCCCCTTAATGTTGACTTCTCTAAAACAACCTATCATCCTCTCTTATTGCTGATTTGGTCTAGGCTCGTGCTCTTTGCGCTTGGCTCTCCAACTGTGAATAATGCTAGATTCACTTTGTATACATCTTGGTCTGTTGCCTCAGGGTCAGCCACTTCCACGGGTCTGTTGCCACTGGGTCAGCCGTCTAAGTGCCTTAGGGTCATCATGGGTGCCTTAGGGTCAGCCACTTTTGGGTCTGTTGCCTCTGCAGGTCATCCTTAGAGGATGTTGCCTCTCGTAGGTCACTGACTAGATTCACCATGAGTATGAAATCCCTCCTCATGGTGAAATCAATCTAGAAGGTGTCGGTCTCTGTCGAAAATACACCTAATGAAAGGAAAAACGAGCCATATAAGAGTGTCGGTCTCTGCCGAAAATGCACTCAATACATTAGAATGAGCCATAGATCAAAAATAGGAGGACAGAAGAAGAAAAGAAGAGAATCTTCTGAAGTGTCTTTGTCTGTAGTCTTTAGAAGTAGATCCAAAAAAAACCTCGGATAGAGTCTAGGGTGTCTATGTCTGTAGTCCCTAGTATAAGTGTCCTTATGGTGACCATTTCATCCCACCGAAATGCATGGGTAACCAGCCACTGCATTCGCCAAGTGTATAGAAAATATCACTAGGTACAAGGATCACATATGAAATTACCTTGGGAGTGTCGGGTTCAACCGAGATTGCACTCCAAGGGAGAAAAACTTTGAGGCTAAAAAACTCAATGGAAACAGCCTCAAAATTACAATATGACACCACCATTGTGTCGGTTGCTGAAAAATGTTTCCAACGACTATAAATACCCCTATATTTCACCATCAAAGGGGCCTTCATCATGTGGAAAAAAAATCATGCCTATCTAAGGTAGAAAATAGACAACCTCGCTCAATGACGACATCGCTCTCAGGCGGAATAAAAATAGCATCAATTTCCCTCGTAGGGGAATTACATGGGCCATCTAGGCCTTCACTTCTATGTGCCATGTGGGAAAATTTAAAATGGTCAAATAGGCCATACTGTCGGCCAATAAAATCTCCACGATTAAAAAATTTTCCCTCCAAGGAAAATTACAATGTTTGAAAAAATTTGGCCATGTGTACTTGTCGGCCAATAAGACTTTCCATTCATGTTTAAAAAAAAAAAAACACTCTCAACTTGCAAATATTAAAATAAATGCATGACCCCTTCATAGTTTTAATTAAAGTTGACCAGCTGTCTTAACGGCAACACAGTCAGTATTAACAATAACAAGCAAGAGCTCCCCGAGAAGGACGGTGACTGGTGGTGGGCTGAACCCGCCCGCATTTGCATGACCGTAGACGACTGCCATCGTGGGGATGCATGAACGCCACCAGCAAGCCCTATCAAAAATTTCTTGAACATTGTACAGTGCATGGGAGCTACAGTCTCGAATGGTATTGTAAAAAAAACTATGCATGGGCAATGATATTCGCCCTTCATCTCCTCTTCATTTTCCTCTTTCACCCCCATCGCAGGCGTTCAAAAAACAACCAAACCACCACATTCACAGGAGGGACTGGCGATCTGCATGGGCGGTCAAATCATTTTCGAACTTCTTTGGCTTGCCGGAAGTCCCGCCATCGCCGGACCCCTCGTGGCCGTCGAAAGTACCCCGCGTCCCCGTGTCTGACAGAATAGCCTTTTACAGCCACATCTGGGACCGCACGTATTTGAAAAAACCACAACTGCAAGCTATTGTAAAAATAAAAAACTCTTATCTTCGCTCAATGCCCACAGATCCAGCATCGAGAAAAGATGTGCTTAGCATCACCATCAAATTTTTAACCATCCCGACGATGACACCATCAATTTCTGCCCGAAGCTTCTCCATCACCCGTCGATCGCGATTGCCGTGTTGTCGATGTTGAATAGGAAAACTTCCGGTAGGAGGCATAAACGGCCGTTGACGAAACCATCAATTTATGCCTGGAGCTTCTCCATCGCCCGTCGGTCGCGATTGCCGTGATGTCGATATCGAACAGGAAAACTTTTGGCAGGAGGCCCATCAGATATTTTTGCCTCACTCTACTGTTCTTCTCCATGATTTTTCATAGACATGCCACAACACTTATCGAATCCAAGTTTCATCAAATCATCTAAAATATCCACTGCCAGAATCCCCGCCAATCAAGTTCTAAAAAAAAGCATAAATTTCTGAATACTCCTCCGATCTCTCCATCGCCGCGTTCGAAAACTGAAGCGGCAACAATGGGCATAGTCCCCCACAATAGACCTCTGCACAGGGGTAAATTTTCCATACCAGACCACATGGACAGCAACGGGGTTCGTGGAGAGCAGAGCATTGACAAGTTTTATTCCCTTGGGAAATGAAAACTGACATTGCTGCTCTAGTTGAGAGCGTCATCAAGTCTAGGGCTCTGTTGACGACCATAAAGTATTTGAATACCGTGTATCTGGTGCTCACATCAGACGATGTAACGGTTGAGGGTTTCTGCATGAATTCTTGCGGGTTCCATGCCAAGCGAGTGCGCCAACTGCACTTCGAAGGGCTTGGTTGTCGATGAAGCTGACAACAGCATCATCGTGGCCAACATGCAATGTACCTCATAGCCTCCTCACCGCCGGCTTGGCTATCACGGTCAATGCAAATTTTTGGTCGTTAAATCTTTCTGACCACTACGAAGGTCACTACCGTATAGCACAAACTTTTGGGAACAAAAGCAGATACGAACTGGTTCTGTATTTTTATTATGCAGTACAATGACTGTAAAATCAAATCTTCATCACCTTCCTTCACGCCTGACCGTCCTCGGCTGTTAAAAAAAATGGAATGCCACGCTGCTAATAAAAAAAACAGTAGCTCCAAGTGTAGGATCTGAGCTTTAATGCAGTTTTTTTTAATTTGGAACAAAGTGTAGTATTGGGAGACAAAAAATAATCATTCGGATCTGGAAAAAAAACAAAATCAGCAAATGTTACTATGCGTTGAAGGAGGTACATAGAAGACTTAGCTAGAGGGCAAGAAACTATATTGGATAGGATAATGGAAGCACCAAGGGAACCAGAGAGATCCAGTTTTGGAAGGGCAAGGGTGAGTAAGGAGTTGGATAAGAACCTGAAAAAGGTAGTAATATCCAAGTTTAATGGAAAGGGTGATGGTGAATCAGCTGAAAACTGGTTAAGTGAACTAGAGTCCTACTTTTCTCTAGTGGTTTTATCATCTGAATCCAAGACTGCTTTGGCAGTGATGAATATGACTGAAATAGCCCTAGACTGGTGGAAATATTATAAGAAAGGGCATGAAGTAGAAGCTGTTGACCTTAAATGGGAAGAGTTTATCAAGGAATTTAGAGATAGATTCTTGACAAGGCAATATTATGTAGAGAAATTTGGGGAATTCTCAAATTTGTGATAGGAGAGCATGTCAGTACGGGATTACCACCAAAATTTTATTCAGCTATTAAAGTATGCATCACAATATGAAAGCAACAAAGAAATGAAAACTCAAAAATTCATTCTGGGATTACATCCTAGAATCATGATGGTGGTAAACATGCACAATCCTATCAATTTACCTACTACATTTGATTTGGCAAGAAAAGAGGAAGCTAATCAAGAAATGAGAAAGGCATATTTTAACTATCAAAAGCTATCCAAAAAGGAAAAATATGAACTCAGAAAGCGGAAAAGTGTTGGATTTATGATGTGGGAGAAGGAAAAAAATAAGAAACCCAAAGGAGGAGATCAGAATAAGCAAAGTGACAAAAATAAACCCAATTACCAAGGTGGTAAGTTCAAGAAAAATGCTAAGGAGTTTCCCAGAAGATAGGACTAGAAACCAGTAGGTCAAGAGAGGGCTAGGGAAACTACATTTGTGAACAAAAATGAGAATGATAATAGAGGAAATAGAGCTCCACCAAATGGATGCTATGTATGTAAAGGAGCTCATTATGCCAATAAATGCTCCCTCAGAGCTGATCTACCACCAAAATCCCTAGAAGAGGCTAGCCATAGGATCTATGCGGCCATAGGTAGTTCTAAACTTAATGGTAAAATTACTCCTTTCTTAATGAATGGTAAATTTTTTGATAAAAATGTGCAAATTTTGATTGATAGTGGGTCAACTGATAGCTTTATCTCATCTAGATTAGTGAGGAATTTTCTTGTTAGACCTGGATTTTTGGCCAATGGTTGGAAGGTAGAGTATGGATCAGGGTAAACCTACCATGTTAACCAATGCTTATTTGACCCCCACATCTCCTTGCCATAAGGAAAGACCAACTAGCATCTGTATGTGGTACCTTTGCATGCGTTTGATATCATTTTAGGAGTTGATTGGTTAAAAGCGCATAAGGCTCTTTTAAACTTTGAAGAGAGATGGGTGGAATTCTTGGATGAATCTAATTAAAGGATTAGAGTTAATTATGGTCGAAAAGAAGTTAAACCACACCTATTGACTACAATGCAAATTAAAAAGGTTATTAGGAAGAAGGGTATGATCTTCATAGTTAAGTTGAATAGGAGAGAAGAGACTGAAAAGGAATTTGATATCTTCCAGAAATACTCGGTGTTGGGAGCATTCAAAGATGTGTTTCCTAAAGATCTACCAGGGTTACCTCCTTAGAGGAAATTTGATTTCTCAATTGAGTTGTTACCTAGTGCTACACCAATTGCAAGATCACCTTATAGAATGACACCCATAGAGCTGTAGGAGCTCAAAACGCAACTTCAGGATTTGCTAGAAAAAGGGCTAATCAAACCTAGTGTGTCACCCTGGGGAGCTCCTATCTTGTTTGTTAAAAATAAATATGGTACTTTAAGGATGTGCATAGACTATCGGATGCTGAATAAAGTTACTATCAAAAATAGGTACTCATTACCAAGAATTGATGATTTATTTGATCAATTGAAAGGAGCAACCATATTTTCTAAAATAGACTTGAGATTTGGATATCATCAGTTAAGGATTTGGGAGGAAGACACTTCTAAAACAACATTTAGAACAAGGTATGGATATTTTGAATTTATTATCTTACCTTTTGGGCTAACCAATGCCCCAGTCGCATTCATGAACCTCATGAATAGCATTTTTAGAGAGCATCTAGATCGATTTGTACTTGTATTTTTGGATGATATTTTGATCTACTCCAAGAGCAAAGAGGAGCATGATCAACATATGAGAACTGTGCTTGAGATTCTTAGAAAGAATCAATTATATGGAAAGTTAACCAAATGTGAGTTTTATACTCCACAAGTACAGTATCTAGGACATATTATCTCTGCTAGAGGGAATTGCAGTAGATCCCAAGAATATTGAAGCAATTATGGATTAGCCAGCACCTACTAATGTTATAGAGGTGCAAAGTTTTATGGGAATTGCAGGATACTATAGATGGTTCGTCAGAGGGTTCTCAAGAATTGCTCAACCCATTACAAACCTTCAAAGAAAAGGGAAAGGCTTCAAGTGGATAGAGTAGTGTGAAGAGG
The DNA here is from genome assembly GCA_028583015.1 of Wollemia nobilis. Taxonomy (NCBI): domain Eukaryota; kingdom Viridiplantae; phylum Streptophyta; class Pinopsida; order Araucariales; family Araucariaceae; genus Wollemia; species Wollemia nobilis. Next base: position 8,750,510 of record JAQPPZ010017092.1, read on the forward strand.
CTTTTCATGTTTTGAAAGAAAGGTTGATGACTACACCGATCCTGCAATTGCTTGATCCTAACAAGCAATTTATAGTTTGTATAGATGCATCAATTGAAGGGTTAGGTGGGGTTTTGACCCAAGATGATGTGATTATTGCCTATGAGTCTAGGAAACTTAAGAGGCATGAGGTTAATTATGCCACTCATGATTTAGAGTTGGCAGCGGTGGTACATGCCCTAAAAATTTAGTGACATTATTTATTGGGAAAACCATTTGAGTTGAAGACAGACCATCAGAGTCTAAGGTATATATTTACCCAACCCTTATTGAATGCCAGGCAATGATGTTGGATAGAATTCTTAGTGGAGTATGATTTTGACATTGAGTACATTAAGGGTAAGGAGAATAAGGTCGTCGATGCTCTAAGTAGGAGAGGATGTATTATCGCAATGGTAAAATGCCAATATGATATGTTAGATCAAATTAAGATATGGTAAGAAAAAGATGAATTTTGTCAATCATGTATTGGTCAGGTTGGGCAAAAACTTGGTAAGGATGCATAATATATTTTTAGAGGTGATTTTATATTTTTTAAGAATAGGTTGGTAGTCCCTAATTTAGGAGGATTGAGAGAAATAATCCTTAAGGAGGCTCACAATACTCCTTATTCTACGCACCTAGGAGGGGCAAAAATGCATGAAAATTTTAAAAAAGCTTACTACTGGCCAGGAATGAAGAAAGATATTACCAATTATGTGGAAAAATGTTTGGAGTTCCAAAGAGTGAAAGTGAAACATTTGCATCTAGCTAGAAAGCTATACCCACATGAGATACCCACACAAAAGTGGCAAGTAGTATCAATGGATTTTATAGTGGGATTGCCTAAAACAAGATTCAAGCATGATGCAATTTTAGTAATTGTGGATAAATTAACCAAAGTCACACATTTTATACCAAGAAATGTGCAAGATGATGCAACCATCATAGCAAGTAAGTTTTCCATGGAAGTGGTAAGACTGCATAGTTTTCCAGAAGTTATAATCTCTGATAGAGATTCTTGTTTTACTTTTGAATTTTAGCAAGTACTGCATCAAGCATTAGGGACCAAACTAAATATCAGTACTGCTTATCACCCAGAGATAGATGGACATACTGAGAGGGTGAATCAAGTGCTTGAGGATATGTTAAGAATGTACTGCATGGATCAACACACAAAGTGGGAAGACTACTTATACCTAGTGGAATTTGCTTACAACAATAGTTACCATGCATCACTAGGTATGGCACCTTTCGAAGCCCTGTATGGGAGATGGTGCAAAATTTCCTTATCTTGGGATAATTTGGAAGATCAGGTAGTGATCGAACCAAAAATGGTAAAATAAATGGAAGAGCAATTAAAGAGAATTCAGAAGAAGTTGAAAGAGGTCGCAGATCGCTAGAAGAGCTACGCGGACCTCAAAAGAACATCGAGGGAATATTTTGTGGGAGACAGAGTATTCTTAAGGGTGAAGCCAACTAAAATTTCAATAAAATATTCCAAGATTGACTCCAGATACATGGGTCCATTTGAGATTATAGCTAAGATAAGCCTTATTGCATACAGACTAGCTCTACCACCAAGCTTATCCAAAATCCATAATGTCTTTCATGTGTCCCTCTTTAGAAAATACATTTTTGATCCTACTCATGTTTTGGATGTTTCCAACTTGCAGATGACCGATCCATTAAATATTGAGGTTCGACCTATTCGCTTGCTTGGTTTTCAAACCAAGAATCTAAGAAAAAGAAGCATAGAGCAATGTCGGGTCCAATGGGACCACTACTCGGATAAAAATGCTACGTGGGAAGACGTGGCAGATATGCAATAGCAATTTCCTTATTTGTTTGAGTAGATGAAGACTTTATCATAAACTTTTTTTATAATTTTGTGATATGTGTATAAATACATATGGATATGGAACTGGATCCTGAGTAGTGTACAATGTGTTTGTGGAGTTACTGAGTAGGGTAGCTTGTAAATGTTTTGGTATTGCTAAGTGAAATATTTTGGACCATATGATGGGTATGTTTAGCTGATTTCATTATGACATAATATATGATGTGATTATATGCCAGTCATGAGAAAATGTGATGTGATTTTTATGATGATAAATATAATTGCAATACTTAATGCTAAATGGAAAAAATTTTGCTTGAGTATTTTTGGTTAATGTAAAAGATATGATTATACTAAAAGATTTCTTTTGCTTAACCTAGTTTGAAACATAGGGACTATGTTTGTCCCTAGTGGGGGAGGATGTAACGACCCTCCTCACATGATTAATGAATGAAAGTAGATAAATAATAAACTTACCTTTTTCTTGTGAAAACATGGTACTACTGATAAATATTGTGAGTGCAGGACAATTGCAAGGTGTCCAAGAAAGGAAATAAGCCAACAAAAAAAGGTAAGAAAGGGAAGTGATGATTTAGCTCACGAGCACATGGAAACTCGTGCTTTGCATATCATTTAGGTGCATTGCAAAATTACATCTTTGCGTGAGTTATGTTTATTTGAATGTTGCTTGCTGGCATGGAATGGGAAATGCTTTTAGGTGGCAATGATAATGAGAGCCACTTTCTTGTTTGTATTTGTATGCATGTGATATTGGAAGTTTTATTTTAGAAAGAAAAGGGAGAAGGTCTTCTATGTGATGAAGCCTATATTATAAATATTATTTTATTTTAAAAATAAAATAAAATGTTCCATGTATTGAAAGCTACATTAATGTGTTGTTTTAAAAGGCAATGGTTGACCATAGAAGTTTGATTATATGTTAAAATAAATTTTAATAAAATTATGCGTGTGAAACACACTCAATAACTAATGTTAAGTCGAAGCAAAAGTGGTGAATTCTGCTATATGAACATGATGTTTGATTATTGCGTGCAAAGTGGTGGGGAGGTATCTTGATTACTCGACACATTGCATGAAGGGATGAAGGAACAAATCATCAAATTATTTGTATAGCGGAGGAGAAGAACGTGTGGAGCGATAAGTATTGAGAAAAAATAAAGAAGAAGCATGGGGGGAGGATGGAAAAATAAGAAAAAAATGAGAAAAAAAAGGAATAAAAATGCTAGAGAAGTGGAAAGCATGCAAGTCCAGGCTAGAAAATATGTTATATTTTTCTTTATTGAATGTTTTGTCCATAAATTAATATTAGGGAAAAATTGATTGGATTTCTATGACAATGAATTAAATAATGTTGATTCATTTGTGTTGTGTTTTTATTTAAAAAAAAAGAACCTTTGTGTTTTGAAAACGATGTCTTACCTGTGTAGTGGTAAAAGAAAGCATAACATAATTATTATGTTTTGAAAATGTGGAATGCTAGGTAATAGTGATACTATGTTGTTGTGAGCATTTTTGTTTGTTTAAAAGAAAATTACCTCCGAATCTTATGTTTCCTTTGATTGCCGAAATAATCTTCAATGGAAAAAGAAATGATTTCATGAAATACTGCCAGGATGGTTGTAGGTGGTAGTTAAGAAGAAATCTATTTGGAATTTTGTGAATTATATCTTGAGCAAGGGGATTTGTAGTTCTTATGAATGTTAAAGTTGTAGTTTAGTATGTATGGATGCATAGTAGTTGCATATCATTTGTTTGAGCTATATATGATCCCTATTGGCATTCCTCAAACACCTATATGCTAGTTACAGATTGATTGCTCAACTAGATGATGTCTGGTATAACTCATGAAGCAAAGCTTATTGTATAAAATAATGAAAGGAATAACCTAAGAGCTTGCAAAGGAGTGGTCATAGGCTTTAATCTTTCTAAAGAACCAACATCAATTGCCAAATCTGCATTTTGAGTGTTCAACCGGTTTCAAAACTAAAAAGAAAGATATAGCAAGATATTCCTTATAAGGCATATTTGGAAGAGAGTGGAATATTCCATATTTTGGAGATAGAAACATCTAAATGTAAAAGAGGCACAAAATTTCATAGATTGAGTCCACTCCGGCTTACTGTGTAATAGAAATGATGTTGAATTATCGACAATATTGAATACTAAAAATTGTGAATTAAAATAAGACATTATATGTCTTACTTAATGGATAGTTTGTTTTGAGCGTATAACTTGTGAAACTTTTGATTTATTATTGTGGATGATCATAAAATAGTTTTCAAATGAGCTGTAATGTTGTTAAAACATTAACATAGCTAGTGTAGCTAGCAAGCCTTAGTAGTTTTTTGAAGAAGCATTGTTTAACCTCATTCTTAAGAGAAAATGGGTAGTTGCAGTGGTAGTTAACAACACTATAATACTATTATTGAAGCTAAGAAGTCTTTCATAATGGTTGAAAATGCAAGTAATTTTTTTAGAAGAGTATTTGACAAAGACCTGTATGATAACCAAAACCTATTTAATAAATCACATCGGGTCCAATAACATTAAAGAAATCCTTTTCCTTGGGAAAGCTGAATGTGTATAAAATTAAGATATTATAAACTACCTTGACATCCGATTCAAACCATTAAAAAGAAGTAAACAAATTATATCCTTTGCTTTTAGAAAATGTGGTAAACACCAAGTGAGTATGCCATGGCTAGTTCACCATTTTTCTACGAATTGATTGCCTAGAAAAGTTAGTGAATGAATAGTCTTTAAACTTAGACAACTCGGCCTTGTTTGCATCTACAGACCTAAGGCATATTTGTAGATTTTTTGGTAATAAAAGAGTAAGGGAAATAAAGTTAGAAGTATCTCTAATATTAAGATGGTACTTTGGGTGTGTAGAGTTGAACTGTTTATTTTGATAGAATACACCCGTTTTGGTTCTAGTTAGTGTTTAAAGAAAACTAGAAACCCTTTACTTGAGAAAGAATTGAATGTTCCTTATGGAAGGATAGATTAGTTTAATAAATATAGTGGGGTTATCGGGAGGTTATAACTCAAGGTAAAACAATTAAACACCCAATGTTGTTGAGGTGCTAGAATGCACACAAAAAGTTTTGGAGTAGCTGATGATTGTCAAAATTGGTCATAGAATATCACTCGGTCAAGTTGGAAAGAGAAGGTGGTATGGGACATATTTTCCAGGTTGCTACTCGAAAAGCACTATGATAAAATCCATGCTCATTGAACTTAGCTGGAATGGCCATGGGGTTCGGTATGGGATGAACTATTGTGGGTTCTAATGAGTATGTGTAATGAAGTCCAAGGTCAGGGTATTGACATGGCACTAACTGACTCTAAAAAAAGGGAATCACCAGTTAGTCACAAGGGCATAAATATGCTACTCTCATCTATACTAGTTTTAGAACAAGTTGACTAGATGGTCGAAGGTTTAGTATGATGAGGAAAGGGAAGAAAGCGTCCACCCTCTAGGTGTTATGGGCCCTAGAGGATAACCCTTGTCATGGTTCGATCCTCATGCCAGAATACGTGGATGCAAATGAGGGCAATCAAATCCACAGAATGGCATCTCAATGGGATTTGGTCAATCTCGTCCACTTGGGTGACTGGTTGCAATAGTTTTGAACCCAAATGTGGTTTGTTATGCCTATGCTATATTATCTAAATACATGATTTTAAAATCATTGGGTGATCCAAAATGATGTTAGCCTGAAACAAAACTTGAAAATCTAGGAAAATATTTTAGTGTTAAGTGGTTAACTTTTTGAAAAAAATTATATTGGGTTTTTGTTTATTCTTTTAGTCGTGCAACCAGGTGAGTAGTAGACCTGGGTTGTTACATATGGTATTAGAGCAGAAATAATTCTAAGTTGTAGATTTTGAATGTGAAATAGATTAGTCAATATAAACTAATGCACTACCTCTTTCACCTACAGGTTAAATGGCATAAATTATATGAGGTGGATCCTCAAAAAATCCTATGGGAGGTAGGGAGGTGGAAGTCACTAAAACACATATAAAGGGAGCATAAAATAATTTAAGGCAAGAAGGTCCTCAATGTGAAAGAAGGTCAAAAAGGGTTAATGAGATTCCTTAGAATGATAATGAGACTAATGTGGAGGAGTGGTATCTCACAAAGGTGGTGCAATTATTATAAAAACATATGGAATATCAAAGAGAAGATATGGCCCAATAAAAAACCCACTATCCTAGCAGCAGGAATTTATTGTCCAAAAACAGTGAGTCATAGAAGACTTAGCTAGAGGGCAAGAAACTAGATTAGATAGGGCAATAGAAACACCAAGGGAAGTAAATATATCTAGTGTTGGAAGGTCCAGGGTGAGTAAGGAGTTGGACGGGAACCTAAAAAAGGTAGCAATATCCAATTTTACTAGAAAGGGTGATGGAGAATTAGTTGAAAACTAGTTAAGTGAACTAGAGTCCTACTTTTCTCTAGTGGTTTTATCATCTGAATCCAAGACTACTTTGATAGTGATGAATATGACTAAAATAGCCATATACTGGTGGAAATATTATAAGAAATGGCATGAAGTGGAATTTAGAGATAGCCATTGACCTAAAATGGGAGGATTTTATCAAGGATTTTAGAGATAGATTCTTGACAAGATAATATTACATAAATAAATTTTGGGAAATTGTCAAATTTGTGATAGGAGAGCATGTCAATATAGGATTACCACCAAAATTTTATTAAGTTGTTAAAATATGCATCACAATATGAAAGTAATAAAGAAATGAAAACTCAAAAATTCATTTTGGGATTACATCCTAGAATCATGATAGTGGTAAATATGCACAATCCTATCAATCTGCCTACTGCATTTGATTTGGCAAGAAAAGAGGAATCTAATCAGGAAATGAGAAAGGTGTATTTTAATTATCAAAATCTATCCAAAAAGGAAAAATATAAACTTCAAAATCAAATTTTTTTGGCTTTATGAGGTGGAAGAAGGAACATAATAATAAATACAAAGGAGGAGATCAGAATAAGCATAGTGAAAAAATAAACCCAATTACCAAGGTGTTAAGTAAAATAAAAATGCTAAGGAGTTTCCCAAAATATTGGACCAGAAACTAGTAGGTCAATAAAGGGCTAGGGAAACTACATTTGTGAATAGAAATGAGAATGATAATAGAGGAAATAGAGCTCCACCAAATGGATGCTATGTATGTAAAGGATCTCATTATGCCAATAAATACCCCCTTAGAGTTTATCGACCACCAAAATCCCTAGAAGAGGCTAGCCACATGATCTATGTGGCCACATGTAGTTCTAAACTCAATGGTTAAATTATTCCTTTCTTAATGAATGGTAATTTTTTGATAAAATTATGCAAATTTTGATTGATAGTGGATCAATTGATAGCTTTAACTCATCTAGATTAGTGAGGTATTTTCCTGTTAGACCTAGATTCTTGGACAATCATTGGAAGTTATAGTATGGATCATGGCAAACCTACCATGTTAACCAATGCCAATTTGACCCTCACATCTCCTTACCACAAGGAAAGACCAACTGGTATCTGTATGTGGCACCTTTGCATGTGTTTGATATCATTTTAGGAGTTGATTGGTTAAAATTGCATGAGGCTCTTTTAAACTTTGAAGAGATATGGGTGGAATTTTTGGATGAATATAATAAAAGGATTAGAGATAATTGTGGTTAGAGAGAATTTAATCCACATCTATTGACTGCAATGCAAATTAAAAATGTTATCAATAAGAAGGGTATGATATTCATTGTTAAGTTGAATAGGATAGAAGAGACTAAAAAGGAATTTTATGTATTCCAGAAACACTCGATATTGGGAGGATTTAAAGATGTATTTCCTGAAGATATACTGAGGTTACCACCTCAGAGGAAATTTTATTTCTCAATTGAGTTATTACCTGGTGTTGCACCAATTGCAATATCACCATATATAATGACACCCATAGAGCTGTAGGAGCTCAATATGCAACTTTAATATTTGCTAGAATAAGGACTAATTAAACCTAGTGTGTCACCCTAGGGAACTCCTATCTTGTTTGTTAAAAAGAAAGATGGAAATTTAAGTATGTGCATAGACTAACAAATTTTGAATAAACTTACTATCAAAAATAGGTACTCATTACCAAAAATTGATGATTTATTTGATCAATTAAAAGGAGAAACCATCTTTTATAAAATAGATTTGAGATCTGGATATCATCATTTAAGGATTTGGGAGGAAGACACTTCTAAAAAAAAATTAAACAAAGTTTAGACATTTTGAATTTATTGTCTTAACTTTTGGGCTAATCAATACCCCAGCCGCATTCATGAACCTCATGAATAACGTTTTTAGAGAGCAGTTATATCAATTTGTGCTTGTATTTTTGGATGATATTTTGATCTACTCCAAGAGCAAAGAGGAGCATGATCAACATATGATAAAAATGCTTAATATTCTTAGGAAGAATCAATTACATGGAAAGTTAACCAAATGTGAGTTTTATACACCACAAGTACAATATCTTGGACATACTATTTTTGCTAAGCGGATTGTAGTAGATCCAAAGAATATTGAAGTAATTATTGATTGGACAACACCTATTAATGTTACAAAGGTGCAAAGTTTTATGGGAATTGTAGGATACTATAGATGATTTGTCAGAGGGTTTTCAAGAATTTCTCAACCCATTACAAACCTTTAAAGGAATGGGATAGGCTTCAGTGGACACAGTAGTGTGAAAAGGCTTTTCAATTTATGAAATAAAGGTTTATTATTGCATCGATCCTTAAATTACTTGATCCTAACAAGTAGTTTACAGTTTTTACAAACACACTAATTGAAGGGTTAGGTGGAATTTTTACTCAAGATGATACGATTATTGCCTATGAGTTGATCTTGTAGAAGACTGCTGCCTCCACTGCACTGGCTTGTGGATCTCTCCACTAAATACTCTTATTACCACTCATAAGACCTGTCCTCACTACCCTGGCTAATGGATCTCTATCCACTAGAGACTACTATCCTATCTGCTTTGTCACCTCTAAAGCTCTATCTCAAATATGTACTAAACATAGTCCTTTGGTCTAGCACAAATATACTCTATATTTGTCTTTGATCTGACATAAACCTGTCCTCAAATATACACCAAAATTTGCTCTCAAATCTACACTAAACACAGTCCTTCGGTCTAGCAAAAATCTATTCAATAAGTCCACATAGAACTTGTCCAAATCTGCTCATCAAGTCCACACAGAACTTATCCAATATGCTCAAAAAGTCCACATAGAACTAATCCAAATTTGATCAACAAGTCCACATAGAAATTTTTAAAATATGCTCAATAATTCAACATAAAACTTGTCCAAATCTTCTCAACAAGTCCACACATAACTTGTTCAATCTCATAGAAACATAAAGAGAATTGTTAGAGACTCAATATGCTCTATACTAATCACAATGCTCAATTTATTTCAATAACTCTCTTAGAAACATAAGGAGAATTATTAGAGACTCAATATGCTTCAAATACAACTCAATGCTCAATCACTTTCTCAACTCAAATCAGAATATAGAATAGTTTGTTTTATGGAACTTGAACAATCACTTCACATACCCACTTGACTAGGTTCAACCAACTTTACTCAACCAAACACTTAATGAAACAACCCTTTCTTACAAACCCTAGTCCAAGATTATGATCACTCAACTCAAAATGTTTCCAACAATGCTCAAATCAAATATCACATAACAATGATACTCATGTTCTTTTAAAACTCTAGTTCAAGTTCTTTTCTCAACAACTGACTTCAACAACAATGCTTGTAAAACAACTCTCACATAACAATGATACTCGTGTTCTTTTCAAACCCTAGTTCAAGTTCTTCACTCAAACAAAAACTTCAAAAATAATGCTTATCAAACAATCTTCTGATAGCAATAATACTCAATCCTTAGTTCAAGTTATTCACACTACCAATGACTTCAACAACAATGCTTATAGAACAAGGTTTTAATTATAACTCTTTATTCTAGAAAACCTTGAAGCATTAACTCAAACACACTCAAAAGGAAACCCTAATAAAGTCATTTTCACTCCAAAATTATTTTCCAGAAAACCAACCAATCAACTTAACTAAGGAAGAATGTGCTCATACCTTTTTCTTGATGATGGAGGAATCTCATAAATCAGCCACAAACATAAACACTCTTTTGCCAAGCTCAAAGAAATTATTAGATAATAATATTCCTCAAAATACAATGTAAGTATCAAGACAAATATACACCTTATCACTCCACCTTTAAGAAATCATTCATCAACATTTACAAAAATTAATATACCACTTACACCTTATGATATCCCCAAATAAAATAATATTCAATTCGCTCTTCTTTTAAAAATAACTCAATGCTTAGAAATTCCCTTTATCCTTTTATAAATTCAACAACTCAATGTGACACCAACACTTTATTTAAAAATAAATCAAGCACCTTATTTCTTCAAATTTCAAAAGATCAATAATCAAAATAAAAATCTTTTAAGCAACCCTTTTAACTTCCTAAGACTTCATGTCAACTTTAGGCAATATAAAAAATAATCACAATTTTATTACCTTGGCCTTGGTGGGAATCGAACTTACAACACAACCTTCACCCAATGCCCTAGCCACAACTCCAACTTCCGTGTGATCTAGGTGCTCTCTTGGGGAGTGGAGAGCACCACATGCTCAATAAACCTCTCTGCTTTACCATGCAAAACATGTGTCGTTCCCTTGGCACTTCCAACACCAATGCAAACACTAGAATTTGTTGCTTCCACATTTCAAATGTAGGTCACTTGGTGCCTCAAACACTTTAACCAATGCCCCCTGGCCACTAGGCCACGCTGCCCAGATGGCTTCCAATTTTTCAGTGCTTTCATTTTTTTCCTTATTCTCTGGCACATAAAACATAGGATTCATTTCCCTTTTTTGTACGAGCTATTCAATTCAAATTTCCATACTTTAAAACGTTCGAGCAAGGAGGATTAAAATACCTCTTAAGGCATTGTTTATATATTCCTTTTCCTCCTTTATGCAAACACATCGATGCTCGAATTACCTCCAACCTTATTAGACATTGACACTCAAATTTCCTTTGGAGCTTATTAATTTATAAAATATTTAAATTCATTTGAATTTTTAATTTAATAAATTATTTCTTTAAAACCCTTTGGTTTTATTAAGACCATCTTCCATTGTACACCTTGGTATAAATAATATTTATTAATAAAATTTAAATTCACTTTGAATTTAAATATTTTATTAAATAAATAGTAAACCTTCTTTTAGCTTTGCAATAGTCTTCCTTGGGTTTTTATGAAAAACCTTTTAACTTATGCTTCCACATAATAAAAAATATTATGGATCCCTTTTGCCTTTAACCTCTGCTTTATTCCTCTTGACCTTTGACATCATTAGTGGCTTATTTTTGGAGATCAATAACAACTCTTGACAACTTTGTTTCTTGAAAATTTCCTTGACATTTAATGATGACTTCATTTCTTGACATCCGTGAAAAATTTGACTTAAGGACTCAAAATGTCCAAAAATTCCCTTAAGGGCTTACAAATTAGAGATTTCCAAAGAGGAAATTTACACTATTTTACATAAAATGATTGAATGGTGTTGTAGATTATTTTCCAAGATCCCTCAATGTGCAGATGGATTTGGATGGCTATGGTAGTCTAACCACCCTAGGCTACTTGCTCCTCCATGGCACCTACACACATCCCACAACAAAAAATTAGTAGCACTTAGGGGTATTTCAAAATGAGGTTCTAAATTATAAATACACAATCAATAAATATAAGAAAAGGAGAAAATTACAAGAATATGCTATGAAATGCATATGTAGGTTCTAGAACAATTTGAGTGGTATGTGGGTATATTCTAGCTTCATCTTCCCTCCATCTCTCATGTTTGACCGAATTAACAACATTTAGACATAGACCTATCATTCATGCATGTCCTTTTGAGGAAAGGAAGGGGTTATTTATAGGAAACTACGAGGGAGAGGGGAGGGTACCCAAGATCTAGAGTGATTATTTTTACCTAGTGTGAAAGGGGTTTAGGAATTTAATGCATGTTTATGGATGCCTTCCCATGTTAGTGGCCTTGGAAAGCATGAAGTAATTTTAAATTCAAAAATATTGATTTGGCAATGTGAACTGGGCCTAGGGCATTAAATGTGAATATTTAATTTTCTTGACTTAGGCCTCAAATTTGAATTTTAAATTCAAATAAATTCATGTGGTAGTGTGAAATGATGAAATGAAGGGTGTGGAGAGGTTTAATAGACATTTAATATTTTTGACTTAGGCCACAAATAAGAAATTTAAATTCAAATAAATTTGAATTTAAACCTCATGGAGTGTGAAAGGGGATTTGTGGTTGTTAATTGAAATATTAGAGAAAACGTGGGTTTAATTAGGATTAAGCAATATTATGAAGAATTTGAGGAATATTAGGTAAATCAAAGAGGATATTGTGGTTTCGATAATAGGATCAAATCAGTCATCGGTTCCTCTGGAGTGGTACTAAGAAGAAAAGAAAATGGGCCTTTGTGAAATGAGAAACTTTATGTCCTCCTAAGAATAAAGGGGGGTTAAGATTTCGGTATGCTATTAATAATAATAAAGCTTTAGATGCTAAATTATATTGGAGGGTTTTGCATAACCCCAATGCTCTTTGGGCCAAGAATATTTGTGCTAAATTATTTATAACAAAAGTCCTAATGACCTTGTTTGCTATCAATTACATTCCAAAGGTTCTCCCATTTTAGCAGTTCTTAAGATTGGTAAGGATTTGATAAAGAAAAAATTATTTTGGATCAATTCATAATGGTCAAGAGGTAAATTTTTGGACAGATTCTTGGGATGGTCAAAAGCATTTGATAACTCATTTTCCCAATTGGATGCCTTGGATGGAGGAGCTTTAACGACCTAATTGGATAAAGGTGGCTAATTACTGTCGATACCATGATGGTAATTTAGAGACTAGTAGATATTGGATCCATATTGAGGACTGGCCTATTCAAATCCCAAAAATGCAAAGACAAGATATCCAGTGCATCCTTCATATGAGATATCTCTCATGGTCCCATAATAAAAATTGTTTTGGATGGAACAACACTACTAAGGGTGAGTATTTAGTTGCTCAAGGTTATTTGGACTTATGCCATAATAATCCCAACCAATCATCTAAATTTTTTTCTCAGTTGTGGGCTCAAAATATCTGACCTAAAGTGAGGTTGTTTACTTGGATTTTATTGCATCGTAGGGTGCTTACTGGGGAGCATCTTATGAAGCATTGTTTTCATGTCCCTTTTATATGTGAAATGTGTGGAGAGAATGTGGAAAATCTTAGCCATTTTTTATTTAGTGTACTTTAGCCTCTGAGCTTTGGAGGAGAATGACCACCTTACTTGACTTATAGTTGTCCAATTTTTTTACTTTTGAATAACTTTGGATGGATTGGCCTAATAAAGAGGGTGTTGACCATTTTATTAGGCAGTTAGTTTGGATGGGTTCTACCATTCTTATTTGGAATATATGGAATGAGAGGAACAACCAAATTTTTAATCAATAAAATAAGGATATTCACTATATTTGGAAAAATACCATTGCAAAATTAGTTGAATCAATCCATCAACTCCTTAATCACACCCAAAACTCCCACAAAATATGGGATCAAGTGATGCTAAGATTAAATATTAAATATTCTAAGAGAAACAAACTTAAAGGGAATGAGACTAATTGCAAGATGGATAGAACAAGGAATTATCAACCTCCTCCTAAGGATTTTGGAAAATTCAATACTAATGGAGCCTCTAGAGGGAACCCTAGAAAAGCTAGTGTAGGAGGAATTGGTAGATTTTTAGATGGCTCCCTAGTTTTTACTTTTGCTAAGAATTTGGGTATTCTATCCAATAACCTTGCTGATGGGTATGGTATCCTTAGAGGAATTCAAGAGGCTACTAATATTTGATGGTAAAAGGTACTAGTTGAGTCTAAATCTCAACTCATGATTAATATTTTGAAGACTCCTAAGTGTAGACACTAAAATTGTGTCAATATGATTAGACGACCAAGACAAGTTCTAATCGACACCATATGGCCCCCTTGGGTAACCCTCAAAGGTTACATAGTGGTACTAACCTCTTTTGGAAGGTTTTATCCCACTTTTTAGAATTATTGTGCCATTTAGGCATGTTCGTCCTACCCTAGGATGGCCATAATTCATGGTCGTACCACCCAGTGATAACCACCAACAGTCATCCCTAGGTGGGATGACCATGGCCTTGGACCCTCAAAAAGTCAAAGTAGGGAAAAATGGCATCTAGAAACTACCATTTATACCACCCATTCAAGCATTCAAGTATGAGGATGCATAACTCTCATGCCAAGCTGCAAATTAGAGGCCCAAGCTTTGGACAAATGGCGGCACCTGCCTCGCATGGCCTCACATGCCCATTTGACCATAGGCCTATTTGGGCTATAAAATGGATAAATTCCATACAATTTCAAAGAGGATACTTTAAAATATTTTAGCATGAAGTGCTCTCGATATTTATCCCTAATCAGTTGTGCATTGTCCCTTGAAAACTCCATCGAGCAAAGGGGGTTTTCAACTGACCAAAATGTGCAATCTGTTTATAAAACTGACCCATTTGAGTGAATTAGGTCCTAAAATTTTATGACAACACCCCTATAAGTAATTTGGACCCAATCCCAAAGGAATTTGTGGCAAAAACCACCAAATTTGGTTGCCGTCCCACCCAAGAGCAGTCCCTAAATTGTGATAGTCCTAAATGGCTCACCCTAGGACAGCCACAAATTGGAGTACAATTTCTCTACTATTTTTGTATAGATATATTCTAGATTAGATTATATGCTATCTGTTAAAATTTGGTGCAATTTGGAGTTGTTTTGCTTCTGTTACCATGCTTTTTTGTGTTTTGCAGGCTTGAATGGCTCACCCTGGGATGGCTACAAATTTGAGCACAATTTCCTTACTTTTTTTATTTATATCATTTACCTATCACATAATATGCATGAATCTAAGTTTTGGTAGTATTTGGAGCAATTATGAATAATATATTACACTTTTCCTCTTTCAAGCTCATTTATGCATGCACCCTCATGGTTTCATCTTTATCCGCACATGCTATTAATCAATTTTAGTTTCTTGTGTGTAGATCTAGGTATCACAGCACATGAGGAAGGAATAACAAGTTCAAATAGTGATATAACATATTACGGTGACATTAGAAGCCCACTCTTCAATTGTTAGTGCAAGGAAGACACTACAAGCACACCTTGGATTTTTAAAAGGATTTGATCCTTTGAGTATTGTAATGAGTGTATCAATTGAGAGCCCTCAAGGGGAAATTTTGTAACTACATATTTGATATTTATATTAATATAAGGAGACTCATCCATTTGTTTCATATAGTTGTCATTTTATGCTTGCTTGAAGTGTTGCTTTCGTAGTGCTTAGATCAAGCAGAACAATAGATGCATCTCATTTACCCTTTCTAGGTGTGCCATTTTTCTGCTATACAATGGAGATCATGGTGGGACCCTTATTCCATTTTATTTTTTCAAGTTTTTACCTTGTTTATGTCCTTTGAATGTTGTAGGTTTTGACCATTCTATCCTGAAATGACTCGTGATTTCCTAATTGGAACACCCAGGGATGGCCATAGAAGCCATCCCAGGTAGGGATGACCCCAAAATTTGTAGTTGTACCACCCCAGGATGACCATAAAATAGAGGGTCTGTAGTAGAAAATTCTACAAACAACAACTTCTTAGGCTTTCAAGGTAAGTACTTGGACCTTTACTTTACATTTTCACTGTTTAGAAAAGCTTAAATTTGGCTTTTCTTTATCAATTTGTTTGCTTAAAAAGTAGATCTCACTTTTAATTAATCACAAGAATAACAAAGAGAAGAAATATAGAAAAATAATTAAGTAGAAATGCATTTGTATGATTTTCTGGCATAAAACCTACCTAACGGTTAGGTTGCCATATAGGATATACATTTTGTAGGTTTCATTATTCATGCAATACTTCTAAAAGTGAAACATTATTTATGCATTTAGTGAAGATTCATTGAGTGCTCTCTTTTTTTATTTTATTTAAGCATAAAAGAAACCACACACACCATGTTTCATTTTGAACATTAGTGAGTTGGATTTAATCACCAACCAATCCTACGAACCCTATTTTTGGTCGAGGTCGGATCCACGATCTATCATAGCCTACGGGATATAGCATGTATTTCTCTTCGAAGAGGTATATCATTGATTGTAGGTAAACTGGGTAATGTCTTGTAGGACTTGTGCTCCTTGACCGGGTATGGGCTTCATGTCCATACTTTTATGGGTTTATGTGACCAGAATTTCATTATCAATTTTCAATCTATGAGTATACAGGTGAAATATCTTTAACACAAGAATATCATCCAACAAGAGCAAAAAACGTGAAACAAGGTCTTATTGTAAACAATAAATAAAAACACTCAAAATAGTTTTTGGAAACACACATAAATATTTAAAAGAGATAAACACTTGTCTTATGTGTGTTTCCATTATTGTGTGCTATATTATTAAAATTTATAAAGGAGATAATCACCTAGGGTTTGATAGGAAGTAGCAATGGTAAGCACTCGTAGCCAAGCACATTCAAGGGTAGACACTATGGAGATTAGACAAGGAGATTGTTGGACATTTTGAGTCCCTAAGCTAAAAGTTGTCATTGATGTCAAAAGGACCTATGTAAGTAAGCACTATGATTTTTCTCCACAAAGAGCTTCATGAGAAGCCAAGGTTTTGATCAAAGGTTCTAGAAGGGATGCATGGCATTTGGTTCCAAAAGGAGCTTCAAGGGAAGCTTAGCAAAAGGTTTTTATGAAAACCAAGGAAGGCAAGGAAAGGTTTTATTTAAAACCAATGGATGGCAGATTTGAAATGGGTTTTTCTTAAAACCCAAGTTGGCTTTTTGTTTCATCGAAAAAGGTGCCCCGATGATGGAGAAATTTAATTTTAAAGGTTTAGTTTAAATTTTAATTTATTTAAAATTTAAATTTAAATTTTAAAATTAAATAAAAGGTTTTTCCCTCCTTTCTTATTGGCATCGCCGACGTCATGAGGGCAATGTTAAAAGGGTCGATGTATTCGCATTGAAGGATGGCTTATATAAATAAGCCAAAGGTTTTCCATTTAATAAACCTAAGGAGTGTCGCATGATTTTCGAAAACCCAAAGTATTTTTGCATCCGAATATTGCGCAACGAATTTCATGGAGTGTGACGTGGGTAGTCAAGTCATGGATGGTCAAAGTTTTAGCGCCTTGTGAGGAAAGCACATGCGTCTTAAGGAAGAGAGTGCCCAAGGCACTCACGTGGGCAGTGTTAGCTCACACGGCTTAGCTATCGCTTGGCAGCACGGTGGGTAGAGGTTCGAAATGCCAAGGCCCTTCGAGGGCTCCTTTGAGGTATGCACTCCGACTCCGATATTTGTGGGGGTAAATATTTTAATTAAAATATTTGCTTGCTAAGGTTTGATTATGATTTTTGTGGGAGATATAAGGTTGAGCAAGCTTTAATATTTTAATAAGGTTTGATATTTGATTAATGTGAGATATTGCCTAAGAAAGCTTTGTGATTATTTTTGAGTGCAAAAGTGTTGAAAGGAAGGATATAAAATATTTGATTTATTTTATGGTATAAGTGGTTTGTGGAGTGACAAGGTTATGCAATGATTTGATTTATTTTATTTTATGGTACAAGTGGTTTTAGGAGTGATAAGGAAGTTGTGCATTAATTCTTAAGAAGGTTTTCTAATTAAAAGCCTTGGTGAATATTATTGTGAAGTGGAGTAATGTTGATTATTTTGTGATCTTCTAACCCTTGTGAAGATTGGCAAAAGAATATTGTGATTGTGGCAGATTTCCAAAGAGGCTTCTTCATCTTCATAAAAGGTATGGGCACATTCTCCTATTGATTGATTATGGTGGTTGATTTCTAAAAATATCTTTGGAGTGAAAAGGATTGATTGTGGTTTCCTTTTCGAAAGTGATTGGTTTAATGCTTCAAGGTTTTCTGGATTGAGAGTTGTGATTAAACCTTGTTTTATAAGCATTGTTGTTGGAGCCCATTGGTTGTGCAAAGAACTTGAACTTGAGTTAGAAGAGAACATGAGTATCATTGTTATGTGAGATTTGTTGTTGAGCATTGTTGGAAACATTTTGAGTTGATTGATACATGCTTGGACTAGGGTTTGTGAGAAAGGGTTGTTCATTGAGGTGATTGGTTGAGTTGAGTTGATTGAGCCTAGTCAAGTGGATGCATGTGGTTGTTCAAGTTCCATAAAACAAACTATTCTATATTCTTGATTTGAGTTGAGATTGAGATTTGAGTATAGAACATATAGAGTCTCTAACAATTCTCTTTATGCTTCTATGAGATTGATTTGAGTTGAGATTGGGATTTGAGTATAGAACATATTGAGTCTCTAAACAATTCTCTTTATGCTTCTATGAGATTGAGTTGAGATATTGATTGAGCATTAAGTATAGAACATATTGAGTCTCTAACAATTCTCTTTATGATTCTATGAGATTGGACAAGTTCTATGTGAGCTTGTTAAGCAGATTTGAGACAAGTATTTGAGAAGGCTTGTGGACTGATTTTGAGTAAGCTTTTGTGGAAGCTTGCTATGCAGATTTGAGCAAGTCCTAGAGAGGACTTATTGAGAAGATTTGAGCAAGTCCTAGAGAGGACTTATTGAGTAGATTTGAACAAGTTCTATGTGGACCTATTGAGAATATTTGGATAGGTTCTATGTGGACCTATTGAGCAGATTTGGATAGGTTCTATGTGGACCTGTTGAGCATATTTGGACAAGTTATGAGTGAGCTTATTGAGCAGATTTGGATAAGTTATGAGTGAGCTTATTGAGAAGATTTGAGAAGGTTATGAGTGAACCTATTGAGATAGAGCTTTGGAGGTGATAGAGTATAGAGGATAGAGTCTTAGTGGATAGAGATCCAGCAGCAAGGACAATTGAAGATAGATCTGAGTGAGGAGTCTTCAAGTGGAGAGAGATCCACCAATCAAGTGCAGTAGAGAGACAGAGTCTTCTAGAAGATCACTAGCCAGAGTAGAAGGGGAAAGAGTTCTCCTATGGAAGAGATCCATGAACTTGAGATTAGGGGATCAACATCTCCTTTGGACAGAGGTCCATAAACATTGTAATTGGGAAGGATTCCCAAAGATATTAATTGAGAAATTTTTAGAAAAATATTTTCTCTGTGGAGGTAGCCCACATTGGGTGAACCACGTTAAAATTTGTGTCTCTATTGTGTGTGATGATTTATGCATTAATTTGATTATTGCTATTGATATTGCTATTTATTAAATTTAATAATATTAATTGGGAAAGAAAAAGTAAAAAGTGGTCTTATACTATTCACCCCCCTCTCAGTATAAGCTTGTGTTCTTCAATTGGTATCAGAGCTGGTTCCTTCGAAAGAAGTTTAACAACTTGAAGGAAGATCCTACAAGAACACAAATGGCAAAGAAAGGCAAGAGTAGAAGCATGAGACACAAGAAGAAAAGAACACCTATGGTCATGAAAGAAAAGGAAGATGAGTTTAATATTGTTGTGTTGGGAGGACACATGGAAATAGATTCAATAGATGAATCAAGTAATGGAGAAATATCCAGACTGATAAAGTTTTGTACCAGATGTGGGAACACAGGTCACCATGCAACTTATTATCCACAAGAATGTTTTGTTTGTGGTCAACTTGGCCATGATGCAAGATATTGTAATGGGTTTAGTAGTAGTGAAGATGAAGATGATATTCTCAAAAATGAAATCCTAGAGATTGGTTCAAGAAAGGATAACAGGGATAATCAAAACAGGTATGAAGAAGAAACTCTACTTTCAGTAATAGAAGAAAAAGAAGATGCTTCAGAAAAAGAAAAAGGGGAATCCACTCTTAAGGAGCTTATTGAATTGAAAAGAGAGAATTTAGAATTGAAGGCTCAAATACAAGAAGATGAGAAATGTAAGACAAAGCTTCTACAGGATATCTCTGACTTGAGAGATAAGGTTGAAAAAGCAAGAAGAGTTGAAGAAGGTATGATTAAATAGTCAAAGGTAAAAGAGATAGAATGTGAAAGGCTTATGATTACTCTTGAAGAACTAAAAAGGGAGAACTCAGGATTAAGGGTTCAAGCTCAAGAAGATGAGAAAGAAAAAGCAAGGTTTCTACTAGGAACTCACTAACTTCAAAATCAAAGTTGAAGAGACAAGAAAAATTGAAGAAGGTATGGCCAAAAAATTAAAAACAAAAGATCTAGAGTGTGAAATATTAGAGCATGAGATAGTTTCACTAAGGATGGAAGTAAAAGGTTCTAAGGAAAAGCTACACAAGTTTGAGGAAAATTCAAAGACCTTGGAAAGGACTATCAATGCACAAAGGTCATCAGTCACCATAACAGGACTTAGTTCTAAAGAAGAACAAGGGAAACAGGAAGCAGAAAAAGGAGAGTCAAGCTCAAACACCAGAAAATAAGAAGAGTCAAAAGAAGTAAGTAAAAGAGAGAGTGAGACCTCTAAGGATAAGTTGGACAATAGAAAGTTCAACAAGGAAAGGAACAATGCACAAGTAAGGAACAGATGGAACAGGAAACAGGTAGAAGAGACTAAGAGACCAATGGGGTCTAGGCAAGGTTTCTTCAATGGAAGATGTTTTTCATGTCACAGGTTTGGGCACATGGCTTCACAATGTAGGACACATGAAAGATAGGAATATGGGAAAGGATAACTTTTCCATGGGTATTGCTACTCATGTAATGAGTTTGGTCACAAGGCAATGAATTGCAGGGTTCATGATAGAAGAGGATATGGCTTCACTAGGAGAAATCCTAAGAAAGTTGCACATCCAAGGAATAATAACATTAAGTGTTATAAGTGCAATAATGATGGTCACATAGCAAGATGGTGTAGAGCAAATATTCTAGAATCAAGCATGAACAGGAATAGGAATATGAATAGGAACAAGAATATGAAAAGAAACAAGAAGATGAATAGGAATAGAGACTCATAAAAGAATAGAGACTCAGAAAAGAATAAGAACAGGAACAAGGATGAGAACCAGAATAGGAACATGGATGAGAACAAGAACAGGAATAGGAATAGAAGTGATGATAGGAACAGGGATGATGACTTGGAAAGAAACAGTGAGAGGATTCAAAAAACTCACAAAAGAAGAGAGAAAGATAAAGGCATAGATCTATGCTTTCAGGGAGTAGAAATACTCCCACCCCATAATTAACCACCTCATGTGGAGGTGGGGGAGGGGCTAAGCTAAGAGGCTCATTCTTAGCCTTGAGCCCCAAAGGTGACCCTTTGCCATTGATGTCAAAGGGGGAGAGATTTGTGTATTGGGGAGAGATTTGATATAGGGAGATTTGATATTTGAGAGAGCATTGAGCCAAGGGGAGCAAAGTCCCAGGGGGAGCAGAAAAGAAGGTCAAGTTTCAATAAAATGAATATGGGTTGCCATCAATGACAAAGGGGGAGATTGTTGGACATTTTGAGTCCCTAAGCTAAAAGTTGTCATTGATGTCAAAAGGACCTATGTAAGTAAGCACTATGATTTTTCTCCACAAAGAGCTTCATGAGAAGCCAAGGTTTTGATCAAAGGTTCTAGAAGGGATGCATGGCATTTGGTTCCAAAAGGAGCTTCAAGGGAAGCTTAGCAAAAGGTTTTTATGAAAACCAAGGAAGGCAAGGAAAGGTTTTATTTAAAACCAATGGATGGCATATTTGAAATGGGTTTTTCTTAAAACCCAAGTTGGCTTTTCGTTTCATCGAAAAAGGTGCCCCGGTGATGGAGAAATTTAATTTTAAAGGTTTAGTTTAAATTTTAATTTAATTTAAAATTTTAATTTTAATTTTAAAATTAAATAAAAGGTTTTCCCTCCTTTCTTATTGGTGCCACCGACGTCATGAGGGCAATGTTAAAAGGGTCGACGTATTCGCATTGAAGGATGGCTTATATAAATAAGCCAAAGGTTTTCCATTTAATAAACCTAAGGAGTGTCGCATGATTTTCAAAAACCCAAAGTATTTCTACATCCGAATATTGCGTAGCAAATTTCATGGAGTGTGACATGGGAAGTCAAGTCATGGATGGTCAAAGTTTTGGTGCCTTGTGAGGAAAGTGCACACGGTTTAAGGAAGAGAGTGCCCAAGGCACTCACGTGGGAAGTCTTAGCTCACGCGGCTTAGCTACCGCTTGACAACACGGTGGGCAGAGGTTCGAAATGCCAAAGCCCTTCGAGGGCTCCTTTGAGGTATGCACTTCGACTCCGATATTTGTAGGGGTAAATATTTTAATTAAAATATTTGCTTGCTAAGGTTTGATTATGATTTTTGTGGGAGATATAAGGTTGAGCAAGATTTAATATTTTAATAAGGTTTGATATTTGATTAATGTGAGATATTGCCTAAGAAATCTTTGTGATTATTTTTGAGTGCAAAAGTGTTGAAAGGAAGGATATAAAATATTTGATTTATTTTATGGTATAAGTGGTTTTTGGAGTGACAAGGTTATGCAATGTTTTGATTTATTTTATTTTATGGTACAAGTGGTTTTAGGAGTGATAAGGAAGTTGTGCATTAATTCTTAAGAAGGTTTTCTAATTAAAAGCCTTGGTGAATATTATTGTGAAGTGGAGTAATGTTGATTATTTTGTGATCTTCTAACCCTTGTGAAGATTGGCAAAAGAATATTGTGATTGTGGCAGATTTCCAAAGAGGCTTCTTCATATTCATAAAAGGTATGGGCACATTCTCCTATTGATTGATTATGGTGGTTGATTTATGAAAATATCTTTGGAGTGAAAAGGATTGATTGTGGTTTCCTTTTCGAAAGTGATTGGTTTAATGCTTCAAGGTTTTCTGGATTGAGAGTTGTGATTAAACCTTGTTTTATAAGCATTGTTGTTGGAGCCCATTGGTTGTGCAAAGAACTTGAACTTGAGTTAGAAGAGAACATGAGTATCATTGTTATGTGAGATTTGTTGTTGAGCATTGTTGGAAACATTTTGAGTTGGTTGATACATGCTTGGACTAGGGTTTGTGAGAAAGGGTTGTTCATTGAGGTGATTGGTTGAGTTGAGTTGATTGAGCCTAGTCAAGTGGATGCATGTGGTTGTTCAAGTTCCATAAAACAAACTATTCTATATTCTTGATTTGAGTTGAGATTGAGATTTGAGTATAGAACATATAGAGTCTCTAACAATTCTCTTTATGCTTCTATGAGATTGATTTGAGTTGAGATTGGGATTTGAGTATAGAACATATTGAGTCTCTAACAATTCTCTTTATGCTTCTATGAGATTGAGTTGAGATATTGATTGAGCATTAAGTATAGAACATATTGAGTCTCTAACAATTCTCTTTATGATTCTATGAGATTGGACAAGTTCTGTGTGAGCTTGTTAAGCAGATTTGAGACAAGTCTTTGAGAAGGCTTGTGGACTGATTTTGAGTAAGCTTTTGTGGAAGCTTGCTATGCAGATTTGAGCAAGTCCTAGAGAGGACTTATTGAGCAGATTTGAGCAAGTACTAGAGAGGACTTATTGAGCAGATTTGAACAAGTTATATGTGGACTTGTTGAGCATATTTGGACAGGTTCTATGTGGACCTATTGAGCATATTTGAGAAGGTTCTATGTGGACCTATTGAGCAGATTTGAACAAGTTCTGAGTGAGCTTATTGAGAAAATTTGGACAAGTTATGAGTGGACTTGTTGAGAAGATTTGAGAAGGTTATGAGTGAACCTATTGAGATAGAGCTTTGGAGGTGATAGAGTATAGAGGACAGAGTCTCAGTGGATAGAGATCCAACAGCCAGGACAATTGAAGATAGATCTGAGTGAGGAGTCTTCAAGTGGAGAGAGATCCACCAATCAAGTGCAATAGAGAGACAGAGTCTTCTAGAAGATCACTAGCCAGAGTAGAAGGGGAAAGAGTTCTCCTATGGAAGAGATCCATAAACTTGAGATTAGGGGATCAACATCTCCTTTGGACAGAGGTCCATAAACATTGTAATTGGGAAGGATTCCCAAAGATATTAATTGAGAAATTTTTAGAAGAAATATTTTCTCTAGTGGAGGTAGCCCACATTGGGTGAACCACGTAAAATTGGTGTCTCTATTGTGTGTGATGATTTGTGCATTGCTTTGATTATTTCTATTGATATTGCTATTTATATATTGAATAATATTATTTGGGAAAGAAAAGTAAAAAGGGGTCTTATACTGTTCACCCCCCTCTCAGTATAAGCTTGTGTTCTTCAATTGGTATCAGAGTCGGTTCCTTCGAAAGAAGTTTAACAACTTGAAGGAAGATCCTACAAGAACACAAATGGCAAAGAAAGGCAAGAGTAGAAGCATGAGACACAAGAAGAAAAGAACACCTATGGTCATGAAATAAAAGGAAGATGAGTTTAATATTGTTGTGTTGGGAGGACACATGGAAATAGATTCAATAGATGAATCAAGTAATGGAGAAATATCCAGACTGATAAAGTTTTGTACCAGATGTGGGAACACAAGTCACCATGCAGCTTATTGTCCACAAGAATGTTTTGTTTGTGGTCAACTTGGCCATGATGCAAGATATTGTAATGGGTTTAGTAGCAGTGAAGATGAAGATGATATTCTCAAAAATGAAATCCTAGAGATTGGTTCAAGAAAGGATAACAGGGACAATCAAAATAGGTATGAAGAAGAAACTCTACTTTCAGTAATAGAAGAAAAAGAAGATGCTTCAGAAAAAGAAAAAGGGGAATCCACTCTTAAGGAGCTTATTGAATTGAAAAGAGAGAATTTAGAATTGAAGGCTCAAATACAAGAAGATGAGAAATGTAAGACAAAGCTTCTACAGGATATCTCTGACTTGAGAGATAAGGTTGAAAAAGCAAGAAGAGTTGAAGAAGGTATGATTAAAAAGTCAAAGGCAAAAGAGATAGAATGTGAAAGGCTTATGATTACTCTTGAAGAACTAAAAAGGGAGAACTCAAGATTAAGGGTTCAAGCTCAAGAAGATGAGAAAGAAAAAGCAAGGTTTCTACAAGAACTCACTAACTTCAAAATCAAAGTTGAAGAGACAAGAAAAATTGAAGAAGGTATGGCCAAAAAATTAAAAACAAAAGATCTAGAGTGTGAAATATTAGAGCATGAGATAGTTTCACTAAGGATGGAAGTAAAAGGTTCTAAGGACAAGCTACACAAGTTTGAGGAAAATTCAAAGACCTTGGAAAGGACTATCAATGCACAAAAGTCATCAATCACCATAACAAGACTTAGTTCTAAAGAAGAACAAGGGAAACAAGAAGCAGAAAAAGGAGAGTCAAGCTCAAACACCAGAAAATAAGAAGAGTCAAAATAAGTAAGTAAAAGAGAGAGTGAGACCTCTAAGGATAAGTTGGACAATAGAAAGTTCAACAAGGAAAGGAACAATGCACAAGTAAGGAACATATGGAACAAGAAACAAGTAGAAGAGACTAAGAGACCAATGGGGTCTAGGCAAGGTTTCTTCAATGGAAGATGTTTTTCATGTCACAGGTTTGGGCACATGGCTTCACAGTGCAGGACACATGAAAGACAGGAATATGGGAAAGGATAACTTTTCCATGGGTATTGCTACTCATGTAATGAGTTTGGTCACAAGGCAATGAATTGCAGGGTTCATGATAGAAGAGGATATGGCTTCACTAGGAGAAATCCTAAGATAGTTGCACATCCAAGGAATAATAACATTAAGTGTTATAAGTGCAATAATGATGGTCACATAGCAAGATGGTGTAGAGCAAATATTCTAGAATCAAGCATGAACAAGAATAGGAATATGAATAGAAATAGGAATATGAAAAGAAACAAGAAGATGAACAGGAATAGAGACTAGAAAAATAATAGAGACTCAAAAAAGAATAAGAATAGGAACAAGGATGAGAACAGGAACAGGAACATGGATGAGAACAAGAACAGGAACAGGAACAGAAGTGATGATAGGAACAGGGATGATGACTTGGAAAGAAATAGTGAGAGGATTCAGAAAACTCAGAAAAGAAGAGAGAAAGATAAAGGCAAAGATATAGTGCTTTTGGGGAGTAGAAATACTCCCACCCCAGAATTAACCACCTCATGTGGAGGTGGGGGAGGGGCTAAGCTAAGAGGCTCATTCTTAGCCCCGAGCCCCAAAGGTGACCCTTTGCCATTGATGTCAAAGGGGGAGAGATTTGTGTATTGGGGAGAGATTTGATATGAGGAGAGATTTGATATTTGAGAGAGCATTGAGCCAGGGGGAGCAAAGTCCCAGGGGGAGCAGAAAAGAAGGTCAGGTTTCAGTAAAATGAATATGGGTTGCCATCAATGACAAAGGGGGAGATTGTTGGACATTTTGAGTCCCTAAGCTAAAAGTTGTCATTGATGTCAAAAGGACCTATGTAAGTAAGCACTATGATTTTTCTCCACAAAGAGCTTCATGAGAAGCCAAGGTTTTGATCAAAGGTTCTAGAAGGGATGCATGGCATTTGGTTCCAAAAGGAGCTTCAAGGGAAGCTTAGCAAAAGGTTTTTATGAAAACCAAGGAAGGCAAGGAAAGGTTTTATTTAAAACCAATGGATGGCAGATTTGAAATGGGTTTTTCTTAAAACCCAAGTTGGCTTTTCGTTTCATCGAAAAAGGTGCCCCGGTGATGGAGAAATTTAATTTTAAAGGTTTAGTTTAAATTTTAATTTATTTAAAATTTTAATTTTAATTTTAAAATTAAATAAAAGGTTTTTCCCTCCTTTCTTATTGGCGCCACCGACGTCATGAGGGCAATGTTAAAAGGGTCGACGTATTCGCATTGAAGGATGGCTTATATAAATAAGCCAAAGGTTTTCCATTTAATAAACCTAAGGAGTGTCACATGATTTTCGAAAACCCAAAGTATTTCTGCATCCGAATATTGTGCAGCGAATTTCATGGAGTGTGACATGGGCAGTCAAGTCATGGACGGTCAAATTTTTGGCACCTTGTGAGGAAAGTGCACGTAATTTAAGGAAGAGAGTGCCCAAGGCACTCACATGGGTAGTCTTAGCTCATGCGGCTTAGCTACCGCTTGGCAACACGGTGGGCGGAGGTTCAAAATGCCAAGGCCCTTCGAGGGCTCCTTTGAGGTATGCACTCTGACTCCGATATTTGTAGGGGTAAATATTTTAATTAAAATATTTGCTTGCTATGGTTTGATTATGTTTTTGTGGGAGATATAAGGTTGAGCAAGCTTTAATATTTTAATAAGGTTTGATATTTGATTAATGTGAGATATTGCCTAAGAAAGCTTTGTGATTATTTTTTAGTGCAAAAGTGTTGAAAGGAAGGATATAAAATATTTGATTTATTTTATGGTATAAGTGGTTTTTGGAGTGACAAGGTTATGCAATGTTTTGATTTATTTTATTTTATGGTACAAGTGGTTTTAGGAGTGATAAGGAAGTTGTGCATTAATTCTTAAGAAGGTTTTCTAATTAAAAGCCTTGGTGAATATTATTGTGAAGTGGAGTAATGTTGATTATTTTGTGATCTTCTAACCCTTGTGAAGATTGGCAAAAGAATATTGTGATTGTGGCAGATTTCCAAAGAGGCTTCTTCATCTTCATAAAAGGTATGGGCACATTCTCCTATTGATTGATTATGGTGGTTGATTTATGAAAATATCTTTGGAGTGAAAAGGATTGATTGTGGTTTCCTTTTCGAAAGTGATTGGTTTAATGCTTCAAGGTTTTCTGGATTGAGAGTTGTGATTAAACCTTGTTTTATAAGCATTGTTGTTGGAGCCCATTGGTTGTGCAAAGAACTTGAACTTGAGTTAGAAGAGAACATGAGTATCATTGTTATGTGAGATTTGTTGTTGAGCATTGTTGGAAACATTTTGAGTTGATTGATACATGCTTGGACTAGGGTTTGTGAGAAAGGGTTGTTCATTGAGGTGCTTGGTTGAGTTGAGTTGATTGAGCCTAGTCAAGTGGATGCATGTGGTTGTTCAAGTTCCATAAAACAAACTATTCTATATTATTGATTTGAGTTGAGATTGAGATTTGAGTATAGAACATATTAGAGTCTCTAACAATTCTCTTTATGCTTCTATGAGATTGATTTGAGTTGAGATTGGGATTTGAGTATAGAACATATTGAGTCTCTAACAATTCTCTTTATGCTTCTATGAGATTGAGTTGAGATATTGATTGAGCATTAAGTATAGAACATATTGAGTCTCTAACAATTCTCTTTATGATTCTATGAGATTGGACAAGTTCTGTGTGAGCTTGTTAAGCAGATTTGAGACAAGTCTTTGAGAAGGCTTGTGGACTGATTTTGAGTAAGCTTTTGTGGAAGCTTGCTATGCAGATTTGAGCAAGTCCTAGAGAGGACTTATTGAGAAGATTTGAGCAAGTTCTAGAGAGGACTTATTGAGCAGATTTGAGCAAGTTTTGTGTGGACCTATTGAGCATATTTGGATAGGTTATGTGGACCTATTGAGAAGATTTGGACAGGTTCTATGTGGACCTATTGAGCAGATTTGAGCAAGTTCTAAGTGAGCTTGTTGAGCAGATTTGGACAAGTTATGAGTGAGCTTATTGAGCATATTTGAGAAGGTTCTGAGTGAACCTATTGAGATAGAGCTTTGGAGGTGATAGAGTATAGAGGATAGAGTCTCAATGGATAGAGATCCAATAACCAAGACAATTGAAGATAGATCTGAGTGAGGAGTCTTCAAGTGGAGAGAGATCCACCAGTCAGTGTAGCAGAGAGACAAAGTCTTCTAGAAGATCACTAGCCAGAGCAGAAGGGGAAAGAGTTCTCCTGTGAGGAGTCATGAACTTGAGATTAGGGGATCAACATCTCCTTTGGACAGAGGTCCATAAACATTGTAATTGGGAAGGATTCCCAAGAGATTGATTGAGAAATTTTTAGTAGAAATATTTTCTCCGTGGAGGTAGCCCACATTGGGTGAACCACGTTAAATTGTGGTGTCTCTATTGTGTGTGATGATTTGTGCATTGCTTTGATTATTGCTATTGATATTGCCATTTATTATATTGATTAATATTATTTGGGAAAGAAAAGTAAAAAGTGGTCTTATACTGTTCACCCCCCTCTCAGTATAAGCTTGTGTTCTTCAGGAGATACAAGTTATCTCTGATTTAGCCCTAAGGACATGTTCATACCTCCTTGGCGGCCTCCTACTCGCCCAAGTCCTAGAATAGCTAGTCAGGAACTCCACCTACAAGGGAGCCCTACGTGGGACACCCCTACAAGTTTTGATCCTAATCCGAGAACATACTCCCAATATTTAGACACTTCACATGCATTCTTACAAGAATGACAACCACGCACTGAGGCACTACCAGATAGAGCAATACCACACATTCGCATGCCTTCTAGGTCTACCATACCCACCTATGGGCAAGAGCAAGAGTACACACATTGGGCAGGGCCAAATGATCAAACTTCACCCTTAAACCACCCTAATAGGTTACAACAACCTAAGTACCAAGATGAGTATGATACTCATCGCTCAGGGTGAGAAAACTCAACCCTTCCCTTCCTCATCAATGAAGGAAGGCATGAGGAAATCCTTGATTATCCTTAGGTCCATTATGCTATGCAAGCACGATGTGCCTCTGCACCAGCTGAGTATAAAGATCACTTGTCTAGGCCTGAACCTCAAGTGAACGTGACTACCCTTGATCAAGGGAAGCTCGTAATCGATATTTCAGACCATCCTGAATGAGATAGGCCTCAAGGTGATACTACTAGGGCTCATATGTCCCACATGATAGAGCAGATAAATCAAGCAGTCATGAGATATGTTGAACACAAAGCACAATTTAAGCAGATTCGATAGGATAAAGAATGCTTGGACCACTTGCATCAATTAGAAAAGCAAAGTATTGAACAACAAACCAATGAGCTATTTCAAAAGACCTTACATGAGAGGGTTCCTACCCCAAGTACCCATAGACAAGAGGTCCATCAGAGGCAACCTACTTTCAATCAAGATAGGCCTCCTAGGCCTAACCAAATGTTGCCTCCTTGACCTCCTAGGCCTAATCGAGATTTGCCTCCTAGGCCAAACATAGATCACCTTCCATAGGTGGTTACCCCTCCTTGTAGGCTAGCTCAAGAGACACCTTATGGGGCCTACACCGAGCATGAACCAAAAGTAGAATATCTTGAAGTGCCTTATGGAGGCAGGGTGGATGAAATTCAACCACCATGCAATAGGCTTGATGTTCCTCACCCTCCCTCGTAGGGTCAAAGCAAATAAGAGGAGATCAAATCCTCTGATGCGTACAGAGCATTGCTAGAACGCATGGAATCGATAGAGAACAAGACCTCTAGATCTGGGGCTCAGAAGCCCACTTTATGTTAGATTCATAGTTAGCCGCTTCACTCATAAGTACCTTCCCCTCCCTATCTAGAGCATTTCAAAATGCCCAAGCTAGATAAGTTTAAAGGAGAGGAAGATGCATGGGAGCATGTCACCAGATTTTTGAATCACTGCTTCTACATCCAAGAAAATGATGCCTTACTTTTGAGGATATTTTTTCTTACCCTCTTTGGCCCCCACATAGAATGGTACAATCAACTCCCAAAGTATAGCATCTACAACTTTGAGCAGTTTGTAGATGCATTCCTGGAGTGCTTCACCTTCAACACCAAGTGAAAGGTGACTTTAACTAACCTCACAAGGTTAAAATAGTATGATGATGAGTCAATCACAGACTATGGCAATAGGTGGTGAATGCTTCTTGCCAAGCTGCCATACTTACTCCCCATGTCTGAGCTGACTCAAATGTTTGCTAAGAGCTTCTTGAAGCCAATTTCCTTGTTGTTGCAACTCCAATAGTACCCAACTCTTGAAGATGCTCTAGCATAGGCTAGAACAATCGAAGACATTAAAATTCAAGAGGGAGAAATTGTGAAACCTCACAAGAAGGAATGGACTAAGAAACAATGCAACCAAAGACGACAGTAGTCAACCAAGTTGCTATCAGTATTCTAGGGCCTATGCAACCAACACCGCCTCAGAAGCCCAATTATCAGGCCACACCTGGAAACTACAACAAGAAAAATCAAATAAACCAAGGGCAAAACCAACAACATCGCCCTAAGTGATAATTTACGCCCATTGCTGAGTCCATGGACTCTTTATTTGAGTGCCTATGTGCAGCTAAGGCGATTAATCTACCTGAAAGTTGACCTATAGATCCGAATGCACCAAAGCCCCTAGGATATCATGAAGACCTATACTGCAAATACCATAGGCATAATGGGCATGATGTGTAGATGTGCTACAGGTTTAAAAACCTAGTGCAAGACATGATCGATAGGAATGATCTTCAGGTCGATAACCCTATTGCACCAAACAATCAACAAATGGGTGTTTTTAAAGACCCATTGCCTACTCATGAGGAGCAGGAAAAGCTAGCACCACAAGTGAATGAGGTCCATATGGCACCCCCTAAACAAGGGTTCATCGATATGGTTAACATTATGACAAGGAATAAGCGTTACCCAAGTCAAGTCGCACCACCTATGGCTTCAAGCGATATTCCTTCAACATCATAGCCTCTGCCACCTCTAGTGCAAAACCTTCCACCTCGATCGGTGGTCACAATAAAGAGCAAGCTTACTCAGAGCTTGCGAACAACATCGGCTAGGATTTCCATCTATGAGCTTATTCAATAGTCTCCACCTCATCGAGAAGCTCTCATGGAGATCCTCAAGTCGATTGAGCTACAGCCCCAGGAGTCTAACTCCTTTAACAATTTTGTGGGGCATGTTCGACAATGCATAGAACCAGTAATCACCTTTCATGAGGATGAACTCAAGCTGGTACCAAATGACATGGTGGATCCTCCCCTGCACATCATCGCATGTGTAAATGGAACACCCTACAAGAGAGTTCTGATTGATACTGGTTCCTCCAACAATATCATCACCATGATGGCTCTCAAACATCTAGGGCTTCTGACATCCCATATTTTTGCATCCACCTATACCCTCTGAGCATTTAATGATGCTATATGCTCGATGGTTGGTACCATAGTCTTACCTATTCAGGTGGGACAAAAGACCATACCAACATTGTGCCACATATTGGAGGGTGAAATGGCCTACAATATCTTGTTGGGTAGACCCTAGATTAGGGACATGAAGTGTGTGTCATCCATCGCTCACCAATGTTTGAAGTACACTTACGAAGGTCAAGTACATGTTGTCCCTACAGACCTTGAGCCCTTCAAATACTACAATGTGGTGCAACAAATCCCCGAGTCGACCTTGCCATCAACCCATCTGGACTTCCAACCGAATACGTCCAGCCAAGGTCTGACTCCTTCACCATCACCTTCCATTAATCCATCACCATATTCTACCATACCATCCTCATCATCGACACCCCCAGATATGCCTTCATCATCATTGAATCCTCCATAGAGGAATATGGGGAAAAGGCCTATTGACGAGATCCCTCCAACCATATCTACCATCTCCATAGAAGAGATTCCTAGTCCAACAGATGAGGAACCACCTCGTGAGGTAAACATTGAGTCAACTCAAGCCTCACTTCCATCTCATCCATATCTACCACCACAAGTCATAGTTCATCTAGCTACCACTGGTTTAGGAGAATACCTGGTAAGGAACATCACAACAACTCCTACCATTGAGACAATGTAAAACATGGGTCGACCTCATCTTCCCATAGGTACCATTGTACCTCTAGGCTTACCTCCTAATCAAATAAATTTCATTTATGGGGGTCTTGACTATGGCATAGAACCATATCAACAGTAGGAAGAGGATGAAGAGCCCTTTTTTGAGGATATTAATTACATGTCCAATCCTAACTTTGCCATGAGATATCTCCATATCTACAATTGGCATGGCTATGGTTTTGGGGTTGTACGAACAAGGTACTCACATTCCTTACCAACCACAATATCAAATGCCATATGATAAGTCTAGTTTAGGACACAACAAGCCTATACCTCTTGATGTCCTCACTGATAGTTTAGAGTGCATGAGCCTGAACTATAGGGATGAGCTTGCATGTGATCCCTACGCCAATCCTACTCATGTCCATTCTTTGGGGGATTACTTCCCTACATCCATGAGAGATCAAGAGATATCTCATGATTTCACCCGATCTTACGAAATAGGTGAAAGTTTGCATACCCTTCCACACGATAGTGAGGAAGAAGATCAAGGTCCTCCCTATGAATGGACATCTGATGATGAGTCAGATTACGAAGTAGCATCTATCGACTCTTCTAGTCTACACATTGAATATGCATGGATCATCCTATTGGATGATGAAGATGAGGTCTATCTACGTATGTTCCCATTACAGCACCCTATCTAGTGATAGTTTCTACCTATAGAAGAGCAAGCTCACCCACATCCACATCGACCACCTCCAGTCATTTTGCTTCCACCACAACCACCTCCACAAGTCTTGTGACAACTTGTTGTCAATAGACCCCATCAACCACCTAGAGGAGATCATCCATCCATCAACATGATTTCCATAGATCTTTTTGCATCCCTACATGATCCGAATAACCCATCAAAGCCATTACACCTTGAATTGGAGGTAATCAAATTTGATCAGGGAGATTCTCCACCATCTCCTTTCAAGTATTGGCCTTGCGATGAGATGTTACAACCATTTCATTTTACTCCAAGGCCTACTCAAGATGTCTTTCACGCTGAGGTTGAACCAGAATTTCCAATCGATGACATAAACCTAGCTGATGACATTCATATGATCCCTACTCCACACCAGTTGGAAGAGGGGTCTCATATGTCAATTGAGCCAACAATTGATAGGGATATCAGCTCAGATCCTAAAAATCCTCAATTCATCAAGTTAGGGGAAGGCTTATCCCCCATTGAGCAAGCCGATTTCATAGCCCTTCTCAAAGAGAAGAAGGAAGCTTTTGCATGGTCATACAAAGACATGCCAGGACTGGATCCAAATCTCATCATGCATAATCTTACACTTGACCCAAATGCCAAACCAGTTAAGCAAAAGCTATGCAAAATGCATCCAATAGTAGCCTTAATGGTGAAATATGAGCTACAAAAGTTGTTGGATGCCAAGTTCATTATATCAGTGGATTATCTACCATGGCTTTCCAATATGGTTCCTATCAAGAAGCCTGATGGGAGGATTCATATTTGCACTAACTTTCATGATCTAAACAAAGCGAGTCCTAAGGATGAATTCCCATTGTCGAACATCGATGCCCTGGTAGATGCCACAGTAGGCCATGAGATGTTATCCCTAATGGATGGTTTCTATAGATACAACCAAATTTGTATTAATCCAGAAGACCAACTCAAAATAGTATTCACAATGCCTTGGGGGACATTTTGTTATAAGGTCATGCCTTTTGGTCTCAAAAATGTTGGCGCTACCTACCAACGAGCTATGACTTACATCTTCCATGACTACATGCACAAAATTTTGGAAGATTACATGGATGACTTATTGGCTAAATATTTACTACACCATGAGCATATTGATGTATTGTGCAAAGTTCTCGATCACCTCATCGAACACAATGTTAGACTAAACCCCAAGAAGTGCATCTTCGACATCACATCTGGAAAACTCTTGGGATTCATAGTCTCTAAATGAGGCATCAAAGTTGATCCAAACAAAGTCAAGGTAATCCTTGAGATGCCTCCCCCTACTACCATCAAGCAATTGCATAGTCTACAAGGTAAGGTCACATCTATCAAGTGCTTCATAGCATAATTATCAGATAAGTGTCGATCCATGAACAAATTGTTACACAAGGGGGTCGCATTCAATTGGGATGATGAGTGTCAAGCTACCTTTGATGAAATCAAGCAATATCTAGCTTCACCACTAGTATTGGCTCCTCCCCAACTAGGAGTGTCATTCTATTTATACATCTCAGCTACTGAGCTTGCATTGGGCATCATGTTAGCCCAAAAGAATGAATTGCACAAAGAACAGGCTACTTACTATATTAGTCGCACCTTGGTTAGTTACGAAATCAAATACGCATACATTGAGAAGCTATGCTTAGCAATGGTTTTTACCACCAAAAAGCTATGCCATTACATGCTCAATCATACAATGTATGTAGTATCCAAAGAGAATCCATTATGATATATGATGAGTCATACTTATCATAACAGTCACATGATAAAATGGATCATGTTGTTGATGGAATTTGACCTCGAATTCATTGAAAAAAAATCAATTAAAGGTTAGGTCATTATCGATCAACTCGTAGAGGCTCCTCTCCAAGATGATCAACCTCTTAACATAGAGCTTCCCGATGATGGAGTCTTTCAAGTGTCAGAATCACCTGATCCTGAAGAGCCTGAATCACAGGCTGACATGACTCTATTTTTTGATGGCTCTAAGTGCGAGCAAGGGGGTGGTACGAGAATTGTATTTTTCACACCTCAAGGGGCTCCAATACCCCTATCTTTCAAACTCGATTTCCCATGCACCAACAATAATGTCGAGTATGAAGCTCTGCTCATAGGCCTTCAAATGACAATCACCATGAAAATAACTAAGCTCAACATTTTTGGTGATTCCTTGCTCATAGTGAACCAAGTCAAGGGAATATACCAATGCAAATGTCCAATATTGCAAGCCTACAAAGCCCTTGTGGATAAAATTCTGATGAAATTTGAATGGTATGACATCGAGGCACTCCCTCGATCATCTAACCATTTTGTGGATACAATGGCCTCCTTGGGGTCTTTAATCCCGTAGAACCCTACTGATGATATAACGACCATTCAAGTCAAAATGCTATCACAATCCATGATTGAGCATGAGAACATCCACTCCATGCCAGAAGTCCACATGATTCAAATTGAACCTTCTCATGAACGGTTCTCACAAATTCACAATCGCCTGAATAATGCCACTTGGGGGACTTTATTCCCTCAAACTCCTTTTGATAGTAGCACAATGCTATATTTACAAGTTCTTTCCCAATCAGCATTCACTAGGGATGAACTTCAAAAGGATCAAGCAATTCATGCAATTGAGGCTTCTTCAAATCAAGATTGGTCCACTCAGATAAAATATTACCTAAAGCTTGGTAATATCCCTTCTGGACTATCGCATGCCGCCAAACAAACTTTTAAGAAAAAAGTGGTAAAGTATGTCTTACTTGGAGATATTTTGTATCATCGAAGCTATGAGGGTATCCTCCTTCATTGCTTAGAGCATCAAGAGTCAGTTTGGGTGATCACCCAAGCACACGATGGTACATGTGGTGGCCATTTCAATGGCATGGCCATCACAAAGTGCATTCTCCACATGGGCTATTATTGGCCAAATTTAGAGTGGGATTGTTGCACTTATGTTAAGAAGTGCACAAAGTGTCAACACCATGCTAATTTGATGCACACACCTTCTCAGGCCTTACAACCAATTCAATCGGTTTGGCCTTTCTTGCAATGGGGGTTTGATTTAATTGGGAAAATCTCACCCTCTTCCTCTGGCCATCACACGTTCATCATTATGACCATCGAGTATTTCAAAAAATGGGTGGAAGCAATTCCCCTTACCACTACGATTGATATCGTAGAGTTCATATTGCATAATATCATCTATCATTTTGGTATTCCATCCAAAATAATTTTAGATAATGGGCCACCTTTCAAGAATAAATATGTGCAAGCTTTAACAACAAAATATAACATCCAACATAAATTTTCTATGCCCTATTATCCACAAGAAAATGGGTAAGCTGAGGCATCAAACAAAATAGTGATTGCCATTTTAAAGAAAACTATTAAGGATAATCATAAATATTGGCATATGCAATTACCCCTTGCTCTATGGGCCTACCACACTAGTATTCGAACACCCACTAGGGCAACTCCATTTTCACTAGTGTATGGTGCTGAGGTAGTCATGCCCTTAGAGCTAGAAATCCATCATTGTGCATATCCATGCAAGAGTTCATCGATGATGACACCGTATGGTAGGCTCACCTAGATCAACTAATATTGCTTGATGAATGATGTGTTAATGCTCTTGAGCACCTGCACGTTTATCAAGAGTGGCTTAAGAGAGCCTATAATATGAAAGTCCATCCTAGAGACTTTTAGGTTGGTGACCTTGTTCTAAAAGAGAACCAACAAAATTCTAACTTGTCACCCCATCTATGGGACAAGTTTATGATAAACTGGTTAGGTCCATACATCATCACTAGTCATATTGGACCTAGAACTTATCGCCTAGCCTCCATTGAAGGAATTGAGGAACCTGAAACCTTGAATATCCTTCATCTATGGCCTTTTCATGCTTAAAGCACCATACCCAAAAGCCCCAAAGGTATCCATAAACCCTTTGGTCACCCAAAATGCCCCAAAGGTATCCATAAACCCTTTGGTCACCCAAAAAGCCCCAAAGGTATCCATAAACCCTTTGGTCACCCAAAAAGCCCCAAAGGTATCCATAAACCCTTTGGTCACCCAAAATGCCCCAATGGCATCCAATAAGCCCATTGGTCAAATGTATATACATATATATTAATCAAAATCCAAAAACATCATTAAAACAACAAAAATACAAAAATATTGCATTGCATCACATTTCATACCACTACATTATACAATCACTTGCATTAGGCATACCCATCATTGCATTTTGCATTTTAGAGTTGCTCATACATGTCTAGCACCAGGTCTGTATACTAGACATCCTTCAAAATCAAATTTATCAAAAATCATTTATTCACACCCATCTACATTACAATTATCATCTACATTTCCAACCTTTCATATTTGTGTCTGTTTCCCTTCACCTAGTCATTTGTTATAGGGTGTCTTTAGGGTTTTCGGTCACTCAACCATCTCTAGTTTTCTTTTCAGATTTTGTAGAAAGCTATCCTAATTTTTAGAAGGTAGAGTCTTGCTTTGATTATACCTTGTATACATCAAAATCCCAACATATTTTCACATTAAATCCAAGTTTTGCACAAGGAAATATGAAACCTACAAAGTGGTCTAAGTTACCTTAAGTGAAAAGTTTACCTTGCTCATCCCCCTATGTGCATGGTTCAAAAATGCTGAGAATTGACAAAAGGACAAGCTCCTCCCTACCCAAATCCCCAAAATAAATAGTGGTTTTCACCACTATCAAAAGCAAAAGCAAAAATAAAAATAAATAGTGGTTATCACCACTCCCAAAATCCCTTGCTCACCAAAACAAAAATGAGCAACTCCCTTGAGCAATTCAAAAATAAAATAAAAGAAGGGAGTACTAAACTTGAATCCCTAGAATTCTCAACATTTGACAAACCATGAGGTGATCCTCATTACAGGTTAGGTGGCATCAAGCCTACATAGCAATGGTGGTATCCTTATGCATGATGATATGTCTATCACATTAGCATCTTACTTTTGTATAGACCAATGTTTGCATGTGGATGAGCTAGATTTTGGTAGCCTATACTACCTAGTGGTCTAATCCAACTACGTACAAAACCCAGGATCATGATACTCATAGGGTGATATTTAGTACATATGGGCTGCATCAATCCTGTTTGGCACTAGGGTAACTTTATGCGTTATCATAACAATGAACTCACATGCACACACAAGGATATTGAGTATCTTGGTCATCCTAGAAGATTCATACCTTGTCAAAAAGTCTTGCATGGTTAGTATATAATTTTTGATTAGTTGACTAGAGTGTTTGAGTCTCATGAAAACCTCAAAGACATTCTATAACATCTTATTAATTCTATTCCATACCATTTTATCACATTTTGTTAGTTTACATTTTCACAAATCCATCACATAGTCTCATGACAACATTACAAAATGAATCGATGAATTTTATACAGTCTATGGTGCTAACATAATGTGTCAACTAGTATCCACATTTCATCATATAGAGCAACAAATCATCCATTTCATTATGCATATACACATATCCATATCATCAAAAACATCATATTACAACACATGCATCCATCAAAGCATCAGTAAAGCAAACATAAGCATTGCATACATCCAATAAAGCAATAAGGAAACACATGATGATAATAATAACAACTCATATATATATGTATATGTATGGGGTAAAAAGATACATCATCATCCAAAAATTGCTCGTAGGCTACAATAAAGTGGGTCCTCAGACCTCACACTCCCAAAATCCAAAAAGAGCCATAGAGTCTCAACAACCATGGTCACGTAGGACCGACACCATGACTCTCACCCCTACCCTTAGTCGGCACTCATTGAGAGCTCCCATATCTTCTCCCTTAGCCCTATCTACTCTCCTCATGGAGCTAGGAGCCCCCATCCTCATAGAAGACTACCCTATACCACTCCTCCTACTCTGGTGTGACCCACTAGAAGAAGAGTGAGCTGGTAAGTGCCCTCTAATGCATGCTATATCATCCTCTAAATCTTGTGTGTATGTTGTATCCTCTCGATGATGTACCTGATACTCGCTCAATAAGGTCTAGAGTTGTGTCACCTCCTCCCATAGCTTAGCTACCTCACCACTACTAGATACCCCCTAGCCCAAGCTCCCTACAATAACCTATGATCGAAGCATGGCTAGCTCTACCACCTACTCTACAATCATGGTCTCATGTCCCTCAATCACTAATGCCTACCGATCAATATCAACCTATGTAATCTATACCTATGCATGTAGGAGAGCCCTCTCCTCTATGTACTCCCTCTACTCATACCTCCTCTACTCATATAACTCTATAGCTCTACAATGGTGGCATCCCATGCTGCCAACTATGCCTACACTCCTTGCTCATCCAAATCATCCTCATCATAGTCCACCTACTGGCCCTCCACATCCATGTGGTCCATCCACTCATCATCTATCCGATGATGCACATGTCACTCCCCTGAGTTTACCTCCTCATCAGGTCACTCCCCCAAGCCTAGCTCCTCATCAACTAGAGCCTCATATGGAGCCTCCCCATGAGCCTCCTCTACCCCTACAACCATGTCACCCCCTAGTGGTCCATCCCCATGCCACCGATGCATCACCCACCAAGAATCATACTCTACTATGGTCCCGACATCATCCCCCTCAGTGGTAGCCTCCACAAGATCTACCTCCTCCCCAACTACCTCCACTATAGGCCAAGCCAATGTCCTCTCATCACCATGACATTGATAGATAACTAGCTCACTAGGTAACCCCTAGTATAGCCCAAACTATCATAGTACCCGAGCATATGGGAAGTACTCTCACTTAGTCATATGTCGACCAACTAGCCACCTCCCTCACCATACCCACCAAAGTTGTGCCTCAACCTCACACCATACCAGATAGTCTTCGTATGGTCACTAGATAACTGCATCTACCCTGAGCCATGCAAATGAATCTACATAATGCTCAATCAAACCTGCATCAAGATGGCTCTGAACCCTCTCCTGATCCCACTACCATAGGATCCCATATCCTATCTCCCTATCCATAAGTTATGCCCATATCATCCAAGGTAGCCCCCATGGTCGATCCATGATAATATGTTACCATCCCCACACATACAATAAAAAGTTACAACCTAATCCTTTCTACCCTTGAAAATAGATCTTGTACAACTCATCATAAATTTATGCTAATAATGTAGTACCCCATGCCATCACTAAAGGCCTCTCTATGGGGCACTCCACCAGTGTAAACACCAACTCCAATAGGTTCCATGGGAACCTAGCTCCTAATGAGTCTGATAGTAGCATATTAGAAATAAGTGTCATCAATAGGGCATGTCTCACCTTCAAGACCTCTACATCATACCATAGATCCACTAGGATGCCTTCACTAGGCAAATATCGTAGTACCTCAGGCCAATCCTCTTCGAAGTATCTCTCCAAAATTATATCTCTAAGATCCTAATGAGTAGATATAATAGGATGCCCCTCTATCAAAATACACAAAATTTGGTAGACATCCTCTAGGGTCACTATCATCTCCCTAGTAGGCAAGTGGAAGGTGTTGGTGCGAGGGTCCCATAGATCTATCAGCGTAGTCAGGTAGGCTCTATCTCCCATCACTGGCTCTAGTCATGTCACTTGCTTGAGCCCAATGGCATCAAGCCATTCCTAGTCCTCCTCTATCAATAGGCCATGAGTGGTCCTAAAGAGAGTCAAAAATTGATACCGACTCTTAATCACCTGGCAGGGGCAAGCAAGTTTAAAAACAAAACCAAAACAAAGCAAAAAAACACCCAAAAACATAAAAAAGGGCCCTTTTTCAGGCCAAATCATGGCCGTCCCACCTAGGGATGACCCCCAAATAGCTCAGGGTGGTCGTCCCTCCCAGGGATGACCACAAAAATGGCCCAAAAATGGCCTTCCCGACCACCAAAAATAGGCATAAAATGCCCTAAAAATGTAAAATAATGCAACCAAAATGCACAAAATTCAAAAATAAAGCACAAATTCTTAAAAACTACCACTACTGAGGTTCATTTACTAAAATTTAGTGTGTTTTGTTAGAAAATGCAAAAATAATTACACTTCCAAGTTCAATAAGGTATAGGAGCAAATTCAGCCCTTACCCATCTCACGTCGGCTCCATCGCTCGTCGAGTCTGCAACCTAGCTCATGGTGATTATGGGATGATTTTGATAGTGCTCCACTTTGAAAAATCACTCTCCTACTCCTCACCTCTCAAACTGCCAAATCAAAAATGCACAAATGAGCCCATTTTTCAAATTTTGAGCTTAAATAGCCTTGCAAAAGGTATGGTCATCCTAGGGTGGGATGGTCAGATAATATGGATGATTATCCCACCCTAGGATGGCCACATACTATGTAGCCATCCCACCCTGGGATGGCCACCAAAAAACCACCTCAAAAATAGCAAAAAAGCACAAAAAATGGCTTAAAAACCACCAAAAATAGGTCAAATCTGACAAAAATTCACTCTGGATCAAGATTGAACCAAATTGTTCATGGATGAATGGAAAAGTCTCTAATTCAATCCCCAAGAAGACCATTGTGGTTGGACCACCCCACGAGAATGAGGTATTCAATTCCTTTCTTCCATGAAATATCAACAAAATCATCAAAATCCTCACAAAATAGACACATTTTACAATGGGTAAAGTTGAAGGAACCCCAACCAAGTCATATGGGTCAAGTGACTCATCACTTTTATCACTAGTCATT
Source organism: Wollemia nobilis (assembly GCA_028583015.1). Lineage (NCBI taxonomy): Eukaryota > Viridiplantae > Streptophyta > Pinopsida > Araucariales > Araucariaceae > Wollemia > Wollemia nobilis. Next base: position 8,792,743 of record JAQPPZ010017092.1, read on the forward strand.
CCCTCATTGACTCATCACTTGAGGGGGTAGTCATAATTAAAAAATTCATAATCAAAATCAATAATCAAACACTCAATCATGCAAATTGTGTTCATCCAATGAATCATTGACAAAGATAATCATGCCCCTGCTTGGGGTAGAAAACAAGCAAAAATTTCAATTAAACAAATGCTTGGCATTATAGAAGCATGAAGGATCATAGGCCTCACCTCTTCATGAATGAAAAATGTCCAAGATCAAGTAAATCAGACATGAAAGGTTGTACTTGAATCAAGTTCCTTAGCTCGTCAGAAGCAAGGATTCAAGAATGCATGCTCTTTCCATGATTGGGGCATCTAAAGTTGGTTAGGTTACTGAATAACCTTAATCATTTGATATTTTAGTCATCTATTTTTGCTCAGCATTGTGCTGCACACAATGCATCCCAAAAAGGGGTATCTATAGACACTAAAATTATGTCAATCCGATTAGATGACCAAGACAAGGTCTAATCGACACCATATGGCCCCCTTGGGCAACCCTCAGAGGTTACATAGTGGTCCTAACCACTTTTGGGAGGTTCTACCCCACTTTTGGGAAGTTTTGGGCCATGTAGGCATGGTCATCCCACCCTGGGATGGCCATAGTTCATGGTCGTCCCACCTAGGGATGACCACCAGCAGTCATCCCTGGGTGGGATGACCATGGCCTTGGACCCTCAAAAAGTCAAAGGAGGGATAAATGGCACCCAAAAACTACCATTTATCCCACCCATTCAAGCATGCAAGTATGAGGGCACATAACTCTCATGCCAAGTTGCAAATTGGAGGCCCAAAATGGAGATTCCTTCCCCCTCCAATGCATGGCAAGCTTTGGACAAATGGTGGCACTTGCCTCGCATGGCCTCGCATGCCCATTTGACCATATGCCCTCTTGGGCTATAAAGTGGATCAATTCCACCCAATTTCAGAGAGGAGTCTTTGCAATATTTCACCACGAAGTGCTGCCGAGATTTATCCCCAATCTACTATGCATTTTCCCTTGAGATCTCCATCGAGCGAAGGAGGTTTTCAAGTGATTCCAAAATGTGCAATCTATTTACAAAACTGACCCATTCGAGTGAATCAGGTCCCAAAATTTGATGACAATACCCCTAGGAGTAATTTAGACCCAATCCTAGAGGAATTGGTGGCAAAAACCACTAGATTTGGTGGTCATCCCACCCTAGGATGGCCCCCAAATTATGATAGTCCTAAATGGCTCACCCTGGGATGGCCATAAATTGGAGTACAATTTCTCTACTATTTTTGCATAGATAGATTCTAGACTAGATTATATGCTCTCTGTTAAAATTTGGTGCAATTTGGAGTTGTTTTGCTTCTGTTATCATGCTTTTTGTGTTTTGTAGGCCTGAATGGCTCACCCCGGGATGACCACAAATCTGAGCATAATTTCCTTACTATTTTTAATTAGATCATTTACAGAGCACATAATATGCATGAATCTAAGTTTTGGTAGCATTTGGAGCAATTTTGAATAATCTATTGCACTTTTCCTCTTTCAAGCTCATTGATGCATGCACCTTCACGATTTCATCTTAATCCGCACATGCTATTAATCAATTTTAGTTTCTTGTGTGTAGATCCAGGTATCACAGTGCATGAGGAAGGAGAAGCAAGTTAGAACAATGATAGAACACATTGCGGTGGCATCAAAAGCCCACTCTTCAATTGTGAGTGCGAGGAAGACACTGCAAGTGCACCTTGGATTTTTGAAAGGATTTGATCCTTTGAGTATTGTAATGAGTGTATCAATTGAGAGCCCTCAAGGGGACATTTTGTAACTGCATATTTGATATTTATATTAATATAAGGAGACCCACCCATTTCTTTCATATACTTGTCATTTTATGCTTGCTTGAAGTGTCACTTTCGTAGTGCTTAGATCAAGTAGAACAATAGATGCATCTCATTTACCCTTGCTAGGTGCACCATTTTTCCACTCTATACTAAGAATAATATGGTTTACTGGAGAATAAAAATAATTATTGAGAAGATTCAGTTAATCCAAATGGGATTTTTGAAAGTTGATTACAATCATGTGGTCATAGATTAGAACAAGAGTGCTTATACTTTAGCTAACTAGACTTCGGACAAATGTGATCTTACTTGCTACGTCCCCCCTCCTATATGGTGGGCTTCACAAATAAGGGAAGCTCCTCTTTCTATCATTTCTTTGGATGGCTCCAGTTCTAGAGGTACCTAGTTTCTTCTTGCTTTATTTTTGCTTCTCTTTGGTTCGGTCAGGGTATTTTAGTTCCCTAGTTCAAATTAATATTTCTTTTGTTTCCTTTGTTTATTCTTGCCTTAATAGTAATTTGGTATAGAAAGGTCATTGTTGTGTTTTTATTTTGTTTTATATTTTATTTTGTGTTTTTTGTGTTGTTTTTTGTTATTCTTGTGTTTTTTTGTTTTGTGTTTTTTTTTGTTGTTCTTGTGTTTTTTTTGTTCTTGTGCTTGTGTTTCTCTATGTTTGTGTTAATTGGTGTTTTTGTGTTTTGGTGTGTGAGTGTTTTCTATGTTTTTATTTTTCTCTGTTGTCTATTGTTGGTTTTTATTTTATTTATTATTTTTTAGGTTTTGGTTGTTTTTGTTTTTCATATTTTTGTTGGTTGTGTCTTTGTAGCATTTTGGTAGTTTTTGTTATGTTGTTCTTGTGTTTCTTTGTGTGGTTCATATTGTAATTTTTAAACTTAATGTGTGGGTGTTTGCTTGTGCTTTATATTTTTGACACACTCAAGGAGCATGTTTTTTAATCTCTTTGTGTGTTTGTGTTTGTGTGTTCTTGTTTTTTGTTGTTTCAGGTTTGCTCCTTGATTATTTCAAAGGTGGTAGGCCAGAAGAGATACCCCTATCTCCTTGGGTCTTACCAAAAAGTGGCATCCCTTCTAGGATGTTTTTCACAAAAAAAATTAGAGGATTGTGTGGTAAATTGGGGGTTTTGGTGAATTGGTAAGGATTTGAAGGGTGTTTTGATGGATTTGTTGTGCAAATGCCTAAAATTTGGTGTCTACATAACCATAAAAATAGGAAGTTTCTTATTTGTGCATGATATATCTACTAATGACAAACACATTTATGGTAGAAATATCCTTCCACATAAATGACAATATGTGCCATGTTATCTATCCCCTACTTATCTAATCCCTAAGAAAATTCTTATCAATATGGTTACCTCAAAAAATGCCTAGACTAATGAAAACTGTATCAAAGAGCTCTTGGAAGTTGACACTTGGCCTGGTCATTATGGAATTGGATATATTCCTAGTAAGACTAAGCATCTATTTCTTGGCATTGTCCAATCTTGATGATGTAAATGATCCCTCTTCACAAAATTCTTGTGATGATATATCTGTTGGACATTTTGAGTCCCTAAGCTAAAAAGTTGTCATTGATGTCAAAAGGACCTATGCAAGTAAGCACTATGATTTTCTCCACAAAGAGCTTCATGAGAAGCAAAGGTTTTGATCAAAAGGATGCATGGCATTTGGTTCCAAAAAGGAGCTTCAAGGGAAGCTTAGCAAAGGGTTTTTATTTAAAACCAAGGATGGTAGATTTGAAATGGGTTTTTCTTAAAACCCAAGTTGGCTTTTCGTTTCATCGAAAAAGGAGTCCCGGTGACAAAGTTATTTAACTTTGAAGTTTAAAGTTTAAATTTTAATATTTTAAAATTTTAAATTTAAATTTCCAAAGTGGAAATTCCCATCGACGTCATCGAATATGAGGGAGAAGACTATATAAAGGGGTGCCTAAGGTTTATTAACATCTATCCTTGCTCGTGCTATTTTTGTTGGCTAGTGTATGCGAATCGAGCTCGTGCAAAAAATGTTTAAAGGTAGAGGCAACGAATAAATCGGGGTGTGGTCAAATCCCAAGACAACGTGGGTAGTGTGGCCTATTGGCAACTCGAGCAGTGCAAAGGCGTTGGGAGGCATGAGGTCGTACATTCAAGTTTTGGTAGAGTCATTTTGGCAATTGCGAAGTGGAGCGCCCAAGGCGCATGGTGATTTGGCGCACGTGGGCAGTGAGGCAAAGAAAAGGTACATTGTGCCTTTCCCTTTGTGAACGAGTGGCTAGCTCATGTGGCAACCTTAGCCATGGCTAAGGCGCTCATGGTGAGGGCAGGTTGAGGGGTCGAAACCCCTTGAGGAGGTATGAAATTTTTTGTTAATTAATTTTTATTGATGCCCTAAAGTTTGGAGTGATAAGGGTTAGAAAATATTTCATTTTGTAAAACCTTTGTTGTGTTTAAAAGGTTAAATAATTATTTTGTTGGTGAAAGCCATAGATGATTATTTGAGCCTTATGGTATTGATTTGAATTTTTGAGAGCATTATTTTAGGAGAAATAAGGGTTTTGAATTTGAGGATTATAATAGTGACTTATTGATTATTATTTTAGAGGGTTTTTCTATAGATGGACTTTGGTGGATGTGATTATTGAGTTGGAGTAAAAAGGTGTAAATTGAGTTATACTTTATCTTGTGATTATTATTTGAAGTCCACTAACCCTTGTTGAGATTGGAAAAAGAAAGTGTGTTGAGTGTGGTAGATTTTGTGGATAACTTCTTGGCATCAAAAAGGTATGGGCAATATTCTCCATTAATTTGATTGGGTGGTTGATTTCTAAAAATATCATTGGAGTGAAAAGGATTGATTGTGGTTTCCTTTTGAGAGTTGTTGGTTGAATGCTTCAAGGATTTCTGGTTTGAGAGTTATGGTTAAAACCTTGTTTTATAAGCATTGTTGTTGAAGCCATTAGTTGTGTGAAAAACCTGAGTTAGGGTTTGAGAAGAACATGAGTATCATTGTTATGTGAGATTTGTTGTTGAACATTGTTGGAAACATTTTGAGTTGGTTGATTCATGTTTGGACTAGGGTTTGTGAGAAAGAGTTGCTCCTTGTGGTGATTGGTTGAGTAGAGTTGTTTGAGCCTAGTCAAGTGATTGTGTGAAGTGGTTGTTCAAGTTCCATAAAACAAACTATTCTATATTCTGATTTGAGTTGAGTTGAGATTGATTTGAGTTGAGATTGAGATTTGAGTATAGAACATATTGAGTCTCTAACAATTCTCTTTATGCTTCTATGAGATTGCTGAGTTGAGATTGATTTGAGTTGAGATTGGGATTTGAGTATAGAACATATTGAGTCTCTAACAATTCTCTTTATGCTTCTATGAGATTGAGTTGAGATTTTGTTGAGCTGATTTGAGGTAAGTCTTTGAGAAGGCTTGTGGACTGATTTTGAGTAAGCTTTTGTGAAAGCTTGCTATGCAGATTTGAGCAAGTCCTAGAGAGGACTTATTGAGAAGATTTGGACAAGTTCTGAGTGAGATTGTTGAGAAGATTTGGACAAGTTCTAAGTGAGCTTGTTGAGCAGATTTGGACAAGTTTTGAGTGAGCTTGTTGAGCATATTTGAGCAAGTTTTGAGTGATCTTGTTGAGCAGATTTGGACAAGTTCTGAGTGATCTTGTTGAGAATATTTGAGTAGGTTATGAGTGAGCCTATTGAGCAGATTTGAGAAGGTTCTGAGTGAGCCTATTGAGCAGATTTGAGTAGGTTTTGAGTGGACCTATTGAGAAGATTTGAGAAGGTTCTAAGTGAGCCTATTGATAGAGCTTTGGAGGTGATAGAGTACAGAGGATAGAGTCTTAGTGGATAGAGATCCAAAAACTAGGACAATTGAAGATAGATCTGAGTGAGGAGTCTTCAAGTGGAGAGAGATCCACAAGTCAGTGCAACAGAGAGACAGAGTCTTCTAGAAGATCACTAGCCAGAGCAGAAGGGGAAAGAGTTCTCCTATGGAAGAGATCCATGAACTTGAGATTTAGGGGATCAACATCTCCTTTGGACAGAGGTCCATAAACATTGTAATTGGGAAGGATTCCCAAGAGATTGATTGAGAAAGTTTTAGCAAAATATTTTCTCCTGTGGAGTAGCCCGCATTGGGTGAACCACGTAAATTGTTGTGTCACTTTTGTGGATGGTGTTTTGTGTATTTATTTGATTATTGCTATTGATACTGCTATCTATACACTGCATAATATTGAATTGAAAAGAAAAGTAAAAAGTGGTCTTATACTTGTTCACCCCCCTCTCAGTATAAGCTTGTGTTCTTCAATTGGTATCAGAGTGGGTTCCTTCAGAAGAGTTTGATAGCTTGAAGGAAAAGTGGTCTAAGAACACAATGGATCACAAGGATCAAAAGGATGGGTCATTCAATAATGCAGTACCAATATTTGATGGAAGTGACTTCTTGTATTGGTGTATGCTGATGAGATTTTACCTGATGGCACTTGGAAATGAAGTTTGGGATGCAGTGGAACTTGGATATGATTCAACAGTCAATCCTCCTACAGATAAGGAAGGTAAGCTTCTAATGCATGCAAATTCAAGAGCTATGAATGCAATTATAAAAGGATTGGGTAGATCAGAATCTATGAAGGTTATGGATTGTAAAACAACAAAAGATATGTGGGATCTACTGCATGACATATATGAGGGTGATAAAGGTGTCAGGAAAGCTAAGATCAAAAATCTCAAAGGAGAATTTGAGAACTTAAGAATGAGAGATGATGAAAATATTCATGATTATCTCAGTAAGATTGATGAGCTTGTACATGAGATGAGAGGTCTTGGAATGAAGGTTGATGAATCTGATGCTTGTGATAAGATCTTGAGAACTCTTCCAAAAAGGTATAGTGAAAAGGTTTCTGCTATAGAAACATCAATTGATAGTGATTCTTTGACAAGGAATTCTTTGCTTGGCATGCTTACTACTTTTGAGATAAGAACAAAAGATCCTATTCCTCCGAAAGAAGTTGCATTCAAAGTGGACAAAAAGAAAAAGGGTAAAAAGATAGAATCAAGAAGTGAGTCATCTAGTGATGAAGAAGCTAACTATGGTAGAAGAGATAAAGGTTCCAAAATATCCATAGATATAAGATCTATTAAGTGTTTCAATTGTGGAAAGTATGGACACTATGCAATAGAGTGCAAAGAGCCAAAGTACAATAGTGATGAAGAAAAATAGGATCATAGGTACAGGGAATCAGAAAGACATAGGTACCGGAAGAAAGGCAAGGATGGACAAAATAGACAAGGAAAGAAGTTCTTCCAAAGGCAAAAGAAAAGCTACTATGCAGATAATGCAAGTAAGTACTCAATTGATAGTGATGCTAGTTTTTCAGACAATGATAGAGATGAAGTCCTATTTATGGTTAGAGAGAAAAGGACTCAAATTATTCTCAAATGTTTTAGATGTGGTAAATTTGGACATCTTGAAGATGATTGCACTAGGGATGGCTATAGTTTCAGTGATGATGGTTTTGAAGATGCACTTGAAAGACCAGATGAGAATCTTCTAATGGCTCTAGAAGATGAAGTAAGTGATCCCATAGAAGACAAGCCAAAAGGAAGTAATGATAAGGACAAAGGCAAAAAAATAGAGGATTACTCAATAGAGAATGGTTATGATCTCAAGGGAGAACTTATCTATGCCCTTGACACAGTAAAGAAGGTAAGAAAGCAACACTCTAAGCTTGAAAGTCAGTTTCAAGAATGTGATGAAGAAAGGTTATTGCTCATAGAGGATTTAGAGAAGTCAAAGGCTAAGGCAAGCAAGTTCAAGGATAAGTTAGAAGCAAATATTTTGGAATGTGAGAAGTTAGCACAAGAAGTGGCTACTCTAAAATAAGACTTAAAGGACTCCAAGATCAAGATGAAGAGTTTCACAAATAGCTCTAAGAACTTGGATAAGTTCATCTGTGGACAACAACGAACATCATGTTCAACAGGTCTTGGCTTTGGAAAGGTTCAAAAGAAATAGGAAAAAGAATCTACTTCAAGTCTTGATGAAGAAGAAACTTCAGAAGAAGATACATCAGAAGAAGATAGTTTAAGTAAAAGTGGGACATCAGAGGCTGAGTTGGACAACAAAGAGTTCAAAAAAGAGAGGAACAATGCACAAAGAAGATACAGATGGAACAACAATCAGAACAGGAGACCAATGAGGTCTAGGCAAGGAAGCTTCAATGGGAGATGCTTCTCATGTCACAGGTTTGGGCACATGGCTTCATAGTGCAGGTCATATGAAAGACAAGAATATGGGAAAGGATAACCTTTCCATGGGTATTGCTACTCATGCAATGAGTATGGTCACAAAGCAATGAATTGCAGGGTTCATGGCAGAAGAGGATATGGCTTCACTAGAAGGTATCCTAAGACATTTGCACCTCCAAGGAATAATAACATTAAGTGTTATAAGTGCAATAATGATGGACACACAACAAGATGGTGTAGAGAAAATATTCCAGAAGCAGGTATGAACAGGAACAGGAACATGGATGAGAACAAGAACAAGAATAGGAACAGGAACATGGATGAGAACAAGAACAGGAACAGGAACATGGACATGAACAAGAACAGGAACAGGAATAGGTACATGAACATGAACAGGAACAGGAACATGAACAAGAATAGAGACTCAAAAAGAATAGAGACTCAAAAAGAACAAGAACAAGAACATGGATGAAAACAAGAGCACAAATAGGAACAAAAATGATGACAGGAACAGGGATGATATCTTGGAAAGAAACAGTGAGAGGATTCAGAAAACTAACAAAAGAAGAGAGAAAGATAAAAGCATAGATCTATGCTTTTAGGGAGTAGAAATACTCCCACCCCAGAATTAACCACCTCATGTGGAGGTGGGGGAGGGGCTAAGCTAAGAGGCTCATTCTTAGCCCCGAGCCCCAAAGGTGACCCTTTGCCATTGATGACAAAGGGGGAGAGATTTGTATATTGGGGAGAGTTTTTGATATGGGGAGAGATTTGATATTTGAGAGAGCATTGAGCCAGGGGGAGCAAAGTCCTAAGGGGAGCAGAAAAGAAGGTCAGATTTTAATAAATGAATATGGGTTGCCATCAATGACAAAGGGGGAGATTGTTGGACATTTTGAGTCCCTAAGCTAAAAAGTTGTCATTGATGTCAAAAGGACCTATGCAAGTAAGCACTATGATTTTCTCCACAAAGAGCTTCATGAGAAGCAAAGGTTTTGATCAAAAGGATGCATGGCATTTGGTTCCAAAAAGGAGCTTCAAGGGAAGCTTAGAAAAGGGTTTTTATTTAAAACCAAGGATGGCAGATTTGAAATGGGTTTTTCTTAAAACCCAAGTTGGCTTTTCGTTTCATCGAAAAAGGAGTCCCGGTGACAAAGTTATTTAACTTTGAAGTTTAAAGTTTAAATTTTAATATTTTAAAATTTAAATTTAAATTTCCAAAGTGGAAATTCCTGCCGACGTCATCGAATATGAGGGAGAAGACTATATAAAGGGGTGCCTAAGGTTTATTAACATCTATCCTTGCTCATGCTATTTTTGTTGGCTAGTGTATGCGAATCGAGCTCGTGCAAAAAATGTTTAAAGGCAGAGGCAACGAATAAATCGGGGTGTGGTCGAATCCCAAGACAACGTGGGCAGTGTGGCCTATTGGCAACTCGAGCAGTGCAAAGGCATTGGGAGGCACGAGGTCGTACGTTCGAGTTTTGGTAGAGTCATTTTGGCAATTGTGAAGTGGAGCGCCCAAGGCGCATGGTGATTTGGTGCACGTGGGCAGTGAGGCAAAGAAAAGGCACGTTGTGCCTTTCCCTTTGTGAACGAGTGGCTAGCTCATGTGGCAACCTTAGCCATGGCTAAGGCGCTCACGGTGAGGGCAGGTTGAGGGGTTGAAACCCCTTGAGGAGGTATGAAATTTTTTGTTAATTAATTTTTATTGATGCCCTAAAGTTTGGAGTGATAAGGGTTAGAAAATATTTCATTTTGTAAAACCTTTGTTGTGTTTAAAAGGTTAAATAATTATTTTGTTGGTGAAAGCCATAGATGATTATTTGAGCCTTATGGTATTGATTTGAATTTTTGAGAGCATTATTTTAGGAGAAATAAGGGTTTTGAATTTGAGGATTATAATAGTGACTTATTGATTATTATTTTAGAGGGTTTTTCTATAGATGGACTTTGGTGGATGTGATTATTGAGTTGGAGTAAAAAGGTGTAAATTGAGTTATACTTTATCTTGTGATTATTATTTGAAGTCCACTAACCCTTGTTGAGATTGGAAAAAGAAAGTGTGTTGAGTGTGGCAGATTTTGTGGACAACTTCTTGGCATCAAAAAGGTATGGGCAATATTCTCCATTAATTTGATTGGGTGGTTGATTTCTGAAAATATCATTGGAGTGAAAAGGATTGATTGTGGTTTCCTTTTGAGAGTTGTTGGTTGAATGCTTCAAGGATTTATGGTTTGAGAGTTATGGTTAAAACCTTGTTTTATAAGCATTGTTGTTGAAGCCATTAGTTGTGTGAAAAACCTGAGTTAGGGTTTGAGAAGAACATGAGTATCATTGTTATGTGAGATTTGTTGTTGAACATTGTTGGAAACATTTTGAGTTGGTTGATTCATGTTTGGACTAGGGTTTGTGAGAAAGAGTTGCTCCTTGTGGTGATTGGTTGAGTAGAGTTGTTTGAGCCTAGTCAAGTGATTGTGTGAAGTGGTTGTTCAAGTTCCATAAAACAAACTATTCTATATTCTGATTTGATTTGAGTTGAGATTGATTTGAGTTGAGATTGAGATTTGAGTATAGAACATATTGAGTCTCTAACAATTCTCTTTATGCTTCTATGAGATTGTTTTTTGAGTTGAGATTGGGATTTGAGTATAGAACATATTGAGTCTCTAACAATTCTCTTTATGCTTCTATGAGATTGAGTTGAGATTTTGTTGAGCTGATTTGAGGCAAGTCTTTGAGAAGGCTTGTGGACTGATTTTAAGTAAGCTTTTGTGAAAGCTTGCTATGCAGATTTGAGCAAGTCCTAGAGAGGACTTATTGAGAAGATTTGGACAAGTTATGAGTGAGCTTATTGAGCATATTTGGACAAGTTTTGAGTGAGCTTGTTGAGCAGATTTGGACAAGTTCTGAGTGAGCTTGTTGAGCAGATTTGAGCAAGTTATGAGTGAGCTTGTTGAGCATATTTGGACAAGTTCTGAGTGAGCTTATTGAGAAGATTTGAGCAGGTTATGAGTGAGCCTATTGAGCAGATTTGAGCAGGTTCTGAGTGGACCTATTGAGCAGATTTGAGAAGGTTCTGAGTGAGCCTATTGATAGAGCTTTGGAGGTGATAGAGTACAGAGGATAGAGTCTCAGTGGATAGAGATCCAGTAGCCAGGACAATTGAAGATAGATCTGAGTGAGGAGTCTTCAAGTGGAGAGAGATCCACAAGTCAGTGTAGCAGAGAGACAGAGTCTTCTAGAAGATCACTAGCCAGAGCAGAAGGGGAAAGAGTTCTCCTATGGAAGAGATCCACGAACTTGAGATTTAGGGGATCAACATCTCCTTTGGATAGAGGTCCATAAACATTGTAATTGGGAAGGATTCCCAAGAGATTGATTGAGAAATTTTTAGCAAAATATTTTCTCCGTGGAGTAGCCCGCATTGGGTGAACCACGTAAATTGTTGTGTCACTTTTGTGGATGGTGTTTTGTGTATTGCTTTGATTATTGCTATTGATACTGCTATCTATACACTGCATAATATTGAATTGAAAAGAAAAGTAAAAAGTGGTCTTATACTGTTCACCCCCCTCTCAGTATAAGCTTGTGTTCTTCAATATCCCCCCTCCATGGATCATAGTGGGGTGAGGAGGATGAGAAAGATCTCTAGTCACTTTTGCAAACTAATTCCTATCTTATTGCACACTTCACCAGTGTCAATCTTGTTACTCCAGTTTCCCCTGAGCCAACCAAGATATCTACTAATACACATAATTTCAAGATGGAATCCATTCATTCAAAATATTCTACACATAATATATCTCATGTGTAATACCACATCCATAATACCTAGCTTCACCATCTTGGATGCTCTTAAACTTTCCCCTTCCATTCAAATAGATCTTGAAGACTTAGGGGTCCTACCAACCCCTCCCCAGCTTGAATATGAGTCTTATCTCGTCATTGAGGACACTATGGACATCAAAATAAGGATTGATACTAAACTTAAAATCCTCAATCTTGGTGTTGCTCTAGATCTTGTATAATACCAAGAGTATACAAATATTTAAATAGAATTTCATGACATCTTTAATTGGACCTATACCAATATGCCTAGTAACTGGTTTGGACAAATCTCTTGTTGTCTATCACTTACTTGCCCATATTGAGGATTTTTGTTGTGCTTGCACAAAACACTCAAGTCTAGACTGGGGACCCCCTAAAAGTTTGGAAATCAATCCCATTTTTTTTTTATCATCAACATTTTAATTTTTCTTGCATTATTTTTGAAGTATGATTACATCAAAGTGTTCTAATTCCTTTCTTAGAGAATTTTGAAATGGATTGCACTAAAAATTTTGAATTTTGGCTCTTCGGTGGTATTATTTCACATTAATACTTCAGATTTTTTATTATCAAGAGTTTTTCCTAAGGTTTGAAAATAATTAATTTCAATTTCTAGGTTTATTAGATCTTCACTATCTTGCCCTATTTTTAATGAAAATTTGGAATTGCCATATATTTTGAATAGAAGATCCATTTTAGATGATTCAAAGCCTGGTGGGACTGTACTGAACTCATATTTGTAATGGTTCTAGATTTGCAGAATTTTAGGCATAAAATATTTTCCAGGAATGGCAGTTTCCATTTGTTGCTCTAGAACTTCTAATTGCAATATCTGATGATCCAGAGTGAATTTTTTACACCTGTCAGTGGTTTGAAGTACCCATTTGGCCCATTCAAATGTATTAAAATTTTATTAAATTCTAGAAAATTCTATTTTTACCATATTTTTTCTCACATTTTTCTCTTCGAGGATTTTTGAATGAAGTTATGTGCATTGAAAATCATTTCTAGGTAGTAAAAATCCTTTTCAATACTTTAGAATTAAAAAATAATGAGGGTGGATGTCTTTGGAAATAAAGTATAATTTCAGAGAAAATGTGGCTAAGTGTTAATGGAGGATGGAAAAATCTGCACCTCAATGGAGTCCTAAAGTTCCGCCCACCTTGAAGAAGATAAAAGAAAATTCACCAATTATGGAAGCTTGAATGGAAAATTGGGATGTCATTACACCTTAATGAAATCCCAATCCACCACCCATTTTACTAATATTGGAAGCAAGGACAGAGGAATGGGTTTCTATTGCACTTTGCATATATTCCAAAATATCGTTGGCTTAATGTTTCACTTGGGCGGAAAAATGGGACATTGGCAGAGAAAGTGAGTTTTTGAAGCTCCATTACTATGCAAAGTTTCTAAAAAAAATAAAGAAATAAAATTTACTAAGCTTGGAAGTTGGAAAATCATTCCCGACAAGGAAATAAAACCTAAAACTCCAACCTTTGAGAAATAGAGGAATTTGACTAAGTAAGAGTTTGAGCGGAAAATGGGACTCCCTTGCAATCCCATATCATCTCGAATATCCACCCCTCAAGGCATAAAAATACTAAGTTAAAATATTGGGCAAAAATATGGGGCATCGGCAAAAAGAAATAGCATCTCGAACGTCCGCCCACTCTCTTTGCTAGCAAGATAGGATATTGGTAGAAAATGAGAAATTCCAAAGCTCCGCCCTTAAAATTAAATCTCGACAAAAATGAAAGTGAAGTCTATCAATATGAAAATGAGATTTGGTAATAAGAATTGAAGCTCTTCCCATGGAAATTTAGTCGTGCATATTGGAGGGTAAAACCCAAAAACAATAGAAATGAATCTTTGGAAAAGAGCAACGATTGAATCCTAGGAAATAATTTAGAGGCAATTACAAAAAAAATAAAAAAAATTAAAAAAATAATTAAAGTATAACCTTTGGAAATATTAAAATAATTGAAATAATATGTTCTAACTATGTGTCTTTTGAATTTTTTTGAAGATTTTTGCTGGTGACTGCATTTAATGGTGAACGTGATAGCAGGCATAGAATTATAAAGTGAACTTAGTTAAATTACAACCACACATAATGGAAGAAGCAAGAAATTAATACTCTACTCGATTGTTTTAAATGAAATTTAATGTAGTATGGTGGCTCCAAAGTTCTTGAGCAACATGTGAATGGGAATTAATGAAGCATGGCCATTGCATGACTTATTACAGATGAGATCTTAATGAGATATGGTCTGAGTACTATGTATTTAATGAGGTTTGGGTTGTAATATGGAGGGAAATTTAATTTCAAAAGGCCCACCCAAGAAGTGGAGGGAAGTTAATTACAATTGTAACACTAGGTGAAGGCCAAAAAACTATATAAATATTGGCTCGCTAACCAATTACAAGGGTCAGATGCCATCTATTAGTAGTAGCCTTTAATTTTTTATTTATTTGCTTTTTTATCTTTGTATATGGATGGTATTCCTTAACCAAGTGGCTATTGCCTTTGAGCTCTATTCATTGTAATCCACCAAAATGGATAAACTTGAAGTTGTGTATTCAATGATTTATCTTTTAATATTAAGGATCTAGAATTTGTTGTGTTCAATTTGCACATGCTGATGGTTTTTGTACTCAATCTATTTCATAGTTTGTTGTTTCTCTAAATATTGCAACATCTAAGACCTTAGGCTATGTGAATACTGGTCGGGCTGGGATTGATTTTAATTTAGGTTTTTTTGCTTTATCGGATCTGATCTAGAGTTCAGGGTAGTATCACTTGTTTTTATTTTATTTTCTCTAAACCTTCAACATTTGAATTTTATTTGGAACTGGTTATATTAGGAGTTCATTAGTTTACATTTGAATAATTGAGCATTCTAAATTTCTATATAGCTTCAATAGAATCATTGTTGGCATATATGTGATGTATTTTAATTACAATGAACTAGCACTATGATGGTAATAAATTGCTAATTTTCCAAGTCCTCCAAGCCCTTAGCACACTCAACAAAACTGGATTTCATACAGTCAAGCATTTTCATTTCAATCATCATACTAGGAAAGATAAGAAGAACCAACAAAGACCCCTTAAATGAACAATTATCAATGATATTTGAGTTTATCCACACTGGACAAGACCTGGTATACCTGAACCTTGGAGGAAAGAATTTTTTTTCAAGAGGGAATTGATCTCTATTCCAAGTATGTTGACATGCCCTTGACAATGTGTCATTTGTGCGCTCAATATAATTGGCGGTAGATGGAGGGAAAATTGTTTTTTTTTGGTTCATTATTTATATTCCACATCTTGACAATTAAAACTAGATCCTAAGGTCATTATCACAAGGTCTAAGTCATTTGTCAATGGTGTTGAGTTTCTCAGTTTTTCACCATATAAAAATCCAAAGTTGATAAGGGCAGACCAAGTAGTGCTTTGACTTCTAATAGTTCTCCAGTGGCCATTACTCCTTGTTTTACTCCTCTTGCCATCACCTAAAATCCAAAAATGGTAGGTCTTACCCCTTGAACATACCAAGACCAACATGATATGCCAAAAAATATTGAAAGATATCTCCCTCGTAATAGGTATGATGGAACAAGATTAGCTGAAGAACATGTGCAAGCATATAAAGATGTCTCGATTCATTTACAAATTCAACATGAAGATGTTTACTGTAGGATGTTTCCACATGCTTTTGATGAATTTTATTATTATTGGTACATCATCTTACCTTCAGGATTCATCACTACTTAAGCTTAGTTAGAAGTAACCTTTATTAGCCATTTTAGATTGCCTATTGATCTAGTTGTGATTTATCATCAATTTGCTTCTGCTTGTACAGAACCTAGTGAACCCCTGAGACTATTCAACACTCGATTCCATAAATTATACACCAGGTTGATGGCACCTTACACCCTCATATCTAAAAAAACCATTCAAATGTATCTCAGAGCTCTAGATCCATTGACCTATATGTTCATGAGAAGATCCCACAACTTACAACTCTACCCATGGAATATATTGAAGCTCTAAATATTGAACAATAGTTAATACCTCATGGTTTTGGTTTGGGCCAAATACCTTCAGTTTGGTAGGTGGGAGCCAATAATTAGATACCATTAATCAATCAAGCTCTTTGATAACACCTTCCTATGCTAAATCACCTTCCAGGAACCATGTATCCAAGCCAGAATCAACCATTCAATGTGCCCCCCATGAATCAAATTATGCCCAAGATGAGCAATCAATAAAATATTCCTATATGTTTGGACAATCAATTGACCATGAATAATATTCTCAAGCATTCACCTCCTGCAAATAATCAAACTAATTTTCCTACATTTTTGAATACATCTACACCTATGAACAATGCAGTAGGTCAGTCAAGACCAAGTCAAACTAACAATTCAAATCCTCAATTAGATGATATACAAAGGATGGTTCAAAATTTGAGCAATGATATGTTACAACTCCAAAGGCAAGTTCCTCAACATCCACCTACAAATAATAACACTCATAACATGAACTTTGGCTTTCAAAGAACCAACCATATGTGGAACACCCATCCAAATAACGAAGGAGTTCTATAGGAAACCAAAACCAACTGAATAATAACACAAATACTACTATGAATTTGGTAGATCTTCCTTTGACTAGTTGGTGTAGAGTCCATTTATACACTAGATATTGCTTTACCTATTTGAAACTAACTGCCCAAAATTTAAAATTGCACTAGATATTGTTCAAAAGGAGATGAAAATTTTAGAATTAGTACCTACTAATGAGAATTCTAGAAATAAACTTGACCAAAATGTAGGGACACTTATGAATTCTCAAGAGTGGATGAAGAGGAATCAGATGAATAATTTCAAGAAGAGGTGGATGCTGACCAATAATTTCAAAGGGGTAATAATTATATGCTAAGGAGTAAAGGAAAAGCCCCAGTGAATTATTCTACACCTCCTAATAAAATCTCCATCCCAATTGATAAGTAAGCCAAAAAAATCCCAATCCCACCTAAAGGTCCTACAACATCTCCTCCACCAAAACCCAATATGTCATTACCGTAGGCAAAGAAAAATCTAGATCAAAAAAAGTATGGGTATAATATCATTGAAGACCTTAAGAAAACCAAGGTAAATATTTCTCTATTTGAGGTAGATTAATTAACTGACCAAAAGGATTTACTGCTCAAAAATATCTTTGGTCAAGGTAAAAAATAATTAAAAAAAGCTACAGTGCTCAAGTGGAAATATACAAAGAGAAGGTAGAATCTCCTCCTTTTATTTTGACCATTAGAATTACTAGCAAGAACTTACACAATTGTCTTGTGGATTCAGGCGCTTCTGAAAATGTGATACCATATGCAGTCAGCCAAATATTGGGACTGACTCCTGCTCCCTCAAACAAAAAGGTTGTTCAGTTGGATAAGACAAAGGTGAATGTGGTTGGGGTGTTGAACCAAATCCATATACAATTGGCTTTTGAGCCTCGAATACAACAATACATTGATATCTAAGTGGTGGATATCCCAAATGCATATGGGATGTTGCTTAACCATGATTGGTTAAGAAATATAAATGGTTACATGACAACTGATTTCTCACAGATGTGGCTTCTCTGGTGTGGCATAGCCAATCAAATATGGGTAGAAAGAAATCCAAGGTTGAAAGAGTTAATTATAGAAAACAATAATGTTAATGAGATTTTGTTCACTGAACCATAATTGGGAGTTTACATTGTAGTAGTGGAAACCAAGCCCAAGGAGAAAAATCAGGTAGTAGAGACCTTGCACAGCAAAAAAAAATAGATTGAAGTTCAATTATGGACTCTTAAGTTTGATGGATCAATGTCCAAACATGGCACTGGCACTGGAATTAAATTAGTCAATCCCAAAGGTAAATCACATCTTGTAGCTTATCGAATTCAGTTCCCTTGCACTTGCAATGTTGCAGAATATGAGGTATTGACTCATGGATTATTATTTACCATAAAGAAAGGAGTCAAATATGTATAGGTCTTGGGAGATTCTAAATTTATGATCAAGAAGGTGCAAAATTAATATGTCTACCATGATAAATGTCTCTCAAACTATCATACTCAAGTGTGGGATTTAATCCAGGAATTTGATACCTTCAATATCTAGACTATTCCACAAAAAAAGAATCACACTGCAGATTTATTGGTTGTAGCAGCAAGTACCCTGGAACCTATTTCCCATTCCAAAATAAAGCGGTTTTCAATTGAGATGGTTGTCGCTCCTTCCATACCTGACAACATTCATAATTTCCAAGTATTTAAGGATGACAAGCATATAACTAATTTTATCACAAACTCTGTCATATTTGAAGTGTAGATCATAGATGAAGAAGATAGATATTATGTTGAGTTAGAGGAGGAGGGTGAATTAAATTAAAAAACAAACAACATTCCCAAAGGTATGGTCTCTCTGGAAAAATTATTTGATGTAGATTTCTAGGCTTGAAAGCAGTAGACCACTCCATCTGAAAAGGGATCATATGAAGCTTACAATTTGGGAAATATTGAGACCCCCTAGAATGTTTTCTTGGGGAAAGATTGCACTAAGGAAGAAAATGAAGGAATAGTCCAAGCACTAAATGGTTATCGAGATGTCATAGCATGGATCTATGAATATCTAAATATATATGACACGTCGATCATTAACTATATGATCCCTTTGAATCCAGGAACAAAACCTTTTCATGAAAAGTAGAGACTAGTGAATCTTTTGCTGGAGCCCCTCATTTTCAAAGAAATGCAAAAATTGTTGGCATCTCGTATTATTTTTTCAATAAGATATTCTACATGGGTTGAAAATTTGGTACCTATCCATAAGAAGAATGGGGAAATATACCTGTGTGTAGATTTTAGAAATATTAACTAGGCATCTGAGAAGGATAACTATCCACTCCCTTCCTTAGATGAAATACTACAAATGGTGAATATATCTAAGATGATGTATTTTCTGTATGGTTACTCAGAGTATAATCATGTAATGGTAGCCATCCAGGATAGGATTATAACTGCATTTACCACCAGGTTGGGGACCTTTGCATATAGGAGGATGCCATTTGGTTTAAACAATGTAGGAGCAACATTTCAAAGGGCTATGGACATAGTCTTCAAGGATCTCATTGTGAAGTGCATTGTGATTTATATGGATGATCTTATTATATTTTCTAAGATACATGCTAACCATATGGAAGACTTGAGGAAAGTGATACAAAGGTGTCGAGAGCATGGAATTTCATTGAATCCAAAAAAGTGCATTTTTGGAGTTATAGAAGGAAAACTGTTGGGGCATATCATTTCTGAAGCTAGTATTTCTATTGAGCTAGATAGGGTTGATGAAATTCAAAAAATTCCCCTTATCGAGAGTAAAAAGGAGTTGAAGTATTTCTTTGGCAAGATTAATTTTGTGAGAAAGTTTATTTTTGGTTTTGCAAAAATAGTCTAACCTCTAAATGCAATGTTGAAAAAGGATGCTAAGATAGTATGGACTGAAGAAGCACAAATTGCCTTTTAGGAAACTAATAAGGCAATCATGAAGGCTGTGGTATTAATCAGCCCTGATTTCACTTAGACATTTTCTATTTATTCATTTGCATCTAAATACTCCACTATTGGTATTTTTACCCAGAAGAAAGAGGCTGGTGATGAGAGGCCAATAGCTTTTCTAAGATCACCCTTGAGAGGACAATAGCTTTTGTAAGCTCACCCTTAAATAAGCTTGAATAAAATATTCAATTATTGATAAATATACCTTTTCTTTGATCACTGTTGTGAAGAAATTCTGACATTACATCCTCAACATCATAGAGTTTGTGATAGTACCATATCCAACAGTAAAAATGATGTTGATGTAGAATGAGTTGGGTGAATGCAGGGGAAAGTGGATGTCTATATTTTAAGAATTTGATCTAGAAAATCATCCTATGAGAATTTTTAGAGGACAAGGACTAAGCAAAGCACTAGTAGAAGTGGACCCCTAGATTTCATGTCAATAGTATTCTATAGGGAAAATTACAAATGATGAGTGGTACCAGGACATTATTTATTATATTCTAAATGGAGTATGCCTTGGTCATCTAAATTCCACCCAAAGGAGAGAACTACAAATCAAAAGAGAAAATTTTATGATTAAAAAAGACATTTTGTATTAAAAAATCATGAGGGAATCTATTTGAGGTGTTTAAACAAGAAAGAAGTTATCGAAGTTCTTAAATATTTTCATGGAAATTATGGAATTGGGCATGGCTCTGGAAATGCTACAACACACCAAATACTGAGAGTTGTGTATTACTAGCCCCACATATTTAAAGATGCACATGCCAATATCTAATCATGTTATGTTTATCAAACTATAGCTCATCAAGAAAGGAATTCTCCTATGTTGTTGCAACTATTAATTGAAGCTCATCCATTTGCACAATGGGGATTGGACTTTGTTGGTATAATTAATCCTAACTCATCAACTAGTAATAAGTTCATCTTGATATTATTGCATATGTTGGACAGAGGCTCAACCATCAGAATACTGTACAATTGAGGTTGTGATCATGTTCATTGAAGAGAACATCATGACCAGGTTTGGGATTTTTTATGCTTTGGTATGTGATAATGGCCCTGCTTTCTCTTCTTTGTAATTTACTGAATGGGCTTACGATAACAAGGTAACTCTAAAATTTTCTTCTAATTATTATCCTCAAGGAAATGGAGTAGCAAAATCAACTAATAAACACATGGAAATAATTACAAAAATTTTAGATAAAAATCCTAGGGATTGGCACAATAAATTGAAATATACATTGTGGTCAGATCGAACAAGGATTAAGTCTTCATTAGGAACATCTCCCTATCATTTAGATTATGGTCGAGATCCTATCTTTCCCACCAACCTCAAGATCCTTACCTTGGAATTTATGAAATATCACTTAGAAACAAATGACAAGGTGGAAGGGAAATGGGAACCAAGTAGATGGAATAAAAATAATTATTTGTAAATGAAGATTTCTTGGCATTCTACAACCATGCATAGTAATCATGCACCCATTCCTCTCAACATGGTAAACATACTTTTTTCAAAACTACTTTAAAAACAAAATCAAAACTAAAATTAATAGAAAAAATATCAACAAATCCTACATAGCTTATTAGGCTGGGGATATGATAATATTGTAGGAAGAGGAGGGGGAGGCCGATATTTTGGGGAACCTATGCTTCACGTCGTACAAAAGGAATCATATTGACTATTAAGCACGTATCCTCTATCTTCTAGAATTTAATTTTATTGATAGTGTTAATATTATATGGTTGGACAATTGTAAGCCACTAGAATTTTTGGTACATTAAAAACTATATAGTGCCACATGGGTATCATGTCAAGTTCAATATCATGCCTCATTGACATAAAGCATGCATTTTGTTGAAAATTTTGTCCTCAATGGGTATAAGGTATTGCACTAATTTAAGCTCTTGTTAGATTCAATGATAATTCTAAGTTAAGGTGGGATTGATTCAATGAGACTTTTAAGTTTAAGGTGGGATTTTGGATTCTTCTTTTAAGTTGATTTTTTCATTATAATTACCATTATTATTATTTTCATTGTTTTGATTAGCCATATTTTGAAAGCTATATTTTTTAATATTTTCATTTTGTATATTATGATCATCTATTATTGGAAAATTGTTCAATAAAAATAGATTGTTAGTAGAAATGTTCTTAGTATTTAAGATAATAAAAAATTTAAGTTATGAATAGATTTATTTATAATAAATACTTTCTATTAAGTTTGTGATTTTATTTAACTATGTTAATCTGTATGTTAATACCCTAAGTTTTAATTTGTATGTTGATGTCTTGGATTCACCAGACAACATGTTATTATAATCTACCTCTATGATTTCAATGCTTCCATTCATATTTTCTCCCTATACATCCTTTTCCACAATTTTTCTTTTCAGATTTGCCCATTCTTTTCAAAGTATATTTATTTAATTTTACTTCTCCTAATAATAACCTAACCATTCTTCTTCATTTTTCTTTAGTATTTTATTGTGTTGTTCCCAATAGATGCATTGGAACTCTATCATCTTGATTAGGCTATTCATTGTATTATCTCCTTCATCATTTACTCCTATCTTAGCCCCTTCCATTTATATTTCGGAGTGGGTTACCTTGTCCTCTTTCCTCACTTCACCCTCCTCTTTTTTTCTCTAGTTTTTCCAATCTCTAAGTAGTGCAATGTCTCTAATTTCTACTTCCCATATATTTGAGTAACTTGGGTTCTCATGGATGCTCTCTTTGTTCAATAATACCATGTAAACACTCACATAGGATGAATCACTACATGAGTAGCCAACTAGGGCATAAAATGTATCTACTAGCATTTACCTCATGCCAAATTCCACCTTATAGTCAACCACTCCACCATCCCAAACATTCTTATTGCTTTTATCCTCCTCATTTTCCATGTCCATGGTGCTCATATATTTTCCTTGATTCTCTTCATTGTATACACCCATTCTTTTATCCTTCACATTGTCTTCCTTTCAACTCTAGGCTTTTGCACTACTAATGCCTATATTTGCACCTTCTACACTATCCTCCTTTTTTCTTTGGGCTTCTCCACTATAGGCATATTTTTCATGTATTTTGCATTATTTTTATTTTTCTTTAATATTCTACATTATGGATACATGTATCCATGTATTCCATGTTGCACCCTTCTCCATTATGGGCTCCACATTTGAAGAGAAAAAGTCCCCAATAAAATAAATCTATAAAAGTAGTAAATACATAATCAAATAAAAGAGGAGGAAGAAGATAATAGACACACACACAACACAATATTTCATCTAGGAAACTCTTACACAAGAAAATCCAACACAATAATATATCCTTATTGTATAAACTTAACCATATATATTAGAATAATATTCATCTTTCCTCCCTTAAAAACCTGATGCATGTGCAATTAAATAACAACACAAGAACATATTTTAAAATACCATGGGTAAAAAATCATGGGTTCAAATATTTAACCCTAAACAACCAATATGTGTTTGAAAATAGCTTAAAAAACTCTTAAACTTCTAGATTCATTGTGAGAATACATGGATATTGTCCAATACCTTTTAGAGTTAACCCCGCCAGAATAACATGGAAAATATTCAACATATTTTCAACATTCTCCCATTTGTTGAATACTTTTGATAGGGGATGAAAACTACCATTATAAACTATAAATGGAAACCATACCAATAGATATTCTACACCATGAACATTTCTAAGCAATTACAACCATTATTAATGAATCAACAACATTATTCTTTGTATCAACTTTCTCGAGCATCACCCGATTCCCTTCAACCATTTCTATCACAAAATGGTACTTAATATCAATATGTTTTGATCTATCATGAAAACTAGAATTATTGATCAAAATATTACACTCTGATTGTCACTATCAATTCTCATAGACTTCTTCTTAAGACCAAATGTTGAACACAACCTTTATCACCACACTACTTCTTTACATGCACGAGTTTTTACAATGTACTCTACCTCTATTATGGACAAAGCAACCACCAATTTATTTTTACTCATCCAGCTTACCACCCCTCCAAATAGTATAAATACATAAAGCACTTGTGGATATTCTCTTGTCAAAATCTCTAGCCCAGTCAACATCCACAAAAACTTGTAGATTAAAAATATTACCATCTCCATATTTTCCTTGGTAATATATAGCATAGTTTGAATTTCCACACAAGTATCTGAAGATCCTCACCACAATAGTCCAATGTTCCTTTCTTATATTGTACATATATCTGCTAACTACTCCCACTACATGTGCAACATCACGTCTAGTATAGACCATTGCATACATCAGACTATCGGTAATGCTAGCATAATGAACATGATATATTTCTTTAAGTTTCTTATCTATTTTAGGACATTTTTCAATAGATAAATTTTGACCAATAGGATATGGAGTACATATTGGTTTACAATCATGCATCCTAAACCTCTATAGTATCAAATCAACATATTTCATTTGATTTAACCACAACTTTCTATTTGCATGATCCCTTATTATTTCCATACCTAAAATAAATTTTGCAGCACAAAAATCCTTCATGTCAAATTCAGAATATAATTGAGATTTTAGTAACTTTATCATCTCCTTATCGTTACCAATAAACAACATGTCATCCACATACAAAACAATGATAACAAAATTTTCACCTTCTTGTTTAAAATATACACATGGATCTGCTTTGCTTTTTACAAACCCAAGTGTCAAAACAAACCTATCAAATTTTTGGTTCCACATTCTTGGAGATTGCTTCAAGTTGTAAAGATAATTTTTCAACTTGCATACCAAGTTCTCCCTACCTTTTAACCTAAATCATTCTAGTTATGATATATGTCTTCATAAAATTCACCATGTATAAATATTGTCTTTACATCCATTTTTTCTATTTCAAGATCAAAAGCAACAAAAATAGTTGACAAAAATCTAATTGAAGATAGTTTTACCGTAGGATAAAAATATCACCAAAGTCAGTTCCCTAAACTTGAGAAAACCCTTTTGCTACCAGATGAACCTTGTACTTATTCAAATTTCCTTCTACATTGTACTTATTGAATACACTTACAACCAATTTATTTTCTTCTAGGTATAATTTCACCAAGTCCATTATCTTATTTTTATCCAGGGACTCCATTCCTTCCTCCATATCCCTTTTCGAAGACTTATTCTCACTTGAGTGAAGTGCCTACTTTACAGTCTTGGGTTATTCATTAGTAATTGATATATTAAATGCAAAATAAATATTTGAAGGGCTATACCTTTCTAGGAGTCTTCTCACTCGATATGATCTCCTCAAACTTGGAGTTCCATGTTTTGCATCTTCAACTTCCTCCTCACCTTCTTCCTCTTAATTTTCCTCTTCAGACTCTCTATAGTTCATATTCTTTTGTAGCACCAGGTTCTACCATAGGTTCTTCCTCCTGTTCCAATTTTACTTGAACTATTTTAGGTTCTTTGCTTGGTTGCATTTCTTGTTTCAAAACCACTTTTTTTGTTTAAAGATCACATTATGACTGTAAATAATATTTTTTTGGTTTCACAATGTATATCCTTTAGCACCAATAATATAACCCACAAATATTCATTTTTTTATATTTATAATCTAGCTTAGTCATTTTCTCTTTTGGGACATACGTATAAGCATCGCAACCAAAAACCCTTATATGACTAAGAGAGGGTTTCTTACCAATCCACACTTCCTATGGAGTATTTTCCACCAAAGCTGAGGTAGGAGATCTATTTATGAGGTAACAAGCAATTAACACAACTTCTACCCAAAATTTTATTTCTTACCATGCACCACTTAGCATATTTCTAGCCTTATCCATCAATGTTATGTTCATCTATTTTACAACTCCATTATGTTGTGTAGTATACAAAGTTATTTTTTTTGTATTTCTATTCCATAGTCCTTGCATAACTGATCAAATTAATTAGAGAAATACTCACTACCATTGTCACTTCTAAAAAAAATTATCTTTTTCTCTATCTAATTTTCTACAAGAGCCTTCAACTCTTTAAATTTATTAAAAACATCAGATTTATTCCATTAAAAATATACCCAATTCTTTCTTGAAAAGTCATCTATAAATATAAAAAAATAGATAGATTTACCTAATGATGGTACTTTTGTAGGCCCAAGCACAACACTATGAAATAGATGCAAAATTCCTTCAAATCATGTAGCACTACTAGGAAACTTGACTTGGGTTTGCTTTCCAAAAATACAATGCTCACAAAAATCAAAATTTAATGGGTAATCAAAAATTCCTTCATCCATATATTTCATTTTTAATTTTCAAATGCCTTTCTCACTAGTATACCCCATGCATTGATACCACAACATTGTATTTGCTATAGGAATACTCAAAGCTGCTTCTACCATATTATTCTCCTCTACAATTGAAGATTTATTGCAATCAATACTTACAATGCTAGCCTCAAGTCTGAACGGAGTTCTTGTATGAACTCCCCTTGCTAACACCAAGACTCCACAAACCCCCTTAAACCTATCTTTATTTAATACCATAGTCACACCCAAATCATTCTTCTTACTCATGGATATCATATTCCTTGCCAAATCCATAATATGCAACACACCAAGAAGGGTTTTAATTCTTCCATATTTTAACCTCAAATTTTCTCTTCCTCGACCTATTATTTTATATGTCAAATTATCTCCCAATAAGACTTCACCTTCATTTATTTTTTCATATTCATATAACTCCTCCCTATGAGGAGTCATATGAAAGGAAGCACCTAAGTCAATCATCCATGAGTCATGGCATTCACTTGAGCATGTTGTAGTTAATAATAAGTCCCATAAATCTTCATTTGTGGTCTTAATTTCTATAGAAGTTCCTTCATCAGATGATTGATTATTATCAACCTTTTTAGATCTACAATATTTTTTATAATGCTATGTTTTACCACACTTCCAACATTTCCTCTTTTTTGGAGCAATATATTTACCCCTAGATATCACTTTCCTTTCTCCTAATTTATTTTTGCTTCTTTCTTGAGAATGACCTCTCACAACCAAGGCATCCTTTTGATGATAATATTTAGAAGAGTTTCATCTCATTTCCTCATATAGCAATATTTCAACTATATCCTCTACTTTCAATGTAGAAGTAGTATTGGTGATAGCCATAACTAGGTTATCCCATGAATCAAGTAATGAACAAAGTAAAGTAATACACTTTTTCTCTTCATCTATTTTTAATTCAACAGAGTTTAATTGACTTACCACAGTGTTAAAAGTATTCATATGTTAAACTATAGAGTCACCATTATTCATCCGAAGTGAATACATCTTCTTCTAGAGAAAGCATTTATTTACTAGTGACTTTATTTGATACAAAGTTCCTAGCTTATCCCATAATGACTTTGTCATGGTCTTTATCGATACATTCAATAATACCAATAAGCACAATCTGATAGAAATATTTGCCTTCCTATCGATCTTTAGCCAATCCTAAAAAACTCATTGATGTTGATTTTATTCCTGAAATCATAATCCACTGATCTCTATTACCCAATAGATTCTCCATCTTGAGTTTCCATAACTTAAAATTTTTCTATTAAATTTTTCAATCTCTACTTGTGTGCTTCCCATCATTTTCCTTCGCCTAGATTCTTTCACATATGAATCCCACTCAAGAATTAATTTATCATAGGATTGAAACCCTTACTCCTCAAAAAACCCTAAAAAACCTAGCTCTTATACCAAATGAAAAGTAAAAGGTCTTGATAAACTAAATATAGAAAAATAGTAAATACAAAATCAAAGAAAAAAAGAAGATAACAAATACACACATAACATAGTATTTCACTTGGGAAACCCTTACAAGAAAAAACCTAACACAATAATATCTCCTTATTATATAAACTTAATTGTCTCCAATAAAATAATGTTCATCACCTTCTCCCTTATAACTTTGATGTAAGTGCAATTAAATAACACCAATATAAGAACATATTTTACAATACCATGGGAGAAAAACCATGGGTTCAAATATTTAACCCTAAACAACCCATATGGGTTTAAAAATAGCTTAAGAAACCCTAAAACTTCTATAACCCTGATAAGGATACATGGAGAGTGTCCAATACCTTTAACAGTTAACCCCAACATAATAAGATAGAAAATATTCAAAATATTTTCAATAACATTATAGATGTCATATCTTGCATCTTCTATGCCAGTCTCTCTCTCTTGCTTCAAACCTCTACACCACTTGGATCTATTCCTCTCCATTTTGTGTCCTATTGCTATAATTCCTTATGATTTAATAGTGTTATTTCTATGATGCTAGCATCCATGCCTTTCATTTTTCCTTTTCTTGTATAGGTGGATCTTCCCACCCCATGTCTCCAATACCTCAATAGAGTTTTTAATTGTTTCCTACCATCCTAATTCTATCTCTATATTCCTAGCTCTTGTATATGGACTAGTTTCCCCTACCTCTTACAATGGTTTGTGCATGCTTTTCTATCCACCCTAACCCATGCCACTCATATAATATACTGCTTTCCCTTGCAATTCTTATTTTTCTCCTTGTGGTACCATCAATTATTATTGTAGCTCTACAATTTGCCTCTCCAAATCCTCTACTCATAGTAAGGTAGCTTTTAACTCTACCCTCACCCATTGTAGGGCCTCCATTTTCCACTCCTTATATAACCCTTCATCACCCTCTTATGACCCTATGACCATTATCTACTTTATCTACAATCGATCTTCTAGTGTCCTTGGATTTCTTTGCACACTCACCTTTTTTTGTAGGGGATGCTTGCCATATTATATTTTCCAAGGTGTACTACAAATTTATGCTTGGAACACACTTATGGGTGGATCCCTCTATCCTATGGAATCCTCGACTAGTAGGGCCATCAACCCATGGTGCACTAGGACACTTTTATCGTACTTTGATAAAACTAATTTCTAACATGCTCCAAGTGAGGTAATATTGTAAGTTAACTCTAAACTCTTCTCCTTCCTCCCCATTTTGTGTGAATAAAAAATTAGAGATGATGCACTACCAACACTGAGCATCATTCACTATTTGTTAGGTTATTCAAGCAAAATAATTCTAAGGCATCATATAGTGTAGGAAGTGACGATCTTATTACTTCCCCCTAACTACTATGATTTTGTATCCTCCATCTCCAATCAACATTTCTAACCCTAGAGCTACATTAAGCAATTATTTAAAATGTTCTTCCTTGGATTCAGGTAACTCGATAGCTTTAGCTATCACTTATTAGGAAACCATTACCTTTATTCTCCAGACCTTTGTCTACCCATTTTATATATTGCCTATGAATTATGTAGCAATATCCTTAACATACCCTTTTAATCTCCAAAAATATTCCATCCATCCTTCTTACTCAAATATTTCCAACACTTTAGGGTGTCTCTCTAGCTTTGTTGTGCTCTTTGGCTCTTGATAGTATGACTTATCAGTCATTGCATCTAATGTAATGTGGCCACCTCATATATTATTATTTTCACTTGCCACTCCTACAAACTATACACTACATGATCTCTTTTCCTTCATCATTGCTTCTCTTCTATTTTCTTGCACTTTCTTCTCCTTTTTACACTCCCTTTAAGTTCAATGATCCTAAGCCTTTATTTTTTGTTTCTCAAACTCTATGTCATTCGTTTTCACTTTCTTCTTTCATTTCAACTAAATATCTATCACTTATCCCTTGTTGATCTCCTTATAACATGATCTCACTCTCACATATTCCTTAGGATTCTCACCCAATTTATCATGTGTATTCATATCCATTGTCATATACTTTTTTATTTAGTTTCCTAGGTGCATTAATGTTCCTTACCCACTCTCCTATTCTTCTTCATTTTTATTAACCCATATTTTTCTTATGCTTTCTTTTATTTTGCACCCATCTTAACTCACATCTCGTTTTAATTCGTTATTACACTCACCTTTTCATATTCCATACTCACCTTAACTTCTCTATTACGTTAGATCACATGTCATGTTTGCTTTTTTCATTTTTTGCATTTGTCTCCTCGTATTTCATGTTTGCCTTAATTCCTATCGCATATCTACCTTTACTTGTTTGTATGTTCTTTTCTCCTACCCACTTCTTTCCTTAATTATTATATTTCTCACCTCCATAGTATACTCATTTTTCCCTATGGATCTCATTTCACATCCATAAAATCTTTTGCATCCACTTGGATTATTCCATATTTTATGCATCCTTTTCTCATCAGTTTTCATCCACTTATGATTTTAATGATTATTTTATGCATTCTAATTATTATTAGCATTTTAGTTCATTATACATGAACCATTCTAATATCTTATCCATACCATGCCATGCATATTTACACACACACACACACACATACACATATATGTATTTATTCATGCTTTTCTATAGCTAAATAAAAACATTATATTTTAAACTTTGAACTTTTCTCATTATATTATAAATTCCACTATCTTTTACATCATCATGGATTCCAGTTCTCCATATTCCATTGACTAAAATCATCCACATCCACATAACCTACTTCATTTCTACTTAGGTACCTATCTACCCTATAATATTCCTCAAATTATTATTCTATTTCATTTGGGATCTTGATAAATGGTCTTTAATAGTCAAGTATCCTATACCATAGTATCAAAAATTAGAACTATAGTTTGATCCAAGTTGGTCTTGTCTTCTCTAATCAATGTACTAGCACTATCACCCATAGTACTACCACTACCTAATTCATTGTAGAAATTGAATCTCGTCTTAGAAGTACTACCACTACTTGATAACTAGTAATTATTCTTCTTTTGTAGTATGTAAGTTCTCTAGTTTTTGAAGTAGGTTCACCAACTTCTCAAATATTTGTGTTTGCCCAATGATATTTAGTGTAGTCATAAAAATATTATACTTTTATGGGAATGATATCCAAATAATAGTAACTAACATTTAATTAGATACCTGAGTTCCTAGATCCTATAACAATGCTTGAAACTTTACAAGTCTCCTTATGAATGATTTCAACTCTTCTCCACTCTTCATCTTTAGATAATGGAGGTGGCTTTGGAGGAATATAATCTAATTTTAATCAAATACTGTCGTCAATTTATCCCATGCATATTTAGATGTGGTTGTATCTCTAATGTATGCTTAGACCTCATTTGCTACTTTGAACATGATGATTAGTCTTGCCCTTCTGTATCCCTTGTAAAAACTTGTTTGCTCATCTCCTTCGGTAGTAGGATAGTCATTGCTTCCATATGCTACTTATAAAACTTCCTCAAACTCAAGCTATACCATTAGTTTAGTCTTCTATGAAGCATAATTGTTTTTTTCTCAACAACTAGGAATCTGGTAACAAGAATTTTAGTGCTCCACTAACCATGGTAAACTTTCAAAAAATATAAATATTCTTATTTTATTAATTTTACCTTGAAAAACTCTTTTCAATGAGTATATATAACTATACTTAAATTTTAAATGATGCTTAAAAAATGCAAGAAAGAATTGTGTTTTTCCAAGGAAGGTAGAGGGAATACCTCTTCCTCTACAAATTATTCCTTGGAATATTCCCTTCTGTAATTTTTTCTTTGAATTTGCTTAAAATTTTTCCATGTGTGCAATTGTCTTTTATCCATGTACTACTATCTTATTTGTTTTTATTTTAACCTTTAAATGGTAAGAAATATTTATAAGGTGCCTTATAAATTTTGAACTTATTTTTGAGGTTACACAAAATCTTGAAGTTCTATTCTAGAATTTGGCTTTGTCTATAGTCTAAGATGTCTCTAGTGCTTCAATGATCTCTCTCAAATAGAGAGAGTTTATTTCAAACTTTAAACTTGTTCCAATTTCCACTAACACACTAAGTCAAGTGGATTAATGTCTCCTAGTTCAATTTTTAATCAAAAATGCTTTTGGGAAATTTTTGAGCAAGTTGGATATTTATTACTCCAACCTTTCTTTGTCTTATGAGGAAGTTACCCTCTACTTTCTTATAAAATTTGCTTTAGTTGCAACTTGCTAGTTTTGTAAATCATCCTTCCTTGGTTTCCCATTTCCAATATCATTTTGGGCATGTTATGGGTACTTTGTTCAAAATTTCTCTCTTGAGCAATATTACATGTGCTTTCTTGGCTTCCTTGAGCAAATTGTAGGTGATTTTATAAGTTTTTTTAGATGGATGCCTTGTGCAATGTCATAGGGTGTACAAACGACTTCTTCAAAACCCTTTCTTTTTTAATTAATCTTCTCCTTCCTTCTTGTTCTTTATATAGTGAGTGCCATTTAGTTTTTTTGTTTAAACACAAGGTTTCTTCCATGCACTTGTTCTTCAAGGATTGTTCGTAATATTAACACCTTTGTTTTCTTCTTCTTTAGGAAATTGTTTTTTTCTTGTCATTTTGTTCAGAATAAGTTTAGCTTTCTAAACATAGCACTTTGATCAATATTTTCTCTTTCATGCAAGAATTGTTGCTTTTAGTTTTGGCCACTTTGTCTTTGTCTTTTTCAAACATGCATTGCATGATTTTTTGCACTTTATTGTGTCTCTATGAGATATGCTTTTGTGCCTAGTCCTTTTCAATTTTCCTTTCTTGTAGTTACAATGTCTACCATCAATTTCTTTGACTAAATGTTAGGATTAAGCCATGTACAATTATTTTTAAAATAAAGATAATAATTGTCACCTTTAATGATGAAATGTATTTTTCTTTTTAATTGTCACCTTTAATGGTGAATGTATTTTTCTTTTTAAAGAGTTTTTAATGGTCTATTTGTAGGTTTCTTATCTTTTGCAAAGGTTTTAAAACTCTTTCTGGATTTTTAAAGTTATTTGAAAAAGCATTCAAAATTTTTTATAAAAGTTTAATCTTACAATAGATAGATAAAGATTTTTTATATTGTAATGTATTTTTTATTTTTATTATATAATTTTATATATTTTATAAGATTTAAAATTATAATATAATTAAATATTTATTAAAAAGACATCAAAAGATTTATTTTATTTTATATAATTTCAAATAAATTTGATTGATGTATGTAACATTATAAAAATTTATAATTTGAAGAAAAATAATGTTTGTGGAATTTAAATTCATAGTAACATAAATTTGCAATTTGATATGTATTTAAGGCCAAAGGAGTACAACTATACTGCATAGCTTATTAGGCTGGGTATTTGACAAGACTAGAGGAAGAGGAGGAGGGACCAGGAGACGGGAGAACCTATGCTTCCACGTTGCATAGATTCGGTCGTTATCAACCAAAGAATCATGTTGACTATGAATAATACCATCTATCTTTTGGAATTTGATTTTATAGATAGTGTTAATAATATGGTTGGAACACTATATCTTCTGTAATTTTTTTCCCCGTTCTTCCTGGAGAAAAATAATGGTGATTGTAATCAAAATGCTGGCCATTCTGTAAAGAGGCTCAATTAAAAGAAGTAAAACTTTTGGAACGTACAGTTCCACATATCTATCCTACAATATTTGTGTATCGTGTTCTTTATCTAGTTTACGAGCATATTAAAGGATTTGCCATTTTCACAGTCAATATCCAACAATAGAATTTCAAACAAACACTATAAAAAAAATATTTGGCAGAGTTGTTGT
Organism: Wollemia nobilis; assembly: GCA_028583015.1. Lineage (NCBI taxonomy): Eukaryota > Viridiplantae > Streptophyta > Pinopsida > Araucariales > Araucariaceae > Wollemia > Wollemia nobilis. The sequence goes on from JAQPPZ010017092.1 coordinate 8,825,959, forward strand.
ACCTGGGCAACAAGTAGAGAAATTTCCAATTTATTTCTGGATCCATGACATTATAAACCTTTTTATTTTTATATGGAATATAAATTCCCAATATATTAACGATTTACAACCATGCAGAACCTGCCTATAATTTATTTTTATATGGAATATAAAAGAGATGTATCCAACTCAACATCCAATTGCTCTACTACTCTAACTAAGTAATCCAATTGCTGAGGATCTAAATAGTTCTGGATCAGCGATAATATAAACAAGCCTATCAAGAGTGGAAGGACCGCCGTGATTGCCGTCTGCTCGTAATCCGTAATTTTACAATCTGAAATTTTTACGAAGGTGCCCTCCCTAGGGAAGTGGCTGTTCGGATTAACAGAACTTCAATCCGAAGTTTTATCCTAAAACGCTTAGCACCTTTCTCTACGAATGGAAGTTGTTCTATGCGAAAGAAAGCTTTGATAGGAGGTTTTCCTTCTCCACACTTTCCTGAGTAATCTACTCCACCCTTCTTGTTCCTTTCTCCCGCTTTGCTTCAGCAAGTCTTCTGCTGAAGCAAAGAGGGAGAAATCAGCATCTTCACGCCCAACATGACATGATATGATTGAATTTTCTGAAATGTGTGCAGGATTCTGTTAAACAATTTATTTTGAAAGAATATCCAATGATGGACATCCTCCCAACAATCGAACATTCTCATCATCCGTGAGAAATATGAGATGGGACCAGCCGTCGATCTATTTTGTCTGGTGTACTTAGAGGATTCAGAGCAGATTACTATCTTTGCAAAGGGTTGATTTCACTCGAAATTTAAATCTAAATCTCTTCTTACTAAATATCCAACCACATGTAGGGCATGGGTATACACATTTATGTGGTCACAAAATTCTAACCTGTTTAAAGACCTGGTTCACAATAATAACTTTATCGAATATGCATGTGTTTTATAATTCAGCGGACATAAAAGATTCAGCTGGACCAAAGAATTTATCAAATATGCAGTTAAACTTTGGTGGACATGAATATTTTTTTAACTTTTCAGATTTATATTGATGCATACAAATCTGTGTCATTTTTTCAAGCAGTTTTAGCCTGTTAACCTTTATTTAGGGCAGTTAGACACCCATTCTAAACATGAGAGCTCTAACATATTGTCTATTGCAAGCATGGTGGCTCTTGCTTTAAGAATAACTACTAAAACAATATCTTTAAAAGCATTTTACCGGGGAAAAAGAAAACAAAATTATTGTAAGATCGTGATGAAATGGAGATTTACACAGTTTCAAGAACCCACGTTCTCATTACGCTCTTGGAAATACAATCACCACGTCTGCTTATCCCAGTTACAATTGTTATTGCTTCTACTACGGTAGAAATAGTATAAGAGCTATAGACAATAAGACCACCTCTCTGAACCAAAGAAATGAGATCGGAGTAAATGGAATCCAACTTATTAGTTGTAAATGAAAATATCCGATAATAAAATTATTCCATGTTTTACCTGGTGCTCTACACCCGCGTGTAGTAACAATACACCCTCTGCCGATTTTCTTCCCACCACAATCTCGCTTGGGTATCGTTGAAAATCTGACGGCTGCATCCATTCCATCTCAGAACACTTCAAAACCTCCTTTTCATCGCTACTCAAAATAAATAAATAAATAATAAAACTGTATAATAACCATACCTGAATTTAACGCGTTTGACATGGTGTGATCCGTTGGCCAAACGTCGGATGGTAATATGCACGCCTTCTTCGTATTCTTCGTCGTAACTCTCTTCTTCTTCTTCATCTTTTTCTACGCCTGTGACTTCGTTATGGGAGGCCATCATCCACCTTGAAATATGAAGAGTGTTTGAAGGAGGAGCAAAACAATAGAGCAAAACTAGAAAATGTTTAGCAGCAAACTTCTATTCGATTCCTTCCTTTGTAAATGTCCTAGAAATGACGAGCCTTTCCCCACCAAAGAAATGCGTCCTTTTTTTATAATTGTGCTACTGATCCGACAATAACAAAATCTTACCGTGGTTGGGATGGATTCGTTCGGACAAGTATTCTGTCTACATATTAATATCCGACAAAACATTTTATCAAAATTCAAACGTAATCAAAGATTATAAACAGCAAAGAATATATTGTTTTATCCTATCTAAAGTCATTGATTTTATCCTATATAAAGTCATTGAGCGTTTCAAATTTAAGCAAGTTTTAAAGAGCATTTAAAACAAATTTAAGCAAAGTCATTGAGCATTTCAAATTTAAGCAAGTTTTAAAGAGCATTTAAAACAAATTTAAACATAACATACCACCAGATTGAGGTGATTTCAAAAGTATTTGTACTCTTCTTATTTCATTTGTACATCACTTGCAAAAAAAAAAAGTTAGTTCGCTGAATTTAAAATCTTTCCTAAATCATATCTTCCTTAGTTTGTGGTTTTATATCTAATTAGAGCCTATACGGTATTTTACTTTGAGAGACTGAAAGTTAAGCTTACACGTACCAAAGATATTTTGGTGTGACCTCAACTAATGAATGATAATATCTATTCTCTACATAGTAGTTGTCTTTTGGAATTTTGATTTTGGAATTTTGATTTTATGGGTTGTGTTTAATTTATACGGTATGACTGAATGACAGACTTCACGTGTCATGCCATCAGTAATAATTTTAGTAGGATGTGGGGAGAGCCATAGTAATAAAAACAACCTCTTAGATTATAAATGACATTAATTGGTTGAATATTTCATCTTTTTAATCATAGGATTTAATGATTGATTTTTAAAGTTATACAAGTAACAATTATACGTAAAGAAAAGAAATTTTAAATCATGTAATTGTGTTTGAGATGGAGTTCAAATATGAAGACGTTCACTATAAAGTCCGTCTAAATAAAAATTTTACATGCGATCTGCCTCAACACCAAGCATTTAAGGACATCATTTAAAACATCAAAATCATTTAAGGATTTTTTAATAATTTTTTAAGATTATTTTATTTATTTTATTGTATTTTAAATAAATTAAATTATCTAAGATTAGATAACTTATATTTCAATCTAATATTTTATATTTTATTATTAATTTTTATTTAAATTTTTTATTTAAAGTAAACTTGCACTAATTTTCACTTTAAATATGGTATATAGTATCTTTTAAGATCAATCATTTAGTAAAAAAATTCATTAAACCTAATGCAAAGTATTCATTATAAATAGATTTATAATAAATTTATTTATAACTTAAAGTTGTTCTTATCTTATATACTAAGAACATATCTACTAACAATCCATTTTTTATTGAACAAATTTTCAATAGTTAAGAAAAGCAAAATAACTTTCAAAACAATGTCTCTAAAATATACATAATTAAAAAAACATTTAAAACTAAAAAAATACCATGAAAATATATATATATATATATATATATATATATATATATATATATATATATATATATATAGTAATATTAAAAGATGAGGGTTTTGACCAGGAATCTCCCAACCTGTTACAACAACTCCACCAGGGAGACACACACCCACCCCCAACTTTCAAAATATAACTATTCAAAACCATGAAAATCATAATAATAGTAAATATAATGAAAAAGTCAACTTAAACAAAGAATCCAAAATCCCACCTTAACTTAAAATTATCATTGAATCTAACAAGACCCTAAATTAACAAGACCCTAAATTAGTGCAATAACTTATACCCATTGAGGATAAAATTACAACATATCAAAATTAAACCAAAGGCCTTAGGATCTAGTAATCAAACATGTCAGCCAACCAATAAACCATTTTTTCTTCCCTGGACTCTAAACATGAGATAAGTCCAGTTTTAAAAGGATGAGAGGTAAATGGCATAAAGATTACGAAAAAATTTACCCAATCATTGCAACCTTAATCTTTTTTATAACATTATAACCCATGATGAAATATCCTTCAATTTTTATAGAATACAATGAGAGTAGGTCCAACTTTAAAAGATGAGAACTAAATGGCATAAAGATTACGAAAAAAAATTACCCAATCATTGCATCCTTAATTTTTTTTATAATATTTTTTCGGTTATTGTAACCTTAATAATATTTTATAATATTATCGTCCATGATGAAATATCACATAAAGTAACCTCCTTCTCAAGCAAATCATAGCTTTCATTTCCCAAGGCACTACGTGAAGACGAGAAGTTATCTCGTAGAAAAAAAAGGCATGTAAAACAATAGTGGTAAGGGCAAGGATGGTGGATGAAGCAATCAGGGGACAAGGAAAACTAACGCATGCAAGGAAGACGCTCGTGTGAGTGGTAGCATGCAAAGCATTGATAACAAATAAAACTATGACAAAGGTGGAGACAAGTCTTGAAGCCATGTGAAGGGTTTTGGAAGGACTTGTTTTAGATGTGGTTAAGTAGGGCATCAGGAATTTTAATGTTCAAAAATGCAAGATGGGGTCACACAAAGAAATGTGTGCAAGTAGCATGCACAAATAGTGGTGAGTCAGGTAGTGAAGCAGAAAGCACATACCTAGAGGACTGGGAAAACTTGATGGTGTGCAAGGTACTCTTAAATGCCATGTGAGAAGAGGAGTTGTGTTTGAGGATGAGCCTCTTTCGCATCAAGTGTAAGTCAAGAGGAAAGTGCTACAAATTGATCATTTATGGAGGCAACACATACAACTTGATCTCCATGAAGATGGTGCAAAAGTTGGGAATGAAGAATGTCATACAGCAAACACCGTACAAGGTCTCTTAGTTGCAGAAGAGACAACAATTGACTATGATGGAGCAAATTCTAGTTGCATTTTGTATAGGAGGATATGTAGATTCAGTTTGGTGCGACGCGATTCCAATGGATGTATGCCATATATTGTTAGGAAGGCCATGGAAATATGATGTTAGCGCTATCCATGATGGACACAAGAACACCTTCACCATAAGGAAGGATGGGAAGAATTTTGAGTTGACTCCAAAAAGAATGGAGAAAGAATGCATGCATATGGATGAAGTGATAATGTTATCAGAAAAGGAGTTTCTCAAGGAGGTGGGATACTTGTAGGACTACTATACACTAGTAGTCACACCCACACAAGTAGAGCAATCAAAGCCAAGCAACTTTGAGGAGCCAGAGATTGGTGCACTACTAGAAGAGTTCATAGATCTAGTTGGCAAAGGAATGCCAAATGTATTACAATTGACACATGCAAATCACATTGTATTGATCTGATTCTAGGTTCTAGTATACCTAACAAGACATCGCACAAGATGAGTCCTAACATGAGTGAAAAGTTGAACAAGTAGGTGGAAGAACTACAAAAATTAGGTTTGATAAGGGAAAGTCTAAGTCCTTACGCAATACCTACGGGGCATGGAGGATGTACACAAACGCCCATCAAATATAAGTTTCTACTATTGTGCATGGATGACCTGATGGATTTACCTCAAGAGTGGATTTCATAAAGATTATGAAAAGGTCTAGTTTTAAAAGGATGAGAGGTAAATGACATAAATATTACGAAAAAGTTTACCCAATCATTACAACCTTAATCTTTTTTATAACATTATCTTCCGTGATAAAATCTCCTCCAAGTTGTATAAAATTTCATTAGATGAATCACATAAAGTAACCTCAAACAAATCATAGCTTTCATTTTCATTTCGCACGGTCCTTTAGAAGCATTATGAAATTTAGAGATGTGTTTTATTTTAATGATGATACTCATGTTAAAAAACATATCTTAAACATAGCAATTCACAGCTTTGAAGAACCCACATTTTCTTTTGGAGATACAATCTTCACATCAAATAATGTCATACGTTCAATGGCATGTCTCATCTCACAGCAGTTACAATTGTTGATGTAATAGAAGCAGCTTAAGAGCTACAAACCATCTTTTATTGATTGCTTCTGATGTAATAGAAGCAGCTTAAGAGCTACAAACCATCTTTTAGAACAATCAGACCACATCCAAAACAAAGGAAAGGGGAACCAAATAAATGGAATCAAAATCATTATTTGTAAATTAAGGTGTCTTGGCATTCTACACATGGCATAGTAATCATGCACCCTCTGCCGATTTTCTTCCTATCACAACCTCGCTTGGGTATCGTTGAATTTCTGACGGCTGCACCCATTCCATCTCAACACATTTTTCAACACTATCTTAAAAACGAAATCAAAACTGTTCAATATTCATACCTAGAATTTAATTCGTTTGGCTTGCTGTGATCCGTCAGCCAAACGTTGGATGGCAATATGGACGACATCTTCGAATTCTTCCTAGTAACATTCTTCTTTTTCTACGCCTGTGACTTTAAAGGAGCAAAACAATAAATCAAACCTAGAAAAAGTAAGCAGAAAAAGTCTTTCTAATTCCTCCCATTGTAAATATCGCAACCCAGGCTTATTTCTCTGCCATAAAAAAAACGCGCCCTTTTATAATTATTCACATTCGATTTTGGCCATAGGAATCCCAAGTTTGAAGAGACAAACTATTTTATTAGCACGTATTATACAACAAATATTTTATCAAAAATATAATTTTTTTTTATAATTATTAGGAATCACAAGTTTGAAGAGAAACTATTTTATTAGCACGTATTATACAACAAATATTTTATCAAAAAAAATATAATTTTTAATTGAAGTAATGTCGTGTGGCATAATTGAAAACTACATTCCCTAAGAATATAGAACAGGGGGCCCCTCCCTATAATTCTAACTAAAGTTACCAGAATCTTATTAAGATGGGGATTTGACAAGACTATAGGAAAAGGAAGGGGGACCAGGAGACGGGGAACCTATGCTTCCACGTTGCAGGGAATGATCATGTTGACTATGAACCACATATCCTCTATCCTTTGGAATTTGATTTTATCGGTAATGTAAAAATTATATGTTTGGACAACTGTTGGTACGTTGAAAAATGTATAGTGCCACGTGGGTATCAAGTCAAGTTCATATCGTGCCACATTGACGTAAGCATGAATTTTGTTGAATTTTTTAGTGTCACCTTTTCAAATGATGTGATTCAGAAGTGTTTAACGGATTTTTTTTTATAGTGTTGGACTAGGCTGTATAACATTTTATATTTTTATGACTGTTATTTTATTTATTAGATTATTAAACATAAAATTTATATATTTATACATATAAAAATTATATTTGTTATACTAATCATGTTTATATATTATCTTAGGTTTTATGTACATATGTTTAGGTGAAAGTTATTTAAAGTTAAGTATTTTTCCGACTTAAATAAATAGTAAAAGATATTTGGTTTTAAAATTCAAATAGAATAATTTTTTGCAAAAATATTAGTTGAATCTAATTGTATATAAATTTGAGCTTTTGAGTGTTAAACATTGTGTTTCTTGCTTTGACATTTTTTTTTTTCTGTCACTTTTTATGTTATTTTTGAGTTTAATCATAATTCATTGATCACAAATTTCTTAGAATTTGTGATATCAAGTATGTATCATTTAGATTTTTATATTTTATGGCATCTATTGGCATTGCTTTTTACATGTTCATGACCCATTTGTATTTGTTTAGAGTTATGACAAATTTTAAACAATTTTAAAATAAAAGATTACATTTATGCAAAAACCTATATAAAGTTGACAGCATTTCGACAAAAGTTAATATCAATGTTTGTAACCCAAAATGGTTAGGCAACCATATTTAAGTATATTATAAAAAAATTAATTTTTATTTTGATATTCATGTAGGAACTAAGGCAGGTCCACATGAAAGTTGTCAAGAGATAGTGTGTTATATCAAAGGGACCTTCAACTTTGATATCACACTTTTTAATGGATTCCTTGGACACGAGGGGATATACTAATTAATATTAAGTTGCTATCCAAATGGCCATAAATCTATATTAGATATATGTTCAACCTTAATAACAAATCCATTCTATGCTCTTTAAAGAAATAAAACATTGTGGATCTTTAAACTTTTTTTTTGTGTGTATACTAGAGAAATCAGTAACTCATTACATTTTTCATTGCCTCTTTCTACGTTTGAATCCTACTCATGTTTAACCTCTATTTGAGTCAAGTAAATTTTTTAATGTAGCCAACTATGCTGACGTGACACGCCCTTCTATTCTACAAGGTTTGAGGGATTCAAACCATGGTCTCTACGCTCCCAAGGAAGTAGATCTTTCAACTATAGAATTTGAGAACATGGTGAAAATTTCTTCATGATAATGACCTACCGATAAATAATGTAAGTAATCTAGTGGCCCACAATAATAACTAAAATGTGCAAAATTCATTATCATTATATTTCTCAATTAATTTCTATAAATATTGTATCCATGGATTTTTCTAACATTATCAATTATAATGTTGATATCTTTACTAAGCACTATCAAAAGCCATGTTTTTAAGTAAGATCAATGATCATACTAAATGAAGTTAACATTATGAGAAATATTATCTCATTTATGAACTATAATTTTTAGGATTTCTACCTTATGGATCACTTGTTCATCCATGTGGTTGATCATGATTTTTCTGATAGAATAACATAGACCAAATAATCAATATGCCAACATTAAGATTGATAAATTAATCAACCCTACTTATAGATTACAAAATAGAGTTGCTAACGGAGTTAGCATAGAATGTGCTAACAACTAACAACTAACGTAGGTAGAGAAGTATGAACTAACCAAACCACTAACCTAGGATATTTAGTGATTACCCTAGGATAGAAAAATAAATATCTAGATGGTAAAGGTAAATGGTAAAAGATGAATGTAAATATTCTTTTACCTAGTGGAGTAAATGGTAAGTATCCCAAGTAATGGAATATTACTCTAACATTCCCCCTTATTACATTATTTGGGTAATACATACATATCCCTCTATACAACAATATTTAGGTAAAGTATATAGCTGTCCCAATATAGTGAAGAAGATGTTGATCTGCTGGTTCTTTGCTTTTTCATAGTGCTCTGGCTGCTTCTAAGAAAAAAGTGGGTCATTCCTCACTTTGTCTTCACGCCAACGAATGTCCTTATGGTAATCACATCATCCAACCAATTTGCATGGGTAACCAACTGCTGCAATCACTAGGTGTAGTAGAATAGATCACTTCATACAAGGTTCATTCATTTACAATATGAATTTGCAAAAGATAAGGTAGCTAAGGTGCCAGTCACTACCAAAAATGCACCCTTATAAGTTCCCCCCTTCTCATTGCAAAACATAGTGTAATTGATTTCTAAAGGAAGTGTGACTAAGGTGTCGGTCAAAGCCGAAATTGCACCCTTATAAGTCATCTTCCCTATTTACAAAAATCAGTGAAGAAAAGAAATGGATATCCCCCCTCGATTGCAAAAAGTGTGCAACTCAAGAGTGTTGTGAAGGATTTTACAAATATTGTCTCCTAGGCAATTTTTGCATCATAAAAAGTCGTTCCTTTTGTTACAAGTACTTCAAACACCTAGAATTTGCTATTTATGAAGCCTAAAAGAGGTACAAGCACCCCTTATTTGCAAGGTCTTCAAACAAAATACTTATGCTATTTATGAAGCCAAAAAGAGGAGAGAGAGAATATGGTGCTTTTGCCCAAGGGACACATGTGTTTTCCCTCTACAAAAATGTTTTAGCAATTTAGCATTCCTTGTGCTATCTTTGAACCAGAAACAGAATCAGAATGAGACACTTCACTAGAAATATGGCTTTTGTGATGTGCCTTTGCCATTTTAGTTTTTCTTGTTTTGAAACCAACACTGAATGGTGTCTTGGTTTTCATTTTACAAGTTTTGCAAAACTATGTTTTTCTAGGCAATTTGATCAAAAAAGTTCACCAATTTGTCCTTTCTTATTGCAAGTACTTCAAGCATGATTGCTATTATGAAGTCTAAAAGAAAAGGTTTAATGTTGATGACTTGGACTTTTTTGATTGCCTTTACAAGTTTTATTTCCCTCTTATCAAAATCTATGTTTGAAGGAAGAAAGGAATTATCCCCCCTTAGTGCAAAGGATTGCAACTTTTAAGGTTCCTTATTTTCAAAAAACTTGTTCTTTCTTTTGATTACCCTAAAAGAGTGCCAAAATACAATTCACTCAAACAAATATTTAATGGCACCTACCTTAACTCCCTTCAAGAAGGATGAAAAATTTGAGGAAATTAATCCAAACAAGTAAGAGTGAATTAGGGGTATTGTTGATTTAGGAGAGAATATCAAGTAATTTTGGCTTTAAATCTATGCAAGGATTTACACAAATTTGTGAAATTTTGGGGTTTAGTGTGTTCTTGATTCTATGACTTATAATTGCAAAAGAAATAATGCAATAATCAAACAAGAATGCCCACAAAATTCTTATCACCTAGGTGTCGGATGCAACCGAAAATGCACCTAATTTGCCAATGAAGGTGTTGAGTAAAATAAAAAATGCACCTTTTAATTTTTGCAACAAAATGTGTATTTGTGTTGTGCAAAAAAAATGATATTTTTATGTCTCCTACTTTGTTTTCCAATTTTGCAAATGAAGTACATGGTTGTCTTCCCCCTTGAATTTTGCAAAATTAACAATTTGAGTACATCTTTCAAGACAAGTCGACACACGACAAGCATTTGAAAGACCATCCAGAACCAGTCGACACACGACTTGGTTTTCTATAACCCGTAATTATTCAATACTCAAAAATTGGAGGTGCATCAGGATTAAAAGGTTCTCTAATCCTAATGGGACCATAACTTCGATCCAAACCCTTCCAAGGATCAGTGTAAGTATTGAAACGGGGTAAGCTCCTTCTATGCTCTCTAAGCATATGACAAAAAAGAGATCTTGTTGTCTATCGTCTAAGTTTGTTCCTCTTTCGAATAACTCTTAGACGACGTAGAGCTTTTGTGATCCAAGGCTTTTTCTTCATGAGACAAATTTGTTCTCTCAAAACAATTGATTAGAAAATTTTGGAGAATTAAAAATATTAGGAGTCTCAATTTGCAAAAGAAAGTTGTTTAAGGATTGTCTCTTATCTCCCTGTTTGTGATTTAGGAGAAAACAACACAAAAAAAACTTTTGCCTTTTAAATTTCAATGTATAAATTTAATTTAATTTAGCATAATTTAATTAATAAAAAAAAAAATTGATAAAAAATCACTTAGTTTTAAAAAAAAATGATTTTTATAATCAAAAATATTAATTCATTAATTAAAAAACTAAAAAAAATTAAAAAAAATAAAAATAAAAATTACCTTTCTTTTTTTTTGGCTTGTTGCGCCTTGCAAAACAATATGATTTTCCACGTCGAGAGTCGAACTACCGACTCTGCGGCTATTAGCCCAACGACTGGCGCTTTTTCCAGTCGGGCTACGCCACCCGACGGGAAACGAAGGGAAGCTTCTTCCCTTTCTTCCCGTTCCCATACTGAAGCGGGAGAAAAAAAATTGTGTGGGATTAATCCCACATTGCCCCTACAAGTGATACTTCAGTTGTTTAAAAGGGCAAGCTTGCCCTTTAGGTTTCGATTGCCTGCAAGCAATCAGATGTCCCATTGCAGTTTTTTGCTACGGCCAGGTGGCGCATGGCCAGTCTGCCATGCGTCACGTCCAGGTGGCACGTGGCCAGTTCACCACGTGTCGCCTCGTCGTCAGTTTGGGTTGTGCGTGGCCAGTCCACCATGTGTTGCCTCATCCGTCTACCTCGGGTTCCATGCTTGGGGTTGAGTCAAGTTCGGTCTAGTCAGCCTCCATGTGTCGCCTTATCGATCTGCCTCAGGATCTATGCCCAGGGTCGAGTCTGCCAAGTCTATCCAATCAGCCTCCATGATCCATATTGAGATCCGTGTAAGTTCTAGATGCACAGTCAGCATGTCAGATCCACCTTGAGATCCATGCAGGTTCCAGATGCGTAGTCAGTGTGTCAGATCCACCTCAAGATCCATGCCCGATGACGTGGGTCTGCAGGCCCTCTCCTGTGGCCACCTAGTGATGTGGGCCTACGAGCCCTCTCCCGTGGCCACCTGATGATGTGGGCTCTATGGGCCTGCCTAGGGATCCGTGTAGGTCCTGAGGGCCAGTAGGGCCCTCGAAGATCGTGCCAGGTCCAGGTCAGGTGGAACGAGCGGAGCTCATATTAGGCCACCTGGATGCAATGATACCAATGATAGAATAACATAGACCAAATAATCAATATGCCAACATTAAGATTGATAAATTAATCAACCCTACTTATAGATTACAAAATAGAGTTGCTAACGGAGTTAGCATAGAATGTGCTAACAACTAACAACTAACGTAGGTAGAGAAGTATGAACTAACCAAACCACTAACCTAGGATATTTAGTGATTACCCTAGGATAGAAAAATGAATATCTAGATGGTAAAGGTAAATGGTAAAAGATGAATGTAAATATTCTTTTACCTAGTGGAGTAAATGGTAAGTATCCCAAGTAATGGAATATTACTCTAACATTTTCAATTATCATCATATGGTTTCGTAGGATTAATACTCCAACATATTTTGTTGTTTAAATGTATGTGCATGCACCCATTAATGATATTGGAATTTAATTTAATTTCAATCAATACTTGTATCTTATGCATATTTTGTGGTGCCTATCATACCCTATTTTATAAATTTTACACATATAATTTATATATTTTCCTAGATCATGATAAATTTCAACATAGAGGCTACTATAGTAAAGATATTTTATAATTACAATAACTTAAGTGCAACCTCTTAAAATTTTTGGCACATATGATTGTACCTCCTTTAATCAAATTTATAATCTCACATTAAACTTTAAATTTTTTAATTGAAACTGATTTATGACTATAAGATATTGTCACCTATGTTTTGAGTTTCATTGTCTAAACAAGAATGTATTGAATATCCATTTTTAGAGAAATTATGTAAAACATTAAAATAAGGTTGATAGTTAAATGATATAAGAAAACCTTAAAATCAGAGTCTCTTAAACAATTTACATGTTGTTAAATTTTCATATAAGAAGGATGGGTCTCATGTTTTAAAGATAATATTTAGGTATTTGATGAGAAAGAGTCATATGTATACATAGTCTCCTACCAAATAATGCATGTATTGAGCTAAAAATGTATACATATTCCTCAATTTGAAATCATTGACATGCATAAATCATGGATCACTTAGTATAACTTATGCAAAACACCTATGTTTATAGAGTTCTAATGAAATGGTGTATTGTGTTTTCATTTACCAATTCATCCTATAATTTTTAGGATCCCTATTTTTACTAATTACTGATTTAATTTTTTAAGATTAAAAAGTAAACCCTATATGCACTTAATGGCTTTTGTCAATTCTTATGTTGGCCCCTCCAATGGCATAAATACTAAGCTTTATTTCAACCATGATTGAATATCAAGTATGGTCCAAGGTTCAAACTGCAACATTAACAAGTGTGTGAGGGTGTGGGTGTGTGTTTAGCTCCTATTCATAAGCTCAGTTCTCCCCCTTAAGAGATGGGGATTCCCAACCATGAGCATCGATCGTAGGGTTTTCTTACACTAACCAAAGCTTATATATATATATATATAGGTTTTTTTTTGAAAAAATATATTTCTAATATCAAATGGCATTAGATGAATTAATTAAATTCCATGGCTTTTAGGGATAAAACCAAGTTTTAAACCTTGCCTAGCAATACATGCATAATTATCAAGTTGTTGTAATATAACTATGTGGTTAGGATGAAATTATGTGGTTCCCATTTTAAATTCTTCTAACCCATTAAAAATATTATATTCTTGATTGGATTGAAAATATAATCAATAAATATGCTTTATCAATTTTATTTTTTATAGTGTTTGTTTAAAAATCTTCAAAATAATTATACTATATCACTAGAAAGTTAGTGCACTCAATTTATTATCTAGATATATAATTTTTATTTATTGATTAAAAAATATATTCCTTACTAGGGACATCAATAATCCAATATCAATTAACGCCTATCCACACAAGGACAAAGAATTTTACATTTATAGCATACATGTAAAACATGAAGATAAAGAGCAACCCACAACCAATCTACATTACTCAACCTAAATTCAATCTTCTTAGTCTCTTATCTCTATGGCATATTCCATGATTGGAATTCCGTTCCATGTTAATACATATCTATCTATTTATCTATCTATGAACATCATTTAATTGGTCATTTTTCTTTTTCTTGATGAATTTTACAAGTGTTGACATTGTATTAAAATCAACTAGGTGAGATCTAAGGATAAGTACTTAATTTCCTCCATATGTGGAATGATTTAACTATCAATCATATTCATAGAATCTAGAGCTTTGTAATAGATAATCTATTTTATAATGCAGGAACCTACCTATAAACATTTTTTTTTATATGGAATGTAAAATAGATTTACCCAACTAAAAATCCAATTTCTCTATTACTCTAACCAAGTCATCCAACTGCTTAGGATATAAGTATTTGAAAGTGATGCCTCTTACATTGAAATCCTCAACTTTCTAATAAAAAAATTATTATTAAATAGTTTGTCATTAGTAGTGACCACTTATGACCTAATAACAACCAATTCAATCAATTCAATAAAGCGCTTTATATGGTACATAATTTCCAAGAAATATTCTTGATAAATCAAGCTAAAGAAATACTAGACGCAAATAAAAATCATGTAATTCTATAAAAAATTAAAGAAAAATAGAATTATCTCATGTTGACCTCAACTTCCATAAAAAAGAGGATTATCACAACTATTGAGAACATACATGGTAACTCTATTTGCAATCAAGTGAAGTGTGGTCATTGTTTCTATTATTTAGAAGTATTAGACAAGCCTGTGATATGATGAATTCCAGTAAATTTATCTCCACCCTTGTATATTTTATTTAATAAATTATTGATTATGTCCTCATAAAGTATGTTGTATATTGTTGAGTTCTGCTTATATGTAAGAGGGTCTGCAAATCAATTTGATGAAAGATAAATCCTAAGAGATGTCTATGAGCTCTCTTATTAATAAAGAGAGAATGACAATTTTAATCCTTCCAAAGGAGATATAACATTTTAGTGGTAGGAATAAACAAAAAAATCAATAAAATATATTTATCTTAACATCACAAAGTGTACTAATCCATATATCTAAATGAGAAATAGGACTACAAACAAAACTTTCTCAAGTATAAAGGATAAATAACTATATATCTAGTTGACTAGCACTCACATAGATGCTTATTTGACTCTTAAACATTATATATTTGATAAATATATGGATCAAGACCAACCTTTTTAAGGATTTATCTATAGCAAGTCTATTCTTGAAAAACAAGTATCTAAAGCTTGACTTTTTGGGATCAATATATATCATCCACATAACATCACAAATAACAAATGAATTTTTGGTATAAATGTCTACCTATCCAGGAAGGTTTATTGAATTGAAAAGGAAAAACTCATATTAGAAGATCACATAGTCTTATTTAATTTATTTTACAAAAGGAGAACCCCCATCCCATTTAACATCCTTAAAATAAAATCAAAATTTTAATATAAAATTACATCCACTAGAATACATTGCTAGTTTTTTATGTAATAGAGTACATTCTATACTTGAAATTAGGTAGGGCGAATGGAATTATAATGTTATTTTAGTTTTGGATAGTTCACCCCTTAACCAAATAACCAATATTATAATACTCTTCTTATACCACCAATAAGCTAAGTGTCTTTAACCAAGGCTAAAGGTTTGTCTACCAAGAATAAATTCTACCATGTACTCTTCAAGGGTTGACATATTTTTCAAAGAACTAAAAAATATGAGGAGGCTAAACATTTTCTAACATATTTTGAAGCCTTCTAGATAGACATACAATTTATTGATACCCAAGGTTGGGTTCACAAGAACCCAAACCTCTCTATAAAATTAATGTTATCCCTTTTTCTTTTCTTTTTTTGTAAAAAAATCTTCAAATTGACACCTAATAAAAACCTAGCAAGAGGAATTTCAATTAACATACCATATAATCCATTTGTCTACTAGTTAAGTACCTTTCATCTATAGAATTTTAACCTTAGTACCCCATGTGTCTCGACATAGAATAAATTTTCTAACTACCTACACACCTTTTAAATATAAATGTACCCTTTTATCACGGAAAATACTTGAGCATCTTGGATAATGTCTCAATTTGATGTTTTATTGAACACCCACATGAAAAGTTAAAATGAATATGAGAAAATAATCTTTTAACATACTTGAAATATTTTTATAAGATAAATATACATAATGATTTACTTACCAAGCATGGATGAAATTATTTGAAACAACATGTTTCAAATCCTTTTAGATATGATTAAGTGGAATCCCCAAATACATAATTATTTTGAGGTAATTTTTTTTCAACCATGTCTAATGGACTAAAAAAATGGCCCTTGTTCTATGAAAGCAAGAAAGATCTATGTTTTACACTTTTTGACCTAGAGGCAAGTTGATATATATTAATCACTTAAAGTCAAATTATTTTTTAGATTTTAGAAGTTGTTTTAAAATATTATATCTATAAAATTTCTAGAATATTGATACATGAATTGATAAAATGAATTTGTACGAGTATTGCAACAAACTATTTTGATTTTGTATTTATAGAAAAATTGGAGTTCTTGACATTTCTCAAAATAACATAAAAAATTAAAAATAACATAGAATGTTATATAATTATTGTATCTATTTTTATTTTTGATAATTAAAGGGAGGGTTTTGAGAGGCTCCCACCCAAAACAAAAGCTCTCGTAGGAGACTAAAAATATAGAAGCCCACTTGGGCACAACTAAAGCAACACAACACTTGGAAGGTGGAGAACCAACCCAAGAAAAAACAACACAACTACTCTACATGAGTAGGGTCCCAAAACAAAATACTAAGTAGTAGCTTTATTAGAAATGTCCATGTACGAGGCAACCATGTCCAATAAAACATTCATCTATTTTTTAACATCCTCCAAAAAAATGATGACCATTTTGAGAGTGCCCAATACTGTAATATGATTGTCTACTATTGTATTTATCGGCTATATTAGGATGGAATCCACCTTAACACTATCAAATACATTCTTTCTAGTGGATGACCTTAGCCAACCCTCATCCTGGAAAATATCCATAGAGGAAATGAGGTCTTTACCACTCGAAACCTCCTTCACAAACTTCTCTTAAAGTTTGTTAGAGCGTCGATTTTTGCTGCCCTTAACCCCTATTGAAGTGATAGATAGTATGGTAGAGTTCCAAATCCCATATAGAGATTCGATAGCCCTAGGATTCAAGGGACAATTAAAGTCCCCTCCCTGCACTACCAGAGAAGAAATAAATAATTCTCTGGCCTACCGCTTAATCTGAGGTCCAAAATTTTAATAGAACTCAAACCGCTAGATATCTCGTGCTCAAAGAGAGAGGCTTTGGGAGTGGATAGATCCAAAGAAATTGGAGGGTTGTTTTCCACAAACTTAATAATTTTTTCCATATCAATTATATTTTATGTAGCCATGAATTCCATGGTTAAAATTATTAAACCTTGATGCAGACGGTAATATCCCTTACCATTCTAAATTTCTAAGAGAGTTTTCTTCAGTGAGTGATACAGGAACATAGGCACATTCATGAATCTACCTCTCCTGAGCTAGTTAAGAAGCATAACATGGTAGCTTTTGACAATTTCATAGGAGTGATCTAGTGAGAAATAATCCATGATCACATGAATAACCCGATCTCAGGGTGGAAGGAGAGCCTCAGCTCTAAATCCTGCCTTTTATTTTGGTAGGAAATTACCATCATAAAGGAAGAAGCCAAGCTCCATAAGTAGAGAGTGACCATACCTATTATGGGAATTCCCATCCATTAGTAGACTAGTTACCTTTGCCATAATCTCTTCATTTATCTTGAATTTCGGGTTTGCCATTTGGACTGTGCTTTCACTTCAAGAATATGCCACTCACTTGGATAGCAGAAACATTATGGTCAAGATATTTATTTACACGCTCTGGAATCCCTTCCCTGCTCAAAATATAAATAACTTCCTCATACACAACCAAGTTCGTAGGCTCCAATATTAGTTTTAGGAATACAAACTTTTGTTTCAATTGTTTAGGTTTCCCCATAGTTCTGAACTACTCACCGCAACAAACATGAAGGTTAGAATCAGTAAGATGCTTGATCGCTATGCACCAAACCCATAAAAATATAGGTAAAAGGTCTCAATAGTTTCTTGCATAGAAGATAGAGTTGACTAAAATATCTAGACACCAGACCCAAAGGCAACACACCTCGATTACCAGTATAAAACTGGACTCACAAACATTATCAGAGCCACTCTCGAAGTCCCACTAGGAACCACAACATCTAGAAGAGAGTACCATATCAAAGTGATAAAAATGAGGCATAGCCTAAATAGTAAGTCTATTGTCCATTGAGCACTGAACCAACCATACTAGTAGGAAGGTCATCATCTAGACAAAATGACTTAAAAAGTTATCTGAGGGAAGCCATTCAACAAAACCAAGGTCCCCCTCCACCAGGTCACGAGTGATCATTATTCATCAGTATACTCATATCACCCAAAAAATTATCTCTCCATTCCTCTATCCCTAGTTGTTCTACCCCCCAATTCGTCATAAATTCCGCCACCTTATTCCTTTCGCACCAGGTGTGAACGAATTCAACTCCTACCATCAAGCTTGTAATTTTTTAATTACCATAACCTCATTGAAAACTTAGGGTCCTTGTTTGACTTTAGCAAGTTTATGAGACTCAAAGAGTCTCATTCTACAATCACTTTATTAAACCCTAAAACATGAGCCAAGGAAACTCCAAGGAAGTCTGCATTAGTTTTCATGTAAAAGGATGATTGGATGGATAGGTGTTTAACAAAGGTGATGATAGCTCTACCATTTTGGTCTTTGATGACTCCACCTACCCTAGCTAACCCAAGGTTACCTCTTGACGCTCTATCAAAATTGAGCTTCATCCAATCTCCTGAAGGTTCAGGGTTGGGTCCATAGGTCTATCGCAAGTAAATCCAAGCTCTTGTTCAAGAGTGAGCTCTGTTGGAGGGGGTCTCTAATACCTATCACCTTTTTCAGTATCCAAGATACTAACATTCTTCTTTACATTCCATAAGGCTCTAATTACAACCTAATAAGTTGATCTTTTAATATTTTTGAATGCTCGAGCATTATGCTCTTTCCTAAGGCTCCATAGGAGACGGGGAAGAAGGAATTACCACAAATATTTTAACCCGAGGGAATGAAAATGTGAATCCCATTCGGTAAGAATCTCCAACATTGACTCTAGAAAAACCCAATTAACTGATAATAGATTCCAAATATCCTCATAAGAAAGCTTAAAGAAGGGGTAGCTACTGAAGATGTGATTAGTATATTCTCCATAAACTTTGCAAAGATAACACCTGTTAGTGATGGATATCATACGTTTTTTGAGGTTTTTGATAGATAAAATTTTATCTTGTGTTATCAACCACAAAAAATATATTAACCTTAGGAAGAAGATTCTGAATCCAAATCTGGTTGTTCAACATCCACCAGTAGAACTTCGGTTCAAACACCAAGTACATAGATTAGACTATGAAGTGCCCATCAAATTTAACATCCCATATACATCTATCTGCCTTTCCTAAGAGGGGAATGATTTAGCGATTGATGATAGAAGCAAGTTTCTCTTGAGCATGAACCACATCCTTGTTATTAGAAATCAGAGGGGGCAAATCCCAAATCTTTCTTTTATTATTCAGAGCTATAAAATCCAACACCTTATACTGCCTTAGGGCCCTAAACAACTATTCAACAATGTTAACATTGGGATAATTGATTAGGAAGTGATCAACAATCCACACATCCTTCTAGAAATTAATTAATATGCCATCACCTAGAATCCATATTCTACCCTGAACCAGCATATCCCAAGACTTTGTTAAGATCTTTCAGAAAGGAGAACCAAAGCCTAGAAGCAAATCAGCTAAGAAATATTCAAAATGATATTTAGAATTTAGAATATTTACCCACTCCACCTCCTCTCTTCTTGGTGTTGCAAACTTGCTCCCACTGTTCAAGGTGGAATTTACCTTTTAGGTTTAGGCCAACCCAAATAAAGGCCTTGAGAATGCTTTCTATTTTATAAACCACTCTTATAGGAATTCTGAATATGGACATGAAGTACACATGGATTCTTTACAAAGAGTTTTTGGACAATACCACTTTGCTAGCCTAGCTCAGTAAAACACCTTTCCACGTATCCAAGTTTTTTTGCATTCTTTAAATTATTGTATCTTAGAGAAAGGTTTTCATTTGATCATTGAACATGGGGAGGCCCAGGTAAGACATTAGGAAGGAAGTAATATCACATTCTAAAATTTTTGCAATCTTCCTTTGACGCTCCGCAGGAGTATTCACAAAGAGAAAAATATTTTTTCTAAAACTAATGACCTGACCAACTGCTTTTTCATAGCATACGAGAAGTGTTTTCATCTCCTTATCTTGGAAAATGGATGCTGGGTAGGATAACAATATGTCATCGACAAATTTATGGTGGGTGACAGGATTTCTAACCAATGTTGGTATTAGACCTTCGATGATTCTGCTATGCATGATAGATCTCGCTAGTGCTTATACCATGAGGATGAATATATAAGGGGATCAGGGACCCCTCTGCCTAAGCCCATGAAAGGTGCAGAAGAAACTAGCAGAAGCACCATTTTTAATCACTAAAAATGTGTCTGAAGTGACACATGCTTCAAATAGGTCTATCCACTATTACCCAAATCCAAATTTTACGAAGATTTTAAAGAGGAATGACCAAGAAATCCTATCATAATCCTTATTCATATCTAGTTACAAAAAAATACCAGCCCTATTGCTATTTTGCATAGAATGGATCAACTCATGCATAACTATAGCACCATCCAAAATATGTCTTCCTACAAAAAAAAAGCTCTAAGCTTTGTCGATGAGGGAGGGAAGATGGATTTTCATTTTTTTCACCATTTTTTTGGAAAGGATTTTGTAGTTTGTGTTACATAGACTGATGGGCCTAAAGTCACTAAAGGTGAAGGCTTAAAAATTCTTTGGGATAAGCACAAGGAAGGTCATGCTCATAGAATCTGGAATCACTTTGGATTCTTGAATCTCCCTCAAAGCCTCTAGGACTTCCAAGTTACAAATGTGCCAGAATTTTTGAAATAAAAGTGTTTGGAACCCGTCAGGACCCGAAGCTTTGAGATACCCCATTTCTTCCACCACCTTCTTGACTTCCTCTTCAAAGAATCTATCATTTAACATCTTGTTGACCTCTCTAGGGATCATGTGGGAAATGGCTGAGAGGAGATCTTGTTCAACTTATGTATCCCCCTGAGGTCTGCCATTTAGAAATGAGCTAAAGTGCATTACTATCTCTACTCTTATTTCCTCCATATCCAATGTGGTTCCTCTATCTCATTTACAAATTTCTCTTATCTTGTTGAAACCCCTACAACGAAGAGTTGAGGAATGAAATTTTTTTGAGTTTTTATCTCCCTCCTGGCACAATTATTTAGATTTTTGCTTCCAAAAAAATTCTTCATTAGAAAGAGTGTTATGGAGCTAAGCTAAAAGAATATTTTCTTTACCTGCAATATCCACTGAATAAACTTCAGATTCTATAAAATTCTCCAAGTCCCGTAGATCAACTATTAGATTTTCCTTGCATCTGAAAATATTTCCAACTTTTTTTTAATTCTAGATTCTTAGTTTGGATATATCATAACTGATTTTTCTATACAACTTGGTTATTCCTTAACCTACCTGGTCTTCTGCCCATAAAAATTTGATAAATGGCTTAAGGTTTGGGTGTTTACACCACATAGCTTCGAACGTGAAGGGATTTGGTTGAGAACCAACTAAATCGGTTCTATCCATCCAAAGAGGATTGTGTTCAGAGCCCACCCTGGATAGTGTGCAAAGGAAATCCCCACCAAAAATTATAATGCCTTGCTAAGAGATAAAAACTCTATCAAGTCTAGACATGATTAGCTGATTACCCACCCCGCCTTTACTCAATGAAAAATTTGAACCTTTTAATTCAAAGTCCATTAGCCTTGCTTCCATAATGAAGCTGAAAAATTCATCCATACTTCTTGGGTCCAGAGTGTTTTCCTATTTTTTCTAATGGGGACAATGTTGTGTTGAAATCTCCAGCCAAAATACAAGCTTCCCCATAAAGCCCTTCTAAGGTTTAAAAAATATGCTTAGAATGACCTCCTATTATGAGCAGAGTTAGGAGCGTACACATTTGTCATGATCCAAGTCCTGTTAGTAATCTTACAACAAAAATATATGGTTATACATATATCATTTGAGGAGATAATTTTCCCTTACAACTTCAAGGGGTTCCAAAAATAAAGTAAATCACCTGACACCCCAACCATAGGACTGGCAAAAAAATCAACCTCTTTCCACATCCTCTTGTGAATAAAGTCAAAATTGCTTTCATCAATATTCAATTCTTGGATTAGAAAAATATTTGGAGATAAATCCTTCCTTAAAGAGGCTAAAACCCTCTACTTTGTGAGGCCATTCATTCCCCTAATATTCCATGAGTAAAATTTCATTTGGAGAAGATTGGACGGGTCTTTGAATCCCCTAACTGTAGGTGGGGAGGGTTAAAGATAACCAACTTCATTTACCTATAACTTTTTGATTTAGATATTTCTACATATAGTTTGGGTTGAACACCATCAACAAAAACCACATCAATTTCTCTTTTCCTTAGGGTTCTACTACTGGGTTTCTTCATTTTTTTTCCACACCTAAGTCCACTTGGAACCTTCTATAAATTCTAGTATTGGGGCCTAGAGACCCCTTATCAAAGACAAGAGATGGGCCATGGTAGCTTCTTAATGGAGTGGAGGTTTCCAGTAACTCCTTTACCATGCTAGGGTTTTTTATTTCTGATGATAACAAGGGGTAACCCAAGGACCCTCCCACAACAATAAAGGCTAGGACAGGATGAACCATAGCTTGCTGATCTTCCAAAACCTTAGAATCCGGACAATCGAAGGTATTTTACAAGGTAATATCAGTGCATACCTTGATTGGACCTTCTCCAAGATCTTGACTCTGATCCTTCTCTCCAGGAGGTGGACGTGTCCTTCCAAAAAAGGTAAGGAAATAGACCCCTTCACATTCACCTATAAAGAGATTAGCAGGTATTAGAGCATTTTCACCCTTTGCTTCCACTTCCAATGATGCCTCTTATGCAGCTATGACACGAAGCTTCTCAACATCAAATTTATTTTTCTTACCTTTAACACTGGGATTCGCTAGGGCCCTTTTCCTATTGACTAAAGGATACAACAAAAACAAAGCTCGTGTCCATGGTAGAATTTTTAAATTTGGGTTTAGGTGGAAACATCTTAGTGATGTTGAATTCCTGTTACTTTAGAACGGATCCTATTGTAGATGAAGAAAAATTTCTAGTAATATAATTTTTTGTCTCATGTGACCCTTTTTGTGCTTCAGTATTAGCTGAATGGGCCCTTGAGAAATTGAAAGGCAAGTGCCCTATATGCTAAAAATATTCATGATCTCCTGGAAACCCTTGGTCCTTTACTTAAGTGGTAGCAAGGGTAAAAAGGACTATTGTGGAAGTGTTGTATGAGTCATTCTCAGACTCTAGTGAAATCTGCATCCTAGATATTTTAATCGATAGTATTATGGAGAAAGAATCGTGGAACCTTGTTGGAAAGTTTCAAGGTAGGTGTCTGGATCTAGATTTTCTAAAAAGGTGGATCCTAGATAGGTGGACCCTGAGGGGTTATCTTGAGGTTTTTTCCATTCCTAAGGGTTTTATCCTCTTCAAGTTAATCTCCTAAGTAGACTCAATCAGGATTCTCTAGGGTGGGCCATGGTTCTTTGGCAAGCGAGGCATGTTTCTTTGAATATGGAGCTATATTTTAATCCTTGAACTAAATTGGTAAATTTGGTTTTGATTCATGTTATTCTCCCTAGAGCTACCCATCCATTTTTGGTTTAAGAGTATTTTACATGTGATTTCTAGTAATATTATGAGTTTTATCTCTTTTGATGACCCCTCAAAGTCTGGTTCATGGATGAATACAACAAGATTGTGTGTTCTAGATAATATGGGCAACGATCTCCTAGGATCTGTAGTTTTAGTGTCCAAAATAGGGACTTGGACCTAGGAAATTATTTATGAAAACAAATCTTAGGAGTGCCAATCCTATGGAAAATTGGATCATCATCAAGAGTAGTACGTTAGCCGGCCAACCCCCACCCCACGGTCAAAAAATAATTATTGTATATATTAGTAATATTTTATTACCTTATTTACATAGAGAAAATAAATATGAAATAATTTTATCAATTGCTATCCCATTTGTAGATGAATGCAACTAGGTGTAAACAATTTATTTGGAAATAGACACCCAATACATTTTTAATCTAAGTTAAAATTTCCTTTCAATTGTTTAGGGCCCTCTCCCATTATTTTTGTCATTGTAAGGTGCAATTGGAATTCTTTTATATCAATGAAGTAGTGTTCATGTATATAGTTATAATTAAGATCAAAAGAAAGATAAAAATAAGAGAAGTTTTTTTTAATAATAAAATAGGTCATGAAAAACTAGATTCTTTCCTCTAAGAAGATAATTATTATTTATAATTGGTTAAATTACATTAAAATGGCTCCCACTTATACTACATCATGATCATGTTAGAATAATATTTCAACAAACCACACAATGATGCTCATAAAACTTAAAAATAGATTTCCACCTTGGTATTCCTCACTTTTAACCACATGAACTCATGCAATTTAATCTAAAATGTTAAGGTTCACCCAAGGGATTGAAACCTTGCACACTCTCCATCACTTGATCCAAAGCCCTTAGGCAAGATGCTAAAGAAAATTAATCATTTGGAAACTAAAAATTATATTTAAGCTTAAAGGATCCCATAATTTAAATATTGAATTCTAAATTATGAATTTTTAATGAAGTAAAAAAATTAAAACTATTTTAATATTTTTACTTTTTTTAAAAAGAAAAAATACCGATCATAAAACATCCTATGACTAAAAGCTAATGAAGGTTATGATGTGTATATATATTTTTTTGAATTTACATGGTGGAATCAGTAGCCACCACGAATCCAGGCAGGCTGTCCAGCTTTTATGGCCGCCACAGTATTATGCAATGTCCACCCCAAAAGCCGCCACACAGATCTTCGCGCAGTCCGCCCGTATAACCACCATGCCACAATAATTTTAAAACTTTTACACCGCTGAGAGCACCAGGAAAGGGACAAGCGTTTAGTCCGAGGAGGCCCGAGATTTGAACCTTGGTGGTTATGATGTGTATTAATTGCAATAACTCATAATAAAATTTTAGTATCTATTAACTTAGTAATAAATATAGAAGAATAACTAAAGATATTTTTTTATAATTGATACCTTCTTCCAAATGGAGGATATTAGGGATAAAATCTCAGTTTGGTGGTGGGAGAGGTACCTTTCCCATGGGAGCAAATGTTTGGAGTCTTTAAACAAATTAAACATATCAAAGCCCAACTAATGCACCTTGCTAGAGCCATAACTTATGAATCGTATGTCTTTTTGCCTTGAAATTTAACAGGTGGTTCTGCATATGTGTTCTGCATCAGGGTTATCTTTGATGTGCTTGACCCTCCAAAAAACATACTTTCAGGACCTAACTCCTCCATCTAGTGTCCCAAAATTAGCTTTTGATTTATGTTCCCAGGTTTTTTGGGTTTTTTCGAATGTTAGAATTTTATTATCTTTTGTTATACATTAAGTTGAGATCGGATATTTTAAAGTAAGGTTCATTATTGTAAGAGGGATGTGTGGAATATAATTTGGGTGCAATCCAAATTATTTATATACATTTTTAGGGTTTCTTTGGTATTTGGTTGTTATATGATAGATTGTATTCTTTTGGAGAAGGGGTGTGAATTCAGGAATGAGAAGAATATTGATTTGCAAGTTTCTTCCATTATATTGCATCTGTGTTATGTTATTGGAGTCCATTTTGTTGCTCTCTTATTGCTAATTTTACACCACCAACTCAAAGTTTAGAAAGGAAATAATAAATCATAATTTTAGTTTCAAAGGGTTCCACTAGCTACAAGGATGGAGGAGGTAGCCAAACTCATACAGACTAAAACAATCACAAAATACTCAAAATAAGAAGATGAGCTAGTCAAAAAATTATTAGAGTACATAAAAATAGGATGAGATCTATTGAAAACAAAGATCTAGAGCTTCTTGGCTACTAGAGTGGAATTGAAATATCAAGTTCTTCTATTGCTTGGTCTCGATAAGAAGAAACTCTAATACACTACCCAACCTAAAATACCTTCATAGTAATGTGATGGACACTATCCCAGGTATGAAGTAAGCTACCCATATATAATTTGAAAGTATTTTCTTTGGTTGTACCCATCCTAATAGTGTAGTGCAACAAAAGGTACTTAATTATATCCCACAAATTATAAAATAAAAATAAAATTAGACCCTCTTCAGATCTATGTATCTAGAGGAGGTGAGAGGCATAGTTTTCAACATGAGAATAAAAAATTCCCCACACCTTGATGGGTTCCCAATTATTTTTTTCTAGGTTTTTGGGATAATATAGGGGAGGATGTAACTAGGGTAGTGGAAGAATCTTCTGCAAATAAAAACATTTTGCGGACTATGGATCACACTTTCCTTACTTTGATTCCTTAAAGTAGGATAGGCTTCTAACCTTGGAGAAATTTTTTGGATTGCACTTTGCATTGTAGTCTAAAATATAACTTTCAAAATAATGGTTGAAAGGCTCAAGAAGCTACTAAATAGTATTATCTCTCCAAAGCAAGGAGGGCTTTTAGAGGGCTAAAAAAAAATTCATGGATTATTCTTGGCATAGGAAGTAATTCACACAATGCATTAGAAAGGTTGAAGAGGTATGATTATCAAATTAGACATGTCTATGGCCTATGAGAGAGTCCCTTAGCAATTTCTAGGTTGAATGATAGAGAAATTTGGTTTCTCTCAGGGCTAGAGAGAGTGGATCATGAATTGTGTCTCTTCGACCTCCTTCTTAGTACTCATCAATGGTATTCCCTTAACTCTCTTTTAGGCCTCTAGATAAATTTAACAAGGATATAATATATATTCTCACCTCTTTATAATTATTATTTGAATATTGGGTAAATTTTTTTGAAGGAATAGACAACAAGGACTTATCTCATGAGTGTAAGTGGAAATGATGAAACTAACCCATTTAAAATTTGTGGATGACACGGGGTTACTTTGGGAAAGCCACTATTAAAGATGTAAGAGCACTCAAAGATGTCTTAAATACCTATCTATAAGCCACAGGATAGAAAGTGAGGGCAACCAAGTCCAAAGTAGTATTATTTAATACCAAAAGGGGGATCCAAGATCAAATTCTATACATCTTAGGTTTCTCTTGATGATCCCTCCCACTAGACTACCTAGGGATTCCACTCCACTGTAAGAAGTTGAAGGTGATGAAATAGAAAATACTAGTGGATATAATTGGTGTGAAGGTAAATAATTTGATGCACCATTGGCTTTATTTTGGAGGAAGAGTAACTCTTCTTTAATCAATGGTTCAGGCAATGCTCTAATTAGAATCTTAAAGGAGATAGACTTATCCATTTAAAAATCCCTTTGGGATGGACCAAGGATGGATAACTGATGGGATCTACTAAGTTGGGATGCAATGTATTAGCCTAAAGTGAGTGGAGGATTAGGAATTTGAAAAGCAACATTGAATAACCAAGATCTACCAGATAAGCTTTATTAGAGATGGCTATTCAACCAGGAAGTGTTTTTTAGCAAAGTCATTAATAGTAAGCATTTGGGTATTATTCCCCATGAGGAAGCATGTCACATCCTTATGTGTGTCCAAGGTCATATTCTTTGGAAGGTGCTAAAATTAGGAGAGAAAGTGGTAAAAATAAGACTATTTTTTAAAGTGGGTAAAGGGGATAAAATAAAATTTTGGATCTATTCTTGAGACCAATAACATCTATTAATTTTAGAATTTCTAGAGCTATAGCCTCTACAATAGATCCATGAGTCTAGTGGTTGTATCAATATAACATACTATCTACATACAAGGTAGATTAAGACCACACTTCTTATGCAACTAAAGTGATGGGAATAGTGGCTAGTCTCAATCTGTTTAAATTCGATGATGTTAATAGAAAAGATATTAAATTAATTACACCTTACAAGAAAGGAGAAAGAGAATAATATATCTTGGGGTAATAGAATTTAGGCATCTAAATAGTTTAGGATGGTTATAATGAATTACTTCCTCCTCCACCAGTGTTGCTAGATGTTCCATGGGATAGAGTATGATTGTCAAAGGGCTAGTGAACAATAAATTTCTTTGTCTATCAATTAATACATAAGAGATTCCTTACCTATGATAACTTATAGAATAAGGGTTTTCATGGTCCCCCTAAATGTATCATGTGCAATAGCTAGAAGGATACAATAGATAATTTGCTCTTTTAGTATGACTTTACTCTAGAGTTGTGGAGCCAATGGGTTGATCTCTTCAAGGTCAATATCAATTAACAATTAACACTTATTAATATATGGGGTGTCTAGAAATTAATAAGCTTAAAAATAAATCTGTTTAGCTGGGTTGGTCTCTAGGTTTAAGCTTTATCTAGTGACACATATGGCTATAAAAAAATGCCAAACTTTTTAGAGAGGAATACACTTCGATAGATCTAGTTTGGTAGAAAATATTAAACAAGGTTACAAAACAATAAAATTTTATTTTGGGAAGAATAAAATAGGAGGGAGAGAATTTTGCCATGAGGTAGACTCATGGGGACTACCAACCCCCACCCCTAGGCTACAAAAAAATCAATATGGATGGGGTATCCAAGGATAACCCAAGGAAAATGGGCATTGGTTCCCTTAGAAGAGACTACAAGGGGAAGGTCCTTCAATGGTAATTGGAAGGCTTAGGAGTATAAACAAATAATAAAATTAGAGGCTTTAGAAACTCGACAAGGCTCTCTTTTTACTTTGGATAATGGAGTTTAAAAGATCATTATGGAGTCTGATTCACAAATTTTGGTGGGGTTACTAGATGAGATTAGGAATTTTAGACTAAGTGCATGGTGGATAAAGAACATGGTTAGTTAGATCAAAGCCATCTGGTAGTAGTTTTAGGATGCCATTTTAGTTCATGTAGGCAGAGGAAAGAATGTAGTAACTAATTTTTTGGTTAAAAAATAAAGCAATCATCTTGTTGGTTACTTTTTGAAATTAAATCAAAATAGAATAGGGGTAATGTAGATTGGATTAAGGTGAACCAATAAGTTTTATTACTAGCCAATGGGGATTTACACAATAAAATGTGTTAGACTAGGGTATATGATTATTATGATTTGCCTCTAGTCCAACATCATACTGTTGCTTACAGTGTTCTTAGTCTCAATTTAAGGAAACCCCTAAAGTCATGGTAAGAGGGATAAGCTAGGATAGGATTTTATGCTCTTTAGATCGCAATAAAAAATTATGGTTCAAGAAGATGTTAGAGTTAATTTTATATGGTTAATTATTATTATAGATTGTCAGTATGAACCAAACAAGAGCCAAATCCTAAACCATTGCACTATCCCCCTAGGACTATTTTATATGGTTAATTATTATTATAGATTATCAGTATGAGATACAAATACAAGTATCATTTCTATTTTTTATTAGAAATGATATACATGCATATAAGAGGGTTAAAATATTTATCTCATCATGCACTCCCTACTCACCACTCATCACTCTAATAATACCTCATGGTATCATTCACATTTTTATTATGCATTTTACATTAGATTTTATATATTTACTATCACAAGCAGGGTTATGCATAGTGACTATTTATTACCAAATTGGCTAAAATTAGAATTTTCAAAATTTGGAATTGGCTAATATTTGGGACCCTTGACTAGGGTCCATTAGCCAAAAAATTTTGGGTGAAAATTTGTTTTTGGGTCAATTCGCCCCTATTTTATAATAATTTGACCATTTTAAGTTTAAATTTCCAACATTACCCCTAATAATAGTGAACCTTATACATGTTTTTGGATACTATTCACATGGATTTATAAATTGATTCACCAATTTTTTATAAATACATTTTGGGGCCAACCCCTTATGCATAACCTTAATCACAAGACATCACTCTATTTTTTAATTTTTTGTCGCAAATGATAATATGCAATAGATCCATTCATAAAAGAGATGATTTAAAAAGATAAAATATATATTTATATTGATATATCTTCAAATATTCTACTCTTTACAAAACTTTCATATGATAAGCATATCTCATACCTAAACACCACATTCCTCCATAAAGCATGTCAGTGATTCTAATAAACACAATAAAAAATAATAATAATTGACGTAGGAGCATCCTTGTGTTCATGCAAATTTGTATTGACAAATAATAATAATAATAATAATAATAAAGGTATTTGTAGTGTTGTGATAGGTACCACGTAGTTCTATGTTCTTTATGCACATAGTTTTGTGGTCTTTGCACATGTAGTTTTATGGTCTTTATGATCATTGCATTAATGTATTGAATAGAAAACTATTTTGTTGTCTTTTCACACATAGTTCTGATGAGTGTTAACATATGATGGCAATATGTAGCTTTATTTCTGTATTTTAAGTTACAAATATGGTGTTTTGAATGTATTTTGATGAACAATATGCATGATTTATATGATTTTTGGTAAATTTGATATGAAAAGTACTATGTGCCATATGCTGATAATTTTACATAAAATACATGATAATGTTGTGTTTTTAGTAGGTGGATATTGCAGGTAGTTCACAAGGAATGTTATAGCCAAATAAAAATGAACTAGTTTGCAAGAAGATGTGTCAAGAGTGGGTTACAGAAAGCATCTATGGAAAGCACCTACGGAAACCTAGAAAGCATCTATGAAAACCGGTAAATTTTATAAACATATTTTGTGTAATAAACATGCCACATATATTGTCAGTTTGGTCAAATGCTACGTGAGTAGTTGAAATAATTAGCATGGATAACTTGTCATTAATTGTTAGTTGACCGTATTAAATTTTGTTATGTAATATGATATTTGATCAAAGATAATGTAATCCAAAATATAATGAACTTGTCTCTCCCCTAAAGAAAAGAACAAAGTCATTTATAATAAGTCCAAATTAGTTTAGTTGTTTTATTACGAGAATATTATTGACTGCAATAGAATTTGCTATATAATTTGCTAAAGATATGTAATTTGTTAATTTCCATGATGTAATAACTTTGTCCTCCTATAGAAAAGGATAAAAATATTGTTTAGTGTTGTTAGTAGGTTACTTAGATTTTAGGTCCTTGTTACGTGAATTTGGTATCTTTGGCACTTAGGCAAGAATTATTCAAAACCATAGAATATTAAATTTTCTATTCTAAGGGATTAGCATAAAGGATATATTACAAATCCCTCTATGATAGAGAGGTCCATGTAGCTACGCAGGAAATGAGTGGAGAATAATTCTACAACATATTACTTTGTACGAAACGCATGGATTGGAATAAAAGAGTAATTTAGCTCAATTGTCTTTTCGTGAGTATGGTAATACAAGTCTTTATTTTCTCCATGCTTTATTTTATGCTATAAATTAATTTCTTTTTCCTACAAGAAGGAACTAAGTAGCATAAAATATTTTAAATGAATATAAACTTTTGAATGTTAAAATAGAGTAAAAAAAGGACGATATTAATACTAACGTTGAGGAAGAAGGGTCCACTCCGAAAGGCTAGTCCCTAAATATCCTATCCCAAAAACATAGAAGATAGAATTATAATATAGAATAGTCTTAGAGTATAAATTTAATTAAACTTCATAATATAAAATTATAAAATATATTAAATTTATAATGTATTTTAGATCATAACATGGATCCACACACATAGACTTAGTCTAAATCATAAATTGCATATTTTGAATTATTGCAAACTTCCATTTTCTACAAATGAAACTAAGGAAATAGAATAAAGTCAATGATTAATAATTATAGAAAAATTTATATGGAATTATTGTTCTTTAAATCTAACTTGGATTGACAATTAAGTGTGAGAGATTATAGCTCGACATTTTGGCACCATTGTCGGGGAGAACAATGTTATAATTTTTTATTAGAGACTGTTGGATCATGTGAGAGGGAGGCTTACCTACGTGAGTGGCACAAGAAGTTCCAATGTTCATGTAGGTCAGAGTTTGCACAAGGAGTTCCAACAAGTATCTTCATATCAAGACTTCCAGGTTCCATTTTCTTAGGTTCAAATTCACTGTTTTTCTAGTTAAAATTTAAATTCCAACAAGTAATATTTGATTGTCAAATACTTAGTTCTAGAAGCTTTGACCTGGAAAGGGAGTAGGTGCAAAAATATCATATTGTCTTAAAATCAAGTAGTGATAATAATTTAGCCTTTATTTCAACATTTCTATTTTTAGTAAATTTACTTTCAAGCATTGGATGGTTGTTACCTACTTAGATATAGGTTCTTTAACTTTGAAAGCAAGCAATAGGTGCAACAAGATCATACCGAAGTTTTCCTTATAACCAAGTAATAACAACAATTCAACCTTATTTTAGCATTTTTATTTTCAGCTAATTTACCTTTTAGCACTGTGTGGTTATTACATACTTAGGTGTGGGTTATTTAACTTACAAATCAAGCAGTAGGTGTGACAAGATCATACCAAAGTGTTCCTTAAAATCAATTAGTAACAACAAAACTTTAATTTACCTTACTATGCTAAAATTCGATGTTGTATTTCAAACCTGGTTTTAGTGGTAGTAAGACTCTTTTAGAAAAATAATTTTACTTTATGTAAATTTACTTTCAGCATTGTGTGGTTGTTACATACTTAGATCTGGGTTCTTTAACTTGCAAAGCAAGGGAGTACGTGCAACAAGATCATACCGAAGTGTTCCTTAAAATCAAGTAGTAACAACACTTTACTTTCCCTTATTGTGTTAATATTAACTATTTTATTTTATATTTGGTCTTAATATCAGTAAGAATTGTTTTGTTTGAAAAATAATGTTTCTAAAAATTGCATTTTCCTCAAAAAAAAAAGAAAGGAAAACAAAACCACTAAAAAAAAAAAGAGAGAAGTAAAATTTTCTAATGGTGCAAAGTTGCGTTCAATTTGCATTAATAAACCTCAGAAAACTATTCCTAGAATAATAAATCAACCTACTTATTGAACAAAGACATAGGTCATCTAGAAAATAGTGGAACTATATGTGGAATTACCTTGATATTATTAGAAAAAGGTCATAAGAGTTGGACAAAATAAAGAATATCGATATAACTAAAACCCTAGGTGCAGATTATCACTCCCAATACCTTGATTCTATGAGGATTTGTGAATGTTTGCTATGGGATAGAAGAGTATGTAAACTCAACAACATATCCTTGGAAACAATACTTTGAGGATTTCTTTATTGTTCATAATTTCTTAGTAGTTATAGAAAATAGAGAAGTGAGTCTAGAATATAATAGAAGATACCACAAAGCACCTAGGATTATCTATTTTAAAGAGTTGTATCATGATTTACAATTGGAAAATTATAGCATAATTCAAGGACAAGCCTTTATTATTCAATCAATCCATATTTTAAAGCAAGAATTCACATTGAATGAATAACATTATGTGACCCCTGAACAATTAGATCCAATTAATGATGTCCAAAAATTGTTCAATGGAGAATGAATGATTTTGATACACTCAAACTTGTTTACAAAAGTTAGGAGTATTGTTTATTATTAAATTAATGTCAATTATGATCCTTGGGGTTTGAATTTTATACCCTATCTGATCTTGAATTGGAATAAAGTTTGGCTAAAGAAATTTGCAATAGAATCAATAGAAAAATCATTATAACATTACTCCTAGGATTATAAGATTCAAAGAGTTGGTTCACCAGGTCCACACGATTGAAACAATTGAATATTTTAGAAATAATAATAATAATAATAATGCATACATACATACATACATACATATATATATATATATATATATATATATATATATATATAAATATATAATGCAGATACAAAAGAAAAATGACATGATAAACATATTGTACCAAGAGCATTTCAATGAGGAGATTGGGCCTTGCTATTTGATTTCCACTTCCAATATTGCTAAGGAAAGCTAAGGATGTGATGGCTTGGACCCTATGAGATTGAAGAAATATTTGAGAATGGTACAGTTAAACTTAAGCCTATTAATGATTCAACATAAATATTATTAATGGATATAGGCTTAAGCTCTATAGGAATCCACTATATAAAGAAGAATTTATAAATCATGATAAGAAACAAGTTGATTTGTAGTCCATTTTTGAAATGCAATCAAGTACTATTAAATAAGAACTTCTCTTTCTATATTAAGCAAAAAAACACTATCTACTAAATAATTTGTTGCTTTATAATCTAATATATACTAAGCAAATAAGTGTAGTAATTAAAATAAATGTAGTCTAGTAAGTCCTCTTGTTTGGATGTATAAGTACTAGTAAATAAGATGGATGGTAAAAATACTTACACTACTTGACCAATGAAAGAAGGTTATCATGGAAAAGTAATATTTCTTGATAATAAACTAGAAAATCACTCTATGTTCTTTAAAATATGCTTCCTTTAATTCATGATGGAGTTCTATCATACAATTTTTTAGTAATATTATCATTCATCATTTTTTTAACACAATATCAAGTTTTAAGAGAAAATTCAGATTCGGTGTGGGAAGACATATTTTTACCTTAAGGAAAATGAGGTCATATGGTCATTGATGGTATCACAAACTAATAAAGCAAGGTGGTAAAAAGACCTTGTTTCATGTATCCCACAAGAAATAAAAGGAATAAAATGATAATAAGGATAGGATTACATTTCCATATAGATGGTTATGTAGTCTAGATCCCTAAAGTTCTAATTTATTACCCAAATAAAAGAGAGAGTAGTAAGGATAGGATTACATTTCCATCTAGATGGTTATGTAATACAATTTCCTAAAGCATTAACTCTCCTTACTTAAGGGGGGGAAATAGTAAGGATAGGGTGACAATTCCCATTAGGACTTTGATAGAGTGATTGGGAATCCGATTCCCCAAAGCTTTGCACCCCTAAAAACTTAATCTATATGTATATGAAAAATGGGCAGTAAAATGGTAAAACAAAGATGATACCGGAATGACTATATTACTATCTTATTCCAAAGCAAGGTTTGAATGTGTTCAACCACTGATAATACCTATTTTTGAGAACCAAAATATTGTTGATTGACATTGGTTTAAGCTCATTATCATATTTTTCATAAAGGGCTCCACAATGATACTAGAGGAAGTAGGACAAAGAAATTGATTTCTCTAGGACAATAGAAAGATTTATTATGAAATCCATGGAAACTTTTATTAAAAAGTTAAGGAACACATCAATATTTTTGCATAACATCTTTGATATTGGGAACAAACAATTCCATTATAAGAAGATTTATTATCCTACAACTTTATTTTGATGCCTTAGGTTGAAATAAATAGTTGGTATAGATAAAAATACACCTAAAAACAAGTTATATATATAATAATAATAATAATAATAATAATAATTCAATTAAAATACTTCTATAATATTTGGTCATTTTTATTATTATAAATTTACAAAACATTATTGTACTTAATATTATTCACTTATTAGATTTCTATTATTTATATTAAAATAATTAATATAATATGTATAATTTATTATAGGAAAACCTTTATATATATATATATATATATATATATATATATATATATATATATATATATATATATTTTATATATATATATATATATATATATATATATATATATATATTATTTTCAAAAATTAAATATATCTAAATAAATTCCAACTTAGAATATTGAGTAATGCCATAGGTTGTTGGTAAATATGAGATATCCAACTACTTTTCTCTAATTGGCCACATGCAAATCGTCATTGGAGAAGTGGTGCGGCTCATGAGAAACTAAAAGTTAGAAGAATTTAATTCATTATAATTTTTAAATATGGATGAAAGTGTCTTTTAATTCAACTGCAATTATATTTAATAAATTTACTCATATTATGTTTTTATATAGATTTTAAAAAATTATAATATTATTTTAAAAAATATATATTTACATTTAATATCAGTTGTAATAATTATTAATTTATTTATTAAAAAAATCGAACAAATGAAGAGAACATGTGCAAATTTTATTGTCAAAATTCCTTACTATGTTGCTAAGTCATACATTATGACCTACTTAAAATTTGTGGCTACTGTGAAACCACCATGTCCTAACAAAGTTGAAGGGTAGATCCAAAAGATCAAGCAAGAGAAATTAAGAGTAGATGAACACCTTGTTCCAACCCGGGCTTCATCCCGGTTCAAAGCTAGGAATATCTAATTTTTAATATGTTTTCATGAAAATTGTAGCTCAAAATTGCATTTATTATTTGAATATGGTATGATTTAATGATTTTTATAGTGTTTGGTTTTATGAATGAGGACATGCATCCCCTTTAGTTTGGGTGAAAATGATGAGTGTTAAAATATGATGGCAATATGTAGTTTTATTTCTACATTCTAAGTTATAAATATGATGTTTTGAATGTATTTTGCTGAAAAATATGAATGATTTATATTTTTTTGGTAAATTTGATCTAGAAAGTACTATGTACCATATGCTGGTAATTTTACATAAAATACATGAGAATGTTGTGTTTTTAGTAGGTGGATATTGTAAGTAGTTCATAGGGAACATTATAGCCAAATATAGATAAACCAGTTTACGAGAAGATGTGTCAACAACAGGTTATGAAAAGCACCTACAAAAACCTGGAAAGCCTCTACGAAAACCTGTAGATTTCATAAACCTATTTTGTGTAATAAATACACAACATATGATGCCAACTTGGGAGTATTTGAAATAATCAACGTGGATGACTTGTCATTCTTTGTTAGTTGATCGTGTTAAAATTTGTTATGTAATATACTATTTTATCAAAGATTATGTAATCCAAAATATAAGGAAGTTGTCTCTTCCCTAAATAAAAGGACAAAGTCATTTATAATAAGTCCAAGTTAGTTTAGTTGTTTTATTACGGGAATATTATTGACCACAATAGCATTTGCTATATAATTTGCTAAAGATATGTAATTTATTAATTCTCATGATGTAACGACTTTGTCCTCCTATAGAAAAGGACAAAAATATTGTTTAGTGTTGTTAGTAGGTTACTTAGATTTTAGGTCCTTGTTACATAAATTTAGTATCTTTGCCACTTGGGCAAGATTTATTTAAAACCATAGAATATTAACTTTTCTATTCTAAGGGAATAGCATAAAGGATATATTAAAAATCCCCCTATGGTAGAGAGGTCCACATAGATACACAATAAATGAGTGGAGAATGATTCTATGGATTGGAATAAAAGAGTAATTTAGCATTAATTATCTTTTTGTGAGTATGGTAATACAAGTCTTTATTTTCTCCATGCTTTATTTTCTACTGTAACTTTATTTCTTTTTCCTGCAAACATGAATTATGTAGCATAATATTAGTTTAAATTAATATGAACCTCTTAAATTTAAAATAGAGTAAAAAGGGAAGGAGATTAATACTAACATTTAGAAGGTAGGGCCCACTATGAAAGGTTAGTCCCTAAATCTCTTACCCCAAAAATACCGTATATAAAATTAGAATGTAGAATAGTCTTAAAATATAGATTTAATTAAATTGCATAATATAGAATTATAAAATATATTAAATAGTTAATGCATTTTTAGATCATAATGTGGATCCACACACATAGACTTAGTCTAAATCATAAATTGCATCTTTTGAATTAAGCATCATTTCATTTCAATTTCATTTATTGCAAACTTTCATTTCCTACAAACAAAACTAAGGAAATGAAATAAAGTCAATGAATAAGAATTGACAATTAAGTGTGAGAGATTATAGCTTGACAAGTTATGTTGTCTTTATGACTATTGCATTAATGACTCGGGTGAGAAATTATTTTATGGTCTTTGCGCATGAAATTATATGGTCTTTTTGACTATTCCATTAATGGATCAAGCGGAAAATTATTCTATGGTCTTTGAGCACACAATTCTATGGTATTTATGGTTGTTGCATTAATGGCTCGGGTGGGAAATTGGATTTTTTTTAATTTTATTGGAGTGGATCCGTGTTTCCTATTTTGGGAAGGAAACTATTATTTGTAATCTTGATATTAAAGTTAGATTATATTCCATTTGGGGGGATATATTTGGGGAGATGGGATTGATTGTAATGTAGAGAGGCTTGGCTGTAGATCTACACATAGTTATTGAAAAATTTCCTTCCTTAAAGATAATAATAAAAAATAGTTTTTTCTTTTGACTTCCATAGTTCTTCTAGATTTCATTGTGTACTTTACGCTTGCATACCTATTGTTAATTTGATCAACATACGATGTTGAATTAGTTGGTATTAGAGATTAGGTTCATGTTTCATGGCATTGGCTTGCAAGAGTTGTTTGATTTAAAGTATGCATGTGGTTGTGACTGCACTATAGTTGAACCATAGAGATGGCTTGTAGACTTAGAATAGGAAGTGGTAAAAATAATCCTATCCCATGTATCACTGATTTAGATGATACGATGAGAGTCATCTTGGCAACATTGGAGGTTATTAAGGCTACATAGCATAGAGGTTTTGTAGTGGTAAGTGATATCAATAAAGATGAAAGGGATGATTGCAACAAGAGGGATGGTGTCAAGGATGAGGGTGAGACCACATAGAACCTCACTATGGAAGAAATATTTGTGATTGCCATAGTGAAGGCTAGAATCAAGCAAAGGTTTGACCATTTAAGCTATGCAGGGAGCTTGAATCCATAATACTTGATGCATTAGATCACTAAGCTAGAGAGATACTTTGAGTTCAAAGCAATTGAGGACCCTAAAATATTCAAATGTGCCACAATGAAATTGAAAGGGTATGCTACCTTGTGGTTGTAATTAGTCTAGAAGATATGTGTGTAGAGGAACAAGCACAAAATATCCATGTGGGATAATACGGTGGCAAAAATTAGAGAAAAATGTATACTATCTAACTACATGTATGATTTGTTCATGAAACTTCAAAACCTATTCTAAAGGGAGAACACCATGTAAGCATACATGGAGGAGTTCTATAGACTATGCATACACATAGGATATATAGAAGACAACACAAATAAGGTATCAAGGTATGTAAATGGTTCATGCATCTTGATTCAGGATGAGATGTGTTTACTAATAATTAACTCCATTGAATAATACTACCAGTTGGTGTTGCATGCAAATGATAATTTATCCTATAAACAACAAGGTACACACAATAGTAGTGGTATGGGCAAGGATGGTAGAAAATTAAAGTAGGGGATAAGGCAAACTAGTCATCACAAGGAAGTTGTGGGTATGAGTGACAACGCACAAGGCATTGATCATAAACAAAACTTCGACAAAGGTGGAGACAAGTCTCAAAGCCACATGAAGGGTTTCAGAGGGATCTACTTTAGATTTAGTCAGATATGGCATCGAATATTTGAATGTTTAAAACTGAAATATGCCACATTTAATTCCTTTTTAGAAGTCATATGATGCATAAAGGATAATAGAGTTGTTTTTCAAGGAGATAGTGAGATTGCATGGGCTGTCATGCAACATTGCATTGGATTAGACACAAAGTTCCTTAACCACTTTTTGAGTAATCTTGAATAATATTGGACATGTAGCTCAACTATAGTTCAATGTATCATCCTCAAATGGATTGATATATGGAGGTTGTCAATTAGAGTCTTGGAAATCTATTGCAATGTCTCATGAAAGAGCATCTTGTACAATGGAACTCTAAGTTGGCACAAGTAGCATTTGCATACAATAATTTTATTAAAAAGTTGATTGAAAGGATGTTATTTCAATTTGTGTATGAATTATATCCTATTGGATTCATAGATCTATTGAAGGTGGAAGTTGGTACCCGCATCAATGCTTAGGCAAAAGACTTTGCACAACCTGTTCAAGAGGTGCATGCGCAAGTAAAAAAATAGCTTGAGGAGAACAATGCTAATTATAAGAAGTGTGCAGATGCTCATAATAGATAAAATATCTACTTAGAGGGAGAGTTAGTCATGGTGCATTTGAGATATGATAGTTTCCTACACAAAACATATAACAAGCTAAATCCCAAGAAGATAGGTACTTATTGCATTTTACGTCATTTTTTTAAGAATGCCTATGAAATCAAATTTTCTAAAGGGTTGGATATCTCACTGATATTCAATATATATGATCTGTATTCAATCCATATGCCCAAATATTCTAAAGATACAAATATGGAGGAAGCATCATATTGGAGGAGGGATATACCTAAGAAGCACCAAGAGGAAATAGTGAAAATATTGGATTCATACATTGACAAGAAAACATGATAGAGTGAGTACAAAGAATATTTGATTTGATGGAAGGGTAAAGGACTTGAGGAAGACTCATGGATTTTTGAAGTTGAAGTAAACCAACTTGGGTGGCCAAATCAATCATTCGCATAGTCATAATGTGAGTCCCAAGCTCACATTATTTTTAGCAAGGGTGTCTAATGTAGGAGCATCCTTGTGTTTGTGCAATCTTTTGCATCAATCAAAAAATAAAATAATAATAATAAAAATAATATATGTAGTGTTGTGATGAGCACCACACAGTTCTATGTTCTTTGCACACACAATTAAATAGTCTTTGCACATGCAATTATATGGTCTTTGAAAACGTAGTTCTATGGTATTTATAACCATTGCATTAATTGGATAGGAAATTGTTTGGTGGTCTTTGTGCACATAGTTATGTGGTCTTTATGACCATTGCATTAATGACTTGGATGAGAAATTTTTTTGTGGTCTTTGTGCACGTATTTCTATGGTCTTTATGACCATTGCATTAATGAATTGAGAGGGAAATTATTCTATGGTATTTGAACATAAAGTTATATGGTATTTATGACCATTGCATTAATGGCTCAGGCAAGAAATTGAGCGGATTTATGTTTCCTAGTTTGGAAGGAAAACTTTTATTTGTAATTTTGATATTAAAGTTGGATCATATTCCATTTGGAGGAGCAATTGGAGAAATGGGCTTGATTGTAATGAAAAGAGTCTTGGCTATAGATCTATGTGTAGTTATATCAAAATTTCTTTAAAAATAATATCAAAAATGAATTTTTTGTTTCGACTTTCATAGTTCTTCCTACTTTCATTGTGTACTTCACACCCATGTGGCTAATGTAGGAGCATCATTGTATTCATGTAATATTGCATCAACCAAAAAATAAATAAATAAAATCATCTATAGTGTTGTGATAGACACCATGCAGTTCTGTGTTCTATGTGCACGTAGTTTTGTGGTCTTTGTACGTGTAGTTCTATGGACTCTATAACCATTGCATTAATGACTCAGGTGAGAAATTATTTTGTGGTATTTGCACACATAGTTATATTGTATTTATGATCTTATATAAATGGATTGAGTTAGAAATTGTAAATTTGATTCTTTTTTAATTTCCTTGGAGCGGATCCATGTTTCTTGGTTTGGGTGGGAAACTATTATTTGTAATTTTGATATTAAAGTTGGATTGAATTCCATTTAGAGGGAGATTGGATTGATTTTAATGTAGAGAGTCTTGACTATAAATCTATGCACAACTATTGCAATTTTTTATTTCCTTATAGATTATATATATATATATATATAATTCTATTTTGATTCTTTTAATTCTTCCTACTTCACTTGTGTACTCTTGCACCCATGTACCTATTGTTAATTTAACATGCATATAGTGCTACATTAGTTGGTATCAAAGCTTAGGCTCATGTTCCATGGTGTTGGATCACAAGAGTTGTTTGATCTAAAGTATTCATGTGGTTGTGATTGCATTGTAGGTGAACCATAGAGATGGCTCACAAAATTGGAAAGGAGGTGGTAAAAATAATCTTGGTATGTGTATCACTAATCTAGTTGATATGATGAGAGTCATCCTAGTGATATTGGAGGCTATTGAGGCCATGCAGTGTATAGATGT
The DNA here is from genome assembly GCA_028583015.1 of Wollemia nobilis. NCBI lineage: Eukaryota > Viridiplantae > Streptophyta > Pinopsida > Araucariales > Araucariaceae > Wollemia > Wollemia nobilis. The sequence continues at coordinate 8,868,227 of JAQPPZ010017092.1, forward strand.
TGTAGTGGTGGGTGATATTAGTGAAGATGAGAGGGATGATTGTGGCGAGAGAGATGGTGTTGAAGATGATGGTGAGGCCATGTAGAACCTCATGATGGAAGGATTTGTGATTTCCATAGTGTGGGTTAGAAGTAATCCAAGATTTTATCTTTTGAGGTATGTAGAGATATTGAATCTAGAAGACTTGGTGGATTTGATCATCGAAAAAAATAGATACTTTGAGTTTGAAGCAATTGAGTACCCTAAAAGAGCTAAGTGCACATCCACAAAGTTGAAAGGGCATTGCTTCCTTGTGGTCGAACTTAGTATAGAAGATTCATGTGAAGAGGAACAAGCACAAAATATCCATGTGGGATAAGATAGTGGTGAATCTTAGAGGAAATTTCCTACCGTCTAACTACACGCATGCTTTATTCAAGAAACTCCAAAACCTGTGCCAAAGATAGATCACCATACAAGAATACATAGTGGAATTCTATAGACTATGCATTCACATAGGATAGATATATGATGACATAAATAAGGGGTTGAGGCATGTGAATGGTTAGCACATATTGATTCAAGATGAGATGTATTTTTTGATGATTAAATCCATTGAAGAAGCCTACTAGTTGGCACTATGTACATATGAAAAGTTGTCTCATAGACAACAAGGCATACACAATAGTATTGGTAAGGGTTAGGATGGTGGATGAAGCAAGCAGGGGATACGACAAACCAACCCACACAAGGAAGGCCCTGGTGTGAGTGGTAGCATGTAAGCCATTGATCACAAACAAAACTATAAAAAAGGTGAAGACATATCCTTCCCTGGTATCTTTTGAAAGCTTCATTTATTCATAATATTAGGATTTTTTTGGCCAGAGTTCCTCTTATCTTTTGTGGACTGGTAATGTATGATTCTTGTACAGTATTCTTTTTAATTATGTGGTGATTTTAATTATTTCTTGTTGGATGGGTGGAATCCTCTCAAATGTATCTATCTCTTGGCTCTTGTTCATGTGGGGGTTGGATGAGAAGCCAATTGTTATTTTTTATGCTCACCAGACTTTGGGGTGGCTGAGGTCGATTGCTTCTCATGTTGTTCCTCATATGTCGAATCCATTCTATTAGTTCCTCAGCTTTTTGACAATATCTTTGAAGTTAATTTTTGGGAAGTTGGTGTTTTAGTTTCCTATGTTATGCCCTTGTAATGGTTTCTTGTTTTGGTGGTTGTGGTATTTTTCAAAGCTTCGATGGAAGGCTACCATGTTCGTATATTCCCCTTGGTTTATGGACTTATGTACTTGGTCTTAGATGAGGTAGGCTCATTTGTTTGTTTTGATTTCCTGTGTCATCCCTAGTTCTTTTTTTTTAGGCTTTATGAAGAGAGAAAGGGTTTCTGCTAGTTTCCTTTTCTTCGTTCCTTGTTTTGGGCTCGGTTTGGTAAGTGGGCATCTATTGAAGGGTGGTATCTTCAAGAGTTAGTGGGTGTCATGGCGGGTGTCAGAGTCCATGCCCATTGGCCTTATTTTCTTGGTTTTATGGGAGCTTGGTGTATGGAAGGTGGTAGGGTTTTTTGTTTTTTTCATTCACAAGCTCCATAAAATTGGGTTTTTTCTAAGGTGCAGGGTCATTTTTTTTCTCTTGGGTTTTTTTATCAATGTAATCTGAAGTTGATGAAGATTAAGCAATGTGTAATTTGGAGTTTGCTGAAGATTGCTATTGATTACTTAGAGTAAGTTTCTAGGATGGTGCGTAATATTGTTCTAGAAGTTGATTTATTGGTTTAGAACTTCCTCAGTTCTCTCCTCGATCCTTCGAGTTCATTGCCACTCCTTTCTGGTTTACTTTTCTACGTGTAATGGTTTTTTTTGTCCATCCCCATGGGTGGAGGGTGGTTTATTTTTGGTTTAGGTTTACTTATGGTTTTTCTCCTTTATTGTAGGTTTTGTAAAAGGTTGTGGGGTCCCCATGTACAAAGTATTAGAAGATCCTATTAACCATATTTGATATTTCATAATTTCTTGGAGCACCATCACTCATGATGAATTCATGTTCCTCTAAATTTTATCTACTAGCCTTAGTAACGTTGCCTTGGAGTGGTATTTCACATTGCATCACAAATCCATTAAAGTCTTCCAATAGTTAGAAAAAATATTTATCTAGCATTTTTCCATTCACATTAAAGAACAAAAATCAATCGATGACCTCTATTAGTTAAAGCAAGCTAAATATGAACCTTTTATATAATTTCTAGCTAGGTGGTGAGACCTTGTAGGAAAAATCCAAGGCATTCCTCTATTGGAAGACCTCCTACAAATCTTCATACACAATTTGCATGAACAATTATCTAACTTTTAAAAACTAATCTTATTCCTAAGTATGATATTGTAGTGGATCTTTCTAAGCAAGTAGAAACCAAATTTTATGAATAGGACAACTTAAACTATGAAAGGAGGAGGATAAACCTAAGAATAAATATAAAAATAATCATGTTGTAGGTAACAAAGTCATTGATACCTTCCAAATGAATAATATGAATACAATGGTACCTATAGCCAAAAATATTGTCCTAGCCAAGTAGCAAAAGCCCCATGAAAAGTTTACAAGGTTACAAATACATCAATATGCCATTCTAAAAATATCTCCTCAAGGCTAAACTAATAGAAATTTCATAGTTAAATACCATAGAGCTATCACAAGTAAAACCTCATTTGTATAGCTCCAATGAGCACTATAATCATCATCATGTTCTCAATCATAAGACTAACGGGTGTAATACCTTGTGTAATCTTATCTAGAATTTCATAGGAAAAGACCATAATTTTATTGATGATTATAACACCCATTCCTCTAATCAAGATCTATGGATTTTCCAAAATCCCTCACCTAATCATAGTCAAAATTTTGCTAATAATGAGACCTTTCAAAACATAGTGTGCATAGTGTTTGTCCATGTTGTAACCTAATAACAACAAAAGAACCAACATTTCAATCAATATTCCTAACCTCCTATAGTCATAAAAAAGAAAGGTAAAAATCCCATAATAGGTAAACCCTCCCTAATATTCAAGCCTCTAATATTAGATTTTTTAATTTATGTAAAAACTAGAGAGTGTGCTTGTTAGAATGTCCCTCCTTGAACTATTAAGAACATCCTCTGCTCACTGAAGTTATTCTCAAAATTTTGACTGAGTAGGTGGTTCCTTAGGATTTATATCCTAATGGTATTACTAATATTGTTGGGACATTAGGAAGGAACCAACTAATTTCTTTTAGGAGACTGATATCCCTTATTTTTCTATCCTTGGGTATCATCCCCTTTATATCAATTATATTATTATGAAAAAATATATCAAAAGGATAATAGTAGAAAATGAATCTAGCCTTAATATTTATAACCTAAAAATTATCCACCATCTTGGACTGACATAGAAGGACTTGAAGAAATTGGATTTCATATTTATATTCTTTGATTACAGGGAGTGGAAATCCTATGGTACCATCACCTAACCTTTAAAGGTAGTACCTAGGTCCTTGATACCTTGATTTATTTCATCCCATATGATACTTCTTAAAAAATTATTTTAGTTCATTCATGGATTCATGCTATGGAAGTTATCCCTTACACCTATCATCAGTGTCTCAAATATGAATATCAAGGTAAAACCATTTATATTTTGGCTAATCCTAAGCCCTCCACTTATTGCTATATGACCTTAGTCCTAATGTTTTCTCTATCTATAGCTTGCTTCCTCCTGAATATATTCCTCTCAACTTACATATAGTACCTCAAAGTCATTCCCTATGAAACAAACCACCCATACTAATAATCATCCATCTATAATCACTCAAAGTCAATGCTTGCCAAATAACCCTTTTGAGGATGATATTGTCTAGTTCAATCGTGACCCTTTCTTAAACATTGCTATCCTATTATTTTACTACAATATTATGGACAACCCACTGCAAAAGGTGCAACCATAAAAATAAGAAGTTTCTTCTTTGTGTGTGCTAGCACTACTATTGACAAGCACATTTATGGTGAAAACATCTTTCCACCTAAATGATAATACACCTCACGTTATTTATCCCCTACTTATCTAATCCTTAAGAAAATTATTATCAATATGGGTAGCTCAAAAAAGGCCTAGATTATTAAAAAATTGTATCAAAAAGCACCTGGAAGTTGACACATGGCTTGGTCATTATGAAACTGTGTATATTCCTATTTAGACTAAGCCTCTCTCTTTCTTGGCATCATCCGATCCTAATAATGAAAATCATACCTATTTACAAAATTCTTGTGATGATTTCTCCTCCCTCCATTGATCATAGTTGGGTGAGGAGGACAAGAAAGAGCTTGTCACTTTTTCAAACTAGTTCCTATCATATTGCATGCTTTACTAGTGTGAATCTTGTTACTCTAGTTTCCCCTTAGACAACCAAGATAGTTATTAATGCACAGAATTCCAAGATGAAATCCATTCATTCTAATTATTTTACTCATAATATATCCTATATCAAAGAATACATATCCATAATACCTAGCTTTATCATCCTGGATACTCCTAAACTATTTTCATCTCATTCAAATAGATCTTTAAGACTTAGGGGTTCCACCAACCCCTCCTCATCTTGAATATGAGTCGTACCTCCTCATTGAGGATGTTGTAGACATCAACATAAGGATTAATACTAAACCTAAAATACTCAAACTTGGTGTTGCTCTAAATATTATAGAATACCAACAATATGGAAATCTTTAAAAATAATTTCATGATATCTTTGATTGGACCTATGTCAATATGCTTGGTTTGGACACATATCTTGTTGTTCGTCACTTATCTATCCATATTGAGGCTAAATTTGTTAAACAAAAAATATGTAAAATATATCCTAAGGTTGCTCTTCTTCTTAAATATGATCTCCAAAAACTCTTAGATGTCAACTTTATGAGGGAAATAGATTATTTCGAGTGGATCTCTAATATTGTGCATTCCATTAATAAGGAAGGTTCTATCCATGTCTCCATCAATTTCCATGACATAAATTAAGCTTACCTGAAAGATTATTTTTGTTTACCTAACATTGATATGATAGCTGATTTTATTATTAGCTATGACATGATTTCTCTCATAGACAAGTTCCTAGGGTATAACCAAATTTATATTTCCCTTGAGGACCAAGATAAAACTACTTTTAAAACTTCTTGATGAACCTTTTTTTGGTAGGTTATACCTTTTGACCTTAAGAATGCTGGTGGTACATATCAGTGGGATATAACTTAAATTTGTTATGACATGATGTATGATATTATGGAGGACTATGTCAATGAACTCCTTGAATGTTCAATTAATATAGAATATCATGTCCATGATGTCCGTTGAATATTTGAGTGGTTGAGAGGATATAACATCCACTTAAAGCCACATATATGTGTCTTTAGTGTTATTTATGGTAAATTGTTAGGATTCATAATTTTCTATAGAGGAACTAAGGTTGACCCTGATAAAATTAGAGCCATCACTAACATGTCAAATTCTAGGAATTTGACTGAGTTGCATATTTTTTAATGAAAGGTGTAAGATATAGGAGATTTATAGCATAGTTAGCTAACAAATGCCAATTTGTTTCTAATATTTTTTGTAAATACACTAAATTTAAATGTGATGATGAATGATAAGTGGCCTTCGATTCATTTGAGGAATACATCTTAGTGCCACCTATTATAATTCCACCTAACCCAACTAAAGCATTCCTATTATACATGTCAACATTAGCCCATGAATTGGGTGCTATGTTGGATTAATATGATGACCAACAATGGGAATGTGCCATTTATTACATTAGAAAGACCTTGGTTAGTTATGAAATCGGGTCTTCGGATAAACTTTTCTTAGCCATTGTCTTTACTACTCAAAAGTTATGTCACTACATGCTTAGTTAAAAAAACTTATGTTATTATAAAAGTTATTCCTCTATGGTACCTTATGTCTAAACCACATTTGTTTGGACATATACTAAAGGTGTTCTAGCTCTTAATGAATTCAATCTTGAATTTTTCAACCAAAAATATGCTAAGGGTCAAGTGATTTTTTACTTATTAGTGGTGTCTCCTCTATAACCTATGTCTTTATCTATAACTTATTCACATACACATTGTCAAAATAACTCTACTCTTTCATACTTCTTTTTTTATACTTTGATCCTTTGTCTAACTAACTACCTATGTTTTGAGTGTTTTTAAGAGGGGGGGGACAACATAATGTATAATAGCCACATGAAATGGCTATTCAACATTCCTTATCTACTTATACAATAAATTTGCATAACATTTTAGATATCTCCCTTGCACACGAAAGATATCTACCAATGTAGACTACATACTACTTGAGATCTCTTGATCATCCCTACTTTTCTAATGATTTCATGGTATACCATTATTTTGGCATGTTATCACAGTCAGTTTAATTCAGGCTACAACATCCTAAACTTTTTTTCAAAGCATGGACTTGTACTAACCTTAATGGGGGCATGACATTACTCCACTTAAGGTACTTTATCAAAAAATTTGAAACATCCATTTGTGTGACTATATCTACAAATATACATTTGGGTGAGCATTTCTAAAAATACCCATTTGGGTAAGCATATCTAAAACACCCATTTGGATGAGCATATCTCAAACACAAATTCGGATGAGTATTTATGAAACACCCATTTGAGTAAGCATACATAAAACACTCATTTGGGTGACCATTTTTTAAACACACATTTGGGTGAAAATATTTGAAACACCCATTTGGGTGAGCATTTTTAAATCACCCATTTGGGTGAGTAGTTTTGAAACACCCATTTGGGTGAGTAGCTTCTAAAAAACCCATTTGGATGGGTATTTTTGAAACTCCCATTTGGGTTAGCATTTTGAAACACCTATTTGGGTGATCATACTATTCACAATGCATATTATAACTTTGGTCAATTTCTTAAAGCATCTCACTTAGAAATAAACCTTCACTGCTTAAGAGCTTGTCCATTTACCAGAATTTCAGATCACTACTTAAGGATGAAATACCATTTACATCTTTAGAATAATTTTCCATTACTCATAAAAAAGGTAGAATAATTTAACACATGTAATAATGGTAACATACCTTTAAATTTTATGCATACTACACCTTATTGAAAAATATGTTACACAACAAACACATAATCACATTTTAATAAATGTAATTATTTTATTCATAATAATTACATCATCTATTTCTTTTTTCTTGGCTAGCCACTGGTGAGCCACCCAATCAATGAAGTCATATGATCACCCTTTAGGCTCATTCATACCAATGCCATATCCTAAGGATATGGTATTGATATGATAATTATCATATACATCTTCTATATTTTCCTTGAAAGCCTTCCAATCATCTAAGACTAGATACCACAATAGTGGAATCTAAACTTTTGGCCTATCTAGGTAATCTCCTACTCTTGCAAGTTTGATACCATCCATACAACTCTCCTCCATGTGATTTTTCTATTTGGAGTTAATATTATCTTTCTTATCCATAATGATAGGGGAAATTCTTCAAACATTCCAAGGCTTTCCATTAATGCATCCTCTACCATCTTGATTGTTACATCTTGATTGTTACCTCTTGATATCACCATAGAAATTGTGATAGCTTTTGAAGCCTAACACTTAATGTAAATCTTACAAGAAATTAAATACAAGATATAAATAAAGTTTAAATATAAATAAATCAATAATAAAATAATTATAACTCAAAAATACTCATAGAATAATCACATAAATGCTCACAAAAATACTGCAACTAATATAGAATAAAGGTCTACTAATGTATGCTATGTGCTATGCATTTTTTATACCAATTACAATGCTTTGTCACAAATATATAATAGTATGTGACTCTTCATATGAAGCACTCTTGACCTTCACTCTTCTTTGTAACTCTTCACTTTCCTATTCTAAGGACACGTGCACTCTTACATAATGGACACTTATGCACATCCACACTCACAATGCTTGCACACTTAATTACATGAAACTTGTGCATTTCCTGCACATTATTAGATTACTTAAAATATAAACTCCCACTATAATATAAGATATACACCTAATATAATTTTGTACCAAGGTGGTACATTGGCATGTACCAAATAATGTAATATTCTCCAACACTCCCATGTATTATAGTATTTGTTTATTGAGGACTTAGTCTTCAATATGGATCTTTGTGTTGATCCTGAAGCATGTGATGTTCATTCTTACTTTCGTCAATCTGCTGCCTTTCTATATTCTAATTAGTATATTTCAAAAAATCTTATTCATGTATTACTAATTTTGTTGAAAGATCCTTGATTTCATTTTCTTTTGTAATCTCTTCTAGATCTTGAATTTCCTAAATTTCTTGAGCTAAATGATCCTTTTGATTCCCTTCTCTTTATTGTATTTGTGGTTGATTATATTGATACTGATAAGGATGTTGATATTGATGTTGTTGCTGATATGGACGATATTGAGTTCGGTATTGTCTATATTATATTGATCTATTTGCTTGACCATTTTGATTAATCTGATTCCTTGAAGTATATCTACAAAAAAATGTATTATGATTTCTTCTTTACAAATATGATAATATCTATTTCTCCTATTGTCTCTTGAAGTTTAGGCAACACGATCTTGAGTATTCTCTTTAGTTACCAATGCATTGTTAGTCATTTCATCTTTGATATAATTCTCAACTTCATATTATTGTATAATATTGATTTACTGATCAAATGAAATGTCCTTCCTAAGTGTTTGTAGAGAAGTAACTAGGTGTTTGTAATTTTCTATAAGAGCCCTTAGGATCACTTGAAAAATAAATTTTCTTCTACCTTTTCACCTAAAGTAAGTATTTTTTCTTTTAAGTATTCCACTCTTCTTAAAAACAAGTCAATGCTTTCACCACTAGCAACCTTTAAAAAATACAATTAATTTTGAACATTCAAAATTGTAGCTTTGTTCTTTCCTTTAAATATTTTGGCTAAAGTATTTCATGATTCTACAGAGGTTACTGTTGAGATTATGTAAGGGTGTATCTCATTTTTAATAGCAAATGTAATTATATTAAGAGCTTTAGATTCTTCTTCTTCATAATTTTGAAATTATCTATCATCTTCAACAGGTTTTGTTTTGGTTCCTCTAACAATATCCCATAAATTTTCTACTATAAAGATTGATTTTACTTTATTTTTTCACGAAGCATAATTAGGACCTTTGAGAAGTTGGTATTCTAAGAGAAAAAACTTGTAGGACATCATGATGATACTCATGTCTCCCTAGATTATGAAATATGGATTTCACAAGTTTCTAAATTCTTAAAAAATTAGAAGTTAAATACCTTAGGTCTTCCTAATTGAATAGAAACTAGAATGTTTGCAAACTTATAGATTCCTAAATTTTAAGTAGAATTCCTTGTCTCTCCATAATTAAATTATTGCAAATATTCTATGGTTTTTGAATTTCAAGAAATAATAAACCAATAAAGCTTTCAAGTATTATTTAACCCTTTGAAAAACAAGACTTCAAAAATAATAAAGCCTACTTATCACTCCAAAAAGCAATTAAGGCATTGATTTCTCTATTAAACTACTTATTTCTCCATTAGACTTATTTAACCTTAGAAAATAAATAATATCTAAAACTATGCACTCCTTATTTCTCCTTTTAACTTTACAAAAATTTAATAATCTTTAGAAACCCTAATTTACCTCCTTAAAGGTGCATAGCTTGGTAAATGATATTTAGCCCTATGTTACTATACTCATATTGTCTTAAAAATAATAACTAATTATATACAATCATGTGAGGATTTGGTGTGTGAAGATTCTTTCCATGAAACACTATTAAATACATCTCCAAAAAATATTTTAAACTCTGCTCATTTGCTTCCTTCATGTCACATGGCAGAACACATGTAAAGAGAATTGGATCTTGAGTTACTTTCTAATGATCCAAATATTGGATAAAAATAATGCTCCATTGTGCTTCTACTACCTAGAAAATACACTCATAAATGATTTTATTGCTCTTTATTTAGTGCTTAACGTTAGAATTTCATGACTCTTCTCCTTTGCTATGAATGATGTAAAAGCTTTGCCTTATCTTGGTTTATCTCTTGATATTACTATGTTGTTTGGAATGATCTACAATGGTGGTGCTTCTCTATAGCACTACATTGCTTACATGGAACTTTATCACCTTTTTTCCATGTTGTTCCTAACAACACTATGCTAGTGTTCAAATATTTCTATGTTGGTTGCCTAGATGACACTATACCCTATAAAAATTACTTTTTAGTTGGTAGTATGTTTGGCTATGATGTTGGTCATCTAGTGTGTACTATAGTTGGCACTGTGTTTGGATATGGTGTTGGTCATCTAGTGAGTGTTTATTTCCTAAATAATTCTTAAATATTTGATGGAGCTTGTCTCCTTGCACGTCGAATACCATGAGTACTATTGCACTTCCTTCCAAATTTTCACATGGATTTCTACCATCTATATTGTTATGGGTTATGTTGTAGGGTCAAGTAATGTTGGAGATGTAAAAACACACACACTTAACCTATCCTATCTTGTGCTATCATGGTTGTGTGTTTCTAATGGCTCAACTTGGCTACGCCCTTTTTAACAATTTTATCTTTGCTAATGTTTGCCTTCTTGCTAATGCTAATGTTCTTGATTTTTATTAATGTAACTTCTTAAGAAAAATGTTCCACCTATCTTTACATCTCCTCCAACATCTCAAAAATTATTAGAATTTTGTCAACTATGATCTTTGGTCTTCATTCTTAGATTACATAACCTGCTCTTTTATGTAATTGATTGCTACATATATTATGCTTTAACACTAATATTTTTTCCTTCTTGATGCAAGTGCAAGTGTAGCCACTAAATTTTGACACACTTCAAAATTTATAATTCTTATTAAAACATCCTAATCACCCTAACAATGTGAAACTCACCCTCAAATACCCCTACCTTGATATTCATGCCAAAAAATGGAAAAATAACTTATTTTTTTCCATTACGATAAATTTGAACATGTTTTCTGTCGCGATTTCGCGACAAAAAGCAGGAGAGAGAAAATGCACGCCAAAATGTCGCGATGTCGCGACATGTCGAGTTTTCGCTGAGGAGAGAGAAAATGTGTCGCGATTTCGCGACAAAAAGTAGGAGAGAGAAAATGCACGCCAAAATGTCGCGATGTCGCGACATGTCGAGTTTTCGCTGAGGAGAGAGAAAATGTGTCGCGATTTCGTGACATAAATGGAGGAAAGGAGCTTGCAATGAAGAGAGTAGCGATTTCCATGCATGTTGAAGTTTCGCATTTCAAAGCACAGTTGGAAATGTATGGAAACAAAGGTGTAGCGATTTCGCTACAAATCGAAAGTTAAGAAAAGCGAGATGCGGCGATTTCGACACAAGTAAAAATTCACAAGAAGAAGGTGTAGCGATTTCGCTACATGTTGAAACAAAGAGAAAAAAAGGTGTAGGAAAAGGGTGAAAAAAAGAGAAACTAAGGTGTAGCGATGGCGCTACATGTTGAAACAAAGGGAAACTAAGGAGTAGCGATTTCGCTACTAGTCAAAAGTGTAGAAGTGAAAGATGCAGCAATGATATTACAAGTCAAAATTTCATGAAAAGAGGCAAGGTGAAAACACAAGGCACAAAGATGTAAAAATTTTGCCATTGCATGAAGCATAGTGTCGCGATTTAGTGACATGTTCCATTTTCACTGGAGTTGGCAAGGAGAGTTGTACGGAAGAGCAAAGTGTCACGATTTCGTGACATGTTCCTTTTCATTTGGCAAAGAAGAGTGTACGGAAGCCGAAAGTGTCACGATTTCACGACAAGCAGGATGATGACGTCAGCAAGAGTCGAAAACGTCATGATTTCACGACAAGAAGGATGATGACGTCAGCAAAGTTGAAAAGTGTCACGATTTCGCGACAGGATGAAAGAAAAGCCACTGGAAGCGAAACGTCACGATTTCGCGACAACCTTCAGGGTGACGTCAGCATAAGTTAAAAATGTCGCGATATCGTGACGAGCGACGAGGTTAGCGAGGTAAAAGCCAAAAAGGTAGGCATGGTGACACGTGTCATAAAAGACATCATGCGGCAGTTACATAAAATGTAGCGATGTCGAGATCTGCGATTACTGATTGACAAGTGTTAGTCATGCATTCGAACAGTCGTTTGCATGTATTCGAAGAATCAAATATAAATTATCGAAAGGTTTTCAAAAAGTTTTTTCAGCTTTCGAACAGTCGCACTCATGGAATCGAACAGACATTTTGCTTGTATTCAAAGAGCCGAATATGAAGGATCGAGATATGCTTTTCGAGAAGATATGTTTTTAGCATTCAAAATAGCCATACTACAAGAAATCGAAACGCCGTATTGCAGGGTTTCGAACAGTCATTTTGAACGACCACTTATTTGTAGGAGAAAAGAATTCGAACAGTTGGGTATATGATTCGACTGCGTGCAGGATTGGATGTATATAAATGAATAGTTGTAAAGAGAAATTGTTGAAGAAAGATAGAAGTTGTTGCAGTAAGAAGGGAATTGCTATGAAAAGAGGGTTTGTATAGAGAAATAAGCAGAGACATGAGATTGTGCAGAGGTTGTTAAAATTACAGACCAGTCAGGGTCGAGTTAGTAGTGAAGACATTTTTATGTCATTTTGATTTGATTAGAATTGCAGTCCAAGTTGGTGCTTGGTACTAGGGGTTGGTGCTCCATATGTTGCAGTAGAAAATTACAGGGGTTGGTGCTCCTTCCAGTGGATGTTTGTAAAGAAGTTGTAAAATTGAAATTTTGCAAAGGCTGGATTTGGATTGAAGTCCAAGCGAGTTAATTTTTGAGGAGTAGCCAAATTGGTGAACCTCGTTATATTGTGTGTTGTGGTGTGATCTCATTTTGTTCTTCTGGTTTTATAAGTTTTATGTGCTTCAGTCTTTGAATGCTGCTATTTTGAAGTTAAATAACTACACTGATTCACCCCCCTCTCGGTGTCATTGTGTGAACATCAATTGGTATCGGAGCAAGGTTCCTTGTACAAGCTTAATCAGCTAAGGAGATCTTGGAAGAAACAATGGCGGGCGGTGAAGGATTTTCATCCAACAAAGCTCCCTTATTTGATGGAACAAATTACACCTTCTGGAAACTCAGAATGCAAACATATCCGAGTGCATTGGGATATGATATTTGGGATTACGTAGATAGTGGATACACGGCACCCACTACTCCTCCAACGAGATCTCTGAGAAAAAGAAATTTGAGAACAACTCCAAAGCTAAGAATGCCATAATGTGTGGGCTTGTTGACGGTGAACTGATAAGAGTCATGAGTTGTAAATCAGCAAAAGACATGTGGGATAAAGCTGAAGAGCATCCATGAAGGAGACGAGTAAGATTAAGGAAGCAAAGCGCAAACTCATCGAGCACGGTTCGAAGCACTGCAAATGAATGAAGATGAAAACATAGAGACTTATATCCTTGAGAGTCAACGGAATTATTAATGCAATCGAGAGGACTCGGTGAAGAAATTGATGATGCGGTTGTTGTGAAAAAGGTTCTCGAAACACTTCACAAAAGATTTAACTCCAAAGTCTCTGCAATAGAAGAGGCAAAAGATCTAAACAACTTCAGCATGGATGAGTTGCATGGTTCCACGACAGACATATGAAATGAGAATAGGACAAACCAAGTCTACGAGACAGAGAAGCGACTTTTAAAGCACACAAGAATGTAAAAGCTGAACATGAATACGAGGATGAAGGAACAACTTGGATGAAACAGAAGCCAATTTTGTTCGAAAACTCACAAAAGGAAAAGGAAAATATAGAGGGAAGCTACCTTTTAAATGCTTCAACTGTGGAGGAGTCGGTCATTTTGCAGCAAAATGTCCAATGCGGGAGAGAACAAAAAATGGTGAAGGTTCACACCAAGAAAAAGGTGAGTTGGAAGAAGAAACAAAATTTTAGAAAGAACAACTTCAAGAAGAAAAGCTTCATAACCAAGAATGTCGGCGGTTCGAAGAAAGCACGGATGAGGAGTCGAAGAAGAAGGAGGTGAAGCTCTGTTCATGGCACTTGAAGAAGAAAGAACAGAGAAAAATCGGGAAGGTGATGAAAATTCCAAGGATGAAGTTGAAGTGTATTTGGAAGGAGAATTGGTTCTTTGCACTTGAAGAGTTGAGTGCGGAAAGGAAGAAGAATAAGAAATTTTCAAAGAAATTAGAGAATGCCACAGACATAATAAACAATCTGAAAATACAGACAGAGGAATTCAAGAAAATGTCTGAAGTTCTTGATGAACAATTAACTGTAAAGACAGTTGAATACAGCAAGCTAGAGGAAGACATTGTTAAGTTAAGGATGCGGTTAGAGGAGATGAATAGAAAATTGAACTATTTTCATAAGTTTGAAGAAAGTACTGTAAAGTTGGATAAAATGTTAAATAACCAAAGGCCTTATGGCATAAAATTTGGTTTAGGCTTTGATGAAGGAGAATCTTCAAAGGATTCAAAGAACTTGAATATAGAACCCATAAAGAAAGAAGAAAAGATCAGGGTTGAACCAGAAAAACCAAATCATGCAAAAGAAAACAATAATGCCAGATTCAAGAAGAATATTGACAAAGATGGATTCACAAAAGTCACACATCCAAGGAGGAGAAGAGTCATGGCTCCTACTTCAAAGTGGCAAAGACCGGCACCCAGGTTTAATCATGCATTTTCTGGTTATTGTTTTAAATGCAATGCTTATGGCCATAAGATTTCAGATTGCGGGCATAATGTATCTCAAAGGAATTTTACCGAGCAGAAATGTTTTTCTCCTTTAATGAATTATGCGGTTGAATGTTATAATTGTCATAATTTTGGACATATTGCTAGAAACTGCAGAAGCACTTTTGCATCAAATAATTATCAGGGTAGAAAATCTCAGCCAAGTGGGTTGAAACAAAACCAGAAATTTCTTGAAAAATAGGCACATGCTAATGAAAGGACAAAGGCAAAACAAGTAGCAAAATCTGCTATCAAACCAGAATGGAAAGAAAAGGAATCTTTGATTGTCCAGACTGCTTTTAAAGCTCAGAACAAATCAGCACCTTGGATACTTGACGGTGGTTGTTCCAGTCACATGACGGGTGACAAGCAAAAGTTTGAGAATTTACAGAATTATGAAGGTGGTTACGTGAAATTTGGAAATAATGATGGAGCAAAGATTGTTGGAAAGGGATCAGTCAAGATCGGTGATGGCAATATAAAATCAAAAGAAGTCTTGTTTGTAATTGGCATGAAGCATAACTTGCTAAGTGTAAGTCAAATATGTGACAGAGGTCATGATGTAATCTTCAAGAAGGAGGGCTGTGAAGTAAGAAAGACAAAAAATGGAAAGTTAATAGCCACTGGACTGAGAACTTCTGGAAATCTGTATACACTTTCAGAAACTGCAGAAGGAACATGCTTGATTGGAGGGGAAGATGAAAACTGGCTATGGCACAAGAGGCTTGGGCATATTAGTTTTGACAATGCGGCAAAAATCAGTTCAAAAAGAGCGATTAGAGATATACCAAACATTGGCAAACCTGTAAATAGCATCTGTGAGTCATGCCAAAATGGAAAACAAACCAAAGCCACTTTCAAAGCAAAATAATACTTCACTAGCAAGCCATTAGAACTAATTCACACTGATCTATGTGGACCCATGAGAGCTGAAAGCATAAATGGACACAAATATTTTATGCTTGTGTATAGATGACTACTCAAGAATGACATGGGTACTATTTATGAAACTCAAGTCGGAAGCCTTTGAGATGTTTAAAACCTTCAAAAATCTTGTTGAGAATCAATCGGGAAAAAGAATTAAATGCCTAAGATCGAGACGGGGGAGGAGAGTTTATCTCAGAAGAATTTGCAGAATCTTGTCAAAAACATGGGATAAGAAGGCAGGTTTTCAGCGGCTAGGACACCTCGGTGAGAATGGTGTTGTAGAAAGGAAGAATAGAACGAGTGCGGGAAATGGCAAGGACAATGCTTGCGAGAAAACAAAATAGGTGACAGATTTTGGAAAGAGGCGGTTCATACTGCAGTTTACATTCAAAACAGGTGCATCTTTGAGACCACATGAAAGCAAAACACCTTATGAGTTGTGGTTTGGCGGAAAGGCAACAACAAGACATTTCAAAGTATTTGGCGGCAAGTGCTACATAAAACGGATTGAAGATAACCTCGGTAAATTTGAAGATAGAGCTGATGAAGGTATCTTTCTTGGTTACTCAACAAAAAGCAAGGCCTACACATGTTACAACAAGAGGTTGAAGAAAATTGTTGAAAGTGCTTATGTGAAAGTTGATGAAGGTAGAGAACAAGAAACTACTTATCAAGAAAACTACCCTATGTATGAAGAAGTCATTGAAGGTGATGATGAAAAAGAAAGAGAGAAGAATCGAGAAAATTGATCCGAGATGGTGTAAAAGCTGAGATCGAAGAAGAAGAAAACAGGAAATTTAAAGCAGGCAACTGGCGAGAAAAATCATCCAAGTGAGCAGATTATTGGGGATCCCACAGATGGTATTCAGACAAGAAGAACAGCGGTGAGGAACTATTCTCTGTTATCTAGTATTGAACCTAAAAATGTTGCTGAAGCAAGCACTGATGAAAGTTGGATGAAGGCAATCAATGAAGAACTAGATCAGATAGAGAAAAACAATACACAGGAATTAGTACCTAGACCAACAAATAAAAACATAATTGGCACTAAATGGGTTTTTAGAAATAAATTGAATGAAGATGGGCAGGTTGTCAGAAATAAGGCAAGATTGGTATGTAAAGGCTATGCTCGGGTTGAAGGCATTGATTTTGAAGAAACTTTTGCACCGGTAGCAGGACTAGAGGCAATCGGAATGTTTACGGCATTAGCGAGTTCATAAAAACTTCAAAGTATATCAAATGGATGTAAAATCAGCATTTTTGAATGGAAAAGCTGGAAGAAGAGGTTTACATTGAACAACCGGATGGCTTCCAACTTGGTGACAATCCAGATTTTGTTTGCGAGGTTAAAGAAAGCTTTATATGGATTAAAGCAGGCACCCAGAGCATGGTATGCAAAGGTTGGATAATTATCTAATTAAACAAGGGTTTAAGAAAGGTTTGGTGGATAGCAACTTATATGTCAAAGCAGAGAAGGGTCATCTTATTGTTCTTGTTGTTTATGTAGATGACATAATATTTGGCGGCGACATGGATGAATACTTGCAAAGACATATCAATTAAAATGAAAAAATAATTTGAGATGTCAATGATTGGTGAACTTTCTTATTTCTTAGGATTGCGGGTCAATCAAAATGAAAAAGGCATTTTTATTTCTCAAGTTAAATATGTAAAAGAAATGCTGAAAAAGTTCACAATGGAAGACGGTAAACCGGTCAGCACTCCCATGACAACGAGTGCGCAAGTTGAGCAAGGATGATAAATCTCCGAGATGTGGATCAAACAATGT
Organism: Wollemia nobilis; assembly: GCA_028583015.1. NCBI lineage: Eukaryota > Viridiplantae > Streptophyta > Pinopsida > Araucariales > Araucariaceae > Wollemia > Wollemia nobilis. Next base: position 8,885,789 of record JAQPPZ010017092.1, read on the forward strand.
ACGGGTCTATGATTGGAAGCCTGCTTGTATTTAACGACTACTAGACCGAGATATACTACGAGGCGGTATGCATGGTTGCTAGATTTCGAGGCAAGTCCCAAAGAAACTCATGTCACAGTTGTAAAAGGATCTTCGGGTACCTCAAAGGTACCATGGATTATGGGTTGTGGTACCCAAAAGGCAAAGACTTCACTTTGATTGCATATTCGATGCAGATTGGGCGGGGTGCATTGATGACCGGAAGAGTACAAGTGGAGGAGCATTTTATCTTGGAGGCAGGTGGTAGCATGGCACGACAAGAAACAAGAATCGGTCTCTCTATCCACTGCGGAGGCGAGAATACATTGCGGCCACAACTTGCTTGTACACAGATATTATGGATGAGACAAACTTTGAAAGATCTTGGTATCCACTTCAAAGAGCCAATATCAATAAAATGTGATAACACTAGTGCTATCAACATATCCAAGAATCCAATTATGCATTCAAGAACCAAACACATTGCAATCCGATATCATTTCTTGAAGGATAAAGTTGCGAGAAGGAGAAGTCAAGTTGGATTTTGTTCCAACTACAGAGCAAGTAGCTGATATATTCACAAAACCATTGCCCAAGGATGTTTTTGAGTACCTTAGGAATAAGTTGGGAGTGGTCACAATTCCCAAGAACTGACTATCATTAGGGATCACATTCTCAATGGGTGCATGCATGCCTATACTTATAGTTTTGCTTATATTTATGATTTTTGCTAACTATAACGATATTTTCCTGAGAATGGTGTACAGAGACTCGGGGGAGTCTGCAACAGCCCTTTGGTATTATTGGCAAAGGGGGAGAAGAAGTTGAGCAAGGTTGCTGTGTGTTGCCAACAATTCCAAAGGGGAGATTGTTGAGCAAGGTGCAGCAAAAGCATTGAGAAAGTATTGTCATTGTTGTCAACACAGACAGATTGATGCAGTTCAGAGGTCAGTCAGATCAAGTGCAGAAAGTTTCAAGCAAAACAGAGGTGACCCAGATTCAGAAATTGGCAGAAAGAGACAAGGAAGAAAAGCGTCGCGATATCGCGACATGTTTTTATCGCGATTTCACGACAAAAAGTAGGAGAGAGAAAATGCACGCCAAAATGTCGCGATGTCGCGACATGTCGAGTTTTTGCTGAGGAGAGAGAAAATGTGTCGCGATTTCACGACAAAAAGTAGGAGAGAGAAAATGCACGCCAAAATGTCGCGATGTCGCGACATGTCGAGTTTTTGCTGAGGAGAGAGAAAATGTGTCGCGATTTCGTGACATAAATGGAGGAAAGGAGCTTGCAATGAAGAGAGTAGCGATTTCCATGCATGTTGAAGTTTCGCATTTCAAAGCACGGCTGGAAATGTATGGAAACAAAGGTGTAGCGATTTCGCTACAAATCGGAAGTTAAGAAAAGTGAGATGCAGCGATTTCGACACAAGTAAAAATTCACAAGAAGAAGGTGTAGCGATTTCGCTACATGTTGAAACAAAGAGAAACTAAGGTGTAGCGATGGTGCTACATGTTGAAACAAAGAGAAACTAAGGTGTAGCGATGGCGCTACATGTTGAAACAAAGGGAAACTAAGGAGTAGCGATTTCGCTACTAGTCAAAAGTGTAGAGCTGAAAGATGCAGCAATGATATTACAAGTCAAAATTTCATGAAAAGAGGCAAGGTGAAAACACAAGGCACAAAGATGTAAAAATTTTGCCATTGCATGAAGCATAGTGTCGCGATTTCGTGACATGTTCCATTTTTGGAGTTGGCAAGGAGAGTTGTACGGAAGAGCAAAGTGTCGCGATTTCGTGACATGTTCCTTTTACTCTGGCAAAGAAGAGTGTACTGGAAGCGAAAGTGTCACGATTTCGCGATAAGAAGGATGATGACGTCAGCAAAATCCTGGAAACGTCGCGATTTCGTGACAAGAAGGATGATGACGTCGACAAAGTTGAAAAGTGTCACGATTTCACGACGGGATGAAAGAAAAGCCATTTGGAAGCCGAAACGTCACGATTTTGCGACAACCTTCGAGGGTGACGTCAGCATAAGTTAAAAATGTCGCGATATCGCGACAGGCGACAGGTTGGCAGGTAAAAGCCGAAAAAGCAGGCATGGTGACACGTGTCATAAAAGACATCATGCAGCCGGTTACATAAAATGTAACTGATGTCAGATCTGCAGTTACTGATTGACAAGTGTCAGTCATGCATTCGAACAGCCGTTTGCATGTATTCGAAGAATCAAATATAAATTATCGAAAGGTTTTCGAAAAGTCTTTTTTACAGCTTTCGAACGGTCGCACTCATGGAATCGAACAGACATTTTGCTTGTATTCAAAGAGCCGAATATGAAGGATCGAGATATGCTTTTCGAGAAGATATGTTTGCAGCATTCAAAACAGCCATACCACAAGAAATCGAAACGCCGTATTGCAGGGTTTCGAACAGTCATTTCCGAACAGCCACTTATTTGCAGGAGAAAAGAATTCGAACAGTTGGGTATATGATTCGACTGCGTGCCGGATTGGATGTATATAAATGAATAGCTGTAAAGAGAAATTGTTGAAGAAAGATAGAAGTTGTTGCAGTAAGAAGGGAATTGCTGTGAAAAGAGGGTCTGTATAGAGAAATAAGCAGAGACATGAGATTGTGCAGAGGTTGTTAAAATTACAGACCAGTCAGGGTCGAGTTAGTAGTGAAGACATTTTTATGTCATTTTGATTTGATTAGAATTGCAGTCCAAGTTGGTGCTTGGTACTAGGGGTTGGTGCTCCATCTGTTGCAGTAGAAAATTACAGGGGTTGGTGCTCCTTCCAGTGGATCCTGGTAAAGAAGTTGTAAAATTGAAATTTTGCAAAGACTGGATTTGGATTGAAGTCCAAGCAGTTAATTTTTGAGGAGTAGCCAAATTGGTGAACCTCGTTATATTGTGTGTTGTGGTGTGCTCTCATTTTGTTCTTATGGTTTTATAAGTTTTCTGTGCTTTAGTCTTTGAATGCTACTGTTTTGAAGTTAAATAACTACACTGATTCACCCCCCCCTCTCAGTGTCATTGTGTGAACATCAAAAAACCTTCTAGCTAGGTATTTATGCTAAAAACCATCTATTATTTGTGATGTTATGTGGATGACATATAGTGATCCTAAAAATTCAATATTTAGATAGTTATTTTTCAAGCACAGACTTGCTATAGAGAAAGCTCTAGAAAGGTTGGTCTTGATCCATATATTTGTCAAATATGTAATGTTTTAGAGTCAACTAAGCATCTATTTGAATTCTAGTCAACTAGATATATAGTCATGTATGCTTCATACTTGGGAAATTTTAGTTTTAGTCCTATTTTAAATTTAGACATATGGATTAATACAATTCATAATGTTAATATAAATATATTTTATTGTATTTTTTTTTTTATTTCTACCACTAAAATGTTATAGCTCCTCTGGAAGGATAGGAATTATCATACTCTTTTTTTATTAATAATAGAGCTCATAGACATCTCTTAGGATTTATCTTTGATCAAATTGTTTTGTAGGTCCTCTTTACGAATAAACATAACTCAACAAGATACAACATACTTTATGAGGACTTAGTCAATAATTCATTAAAAAAAAGATACAAGCATGGAGATAAATTATTGAAATTCGTAATATCCCAAGATTATCTCATACTCCTAAATAATAGAAATAATGATCACTCTTCACTTGATGTTGCAAATATAGTTACCATGTATGTTCTTAATAGTTGTGACAATAAACTCTTTTGTATGGAAGTTGAGATCAATATGAGATAATTCTATAGATCCTCAAAATAATTTTGATTAGATAGTTAATTCTACAAAAGTCTTTATAGAATTGTATTATTTTGATTTGTATCTAGTATTTACTTAGCCTGATTTATAAAGAATATTTCTTGGGAATCCTATAGAATATAAAATGTTTGATTGAATTGGTTGTTATTAGGTCATAATTGGCCACAACTTTATATAGGTTTTTGCATGAAGTGTAATCTAAAGTTGTGTAGAATTTGTCATGCTTAAAAAATAACTCTAAACAAATACAAAGGGTCATGAGCATGTAAAAAACAATGCCAATACATATCGTAAAAGATGAAAATCTAGATGATACATAACTCTTCTTAAAAACAAAAGAAAACTTGATATCACAAATGGTAACACAAATTCCAAAGCACTTATGATCAATGAATTATGATTGAATTCATAATTAAAAAGTGACCAAAAAAAAATTAAAACAAAAAATACAAACTTTAAGACTCAAGAGCTCAAGTTTATGCAATTAAATTCAACTAATATTTTTACAAAACATTATTCTACTTGAATTTTAAAACCAAATATCTTCTACTGTTTATTCGTGCGCGAAAAACAATTAACTTTAAATAACTTTTACCTTAAACATTCGTACATAAAACCTAAGATAATATATAAACTTAATTAATATAACAAATATAATTATTCGTATATATATTTATTTTATGTTTATTTTTATATATTAAAAAAAATCTAATAAATAAAATAACAATCATAAAACATAAAATGTTATTTACAGTAGTCCAACACTATAAAAAAAATCCTTTTGAATCACATCATTTTTTATTGAAACCAATAACCTCTCTTATTTTACTGAATCACATCATTTGAAAAAGTAACACTAAAAATTTCAACAAAATGCATGCTTCCGTCAATGTCGCATGACACTGAACTTGGCATGATACCCACGTGGCACTATACATTTTCAACGTACCAAAAATTCGAGTGGCTTACAGTTGTCCAAGAATATAATATTAACACTATCGATAAAATCAAATTCCAAAAGATAGCGGATATGTGCTTCATAGTCAACATGATTCCTTCCGTGCGACGTGAAGCATACGTGTACTTCACGTGGCTCTAAATAGATATAAAACCACAAACCAAGGAATGTACAAATGAAATAATACGAGTACAAAGAGATTTCAAATACTTTTGAAATCACCTCAATCTGGTATGTTATAATTAAACATGTTTTAAATGCTCTTTAAAACTTGCTTAAATTTGAAATGCTCAATGACTTCTTTAGATAGGATAACACAAAAAATTCTTTGCTGTTTATAATCTTTGGTTACGTTTGAATTTTCATAAAATGTTTTATCGGATATTAATTTTGTTATTTTCGGATCAGTAGCACAATTATAAACAAAAGACGCATTTCTTCAGTGGGGAAAGGCTAATCGTCATTGCTGGGACATTTACATTTGAAGAAATTGAATAGAAGTTTGCTGCTAAACATTTTCTAGTTTTTCTCTATTGTTTTGCTCCTCCTTCAAACACTCCTCTTCATATTTCAAGGTGGATGATGGCCTCCCATAACGAAGTCACAGGCGTAGAAATAGAAGAAGAATAAGAAAATGGCTAAAACTGCTTGAAAAGATGACAGATTTTTATGCATCAATATAAATCAAAAAGGTTAAAAAAATACTCATGTCCACCAAAGTTTATGTGATAAATTCTTTGGTCCAGCACAATCTTTTATGTCCACTGAATAATAAAAACATGCATATTCGATTAATTCCTTAATCCAGCTGGATGAATACGTGGATTACAGTCACTGCACTTCAAGCAACATTCCAAACATGTCTCAACCATAATTAATTTCACATAAAAACTGGTCAGAAGTCTCCCCTAACCAAAAACTTGACCTTTTTTTTGGTCGAACTTGTTATATTGTATTCACTCCACTTGTTAAGCATTCTCATACTCAGTTTCAACCATTCGCCTAACCAAAAAACCTGACCTTTAGGGTATCTCACGTTCAACCATTCGCGCATGGTATTTCGTCACAATAATGTTTCTTTCGTCAGGCAAAGCAGAGAAAATTAAGATTTATATTATTATTATTTACATGCCCAAATCAAACGCTCTCGCGTGTAAATAGGTTAGCAAAGCAATTCTGAGAAGAAGATAATAAGAGTAGTTGTTTACATTTAATATCGCCTTGAATCATTTCATATCATCTCAACTTTTTAATAGCCCTCTATTATTCTGAATCAGACCTTCTCTTGTACTTGTGTTCAAAACGAATTGCTGTCTAGTTACACGTCTTTGATGGATTGTTGAAAATCTGGATTGAGTGCTGTTAATTCTTTCACAGTCTGTTTTTCGTCCTTGTCGTTCTTCAGAGTTTTTATTTATTGAATTGCATCGACGAATGCAGACGGATTACGAGCAGACGGCAGTCACAGCGGTCCTTCCACCACACTTGTTAGAGACATGGTTAGAGTAGTAAAGCAATTGGGTGTTGAGTCGGATACACCTCTTTTACATTCCATATAAAAATAAAAAGCTTTATAATATCGTGGGTCCATAATATTGGAAATTTCTCTACTTGTTGCCCAGGTACACCAACTCTGCAAAATATTATATTTATAGCGTTTGTTTGAAATTCTATTGTTGGATACTGACTGTGAAAATGGCAAATCCTTTAATATCCTCGTAAACTAGATAAAGAACACGATACAAAAATATTGTAGGATAGATATGTGGAACTGTACGTCCCAAAAGTTTTACTTCTTTTAATTGAGCCTCTTTACAGAATGGCCAGCATTTCGATTACAATCACCGTTAGTTTTCTCCGGGATGAAGGGAAAATAAATTATACATTATAAATAAAGAAAGAAAATATAGTGTTCCAACCATATTATTAGCACTATCTATATAATCAATTCAAAATAAATATATATATATATATATATATATATATATATATATATATATATATATATATATATATATATATATATGTATGGTATTATTCAACATGATTCTTTGGTTGATGGCGACCAAATCTATGCAACGTGGAAGCATAGGTTCCCCGTCCCTCCTCTTCATCTAGTCTTCTGGTCCCTCCTCCTCTTCCTCTAGTCTTGTTAAATCCCCAGCCTAATAAGCTATGCAGTAGTTGTACTCCTTTGGCCTTAAATAAATATCAAATTGCAAATTTATGTTACTATGAATATAAATTTTACAAACATTCCTTTTCTTTTCATTATAAATTTTCGATCAAATTTATTTGAAATTATATAAAATAAAAGAAGTCATATGTATTCATAATAAATATTTAATTATATTATAATTTTAAATTCTATAAATATATAGAATATATATATAAAATAATATAATAAAAATAGAAAAATGTAACAACCCAAGTTTTATCCACTTGGTTGTCCAAACATCCCAAGTTTGCTTATTTGGTTTTACAACATCAGATTTTATCGTAAGAGAAAATTTTCTTTTATTCTAATTAATTTTTGTTTTATTTCCCAGTATGAGCATGTTAGGTTCATCTTCATGAGTGTCATACCACTGCAATCGGAATACTCATGAGATCGAGATTGGCCAGATCCTGTATAGTTGTCCATTTTGAACTTCACTCTCCTCCCGAGATCCTAAGTTCAAGCAGGGGGTTTCTTTTCCTCTAGGACCCATAACACCTAGACGTGTCACACATACTTTCTTCGTGTCTTGACATGATCCAAAATACATATGCCATGTAAGATGTAGCACATACATGCTCTAGTTAGATGATATTTCATTTCCCATGGAGCACCATCAAGGGTTTTACAAATATCCTGGTAACCACCTGACGTTTTGTGATGATTAACCAACACGATATCCCATACCATCATGTTATCGGATTTACCTAGTCAAGAACAATTCACCACTCATCACTAGCAGAGACAACCTAGAAGAGATACCCATACAACCATTTTTTACCTCCCATTCTGACCTTTTTTTGTTAGAAATATAGTTAGAGCATTGGTTTATGCCGACTGCCTATCTGCAAGTACCAATATAAATTAATATACAATATTGCCTCACACACAATATTTAAATAAAATTAAGGATATGATGGTTGCCTACCCTCAAGTACCATTAGCAGTTAATATACAAGATTGTCTCACCCACAATCTTGAGATAGTTTCAAGTTTGTCCTACCCACAACCTTGGGTTGCGAAATAAGATTGTCCCTGTTACAATCCTAATATTTCATAATTTAAAATTTACCTAAGTTGGTTCAAAGATCTTCTAATGTATATAGTTTCAATATAATTCTAATCTTTGCTAATTTTTAAAAGAACGCCAACTTTTTGTTTGACTACTCGAATGTTTAGATGGTGGAAAAAATATAAGACATAAAGGCTAATTTAAGCATCGCATTCAAAACTAAAGATTTCCATGATTACTAAAATAAATTTAGTTAGATTCCCTTTATAATGGTTATTCCTTTGAAGTAAAGGCTACACTAACATATGCATCCACAAATCACTTTTCCTTCAATACTCTATAAATATTTTATTATAAAAAAAACCATGAACTAAGTTATCCATTCAACAAGTTAACATAAAACTGCAAACATCATTTCAATTATAATTTTAATATATAATACAAATGAACTTAAAAGAGTATTGTTTCTCATTGTTAAACTAAGCATTGACATTTAAAAATTCAACTACAACGTTCCTCACTTCACCTAATACAATCTACCATATGGGTTGATTTAAATATTCTCATTACCACAACCTTTTAGGAGCTTGACTATGTTCAAAACATATTTTTTTTGTATTTATTTTAATTCATCTGTAAGGTTATAACAATAACAGAACTTCTAAAGTTTCTAATTTCTAATTTGAATTTTTTTATACACTCTCAACTTAATCCAGTTTTAAGTTCATCACATCCTTGTTCGATTCCAAATAAATCCTATGAGTTTCCATAGTATTCAACGCAACATTCAAACCTAGGTCTAATTTGAATATTTACATAAACTAAACTATAATTTTAATTATACTATATCTACTTAATCATCTCATAACGAAGATTGCCTTCAGCCTTTGTGAGAACTCTCTAGCACATAAACTATTTTAATCACATAAACTATTTAGTTACCATACCGCTTAGTTTAGGCTAGTCTTTTTCAAAACATAGCATTTTCAGTTTCCCCATTTAATAAATCAAATAAAATCTCTATACATGCAATTACAGATTCAAGAACATATTTTAAGTTACCATATTCATTGTTTCCCATTCACTTTAGCATACACATCAAAAGAAAATTATTGAACCCCAGACCAAGATCAATCCTTGTTTTTGAACAATGCCTGATTCGAATAGCTTACAAAATAAATAAATACAAGCTTTACTTGAATGCATATTGATTCATCATTATTTTAGAATGTAAGACTACACTATTTTTTTTATTTCAAAAGGTTGATAAGATTATCACATATATTCTCTCAATTCCTACACTGTTTAAAATTTTTACATTAGATACAATTTCGATATTGGACTTGCACCAATAGAATCCAAAGTTTTTTCATTCTCTGATAAGTAAGAGATCTCATAAATATTTACATTGGCTTGGCACTTTGGACATTAATAATCATCCCTCAACGTTAGATCACAAAATATCTTCCAAAAATAAAATTTGAATTTATGGCTTGACTCCACCAAGCTCCAGATTTTAGACGTAGGTTTTTGATGACAATTCAGGGGTTAGAGTGACCAAACTAAAATAATATTCAACTACTCCTATCATGCAAGCAATTTTTCCACATCCTTCCATGCAACATACAAGATTTTAAGCAAAAACCTCCCATCTCACCATGGATTTTCAACACTGAATACAAGTAATTCCTTCAATTATTTTTAATAAAAACATGCAGAAGAGATAATAACAAATCTCATCATAAGCTAATAACTTAGCTCCAAAACACAGTCAAATTATGTTTTCCTTTTTCCAAAAGCATTTAAACACATGCATCTCAAATTTCCCATGCATGTGTTATGGTTTTTAAAATTTTCTACTTTGTTTATAGAGCATGGATAGAATTATAATCACAATCGAGTAATATGTTTTAAATCTTGCTACACAAGCACATGAAATTACTTATTTTCTTTTCAGTCTCATTTCCAGTAAACGTCATACCAAAAACATCCAAAATGCAGTCATAATTTTACAATATATATTATAAGTCTTGCCACACAGGAACACAAAGTTATTTATTCTCTTTTCACTATCATTACCAAAAAACATCATAACAATTCGAATGTAGAATAGAACACACAAATTAATTAAGCATTCCACCAATTTTTTCCATTTCACTTACTAGATTTCATAGTTCATTCCCTTTCTCTTTTGCGTACTTTGCTCGTCATCACTTCCTCTTTTATAAGACACCAAAACTTCTCTCCCCATCTCTCCCATTTTTCCATTTTTATTAAACATTTCCTTCTTCCTTTGAGCCCGCTACTGTTCGTTGAGATTCTTCTTCCAAAACATGCTAATTGCCAAGTGTTATCCACTTCCTCACATCCAACTAAACTTGATAATCATTCCTTTATTTTTCGACTAACTTTATATATATCATATATTTTATAAAGCCAAACAAACACTCTGTTGCCTTTAATTTAATTAGCTTCTTCCTATAGTTTAAGAACTCCTTCGCCTATATTCTATTTTCTTTAGAATATAATTGATTATAACATTGGCATTCCTCGATTTAAAAAAATGAGCAATACAAAAATAATTTATTGCCTTTTTCGTAATATTATATTTTCTTGTTCCCACAACAATATATATATATATATATATATATATATATATATATATATATATATATATATATATATATAAATAAATTCTTAAAAATATATAAAGTCGTAAATATATGATTACCAATTATTTTACTTTACCTCCTTTACATATTTTCTCTTTCAGATCATAACACAAAAATAATCATATCACTATTCTATTTTTTTATTTCTTATTTAGAACTATGGCTCAATACATTTTGGCATCTTCATCATCAATCAAACATCACAATTTGACAAGCATTAAAAATCCCTACAAATGCAATTACATGTTATGCATCTACATGGACTGCTGGCGAATGCATTACATATAGGTTTATTTATCTTTATCAACCGACGAATACACCACCGCCCATCATTTCCATGACTTATCTTGCACTGAAAAATTCTGCGGTCCAGTGTTAAGACATCCATATTTTGCATTGTCCTTGCTAGTACAATACATGTCCTCTGTATCCACATATACATTAGCAGTATCTCATCCTTGCAAAAAAATTAGGTATATAATAGAGTAGAGTTTTGGAGGGTTATTACATACTCCCCCCTAAGATTAAACATAGTCCCTGTGTTTACATTTCCCATTGATTCATAAAAAAAGAATAATATGGACATGAATAATAGAAAATCGATATAGTGCATCAATGAATTTACTGTTTTCCAAAATTGAATCATCATGTAGCATTAATATCAAACATACACATCATCAAATATACTTATCATACTTCACAAACCAAGATATGATAATATCAGTGTTCAGACAATACAAAACCATGCTATAGAGATAACATTAATAAAACACTACTCAAACAAAAAAGAAAATTGTCTTTTCATAATGGCACTCTCTTAAGAAAACTAGTCTCATTGGACCTTGCATTGCTCAATATTTTGCTTCCTCAGTTGTTTAGTTCGATATCCAAGGATCTTAACAGGTCACACTTCAATGCACAAGGGATCTTCCATCTGCAAATATTCAACATTCCAAACATACGAGGGGTTAGGCACATATTTCTTCAGAAGGGACACATGGAATGTATGATGAATTTTTGACAAATTGGGTGGTAAGTCTAATTTATAGGTGATTGGATTTAATTTATCAACAATTTCAAGAGGCCCTACAAATCATGGGCCAAGCTTAGAGGATTTAATAGAACTTTTTGTAAGTTTAATTCTTAGGAATACTCTATCGTCCATAATTAATTCCATGGGTGTTCTCTTAAGATCCGCATGACTCTTTTGTCTATCTGAGGCTTATTTGAGCCTTTGAAAAACTTAATTGAGGTGGTATTCCATTTCTATGACCATATCTTGCTCGATCATCACCCGAACCTCCAGATTACTCCATGTTAGTGGCATTCTGCACCTCCTATCGTACAAAGCCTCAAATGGAGCCATACCTAAAGAAGTATGGTAACTATTATTGTAAGCAAATTCTACCAAAAAAGGTAATATTCCCTCTTCATTTGATGATCCATACAATACATGTGGAGCATATCCTCTAAGACTTGATTCACCCTTTTTGTTTGTCAATCTGTCTTAGGATGATAAGCAGTATTCATGTTGAGCTTAGTTCCCCATTATTGATGCAATGTCTACCCAAATTTGGATATGAATAAGGAATCTCTATCTGATATAATTGTTTCAAGAAAGCCATGTAGCCGTACCACTTCCTTGGAAAAATTTTGGGCTATAGTGGGAGATCCGTATTTAATATTTCTAGGTAAAAAATGTTCTACTTTGGTCAATTTATCCACTACCACCAAGATGGCATCATGAGGAAAGTGATTTTTAGGCAATCCCACAATAAAATTCATAGTCACAACTTGCCACTTATGTTTTGGAATATCATGCGAAAATAAATGTCTAGCTGGATGTAGATGTTTAGCTTTTACTTTTTGGTATTCTAAGCATCTAGCCACAAATCTAGCGATGTACCTTTTCATTCCTGGCCAATAATATTCATTTTTCAAATTCTCATACATCTTTACGTATCTTGGATGAGCAGAATAAGGAGCACTGTTGATGGGGGGGATGCACAAAACACACCAAAACTTCAAATTTTCAATCTGCTATTTTCTTTACTGAAACTAGCTTTTACATCACTTGAAACCGATTTACAATACTAGCCCGCAGGCATAGTTTTCTGTTTTCTAATGCAAGCTGCCTCACGTTCGGTGATCTTCCTGCGCTCCCAGGAAGAATACCTTCCAATCTCCAAAACTCGGCTTCCCCCATTTTCTTACTGAACCTTTCATCTTTTATCTTCACTGGCCACTGACTCCGGGTCAGTCGTGGAAACACGCATTCAAGAGCCATCTGCACATCTCTGACCTCTAGGCATAGCAGTCGAGTGGCCGCCATGCTCAACAAACTTTTTGGGCAAGCAATCATGCATTAATGAGGCCTTTGACCACCTCGGGAAACATCGCCTGGTAACGCGTGCCTTCTCGAATCGTGAACCAGCAGTATGTCGCGATATCGTGACATGTCGCGATATCGCGACATTTCTCTTCCTTGTTGCCTTCTTCTTCTTTGGGTCATGAAATCATGACATGTCATGATATCACGACATTTTCCTTCCTGTTGCCTTTCCTCTTAGTCGGGTCGCGATATCGTGACATTTTCCTTCTCGTTGCCTCTCCTTTTCCTTCGGGTCACGATTTCGTGACATGTCACGATATCGCGACATTTCCCTTCTCACTGCCTTTCCTTTCCTTCGGGTCACGATATCACGACATGTCACGATATCGTGACATTTTTCTCCTCGCTGCCTTTCCTTTCCCTCGGGTCGCGATATCGTGACAATTTCTTTCCTCATTGTCTTCTTCTCCTTTGAGTCGTGATATCATGACATGTCGCGATATCGTGACATTCTTCCCTTCTGCTTCCTCTCTCCGCTTTGGGTCGTGAAATCATGAAATGTCACGATATCGTGATAGCTTTGCCTTCTGCCTCTCTCTTTGCTTCTTGGGTCATGAAATCGTGACAGCTTTCTTCCTTTCTCCCCTTTCTACGTCCTCGGTTGTGATTTGTCGCAAAATCATGAAATTTTCTTCGCTGGCCTTCCCGGTCTGTTTTCGATCGCGATTTCGTGACATGTCACGAAATCATGACATTTTCTCCTCTAGCCGTCTCCTGTCTTCTTCGGTCGTGATTTCGCGACATGTCGCGAAATCATGACATTTTTCTCGGACGCCTTGTCTCCCTTGTTTCGGTCGTGATTTTGCGACATGTCATGAAATCATGACATTTTTCTTGGATGCCTTCTTCCTCCTTCCTGAGTCGTGAAAACGCGACATGTCACGATATCGCGACACTTTTCTCTGTCGCGATATCGTGACACTTTTGCCCTACATCTTCTATCTCCTTCCTGGGTGGCTATAACGTGACATGTCACGATATCGTGACACTTTTATCTGTCGTGATATCGTGACACTTTTCTTCCTTGCGCCTTTTCTTGTCCCTTGGTCATGATAATGCGACATGTCGCGATCTCGCGACATTTTCACTCCTGCGCCTTACTTCGTCATTTTTTCGCGATAATACGACATGTCGTGATATCGTGACACTTTTCCTCCCTTGCACCTTCTTTCGTCTTCTAGTCACGATTTCATGACATGTCATGAAATTGTGACATTTTTGTTCCACGTCTTCTCTCTCCTGATTTGGTCACAATTTCATGACATGTCATGAAATCATGACATTTCCTTCGGGCACCTTCCCTCAACTTCGTCGGTCGTGAAATCGTGACATTTCTCCTCTGTGCCTTCTCTCTCCTCTTTGAGTCGCAAAAATGCGACATGTCACGATATCGCAACACTTTTCCCTGTCATGATATCGCAACACCAAGGCAAACACTTAGAAATTTTTTTGTTGGTTGTTCGACTGCTCTACTGCCACTGGATGCTCCTGCATCAGACAACCGGGGTGGATTGAGAAGTGACCTTCACTTCTATGTTGTTATGTCACCTTCTCACAACTTGCAAAATCTTCATCCTCTTCAACCTCCACTCTCATTGTTGTCAGCAACCTCCTATCATTTATCCCCTTCAGCAAACAGACTCTAGCGCTGCTACTACATACCTTTTCGCCCACCTCCTTCAAGGGCTTTAGTTTATGGTGCACTCCATTCTTCATCACTGAGTAAGTGTTGGCGTGACCATCATGCACTGCACATCGATCAAACTGCCATGGCCTTCCCAACAACAAATGGCAAGCATCCATAGGCAGGATGTCACACAGGACCTCATCGCAGTAACTTCCAACATTAAATCTCACCGAGCATTGCTCATTGACCAACGTCCTATGGTCCTTCTGTAACCATGCAATCTGATATGGATGCGGGTGTCTCCTCCTCTTTAACTGTAACTTAGTAGCCATTTATTCAGATACCAAGTTATCAGTACTACCATTGTCTATAATAACATTACAGACCTTACCCAAACTCTTGCACCTTGTGCGAAACAGGTTCCTCCTCTGGTCTGATCCTTTCCCCTCATTCAACAAGGTTCTTCTTGTGAACATCACTTCTCCTCTATCTACCTCCTTAAAATGTTCTGAGTCAGCATCTTCATCTGCTACAGCAGCTCTTACAGGACCCTCAAGTCTCTTATCCATCTTTTCTCAGTGTTGTGGACACTCAAATGCTCGATGTCCTTCTTCGCCACAGTGGAAACAGGTTCCACAAAATCCTCCTCTTCCATATCCACGTCCAGATCTACCCCTCCCTCTTGAATAACCATTTTTTTGGTTACGGGGTTGGTAGATGTTCTCAGTTTTCTGCTCTTGGATATTACTGGTTTCACCAGCCTTCTTCTGGTCCTTGTATTTTTCTCCACTGGTCCATCTCATAGTCAGCTGGGATATGTTAAACTCTTCATGTGCTCTGATACCACTTGATGGGGGGGATGCACAAAACACACCAAAACCACAAATTTTCAATTTGCTATTTTCTTTACTAAAACCAACTTTTACATCACTTGAAACCAATTTACAATACTAGCCCGCAGGCGTAGTTTTCTATTTTCTAATGCAAGTTGCCTCACGTTCGGTGATCTGCCTATGCTCCTAGGAAGAATACCTTCTTCCAATCTCCAAAACTCAGCTTCCCCCCTTTTTTGATTGAACCTTTCATCTTTTATCTTCACTGGCCACTGACTCCGGGTCCACCACAGAAACACGCATTCAAGAGTTATTTGCACATCTCTGACCTCTGGGCACAATAGTCGAGTGGCCGCCATGCTCAGCAAACTTTTTGGGCAAGCAATCATGCATTAATGAGGCCTTTGACTACCTCGAGAAACACAACCTGGTAACACGTGCCTTCTCGAATCGTGAACCAGTAGTATGTCGCGATATCATGACATTTCTCTTCCTTATTGCCTTCTTCTTCTTTGGGTCACGAAATCATGACATGTCACGATATCACGACATTTTTCTTCCTATTGCCTTTCCTCTTAGTCGGGTCACGATATCGTGACATGTCACGATATCGCAACATTTTCCTTCTCGCTGCCTCTCCTTTTTCTTCGGGTCGCGATTTCGTGACATGTCACGATATCACGACATTTCCCTTCTCACTGCCTTTCCTTTCCTTCGTGTCGCGATATCGTGACATTTTTCTCCTCGCTGCCTTTCCTTTCCCTCGGGTTGCGATATTGTGACATGTCACGATATCGTGATAGTTTCTTTCCTCGTTGTCTTCTTCTCCTTTGGGTCATGATATCGTGACATTCTTCCCTTTTGCTTCCTCTCTCCGCTTCAGGTCACGAAATCATGACATGTCGCGATATCGTGATAGCCTTGCCTTCTACCTCTCTCTTTGCTTCTTGGGTTGCAAAATCGTGACATGTTGTGATATCACAACTTTCTTCCTTGCTCCCCTTTACGTGTCGATCGTGATTTCGCGACATGTCGCGAAATCGTGACATTTTCTTCACTGGCCTTCCCGGTCTGTTTTCGGTCATGATTTCATGACATGCTATGAAATCACGACATTTTCTCCACTGGCCGTCTCCTGTCTTCTTTGGTCGTGATTTCGCGACATGTCACAAAATCGTGACATTTTTCTTGGACGCCTTGTCTCCCTTGTTTCGGTCATGATTTCATGACATGTCGCGAAATCGTGACATTTTTCTTGGATGCCTTCTTCCTCCTTCCTGAGTCATGAAAACGTGACATGTCACGATATCGCGACACTTTTCTCTGTTGTGATATCGTGAAAATTTTGCCCTGTGCCTTCTCTCTCCTTCCTGGGTTGCGATAATGCGACATGTCACGATATCATGACACTTTTCTTCCTTGCGCCTTTTCTCGTCCCTTGGTCGCGATAATGCGACATGTCGCGATCTCGCGACATTTTCACTCCTGCGCCTTGCTTCGTCATTTTGTCACGATAATGCGACATGTCGTGATATCGTGACACTTTTCCTCCCTTGCGCCTTCTTTCGTCTTCTGGTCACGATTTCGCGACATGTCACGAAATCATGACATTTTTGTTCCGCGTCTTCTCTCTTCTGATTTGGTCACGATTTTGCGACATGTCATGAAATTGTGACATTTCCTTTGGGCACCTTCCCTCAACTGCTTCGGTCGCAATTTAGTGACATGTCGTGAAATCGTGACATTTCTCCTCTGTGCCTTCTCTCTCCTCTCTGAGTCGCGAAAACGTGACATGTCGCGATATCGCGACACTTTTTCCTGTCGCGATATCGCGACATCAAGGCAAACACTTAGAAATTTTTTCGTTGGCTAGAGACTGCTCTGCTACCACTGGATGCTCCTACATCAACTATGCACCTCTTGCAGTATCCAATTCCTCAAATCCTAATCATTAGGTACTACCACTCTATTTTTAAACAATAATGTATCTTCCCAAATTCTAAATTCTCTTGCCTTATTAGAATCTTGCTGAACCATTTCTTGATACTTTCGAGAATATTCATCTTAAATTTACAATTTTCTAATTTGCTCAATTATAGTAGATTGACAATGGGATATAGCATTGATATGTCACCTTCTACTTAAAGCATCCACTAACTTATTTTCCTTCCCCTTTATGTATTCTATATCAAAATCATATTCTACCAGAAATTCTATCCAGCGTCTTTGTCTAGCATTAAGCATTGGTTGGGTAAAGATGTATTTTAAACTTTGATGATCAGTTCTAAGTTCAAAATATTTCCCAAGTAGGTAGTGTCACCACATTTTTAGGGCATGTACTATAGTAGCCAACTCTAAATCATGTGTGGCATAGTTTACTTCATGTTTCTTAAGTTTTCGAGACTCATAAGCGACAACACCATTCTCTTGCATGAGAACTCCTCCTAATCCTTCCATGGAGGCATCAGTATACACTATGAGTTATTGTGTGGGATCTTCTATTCTAAGAATTGGTGTTGATGTTATATTTTATTTAAGATTTTTGAAAGCCTCTTCATATCGTTTGGTCCATTTAAAAGCTTTTCCCTTCCTTTGGAGATTGGTTATTGGATAAGCTATCTTAGAAATTTTTTGAATAAATCTGCGATAATATCTAGCCATTCCCATAAAACTTCACACTTTAGAAATATTTGTTGGAGCAGGCCAATCAATAATAGCCTCAATTTTCTTTGGATCAATAACCACCCCTTCCATAGATATTACATGACCCAAATACTAAACCTGAGTTCCATAAAACTCACACTTGGACAATTTTCCATATAATTGATTCTTTCTGAGTATTTCAAGAACAATCCTCATATGTAAATCATGCTCTTATTTGATTTTGTAGTAGATCAATATATCATCTAGGAATATCAACACAAACCAATCTAGTTGTTCATGAAACACACTATTCATCAAATTCATAAAAATTGTTGGTGCATTGGTCAATCCAAAAGGCAACACTATAAATTCATAATGACCATATCTAGTTTGGAAAGTAGTTTTATGGGTATCTTCTTCCCAGATCCTCAATTGATGATAACCAGATCTAAGGTCAATTTTGGAGAAAATTGTGGCTCCTTTTAGTTGATCAAACAAATCGTCTATCCTGGGCAAAGAGTACTTATTCTTAATAGTCATCTTGTTTAGCATTCTGTAGTCAATACATAGCCTTAAAGTTCCATCCTTATTTTTCACGAACATAACTGGTGCACCCCATGATGAAACACTAGGTTTAATATGTCATTTTTCCAAAAGTTCTTGCAGCTGAGTCTTAAGTTCTTGCAACTCTATTGTAGTCATTCTATATGGTGCACGAGCTATAGGGGTTGCTCCTCGTAGCAGTTCTATAGTAAAATCAAACTCCCTTTGGGGTGGAAGACACGGTAAATCCTTGGGAAAGATATCCCAAAAATCATTCAATACCGGATAGGTTTGAAAAAGACTTGCTCCAGATTCATTTTCCTCCTTTTTATTAAGTTTGACCACAAATATTCTACTACCCTTTCTCAGTGCTCTTTTAACTTGCATTGTTGTCAAAATATGTGGTTCTACTGATTCACGACCATAACAAATCTGAATCCTTTGCTTGGCATCATCAGTAAATTCCATCCATCTTTCCTCAAAATTTAACAATGCTTTATGCGCTTTGAGCCAATCAACACCTAAAATTATGTCAAAGGTATGCAATGGAGCTACATATAAATGCCATTGGGTTTTCCCTTGAGGTAGAATTATTTGAGGATCAAATAGACATTGGTCAAAAATATAGGTTTGCCTAGACCCATACTCGACTTTCCACCCATTAGCCATAAATCCAGGTTTTTCGGTATGTCCCTTAAAATATTTGGTGAAATAAAACTATCAGTTGCTCTAGAGTCAACTAAAATGTAAACATTTCTATCATAAATTTTACCTTTCAATAGGAAAGGTGTTGCTTGACCATTGAGTTTGGAATTACCTGTTGTTGCATAAATCTTATGAGCAGGTTCCATAGGTTCCTTCCTCTTATCTGCTCGCAATGGACATTTATCAACATAATGAGGTTCTTGACAAATCCAGCAACCAGTTCGCGGTGCCCTCTCTTTCTTATTTCCCTCATTATCTTCCTGATTACCAACTCTTGGTGCATTAGCTCTTTGATCATTCCTATCCCTAAAATTTCTTTGGCCACCCCGATAGTTTGGATTTCCCTTATTTCCTTGGTACCTATTCTTATTCCTATCAAACCTATTTCGGTTCCCATTGCCATGATTCCTGGTCCAATTCTTGTCCCCTTTTGTTGGACCCACATTTTTCTTTTTCTGTGACTCTTCCTTTTCAGAGGATTGCTGATAATAAGATTTCTTGACTTTAAGATTATCCTCTTCTTGTCGAGCCAAGTCACAAGCAGTAGTTAAAGTAGTAGGTTTCAACATAAGAATCAGGTGTCCAATTTTTGGATGTAACCCTAGGAGAAATTTCTGAATTTTGATCTCATTTCTCTGCTCATACTCGGGCATGTATTTGAGCAATTACACAAATCGTTGATAATATTCAATCACAATCATATTCCCCTGAGTTAACCTTGAAAATTTTATAGTCCTTTCAAGGTAAAATTGTGGTGTTAAGAACCTATATTTGAATGCTATTACAAAAGTATCCCAAAGAACATCAGCAACCTCCACATTGTGAGTTTTCCTATAAGTATCCCACCAATATATGGTAGCTCCAATCAAACGAAAGACTACCCATGAGGTTTTTGATTTAGATGATAAGGTTCTAACCATGAAATAGGCTTCCACACTATTCAACCATCTCTCAGCCTCTTCCCCATCACCTTTGCCATAAAATTTGGCTATATCGAGCCTTCGCATATCCTTGTCCAACTCAGAACCTACATGTTTCCTTCCTGGGTCAATAGTTATCTCATCCTCAACTATTATCATTTCCTTTAGACAAATTTTCAATTGTCTTCTGTTGATGGGAAATCATTTCTTGTTGTTGAGCCAACTGAGCTTTTTGTTGCTCCATGTGCTCTATCATTTGGGCATTTTTTTGTGCTATGTGTTCAGCCATTTGAGCACTTTGCTGCTCCATTTGTTCTTTCTATTGGCTCATTTGCTCCCGCAATAGTTGTACCATCCGAACCATTTTATCCTCTTTATTAACTGGTTCTTTTTCCTTCCTCTTTTCTCGAGGATGTTCTGTGGTTTCCTCTGATGCCCCGAGTCTCATAACTTTTTGAATGACTCTTCTAGGGTTTTTGGTCAGCCCTTCCTGTTGATCTATCATAGTTCTTTTTGAGGAACTTACCTTTTGTCCGGATGCCATTGCCTATTCAATAAAACAAGGAGCCTAGTCAAATTTCAAGTTTTGGTGAACACACTAGCAACAAAATTAAGTTAGTCATAGGCTTTCTAGATTTTTTTTGCCTAAATATTCACAACCTTTGCTCTGATACCAAATGTAACAACCCAAGTTCTGCCCACTTGGTTGTCCAAACACCCCAAGTCTGCCCACTTGGTTGTCCAACATCAGAGTTTACCGTAAGAGAAATTTTTTCTTTTATTCCAATTTATTTTTGTTTTATTTCCTAGTATGAGCATGTTAGGTTCATCTTCATGAGTGCCATCCCGCTGCAGTCGGAATACTCATGAGATCGAGATTGGCCAGATCCCGTATAGTTGCCCATTTTGAACTTCACTCTCCTCCCGAGATCCTAAGTTCAGGTAGGGGGTTTCTTTTCCTCTAGGGCCCATAACACCTAGAGGTGTGACGCATACTTTCCCCATGTCTTGACATGATCCAAAATACATATGCCATGTAAGACGTAGCGCATACATGCTCGAGCTAGACGATCTTCCATTTCCCATGGAGCACCATCTAGGGTCTTACCAATACCCTGGTAACCACCCGACGTTTTGTGATGATTAACCAACATGATGTCCCATACCATCGTGTTGTCGGATTTACCTAGTCAAGCACAATTCACCACTCATCACTAGCAGGGATAACCTAGAAGAGATGCCCATACAACCCTTCGTTACCTCCCATTCTGACCTTTTTTCATCAGAAGTACAGTTAGAGCCCTGGTTTATGTTGGTTGCCTACCCGCAAGTGCCAATATCAGTTAATATACAAGATTGCCTCACCCACAATCTTGAAATAAAATTAAGGATATGATGGTTGCCTACCCGCAAGCACCATTAGCAGTTAATATACAAGATTGTCTCACCCACAATCTTGAGATAGGTTCAAGGTTGTCCTACCCACAACCTTGGGTTGCGAAATAAGATTGTCCCTTCCACAATCCTAATATTTCATAATTTTAAATTTACCTAAGTTGGTTCAAAGGTCTTCTAATGTATATAGTTTCAATATAATTCAAAGCTTTGCTAATTTTTAAAAGAACGTCAACTTTCCGTTTGACTACTCGAATGTTTAGATGGTAAAAAAATATAAGATAGAAAGGCTAATTTAAGCATCGCATTCAAAACTAAATATTTCCACAATTACTAAAATAAATTTAATTAGATTCCCTTTATAATGGCTATTCCTTTGAAGTAAAGGCTACACTAACATATGCATCCACAAATCACTTTTCCCTCAATACTCTATAATTATTTTATTATAAACAAAACCATGAACTAAGCTAACCATTCAACAAGTTAACATAAAACTGCAATCATCATTTCAATTATAATTTTGATATCTAATACAAATGAACTTAAAAGAGTATTGTTTCTCGCTGTTAAACTAAGCAATGACATTCAAACAGTCAACTACAATGTTCCTCACTCCACCTTATGCAATCTACCATACGGGTTGATTTAAATATTCTCATTACCACAACCTTTTAGGAGCTTGACTATGCTCAAAACATATTTTTCTTGTATTTATTTTAATTCATCCGTAAGGTTATAACAGTAACAGAACTTCTAAAGTTTCTAATTTCTAATTTGAATTTTTTTATACACTCTCAACTTCATCCAGTTTTAATTTCATCACATCCTTGTTCGATTCCAAATAACTCCTAAGAGTTTCCATAGTCTTCAACGCCGCGTTCAAACCTAGGTCCGATTTGAAGATTTACATAACCTAAACTATAATTTTAATTGAACTATATTTGCTTAATCATCTCATAATGGATATTCCTTTCAGCCTTCATGAGAACTCTCTAGCACATAAACTATTTTAAACACATTCATTTAGCTACCATACCACTTAGTTCAGGCTAGTCTTTTCCAAAACATAGCATTTCCAGGTTCCCCATTTAATAACTCAAAGAAAATCTCTATACATGCAATTATAGATTCAAGAACATATTTTAAGTTACCATATTCATTGTTTCCCATTCACCTTAGCATACGCAACAAAATAAAATTATTGAACCCCAGACCAAGATCAATCCTTGTTTTCGAACAATACCTCATTCGAATAGCTTACAAAAAAATAAATACAAGCTTTACTTGAATGCATATCGATTCTTCATTATTTCAGAAGGTAAGACTGCACTATTTTCTTTTTTCCTTTCAAAAGGTTGTAAGACTATCACATATATTATCTCAATTCCTACACTATTTAAAAATTTTACATTAAATACAATTTCAATATTGGACTTGCACCAATAGAATCCAAAGTTTTTCCGTTCTCTGAGAAGTAAGAGAATTCATAAACATTTACAATGGCTTAGCACTTTGGACATTAATAATCATCCCTCAACGTCAGGTCACAAAATATCTTCCAATAGTAAAATTTAAAGTTATGGCTTGACTCCACCAAGCTCCAGATTTTAGACGTAGGTTTCTAGTGACAATTCAGGGGTCAGAGCGGCCAAACTAAAATGAAATGCAGCTACTCCTAGCATGCAAGCAATTTTTCCACATCCTTCCATGCAACATACAAGATTCCAAGCAAAAACCTCCCATCTCACCATGGGTTTTCAACACAGAATACAAGTAACGCCTTCAATTATTTTTAATAACAACATGCAGAAGAGATAATAACAAATCTCATCATAAGCTAATAACTTAGCTCCAAAACACAGTCAAATTATGCTTTCCTTTTTCCACAAGCATTTAAACACATGCGTCTCAAAATTTCCCATGCATGCGTTAAGGTTTTTCAAATTTTCTACTTTGTTTACAGAGCATGGATAGAATTATAATCACAATCAAGTAATATGTTCTAAATCTTGCCACACAAGCACACAGAATTACTTATTTTCTTTTCAGTCTCATTGCCAGCAAACGTTATACCGAAAACACCCAAAACATAATCATAATTTTACAACATATATTATAAGTCTTGCCACACAGGCACACAAAGTTATTTCTTCTCTTTTCACTATCATTACCAACAAACATCATAACAATTCAAACGCAAAACAGAACACACAAAATAATTAAGCATTCCACCAAATTTTTCCAGTTCACTTACTAGATTTCATAGTCCGTTCCCTTGCTCTATCACATCCTTTGCTCGTCATCGCTTCCTCTTGCCGAAGACACCAGACCTTCTCCCTCCTCTCTCTCATTTTTCCATTTTTATTAAACATCTCCTTCTTCCTCCGAGCCCACTACCATTCATTGAGATTCTTCTTCCAAAACATGCTAATTGCCAAGTGTTCCCCACTTCCTCACGTCCAACTGAACTTGATAATCATTCCTTTATTTTCCGACTAACTTTATATATATCATATATTTTATAAATCCAAACAAACACTCTGTTGCCTTTAATTTAATTAGCTCCTTCCTATAGTTTAAGAACTCCTTCACCTATATTCTATTTTCTTTAGAATATAATTGATTATAACATTGGCGTTCCTTGATTTAAAAAAAAAACAATAAAAATTATTTATTGCTATTGCCATCATATTATATTTTCTTGTTCCCATAGCAATATATATATATATATGAATATGTTATATATTATTTCCTTTAAATAAATAAATTCTTCAAAACATATAAAGTCATAAATATATGATTACCAATTATTTTACTTTACCTCCTTTACATATTTTCTCTTTCAGATCATAACACAAAAATAATCATATCACTATTCTATTTTTTTTTTTTATTTATTCACAACTATGGCTCCCATGCATTTTGGCATCTTCATCGCCAATCAAACATCACAATTTGACAAGCATCAAACATCCCTACAAATGCAACTACATGTTATGCATCTACATGGACCGTTGGCGAATGCATTGCCTATAGGGTTCTTTGTCCCTATCAACTGATGAATACACCACCACTCATCATTTCCTTGACTTACCTTACACCGAAAAATCCTACGGTCCATTGAGAAGACATCCTTCTTTTGCATTGTCCTTGCCAGTACAATACCTGTCCTCTACATCCACAAATACATTAGCAGTATCTCATCCTTACAGACAAATTAGGCATATAATAGAGTAGAGTTTTGGAGGGTTATTACATACTCCCCCCCTAAGATTAAACATAGTCCCTATGTTTACATTTCCCATTGATGTATTAAAAAATAATAATATGGACATGAATAATAGAAAATCGATACAATGCATCAATGAATTTACATTTTTCCAAAATTGAATCATCATGTAGCATTAATATCAAACATACACATCATCAAATATACTTATCATACTTCACAAACCAAGATATGATAATATCAGTGTTCAAACAAGATAGAACTATGCTATGGAGATAACACTAATCAAACACTACTCAAACAAAAATGGAAACTATCTTTTCATGATGGCCACATCTTCCCACGTGGCACTATTTTTAGAAAATTGGTCCCATTGGACCTTGCATTGCTCAATATTCTACTTCCTCAGTTGTTTAGTTCGATATCCAAGGATCTTAACAGGTCGCACTTCAATGCACAGGGGATCGTCCATCTGCAAATGTTCAACATTCCAAACATGTGAGGGTTAGGCACATATTTCTTCAGAAGGGACACATGGAATGTATCATGAATTTTTGACAAATTGGGTGGCAAGTCTAATTTATAGGCGACTGGGTTTAATTTGTCAACAATTTCAAAAGGCCCTACAAATCATGGGCTAAGCTTAGAGGATTTAATAGAAATTTTGGTAGGTTTAACTCTTAGGAATACTCTATCTCCCATAGTGAATTCCTTGGGTGTTCTCTTAAGATCCGCATAACTCTTTTGTCTATCTGAGGCTTCTTTGAGCCTTTGACGAATTTCATTGAGGTGGTCTTCCATTTCTCTGACCATATCCGGCCCGATCATCACCCGATCCTCCGGATTACTCCATGTTAGTGGCATTATGCACCTCCTCCCGTATAGAGCCTCAAATGGAGCCATACCTAAAGAAGTATGGTAACTATTATTGTAAGAAAATTCTACTAGAAAAAGGTAATCTTCCCACTTCATTTGATGATCCATACAATACATGTGGAGCATATCCTCTAAGACTTGATTCACCCTTTCTATTTGTCCATATATCTCAGGATGATAAGTAGTACTAATGTTGAGCTTTGTTCCCCATGCCTGATGCAATGTCTACCAAAATTTGGATGTGAATCGGGAATCTCTGTCCGATATAATTATTTTAGGAAAGCCATGTAGTCGTACCACTTCCTTAGAAAATTTTTGGGCTATCGTGGGAGCTCCATATTTAATATTTCTAGGAAAAAAATGTGCCACTTTGGTCAATTTATCCACTACCACCAAGATGGCATCATGTTGAAAGTGATTTTTAGGAAATCCCACAATAAAATCCATAGTCACAACTTGCCACTTATGTTGTGGAATGTCATGCGAAAATAAACGTCCAGCTGGATGTAGATGTTCAACTTTTACTTTTTGATATTCTAAGCATCTAGCCACAAATCCAATGATGTCCCTTTTCATTCCTGGCCAATAATATTCCTTTTTCAAATTCTCATACATCTTTACATATCCTGGATGAGTGGAATAAGGAGCACTATGCACCTCTTGCAGTATCATATTCCTCAGATCCTGATCATTAGGTACTACCACTCTATTTTTAAACAATAATGTATCTTCCCAAATTATAAATTCTCTTAAATATCAGAATCTTGTTGAACCATTTCTCGATACTTTCGAGAATATTCATCTTGAATTTACAATTTTCTAATTTGCTCAATTATAGCAGATTGACAATGGGACATAACATTGATATGTCACCTTCTACTTAAAGCATCCGCTAACTTATTTTCCTTCCCCTTTATGTATTCTATATCAAAATCATATTCGCAAAAAATTCTATCCAATGTCTTTGTCTGGCATTAAGCATTGGTTGGGTAAAGATGTATTTTAAACTTTGATGATCAGTTCTAAGTTCAAAATATTTCCCAAGTAGGTAGTGTCACCACATTTTTAGGGCATGTACTACAACAACCAACTCTAAATCATGTGTGGCATAGTTTACTTCATGTTTCTTAAGTTTTCAAGACTCATAAGTGACAACACCATTCTCTTGCATGAGAACTCCTCCTAATCCTTCCAAGGAGGCATCAGTACACACTATGAATGGTCATGTGGGATCTGCTATTCTAAGAATTGGTGTTGATGTTAGATTTTCTTTAAGAGTTTTGAAAGCCTCTTCACATCATTCCATCCATTTAAAAGCTTTTCCCTTCCTTTGGAGATTGGTTATTGGATAAGCTATCTTAGAAATTTTTTGAATAAATCTATGATAATATCTAGCCATTCCCATAAAACTCCGTACTTCAGAAACATTTGTTGGAGTAGGCCAATCAATAATAGCCTCAATTTTCTTTGGATCAACAACCACCCCTTCCATAGATATTACATGACCCAAATACTAAACCTGAGTTGCATAAAACTCACACTTGGATAGTTTTCCATATAATTGATTCTTTCTGAGTATTTCAAGAACAATCCTCATATGTAAATCATGCTCTTCTTTGCTTTTGGAGTAGATCAGTATATCATCTAGGAATATCAACACAAACTGATCTAGTTGTTCATGAAACACACTATTCATCAAATTCATAAAAGTTGTTGGTGCATTGGTCAATCCAAAAGGCAACACTGTAAATTCATAATGACCATATCTAGTTTGGAAAGCAGTTTTATGGGTATCTTCTTCTCGGATCCTCAATTGATGATAACCAGATCTAAGGTCAATTTTGGAGAAAATTGTGGCTCCTTTTAGTTGATCAAACAAATCGTCTATCCTGGGCAAAGAGTACTTATTCTTAATAGTCATCTTGTTTAGCATTCTGTAATCAATACATAGCCTTAAAGTTCCATCCTTCTTTTTCATGAACAGAACTGGTGCACCCCATGGTGAAACACTAGGTTTAATATGTCCTTTTTCCAAAAGTTCTTGCAATTGAGTCTTAAGTTCTTGCAACTCTATTGTAGTCATTCTATATGGTGCACGAGCTATAGGGGTTGCTCTTGGTAGCAGTTCTATAGTAAAATCAAACTCCCTTTGGGGTGGAAGACCCAGTAAATCCTTAGGAAAGACATCCCAAAAATCATTCAATACCGGATAGGTTTGAAAAAGACTTGCTCTAGATTCATTTTCCTCCTTTTTATTAAGTTTGACCACAAATATTCTACTACCCTTTCTCAGTGCTCTTTTAACTTGCATTGTTATCAAAATATGTGGTTCCACTGATTCACGACCACAACAAATCTAAATCCTTTGCTTGGTATCATCAATAAATTCCATCCATCTTTCCTCAAAATTTAACAATGCTTTATGCGCTTTGAGCCAGTCAACACCTAAAATTATGTCAAAGGCATGCAATGGAGCTACATATAAATGCCATCGAGTTTGTCCTTGAGGTAGCATTATTTGAGGATCAAATAGACATTGGTCAATAGTATAGGTTTTCCCAGACCCATACTCGACTTTCCACCCATTAGCCATAAATCCAGGTTTTTCTAGTATGTCCCTTAAAATATTTGGTGAAATAAAACTATCAGTTGCTCCAGAGTCAACTAAAATGCAAACATTTCTATCATAAATTTTACCTTTCAACAGGAAAGGTGTTGCTTGACCATTGAGTTTGGAATTACCTGTTGTTGCATAAATCTTATGAGCAAGTTCCACAGGTTCCTTCCTCTTATCTGCTCGTAATGGATATTTATCAACATAATGAGGTTCTTGACAAATCCAACAACCAGTTCATGGTGCCCTTTCTTTCTTATTTCCCTCATTATCTTCCTGATTACCAGCTCTTGGTGCATTAGCTCTTTGATCATTCCTATCCCTAAAATTTCTTTGGCCACCTCGATAGTTTGGATTTCCCCTATTTCCTTGGTACCTATTCTTATTCCTATCAAACCTTGTTTTGGTTCTCTACTCATACTCGAGCATGTATTTGAGCAATTGCACAAATCGTTGATAATATTCAATCACAGTCATATTCCCTAAGTTAACCTTGAAAATTCTATAGTCCTTTCAAGGTAAAATTATGGTGTTAAGAACCTATCTTTGAATGCTATTACAAAAGTATCCCAAAGAACATCAACAGCCTCCACATTGTGAGTTTTCCTATAAGTCCAATAAAAAAAAAAGTAATTTTGATTTAGATGATAAGGTTCTAACCATAAAATAGGCTTCCACACTATTCAACCATCTCTCAGCCTCTTCCCCATCACCTTTGCCATCAAATTTGGCTATATCAAGCCTTCACATATCCTTGTCCAACTCAAAACCTACTTGTTTCCTTCTTGGGTCAATAGTTATCTCATCCTCAACTATTATCATTTCCTTTCCTTTAGACAAATTTTCAATTGTCTTCTATTGATGGGAAATCATTTCTTGTTATTGAGCCAGTTGAGATTTTTGTTGCTCCATGTGCTCTATCATTTGGGTATTTTGTTGTGCTATGTGTTCAGCCATTTGAGCACTTTGCTACTCCATTTGTTCTTTCTGTTGGCTCATTTTCTCCTGCAATAGTTGTACCATTCGGACCATTTTATCCTCTTTATTAACTGGTTCTTTTTCCTTCCTCTTTTCTCGAGGATGTTCTATGGTTTCCTTTGATGCCCCGAGTCTCATAACTTTTTGAATGACTCTTCTAGGGTTTTCGATCAGCCCTTCCCACTGATCCACCATAGTTCTTTTTGAGGAACTTGCCTTTTGTCCGGATGCCATTGCCTGTTCAGCAAAACAAGGAGCCTAGTCAAATTTCAAGTTTTGGTGAACACACTAACAACAAAATTAAGTTAGTCATAGGCTTTCTAGATTTTTGTTGCCTAAATATTCACAACCTTTGCTCTGATACCAAATGTAACAACCCAAGTTCTACCCACTTGGTTGTCCAAACACCCCAAGTCTGCCCACTTGGTTGTCCAACATCAAAGTTTATCGTAAGAGAAATTTTTTCTTTTATTCCAATTTATTTTTGTTTTATTTCCTAGTATGAGCATGTTAGGTTCATCTTCATGAGTGCCATCCCACTGTAGTTGGAATACTCATGAGATCGATATTGGCCAGATCTCGTATAGTTGCCCATTTTGAACTTCACTCTCCTCTCGAGATCCTAAGTTTAGGTAGGGGGTTTCTTTTCCTCTAGGGCCCATAACACCTAGAGGTGTGATGCATACTTTCCCCATGTCTTGACATGATCTAAAATACATATGCCATGTAAGACGTAGTGCATACATGCTCGAGCTAGATGATCTTCCATTTCCCATGGAGCACCATCTAGGGTCTTACCAATACCCTGGTAACCACCCGATGTTTTGTGATGATTAACCAACATGATGTCCCATACCATCATGTTGTCAGATTTACCCAGTCAAGCACAATTCACCACTCATCACTAGCAGGGATAACCTAGAAGAGATGCCCATACAACCCTTCGTTACCTCCCATTCTGACCTTTTTTCATTAGAAGTATAGTTAGAGCCCTAGTTTATATCAGTTGCCTACCCGCAAGTGCCAATATCAGTTAATATACAAGATTGCCTCACCCACAATATTGAAATAAAATTAAGGATATGATGGTTGCCTACCCACAAGCACCATTAGCAGTTAATATACAAGATTGTCTCACCCACAATCTTGAGATAGGTTCAAGGTTGTCCTACCCACAACCTTGGGTTGCGAAATAAGATTGTCCCTTCCACAATCCTAATATTTCATAATTTTAAATTTACCTAAGTTGGTTCAAAGGTCTTCTAATGTATATAGTTTCAATATAATTCAAAGCTTTGCTAATTTTTAAAAGAACGTCAACTTTCCATTTGACTACTCGAATGTTTAGATGGTAAAAAAAATATAAGATAGAAAGGCTAATTTAAGCATCGCATTCAAAACTAAATATTTCCACAATTACTAAAATAAATTTAATTAGATTCCCTTTATAATGGCTATTCCTTTGAAGTAAAGGCTACACTAACATATGCATCCACAAATCACTTTTCCCTCAATACTCTATAATTATTTTATTATAAACAAAACCATGAACTAAGCTAACCATTCAACAAGTTAACATAAAACTGCAATCATCATTTCAATTATAATTTTGATATCTAATACAAATGAACTTAAAAGAGTATTGTTTCTCGTTGTTAAACTAAGCAATGACATTCAAACAGTCAACTACAATGTTCCTCACTCCACCTTATGCAATCTACCATACGGGTTGATTTAAATATTCTCATTACCACAACCTTTTAGGAGCTTGACTACGCTCAAAACATATTTTTCTTGTATTTATTTTAATTCATCCACAAGGTTATAACAGTAACAGAACTTCTAAAGTTTCTAATTTCTAATTTGAATTTTTTTAATACACTCTCAACTTCATCTGGTTTTAAGTTCATCACATCCTTGTTCGATTCCAAATAACTCCTAAGAGTTTCCACAGCCTTCAACACCGCATTCAAACCTAGGTCCGATTTGAAGATTTACATAACCTAAACTATAATTTTAATTGAACTCTGTTTGCTTAATCATCTCATGATGGAGATTCCTTTCAGCCTTCGTGAGAACTCTCTAGCACATAAACTATTTTAAACACATTCATTTAGCTACCATACCACTTAGTTCAGGCTAGTCTTTTCCAAAACATAGCATTTCCAGGTTCCCCATTTAATAACTCAAAGAAAATCTCTATACATGAAATTACAGATTCAAGAACATATTTTAAGTTACCGTATTCATTGTTTCCCATTCACCTTAGCATACACAACAAAAGAAAATTATTGAACCCTAGACCAAGATCAATCCTTGTTTCCGAACAATACCTCATTCAAATAGCTTACAAAAA
Source organism: Wollemia nobilis (assembly GCA_028583015.1). NCBI lineage: Eukaryota > Viridiplantae > Streptophyta > Pinopsida > Araucariales > Araucariaceae > Wollemia > Wollemia nobilis. Next base: position 8,917,583 of record JAQPPZ010017092.1, read on the forward strand.
AATAATACAAGCTTTACTTGAATGCATATCGATTCTTCATTATTTCAGAAGGTAAGACTGCACTATTTTATTTTTTCCTTTCAAAAGGTTGTAAGACTATCACATATATTATCTCAATTCCTACACTGTTTAAAATTTTTACATTAAATACAATTTCAATATTGGACTTGCACCAATAGAATCCAGAGTTTTTCCATTCTCTGAGAAGTAAGAGAATTCATAAAAATTTACAATGGCTTAGCACTTTGGACATTAATAATCATCCCTCAACGTCAGGTCACAAAATATCTTCCAACAATAAAATTTAAAGTTATGGCTTGACTCCACCAAGCTCCAAATTTTAGATGTAGGTTTTCGGTGACAATTCAAGGGTCAGAGTGGCCAAACTAAAATGAAATGCAGCTACTCCTAGCATGCAAGCAATTTTTCCACATCCTTCCATGCAACATACAAGATTCCAAGCAAAAACCTCCCATCTCACCATGGGTTTTCAACACAGAATACAAGTAACACCTTCAATTATTTTTAATAACAACATGCAGAAGAGATAATAACAAATCTCATCATAAGCTAATAACTTAGCTCCAAAACACAATCAAATTATGCTTTCCTTTTTCCACAAGCATTTAAACACATGCGTCTCAAAATTTCCCATGCATGCATTAAGGTTTTTCAAATTTTCTACTTTGTTTACAGAGCATGGATAGAATTATAATCACAATCAAGTAATATGTTCTAAATCTTGCCACACAAGCACACAAAATTACTTCTTTTCTTTTCAGTCTCATTGCCAACAAATGTTATACCGAAAACACCCAAAACACAGTCATAATTTTGCAACATATATTATAAGTCTTGCCACATAGGCACACAGAGTTATTTCTTCTCTTTTCACTATCATTGCCAGCAAACATCATAACAATTCGAACGTAGAACAGAACACACAAAATAATTAAGCATTCCACCAAATTTTTCTAGTTCACTTACTAGATTTCATAGTCCGTTCCCTTGCTCTGTCGTGTCCTTTGCTCATCGTCGCTTCCTCTTGCCGAAGACACCAGACCTTCTCCCTCCTCTCTCTCATTTTTCCATTTTTATTAAACATCTCCTTCTTCCTCCGAGCCCACTACCGTTCGTTGAGATTCTTCTTCCAAAACATGCTAATTGCCAAGTGTTCCCCACTTCCTCATGTCCAACTGAACTTGATAATCATTCCTTTATTTACTGAGTAACATTATATATCATATATTTTATAAATCCAAACAAACACTCCGTTGCCTTTAATTTAATTAGCTCCTTCCTATAGTTTAAGAACTCCTTCACCTATATTCTATTTTCTTTAGAATATAATTGATTATAACATTGGCGTTCCTTGATTTAAAAAAAAAACAATAAAAATTATTTATTGCTATTGCCATCATATTATATTTTCTTGTTCCCATAGCAATATATATATGAATATGTTATATATTATTTCCTTTAAATAAATAAATTCTTCAAAACATATAAAGTCATAAATATATGATTACCAATTATTTTACTTTGCCTCCTTTACATATTTTCTCTTTCAGATCATAACACAAAAATAATCATATCACTATTCTATTTTTTTTTTATTTCTTATTCACAACTATGGCTCCCATGCATTTTGGCATCTTCATCGCCAATCAAACATCACAATTTGACAAGCATCAAACATCCCTACAAATGCAACTACATGTTATGCATCTACATGGACCGTTGGTGAATGCATTGCCTATAGGGTTCTTTGTCCCTATCAACCGATGAATACACCACCGCTCATCATTTCCCTGACTTACCTTACACCGAACAATCCTGCGGTCCATTGAGAAGACATCCTTATTTTGCATTGTCCTTGCCAGTACAATACCTGTCCTCTGCATCCACAAATACATTAGCAGTATCTCATCCTTGCAGATAAATTAGGCATAATGTAGAAAAACCCTATCAATCTATTGTACTCACTAAACTCGTTACAATTTTTTTGTGCTCTTTCAAATAGCTTTAAAAATCCGGATAAAGTTTTAGAATGTTTGCAAAAGATAAGAAACCTACAAATAGACCATTAAAATCTCTTTTGTAAAAAATTTCATTCACCATTAAAGGTGACAATTATTATCTTTATTCTAAAAATAATTGTAGGTGGCTCAATTGTTACATTTATTCAAAGAAATTTATGGTAGTCATTGTAACTACAAGAAAGGAAAATTGAAAATAACTAGGCACAAAAGCATATCTCATAGAGAAACAATAAAGTGCAAAAAATTATATAATGCACATTTGAAAAAGACAAAGGCAAAGTGGTCAAAACTAAAAGCAACAATTCTTGCATGAAATATAAACAATTGATCAAAGTGCTATCTTTAGAAAGCTAAACTTAATCTGAATAAAATCGTAAGAAGAAAAAAATTGCCTAAATAAGAAGAAAATAAAGGTGTTAATATTGTGAACAACCCATGAAGAGCAAGTGCATGGAAGAAACATTATGTTTAAACAAAAAAAATTAAATGACACTCACTATATAAAGAACAAAAAGGAAGACAAAGATTAATTTAAAAATAAATAGTTTTGAAGAAGTTGTTTAAACACACTATGATGTTGCACAAGGGATCCATCTAAAAATACATTATAGAAGCACTTACAATTTACTCAAGGAATCCAAGGAAGCACTTATAATATTTCTCAATAGAGAAATCTTGAATAAAGTACCCATAACATGCCCAGAAGGACATTGGACATGGGAAATCAAGGAAAGATGGTTTCTGAAGAACACAAGCTTATACTGGGGGGGTGAACAGTATAAAACCATTTTTTATTTTTTCCTTCAATTCAAATTTCAATTCAATATTATGTAGTGTATAGATAGCAATTTCAATAGAATTTTTTAAAGCAATGCACAAAAAACCATACACAATAGAGACACCATAATTTATATGGTTCACCCAATGTGGGCTACTCCATAGAGAAAATATTTTACTAAAACTTTCTCAATCAATATCTTTGGGAATCCTTTCCAATTACAATATTTATGGACCTCTGTCCAAAGGAGATGCTGATACCCTAAATCTCAAGTTCATAGATTTATTCCACATGAAAACTATTTCCCCTTCTGCTCTGGCTAGTGATATTCTAGAAGACTTTGTCTCTTTGCTGCTCTAACTTGTAGATCTCTCTCCACTTGAAGACTCCTCACTCGGATATATCTTCAATTGTCCTAGCTGCTAGATATCTATCCATTAATACTTTGTCCTCTATTCTCTATCACCTCTAAAGCTCTTTCAATAGGTTCACTTAGAACCTCCTCAAATTTGTTCAATAGGTTCTCTCAGAACCTACTCAAATCTGCTCAATATGATCACTTAGAACCTGCTCAATAGGCTCACTCATAACCTGCTCAATAGGTTCACTCAGAACCTGCTCAAATATGCTCAATAATTCCTCCCTATGACTTGTTCAAATATGCATAGCAAGCTTTCACTAAAGCTTACTCAAAATTAGTCCACAATCCTTCTCAAAGACTTACCTCAAATCAACTTAAAAATATCACACATAACTTGTCCAATCTTATAGAAGCATAAAGAGAATTGTTAGAGACTCAATATGTTCTATTCACAAACTCAATTTCTTTCTCAACTCAAATCAGAATATAGAATAGTTTGTTTTATGGAACTTGAACAACCACTTCACACATTCACTTGACTAGGCTCAAACAACTCTACTCAACCAATCACCACAAGGAAAAAATATTTCTCACAAACCCTAGTCCAAGCATGAATCAATCAACTCAAAATATTTCCAACAATGCTCAACCACAAATTTTACATAACAATGATACTCATGTTATTTTCTATTAATATCTCATCTTAACCCTTAAAGTAATAACTTCCTTGATGTAATAATTCCTAGTGAACGTGGGTAGTACCCATGATTAATATTTTGTAATGTTCTAAGTTTTAGCTTAGGTAGTGCCTATGACAAATGGCACCCTTTTCTATGTAACACATGGTAGATAGGTTAGGTAAGGTGGCCTTGTGCATGTAATTCGAGTGGCATTGTGCATGTAATTCGTGTGGCATTATGCATGTAATTCGAGTGGCATTGTGCATGTAATTCAAAGTGGCACTATGCATGTAATTCGGGTGGCATTATGCATGTAATCCAGGTGGCATTTTGCATGTAAGCCAACCGTGGAAGGAAACTCTTTAAATACCCGAAAGGGCACCAATGTAATCATCTTTTTGCAAATTAATGAAGTGTTGAAGGAGGTTTCCCCCTCGAAGAGGCCTGCGGTTCTATCTATTGTGAGATTGTTCCTTTTAAGTAAATTTTGTTATCATATGTATTTAATTCTGAATACTGTTGTAATGTTTCTGTGAGTTTATTTCCAAGCAAATGTGTGAGAGTGTGTTTATTTGAGTTGAGAGTGTGTTGTTTAGTATATTTTATAGTAGGATATTAACAAGTGGTATCAGAGCGCTTTCCAGGGCCAAGTTCTGCTGCAACTGCAACGATTCTTGCCATCCAATCCACCTGTTAGGTATAAATTCTGTGTGCTTTTTTGTTCTTGTTTTTCTTAAAAAAAAATAATATCCAAAAAATACAGTGCATTTTTTTTTCCAAACCAAAAAAAAAATATTTTTAGTTGAGTAGGTAGAAACCCTGTGTCGGGGGTTTTAAAATATTGTGAAGGATCTGTCGTTATTGGCTAAGCTAGATAGCCCATAAAGCGTCTAGTGAAGTGAGGGGCGATCAGGCTCCAATACCCAGGCCTTAGACAAAACTCGCGCACGGACTTGAGCTCCCACGTATCTTTGGGTATATCGAGAGACCATCTAGGTTTAAACAAAATTTTAGCCATTAAGAATATTTTTGGCCTTGTATTACTCATAGTCTATGGGACACAACATCCTGGATGATTACCCTCCCGTATTTTTAGAGAGGCAGGTAGTGTGCTCAAGGGTATGTGTGGAATCCTCCTTGAGTAATGGCCTAAAATATTGGTTCGAGCACTATTGTTCGTCATTGTCGGTATAATAGAGGGCCTATGGGTGGTACATACTCCTCTACCTAGCATTCCCTGGTTCTGTTAAAACTTTAACCTGTAAAAAATGAAAATATAAAAAAAAAAAAAAAAACCAAACCTCCCTATTCGTAAACCTACATTTCAAATCCCCAAAAGTGAGCATATGAGAAATGAATCCTCTACTAAAAAAATAATAGAAAGTACATGCATTAAGGATAGACCATGAGGGTGACACTTAATCTGACAGTTTGGAGAATAACAGTCAAATTAACAATGGCAGTCATAGTCGAGTCGATCAGAGTCGGAGAGGTCAACACGATCGAGTCGAGAATTTATAGTTTTCAAGGTCAGAACAGAACTGTCATAATAGTCACCTAAAAAATACAGAGAATCTTGGGGCTAGTGAGGTTAGGACTGGGCCAACCAGTGAGAGCATGACACGAGGCCAGTTATAGATAGTGCTCCAGTACCCAACTTTTGCTCTGTAGCTTAGAATCAAAAATTGTAAACACCGTTAGACTCGACAAAACAAGAGAAAAAAAAAAATTTGGGGTGCTAAAAATTAGTTTTGAGAGATATAGCTCATTGTGACCACATCTTCGAGTTGATCGTTTTGATATATAGCACCTAAGCACTTTTTTGGGCACTTACTAAAAATAGTAAGTCCTAAAAACTCAATTCTATTTTGAGTAACAGGTCACAAAAGGTTTCAAAATGGCCTAGGGTACCCGTGGACATCAAAAAGAACTAGACCACTTGGAATACTTAACAAAAGCCATTGAGAACTTGCACTCAAATTTTCACTCCATACGGGAAGAAGTCCAAGGTCTTCGCCTAGAGCAGGAGGCCACTAGTAACCACTTAGAAGAAGCATTGACAGAAGTAGAAAACAAACTAAAAAGAGGACCACCCAAAATAGAACACCAAGCTGAGGGTTTTGTAAGGAATCATGACCATGATCCATCCTTTAAAATGCCCAAATTGGACTTTCCCAAATTTAGTGGGAAGGATGTTTATGGGTGGCTATGTAGGGTTAATCAATTCTTTAGACTTCATAATGTCCCCATATATCATCGAGTCCAGATGGCTTCCTTTAACTCGGAATCTGAGGATCTACACTGGTTTCAATGGTTACGTATTGCCAACCCAAATCTCTCCTAGGAGAATTTTGAATCCCAACTACTCACTCGATTTGGTCCTAGTGAGTATGAGGGATTTACAGGGGCCTTGACCAAACTACAATAAATAGGGTCAGTCCGTGAATACCAAGCTTAATTTGAAAAATTGGCTAATAAGACAAGAGGATTGAATGAAGGGTTCTTCCAGAGTTGTTAAATCAGTGGGTTGAAGTCGGAACTCCAAGCGAAAGTAAGAATGTTGAAACCACAAACTATGATGGAAGCTATCAGTTTGGCCCTTTTGGCCGAATCTAAACTCTCTGCCCAAATGCGCCCATCAAATTTTCCTCAAAATAGACCTTCATTTCCTTCTCGATCCCAACACCCAGCTGATAATAAACCTGCTGCACCCAAGTGCCTAACCACAAAAGATATGGATGCATGTTGTGCCCAAGGATTATGCTAAAATGGTGATGAAATTTATTTTAAAGGGCATAAGTGTGCACACAAAAAATTGTTCTTGATAGATGTTGAAGAACCTGATAACTCTGACCAGAGTGATGAGGATGAGGACCCTCTGAAAACACCTTCTCCACAAGAAGAAGTGAAACAGGAACTCGAGACAAGCAATTACAGTCCATGCTCTTGCAAGCATTACTACTCCACAAACCATGAAGGTTGCGGGATTTTTCAAGGGCCAACGTCTTTCCATCCTTATGGATTCGGGAAGCACACACAACTTCATTGACCCTAGAGTTGCTCAGTGGTCAAATTGCTATATCCACACTTGTAATTCCTTTGAGGTCATGGTAGCCAATGGGGGAACCTTACCTTATAAAGGAAAATATCGCAATGTTAAAATCAAGATGGGGGACTATGAACTCAAGCAGGACATGTTTGCCCTCCAGTTGGTCAGATGTGATATTATTTCAGGATCTCAATGGTTGAGTACGTTGGGCACTATCAATTGGAAATTTATCAAACTCTGGATGCAGTTCTCTCAAAACAGACAAACACACATCATCAAGGGCTCCCCAGCAGGAACACCTCAAATTATTAGTTCAAATGGCATGGAGAAATTGCTAAATAAATCATCACGTGGGGTCATTGCACAACTATTCTCCATCCAACCATCCACCTCTCAAATGGGTGAAACCCCATCAGACCTGCAACAGATTCTCCACAAACATGAGGCTATCTGTGTGAAACCAACTACCCTACCACCACATCACTCTCATGACCATGCCATTCCATTATTTTTGGATAGTGCACCTCCCAATATTAGACCATACAGGTACCCTCATGCCATGAAGTCAGACATTGATATAATGATATAGGATTTACTCAAGGCGGGTATCATTTGGCCTAGTACTAGTCCCTACTCTGCACCAGTCTTACTGGTCCTCAAGAAGGATGGCTCCTAGCGACTGTGTATTGACTATCGAGAACTCAACAAGATAACTATCAAGGATAAATTTCCTATCCTTGTAATTGATGAATTACTAGATGAATTACATGGGACCATGTACTTCACCAAGCTAGACCTTCGCTCTGGGTACCATCAGATCCAGCTCAGGGATTAAGATATTCCTAAAATTGATTTTCGCACTCATGAAGGTCATTATGAATTCTTGGTAATGCCATTTGGTCTCACAAATGCTCCTTCCACATTTTAAAGCCTGATGAATAACATATTTCACCCTTTTTTGCAGAAGTTCATCCTTGTGTTCTTCGATGATATCTTGATTTACAGTCACACATGGGAAGAACATATCAAGCATGTAGATCAAACCCTACAACTATTGGCTAACCATCAACTATTTGCAAAAAGGTCCAAGTGTTTCTTTGGTTTGACTAAAGTGGAGTATCTAGGACACATTGTCTCAAAGGATGGTGTCAAGGTTGACCCTAAGAAGATCCAAGCAGTCCAAGAATGGCCGAAACCTCACACTCTCAAGGGACTTCAAGGATTTTTAGGGCTTACAGGCTATTACCATAAATTTATCTATAATTATGGAAAGATAGCCACCCCCCTCACCTCCATGTTGAAGAAGGATTCTTTTACTTGGACAGGGCCGACTGAGCAAGTATTCCTGGAACTCAAGCATGCCATGACCACCACTCCAGTTTTAGCCATGCCAGACTTCTCTAAAAAATTTGTCATTGAAAATGATGCTTTTGGCTGTGGTATCGGGGTGGTATTGATGCAAGAAGGATGCCCTTTGGCTTTCACTATCAAAGCCCTATCTGATCACAATTTAGGGAAATCCACATATGCCAACGAAATGTTGGCAATATTGCATGCAGTCTTGCATTGGAGACCTTACCTCATTGGCCGCCATTTCTCCATCAAAACTGACCACTAGAGTCTGAAATACTTTCTAGAACAATGGGTTGCCACCCTCGAGCAACAAAAGTGGGTATCAAAACTCATGGGCTACGATTATGACATCACATACAAAAAAGGAAAGGAGAATATTGTGGCGGATGCTCTCTCTCGCCAATTTGAGACCCTTAGTATGTTGTGTGTCATTTCTGCACCATTGCCCCAATGGATTGAGCCCTTATGACAAGAAATACTTCAAGATGCATATTTGAAAGACTTGGTTGCTTCACTTAGGGATGATCCAGAGTCTACACCAAGATATAGTTGGGATGGCCAGGATCTGCGTTACCATCAACGCCTGGTTCTTCCTCCTAAGTCCCCACTTCGAGAGCTCCTTATGAAGGAATCACATGCTACTCCATCTGCTGGCCATTTAGGGTTCCTAAAAACTTATGAGCGACTCAAGCACACATTCTTTTGGAAAGGTATGAAAGAGGACATTCGCTCTTTTGTAGCTGACTGCAACACATGTCAAAGGATGAAAGGGGAAACAATGTGCTCTCTGGGCACTCTTCAACCATTGCCGATCCTAGAGCAGGTGTGGACTGACATCTCCATGGACTTCATAGAAGGGCTACCTAAATTTAGAGGCAAGTCAGTTATTTTCGTGGTAGTGGACCTCATTTCAAAGTATGCTCACTTTTGTGCCCTAACCCATCCTTACATAGCATCCACTATTGCCCAAATTTTTCTTGACTCCATATTTCGCCTTCATGGCATGCCAGCCTCCATTATATCTGATCGTGATCCCACATTTACTAGCAATTTTTGGCAAGAGTTGTTTAAGTTGCAGGGGACTCAGCTCAAAATGAGTTCAGCCTACCATCCACAAACGGATGGTCAAACAGAGGTTGTTAATAAATGCTTGGAAACCTACCTTCGCTGCTTTGCCTTCGATCATCCTACTCATTGGGTAAAATGGCTTTCCTTGGCCGAATGGTGGTACAACACTTCCTATCATACCGCCACCAAACTCACACCATTTGAGGCAGTTTATGGGCACCCTCCACTCACGCCTTCCTCCTACATTTTGGGCAACTCCAAGGTCCAGGACTTTGAAAATGCTCTAAGTCAACACATCGAGGTCCTCCGCAAACTCAAGAAAAATTTGAATATGGCCTAGAATCAGATGCGCCAACAAGCTGATCAGCATCGTTCTGAGCATAGTTTTGATGTGGGTGATATGGTCTTCCTTTGCTTGCAGCCATACAAACAATCTTCCCTACAACTTCGCAGGTGTCAGAAGCTCACTCCAAAATTCTATGGTCCTTATCAGGTTCTACAATGGATTGGCCCTACAGATTACAAATAGGCTCTTCCCCCCACTTCCAAGCTCCACCCTGTTTTTCATGTTTCCCTTATCAAGAAATTTGTGGGCACAAAGGTACAGGTTCAATCAACACTCCCTGAATTGGATGAAGAAGGCTCCATATTACTTGCACCTGAGCAGCTGCTGGATCATTGAACTTGCACTCTACACAACTGTACCATTACAGAGGTCCTTTTTCAGTGGCATGGGCTTCAACCTAAGGATGCTACATGGGAGTCTCTCCATCAACTCCAGCAACAGTTTCCTCATTTTCAGATTTGAGGACAAATATTCTTCAAGGAGAAGGGCATGTTAGGATCTCATCCTAACCCTTAATGTAATAACTTCCTTGATGTAATAATTCCTAGTGAACGTGGGTAGTACCCATGATTAATATTTTGTAATGTTATAAGTTTTAGCTTAGGTAGTGCCTATGAAAAATGGTACCCTTTTCTATGTAACACATGGTAGATAGGTTAGGTAAGGTGGCCTTGTGCATGTAATTTGAGTGGCATTGTGCATGTAATTCGTGTGGCATTATGCATGTAATTCGAGTGGCATTGTGCATGTAATTCAAAGTGGCACTATGCATGTAATTCAGGTGGCATTATGCATGTAATCTAGGTGGCATTTTGCATGTAAGCCAACCTTGGAAGGAAACTCTTTAAATACCCGAAAAGGCACCAATGTAATCATATTTTTGCAAATTAATAAAGTGTTGAAGGATGTTGTCCCCTTGAAGAGGCCTGTGATTCTATCTATTGTGAGATTGTTCCTTTTAAGTAATTTTTGTTATCATATGCATTTAATTCTGAATACTGTTATAATGTTTGTGAGTTTATTTCCAAGAAAATGTGTGAGAGTGTGTTTATTTGAGTTGAGAGTGTGTTGTTTAGTATATTTTATAGTAGGATATTAACATTTTCTAACTCAATTTCAAGTTATTTGCATAACCAATGTGCTTCGATGACAATGCCTATAAAACAAGTTTTAATCACAACTCTCAAACTAGAAAACCTTGAAGCATTAAACCAACACTTTCGAAAAGGAAACCACAATCAATATTTTTCTCTCCAACGATATTTCAGAAATCAACCACCATAATCAATCAATAGAAGAATGTGCCCATACCTTATTAATGCCAAGAAGTTATCCATAAAATCTGCCACACTCAACACAACTTTTCTTTCCAATCTCTATTATGGTAGTGGACTTCAAATAATAATCACAAAATAAATCATAACTCAATTTACACCTTTTTAATCCAACTCAATAATCACATCCACCAAATATATATTCAATAACCCTCAAGAAAAATATTTTTCTCAAGAATGTTTCAATAATTAAAAGCACTCTCCAAATAACATCTCAACAATGTGTCAAATAAGTAATAATCCTTATTACTCCTCAAACCACTTATACCCTAAAGAAATTAAGATCTATGCCTACCTACATATCTCTCCAAAAACCACTTTTACTATAAAATTTAAGCCCATATTTTAAACTAACTTTTAGCACCCAATAAAATAAAAATTTGTTTTAATTTTCTTTTACAACTTTAATGCGTACCTTGGCACGAATTTTGGAATATCAAACACAACATTTAAACCTTGGCAACATGAGTACGAAAAACCACAAACAGTGCACTATTTTACTTTTACATAGAAAAAGGGAGTTCACAAGATTCAAACTTGAGTCCTACAGCTCCTGTGTCCTAACGGTTCTTGCACACCACATGAGCTAGCGCTCCACACAATACCAAAGGCACCTCACTCTCCTTTATCCTCCATGTAATAGCCAACGCAAAAAAAATTCTCCTTTCTCAAATAAAATGAAGTGCATGTGATTCGAACACTCAACCACTTACCTCCCAACACCTTTATGCTACTTGAGTTGCCAACAGGCCACACTGCCCATGATGTCTTTGGATTCGACCACACTTCAACTTATTTGTTGCTTCTACCTTTAAAAAATTTTCACACGAGCTCTTTTTTCTTTCTAATAATCAACTACAAAAGAAAGGATGAGGAATAATAAACCTTAGTCATCCTTTTATAGTCTTCTCCCTCATATTCAACGATGTCGGCAGATTAATTTTATTTTAATTTTAAATTTTAAATTTAAATTTTGAATAATTTAAAATTTAAACTAAATATTTAAAATTAAATATCTCCATCATCACGACACCTTTTTCGATGAAACAAAAATCCAACTTGGGTTTTAAGAAAAACCCATTTCAAATATGCCATCCATGGTTTTAAATAAAACCTTTTATTTTTCCTACCTTGTTTTTCACAAAACATAGTGAATGCCATCATAGATCCTTTTGACATCAAATAACCTTTTGACATCAATGGCAACATTTTCGCTTAGGGATTCAAAATGTCCAACAGTTTCTAAAACTAGCAAGTTGCAACTAAAGTAATTTGTTAAAGAAAGTAGAGGGTAACTTCCTCATAAGAAAAATAAATGTTTGAGTACTAAATATCCAACTTGCTCAAACTTTTCCCAAAAGTATTTTTTATTCAAAAATGAACTAGGAGATATTAGTCCAATTGACTTAGTGTGTTAGTGGAAATTGGAACAAGTTTAGAGTTTGAAAGAAACTCTCCCTATTTGGGAGAGATCATTGAAGAGCTAGAGACATCTTAGACTACATATAGAGCCAAAGTATATAATAGAACTTCAAGATTTTGTGTAACATCAAAAAAGAAGTGCATCATTTATCAAGGCACCATATAAAAAATTATCATTATTTAAAGGTTAAAAGGAAAACAAATAAGATAGAAATACATAGATAAAATAAAATTGCACACATGGAGAATTTTTAAGCAGGGTGAAAGAAAAATAAAAATTAAAAGAAGGGAATATTCCAAGAAATAATCTGTAGAGGAAGAGGTATTCCCTCTACCTTACTTGGTAAGACACAATTATTCTTGCATTTTTGAAGCATCATTTGAAATTCAAGTATAGATTTATATAATCATTGAAAAGAATTTTTCAAGGTAAACTCAATAAAATAAGAATATTTATATTTTTTGAAACTTTTCCATGTCTAGTGGAGCACCAAATTTCTTGTTACTAGATTCCTGGTTGTTGAGGAAAAACAATTATAATTCCTAGAAGACCAAACTAATGGTATAGTTTTAATTTGAAGAATTTTGACAAGTAGTAGATGGAATAACTAACTATCCTACTACCAAAGGAGATGAGAAAACAAATTTTGACAAGGGAGATAAAAAATCAAGACTAATCATCATATTTAAAGTAAAAAATGAGGTATAAGCATACATTAGAGATACAACCACATCGAGAGATGCATAGAAGAAATTTATGATATTATTTGAAACCAAGAATCAAAATTAGATATTATTCCTCCAAAGCCAACTCCATTGTCTAAATATTAAGAGTGGAGAAAAAATTAAATCATTCTTGAGGAGAGTTACCAAGTTGCAAGAACCGTTGTAAAATCTAGGAACTCAAGTATCTAATGAAATGTTAGTTCATATTATTTTGATATAATTCCCGTAAAAGTATAATATTTTTGTGACTACACTAAATACCATTAAGAAAACACAAAGATTTGAAAATTTGGTGAACCTACTTAAAAAATTAGAGGCCTTGTATACTATAGAAGAAGAAGAACAAATACTAGTTATCGGGTAGGGGTAGTACTGCTAAGACGAGAGTCAATTTCTACAATGAATTGGGTAGTGGTAATACTATGGGTGATAGTGCTAGTATAGTGATTGGTAGATAAAAGGTCAACTTGGATCAAACTATAGTTCCACTTTTTTATACTGTGATATCGGGTACCTAACTATTAAAGACCATTTATGAAGATCCCAAAGGAATTTTCTAGGGTAGATAGGTACCTAAGTAGAAATGAAGTAGGTTATGTGGATGTGGATGATTTTAGCCAATGGGCTATGGAGAATTGGACTCCATTATGATTTAAAATAGTGTGGAATTTCTAATGTAATGAGAATATTCAAAGATTAAAATATCATGTTTTAATTAGTTATAGCAAAGTATGACTAAATATGTATAAATATGTAAATATGCATGACATGGTATGGATAATATATTAGAATGGTTCTTGTATAATGAACTAAAATTCTAAGAATAATTAGAATTCATAAAATAATCATAAAAATCGTAAGTAATAATAACATGTATATTAAAATGAGATTAAGTATTCGATAGAAATTGATGACAAAAGGATGCATAAAATATGGAATAAGCGAAGTGGATGCAAGAGATGTTATGGATGTGAAATGAGATCCATAGGGGAAAATGAGTATACTATAGAGTTGAGAAATAGGATAGTTAAGAAAAGTGTTGGGTAGGAGAAAATAAAGGTAATGGTTTCCTAAGAAGTTATAGCTAAAGTCATCGAGTTGCCTAAATCCAAAGAAGAACATTTTAAAGAATTGCCTAATATAGCTCTAGGGTTAGAAATATTGTTTGGATATGGGGACACTATTAGCTTTTGATGCTATATACTTAATGATAAATCAACAACATTATGTAAAATAAGCATGCAATATTGAATCTATGATAATAGTAATATACTAAGCATATAAATATTATGATAAAATTCTGAAATAACTCATAAAATTACCATTAATGGAATCTCATAAAAATAGCATATTCATACAAAATATGGATATCTCAAGGACGCCATGTTTCATACAAGTTCTACATTATCTCAAGTTTGTATTCTACTCTACTCTACTTGATATGGAAAATATTGTTCTACTTGCTCATACCAAAGGTCAATATATTGTGGGATGTGTCTGTTGGCCATTCATCTTCCTATGACTCTTCAGCTTCCTATTCTATGAACTCATGTGCACATGGACTATGATGCACATTTACATTATTGAATACTTTACACATTCTAATAATACTTGTGTATTTATTACTTGCATAAAGTAAATACTCAAACCCTAATCTAAGACAAACTTCGAATATAAATATGTACCCATGGTGGTACATTGGCATGTACCAAATAATATAATATATTTCAACACCCCTGCATTACATTATTTGGTTATTGAAGACTTTAGTATTCAATATGGTCTTCATCCTGGTTCTAGAACTTGAGCTCTTATTTTCTGCTTTCTTCATTTTTCTCCCTGTCTATATCCTGATCAAGTAAATAATTAGTATCTTCATAAAATACTATTTTTGTTGAAAGAGCTTTAACTTCATGTTCATCTATAGGTTCTTCCAGTTCTTGAATTTTTTGAATCTCTTGAACTAAGTGTCCTTTTTGTTTCCCTTCTCTAGATTTTAGTTGTGGATGATTGTATTGATTTTGAGAAGTATATAGATGCTAATATTGTTTCTGATATGGATTATATTGATTCTGATATTTTCTTGGTTGGAATGGCCTACTTGATTTACTTCCAAAATTTGTTTGATTTCCTTGATACTGATTTCTTGGATTGAATCTACAATAATTGGTACTATATCCTTTCTTTCTGCAATACTTGACAATATCTATTATTCAATTTTGATCTTCCCTTTGAGAATGAAGCAATACTTACTTGTGGATTATCTTTTGAGACTAAGGCATTATTGGTCATTTCATATTTTACTAAATATTCCATGTCATATTCTTGTAGGATATTGACTGACTCATAAAATAATGTATATTTACTTAGAATTTATAAATATGTGACTAGATGCTTGTAGCTTTCTGGAAGTTCTCTTAGAATTACTTGAACAAGAAATGTGTCTTCAACATTTTCTCCTAAGGTTAATAATTTTTCTATTATATCTACTACTCTCCTTAGAAACAATGCTATACTTTCACCACTATTAACTTTTAGAGAATATAATTGGGTTTGAAGGTTCAATATAGTGGTTTTATTTTTTCTTCAAATATCTTGTCTAATGTTTTCAAAGCTTCTATAGAAGTTGTTGTTGAACTAATATAGGGTTGTATTTCATCTGTAATTGCAAATATTATTATCATGAGTGCTTTTATTTAATCTTATTCAAACTTTTGAATCTCTCTATACTCTATGGTAGGTTTAGTTTTTTCTCCTTTAACAATGTGCCAAATCTTTTCAACTATTAATATTGACCTCGTGTTGTTTTTCCATGAAGAGTAATTAGGTACTTTAAGAAGTTGGGATTCTATAAGAATGAATTTATTTGTTGTCATGATGATATTTGTAGATAACCTTATATCATACTTTAATATAATGTGGTCTTGATAAAATTATTAGCTTTCTTAGTTTTCTTTGAGTTGAATCATTTTTGTCTCCTTAATGTTAAACTGCTATTCTTCACCTTATTTATCCGAATTTGTGAATAGAAAACTAAAGATATTTTTGATGCACTTTCAATTGATAAGGTTCCCTATTTTCAAGACCTTTACGTTAGATTCCTTATGTGTCATTAATTTGAGTAAGATACTAATTCTAATGTATTTTTCCACCTTTTCAATAGCTCTATGTTTTGTTTCTTGTATCTTTCAACTCTCAATAATATAGTTTCTACATTTCAATAATCTATGTTGGTGTTGAACTCCTTATAACTCCCTAAATAGAAATTTTGAAAATATTGATATTTGTAAATTTAATGTTTCAGTTTCCACATAGAATTCCTTATTCCTCCAAATTAAGTTATTTGCAAAATATTTCTTATGCTTGAATAAAGTAATTCCAAATGCTTTCCAATTAAGTCTTTCTTGCTTCAAAAAGGATTTCAAATATCTCAATAAAGCATATAAGGTAATAATATATCAATGCAATTCCATAGACCACTAAGTTTTACATTAGCATTAATATTCCTTATTTCTCCTTTACCTTTATAAAAATAAATTTTAATATAAATGCTCTTAGTACCTTCTTGATTATGGTGTGTTGTGTATGTGGTTCACTTCTCCTTGACTTCTCTATTCTGCAACTTGCACTCTGATTAACGTGTGATCCTTTGAAGAGAGAGGAAAAATAATTCCTAGTATCTTCTAAAATATCCCTGAAAGAAGAGAGTAGGACACCCCAAGAATTCACAAGAGAGAAAATAATGTTACCATTACGACAAGCCTTAACTGGGTTAAAAAATTTCATGTTCCTATCCCCTTCTTGAAGCCAATCCACTCAAGATTTTTATTTCCAAAAAAAAAATTCCCTCATCTTCCATTCAGCAAGTTCTTTCACAGCCTCATATTCCTCAAAGAGAAGGTCCTCAGTGATTCCGTGATCTCTAATATTCCTTGAAGCTTCTTCCACCTTCTTAAGAGCTACCAACTTAGCCAAGGAAATTTTCCCTAAATTTTGACTATTCGACCTGTTCAATTTATGCTTAAAAAATTGTAGCTACTTCATAAAGGAATACATGGCGGTGTCATGAGAAGGTTTTCCATTGGTCCTCTAGCCTCGCATGAAATCATAAATCTTAGGATCCCAAATCCACATAAGTTGACACTTAAAGGAATTATTCTTATTTAGTCCAAAATCAAGAGCAGAGAGTTTGATAGGCCAATGATCAAATCCCCTACCCTCCAGAATCACATAACTGGAGCTTCTATTATTACCAATCCAAAATCTAGAGATCAGAAACCTATCTAGTCTCTATGATATGGACTCTTCCCCATATCTTCTATTTTTCCAAGTAAATATCCCATTATCCAGCTCAATTTCAACCAATTTCAAGTCTCGAATATGAGTACTGAAGACAAAAAAAGGCTTGAGATGATAAAATCCACCGTATTTCTCGTCCAAAAAAGTAATAGAATTGAAATCTTCAACCAAAATCTATGGGTATAGGGGAGCCAAACTTCTCACAAAGCCAATGTGCTCCCATAAATTTACTTTCCCATTGTAATCAATAGGATACACATTTGTAAGTAGTATGGTTTCACAAAATTTATTATCATACCTGATCATCAAAATAGAACATATGTTGGAAATCCAAGTAAGAGGAGAGATCTTAATCGGATCCCATAAAAAAGCAACGCCACCATCATATCCACATGCATCATTACACTGGCACTGATACCTTCTCCACAACTTGGGAGTAATATTGAACATACTATCTATAGCCAATTTAGTCTCTAGAATAAACACCACATCCGAAGAATGGACATGAATCAAATCACGAAAAAAAAAATTGGGGGGATGTTGTTCAACCCCCTTACATTCCATAAGAGGATAATCATTTCTAGGGGTTAGAAAAATGGGATTCCAATGTTCTCACCAAGCCTAAATCCACTAAAGTCTCCCCTATTAACTTAATTTTGTCCTAGTATTTCTCTCGATCCACTTTCATATTCTTATTCGAAGCACCTTTTTTAATTGTTTTATGTTGCAATCCTAGCATCATAGAAGTTTTGTAGTCTAAGGATAACTGCATCAGTTCCTGAGTAGGAGAGAGCACAACTATACTTGTGCCGCTTTCCAAAATAGTTTTCCTTGTGGGGCGAGAGCCAACCATATCACCTGTACTCATAGCCAAAGCCATATGTTCTTCATTTAAGCCCACTAGATCTGATTCCTTAGGTTCCACCTCAAGAAAAGACATCTAGTTTGGCCCTGTTATATCTACATCAAGTAGCGATGTTTTAGGTAAATTCATGTACTGATCAAGATCATATAGTATCTCAAAATGGTTGATCAAAGCATATGGTTGGTTATCCTTAAGGGATATGTTTACCTTTATTCCTTTGTTTCGGTGTTTTATAGGAAAAAAACGTTCATTATTCTAATCCCCTTCCTTTATTAGGTCTTTTTATTTATTCAAATTTTGTGTAGATCAAGAGGGCCCAATATTTGAATCCACGAGCGGGATAAACTTAGAAATTTTTCTTTATAGGTGGGCGTATTTGTGACAGATCTTACAATAAAATAGAAGAGCTTCATAGTCAAGTTATTGAACCCATGTAGACGATCCAAACTATATTTCAGCAGAATCTGGAATAGGACTGTTTAAATCAATTTTGACATAGATACTAGAAACATAAATTAAATTTTTCTCCATTGTCTATTGTGATGGTCCAAATGGCTTCCCAAGAATAAGGACAATTATATGCAAGATACCATTTCTCCATAATTGCAATGGGAGCCATAGGAGTCGAACTCACTTTGGAACCCATGACAATTGATCTTATGATGAATTGAAAACCACATGCCAATATTTAAGAAATATTTCATCTTGGTTATAAAAATAGGGACACACTTCAAATAATTTGTTATGATATGAAAGATAAGAGAAAACCACCATAAAATAGTTATTCACACTCAGCATCACCTCCATGTCATCGTCAGGGTTCTAATCTTTCTAACCCAAGCCTCTATAAATGGAAGAGAAATTTGGATACTCATAAATTTACCAATAATTGTATACTTTTTTAAATACTCCACATATTTTACCATCAATTTTGGTTGAACCACTAGAATTGGCCTAGCTTCACATCATTCCAAACATCCATTGTTATTTAAAAATGATTTCTGACATGCATTGGGAAATTTTGTTCCTTCCAATCAATTTTAGATGAAAAAACATCACTAGCATGCATGCTCTATGATGGGTCCAATGCCATCGCAGCATTCCTCTAGTCCATATCAATCAGACCATACCCTTACCATTATTATCTACTTTTTAGCCTTTAATTTGTTGTTTGAAGATCTAATTGTTGTGGCTCCAATTATCCTCTAACTTTGTTCTTTTGGAATCTGAATTTTTCAGCTATTAGTTCTTCCCTCTTGATATCCAAAAATTTGTAATTTTTATCTTATAATATAGCCAATTCCTCATTCATTTTGTTGTCCTTAACTCTCTTGAATTTTCTAGGAAACTCCTCCAATTCATAGATCTAATCTTACTTTCCAAAAACCTTTAGTTTTCTATCCAAAATTACTTTAATTTGCTGCCTTCTTTTCTCCTTATAATACCTCCAATTTTTTTTTAATTTACTAACTTCCTTTTCTTCCAACTCCTCCCTCAATTTGTTGTCATGTGACTCTTTAACTTCTACTAAAAAAACAACAATCTTATATTTTCAATGGTAGTCTTCAATTCCTCAAATTGGTGGCCTCTTCTATATTCTTTCTACTTCTATCTCATTGTCAAATTCTAATTTAAAATTCTCCTCTTTGCTGGTCTCCTTCTCAAGAATCTGAATGTCTTGAGGTTTTCTAGAATCCTTTATAAAATTTAGAAAAATCTTACCAAATCCTTTTTCATTTTGGGCTTGTTTTCATATTCTTATAATTATCCCAAAATCTTCTTTTTATGAGGTACTCCTTCTTACAATCTTATCACTTGATATTTCTTCAAATATTCTTCAATGGTCACTTCTTCAATTTATTCAGTAAGGCTTCTCTATCTTTCTTCTTTTTCCTTCCAACTTTTCTTGAGACCTCTTATTTTGGGTCTTCTAATTCTGCAACTTCTCAAATCCTCAATAGGACATTTCCTAGTCCTCCTCTATCTTCAATGTTCAATATTCTATCTTCCAAGTCTGGAAGTTCTTCAATGGGATATTTCTCTTGGGTCTCCTCTTTCTCAATTTGTAGTCTTTGATCTTTTATGGAGACCTCATTCTTGGGTTTTCTCAATATTCTATCTCCAATCTCCAAAGGAAACCTTTTCCTTGAGTCTCCTCTTTATTCAATCTCCAATAGGACTCTTTTCTTGAGACTCTTGTTGGAAATTTTCAGTAGATGAAGTTGTCATTGATGTCAAAATGATAAATTGAGTAATACAAAATATTGGTGGCAAAAGAGCTTCATAATGTTTATTTTTAAATATTATGTGAAGCACAAAATAAAAGGTTTTATTAAAACCATGGTTGTGCAAAATAAAAGGTTTTTTATTAAAACCATTGTTGGGCAAATCAAAAAGGTTTTCTAAAACCTAAGGAGGATTTTATTTCAAATAGGCCAAAGAAGATTTAAATATTTAATTTATAATATTTAAATTCTTTTGAATTTAAATAATTATAAATAAAATTAAAAAGGTTTTCTAAAATATAAGGATGTTTTTTTTTAAAACCCAAAGGAGATTTAAATATTTAATTTATAATATTTAAATTATTTTGAATTTAAATAATTATAAATAAATATTATTCGAAGGTAAATGTTAGCGTTGACTCCCCAACGTATTTCCTCCATCGATGTGTATGGCAAGGAAGGCATAAGGTATTAATACCTTAACCATTCCAAAGTTTGGAATAATATTTAATGCATCTAAAAATATGAAGAGCTCGTGCAAAATACTAAAAGTGCCTCCCGATCGAATGAAGTGTGGTTACGCCAAGTGTTGAGGGAAGATCTAATGGCTCTTAGGAGGTTTAGGAAGTCAAAGAGTGTATTGCGCTTTGAGGCTCCAAGTGGAGCACGTAGTTCACACGACGTAGAAGCCACGACCAAGAAATTGTGAAGAGTTTGATGCAAGTTTCGAGCCCTGTGGATTGTGAAAAGTGGTAACATTATTTTTGGAAATTATTTTATGTTGCATTGCTAAGGTTTTAAGGAGAGATAAGGTGGAAGTTAAGTTGTGTGTTGAGAAAATATTATTTTGATATATGAAAGGTTAATTGTTGCTAAAGTAAAAGTGTTTTACCTTAGAAAATTGAGATATTGACTTATTGCATTATTTTATAAAGTGATTTATTTAATTAAAGCAATATTAAGTAGGGAGTCATAAGTAGAGTTTGGATTATTTTTGAGAATTTTTTCTAAAAAGGGTTATGATGAAATTAATTTATTAAGAGGTTCTTTTGATGAGTTAGAATTTTGGAAGAAGTATTTTGATTGAATATTTGTGGTTTTGGATATTGTTTTAAAAAGGAGAAATAAGGTGTAATTAAGTTTGATTAATTTTTGTAATTGAGAATTATTTTGTGAATAGGTTAGTGTGATATTTTATCATCTAACTATTAAAATTGGTAAAAGAGAAAATTGTGATTGAGACAGGTTTTCTAAAGTCTCTTCTACATCAAATAAAAGGTATGGGCATATTCTTCTTTGATTGAAGTGAGTGATTGATATATTCTTAAAATAAGATTAGAGTTAAAAGGACTTTGTTAAGTTTTCCTTTTTGAGTGTGTTTTAAATTATTGCTTCAAGGTTTTCTGAATAAGAGGTTAAGGAAAGCAACCTTGTTTGATAAGAATTATTGTTGAAGTGATTAAGTTGAGTGAACTAGAACTAGGGTTGCAAATATTATGAGTATCATTATTATGTGATACTTTTTTTATAAGCATTGTTTTTGAAGTGATCGGTTGAGTGAAGAACTTGAACTAGGGATTGCAACGATTATGAGTATCATTGTTAGGTGATATTTGCTTGATAAGTATAGTTGTTGAAGTGATTGGTTGAGTGAAGAACATGAACTAGGGTTTGAAAAGATCATGAGTATCATTGTTATGTGATATTTTTTGATAAATATTATTGGAAAATTTGGGTGAGTGTTCATATGGTTGGACTAGGGTTTGTGCGCAAGGATTATTTTTATGAGTAATTTGTTGAGTAGAGTTGGTTGAGCCTAGTCAAGTGGATGTGTTGAAGTGATAGTTTAAGTTCTATGAAACAAATTATTCTATATTCTAAATTGAGTTGAGAAAGTGATTGAGAGTTTGTGAGTGTGAAGCATATTGAGTCTCTAACAATTCTCTATATGTTTCTAAAAGAGTGGTTGAAAGTGATTGAGCATTGAGGTGAATGTGAAGCATATTGAGTCTCTAAAAATTCTCTATATGTTTATAAAAGAGTGATTGAAAGTTATTGATCATTGTGATAAATGTGAAGCATATTGAGTCTCAAACAATTCTCTTTATGTTTCTATGAGATTGAACAAGTTATAGTGAGGACTTGTTGATAATATTTGAGGTAAGTATTTAAGAAGACTTGTGGATAGATTAGTGTGAGCTTTTGTGGAATATTACAATACAAAATTTGAGGACAAAGACAGTTGAGTAGAGTGGATAAGTTCTAGAGAGGACTTGTTGAGAATATTAGACAAGTTCTAGTGAGGACTTGTTGAGCAGATTGGACAAGTTCTAGAGAGGACTTGTGGATAGATTAGTGTGAGATTTTGTGGAAGCTTACAAGGCATATTTGAGATAAGTCTTTGAGAATACTTGTGCATGAATTTGATTGATTGATTTGTTCAAACCTTGCGTTAAGATTTGGGTTAGATCTAGTAGTGTTGATTTATGACTGGATAAATATTTGTGTTAAGGCTTGAGGACAGATATTGAGGATAGATTTGTGCTAGACCGAAGGACTATTTTTAGTGCAAATCATAGGACAGATACTGAGAATAAATTTTTGCTAGACCAAATGACTATGTTTGGTATAAATTTAAGAATAGATTTTGGTGCAAATTTGAGGATAGGTTTGTGCAAATTTAGAGGACAAAAATTGAGTAGATTTGTGCTAGACCGAAGGACTATGTTTAGTATAGATTTGAGACAAAGCTGAGAGTAATATTTGGAGATGACAAAGTATAGAGGATGACAGTATCCAGTGGATAGATATCCATTAGCCAGGGCAGTGAGGACAAGTGTCTTCAGTGGATAGAGATCCATTAGCCAGAGCAGTGGGGGCAATAATTCTTCTAGAAGATCACCAACCAAAGCTAAGAGGAACGAAGTTCTCCTGTGGATAGAGATCTATGAACTTGAATAAGGGGATTGGTGTCTCCTTTAGACAAAGGTCCATAAAAATTGTAATAGGGAAAGGATTCCCAAGAGATTTATTTAGAAAAATTTAATGAAATATTTTCTATGTGGAGTAGCCCACATTGGGTGAACCACATAAAATTTGTGTCTCTATTATGTTTGGTGATTTGTGCATTTATTTTATTACTACTATTTATATTACTATCTTTACATTGCATAATATTGATTAGGAAAGAAAAGTAAAAAGTGTTCTTATACTTTTCACCTCTCTCTCAGTATATGCTTGTGTTCTTCAATTGGTATTAGAGGGGGTTCCTTTGGAAGAGTTTAACAACTTGAAGGAAAAGCTTTCAAGAACATAATGGATTCAAAGAATGGGTCCTCAAATAATTCAACACCAATATTTGATGGAAGTGATTATATATTTTGGATTATGAGAATGAAGATTCATTTGAAGGCACTTGGCAATGAAATTTGGGAAGTAGTTGAAAATGGATACATACCACCAGTTGATCCACCTACAAATAAGGAAGGTAAGCTTAAACAACATTGCAATTCAAAATCAATGAATGCAATTTTGAGAGGTTTGCATAGAAAAAAAATCATAAAAGTTATGCATTGTCAAGATGAAAAAGGAATTTTGGTTAAGTTGCAAAGCATATATGAAGGAGATAAAAGTGTGAAAAATGCAAAGATACGAAATCTCAAAGGAAAATTTTAAGAATTAAGAATGAAGGATGATGAAAACATTAGTACTTATCTACTTAGGTTAGATGAGGTTCTTAATGCCATGAAAGGACTTGGAATTAAGGTTGAAGAAATTGATGTTTGTGATAATATCTTAAGGTCTCTCCCAACAAGGTTTAGTGAAAATATTTTAGCTATAGAAGAAGCAAAGGATGGTGATTCTTTGATAATAGATATGTTACTTGGTATTCTTATAGGTTTTGAGTTAAGAACAAAAGAGGAACCTAATATCTGGAAGGAAGTAGCCTTCAAATAAATTAAGAAGATAAAGGGCAAGAATTCATATTCAAGCAATGACTCATCCAGTGATGACGAAGCTAATTATGGCAAAAGGAATAAGGATTCAAGAAGATTTAAATATGTAAAATATGTTTGATATTTTAATTGTGGAAAGTATGATCACTATGCAACTGATTATCAAGAAGCCATAAATAACAATAATGAAGAAAAATAGGATCATAACAACAGGGAATCATAAATATATAGGTACCAAAAGAAAGGTAAGTATGGACAAAGCAAACAAGGAAATAAGTTATTTCAAAGACAAAAGAAGAGCTACTATGCAGATAAAGCAAATAAGTACTCAAGTTATAGAGATAATAGTTTCTCATATAATGATAGAGATGAATTCCTCTTTTTGATAGAAGAAAAAGAAGTTAAGAAAAGGTCACCAATAACTCTCAAGTGTTTTAGATGTGGTAATTTTAGACATCTTGAAGATAGTTGTACAAGGAATGGTTTCATTTTCAGCGATGATGAATATGAGAATGCACTTGAATGACCAGAAGAGAATATTCTAATGGCAGTAGAAGAAGAAGAAGGTGATCCTATAGAAGATAAGTCAAAAGAAAATGAAGATATTGATAAAGACAAATAAATAGAGGAATAATAAGAAAAATGAGGAGTTGATCTTGAGGGAGAGCTTATTTATGCTCTTAAAATTTTAAAGAAAGTAAGAAAGAAACACTCCCAACTTGAGATCCAGTTTCAAGAATGTGATGATGAGAGAGGAAAGCTTATATATTATCTAAAAAAGTCAATGGCTAAGACAAATAATTTTAAGGATAAGTTAGAAGCAAATGTCTTAGAATGTAAAAGGTTAGAACAAGAAGTAGCTCCACTAAGGGAATAATTAAAAAAGTCCAAGGACAAGCTACACAAGTTTGGGAAGAGCTAAAATATTGTATATAAGATGATCAAGGTACAAAGAAGGTCAACAAAAAAAATAGGTTTTGGTTTTGAATAGGCTCAAAAGAAATAAGAAGTGTCAAACTCAAGTTTCGAAGAAGAAGAAACTTTAGAAGAAGATAGTGTAAGAGAAAGTGAGACTTCTGAGGATGAGTTGGAAAACAAAAATTTCAACAAGGAAAGGAACAATGCACAAAGAAGAAACAGATGGAACAAGAACTAGTACAGAGAAATTTAGACTAAGAGACCTATGAGGTCAAGGTAAGGAAATTTCAACAGATGATGTTTCTCATGTCACATATTTGGCCACATGGCTTCATAATGCAGGACACATGAAAGACATGAGTATGGGAACTTCAAGAAAAGGTAGCTTTTTCGTGGGTATTGCTACTCATCTAATAAGTTAGGTCATAAGGCAATGAATTGCAAGGTACATTATAGAAACAGATATGGCTTCACTAGGATAAATGCCAAGACATTTGCACCTCTAAGGAATAATAACATTAAGTGTTATAAGTGTAATAATGATGGATATACAACAAAGTGGTGTAGAGCAGATATTTCAGAATCAAGCATGAACAAGAACAAGAATATGAACATGAACATAAATATGGATATGAACAGGAACAATAACAGGAACAGGAATATGGATAGGAACAAGAACAAGAATATGGACATGAACATAAATAGGAATATGGATAGAAACATGAACATGGACATGAATAGGAATAGTCAAAGGAATTAGAAGGATCATATGAGAAGGAAAGAGGACAAAGGTAAAGAATAGTTCTTGTTGGGAGTAGAATTACTTCCACCCCAGAATTAATCACCTCAAGAGGAGGTGGGCGAGGGGCTAAGCTAAGATACTCATTCTTAGCCCCGAGACCCAAAGGTGATCCTTTGCCATTGATTTTAAAAGGGAGAAATTTAATTAAGGGGGAGAGATTTGATTTAAGAAGAGATCATTAAGTTAGGGCAAGTAGTTTCCCATGGGGAGCAGGACATAAATAGGTTAATAAAATTTGAAAATATAATTGGGTTACCATCAATGACAAAGGGGAAGATTATTGGATATTTGAGTAGATGAAGTTGTAACTAATGTCAAGGATGAATTTTCATTGATGTCAAAAGGATAAATTTAGTAATACAAAATATTGGTGGCACAAAATCTTCATAATGTTTGTTTTTAAATATTATGTGAAGCACAAAATAAAAGGTTTTATTAAAACCATGGTTGGGCAAAATAAAAGGTTTTATGAAAACCATGGTTGGGCAAATCAAAAATGTTTTCTAAAACCTAATAAAACTTTTATTTCAAATAGCCCAAACAAGATTTAAATATTTAATTTATAATATTTAAATTCTTTTGAATTTAAATAATTATAAATAAAATCAAAAAGGTTTTATAAAACCGGAGGTTTTTTTTTTTTAAATCGTAAAGGAGATTTAAATATTTAATTTATAATATTTAAATTCTTTTGAATTTAAATAATTATAAATAAATATTATTTGAAGGAAAATGTTAGTGTCGACTCCCCAACGTATTTCCTCCGCCGACGTGTATGGCAAGGAAGGCATAAGGTATTAATACCTTAACCATTCCAAAGTTTGGGATAAGATTTAATGCATCTGAAAATACGAAGAGCTCGTGCGAAATACTAAAAGTGCCTCCCGATCGAATGAAGTGTGGTTACACCAGGCATTGAAGGAAGAGCCAAGGGCTCTTAGGAGGTTGAGGAAGTCAAAGTGTGTATTGTGCTTTGAGGCTCCAAGTGGAGCACGTGGCTCACACAACATAGAAGCCACGACCAAGGTGTTGTGGAGAGTTTGATGCAAGTTTCGAGCCCCATGGATTGTGAAAAGTGGTAACATTATTTTTAGAAATTATTTTATGTTGCATTGCTAAGGTTTTTTTTTTTTTTTTTTGAATTTACATGGTGGAATCGGTAGCCGCCACGAATTCGGGCAGCTGTCCAGCTTTTTATGGTTGCCATAGTATTCTGCATTGTCCGCCCCAGAAGCCACCACACAGATCTTCACGTAGTCTGCCCCTATAACCACCATGCCATAATCATTTTAAACCTTTTATGCCGCTAAAAGCACCAGGAAAGGTACAAGCGTTCAGTCCGATGAGGCCTGATATTTGAACCTTGGACCTTCACTCCCCTTATGGGGTTTGGATGAACCAATTGGTCTACACCTCGGACCTTCATTGCTAAGGTTTTAAGGAGAGATAAGATGTAAGTTAAGTTGTGTGTTGAGAAAATATTGTTTTGGTATATGAAAGGTTAATTGTTGCTAAAGTAAAAGTGTTTTACCTTAGAAAATTGAGAGATTGACTTATTACATTATTTTATAAAGTGATTTATTTAACTAATGCAATATTAAGTAGGGAGTCATAAGTAGAGTTTGGATTATTTTTTAGATATTTTTTTGAAAATGATTATGATGAAATTAATTTGTTAAGATGTTATTTTGATGAGTTAGAGTTTTGGAAGAAGTGTTTTGATTGAAGATTTGTGGTGTTGGATATTATTTTAAGAAGGAGAAATAAGGTGTAATTAAGTTTGATTAATTTTTGTAATTGAGAATTATTTTGTGAAGAGGTTAGTGTGATATTTTATCATCTAACTATTGAAATTGGTAAAAGAGAAAATTGTGATTAAGACAAGTTTTCTAAAGTCACTTCTACATCAAATAAAAGGTATGGGCATATTATTATTTGATTGAAGTGAGTGATTGAAATTTTCTAAAAATAAGATTGGAGTGAAAAGGACTTTGTTAAGTTTTCTTTGTTGAGTGTGTTTTAAATTAATGCTTCAAGGTTTTTTGGAATAAGAGGTTAAGGAAAGTAACCTTGTTTGATAAGCATTGTTGTTGAAGTGATTAAGTTGAGTGAACTTGAACTAGGGCTTGCAAATATTATGAGTATCATTGTTATGTGAGATTTCTTTGATAAGCATTGGTGTTGAAGTGATCGGTTGAGTGAAGAACTTGAACCAGGGCTTGCAAGGATTATGAGTATCATTATTATGTGAGATTTATTTGATAAGCAATTTTGTTCAAGTGATTGGTTGAGTGAAGAACTTTAACTAGGGTTTGCCAAGATCATAAGTATCATTGTTATGTGAGATTTGTTGATAAACATTGTTGGAACATCTGAGTGAGTGTTCATATGCTTGGACTAGGGTTTGTGAGAAAGGATTATTTTTTTGAGTAATTTATTAAGTAGAGTTGGTTGAGCCTAGTTAAGTGGATATGTTTAAGTTATAGTTTAAGTTCTATGAAAAAAATTGTTCTATATTCTAAATTGAGTTGAGAAATTTATTGAGATTTTGTGAGTGTGAAGCATATTGAGTCTCTAATAATTCTCTATATGTTTCTAAAAGAGTGGTTGAAAATGATTGAGCATTGAGGTGAATGTGAAGCATATTGAGTCTCTAACAATTCTCAGTATATTTCTAAAAGATTGATTTAAAGTGATTGAGCATTATGATAAATGTGAAGCATATTGAGTCTTTAACAATTCTATTTATGTTTCTATGAGATTGAACAAGTTCTAGTGGGGACTTATTGAGCAGATTTGAGGTAAGTATTTAAGAAGATTTATGGAAAGGTTAGTGTGAGATTTTGTGGAAGTTTACAATACAGAGTTTGAGGACAAAGATAGTTGAGCAGAGTGGACAAGTTCTAGAGAGGACTTGTTGAGCAGATTGAATAAGTTCTAGAGAGGACTTGTTGAGTAGATTAAACAAGTTCTAGTAAGGACTTGTTGAGCAGATTGGACAAGTTCTAGAGAGGACTTGTGGAAATATTAGTGTGAGATTTTATGGAATATTACAAGGCATATTTGAGACAAGTATTTGAGAAGACTTGTGAGCAAAGTTGATTGATTTATTTGTTCAAACCTTGAGTTAAGGTTTGGGGCAGATCTAGCAATTTTAATTTATGATTAGATCTAGCTTTGTGTTAAGGATTGAGGACAAAGATTAAGGAAAAAATTGTGCTAGATAAAAGGACTGTGTTTAGTGCAAATCATAGGATAGAGATTGAGGATAGATTTTTTCTAGAGCGAAGGACTGTGTTTATTACATATTTGAGAATAGAATTTGGTGCAGATTGGAGGATAGGTTTGTGCCAGATCAAAGGACAGAGATTGAGAAAATTTTTGCTATACCGAAGGACTTTTTTTAGTAAAGATTTGATATAGAGCTGAGAGTAATCTTTGGAGGTGACAGAGTATAGAGGACGACAGTATCTAGTGGATAGAGATCCATTAGCCAGGGTAGTGAGGACATGTGTCTTTAGTGGATAGAGATCTGTTAGCCAGAGCAGTGGGGAAAATAGTTCTTCTAGAATATCACCAACCAGAGCTAAGGGGAAATGAGTTCTCCTATGGATAGATACCCACGAAATTGATTAAGGGGATTGGTATCTCCTTTGGATAGAGGTCCATAAATATTGTAATCGGTAAATGATTCCCAAGAGATTGATTGAGAAAATTTTAGTGAAATATTTTCTTTGTGGACTAGCCCACATTAGGTGAACCACGTTAAGTTGGTGTCTCTATTGTGTGTGGTGATTTTTGTATTGCTTTGATTACTACTGTTTATATTGATATATTTACATTGCATAATATTGATTGGGAAAGAAAAGTAAAAAGTGGTCTTATACTGTTCACCCCCCCCTCTCAGTATAAGCTTGTGTTCTTCATCTCTTCTTTCTTCAATGCTTATTTTTCTACAACAAAGAACTAATAACTGTACGAAGAAAAAACATAGACTTTTAGGCAATCAAAGATGAAATTATTCTCTATCCGTTGTAGGAAGCTTCTCAATTTTTGAGAAATAATTTTTTCAACAAAAAAAATTATACATTAGCAAGAAAATCCATGCAAATATTTAGATCTCTATAATTCAATAAACATCACTAGTTATCCTTCAATCTAATGGAAAATAGATTTATGTTGAGTCCTAGTCTTCACTATTTTTCCTGCAACCTTGTGGAAAGACTCTAGCCAAAAATCAATTCTTAAAATTTTGAAAATGAGATCTCCCTATCTCCTCTTAATATCTCTTGTGGATCTCCCTATCTCCTATCAATCTACCTTATGCTTTGATACCACTATTAGATTTTGATACTAGATACTTAATGAGAAATCAACCATGAGATGTAAAATGAGCATGCAATATTGAATATATGATAATAAAAATATACTAAGCATGTAAATATCTTTAGAAACTTCTGAAATAACTCATAAAAATACCATTAATGAAATCTCATAAAATAACATCTTCATACAAAATGTGGATATCTCAAGGACTCCATATTTCATACAAGTTGTACACTATCTCAAACTTGTATTCTCCTCTACTCTACTTGATATGGAAAAGATTGTTCTACTTTATCACTCCAAAGGACAATATATAATAAGATGTGACTCTTGGCCTCTCATCTTCCTATGACTCTTCACCTTCCTATTCTATGGACTCATGTGCACATGGACTATGATGTACATTTACATTATTGAATACTTTTCACATTCTAATATTACTTGTGAATTTATAACATTGCATAAAGTAAATACTCAAACCCTAATATAAGATAAACTCCTAATCAAAATATGTACCCATGGTGGTACATTGGCATGTACCAAATAATATAATATATTCCAACAAAAATGAAAGCATAGGGGTTAGAGAGGAAGTCATAAGATCATTACTTCCTATAATATATGATGCCTTAGCATTGTTGTGCTTGAATGTTGGAAATATGAGTAGGTTTTGTTGTCATTGATGTCAATAAGATAGCACCAGTGAATGTTAGTTTCAGTGAGCAGTATCAGTTTCAGGTTCCGTAATCAAGTGCAAAAGAAATTTTCCTCCCAGATGATCATATGAGGTTTAAAGGGCAAAAGGAAGGCCCAAGGAAAATAATATTATAATAATTTATTATAATATTAAAGGTGCAAGACCCATAGATTTAATTAATTATAAATTAATTATAATATTTTTATTATAATTTAATTTATAAACTAGTTTAATTAACTTTTAAAGTTATTAAGTTAATTGTAAATTAATTATAATTTAATTATAATTTAATTTATAAATTAATTAAATTAAACCTAAGGTTAGGGTCACAAGGGAAATTGTTATTATTTGGAGCACCAACGTTATTGATTTTCTCCCATATGTCGACATGGGAGAGAGGCAGGCATATGGTATAAATACCATAGCTTTTGCCTCATAACAAAGCAAGTCTTACATTAATTTGCATGTGAACTCTGCGAAAGTGAAATAATTTGAGCATAAGCTCAGGTTGGTTGCCCCCAAAATTGTGGAAGTCCAAGCGTGAAAGGCAAAAAGACAAACTCTTTAGCATTGGCCCAGTTATGAATCTGAGGTATGCACGTGTTTCAAATGTTTGTGTTCGATCTTCTTCGATAACGATGGAGAAGAGACTTTTGGCTCTTGGTACATGAAGAAGATTCAAAGTGTAGTTGGTGCATTTGACTCCCACGTGAGCTTGTAGATTACATGGCTAGGATGCTATGACTAAGGCGCTTGGAGTGGTGAGGTTAGGTGTTCAAAATCCACCAAAAGTGTTTTGTTGGGCTAAATAAGGTATGCGCTGATTTTTATTCTCTTGCTAAGGTTGTAATTTCAGAGGTTGCTTTGCTGTGAAAAATAAAGGTTGATTAAAGTTTTGAAGGAGATATAAGGGTATTAAAAATTAAATATTTGATTTTAATTTTTGGTGATTAGAGTTTATGAAGTTGAATATTATAATGTGTATAAGGAATTTTCTATACTTTTTGATAAGTGTAGTGTTATGGTGAAATTATTAAATTGAATATTGTGATTTTGGAGATTATAAGGTGTACAAAAGGATTTGTTATTTTGTATAAAAAATTATCTTTGAGAAAAAAAAATTGTGGAGATCTTGAGAGAGGTTGTGGTAACTTAATCCTAGTGTCGGTAATTTTGATTGTGGTTACGACAGGTTTTGAAGACATATCTCCATCAAAATAAAAGGTATGGGTAAATCTTCCTTGTGAGAAAAATATTATTGGATTGGATGTTGTGAATGCTAAGTTGGAGTGAAAAGGATTGTTTGGTAAGCATTGTTAAGTTTGATTGTTAAAGGTTTTTCTGAGTAAGAGTTGATGATAAAAAACTTGTTTGATAAGCATTATTGGAAATATTGAGTAAGCTTTCATATGCTTGAACTAGGGTTTGTGAAAGAACATGAGTATCATTGTTATTGTTTGATAAGAATTGTTGGAAATAATTGAGTGAGTGATTCATATGCTTGGACTAGGGTTTTTAAGCAAGAAAGTATTTCATTGAGTGATTGATTGAGTGGAGTTGATTGAGCGTAGTCAAGTGGAAGTGTTGAAGTGATAGTTCTAATTTTGTGAAAAAAATTCTCTATTCTGAATTGATTTGAGAAAGAGGTTAAAAGTGATTAAGTGTTTGTGAGTGTGAAACATATTGAGTCTCTAAAAATTCTCTATATGTTTCTATGGTAAAAAGAGATTGAGCATTGTGGCAAGTGTGAAGCATATTGAGTCTCTAACAATTCTCTATATGTTTTTGTGGTAAAAAGAGAGATTGAAAGTGATTGAGCATTGTTGTGAATGTGAAACATATTGAGTCTCTAAAAATTCTCTATATGTTTTTGTGAGATTGGATAAGTTATAGTGAGGACTTGTTGAGCAGATTTGAGGTAAGTCTTGGTGAAGACTTTTTGAGTAGATTGGACAAGTTCTTGAGAGGACTTGTGGACAAATTAGTGTGAGATTTTGTGGAAGCTTACAATGAAAAGTTGAGACAAGTCTTTGAGAAGATTTAAGAGAAGAGTTGATTAATTGATTTATTTAAACCTTAAGTTAAGGTTTGAAACAGATCTAGCAGATTTGATTTGTGATTAAGTCAAGCTTTGTGTTAAGGCTTGAAGATAGAGTTTGAAAACATTTGTGCTAGATCGAAGGACTATGATTAGTGCATATTTGAGAATAGAGTTTAGTGCAGATTTGAGGACAAGTTTGTGCTAGACCAGATATAGAGATTGAGCATATTTATGCTAGATCTAAGGACTATGTTTAGTACGTATTTGATACAAAGTTGAGAGCAAGCTTTGGAAGTGACAGAGTATAGAGGATGGCAATCTCCAGTGGATAGAGGTCCATTAGCCAGGGTAGTGAGGATAGGTATTCTGAGTGAGGACAAGAGTCTTTAGTGGATAGAGATCCATTAGCTAGTGTAGTTGAGGTAGCAGTTATTCTAGAATATCACCAACCAAAGCAGAGGAGAAAGGAGTTCTCCTGTAGATAGAGATACATGAACCAAATGAGGATATTGGTGTCTCATGTGGATAGAGATCCATGAACTTAATTAGGAGATTGGTGTCTCCTTTGGATAGAGGTCCATAAACATTGTAATAGAGAAAGGTTTCCCAAGATATTTATTGAGAAAATTTTAGTGAAATATTTTCTCTATGGAGTAGCCTACATTGGGTGAACCACGTTAAATTGGTGTCTCTATTGTGTATGGTCATTTGTGCATTTCTTTTATTATAATTTTTGATATTGATATTGATACATTGCATAATATTTATTGGGAAATAAAAAGTAAAAAGTGATATTATACTATTCACCCCCCCTCTTAGTATAAGCTTGTGTTCTTCATTGAATAACCTAACCAATAGTAAATGGTAATCAGTTTTGGTTGTGCATAATATCTAATTTTTTATTCATCTAAAAATGGGAAAGGAAGGAGAATAGTTTATATTTAACTTATCGTATTACCTCACATGGTCTATGGAGCATGTTAGAAATTAGTTTCATCAAAACAATATAAAAGAGTGCTAGTGCACCATGGGTTAATGGACCTACTAGTCAAGTATTCCATAGGGCAGAGGAATCCACCCAAAATTATGTTGCAAGAATAAAAAAATAATAGGGCAAGAATCCCCTACAAACAAGGGCGAGTTTGCAAAGAAATCCTAGAAGACTGGAAGATCGATTGTAGAAAGAGTATAGAATGGTCATAGGGCTATAATAGGGTGATGAAGGGTTATATAAGGATTAAAAAATGGAGTCCTTAAAATGGATGAGGGTAGAGTTAAAAACTACCTTGATATGAGTAGAGAAATTGGAGAGGCAAATTGTAGAGTTGTGACAAAAATTGGTGGTGCCACAATGATAAAATTAAAATTTTCAAGGAAAAGAGGTAGATTAGTTGAGTGGCATGAAAGAGGGTGGATAGGAAACCATGAAAAACCCATTGTAGTATGGGCAACTAGCCCCTAGGAATATAGAGATAGAAATATGGTGGTAGAAAATAATTATGTTTCTCTATTAATGTATTGGAGACATGGGGAGGTAGAGGTATCAGTACAAGCACATGGAGAATGAAATCCATGGATTCTAGCATGATGGAAAGAGCACTATTAAAACATAAGTTATTAAAGTAATAGGACACAAAAATAAGAGGAATATATCCAAGTGGTGTAGATTTTTGAATCAAGAGAGAAATTTTGGCATAGAATATGTAAGATATGGCACCTATAATGTGGAGGCCCATAATAAATAAGAGGTAACATGGAAGGTATGGATACGAGTGTCCATAATGTAGAAGCATAAATTAAAATTAAAATAATACAAAATACATGAAGATAGGTGCATATAGTGGAGAATCCCAAAATGAAAATGAAGATAGTATATAAGGTGCAAAGATAGGAATCAGTAGTGCAAAATCCTAGATTTGAAAGGAAGAGAATATGAAGGATGAACAAATGGGTGTATACAATGAAGAGAAGGAAGGAAAATATATGAGCACCATGGAAATGGCAAATGAGGAGGATAAAACTAGTAAGAATATTTGGGATGGTGGGGTGGTTGACTACAAGGTTGAATCTGGCATGTGGGAAATATTAGTAGACAAATGTTATGCCCTAATTTACTACTCATTTAGTGATTCATCCTATGTGAGTGTTGAAATGGTGGTATTTTCCAAAAAAAGCATCCATGAGAGCCCAAGTTATGCAAATCTATGGGAAGTATAAATAAGGTACACTACACTACTTAGTGATAGGAAAAACTAGAGAAAAATAAAGAGGAGGGTGAGTGAGGAAAGAGGACATGGTAACCCACTCCAAAACATAAATGGAAGGGGATAAGACAAGATCTAGCCTAATGAAGGTGATAGGGATTTAGGGCATCTATTGGGAGCAACACAAGAAAATACTAAAGCAAAAGGAAGAAGAATGGCTAGGTTATTGGTAGGAGAAGTAAAATTAAATAAATGTGATTTGAAAAGAATGGGTAGAGCTAAAACGTAAAATAGTGGAAAAGGATCAAAAGGGAGGAAAATATGAATGAAAATGTAGAAATACTAAAGGTACATGATAATAATAGGTTGTTTGATGAGTCCAAGCCATCAACCTAGGTATACTACTTAATGTTGTGAGAGTAATTCATTTTATATGAGATAAGAAAAATAATTTGTGGGCTGCCCTATAAGTTTGACTTGCTTGGCCAATTCCATGATGCATACTACTCTAGTTCGATGCACCATAGGACTCACTATGTGAATTATATGTGCAAAAATATGTGGTGCAATATGTAATAGGATGGAAACACAATCCTATCATGGGTGAGGTACAACTGAGGGAATTTTTATCTATCCTAAGGATAGAGGAAAATAGCGCTTGGCAAGCAGATGCATATTGGGAGTAGGAGATATAGAAGGTTTAATGGTGTGAACTAAGCATCCAAATCCGACACAATGGATCAAAAGGTATGATGTCATAGTAGAATATGACATGTACATCGAAAGGATGTGAAATTCAATCCAACAACTTGTTGGAGAATATTAAGTTATGTGGTACATGTTAATGTACCATCTCGGTACAAAATTATATTAGGTATGTATCTTATATTAGAGTGTGAGTTTAAATTTCATGTAATGTAATAATGTGTAAGAAATGCACAAGCATCATGTAATTAAGTGTGCAAGTGTTGTGAGTGTGGATGTGCACAAGTGTCCATTATGTAAGAGTTATAAAGAAGAGTGAAGGTTAAGAGTGCTTCATATGAAGAGTCACATACTATTATATATTTGTGACAAAGCATTGTAATTGGTATCAAAAATGCATAGCACATAGCATGCATTAATAGACCTTTATTCTATATCAATTTAAATATTTTTGTGAGCATGTTCATGTGATTATTCTATGAGTATTTCTAAGTTATACTTGTTTTATTATTGAGTTATTTATATTGCAACTTTATTTAGATCTTGTATTTACTTTCTTGTAAGATTTACATTAAGTGTTAGGCTTCAAAATCTATCAGTGGTATCAGAGCCACAACAAGTTTACTTGCACAAGTTTTTAAAAGTTGCAAATAGTCTAAGGACATTTCCACTAGCTAAGGAAAGACTAGTGAAGTTGAGGACATTACCATTGGATAAGAAAAACTAGTGAAGACAAGTATTTCCACTGAGTTGAAGAAAAACTAGTGAAGGCAAGAATTAATACCACTAGGTTGAAGGACAACCAGTGAAGATTAAAGATACAATATTGAAAAGTTTTAGATAGATTGAGTTTACCTATTCCAAGAATAAATTTGGAATAGAAGGCAATCTATAGCATAGTTTTAGGTCTTGAAGATAGACCTTGAGATTGATAAGAGTTTGGAGACTCCTTTAGAGAAGTCCCATTGAAGGCATATTTAGAGACCCAAGAAGAAGGTCCTACTAAATATTAAATATAGAAGAAATAAGACTTAAATACAAAAGAGAGTATTGAGGATAGTCCTAGATAAATGACAATACATAGCACATCAAAGTAGCATACTAGTAGTTCACATTGCATATTAAAGAAACCAAAGAATTTAGGACTGCAAAAGAGTAAGGTATTGTTTGAAAATAAAAGAGTGAAGACCACAAGAGAAATATTATGTTGGCAATTTTGGGTACCTTGAGTACATTGCCTTTGCTCAAGTGTTGATGTTGTCATTGATGTCAAGAAGCGAAAGGGTTTTTGTGAAAACCAAGGCAGACAAAATAAAAGGTTTTATTTAAAACCATGGACAACAAATTTGAAATGGGTTTTTCTTAAAACCCAAGTTGGCTCTTCGTTTTGTTGAAAAAGGTGCCCCAGTGATGAAGATATTTAATTTTAAATATTTAGTTTAAATTTTATTTATTTAAAATTTAAATTAAAATTTTAAAATAAATTAAAAGGGCCGACGTGTTTGGAAATGCATCAAAGTGCATATAAATCAAGGCAAATAATTTAATTTAATGGAGAGCGAAGAATTGGATAATATACTCGTGCATTTTCGATTTCGTCGAAACCCCTATGCCAGCGAAGGAGGAATTCAAGTGCTTGCGTGGTCAAAGGTATGAAGAATTCGGAAGAGAAAAACCTTTGTTAAGCACCCAACACGAGGTTGCGACGAAACCAAGGGAATGGCATTTGCGCTCTTCGAAAACCCTTCATGAAATAGAGTAAAGACTAAAATACAGATTTGTGTTGTTTGGCTTCAGTCAAGCGAGCAGCGTTGGCGGTAGTTGATTTTGCGTAGCAGAAAAGAGATCTGATTTCGAAACCCGTAGCTCGCGGTTTTATTGATTTTTTGCTGTTCGTGTTTCTAGGAGATAATAGAGGAGGGAGTGCGCCCTTGTGAAACCAAAGTGAGTGTGTAGCCTATGTGGCTACTCATCCGAGACTAAAATATCTAGACGGACACAGCGCTTGGAAATTATAAGGTATGTTTCGTCAATACTTATGCTTGGTATGCAAGTCAGGAGATATAAGGATTGTGTAAAATTGGTTTTTAATTAATTGTATTGTGGTGTTAGGAGACATAAGGGGTAGACATTTGATTTAAATTGTTATTGGTTAATTAAAAGGATATTGTGGTATTAGGGAGATATAAGGGCTAGCAATTTAATTTAAATATTTGTTTTGAAAATATGGGTAATAGTTTTTATGGAGTAGATAAGGTGAATATAAGAAATATGTTATGAATGATTTGCTGAATGAGGTTGAAAGAAGAAGACATAGAACCTTGATTATATTTGGACCAAGGAATATTCTTGAGGAAATATTAAAGAAATATGTTGTCTACTAACCTTCTTGAGTTTGGAAAAAAGGTGGTTATGGTTATGACAAATTTGTGAGATCTTCTTCATCTTCAATAAGGTATGGGCACATTCTTCTTATGAGTATGATTGGTGTATGTTTTCTTGAAATAATATTGGAGTGAAAAGGTATTCAACTAGGTTTCCTTTGGTTGGATGTAAATCCTATTTTCTGGTTTGTTGAAGACTACTTATGCATTGTTATCATTGATGAGAGTTTTGGTGAATGCATAATTCTGGTTTGAGGTAGTGGAAGCATTGTGCACTAGGGTTTATGTTTGTGAGTCTTTCTACTTTCTTTGAGTTGGTGAAACCCTTGGTTGGCTGTTTTGAGGTTGATGGTTGAGTTGCTTCCATAGAGGTTGTTTGATCAAGTTATTGCTTTTACTTGATTCATGATATTGGGCTTACTCCATTGAGTTGATTTGAACAAGTCATTCTTTGCATTTGGTGATATTGTGTGGGTGGCTGTTTTGTTCAAATATCTTTGGAGGGAAAAGGATTTCTACATGTTTCCTTTTATTGTGATGATTGGTTGAATGCTTCAAGGTTAATGTTGAGTTGAATGATGTTGGTTAAACCTTGTCTTTGAGCATTGTTGTTGAAGCCCTAATTGGTTGAGAAAAGATATTGGTTGTTGGAAATAACATGAGTATCATTGTTATATGAGATATTTCTTGGTTGGCAATTGTTGGGTTGTGTTTCATGTTCTTGAGAAAAGCATATTACATCTATCTTATTCTTATGAGATTTGATATTGAGTTGATATTGAGATTGGGAGTTAAGTATAGAACATATTGAGTCTCTAACAATTCTATTTATGCTTCTATGAGGTTGATGAATCACATTGGGTCTCTAACCATTCTCTTTGTGGGTTCATGCAAAGCAAGTTTTTCTTGATGAACTTGTGAGCAGGTTTTGGACAAGTTCCATTGGGGACTTGTGAGCAGGTTTTGGATAGGTTCCGTTGGGGACTTGTGAGCAGGTTTTGGACAGGTTTCGTTGGGGACTTGTGAGTAGGTTTTGGACAGGTTCCTTTGGGGACTTGTGAGCAGATTTGGATAGGTCCTAGCAGAGGACTTGTGAAGCTGAGTTTGATAGTTCTATCAGATAACTTGAGGAAAAAGGTGCTTTGGTTCTATGAGAAGAACCTATGGACAGATTAGTGCTAGACCGAAGGACTGTGTTTAGTGCAGATTTGAGGACCGACTTTTGAGGTGATAGAGTTGAGGACAGAGGTCTCTAGCCAGAGCAGGGAAGACAAGTGTCTTCTATGGATAGAGTTCCATTTGCTAAGGGCAACGGAGGTAGAGGTCTTCTAGAGGATCACCAGCCAGATCAGAGGTAGGGGAAGGTATCTCCTTTGAGCAGAGGCTCATAAATTCAGGATTGGGGGAAGGTATCTCCTTTGAGCCGAGGCTCATAAAAATTGTAATTGGGAAGGTTTCCCAAAGAACTTTGAGATAACTTTTAGAGAAAAGTTTTGTGGATGAACCACGTAAATTGTTGTGTCACTTTGTGGATGATATTGTGCATTGTTTTGATATTTCTTTGGATATGTTGCTTTACTGTTTTGAAGTATAAAGAAAAAGTAAAAAGTGGTCTTATACTGTTCACCCCCCCCTCTCAGTATAAGCTTGTGTTCTTCATATTAAAAGTGAGTGAATACCAAAAAGGAAATATTGAAGGTGTTTGAATATCACAAGGATAATATTTAAAAGAAAAGTAATATTTGAAAGCCACAAGGGCAATGTTAAAGGAAATAAATAACAAGTTTAGAAGTAAATTCTGCAAGGTTAGAAGTAAAGAAATAGGGACAACAAGTTTATAGAATGCAAGGAAATTTTCATAGTATTGTCATGAGCAAGTGAAGGGTTGCAATAGCATTACAACAAAAATTATTGAATCTAGAAAAGGTAGCATATTTAGTCAAGAAATAGACTGAAGTTTAGAATAACAACCTTGAAGAAAAGAAGATATCTTCAAGAGAGAAAGAAGACAAAGACAAAATAATTCCAACAAAGGTGTTTACATAAGGTTTGGAAAATCATCGCCATTCGACAAAAATCCATAGATATAGAGAAGTAATGCTCAAAATTAAACTGAGTACAAGGGGGAATAATTAAGGTATAAAGTAACTATAAGTAGTAAAGAATTCAGAACAACAAATATTGAATATGGATTCAAGAGTAACTAGAGAGTTTAACACTACAATTTACAAGGCATAGAACACTTAACATTGAGGTGATCCAACACATGAATATTTTATACCTTCATTTGCATAAATAAAAGAAGAGAAGATGTGATTTATAAATTTAAGCAATGAAATATTGTAATATCCAAGACAATAAGAAATATACTATCATATATGGTGAAAGAAAAGTGATTGAAAAGTATTTCTTCAAAGCCTTTAAATATAAGTATATCAAAGTACCATATAAGAGTCAATATTAGGAGATCTGAGCAAAGCCATCATGCAAAATTGAATGAAGTAGAAGGAGAACATGAGAGAAAAAATATTAAAGGCAAATATTAAAGGTGAGCAAATAAAATTATTAAAAAATTTAGAACGCAATCATTATAAAAAGACTTGCAAATTTGTAAGCATATTGCACTAGAGAATAGAATCACCACCTGTACTTGTTGTAGACCCAAAATGTTTGCACCCCTTTATTCTAGGCTTATAGATTTGTGCCTGAAAGGGGAGGGACAATGATGGATCTACACCTCGAACGAGAAGTTCTTCAGTTGCGCTCTCCTTGGTGTCTATCGATGAATTGTATGGATTCACCAGGAAACACTTGCTATGGCGATTTCCACGCCTAGGTGAGGTAGTAGTTTGATGTTTTTTTTATTTTTTATTTTGAAAACATACACCTAGGGTTTGGCCAAAATGCAATTTCTACCTAGCTATATGCAATTCAAATTCAAATTAAGATAAGGTATACAAGGCTATCTAGAAAGCATTACAAAGTTTAACTAAGATACAAAGGTTTTGTTTATGTCAACATGTTTTCATTTTGTATTTTTTTTATGTTTTCCATGTGAAAATATATAATAGAACCTATATTTTTTGAAATTTTCTGCCTTTCTTTTGAATAAGGCAAATTCCTAAGATAGAAAAATATAAATCCAAGTACAATGAAATAGTTTTAAGACCTTACCTAATATGGATGTTTTACTTGGGATGAATTCAGATTTATAGGACAAATTTGGATGTTCAAATTCATCAGACAAATTCAGATGCGTATGAATCTGTCAAAAACATGCAATTGCACAATAGAACATTAAAATTTGAAATTAGGAATGAGGGATCTGCATAGGCCAGTGTAGATCATTTTTTGTGACAGTCAAATCCCATTGGTTCTTTTATCCAACATTAAAGAGAATGAAAAATTAATTATTTGAACATGAAACATGTAATTTTAAATGCAGTAGATCTAATAATAACATTAATATGCAATAAAATACTGAAATAATGAATAGAATGTAATGCAAATATAAGGTAATTCATAATTTGAAAATCAAAATTTTAACTCCAATGGGCCACTGGTATACATTCAGATGCAATGTATGATTTCAAACGTTGTGTATGATTTCAGTTGAAGTTAAAATAATCCAATGACTAGTTTTGCAAAAGAGAGAATAAAATCGAATGCAAAATGATAAATTTAGATGCATAAAAATTTGTACAAATGATACAAAAACTCAAAAAATAACTAATTATAGACCGGATATGCATATGTTAAAAATATCTCCATGTATGTGCGCTCCTTGAACGATGATCTAACGGTAAAGTTCTTCACTACAACCTACAAAAAAGCTCCAAAAGTCTCCTTCTTCAATCCAAGCCTTTATGCAAATATCACCATTCAACCTATTTAATGTGAGGTTGGGGGTTTAAATCGTTGTTACATTTTGAATAATCTTGTATGTGGTCACATTAGGCTAGGTTATTAAGCCAATTAGGTTTTAACTCCATTTAAACAAATTCAGATTCATCCAATTTTAGCAGATTATCCAAAATTATCGGGAACCTGGCAACACCTAGATTAGGTTCAAAGTCCCAAATGAGTGCCTAAATTAGGTGCAAATAGTATTTGGACAAATTTGGATGCATTTGATTTTATCGAATGCATCCGAATTCATCGATATCTTTCTGCCAATTTCTGAATCTGGGTCACCTCTGTTTTGCTTGAAACTTTCTGCACTTGATCTGACTGATCTCTAAACTGCATCAACTGCATCAATCTATCTGTGTTGACAACAATGACAATACTTTCTCAATGCTTTTGCTGCACCTTGCTCAACAATATCCCCCTTTGGAATTGTTGGCAACACACAGCAACCTTGCTCAACTTCTTCTCCCCCTTTGCCAATAATACCAAAGGGCTGCTGCAGACTCCCCCTGAGTCTTTGTACACCATTCTCAGGAAAATATCGTTATAGTTAGCAAAAATCATAAATATAATCAAAACTATAAGTATAGGCATGCATGCACCCATTGAGAATGTGATCCCTAATTATAGTCAGTTCTTGGGAATTGTGACCACTCCCAACTTATTCCTAAGGTACTCAACAATATCCTTGGGCAATGGTTTTGTGAATATATTAGCTACTTGCTCGTAGTTGGAACAAAATCCAACTTGACCTCTCCTTTGCAACTTTATCCTTCAAGAAATGATATCGGATTGCAATGTGTTTGGTTCTTGAATGCATAACTGGATTCTTGGATATGTTGATAGCACTAGTGTTATCACATTTTATTGATATTGGATCTTTGAAGTGGATACCAAGATCTTTCAAAGTTTATCTCATCCATAATATCTGTGTACAGCAAGTTGTGGCTGCAATGTATTATGCCTCTGTAGTGGATAAAGAGACTCATTCTTGTTTCTTGCTGTGCCATGGTACCAGCCTGTCTCCAAGATAAAATGCTTCTCCACTTGTACTCTTTCGATCATCAATGCACCCTGCCCAATCTGCATCAGAATATGCAATCAAAGTTAAGTCTTTGCCTTTTGGGTACCACAACCCATAATCCATGGTACCTTTGAGGTACCTAAAGATCCTTTTTAAAGCTGTGACATGAGTTTCTTTGGGACTTGCCTGAAATCTAGCAACCATGCATACTGCCTCTAGTATATTTGGTCTAGTAGCTGTTAAATACAACAGGCTTCCAATCATAGACCTGTACATTGTTTGATCCACATCTGGAGATTTATCATCCTTGCTCAACTTGCAGCCTATTGTCATGGGAGTGCTGACCGGTTTATTGTCTTCCATTGTGAAATTTTTTAGCATTTCTTTTACATATTTAACTTGAGAAATAAAAATGCCTTTTTCATTTTGATTGACCTCGTAGTCCTAAGAAATAAGAAAGTTCACCAATCATTGACATCTCAAATTCTTTTTTCATTTTAATTGATATGTCTTTGCAGTATTCATCCATGCTGCTACCAAATATTATGTCAT
Organism: Wollemia nobilis; assembly: GCA_028583015.1. Taxonomy (NCBI): domain Eukaryota; kingdom Viridiplantae; phylum Streptophyta; class Pinopsida; order Araucariales; family Araucariaceae; genus Wollemia; species Wollemia nobilis. The sequence goes on from JAQPPZ010017092.1 coordinate 8,961,649, forward strand.
CTACATAAACAACAAGAACAATAAGATGACCCTTCTCTGTTTTGACATATAAGTTGCTATCCACCAAACCTTTCTTAAACCCTTGTTTAATTAGATAATTATCCAGCCTTGCATACCATGCTATGGGTGCCTGTTTTAATCCATATAAAGATTTCTTTAACCCCGCAAACAAAATCTGGATTCGTCACCAAGTTGGAAGCCATCCGGTTGTTCAATGTAAACCTCTTCTTCCAGCTTTTCCATTCAAAAATGCTGATTTTACATCCATTTGATATACTTTGAAGTTTTTATGAACTCGCTAATGCCGTAAACATTCTGATTGCCTCTAGTCCGCTCACCGATGCAAAAGTTTCTTCAAAATCAATGCCTTCAACCTGAGCATAGCCTTTACATACCAATATTGCCTTATTTCTGACAACCTGCCCATCTTCATTCAATTTATTTCTAAAAACCCATTTAGTGCCAATTATGTTTTTATTTGTTGTTCTAGGTACTAATTCCAGGTATTGTTTTTCTATATCTGATCTAGTTCTTCATTGATTGCCTTCATCCAACTTTCATCGGTGCTTGCTTCAGCAACATTTTTAGGTTCAATACTAGATAACAGAGAATAGTTCCTCACTGTTGTTCTTCTTGTCTGAATACCATCTGTGGGATCCCCAATAATCTGTTCACTTGGATGATTTTTTTGCCAATTGCCTGTTTTAAATTTCCTATTTTCTTCTTCTTCAGATTCAGTTTTTACACCATCTGGATCAATTTTATGATTCTTCTCTATTTATTTTTCATCATCACCTTCAATGACTTCTTCATACATAGGGTAGTTTTCTTGATAAGTAGTTTCTTGTTCTCTACCTTCATCAACTTTCACATCAACACTTTCAAAAATTTTCTTCAACCTCTTGTTGTAACATGTGTAGGCCTTGCTTTTTGTTGAGTAACCAAGAAATATACCTTCATCAGCTCTATCTTCAAATTTATCGAGGTTATCTTCAGTCATTTTATGTAGCACTTGCTGCCAAATACTTTGAAATGTCGTGCTGTTGCCTTTCTGCCAAACCACAACTCATAAGGTGTTTTGCTTTCATGTGGTCTCAGAATGCACCTGTTTTGAATGTAAACTGCAGTATGAATCGCCTCTTTCCAAAATCATCGACTATTTTGTTTTCTCGCAGCATTGTCCTTGCCATTTCCTGCACTGTTATATTCTTCCTTTCTACAACACCATTCTGTTGAGGTGTCCTAGCTGCTGAAAACCTGTCTTCTTATCCCATGTTTTTGATAGTATTCTACAAATTCTTCGGAGATAAACTCTCCTCCCCTGTCTGATCTTAGGCATTTAATTCTTTTTCTTGATTGATTCTCAACAAGATTTTTGAAGGTTTTAAACATCTCAAAGGCTTCTGACTTGAGTTTCGAAATAGTACCCATGTCATTATTGAGTAGTCATCTATACACAGAGATAAAATTTTTGTGTCAATTTATGCTTTCGAGTTCTCATGGGTCCACATAGATCAGTGTGAATTAGTTCTAATGGCTTGCTAGTGAAGTATTATTTTGCTTTGAAAGTGGCTCTGGTTTTTTTTCCCTTTTGGCATGACTCACAGATGCTATTTACAGGTTTGCCAATGTTTGGTATATCTCTAACTGCTCTTTTTGAACTTATTTTTGCCAGATTGTCAAAACTAATATGCCCAAGCCTCTTGTGCCATAGCCAGTTTTCATCTTCTTGTCCAATCAAGCATGTTCCTTCTGCAGTTTCTGAAAGTGTATACAGATTTCCAGAATTTCTCAGTCTAGTGGCTATTAACTTTCCATTTTTTGTCTTTCTTACTTCACAGCCCTCCTTGAAGATTACATCATGACCTCTGTCACATATTTGACTTACACTTAGCAAGTTATGCTTCAGGCCAATTAAAAACAAGACTTCTTTTAATTTTATATTGCCATCACTGATCTTGACTGATCCCTTTCCAACAATCTTTGCTCCATCATTATTTCCAAATTTCACAAAACCACCTTCATAATTCTGTAAATTCTCAAACTTTTGCTTGTCACTCGTCATGTGACTCGGAACATCCACTGTCAAGTATCCAAGGTGTTGATTTGTTCTGAGATTTAAAAGCAGTCTGGACAATCAAAGATTCCTTTTCTTTCCATTCTGGTTTGATAGCAGATTTTGCTACTTGTTTTGCCTTTGTCCTTTCATTAGCATGTGCCTATTTTTCAAGAAATTTTTGGTTTTGTTTCAACCCACTTGGCTGAGATTTTCTACCCTGATATTTATTTGATGCAAAAGTGCTTCTGCAGTTTCTAGCAATATGTCCAAAATTATGACAATTATAACATTCAATCGCATAATTCATTAAAGGAGAAAAAACATTTCTACTGGTAAAATTCCTTTGAGATACATTATGCCTGCAATCTGAAATCTTATGGCCATAAGCATTGCATTTAAAACAATAACCAGAAAATGCATGATTAAACCTGGGTGCCGGTCTTTGCCAGTTTGAAGTAGGAGCCATGAATCTTCTCCTCCTTGGATGTGTGACTTTTGTGAATCCATATTTGTTAGTATTCTTCTTGAATCTGGCATTATTGTTTTATTTTGCATGATTTGGTTTTTCTGGTTCAACCCTGATCTTTTCTTCTTTCTTTATGGGTTCTATATTCAAGTTCTTTGAATCCTTTGAAGATTCTCCTTCATCAAAGCCTAAACCAAATTTTATGCCATAAGGCCTTTGGTTATTTAACATTTTATCCAGCTTTACAGTACTTTCTTCAAACTTATGAAAATAGTTCAATTTTCTATTCATCTCCTCTAACTGCATCCTTAACTTAACAATGTCTTCCTCTAGCTTGTTGTATTCAACTGTCTTTACGATTAATTGTTCATCAAGAACTTCGGACATTTTCTTGAATTCCTCTCGTCTATATTTTCGGATTGTTTATTATGTCCGTGGCATTCTCTAATTTCTTTGAAAATTTCTTATTCTTCTTCCTTTTTGCACTCAACTCTTCAAGTGCAGCAACCAATTCTCCTTCCAAATAAACTTCAACTTCATCCTTGGAATTTTCATCACCTTCCTGATTTTTCTTTGTTCTTTCTTCTTCAAGTGCCATGAACAGAGCTTCACCTCCTTCTTCTTCAGACTCCTCATCTGTGCTTTCTTCAAAACTGCTGACATTCTTGGTTATGAAGCTTTTCTTCTTGAAGTTGTTCTTTCTAAAATTTTGTTTCTTCTTCCAGTCACCTTTTTCTTGGTGTGAACCTTCACCATTTTTGGTTCTCTCCTGCATTGGACATTTGGATGCAAAATGACCGACTCCTCCATAATTGAAGCATTTAAAAGGTAGCTTCCCTCTATATTTTCCTTTTCCTTTTGTGAGTTTTCAAACAAAATTGGCTTCTATTTCATCCAGTGTTCCTTCATCCTCAGATTCATGTTCAAATTTTACATTCTTGTGTGCTTTAAAAGCTGCTTATCTGTCTGTAGACTTGGTTTGTCCTATTCTCATTTCATATGCTGTTAGGGAACCATGCAACTCATCCATGCTGAAGTTGGTTAGATCTTTTGCCTCTTCTATTGCAGAGACTTTGGAATTAAATCTTTTGTGAGGTGTTCTGAGAACATTTTTCACAACAACTGCATCATCAATTTATTCATCGAGTCCTCTGATTGCATTAATAATTTCGTTGACTCTCAACATATAAGTCTCTATGTTTTCATCTTCATTCATTTGTAGTGCTTCGAACTGTGCTCGATGAGTTTGCAGTTTTGCTTCCTTAATCTTACTATCTCCTTCATGGATGCTCTTCAGTTTATCCCACATGTCTTTTGCTGATTTACAACTCATGACTCTTATCAGTTCACTGTCAACAAGCCCACACATTATGGCATTCTTAGCTTTGGAGTTGTTCTCAAATTTCTTTTTCTCAGTAGTATCTGTTGGAGGAGTAGTGGGTGTTGTGTATCCACTATCTACAGAATCCAAAATATCATATCCCAATGCACTCAGATATGTTTGCATTCTGAGTTTCCAGAAGGTGTAATTTGTTCCATCAAATAAGGGAGCTTTGTTGGATGAAAATCTTTCATCGCCTGCCATTATTTCTTCCAAGATCTCCTTAGCTGATTAAGCTTGTACAAGGAACCTTGCTCTGATACCAATTGATGTTCACACAATGACACTGAGAGGGGGGGTGAATCAGTGTAGTTATTTAACTTCAAAACAGTAGCATTCAAAGACTGAAGCACAGAAAACTTATAAAACCAGAAGAACAAAATGAGAGCACACCACAACACATAATATAACGAGGTTCACCAATTTGGCTACTCCTCAAAAATTAACTGTTTGGACTTCAATCCAAATCCAGTCTTTGCAAAATTTCAATTTTACAACTTCTTTACCAGCATCCACTGGAAGGAGCACCAACCCCTGTAATTTTCTACTACAACAGATGGAGCACCAACCCCTAGTACCAAGCACCAACTTGGACTGCAATTCTAATCAAATCAAAATGACATAAAAATGTCTTCACTACTAACTCGACCCTGACTGGTCTGTAATTTTAACAACCTCTGCACAATCTCATGTCTCTGCTTATTTCTCTATACTGGACCCTCTTTTCACAAAGCAATTCCCTTCTTATCGCAACAACTTCTATCTTTCTTCAACAATTTCTCTTTACGACTATTCATTTATATACATCCAATCCGGCACGCAGTCGAATCATATACCCAACTGTTCGAATTCTTTTCTCCTACAAATAAGTGGCTGTTCGAAAATGACTGTTCGAAACCCTGCAATACGACATTTTGATTTCTTGTGGTATGGCTATTTTGAATGCTGCAAACATATCTTCTCGAAAAGCATATCTCGATCCTTCATATTTGGCTCTTTGAATACAAGCAAAATGTCTGTTCGATTCCATGAGTGCGACCGTTCGAAAGCTGAAAAAAAACTTTTCGAAAACCTTTCGATAATTTATATTTGATTCTTCGAATACGTGCAAACGACTGTTCAAATGCATGACTAACACTTGTCAATCTGTAACTGTAGATCTGACATCAGTTACATTTTATGTAACTGGCTGCATGATGTCTTTTATGACACGTGTCACCATGCCTACTTTTTCGGATTTTACCTGCCAACCTGTCGCCTGTCGCGATATCACGACATTTTTAACTTATGCTAACGTCACCCTGAAGGTTTTCACGAAATCGTGACGTTTTCGGATTCTAGTGGCTTTTCTTTCATCCTGTCATGAAATCGCGACACTTTTCAACTTTGCTGACGTCATCATCCTTCTTGTCACGAAATCGTGACATTTTTTACTCTTGCTGACGTCATCATCCTGCTTGTCGCGAAATCGTGACACTTCGGCTTCCGTACACTCTTCTTTGCCAACAGCAGCGAAAAAAGAACATGTCATGAAATCACGACACTTTGCCCTTCCGTACAACTCTCCTTGCCAACTCCAACGAAAATGGAACATGTCACGAAATCGCGACACTATGCTTCATGCAATGGCAAAATTTTTACATATTTGTGCCTTGTGTTTTCACCTTGCCTCTTTTCATGAAATTTTGACTTGTAATATCATTGCTGCATCTTTCAGTTCTACACTTTTGACTAGTAGTGAAATCACTACTCCTTAGTTTTCCTTTGTTTCAACATGTAGCGCCATCGCTACACCTTAGTTTCTCTTTGTTTCAACATGTAGCGCCATCGCTACACCTTAGTTTCTCTTTGTTTCAACATGTAGTGAAATCGCTACACCTTCTTGTGAATTTTTACTTGTGTCAAAATCACTACATCTCAATTTTCTTAACTTTCGATTTGTAGCGAAATCACTACACCTTTGTTTCCATACATTTGTAGCTGTGCTTTGAAATGCGAAACTTTAACATGCATGGAAATCACTACTCTCTTCATTGCAAGCTCCTTTCCTCCATTTATGTCACGAAATCGTGACACATTTTCTCTCTCCTCAGCGAAAACTCGACATGTCGCGACATCGCGACATTTTGGCATGCATTTTCTCTCTCCTACTTTTTGTCGCGAAATCGTGACACATTTTCTCTCTCCTCAGCAAAAACTCGACATGTCGCGACATCGCGACATTTTGGCGTGCATTTTCTCTCTCCTACTTTTTGTCGCGAAATCGCGACAGAAAACATGTCGCGGTATCGCGACAGTTTTCTTCCTTGTCTCTTTCTGCCAATTTCTGAATCTGGGTCACCTCTGTTTTGCTTGAAACTTTCTGCACTTGATCTAACTGACCTCTGAACTGCATCAACTGCATCAATCTGTCTGTGTTGACAACAATGACAATACTTTCTCAATGCTTTTGCTGCACCTTGCTCAACAAAATTCATATTAGAAGGTCATAGAGTCCTCTTTAATTTATTTTACAAAAGGAGAACCCCTATCCCATTTAACATCCTTAAAAGAAAACAAAAATTTTAATATAAAATTACATCAATTATAATACATTGCCATATTTTTATGTAGTAGAGTGTATTCTATACTTGAAATTAGGTAGACTATATGGAATTATAATATTATCTTAGTTTTATATAGTGTGCCCCTTAACCAAATCATCAAAATTATAATACTCATATTATACCATTAATAAACTAAATATATTTAACCAAGGTTAAAGGTTTATCTGCCAAGAAAAAATTCCACCATGTGCTCTTAAAGGGTCGACATATTTTTTCAAGAACTAAAAAAGATGAGGAGGCTTGATATTTTCTAACATATTTTGAAGGCTTCTAGATAGACTTGAAATTAATTGAACCCTAAGGTTGGTCTCACAAGAACCTAAACCTTTGTATAAAATTAATGTTAACTTCTTTTGGGGAAAAAATTTAAATTTTTGCCTAATCAAAACCTACCAAGAGGAATTTCAATTAAAATACCATATAATCCATTTGGCTACTAGTGAAGTACCTTGCATCTATAGAATTTTAATCTCATTACCCCATGTATCTCGGCATAGAATAAATTTTCTAACTAATTACATACCTTTTTATATAAATTTAAACTTTTACCAAAACCTTTTAACATACTTGAAATATTTTTGTAAGATAAATATACATAATGTTTTACTTACCAAGCATGATGAAATTATTTGAAACACCATGTTTCAAATCCATTTTAGATATGATTCAAGTGGAATCCTCAAAAATGTCATTTTACCCAGGTTTTGTAGGTGAGTTGGAGAGGAGAAGGCAATCCTCCAAGGGAGGTCCCAGGTTAAAATCTCCATCCTATCAAAAAGCTGAATTGGGTATCCAAAATCCAATTGATAATGTTGGTGCACGTAGGGTCGGGTGCGACTCTCGGGTGACTTTGACGGTGTAGAACCCCCTATTCGTGGTCTCTCAGACCAAGGCGGCCCCGCAAAGGGTTTTTCGCTTAAAAAAAAATAATGGAATCCTCAAATACATAATTATTTTAAGGCCAAATAAAATTTTTAACCTTGTTCAATGGATTAAACAAGGAGGATCCTTATTCCATGAAAGGAAGAAATATCTATGTTGTATATTTTTTGACCTAAAGGTAAGATGATAAATATTAGTCCCATAAAGTACAATTATTTTTTGGATTTTAGAATTTTTTTGAAAACTATATCTATAAACTTGCTAGAATCTTGATACATGAATTGATCAAATAAATATGCATGAGTGTTATAGCAAACTATTTTGATTTTGTATTTGTTGAAAATTTTGAATTTTTTATATTTCTCTATATAAAATAAAAATAAAAAAAGGATATATAAATTTCTATAATTACTGTATCTATTAGTATATTTTATTACTTTAATCACATAGAGACAATAAATATGAAATAATTTTATTAATTGTTATCTAATTTGTAGATGAATGTAACTAGGTGTAAATAATTGATTTTGAAATAGGCATCCATATACATTTTCTAAGTGAAAATTCCCTTTCAGTTGTTTAGGGTCCAAGGGTTCAATGAGGTATGTTGAATTATATAATTTCTCTAATTTTTTTGCCATGGTAAGGTGCAATTGAAATTCTTTTATATCAATGAAGTAGTGGTCATGTATATAGTAGTGATAATGAAGGTCGAAACAAAGATCAAAATAAGAGAATAATTTTTTAAATTGGAAAGAGGTCGTGAAGAACTAGAATCTTTCCTCTAAGAAGATAATTATTATTTTTTAATTGGTTATATGGCATTAAAATGGGTCTCGCTTATAGTACATCATGATCATGTTAGCATAATATTTCAAAACACCACACAATGATGCTAATAAAACATGAAAATGGATTTCCACTTTGATAGTCCAAACTTTTAACCACGTGAACGCATGCCATTTAATTAAAAATGTTAAGGCTCACCTAAATCATTGAAGATTTGTTCTATTGCATGAGAGTCAAAACTCTCCATCACTTGACAGAAATCCCTTAGGCAAGATGATAAAGAAAGTAAATGATTTGGAAACCAAAAATTACATTTAAGCTTAAAAGGATCCAATAATTTAAATATTAAATTCTAAATGATGAATTTTTAATGAAGTAAAATAATTAAAACTCTTTTAAAATTTGAACTTTATCAAAATAGAAGAAATATTTGGATCTCATAAAATGTCCTAAGACTAAAATATAAAAAAGAATATGATGTGTATTAATTGAAATAAATCTTAACAAAATTTTAATATCTATTACCCTAGTAATAAATATAGAAGAATAACTAAAGATATTTGTTTATAATTGATACCTTATTCCAAAAGGAGGAGATTAGGGATAAAATACCAGTTTTGTAGTAGAAGGGATCCCTTGCCCATGGGAACAAATTTTTTGGAGTTTTTAAAGAACTTAAACATGTTAGAGCCCAACTCAAAGTTTAGAAAAGAAACAATAAATCATAATTTTATCTTCAAAAGGTTCAAGTGGCTACAAGGATTGAGGAGTTGGCCATGCTTGTATAGACTAAAATAATCACAGAAGACATAAAGCAAGAAGGTGAGCTGGTCCAAAAATAATTAGAGTATATACAAACAGGACAAGATCTAGAGGGGGGGGTAAAATACTAAGTTCTTCCATTGCTTGGTCTTGACAAGAATAAACTCTAATACACTACCTAACCTAAAATATGTTCATGGTAATATGATAGACACTATCCTAGGTATGAAGCAAGCTGTCAATATATACATTTAAAATTCTTTTTTCTTCTAATTCTGCCATCCTAATCTTGTAGTGCAACAAGAGTACTTAATTGTATCCCATAAATTATGAAATATGAATAAAACTAGACTCTCTTAAGAGTTATGGATCTTGAGGAGGTGAGAGGCCTAGTTTTCAACATGAGAACTAAAAATTCCCCAGGCCCTAATGGGTTCCCAATTGAATTTTCTAGGTTTATTGGGATAACATAGGGGATTATTTAACCAAGGTAGTGGAATAATCTCATGCAAATAAAAATATTTTATAGGCTATGAATCACACTTTCCTTGCTATGATTACTAAATTAGGAGAGACTTCCAACCATGGAGAATTTTTCCTGATTGCACTTTACAGTGTAGTCTACAAGATCACTACCAAACTGATGGTTGAAAGGCTCAAGAAGGTACTAAATAGTATTATATCTCTAGTGCAAGGAGGACTTGTGGAGGACTAACAAATTTTTAATGGAGTAATCTTTAGCGGTTTCTCGATCGAATGATAGAGAACTTTGGTTTTTTTTAGGGCTGGAGAGAGTGGATCATGAATTATGTCTCTTCAACCTCCTTCTTAGTCCTCACCAATGGTATTCCCTTAACTCCCTTTTAGACCTCTAAAGAAATTTAACAAGCAGATCCTATATCCTTGTACCTCTTTATTGTTCTTGTTGAAGGATTGGGAAAATTCCTTTGAAGGAATAGGAAACAAGGATTTATATCACTATTACAAGTGGAATTGATGAATTTGAACCATTTATAATTTGTGGATGAAATAAGGTTTCTTAGGAAGCCAATTTCAGAGAGGCAAGAGTGCTCAAAGATGTTTTAAATACCCACCTAGAAGCCACAATCCAAAAGTAAGTGCAACCAAATCTATGATAGTGTTCTTTAATACCAAAAGGGGTATCTAAGACTAGATTCTAAACATATTAGGCTTTGTTTAGTGCTCCCTCCCACTAGACTACTTGGGCATTCCAATCCACTATAAGAAGTTAAAGACGATGGAATAGAAAATACTGGTGGATAGAATTGGTGTAAAGGTAAATTATTGAATGAACCACTAAATTTATTTTTAAGGAAGAGTGACTCTTATTCAATTAGTGTCTCAAGAAATAGTTTTATTAGAACCCTAGAGGAGCTATACTCGCTCATTCAAAAATTCATTTGGAATGACTCAAGGATGAGTAAGTGATAGGCTCTAGTAAGTTGGGAAAAAATATACTAGCCTAAAGTAAGGGGAGGATTAGTAATTTGAAAAGCAAAACTAAATAACCAAGCTCTACCAGGAAAGCTTTATTGGAGATGGGTCTCCAATCAGGAAGCATTGTTTAACAAAGTTATTAATAGTAAGTATTTGGATAACATTCCCCATGAGCAAGTAGGTCAATTCCTTATGTGTGTCCAAGGTTATATTTTATGGAAGGTGATAAAATTAGAAGAGAAAGTGGTAAAACCAAGACTATTTTTTAAAATGGGTAAAAGAGATAAAGTAAATTTTTGAATTGATTCTTGGGACCAATTCCCTCCCTTGATTTTAGAATTTCTAGAGTTGTAGACCCTTAAATAAAGCCTTGATGATAGTGGTTGGATCAAGACAATAGTCTATATTACATACAAGGTATATTGGGATATTCACTCTTATGCAAGTTAAGTGATCGTAAGAGTGGCTAGTCCTAATATATTTAGATTTGATGACATTAATAAAAAGGATATTAAAGCAATGCCACCTTACATGAAAGGAGTAAAATGATAACATAGCTTGGGGTCATGGAAATTTAGACATATATGCAGTTTGGGATGGTTATAATGAATTACTTTCTCCTCCATCAGTGTTACTATATGTTCCATGGGATAGAGTATGATTGGCAAAGGGTTGACTAAAAATCAATTTCTTTGCCTAGAAAATATTGCATCATAGCTTCCTCATGTATGATAACTTACATAAGAGGGATTTTCATGGCCCATATAAATATATCATATAAAATACCTAGGAGGAGACAATAGATAATTTGCTCTTCTAGTGCGACATTGCTCTAGAGTTGTGGAACCAATGGTTTGATGTCTTCAAGGCATGTCTCAACTAGCAATTAACAATAATTAATATATGAGGGGTTTAGAAATGTAGAAGGTTTTAAAATAATTTATTTTAGTTGGATTGGTATCTAGGTTTAAGCTTTATCTAGTGGAACATATGGCTTGAAAAAATGTTAAATTTTCAGGAGAGGAATACACTCCATTAACGCTAGTTTGGTAGAAAATATTAAACAAGGTTACAAAAACAATAAAAGCTTATGTGAGGGACCATAAAAATTAGGAGGGAGAGAAAGTTACCATGAGGTATATTCATGGCACTTGGAACCCCCACCCCTAGGTTGGAAAAAAATAAACATGGATGGAGTAGCCAAGGATAACCTAAGGGCAACAAGCGTTGGTTTACTCAAAAGAGACTAGAAGGGGAAGGTCCTTCATTGCGAATTGGAAGGACTAGGAGTAGAAGCAAATACTAAATTATAGAATTTGGTAATTAGACAAGCCTCTCTTAATTCTTTGGAGAATGGAGTTCAAAATATCATAGTGGAGTCCAACTCATAAATTTTGATGAGGTCACTAGATGAGATTAGGAATTTTAGACTAAGTGTATGGCAAATCAAGAACATAGTGAGTTAGATCAAAGTCATCTAACATTAGTTTGAGGATGACATTTTGGTTCATGTAGGTAGAGGGAAGAATGTAGTGGTTGATGTTTTGGGTAAAAAATAAGTGAGCATATTGTTGGTTACTTGTTGAAATCTAATCAAAATAGGGATAATGTGGATTTTATGGTGAACCAACAAGTTTTATTACTAGCCAATAATGATTTAGGTAATGAAGTGTGTTGAACTAGAGTAGATGATTATGATGAAGTGTAAAGTAGTCCAACTCATAAATTTTGACGAGGTTACTAGATGAGATTAGGAATTTTAGACTGAGTGTATGGAAAATTAAGCACATAGTGAGTTAGATCAAAGTCATCTAACATTATTTTGAGGATGTAATTTTGATTCATGTAGGTAGAGGGAAGAATGTAGTGCCTGAAGTTTTGGGTAAAAAATAAGTAAGCATCTTATTGGTTATTTATTGAAATATAATCAAAATAGGGATAATGTAGATTTGATGAAGGTGAACCAACAAGTTTTATTACTAGCCAATAAGGATTTAGACAATTAAGTGTGTTGGACTAGGGTAGATGTTTATGATGAAGTGTAAAGTAGTCCAACCATGGTATCCTATCCCATTTAGTAGGGTTACTACATGTTGCCCAAGCTTCCTCGATGTCTAGCATAAAGCTCCCTCATAGCATCAAATCCAAAGACTTCAATTTGCATCGTATTCAATAGTATATTTGTTCTACTCAAGGCATCAACCACTTGATTTGAACAACCACTTTTATGCTTCAAGACAAATAAATATCCCTACAAAAATTTCACCCACTTCATATGCCTTTGATTCAAGTTACTTTGATTGTTAATGAACTATAGAGCATGATTATGTGTGAATAAGATAAAAAAAATTAGCAGTAAATAATGCCTTCATTTATTTAGTGCTTAAATAATGGTATAAAATTCCTAGTCGTAGACCAAGTACTTCTTCTATGCCTCATTTAGATTCTTACTAAAATAGGTAATGGGATTATCTTCTTGGCTCAAGACTCCTATTATTGTTCCACTTGCATCATAATCCACCTAAAATACCTTGTTGAAATATAAAAAGGCTAGAATGGGTTGCTCTATTATCTTCTCCTTTAGGATTTGGAAACTCCTTTCTACTACATTTGTCCACTTAAATTCATGCTTTCCTCCTTTCATCATTCCTGTGATTAGAGAAAAATTTTCACTAAACTTTCGAATAAAATTCCTATAAAAACTTGCTAGACCATGAAAAATATTGACCTCAAACTTACTTCTTGGTGATGACCAATTCACAATGGATTTGAATTAATTAGGGACCATCTATAATCCCTATTCGGAAATTATAAAACCCAAGTATACTAATTCCTCTTTGATAAAACTGTATTTTTTCAAGTTGACTAGCAAGCTATCTTCCTTTAGTCTTTGGAAGACAAATATTAGATGTGCTAAATGGCCTTCCTTGATTTTACTAAATACAAAGATGTCATGCAAATAGATAATGCTTCATTCATCAACCACATAAAGGTACTATGTACATTTGTCAATATGAATGGAATAACTAGCCACTCATATAACCATCCTTTATTTTAAATGTGGTTTTACATTCATCTCCTTTATTGATCCAAATTTAATGGTAGCCACTCTTCAGATCTATATTTGTGAAGTATGTTGCCCCACTCAAGCAATCCATCAAATATTCCATACACGATAATAGGAATTGGTACTTTATAGTTATCTTACTGATACCTCTCAAGTCTATACACATGCACCAGTCTCCATCCTTCTTTGGTGTAAGTATAGATGAGACCGTACATAGTATCAAGTTTTCCCTAATTAAACCCTTGTCCAAAAACTCTTAAATTTATCCATTTATTTCTCCATCCTCCATTGGTGTCATTCTATATGCTGCCTTATTGGGTAAATTCGATCCAAAGATAAAATCAATGTGATGACTAATACTTCATATCGATGGCAATCCATTTGATAATTCTTTTGACAAATTTATTTGCATACTCTAACAAATAATTCACCTCACATGAAATATCCTCCTTCTTGTATTTCATTTCATCCTTTATGGGTTTAGCAATCAAGGTAAAACATACTTTCTTCTTCATTTTCTCCTTCAAAATTTATTTTCTAGAAATCAAGTAGACTTTTGAACCAATGTCCTCTTTTTTATATTTGTCCTTCAATGGAATCATTACATACTTCTTACCACCTTTTATAATGGTGTAGGTGTTTTCCCCACCATCATACATTACTTTTCAATCAAATTGCCAAGGTCTCCCCAACAACACATGGTAAGCATACATAGGCATGACATTGCATAAGACCTCATGCTTTTATAATCTTATATGAAAATTCACCTTGCATCATTCACAAACTAAGATCTTATGTCCATTTAGAACCAAGATACATTGTACATATTGGGATGTTTTATCTTCCTCAACCATAGTTTCTCCACCATCTCAATAGAAATTAGGTTATTCGTACTTCCAATGTCTATTATGACCTAGAAAAATTCACCTACATATTATTCTAAAAATACTTCTTCTTTGAACAGGTTCATATTATATTCTATTAGCTTCAGTAGTACTCTCTTCATCATGAGATATTATCCTTGCTCAAGCTCTTTTACATGCTTTGGAGAAGTAATACTTTCTTCTTCTGCTCATACAATGTGATTTTTGATCTCCTCACTTATTGTTGCTTTGTTGCATGGTTGGGCAATAATATGCCCAATTACCATCTTATTTGCATCAGTAACATCATCCAAAGAATTATGTACCTCTTCCTTGACCAAAACCACCTCTAACTTATGAGGAGTCTTCACCTTCCTCTACCTATTTGATTATTTTGTTGCTTTCAAAACAACTTTTCCTTTGCATTTAAGACATACTAGTAGGTTTCCTCTACCATTGTTATCCTTATCATACTAATTTTATTTTGTATGGATATTCACAACCCATTAGTAAACTTTTATACCTTCTTATCATCATCTTCCATATGACCAGCTTGAATGGTCAATCTATAGAATTATTTGGTGTAATATTTAACAATGATTTCCTTCTATCTTAGATTCTACAAATTCCTAAAGAGAACCAATTGATAGTTTGATAATTAAACTTTGACCTTCATTTTGGTGACCATTTTATCGTATGACTTGATCCTTTCTTTCCTTTGTCTTTTAGTTTATACATGGTCCCACCACAAGGATACATTTTCTTGTAGCTTTGTATTGACAAACTTCACCCTTTTAGGGTATTCCACTGACCCAAAGTCAAATTATTTCTCCATTTTGGTAATTCAGTCTATGAGATCCTCTGGATTAAAGCTCCCATTGTATGATGAAGTTTCTATCTTAGGTTTTTGACCAAGATTAGAAATCATCCAGATGAACCATTCATATGTTTCTCCCTCTTGCTCTTCATCTTGAGTTTCTACGCGACCAACCTCCTCTCCTTTGTTGTCGCTAATCTCATTCAGATGAATACCTCTACTTTGAGTGGTTTGAATCACTTCGAGTTGGGCAGTAATTTCCCTCAACATTTTAGTTATGTATGTATTTCGGGGTCCTTGTGGTCATCCTCTTCCTCATTGTGCCATAATTTCTTTGACATATCCTCAATGATATTTTGGCTCTAATACCAAAATGATGCAATAAATCTGTAACTTAGTCTTGGGCGACAATGTTCTAGATGGAAAATTTCTCTCTATGAAAACAATTCATATTCCTCTATGTTAGTAGTTGTATGATGGTGAAGGTAAATAAAATTTTATTTGTATTGGCAGTTTTATGATGGCAACAGTAACAGCTATGATGACAGGGTGTTATCTTCCACAATAGCTGAAAGTTTATGTTGGCAAACAATAACTATGATGGCAATCTCAATTTTATATGGTGATTCCAGAGTTGTTTTCCAAACAAGACAATAGGTCTCTTATATAAGTAAATGACAATTTCTCTTGGCAATAACAACAATCTCTTCCTCACCTTCTAGATGATGAATGACTTCATTGATGTCAGTAGTTATCTCAATGATGGAGTTTCTTAGATGGTGATATCCCTAACTACATGTGCTTCTTAACAATAATTTCCCCTAAGAACATGGTTTTCTTCACTTAGCAAGGCAACAATATCTAACTACATTATTCTAAAATGATAGATATTTAGATGGCTCCCTTTGCGACAACCTATAAATAACATCAATAACCTGCAACATAAATATATGGAATGCATATAAGATTTACACATAAAATTTTCAACACGCAAAAAAACAACAACTTTTATTAATCATTTCATATGTGATTGGGTCACAAGATTTACACATAAAGCTTTCAACACACCACAAAAAATAACAAGTTTTATTAATCATTTCATATGTGATTGCGTTACTACACATATAATTTGCAAAACACACAAATATCACATAGAAAATTCTTTCCCTTCCCTTTTTCTATTTCTTCCTTCTTATTTATAAGCATGCCCCCTTTCTCTATTTCATCCCTCTTATTTATATGTACACTGCCTTTATCTATTTCTTCCTTCTTATTTATAACTCTTCCCTCTTATTTATAGATAAGCATGTCCCCTTTCTCTATTTCAACCCTCTTATTTATATGTACGCCCCCTTTCTCTATTTCTTACCTCTTATAGCACATCCTATTTCTTTATTTCACGCAAATCTCACAAAAAAATTCTTTCCCTCCCTTTTTCTATTTCTTCTTTCTTATTTATAAGCATGTCTCCTTTCTCTATTTCATCCCTCTTATTTATATGTACCTCCCCTTTCTCTATTTCTTCCCTCTTATTTATAGCACGTCCCCTTTCTTTATTTCTTCCCTATAGTACATCCCCTTTCTTTATTTCTTCCCTATAGCACGTCCCCTTTCTTTATTTCTTCCCTCTTATTTATAAAGATAATTCTCTATTTCTTTCCTCTTATTTATAAAGATGAACGAGAACCATGAGTTGCCAAAAAAATTCTCTATTTATTTCTTCTTATTTAGGAACTTTCAAGTTTGTTTAGAAGAGCACCGAAAACATTGTAATGAATTTAAGGGTTTTAAGATTAAAATGGTCATCATTGTAATCTCTTTCTATTTTTACTACATTATATATAATTTTATAAAATTAAAATTATAATATAATTAAATATTTATTATAAAAATATCAAAAAATTGTTTATAATTATTTTATAAAATTTTAGATAAATCTAACTGATGTAACATAATAAAAGGAAAAAATGTTTGTGAAATTTAAATTAATAGTAACATAATTTGCAATATGATATGTATCTAGGCCAAAGGAGTACAACCACTACATAGCTCATTAGGCCTGGGATTTGACAAGGCTAGAGAAAGAGGAGGGTGGACAAGGAGACTAGGAACCTACGTTTCAACAAAAGAATCATGTTGACTATGAAGTAAATATCAGCTATATTTTGGAATTTGGTTTTACCGATAGTGTTAATAATATGGAAAGCTATTTTTTATTAATTAATTATTTATTTTTAAATAAATATTATTATTATTATCCTTCATCTTGCTCTTGGAGAAAACTAATGGTGATTGTAATTAACATGCTGGCCATTCTGTAAAGAGGCTCAATTAAAAGAAGTAAAGCGTTTGGGACGTACAGTTCCACATATCTATCCTACAATATTTTGTATGGTGTTACGAACATATTAAAGGATTTGCCATTTTGAATAGAATTTCAAACAAACTCTATAAGTAATTTTTTTTTTGTGGAGTTTGTGTACCTGGGCAACAAGTAGAGAAATTTCCAATTTATTTCTGGATCCACGATATTATAAACAAGCCTATCAAGAGTTGAAGGATTATGTCTCTTACGTCCTCAACGACCGCTGTGACTGCCGTCTTTTCGTAATCCATCCATTCATCGATGCAATTCAATAAACAGAAACACAGATGAACGAGAAGGACGAAAAATAGACAAACGAGTTGACTTAACTGCATGTTTGCCGAATTAATTATTAGCCAGCGGTTGTACACATGTTATTAGGTGAAACTACTTATGGTTGTACAAATGTTTGGAATGTTGCTTGAAGTGCAGCGGCTGTATTGAAGAATTTTAATTTCAATTTTCTTTTACCGAAGTCCGGGAGGGAGCGAAGTGCAAACTGCGAAGGGCGAAGTAGGGAGTAGGGAGTAGGGAGTAGGGAGTAGGGAGGGTCCGAAGTCGGACTGCGCAGCCGAAGTCCGGGTGCGCTTCCAACTACTGTGAAGTCGGGTTGCGCACGGACAGAAGTGCGATGTCGGGAAGTGCGAAGTTCGAAATGCGAAGTCGGGAAGAGCGAAGTCCGAAGTGCGAGGTCGAGAAATGCAAAGTACGAAGTGCGAAGTCGGGAAGAGCAAATTCCGAAGTGCAAAGTCGGGAAGACAGCTCCAGACTTAGCCAAATTTCTTGGTCAAAGGTGCGAAGTCGGGTTGCACTGGTCAAAGGCAGCGAAGTCCGACTTTGCAGCGAAGTTGGGAAGACAGCTCCAGACTTAGCCAAATTTTGGCCTTGCAAAATTTTGGCCTTGGAAACTTTTCCTGTTCGGAGGCTTGCACGGCTGCGACGTTGGTTTGCCTGGCTTGGCAAGAACTATACGGAAGAGAGAAACACCGGATCTGAGTGCAATGTTTCAGATCTGAGCTTTAACTTATAGAACCCGAACTAATTCACTCTGAGGCGATTTGTACAGAGAACAACAGACTTTAGCACATAGAAATAACCGCAAACCCTACAGATGCCTTAAACAACAACAAACTTTATTCATATAAAATGAAGGTTACAAAAGTCCTCAACTAAAGAAAACTAACATCTGTAGACTAAAGCTGCAGGATAAACTGAGACGGAAAACAAATGTCGAGTCGGCTGCTCGGACATTAAACAGATGAGCCACACTGCTCACTGAAACGCTCTCCTCTCTTTCTCTGCTCTCTTTTCCACTCTTCCACTCTCATGTCTGAAAACCCGAACTGCCTTAAATAGCCGCGGGGAGAGGAAGATAGGGTTTGTCCTCTGACAGGTTCTGACAGGCCCTCAACTAGGGTTTATGACCAATCGCCGAAATGGCATTAAATAGCCGAACTGGCATTAACTTCTGCGGCGATCGAATCTGTCAGACATCACATCTGTCATAGGGTAGGTGCGACGTCATGTCAAACTTTTGCCAGGATCCCTGACTACGCGAGCGCAGTCCGGCTGAGGTGTGAAATCTGGGTTAATATTTCTAACATGTATTCCATGTATTTATCCAACTGGATTAAAGAATTTATCAAATATGCATGTTTTAAAAATTCAGTGGACATTAAAGATTCAGCTGTACCAAAGAATTTATCAAATATGCAGTTTACCTTTGGTGGACACGAGATTTTTTTTTTTTTTCTTAACGTGTTAGATTTATATTGATCAATAAAAATCTGTGTCATATTTTCAGGCAGTTTTAGCCTTTTAACCATTCTCTACAGCAGTTAGACACCCATTCTAAACATGACAGCACTAACAGAAGTTAGACACCCATTCTAAACATGACAGCACTAACATATTGTCTACTCAGCACTAACATATTGTCTACTGCAAGAATGGTGGCTCTTGCTTTGAGGATGACTACTAAAACAATAACTTGAAAAGCATTTTACATGGAAAAAAACAGAAGAGGAAAACAAAATTATTTTAAGATCGTGAGACATGGAGACTTACACAGTTTGAAGAACCAGCGTTTTCATTATGCTCTTGGAAATACAATCGTCACGTCATATAATTTCGTTACCTTCAATGGCAGAGTCTGTTTATCCCAGTTACAATTGTTGCTTCTACTACGGTAGAAATAGCATAAGAGGTACTTTCCTCTAAAATAATAACACAAGCTCTCTGAACCAAAGATATGAAATTGAAAGGTTTAAAACAGATCCGGAGCGGACTGGAGCGGAGCGGAACCAATCCGCCAAAGGAAAATTGAATCCGGAGTGGGAACACTCTAATCCGGAAGGCCGAAGATTTCAATCGGAAGAAACTTCAATCTGCACAATGCACTCAAATTCGGATCTAAAACAGCGCACCAAATTTTGGAGCGGACACAATTACGGAATGGCACAGCGGAATGGAATCCGGATGAAGCTGCTTGGGAGGATGGGCGGAATGAGTTTTCTAGGGTTAATAAGGAGAGGGGTCCCGGATTCAGAATCCGCACTTTGTTTTGGGTGACGTCATCAAAGTTGAGAATAAAGTGCGGAATGGAGAAATGAATATTGCATATGCGGAATGGAGAAATGAATATTGTGGATGCGGAATGGAGACCAAAGTAATGTGGAATGGAAATATGGCTTATATTTTATATTAGGTTTTTAATATTACTGACTTCATCAACTTTAGGATTAATTTAATAATATAATTTTATATTATAAATTCTAAAGTTTATTTCACATTAAAATATAAACAAGTTGAGAGGAATATAATTAAATCAAATCAAGGAAGTTTTAAAAAAAGACAATGACCCAGAATGGAGATGGAGGCTTCTACCACAAGATTTATCAGGGTTTGCTTGCAAGTTGAATGAAAGAAAATAACAGGATATTCTGGCTTCTACCACAAGATTTATCAGGGTTTGCTTGCAAGTTGAATGAAAGAAAATAACAGGATTAACTTTGCTAAGTTAATAAAGCAAACATAATATACGCAAATATTAATTTATTTTTTATAACAGGAAATACATCCATTATAATAGGAAATACATCCATTATAATAAAAAATACAGATTGAAAATACATCCACAAGATTATAAGTAAAATATGGAGTGTACAATCACATGATAAAACAAATTTAGTTGCTTCATTCTGCTTCTGATTCTGCTCAACATAATGCTGTTGCGTTTATCTTCTGCTCCCTTTTTCTCCAACACTTCTAACTTATCAAAATGGAACCTTCAAAGAGATATATAGCTGGAGATTCACGGATGAGACGGGAAAGCTACACCCAACTGCGATGCAATTAATGCAAAACTAAAGTTTCTATTCAATCGCCCAATTGACAGAGTTTCAACTAGCAGTAATTAATTCGCATGCAGCTAGATCCAATGAATTCTGCAGTAGATGGATTTGCCAGAAGTACCAAATCTGGTTTAATTTTCTAAGAGAAATCCAACTTATTAATTGTAAACGAAGATCTTCAATAATAAAATTATTCCAAGTTTTACTTGTCGCTATACACCCGCGTATTGTAAATGTCCAAGAAATCACAATTAGCCTTGCCCCACCTAAGAAATGCGTCTCTTATTTTTTAATCAATATTTCATATATATACATATGTGTTGTGGTTGAAATCAGGTTTTCTTATCGATAATAGAAGTGAAAATAAATTTGGCTTTCGATTTTGAAAAGGGTCAACTATAAATTTTATCTTCAGATCTGACCGTGGGATTTTAAATGATTCGATCACCGGATTATATTGAAGCTTTTTCTCCAATCCCCAGCTATAAATATATTAGCAACTGGTATAATCAGTGTAATCGAAAAGAGATAAAAAAGAAAAGGAAAAAAGTGATTGTGAGAAGCCTTCAAAAACTTTGGATTAAGTCTGCAACTAAAAACTTTTCAAATAAGAAACATTTGATGTAAAGATTTAAAAAAAAAAAACTACAGCAGCTTATTGAATGTTAAATCATTTAACTATGGAAATTTAGGGATTTTCCTTCATTGTTTGCCAGTTAGTCATAATCTATTTTTCGCTGCAATTACTGAAATAGTCAGAAATTTATACAGCGTTTAATTTATAGTGGGAAGGCTTTGTTATGGTGTTTAATTTATACAGTCGGACGAATGATAATGTGTATTGTGTGCATAGTAGATGTCTTTTGGAATTTTGTTACGGTGTTTAATGTATGCCGTCGCACGTGTCTCTTGGAATTTTGATACGGTGTTTAATGTATACCGTCGCTCGAATTCTCAGAAAGACTTCACATGTATGATGCCAAACTCACTAATAGTTGAGTGGGATGTCGGCAGAGCCAGGTGTAGAAAAATAGTCCAAATCATATAATCACCTTTGAATTGGAGATTAAATATGAAGACGTTGCATTTACCATAAAGTCCGCTTAAATTAAGTCCTATGCATATGTAGTTAAAGTTAAACCTCTTCACTTAATTTTTTTTTTTTTTAATAATAGATAACCGTCAAAAGTTTATTATAAACCTGGTTTTTAATTATCTTTAATATGATTAATTATATTACATAAATTATCATTATAAAATATAAATATAAATATTATTTATATTTTTTCAGTAGAAATCTTATATACACATATAAGAGGGTTAAAATATTGATCTCATCATGCATCCCTACTCATCATTACTTTATCAATATTTCATTATCTCATTCGTATTTTTATTATGTGATTTTACATTAACTTTTATATATTTACTCACAACATATCATATCATAGTATTTTAATTTTTTTTCAAATGATAACTTATAATTGATCTATTTATAAACTTAAAAAAATAAAATAAATAAATTTATTCATAAAAAAAATGATTTAAAAATATAAAGTATATATTTTAACTCATATAAAAAAATTTAATATAAAATATTCTCAAAATTTTCGTATATGCATAGTATAGCTCACAACCCAAACCTTAATACCACATTCCTCCATGAAGCATGTCAATACTTCTAAAGAACACAATAAAAACAATAAAAATTAAAGTCAAACTTTCCTAAATAGATGCTCATAATAACATGTTCTTAAAAATATTGTGAATGTCAATAATTTCACTCCTTCTTCTTCCTAAAGTTCAAAAGAGAGATTTTTATTATGGTTTAAATGCTAGCATTTAATTGGTTGCATTCAAAATAGTTATAACATTCTTAAAATTATTTAGATTTAAATTTTAAATGTAGCGTAAAAAAAATTAATTATCACGTTAAAAACAAACTTAAATGAATAGTTGTGCATAAAAATATATATCTTATTAGAGACTATGTAAATCATCATTTGAATTTTTTTATAAAGATAAATATGCTATATGTATATGCAATATTCTAATATACCTAATATAGAATGTATCCGTTTGTTAAAAATAATGTGAATCATCTAAATGGTAATAATTGACCACTTCTTTCTTATTAGATAAATATGCTATATGTATATGTAATCCTCTAAAATACATAATATAGAATGTATGTTTTTGTTTAAAAAATTGTATACATTTTTATTATATATAACTTATAGATGCAATCCCCTAATATATAATGCATGTATTTGTTTGGAAAGTGTATAATTTTTTAACACTTTACTTTATAGGGTTTAAAATATTATATATTATTTTTAAAATTTATTATATTCTCTTATTTTAAGGTTTTTTACACTATCATTTAAGTTTTATAAATTATTAAATTTAAGATATATATAAAAATAAATAGGTTTTTATTATTTCTTATCATTGATGCTTAGGCTTAATATAAAGATCTATTTTAACTATAAATTAATAGCAAACATAATGCACATCCTTTAAAGTTTAGAATTTATGAAACTAGATCTAAGCCCTCTCAAGATGTACACGTAAATAAGTGCAAAACTTGACATAATTATAGGCATGAGGCATAATGCATGAGTGTTCTTTCCTAAAACATTTAAGGTTTAGCTTTTAGGTTTGAAAAAGCATTTCATAATTTAGTTTTTAAAAGGATAAAATATTATCAATAACATTTGTTTTAAAAATTTAAATAATTAGGACGTTAAATGACTAGTGTAATGTATTAATCAATTAAATATTTTAAAAAAAAAAATAGATATTGTGTTAAATATGTGATACCTATAAGCTTATTAAAAAAAACTAAATTTAATTGAACAAATTATTATACATACTTGCAATGGAAGGTTATTTTTGCCATTCTAACCAAAATATTAAGAAAGAATTATGATGCTTATTGTTTTTATTATTATTCTTAAATGGTTATATATAATATAAATGAAATCATTCTTATTAAATTATGATAATATAATGATATTATTTTTATATACATTAATATTTTAATAATTATATACATTTGCTTGATTTATTGATAAAAAAACTATGTTTTTAATAATTGTAAATCATATAATTTGATATGATGCTAAATAATCATTTCACTTAATAATAATATTTTGTGTAGATTGTTGCATTTTAGAAATATATTTTGAAGAAAGACAGAGAATACATTATTAATGGACATAAACTATATTCATCCACATTTTTACAATCCCAAAATTAAGTTTAAGTTTATAAAATAATAATAAAAAAACAAAAAGTGACACATTTTAATATATTAAACTTTAAATTTTTTGTTAAAGGTTGTTCCCATTAAATTTATTTCACTTAGTTATTTTTGACCCAATGTGAAGGGGATTACGATTTGTATCACCATTGCCAATTTGAAGAGGATTAAGATTTGTATCATCATTGTCAATATGACATGCACTCAAAGGATTTGGGAATTTGTATCATCATTATCAATCTGACATGCACTCAAAGGATTCAAATCATAATACTTTCTTTATAAACAAGCTACCTCTGAAGTTTGAACTTGGATGTCTTTTTGATAAATGCATCATCAGACAAGCACTTACCAATCCATCTAATCCTGAGAAACCAAAACATTGTTAAAGTAAAGGATTTATCTCACTTAAGTTCATAAAGTGTAACTAAAGTTGTTGTTATATCAAAAGAGCAATGACCATGGAAATAGAGGCAACTATGGATAAGAAAATAAAGACAAAAATAATAGAAGTATTTATTAATAAGTAAAAATGAGCTATAAAAAATGTTCGAGGTGTAGATAAATTGGTTCATCCAAACACCTAAGGGGGCGGAGGTCCAAATTTAAAATCTCTTGCCTCGCTGGACTAAACGCTTATCCCTTTCTTGGTGCTTTTAGCGGCGTAAAAGGTTTTAAATGATTATGGCATGGTGGTTATAGGGGTGGACTGCACAAAGATCTGTGTAATGGTTTCCAAGTGGAAATCATAAAATACTGTGGTGGCCATAAAATTTGGAGAGCCTAACCGCCACCGATTCCACCATGTTAAAAAAATAAAAAATGAACTATAAAAAACTCTAAATTTTCTTCTATAACAAAAGAAAATTATTGACCTTGAATTAAAACTAACATTATGGTTAAAAAGCTCTAATAAATTTGATCATGAATTTTAAATGTTAGATTTCATTGAAGTAAAAAAATAAACTATTTAAATACATTGATTATTTGAGGATTAGTTTATTTAATAAAAATAAACTACTTTAATTTTTTTAATATATTAATATTTATTATATGATAAAATACGAGATTAAATTAAAATAGTTTGAATAATGAATACCTCTTTCTAGAGAAAGGTAAATAGATTTAAAAACTCACATTTTCAAAGGAGTTTTGAAAACAAATACACCAAATGCATTGTTAATCTATGTATTTATTTATTTTTTAAAACTTAATGCTTATGATTTAAGGATGCAACTAAAATTTATAAAAATATACATATAATTTTTTATATATATAATAGAATAGAATGTAATATATATTTTAATTCAGTTATATAGGTGGTATATGATAATTTATAGAAGAAGGGTTTTCATGGTCCGTCTAAATGTATCATTTGTAATATCGAGAAAAACACAATAAATAATTTGTACTAGTGTGACTTTACTCTAGAGTTGTGGAGCTAATGGGTTGATCTCTTCAAGGCCCATCTCAACCAACAATTAACATGTATTAATATATGGGGTATCTAGATATGAATAAGCTTAAAAAATAAAATCTAGGTTCAATTTTTATCTAGTGGCACACGTGGCTAGAGAACAATACCAAAATTTCTAGAGAGGAATATACTATGATAGAGCTATTTTATTAGAAAATATTTAACAAGGTTATAAAACAGTAAAATCTCATCTTGGGCAGAATAAAAAAAGGAGGAAGAGAATGGTTCCATGAGGTGGACTCATGGGGCTTGGCAACCCCCACCCTTAGGCTAAGAAAAAAAAATAACATGATGGGGTATCCACGGATAACCCAGGGACAACGAGCATTGGTTTCCTTAGAAGAGACTACAAGGGGAGGGCCCTTCAATGGTAATTTAAAGGCCTAAAAGTATAAAAAAATAATAAATTAGAGGTTTTGGCAATCAAATGAGAATCTCTTAATACTTGGTATAATGGAGTTCAAAAGATCATAGTGAAGTTTGACTCACAAATTTTGGTGGGGTTGTTAGATGAGATTAGGAATTTTAGACTGAGTGCATGGTGGATAAATAACATGGTTGGTTAGATCAAAGCCATCTAGTAGAAGTTTGAGGATACCATTCTAGTTCTTGTAGGCAGAGAAAAGAATGTAGTGGCTAATTTTTTGGCTAAAAAAGGAAGCATGCATCTTTTTGGTTACTTATTGAAATCTAATAAAAATAGAATAGGGATAATGTAGTTTGGATGAAGGTGAATCAATAAGTTTTATTACTAGCCAATGGATATTTAAACAATAAAATATGCTAGATTAGTGTAGATGGTTATGATGATTGACCTCTGGTCTAACATCACACTATTGCTTGTAGTGTTCTTAGTCTCAATTTAAAGAAACCCTTAAGTCATGGCAAGAGGGATAAGCTAGGATAATATTTTATGCTCTTTAGATCACACTAAAAAAATTATGGTTCAAGAAGATGTTAGAGTAAATTTTATATAATTAATTATTATTATAGATTATCCATATGAACCAAAGAAGAGCCAAAGCCCAAACCATTATGCTATCCCCTAGGATTATTTTATATGGTTAATTATTATAATAGATTATTAGTATGAGGTATACATATAAGTATCATTTATATTTGAAAGCACGAGATTCCGAAAGATTTGAAAAGAAAAACTATTGTGATGCATTCAAAACCCAAAATTAAAGCTTAAGTCCTAAAATGTGAAATACATGAAATGAAAGAGACGAATTGAAATGAGATACAAGAAAGTAGAGAAAGCACAACCCTTTTTATTTAACTCTCTTAATCTCGGTTACAAAGATGCCTCCTCCCTTTTCAGGGGCTAGGAGCGTTAAATGAATTTTGGTTACAATCGTGACTTAGTATTCCTCCTTCCGCATGCCCACATTTGAAATGGGCGGGCCAAAGTGTTGTCGTCGCTTGCGTTGATGAATCCTTGGTTCTTGCTGCTTCTCCTGCGATCAAAGAAACAACAAAGGCGTTAGTAGCACCTACTGCAAATATGAAACGTTGGTTCTCTAAAATTAATGAAAGATGCATGTAAAAGATTAGCTAAATCGATAAATAAAATGACTCCAAATAACCTGCAAATTTGACAGAGACCGAAAAACATTACCAGAGGGCCACTGCCATCGAAACAGTCAGCCAATTCGCATTCAACTGAAATTCGTCCCTGGGCAGGACGAATTCTACTGTAATTCGTCCCCGGGTAGGACGAATTCGACTGTGATAAAACGCTGAGGTGATGCTGCCCAAATGTCACGTCTCGGGATCTCCAAAATACCTGCAAGCATGGGGGTTAGCTAATTGGGGGCATTTTGGGATGACCCAGATGGTCGGATTTTCCCAATTTGGCCTCCATCCATGGGAATTCGACGTCGTTACCTGCAAGTTAGTGAGGACCACAAAAGCGACAAAGCATGATAATATTTGATCAAAATCTTATGGAATCGAAATCATAAACTACCTAAATAGCATAACATGTAATGGAAGATAAACAAGTGATAACAAAATAGATTAAAATGAAACTAAAAAAAGTGCGGGGCGCCCGAGCGGGCCGCCCACCGTTGGGACTTGATTTTGGCACCAATCCACTTGGGATGGGCCCAAAATCTCTTGGAATGGGTTGTCGGAAAATTGGTAGATTAATGTGGTCAAATGTCGGGTTTTGGGTCCGGATTCACACTTCCAATAGCCACCCAATAACCTCTCTTGCGAAAGAGATCAAGGATGTGGAAGAGGTGAATCAAAAAGGGTACAATGTGGTGTTCAATTTGGCAGCACTTCGTTGCTTGAAAATGCCTCCAACTTGTCTTCTTTTGGGTGGGAAAGTCCACCATTTTATAGACCCAAGGGGTCTCTTTGGAGGGGCATGCATGGGTGCCATGTGGCGGCCATGCCTTCCCAAGAGGGAGGAGACTCCTCCATGACTTGGGCTTCCATGACTGCCCTTGTGACAGTCCTCTAACGCCTACTCTGCCCACCTACACGCGCATGCAAGGCAGGAGGCATTAATTGACTGTCCTCGGCTGCCACTTGGCGCCATTCTTCTTTTTGCCCGTTGAACCTGGAATTCGTCCCGACCCAAGACGAATTCAGAATTCGTCCCTGGGTGGGACGGATCCCAATTTGAATTCGTCCCTGGGCGGGACGGATTCTAAGCAAAGTGCCTGGATGTGCCAAATTGCCTTTTGACCTTACAAAATTGCTACAAAAGTGGTTAGGACCACTGTTTAACCTCTGAGGGCTGCCCTGGGGGCTGTGTGTGTCAAAGCGATCAGTGTTTGCAGTCACATAATCGGATTGGTGCTGTTTTGGTGTCTACGGATGCCCCTTTTTGGGATGCGTTGTGCATGGCGCAGCGTCGAGCAAAAATAGATAACCAAAGCACTAATGATTAGGGTTTCTTGGTAACCTAACCAACTTTTGATGCCCCAAGTATGGAAAGGGCATGCATTCTTGAATCCTTGCTTCTGACGAGCTAAGGAATTTGATTTCAAGTATTAACCTATTTTGGTGAGGTGTGACTTGAGCTTGGACATTGATCAGTCATGAATAGGCAAAGGGCGCAACCTTTTGTCCATAGGGGAACCTTGTGTTCATGCTTCGGGAATGCCAAGTGTTTGATCAATTTGTGATTATTGCTTGTTTACTGCCCCAAGCAAGAGCGTGATTGTCTTTGTCAATGATTCTTTGAATGCATGTCATTTTCCTTGATTGGGTGTGTGTTTGTTGATTGGTGACTAAGTGTGACTACCCCCTCAAGCGACGAATCGATGAGGGAATGACCTTCGTGAGAAAAGCGACGAGTCGCTTGACCCAAGATGACTTGTGCAAGGGTGCCTTCGGAGATTTAGCATTAAGCATGTGCAATTTTTCTGACATTTAGACCTATTTTTGGTGGGTGGTAACCCTTTTGGTGATGCCATAATGGGGTGAAAGTGTCAAAAGTCCGTCTTCCCGTGGAGCGGTCCGGCTATGGTAGCCTTCTTGGGGAAGTAGGAGAGTGACAATTTGAGCCCCGACATCGATTTTCTATGCCAAGAGGTTAAGTGCAAGAGCACTTGTGTCCGGCAATGCTTATTGCTTTGTTTTTGTGTTGCATTTATTTTGTTGTTTTTGTTGTTTTTGGTGGTTTGTTGTTTTATTGTTTTTGAGTGGGTTTTGACCCTTTTGTGACGTCGTTTGGGGGTGAAATTGTCAAAAATCCATCTTCCCGTGGAGCGGTCCGGCTATGGTAGCCTTCTTAGGGAGTAGGATAGCGACAATGTAGCCCCGACATCAGTTTTGCTATGCCAAGAGGTTAAGTGCAAGAGCACTGCTTCGCAAGTGTTTATTGCTTTTTGTTTTTGTTGCATTTTTTGTTATTTTTGTTGTTTTTTGACCCTTTTTGACGTCCATTTGGGGTTGAAATTGTCGAAAAATTGCCTCCCCGTGGAGCGGTCCTTATGGTAGCCTTCTTGGGGAGTAGGGATAGTGACAATGTAGAACCCCGATCATCATTTGCTATGCCAAGAGGTTAAGTGCAAGAGCACTCTTGTCTGGCAGTGTTTATTGTTGTTTGTGTTGCATTTTTTGTTATTTTTGTTGTTTTGATTTTTTTTGTGACGCCATTTGGGGATGAAATTGTCAAAAATTCGTCCTCCCATGGAGCGGTCCGGCTATGGTAGCCTTCTTCGGGAGTAGGGTAGTGACAATGTAAACCCCGACATCAATTTTCTATGCCATTGAATGTCAGGCGCAAAGGTGCCTTTGTTCGACACTTTTATTGCTATTGTTTGTGGATATTTGTTATTTTTGTTGTTTTGATTTTCTTGCTTTGTGTATATGTCATAATTTCATGTTATGCATAATGATTGATGTTGATGGATGCATGCTACTTTATATTGATGTATGCATATGGTATGATAAATGCGAATGTTGTTGATTTATATGATAGGTAATGGAATGGATGAAATGATTTGTTGATAACTTTGCATTGGCACCATAGACTATACAGGACTTATGGCTTTGTGTACTAGGTGATTGTTGTGGTAAATGCCTTTGTATGTATACATGTGGTTTTTTTGTATTTTTTGATGGTATTGTAAGGATGAAAAGTAGTGCAGTTGGTTTAGAAATGTAGCTAAGGTTTTTTGAGACTCGGACGGTTTTAACTCACTAGCCACGACTTGTACTTTATCTTACAAGACTTTTGAACAAGGTATGAATCGGACTTGTTTTTGACCAAGTTATTTCACATCCCTGTGTGTGCAATTGAGTTCATTTATGTGGTATTTGTCAGGATACCGCCAGTGCCAAATGGGCTTTCAACCGAACCTGTACTGAGGATCACCTAATTAGCTCCACTAACTCCTTTATTGTATTTAGTCAGATTAATCTACGGTGCTATCTAGGATACCATAAGCTAGCTCATCCACATGCAAACATTGATCTGTACACAAGTTAATGTGATAGATATATCATCATGCGGGAGGTTTACCACCAGTGACCGATAGGCTATCAACCAAACCGATACTGAGGCTTGCCTCATGACCTATCGAAATGTTGAGAGTTCCAGGGATTCAAGTTCGACTCCCTTCTTTTCTTCAATTGTATTGGGATACTTGCTCCTTTGTAGTGATAAAATCACTATTTATTTTTGTTTTATTTGTTTTTCTTTTTGAGCAAGGGATTTGGATATGGAGTGACGAGAATCACTATTGTTTGTGCTTTTTGATGTGTGCACTTTGGGGATGATGTCAAATTTTGGAGTTTTGACGTTTGCAAATTTTTGATGTTTTGCAACTATTGAGAACTTTGGGATTCTTGGGGAATTGGGTAGGGAGGATGCTTGTCCTTTTGCCAACTCTCAGCATTCTTTGGGTCATTCGCATAGGGGGATGAGCAAGATAACCATTTCGCTTATGGTGACCTGGATTGCTTTGCAGGTTTCATCTTTCGTTCACACAACTTGGGAATTGTTTTATGTGTTTTAGCTTGTGATGGGATGTTACGTAACAAGGTGTGATTCAAGTAGAACTCTACCTTCGTAAAATATTTCTGACTGTGTACAGTTTTGGCTAGAAATTTAACGACATCTAAATGACGAAAACTCTAGATACATTAAATGACAACCTGACTTATGATATGGTGACTCTATGTATGGTGTTGTTTTTGCGATATTGTATGGAAAATGTGAAAAATGGTATGCTTGCTAAGTAATGACAGTCCATGGTGCCTTTGACTTCTATGATCAACAAATGTGCGATATATGGATGCAATGGTTAATGCAGCTATTATGTAGTGCTTTGATTGATGAAGTATGCATGAGAATGAGATGCAGATTTCTTTTTGAGATTTTGATGGTTTTTGTTGTTTTTGAATTTTCTTGATGGTGACCAAGGGATTTCGAGAATCCTTTGGGGCATTTTTGGGGTGACCAAGCGATTGCGATAATCCTTGGAGCTTTTGGGGTGACCAAGTGATTGCGATAATCCTTGGAGCTTTTGGGGTGACCAAGTGATTGCGATAATCCTTGGAGCTTTTGGGGTGACCAAGCGATTGCGATAATCCTTGGAGCTTTTGGGGTGACCAAGTGATTGCGATAATCCTTGGAGCTTTTGGGGTGACCAAGTGATTGCGATAATCCTTGGAGCTTTTTGGGTGACCAAGTGATTGCGATAATCCTTGGAGCTTTTGGGTTGACCAAGTGATTGCGATAATCCTTGGAGCTTTTGGGGTGACCAAGTGATTGCGATAATCCTTGGAGCTTTTTGGGTTGACCAAGTCTACGATAATCCTTGGAGCTTTTGGGGTGACCAAGCGATTGCGATAATCCTTGGAGCTTTTGGGTTTTGACCAAGCGATTACGATAATCCTTGGAGCTTTTTGGGTTTTGACCAAGCGATTGCGATAATCCTTGGAGCTTTTGGGGTGACCAAGTGATTGCGATAATCCTTGGAGCTTTTGGGGTGACCAAGCGATTGATAACCTTGAGCTTTTGGTGACCAAGTGATTGCGATAATCCTTGGAGCTTTTGGGTTTTGACCAAGCGATTGTCGATAATCCTTGGAGCTTTTGGGATGACCAAGTGATTGCGATAATCCTTTGGAGCTTTTGGGGTGACCAAGCGATTGCATAAACCTTGATGACCAACCAATTACAAAAATCCTTGGAGCTTTTGGGGTGACCAAGTGATTGCGATAATCCTTGGAGCATTTTGGGTTGACCAAGCGATTGCGATAATCCTTGGAGCTTTTGGGTTGACCAAGGATTCGATAATCCTTGGAGCTTTTTGGGATGACCAAGTGATTGCGATAATCCTTGGAGCTTTTGGGTGACCAAGCGATTGCGATAATCCTTGGAGCTTTTGGGTTTGACCAAGCGATTGCGATAATCCTTGGAGCTTTTGGCTTGCTCTTCAGGGGATAGATGTACCCCCAGCTTGATGATATTTGTGCTCCGGATCTGGCTCTGGAGGTATTGGCACGAATGGATCGGCCCTATGCACGGATAGGAGGACAGGGTCTACCCTCGGTACTGATATTGCTATGGGGTCTCTGGGCGGAAGTTGATCTTTGTGTGCCCAAAGTGGTGGATTCAACACTTGGTTCCACTGCGTTGGGTTAACGTGCCACTCATGCCCTGGCCTTATGTTTAGCTTTTGAAGTGCGTCATCAATATCCATGGGGTGTTGATGCTGTCGCATGTGATTACTGTGGGCCATCTCTATTTTATCCTCACCTTCGGCCAGTGAGTCCAGCTCATCAGAATCTGGTGATTCTGAGACATGGAAGACTGCATCATCAGGTAGCCCTATGGTTAGAGGTTGATCCTCTTCGAAAGGAGCCTCATGTAAGTTGGGCCTTGGGAGCTCCAAAATCTTGGTCTCTATCGACTCTAAGTGCTCTAGCGCTTTGCATGTATCGGGGGATTTGAGCTCCTCCTCTTTGGTTGGTTCTTGTTGAGGAACTTGGGGCCTATGGAGGGGTGGCCAGATAGCACCCCCATGCCTTGGTAGGGCATTTCATCCTGCTCTTCTTCTCGCTCTGATTCCTCAGAGGCTTCTTGATGAATTTCTAAGGGTGGCCCATAAACCTGAGTGGGTTCCTGAGGAAGGCACCCATCATTGGTTATAGGAGTAGCCTCCCGCTCATGTCTAGGAGGCATCGGGGGTGGTGCTCGATAAGGTCGCGGAGACTTGTCTCGCACCCGGGGGTTGTGCCTCTCATAATGTTTTGTCTTATGCGTGTGAGGGGTTGGAGTCCTCTCCTGCATAGTGTGTTGGAACAACTCATCCTTCTAGCGCTGAAGGTGCTCTTTTTTAATATGGTACAATTCCTCTAAATGTAGTCGCTCTAGCTCAAGTTGCGTGAATTGCATCCGACGTGCGATATGCTTGGTAGATTCTAAGATAGTTGGTCCTGTCGTCTCATGTCTAGAAGGCCTAGATGCCTCTCCTAGATATCTATCTCGGTCATAGTGATCCAAGATCTCTATAGGCCGCCTCCTATGGACCGGTTGTTGCTAACAATGATGCGAGGTGTAGGAGGGATGGCATAGTCATGTGGCCC
The DNA here is from genome assembly GCA_028583015.1 of Wollemia nobilis. Classification (NCBI taxonomy): domain Eukaryota; kingdom Viridiplantae; phylum Streptophyta; class Pinopsida; order Araucariales; family Araucariaceae; genus Wollemia; species Wollemia nobilis. The sequence continues at coordinate 8,995,319 of JAQPPZ010017092.1, forward strand.
CCCCTATGGACCCCCTTCCATTCTAGCGCTTCATCGCACGGTGGCCACTTATAGCGGGTGTCTAAGGGAGCTCTCCTATGGGTATACCCCTCCTGGAAGGGTGTGTGTTGGGTGCTATGCTGGACGGGAGTGCCCCTAGAAGGGGTGCCCCTATAGTCCCATTTCGTCAAGGTGTGGAGGGGACTGCCTTGTGTGTCAGGCCACCAAGGTGGTATGACCAAATCCTTGGGGCTATACCGGAGGTGACTTGTGCCTCCTTGGATATTCCCCATAGCATCCGCCCGTGATTGGGCTTGGCTGTGGGTGAGCACCATGACGATGTCTCTCTAAAAACCCTAAAATTGAAAATGAGTCATATGGGGCCCAAAATTGGGGTGCGCATCCCTCTTACAATAGATAAGCCATAAATAAAGTTTCAAGTCCTAACTCTAAATACATTAGGAGAGATTAACCTTCGAACAGCTCAAAAAGCATAAAAAATTAGGTGAGCAATTTTAAAACCTAATTTCGGGGCACTAGATGATGGAATTTGGCCCCGAAAACTAGTTTTCTAGGGAAAATACAACTCTAAAGAGTTATATTTGTTTAAAAATCTCCCAACTAGCTCCCTGTCAAATTTCACGTCAATCGGAGCTACGGTTGAGAAGTTATGGCCCCGACAAAATGCACTAAAATTTAGGGAAAAAAATAAGATTTCCCATATTTTGTTGGATGCTCCTGCATCACTTATGGGCACCTTCGGGGCACTTTTGGGTTGACCAAAGGGTTCATGGACACCTTTGGGGCATTTTGGAGTGACCAAGCGATTGCGGGAATCCTTGGAGCTTTTGGAGCGAGTGACAAAATGCGTAGATTTTTATCTTTTGTTTATGATTTTTCTGATTTTTTTTGTTACACTAAGCAAAAATGAACACACACATACACAAATGGTGATTATCTCTTTTAAAGATTAATGGTGTGTCCTAGACTGGTTTTAGTGTGTTTTGATGATTTTGTTTTTTTTTTGAAAGTTTTGAAGAACGTTTAAATGCGTAATGAAGGCTCATATAACTCCCATAAATGGTCGCCCCTTCAATATACCATTGCCCGGCCGATATACCAACCTCTCTATATACCCGCCCTTACGAGAGGGAAACTATAGGTACGTGAGAGCAGATGGTACGTGGTACGTAGGCGGTACGGAAGGGGGATTGTCCTGTTAATGACACCTACCATAGAAGACTTATCCTCGTGCATTGGGAATCACCCCAGTGACACTCGGTCAGCTTTCGTCAGGATTTACGCCTAACAACAGTGACAATCGGGGTAAATGGATGCAAAAATCAAGCCAAGGTGGTGATGAACCCACCGTTGGTCTTGATCAAGGGCTGGGGTCTTACGACCAGCTCCTTGGTTTAAAAATGCCACGTGATGTGTGTGTGGTTCTTTTTATTAAAAAAATGAAACAAGCAGAAGCAACTACTTTCCTTAAGAAGGCAAAATTGACAAAAAAAAACAAAAAAAGCAAAAAAATGACAGGAACAGTTTAGAACCCTTACCTTTCTCTGCCTAGACTTGTTGTTTTTGATCCTCGGCCCTGAAAATTCATAGAAAGAAATTCGTCCCTGTGTGAGACGAATTACAGAACAAAATTCGTCCCTGTCTGAGACGAATTAGAATTCGTCTCAGGGTCAGACGAATTACAGTAAGGTATTCGCCACAAGCAAAGACGAATAACAGTCAGAGCTCGAACAATGGTACCTGTAAGCACAAATCACAAATTTTTGATCAGTTTCTTGATCTTAAAAACCAGGGGACAGAGTCCCACCGTGATCGCCACTGAAAGCACGAGATTCCGGAAGATTTGAAAGGAAAACTATTGCGATGCATTCAAAATCAAATAAACGCTTAAGTCCTAAAATGTGAAATGCATGAAATGAAAGAGACGAATTGAAATGAGATAAAAGAAAGAAGAGAAAGCACGACCCTTTTATTTAACTCTCTTAATCTCGGTTACAAGGATGCCTCCTCCCTTTTCAGGGGCTAGGAGCGTTAAATGAATTTTGGTTACAATCATGACTTAGTATTCCTCCTTCCGCGTGCCCACATTTGAAATGGGCGGGCCAAAGTGTTGCCACCGCTTGCGTTGATGAATCCTTGGTTCTTGCTGCTTCTCCTGCGATCAAAGAAACAACAAAGGCGTTAGTAGCACCTGCTGCAAATATGAAACGTTGGTTCTCTAAAATTAATGAAAGATGCATGTAAAAGATTAGCTAAATCGATAAATAAAATGACTCCAAATAACCTGCAAATTTGACAGAGACCGAAAAACATTACCAGAGGGCCACTGCCATCGAAACAGTCGGCCAATTCGCATTCAACTGAAATTCGTCCCTGGGCAGGACGAATTCTACTGTAATTCATCCCCGGGTAGGACGAATTTGACTGTGATAAAACGCTGAGGTGATGCTACCCAAATGTCGCATCTCGGGATCTCCAAAATACCTACAATCATGGGGGTTAGCTAATTGGGGGCATTTTGGGATGACCTAGATGGTCGGATTTTCCCAATTTGGCCTCCATCCATGGGAATTCGATGTCGTTACCTGCAAGTTAGTGAGGGCCACAAAATCGACAAAGCATGATAATATTTAATCAAAATCTTATGGAATCAAAATCATAAACTACCTAAACAGCATAACATGTAATGGAAGATAAACAAGTGATAACAGAATAGATTAAAATGAAACTAAAAAAAGTGCGGGGCGCCCGAGCGGGCCGCCCACCGTTGGGACTTGATTTTGGCACCAATCCACTTGGGATGGGCCCAAAATCTCTTGGAATGGGTTGTCGGAAAATTGGTGGATTAATGTGGTCAAATGTCGGGTTTTTGGGTCCGGATTCACACTTCCAATAGCCACCCAATAACCTCTCTTGCGAAAGAGATCAAGGATGTGGAAGAGGTGAATCAAAAAGGATAAAATGTGGTCTCCAATTTGGCAGCACTTCGTTGCTTGAAAATGCCTCCAACTTCTCTTTTTGGGTGGGAAAGTCCACCATTTTATAGACCCAGGGGGTCTCTTTGGAGGGGCATGCATAAGCGCCATGTGGCGGCCATGCCTTCCCATGAGGGAGGAAAGTCCTCCATGACTTGGGCTTCCATGACTGCCCTTGTGACAGTCCTCTAACGCCTACTCTACCCACCTACACGCGCATGCAAGGCAGGAGGCATTAATTGACTGTCCTCGGCTACCACTTGGCGCCATTTTTATTTTTGCCCGTTGAACCTGGAATTCGTCCCGACCCAGGACGAATTCAGAATTCGTCCCTGGGTAGGACGGATCCCAATTTGAATTCGTCCCTGGGCGGGACGGATTCTAAGCAAAGTGCCTGGATGTGCCAAATTGCCTTTTGACCTTACAAAATTGCTACAAAAGTGGTTAGGACCACTTTTTAACCTCTGAGGGCTGCCCTGGGGGCTATGTGTGTCAAAGCGATCAGTGTTTGCAGTCACATAATCGGATTGGTGCTGTTTTGGTGTCTAAAATATTTTCTTATTAGAAATGTTATACACGCATATAAGAGCACTAAAATATTGATCTCATCATGCACCCCCTACCACTCATCACTCAAATAACACCTCATGTTCTCATTCATATTTTTTTATGTATTTTACATTAGATTTTATATATTTACTATCACAAGACACCACTCTATTTTTTATTTTTTTGGTTTCAAATGATAACATGCAATAGATCCATTCTTAAAAGAGATAATGTAAAAATACAAAATATATATTTTAATTGACATAAGAAAAATTTAAAATAAAATATCTTCAAACATTCTACTCTTTACAAAAATTTTATATGACAAGCATATTCTAAGGAACACAATAAAAATTGATACATGAGTATCCTTGTGTTTGTGCAAACTTGTATTTATCAATAATAATAATAATAAAGATATTTGTAGTGTTGTGATAGGTGCCACGTAGTTCTATGTTCTTTGTGCACGTAATTTTATGGTCTTTGCACATGTAGTTCTATGGTCCTTATGACCATTGAACTAAAGTCTCAGACAGGAAATTATTTTGTGGTCTTTGAACACGTAGTTTTGTGGTCTTTATGATCATTGCATTAGTTAATTAGGTGAGAAATTATTTTATGGTCTTTGTGCATGTAGTTCTATGGTATTTATGACTATTGCATTAATGGCTCAAGCATTAAATTATTCTATGGTCTTTAAGAACATAATTTTATGATCTTTATGTATGTTGCATTAATGGCTTGGGCAAGAAATTATAAATTAGATATTTTAAAATATTTTCTTGGTGTAGATTCATGTTTCCTAGTTTAGGCAAAAAATTGTCATTTGTAATTTTGATATTAAAGTTATATTAAATTCCATTTGGATGGAGATTTTTGAGAAGATGGGCTACATTGTAATGTAGAGAGGCTTGGATATAGATATACATACAATTATTGAAATTTTTTCTTCCTTATAGATAATATAAAAAAATAAATTTATGTTTTGACTTCCATAGTTCTTCTTGCTTTCATTGTGTACTTTGCGCTCACATACCTATTGCTAATTTAACCATCATATGGTATTGCATTAGTTGGTATTAGAGCTTAGACTCATGTTTCATGGTGTTGGCTTGCAAGAGTTGTTTGATTTGAAGTATTCATGCAATTATGACTACATTGCAACTGAACCATAGATATGGCTTACAAAATTGGAAGAGAAAGTGGTAAAAGTAATCCTAGCCTATGCATCACTGATTTAGCTAATACAATGAGATTCGTCTTGGCAATATTGGAGGCTATTAAGGCTACATAGCATAGAGATGTTGTAGTGGTAGGTGATATCAATGAATTTGAGAGGGATGATTATAATAAGAAGGATGGTGTCAAGGATAAGAGTGAAGTCACATATAACCTCATGATGGAAGAAAATTTTATGACTACCATAGTGAAGGCTAGAAGTAAGCAGAGGTTTGATCTTTTGATCTATATAGGGAGCTTGAATCTAGAGTACTTGATGGATTGGATCATTGAGCTAGAGAGATACTTTGAGTTCAAAGCAATCGAGGATCCTAAAAGAGTCAAGTGCACCACCATGAAGTTGAAGTGGTATGCTACCTTGTGGTGGGAATTAGTATATAAGAGCTATATGTAGAGGAACAAACATAAAATATCCATATGGAATAATATGATGGTAAAGCTCAGAGAAAAGTTTTTATTATCTTACTAAGCACATGATTTGTTCAAGAAACTCCAAAACCAGTGCCAAAGAGAGAACACCATGTAAGCATACATGGAGGAGTTCTATAGACTATGCACTCACATAGAAAAAATAGAAGATAACACAAAGAAGGTGTAAAGGTATGTGAATGGTTTACGTATCTTTATTCAACATGAGTTGTATTCACTCATGATTAAATCCATCAAAGAATCCTACCAGTTGGTGCTACATATAGAGGAGAAGTTATCCTGTAAATAACAAGGCACACACAATAGTATTGGTATTTGAAAGGATGGTAGATGAAGCAAGTAGAGGGTAAGGTAAACTAACTAACACAAGGAAGGAGCTAGTACGAGTGATAATGATCGGTTGTAATTGCTTGCATTTAATTTATCAATCCGAGGGTAATCAAGGTTATATTTAAAGAGTAGGAATCCAATATAGATTGTACTATGGGAATCAATGCTAAGATTAATTTAGATATATTTCAGTTTTAGGTGTTTGCATAAAAGTAATAAACAAAAATTAAATTATGTAGGAATGAAAATAAAATGCAATTTATGATTTATGCATTAAATATGACAATTACCTATTGATGAATTGATCTACTAATAAGGATAACTAATGATAATTATCTAATGATGAGTTGTCTATTTTTGAGGATCCTCGTGCAATTAGTTTTAATTATCTATTTTGACTTTATATTTTTATGAAAATACAATTTAATTTATTTTATATTCTAAGGTTAATTAACTATTTCTAACCTATTGTAGGGGTGAGAGCTTAGGGACTGGTTGTAGGAGTGGGTCTTACCTCCTAGAAGACAATATAAATATTTCTCCCCTAAACTAATTTATCTCAATAACTAATATGCATAACTCTTCCTAACATTATTTTATTCTATGAATGCAGGATAATTACAATTACAACTACATAAAGAAATTAAGCAGTAAATACAAATGATACAATTACCATATAATAAGAATAAAGTGCTACTTTTATTTCTAGAAATTCAAATGTACATGGTAGCATATTTCATCAAAAAATGTACAGACACATTTCGACATTTCTCCTTAAAATTATTCAATTTTAGACAATTGGACATTAGACCTTTTCAAAGGTCTCCCTATGTAATTTATATTGTGACTTGGATAATTCTAAGTGATATTATTCAACATATTTTTCTATGTGGAGTTGTGGACTTGATAATACGACAACTATGCACTAACGAGAATAATCTAAACTAAAACAATTTGTAATTCTGCTTGGACTCGGTAAACAACTTAAGTGGTCCAAGTGGCACTTTATGAGCTAACATAACAACATAATACTAACTTAAAAATTTTGTAAGATATACACATAACCATCTATCCTTTATTCTTGTAAAGAACCAAATAGTATTGCATGAGAATCTAATCATCCTAATAATATTCCAATTATACAATGGAATAAATTTATAACAACTTTATTAATCACAATATCCTCGTGAAGAATATGTGACAAGTCAACTAATATAAGATGATTGTAATCCTTTATTGCCATGTAAGGGTGTCATGTTGTACTGATGTGGCATGCAACATAAATCAACTAACTTGGTCAACTCTCTTTGGTAACTACTAGTAAAATTTCTCTTTGGTAATAGTCTTTAGTAGCTATCTTCTACAACATACTTCGGTAACTATCTTCCATAACATACTTGAGCTACCATATTTTGTAATAGTCTTCAGCCATTATTCTATCACTATGACTAGAGTCTTCTTAATCCTTTGTCTTTACATCCATATCCTCTTGTCTAAGGTGTACCCTGAAGCTTGTGCTACTGCATCATGCATTTGTGGATCGTCCTTCAATATTTTATTGCGTAATTACTCATAAATCAGATGTATTTTACATGAAATACACATATTCATCATATTAACTGCATCCATATTTTTAACTGATAAATCACATAAATAAATAGAAATAACTTACTTAAAATATATTATAATCATAAATTAAATATAAAAATAAAACAATTTACCACAAAAATTTATGCTAAATAATCACACATCATTTTCCCCCAAACAGAAATATATGCATGTCCTCATGCATGTGGAGAAAATAACATAAATAGAATATTATAGATATTACACATATATCAGATGTTATCATCCAGATCTTTGCGAATAAATAAATTATTAAAATCATTCATAATTTACATTATCTTTTAGAAAATCATTTACAAGTTCATGAAACTAGACATCACAATTATTTTTCAAGAATAAGCAAATAGGTTATCAAATATTATTTCCAAAAATCATTGGTAGTAATACTAAGAAACGAATATTTTTAGAGATAATTCAAACATAAGCCAACATATTACAATATAGCACACCGTTTCAATCAAATATTTGTTACAGAATCTATCAAACATATTGGAAAGTACTGATATCTGTAGTTAAAGTAGAATATTTTGGGTTGTCACAAATCATTTCTATGACAATACAAATTTTCCAAAAACTAGTAAGCAGATCAAAAAATAATGATTTTTGAAATTATTTGTAACATAAATAATTTCATCAATAAATATAGATCATCTGATCATCTACAAAAAAAATATGTTGTTTACAATTGTTTTCAAAGAATAGTTTCTGCAAGATAATAATAACATGATAATTTTTAGCAGAAAAATGGGTTCTCCAAATTATTTTACTCCAATAATGTGCTAAAAATTGTGATTGTAAAACATCAAACACTACATATATGAACAAGTTCAAATATAAATTACTATTTATAGTATTATTTAAGATATATATATGTCACAATAATATATATATATAGAACATTAAACATTTTACAGATAATAATAATATAAAAAAATATTAAGTATGAAAAATAATGAAACATTTAAACATTTCATCAGTTCATCCGATTTGTGTTCATAAGGTGAAAATTCTTGACGATGGGGGTCTTGTTGATGGTAATTTACATTTGTGTTTCACATTTTGTACCTATTCTTTGGCCTTTTGTTCACCAATCGATGTTTTGACCATGACAGTTTTGATGTGCTCAACCTCGAGGGAATCCTCTCTCTGCACTGCATCTTATGTTTGTGAAGGTGGGGTTTTCTCAACTGATGCAACTATGTTCTCTATTACTGCATTAATTTCTAGAGGTATCCTGACATTTAAGATAATATTCTTAGGTGTAGTTTCTATTTTGGTGGAAGGATATGATCTTTTCGATTGATTCTATTGTGTTAGACTAGCAAATAGTTGGGAACTTTCTTCCTCAAGAAGCTTAGAAAATTCAAAGGTCTTGTTGGTGTAGGCTACTTTATTAAATATTTTGTGAAGCTCTAGAGGTAACAGTGGGTAGATTTTTTCTCTACACCCATTTTACTGATGAAATATCAGAGGGTTAACCTGAAAAGGTAAACTCCTTTGCCTCACTTACAAGCATATTTTCTCCTTGCTGGAGATTAGATCTAGGCTTGAAGCATTGCAGAGGTGAGTTCAGAGCTTTTGGCGCAAATAATATTTTTTTGCATTATGTGGAAACTTTGGGTTTTCTAAAGTTTCTTTTATTTTTTGGTACCTCGATTAAGTTTTTGATGCTAGTGCTTATTTTCCCAGTGATGATGTGTCCGCAAACACTCTTCTACAATATGTTCTACCAAATAAAAGCTCACTTCCTGTTGCAACACCCTTTCCAAATATTCCTTGTGCAATTTTAGGTGACATAATTTTTACGCATATTTTCCTACCATTCTCGAGGCAAAGACAATTTCTAAGCATCAATAATTGATGCACCTTGCCGGAGCCATAACTTGTGAACCGTACGCACGTTTACCTTGAAATTTAACAGGTGGTTTAACATGCATGTTTTGCATGATTTGAATCATCTCACCCTCCAAAAATCATGTTTTTGAAACCTAACTCTGACGTCTAGTGTCTCAAAATTAGCTTTTAGAATAGGTTCCCGAGTTTTTTGGGTTTTTTTAGATGTTATAATTTTATTATATTTTGTTATACCTTAAGTTAGGGCCTAGTATTTTAAATTAAGGTTTGTTATTGTAAGAGGGATGTGTGCACCAAATTTGGCCGCAATCCGATTCATTTTTATTTTTAGCAATTTTTAAGAAAAATATCTATTTTTAGCAGTTTTTAGAAAAAAGATGTTTAGGGTTTCTTTAGGGTTTATTTGGTTTTCAGTTGCTATATGATGGATTGTAATATTTTGGAGAAGGGGTGTGAATTCATGAATGAGAAGAATATCAATTTTCAGGTTTCTTCCATTATATTGCATTTGTGTTATGTGATTGGAGTCTATTTTGTTGGTCTCTTGTAGCTGAGTTTACACCAAAAATTACCACTGAATTATAATCGTAGACTCTTTCTATGTATATTTTTCTAGTTATCATTCATAACAATACCATATTTCAATATTATTCAAACCTTATAGTCTAAGGTTTATTTTTTCTCACTCTAGATGCCACTTTGTTTTCTCTAATGACCATAGCTCCTCCCCGACTGATGACAAACTCCTACATCATCGTTGATATCCCTGATCATCAGTGTCCCTCATCTTAGTGTGCACTTGCTAGTGACATGAGCAATACCCTACAGATCTATTGAATTCAATGAAGTTTATTAACCCAAATTAATATTCTACAGATGTAGATCCATTTTTCAGTGTTCACACCACTTTCAGGTGATACAAATCAATTTCTAACGATGAATAAATTATTTTTCTAAGGTTTGTTTAATTATTTTGGTGACTGCAAAATTTTTTTGACAATCGATCATCATTTCCCGATCGACATCTCCTTTTTTCCACTGGTCGATTTGATTTAATGCATTCATCGCGCTCACATTTTGGTGATCTCGAATGTACACAAATTGCATGTTTATCGATGATGAATTAGAGAGTGGCACGTGGTTTCATTATAATATTTAATATATTGGATGTCATTCATCCATGCATTATTTTATGCCCACCAACATCTTTTTCCATCATTGTAGTTTTCCCATCAATGCAAATTACACGTCATTTGTGCACTTTTTTGTGGAAATAGTCCCACATTGTGCATACTATAGCCATAGTACACTTAATATACGCAAACACACCAATAGTAATGTGATGAGTTGTTCACATTTTTCGCTCTCACGAGCGGGCCATTAGCCGCTCTTTGTGTCACCATTTTTTAAGTTATGGTTGGAAGTTGGCTCACTTGGGATGGTTGGACTTTGGTGCACTTGGGACAGTTGACCGACCACATTGAATTTGGCATTGATTGTTGACTTCACACTCGACCTCAATGTTGACCATTGAAATTGGGCAGTTGACCGCCCAATTAGTCCCACCTAATTTTGCTGGGGACAACAATATTTTTAACTTTGAGGTGAATTTGTTTTTAATTTTTGTATTGTTATCCTTAATTTTTTGCAAGAATTATCATTTTTCTCACTCCATAGGTCAAGATTTTGCATATAGGGTTAAAAATTTTCAGATTTTAAGTGCAATTTTGCTTGTGAAATTGGAAAAATAATTGATTTTGTAAAGCACTAAACTCACCCTATTTTTGCAAATGTTAAGAGGTAAAATTTATGATTTGGTAGAAATTTTTGCAAACCTATACTGGCATACACTAGAAAAAATAACAAATGATCTTGCATAACAAATAGCCAATATTGCCATTGTTTTTGGTGACACAATGGATAGAGTGAAGGATATTTCTATGAATCTCCCTCCTCAAGGAGATGTCAAAATTTACATTTCCAAAAAAAATCAAATGTGATGTTAAACCTTGTGATGGATCTATAAATTTTGATGTGTTGTCTACCTGGATCTTGGATATGGAGTCTTGGTTCTCATATGTCGAGCTCATAGAAGATGAACAATTACCTTTGGCAAGGGTAAGACTTACAAGTTTAGCAAAAATTTTGGTTTCTAATGGTACAACAAAGGTCAAAAATTGGAAACAATTAGTGGCACTCTTGAAAGAAATATTTTTTCCACCTAACTACCAGGTAGATCTAAGGATCAAATGGTATAGGTTGAAGTAAGGTTTTAATATGCCAGTTTTTATTACATTTTTCAATTCAATAAGCTTAGAGTTATTTCTGGAGTTACTTATTTAGATCCAGAGTTCATTGAAAAATTTGTAAGTGGTTTGCATGATATTATAATGATAGAAGTGAAATTCATTCCATTTGTCTCATTGTCATCGGTATTCAAGCATGTAAAACTTGCGAAGGAGAAATATGGTGGTTCTCAAAAATATCAATCCTCATAGGAGAGGTCATAAGGGTCACATCAACACCAACAAAAGGTAAATAATTCTTCATATTCTTATTCCCCCATTCTTCTTCTCCTCCTACTTCACCTAAAGCCTCTTCTTCTTCTCATTCTTCTTTTTCTTCTACAATATTTTGTAATTATTTTAAGAATCCTGGTCACACCAAGGCTAAATATTATGCTCTTGAATGAGAAAATAAGAATAAGTCCCTAATTATACATCCTACATATGAGGAACCACAATATGGTCCCGTTGTGACTATAAGGATAAAAGAAGAATATCCTGCTTTAAAAGGGTAACCTAAAAAAATTACCCTCATGATGAATGTGTTTGCACAAGGGGGTCGTGACCATTTGTTTATCACTAGAGCCCACATTACACATGATTTTTTTGTGGATTGTATCATATATAATGGCACGTAAAAGAACCTCATCATGAAATCCATTGTAGAGAAGTTGAAGTTTCCCATAAAGCCACATCACAAACCCTATGCACTTGGGTGGAAGGATGTAGACTCCACATCTAACATCACACACACTTGCACCTTGAATTTTGTTTTTGATGATAAGTTTATGGATAAAGTAAGATGTGATGTCACATAGATGGATTTTTGTAGACTATTGCTTGGTAAACCATATCAATTTGATAAGAATGTTGTATATCATGCTAAAAATAATATGTACACATTGTATTTACATGATAAAACCTACTTGATACAAATCACCACACCCACATCAAAATTGATGTTAAGTTATAGGTAAGTTCGTAAGCCATTAAATGAAGTATTTATTTTGGTTCCCACTTGCATAAGTTCCACACATGATGAAGAACAAACATCATCAAAAGTACCTGATAAAGAAGAAGCTTCACTTCTACAACATGAAAAAACATAATATTTTATGGTTAAGGAACCCATCACTCTCACTGATGAGAAAGATTACATTCATTCTATTGGCATCATTTAGGGTATATCTATGGACACACAACCATTTTATCCATATAAGTTGCCTTTGGATTTACCCTCTTCCACCATTACACACACATAGGAGCAAGCCAAGATAACTTCATTCAGCACTGACAGACCCTTACTGGTAAGAGAACACAAGACTTGCAAGAGACTTCATAGGAGTAGTAAAGTGTGATGTACAAGCATCACAGTCCTCACTCACCTTAGGTTGGACATAAAGTTTGGTTTCCTTTGGATAAGCAATGCTTTTTGGAGGTACCATTTCAAGATCCTCCTTTGGTACCTAAACCTTTCATCAGCCCTACAATAGTAGTGACAATTAATTGTCATATTTGACTTATTTTATATAGAGTTTTTGAGAGGAAGACTCATCACACTCAATAGGGTTCTTCCACTTCTTACCTTTTTGGCCATCATGGTCAGCTTTCACACTAGACTCATTGGATCTCTCACCATCATATGGACTTCTAGATTTGTTGAGATAATTAGGGTCCAATACTTCTATGGTTGGGAGGAGTGTTGAGGATAATTAGACTTATCCATTTAAGCCTAAGCTAATTATTATATTCTTCATACATTGTAATAATGTGATCCATAGTATACCCATGTGGGATTGCATTGGTTAGTTTTAGGATGCTATTTGTTAGACTATTAGATTACACTTGTCTTCTATCAATTCTTAGCTTGTTTACATTCCATGTGTTTTTGAGTGGTTATCCCTACTTAGCATACTATTGCAAGTCATTATAACCCTCCAACTATTGATTTGTTTTATTTTTACTATATATTACATAGTATAGAATAAATTATAAACTTTATTTTGGGTTTTATATCAATAGACGTTGTTGGTTTTGATGTCATAAAGGAGCTTTATAAGGATGATGAAGATTTCAAGGAAGCTTGGGTAGCATGTAGTTATCCTACTATAGGATATAAGACCCCATGGATTGCATATTTCATCCAAGAAGGGATCTTATTCAAGGGGTATCAACTATGCATACCACGAAGTCAATGAGAGAAAATTTGATAAGGGAGAAACATAGTGGGGGACTTGTAGGATATTTTGGTAAGGATGAAACCATGAGATAACTTGAAGAAGGTTATTATTATTCTGGAATGAATATGGATGTAAGAAAATTTGTGTAATATTGTCAAGTATGCTAACATGCAAAAGGAAAGAGTCAAAATACCAAATTGTATCAGCCATTACCAATTCTAGAGAGATCATGGGGGGATATAAGTATGGATTTTGTTCTTGGCTTTTTGAGGACACAAAAAAGAATAAATCTATTTTTTTTATGGTTGATAGATTCTCAAAGATGACATATTTCATACCTTCCAAGGATATGAATGATGTGACTCATAGTGCTACTTTATTCTTTGCATAAGTGGTGAGATTACATGGCTTGTCAAGGAGTATTGTTTCAGACAAGGATAGAAAATTTTTGGTCCATTTTTTGAGGATATTATGGACTAAAGTGGGTACTAAGTTGGCGTTTAGTTTGAATTATTACCCATAAACCAATATATAAACTGAGGTTGTGAATAGGAGTCTTGAAAATTTGCTGAGATGCTTGGTCGACAAGAAGGTGAAGCTTTGGGATACTATTTTGGCACAAGTAAATTTTACTTACAATAACTCAGTGAATCAAAGCATAGGTAAAAGTTCATTTTATATTGTATATGGAGTACATATGTGAGGAGTAGATGATTTATGAAAGATAGCTTATTTGAAAATACCAAGTGTTATTGCAAAGGATTTTGCTGACTATATTCATGATTTACATTAGGAGTGTGAAGTGATTTAGAAATGAGTGCCATGAAGTATAAAAAAAACATTGATTACAAGAAACATGTGCTAGAATTTTAGGTTGGAGATTTGGTTCTACCATACTTATGAAAGGAGTGATTTCCAAAATGTACTTATAATAAGTTAAACTGGAAGAAGATTGTACCATGTAAAGTCTTGAGGAAGTTTACCACCAATGCTTACAAAATAGAAGTACTTGAAGGAGTGGATATATCACCCATATTCAATGTAGCAAATCTATATCCTTACCATGAAGGATCAACTTGTGAACAAAAGGATGCAATTACAATATTTTTAAATATTGATTGGGTATAATAATTGGTAGAAAAGGAATGTGATGAAATTGATGTGATCATAGATTCCATGATTACCAAAAAGACAAGAGACAAGGAATATAATGAATACTTAGTCAAACAGAAGAATCGAGTGAGGACACCACATGGATGAACACATATAAGATTGCTAAATATGGGGTTCAAATTGAAGACTTTCTAAATTCTCATGAACCATTTCTTTCACCCAACAAGTATGATGTGGGAGGATCCTAACAATATTTGAAAGATGAACAATTTTATAAATGAAAATCCAACAATTTTCCTATTATGCAACTAGGATTATAAATTATACGTTTTTATATAAGAGTAGGCTGGTGAAGAGAGACAATCGTTGTCTCAATTTGGGTTTGTAATTCCAATCAAATAAATAAATGTCATTTTATCCATTAACCCTTGTGAGACTTGTTTTTGTGAATTACATATTTGGTATTGTGTGGATTCTATTGCTATTATTTGTGCAAGTTCTTGAGAATCATTTAGTGAATTGTAGTCCAAAAAAGAAGAACTACGATGGTGATTTTGAGATCTAAGAAGCCATTCACTTACCAACAATAAAGGATAATCGAGTTGATAAATACATCATGTGGGTAGAAAAAAATAAAATAAAATATATATATATATATATATATATATATATATAGTTTGAAATACTAAGGTGATTGAGAAATTGAAAATTCACCTTCAATCACGATGTAAGAGATCTTTTAACAGAAGGAGGAGTTGATGTTTACTTTGGTCCTAGACTAGGAATGAAGAATATTGGAGGTAATAAGTTATTGAATAATCATTTGTATCATCAATGAAATACTAAAGTTAAATTCTAATTGAAATTGTATGCGAGAAGAAAAGCGTACAGTTGTGGATCACAATAAGTTCTTTTGAATGGATGACAAAGAGGAAATTACATCTAAAAGGTGTAATATAATGCAGTGAAGACACCATTAGATATTATATTAGCTTGGAGTGCAACAAAACCTATCATACAATAATGAAACCACTCAATTTCTCAAGAGAGGAATGTACGATTAGGGTTAATATTAGAATTGTACAATTGTACAACAAAAATTATACTAATTAATTGTATGGTTACCTATATTGAATTATTACCAAGTTATTATATGATTTCTTGGATCGTACGATTATCTGGGTTGAGCAATCATCTAGATTGTATGATTACTACTAGATTGTATGATTGTATGGAGTGAACAGTTGGCTAGTTATATGATTATTGCCTAGGTTGAATAGTTGCCTTAATTGTATAATTGTTGTTGGATTGTACAATTTTTTAGAGTGGATGATTGTCTAGTTGTATGATTGTTGCCTAGGTTGTATGACTATTTGGGTTGTACAATTGCTACATTGGTTGTATAATTGTTAAGCTATTGTATGAGTACCAAGTTCAATAATTAGAAAACCTATTGTCTGATTATTGTATTAAATGATTTGTTGAATCAAAGGATTACCTATTTTATTGTATGATTATGGTTTGAATGACCAGAATGAATGATTATTTGTTGCCATTGGAGTCTTATTGGGATTTGTTATGTTGCTACTGCATCACTTAGTTCCTACATGAATATCAAAATCAAAATCAATTTTTTTATAATATAAATAAATATAATTGCCCAACTAGTTTGGATTATAAAAAGTGGAATTATAGTCTTCAAACATAGTCTTTGACATTAATATTTTCAACTTTATATGGGTTTTTGCATGAAGTATAATATTTCATTTTAAAGTTGTGTAAAGTTTATCGTTCTTAAATAATAACTCTAAACAAATACAAAGGAGTCATGAACATGTAAAAAGCAATGCCAATAAATACCGTAAAAGATGAAAATCTAGATAATAAATAACTCTTCTTAAAAAGAAAAGAAAACTTGATATAACAAATGGTAACACAAATTAGACACTTGTGATCAATAAATTATGATTGAACTCAAAAAAAAAGAAAAACTGACCAAAAGAAAAGAAGTTAAAACAAGAAACACAAAGTTTAACACTCAAAAGCCCAAGTTTATGCAATTGAATTCAACTAATATTTTTTCTGACATTATTCTACTTGAATTTTAAAACCAAATATCTTAAAAACACTTAACTTCAAATAACTTTACTTAAAATGTATATACAAAAATCTAAAATAATATATAAACTTAATTAATATAACTATAATTCTTTATATGTATAAATATATAAATTTTATGCTTAGTTCTATATAATTTTATTAAAAACTAATAAATAAATAAAATAACAATCATAAAATGTAAAATGTTATTTACACTATTAAAAAAAAAAACCTTCAACACTTTTGAATCACATAATTTGAAAAGGTCATGCTTCCGTCAATGTGGAATGATAGTGAACTTGACATGATACCCAGGTGGC
Organism: Wollemia nobilis; assembly: GCA_028583015.1. NCBI lineage: Eukaryota > Viridiplantae > Streptophyta > Pinopsida > Araucariales > Araucariaceae > Wollemia > Wollemia nobilis. The sequence continues at coordinate 9,012,319 of JAQPPZ010017092.1, forward strand.
ACTATACATTTTTCAATGTACCAAAAATTCCAGCGGCTTACAGTTGTCCAACCATATAATATTAACACTATCGATAAAATCAAATTCCAAAAGATAGCGGATAGTCAACATGATTCCTTCCGTGCGACGTGAAGCATAAGTTCCCCCAACTCCCGGTCCCTCTCATCTTCTTGAAAAATCTAGGTAGTGTAGGTAGTGTTGTTAGTATTTAATGTATATGGTTTTAGTTTGAATTATGGAGAGGAAGGTCGTTTTAGAAGTGTAATTATCATACTATCGGTTGTATTTCATAGTTTGTTGTATAAGCAGTGGTTAGGAAGAAAATCGGCAGAGGGTGCATGATTACTATGCCCGGGTGTAGAATGCCAAGATATCTTCATTTACAAATAATGATTTTGATTCCATTTATTTGGTTCCCATTTCCTTTGTTTTGGAGGTGGTCTGATTGTTCTAAAAGATGGTTTGTAGCTCTTAAGCTGCTTCTATTACATGAGAAGCAATAATAATTGTAATGAGATGAGACATGCCATTGAACGTACGACATTATTTGATGTGAATTGTATTTTCAAAAGAAAACGTGGGTTCTACATGTGAGTCTCTATGTTTAAGATGTGTTTTTAATATGCATTTCAATGGTAGAGCATCATCTTAAAAAAAAACATCTTTAAAATTGACAATGCTCTTAGAGAACCATGTGAAATGAAAGCTATGAATTGTTTAAGGAGGAGATTCATCATGTGGAATGAAAGCTATGATTCGTTTAAGAAGGAGATTCATCTGAGAGTTTATCATGAATGAACTTGTAATGATTGGGTAAGTGTTTTAGTAATCATTAAATCTTTACTTGAAACTTTGACTTAAAAATTAATCTTTAAATGATTTTGATATTTTAGATAATGCTACTTAGATGTTCAGTGTTGAAGTCATGAACTCCAACTCAAAGGCAATTATATCTTTACATGATTTTGATGTTTTAGATGATGCTCCTTAGATGTTTGGTGTTGAGGCAAATAACAAGAAATAATTTTATTTAGGCGAACTCTGAACTCCTATAGGCCATTATATGACTTAAAATTTCTCCTCTATAGTTGAAGAATCCAACAGTTTCTGGAAGAATCAATCATTAAATCATATCATTAAAAAGGAGAGGACGATGCCATTTATTAGTCTACAAGTTTATTTTTAAACCATGGCTCTCCCCACATCCTACTAAAATTATTAGTGTATTTGAGGTCACACCAAAATATCTTTGGTACGTGTAAGCTTAATAAAATACCGTATAAGTGGGGGCCCATGATCTATCATGGACGGCAGGCTCTTCTCTAAATGTGGGCGGTGGACCCATCCTCTCATTGCCTCTCAAAATCATTGAGCTCTATAAATAGAAAGTCGTACAATTAAAATCATCCGTCCACTTGGTCCAAGTCCTTTAACATACATATGATATTTTCATTGAATGTTTGTCCTTACCCAGAATTTAGAGTTTCTGGGCCTTCAAAATGGCCAACTTTTAGTCTCGTCCGTGGACTATGTCTTCTGACATGTTTTTCCACATAGAAATATAAAGGTGCAATTCATATTCATCCCTCTATTTAAATTTATGTCTTGAATGAGATGTTAACGACCAACTAAACGTATTCTTTATTCAAGTACTATGAGATGGGCCCTGTTTTAAAGGGCTCAAATTTCTCTCTTCGAATAAATTGTTTTTATATAAACGATTTAATTTTAATAATTTCACTTAAATATTTTATTATGATCATGACTCCATCACCTTTATTATAAAATATTAAATTAAATATTTTATTATGATCATGAATCTTTTATAACTCCATCACCTTTATTGTAAAATACATTAAAATCAAAATTGCAAAAGACATCTATTATCATCCATTCGTTCACACCAAAATATCTTTAGTATGTGTAAGCTTAAGTTTCATGCTCTCATTGTAAAATACTGTTTAGGTGTACTTCATGTGACTCTAAATAAATATAAAACTACAAATTAAAGAAGCTATGATTTAGAAAAGATTTTAAATTTAAGCGATGTCGAAATGAAATAAGAAGAATACAAAAATTAGATAAAACAAAATTTCAATTATGTCTCTAAATTTACAAAAATAGCATTTGAAATGCTCAATGACTTTAGGTAATATATTCTTTGCTGTAATGCTCAATGACTTTAGGTAATATATTCTTTGCTGTTTATAATCATTTGAAATGCTCAATGACTTTAGGTAATATATTCTTTGCTGTTTATAATCTTTGGTTACTTTTGAGTTTTGATAAAACGTTTTGTCGGATGTTAATATGTAGACAGAATACTTTGTCACAACGAATCCATCCCAATCACGGTAAGATTTTGTTATTGTCGGATCTGCAGTATCACAATTATTTAAAAAAGACGCATTTCTTTGGTGGGGGAAGGCTAATCGTCATTTCTGGGACATTTACAAAGGAAGGAATCGAATAGAAATTTGCTGCTAAACATTTTCTAGTTTTGCTCTACTGTTTTGCTCCTCCTTCAAACACTCCTCTTCATATTTCAAGGTGGATGATGGCCTCCCATAACGAAGTCACAGGCGTAGAAAAAAAAGAAGAAGAAGAGAGTTACGAGGAAGAATACGAAGAAGGCGTGCATATTACCATCCGACGTTTGGCCGACGGATCACAGCAAGTCAAACGCATTAAATTCAGGTATGATTATTGTACAGTTTTATTATTTATTTATTTATTTTGAGTAGTGTTGAAAAGGAGGTTTTTAAGTGTTCTGATATTGAGAAATGCAGTCGTCAGAAGTTCAACGATACCCAAGCGAGATTGTGGTGGGAAGAAAATCGGCAGAGGGTGTATTGTTACTACACGCGGGTGTAGAGCACCAGCTAAAACATGAAATAATTTTATTATCGATGAATTTCATTTCCAAGTAATTAGTTGGATTCCATTTACTCCGATCTCATTTATGTCTTTGGTTCAGAGAGGAGTGGTGGTGTTATTATTTTAGAGGAAGGTCTATAGCTGTTATGCTATTTCTACCGTAGTAGAAGCAATAACAATTGTATCTCGGATAAGCAGACGTGGTGATTGTATTCCAAAGAGCGTAATGAAAACGTGGGTTATTCAAGCTGTGTAAATCTCCATGTCATCACGATCTTACAATAATTTTGTTTTCTTTTTTTCTTTCTCAGGGTAAAATGCTTTTCAAGTTATTGTTTTAGTAGTCATCCTCAAAGCAGGAGCCACCATGCTTGCAGTAGACAATATGTTAGTACTGTCATATTTAAAATGGATGTCTAACTGCCCTAAATAATGGTTAAAAGGCTAAAACTGCGTGGAAAGATGACAGAGATTTTAATGCATCAATATAAATCTAAAAAATTAAAAAAAATACTAATGTTCACCAAAGTTTAACTGCATATCTGATAAGTTCTTTGGTCCAGCTGAATATTTTATGTCCACTGAATAATAAAGACATGCATATTCGATAAATTCCTTAATCCAGCCGGATGAATACCTGAATTACGGTCACTGTACTTCAAGCACCATTCCAAACATGTCTCAACCATAACTAATTTCACATAAAAACTGGTCAAAAGTCTTCCCTAAACAAAAACATGACGTTTTTTAGCTGGAACTTGTTATATTGTATTCACTCCACTTGTTAAGGATTCTCATACTCAGTCAACCTCTTAGGGTATCTCACGTTCGACTATTGGCGGATGGTGTGTCGTCACAATAAAGTCTCTTTCGTCAGGCAAAGCAGAGAAAATTAAGATTTATATTATTATTATTATTTACATGCCCAAATCAAACGCCCTCCCAAACTACTGTGTAAATAGGTTAGCAAAGCAATTCTGGGAAGATAATATGTGTAATTGTTTACATTTAATATCGCATTGAATCATTTCATATCATGTCAACTATAATAGCTCTCTATTATTCTGAATCAGAACTTCACTTGTCTACTTGTGCATACGTGCTGGAATTATAAGACAAAACGAATTGCTGTCTAGTTACGCGTCTTTGATGTTCTGTTCCTTTGGATCGTTGAAAATCTGGCTTATAGAATATTTGTGCCGTCCTTTGTGTTTATGCAAAAGTCCTGATAATAATATTGATACTAATATTTCTCCGATAAGTCGGGGGATAGATTGAGCGCTGTTAATTCTTTCACAGTTAAGTCAACACGTTTGTCTGTATGTCTTCAGAGTTTTTATTTATTGAATTATTTCTTTCACAGCAGTCCTTGAGGATGTTAGAGACATGGTCCAGAATTTAATTTCCTTTTGATTTGCCGACGTTCGTCAAGAACGGAGTGCGGACTGCGCTCGGGTTGCGGCGCAGTGCGAACGTCGGGGGCGCCGACGGACTTCGCCCGGAAAATGGGCGAAGTGCAAACGTCGGGGGCGTCGACGAACTTCGCCCGGAATATGGGCGAAGTGCAAACTTTGGGCCGACGGACTTCGCCGGGAATATGGGCGAAGTGCAAACTTCGGGGGCGCCGACGGACTTCGCCCGGAATATGGGCAAAGTGCAAACTTCGGGGGCGTCGACGGACTGCGCTGGGCGAAGTGCGGACTGCGGCCGACTTCAGACTTCGCTCACGCACTCGGGCTGCGCTCGGATCTCGGGCGCAGTCGGGTTGCGGCAGCGAACTTGGAAACTCTTCCGTACTTAGCCAACTTTGGCTCTGCAATATTTTCTGCTCGGAAGGCTTGTGCGGCTGCGGCAACTGCTTGCTTGGCTAGGAGGAGAGAAACACCGAAACTGTGATCTGAGTTTCGGATCTGAGCTCTAACTATTAGAACCCGAACACAATCGCTCTGAGGTGATTTGTACAGAGAGCAACAAGCTTTAACAGACACAAATTAACTGCAAACCCTAAAGATGCCTAAAACAAACAACAAACTTTATTTATATGAAACGGGGGTTACAGAAGTCCTCAACTGAGGAAATAACATCTGCAGACTAAGCTGCAGGATAAACTGAAAGACAAAATGTCGAGTCGACTGCTCGGACATTAATCAGATGAGCCACACTGCTCACTAAAATGCTCTTCTCACTTTCTCCGCTCTTCCTCTCTTCTGCTCTTCCTGTCTAAAGACCCGAACTGCCTTATATAGCCGCAGGGAGAGGAGGATTAGGGTTTGTTCTCTGACAGGTTCTGACAGGCCCTCAACTAGGGTTTCTGACCAATCGTCGTATTGGCATTAAATCGTCGAACTGGCATTAACGTCTACGGCGATCGGATCTATCATATGTCACATCTGTCAGAGGGTAGGTGCGACATCATGTCAGACCTTTTTGTCGGGATCCCCAACTGCGTGAGCACAGTCCGGCTTTGCCCAGTTTTAAAGTGCAGTCTGACAGAGGCATGAAATCTGGGTTAATATTTTTAACACCCTCCTTTAAGCATGATTTCATGAGCGCTTTGACTCCAAGATGCTCTCGCAATCTGCTAAAGTCTTCCTCCTTAAAAGGCTTTGTGAAGATATCTACCAACTGCTCCTTGATCTGCAAAACTGGAGTTGAATCTCTCCAAACTTCACCAACTCTCTAATGAAGTGGTAACGAATATCGATGTGCTTTGTCCAACCATGGAATATGGGATCCTTTGACAGTGTGATGGCCGAATTGTTATCACAAAAAATTGTTGTCATGCCTTCCGGAGGATGGTTTAGTTCACTTAGAACTCTTTGCAACCAAACTGCCTGGCATGTGGCTGACGTGGCGATGACATATTCTACTTCAGCTATGGACAACGCAATGATGGGTTGCTTCTTGGACGCCCATGAGACTGCCCCTAATCCGAGATGGAAAGCATACCCGGAGGTGCTCTTTCGATCGTCGATACTACCAACCCAGTCACTATCTATGAAGTCGACCAGGTCCAACTGGTCCTGTCTAACGTAAAATAGGTCATGGTTTCGCGTCCCGTTGACATAGCGCAAGATCCTCTTGCCTGCTTGCCAGTGTGTGTCCTTCGGAGTCTCCATGAAACGGTTGATCAAACTGACTTCGAACATCAGATCTGGCCGAGTTGCAGTCAAATACATCAGACTGCCAACTAGCCTCTTGAATAGGGTTGGATCAACATTCCTCCTTGAATCCAATTTTCTTAGCTTCAAACCTGTGGCTACAGGTGTGATGGCAGGTTTACTGTCCTCCATCTTGAACTGCTTCAGGACATCCTTCGCATACTTTCCCTGAGAAATGAAGATGCCATTTACCGATTGGTCAAATTTAATGTCGAGAAAGTACTTCATCAGCCCTAAGTCCGTCATCTCAAACTCCTTCTTCATGGCTGTTCTGAACTGGTCGAACAGGAAATTGTTGTTGCCAGTATAAATCAGATCGTCCACATACGAAGCGGACGATAATGAGCTCACCTGCTTCATTTGTCTTCATGTACAGGGTATGCTCATATGGGCATTTGACAAACCCATTTTCCTGAAAATAGCTGTCAATTCGGCTGTACCAAGCCCGGGGATCCTGCTTCAAACCGTACAGGGCCTTCAATTTCATAACCTGGTGGTTGGTCTATGTAGACCTCTTCCTCCAACACTCCGTTGAGGAAGGCTAACTTGACATCCATGGGCCCCCCCCCCCCCCCCCCCCCCCCCCCCCCCCCCCCCCCCCCCCCCCCCCCCCCCCCCCCCCCCCCCCCCCCCCCCCCCCCCCCCCCCCCCCCCCCCCCCCCCCCCCCCCCCCCCCCCCCCCCCCCCCCCCCCCCCCCCCCCCCCCCCCCCCCCCCCCCCCCCCCCCCCCCCCCCCGGCTGGTTTAAAAATTTATTTTCAAGTTTATAGGGGGTGCAAAATTTATATTGAAACTCTGCTAAAATTTCATTCAATTTTGTTGTATATGTGTTTGACATTGTGCTTGCAGGTTTACCATTGGAGGAGCTCAAAGGCATCAATCATGAAGGCTTTTGGGTTCATTCATTAATATTTGTTTCATAGATACACCAATGATATATATTCAACAATGCACCAAATCTACAACAAGAATCCCAAAACAAATCTCTGAAGGCTTAGATTCAAGATCAAATTTCTCTATCAAATAATATTCTCAACCAGCCAGGGTAGTTAACCAAAAGTGAAACTACCCATAGTAGTTCCCTAGAAGTACAACTATCGTGTGTGATTGAGATTGAAAGAAAAATAAATCCAAATCTAACCTTGAAAGCACAAAAATGTAAATCAGGTATTTTTTTTAGGTTTTTGTAAGCATTTCATGCAATTTTGTAACTTTTGTATTCAATTTTGTAAGTTTTTGAAATGTTGTAGTTGCTTTTGTAATCTTCTTTCACGATTTGGGTCTCATCCTAAAAGGCCCTACATATGTTTTTAATGTTGTTATTGTGAGATTGTGTGTAGGTATTGGATAGACATGGAAGTTTGAGAGGTCAAGCAACACATATTCTAAACCCTGCCATAACCTGATGTGTGCACGAGGAGATAACTTGCCACACTATAGATTTTACTTGTAAAAGAAAACCCTTCTTTTTACGAGGTTGCTTATAACTAAAAGGGTTTCTTTGTAAAAGGAAAAATCTCATCAATTACAAATCTTATTTTATTGCACTTTGTCTACTTTCAATTGTTATGGTGTATTTTCTTTTTCACACAAATGACAATCATGGTGGGACCCTTTGCCCACAACACATTTGACACTTGTTGTTTTGCATGAGCTTTTACGCTTGCATCAAGTCGGTGAACAAAATTTATGTTTCTGAAAATAGTTAATTTTACTTCCATTTAATTTTATCAATTTGGGAGTTCGTAAGCTTGTTGAGTACCAGTGCAAAGTATATGCCTATAGTAAACTAGAGATGAGTCCTATGTGTCACTTTGGTTTGGTGGGGGTGTGTTGTTTGTGTAGTTGGAGTTCATCCAAACCAAAAAAATTTAAATATAGGAAAATAAATCTAAACTATCATTATCAAACATGTTACTGAAAGGAAAGTTATAGAAAAGTGAACACACAGCTGAAAATAAATTGCATAAAATTAAACACACTTGAAAAATTAAATAATGTAGGAAATTTGTAGAAATTAAACACGTTGTGCAGAAATAAAGAAAATTGGAAACACACTTATAGAAATAATCTAACAAAAAATAAATAATTATAGTAGAAAAACAAGGTAGGAATACTTCCTAGAGTGGGCCTAGACTCCTGCAGATATCTGCTTGGTTAATTCACACAGTCACTCTCTAAATGTAGAATATAATAGAACACTCAAGATTTTTATTTATTGTAGTAGATAAAAAAATACAGTTCTTATTGCAAAACAAGTTTGGGATGCTTCACTTCAGGAGTATCTACATTTTATATAGAACATAACCATCCCCCATTTACCAATTTATATTGTGCTAATTTTATTCATTTCGATACGATTCGCTATGGTGGATACATGCATCAATTAATTAAACGTCTAATAAAATCAAAGTTGCACTAAAATTAACCTGTTCAGGATAACCATAGTGTTTTCTATGTTTTCACAATAATATGTGTTTAATTTTATACATGGTATTCTAATTACATGGTAAAAACGCATTTTATTTCACCAAGCATAAACATTGTTTGGCCTATCACTGGAATACATACACCTTTTCAACCTATTATCAGGATAAATATACTGTATATAGCCTTTTATCCTTAAATGAAAGTTATTAATTTTTTGTCATGGAACAATGGGCACTTACTCTGTCATTAGAAGTCAAGCACCATCTAACTTGTTGCTAAGAGATACGTATTTTTCCTATTTACTAGGAGACAAACACTTCCTTTTCACTGGGAGATAAGCAACTTCTAACCTACGGCCAGGAGATAGGCACCACTCCTTAGTTATTTGGAATGCCTTACTCCTATGCCACTATCTTCATTTGATTACCAATCATTCCTTAATCGCATTATTAATTTTATCAAATGCCAGATCTGCATGGGACCTTGATCGAAAGGTATGAAAAAGTGATAAAGTACTACATCTACACACAAATTCCATTAAAAACACACATTAGACATAATACATCATTTTATATTAAGTGTATACAATAATCTCACAAAAAATACATTTCTAATATAATAATGTTGTACACTTATCCCATTAAAGCATACAAAAACTAAGCATTTTTAATGCTCATCATCCCCCCATGCCTAATTCTTGCTATGTCCTCATGCTAATAATCCTTTATTTTAGCAATGGCTTACTAGTACTCCCTATTTCTGCATTTTCTCTCCTTATTTTTGGCTCTATATCATTCTTTGTTGCATTTTCTCTTGCCATTCTATCTTGGTTTTGAAGGTCCTATTCCTATTTTGGGTGCTTTTCCTCACTAGCTACGCCTTTAAGGCTGGCTGGGTCTTGCCCATGTATTAGGCTTATTTTTACTCCAAACTTTCTTACCTATAACTTCTACCATATAGAATCTAGTGAACATGGTGGTATTCTTTTGGAATGCTAGTTCAACTTGCTTCCAGTAGTGATAATTTGGAGGAAGCTAGTTTGCAATGGGGAACTCAAGCTTATCCCAAGGTGGAAAGTGAGATGTGTCATATACCTAGGCCATCGATAATTTTTCTATCTTTGGATTGAGCATTGCATCATCTTGCTATCTTTGGATTGAGCATTGCATCATCTAGGTCATTCTCCTTTGCATTTTTAGCTAGCAAAGACTTAGGTGCTCAAACTAGTGGTTGCATCATTAGTTCTTTGTAAAACATACCCATATTTTATAGGTAGTCCTACATACATGAGGGATTTCTATTAGTTGAACCATACAGGCTCCATAATTACTCTATCTGGACATGATTCTCAAAAATGCCTGGCTCTCTAGCCATTCGTTTATGAGCCTTTCGCTCCTTCTTAGCCTTTTTTAGGCTCTTCTTAAGCTCCTAGAACTACTCCCTTCGACTAGTGAAAAATTTCATGGGTACATCCCATTATTCATTTGAGTTTGGGTTTGGTTGCATCCTTTACTTTCATTGGGGTGCCCTTATGGCCCTAGTCTTTGACCTCTTCTATGGTGACCTCTCTACCTTTATTTTGGGCTACAACTTCTTAGTTGGTCTTGGGGCTTCTACATCAGCTATTGGCACCGAGGGACCAACCTCCTCTATTTTCTATGGAGGTGGTATTTCCCTGGACCTCAGAAGATTTTATCTCTTGCGCACCCTAGTCCATTGGTATGTCAATAGGTGGTTCAATTGTAGTCTACCTGTCAGATTGACCAACCATGTTTTGGTCAACCGATGGCTGACTAGTTGACTGTAAAACTTTTGTGGGATCAACTAACTCCTGTGATCAGTCCACCTCATGCTCTTTCTCCTACCTTACTACTGACTAGACAATAGGGTCATGTATATGTGTTTTATTAATGGGTTCAATGCCATCCATCTATGCCATAGACTCCCTAGATGACTAGGCAGTCCCTGCTTGACCAACTGATTAGGCAACTATAGAAGTTTTGGATGACTCCTCAGCCTCATTGTCTTCAATTTCAATTACAAGGGGCCCATGCTATGAAATAGGTCTCCTTTATTTCTTGAAAGCAATTGTCATAGGGGACTCTTATTGGTATATTTTAGTTCTTTGGCTACTTGATGCCCTCTTGGCATCAGAATGAAATTCTTCTATGGATGCAATATTCTCCTCTGAGTCCACAGAAGAGTATTGGGTCCATGGCCTAGTAAACTTGTATGATAGCATCAAATCTATATCATTTGGTAGCTTTCAACTGCTAAACTCTATTTTCCAACTGTCGCACCATATCTTGCAGATACTTCAGAGTATAATTTGCTTTCTACTATCTAGCTACGACGACCTGCCAAGACTCCTAAAACTCGGCCTACTCCTTTTTATATTTTTCCTCCCATTTGGAGGATTTTTCTTTCATTCTCTTAAGATGGCTTTGGAGGTCTTCCTTTGGAGTGTCATGATGGGGTTCTTCACCATAGACCATGCCCTTCAACACTTGGATGGCTAATTTGTTTCTTCTATCATGAGGACTTCTCCTAATGAATTATAATCAACCAGTGAATCCATTGTTGCTCTACTCCTAGTTGTTGTTGGTGATATAACCTAAAATGTGCTTGAAATAGTTTTTTTTGCCTCTCAATTTGATGTTGCCCATGATGAGATTTTTTCATCTTGTGTTTCCTCCCCTATAAAATAACCATGTTAGGAGGTAGGTGATAGTATTACCTAAGAAGGGCCTAAATATTTCTTCTTTATTGGTTCTATATTTTGATAGCTATGGGATACAGGCACCTATTCTTCTCCATCCTCTTCATATTCCTACGGGTTACTGGTTGCTTCTACTGCAACAACATCTTCATCTTCTTCATCATTCTATTGCTCATCAGTTGAGGCAGCTACAACATTATTTTCTACATTGGTCAATGCAACCCTATGTATCTCAACATAGTAAATTAGGGATGAAATAAACTCATGATACCCTAACACCATTACTATGCCTACCCATTATCGATTGGATTCATATTTTAGGGCACACATTAAATAATAGGGAATATTGATGTAATCCCCATGTAGTAGGTGATTGAGAAATCAAAAGTGATTGGCATTCAACCATGAATACTTGCTAGTGCAAGTGAAAAATTGAGCCACTTGCTCGAATACACTCCTCCATAAGTCTGGTATATGCTATTTTGGCAACCCTACTCATGTTATATGTGTTGATGGTTATTCAAAAAATCATTGTGTGCATCGTTCCACACTATCCTCCTTATACATCTAGTCCCCTATGCATGGAACACCGATCACCTCTACAATATATACCTTTGTGACTAGTATAACCATTCTATGCATCCTTATATTATTGTCATCCATAATGGCCTCAAATTTATGTGTCACCATAAGATCTTGGTCCTAGCTAACCAGGTGGTAATATCCCATCCATATGATAGCCTCGAAATAGTCCTTGATGGCACAAGTTATGCCCGAGAGATCCTAGGGCTCATACTTCTTTAGAGCATGATTAGTTGAAGGTCCTCCCATGGTGGTTATCGACTCTGTTTCTCTAGATTTCTCTATGTTGCAAAATAGGCACTGTTATCATTTTTAAACATGTCGAAGCATGCAACTGTATCCGTGCATACAGGGCACCTATCTTCCTATAATTATAGGTAATCTATGTAATTAATTCTTAAATCATGTGCCAGATTTAGATGGGTACCATTACAACTACTTCCTTCCATATGATTGGCACCACATGGCATATTGTAGATTTGGGGGTTGTATGATTGGATAAGAGTTTCATGGGACATGTACCGACACATTACACAAAAATATTTTCTTTATGAAAATCATGCACACACATAACAGAAAAATTAGTACATACCTGGATGGTGTTTCATGAATTATGATATGCAAATGTTAGTGGTGCAATTTGATTGGTCGATGCATGACAATAATATCTCCAAGACAAATGAATGGTGTGCATTTTTTCCATGTGAGGCAATCGTATCAAATGAACGTCATCGGGTACTACAATTTTATTAGTCTCGAGGTTGCGTGCAAAAACTGAAGAAAACATGAAGATTTTATTTTACCATGGGACGACACACGTCCCCCTTGGAAGTTGATTTATTCATGTCTCGAGAGTATGCATGGGTCACCAACGGGAAGACGTGAACTTCGATAGTCAAAAACTAGGAAGCAAATAGGTTCCATCATCGAAAAGAAAATAGACATACTCTGGTTCATGAAAAAGTTTGACTTTGAACATGCATGGATCTTGGTACCATCATGGCTCCGACCGCTTCTCTGATGTCGAAGATAGGAGTCATCATCTGCATTGGAATACAGGCACATTTATTTATGTTGCAGATATAGGCACCCTTTTAGCTGGGATACAGGTGCCTTACTCCAACTCACTAGATATAGGCATCATCTATTATTGTGAATACAAGTACTTTTATTCTGACATTCTAGATACTAGCACCTACAAAAGATGATTTTTAAAATTTTTTTACCTATTGTATATGGGAGATAGGCACCTCATGTGAATATAGGCACCTTCAAAATTTTATGGATGTAGGCACCTTTGTTGTGTGTGGGATATAGGTACCTTCTCTCTGATGGAAAGTCAATATTTTTTGGGTTGACCCATAGATAGGCACCTTTCTTCAGTTTGAATACAAGCACTTCCCCTTGGTGACAAAGTCAATATTCGTTGCCTTGACCTACATATAAGCATAACACCTGTACACATATCCAGCTGTAAGTGTTGCCCTCCTGGTGGGAGGTTGGTGCTTCCTTCATTCATCTATCCTCCTAGAAAGTAAAAAAATCATAGGGCACCATGAGCCTATGCCTGATAGGCCTAGTTTGACTTGGCTACCTATAGATTGCATTCAAGGCCACATGTCCTACAAAAATAAACACACACATAAAAAAAAAAATAGGAATCATGGCATATGCTTGATAGGCCTAGGTTTCCTAGGCTACCTAAAGATTGCATTTAGGGTATGTTTTTCCTACAAAATAATAAATAAAATGAAAATAGAAAAACCTATGCTAATTTAAAAATAATAATATAAAATATTTTTTTTGCAGATGCATACGCATCCATCAACTACTAGAAAATAATTTTTATTGTAATGGGGTCTCCCCCATGCCTACTTTGGATCCGATCGTGTGGATTGGTGGTGCATGATATGGCCATAACCGATGGTCATTGACTATCAACATAATACCACTACCATCTATGGTTCTAACATGGACAACACCATTATTGATAACTTTGACCACTTCATACGGACCCATCCAACACTGCATGAGCTTCCCTTTTCACTCCTAGAACCAAGAATCATAAAGCAATGCCCAATATCCCTCTTTGAACTATTTTGGTCGTATGTGGTGGTCATGCCACTAGGCCCTCTACTTTTGCATGAATTTTATACATTAATGCATCTTATCAGTACTCATCTAGTTGGTTAAGCTATTGAATATATATTTTTTGCATAGAATCTAAATTTAAATTTAATTCTATAATAGTCCATAGGGTTTTAATCTTGAACTCGATTGGCATCATGGCATTTTTACCATACACCAATTAGAATGGTGTAAATCTCATGGTGGTCTTCTAGGTGGTGTGATATACCCAAACTACTTTTGGTAAATGAGTTTCCCAATCCTTCCTATGTTGTTGTACCATTTTAGTGAGAATGTTTTCCAACTCTCAATTTGTGACCTCCACTTACCCATTTGCTTACGGATGGTAGGGGGTAGTTTTATTGTATCAGATTTGATACTGCTCCATCAACTCCTGAATCATATTTGATGTAAATTGGGCCCCCTGATCAATGGTAATTTATCTAGGAACACCAAATATAGTGAATATGGATTCATACAAGAAATTGGCTATAATATTCTCTTTTGAGTCTCGTAGTGCTTGCACTTCAACCCATTTAGTCACATAGTTAGTACAAACTAGAATATACTTTTTTCACTTGACTATGGATTGATGGGCCCCATAAAATCCATTTCCCACTTATCAAAGGGTTCAATATGCACATGGGGTTGAAGTGGCATCTCATATCGAAGAGTTGGTCTACCCATTCATTGGCATTGATCACATTGGCTAACATGTTTGGTTGCATATTTAAATAAAGAAGGCCAGAAATATCTAACTTGCAAAAATTTAAATGCAATCCTTCTTCCTACAAAATGACCACCACATGGTTCATCATGGCAAGCCTTGAGAATTTTTGTGGTTTCATTTTCTACAACACACCTTCACATGATTTGATCGGGCCCAGTTTTAAACAGGCATCCATCAATCCATGAGAAGGTTGCACTCTTCTCTATCAAAGTTTGAGCTTCTCAGGGTGAGAGTGTAGGAGATACTTTATCGATGGCTAAGTAATTAGCCATATCTGCATACCATGGAATATGTTCATCAAGAGAAAAAATATGCTCATCCAAAAATTGATCTTTAATGGTTGTATGGTCCTGAGATATTAACCTGGAGAGAAAATATACAACAACATTATCCATGTCAAGTTTGTCAACAATGGTTACATCAAATTCCTACAATAATAAAATCCACCTAATAATTCTACCACTTACTACAGGTTTATTCATCAGATACCTGATGGTTGTATGATCTATATGCACAAAAATATTATAACCTATAATGTAGTGGTAAAATTTATTAATAGCATGAACTACTACAAGGAACTCTTTCTTCGTGATAGTATAGTTGAACTCAACACCTATAAGATGTTTACTGACATAATAGATGGCATAAAACTCATCTCCATATTTCTATCCTAATGTTGCCCCTATCACATTATTAGATGCATCAACATAAATATGAAAGGGGAGGGTCCAATTTGGACCTCTCAACATAGGAGCAATGGTCAATTTTTCCTTTAAAATCTGAAATGCTTGCTCACACTCACTAGTCTAGACAAACTCAACATTTTTAGACAACAATGTATGCAGAGGTTTGGTAGTTTTGCTAAAATCTTGGATAAACCACCTATAATACCCAGTAGAGCCTAGAAAACTATGGATATCTCTCTGAGTTTGGGGAGTAGGTAGATTTTTAATTACTTCAATTTTTCATTTATCTACCTTGATCCCCTCCATAGAGATATGATGTCCTAACACTATCCCTTCTTGCATTAACATAAAATATTTTTTATTACTAAGGGACAGGTTTATTTCTTAACAATGCTGGAGTACTTTCTCCAGATTGGTTGTAGCTTCTTCAAAAGTTTCATCATAAATGGTGAAATCATCCATATATACTTCTATAATTTCTCCAACCATGTCTAAAAATATACTAAGCACTACCCTTTGAAAGGTGGTAGGTGCATTACATAACCCAAATGGTAAGACTCGGTAAGAAAAAGTCCCCCATGGATAGGTAAACATGGTTTTGTCCTGGTCTTCATCCCCTATTTGAATTTGGTTATATCCACTAAACCCATCTAGGAACGAAAAATATTTCCATCCTACCAAGGTGTCGAGGACTTGGTCAATAAAGGGTAAGGGGAAATGGTCTTTCCTAGTGGCTTTATTTAACATCATGTAATCAACACAAATTTACCACTTGCCATTTTTCTTGGGCACCACCACTAAAGGTGATACCCATTGACTATCCGATATAGGATAAATAAATCCAACTGACAAAAGTTTTTGTAATTCAGCTTTGATAATTTCTTTCATTACTGGATTCATTCTTCTTTGGGGTTGTCTTACCGGTCTTACATCATCTTCCAAATATATCCTATGCATGCAAACTTTGGGTGCAATCCCCCTCATGTATTTGTAATCCCATGCAAAAGTAGTTTGATGTTTGACTAGTATTTCCTTCAATTTATCCTCTTGAATAGTTGACAACTCATTATCAATGTTCAACAATCTACCAAGTGCTACTTCTATTTGTTTGACATGATTCTCCTTGCTTCCTACAAGTGGGGATTCTAGAGGAGGATGTGAGGATTCTCCTTGGAAAAAGTGTGTTATGACTTGATCTTCATCGATGTCATCCTCAATCTCATCTAGAGCCATTATTGGTTGAAGCATTGACAAGGCATCAATATTTAAGACTTCACAATTTGGTTCTCCCAACAAATCAGTGGATTGTGTAGGTGGATAAATGATTAAGTTTTTAATATTCTATCCATATGAGATCATCATTTGTCCTATCCTGCAACTTATATAAGCATCAATTGTGGCCAGCCAAGGTCTACCTAATATAAGTGGATAACCACCCAATCCAGATCTAGATTGCAACACTAGAAAATATTTCTAGATACTCCCATGCATCTACTATTACAACAACATCTTCTAGTATTCCCTCCAGGAGTATTGTAGATCGATCAACCAATTGGAGAACAATTTTGGTTGGCCTCATATTTGTGAGTTGTAATTTTTGCATGGTTTCTTGGGGCATGATATTTATGGCAGCTCCTAGATCTACTAATGTGTTGGGTAACTAGAAGCCTGCAATTTGGACTATTAGCACTGGGCTTCCTGGATCAGAGTACTTGGGATGGTAGGTGTTGCCTAACATGAGATCAGCCAACTGACCTACCACATTAACTGCTTTTGATGGTTTTCTTCCTATTTTTTTAGACATAACTCTCTTATGGCCTTCGTGTAGATTGGAACATCTCTAATGGCCTGATAAAGGGGAATCATGACTATCAGGTTTTTTAAGCCTTCCATAATATCAAATTTTGGCTGCATTGGCTTTCTTGGGTTCCTGTAATATTTTTGGGAAAGGTGGAACCCCTTCATTTTTGTGTTTTTTAGTAGTTTTATTTTCTTCCACCTCTTCTATCAAAGGTGGTTGTTCTTCTACCTCTAATTCTACATCCTCTTCCTCCACTATAGGAGGAGTTGGATCTACTCCTAATTGCCTACCTGATCTAAGTTGTACAAGATTGCAATCTACTCTAATATGATACATGGGAAACATCTTCATGTCTACCTGATAGGTGGGCTGATTTATCTTATTGTTCAGATTTGGAGTTGGTTGTGCAGGTAGCTGATTTGGCCTAGAAGTAGGAGGTGTAGGTAAACTAGGTTGTAGTGGGGCTTGAGTTGTATTTTGTGGAGGTGAAGTCCATGCATTGTGATTCCTCCACTATGTTCCAGCTTGTTGATAAGGCATCCATGGATAAGGGGTGTAAGGAGTAGATCCTTGGGTGGCATTCATCCAAGGAGGCTGACCCCACCATCCCATGTTGGGTGGTTGAGTCTGACCTTGGTTCATATAATTGACTCCCCCATAAGGTGGTCCTCCTCTTGGCATACTATTTTCCATAGGAAACTATTGTCAGTTTCTCCTATTACCCATAAAATAGGTTTCTGCTACTTCAGGTTCCTCTTTTATGTTTTCTATTTGTGGGCACAACCTCATTTTATGATCCTTTTGATAGATGGCACACACTCTTACTTTATTTTTTGGACACTCATTTTTAGGATGTTTTCTCCTACATTTTGGGTAAAAGAAGGCTAGTGTTGCTTCAGTTTCCTACTTCTTTTTCTGAAGCAGGAGTGTATCTAGTTGAAGTGCGAGAGATGATAACATCTCACTCTTCATATCATCCAACATATTGCCTATTTCTACCTTAGTTATGGAGGTTGTGGTTTTTGTGACTCGGTTGGTGGGTTTACCTTTTCTTCGTGAATAATTCTGACACAATTATCGGATATATGACATTTGATGTTGGTAAATATCCCCTCTCGATATCAAATTCAAAGCTTCTAGAGACTCATTTGTGAGACCCCTCAAGAATATGCTTCTTAAGGACTTCTCACCCAACTTTGCATGGGGTGATCTTTGCAAATTGAAGTTAAATCTATCCCAATAGTCTTCCAATGATTCTTCCTCTTTTTGGGACATATCTAGGACTTCTTCCCTAGCATCTCATGCCCTACCAAAGTTTTGGTATTGGTCTAGGAATATTTTTTTCATATCCTCCCAGGTTGCAATGTGTTTGTTCCCCAAACTGATGAACCAACGTAGTGCTGAATCATCTAGTGTAGAGGGAAATAATTTTAGCTTTTGGGCATCTAATTTGTAGTCCACTGACCTGCATAATACATAAAATTTAAAAAGGAATAGGTCAGGGTCTTCAGTTGGAAGTCCTCTAAAGGTGGGAAGATGAGTAGGAGATATGTGTTTCATCTTGGTTTCTCCTCTTGCTTCCTCAATTGGAAAGTCAAAGTTGGTTGAAGCTTCTTCATTTTCAGCCATATTTTTAGGTAATGTAGGTTCTACACCTGCTGCTTCTAGGGCAGCTCTCAAAGCTTCACACTCATTTTTTTTATCTTCTAAAAGTATTCCTAAGTCAAAATTTGAAATGGTTCCATCTTCAACTACTTTCCACTATTGAATATTCAATAAATCCTCCTCAGATTGGGTTCTTTCAAACAGATGTCCTAAACCAAGGTCTAAAACTAGTCCTCCATCAAAATATGTTTGCCTTAAATGGTGAGAAGAACTTTATTCAAATATTGGGTGACTACGCCAATGTACCACTAGAGGAGATGGTATCTCAGTTTTAGGATTTGTTCTAGATATTTCAGAAGGAACTTCAGAAGGATTTTTAGGTATTTGTGGAGTGATATCTTTGCTTTTAAGAAAATGGTCATTCGGTCCTCTTAATCATGGTGGACTCATACAATATCAGGTAGAAAATCTATGGGTAAGCTAAGTTGAACTGTAAGTTTTAGGTTTGACTGACCTATAGATTTGAATACTACAGTTGGCACTCCTCGACAATGGTGCCAAAATGGTGAGCAAAAAATATGTTTATAAAAATAGTTAATTTTGCTTCCATTTAATTTTATCAATCCGGGAGTTCGTAAGCTTGTTGAGTACCAGTGCAAAGTATATGCCTATAGTAAACTAGAGATGAGTCCTATGTGTCACTTGTGGTTTGGTGGGGGTGTGTTGTTTGTGTAGTTGGAGTTCATCCAAACCAACAGAATTTAAATGCAGGAAAATAAATCTAAACTATCATTATCAAACACATGATTGAAAGGAAAGTTATAGAAAAGTAAACACACAACTGAAAGTAAATTGTAGGAAATTAAACACACTTGCAGAATTGAATAAAGTAAGAAATTGCAGAAATTAAACACACTATGCAGAAATAAATAAAGCAGAAAACACACTTGCAGAAATAAAATAATAGAAAATAAATAATGATAGAAAAAAATAGGGGAGGAATACTACCTGGAGTGGGCCCAGGCTCCTACAGACATCCGCCCAGCTAATTCACATAGTCACTCTCCGAACACAAAAAATAATAGAACACTCAAGATTTTTATTTATTGTAGTACAAAAAATACAATTTTATTGCAAAACAAGTTTAAGATCCTTCACTTTAGGGGTGGCCTATATTTTATACAAAATATGATCATCCCCTATTACAAATTTAGACTATGCTAATTTTATTCATTTTGATACGATTCGCTATGGTGGGTGCATGCATAAATTAATTAAACATCTAATAAAAGAGAAGTCATGCTAAAATTAACCCTTTTGGGATAACCATAGTGCTCCCTATGCTTTTACAATAATATTCATCTAATTTTATACATGGTCTTCTAATTACATAGTCAACACACACTTTATTCCACTAGGTGTAAGCGTTGATTGGCCTATCACTAGAATACAAGCACCTTTTTGACCTATCACTAGGATAAAGGCACCGTATATAGCCTTTTCTCATTCATTAAAAGTTATCACTTTTTGATTGTCGAACAATGGGTGCTTGCTCTATCATCAAAATTTAGGCATCATCCAGTATTTTTCTAGGAGATAGGTGCTTCCTTTTCATTGGGAGATAAGCATATCTACCTTAGTGATTCAGAATACCTTGCTCCTATGCCACTATCTCCGTTTGATCACCAATCATTCCTTAATCACGTTATGAAATTTATCAAATGCCAGGTCCACGTGGGACCTCGACTGAAAGGTGCAAAAAAGTGATAAAGTACTGCATCTACACACAATTTCCACTAAAAACACACATTAGGCATAATACATCATTTTCTATTAAATGTATACAATAATCTCACAAAAATACATTTCTAATATAATAATGCCACACACTTATCCCATTAAAGCATACAAAAAATGAGCATTTTTTGTGCTCATCATGGGCATATAATGTCTTATGTATTTTTGCTTAGGGTTATTTGTGTTTGCATGATTTTTTAGCTTACTTTATTAAAATTATACTTGTTATCTCTATTATAGGTATTCAAGGCAGGATAGACGTAGTCATAGGATCTTACAAGATCTACCCTCATAGGATCAATATAAACCACCTAGGGTCGTCCTCAATCTCAATTTCAAATTCTCATGGTAGTTGTGAAACTCAGTCTCAACTACCTATGGTAGTTGTCAAGCTTAGTCTCAACTTTCCATGGTGGTTCTCAAGCTTAGTCTCAACTACCCATGGTGATTCTCAAGCACAATCACAACTACCCATGGTAGTTCTCAACCTTAAAAAATAATTGCATAGGCTCAAGCTCAAACTCAAGGACATAGTATGCTTATTTTTTCTTTTTCTTTTTAGCACATGTTTCTATTTTGTGATTTTGTGCAAAAAATATTTACACAAGCTTAGGCTCAGTCTTAGAAATTCATAGTATAGTTATTTTTATTTGCTTGTTTGAATATCTTTCCTCCCTTTCTCTCTTTCAAATTAAAAAAAAGAGCATTAGCATAGTCATTTCACAATTCCTTTCTCAAAACTTCAAAGACACATTACTTTACATTTTTCTTTCCATTGCTTTTCAAACATTCAAAGGCATAATACCTAATTTATCTCTTTTTTTTATCTCAAAACACTCACAGCACATTAGTTTCAGTTGTTATTTCTTTTCAAAAACACAAAAACTCATTAAACTATTCATCATTTGCTTTTCAAAACTTAGTATCTTAGGTTGTTATTTTCTTTCAAGTTCAATAGATTAGTTTGTACATGCTTTTAGAAATTGTTTAGATCAATATTTCTTTCAAAAAAAAGAACTTGCTTGGTAGTAGGCATAAAAATAAATAAAATCAAATAATAAAAAATCAAAATGAAAAGACATCAAATAACACACTCTTTCATGATTATATTAGATAAATAATTTGAGGAAAACCTCATAGTGACTTTGGATTTCACCATCAATCACTTGTTAAGTCCTTTAGAAACCACAACTAAATCACATAGTTTCATGGATTTCAGCATTGTGAAGTTGGTTATCCTTAGGGCTAGCTCAAGGTAATTTTGAGGTTAGATGTCATTTAGTTCATAGGGCTTGATAATTTTTGGACTCGTAGTTGTCTTTTTTATCCAAGCCTAAACAAGGGTGAAGCAAAAGTTTGATTGGGAAAATAGTAGGATGTAGATAGTGTGGTCTCTATTGAGAGGTTTGTTTTACTCCCTTAGGATACTTGGAGCCAATCCACCATTTTAGGAAGCCTTTCTGTCATTTGTGTCTTATTATTCATTAGAGGAGTTTGCATAATCATACTTTATTATATTTCATTCCATCATCCTTCATAGATCCTAGGTCTCAAAAAAGTCCAAAAATAATCATCAAAAATAAAAAATCAAAAAAATCAATCAAAATCAAAACTAAAACTTCAAAAGGAAAACATCAAAACATTCATTATTTGATTGATTTTCTATTTGGATAGATAGTGTGTTTTTTCTTAAAAGAAAAATAAAAATAAAAGAGGGCATCCACCAACATTCTTTCATTTTGGATAGCCTATGGTAACGATGTATAGTCAATCCAAGGCTTATTCCCAAACACAAGTTTCCATGGACCATTTAGGTCACTATGCCCATTCTTCAACCACTCCCTCGACTTATCTAGGGATGCATCCCAAATCCATCATAGTAGCATGCCTAGTTATGCCCATCGTTACATATCTCCCCAACCTAAAACTCATCACATTGGGTCTAATCAAGGTGGAAACAATCATACCATGTACACCACCCCCTTTGGGTCCCCTCAACTTGAAACTCCTCTTTCTCCATTGAAGTCAAACATCATGCCCATTAATATCGATGTCATTCGCCTTATTTTCACTAATTCAATCTACCATGTCCAATCATCTACTTCTTCCTAGTACCTTTCTTGATCATATCCTCCACCACCTAACCCATTTCCTTCATCTTTATCTCTACTACACATTGTTGTCTACTCTAACTCCACAATATTCTAGGTGTAAGCTTACAAATCCTATCATCCTCCATCACCTCCTTCATCTTCTAGTTTTCACCACACCTCAAGTGTGTAAAATTTTGAAATAATTCCAATGTCCACACCACCTAAGGGAACTAGTGCCACCCATCCATAGTAAACCGTAGGCCCAATGTCTATGGTCATCGATATTAATAACCCATATTTCTCTAATTTTATCCACTCATCACAATGCCTTCACATTTCTACATCATACCCTTACACCACACACACTTCAAACCCATATTATTCAACTTAAGTTTATGTTGCTTCCCATATACACTCATAAAATACATATTCTTCTTTCCTATTCACTAATTTGCCTCCTCAATTTATGATTTTCCATGTTACTCCATCCTCCATCCTCCACCATTCATATCAATGGTGCACATATCACACACTCTTCTACCATATGTT
The DNA here is from genome assembly GCA_028583015.1 of Wollemia nobilis. Taxonomy (NCBI): domain Eukaryota; kingdom Viridiplantae; phylum Streptophyta; class Pinopsida; order Araucariales; family Araucariaceae; genus Wollemia; species Wollemia nobilis. The sequence goes on from JAQPPZ010017092.1 coordinate 9,035,475, forward strand.
CATATTGTCCCCCACCATATTATAATATTAGAACATCTTCTCATCAATTGTATTTCCATAAAGCACTCCCTAATGAATGTGCATATTGCCACATCAATTCTTCTAACACCATCCACATTCCTCAACAACCACCTCAAACTCCTCATCCTTCATCTCATCCACTGGCTCAAGGATTATTATTCTCCCAATTATCATATTGGACCTCTTTTCTACCCATAGTTCCCATGATCTATTCCCATTTCTATGACTCTCATCAGCGACCTACAATGTAGTCATATAACCCACACCCTCCTCAACCACCACATCATCAATACCATTCCACTCTTAATTTGTATCAACCCTCTTCTCAACCATACCAATTGCACTCCATCCAACATATGCATCATCTAAATTCTACACAACCCCTTCATTCCTACCCATCATCATATCCCCCACTTCAATAACCTACCTATCATCAACAACATGCTCAACAACCATCATAACACCCCTTGCACATCCATAATCATTATCATTAGTGCCATAAATATCCACCCTCAAGATCCCAACTACCACAAGTGCCAAACTCTAACCCTAATCATCATCATAATCTCTCTATTTACACCAATCATATCCTCCTCTTGAGCCATCCCATCTATCTCATCATATCACCCACTATTCATATTCCCAAGCCCTTTTGAATACAATCTAACAATTGGTCAATAAAATCAATAGTTTAGAATCTCAAGTTATAGGTATGAAGTATCAAAATCCAACCTTGAGTCAGCTTCAAAACTACTCCATCCACCCCTTGATCCCAGAGATACCTTATCCCCCCTTGTTCAAAATTTCCAAATTTAAAAATTTCAAGGGTAAAGAGAATTACCATGATCACTTGATAACATTCACTAATGCTTTCCATCTCATCAATGAGATAGACCCCCTCATACTCCATACCTTTTTGCAATTCCTTGTGAAAGGATTCTTGGATTGGTACAACCATTTTTTAATATATAACTTATATAATTTTGAAAAACTAACCAGTATTTTCCTAGAGCACTTCACTCTAAACATTAAGAATAAAACCACCTTAATGAATCTCATCAACCTCCATCAATTTTACGATGAGTCCATCCTCGATTATGGAAATTTATGGAGATTGGTACTAACTAAATTACCCTTTTCCATCCCCATCACTGAGCTAACTCAAATTTTTACTAGAAGTTTTTCCAAATCAATATATCTTCTTATTCAACTCCAATAATACTAAACTCTTGAGGAAGCTCTCACTCAAGCCAAAATCATTAAGGATATCAAGATCCAAGAAGGTAAAATGAAGCTCTAGAATAAGGAATGGCCAAGTAAAAATACCAAGTGCAATAACATAAATAATCAACTCAAACTTGCCTAGGTTAACTAGGTAGTGTTGAACGGTCTGACCACTCAAACTCCTAAACAACAACCTCAACCTCTGCACCAAACTTCTCATATTTTTTTCAGTCGACATACAATATCATGCCACCTCCTATACAAAATAAAAATTCCACTCATGAGGCTACACACCCTCAATGACCCTAAAGCAATTACACACCCCTCTTAAAGCCCTTGTCCAATATATTTAATAAACTCATGGATGCACAATTGATATCTTTACCAAAGATAAAACTTGAGGATCCAAACAAAACTTGAGGAAGAGGGTAGAGATAATATGGGTATTTAAACTACCATTAATAAAAGGTTCATGATATCGATAGGTGCATCCTACTTAATCACAAAGTGCAATGTTTTATTGAAATATGGCTTATCAAAGTTGAAAACCCTCCTGATTCCCCTAATTAAAATTTTAATATATATCAAACCCCACTACCACAACATGGCACAACACAACCTAACACTAGATACATTATATTTATCCCTTGAGCAAATCAATTTAACCATGTCAACAATAATCCCAATTATCAAGGTGTTTTTGGTATGATTCATGTGGTAACTAGAAACCAAAGATAGTCATACCCACATGCACAAACAACTGACCTATATAGGCATTCAATAATATCCTATGCTCAGCACTAGGAATAATCATATTACATCAACATCATAACATCATATACCCTTAAACATCTCATTATTACACCCACTCGCATCATTGATTCTATTTTCACTATATAGGCATTCAATAATATCCTATGCTCAGCACTAGGAATAATCATATTACCTATTTAGGAAAGGGTTTAGATTATCCATACACTATTTCATGTCTTAGATAGGGAGATGCAATACAATGTACTCATAGGTAGACCATTAATATGGGATATGTGGTGCATACCCTTAACCTTACACCATTTTCTTAAATACACATATAAGGGTCGCATTCATTGCATTACAGTGGACAACAAACCATTCAAGTATTGCCACATGGTCACACACCCATGGGAGCCATCTATATTCAACACACTATCTATCATCTATCACTCACTTAGATCATAATACTATCCAACATCATCTTCTATTCCCTAACCTATTCCTCACAATGTAAATCTATAATGCATACACTTAGTCTCAACCAATCCAATTCACCACTCTTCATCCTTGAGAACCAATAATACCCCTCATTTTATGCCAAATCAAAATCAACCACCTTCTTCATATTATTTACCTCCTCCTTCTCAATATTACCCACTTTATTCCTATCCTTCACCTAATGCTCAATAATTCCACCCTTATTCAAGCATGCAAGTCATTTAACCCCATCCCCAACCTCTTCATTCATCATATTCTACTTATATGTCTCATTCATATTTTTTAGGTAGACCCCAATCCTCAACCTTACCCATATCACTTGTACCACATCATCCTCCACCTCTAGATCATGTTTTCATTCACCATCCACCAAATCCATCTAGATTGCATCCTTCTACTTCTTCCACTAATACCAACCATCATCTCAGGGCCTCTTCTTCTCCACATGTATCCTAAACCACATCTTCTTCCTTGACATCTAATCCACCCTAGAACCAAATCCATCTAAGCCTCATCCATTCATCCTTAACACTATTGAAGAGATATCCACTCTCGTTCTACTATCCTCTACATATCATACAACTTTTTTTGATAATGCAAAGTCATCCTCCTCCACCCCCACTCTAGCACTCATCCTAGCCTCCCAATGTTGTACATATGACCACTCCTAACATATGATAGTACCTTGTATATAATATAGTATTTTTACCTCTAGTCAAAGAATTGGTTAGGAATTTTGATCACCCTACTCATACCCCTTTAAATGTTGGTGTTTTTTGTCAATAGGATCTTCCTCTAATCACATTAATTTTGTGTATGGAATAATCTATTCATCATCATAAAAATCTCATGACAAAGATCTTAATGTCTTATATTTTAGTGACACCAACTTTTTGGATAATCCTTCATTCACCATGAAATAATTCTAAGGATGTGGCCTTGGCCACTATGAGCAAGGAATGTAGACTATTTTGGAGAACCATTATCAAACCCCTTAGGATAAATCTAGCTTAGGCTATGATTAAAATTATCCAATTGATCTCCTTGAAGATGATCTTCAATGTATCACCCTTGGTCTCAAGGAGAAAAGTGAAGACAAATGCTCTGATCTTGAGCATGCTTCCACATGGTTAGCATACCTCTTTCAAGTTTCTACCATATACACCATATCATTTGATACTTTATATGATGAATAGATGAATCATTTGAGGCACTTTTTATTGTCTCTAATAGCTATGAATATGAATCATCTCCTATCATCCCCATATGCTACCTATTTTTCCTTGATCATTTTATTGGAGTAACAATATGCACCCATAAATCTTCCACCTTCACCTTGGCTACCTCTACCTAATCCTCTTCCACATATTCTCAATCAAATATTTTCTAAGTATCATGTGCAAGGGAACTCGAACTCCAATCCACAACCTCCATCACTTCCCCAAATGAACACAATTTTTGTTGATTTACGCGCACACCTTCATAATCCATATGATCATATGCGTCCCATCCACATTGATACCATTCTCATTGATTTCAATCATATTTCACCCCATCCAACTACCTCAAATTTCAATCCCTTAGATCAATTGCTCAAAGACTCAAATGTCAACTTTCCTACTTCACCCCCTTCACCTACTTTTTTTTATAATGCTAAATTCATTGATACTATGCAATCCCTTATAGATAATGTTATATATGGCATCCATATCATTCCTAGCCCTCATTAGCTTGAGAAGGGTTTCCATATGCTCATCAAGGAAACCATCAATGTCAACACAGACCCAGATAACCCCAAAATAATCAATCTTGGGAAGAGTCTCTCAATCAAAGAGCAATAGAGTTTTTTATGCTCCTAATAGAGTATCAATATGTCTTTGTGTGGTCATATAAAGACATACCTAGAATTGACCTAAACCTTATCATTAATAACCTCACATTGAACCCTAGTTCCAAGCTAGTCAAACAAAAGTTGTGGAAACTTCATCTTACCATAGCCCTTATGCTTAAAGAAGAATTGCAAAAACTCTTAGATGTGGGTTTTATTCAACCAATTGACTATCCAAAGTGGATTTCAAATTTGGTGCCCATTGGCAAACCCAATAGGGGGGATATGCATTTGTACTAACTTTCGTGATATCAACAAAGCATGTGCTAAGAATCATTTTCCTCTTACTAACATCGACATGCTCATAGATTCTACCATAGGCCATGAAATAATCTCTGTAATGGGTATTTTTTTAGGATATAATAAAATCCAAGTCAGTCCTAATGACCAACACAAAATCACTTTTACATCACCTTAGGGGATATTTTGCTACAAAATCATGTAATTCAGTCTTGATAATGTAGGAGCCACATAACAATAGTTCATGACCTAAATATTCCATGATTACATGCATAAAATAATTCAAAATTACATTGATGGTCTTTTGGTTGAATCCAAAATACATCATAAGTATATCAATATTTTATACAAACCTTTTGACCACCCTCTTGAGCATAACATGTGACTTAATTCTAAAAAGTGCATATTTGGTGTCACTTTAGGAAATATTTTAGGGTTCATAGTCTCAAAGTGAGGCATTGAAGTTAATTCTAACAAGGTTAAGGCCATTATCAAAATGCAACCCCCTACAACTCCTTAAGAATTTCATAGCTTGTAAGAAAAATTTCAAGTGATTCATCGCTTTATCACTCAAATGTTGGATAAATGTAAGTCATTCAATTATTTATTACAAAATAGGGTCACATTCCAATGGACCACTAAGTTGCAAAAATCTTTTGATACCATCAAGTGTTACCTTTCTTCCCCTCCAGTTTTATCTTTGCCTAGACTAGGTGTCCCATTCCATCTGTACATATCTGCATCTGAATTTGCTTTAGGGATCATGTTGGCTCAAAATAATGAATCCAATAGAGAGAAGTCTATCTATTACATTATCCATACCTTGGTGAGTTACAACACAAGATATGCATATGTGGAGAAGATATACCTTGTGGTTTTTTCCACCAAAACGCTTTGTCACTATATGCTCAAAAATACAATGTATGTCATCACTAGAGAAAATCCTCCTATACCAACAAAAACATAGAGTATGATGCATTAATTTTAGATCTTTAGTCTATTGTGGCAATGAACATAAAACATATCCATATCATAGATGACTCCCAACTCATTTTCAATCAATTCAAGGGGTTTACCAATGCAAATTCCTGGTAGTAAAAGCCTACAAGAAAATTATTGACAAGTTACTCATCAATTTTGATTGGTATGACATAGAGCATTTACCAAGGTCATCTAACCATTTTGTGGATACCATAGCCTCTCTTAGGTTCCTTATTCCATAGAACCCCACCAGTAGTGTTGCTCTCATTCATGTCACTACACTATACAAATTAGCTATCTCACATGATTCATCTAATGACAAACACGATATTTTTTTAATTTAGGTCGAACCCTACCACATTGTTTTCACGTAGATCAAAGATTTTATAAAACTTGGTAATCCTAATTTTTGACTTACCACTAAATACCTATTCAAACAAAAGGTTGTTAGTCTCACAATGACACTGAGAGGGGGGGTGAATCAGTGTAGCTATTTAAATTCAAATCTACAACTCTTAACGCCGAAACAATGAAAACTTAAAATCAGATAAAGCAAGTATAATAAGAGAGCATTCCACAACACACAATGTAACGAGGTTCATCAATTTGGATACTCCTCAAAAATGACTACTTGGACTCCCGTACAAATCCAGTCTTTGCAAAATACCAATTTTACAATCAATTTACCAGCACCCATTAGAAGGAGCACCAACCCCTAATTTATCTGCACCAAGAGAAAGGAGCACCAACCCCTGATTTATCTACACCAATAGAAAGGAGCACCAACCCCTGATTCCAAGCACCAACTTGGACTACAATTTTGAAACTATAATATTGACATAAAAAATGCCTTTGCTTATACAAGACCCTGATTGGTCTATTTCTAACCCAACCTCTCTCGCTATTCACCAAAAAACCACACACACTTATGACTCTGCTTGCTGCACTTTTATGGCCCTCTTATAGCCCTCTTACTATGCTTCTTACTGCACTCTTACGGCTCTCTCGGCTCTGCTTAACACTCTCTTACGACACTCTTCCAACCCTCTTTTTGCAGCACTTTTTCTCTTTTTTCAGCTTACTAATTCTCCATGCAGACCTCCTTTTATAACAAAGTTCTGACTTTTCTCTGTAACTGCACCTGTAACTGTCATACCGACTTCAGTTAACTCTTCTTATTTTAGCTGCATGACTTTCTTCTATAACTGCACCTATAACTGTCGTACCGACTTTAGTTAACTCTTCTTATTTTAGCTACATGATTTTCTTCTATAACTGCACCTGTAACTGTCGTACCGACTTCAGTTAACTCTTCTTATTTTAGCTGCATGATTTTCTTCTACAAATGCCCCTATAACTATCATATAACTTTAGTTAACTATCACATATCTTTCTTTGGTTGGGTTCTCTTCTTAGCTCGTGCTAAAATGACCTGTTGTGAAATCGCGATACATCTGCCTCTTTGTTCTCTTCTCGGGTTTCGCCCACAAAAACACATGTCACGATATCATGACACTTTCACCTCCTTACTACTCTTCTTGGCTTGTACCAGTGAAAACACAACATGTCGTGATATCGCGACACTTTCGCCTCCTTGCTACTCTTCTTGGATTGTACCAGTGAAAATACAACATGTCACGATATCACGACACTTTTGCCTCCTTTCTCTTCCTCTTTAATTTTGTTGCGATATCACGACACTTCTGCATTCTTACTTTCTCTCTCCTCATTTAGTCATGAAAATGCGACATGTCGCGATATTGCGACACTTTTTCTCCTTTGCTCTTTCTCTTGCCTTCGGGTCGCGAAAACGTGACATTTCGCGATATCGTGACACTTTTCTTCCTTTGCTATTTCTCTTGCCTTCGGGTCATGAAAACCCGACATGTCACGATATCGTGACACTTTTCCTCCTTTGCTCTTTCTCTTGCCTTCGGGTCATGAAAACCCGACATGTCATGATATCGCGACACTTTTTCTTTCGGACTCTTTCTCTTGCAATATGTCACGAAATCGTGACACTTTTCTTCCGTACAATATCTCTTGCAATATGTCATGAAATCGTGACACTTTTTCTTTTGGACTCTCTCTCCTACAATATGTCACGAAATCGTGACACTTTTTCTTCCGTACAATCTCTCTTGCAATATGTCGTGAAATCGCGACACTTTTTCTTTCGGACTCTCTCTCCTGCAATATGTTGCGAAATCGTGACACTTTTTCTACTTGCCTTTTTCTCTTCCAACATGTCACGAAATCGTGACACTTTTTCTACTTGCGCTTTCTCTTCGAACATGTCACGAAATCGTGACAGTTTTTCTTGCTTGCACTTTCTCTTCGAACATGTCACAAAATCGCGACAGTTTTTCTTGCTTGCGCTTTCTCTTCGAACATGTTGCGAAATCGTGATAGTTTTTCTTTCTTCTCAACATGTTGCGATATCGTGACAATTTTTCTTTCTTGCGCTTCCTCTTCGAACATGTCACGATATCGCGACAGTTTTTCTTTCTTCTCAACATGTCATGATATCGTGACAGTTTTTCTTTCTTGCTCAACATGTCGTGATATCGCGACAGTTTTCTTCCTTGTGATTTTCTTTTGATTTTTAGCATATGGGCCACTTTGATCTTTTGGAAAATCACTGTACATACTCTGAAGAACCTCTTAACTCCTGTCCATTGCATCAACCGATCTGTCTGACTGTGTTGACAACAAGGACAATACTATTGCTGCACCTTGCTCAACAATCTCCCCCTTTGGAATTGTTGGCAACAAACATGCAATTTCCTATAATTCTTCTCCCCCTTTGATAATAATACCAAAGGGCTGCTGCAGACTCCCCCTGATTCCATGCACAACATTCTCAGGCATAAGTTATTACAGTTAGTAGAAATTACAAACATGAGCAAAAATATAATCAAATATATAAATGCTCCCCCTGAGAATGTGGTCCCGATAGCTAGTCAGTTCTTGGGAAATGTGACCACTCCCAATTTATTGCGAAGGTACTCAAAAATTTCCTTGGGTAGCGGTTTTGTGAAGATATCCACTACTTGCTCTGTAGTTGGAACAAAATCCAACTTAACCTCACCTTCCGCAACTTTCTCCTTCAGAAAGTGATATCGGATAGCAATATGTTTTGTGCGAGAATGCATAACCGGATTCTTTGAGATGTTAAAGGAACTTGTGTTATCACACTTAACTGAAATTGGCTCACTGAAGTTAATGCCAAGATCTTTCAGGGTTTGTTTCATCCATAAAACCTACGTACAACACGTTGATGCTACAATATATTCTGCCTCTGCTATGGATAAGGAGACTGACTCTTGTTTCTTACTGTGCCATGCGACCAACCTGTCTCCAAGATAGAATGCACCTCCACTGGTACTCTTTCTGTCATCAACACATCCTGTCCAATCTGCATCTAAATACGCAATAAGGGTGAAATCCTTACCTTTCGGATACCATAATCCATACTCCATAGTACCCTTCAGATACTGAAAAATCCTCTTCATTGCTATCACATGAGTCTCCTTGGGACTAGCTTGAAATCATGCTACCATGCAAACTGCCTGCAAGATATCTGGTCTGGTAGCTATCAAATACAGTAGGCTCCCAATCATAGATTTGTACATGGTTTGATCAACATCTGGAGATTTTTCATCCTTGCTCAACTTGCAACCTATCATCATGGGAGTGCTAACAGGCTTACAATCCTCCATTGTGAACTTTTTTAGCATCTCTTTCACATATTTAACTTGAGAAATAAATATGCCCTTCTCATTTTGATTAACTTGCAGTCCGAGGAAATACGAAAGTTCACCAATCATAGAAATTTCAAATTCTTTCTGCATCTTATTTGCTAAATCTTTACATGACTCATCATTGCTGCTTCCAAAAATGATATCATCTACGTATACAACAAGGATAATGAGATGGCCATTCTCTGTTTTGACATACAAATTGCTATCCACCATACCCTTTTTGAACCCTTGTTGAGTAAGATAGTTGTCTAGCCTTGCATACCATGCTCTGGGTGTCTGTTTCAAGCCATACAATGCTTTCTTCAACTTGCAGATGAAGTTGGGATTATCATCGAGTTGGAAACCATCTAGCTGCTCAATATAGACCTCTTCTTCAAGTTTTCCATTTAGAAATGCCGATTTCATGTCATTTGATAAACTTTGAAATTCTTGTGAACTGCTAAAGCCAGAAACATTCTAATTGCCTCTAGTCTAGCCACCGGTGCAAAGGTTTCTTCAAAGTCAATACCTTCAACTTGTGCATAGCCTTTACTGGACCAATCTTGCTTTATTCCTGACTATCTGTCCATCTTCATTCAATTTGTTTCAAAAAACCCATTTAGTACCGATTATATTTTTATTTGTAGGTCTTGGTACTAACTCCTAGGTTTTGTTTTTCTCGATCTGATCTAATTCTTCATTTATTGCCGTCATCCAACTTTCATCTTTGCTTGCTTTAGCAACATTTTTGGGCTCAATGTTGGATAATATAGAGTAGTTACTTACTACTCTTCTTCTTGTCTGAACACCAACTGTGGGGTCTCCAATTATTTGCTCTCTAGGATGATTTTTCTACCAACTGCCTGTTTTGAATTTCTTGTTTTCTTCCTCTTCTGAAACACTACTTAAATCATCTGAGTCAATTTTTTGTTTCTTTTCCGTTTCCTTTTCCTCATCTCCTTCAATAACCTCTTCATAAATTGGGTAGTTTTCTTCATAGTTAATTTCTCATTCCCTACCTTCATCAACTTTAACATTGGCACTCTCCACAATTTTCTTTAGCCTCTTGTTGTAGCATGTATAGGCTTTGCTTTTTGTTGAATAGCCAAGAAAAATACCTTCATCAGCTCTATCTTCAAACTTACCAAGATTATCTTCAGTTCTTTTTATGTAACACTTGCTTCCAAAAACTTTAAAGTATCTTGTTGTTGCCTTTTTACCGAACCACAACTCATACGGAGTTTTGCTTTCATGTGTCCTCAACATGCACCTATTTTGGATGTATAGTATGATCAACACTCAACTTTCATCTACGCAAAAGTTACTCCCAAATAAAAAATGATCGACTCTCTAGGAAACCTGTGCATAATTTCTTCAGCTTTTTGACTGCCATCTCCTCTGTGACTGACGACTTTGCCTCGCATCAGTTGTGCAGCTCAATGTCTCTAGTTTCTAATGGCTGCCATGAATGTTTTCATCGCCTATGCAAGTATTGATAGTGGACCATTACATCTAGCATTGGAACCTCAATCTATGCGCAGTCATCAACACTCGATATTCTACTTCTTGTTAGGGCATATGTCAGGGCTACTCAATGTCTTAGGTGAACATTCTTCACGCAATTCCAAGAATCATTTATCCTTGCTGTGATCAAGGGAATCCTCAGGAAATATCTCGCATTTCTCAAATAATTCAAGACTTTCTTAGGTGCATAGGCATCTTGTCCTCCTTGGCGCTTCACCACCTGGGTGCTATTCTCTCAATGTCTCTACCTTACATGTGCCACTTGGCACTCTTGACCAACTGGGTGCTAGTACCATTATTTGCTTTGAATCTGGCATCTCTTTGATAATGGCTACTTCTTTAGAGAAAATTGATGCTCTCTTATACCAAATGATGTGTTGTATTTTTGGTTAAGAACCTCACGCTTTCCACCTACATGTTGGCAGTAATTTTCATAACGATCATGAAGAGATTTACCATAGTCCTCCCTCGATATTGGTAGATGAATTGAGACGTACTCAAAACATGGATTCTATTTTATCTGTAGATTTGGAATGTTACATTCTTCAAAACTAGCACCTGCCAGCTTATGCTTCCATGACACGTCGACCTGTGCTGCATGTTCTATCTCAGATAACGCCTATCAACTGCTGCATCAAAAACCTAACTGTTCACCATGTTGTTCTACTGAAGCACATTAGTTGACACTATCTCCACAAACATCTACATGAACTGAAACACATTTTGACAACTATACGACAACTCCTCGACTACTTTCCTTTCATCCTCAGATAACCACACAACATAGGAGCATTAAGATAAAACTTTAAGATTTCTCCCCCTGAGGATGTGCTACCTGGAGCTGCTTAGTGCAATAGAGGAGTAGTCTCCTTCAAACAATAGCCATTAAAAGCATTATTATGAATAGAGTGAGAGCGATAGAACCTCTTTTGTTGTGGTTGCTTTACTGTAGATCTCCTTTGAGATTTTCTTCCTTTTGAAGATTCAGCTTCAAGATTTTCTTGCTTTGATCCTTCAGCAGTGGACTTCTTTTCTACAGATTTATAAGATGAAGGTTGTTCAACTTCACATCCAAGACCAAGCTTACACATGGGGCTTCTTTGTTGCCTTATCATTTTATCTAGCAACTTTGTGCTCTTCTCAAATTTGAGATTTGTATTGGCCTCTTCTAGTTGTTTCCTCAATAAAACAATCTCCTCTTCTTGTTTGTAGCAAACAATCTCTTTCTCATTGATCTGTGACCTGAGAGTTTCTTCAATCCTTTTGGACTCTTCTACTTGTAGCTTTAGATCACTAAAAACTTTGTTAGATTCCTCTTCACGTTTGCTACATACATTAACTTTATCATCCAGGTGTGACTTCAAGGCTTCTTCTATTTTCTTGGCTTTATGAATTTGTAAGAAGAGATCTTCGATCTTATCCCCATATTCTTCCAACTTCTTGGACAGTCTTCTATTCTTTTTCTTTTCTATATTCAACTCTTCAAGTGCAGCGATCAACTCACCTTCTAGATATACTTTAGCCTCAAGGTTTTCATCACATACTTCATAATTCACTTCTTCAACCTTTTCTAGTTTAATTTTCTCTTCCATAGGAACTAAAACTGACTGAGATGCCTTATTGGACGAGGATCTATTCTTCTTATCCATTGCATACTAATCCAAGATCAACCCTAGCTGATTTAGCCTGATAAGGGAAACTGGCTCTGATACCAATTGTTAGTCTCATAATGACACTAAGAGGGGGGGTGAATCAGTGTAGCTATTTAAATTCAAATCTACAACTCTTAACGCCAAAACAATGAAAACTTAAAATCAAATAAAGCAAGTATAACAAGAGAGTATTACACAACACACGATGTAACAAGGTTCACCAATTTGGCTACTCCTCAAAAATGACTGCTTGGACTCCCGTCCAAATCTAGTCTTTGGAAAATACCAATTTTATAATCAATTTACCAGCACCCACTGGAAGGAGCACCAACCCCTAATTTATCTACACCAACAGAAAGGAGCACCAACCCCTGATTTATCTGCACCAATAGAAAGGAGCACCAACCCCTGATTCCAAGCACCAACTTGGAATGCAATTTTGAAACTATAAGATTGACATAAAAAATGCCTTTGCTTATACAAGACCCTGACTGGTCTATTACTAACCTAACCTCTCTCGCTATTCACCAAAACACCACACACACTTACGACTCTGCTTGCTGCATTTTTATGGCCCTCTTACAGCCCTCTTGATACACTTCTTAATGCACTCTTACGGCTCTCGTGGCTCTTCTTAACGCTCTCTTACGGCACTCTTCCAACCCTCTTTTCGTAGCATTTTTTCTCTTTTTTTAGCTTACTAATTCTCCACGCAGACCTCCTTTTATAACAAAGTTCTAACTTTTCTCTGTAACTGCACGTGTAACTATTGTATCGACTTCAGTTAACTCTTTTTATTTTAGCTACATGACTTTCTTCTATAACTGTTGTACTGACTTCAGTTAACTCTTTTTATTTTAGCTGCATGATTTTCTTCTGTAACTGCACCTGTAACTGTCGTACTAACTTTAGTTAATTGTTCTTATTTTAGCTGCATGATTTTCTTCTACAATGACCCATTATAAATATCGTATAACTTTAGTTAACTATCACATATCTTATTTTGGCTGGGTTCTCTTCTTAGCTCGTGCCAAAGTGACCTGTCGTGAAATCGTGACACTTCTGCCTCTTTGTCCTCTTCTCGGGTTTTGCCCGTGAAAACACAACATGTCACGATATCATGACACTTTCGCCTCCTTGCTACTCTTCTTGGCTTGTACCAACAAAAACACATGTCATGATATCGCGACACTTTCGCCTCCTTGCTACTCTTCTTGGCTTGTACCAGTGAAAACACATGTCGCGATATCGCGACACTTTTGCCTCCTTGCTCTTCCTCTTTACTTTTGTCGTGATATCGCGACACTTCTGCCTTCTTACTTTATCTCTCCTCCTTTAGTCATGAAAATGCAACATATCGCAATATCGCGACACTTTTTCTCCTTTGCTCTTTCTCTTGCCTTCGAGTCACGAAAACACGACATGTCGTGATATCATGACACTTTTTCTTCATTTGCTCTTTCTTTTGCCTTCGGGTCACGAAAACTTGACATGTCGCGATATCGTGACAATTTTCCTTCTTTGCTCTTTCTCTTGCCTTCGGGTCGCGAAAACCTGACATGTCGTGATATCGCGATACTTTTTCTTTTGAACTCTCTCTCCTGTAATATGTTGCGAAATCGTGACACTTTTTCTTCTGTACAATCTCTCTTGCAATATGTCACGAAATCACGACACTTTTTCTTTTAGACTCTCTCTCTTGCAATATGTCGTGAAATCATGACACTTTTTCTTTCGTACAATCTCTCTTGCAATATGTCACGAAATTGCGACACTTTTTCTTTTGGACTCTCTCTCCTGCAATATGTCGCGAAATCGTGACACTTTTTCTACTTGCCTTTTTCTCTTCCAACATGTCATGAAATTGTGATACTTTTTCTACTTGCGCTTTCTTTTCGAACATATCACGAAATCGTGACAGTTTTTCTTGCTTGCACTTTCTCTTCGAACATGTCACGAAATCGCGACAATTTTTCTTGCTTGCGCTTTCTCTTCGAACATGTCGCGAAATCGTGACAGTTTTTCTTTCTTCTCAACATGTCGCGATATCGCGATAGTTTTTCTTTCTTGTGCTTCCTCTTCAAACATGTCATGATATCAAGACAATTTTTATTTCTTCTCAACATGTCGCGATATCGCGATAGTTTTTCTTTCTTGCTCAACATGTCGCAATATCGCGACAATTTTCTTCCTTGTGATTTTCTTTTGATTTTTAGCATATGGGCAACTTTGATATTTTGGAAAATCACTGTACATACTCTGAAGAACCTCTTAACTCCTATCCATTGCATCAATCGATCTGTCTAACTATGTTGACAATAATGACAATATTGTTGCTACACCTTGCGCAACAAAGGTAGCTCGATACACTTTAGTGGTATATGTTCTTTATTTTCATGACTACGATGGTGTTCTACTTCATTATCTTGAACCATAGGAAGCTAATTAGATAGTGTATGAGGCACATGATGGTACATGTAGTGGTAATTTTAGTGTGATGGCTATTGCAAAGTGTATTTTACATATGGGTTACTGTTGGCCCACAATGGAACATGATTTTTGCACTTACATCAAGAAGTGTCAGAAATACCATCATATCCATTTGACTCATCTACCATCACAAGCCTTGCAACCCATTCAAGATCTATGGTCGTTCTAACAATAGGGACTATATTTGGTAGGAAAAATCTCTCTTCCATATTTGGGCAACCACACCTCATCATCATCACTATCGAATACTTCACTAGGTAGATTGAGGATATTCCTCTTACCAGTATGACAAGACCTTGAATTGTAGAGTTGATACTCTAGCATATCATTTATTATTTTGGTATCCCATAAAAAATAATTCATGATAATGGGACCCCATTCAAAAATAAATATTTTTGAGCACCATGCAACAAGTACCATATTCAACATTTCTTTTCATCACCTTATTACCCATAGAGAAATGGGTAAGCTGAGGTGACCAGAAAAACTATTTATACCATTCTCAAGAAAATAGTACAAGAGAATCATAAATATTGGCAAAATGGGTAAGCTGAGGTGACCAGAAAAACTATTTATACCATTCTCAAGAAAATAGTACAAGAGAATCATAAATATTGGCACCTTCAACTCCATTTGGTGATTTGGGCTTATCAAACTAGAATTCACATGTCAATAGACACAATAATGTTCTCTTTAGTTTATGGCACTAAATCCATGATGCCACTTGAGCTCAAGATACAAACCTTATGCATATCTTTGCAAGAATTCATGGATAAGGATACAAATCATCAAGCTAGGCTCAACCAACTCAAGATTCTTGATGAACATTGAATCAATGCTCTTGAGCACCCTTGTGTCTACCAAGATCGAATCAAGTGAGCCAATGATCATAAGACCCATCGACATGAATTCAAAATTGGTGATCTTGTACTTAAATAAAATTAGCAAAACTCAAGCCTTCCCCCACATTTACATGATAAGTTTTTTTCTAATTGGCTTGGCTTGTTCATTGTTAAGCAATATTTTAGTTCCTAGTCCTACAAGCTTGTTAAGCTCGAGGGAGTTAAAAAAATTGAACCCATTAACATTCTTCATTTATGCACATTCAATGTCTACCTAATATCACATTGTAATATAATTAATTTAATATATATATATATATATATATATATATATATATATATATATATATATATATATCAAATAAAACAAGAATTTTCTTTTGTCATCCTTCATTTTTATCCAACCATTCTTCAACATCTTAATAGGATAAAATCATGAGCATATCTCCAACACATGATATCCCACTTGCAATGAAAACACTAATTTTTTTTTTTGAATGTTTGGATGAAAATGAGGCATACCTCTCATCAAAAATTCTAAATCAAAATCAAAATAAAATTCACAATGCACTCATATCATTATCACACTTTTTAGTCCAACACTTATCAATTGTATCCTCATTGTTTTCATTTTCTTCTCTCCTTACTTCTCTTCTCTTCCTCGCACACAAATCCTCATTGTATAATCACTCTTCAAGAAGCTATGTATCATGGATCAATGTGTTTTTTTTCCCTCCCTCTTTTTCCTCTTTCTCTATTCTATAATATTTTTCTCTTTTCTCTTGCTTGTTCTTTCCATATCTTCTTTCATGCCATCATTGACTAATTACCTATACATTTTGCATTTTAGATTTTGTCATAATGTTATTTTTGTTATTGGTTGATTAAGTTTGACACTCATTGTCAAAAAGGATTTTGGTTATATTAATCGAGAGTGTATTCATAGTCTCATATCTTTCTAACATCTTTATATGCACTTTTTCACCACATCCATTATGTCCATCATTCATAATTCTCTAGGTTTTATCTCTTTCTTCTTGTAGATTTGGATAATATTTGGTTTCTTTTAGTTGTTCATCCATTCCTAGTATCTTAGTTATCCTACATTTAAAGTTGTTTATTCCTTTAGTGTTATAGGTCTTCCTAGTTTCCTCAAGTTTCTTCTTGGACCATGCATATTTCACATAATAATCATATTTTCATTCTAGGAAATATGAAGCCATGTGTAGCTTTAAGCCATAAAGTGAATAGTTTCCCCTACTCATTCTATCATGCCATAATCCCACCCCAAGGATCCATATCACAAAAAAAAAAGAGATAAAAAAAGCAACGTCAGTTCTACCAATTATCATGAGTCCTAGATAATTTTAGGCATCCCCAAGAGAGCTATAAACACCTGGTTGGTAGGTGGGCAACATCAAATGATTATAGGGATATCTCCATCAAGGTTATAGATGTTTTATTGGTAGTGGATTATGTCCTTGCAAGGTGACATGTTTATCACATTAGCGACCTTATTTTGTATAAACATATATCCACTCATGGATGAGCTAGCTTATAATGGCTTGAATTACAATTGGTCAGTCCTGCCTCTCTTAAAATAAAAAATTAGCATCACTGTAAGCACATCAATATCTGGGCAACTTGACTCTCTCAGTTGGTCTTAGTATCTTCAAGCACTTATTTGATCACTAGATGAG
Organism: Wollemia nobilis; assembly: GCA_028583015.1. Lineage (NCBI taxonomy): Eukaryota > Viridiplantae > Streptophyta > Pinopsida > Araucariales > Araucariaceae > Wollemia > Wollemia nobilis. Next base: position 9,053,031 of record JAQPPZ010017092.1, read on the forward strand.
TTTTATTAATGTCAATAGGGTGTTTGACCTTCTTAAAAGCACTTTTTGATCCATGCTTTTCTAGGATAGGCAAATTGATAGGTCATGTCACATTTATTCTTATAATTTATCTATCCTTTCTATCTATAGTACCACATTACTCTAATTTATATTATAATTATGTTAGTACGATTGTGTTGACATCCTTGATTACTTAGTCACATCACGAGTAAGTGATGTGCTAAGTATTTTTGAACAAAAACAAACATGCATTTATCCTAATGTTTATCTATTCATTATTTCATAACCATTTCATATTACATTAGTCACATGCATTGTTCCACAAATACCACTATCAATCATGATATAATCACATACATCTATTTTAATCACTATATATATCCATGTATTTTCATTAAATACACATCATAAACCATCATAAATTCATAATACAACACACCATCATCACATACGTAAAAAATAATTTTACATAAAATGTTTATATGTGTGTATATATATATATATATATATATATATATATATATTGCATTATCATACATAATCATAATAATGGTAGGTTCACAGGCTACATCATTATGGCCTAGAATCCTACAAAATTTGGTCAAATTATTGCCTCATCAAACCTCAGGCCTATCCATTGTTGGTCTCATCACCCCCTTCTCATCTCAATATGCTCTCACTCCATTTTCTCCATTGCCCATAATTGGGAGGATCTGACACCTAAATTTCATGATGTATATGGGTCTCTCATTTGTAACCCCACCATAGTACTTGAGGGTCCACTAGCTATGTTCTACTGTGACCCTATCAACATTGGTTATGGAGGGGCATCAAATACCTCCCTAATTAGGATCTCATCCACATCCATGGCTCTATCTACCTCCAATTATCATTTTTCCATGGCCCTTGTGTATCTACCTTGGGTTGTCATTACCTCCATTTATCCTATAGCTAGGTCCATTCATAGTACCTCATTGGTCTTCCATAGTTCTTCCATCATTTATACCATCTACCTGCTAGATACCAATGTCTTTGCAGTGATTCTCATTGGTATTGGTCTTCCCTTTTAGCCTCTCTAGCCTCTACCTACTACCACAACTCATCCTACTAGGCTGCTACCACCAGTATCTCATCCTATACCTAGGCTAGTATTTATACTTGCCTATGCCTCTCACCCCTATCCTCATCCTAACTACTACTCTCTCTTGGAAATTAGAAGAGCCTAATACAAACTCACCTTTGAAAACCATACTCCCATCCACCGTAGCTCTGCCCACAACTCTACCACCTCCTCCTCCATACCTCTAGGTGGATCTCCCCTCTTTTCAACCCATCGTCGTTGCCCTAATGGCAAGGTTATGCGTAAGGGGTCGATCCCAAAATATATTTATAAAAAATTGGTGAATTGGTTTCAAAATCCAAGTGAATATTTTCGAAACACATGTATAAAGTTCACTATTATTAGGGGCAATATTGAAAATTTAAACTTAAAATGGTCAAATTATTATAAAATTGGGGCGAATCAACCCAAAAAAAAAATTACACCCAAAAATTTTTGGCTAATGGACCTTGGTCAAGGATCCCAAATATTAGCCAATTCCAAATTTTGAAAATCCTAATTTTAGCTAATTTTGTGAAAATAGCCACTATGCATAACCTTGCCTAGTGGCTCTAGTGTCTTCTCTATCTTCTCTACCCTATGTGCCACATTTATTTCATTCTTATATATTTTGACCTCATTACCACATACCCTCTCTAGTGGCTCTCTAGACTTACAATATTCAGTCTCCCTCTTGGACTCCCATTTATATGTTTTCCATGACAAGTCATACTCTAGAGTTATCCTAACATCATCAATGTCTACCACCTCAATATCCTAGTCTACCTCCTCCTTGACTACATCTATGTGTGGTAGTGGTAATATGACCTCATCATACTATCTCTTATAGATTATATGTGGGTCTAAAATCCCTTATCATAAGCCAAACTATTATAACATCCTAAAAATTTAGAATAGCTCATGCTCTATCTCATGTTGACCAGTCAACCACCTCATATACCACACTCAACTCAAGTGCACCCCATCCTCTATCTAGTTGGGCCCTACCATCTAGGATATCTATCTCACTACCTTTGGCCTCAACTCTATCCACATCTATCGATAGTATTTCCCATAATTCTTCCATAATCATCCTCTTGATCTGTCCTTATAGTGTCACCATTACAACATAAAGGATCACTTAGCCACTCCCTCATCCTCTAGCTCACATGTTAGCCCCATTGCTCAACCTACCATAAAGTTCTCCCACCCCAAAACCTATAGAAATACACTACAACCCAAGCCTATCCTTCTCCATCACCACATCTTATATAATTTAATGTATAGTTAGATTAGTAATTTTGGTACCCATATGTATACTACTGAAGTCTGAATAATATTTGCCATGAATCTCAATAAATTCCATGGAGATCAACCTCCATTATAATTTGGTAGTATTACTTTAGATATTAGGAACATCACCACTAGTTTTCATGGTGTCAGTCCCCCCCCACTATATTCTATCAATTATTGCACCCCATCACTATTTGTATCCACTATCCTCTACTTCTTCTCATATATCTCTAGTGGTATTTCATCCTTATCCAAGGTTGTGCAGATAAGAATCCCTTCCACTAGTTATCGAAAGATGCAATACACATCCTCCAAGGCAACTATAATATCCCCTACTAAGATATGGAAGGTCCTCCTACATAGGTACCATTTCTTTTCTAATGTAGAAACATACCCCTGATCCACATATATGGATTTATTTTGTTCTACATCCTTCAAGCCAATCTTCTCCAACCACTCCTAGTTTATCTCTATCAACTTGTCTCAGGGACTTGGAAATATATTTCCAAATTAGTGTCATAGTCATAGCATCCTCAAATACATACATCACATCATATTCATTAGCTCACCATTTTCATATATCAAAAAGCAAAACAAAATTACTTCCCTTGGGGTAATTAAAAAATCTAAAAAAAAGAAGAAAATAAAATCAACAAAAAAACACATGCACACAATTCAACAAAATATAGCACAACCAAAAGAATCGGGATACTTATAGCTCTACACACCATATATATCTTACCATTACACTCATTCTAACCATATATTCTATCACTTTCTTCTCTTATATCTCCTTATTTATCACTCTTTGTAGTTGCCAAAGTGAACCCCACAAGGCCTATTTATATCTTTGTGTTGGCAACTACCCAAATAGATTGGAAACAACCCTAGGATATTACCAATACACAAGGAAACTACCCTAGGTAGTTCCAAATGTGTAAGTCAACCAACCTAGGTGATTCCCAAAATATTGGGCAACCACCATGGGTGGTTCCCAAAGTACCAAACAACCACCAATGGTGGTTGCCATTAATTCTTTTCTTCTTCATTAAAATTTTCGAAGTTTTACAACTGAACCCTAAAATTTATATTTTCTACACATTCCCCTATTCCCTTATCTGATTTTAACCCATATTTTTTCAATTGTATCATGTTTATTGCTCATTTCTTATCATTTTCTCATCGCTTTAGGGGGTTGACAAGTACCCACAAATTTTATCTTGAATCAATTCAATATGCAAATACCCAATTTTGGAGCTATGTGTATCCAAGAATATTTGGCTAAGGCTATAATTAATATTTCTTATACTATGAAAATAATAGAGCTCATATTTTATTTTCTCTTTCAAAACTTCTAATCAAACCCTGATTCCAAAACTCAGATATATAGTCAATTCAATTTTGTCAATTCATCAAAAAGAAAGATTCAAGGGCATTTGTTACTTCCATAACTGGGGTATCTCACACTATTCTTGATTTGATATAATATTTTATTTTCCTCCTAAATATAAGGTAACTTTAATCACTTTTCAATCATTCCCTCTTTCCATCGTCAATCTCACAATCGGTGTCATCGATTTTTGCATCAAATCATATTTTCATATAATGTGGTAAAAAAGAGGCATCTGTAGACACCTAAAAAGTTTTATATTTGCAATGGTTAATATTAATATCTAATAATATGTGTAATTATTTCAATTAATGTATTTCAAACCTTATATTTTATTAATATTGGCTATTTTAGCCCACTTGACCCATTTTAACCCCTTCCTTAAAAGTTGTCATCATGAGACCACCCTACTATTTTTCAATCTAGTTTTCACTAACTTTGTTTGGCATTTATTTTCCCCCTTTCCTCCACATTCCAAGTGTATTTAATGCTTTTGGGTTAGGATTCCTTTCACCCGTGTATTTTGACTAGAAACGCTAATTTAGTGGGTGATGAATCTCTCCATAAAAAAAGCATTAATATGGCATGCCATAAGGTGTTACAATATGTCATAAGGTGTCATAGACATCATACCCTAGATAGGGAAATTTGCACATTTTTCCATCCCAAGTGGATAATATCTAATATACCCCTCTTTTGCACCTATGTCACTTGTCACCCCTCTTCTTACATCCTCTCTACTCTCCTCCACCCATGGGAGACTTTAAAAAAAAGTCTCCATTTTCATGTTCATAGGATGCACCAAATTCATAATGAAACTTTGCTAACATTTTATTTTATTTTGTTGTGTATGTGTTTGATATTGTGCTTGTATGTTTACCATTCAAGGAGCTTAAAGGTATCAACCATAGAGGCTTTTGGATTTTTTTATTAATATATTGTTTTTAAATACTCCAACAACATATATTCAACAGTGCATCGAATCTATAGTAAAGACGACAAAACAAATCTCTAAAGGCTTAGATGCAATATCAAAACCCCCTGTCAGATAATAATATCTACCACCCAAGGTGATTAACCAAATTCTTAACCACCCAAGACAATTGACGAGAAGTGCAACCACCTAGGGTAGTTCCCTAGAAGCATAACCACCATGGGCAATTGAGCTTAAAAGATAAAAAAAACTCCAAATCGATCCTAGAATGCACAAAAATGTTAATCATATATATTTTTAGGTTTTGTAAGCAATTCATATAATTTTATAACCTTTTCATTCAATTTTGTAAGATTTTGTAATATTTTAGTTGCTTTTGTAATCATCTCTCATGGTTTGGACCTCATCCTTAAAGGCCCTACATATGCGTTTGATGCTATTATTATGAGCTTGTGTATAATTATTGGATATGAATAGAAGCTCAGGGGATCAAGCGATGCATCTTCTAAACCCTCCCACAACTCGATGTGCACTCGAGGAGATAACTTGCCACACCATATCCACACCATAGATTTCACTTGTAAAAGAAAACCCTCTATTTTGGGAGGTTAATTTTAACTGAAAGGGATTATTTATAAAAAAATAAAGCTTATTAATTACAAGTCTATTGCAAATCGTTTTTTATTGCACTTTGTCAACTTTCAATTGTTATGGTGTATTTCCTCTTTCACACTTAAAGTAGCAATGGTTTAGAAGTATTAAGAGGAAAAAGGATGGGAGGGGATAGGAGATAGGACTTTTAAGACATAAAAAGTTGCTTGATACTCACCATTCCATTAAAATTAAATATCCTTTTGCAATATTTTAGATAAATGATATCACTTGTCCACAAGTTTAGAAATGAATCTTATATTTTGGAGATTACCTTAGATAATTTGTAGTTGAGTTAGGTTTTATAAGGATGTCATATCGATAATACCTAAAATGATTTTAGGGTCTACTTCATTGTCATTTCAAGATACAATAAAGCCTAAAAAATTTCCCAATGTCACCCCAAAGAGATACTTATAATGGGTGATACAAACTTATATTCCCTTAGTTGCTCAAAGATAGATCTTAGATCTTGAACATGATCTTCATCATTGAAGGACCATCTAAGGAGATCATCAACACAATATTACACAATGTCATACATAGTATTATGAAATATATACATCATGGACCTTTGATAGGTGATGTGTATATTATTTAAGTGAAATGGCATAACTTGATAGTAGAAAGTGCGCTATGGGATGATGAATGCAATATTAGCTTGATCATTTAGAGAAATCTTGATTTTATTGTAGCCTAAGAACCTATCCATTAAGGATAAAACCATATATCCAATGTCAAAATTGATAGTCATATCAGTATTGGACAAATATAAATCATATTTTGGGTAATCCTTCTTAATGTTACTAAATTCGGTTTAAATTCAAACATTGCCCTCCTTCTTAGAAATGAGAATAATGTTAAATATTCATTCAAAATAATCAATTGTTTTGATAAATCCAACATTTAAAATCTTTTGGAAGTCCTAATAAGAAAGGCTACATTAGGGTGAATCTTCTATAATTTCTATTTGATGGGTTTGATATTACGTCTAACTATGATATGATGCATGACTAGGGAGGTATGTACAAAAATCTAATCCATGGTGTGGAATCCTATTTAACATTGTTGAGGTAGTCAAGTGGTGAATATATGGTCAGATAGTGTGGATGGAATAAGGTAGTGTATATAGAATAAGTGGACATCCAAGGGTTCATGGTCATTAAGGTTTACAAATTTAATATAGAAATACATATTTTCTATAAGTGTTAAGATGTTAGAAGGTATGCAAATTTAAGTATCCACATTTTTTTCCTTTTTTATGCATTCATTAGTATGATGGATGCATAAAATTCTAGTGTAAGTACCTCAATTTCACGGTGATACTTGAAAATCAACATTATTTGTGTCTTCCATAGGTGGGATGATTATCTTATAAAAAGTATAACTAATAGGGTAGTGCCCAATTGTGTTTTTGAGGAAAGAGAAAAGGGTTTTCAAAAGAACTTGAAAATAAATAAAAGTGGTTAATGTTTTTTTTTAAGGCATTTCATGTGTGGAATTAGGAGACTAAAATAAGAAGAATGGCATGATAAAAGAGACATGAAACATGAAATGAAAGTATCATAATAAAACAACTTCACAAAAATGAACATGACAAGACTGCTAAGGCATAATATTTAAGACAACCAACTAGGAGATAAGGAAGAGATATTACAACATATGGGAGAGAATAGAATGTAAGGATGGATATGAAATTACTAGGATAAGTATCATGATCAAGAGGGGGATTCTAGTGGCACAAGGGAAAATTATGTGTTAGAAAGGGTACCAATGCTATTGAAAAATGAAGAAAAAGAGTGATCTTTAATATGAATGCAAAATCAAAGTTATAGACATGATGGTGCCCATGGTGACTCAACAAGAGCTACTAGATTTAGTAGAGATACCCAAAAACATAAAGGTAAAAGTTGCATTAGAGTGGTTAGGCTCTTTGACCTATTTTCATCACTTCAATGGGTATGATGAAGAGGTAATTATAGATTTTTTGATAAATTTATATGATAGACCAAAGTCGAGTGCACATATTATCAATGGAGGCCTCAAAGGAAGTAATAATGAGCATGATGGAGCTTCTAACAGAGATCCATCCCAAGGCACATATAAGGCATTATTTCTACCTTATGAATAAAATTCTTGTAATCTATTTGATGATGGGATGATGGTATATACTTCTCTACCAGTACCCTATGATTTCATTGTACTATATTATCTGAAATATTTGATAGGAAATGGTTGGTTTTCTATGGTGATGGGACATCATTTCACCTTTTAATTGCATGTAAAGTGGGAGAAATAGATGAAAGAATACAAATTGAGAGTGTCATACCACTTTTCATAGGAAATAGAAAGCATGAGTGCTTGATATAGACAACATGGCAACATCTAGAGCCTGCCATACGATGGACTAATAAAATTTTAAATAGTAGATTGTTTAAGGGGAATTAGACTAATATGGAAAACATGATTAGTGGAAGGACATGGTGTAAGGAAAACATGGAAGAGAGAAATATAATAAGTGGTAATAGTAAATAAACAAGCAATGGATCAAGTGGAAATTATTAGAAAATGAAAAGGGCCCAAGGTGTACCAATTGTGAGGGGAGAAGCAAGTAGAGGAGGTGTAATTGTAGAGAAAAGTCACTAAATGGAAGGAATAGAGGAAGTGGGATTTGAGGATTTAGAGGTTTCAAAAATATTGACAACTAAAAACAATATGAAAGGCATAATGTTTGAATATGTGGAGAAATCAGGGAGATGATTCTAGGAATCCTAGGATGGATTATAGAGCTAGAGGTGGATGTAGGATAGTGGAAGGGGGATACAGAGTCCCAATAAGGACAATGATAGAAATTTTGTAGTTTCTATAAGGAATGAGGGAGGAATAGGAGAGAATAGATGAATTAGGGATAGATCCATTATAGAAGCTAGGAGTAAGGAAAACTAAAAGCCAAGAACATTTTAGTGTGGTCACAATTACTAATACAATAGGGATGCTCTCATGACTCACTAAATTAATGACACAGACCATGATAGCTATGATATGTGATAAAGAATGAGAATGATAGAAAATAGAGTAAAATCTGGAGGAAAATATGAGGAGGTTAATTTTAAATAATAGAGGCTATAAAAATAATAAAAGAAAAGAATAAGAAAATTGAATAGTTAAAATATGAGAAAGAAAAAAATTGATATTAATTGGAGTGATTATAAGTGTAGAGGAGTGTAGTAGGCTGGTTTATGTTATACTTGTTGGAATGTAGGAGTCCACCATGGTTGTATGCACTCATGTTGTGGGAGTAATGGATCTTATTCAAAATTTTAAAGGTGTTGGTGGGTTCAACATATGATATGGAGACACTTGATAAATATTATACACTATTTTTCCATAGTTTTTTAGAGCACTAAGATTTTTTGTATAACTATTTACATAACTTTACCATACAGGGGAACATAGAGTAGAACCCAAATTGATTCATGGGGGCTGCCCAATAATGGTCCTTCATATTTATGATGGTAGTGGAAGCATGTGTCAATTGCTAGAGGATATAGCATCAACAATTAAAATAAAAAATATGGTTTATGGTTGATGCGGGAGCATCCTTGTGTTCTTGCAATATTGCATCAACCAAAAAATATTTGTAGTATTCTGATAGGCACCACATAATTTTGTGGTCTTTGCATGTAGTTTTGTGGTCTTTGCACACATAGTTTTATGATATTTACATTCATAGTTTTAATGTTTTTGTGCATGTTGTTATGTGGTCTTTGCATGCATAGTTTTATGGTCCTTACACATATAATTCTATGGTATTTGCATCATGTAATTCTAGTGATCGACATGATCATTGTATTAGGGTTTCCTAGATTAGGGTTTTCTAGATTAAGGTTTTCTAGATTATGGTTTGAATATTATATGTAGCATTTTGGTTCATTATGGGATAGGATTTTGTTAAGGGAGATTTTGGTTTGGGATAGTTTTGGGTAGAGTACTATATTTGCTTGATTATAACACAAAGAGTCTTGGTTGTAGATATGCATGTAGTTATTTTAATATTTCCTTCATTATAGATAAAAATAAAAAATAGCTTTCTATTTTGACTTCCATTGATTCTTCCTGCTTAAAACTTATACTCCTATGCCTACTTACCTATTGTTTATTTGACCCACATATGGTGTTGTATCAGTTGATATCGAAGCTTAGGCTCATGTTTCATGGTATTGGATTGCAAGAGTTGTTCCATTTGAATTATTTGTGTGGTTATGACTACATTGTAGGTTAACCATAGATATGGCTTGTAGACTTGAATTAGGATGTGGTAGAATGAATCCTAACCTGCACATCACTAATATAGATGATACAATAAGAATAATCCTAGTAATAAAAGAGTGTATTGAGGTCATGCAACACAAAGGTGTTGTAGTGGTGTGTGATATCAATGAGATAAGACAAATGATTATGACAAGGAGGGTGAGGTCAAGGATGAGGGTGATGCTATGTAGAACCTCACAGAAGAAGAAATATTTATGACTACCATAGTAAATATTGGAATTACGCTAAGGTTTGATATTCTAAGATATGTAGGGAGCTTGAATCCAGAAGAATTGGTGGATTGGATCATTGATCTAGAGAGATAGTTTGAGTTTAAAGCAATCAAGGACCATAAAAGTATCAAGTGCACTATGATGAAGTTGAAAGGGTATGTTGCATTGTGGTGGGACTTGGTCTAGAACAACCATGTGTAGAGAAACAAGTTAAAAATATCCATGTGGGATGAGATGGTGGTAAAGCTTAGAGGAAAGTTCCTACCATCTAAGACATGCATGATTTGTTCAAGAAACTCCAAAATATGTTCCAATATAGATGATCGTGCAAGCATACATGAAGGATTTCTATATATTATGCATTTGTGTAGGATAAATACAGGATGCCACAGAGAACGTGTCAAGGTATGTGAATGGTTTAAGCATCTAAATTTGGGATGAGATGTGTTTGCTAAAAATTAACTCCATCAAAGAAACCTACCAGCAGAGGAGAAATTATCCTATAGGTAAGGTATGCATAATAGTAATGTTAAGGGAAAGGATGGTTGATGAATCAAGTAGGGGGAAAGGTAGACCAACATATGCAAGGAAGGCACTATTGTGAGTGGTAGTGCACAAGGCGTTGATCATAAATAAAACTTTGAAAAAATGTGGAGACAAGTCTCAAAGTCATGTGAAGGATTTTCAAGGGATTTACTTTAGATGTGGTCAAGTAGGACATCCAAAATTAAATATTTAGAATTTTGAGAGTGAGGTTGTATAGAGATATGCATGCATATAACACACGTAAATAGTGATAAGTTAGGTATTGAAGCAAAATGCACATGCAGAAAGGATGGGAAAACTTGATGGTGTACAAGGTACTACTAAAACCCACATGTGAAGAGGATTCATGGTTGAGGAGGAGCCTCTTCTACACCAAGTGTAAGTTAGGAGGAAAGTGTTGCAAGTTGATCATTAATGGAGGCAACATAGACAACTTGGTCTTCACAAAGATGGTGTAAAAGTTGGAATTGAAGAAGGCCATGCACTCAATGTTGTATAAGATCTCTTGGTTAAATAACGGATAACAACTGACTGTAATGAAGTAAAGTCTAGTTATATTTTGTATAGGAGGATATGCAAATTTGGTTTGGTGTGACATTATTACAATGGATGCATGACATATATTGCTAGGAATTCCTTGGCAATGTGATGTTAGTGCTATCCATGATGGACGCAATAACACCTTCACCATAAAGAAGGATGAAAAAATGTTTGAGTTTCTCCTCCAATGAGAATGGAGTAATAATGTTCCCATAAGCTTGAAGTGATGATGTTGTTAGCATAGGAGTTTCTCAAGGAGGTGGAAGACTTGTAGGACTACTATGTTCTAGTAGTAAAACCCACACAAGCAAAGTATTTAGAGTCATGCAAATTTGACAATCCATAGATTGGTGCATTGCTAGAAAATATCATAGATGTAGTTGGTTAAGGAATTCTAGATGGATTCTTGCTCACATGTGCAATATCATAATGCATTGATATGATTCTAGGTTCTAGTTTACCTAACAAGGCACCACATAGGATGAGTCTCGACATGAGTGCAAATTTGAACAAGCATATGGAATAACTATTGAGATAAGGTTTGATTAAAAAACATCTATGTCCTTGCACAATGCCTGTAGTACTAACACCAAATAAGGATGGAGTATGGAGGATGTGCAAAAACTCACATGTTATCAACAAGATTACCATCATGTATAGGTTTCTAATATCATACATGGATGACTTGATGGATTGCTTAAGTGAAGCACAATACTTCTCCATGATAGGCCTCAAGAGTAGATATCATTAGATCAAGATACGAGATGCAGATGAATGGAAGACCATATTTTGGATGATAGAAGACTTGTATGAATGGTGTGTTATGCCATTTGGGTTGTCAAATTCTCTAAGCATGTTCATGAACTTAATGAATAATTTCTTGAAGCTATTTTTAGGTAACTTTGTGATTATGTACCTTGATGATAATAGAGATCAATTTTAACAAGTCGCACACCCATATTCCAAAAATCCTTAGATAAAAGTAATTACACGATCAAACTACCGGAACGTCATAACCTAGAAACTCGAGCTATCCAATAGCTCGCCTTGAATTCCTTAGTTCTTTTTTATTTTCTAATAAATTGGGATTTAGTTTAATGTTCTAGTTTATCTAGACCTAATTAATCAAAATTGTGTCCAATAAAAATAAATAATTATAAATTCCCAGGATAAAAAAATAAGAATACTACAAATAGAGCTATTGTAATACCCATGAAAGGAGTAGCTCCCCATCTCGGATCTACTTCATCAAATATCGTATTAAGTGTTTTTAAATAATTCCTACACTAGTACATATTGTCTTGGTTCTAGAAGTATCATAAATGTTGGTGTTTAGAAAGACAAGGGAGGAGCATCTTGCACACTTGTAATAGTTGTTTGCACAACTAAGGAAGGTAAATTTATGCATCAACTTAAATAAGTGTAGCTTCATGAAGGAGATGACATACTTGATATTTGTGATATCTCAATATGGATTGCACATGGATTGAGAGATGTTCTACACAATAGTTTAGTGTCCAAAACCGTATAATGCAATCGAGGCTAGAAGTTTCTATGGATTGACAAGCTTCTATTAGAATTTCATTAAGAACTTTAATGGTATTTGTGCAGTGCTAACACATTGTATAAGCAAAGGAGGGTTAAAATGGATGGTTGAATTTACCAAGAGTGTTATGCTCTTAAATAAAAAGGTGATAGATAAACTATTTTTAGCACTTATAGCCTTTGGACAACTATTACAAGTTGATTTCGATGCTAGTGGAATGGCTATCGGTGTTGTGTTGAGCCAAGAGGGTTGATAAATCACTTACTTTAGAAAAAAATTGAATGCATCTAGGCAGAGGTATTTTATCTACAATCAATAATTTTATACCATAGTGCAAGCATTGCACAAGTGGAGGTATTACTTGTTTTCAAAGGAGTTATTGTTGTACACGGATTACCAGTCACTAAAATTCATCAATAGTTAGGTAAATTTGAACCAAAGGAACATGATATGGGTGGAATATCTATTTGGTTACTATTTTGTGTTGAAGCATTACATAGGAAATATGAACAAGGTCACATATGCTTTGAATAGAAGGTACACATTATCTAAAATGATAGTTAAACTAGTCAGCATGGAGGGGATGAAGGATTTTGTTGATACATTGCATGCATGCATGGATCCATAGGGTAGAGATAGAGGTCCATTTAAATATTTTTTTACACAAGAGGGATACCTATTTAGTAGAAAGCAATTATACATCTTGTACGGTTTGATAAGAGAGAACCTCATCAAGGAGTTACAAAGAGGTGGACTCAAAGGGCACTTTGATGTGGACAAGACATAGATGATGTTGGAAGAGAGGTACTATTAATATAGTTTGTACAAGGATATGCAAATATTTATGGAAAGGTGTATAATCTACTAGATAGCTAAGGAAGTGGCACAAAACATGGGGTTTTACAAGCCTTTACACACACCAAACAGACCATGGGAGGAACTATCTATGGAATTTGTTCTTGGATTGTTGCACATGAAGAGAGGTTATAATTATATCTTTATGTTGGTGGACTAATTCTCTAAAATAACACATTTTATTCCTTTTCAAAAAATGAATGATGCATCCATGATAGAATTTTTTTTTTTGATAAGTTAAAGGATTGCATTGCTAGAGAGGTTTTAAGTATCCCACAACCTTGTTACAAAAACAACCATGCTTACTATGAACATAGAGAATATTCAACAAGGGATGCCACCCTGAGCCTAAAATAGAAAAGAGCAAAATAAAGGATACAACCTCAGACATAAGGAAAGAGGAAGAAAAAGGACAATGCCCAAAAATTGAATGATGTATCCAGGATAGAATATTTGTTCTTCAAAGAGAGTGAAATTGCATGGGTTGCTACACAATATTATGTAAAATCATGACATAAAGTTTCTTAGCCACTTTTGGAACACTCTTTGGAAAATATTGCATGTGTAGTTCAACTATAGTTTAGTGTATCATCCTCGGATGTATGGATATATGGAGGTTATAAATTAGAGTCTTGGCAATATATCATAGGGGAGCACCTTATGTAGTGGAACTTTAAGTTGGCACAAGCAATGTTTGTATACAATAATATAGTGAATTATATGTTTGGTAATTAAGGAACATAATCATTACAACCGGGTTTTACAGGTTGACCCAAAACCTATTACAACAATAGCACAATGCTAAAACGGGACAAGAACTCAAAAGGAACAGTCTGTTTAGCCCTCTACTGAGGTCACATAGCCTACAAAGAGCAATACCCTTACAAAAATTTACACACACCTTGGAACAAATGCAGTCGACAACTCTGCCTTCTAACACTTTCTCTTTTCTTTTGGTTGCAAAACTGTGACATGTCACGATATTGCGACACTTCTCCTTCCTCCTATTTATTTTCTCTTTTCATCATGAAAAATTGACATGTCACAAAATCACGACACTTTTCCTTCCCATACTTTCTCTTATCTTTTGGTCGTGAAAATATGACATGTCGCGATATCGCGACACTTTTTCCCTTTTGCTTATTCTCTTCACTTTTGGTCACGAAAAAGTGACATGTCGTGATATCACTACATCCTTTCTTTCATTCTGAACATGTCACGAAATCGTGACACTTTTTCCTTCCTCCTATTTCTCTTCTCTTTTGATCACGATAATGCGACATGTAGCGATATCATGACACTTATCCTTCTTGCTCTTGCTCTTCTCTATTAGTCGTGAAAGGATGACATGTTGCAAAATCGCGACCCTTTTTCCATTTTGCTCTTGCTCTTCTTTTTTGGTCGCGACAAACCAACATGTTGCGATATCATGACACTTTTCCTTTCTTGCTCTTACACTTCTCTTTTGGACATGAAAATCTGACATGTCGCGACATCGCGACGCTTTTTCCTTCATGTCCAACCCATCTCCAACAAGCGACAATATTTCCTTCTTGCTCACCACGTCGTGATATCGCGACACTATTTCTCTTAGCATGTCGCGATATCATGACACCTTTTATTTCTTGCTCTTTCTATTTTCATTTGGTAGTGAAAATGCGACATATCGTGATATCGTGACATTAATTCCATGTCGAGACATCGCGACACTTTTTCTAACATGTTGCGAAATCGCGACACTTTTTCCTGCCTTCTCTTTCACTTCTTTTTTGGTCACGAGAATACGACATGTCACGATATCGTGCCACTTTCCCTTCTTGCCCTTAGTCTTCTCTTTTGACCACGAGAAGATGACATATTGTGACATCGTGAAACTTTTCCTTTCTAGCTCTTTCTTTTCTCTTTTAGTCGCGACAAAACAACACGTCGCGATATCGTGACACTTTTTCCACTTGCTCTTTCTCTTCTTTTTTGGTCGCGATAATGAGACATGTCGCGAAATCATGACACATTTTCCATGTCACAAAATCATGACACTTTTTCTAACATGTCGCAAAATCGTGACACTTTTTCCTTCCTTCTCTTTCACTTCTTTTTTGGTCGCGACACTGCTGCATGTCGCGATATCGCGCCACTTTTCCTTCTTGCCCTTAGTCTTCTCTTTTGACCACGAGAAGACGACATGTCATGAAATCATGACACTTTTCCTTTCTTGCTCTTTCTCTTCTCTTTTAGTCATGAAAAAACACCATGTCGCGATATCGCGACACTTTTTCCACTTGCTCTTTCTCTTCTTTTTTGGTCGCGATAATGAGACATGTCGTGAAATCACGACATATTTTCCTTGTCGTGATATTGTGACACATTTTCTAACATGTCACAACATCTCGACACTTTTCCTTTCTTGCTCTTTCTCCTCTCTTTTAGTCACAAAATAACAACATGTTTTGATATCGTGAAACTTTTTCCACTTGCTCTTTCTCTTCTTTTTTGGTCGCGAAAATGAGACATGTCGCGATATCGCAACACATTTTCCATGTCGCGAAATCGTGACACTTTTTCTAACATGTCGCAAAATCACGACACCTCTTCCTTCCTTATCTTTCACTTCTTTTTTGGTCACGAGACTGCTACATGTCGCGATATCGTGCCATTTTTCTTTCTTGCTCTTAGTCTTTTCTTTTGGCCGCGACAGGACAACATGTCGCAACATCGCGACACTTTTTCTTTCTTGCTCCAATAGGTCAAGTGGAAGAACACCATTTCAAGTGTTTTATGGATTATCTCCTTGTAAATTCATAGATCTATTGGAGATGGAATTTTGTACCTACATCAATGCTAATATATAAGACTTTGTGCAACATATGTAAGAGGTGCATGTGTAAGTAAAGATACAACTTGAGGAGAGAAATGGTAAGTGTAAGAATTGCATGGATGTTCATCACAAAGAAAATACCTACTCAAAGGGGGATTTAGTCATGGTGTATTTGAGAAAGAAGAGTTTAATGTGCAAAACATATAACAAGATTAAACCCAATAAGATAGGTCCTTGTCATATTTTACATTATTTTTATAAGAATGCCTATGAAATTGAGATTCCTAGAGGGTTATATATCTCACAAATATTCAATATATCTTATTTGTATTCATTCTATATACCCAAATATTTTGACGATGTGTAGATGGAGAAAGCACCAGATTGAAGGAGGGAGATAACTAAGAAGAAACAAGAGGAAATAGTACAAATATTGGATTCATGTATTGACAAGAAAACTCGATATAGAGAGTACAAAGAATATTTGATTCATTGGAATGATAAATAACCTAAGGAAGAATTGTGGATTTTTAAAGCTATAATAAGTTGACTTGGGTGGTTGAATTAGTCATTCATATAGTCATAATGTGAGACCTAAGCTCACATTCTTTTTTAGAAAGGGTGTATGATGTAGGAGCATCCTTGTATTCATGCAATACTACATCAACTAAACAACATCTAGAGTGTTAAGATAGACATCACATGATATATGGCATTTGCATGTAATTTTGTGGTCTTTGTGAGTGCAGTTATGTGATATTTGTGCATGTAGTTCTATGGTATTTTTTTATGTAGTTTTATGGTCTTTGAATGTGTAGTTCTATGGCCTTTTTGCATGCAGTTGTATGGTCTTTACACCACATAGTTTAGATGGCTAACATGACTATTGGATTAGGGATTCCTAGATTAGAGTTTCTTGGATTAGGGTTCAAATATTATATGTATCATCTTGGTTTATTGTGCGTATAGGAATGATGATATTTTGGTTTGGTATAGTTTTGGTTAGATTCTTATATTTGATTAATTGTAATGCAAAGGATATCGATTGTAGATTTATGCATAGTTGTTATAATATTTATTTCGTTACAAATAAAAAAAAGAGCTTTATATTTTGACTCCATGCTTGTGTTTTTTACTCATGCACCTATGTATATATTGTTAATTCAACCTGCATATGGTGTTGCATCAATGGTGCAGGTGGAGCATGAGTTCCCCAATAAAATAATAATATACAAGCAAGCCATGTAGGCACATATATAATGTAGTAATAAGATAGAACAAGGAAAAACATCATGTCTACAAAGGTTTTATGAAGTAACAATAGAATGTATATATGATGCACTAAGTTGTAGCCAATGATGTTGTGTAGGGTTGCTTAAAATAATACTAAGGTGAGAGTCAATATTTATAATAAATTGTGTAAATGTAGTACTATGGGTGAGATTTATAGTATAGTGGTTGGGAGACACAAGGTCAACTTGGATTAAACTACAGTTTCAATTTTTGATGCTATGGTATTAGGTAGATTACTATCAAAGACCATTATCAAGATCCCAAATAAAATAGAAGAATTTGAGGAATATTCCAGGGTAGACTGGTACTTAATGAGAAATGAAGTAGGTTACGTGGATGTGTATAATTTTAGTTAGTGGACTATGGATAAATGAACTCCATTATGATGTAAAAGATAGTGGAATTTCTAATGTAATGAGAAAGATTCAAATATTAAAATATCACAATTTAGCTATAGAAAAACATGAATAAATATGTAAATATACATGGCATGGGATGGATGAGATATTATAATGGTTCTTGTATAATGAGCTAAAATGCTACGAATAATTAGAAAGAATAAAATAATCATAAAAATCATAAGTAATGATAATATGCATATTAAATGGAGATTAAGTATTGGATGGAAACTAATGAGAAAAGGATGCATAAAATATGAAATATACCAAGTGGATGTGAGAGATGTTATGGATGTGAAATGAGACCATAGGTAAGAATGAGTATAATATGGAGGTGAGAAATAGAATAGTTAAGGAATAAAATGAGTAGGAGAAAATAACATAAAAATAAGCAAGGGTAGATATGTGATAGGTGTTAAGACAAACATGAATTATGAGGAGATAAATACAAAAAATGAGAAAGCAAACATGATATGTGGGCTAATGCAATATAAAAGTTCATATGGGTATTGAATTTGAAAATGTGGATGCATTATACGAATTAAAGTGATTTATGAGTTAAGGTGGGTGCATAATACAAAAAAGCATATGGAAAATATGGTTTAAGAAAAATTAAGAAGAACGAAAGAGTGGGTAAGGAACATTAATGCACCTAGAAAATTAAATTAAAAAGTAAATAAAAATGGATATGAATACACATGATAGAGTGGGTGAGAATCCTAAGGAATATGTGAGAGTGAGATCACAATATATGGATATCAACAAGGGATAAGTGATAGATATTTAGTTGAAATGAAAGAAGAAAGTGATGAGGAGTGACACCAAGTTTGAGAAATAGAAAATAAAGGCTTAGAGAAAAAAGGAGAAGAAATTACAAGGGAAAGAGTACATGTAGTGTATAGTTTTAAGGAATGACAAGTGAAAATAAGAATATATGAGGTGGCCACATGATGTTAGATGCAATGGCTGAGAAGTTATACTGTCAATATCCAAATAACACAACAAAGCTAAAGAGATACCCTAGTGTTGGAAATATTTGAGTAAGAAGGATGGATGGAATGTTTTTGGAGATTTAAAGGGTACATTGAGGAGGTTGCTACAAAATTCATAAGAAATATTTAAAATGGGAAAACAAAGGTCTAGAGAATAAATATAACGATTTTCTAAGAAGATATAGCTAGAGCCATTGGATTGCGTGAATCCAAAGAAGAATATTTAAAATAATTGCTTAATGTAGCTCTAGGATTATAAATATTGTTTGTAGATGGGGGACACAAAAACATTGTGGTTAGCGAGGAAGTAATAATATCATCACTTCCTACATTATATGGTGCCTTAGAATTGTTTTGCTTGAAGAACCTAACCAATAGTGAATGGTACTCAGTGTTGGTAGGGTATCATCTCTAATTTCTAATTTAAATAAAAGGGAGGGAAAAAGTAAATTATTTTAGTGTTAAATTATCATATTACCTATTTCAATATATGCAGAATATTAGAAAAACATGTCATCAAAGAAGGATAAAAGAGTGCTAATGCCCCATGGGTTGATGGCCCTACTAGTAAAGGATTCCATAGGGTAGAGAGATCCATCCAAAAATGTGTTTCAAGCATCAACAATAAATTCACCTTGGAAGAGATATGAGGATAAGCATCCCATACAAAAAAGGATGAATGTTCAAAGAACTCTAAGAATATTGGATGGTCGGTTGTAGATAGAGTAGACAATGGTCATATGGCCATAAAAGGGTGATGAAGTGTTAGATAAGAAATAGAAAATAGAGGCCCTAAAAGGGTTGAGGGTAGATTTAACATCTATCTTTCTATGAGTAGAGGAATTAGAGAGAAAATTATAGAGTTACGACAACAATTGATGGTGCCATAAGGAGAAAAAGAGAAAGTGCAAAGAAAATGGGTAGATTAGTTGAGTGGCATGGGTAAGGGTGGATAGGCAAGAATGCACAACTCATTGTAAGAGGTAGGAGAAACTCACTCCTATACAAAATATAGGAATAAAGAGATTGAAATAGGGTGGTAGGAAACAATAAAAACTCTATTGAGGTATTAAAAACATGGTGAGGAAGAGCCACTAAAACAAACACAAGGAGAATGAAAGGAATGTATGCTAGAATTATAGAAAGAGAAATATTAAAATATAAGTCACTATAGCAGTAGGACACAAAAGGGAGAGGAATAAATCCAAGTGTTTAGAGGTTTGAAGCAAGAGAGAGAGTCTGGCATAGAATATGCAAGAGAGGTAACCTATAAAGTGGAGGCCCATATTGGAGAATGGGTCAAAATGGAAGGCATGGATATAGGTATCTATAATGTAGGATCCTAAAGCAAAAGAAAAATTATGTAAAATGCATGAATACATGTGCCTATAGCAGACAAGCCTAAAGCAATAAGAAATATTGTATAGAAGGTGTAAAGATAGGTATCACTAGTGCAAAATCCTAAAGTAGAAAGAAAGACAATGTGAAGGATGAACAAATGCATGTCTAAAATGAATATAAGGAAGGAAAATATATGAGCACCATGAACATGGAAAGCGAGGACGACAAAAGTAGTAATAATGTTTGGGGTAGTGGGGTGGTTGACTACAAAGTGGAATATGACATGGGGGAAATGCTAGTATAAAAAGGTTATACCCTATTTGACTACTCATGTATTGATTCATCCTATATGGGTGGTGACATAGTATTATTGAATAAATAAAGCACCCATGAGATCCCAAGGTACTCAAAGCTATGGGAAGTAGAAATTAGGGACATTGAACTGCTTAGTGATAAAGAAAAAAAACTAGAGAAAAATAGAGAGGGTGAAGTGGAGAAAGAGGACAAGGTAATCCACTCATAAATATAAATGGAAGAGGAAAATATAGGAATGAAATAAGAAGGAAATAATACAACAACTATGCTAATGAAGGTAACGGATATGCAAGGAATATTTTGGAAACAAAACAAGTAAATACTACAACAAAAGGAAGAAGAATGACTAGGTTATTGTTATGAGAATAAAAATCAAATAAATATACTTTGAAAAGAATAGGCAGAGCTAAAAGGAGAAACAATGTCAAAATATCAAGAGGGAGTAAAATATGAATGGAAGCATAAAAATCCTAAAATTAGATGATAAGAATAGGTTGTCTAGTTTCTGAACCACTTGAGTCCAAGCCAACAATCTAGGTATACTACTTAATTACATGAGTAATTCATTTTATATCAGATAAGCAAAATAATTTATGGGTTGCCCTATAAGTTTGATCTGCCTAACCAATTCCATGATGCATACTACTCTAGCTTGATGCACAATATGAATTATTATGCAAATTATATATGCAAAAATATGCGGTGCAACATGTAATAGGATGGACACATAATCCTATAATGGGTGAGGTGCAACTGAGGGTCTTTTTATCTATCCTAAAGATAGAGGCAAATAGACCACTTGGCAAGTAAAGACATATTGAGAGGAGGAAAATATGGAATGGTTAATGGTGTGGATGGAGTATCCAAATCCCACATTATTTATCCAAAGGTATGATGTCATAGTAGAATATGTTAGGTGCACATAAAGGATGTTAAAATTAATCCAACAATGCCTATGGTGATATCAAGAGATAAAAATCAATTTGGTAGAGGATGCATTAAAGTAAAGATTTAGAAGGTTTGAAGAATTGCCCCTATCACTATGGAGAAGAGAGACAATATAAACTTTAAAATATGAAAGCCACATGGGTGAGAGTGGTATGGCTAGTAGAAAAATTGCAAAAGTAGGAGATGGCCTAGATAGACCAAAAGTTTAGATTTCTCCTATTATGGTATCTAGTCTCAAACTACTAGAAGGCTTTCGAGGAATATATAGAAGATGCATAGACTAATTATCACATAAATACCATGTTATTAGGATATAGCATGGGGATGGATGAGCCTAGAGGGGGAGCATATGACTTTAGTGATTGGGTGGATCACTAGTGGCTAGTCAGGCAAAAAAAAAAATAGATGATGTAATTATTATGAATAAAATAGATATATTTATTTAAATATGATTGTGTGTTTGTTGTGTAACATGGGTTTTAAGAATGTGTAGAATGCACAATGTCTATATGAATGTTATAAATACATGTGTTTATTTTTTTTTAATTTACATTGTGGAATCGGTAGCTGCCATGAATCCAGGTAGGTTGTCCAGCTTTTATGGCTGCCATAGTATTATGAGCTATCCATCCCAAAAGTTACCACACAGATGTTCATGTAGTCCTCCCCTATAACCACCATGCCACAATCATTTAAAACCTTTTACACCACTGAAATCACTAGGAAAGGGATAAGTGTTTAGTCCACTGAGGCCCGAGATTTAAACCTTGGACCTCCACCCTCCTTACGGGGTTTGGTCGAACCAATTAGTCTACACATTGAACCTAAATTACATGCGTTTAATTATTTGAATTTTTTTATGAGTAATATAAAATTCTTGTAAAGATGCAAAGGGTATTTAATTGTTAAGTAGTGATTTGAAATTATGATAAATGGACAAGCACTTAATCAGTGAAGGTTGAGTTCTAAGTGAGATGCTTTAAGAAATTGACTAAAGTAATAATATGCATCATGAATAGTATGCTCACCCGAATAGATTCTTCAAAATATGCTCACTCAAATGGGTGTTTTAGAAATTCCTATTCAAATGGGTTTTTGAGAAGCTACTCACCCAAATGGGTGTTTTAGAAATGCTCACCCAAACGGGTATTTTAAATATGTTCACCCAAATGTGTGTTTAAAACATACTCACCTAAATTAGTATTTTAGATATGCTTACTCAAATGGGTGTTCCATAAATAATCATCCAAAAGGGTGTTTCAGATATGCTCATCCAAATAGGTGTTTCAGATATGCTCATCCAAATGGGTATTTTTAGATATGCTCACCCAAATGGGTGTTTCAAAAATATTGGTAGAGTGGGTTAGTTGTAGTAATGTCATGCCCCTAGTGAGGTCAGTACAAGTAAATATTTTAACTAATAAGTTTAGGGAGTTATAGCCTAAATTAAATTGATTGTCATAATATGCTAATAAAGTGGTATACCCTGAAATCATCAGAAAAGTAGGGATGATGAATAGATCTCAAGTATGTAGTCTGCATTGGTATATTTTTTATTGAGCAAGGGAGATATCTAAAATGTTATGCAAATTTATTGTAGAATTAAATAAGGAATGTTGAATAACCATTACATGTGACTATTATATATTATATTATTTCCATCCCTAAAAACACCCACAAAATAGGTAGTCAGTTAGACAAAGGATCAAATTATAAGAAAAAAAAATGAAAGAGTAGAGTTATTTTAACGATGCATATGTGAATAGGTTAGAAAGAAAGACAATATGTGTAAGAAATTGTGCAAAAAATATAACAAATGATAAAAGTATATGGAATTAGATGACAAAACAAAAAATATTCTATAGCATGAAGACAATCTATAACACAAATTCAATCCATAACATAGATGCAAGATCTACAACTCAGGGCTAGTCCATAGCATGGACACATATCCATGACATGGAGGGGAGTTCATAGCATGAAACATGATTTTTAATGTGGAAAGAGAGTATGTAGAATGGAAGGAATAATCCCAAACCTATTTTAAAATCTAGAAGGATAATCTAAGGTCTTGGCCTTGTATTGTATTGTGAATTAAGAAATCAAGCTAAGGTAGAAGAAATATGTTACATTATGATTGATGATTTTAGTCAAAACTGGAACACCAAGATCTCAATATTTCCTCTAGATTATAAAAGAGCAAGAGAATAAAGAGGGAACCAAATCTATCAAGGAGGTATGGTAGCTTAATGAACTAGTACAAATACAATGTGAAGGATTCTATATGCTATATAGGATCATCATTGCCTCATTATGGGGGAATCCTAACATCATGGTAGGAATGAAAGCTTAAGCAACCATGTGACATTAGGAAAATATGTTATGCAAGTAGCTATGCATATATGTAATCATGCAATTAGTCACATGAGTAGGCAAAGCATGGAAATTTAAGCATAATATCTTTGTAGATGCATTATATTGATTGGTTTTACTAATTTAGTGCCATTAAGAGTAAATAATTGGTATGATCTTGATCTAAACTTAGCAGTGAAAACAAAGGGATCCAACCAATGAGGTTCAAATTTCCCTTTAAGTTTTTTCTTAGTGTTGGCATATTTTTATGCTCTTTAAGATCCATATCATCGACCTTAAAAGAATGAAATAAGAACCATCAAAAAATAGAGTCTAGATATCTATATGGTTAACTTCTATATAGAAAATTGACTCATCTAGAAATTCAATAACCAAAGGGTGACAATATTCTAGAGGAGACATCACTAATAAGTAAACAATCACTTGACCCTTAACATATTTTTGGTTGACAAATTCAATATTGAATTAATTAAGGTAAAGAACCCTTTTAGCAGTGTATCCAAATAAATGTGGTTTATACATAAAGTACCATAGAGAAATAGCCCTTATAATAACATAAGTTTTCTGACTAAGCATGTAGTGGTATAACTTTTGGGTAGGAAATATAATAGATAAGAAAATTTTCTCCAAAGATATGTAGTGGATTTCATAACTAACCAAGGTTAGGATAATGTAATAAATGGAACACTCCTATTGTTGGTCATCATATTGAGCCAATATACCACCTAGGTCATAAGTTGATGTTGATATGTATAAGAGAAATACTTTGGTGGGGTTCGGTGGAATTAAAATATGTGGCATTAAGATGTATTCATTAAAGGAATAAAATACCACTTAGCATTCATAATCCCATTTTAAGTAAGTGTATTTACATAAAAGCTTAGAAAATAGTTGGTATTTATCAGCTAACTAGGCAATAAACCTCCTAGATATTTCACCTTTCCTTGAAAATATGCAACTCAATAAAATTCCTAGGGGGATATATGTTAGTGATGGCTCTAATTTTGTCAGGTTCAACCTCAATGCCTCTATAGAAAATTATGAATCCCAATAGTTGACTAGAAATAATACCAAAGATGCATATATGTGGCTTTAAGTGAATGTTATATTCTCTCAATCACTCAAATATTTGATGGAGATCATGGACATGAACTACACTATTAACCAAATATTTGATATCATCAACATAGTCCTCCATAATATCATACTTCATGTCACAAAAATATGTCATCTCCCACTGATATGTAGCGCTAGCATTCTGAAGGTCAAAGGACATAACCTACCAAAAAAATGTTCCTTAAGAAGTTGTAAAATTAGTTTTAGCTTGGTCCTCAAGGGAAATATGAATCTAGTTATACCCTAATAACTTGTCTATGAGGAAAAACATGTCACAGCTAATAATAAAATAAACTATCATATCAATTTTAAATAAATAAAAGTAATATTTCAGGTAAGCTTTATTAGTGTCATGGAAATTGATGCAGATATGGATAGCACCTTCCTTATTAATGGTATGCACAATATTAGAGATTCAATCAAAATAATATATTGCCTTGATAAATTTGACATCTAAAAGTTTTTGGATCTCATATTTAACATGAAGAGAAACCTTGAGATACATTTTATATATTTTTAGTTTAACAAATTTATCCTCAATATGGAAAACTAAGTGACAGATAATAAGATATGTTTCCAAACCAAACATATTGGCATAAGTCTAATCAAATATGTCATAAAGTTTATTTTTAAATATTTCTATACTCTACAAGATTTAGAGAAAAACCAAGCTTGAGAAATTTAGGTTTAGTAGAAATCCTTATATTGATGTCCACAGTGTCCTTAATGAGGAGGTAAGACTCATATTCAAGCTGGAGAGAGATTGGTAGGACTCCTAAGTCTTCAATATCTATTTGAATAAGAAGGGATAGTTCAGGAGCATCCTAGATGGTGAAGCTAGGTACTATGGATGTGGATTTTGCCACATAGGATGTATTATGAGTAGAATAATTAGAATTAATTACTTCCATATTGAAATTATGTGTATTAATATATATCTTGGTTGGCTCAGGGGAAAATAGAGTAACAATATTGACACTAGTGAAGCATGCAATATGATAGAGCCCAATTTACAAAATTGACTAGAGCTCTTTCTCGTCCTCCTCACTCAACTATGATCCATGGAGGGAGGAGATATAATCACATGAATTTTGTGAAAAGTGATAATTGTTATCATTAGGATTGGATGATGTTATGAAAGAAAAGCGTAGTATAGTAGGAATATATCCAATTCCATAATGACCAGGCCATGTGTCAACTTCTAGGGGATGTTTGATACAAATTTCATTAGTCTAGGCCTTTTTTGAGGTACCCATATTGATAATAATTTTCTTAGGGATGATATAAGTAGGGGATAGATAACATGGGGTATATTTTCATTTAGATGGAAGGATGTTTTCACCATAAATGTGCTTGTCATTAGTAGTGCTAGCACATACAAAGAAGCAACTTCTTATTTTTATGGTTGTACCTTTAATAGTGGGTCATCCTTAATCTTGTGGTAAGATAAATATGATAGCAATGTTTAAGAAGTGGTAATGATTGAACTAGAAATTATCTTCCTCAAAACTGTTATTTGGCAAGCATTGAATATCAGTGATTGTAGATAAATGGTCATTGGTATGGGTGTTTAATTCCATAAGGAATGATATTTAGGTACTTTAGGTAAGTTGAGAGGAATAAATTTAGGAGGGAGCAAGCTATAGATATAGACAAAAATAATTGGGACTAAGGCCATTTGAAAATAATTGAAGGGCTTAGGCTAAGCTAAAATATAAATGGTTTTACCTTCATATTCATATTTGATACACTGATGATAGGTTTAATGGATAACTTCCATAGCATGAATCCATGAATGATCCAAAATAATATCATAATAAGTATCATAGGGGATGACATAAATCAATGACCTAGGTCCTACCATTAAATGTAAGGTGATGGTACAATAGGATATCCAATCCTTGCCATCAAATACACTAAAGATAAAATCCAATTTCTTCAAATCCCTTTATGTCAATCCAAGATGGTGGATTATTTTTAGGTTACAAATATTGAGACTAGATCCATTTTCTACTATTACCCTTTTGATATATTTTTTCCTAATATCACAAGTGATATAAAGAGGATGATCCCAATGGATAGAAAAATAGGAAATATCAATATCTTGAAAATAAATTAGTTAGCTCTCTTGAAATGTTCCAACAATATTAGTAATATCATTAGACTACAAATCTTGACGAACCACCTGCTCACTCAAAAGTTTAATAAGCACTTCATCGTGAGCAAAGGATGTCCTTAATATTCCAAGGAGGGACATTCAAACAAGCACACTCTCTAGTTTTTGGCATAAATTAAAATAACTAATAGTAGATATTTGAATTATTAGAGAGGGGTTTACCTTTAATGATATTTTTACCTTTATTTTTAAGACTAGAGAAGGTTAGGAAGATTTATTGGAGGCTTGGTTCTTTTGTTATTTTCAGGTTACAACATGGAATAAAATTGTACCTACCATGTTTTGAAAGGTCACATTATTAGCAACTTTCTAACTATGATTAGGTAAGGGGTTTTGGAAAATACATAGATTTTGATTAATTGAGGAATGTGTGTTATAATAATTAATGATGATTTGACCTCCATCTATGAGATTCTAGATAAGGTTACACAATCTACTATACCTATTAGTTTTATGAATACCTCTGTCTATGTGCCATCTAAGTGGATTAGACAACTGATTATACAACATGGTTAAAAGAATAAATTTTCTATAGTTAAAATGTTGACCTATATGTCTACAAAGAATCCAGACCTCACTCCCTTCAAAATATAGGCTATATTTTATCTCTCGTAAATACATACACTCTAATTTTATGGGTTTTTATTTTAACCTTGCAAGCACACTTATATATCTTTGAGATATGCTACATTCATCCAAATAAGTGATACTAAAAAATAGGGATAGATATTAATGAAGAGTTGTAAAATATTGAGGAATCAAAAGGAGATATTGCATAAATAGATCAAAATCTAGATATGAAGATAAATAGGATATATAGAGCATGTTATTGGATGGTGATAATTATTTCTTTTCACATAAAATAACCAACCATGCTAAAATAAATCAAAATCTAAATATGACGATAAATAGGAGATATAGAGCATGTCATTGGATGGTGATAATTATTCCTTTTCACATAAACTAAACAACCATGTTCAAATACATCAAAATCTAGTTATGAAGTTAAATAGGAGATATAGAGCATGTCATTGGATGGTGATAATTATTCCTTTTTCACATAAACTAACCAACCATTCTCAAATACCAAATGTTGCAAATGGCAGAAGACAAGCAATAAACACAACATAGAATATAGAAGGCAAGCAATAAACACAACATAGAATATATTTCACCATAATATTCATCACATTCCTTCACTATTCCCCAACCAACATCTAAGTACATCATCCATATTTATGGTTTATGGTGTCTCTTAGTTTTAATAATCCTTTGGTGTTTCAACTCTTGGTGTTTTACATTCATCTTTGTATTTTCACCTTCTCTCATTCTCATGAGATGTATGAGTATATAACCTCATATGATGTGACATAATTATTCATCCTTTAATTATTACATAACATCAAATAATATAATAATTACATTTACATAATGACAAATAATGTAATAAAGTATAACAAAACTAAGGTTTCAACCCCATGGGTGTTGAAATATATAATATTCACTTCCTAGGCTATTAGTATCTTTGTTTATTAGAATATACTATCTACACTTCCTAGGATATAAATATATTTTTAATTGAACATGTGTCCATTATGACACCTTGAATAAATAATCCACGTGCTTTTCTATTCATCAATAATATATCATGATTTACATATTTATACCAAAGGTATATTTATATACCTTCGGAATTAATTTATTTTATTGGTATGTAATCATTTATTGATCATTAGTGATGGGTGCCCAAGGGAACCCACCCAATGTTGTCTTATTATTTCAATATATTTTACTCTCTTTACTTATTTTATGCTAATATGAGGTACAATGTTGATTCTATACATTCATGAATATATTGTAAATTTCAACATGGTATCAATGTAGATTTGAATCTCCATTACTTTATCTAAAAATCAAATATTTTATATTTTACAAAACTAGTTCTATAGAAAGTGTGTTTGCTAGAGGAATATATATTTTTTGGACTAACATTATCTTGCTTAGGATTTTTTAAAACCTTAGAAATTTGATCACAATAAATTTCCATCTTACCTCATTCAATATCTATAATTAAGTGAAAGCACGAGGATACGGAAGCAAAAAGGAAACTCCAAGTGCGATGCAAACCGAACTAAACTTAACGCTAAATCCTATGAATTGAAAGTGCATGAAAAGAGGGAAAGCATGAACGAATCGAATCGAAACAAAAAGCCAATAAGGAAGACAACCCTTTTTATTGATATGTTTCAGAACTCGGTTACAATGTGCCTCCTCCCCTTCTAAGGGCTAGGAGCGTTAAATATGCGTTCTTGTTACACCCATGGATGTCATTCCTTCTTCTGCGTGCCCACATGTAAAATGGGCGGACCAAACGTCATCGCCGCTTGCATTGATGAGTCTTGGCTCCTTGTTGCTCCTCTAATGTCCAGATCCTACGTTCAAAGAAACAAGAAATAGTCAGTAGCACCTGCGGATGAAATAAAACATGCAATCCCCATGCCTTCGATTAGTGCATGCAAGATATAAATAAAATGATAACTAAAATGGATCCAAATGATCTGAAAATTTGACAGGGACATCAAGACCTCACAAAGAAAACACTACAAATGGAACAGTCGAGAAATTCCTCACATATTTGTATTCGCTCGGGGCGGGACGAATAGACCTGCAACAAAAATGTCCAAAGGCACTGTCCCAAATGTCACATCTGGGAAGCTCCAAATCACCTGCAAAGTTGGGATTAGCTAATTGGGGGTGTTTTGGGAAGACCCAGATGGTCATATTTCCCCAATTTGGCCTCCATCAATGGGAATTTGATGGGGCTACCTGCATGTTAGTAAAGGCGAGAGAAGATAGAAACATGATCAAAATTGCTCAAAACGAGGTGAAATTTAAATGGCAACCTATCTAAGCAGCATAGAATTGAATGCAAAAATAACAGAAAGGAAATTTGCCACAGATTTCCAATCACTCCGGAGCGGGGCGATTAGGACTGCAACAGTGTGGGGGGGCGCCCGGGGGCAAGCCGCCCGCCGTTTGGGGCCCGATTTCGGCACCAATCCACTTGGGATGGGTCCAAAACCTCTTGTGGGGTATTGTCAAAAAATTTGATGGGATATTGTGGCCAAATGTCGGGTTTTGGTTCCGGATTTGTGCTTCCAATAACCACCCTATGACCTCCTTTCCAAAAGAGATCAAGGATGTGAAAGGCACAACTCAAAAGGGTGTGGGTGTGAAAGTAAAATGACAGCACTTCGTTGCTCCAAAATGCTCCTTCTCTATATCTTTTGGGGTGAGAAGACTCACCATTTTATAGACCTGATGGTCTCTTTGGATGAGCATGCGAGAGGCACCACTTGGCAATCATGCCTCTCCGGGGGAGGGAAGATTCCTCCTTGATTAGGGGCTTCATGTCTGCCCCTAACGCTCGAAAATGCTCACCCACACTCCCATGCAATGAAGGAAGAATTAAGTGGCGGATCTGAGCTGCCATTTGTCAAGATTTGACTTTTTTCCCGTCAAACCTGCTATTCGCCCCACCCTGGAGCGAATACTGCTATTCGTCCCTGGGTGGGGCGAATACCAGTTTGTAATCGTCCCTGGGTGGAACGAGTATGGAGCAAAGTGCTTGAAGGTGCCAAATTGACCTCTGACCTTCCAAAACTACTGTGAGAGTGGTTAGGACCATTGTTTAACCTCTGGGGGCTGCCCTTGGGGCTATGTGTGTCAATGCGATCAGTGTTTGCAGTCACATAATCGGATTGGTGCTATTTTGGTGTCTATAGATGCCCCTTTTTGGGAAGCATTGTGCGTGGCATAGTGCTGAGCAAAAATAGATAACCAAAGCACTAATGATTAGGGTTTCTCAGTAACCTAACCAACTTTTGATGCCCCAAGTATGGAAAGGGCATGCATTCTTGAATCCTTGCTTCTGACGAGCGAAGGAACTCAATTCAAGTGTTAACCTTTTTTGGTGAGGTGTTACTTGATCTTGGACATTGATCAGTCATGAATAGGCAAAGGGCGCAACCTTTTGTCTGTGGGAACCTTGAGTTCATGATTCATGAATGCCAAGTGTTTGATCAGCTTGTGATTATTGCTTGTTTGCTGCCCCAAGCAGGAGCGTGATTGTCTTTGTCAATGATTCTTTGAATGCATGTCATTTCTATGATTGGGTGTGTATTTGTTGATTGGTGACTAAGTGTGACTACCCCCTCAAGCGACGAATCAATGAGGGAATGACCTACATGAGAAAAGCGATGAGTCGCTTGACCCAAGATGACTTGTGTAAGGGTGCCTTCAGATGTTTATCGTTGAATGTGTGTGCAGTTTTCCGACATTTAGACCTATTTTTGGTGGGTGTTAACCCTTTTTGGTAACGCCATTTGGGGATGAAATTCTCGAAAATCCGTCTTCCCGTGGAGTGGTCCGGCTATGGTAGCCTTCTTAGGGAATAGGATAGTGAGGATTTGTGACCCCGACGTCTATTTTGCATGCCCGAAATGTCAAGTGCAAAAGCACTTTCATCGGGCAAGTTTATTGTTTGTTTTTGGGTCATTTTGTTCATTTTTTTGATGTTTTTGAAATTTTTGCCCTGAATTCATTCCTGGGTGGGATGAATACCAGTTTAGTATTCGTCCCAGGGTGGGACGAGCGCTAACCAGAGCGCTCATCCCAGGGAAGAACGATTACAAGCTCAAAAAGCCTATTTAAAGGCCAAAACTGAGTTTTGGGCTCATTTGCCTTCATTTTTCTTGGCGAATTGGAGCTCTGAGGAGGAGGAGGTTAATTCTGCGAAGCGAAGTGCTGCCGAATTTCTCCCGACATCATGAGTGCATGAACCGGATCGAGCGGCGGAGCCGAAGCGAGACCAGTAAGTGATCCTCCTCGTTATTGCTTATGTTGTGACAGTTTTTAATACCGCAATTTATTTATGGTTGCTTTTGTAGTTTTGTTCAATTGGAAAAATGAAAACCCTAATTAAAGGTATGTCGTTATGCGTGACTTGTTGTCTTATGACTTCATGAAAACTTAGGTAAAAACCCTAGGTAGACAAAAAAATTGAGTTCAAAACTTAGTTTAAAAATTTGTTTTTCTTTTTAGTTGGCTTTGCAAAAATGAAACCCTAGGTTACATGTATGTTGAAAAGACGTGATAAAAGTCTAAAATTTGTTTCCTTTTTACAGTAAGGTAAACCTTAAGTAAAAGAAAATTTTTGTATTTTGTGATGTTTGTGTTACACGAAAACCTTAGGATACACTGACCGTGAAACCCTAGTTTTTTTTAGGTTGAATTTGTCAGTTTTAAACTTAGAGTACAGAAACCCTAAGACTGACAAACTGTATGTGAAAATTGTTTTTTGTTTTTTTTTTAAATGTCTGTCAGTTTTAAACTTAGAGTACAAAAACCCTAAGACTGACAAACTGTGAATGTTTTGAATTTTTGTGAATTTGGTTGTTTTTAGCTGTACATTGTTTTATGCATTGTTGTATATTCATGTTATTGTTGTATAGTTTTTCATGATTTTAATGTTTTTGTGTTGTTTTCTTTTGTAGGTTGTGAAGAGTCGGTACCGTGTGCCTACTATTTTTACTGAAGCGTGGGAGGTGCTGACTTTGGTAGACTGGGAGTGGCTTGATGCCCTTGGGCTCAAGCAGGTGACTCGGCTGGAGCCTGTGGTCGGGGATCGGGCCTATCTGATGGCCTTGATCAACTTGTGGGATCCCCGGACCAACACCTTCCATCTCCCAACAGGGGAGATGACAGTGACCTTGGAAGATGTCTATCGGATTTTGTGGATTCCGATAGATGGATTGCCTATCAGGACGACGTCGCATGATCAGCGGACAACAGTGCTGACACGCTACTTCGGGCACGGGGAGGAGGTGGGTGTGGATAGCCCAGTGGAGAGGGCAGAGGGCGACTACCAGATTGGTGGGATTCTAGTTCGATGGTGGCTGGAGAAGGGGGTGTTGGGAGTGAGGCACATAGTACTTATGGGCCTCATTTCCAACATGTTGCTACCTGACTCGTCAGGTGCGAGGTTCCCGTGGAACCTGCTGGATGTGGTCTGTCGGCTGGTGGAGTGTTCGACGCATGAGCCCCTGATCATGAGGTGGGGACAGATGCTGCTAGCATAGCTCTATGGTGAGCTATATGAGGTCCGCTATCGGAGGTGAAAGGGGATTGGTTGCAGCTATCTGTTGCAGAGCTGGGCTTGGCAGCACATAGCAGTGGAGAGGCCGATGGGGTTATCGTGGACTACTCGGGCAGAGATGGTGGATAAGGATATAGGTTACATGGCTCTATGGCGACAATCTAAGGACCAGGGATAGATTCAGCAATGGGCAGGTGTCGTAGGGCACTATGCTGATGCCTTCGCTCGGCTTGCTAGAGAGGGAGAGGGCCTTGGTGCAACGCGATGAGAACTTGGCTACGTATCACCAATGGGAGATGGACTTGGTGTGGCATCGATTGGAGCTGGAGGTGGAGATTAGCCGCCTCGGTGGGTGGGTCCCTACGTTCAATGGAGGTGGATCGTCATGTCGCTCGAGAGGGAGCGATACTGAGCAGTCAACATCCTCTCAACGTAGGCAACTGGATGAGGGGGCTCGAGTAGGCATGATGCGGGGGCTAGCAGTAGCCGCCTTGAGGGGTCTCATAGGACCCACACCATGGGGGGTAGTTCTCGTCGCACCGATCCTGCATGATCATGGTGGCCGATGCCCTAGGCTTGGGGTTTTTGAGCTTTTGGCTTTTTGCGGGGTTAGATGACCGGTTATTGTAGCCTACGGGTATTTTTGATGATATATATACATATGACTTTATTTTATTTATACCCATGTCATGATTTGATGTTATGCACAGTGATTGATGAATGTGTATGTATGTATGTTAATTTACATTGATGGATGCATATGTTATGATGAATGCAAATGTTTCTAATTTTTAGGATATGCAAATGGAATGGATGAATAAAATTTGTGATTTTTGGCGGGGGCACCATAGACTGTTTAGAACTTATGGATTTTTGTCTTATTAGGCGATTGTTGTGGTAAATGACTTTTGTTGTATACATGCTATTTTTGTATTTTTTGATGACAATGCGAGGATGAAAGATAGCACAGTTGGTTTGGAATGTAGTTAAGGTTTTTTGAGACTCAGATGTTTTAACTAACTAGCCATGACTATACTTTTTCTTACAAGACTTTTGAACAAGGTATGAATCGGACTTGTCTTTGACCAAGTTATTTCACATCCCTGTGTGTGCAATTGAGTTCGTTTATGTGGTATTTGTCAGGATACCGCCAGTGCCGAATAGGCTATCAACCAAACTTGTACTGAGGATCACCTAATTAGCTCCACTAACTTCCTTTGTTGTATTTAGTCAGATTAATCTGTGGTGCTATCTAGGATACCATAAGCTAGCTCATCCACATGCAAACATTGATCTGTACATGAGTTAATGTGATAGATATATCGTCATGCGGGAGGTTCACCACCAGTGATCGATAGGTTATCCACCAAACCGATACTGAGGTTTACTTCATGACCTTCTGAATGTTGAGAGTTCCAGGGATTCAAGTTTGACTCCCTTCTTTTCTTCAATTATATTGGGATACTTGCTCTTATATAGTGATAAAAATCACTGTTTATTTTTGTTATATATATATTTTTCTTTTGAGCAAGGGATTTGAATTCCGAGTGATGAGAATCACTATTGTATGTGCCTTTTGATGTATGCACTTTGGTGGTGATGTCAAATTTTTTGGAGTTTTGACTTTTGCAAAATTTTATGATGTTTGCAACTTTTTGAGAACTTGGGATTCTTGGGGAATTGGGTAGGGAAGATGCTTGTCCTTTTGCCAACTCTCAGCATTCTTGGGGTCATTCGCACAGGGGGATGAGCAAGATAACCATTTCGCTTATGGTGACCTGGATTGCTTTGCAGGTTTCATCTTTCGTTCACACAACTTGGGAATTTTTTATGTGTTTTAATTTGTGTTGGGATGCTACGTAACAAGGTGTGATCCAAGTAGAACTCTACCTTTGTAAAATCTGTTTGACTTTGTACAGTATGTGGCTAGAAAGCTAATGACGACCGAATGACGAAAACTCTTGATACATTTAGAAGACCACTGACTATGATATGGTAAAAAGAAGTGAATGGCATTTATTTTTGATGGACTGCTTATAGAATGGAGAAATGTGGAACAAGATGGATTTGCCAAGTAATTACAGTCTATGGTGCCTTGACCTGTATGACCACAAATATGCAATGTATGGATGTTATGCTTAATGCAACTATTATTTTTGCATTTTTGATAGATTGATTTTTGTGAGTATGAAGATGAGATGCAAAAGAGCTCTTTATTGTTTGTGATGAGTTTGAGCATGCCTGGAAATGAGATGCAAATTTTTGTTATTTTTGATGATTTTACTGTTTTTGAATTTTCTTATTTTTGACCAAGCGATTGTGGGAACCCTTGGAGCATTTTTGGGTTGACCAAGCGATGGTGGGAATCCTTGGAGCATTTGGTTTGACCAAAGGGATAATGGGCACCTTTGGGGCATTTTGGGATTGACCAAGCGATTGTGGGAATCCTTGGAGCATTTTGGGGTTGACCAAGCGATTGGGGGAATCCTTGGAGCATTTTGGTTTGACCAAAGGGGTAATGGGCACCTTTGGGGCATTTTGGGGATGACCAAGCGATTATGGGAATCCTTGGAGATTTTGGGGTTGACCAAGCGATTATGGGAATCCTTGGGGCATTTTGGGGATGACCAAGTGATTGTGGGAATCCTTGGAGCATTTTGATTGGGCTATGGCTCTTTTAGATATGGAATGGCCACAAATGACTGATGTTCAAGGGTTCTAGTTCCTTGATTCCATCAAGAGAGGCTAGCCGGTATGTTCCAGGTCCTATTTTACTATCAATTACATAGGGACCTAACCAGTTTGCCGTGAACTTGTCCCTTAGATGGGGCGGCAAGCTAGAGTTCTATTGGTTCTCTTTTAAGACCAAGTCACCAACCTGAAAGTCCCTCAGGTGAACTTTCATGTTGTATGCTTTCTTCAGTCGCTCTTGATAGATACGTAAATGCTCGAGAGCATTAACGCGTCGTTCATCGAGCAACGTAAGCTGGTCTAACCGGGCCTGCCGCACAATGTCATCATCGATGAACTCTTGCATTGATATGCGCAGGGAAGGAATTTCCAACTCGAGAGGCATGACTGCCTCGGAGCCATACACCAGTGAAAATGGAGTGGCCCCAGTGGGTGTCCGAATG
Source organism: Wollemia nobilis (assembly GCA_028583015.1). Taxonomy (NCBI): domain Eukaryota; kingdom Viridiplantae; phylum Streptophyta; class Pinopsida; order Araucariales; family Araucariaceae; genus Wollemia; species Wollemia nobilis. Next base: position 9,089,487 of record JAQPPZ010017092.1, read on the forward strand.
CTAGTGCGATAAGCCCATAGGGCAAGTGGGATCTGAATGTGCCAATCCTTATGACTATCTGTGACTATATTTTTGAGGATGGCAACTAGCATTTTGTTTGACACCTCTGCTTGCCCATTTGCCTGCGGATAATAGGGTGTCAAAAAACTGTGCTGAATTTTGTACTTTGTGGTCAAAGCATGCACGTATTTGTTCTTGAATGACGTCCCATTATCCAAAATTATCTTGGATGGAATACCAAAATGACATATGATGTTATGTAAAATGAACTCCACAATGCGGGGTCCAGTCGTAGAGGTAAGCGGAACTGCTTCCACCCATTTGGTGAAGTACTCTATGGCCATTATGATAAACGTGTGATGACCTGACGACGTAGGGGAGATCTTACCGATTAGATCTAAGCCCCACTATGAAAATGGCCAAGTCGATTGGATCGACTGCAAGGCCTGGGAAGGTACGTGTGTCATATTGGCATGGTGTTGACATTTCACGCACTTCCTTACATATGTGCAACAATCTCGCTCTAAAGATGGCCAATAATAGCCCATGCGGAGAATGCACTTTGCGATGGCCATACCACTGAAGTGGCCACCGCATGTACCATCGTGCGCTTGGGCGATCACCCAAGTGGACTCCTACTGGTCCAAGCAACGAAGGAGGATTCCTTCATAGCTACGATGGTACAAAATGTCTCCTAACAAGACATACTTTGCCACTTTCTACTTGAATGCTCATTTTGCGGCATGCATCAATCCAAGTGGGAGGTTACCTAACTTGAGGTAGTCCCTTATGGGTGAATACCAATCCTACTGATCAGAAACCTCGATGGTATGAATAGCCAATCCCTCTTGAAGTTCATCCCTAGCAAAAGTTGAGCGGGAGAGAACTTGCAAGAATAGCATTGTGTTGCTATTAAGGGGAGTAGGGGAGAACAAGGACCCCCAGTTGGCATGATTCATATGATCATGGATTCGAGAGAACGTGTCCAGAGACGGTTCAATCTGGATCAAGTGGATTCCTGGCATCAAGTTAGAGCTTGCGCGCTCCATCATGGATTGCGATAGCATTTTGACTTGAATGGTTGTCATATCACCAGAAATGTCTTGCAGGATTAATGACCCCAAGGAGGCCATAGTGTCCGCAAAATGATTCGATGATCGAGGGAGTGCCTCGATGTCATACCATTCAAGATTTTCCAAGAATTTGTCCACAAGGGCTTTGTAGGCCTGCAGAACTAGGCATTTACATTGGAATACCCCTTTGAATTGGTTGACAATTAACAGCGAATCACCAAAGATGTTCAATCATTTGATGTTCATGGTGATTGTTGTCTGAAGACCTATGAGCAAGGCTTCATATTCGACATTATTGTTGGTGCACGGGAAGTCTAATTTAAATGACAGAGGCATTGGAGCCCCTTGTGGTGTGAAGAATACAATTCCCGTGCCACCACCTTGCTCACATTTAGAACCATCAAAAAATAGGGTTATGTCGGCTTGTGACTCAGGCTCATCAAAATCTGGTGATTCTGAGACATGGAAGACCCCATCATCGGGTAGTTCTATGACTAGAGGCTGATCATCTTCGAGAGGAGCCTCCGCTAGTTGATCGGCTATGACTTGTCCTTTGATGGATTTATGTCCAATAAACTCTATGTCAAATTCCATCAACAACATGATCCATTTCGCCGTGCGGCTACTATGATAAGTGTGACTCATCATGTATCGCAATGGATTCTCCTTAGACACAACATACGTAGTGTTACTCAACATGTAGTGGCATAGCTTTTTGGTAGCAAACACCACTGCCAAGCGAGTTTCTCAACGTATGCATAGTTAAGTTCATAACTAACCAAGGTGCGGCTAAGATAGTAAGTAGCCTATTCTTTGTGAAGTTCATTTTTCTAGGCTAGCATGGCGCCCAGTGCCACCTCAGTAGCTGAGATGTATAAGTAGAATGACACTCCTAGTCTGGGTGGTGCCAATACTGGTGGCGAAGCCAAGTATTGCTTAATGTCATCAAAGGCTGACTGGCACTCGTCATCCCAGTGAAATGCTACCCCTTTATGCAATAATTTGTTCATGGGTCGACACTTGTCAGATAGCTACGCTATGAAGCGCTTGATTGACGTGACCTTTCCCTATAGGCTTTGAGCTGCTTGATGGTAGTTGGGGGAAGCATTTCAAGGATTGCCTTGACTTTGTTTGGGTCCACCTCGATGCCTCGCTTTGAGACTATGAAACCCAAGAGTTTTCCAGATGTGATGCCAAATACGCACTTCTTGGGATTCAGTCTGACTTTATGTTCCATGAGGCGATCGAGGATCTTGCTTAAGTCATCGAGATGATCTGGGCACAAAAGAGATTTGGCCAACAAATCATCCATGTAATCTTCCAAAGTTTTATGCATGTAGTCATGGAAGATGTACGTCATGGCACGTTGGTAGGTGGCGCCAGCATTTTTAAGGCCAAAAGGCATGACCTTATAACAAAATGTCCCCCAAGGCGTTGTGAATGCCATTTTTAGTTGGTCCTCGGGATTGATACGAATCTGATTGTATCCTGAGAAACCATCCATGAGGGAAAGCATTTCATGGCCCATTGTAGCATCTACCAATGCGTCGATGCTCGGCAAGGGGAAATCATCCTTAGGACTCGCTTTGTTTAGATCTCAAAAATCAGTGCATATGCGAATCCTCCCATCAGGCTTCTTGATGGGCACCATGTTGGACAACCATGGTGGGTAATCCATGCAGATGACAAACTGTGCATCCAACAACTTTTGCAATTCGTCTTTGACCATCAAGGCCACTGTTGGGTGCATCTTGCGTAGTTTTTGCTTAACTGGCTTGATTGTCGGATCAAGCGTTAGGTTATGCGTGACTAGCTATGGATCTAGCCCCGACATGTCTCTATAGGACCATGCAAAAACCTCCTTCTTCTCTTTGAGAAGGGTAATGTAGTCGACTTGCTCTTCGGGGGATAAGCTTACCCCCAGCTTGATAATCTATGGATTCATTGGATCAGAGCCGATGTCTACGTCAGTCGTCTCCTCGATCGACATGTGGGATCCATCCTCCAACTGGTGTGGAGTTGGGATCAAATGGATATCATTCGCTGAGTTTAAATCTATGTTGGGAACCTCGGGTTCCTCTTCAACATGGAAGATATCCTGAGTTGGCCCTGGGGTAAAATGAAGCATTTTATCGAAAGGCCAGTACTCTGATGGGGATGGAGGTGAATTGACGTGATCCTAGTCTATGGCATCTATGTCTAGATACAACGACTATGCTGGATCGGCCAGGTTATGGATGGGGGCGGTTAAGTCAATGGAGATCATGTTGATGAAATGATTTTGGTCTCCATTATCGTGGGTGTGGTGACTCAAACATTCTGGATGTTCTCTGTGCTCCGGGTCTGGCTCTGGAGGTATTGGCACGAATGGATCGGCCCTATGTGCGGATAGGAAGATAGGGTCTGCCCTTGACACTGATATCGCTATAGGGTCTCTGGGCGGAAGGTATTCTTCGTATGCCCAAAGTGGTGGATTCAACACTTGTTCCCACCGTGCTGGGTCTACGTACCACTCATGCCCTGGAACTATGTTTAGTTATTCAAATATGTCATTAATCTCTAAGGGGTATTGTTGCTGTCGCATATGATTGAGATAGGCCATCTCAGTTTCATCTTCATAATCACTGTCGGAGATCCAAAGGCCTTCATTGGCTCCAACAACTATTTGCGACATTAGAGGCTCGTCTTGCTCGAGAAAATTGATCTGGCCCCATTGGAGTTGGTCCACTCTTTACGATGGGGCCTGATTGCCTTGTGGTGGCACTTGCTCGATGGGAGCCACCAAAGGGAACATTGCCAAGAGGCTTTCCTGATAATCATCCATGGGGGTCACTTGTGAATGATTGCTATCTGATTCAAAGGGATCCCATGGTGCTACCTCATATTCTGACTCGTCCTCGAAAGATCCTTCTTGACCTTGTCTACACCTCTCTTGTAGGTGTGTTTTTGAACTTTCTCCTCTTTCAAGCGAAGGGAAAGGGTTGTTGAGGTCAACAAGGTTGGTTGTCAACAATGGGAGATAATCTCCTAGTGTATATGTCGTGTTAGGGTTGGCATATGGATCTAATGCCAATCCCCCCTTGTTGCCTATCCCTAGGCCTTGCATGTTCTCTACCAAGATGTCCAAGGGGAGGGGGTGGTTGAACCCTACTCCTGACTTGTCATATGGCATTTGGTATCTTGGTTGGCAAAGAACACACACTCCTTGCTCATATCTGCCTAACCCATATCCATGCCAATTGCATTGGCCAAGGTATCTCAAAGTGAAGTCTGGGTTAGAAAAATAGTTGACATCTTCTGCAAAGGGCTCTTCATCTTCATCCTCTTGCATGTATGGTTTAGTACCATGATCAAGGCCCCCATACACAAAGTTTGTCTGATTCGACGGGTAGCCTAGAGGAACAATGGTACCGATGGGGAGGCGAGGTCTCCCCATGTCCTGCATGGACTCTAGTGCGGGTGTTGCTACAATATTTCGCACCAGATACTCCCCCAGGCCCGTATTGGCCATTTCAACGATGATTGTTGGCGATTGAGGGGGAGGAAATGGAAGTTCTTCCGGAATCCACTCCATGTCGGGTGGACTAGGAGCCTCGACTTCCATTCTACTAGGCATCTCTTCAGTAGAGATAGTTGATACTGATGGTGATGCCTCTTCTAGGGGTTTCTTCCCTTTGTCCTTCTGTGTGGCCATCGTAGGTGGCATTGTTGGTGAAGGACCAGCCGATGAAGATGGACCCGGCTATGGTTTTGATGGACTTGTCAACGGGGATGCCTATGGAATCGGACCCTGTCTAGATGGATTCAACTAAAAATCCAAATGCATGGATGGAAGGGTCGATTGCGGCATCAACTGCACCACATTGCAATACTTGAAGGGTTCTAAGTCCGCCGAGACTACATGTACCTCCCATTCAAATGTATACTTTAAACACTAATGAGCTATCGAAGGGACACACTTCATGTCCATGATCCATGGCCGACCCAACAAGATGTTATAGGCCATCTCACCTTCCAAAATATGGCACAATGTAGGTATAGTCTTTTGTCCCACTTGGATGGGTAGGACAATTGTGCCAACTGTCGAGCATATTGCATCATTGAATGCTCGTAGTGTATATGTGGAAGCCGTAATATGAGATGCTGGCAACTTCAGATGTTTCAATGCCACTATTGTGATGATATTACTGGACGAGCCAGTGTCTACCAACACCCTCTTATACGGAATCCCGTTGACCCATGCGATAACATGCAGGGGTGGATCCGCCATGTCATCAACCACTGATTTCACTTCGTCTTCTCGAAAGGTGATGATTGGCTCCGTGCATCATTTGACATGTCCCACAAAGTTGTTGAAAGAATTTGCTTCATGGGGCTACAACTCGATGGATTTCAATATCTCCATTAGAGCCTCCCGATGGGGCGTTGATTGTTGTATGAGCTCGTATATGGAGAGCCTAGCCGACGTGGTCCTCAAGCTCTGAGTGAGTTTGGTCCGAATTATGGCCATGGGTCTAGGTGGAGGGGGTTGTGTAAGGTGCTATTGTGGTTGTGACGTTGTTGGCACCTCACCTGTAGTGGTCGTGGGGGCAACTACACTCGGATACCTCCTATTCCGAGTCACTATACTGATCATCCCTACATACCCCTGCATGGGGCAGTTCTACGTGACCTCATTGACTTGTAGGGTCTTTGCCTATGCATCATGGGTAGGCAAGGGGTCCTTAAAGACCTCCATTTGTTGGTTGCTTGGTGCCACGGGATTATCCATCGCTAATGTCTTGTTATCAATTAGGTCTTGCACCAAGCCCTTAAACTTCCAACAAGCATTAAGGTCATGTCCCTTTCGCCTATGGAACCTATAGTACAAATCCTCCCTGTAGCCCTTAGGTTTTGGTGCATTGGGATCTATGGGCTGAATCTCGGGTAGGTTGATCAAGTTTGTCGCTGACAAGCGGTCAAACAGGGAGTCTCTGGACTCTGTGTAAGGTGTGAATTGTCACCTAGGATGACGTTGCTGATTTTGTTCTTGCCTCTGATTTTCTCGATCATAACTGTTAAGAGGAACCACCTGATAGTTAGCATTTTGGGGTTGTGTTGCTTGTGCAGGCTTAGGGACGTTGATAGCAACCTGATTGACCATAGCGGGTTTCTGTTATGTGGTCCATGTTTTGGTGTTCTTGGACCATTCTTTCTTCTTTGGCTTGGCTATCTCGCCATCCTGAATCTTGATCTCTTCAATGATTTTGGATTGTGCCAGAGCTTCTTCTAAGGTGGTGTATTGCTACAGCTGCAATAGCATAGAGATCAATCTCAAAAAACTTTTTGAGAACATTTGTGTGAGGTCGAACATAGGAGGGAGGTAGGGTAGCTTAGAAAGTAGAGTCCTCCATCGATTCCCATAGGCTACCATGGTTTCTTCCTCATACTACCTGAGGCTAGCTAAGTCACTTAGTGACGCCTTCTTCTTGGTGTTGAAGGTGAAGCATTCGAGGAACGCATCCACTAGCTGATCCAAGTTGCTAATGCTATGCTTTGGTAATTGAGTAAACCAATCTAAGGTAGGGCCTACAAAAGTGGTGATGAATGTTCTCAACAGCAAAGCATCATTATCTTGAATGCCAAAGCATTGGCTCAGGAATCTAGTCACATGCTCTTGGGCATCCTCCTCACCTCTAAAGATTTCCAACTAAGGCAGCTTAAAGTGTTCAGGATAAGGGGGTGTAGGCACTGACGGATGCACAGGATGACTGCGGATTTGGCGTAATGTGGGCTTTTGGGGCCTAGAGGTATTGGTTTCCAAAGACTCCAAATGCTCTAGAAACACTTTATATGCATCAGAAGATTTAATATCTTCCTCTTTAGTTTTCTTCCATTGTGGGTTGCGGGAAACTTGAGGCCTATGGAGGGGTGGCCGGATAGAAGCCCCTCCGCCTTGGTAGGGCGTTTCGGCCCGCTCTTCTTCTTGTTCTTACTCCTCATAGGCTTCTTGAGGAGTCCCTAGATGAGACCTATGACCATGGGTGGGTCCCCATAGAGGGAGCCCATCGTTGTTCCTGGGAGTGGTCTCCCGCTCAGGTCTAGGAGGTCTCGGAGGCAGCACTTGGTAAGGTCACGGGGACCTGTCTCGCACCAAGGGGTTGCACCTCTCATATGGTTCTACTATTTGGGTGTGAGGGGTTGGAACCCTCTCAGGCATCGTGTTATGGAGCAGCTCATCTGTTTGGCACCGAATGCGCTCTTTGCTAAGGTGATATAGATGCTCTAGCTGTTGTTGGTATTTCTCAAGCTACGTAATCTACGCTTGGCGGGCGACATGTCTAGCGACTACCAGGTCGATTTGTTCCACCATCTTGAGTCTTGGAGGCCTAGATGCCTCTCCTACACATTTATCTTGGTCATGATGATCCGAGATCTCTATAGGCCACTTCCCTCTATCGAGGTTGGCGACATTCACTCGAGGTTCTGGCCTCGGTAGGTGACTCTGGTAAATAGCAGGTGCAGAGGTGCATTGCTCTCATGCTATGTATTGCTCTTGAGGAATATGATGGTCTTCCTCATGCTCCCTTTCATATATGTGAAAGGGGTGGGCAGAGTTGGCTCACCTTGCTTGAAGAGCCTTGTGCTCTGGATTCGGATTTTTATTCCTAACAGTGATGGGGGGTAAAGGAGGGATGACATAATCATGTGGCCTCTCCTCATGGACCCTATGCTACTCTAGCACTTCATCACACTGTGGCCACTCATATAAATCTTCTAAGGGAGATTTCTTGTTTATGTTGAGTGCCACGTGTAAGGACTCCTCCTGAAAGGGGCTATGATGGACGGGCATGTCCATCAAAGGGGTGCCTCTATAGTCCCATTATGAAATGGAACGATGCAGACTCTCTTGTGGGCCAGGCCGCCAAGGCGGTATGGCCAAGTATTCAGGGCTATAGCGGAGGCGACTTGTGCCCCCTTGTAGACTCTCTGTAGCTCCTACCCGTGATTGGGCTTGGCTACGAGTGTACACCATGGTGGTGCTTTCCTACAAGATGCGTAGATTTTTACTTCTTTTTGTGATTTCTTTTTGCTAAACTAAACAGAAAAGATCACACATGCACAAAGCAATGATTATCTCGTTTAAAGATTAAAGTGTGTCCTAAACCTGGTTTAGTGTGTTTTGATTTTGTTTTGAAATATTTTGTAAAGGACATTTAAATGTAATATGATGGCTCTTATGACTCACAAAAAATGGTCGCCCATTTTATATACCATTGCCAGGCCGATATACCAACCTCTCTATATACCCACCCTTACGCGAGGGAAACTATAGGTATGTGAGAGCAGATGGTACGTGGAACGTAGGCGGTACGAAAGGGGGATCACCCTATTTTTGACACCTAACATAGAAGACTTATCCTCATGCACTGGGAATCACCCCAGCTACACTCGATCAGCTTTCTTCAGGATTTACGTCTAGCAATAGTAGCGATCGGGGTTTATGAATGCAAAATTCAAGCCAAGGTGGTGATGAAATCCACCGTTGGTCTTGATCAAGGGCTGGGGTTTTACGACCAGCTCCTTAGTGTTTATGTTGCCACGTGATGTGTGGGGTTATTTTTATTTTGCATGAAATGAAATAAACATGCAGTACAACTTTTACTAAGCACGCAAAGAACCAAAAAAATAGAAAATAGAAAACAAAAAATGACAGAAAGAGTTCAAGACCCTTACCTCTTCTCTGCCCAAATCTGCTGGTTCTGATTTTCTATCCTGAAACTACACAGACAAATATTCATCCCAGGGAGGAACGAATTATAGAACTATATTTGTCACAGGGTGGGGAAAATGCCCATTCATCCCTGGGTAAGCTGAATTACAGCTCTGTATTCGCCTCAGGCTGGAATGAACAGCAGTCCAGCATTTGAAAACTCGATACCTGCAAGCAAAAACAATCAAATTTTGATCAGATTTCTGATCTTAAAAATAGAGGACAAGGGTACCACCGTGATCGCCACTGAAAGCATGAGGATACGGAAGCAAAAAGGAAACTCCAAGTGCGATGCAAACTGAACTAAACTTAACGCCAAATCCTATGAAATGAAAGTGCATGAAAAGAGGGAAAGCATGAATGAATCGAATCAAAACAAAAAGCCAATAAGGAAGACAACACTTTTTATTGATATGTTTTAGAACTTGGTTACAATGCACCTCCTTCCATTCTAAGGGCTATGAGTGTTAAATATGCATTCTTGTTACACCCATGGATGTCATTCCTTCTTCCGCGTGCCCACATGTAAAATGGGTGGACCAAACATCACCGCAACTTGCGTTGATGAGTCTTGAATCCTTGCTGCTCTTCTAATACCCATATCCTACATTCAAAGAAACAAGAAATAGTCAGTAGCACCTATGGATGAAATAAAACATGCAATCCCCACGCCTTCGATTAGTGCATGCAAGATATAAATAAAACGATAACTAAAATGGATCCAAATGATCTAAAAATTTGACAGGGACATCAAGACCTCACAAAGAAAACACTAAAAATGGAATAGTTGAGAAATTTCTCACATATTTGAATTTGCTTTGGGACGAGACGAATAGACCTGCAACAAAAATGTCCAAAGGCACTGTCCCAAATGTCACTTTTGGGATGCTCCAAATCACCTGCAAATTTGGGATTAGCTAATTGGGGGTGTTTTGGGAAGACCCAGAAGGTCAGATTTCCCCAATTTGGCCTCTATCGCTAGGAATTTGATAGGGCTACCTGCAAGTTAGTAAAAGTTGTTGGAAAATTACCATTGGTAAAAGGTTAAAAAGAGTATTTTACCTTGGGTAAGTTTACTTACCTTTTACCTTACCTGGATAGAAGTTGGATGGCAGCATATTTGGGTGGCAAGAGAGTTTTAATTTAATTTCTTCTCCATTCCCTTAACTTCTCCTATTCCCCCCTTTTCTCTAGTATGGTTATTTTGTGTTTATTTAAATAATTTGTAACCTAATTTCAAGTGAATGGTTAATGCATATTTTACCTTTACATCGAAGAGCTCACCTCTCACATTTGGTATCTGAGCTAAGAGCCGAGATCGGCCCGAATCCAGAGGCGATGGGACCCGCAGTTCGAGGCGAAGACATGGATCCTGAGGCAACACGTAGGAACCGAGGTGGCCTGTAGGAGCAGATCGGCATGATTCTTGAGGCGCTGGTGGAGCTGGACATGACAAGCACATGCAAAAACCTGGATCAAGGTGATTCGTTGATGAGGTGGCATGTGGCTCGAGGTGGCATGTTGGATAGGGCGGCACGCGGCCCAAGGTGGTTCGTTGGAGAGGCCACCTATGCATGGTCCGAGGCGACCTATGCGCGGTACATGGCAAAAGGATCACGTATCCTGAGGACTACCCACAGGAAATCAAAGCACATATAGTGCTTTGCTTTTTTTAAAGAGCATCAACATCGTCGCATTGGCGATGTGGGACTATTAAGTCCCAAATAAAAAAAAAATTGCTTCGTGTCGAAGTGCGAAGCCAAAACATTGCTTCACGTTCGACGTGAACGCAATAAAGGTAGGGATCCTGCTAGTACTCCCAGATCTTCCCAGTAGCACAGCGGCTACCCTTTTCCTTGACGTCCGCGAGGTCGCACAATCGAACCTTAGCGGGGTCAAGTTTTTTTTAAAAGAAAATTTCTTTAAAAACCTTTAAGGTAATTTAAAAATTTTGAAAGGTTTTATTTATCATTTGAGTTGATGATTGACATTTCCTAAGAGGAAATAGTTGTAAAAAAAAAATTTACGCTTTAAGAGGTAAAAAAAAATTAGTAAATAGTTGTAAAAAAAAAAAATTATGCTTTAAGAGGTAAAAAAATTTTTTTTTAGTAAAATTTCCTAAGAGGAAATCTTTGTAAAAGAAAATTTCTGGGAAATTTTCTTAAATGATAAGATCGAAAGGATGTTACCAAGCACTTTGTAGTTTGTTATTGAGAAAAAACTCCAAAAGCTTTTATGAGCACGTGAGAACACTAGGCATAAATTCAGTCTTTTCACAGTTGCAAAACACGATTATTGCACAACAAAGAAATCCTGATCTAGGATACGAAGCAGATTCAGAAGATAACTCCTTTGGGAGAAGATTTGAACAATCCGACACAGTGGAGATTGCTCCACAAGGATCTAAATATAATCATTATTGTAATTCAGTTGAAATCCTACAACCTCCTCCTGAAATTATATTGATTAGTGATGACGACGAACAAGTCGCTGACAATTTTGTAATTGTTGAATCACAACAACAAGAGTGAGTTGTTTATGATTGTAAATCAAGCAAGGCTTGATAGTTTGTAAAGTCTTTTTGAAATAAGACTATATAAGAAATGTTTCTTGTTTTAATAGATTGTAATGGGATCAAATAACAATCTACCAATCCTCGAATTCAATGGGGATAATTATGAGTACTGGTCCATCAAAATGAGGACATTACTCATAGGAAAAGGACTATGGGATAGTATTGAAGACGGTTACACTGCTCCAACAGATTGGACTACTTTGAGTGCAACCGACAAGAAGATCTTCAAAGATGCACAAAAAAATAACTCTTTTGCCTTATACCATCTTCAAGCGGCATTAGATCCAAGTATATTTCCTAGAATTTCATCTTACTTAACTGCCACAGATGCATGGAATGCCTTGAAAGAAGGATTCTAAGGAAGTCATAAAGTGAAGCAAGTCAGGCTTCAGACCTTAAAAAGAGATTTTGAAAATCTCAGAATGAAGGAAAATGAAAGCGTCGGTGACTACTATGTACGAGTCAAAGTAGTAGTTGATATGATGCAAACTTTAGGTGATGACACAAAAGTTGAAACAATTGTGAAGAAAGTGTTGAGAACACTTCTTCCTAAGTGGAATCACATTTGATAGTTTGATTGGATCATTAACATCACATGAAGAGAGACTTCAAGGAGCACCCTCAACAAGTTATGGAGGTGATGACAAAGCCTTCACTTCGAACAAAGCTGCAAGACGAGGACAAGGAAGAGGTTGAGGCAGAGGACAACAACAAAGAGGCAAAGGCCAAAGCAACTCCTACAGAGGAGGAAATCAAAATAGAGGTGGAAATCAAAATAGAGGAGCCAATAAGAACCAAAGCGGCAATGCAAGCCATGGAAATCAAGGACGAGGAAGTAACAAGACTAAAACAACTTGTTTCAATTGTGGGAAACAAGGACACTTCGCTCGTGGACTGCTGGTCAAAGTCTTCAAAAGATCAAAGCAGTCAATATGGCTCATTCTACGAGGAAGAAGAAGGTCCATCAAATCTTTTTCTCTCTTATGGACAGTCAAATCAAAATCTTAAAGATACATGGATTTTGGATACTGGTTGCTCCAACCACATGAGTGGCAAAGAAAATCTCATTGCTACATTAGATTCAAATTACAAATCCCATGTTAATTTAGGGGATAATAAATCTTTGCAAGTTGAAGGCATTGGAGCTATGGAAGTTCCAACAAAAGAAGGCCTTAAAAAAGTGAATGACATATACTATACTCCACAACTACAACACAATTTGTTAAGTGTTGGCCAAATGATGGAGAAGAATTACAAATTAGTTTTTGATGAAAGAAAATGTACAATCCTTGATAAAAACAATTGTAACAGAGTCATCACAGAAGTACCTATGAAAAAGAATAGGTTATTCCCTCTAAAATTTGGTGAGCCAGGGGGAGCTCAACTTGCAAACATTGCTTTTACAAATCCAAGTGTATTGTGGCACTTGAGATATGGTCACCTCAATTCCGCTAGCTTGAAAATGTTAACATCACAAGCTATGGTGATAGGACTACCAAAAATTCAAGAACATAAGAAGGTATGCGAAGCATGTGCTTTGGGAAAGCACTCCAGAACAAATTTTCCAAGAGGCCAAGCATGGATAGCAAGCTATCCTCTTCAGCTAGTACATTCGGACATCTGTGGTCCAATGCAAACAAAAAGCCTTGGAAACAATTCTTATTTTCTAACATTCATAGATGATTATTCTAGAATGTGCTTGGATATATTTTTGAAACACAAAGATGAAGCATTTGATTGCTTCATAGACTTCAAAAATAATGTAGAAAAGCAATGTGACTACTATGTCAAATGTCTTCAGCATCGATAGAGGAGGAGAGTACTCCTCAAATGAAGTTTTAAATTATTGTAAGCAAAATGGGATAAAAAGGCAGTTCACCATTGCCTATACCCCATGACAGAATGGTGTGGCCAAGAGAAAGAACCACAACCTTGTTGAAATGGCATGAACGATGCTTCAGACAAAGCATCTAACATACAGCTATTGGGCGGATGTAGTGAGAACTAGTGCATATATTCTAAATAGAAGTCTGACTTCTAGTTTAGATGGTATCACTCCTTATGAAGGATGGTACGGTAAGAAAACAAATGTCAAACACTTCTGAGTATTTGGTTCTTTAGCTTATGCACACATTCCTGAGGAGAAGAGAAAGAAGCTTGATCCCAAGAGTCAAGCATGTATTTTTGTAGGGTATTGTGAATCGACCAAAGGGCATAGATTGTACAATCCAAAGACAAATAAAATAATTATCTCCAAGGATGTAATTTTTGATGAAGGGGGAGAATGGGGTCATAAAAAAATTGTTGATATAGACTCTAATTCGAAAAGTTCCACATTTGTACACCCCAAGAAAAGTAGTGGAAATAGTTCCCCTCCACAAAGTCCACATCAAGAATCTTCATCAAGTACATCAAGTGGTACACCAAGTCCAAGAGGGACTCATTTGTTGGCACCCCCAAACTCTCTGAAACAATTTCAGAGATCTGTAAGCGCTCCAAGTCCGATGGATATTGATCCAATTTCTCAAAGGAAAGAGACAAATAGAGGAAAGCACAGACTATAGATTCATCCATCTTCTCAAATATTGGATAGGAATTTCCAACAAAGATGCACTAGGAGTCAAGCTAGTGGGATGGACAACATTTTGTCAAGACTTGAAAATCTTCAAATGTCAGGAGATGATGAGTCTCATGAACCAAGGGGTGATGTAGTCAATTATGCTTTGTTGGCTGCTGCATAGCTAGAACCATCTAGCTATGAAAAAGCATGTATTGAAAGTATATGGCAAGATGCCATGGAAGAGGAAATATCCTCAATTAAAAAGAATGATACTTGGAAGCTTGTGAAGCTTCCCAAGGGAAAAAAATGTGTTGGATGTAAATGGGTCTATAAGACCAAATTCAATGTTGATGGAAGCATTGAAAGGCACAAGGAAAGATTAGTAGCTAAGGGTTTTACTCAAAAATATGGAATAGATTATGAGGAAACCTTTGCTCCAGTTGCTCGACAAGAAACAATCAGAACTGTTCTTTCCTTGGCAGCCCATAAAGGATGGAACATTCAAAACATGGATGTGAAAAGTGCATTTTTAAATGGATACTTGACAGAAGAGGTGTATGTTCAACAACCTCAATGTTTCCAAGAACAAGGAAAATAGAACCTTGTTTATAAATTGAAAAAAGCACTTTATGGCCTCAAGCTAGCACCACGAGCGTGGTACTCACGAATTGATGGCTATTTCAACGAGTATGGTTTCACAAAAATCAAGAGTGAACCAAATCTATACTACCTAAAGAATGGAGTAGATATCCTAATAGTTTGTTTATATGTGGATGATCTAATATTTATGGGTAGTAATAATAAAATGAATATGGAGTTCAAAAACTCGATGATGAATCAGTTTGAGATGAAGGATCTCGGATTAATGAGATACTTCCTAGGAATGGAAGTACATCAATCAAATAATGGGATCTTCATATGTCAACAAAAATATGCTCATGACATGATCAAGAAATTTGCTATGCAACAGTGCAAATCAGTTGCAACACCAACAGGACATGGAATCCAGCTAAGCAAAGATGATGGAGCACCAAAAGTTGACATGACCAATTTCAGAAGCATGGTTGGGAGTTTAATGTTTCTCACCAACACTAGGCCAGATATACAATATGTTGTTTCTCTAGTATCAAGGTTTATGGCATGCCCATCAGAGCTGCATCTTCAAGAAACCAAATGAATTTTATGATATGTAAAAGGTATAGTGGATTTTGGAATCCATTACCACAAGTCTAACTATGTGAAGTTAGTTGGTTATAGTGACAACGATTGGGGCAGTAATATAGATGACAAAAAATCTACATCAGGGAACTATTTTAGTCTAGGTTCAGGACTAATAACTTGGAGTTCCAAGAAGCAATATGTTGTAGCATTATCATCTATAGAAGCTGAGTATATAGCCATTACCCATGCTAGTACTCAAATCCTCTATTTGAGGAAAATCCTTGAAGAGATTGGCAAAAAACAAATTGGTCCAACCAAACTGAATTGTGATAATATTAGTGCCATACAGTTGGCATATAATCCGATCCACCACAAAAGGTCAAAAATTTTTGATATGAAGTATCACTTCATAAGAGATATGGTGGAACAACCGATAGTTGAGCTTCAATACTGCAGCACTTTGGATAATATAGTAGACATCTTCACCAAAGGCATGGCTAAAGCTCAATTTATAAAGCTGAGAGACTGTATAGTCAATCCTCTCAACTTTAAGGGGTAGAATTTTGGAAAATTACCATTGGTAAAAGGTTAAAAAGAGTATTTTACCTTGGGTAATTTTACTTACCTTTTACCTTACCTGGATGGCAGTTGGACGATAGCATCTTTGGGTGGCAAGAGAGTTTTAATTTAATTTCTTCTCCCTTCCCTTAACTTCTCCTATTCCCTCATTTTCTCTAGTATGGTTATTTTGTGTTTATTTAAATCATTTGTAACCTAATTTCAAGTGAATGGTTAATGCATATTTTACCTTTGCATTGAATAGCTCAACTCTCACAAAGGCGAGCGAAGATAGAAACATGATCCAAATTGCTCAAAACAATGTGAAATTTAAATGGCAACCTATCTAAGCAGCATAGAATTGAATGCAAAAATGACAAAAAGGAAATTTGCCATAGATTTCCAATCGCTCCAGAGCGGAGCGATTAGGACTGCAGTAGTGTGGGGGGGGCACCCGGGGGTAGGCCACCCGCTATTTTGGGCCTGATTTTGGAACCAATCCACTTGGGATGGGTCCAAAACATCTTGTGGGGTATTTTTGACAAATTTGATGGGATATTGTGGCCAAATGTCAAGTTTTTGTTTCGGATTTGTGCTTCCAATAACCACCCTATGACCTCCTTTCCAAAAGAGATCAAGGATGTGAAAGGCACAATTCGAAAGGGTGTGGGTGTGAAAATAAAATGATAGAACTTCGTTGCTCCAAAATGCTCCTTCTTTGTATCTTTTGGGGTGAGAAGAATCACCATTTTATAGACCTGATGGTCTCTTTGGATGAGCATGTAGAGGTGCCACTTGGCAATCATGCCTCTCCAAGGGAGGGAAGATTCCTCCTTGATTAGGGGCTTCATGATTGCCCTTGTAACTACCTCTAACGCTCAAAAACGTTCACACACACTCCCATGCAATGAAGGAAGCGTTAAGTGGCAGATCTGAGCAGCCATTTGTCAGGATTTGAATTTTTACCTGTCAAACCTGCTATTCGCCCCACCCTAGAGCGAATACTACTACTCATCCCTGGGTGGGGCGAATACCAGTTTGTAATCATCCTTGGGTAGAACGAATAAGGAGTAGAGTGCCTGAAGGTGCCAAATTGACCTCTGACCTTCCAAAACTGCTGTGAGAGTGGTTAGGACCATTGTTTAACCTCTAGGGGCTGCCCTTGGGGTTGTGTGTCAATGCGATCAGTGTTTGCAGTCACATAATCGGATTGGTGTTGTTTTGGTGTCTACATTAAGGAGGTTGGTTTAGAAGATATATTCACTAATAAGTTACATAATTATGATTTTTAGGATTTTTTAAAAACATTAGTTGCAACTTGGATCTCGATGATATTCTCTTTTTCCTTAGTGCTTCTATAATTTAAGAGTTCTATATCAAATCAAATACTTACTTATATGTTCCATATCCATCTCATTCCTAGACATTTATCCATTTTCTATATTTTTTTGTGATGCCTTGTTCTAGTGAAACTACATCCTTTAAAGGAACAACAAGATTGCAAGTTACTAGATTGGATATATTGAGGATTTTTAAAATCTAAATTGGTTTCTTAGTATTTTATAAAAAAATTATATCGAACATAATTTTGGGTTTTTTGTCGCTAAATAATAATTTAGGAGAGACCAATCTACATGGCATTGAAAATGTTAAAGAATATATTGACTATTTTACGATGATCCCTAGTTATAAAAATATTTATTTACTAAGACCAAAGAAATGCCAACGGTTGGTTCTAATGGATTTCATGATGATTTAACGGAGGAGGATTTATTCATATGTATCATTAAATAAATTTGTGTACAAGACCAACTTTAAAAAAATTGGATGGACCATCATTATTTTTGAATTATTTGTGAAAAATATTAGCAATTCTAATTCCATGTTTTTTCTCATTCCTCTATTTTGGTGCTTTTCATAAATTTTGCTTTGGATTTATTTGGAGGGATAACTCTAGAGGACATAAATTTTGAATATGGAACCTCATTTTGATCTTCTTTTTAAACCTCATACTTTTAAGATCTTTATATTAATTTTTAATTGAAATTTATATTGTATGTGTAAGAACATCTCATTGTGAAGGAGAACCTTCTTGTGGCTCTTTATCTACATAGAATTATATGGGTACAACAAAGAGTAAATTAAAGGGAGGTAGTATTTTACCATTAATGTTTTAAATCCTTGGTTTATCAGTTTAGATTTTGGAGGGGTATTAGAATGTGTAATCTTCACTTCCTAGGTTGTCACTCTCTTTATATATTGGAATGCATAATTGATACTTCACATGACTATCTTTGTATTTGGATATACACATATTATGACATATTGTATACTCTTGTATCCACAAATAATATGTCATATTCATATTTATTAGAATTTGTATATTTGTACCAAATGTGTATTGTACTCCTCAATAGGTCCATTATATCCATTTATAAGAATTTATTTATCATCAATAATGGGTTCCCAAGGAAATCCACCTCATTTTACCTCTTTATAAATTTTATGCTAAGATTTTGGAAATGTATTGATCTTTTTATGTCTTGATATATTAATTCTAAAAGGGTGATAATAACATTTGAAATGGATAGATTTGTATGTTATTCAAATAAAAATAATGAGGGTGGGGATTGTGTTAAAGATATTATAAATAAGGGTTATTGATAGTGGAAAATTATTGTTAAATCACGTTTCTAAAAGTTGGAATTGGCAAATATGGGGACCCTTGACTGGGGCCCATTCACCCAAAAGTTCCAAGTGCAAAAATATTTTTGGGTTGGATCATCCTACATTGATAATAATTTCACCATTTTTATTTAAATCACCAACCTTATCACCTAAATAGTGGAACTTTTCACCTTGACATTGTAAATAATTTTATTTACACCAATAAAATTACATATTATACCAATAGTATATATACCTGATGCAACACTGATACTCCTACATATTAAATATTAATTCTTCTCAATATTACTAGTATCAATGAAAAATGACTAACAATAAATGCTCGATAGTATATGACAAGGATCAAATGCATAATAGTAGACACTCAAGAGTAGACACATAGTAGTAGATGATCAGGGAGTAGATTACTAGGAGTAGACACCCAATAGTAGGTGAATGGAAGTAGATACTTGATAATAGACAATCGAGAGTAGATACCTAGTAGTAAATGATCAAGAGTATACACCTAGGATTAGACACCCAAAAGTAGATGATCGATAGTAGATGCTCAAGAGTACACATCAAGGAGCTGAAAACTAGGAGCAAATGGCTGAAAGTAGGTACTTGGTAGTAGATGATCGAGAGTAGATGATAAGGAGTAAATATTTGATAGCAGATGCTTGAGATTAGAAGCTTGATAGCAGACACCTAGGAAATATGGATTATATTATCGAGAGCAAATGATTAGGATTAAGCAATTGATATTAAATTACTAGGAGTAGATACCTGGGTACAAATTATTAGGATTAGATGCCTAGGATCAAATGACTAGGAGTAGCCACCTGAGAGAAACTGATCGGTAGCATACACTCAAGAGTATATGACTAAGAGTAGATACCTAGTAGTTGATAACCAGGAGTAAATAATTGGGAATATACAGTCAAGAGTAGATGACAAGAAGCAAAGAATCAAGAGAATATTATCAGTAGTAAATGACTAGGAGTAGATGATCGAGAGCATATGACCAGTAGTAGAAAACTACGAGTAGATGACCGAGAATAGATACTTGGTAGTAGATGCTCGAGGGCAGGGAACCTTCTAGAAGATGTAAATTTTGATCCACTCTTATTTTTATTTTTGTTTTTGAAAACACCGAGCTCAATGAGATCTATGATCAGTTTAGCACTTGGTAAAATCCTCAAAAAACCCTCAAAAGACCTCCAAAATGAGCTCTAAAGTTGTTGAAGTGCAATACCTAAGAAAAACAAGTAGAGATCTAGTAAGGGTAATGTGTAGAAACCCTTAAAGGATGCTAGATCTTGGCAACATGAAATGATGGATTTGGTAAATATTGTTGTCTTATCATAAGAAAATATGATAGACAAGTGGTAGCAATATTTTGAAACTAATTCATCCTATTTTATATATTTTGCGAAAAAAAGGTAATTTTCCATGTCTTCTACATGAGTTTGGACACTATTTACCTATATTTTAGAATTGATTCACCCTATTTTTATAAATATGTTTTGGAGTTGACCCCTTATGCATAACCCTATTATAAATAATAGAATTTTATCCCAAGGTGATTGGGGAAAGTGGTGGGTGGTGAGGAATTTTACACCTAAATCAAGATTCTAATCCTGTGGAGGAATCTTACCTTTAGCCCATTGGATTTAAGGTAAGCAAAAGGGAATAAGGAGTTTCACACCATACAAAAAAGTTTGATTCCATTGGTGAGACTCAATACTCTTCATAGTGGACTTGGGGCAAGCAATGTGGATTAAGGAGTTTTGCACTATAGACTAAGGTTCTAATCCCATTGGTGAACCTTAACATCTTCAAATGGAGTTTGGACCAATTGGTTGAAAGTGAACAATTTCACACCACAAGCCAAGGTTATGATCCCAAAGGGTAAACCTTAGCCCCTTTAAAATGGTATGATATCAAGTGGTTAAAAATATAATCTCTCCTATATGGTGGGTTTCTAATAAATTTTACCTGTCTATGGTAGCTTCTTGTAAGGAGTATGGTGAAATGGCCGTATTAACTAATGTTTATGCTCCCCCTAATCTTGCTGGGAAAATTTATCTTTAGAATCACATTCGGGTGGTGCGGTTAATGGATCCTCACTATCCTTGGATTTTTGTTTGAGACTTTATGCTATAACCATTTTGGAGGATAAAAGTGGTGGTGTGGTTTCTCTTGGACAGGTATCTTTGGCTCTTAATGATAATATCCTTTTCTTAAACCTTGTGGATATTAAACCTGGTAATGGTATGTTTACTTGGAGAAATAGGATATGTGGTACTGAGGTTAATTTTGAGAGATTAGATCATTTTATAGTTTTTCCTTAATGGATCAGTAATAATTGGTAAATCAACTTAGAAATTTTGGATTGGAGAGGTTCCGATCATTGGCCTAGTTAGCCAAAATTCATTCGCAAGGGAGTTTATAGGAAAACCTACTTTAAATTTCAGTTAATGTGGCTTCGGGAACCTTCTCTGCATGCTTTAATGAGAGTATGGTGGTTACATGTTAGGCTTGCTCATGGAACTACTATGTTCTCCTTTGTTGAGAGGATCTAGTATGTGAAATATCAGCTTAAGAAGTGGAATAGGCAGAGTTTTGGTAATATTTTTGGGGCTAATTTGGCTACTCAAGAGAATTTATATGCTATTACAAGATAGATTAGGGATTATGGCCTCACATAAAGGAGTCTTAAAGAGGAATTTGATTCTCTTAAGGAGGTACCTTAGTGGGAATTAAGGGAGGAATTTTTTTGGAAACAAAAGGCTCAAATTATTTGGTTGCAGGAAGGAGACAAAAATACTGCTTTTTTTTCAACTCGGTTAAATCTAGAAGGTATGGTAATGTAATTCCTTCTCTTAGGGTCCAGTTCACTTTTGCTCAAGATATTTCTAGGGAGGCTGTAAGGTTTTTTACTCTTTGTATTCTGAGGATTCTCCCTTGGTGGTTGCTGAAGAAAATAGAATTTTGGATTGTATTTTTTAGTTGTCACTACGAAGATGAATGAGTTGCTCATGAGACTAGTTTCAATCGAAGAGTTGGAGGGTATTGTTTTCCAAATGAAGAAAGGGAAAGCCTTGGGGCCTAATGGATTTCCTGTGGAATTTCTCCAATAATTCTGGGAGATTATCAAATTGGATCTTTTGTTTGTTGTGTAGGAGTCCTAAAAAAACAAACAGATGTTGAGAGCTATGAATTCTACCTTCTTGGTGTTGATTCCTATGTGGGAAGGAGCCAAATATCTAGATTTTTTTAAACCTATTGAAGTGCATAATATGGTGTACAAAATTACCTCCAATTTGATTACTGAGAGACTTAAGCCTTGGAAAAATAAGGTTATTTTTGATGAACAGGGAGGTTTTGTGTTGGGTAGACAAATACTTGATGGTGTGGCTTTTGCTGCTGAGGCCATTCATTCTATGGGAATTTCTAACGAAAAAACTATGTTTATAAAATTTGATATGGCTCAGGACTATGATAGGGTTAAATGGTCTTTCCTAAGTAAAATTCTCCTTGCTTTTTGTTTTGACTCCAACTGGGTTAGTTGGGTGATGAGTTGTATTACGTCTCCATCCTATTATGTCCTTATCAATGGTGAGACTTCTACTTTATTTTAGGCTTCGAGAGGTCTATGTCAGGGGGAACCTTTGTCTCCTTATTTATTTATTATTATGGCTAAGGTATTGGGTAGACTTCTCAAATCGCATGTCAGTCAAGGGTTGATTCATGGTTGGAGGTGGGATAATAGTTTACCTACGTCATCTCATATTCAATTTATGGATGATATTGCTCATATGGATATTGCCTCTATTAGGAAAGCAACTAATTTTAGAATATATTTGGATATTATTTAGCTACTTCAGGGCATAATATAAATGAGGGGAAATCCTCCATATTCTTTTTCAATACTGATCCCCTTATATAGGCCAAAATTGCTCATATTCTTCGATTTCAGATTGAAGCTCTCCCTTTAACTTATTTGGGAATTCCTCTTTCTATGGGCCCTCTGCCATGAGGCATATGGAATAATATTTTGGATAAATTTTGGGCTAAATTCTCTCATTGGACTATTAAGTGGATTTATTTTACTAGAAAAGTGTTGCATCTTAAGTCGCTGGTTCAAGGTTGACATATTTATCAGTGCATGATTCCAGTCGCTCTTGCTTGTTTTATTCATGAGCTTGAATCTATGTCAAGAATATTTTTATGGGCTAGAAATTTGGAGTCTTCAAAATAGAGTCTGGTTAAGTAGGAAACTATTTGTAGACTGAAAGAGGATGGTGGTTTGGGTCATTGTTTGACTTCTCTTTTTGGTTAGGCATTGGTGGCCAAGCTTTATCGGAGATGGTGCATTTCTCAAGACCATGCTTGGGCTAAAATTATTTCCTTTAAGTATCTTAATGGACCTAGATATAGTTGTATGGTAAAGGTTATTTGATTTGGAACACCCTTGAGAAGGGGACATCTCTTGTAAAGCATGGTTTGTTATGGATTTGTCTTAAAGGCTCGAAGGCTCTTTTTTGGTATAATTCTTGGGATGGTTTCCCTACAATTTTGTCTATGTTTTCTCATCTTCAAGATTTATGTAATTGTTTCTTGGATTTTGGTTGGTACAGGGTGATGGATTATAAAGTTGCCAAAAGAGTTGGGTAGGTGGAGGTAGTTCAGTGGAAAGATCCCAGAGATTGGTCGACAGGTGGTTCTTTTCAAGATAGAGAAGATTTGACTTATATTTTGGCTACTAGGGAGTGCTCTTATTTACAATATGATGATGTCTTGGCTTGGGGTCTAGATCCTAGAGGGCTTTTCTCGGTGGCCTCTGGTTACCATATTTTATATAGGCAGTATTTTGGAGATGAGGAGGTTCTTTGGTGGAAGAAAGTTTGGAACAAGGATTCATGGCCCAAATGCAATTTATATTTATGGATGGCTACTCGGAATAGATGTTCTACCTTGGATAATCTTCAAAATAGAGGATTTTGGGGCCCTTCATTTTGTTTCCTTTGTGATAATAATGATAAATTTGTAGGATATTTTCTCTTACAATGTTCGTTTGTGTGGTAAATTTGGCATCTTTAATGGAGGATGTGGGAATAGTCTTGTTCTCATGCCTCTTCTCTAATTGAGTTCAGGAGGATTTTAGGTAGACCTCCTACCAAGGCTTCCTTTCTTCAAGTTGCATGGAGTGTTGGGACCTCATGTATTATATGGTATATTTGGCTTGAAAGAAATCAAAGATTTTTTCAAGGTAGGAAGTTAACTATTTATCAGACTTGGTAGAGGATTATTGGTATGATCTAAGAAACTGTTTCTTCTAAATGTCATATCAGTCTTCCTTTGAAGCAGTATGATATTTTCATGATGTAGGACATGGGTTTAGTAGAGAATGACCCTCGTCCTTATTTATCGGTTGGGAGGAGGGGCCTCAATCAAAAAGTATAGAGAGATGACATATGACATCCTCTACCTTAGGGGGTGTTTTTCCAGAGGGAATCCTGGGCATGCAGGTATTGGTAGTGTTGGGAGAGATAGTAGTAGTACAACTTTTCATTTTTTCCTATTATAAGAGGAAGCAAACTAATAATTATATGGAGGCCCTTGCTATTTATTTTGTTTTGGAAAAAGGTTATGCTCTGGGATGGCAGAAGATAATCTGTGAGTTGAACTCTCAGATTATTATTAATTTATTGAAGACTCATAATATTTATAATGTTCATTGGCAGCTGCATTACTAGCTCGACAAATCTTTCAAATTTATCAACATCTAGATTTTATTTTCTTTACTCATATTCCTAGGGAATGGAATGGTGTGATTGGTTTCTTGGAAAAATGGGCTTCTGAGTTTTAGGAAGACTAGAATGTTAGGGAATGGGATCAACTTCCATTGGATTTTTCTTGTCATCTTGCTAATTTGATTACTGTAGATATGCCTGATTGAGGTTGTTGTTTGTTGGGTGTCTTTTGGATATGCCTGATTGAGGTTGTTGTTTGTTGGGTGTCTTTTGGTCGGGTGCTCGATGGTATTGGGGGTCTCTTTCTTTTGGCCCTTGTAAGGGTTATTGTTGTTGGGTGTCTTTTGATCGGGTGCTCGATGGTATTGGAGGTCTCTTTCTTTTGGCCCTTGTAAGGGTTCTTTTTATGGGCTGCTCTTTTTCTTGTAAGGTTTATTGATTCAATAAATTTTTACCAACAAAAAAAATATGTATTGCAAAGGATAGTTCTAAGTTAAATCTCGCTAGGTGATATGTGGTGTCTTAATATTATAATTGGTTTTATACCACCATATATTTTATTGAAATACCCTAGAAAAATGATGATGATATAATACAAATGAAACTAATTTCAATTCCATATAACCAATTTAATCTATAAAGATATAAAATTTTAAATTTTTTTTTTTAAATTAAATATGTAAATATTTTTATAAATTCTAGTTGCATCCTTGAATCCTAATAATTAAGTCTTAAAAAATAATTTAATTAGCAATGCATTTGTTGTCTTGTTTTTTTTTGTTTTGCAAAACTCTTTTTAAAAATATGATTTTTTGCATCTAGTTACCTTTCTCTAAGAGTTACTCATTGTTCAAACTATTTTGATTTACTTTCATATCCTAATCATATAATAAATATTAAAATATTAATAAAAAAATTACATTAGCCAACACTTTATTCTTCTTTAGCTAAATTAGTGCTAAAAAAATCAAAGTCTCGAAATAGTTTACTTTTTACTTCATCAAAATTCAACATTTAAAATTCATGATTAAAATTGTTAGAGGTTTGTAACCTGATGTTAGTTTTAATTCAGGCTCAATAATTTTCTTTCACTATAGAAGAACATTTAGAGTTTTTTTATATATCATTTTCATTTATTAAAAAATGCTTCTTTTCTTTTTATCTTTATTCCTGTATTCATCGTTACCTCTATCTCCATGGTCATTGCTTTATTGGTATAAGATAAAATTTAGTTACACCTTATGAACTTAAGTTAGATAAATCCGTAACTTACATTAACAATGTTTTGTGCCCCCTTTAAAACCCTTTTCAAAGTTAATATAAGCTTGTATTGGTCTAGTTACTTTGTTTAGGAAAAAAGTGTTACTTTTCAGTTTTATTTTATTATCATTTTACAAATTCAAATTGAACCTTGGGATTGTAAACAGGTGTATGCATTTATTTTACTTGGATTAATAATGCATTTTGTGGCTTTGTTTGAAAATATATTTAAAAACTGCAACAATCTACACTTATAGATGCCACTTGCTAATTTGTTAAAATATTATTTTTTTCATTGGGATAATAAAATATTATTAATAAGTACACATTATGTCAAATTATATTATTTAAAGTGGTTAAAAACATGAAATTTTAATATGAAGACCAAAATTCAAATCTTATCAAGCAAATATATATAATTATTAAAATGTTTATATACTACTAATGCATGGTATGTGATTATATTATATTAATTTAATATGAATGGTTCCATTTAAATCATATATAACCATTTAATAATAATAAAAATAATAAACATCATAATTATTTCTTAAGATTTTAGTTGGAGTTGAAAATCTTCAAATATCAAAAACAAAATGATCTTCCACTACATGTATAATAATTTGTTCAATTAAAATGAGTGTTTTTTAATAAGCTTATAGATATCACATATTTAACTGAACATCCAAAAAAAACAGAAATTATTTTTGCATACTAAATTAATTAATGTATTACACACTAGCCATATAACATCCTAGTTATTTATTTTTATTTTTTTGGTGGAAAACATCCAAGAAGGGATGCCACTTATGGGTAAGACTCAAGGAGGCAAGGATATCTCTTCCACCAAAATCGCCCAGGGCTTGCACCTGGCCTACCACCTTTGACATACTCAAGGAGCAAACATGAAACAACAAAAAACAAGAACATACAAACACACAAAAAGATTAAAAAATAAAAAATAATAAAAATATGCTCCTTAAGTGTATCAAAAAGATAAAGCACAACCAAACCAGGGTTATCTATAGTGGCAAATATTCACAAATTGGGCAAATATTAGGATTTCTAAAATTGGAAATTGACGAATATGAGGACCCTCGACGTCAGCCCATTTGCCTAAAATTTTCAGGACCAATTTTTTCTTAGGATCAATTCGCCATAATATATATCCAAACATAGGCATATTTATACTCGTTGAAAAGCTCTTTTCAAACCTGATCTAATGGTGGTGTTTTTATGAAGTCATAAGGTTATTTAATAGGTAAAAATGTGCCCCAAAGATGAACTTATTTTTTAGAGCTTCAAATACCCCCAAATTTTGGTGTGAAGATGATTGATTTGATTTGCTTAGGATTCACCTTGATTTTGATTAGGATTCACCATTTTTTTACAAGTACATTTTGGGTCTAACCCCTTATGCATGATCCTAAACCAAACACACGCACAATAAGATATAAAAAACACAACACAAACCACAAGAAAAAACACAAGGACAACATAACAAAACACAAACATAACAAAAACCAACAGAACTCTACAAAGACAACCAACAAAAACATGAAAAATAAAAACAACCAAAATGCAAAAAATAATAAAAATAAAATAAAAAAGCAACCAACAACAGACAACAAAGAAAAATAGAAACATGAAAAACACTCACACACAAAAACAAAAAAACACCAATTAACACAAACATACAGAAACACAAACACAAGAACAACAAAAATAAAATAACAACAAAAAACACAAAATAACAAAAGCACAAGAACAAAAAAAAACATAAAAACAAACGAAAAAAAATCACACACATAAATAGAAAAAAAAAAGATAAAAATAGAACACAACAATGACCTTTCTATACCAAAAGACTATTAAGGCAAGAATCAACAGATGAAACAAAAGAAATATTAGTTTGAGCTAGGGAACTAAAATAATGTAACCGAACCAAAGAGAAGCAAAAATAAAGCAAGAAGAAAGCATGTACCTCCATAACTGGAGCCATCCAAATAAATGATAGAAAGAAGAGCTTCTCTTATTTGTGAAGCCCACCATCTAGGAGGGTGGTCGTAGCAAGTAATATCACCTTTGTCCAAAGCCCAATTAGCTAAAGCATTAACACTCTTGTTCTCATCTCCGACCACATGATTGTAATCAACTTTAAAAAATCCCATATGAATTAACTGAATCTTCTCAATAATTTTTTTATTCTCCAATCAACCTTATGATTCTTAGAAGGAGTCTTCAAAATATTAATCATGAGTTGAGAGTTAGACTCAACTAGTACCTTTTCCCATCCAACTTTAGTAGCCTCTTGAAGGCCTCTAAGGATACCATACCCATCGACAAGATTATTGGATAGAATACCCAAATTATCAATAAAAGTAAAAACTAGGGAGCCATATAAGAGTCTAAAAATTCCTCCTACACTAGCATTTCCAAGGTTACCTCTAAAGGCTCCATCAGTATTGACTTTTAAAAAATACTTAGGATGAGGTTGCCAATTCCTTGTTCTATTCGTCTTGCAATTACTCACATTCCATTTAAGCTAGTTTCTCTTAGAAGAGTTAATCTTCAATATTTGCATCACTTGATCCCATATTTGGTGGGAGTTTTGGGGGTGATTAAGGAGCTGACAGATTGATCCAACTAAGTTGGCAATGGCATTTTTCCAAATATAGTGAATATCCTTTCTTTCTTGATTAAAAATTTGGTTGTTCCTTTCATTCCAGATATTCCAAAGAAGAATGGTAGAACCCATCCAAACTAATTGCCTAATAAAATAATCAACACCCTTTTGATTAGGCCAATCCCTCCAAAGTTGATCAAAAGTAAAAAAAATGAACCGTTGTAAGCCAAGTAAATTATTTAATTTTTTAAAATAAATATTTCTGATAATATTTTATCTTTTTAAACACTCAATTATGAAACGATTTTTCAAACCTAAAAGCTAAAACTAAAATATTTTATGAAAGAACAATGATGCATTATACCTCATGGCTATCATTGTGTGAATTTTTGTACTTATTTACATGTATACCATAGAGGGCTTAGATCTAGTTTTATAAATTCCAAGAGTTTAAAGGATGTGCATTATTCATGAAATAAATTATTTATAGTTAATATATGAAGGAATTAATTAAATTCTAATTAAATCGCGTCAAATGCAAACGCTTCGCAAAGTTATGAGCTTCGGGAAGAACTTCAGAGAAAATACTCCCAAGTAAACACTTTGGGGGAAAAACTGCTGAAGTAAAACTGCTTTAGGAAATTTCCCAGTGAACCAACTGCTTCGCACAGTTTTCTTCCAAAGTAAAATCACTTCGGGAATTTTCTAGCCGAAGTGACTACTTCGGACAAG
This sequence comes from Wollemia nobilis, assembly GCA_028583015.1. Classification (NCBI taxonomy): domain Eukaryota; kingdom Viridiplantae; phylum Streptophyta; class Pinopsida; order Araucariales; family Araucariaceae; genus Wollemia; species Wollemia nobilis. The sequence goes on from JAQPPZ010017092.1 coordinate 9,118,211, forward strand.
AAAGCTGCGAAGCACGGCAGCTCGCGGCAACTTCGGCGAAGTGGCTGCTGGATTCCACTTCGGGGAGACAAATCCCGAAATGCTTCTTCGGCACAACAAACAAGTTTAAACTCTTCCCTTCTGGATCGAACGGGTGAACTGCCACTTCGGGGCAAACCCTAGCTAAGGAATGTCTGCGGATAAAACAATACTTTGAGGCAGATAAAAAATACATAGAGACCCAAATTTTTGAATAAATATTTTATATATTAAATTAATGCCGAATTACAAAGCTTCTTCTTGAAGCGATTACAAACTTCTGCCAGATAAAATATCTGCAGGATAAACCCATGAATTTGATGGGAGACTACTGCTCCACTCTCCGGTTGTAAGTGGCTGTTGGTTTCAATCTTCTGCTAAACTGCTATTTGAAACCCTAGCTGCAGTGGCTACTCCGCGCACTTTGTTCCCTTTGCTGCTCTCCTCCTTCCGCTATCCTTTGATGCTTCTAAATGACAAAATGACCCGATATTTATAGACAGGAGGTGAAGACAAAAGGTGGGATAAATCACCAACCGACTGACACAAATTAAATATCAAGGAAGGGTTCCTATCCAATCGCCAAGCAAACCCAACTACCCGCATGTGTGATGTTAGACCTCGATTCCCGTGCCTGGTTACTACAAAAATTTGAAGTGCGAAGTGCCGGAATGATATTGCTTCGCGACGAAGCATTTTCGGGGGGCAAATATTTGTTGCTTCGCAGCGAAGCATCCTCCGAGGGCAAGGTTGAAGAGCTTCGCGGCGAAGTGTTTTCAAGGGGCTATTGATTTGTGCTTCGCGGCGAAGCATTTTCCGAAGGCATTTTAAAAATGTTTCGCGCCGAAGCGCTTACGGGCATGAGTGTTGGTTTAATAATTCCAACAATATAGATCTTGATATTGAACCCTCAAAGCATCAATTATCAGAAATCATAAAAATCACTAGTGGATACAAGATGTATTTTGATATATAAATATTAGATTAATAGTTTGTAAAACTTGGATGATTGTGTAAAAGAGGGTCTTAAAAATAATAAGAGATAATAAATTTAAAAAATAATATATAATATTTGGAACCCTATAAAACAAAGTGTTATGGATAAGTTATGCTAAGTAACATGTGACTCATAGATACATGTCAATGAATTTAAAGTGAAGAAAATATATACTCTTTTCAAACAAACACATGCATTCTATACTAGGGGATTACATCTACATATAACTTGCTTATTTAATAAAAATGTTTACAATTTTTAAACAAACACATACATACTATATTAGGGGATTACATATACATATAATATATTTATCTAATAAATATGTTAATTGTTATCATTTAGATGTTTTACATAGTCTCCAACAAGATAGATCCTTTTATATAAAACTATTCATATAAGTTGTTCTTAACATGATAATTAAAACTTTTTTACTGTTCAACATGCACCACCTATGAGGGTTTTAATATAGTTTAACCTATAATTTTTAATAGATTTCAATCATCCGAGTACATCTTGTGTAGTATAGAGGTTGCAAGCACTGAGTACAAGTGGTGGAGAACAACGAAAGAGACCCATTTGGGCTAAAGACTTAGAAGATCCGTGGGCCTCTTGGACGGTTATCAAAAATATAGCACTAGTGTGAAAATATTATGGTCAATAGGGACAACATTCCATGCATTGAATCAAATGAGAAACAATCAAGGGAAATAGGAGTAAGTAATATCCAATGGTCCTTCATGCATGTGGAACAACAAATTAAACAAAATGAATAGGTATTGAACAAAATTGATAACCCTTTTCAATTCATAGCTCAAAACAAGGAGGAAGGACCTCCTCCTCCTCCTCAAAATTATAGACAATGTCTAAAACAAAATAGAAATAAGATTCAAAATATGAACAAAACAAAGGGAGATAACATGTTGATAGTAGATTTAGATCTTGGCAAAGCTACAACTAGATCTAAGAGACACAATAAAAAAGATCCAATCGTAGAAAAAAAAATTGAAGGGAAGGAGCCAAAGAACCTACCTCCAAAAATAAATTATAAATAATCAATCCATGGAGGACCACTACAAATAAGAGGGAAAAATAACCAACGATTGCCAAGGAAACCACTAAGGATGCCATAGGTCAATTCAAGGAAAACATAGATGGGTTGCATAAAATAAACTAATGGATACCCATTAGTGAAGTTGGGAACAAAGGATGTTCAGGTAGAAATAAATGCTATGGATAGGAGAGGACTAATTTTGATTCATGGGATTTTGATCGATCCTTGCTATCTTTAAGCAATGGGCTGCAAAAAAAGGAGAACTGGAGGTGAGTTCCAAATCTCTGCTTACCCTAATGGTTAATTATTAATTATGTTTACTACTAAAAATGATAGGGAGGATATTTTTCAAGGGGTACCATGGTTCCTTGGTAGTTTAAGGCTCTTCATGAAGCCCTAGCATACCAATTTCAAAGCTAAGGAAGAAATACCATCAATTACCCCTTGGGTCTATTTATTTGGTCTCCCAATAGAATACTAGAACCCAAATGTATTAGCTACAAATGAAAATTATTTAGGATTTTTCATTATGATTGTTGACAGCACTTAGCAATTATATCATATGATCTATGCAAGTATTTATGTTCTAATTGAATTTAACAAACCACTTTTAAAGGAGATCACCTTACAATATAGAGAAGAAATATTGAAGCAAGTAGTAAATTATGAAAATATTTCTTTTAAATGTAGAATATGTCATGAATATGGCCATATAGCCAAGGATTTTCTACATAAGATACCTAAAAAAGAGAAAGAGTATGGGGACTTGGCAGGGTTTCAAATCCTCAAAAAAAATAACACAAGAAAAAATAACAACAAAAGAGAAAATAATATTTTTCACCTAACATATTTTAAATTCTCTCTACGGATGATCAAGTATATGATGAGGATGATAAAATGGAAATATCTATTATGGAAGCATAATTATATGAAGATATGGAACATGAAGTAATGCATGATGAAAAAAAAATAATAGAGACTGACCTAATTCTGAGAAACAACAACAAAGGAGAACCATCTCATCTAGCAATAGGCTTTAAAAACAATATAGAAAATCAACACAAGTGCAAAACCAAAGGATAAATTCAATCCACAAACAAGCTAGATCCTCAAAAATACCATATAGATTCCAATAGTAGTGCCTTGGTTCTAAGTAAGCATCCTATAGTCCCAACCAAAATGAAGCAAGATACATATAAAAAATGAGGATGGATACAAATCAAAAGGTAGGACACAAATCCAACCAGCATCATCTAGAAGAGGAAGGCCAAAAGTTAGTTGAGGAAGGTAAGGTAAAAAATACTTACCCAATTGTTCAAACCTTGTTAATTATGAAGATTATTACTTGGAATATTAGATGACTTAAAGGAAGTCCTTCTAAACAATAAAAAATAGAAGAATGATCCAAACAAATTAGCCTCAAATTCTCTTTCTCTAGGAGATAGGTTTTAATTGAAGAAATAGAAATAATAGAAAATAAGATGTGGTCAACCAATAAAGTAGTGTCCCTCAGCACCCAAGGGGCCTCAAAAGAAGTGACATATCTTTGGGAGCCAAAGGAAATTACAATTTAGTACATTATGGGAATTAGGGGATTGCTAGCAATGGTTGTTTAAAATAGAGATTCAAATCAGGTTATTCTTTATATAAATATGTATGCTTCATGTACCATGGAAGAGAAATGCTCAATATAGAGGAATATATATTTTATCATCTCCCAACTCCTTAAATTTTGGGCTTTGATATGAGGATATTTCAACTCCATCATCTCCTTAGAAGAAAAATAGGAGAAAATAAGAAGTTGGATGGGAGTTCTAAACTCATGAATGAATACATGGCCAACCTTCACCTAGTAGATATCAAGCCAAACAATGGTTTGATGACTTGGTCCAACAAAATACAAGAATCAACATGCATCCTTGAAAGGCTAGATAGGTTTTTGATTTTAGATAAATTTTTAATACAAGGACACACCCCAAAAGTGAAGATCTTAAATAATGCAAGATCTAACCATTGGCCAAATAATTGAAGTTTGGAGAACTAGTGGTAAGTTGTCACCATTTCATTTTTAGTTAATGTGGTTCATAGATGAATCCTTCAAGTCAAGGGTACAATAATAGTGGCAAGAAGGTAAGGCAAGGTATAGTATAAAGATGTTTTATTTTATCAAAAGGCTACAATATATTAAATATAAAATAAAGACTTAGAATTGGGAGGAATTTGGAGATGTCAAGGCAAATAAAATGGAAGTTGTAACTCAAATTGAGAAGTTGAACAAGAAAATTTGTCTTAAGTGACTCACAAAAAAAAAAAGACATAAATTAATCTTTCAACATAGGTGAAGGGATGGGATAGAAGATAATAACTAGTGTGGAATAAAAATCAAGGATTCAATGGCTACAAGAAGGAGATGAAAATACAAGTTTCTCTCACAAGTTTCTCCTGGCTCAAAGAACATACAACTTTATCCTGTCATTAAAAAATGAAAATGGAGATATAGTCCACAATTGGGAACGCATGTATTCATTAGCTATGAACCAATTTTCAAACCTATGTACAACCAAATTGCTTGACCCAAAATCCTAGAAAAAAAATTCTATAAGAGATATCTCTTCTTATTTCTAACGAAGAGAATGTGGTCTTGAATACACTAGTAACTATGAGGGAAATACAAGAGGTAATTTTCAAAATGCAAAAGGGGAAGACCCCAATTATGGATGGATTCCCTATTGAATTTTTGGGATGTTTTGAAGGATGACACTCTAGAGATGGTAAAAGATGTCAGAAATGCAAAATAAATCCTCAAAGAAATCAACAAGACATACATAGCACTAATTCCAAAATCTCAAGAAGTAGATAACATTACTGGTTATAGACCAATCACTTTATGTAATGTTATTCTAAAAATCATCTCAAAGATTATGTTTGAAAGGCTCAAATCATTGCTACATAATATAATATTTGAAAAATAAGAGGGATTTATAAAGGGGTGATAGATAGTGGATGATATAGTGTTAGCCCAAGAAGCAATTCACTCTATGGAAGCTCAAAAATATCCATCCATGTTCATTCAATTATATTTTTCTAAAGCATATGATAGGGTGAATTGGTATTTTTTCATCCAAGTAATGGAGAAATTTGGATTCTCTCAAGAATGGACAAAGTGGATCAGAGGTTGTATTCTCAGTTGTTCTCAATGGTTATCCCACTCATTTGTTCCCAGTACCTAGAGGCATCAAGCAAGGAGACCCTCTCTCTCCATACCTATTCACCATCCTAGTAGAATGTTTAAGGAGGACATTCACTAAGAATTAATATTATCAGAGGTAGGAGTCACAATAGCTAAATGAGTCAAACCTATCTCTCATTTACAATTTTTTGATGATTTCACCATTTTGGGGAAGGTAATAATAAATAAATTAGCTTCAATAATGTAAATTCTTAACTACTTCACTAGAGCCTTAGGGCAACTAGTTAATGAGGATAAATCAAAAGTACTCCTTTTCATTATTTGCCTAGAAAATAGATTTTGATATTTTATAGATTTGGATTCAAAAAATATTCTCTTCCAATTAAATATTTGGGTGTTCGAGTTAATCTTGGCAGCCAAAGAAAGAACATTAGAGCTAGTTACCAAAGAAAAGAATAGAATAGGCATTTCGACCAACAAATATATTTTCTTAGGGGGATGGATAACTCTTATCAAATTAGATCTTTAGTCTATCCCAATATTTGTTTTAGTAGTGTTGAACATCCCTAAGTTAGTGCTTAAATAACTAGATAAAATTAGTCACAAATTTCTTTAGAGAGGATCAAAAATGGAGAAGAAATAGGCTCTAGTAAGGTGGAAGATCCTATGCCTTCCTACTCATGAAGGAGGTCTAGGTCTTCGATCGACAATCAAAAATAACAATGCTTTGGCAATAAAGTTATACTAGAGGTCTCATGACCCTCCTCATGATCTAGAATGTTATTATTTTTGTATGTATATTGTGCTATATTTTATGAATTATTGCTTTTAGCATTTTGGACAAGGTACTATTGATGAATTATGTGTTCCAAGTATAGGTCCTCAAAAAATAAATTAGGAAATGATGGCAGTGTAAATTCTCACTATGATGGGGTATTTATTTTTCTAAAAGGGCAGAATAGCCCTAATGTATACTTTATATCTATAAATGAATGATTGCTTGCATTCAAAGAATAGCCCTAATGTATACTTTATATCTATAAATGAATGATTGCTTGCATTCAAAAACCCTTCAACGATAAGGAAAGTACCATGAAGCATGGGAGCTATTCTTACATGGTAGATGGTAGCATTATTGTTATCATTAATTATCAGTATAAGAAGAATTGTTGAAGGTATAAAGACGTATAAAATTTTAAATATTTTATTTGATTGTTTTTTTACTTATTTATTTATTTATTTAATTATTTATATTAGGAAATGAATTAAAAAGGAATTTCTTATAATTTATAAAGTAATTATGTTTTATCTCTTCGAAAAATTTTAATTTAAAAGAACCTTGCAATTAGATAATTCTAGAGCAACACTTGGATGATGACATGATTGCTTGCATCACACCACACCTACCTGGAAATCCTTTTCCTAATATTGTTTTTAAATCCCTAAATCTCTATTGCAAGGGGGTGGAAGGATACAAGTAAGTGAGAAAAGAAGCTAAAAGAGGGTAGAAAATATTTTGTTTAAAAATAGTCTTAGGTAATAGTTTGTTTTGTGTGACAGCCTCATGTATTTTTATGATTTATTAATATCTTGCAAGATAAAAAAAAAAATTCCTTCCTTGCTGCACATGTTGTTGTATTATTTCTCTACATTGTGTTCAAGATAGTGTGTAAGATAATTGAAAGAGTTTCTCTTGTTTATTGTTTTAAAATAAGTTTGAGGTCCTCATAGATTTTGTTACAATTAGTTTTAGAGAAACTACTGTGCATTATGAGGAATATTTGCCTGCTTGGAAATTTCTGCTAGCTACCCATATATATCAGTCAATCCTAGTCATATTGCTTGTATGTAATAATACATGAACCCTTAGAATTTTGTACTTGCTTACTATATCAACAAAAAATTGTTCTATGTACTTACTAACTATAACAACAAGGGATGTGATATGTGTTAATTATTTACTGGATAAGTTGCTACTTCTGCACTGATGTAGAAATATTTTTCTAAGCCACCCATATACCATTGGAGTAATGTTTGTATAATGATTTTTTAAATTGGAAAGAATGCACCTGTGACTATGTTCCTTTGTATTTTGTGGTCTCTTTGCCTAATATCGATTGAGATTAAATGAAATTTAATTTACTTAAGGTTCAACCATTATGTTTAGAGTGCATATTTCAATTAAACTCGAGTCATTTTGATCCTAACAATAAAAATATCTATCATATCTATCAGCTCTCTCAACTAGCTTGGTATTGGTTCAAGAGATTTGGATCCAATGCAAATCTTCCTCTTCTCTTGTAATCATGTGCTTTCATTGTTTTCGGTTGGGATGTGTCTTATCCCAATTGTAACTGATCAATGTTTTAATACAAGTTTTTTTCATTTTTTTCAAAAATAAAAACAATAAAAATACCCTTGAAGTCAGTAATGTATTGGGTATTAGCGGGTGTGAGTATAGGTCGGTTTTACTCATTGACATTGAAGCTTGTTGATGTGGAAAAGGAGCAACCAAAGCCTATATTGTAGAATTGTATTATTTTTTATATATATATATATATATATATATATATCTTGAAGTTGTATAAGACCGTGTGATTAAACTATGTATTTATTCAATAAGAGGATACCTAGAAATATTACCTTTCCAAAGGTGTATTTTATGAATTTATTATCATAGAAAGAGATTAAGCTATAATCTGAGTATTAGTTTAAGTATAAGAATATCAACGTCTAAGAGTATCATTGATTCTACTTTTTAAACCATTAAGCTTTTATTTGTATAGTTTATTGCAATATTTAGGATTATTTCCTTTGAAAAAGAAATAAAAATGTTTATATCCTCAAAATAACCATTGTTGTTTAGAAGGGAATAAAAATGAATCATTAATATTCCATAAAATTTTCTTTCTAAGTATATTTAAGTATTTGTTTTTATATAATAAAATAGCCTTTTTTATAAAAGTTATTTTTTTCTTTATATTATAAATATTTATTTTTAAATTGGTTATATGGGATTGAAACGGGCTCTACCCATATTACATCATTACTACATAGTGGTATTACAACAAAGCTTGAATATTATTCATTTCTCGCTTGGCAAGATTTGAACCTTGGTCTATCCAACGGGTTGAACTAATGCCACTTGATTATATTAAAAAAAATATTAAATAAAAAAATAATTTATTTTATTTAAATAAATGAATTATTTGTTTAAAATGAATATTTAAATAAAAAATTTATTTATTTAAGAGATTTATTTAGATGAATTATTTATCTTAAATAATAAAAAAAATATCCTTCTAGACCAACCTAAGGCTTTTGCATAAATATATTGGAGAAATTTACAAAACAAAAATATCGTTGTTTGGTTGAATCATTAAGAGGATGAACAACCACTCAAGCCAAGTCACCCAATATTGTTGAATTATGTGCATGCACTCAACGATACTTTGAGTATGGTCAATTTTGATTAAATAAATTAGGATGACAGGTCAGTATGGGAGGTATGGGAAATCCACCTAGGCCATTGCACAACTAGAACAATGATAACCCCTTGGATATTTAATAGATAAGAAGAAGTCTAGTAAGAAAAAGGGCTATATGGATCCATGATACGTGGTATGGGATAACTCATCACAATATTCATAATTTGACAAGAGAAAACTATGATCAATGTCAGGTGATTGACATGGCCTTAATTACCCATGATGAGGTGGTCAACAAATAAGCACTATAACATCTACTCTAAATACCCTTACATGTTATTTGGTATTAAATGAGTAAAATTATATTCAAGAATACCATTTTTAATAATATTTTAAGGGAGGGAAATTATGCATCCACACTCTAAGTATTATGGGTCTTAGACGATAACCCTAAGGTAAGGTTATAGGTTCTCATGTCAGGATAGAGGGTGAGAGGAAGAGAACCACTAAAGGCGCCTCTTATGAGATTTGGATGATCTCGTCCACTTAAGGACCATCTAAATCAATCATAACGCAAAAGTGGTATTTGTTGCTATGTACTGATTAAACAATGGATGCAAAATAAAGTTAAAAAAAAAAAAAAACTTACCCTAGTCAACCTTTTCCCTTTATTGGCAGCCCTAAAAATTAGACGAGATCATTACAACTAGTGTGATAGATTTGGTTGTCATGGTTGGTATTAGAGCCTAGGTTGTAATATTCCTAGGTCATAGGTCCAATAAATTCTATAATTAAACTTTAACTGCATACTCTTAGAAAGTAAAAAGTTTAAAAATTGACATAGATATTTTTTGTACCTAGGATAAAATGGCTCCAATGCTTCAAGGAGGATCATATAATAAATCTACATCTTCTAGCCAATAAGAATCTCCCTTTTTTTTGTGAAAGGAAAGATAGTTAAATGAGATAAATGAACCTGTTAGAGAAGAAGAGAACCTAACTATGCTAGTTCAACTACTACAAGAACAAATGCAACAACAAAAGGAAGAAATGGATCAATAGTATGAACTGATGAATAAATAACAAAAAGTGATAGAAACTTTGGTTAAACAAGTCAAGGGTAAAAATATTGAAGCCAAATAAGAGGAAAGTCCTAATAGATAGGTAGAACCAAGTAGGACATAGGTAGAGGTAGAATTGGCTAAGGATATGAAAAATGTAAAAACTTCAAAATTTAAAGGAAAGGAAGGTGGGGATGTCGTAGAGATATGGTTAAGTGAAATAGAAACTTAATTTTATATTAAGGACTTATCATCTGAGTCCCAAACTATTTGGGCTACCCTGCACTTGGTTGAAATATCCTTAGAATGGTGGAATACCTACACAAAAGAGAAGAAAATCCAAACCTCATATATGAAATGGTAAAATTTTGAATAAGAGTTTAAGAAGATATTCCTAACCAAATAATTTTAAGTTAAAATTTTTGAAGAATTATCTACTTTACAACAAGAATCTTTGTTTATAAAGGATTACTATCAAAAGTTTATTAAATTTCTGAAGTATGTTCTAGAATATGAAAACAATAAATAGTTAAAGGTGCAAAAAATCATCTTGGGAGTTCACCCTAGAATCAAGATAATAATAAATTTACTTAACCCTAAAAATTTAGAAAAATAATATGATTTGGATCAACAGGAATAAACTAACCAAAGAATAAAAAGAGCTTACTTAAATTACCAAAAAATATCAAGAAAAGACAAAGAGGATGTCAAGAATATAAAGAGTGTTGTGATAGGGATCAGAGTAAAAATTATCAAAGGAGGAATAAAGGAAAAGACCATCATTGAAATAAAAAAACAATGATAGAACCTATACATATAGGGATAGGAGGGGATATCTCGATGTAGACATCAAAACCTAACCACTCACAAAAACCATCCACTCCATAAATCTGCATAATAAAATAATATGTCTAAGTCTAAACTTAGGTGTATTTTCTTGCATATTGTCTTATTTTTCAAATTTTGTAAAATATAGAAAATATCCCTAGGATACTCTATCTCCCCACTTGACATGTATCCTAGCCACCACTATCGCTCCCTTCGATACATCTGATACACCTCAATCCACTCCCACCTACCCACATGCCACTATTCTACCTAATTAAGAAACCCTATGTGACTCACTCTAACTGCCTAGGATAGGTGGCTACCCAGTCCCTACCACTTCGTAGCCTGGGTTTACCACCTATCCTTCCCTCGCTCATCTCCCAAAAGCCTATAAAGGATCCATAATTTGACTAACCAAGAGAGAACGGGATACACATTGTTATGCTACCCAAATTGCATTAGAAGGACATCAACATTCTTGGAGGTTGAGCTATCAAAGTTGAGGATCCATATTGAGCCTTGTGCTAGTCAATCCTAAATGTAGAACTATGTTTACACAAGCAAAAATATAGTCCTACATTTGCACAAACATAGCCCTGTATTTGACCAATTCCAAATGTGGTCCTACGTTTTCTCAAGAAAAATTTAGCCATCGATAGATCCAGATCAGAATAGGTAATTCAACAAGGTATCAAATTTATTTTTTTCCATATTTTATGCATCATTTTCGTATTATGCAAGTATTTATGTTAGGATTTTGTAGCATTCTATCATACACATCAAACAAGTGTTTCTAACCCCTTTTTCTTATTTTCATCTATATATATGTTGGTGATAGGTCTCTAGAGAGTTGTTGAAGTAAAGGATGGCCTACAAGGATATCAAATCCCATCCACTAAACTAATTGTAGTAGAGAAGATATTTGGCACCATCATTATTTTATTATTGTAAAAGGGGTATTTCCATCCTTTGTCCACTGTAATCACAAAAAGCAAGCATTCACATTGTAATCATACCCCTATACACTTGAGGAAAATTATTGTAAAAGGAGACTAAGGCTCTACTATATCTTAATACAAAAATATGACTTTCATTTCAGTGCATGTGCTTGTGTTTTATATTTTATTTGCAAAGGTGTTGTATTTTATTGCTTACACTAGAAAAGAATAATCAAAGGCCCTCTTTCTAGAATATAAATGTCAAACCTACACAAAAAAATAGGGATGCTAAAAACAATTCAGATACTAAGGCTCCAAAATTAGGATGTTTTATCTGTGGAGGACTACACTATGCAAAAAAATATCCTTAGAGAGCTAATCAAAAGAAAGCTTTAGATGATCAACCCCATCGTATTTATGTAGCAATAGGTAATTATAGCGTAGATGGTCAAGATATGCTTTTGCTCTTCAATGGTAAATTATTTAATAGAAATATGAATATTTTGATTGATAGTGGTGCAACAAATAGTTTTATTTCTTCTAGTATAACTAGGGATATACTGGAAATACTTGGATATTTAGAAAATGGGTGGAATCTATAATATGGGTTAGGAAAAACCTACTCAATTAATAAATTTATGTTCAATGCCCATATATTTCTACCCAATGGTAAAATTGATTGTCATTTATATGTAGTCCCCATGCATTCTTTTGATATTATCCTTTATGGATTGCCTAAAAGCCCATAAATCCCTCATTAACTTCCAAGAAAGGTGGTTGGAATTTACTAAAGAGCCTAACTAGTGGATAAGATTCCACTATGATTAGGGTTATTTTCAAACACATTTGTTGTTTGCATTACATCTTAATAAGGAAATTAAAAGACATGGAGTAGTTTATGTAGTCAAAATAAATAAATATGAATAGGATGAAGCCAACTTGGAACTTTTTAAGAAGTTTCCTATGCTAAAAGAGTTCAAGGATGTGTTTCCAAAAACATTAACCACAACGAGAGTTTGATTTTTCTATAAAACTCTTACCTAGAGCTGAACCCATTACTAAATCACCCTATCATATGAATCTGATCTAGCTACAAGAACTTAAAATAAATCTTCAATATTTACTTAAAAAGGGATTAAAAGCTAGGTGTGTCACCTTGGAGAACCCCCATATTATTTATAAACAAGGAAATATCCTTAAGGCTATGTATTGACTACATATTGTTTAATAAGGTAACTATTAAGAATAAATATTCCTTGTTAAGAATTGATGATCAATTTTATTAGTTAAATAGAGCTGCTACCTTCTCAAAAATTGATCCCAAATCCAGATACCAGAAATTAAGGATCAAAGAAGATGATACTCACAAAACAACTTTTAGAAAAAAGTATGGATATTGTGAATTCATAGTCTTTCCTTTTGGGTTAATGAATGTCTGAGATGACTTTATGAATATTAAGAATAATATATTCCAAGAACAACTAGATTATTTCATGCTTATATTTGGTAGACATCTTGATTTAATCATGAACCAAGGAAGAGTATGATCAACACATGAGAATTGTGCTAGAAATACTTAAGAAGAATCATCTACATAAGAAGCTTTCTATGTGTAAAATTTATACCCCACATGTCCAATACTTGGAGTATATTATATATGTTGATGGAATTGCTATCAATCCTAATAATATTGAAGCCATAATCAATTGGCATGCACCCATCAATTTGCTAGAAGTATGCAGTTTCATGGGAATGATCAAATATTATAGATATTTTGTAAAAAATTCTGAAAAATTACCTATTTGACCACTAATTTGCAAATAAAGGAAAAGCATTAAAATGGGAAGAATAGTGTGAAGATGCTTTTAATATAATAAGGAAAAAGTTGATAACCACCCAAAATTTTAAAAATATCTAACCCATTAGAAATGTTTACAACTTGCATTGATGCCTCTATTGAAGGATTGCATGAATTTTGACTCAAAATGAGGCCATCATACCCTATGAGTCTTGAAAACTTAAAAGGCATGAACTAAATTATGACACCCATGACTTAGAGTTGGTAGTTGTGGTTCATGCCCTTAAAATTTGGAGATATTATTTTTTTGAAAAATTCTTTAAATTAAAGACAGATCATCAAAGTCTAAGATACATCTTCACCCAACCTATTCTAAGTGCAAGACAATGTCGATGGATGAAGTTCCTAGTCGAGTATAAATTTGGATTGAATACATTAAGGGAAAGGGAAAAAGATTGCAGATTTCCTAAGTCAAAGGAGGCACATAGTTGCTATGTCCAATTTCCATATAGATTTGTTTAAAAGGGTTAGAGAACAACAAGAGGGTGATATTTATTGTAGTAAATGCCAAGCATGGGTTGAGCTAGAATCAAAAAAGGTTAAAGAATTTATTATTAAGAATGATTTGTTGTTATTCAAATATATGCTTGTTATCCTTAATTAGGAGGGTTAGAAATGTTATTTTACAATAATCCCATTGTACTCCTTATTTTGCACATCCTAGAGGGGCTAAAATGCAAGAAAATATAAGGAAAACATTTTATTGGCTAGGAATGAAATAAGATATCACTAATTGTGGCTAGATATCTCGAGTACCAAAAAGTAATTTTGAATACCTACGTCCAACTGGAAATATTTATCCTTATGCTATTATGGAATAGAAATGGCAAGTTGTCTCTATGGATTTCATTGTAGGTCTACCAAAGACCAAGTTTTAACATGTTACAATTTTAGTAGTAGTTGATAAATTGAACAAGATAACACACTTTATTTTGGGAAACATCAAGGATGATGCACCTACTATTGCTAGAAAATTTACTAGAGATACTATATGACTACATGGTTTTCTTGAAGTCATAATTTTATATAGAGATCCTAAGTTCACCTCAAAATTTTGGCAATCCTTGCATCAAGCCTTGGGTATAAAATTGAACATTAGTTTTTCATATCATCCAGAGATAGATGTCCAAATGAAGATAGTTAATCAAGTCCTTGAATACATGCTATGCATGTATTGCATAGACCATAATACTAAGTAGAAGGAATATCTCTACTTACTAGAATTTTCTTATAACAACAACCATCATACTTCCTTGGGAATGGCTCCTTTTGAGGCCCTATATGGGAGATGATATATAACTATTCTACCTTAGGATAATATAAAGGATTGAGTGGTGATCAGATCAAATACTATAAATAATATGGAGGAATAATTAAAAATGATCTACCAACGAATCAAAGAAGACATATATTGATAAAAGAGCTATGCTAATTTGTAAATGTCACTGAGAGAATTCTCTATGGGAGACAGAGTCTTCCTAAGGGTGATATCTAACAAAGTATCCATCAAATCAATCAAACTTGACACTAGACTTATTGGCCCTATTCAAGATCGTAGAAAATATCAATCTAGAGGCCTATAGACATGCCCTTCCACCTAATCTATCAAAGATCCACGACATATTTTGTGTATCCCTGCTCAAAAAATATGTTGTTGACCCATCACATTTTTGGAATGTGTGTAATTTACAAATAATAATTTATCTTGCCATTGAAGTTTGCCTAGTCCAAATATTAGCCTTTCATACTAAAATTTTAAGGAAAAGAGTTATGAAACAATGTAAGGTCCAATGGGACCAATTTTCAAAAAGGAATGTTACATGAGAGGATGTAGATTACATGAAAGAACAATTTCCTCAACTTTTTAATTAAAATGTATTTTAAAATAAATGGGATTGTGTTTAAAACTAGGGAGGAAGAATGTCTTGATCCTCCCAGAACATGATTTACAATTCCATTATTTCTATATATATTGTGCTAAATTTTATGAATTATATCTTTTAACATTTTGGATAAGGTACAACTGATGAATTTTATGCTGCAAGTATAAATCCTCAAAAGATAAAATAGGAAATGATGGTGGTGTAAATTTTCCCCACGATGAGGTATTCATTTTTGAAAAAGGGAAAATACACATAGCAGCAAAACACTCACCAATGGTTCAAGGGTACATGGAAGCCCATATAATTACATTCATATAGGTGCATTGTGAATGTATGCTTTGTATCTCTAAATGAATGATTGATTATATTCAAAAACCCTTTGGTAACAAGGAAAGTGCCATGAATAATGAGAGTTATTCTTGCCTAGCAAATGGTAGTATTTTTGTTATCATCAATTGCTGGTATAAGAAGAATTGTTGGAGGTATAGACACATGATAATTTAAATGTTTTATTTGGTTGTTTGTTTACTTATTTATTTATTTTATTTTTATTAGGAAATAAATTAAAAATATATATATTTATAATTTAAAAAGGAATTATATTTTATATTTTTGGGGAATTTTAATTTAAAATAGCCTTACAATTAGATAATTCTAGAGCACCACTTGGCCGAGCATTAAGCAATGATATAACTACTTGGATGGCACTACACAATCCTTTTCCAATATTCTTTTTAAATCCCTAAATCTCCATTGCAAAGGGGGGTGGAATGATATGGCAAGTAAGGGAGGAGAGAAATTAAAGGAGATCAAAAAAATATTCTATCCAAAAATAATTTTAGGTTTTTTTTTTTGTTCTACATGACCACCTCATGTATTTTTATAATTTATTAATGCCTTGCAAAATAAAAAAAAATATTTTCCTTCCTTATTGCACATGTATTATTTCTCTGCGTTATATTCACGATAGTGTTTTTTTATGATTTATGAATGCCTTGCAAAATAAAAATAATAATTTTCCTTCCTTGTTGCACATGTATTATTTCTCTGCGTTATGTTCACGATAGTGTGTAAGATAATTAGAAGAATTTCTTTTGTTTGTTATTTTAATATAAGTTTGAGGCCCTCATATATTTTGTTACAACTAGTTTTAGAGAAAATATTATGCATTATGAGGAACGTTTCCCTACTTGGAAATTTATGCCAGCTACATGCATATAACAACAATACCCATTATTTTACAGTCAATCCTAGTCATATTGCTTGTATGTAATAATACTTGAACCCTTAACATTTTTGTGCTTGATTTCTATATCAACAAATGACTATTTTATATACTTGTCAATTATTATAGCAAGTGATGGGATGTACACTGGTTGTTTACTAGATATTTTGTTGATTGGATAAGTTGTTACTTCTATAGTGATAGAAATATTTTTCTAAGTCACCCATATGTCATTGGAGTATCGTCTATATATATATATATATATATATATATAGATTGGAAGGAATGCGCTTATGACTAAGTTTACTTTGCATTTCATGATCTTTTAACCTGATATCGATTAAGATTAAATGACCTTTATTGTACTTAAGGTTCAACCATTATGTTTAGAGTGCATATTTCAATTACACTCAAGCCATTATGATCCTAAAAATAAAAATTTACTTGAAGTTAATAATGTACTAGGTGCTAGCCAGTGTGAGTGTAGTTCCAATTTACTCATTGGCATTGAAGTTTGTTGACGTTTCTTGTATGGCCAATAGAAATGGGGAAAAGGAGCAACCAAATTTTGTATTATAGAATTGTATTACTTCTTTCAAAAAAATAATCTAAATATAATATTGAGGTTGTATAAGATTGTGTGATTAAACTGTGTATTAATTCAATAAGAACAATGACTATAAATACTATCTTTGGAAAGGTGTATTTTATGAACTTGTTATCATAGAAAAATATTAATCTATAATCTAAGTATTAGTTTAAGTATAAGAATATCATCATTTAAGAATGTAAATGATTCTACTTTTTAAACCATTAAGATTTTATTTGTACAACTTATTGCAATGTTTGGATTTATTACCTTTGAAAAATAAAAAATAAAAATGTTTATATCCTCGAAATAACCATTGCTATTTAGAAGGAAATAAAAAATAATCATTCTTGTCTTATTTATTTGTAAGTCATAGCTTGATAGAATCAAAGAGTTTTTCTTTATATATATATATATATATATATATATATATCTTAGTAATTAGATTAATAATTTTGGTAAGATAATCTTTTAGGAAAATTTCTTTATAAGTATATTTAAGTATTATTTTTCTTTATATTAAAAATATTTTTAAATAACAACATTATTATTTTATTTAAATAAATGAATTATTTGTTTAAAATGAATATTTAAATAGATGGTTTATTTATTTAAGAGATTTATTTAGATGAATTATTTATCTTAAGTAATCAGAGAAAAGGGTCCTTATAGACCAACCTAAGGTTTTTACTTTAAAAAATTAGAGAAATTTACAAAATAAAAATACCCTTATTTGGTTGAATCATCGGGAGGATGAACAACCACTCAAGTTAAGTCACCCAATATCATTGAATTGTGTGAATGCAATAAATGATACTTAGAGTATGGTCAATTTTAATTAAATGAATCATGATGAGAGGTAGGGATGTGAAGTATGAGATGTTCATCTAGGCCATTGCATGACTAGTATAGTGATGGCCCCTTGGCATTTTATGGATAAGGATAATTCTAGTAAGAAAAAGGGTTAAATGGATCCGCAATAGTTGGTATGGGACAACTCATCATAATATTCATGATTTGCAAAGAGAAAACCATGATCAATACCAGGTGATTGACATGACCTTAATTATCCATGATGAGGTGGTCAATAAATAAGCACTATAGCATCTACCCTAAACACCCTTACATTCTATTTGATATTATATGAGTAAAACCAAACTCAAGAATATCCATTTCAATAACATGTTAAGTGAGTGGAATTATGCAACCACCCTCTGAGTATTATGGGTCTTACATAATAACCCCAAGCCAAGGTTCTAGGTTCTCATGCTAGGATAGAAGGTGAGAGGGATAGAACCATTAAGGATATATCTTATAGGAATTGGTCAATATTGTCCACTTGGGGATCATTTGCAGTGGTCATAATCCAAAAGTGATATTCGATGATATGTATTGATTAAATAATGAGTGTAAAATAAATTTCCCAAAAAAAAAACTTATCCTAGTCAACCTTTCCCCTTGAAATTCACACCAGGTTGTTACAACTAGTGTGATAGGTTAGGTTATCATAGGAGGTTAATTAGTCACCCAATGCCTTGTGGGCCAAAAATCTAAGATCCAAATATGAAGAAAATAGAGACCCCTTCAATATAATTCAACACCAACTACCTTCTAGAGGATCCCCAATTTTAAAGGTCCTAAAATTTGTAGAGGAGTTGATAAATAATAAGCTCTTTTAGATAGTATAGAATGGTCAAAAGGTATACTTTTGTATAGGCTTTTGGGATGGACACCTTGTGTTGTTAATTCACCATCCATGATTAAGGCCTATAATGGAGAAAATGCATAGGATAAATTGGATAAAATTTTCTAGATATTACAAATATTAGACAAGAAATGTAGAGGTGGGAAGATGTTGGATCTCAGTAGAAGACTGATCAATCCAAACCTCTGAAGATAAAAAAAGGATATTCATTGTATTAGAATATATTATATTATTTGGTTCCTTACTAATGTACCTTCATGGGTACATACTTAGATTAGGAGTGTCTTAGGACATAAGTACTTTATTAAAGCAATATAATTAATGCACGAGTGTTAGAATGTGCAATGATGTTAATGCGCATGTAGTCCACACGTACATAAGTCCTTAGAATAGAATAGTGAGGTGTCATATGAATATTGAAGGTAAAGAGTCGTATTTCATTATAAATAGGCCTTCATATAATAGAAAAAAAAGGAGGATTTTGGAGTGCATAGTAGTAGTAGATACAATGTAGATCCATTTTTGCAAATATGGAGAGGTTGTGACCTCCATTGATGAGCATTGTATATTTTCATGAGATTTCTTATATGAGAATTTCTTGAGTGTTGTATCAAGTTTTCTATCATATTTTTATGCATATTAGTTAACCATTATCATAATTATAACATTGTATGCTTATATCCATACTTGTGGTTGCATTTCCTTTAAGTTTAAAGCTTTAAAAGCTAATAGTGGTATCAGATAGATCAAGAGAAAATAGTGAGAGCCATAAGAGTGATTGAGAGGAGATTGTAAATATCATTTTTCAGATTTTAAAAATTATATTTTGACTAGAGTTTTTCCACAGAGTTGTAGAAAAACTTGTGAAGACTAGAACTTAGCATTGAATCCACTAGATTGGCAATCTAACTAGTGAATATTGTTTTCTATAGATTTATAGAAATTTCTATTATCATTACCTAATACTTTGTTGCAAAATAAAGGATATTCAAATATATTTGGGAAGCTTCCTACAAGAGCTAGGAAGAATATCATCTTTGAATCAATCTGATACCTGAAGCAACAAGTTGAAGATTAAATATTTGGAGGCCTAAGGAGAAAGGTCCCATTGAAATATTTGTGGATTGAAGACTCCCAATTGAAGATTGAGGAGAGATCTAGTTTCCAAGGAATCCACATTGAATATTGTAAATATATGAAGAAGGTCCTATAAAGAAGACCCCATTGAAGGAATAAGAGATTCAAGGAGAAGAGTCCTAGTGAATATTGGAGATTGGTGATCTGCATTGAATATTAAAAATATCACATTGAAGAAGATGTCCATAGAAGGCCATGTTGAAGAACTTCCATAGTGGAATATTGAGGATAGAGAAGGACTAACAAGATTTATATTTCTTATTTTAGTAGTAGTGGATTTATGGGATCCAAGGAGGAGATATCATTGTAAAACTATCATAGTTGAAGATTGAAGAGATCAAGGAACATCTCATTTAGTGTTTTGAAAAACTGCAAGCTTGAAGGCCCTAAGAGAGATCTCAAGGAAAATGAAGGAGAAGTCTTGGTGAGCCTCATTGAATAAATTTCTAGAAGAACTCATTGGATATATTTACTACCAAGGAGAAGCTCCTGATAGTAAAGAAATTGGGACAATTATTGCGATCTAAAAACAAGCTCAAAGGTGAAATATTTGGAAATAAATTATCAAATGTTGGAATAGTTTGGAGAAGGTATCAAGACTTTCAAAATATTGAGAAGGCCATTAGATAGTCCAATTTTGAAGTCAAAATTTGATAAATAATTTGACAAGAAAAAGTAGATAATAAAAGCCATGAAATCTAAGAGATTTGGGGATTTCCATTGAGGGCCTGAAGGTCATTTTAGATATAGGATATTTACTAATTTCTATAGTAAATTATTGAAGAGTTCTTGAGGAATATCTTAGCTACGAGTTGGAGGAATTTTCGATCAAATTTTTGGGATTCAAGGATAACAATTTGGAGAAGGGTTTGACTACTTTACAATCTAAAATTTTTTAGATTTGAGGACAGTGAGAAAGCAACAATTTGGGCAGCTTTGGTAGTTCAAGAAGGTAGTGGTTAGAGTATTTAGGCACTTGATGAATTGCATTTGAAAAATGACGATAGCATTTTTTGGTGATTTTGTTTGTTTTGGAAGCGCCAAAGGGGAGGTGCACATTTTTCTTGGCAAAGCGGGGAGATTCATAGAGCACATGGTGCTCTCAACTCCCCAAGCGAGTACCTAGCTCATGCGGTGGTTGGATTCATGACTAGGGTGTTGGTTGAGGTTGCATTGTGAGTTCAATTCCCACCAAGGCCAAGGTAATAAATTTGATTATTATTTTTGTGTTTCCTAAAGTTTGACATGAGGTCTTAGGGAGTTAAAAGGGTTGCTTAAAAGATTTATTATTATTATTTTTTATAATCTGGAGGAATAAGGAGTTAGATTTATATTTGAATAAAGTGTTTGTGTCACATAGATTTATTGAAGTTTTAAAATGATAAAGGGAACTTCTTGCATTGAATTATTTTGAAAAGATGAGTACATTGAATATTATTTTAATTGGGAGATTATAAGGTGTAAGTGGTGAATTATTTTTTTTGTAAATGTTGATGATTGTTTTCTTAAAGATGGAGTGATAAGGTGTATATGTGTCTTGATATTTACATTGTATTTTTGAGGGAGTTTATCATCTTATAATTTCTTTGAGCTTGGAAAAGAAGTGTTTGTGATTGTGGAAGATTTATGAGATTCCTTCATCATCAAGAAAAAAGTATAAGCACATTATTCTATAGTTAAGTTTATTGGTTGGTTTTCTGAAAAATAAGTTTGGAGTGAGAAGGACTTTATTAGGATTTCCTATTGAGTGTGTTGAGTTAATGCTTCAAGGTTTTCTGGAATAAAGAGTTGTTAAAACCTTGTTTTATAAGCATTATTTTTGAAGCCATTGGTTGTGTGAAGAACTTGAACTAGGGTTTGAGTATCATTGCTATGTGAAGATTGTTTTATAAGCATTATTGTTGAAGTGAGTTGTTGAGCAAATAACTTGAACTAGGGTTTGAAAAGAACATGAGTATCATTTTTATGTGATATTGGTTGTTGAGCATTATTGGAAATATTTTAAGTGAATGTTATATGCTTGGACTAGGATTTGTAAAGAAGGATTATTTAATTGAGTGTTTGGTTGAGTAGAGTTGGTTGAGCCTAGTCAAGAGGGTGTGTGAAGTGATTTTTCAAGTTCCATAAAACAAACTATTCTATATTCTGAATTGATTTGAGAAAGTGATTGAACATTGAGTTTAATTTGAAGCATATTGAGTCTTTAACAATTCTTCTTATATTTCTAAGAGAGTGATTGAAGGTAATTGAGCATTGTGATAAGTGTAGAACATATTGAGTCTCTCACAATTATCTTTATGTTTCTGTGAGATTGGACAAGGTCTTGTGTGGAATTTTTGAGTAGATTTGAGGTAAGTATTTGAGAAGACTTGTGAACAGATTTGAGTAAGATTTTGTGGAATTTTACAATATATATTGAGAGTAAACTTGGACAAGTTCTAGAGAGGACCTATGGAGAAGATTTGAACAAGTACTAGAGAGGACTTGTGGAGCATATTTGAGCAAGTTCTAGAGAGGACTTGTAGAGCAGATTTTGAACAAGTTCTAGAGAGGACTTGTAGAGTATATTTGAGCAAGTTCTAGAGAGGACTTGTGGATAAATTAGTGTGATATTTTGAGGAAGCTTACAAGGTAAATTTAAGACAAGTCTTTGAGAAGGCTTGAGAGTAGAGTTGATTAATTGATTTGTTCAAACCTTGAGTTAAGGTTTATGGCAGATCCAATAGAGTTGATTTGAGATTGAGTTAAGCTTTGAGTTAAGGCTTGATGACAAATATTGAGGATAGATTTGTGGTAGACGTAAGGATTGTATTTAGTGTAGAATTGAAAATAGAGTTTGGTATAGATTTGAGGATAGGTTTGTGAGAGACCAAAGACAAAATTTGAGCAAATTTATGCTAGATCGAAGGACTATGTTTAGTATAGATTTGAGACAGAGCTTTGGAGGTGAAAGAAAGTAGAAGACAGTAGTCTCCAATGGATATATATCCATTAGCCATGGCAATGAGGATAGGTCTTTTGAATGAGGATAAGAGTCTTCAGTGGAGAGAGATCCACAAGCCAGGTTATTGGAGGCAGTAGTATTCTAGAGGATCACCAGCTAGAGCATAGGATAAGAAGTTCTCCTATGGATAGAGATCCATGAACTTGATTTAGGGGAATGGTATCTCCTTTGGATAGAGGTCCATAAATATTGTAACAGGGAAAGGATTCCCAAGAGATTGATTGAGAAAATTTTAGTGAAATATTTTCTCTATGGAGTAGCCCACATTGGATGAACCACATAAATTGTGATGTCTCTATTGTGTGTGGTGATTTATGCATTGCTTTGATTATTGCTATTGATATTGCTATCTATACATTGCATAATATTAATTGGGAAAGAAAAGTAAAAAAGTGGTCTTATACTATTCACCCTCCCTCTCAGTATAAGCTTGTGTTCCTCAACACTCGTTTGGGGTTTGTGAGCAAGTTGTATTTCATTGGTTGAATGATTGAGCGAAACTTATTGAGCATTTTTTTGAGTGATATTAAAAGAGAATGTGCAAACATTAGAAATCATATCTGTGAGTATGAAATATATTGAGGTTTTTCTATATGTTCCAGAGGTTAAACAAATTCTTGATATAATATGTCTAAACTAATTCAAGTTAAAGGAATTACTCTGAATATTAGACAAAGCATTTGATAGCATTGTGTGCAATATTTGAGATTTATTGAGTATATGTTAAGAGTTATTTTTGAGAAATTTTTTGTGAAGGCTTGAAATAAGATTTTAGAAAGTCTTTGATAAGGCTTGAAGGCAGATTTGAGCAAGTCCTTGAGAAGGCTTGAAAGCAAATTTTATCAAGTCTTTGTGAAGGCTTGAAGGTATATTTGAGCAAGTCTTTGAGAAGGCTTGAAAGTAGATTTGAGAAAGTATTTAAGAAGGCTTGAAGGTATATTTGAACAAGTATTTGAGAAGGCTTGAAGGCAAATTTGAGCAAGTCTTTGAGAAGGCTTGAGGGTAGATCAAAGCAAAGTGGATTGATGATTTGTTCAATATTTGTGTTAAGGATTAGGGAATATCTAAGTAGAGTTGATCAAAATTTGTGTTAAGGCTTGAGGACATATTTGAGATAGAGGTTAGTGCAAATTTTTGAGTAGAGTTAGAGTAGATTTATGCTAGACTCAAGATAGAGTTTGGTGCAGATTTGAGACAGATTTTGATGCAGATTTGAGATAGATTTTGGTGTAGATTTGAGACAGAGCTTGGTGCATATTTGAGATATAGTTTGGTGCAGATTTAAGACAAAGTTGAGAGTAAAATTTGGATGTGATATAGTAAAGAGGATAGTAGTCTCTAGTGGATAGGGATCCATTAGCTAGGGCAATGAGAACAAATGTATTCTATGGAGAGAGATCCACAAACCAAAGTAGTGGAGGTAGATATATTCTAGAAGATCACCAACTAGAGTAGAGGGGATAGAGTTCTTCTATGGATAGATATCCACAAACCAGAGCAAGTGGAAATAGTTCTCCCATGAAGTGTGATTTGTGAATGAGCTGGGAAGATAGAGTTCTTTTGTGGAGAGATATCAATGAATTAGTTGAGAAGATAGAGTTATCCTAGATCATGTTCCACAAACTAGAGAAAATGGAAAAGAGTTCTCCTATGGAGAGATATCCACAAATAATAGCTTAAGGGATTGGTGTCTCCTTTGGATAGGTGTCTATAAATATTGTAATAGAGAATTGATTCCCAAGAATATTTGTTGAGAAAATTTAGTAGAAGGATTATCTCTGTGGAGTAGCCCATATTGGGTGAACCACATTAAATTGGTATCTCTATTGTGTGTGATGATTTATGCATTTCTTTGACTACTGCTACTGATATTTCCATTGATAATATTGGATAATATTATTTGGGAAAGAAAATTGAAAGTTGATCTTATAATTTTCACCCCCCCTCTCAATATAAGCTTGTGTTATTCAGGTGCAAAAAGATTCATTAGTTGAACTTTTATATTTAGATCTTATTAATTTTATTGAGCACTAGTTTCAAGATTTAAAAGTTGCACAATAGGTTTATATTTAAAGTCTTCAAGGTGATGCAAAATTTATTGTATATGAGGTTCAAACATGCAAAAAAAATAGAAGTTAGATATATTTCGAGAGAAAAAAATATAACCATTATTTTAGCTATTATAAGAAATTAAAGACTCTAAAAATTTGCATATTCTATAGTGCAAAAATTATTGAAAATCTTGGATTATTGAGTGCAAATGTAACCAAGCAAGAAATATATTGCCAACGATTTGAAGATAATATTGACTTTAGATTTATCTTAGAATTTTGAAATTCCAAAAGAGTTGATCTAAGATCATAAGGGGGTAAAATTATATATAATAATACTCTGTGCTTACATAGCACCTCATTAGAGCTATTCACGGAAGCTCTAAAAGTAAAGTATCTCCAAGTAAAATAAGAGATATCCCGGAAATTATCTACCTACCTATTTTTCAAGCAAATCAAGAAGAGATATCATTAATAGAAAGGGAAAATAAGAAATTATTTTTAGACTTCTATAATACGTATCCATTCAAGGATCGTTGAGCAAAGAGTAAGAGAAGATATTAGCTATACTAAGGAAATCCAATATTATAAGGTACATATACAACAACCTTTGGTGAAGGTAAAGCAAGGTATATTACATATTCAATAGTCTTTGGTGAATGTACCACAATGAAACTCAACAACATCTACCTCTAAGAAATAAAAAATTAATAATGTAAGCATCATAGGGTTCTATCCACATAAAAGCATTGGGAGTAGCATCATTGACACTAATATTAGGTAATATTTTACCCATGCACTTGTACCAAAGCAAGTATTGCATTTAGCTAAGATATAGAACATGGAAGTCATTATATTTGGTAAAGCAAACTCTGGGATTCGTAAGTATAATACACATCAAAGTTACAACGCATATCCTTTAGGTTCAAATCATATTTGATAAGGAGTTACCTATCACTAAAGACACTACATACAACTGTTTGGTATTCTTTAGGAGAATTGGAAGATAACCATATATACCAGATAAGCATTGAGATAATAAAAATAATTTTCCTTTAATAAGTAGTTGGAGAATATTGATTATTTAAGCATTGGAATAGCAACAAACTATGTAGTGAACAAGCGTTAAGCTAGTAAGGTAAAAAAATTTGTATAGCTCAATAGAGTTAGGGTAAAGTGGTTAATAAGATGCACCATGTGGAAGAAGGTGTTTCATGCACACAATAGAAAGTAACTACCACATTTAAGACATCACAAGAATTCAATGATTAAAAGTATACTTGGATAAAGCATCATTCGCATAACACTCTTGTAGAAGTGTTAGGGCAAAGGCATTGATGGTAATAGATAAACCATTCAATTCCACTTATTATTCAATGTTGGAAAGGTGCAATATAAGTGTTTGAAATAAGTTAGGAAAAGTAAGTGCCACTTTGAACTGTCCTTACTCCACTGCATTCTAATAATGTAGGAATACACTTTAAAAGAAGTGATTATGTACTGCTCAAAGGAGGACATCAATTCAAAGATAATAGAACAAAAAATGGTAGCATTAAAAGTTAATAGCACTAGGTCCGAGGTGTAGACCAATTGGTTAATCCAAACCCCATAAGGGGGGTGGAGGTCCAAGGTTCAAATCTTGGGCCTCTCCAGACTGAACGCTTGTCCCTTTCTTGGTTCTTTCAACGGCGTAAAAGGTTTAAAATTATTGTGGCATGGTGGTTATAGGGGAAGACTACGCGAAGATCTGTGTGGCAGCTTCTGGGACGGACATCGTAGAATACTGTGGTGGCCATAAAAAGTTGGATAGCCTTCCCGGATTCGTGGCGACTACCTATTCCACCATGTAAATTAAAAAAAAAAAGGTCAATAGCACACGAAGATCTAGGAGTGATAAAACATTTTTAGTTCACCTATAGAATAATAAGTGCACAAGAAAACACATTGACATTAAAGGGTAAGCTTGCCAGTTGATTCAAAGATAATTCAACACTAAGACATAAATGATAAGCATGCTCGATAGTTGAAGAAGAAAGAGCATAAGACTACAATTGAATGTTAGAGAACACACATAGTTCAGTGACAAAGGAATGAAAAACTATACACATTTTCTCAAAGTTGGTAAGGATCCAACTATCACCAATTTGTAATAGTTTGAGTTTTTTACAAAGAACTTTCAAGACCGATCTTAGTATTGTAAAGGTAAGAGTTATATTGCAAATTTTATTAAGGTTGAAATTAGCTAAACCTTATAATATAGAGATATTGAATGATAGGAGTAAAAAGGTGTTAATATCTAGAAAAACATTTTGATTATCTTGAGAAGGAAGTATAAAATAGAAGCATTAAAATATTTAATATTACTGCTTCAACTATTTTTAAATATCAAACTATGATACATAAGGATTAGTAAAACTTAATTTGCAAATACATAGATTTTTAACTAGGGAGATATATGGAATTCTACACCAAATTAAAATAATCGATTAAAGGAATTCTATAGCATTTATTAAAGGATTTGAAAATATTGTTGATTTTTATCTCATACTCATCCTAGTACAAGACAACTTTATTAAACTTGAAAGTGCATAGTTTAATAGGATAAATAAGAGTTTATTATTATCATTATAAAAGATAACTAAAATATGAACTAACAACTATTAAGCACTTTCTCAAGAATATAGCTTATCATTAGGGAGACAAGGAGTTCTACAAAACCTAAGTCTTTAAAAGTTTTATCAAGATAGTTCACATTCTCTTGAGTAGGAAGTTACAAGGAAACATACTAGGACCATCATGAAAAAAAACTACTTCTCATGGAAAAACAAAGTAAGGATAATCTTGATATTTGAAAAGCTTTGGGAAATTATCAAAGGAATAGCCACTAAACCTAATTCAAGTGATACAAAGATTTAGAAGTTTGAAGAAAGTGATGCAAAAGCATTAATGATAATAAATATTTTCATCATAGATGAAATACAACCTTACATTAGATTAGCAATAACATCTATAGAAGCTTGGAAAATATTAGAGAAAATATTTGAAGGAAAAAATAAAGCTACTATCTTAAATCTTCAAACTCAATTACATTCCTTTAAAATTAACAATGGTGAAAGTGTAGAAATATTCCTAAGGAAGGTAGCAAATATAAAAGGGACATTATTAACCTTAGGAGAAGAATTACAAGATACATTTTTCATTCAAGTAACCATGAGAGGACTTTCTTATAGCTACAAGCATTTAGTTACATCTTTACAAGTCCTAAGTAAAGATACTTCATTTGATGAGTTAGTCAATGTTCTTCAAGAATATGAGTTGGAAAATATAGTTAAAGATGGAATGACTAACAATGCATTGGTATTAAAGGGTAATCCATAGGAAAATATTACATCATCCTCAAAAGGATGAAGACCTTGGAATAATGGATATTTTCATGTACGTAGGAAGAAATGACACAACACTAACTACTGTAGATTCAATCCTAGAAATTAAAATTGGGGGAATTAGACAAATTATGGAAACCATAAAAATAGGGTATTCCAACCAAGGTAGTATCAACCTCAAAAGCAACAGTTTCAGCATCCACATACTCCTCAAAATCAATACCCTCAATTGGAATATCATGGAGGAAACAAGAAAGGACACTTAGCACAAAGGATTCAATAAATAGAACTAGAAGAGTCAACAAATGAACATGAAGTTAAATCTCTTTCAGCAAGAGTAACATATCATGAAGACACTAACCATTTATTTAAATAGTATTCAAATAACATAGAAGGAGGATACAAAATCCAAAACTAAAATCAAGATTCTTACTAAATACTAAAGTTTTCAAAAACCAAATAGTGTAAGATAGGGGGTGTTAGAATTTATTACATTATTTGGTTCCTTACTAATGTACCTTCATGGGTATATATTTATATTAGGAGTGTATTAGGACTTAAGTACTTTATTAAAAAAATATAATAAGTGCACAAGTATTAGAATGTGCGATGATATAAATGTGCATGTAGTCCACATGCTATTAAGTCCTTAGAATAAAATAGTGAGGTGTCATAGGAATATTGAAGACAAAGAGTTGTATCTCATTATAAATATATCTTCATAGAATAGAAAGAGGCTTTTGGAGTGCATAGGTTGAGTAGTAGTAGATACAAGGTAGATCCACTTGCAAATATGGAGATATTGTGATCTCCATTGATGAGAATTATATATTTTCATTATATTTCTTATATGAGCATTTTTTGAGTGTTGTATCAAATTTTCTATCATATTTTCATGCATATTAGTTAGCCATTATCAAAGTTATAAGATTAAATGCTCATTTTTATAATTGTGGTTGCATTTCCTTTAAGTTTAAAGCTTCAAAATCTAACACATAGACTCCTTCAAATGCAATCACCTTCATGGTCACAAGTTGAGGACTGCATTGGTTGGAATAGCTTAGGGCATGGAGTGTACACTATAGCTCAAGGTTATTTAGCCTTAAGCCATATTAACCCACATCTAACTCAGTATCTATTCAAATATTTATGGGCTCAAAAGTTATGGCTAAAATTCAGGTTTTTCAACTTGTTGCTACTTCATAAAAGGGTACTCACAGGGGAGCAACTTATGAAGAGAGCCTTTAGTGGAGCCTTTCAATGTGTAATGTCCTGGGATAAGAATGAAATATTAAACCATTTATTCATAGAATACACCATAACTTGTAAATTATGGAAGATGATGGCTTTCCTTCTAAATTTAATATGGTCTAAAGAAAAATCCATAGAACAAATATGGAGATATTAGAGTAAACAAGATAGAAAATATTGGTTTGTGAACTAAGTAGTTTGGATTGAAATACCTATTCTTCCTGGGAACATTTAGGAGTGAAACAAATGAATATTTCAGCAAGAGAGTAGGGACATCCACTATGTCTAGCTAAAGACCATATAAAATGTTATAGAGACCATCTAGCATTTATTAACTCATCTACACAATTAAAATCAACTATGATAACAAATGATGACTTGATTAAAGATTAACCATGGATTAGACCAACACATAAGGAATAAAGTAACCAATCAAACGATGGATAGAACAAAGTAATCAAAGTTTCCCCCATATAATTTTAGAAAAATTAATAAATAGGGAGTGTCCAAAGAAAATTATCAATGAGATAGTATAGGAGGGATAGGAATATTGGAGGATGGTACTTCGATTTTTACTTTTACAAAAGAATTAGGAATTCTATCCAATAAATTAGTAGTAGCGTATGGTATTTTGAGAGGTTTGCATGAGGTACTAAAGGTAGGTTGGAGAAGGGTGATAGCAAAGTTAGACTCTTAAATTATGATCAATTACCTAAAATCAACTTCAAGGCCTAAGAAGGTAGATTGGATAATTCAAAAGATCATAGATAATATTAGGTCAATAACGTCTAGTTTTCAAGAGGATGTTTTCAATCATGTTCCTAGAGAATAGACTAGAGTGGCAAATGCTATGGAAATTTAGGCTCTTGACAAAGGATATATTAGTTATTATGGTTTCCCTCCTATATGGTGGCCAAACCAAACTATGATTGATCTTATCCTTGTTTATTCTCTTAATAGCAATGCTGAAATTTATGGCTAACTTGATAAGTAATACAAGGCTTTATTCATGAATTGACCCCAATATTCTAGAAAGAGTAGCTTTAGATAACTAAATCCCTGATGCTCTTAAATCCCCTATGACTTTTTAGATCCTTGTTGTGGCTATGAATTTTTATCAATATCTATTGAAAGTCTTAGTGTAGACTGATCTTCTCTATTTTAGTGCAATTATTCAATGCTAACCATGATAGAAGATGTTAGAGGGTCTTGTCTCAATAGTCAAAATATCCAAATGGTAGGATGAATGGTTTTCTAGGTAGACAAAATAGTTTGAGCTTGTAGTTTTAATTGGACTGCATCTTGGTTAGCATCCAAAAGACTAGAGTTTATTATATTTGTAATATATTATTGAGCATCTCTTAATATATATATTTTTAACAAAATTAAAAAACAAAAATTACATTACATTTAAAATTAAAAGATAAATAACTTTACCTATGTTTTAAATATTATTTAAATGTAACCAATTGAATGCTAGCATTTAAGCTATAATAAAAATCCATCTTTTGAACTTTACATAGAAGGAGTACAATTATTAATATTTACAATATTTTTAAGAACATCTTAATATGAGGGTTTATTTAGAAAAGTTTTGACTTCAATTTTTATTGTTCATATTGTGTTCTTTAAAAGCATTGGCATGCTTCATATAGGAATGTGGTGTTTAGGTTTGGGATTTGAGCTATACTATGCTTGTCATATGAAAATTTTGGAAGCCTATGTTTCACGCTCTCATTGTGAAATAGACATTATCTTTTATGTGTAAGCCTAAGTTTCACGCTGTCATTGTGAAATCCCAAGCCCAATTAGCTGTATAGGTGTACTTCATGGACTCTAAATAGATATAAAACCACAACCTAACGAGGGTATGATTTTAAATTCAGAAAACTTAATTGCAAGTTATGTATAAATGAAATAATAAGAGTAAAAAGAAATTACAAATACTTTTCAAATCAGCTCAATCTGCTTTGTCATGCTTTAATTTGTTTTAATGCTCTTTAAAACTTGTTAAAATAGCATTCACTATTCCCAATCAATTGAAATGCTCAATGACTTTAAATAGGATATATTTATGGATAATTAATAAGAAAACATCACAAATGAGAACTTATTCTTTGTTGTTTATAACCTTTGGTTATGTTTGAAATTTGATAAAATGTTTTGTCGTAAGCCATAATACTTTGGAACGAATCCATCCTGATAACAGCAAGATATTCTTAATGTTTTTTTAAACGTAATGTGTGTATATATATAATAAGAATCAAATTACAGGAAATGATCTATTATTTTTGGTAAGATTTAAAATTTAAATAAAATTTGGATTAACAATTCCAAAAGTAACAGAGGATTGAATACCTTTTAAAGAGAATAAAATTTTAACATGTTTTCATTTCTACTTTCCATTGATCCTAAGTAATCTAGGCTTGACAATGCTGCGAACATTACCATTGCTATAGTAAAAGAGCCACAAAGTGTTGCAAGAGGGAGCAAAATACCCAACACATAATTGTTCATCCTCCATTAATCCACAAGGCTAAGTGGATTCTTGACCTATCCTCATCCTTACCTAAGTCTTTGCTGACAAAATTAAGAATCATTTGGTTCACCTCTAGCCATTTAGAAGTGTCTCTATCTTGATTAAAATTTAGCATGTATCCAACCGAACTTTCACTGCCATGTTTAGCAAAAAAATCAGCCGTTGCATTATTTTATCTGTCAACATAGATTGGGATGGTATCCTTGAACTACCGCTAAATGGAGTTAATTTGGCTCACAATGTTTTTTATCCTCCAAGCCTTTGGTCTAAAATTTCTAATAACATATAGAAGCCCCACCATAATTTGTGAGTTAGACTCAAGTATGATCTTTCTAATTCCATTCTCCCAAGCATTGAGAGAACCTTATTTGATAGTTAGTCCTTCAACTTCATTTTTAGTAGCCCTTTCAAGACCCTCTAACCAATGGAGGATCCCCTTCTAAGAAAACCAATGCATGTAGCTCCCAAGTTATCCTTTGCTACACCATCAGAATTAATCTTTTCCTAACCTAGGGGAGGGGGTTGCCATGGTCTCAACTTTTGTTGTGTTGATGTCCTTTCATTCACCTGAGTTTTGTTGTCCCTACAGTGAGCTCTGATAGTTTCAAAAATCTTGTTTCATTGGACTAAAATCCTCTCTAAAAATTCTAAAATTTATTTCTAGCCAAATGTACCACTAGAAACTTGGGCCTAGGGACTAGCCTAGCTAAATGGGGGTATTCTTGAATTTTCTACATTTCAAAATCTTCTAGATATTAGAAAGAGTCACTTTAAAGTTTAGGTGAACCTTAGAGAGGTCTAGCCACATTTTCCACAACTCTCTTGCAAATGCACACTGGCAAAGTAGATGATCAAGTGTCTCCTCCTAGGAGTTACGCATGATGCAGTTGGAAGGGCCATAAAAACCTCTTTTTATAATATTATCATAGGTGAGACAACTCCTATGCATCATTTCCTAGCAAAGAAATTAATTTTATGCCAACCATTAACCACCCAAACTCTATCCCATTGGGCATCCTGTACGATCAACGGAGGAGAGAGGAAAGCATTATAACCATCATGAATAGTGAAGATACCTAGAGTACCAAGGCCCCAAACAATCCTATCTTCTTCATTTTTTCTGTAAGGCATACTTTATTGAGGATCTTATGAATAAGAGGTCTTTGATGAAGAGGCATAGGAATATGCCTTTCTTCTAATCTCTTCCACTGAAACAAAAAAGAGAAATCTCCAATTTACCTAGAAGTAATGTATGAAGCCATATTCATCCATCCTCTACCATCGATGATTTTTTGTAAGGGATGCAACTATGAAAACTCATATATTAAGGGAGATGCTAGTTCCAAGAATCATTCCAAAAGTTAGCTTTGTATCTTGTACCTACTTTCTAGAAAAGTCTAGATTTTACCAATTGTTCACTAGCTTTTAGGACCTTCCAAATAACGAAGCTAGGGCTTCTTAGAGGAATGCAACCAACTTCATGATAAGGTATAGAACTCAAATAATTACTAGTGATGACTCGAATGAAGAAAACCTCGTTGTTGGATATCTATCTCCAATAAATCTTCCCAGCAAGAGCATGATTGTTCAAAGCTACTTTACGAAAAACAAGGCCCCCTCGAGCTTTAGGTTGAAATTTTTATCCCAACTAACAAGATCCCACTTTGTACCCATCCTTGGACCATCCCAAAAAAATTTTCTCATAAGAAAATCCAACTCTTTGAGAACGCTCATAGGGGTAGCTAGGATGGAGAATTTATAAATAGGCATGGCTTGGATTTTTTATTAGATGAGAGCCATTCTTCCTCCAAAGGTAAGCTAGCAGTGAGTCCCATGGTTAATTTTAGTAGTGATTCTATCCATAAAAGCTTTCAAAATAGCTACCCTTGTGCTCTTAAAATGCAAAAGAATCCCTAGGTAATCAAGCGAAAGGGTACCTTGGGCAAAGCTCAAAATGGATAGAATCTAATCCTAGATTTTTCTATCTATATTGAAGTAAACAACCTTGGATTTGTCTACATTCACATGCTGACCAATATCATTCATGTATATTTTTAATATATATTTTAACATTCTAGCCTCTTGAATGCTAGCCTCCCCAAAGGGTCCTATATCATCTACAAATTGAAAATATATCTCTTCACGTAATTGTACACCTTCCAAAATATCTTGTTGCTTATTTCTTCGAAGGAATATACAAAATACTTCTACTAGAATAATAAAAATAAATGGGGAAATAGGATCTCCTCGATGAGTACCCTTAGAAGCATGGAAAGGGTCCAAGGAGGAGTTGTTGACGAGAACGGATAAGGAAACCAATTGAGACACAACTCATGGTCCACTATCTCCACTCCTGAGAGAAGCCAAATTTCTCAAGCATTTGATCTTAAAACTACCATGAGACTCTATCATAAACCTTAGACATATCTAGTTTAATAAACATGCCTCTTCAACTAGCATATTGCATAGAATGGATAGCCTCCTATGCTACAATAACTTCATCTAGAATTTGATGCCCCTCCACACATTTTCCTTATCTAGAAGATTATTTATAATATTTTTAAGCCTTTTAACTATCAATTTAGTGATTATCTTTTAGGTTGCATTGTAGATAGCAATTGAGAAAAAATCTCCAAGTCTGGTGGCTTGTCCCACCTTAGGAATCAAAGTTAGGAAAGTATGATTTAGAGCCCAAATCATAGTTATGTTTGAAAAATATTATTGAATTGCCTTGTTTAAATACTCTCCTATAACATCCCAAAAATCCTTAAAGAACTCAATTGGAAAACCATCGAACCCTTGATATTTCCCTGATTTCATACTGAAAACTATGCTTCTCACCTCATATTTATCCACTGGTCTAAAAAGGACTTGGTTTTGCTCAGCTGAAATAATTTGGGGGATACAATTAAATATCTCTTGTTGCATTGTAAGATAAGGATAGCAAGGGTAGTAAAAATATTTTGAATAAAATTATTAGCTACATGTTTCATATCTCGTATGGTGTCCATAACTTATCCATTGGAGTCTTGAAGGTATGTCAAAGGATTCTTTTGTCTACTAGTCAATGCTGAGCAATGAAATAAACTTGTGTTTTGATCCCCCTCCAATAGCCAAATAATTCTTACTCTTTATTCCCAATAAATTTTCTTCTTATTGTCTATGGACTCTAATTATTTTCTGTCCAATTCATATTTATACTTCAAATTCTCTATGATTGTTTCAATACTAAAGTGAGTTGTCAGCTCCTCCATATTTGCCAACAAAGGAGCCTTTTGGGACTAAAAATCATATTTACTACTTTTCCAATATTTGAGATGAAATTTGACATATTGGATTTATTTGGAAAAAACATACATAGATCTCCCATGGGAAGGATAACCATCCTCCCACCAGATTGTGATTTTTCTTTCAAGTCCTTATTTTCCAACCAATAATTCTCAAAATGAAAAGGTCTTGGGGGATTATGGTCCAAATTCCATTATAGAAGAATAAAAAAATTATAAGAGTCAGTGCAATCAAGAATCTCCATATTAAAAAACCAACAATGAAAGGTCTCTTCAAAAACCAAAAATCTGTCAATCTTGACTTTCCTACTTGTTGATCCTACTTGTTTGTTTATCCATGTATACGGGACCCTACATGTTGAACATCAATTAAATTGATATGATTAATTTTGGATATAATAAATCTATCGCTTGGTCCAATGAAGGATTTTCTCCTTCTTGATCCCTAAGAGCATGTTTTGCATTTAAATCCCCTGCCACTATCCAATTCACTTCCTCTTTTCCAATACTACTATCCTATAAAAATGACCATTGGTGTTGTTGCTCCACAAAATTTGTAGCACTATAGAAATTGGAAATCAATAAAATATCCCTATAGTTCTTGCTCTTGAAGAGAGAAGTGAGGACACCTCAACTAGTAGAATGATTTATCCATCAAGAGAAGTGGATTCCATAAATTTTCCACTTCCCCTGAAGCCCCTTGGAATCCAACTACCATGTGCTCAGCCTGTCTCCAAATTTTCTTGACAATGATATCCATATTATGAATGAAATATTTAGTCTCTTGGAGGAGAATAAAGTTAGAATGATGATTTTTAATTAAACTTTGAACAAAACAATTCTATATAGACCTCTTATATTCCAAGATTGAACAATCATTAGGAATTTGGATTCTAGTAAGTGTCAATTTTCTTGATCTTTCTCTATATGACTAGTTGATCTCCCTCATTATCCAACTTCTCCTAGTTTAATTTTATTTCTACACTCTTTGCTTAAGAGTTTTTTTAACCTTTTCTCCACTTTTTGGATCCCAAGGTCAAGTTTCCCTCCATACTTTTCTCTATATTTCATTGAAACATCATTATCTACCACAACCATTCTAAGGGTTTGGTTCCCTTGATTTATCATTGCTAAGTGACAAACCCCCGAATCTGAATTCAAAGAAACATGATGGGAAATTTTCTCAACCCTTACAAGGGGAAGGTTATCCTTCTGAGGTTCATCTATTATGGTGGTCTCCTCCTCCATATCCAAGAGAGAATTAAGAATTTTATACCTATTAAAATTTATTTTTGTTGATTGATCGGAGTATGTTGTCTTGCACTTTTTATTCTTCTTTCTCTTTGAAGCTTCAAAACCCTCTACAAGGGGATTAACATTTGAGGTTGTGGGAATATTCTCTTAATTCCTCTTAGAAAAATTTCTATTAGAGATGGTATCCTTAGTATGGATAGAGCTCTTCATGATGCCCTCTGGGAAAAATTGGGCCACATGGTCATGTTTGTCATAGATCCTGCATTAGAATGGAATTACCTCATAGTCTACATGTTTGATCTGAGATACCTCCCCTATATTAATTTCTAATTTAGTTGGGAGAGGTTGGTTGAGATACATTTCCTATATATATATATATATATATATATATATATATAAACAATAGATTCACCCCTCATCATGTCCTTGGTAACTCCTAAATAATGACCCAAGAAGCTACCCAGTTTTTCAAAAAGCTGATTTACACTAGTATCCCATGGGTAGGGCATAAATATAAACTCAAAAAATCACAACAGATGGCTCCATATAAGGATCAAATACCAAATTCCATGGCTAAACAAAAAGGCTCACAACACTATATGTTCTCCTCCCTAACTCAAAGGTATTATCTCCTTCTACTTGAGAAGAAAAAATCACAATATAATAGTCATTGCTAATAAGAGAGATTGAGGTATCCCCAAGGGCCTACCAATTATTCTGGATCCAAGAGGACATAAATTCTAAAGATGATCTTTTGTTTATAAACTTATAAATTAGGTCATGTTTGCTTCTGTAGAGGATATTATTAGCCATAAAGGATTGATCTATCACTATTTTAGGATGAAGGGACACTTGAGGGAGGTAGCCATTAACCCTTACTTAGTATGATTGTTGATTTGGATTCTTGGCCACCATAGAGAAAATAGAATGAACATATAAGTCCCTAAACAAGACATCCTCCATGTCCTATTTTACTTTAACTACATTTGAAAATGATCTCTTATGGAAGGAGGGCCAAGGAGGGGGACCAGAAGGGTTCTCATTAGCATCTATAGGCCACTCCACTGCCTACACACAAAAATTCACCCAAAGCAAAAACTTACACCTGCACATACACTTATACTATAAACCCTTCTATAGAAGTTACCCAACTTTTATCTTCCCCTTCCTATATGTTAACCTAAAACTACACCCTACCAAGAATTTATGATGCTATTATAGAGTATTTTAACCTACACCTAAACCTATATTCTTGAACCCCATACATCCCCTTATTTATTTCTTTGTTAAACATCAATCTTATTCCTTGATAAAACATTGGTTAGTGGTGAAAACAGTATCGTAGAAACCCTTAGATCCCAACCACAACCAACGAGGAGTGGATATTTTGTGTATTCCCAAGAGGGAGTGGGAATCATACCTGGGTCAGCCACAACCAACACCGTTTGTTAAGTTCCCCATAGTGATACACCAATTCACCCACTCAAGTGGATTATTCTTATTTTTGGGTTTACAGTAGAGAAATTATAAAAAATAAAAGTATTTATTAGTATGTGGTTTATTAGTTAAGATGCCACTTGTATTATATTTTTTATTGGGATAGTGTGAGAAAACCAATCAAAATTTAGGTTGAAAATTCCCATCCTAGTCATAACCCCTCTCTCAAGATGTTGAACATTCCCATCCTAGTCATGACCCCTCTCTCAAGATTGAGAGCTAAACTTATCATTTGTATTATTGGTTATGAGACATGAATTCAACCCCACAATATATGTATATAAAAATAATTGATTAAAATATAAACTTCATATGGGGGAACACTAATAGTTATTTCTAGAGCATTTACAATACTGATATGTAGATCACCAAGTAAAACATGTTATAATTTTATTTTTGGAGATATTCCTTTACAAGGAATAAATTGGACTCCATTACTTTGATCTCATTTCTTTGGTTCAGAGAGTTGGTATTTGAAATATGAAAAATTATCTAGTACCAGGGTACTCACACACTTTTCAAAATTAATTGTGGAAGTGGTTTGGGATTCAGCATTAGCTCAAGAGTGGTCAAAGTTTTTGCAAGTCGAGATTTCTCAAACCCAGTATGAGGAGACTCTAAAACTTATATGGGATGGAAAATTTCATGGGCCATATACTAACTAATTATAAACTTGCTCGAGGTTCAAAACTAAGATGAATGACCTAGGGATTAGTCTGGTTTCATGAGTATACTGTGGATTGAAACTCTTCACTTGCTGGATGATGTCACCAAAGATTTAGCCTAGCTTTGGGAACATGCACAATAGCTAAAAATTTTAAGGTGGGTAAAATACCAAACCCTAATAACTTGAACTTTAAAAATTGAATTAATCTATCAGTATTGTGTGAAATAAAATACTCAAGAGAATATACTCATAACTAGTTTAACTAAAGGTACAAATTGTAGATGCAAAAGCGAAACACCAAAAATATATAACAAGATAAATTGAAATCAAGACTCAATATTGCACAAAAAGAGATGCTTTTATTAATATGGGGGAGCCTCAAATCTCCAATGTTACAATGAAAGAATTGATTTCTTTGATACAAATATTTACAATAACTAGGGTTCTCTGAAACCCTAGTGAACAATGTTGGTGGTGTCTTCAATCTCACTTCTGATCCCAACAGGGGTGAGTGGGCTTCATGCTTATCCAATACTGGGCCACTCCAGCTTAAACAATTGTGCAATGCTTATGTATCTTCCCAAACCTACACATAGACAATAACAACAAAATATTAGTAGCAACTGTGAGGGCTCCACTATGTGAGACCCTTAGACATGAAACAACAAACCCTAGTTGTGTAATAGAAATACTATAAATAGATATGAGAATATTAAAATAAATATAACAATGAAATATTTACCTTGTTGAACTTGTCATTTTTTGATCTGTGATAATTGTTGTAGGAAGTTGGTGCGGCGATGCCCTAGCATCACCCAAGGGCTTCGCTAGTATTTAGTAGTAGGTTCTGAGATGCCCACGGGTGCTCGATAGTAGCAAGAAATACTCATGGGTACTTGGGGATGGTGGGGAGCACCTAAAGGTACTTGGTGGTGGAAGGAAGTGCTTGGAGGTGCTCGATGGTGATAGGGAGCACCTGAAGGCATTCAGGAGCAGAGGTGAAGATCTGTAGAAGTAGATCAAGTTGAGAGAGAATGGCGGTGATGGATGCAGAGGTGAGGGTGAGCGAGGATGGATAGCGAGGATGCTTGGATGAACTTAAACTCAAAATTATTAGGTCGAAGACTTAGGGGTTGAGCCATCAAAATGGCTCCTATTAATAATCCACACTAGGGTATGTTAGGGTTTGAATGACATGAATTGTGTGGCTCAGATTAAAACACATCGAAGGGTGGATATTAATTTTGGGTGTGTGGCATGGATTGATGTAGATGGATGGCTAGGATTAAGTCAAATTAGATGATTAGGATTTATTTACATATATAATATTTATATTTATTAAATATATATAAAATATAATATTAAAATATTAATATTAAATATATATTTAACAAATATGCCTAAATATATATAAATAAATGGGTAAAATGGTGGGAAGACCTGGATGGATGACAAGTGGCTAGGTTTTGGTGTCTACAGATGCCCCTTTTTGTACTGCATTGTGTGAAACACAATGTAGTGCAAAAACACAAGACACCTGCTTGGGCTAGGTGCAGAAGCAACTTTCTCTTGGGATATGATAAATGAGCTTGAAGACAAAAGAATTAAAGAATTTGGATTTGCGTAGCTTACCCCCTCAATTGGTGAATGAGTTTGCGGATGAATCTCATGAGCCAATTGAAAAAAATGTGTGCAAATGAAATGTGGATGATATGAATGATGTAAATGTGATACCATTTTTTCCCCAATGGTTGGAAAGGGATTGGTGGATAATGTGAAATGATTGCATCTATTTTTGCCCCAATAGATGAAGGGTTTTGTGAAAATGCAATGAAGATGTGTCTATTTTTGCCCCAATAGATGAAGGGATTTTTGCCAAGTGTAGGATGTCATGATCATGTAAGATGTATCCCATTGTGGGAAAATCAAAACCAAATGTGGTTGCCCCAAATTTTGGGGTGATTCGATGCTACTGAAGAATGTGCCTTTAGGCATCATTGATATGCAAAGATGAATATGCAAAGATAGAAGAAAAATAGTCAACTTTGGAGGGCCAACTAGTGACTGTCGGATAATTCCTATGGTCGGAACCAATCACCCTAGCTAAGGCCAGTCACCATGATGACTGTCAAGGAAATGTGAAATGATGAAATGTGATTTTGTCCATGTGTTAAGCCCCATGAACTAGGCCATCAATGATTGCTTTTGTGCAAATTGTTCTTGGCAAGGTTTCATGAAAAAATGTGAAGTACCAAATGTGATTGTGATTTTGAACAAGAAGATATGGAATGATGAAAATGACCAAGTGTCCTTATGGTAGGTTATTCATCTTACCGAATTGCATGGATGCAAATCATTGCAATCACCAAGTATATAGAATAACCCACTAGATACAAGGTTCACTTGAATATTTGTTTGAACTTGGCAAATATGCAAATGTTATGATTGATGATGGAAAATGATATGGAAATGCATTATTGATGATGAGGATGATGAATATGGTCGTTTTGTGAAAATTTGGACCATTTTGGAGCATTTTGTAACTTGTTATGCGATTTTACGACTTTTGGTCGCAAATGAAAATTATGCATCCAAATTAGTTGGAACCTTCACAAAACCTGTTAATATGATGAAAATGATGCATGCATGCAATATGGAGAGATTTGGTGGAGGTAAGCCACTATTTTGCAATGATTTGGTCTTTTGTCGATTCTGATGCCAAACATCAGTTGGCACTTTCAACATGCGCAGATGCCCATCGGTGTTTGGGTATTTTACAAATACCTTAGTGTGCTTCAGTGCACTAAGGAACACCCATGGGCATCTCAAGGTGCCTGAAGTAGCTATAAATAGCTTGTTGGGTAGAATTTGAGCTCATTTGTGCATTTGTGAGTTTGAGAAGCTACGTCTGGGAGAGTTGGGTGGAGTGGAGTGGAGTGAGGTGAAGTGATTTGGGTATGGAAGCTATGGTAGTGGAGGGAGTGGATGGAGTGCTAGAGCTAGAGTGTGAGCTACTGAGGTAAGTCCCTTGTTTTGTGCAAAATATTTTATGTTTTTATGATTTTTTTTTTGAACATGTGTTAATGACAAATGTTTTTGTACTATGTTGTAGCTTAGGATTTTGGGCCACACGGTT
Source organism: Wollemia nobilis (assembly GCA_028583015.1). Lineage (NCBI taxonomy): Eukaryota > Viridiplantae > Streptophyta > Pinopsida > Araucariales > Araucariaceae > Wollemia > Wollemia nobilis. Next base: position 9,160,191 of record JAQPPZ010017092.1, read on the forward strand.
CCCCCCACAACCCGGGGGGGTGGTGGAGGAGGAGTGGGAGTTATTAGAGGTTATGGGGTTAGTGGAGGTAGCCCAGATTGATGTAGTGAGGGTGGATGAGGGATACCTCTCTACCTTGGTAGAGAGGTGGGATCCAGATAGGGGCACATTTTAGCTCCCCATGGGAGAGGTGACCCTCACACTTGAGGATGTATATCACATCCTCAAGGTGCCAGTGGAGGGGATTCACATCGAGGTTGGATGTGATCAGGGGGTAGAGATGAAGAAGATGTTTGGAGATAGTTGGGAGAGTGTGAGGGTGGAGTGTGGGGGTATTCCATACTTGTCCATGTATGTGGACAAGGAATTGGATGCCCTATAAGCGTTAGTGATGTTCATGTTGGCCAACATCGTGGCCCCAAACAACACTAGCTATAGGTTCCCTTGGAACCTGATAGGGTTGGTGAGCGATATGCTCACTATGCAGTAGGTGTATGCATGGGCTCCTACCTTATTGGTGTAGGCATACCGAGGAGCTCTATGAGGTGAGGAGGTAGGGGAGGAAGGGATTGGGATGCAACTTGCTACTATAGTGTTGGGGATGGGAGCACTTCAGTGTGGCTCGATCGGAGGGCTTACCAGTGGTAGGCTTGGGTAGGGAGCAGCCCTATGCTAGGAGATGGGTAGTGGTAGAGGAGGTACAATCGAGTCATCCTGTGTGGATGAGTGAGTGGTACAAGGATTTGTGGGTTGGATTGACATCTACCCAAGTGACATGGAGGCCCTGGTGGGGTACCAGGTGGATAGGAGATGGAGAGCATCTACGATGGGTGAGGTAGGCTAGGTGGGTGGTTGGGAGGTATCAGAGTGAGGCTGAGTATATTTAGTTCTCTCGAGTGCTCTAATAGTTTGACCTAAGGTAGGGAGTTATGGATGAGCTGATGCTCTATAGGAGGTATCAAGAGGAGATAGGGCTACCATGTGTGGAGCCATGGAGGGAGGCTTATGAGGATGATGAGGAGATAGATCTCCCTAATATAGATGATGTGGGGACTACTCCAAAGTATGATGCATGGTTCACTATACAGCCACCATGGGCACCGAATCTAGTAGTAATTAGATATGGAGATGAGGGTGAGGGTGAGGGGACCCATGAGGCTCCCAAGTGGTAGAGGTACCTTTGATATGATAGTCAAAGGAGGAGGACTAAGGGATTTTCTAGGCATAATTTAGTGGGGGAGATGATGGGATGGGGATGATGTGGAGGAGACTCTAGATGGACCTCCAGGTTAGAGTGAGGAGGATTGGGTGAGGTTGGAGTAGTAGGTGGTAGAGTGAGATGTGATGGTGATGGCTCAAGATGAGAGGGTCATGAGGCTCCAGGTAGAGCTATCAGAGAGGGAGCACCGACATAATATTGACATAGCGCACCTTTGATCTCGATAGAGATATATCAAGGCTTTGGAGGATAAGTTGATAGAGCATCATATTCCTCTTCTAGATCCTTCAACCTCATATGTATTTAAGGCTGCTAGGTAGAGTGATTCTAGGCATAGTGCTAGGTCTAAGACTCCTACTAGGTCATAGGGGTCCTCTTGGAGGACATAGCTAGTGCTTAGATGCACTTTTTGTATATGAGCCTTGGTGCTCCATTGTATGTAGCCTTTTGGCACTCATTGTATATGTGATATTTATACATATATATACATAGCTTTTACTTTTGTGTTATATGTTTTTGTATGAATGCTTTTGTGGAAAGCTTTTTATGGAATGCTTTTGTGGAATGTATGTTTATATGGATGATTAATGCATATGATATGTTATGGATGATTAATGCAAGTGGAAATGTATGGATGATTAATGCAAGGTATGAAATGCACATGTTCTAATGATCATTCATAGTTTAGATTTTGCTTGGCCATGTTTTAGCATTTTTGTTTAATCAGGGGCACCAAACTTGGTGGTATGTGGGATGAATGACTCATGAAGTGACATGGATGTTGACATGGAAGAAGATATGGATGTTGATATGGAAAACTGACTATTTTGCAGAGACTCAGACATACTAGTGGCATCAAACAAACTCACTAAAACTACCTAATCCCTCTAGGACCAAATGTGTGTGCAGTGAATTTAGTTACCGAATCATGAGCATGGTAATGACTCGAGGTAATCAAGAACCAATGTGTGTGCAAGTGAGTTCATTAACTCATCTTGAGTAAATTGGGGGTGACCTATTATGGATGAAACCAAGAAGCTAGCTTATCCATATGTGTGGTCAGAGGTCTCTTTAAAAGAGATGTGTCACCATGCATGAGCGTACTCCACTACCAGTCAAGCGTCTATAGCTTTAGTGGAGGCTGACTCCATAGTCCATAAATTTTGATTTCTTAAGTTTTGGGGATGACTACCTAACCATATGACTAGAAATGTAGTACGATCCTTACAACCCAATAATCAGTGGTGTGTGATGTAAAATATTTAGAGCTTTGGGGAATCAGATTCTCAACCTAAGTGTGATGAGAATTGTACCCTATCCTTACTACTCTATCTTTTGAATTTGGAAGTAACTGTGATAGTGGTGAAAACCATTATTTTTGTGGACTATGTTGCATGATGGGACAAGCGAGGATTACCCTTTTCACTTTGAGGTTCAAACCAAGTATGGTGTTATCCCTCTTTGACACAAGATGTTTTTAAGATGTGTGATTGTGTTTGGTTCAAGAATGTTTTGGAGTCAATTCCTAAAACTCAATATTTTCTTAGTGAAGATGTGTAATGGTCCTAAAAGGAACTCGACATGTATTTGGAGTTTTCTTAAAACACTAGGAGTGGTTGAGTGACCAAAAACACCTAGGAATTATGGATGTGTGGTTTGTGCAAATGATAATTTGACTTGGTGGAATTGTGTGGATGATGTTGTGAAGGTGCCCCTGATTAAGGCAACATGACTTTATTGGACCAATTCAAAACCTTGAACTTAATAAATGATCCCTAATATGAAATGTGAAATGTGGATGTGAATGCAATGTATGAAATGCAAAATGAAATGTGTGCGAATGCAATGTTTTTGAATGAAATGTATGCAAATGAAGTGCAATATTTTTGTGTATTAGCCATGTATATATACATATATATCAATCACATTATGCATAGAATGCTTTCAAGTGTATAACATTAAGTGGTTCGGGTTCTTCCTCTCCCTCTAGACTGGCAAGCCTATAAGTACCATTACCCACTCTTTGAGTGATAATGTATGGACCCAACCAATTAGCCATGAATTTATCATGAAGATGTGATAGTGCATTGGTGTTTTGTTGATTCTCTTTAAGGACAAGATCTCCTACTTGGAATTCATGTAGATGAACTTTGGCATTGTAAGCATGCTTTAGGCGGTCTTGATAAACTCGTAAATGCTCTAAAGCATTGACTCACCTCTCATCAAGAAGTGTGAGTTGGTCAAGATGTGCTTGTCTAGAAGTATCATCATCTATGAATTCTTATAAAGAAATTTGCAAGGAGGGAATCTCAAGCTCAAGAGGCATGATTGCTTTAGCTCCATAGACCAATGAAAATGGTATTGCCCCAGTAGGTGTGCAGATGCTTGTTCGATAAGCCCATAAAGCCAAGGGGATTTTGGTATGCCAATCTCTATGATTTTTATTAACAAGTTTCTTGAGAATAGCAATTAAGGTCTTGTTGGTAGCCTCAGCTTGTCCATTTTCTTGTGGGTAATAAGGAGTTGAGAAACTATGTTGGATGTTATATTTCTCGCAAAGTGCTCGAACATCCTTGTTCTTGAAAGACTTACCATTGTCGGAGATGATTTTTGAGGGGATACCAAAATGAAAAATGATATGGTGAAGTATGAACTCCACAATTCTAGGTCCTATCGTACTGGTTAGAGGAATTGCCTCAACCCACTTTGTGAAGTATTCAGTGGTTGTGATGATGAATGTATGTTATCCCGAGGAAGGAGGTGAGATTTTTCCAATTAGATCAAGACCCCATTGTGAAAAGGGCCAAAGGCTTTGAATAGGTTGTAAAGCTTGTGATGGCACATGAGTTAAATTAGCATGTTCTTGACATTTCTTACAATGTTTAACATAAGTGCAACAATCATGTTCCATGGTGGGCCAATAATAACCCATGCATAAAATATGCTTTGCGATGGCCATCCCACTAAAATGACCACCACAAGTACCATCATGAGCTTCAGCTATGGCTCTTTGTGCTTCACTAGACTCGAGACAATGAAGGAGGACTCCATCATAACCATGTTTATACAACACATCCTCCAAGAGAACAAAATGAGCTTATTTTTTCTTGAAAGTGCATTTAGTAGTTCGAGACATGTCATATGGGAGTGTTCCAAACTTGAGAAAGGCTACTATTTGGCTTGACCAAGGCTCATATGGATCCGACTGGATAAAGCAAACATCCTTTTCATCCTTAGATTCAACATAGAACAATTGTAGATTTAGAGATCATTGAGATAATAAGGGGTTGTACCTCTCCTAAGGAGTCTTTTGGAATCAATGATCCAAGAGAGGCCATTGCATCTACAAATCTATTAGTCGAACGTGGCAAACTATTGATTTCATACCATTCAAATTTAGAGAGCAATTTCATTGCTACTTCATGATAAAGTTTGATGGTAGGTTCTTTGCATTGGTATTCTCCATTGATTTGCTTGACAACAAGTTGAGAATCACCAAATATCTTGATACGCTTAATGCCCATAGCTATAGTTGATTGAAGACCTAAGATTAAGGCTTCATACTCTATAGTGTTGTTTGTGCATTGGAAGTCAAGTTTGAATGATAAAGGGATAGGTACCCCTTGGGGTGTATGAAACATGACTCCAACACCTTGACCTTTCTTGCACTTAGAGCCATCAAAGAATAATGTGATATCGATATCTTCCTTCGAGAATGACATCTTCTTCTTGTTCGATGACAACAAATATCGAATCATCTAGGAGCTCAATAATCAAAGGATGATCACTAGGTAGTGGAGCTTCTACAAGTTGATCGACTATGACCTGACCTTTAATGGACTTTTGGCTAATGAATTCCAAGTCAAATTTAGTAAGAAGCATTATCCATTTAGTGGTGCGGGTGTTATTGTAAGTGCGAGACATCATATAACATAGAGGATTTTCTCTAGCTATGACATATGTTGTGTGACTAAGCATGTAATGTCAAAGTTTCTTAGTGGTAAAAACCATTACTAAGCACAATTTTTCTACATAAGCGTATCTAGTTTCATAGCTTACCAATGTTTGAATAATGTAATAGATAACTTGCTCTCGATTTTCTTCATTATTTTGTGCAAGCATTGTCCCTAATGCAAAGTTTATTGTTGAAACATAAAGATAGAATGGGACCCCAAGATGAGGAGGAGCTAAGACTGGAGGAGAAGCTAGGTATTGCTTAATGTCATCAAAGGCTTTTTGACATTCATCTATCCAAGAAAATGGTACCCCATTTTGTAGTAGGTGATTGAATGGCTTGCATTTGTCAGAAAGTTGCACAATGAAATGATGGATTGATTGGATCTTTCCTTGTAAACTATGCAATTCTTTTAATTTTTTGGGGGAGGTATCTCTAAGATGGCCTTGACCTTGTTTGGGTCCACCTCAATGCCTCTTTTGGAGACAATGAACCCTAATAGTTTTCCAGAGGTAACACCAAAGACACATTTCTTGGGGTTCAACCTTACATTATGCTCTAGTAGTCGGTCAAAAACTTTCTCCAATACACCAATGTGCTCTTGTCAAGTTTTAGATTTTTCCAAGAGATCATCCACATAATCTTCGATAATATTATGCATATAGTCATGGAAAATGTATGTCATGGCACGTTGATAAGTGGCACCTACATTTTTAAGGCCAAAGGGCATCACCTTGTAACAAAAAGTTCCCCAAGGTGTAGTGAATGTTGTTTTGTGTTGGTCATCAAGATTTATTCGAATTTGGTTGTATCCTGAGAAATCATCCATGAGAGAAAGCATTTCATGGCCAGTGCAAGTGTCGACAAGAGTATCAATGTTTGGGAGAGGAAAATCATCCTTAGGACATGCTTTGTTAAGATCTTGAAAGTTAGTGCAAATGCATATCACCCCATTAGGTTTATGAATGGGTACCATATTTGAGAGCCACTCAGGATAATCAATGGGTATGATGAAACCCACATCTAGTAGCTTTTGGAGCTCTTCTTTGACCAAGAGGGCAATGGTAGGATGCATCCTTCTAAGTTTTTGTTTGATCGACTTAGCATCAGGATGTAAGGTGAGATTATGGACAACCAAGCTAGAGTCAAGACCAGGCATGTCTTTATAGGACCATGCAAAAATGTCCTTCTTCCTCTTGAGGAGAGCAATTAATTGCTCTTGTTCATCATTGGATAAGCTTTTGCCAAGCTTGACAATTTGAGGGATTGTCTTTGTCTGAACTAAGGTCCACATCGATGGTATCTTCAATGGACATATGGGAACCTTCCTCAAGTTGATGGGGCATAGGGATCAGATGAATGTCATCTAAGATGTCATCAAACTCTTCTGACTTATCCTCATCTATGTCTGCCTAGAAAACCTTGGGGTTTGAAGGTGAAGGTGAAGGTGAAGGTGGAGGGGATGGAGGAATGTAGTTGGCTAAAGCCCTTAACAATTCCTCAAATAAGACAAACTTGGAGAAGGATGGAGGTGAAGAGATCTGGTCCATATCAATAAGACTCATGTCAATTGGAATTGGCTTTGCCAAATCGTATGGATTACGGAGTGGGGTGAATAAGTCAACAGGATTCATGTTGACTTAAGGGAAAATGGATGAGGTTGGATGGGATGAATGGAGCCTAAGAACCGATGCTAGGAGCTTGGTAAACCTAGAAAATAGCAAGCAACACAAATAAATGCACTTAACTAGATATATACATGCAATGCAGAAAAAAAATAATATTTTTGTTTGATTTTTTATATTTTTTTTTTGTAGTGGTGAAAACCACTTTGTTTTTTTTTGTATTTTGTTTTATGTACATATATTACAATTTTGGCTTATGAAATGGATTAATGAGATGGAGGTGGTGGTTCACCGATAGGGGAGGCTCATTCTTGTGGAAGAAGCAAGTGAAATATGGGCTCATGGATGGGGAACATTTTGAGATAAAACTCATCTTGTTCGGTATGGGGAATGATGGGCTTCGATTCCTCTTTAGATTCATCAAAAATTATCGACATGAGTTCGAATTCTTCATATATTTCATCATCAGAGTCATCGAGATGGAGGGATTCTTCTCCTGAATTTAGATTAAGCCTTTGGAAGGCTTGTTCAAGAGAAGAGGTGGTGGAAAGTGGAGTGTAACCTAAGCCTGAATGGTCATGCATTTCTCGATATGGAACATCGATAATGTCATGCATTCCCTATTCATGCAATCCTAGGCCATGACCCTACCAATTAACTATGTGAAAATAACGGGATGGAAATCCTGACATGTTTTGTATGTTGGTAGGTGTTGGTTCTTTGGGTTCTTCTAGGGGAGCTAGATTTGATGAAGAATCAATCCCCCATATACAAAATTTATGTTGTTGGGAGCTGAACCCATGTCATATACCACTCCTATGGATAAAGGTGGGTCACGTGGGTGACCAAAATCCTTAGTGGTTGGAATGGTGAGCGGTGTGATGGTGATGTCTTGGACCACATATTCACCAATACCAGGATTAGTGAGGTGGACCTCGACTTGGGATGATGTGGAAGGACCATGATTGGATAATGGCTCGGGGAATGGTGGAGATGAAGATGTCTCACAATCCATCAACTCGACTTGTGAAACATTGGCTGATGGTGATGGATTGGATTGGGGAGGTTGTTGGATGGATGATGATGATATGGAAGGTAAAGATGTGGATTGAATTTGACCACATGTGCATGTAGTCAATGATGAAGATGATGGGGGATTGGTGATAAGGGGCTCCTCAAGAATGGGAGCTTTTGATGAAGAAATGGGTGGCATGGTAGATGGATTGGTTGATGGTGATAGGAAAAGGTGGGTGGAAGGAAGCATGGATTCATAAGGATTTGAAATGAAATTGCAATACTTAAATGGTTTGACATTCATTGGTATGCAATGTACTTGTCCCTCATGAACGTATTTCAAGCATTGATGTAGAATGGAAGGGACACATCTCATTTCCCTCATCCAAGGTCTTCCAAGGAGTACATTGTATGCCATGGATCCTTCCAAGATGTGGAACATAGTGTGCAACATTTTGACCCCCACTTCGATGGGAAAAACAATAGTGCCAACTATGGAACACAAAGCATCATTGAATGCTTTTAGGGTGAAGGATGACTTGGTGATATGAGATGGAGGAAGGTTCAGATGATGAAGGGTAGACATGGTGATGATATTGATGGAGGAACCGGTATCAATTAGAACTCTTTTGAATGGCTTCTTGTCAATTAGAGCCATGATATGCAATGGAGGATCTACTGATTTCGATGAGATTGGCTTAATCTCAAAGTCATAAAATGTAATGGAAGGCTCCATGCATGTTTGAATGCTCCCTAAAAAGTTGTTGAAGGCATTAGGATCTTGAGATTGTAATTCAATGGATTTTAGAATGTCCATTAATGCCTCACGATGTGGGGGAGACTGTTGAATTAGCTCATATATTGACAATTTGGTGGAAGCCATATTTAGGCTTGTGGTTAACCGGCTACTCAATGAGATGACTGGTCATGAAGGATGATTGATGGGAGGAATGGGGGGATTTGGTTGGCTGGGAATATGAATTGGTGATGAAGGATTAGGGAAATTTGGATGGGAGGTGATGTGGTAGGTTGTGACACACTTGCTTGAGGTTGTTGCCTTGCATTTTGTTGATTGTTTCATTGACCTCTAGTGACCACATGAATGGCACCTACAAAACCTTGGTATTGTTGGACATGGTTAACTTGATTAGGAGGAGTTTTGGTGTTAGCCCCTCCCATAGTTGGTTGCACCTCCTCATGATGAGGAAGTGGTGTTTGAAAAATACCAAGATTTTGGTTTTGTTGAGCAAGGGGGTTGTCAAGCTTGATGGCCCCCAAGTCAATAAGGTCTTGAACGATGTCTTTGAATACATGGCAATTGTTGATATCATGCCCATTTTGCCTATGGTAAGGACAAAATAAATATTCTTGATAATGTTTTCCATATTTAGTGGGATCATCTGGTCTGATTTTGGGTAATGCAAGTTTATTTGTGTCATACAAACTTTGAAAGAGGGAAGCATACAACTCAGCCAAGGGAGTGTATTGGTGATTTTATTAGATAGACTATCACTAGGGATGGTTCTCTATAGTTGGCACTATGTTTTGCATAGCTTGAGTTACTGAGGGTACCACATGATAAGAAATTTGTTGTGGTGGTTGTTGCATTGATTATTGTTGAGCCATTACCGACTGGATCATGACCACTTTATTGACATGATTAGGCTGATTGGTCGGAGTGGCCTATGTTGATTTTGATTGGCCAGAATAATTACTTTTATATTGGCCCTTGTTTTGCCATTCCTTTTTTCTAGGCTTAAGAATGCCCTCTTGGATTTTTATTTCCTTGATGACACTAGCCTGTGCTAGAGCTTCTTCAAATGAATGATATGTCTATAATTGAAGCATCCAAGAGATGGGTTTTAAACAACTCTTGGTAAATAATTTGATAAGCTCTTCCATTGGTAGGGTGAATGGCAACTTGGTAATGATGACCCTCCAATGGTTTCCAAAATCATAGATAGACTCATCGTCATGTTGTCTTAAAGCATACACATCGGACAATGAGACTTTATTTCTAACATTTAGGATAAAATATTCAAAGAATAGGTCAACCAATTGTTTAAAAGTATAAATACTATGACTAGGCAATTGGTTGTACCACTCTATGGCGTCTCCTCCTAATGTCTGAGGAAATGTTCTAAGCATGAGAGCATTGTCATTTTGAATTCTAAAACATGAGTGTACAAATGTGCTTACATGCTCTTTGGGGTCCTCAATCCCCTTGAATTTATCAAACTTTAGCACCATGAAATCTGTCGGATATGGTGGTGATGGTACCGAAGGATGAATGGGTTGGTTGATCAGTTAACGTAAGGTTGGCTTCTGGTTGGTCATACCAGGAGTATGTTGTATCAACTGATCTATTTGTTGTTGCATGGCCTTGATTCTAGGGTCTTCCCTAGGAATGTGGAAGCCTTGAATCACCTGATGAGAAGGCATGGTGGAAAAATATTGTGGGGTAACTAGATGATGATGGGATTGATGATGATGACTAGGTGAGGTTGATGGAAATTGATGAAGAGGAGATTGATGATGAAGATGTGGAGAATGTTGGAATGGGGACAATGCATGGGGGCTATGGCTAGGTTGGCCAATGGGAATGGAATTGGTATGATTTGGTGGAGTAGGGATGGAAACCATAGAATATTGTGGTACCCATGATGGACCTTGGTTAATGAGGGTGGGCTGAGTAGAAATTGGTAGAGGCTTAGGGTTCACTTGCACTTGTTGTTGAGCATCTTGATGTTGCTTAAGCAATTTGTTCAAATGTTCCCATGCTTCATGAATTTCTCTATCATCAGTGGAAGGTATGGAGGTAGATGGCATGGAAGATGTGGCTAAGGGATAAGTTACACTTGGCATGGTAACTTGGGAGGTGAAAACTTGTGAAGCAACATTTACATGTGCTTCATACAAGGGGTTGGTGTAGGTGGATGTGTATGAAGATGGGATAGAAGTGCTAGGAGCACTTGGGTATTGGGAAATGGGTTCATGAGAGGAAGGTGCAATCGAGGCCTCAAAAAGAGGGTTAGTGTACACCTAGGTAAAGCTGGATGGTTGGGAATGAGCAAGTTCCTTCTATAAAGTAGGATCTTGTCTAGGTGAGTTGGGGATTGACTGTAAGACATAGTTAGCAGACTTCATAAGAGCTTCTACTTGTGCCATGTCTATGTGGGTAATGTGGTGATCAATGGTTGGTGAGGTTGACTCTATTTGGGGAACAACCATATGAAATATTGTGGGTGACATGGAATGTGAAGGACCTGTAGATAAATCTATCTATGTCACATTTGAGGAATCTACCATAGAAGTGGCGGGGAAGGTGGATGAGTTTTCCATGGATTTATTTTGATTTAATGCTTTCTATTGATTCCTTGTTAATACCATAAGCAACTAAACCAAATACAAATTGTGCAGTAAAATGTAATGCAGAATTGAAACTCCACAAAAATCAAATAGAGATAAATCAATGCTAAGTTTGTTCAACAAATGTGTCTTACCTCATTCATTGATTATCTCATTTTAATGTGAATTCATTTTCTTAGATTTTGATTTTGTGTGTTTCAATGTGCTAGTCTGAATTAAATGGGTGAATCCTATGGCTTGGATGGGGCAACGAGATTCTTGCTGGTGATGAAATCCAACAAGTTTGCTCGGGGGTAATCTAAGGTGTCTAGGGGTAGATATTGGTGGATGGAGATGAAAGCCACCATCACCAAATCTCAAGCAATGGTTGGTGATGAAATCCAACCATTACTGTTTAATGTGAAGCATGAAGTGTGTGATTATTTTTAAAGGTTTCCAATTTTCTATTGTGTGCATACAATGTTAGAAAAATAACTACTTTCGATAGTCTAAATCAGAATCCAATATCCAGAATACCAATTTCTCCAAAGGATGTAAAGTACACCGCTTAAGACCGCTCTCTAAATAGAGGAGGGTTCGTCTACTCCTCCGTATGGAATCACCCAAGTACGGGGATACTTTTGGTATCTTGACACTATTCCTATTTAGACTTACAAAAATAGAAATCTCTAACCCTAGGATGCAAACTAATGTATGCGCTTAACAGTTCAAATGCAAACAATAATGCAACACACCAAAAAATTAAGAAATATTTAAGCAAAAATGTGTTGATGAATGCAATGATTAATCTAATGCCTAAGATGCAACTAAAATGATTTGTTTTTACCAGATTTATTAATGATGTTCATTTTAATCCAAAAATCTAAAAAAAATGTAAAAGTGCCAGAATACGTAAAAATAGAAAGTTAGGGTTTGATAGTAAACTTACCTAGAAGCCTATGTTTTTGCCTCAACTCTCTGTAAAATACCCCTTGGGCATTTTTGAAATGCACCTGGATGTTTTTGGATGTCCCTCGAGCATCGCAGGGCATTTGCACACCTTCTGCAACCTTCTACGAATCCTCAAAAACCCTAATCCAATGAAAACTGTGAAATCTACGCTTCTGAAAATCCTGCAAGATGAGATAGAAAACAACAAATTAGTCAACAAGGTAAATCAAAATGAGAAACCCTTAGGTGGTAGCAAGCATGGGTTATTGAGGATGGGTAGCGAGGATGCTTGGATGATCTCAAATACCAAATGCTTAAGCAAAAGACTTAGGGGTTGAGCCATAAAAATGACTCCTATTAATAATCCACACTAGGGCATGTTAGGGTTTGAACAACATGAATTATGTGGTTCAGATTAAAAAACATCAGAGGGTGGATATTAAGTTTGTGCGTGTGGCATGGATTGATGTGGATGGATGGCTAGGATTAAGTCAAATTGGATGGCTAGGATTTATTTACATATTTAATATTTATATTTAATAAATATATAAAAAATATAATATTAAAATATTAATATTAAACATATATTTAACAAATATGCCTATGTATATACATAAATAAATAGGTAAAATGGTAGGAAGACCTGGATGGATGACAAGTGGCTAGGTTTTGGTGTCTACACAAATGCTTAAATATATTTCTTATTTAATCATTAATACAAATACACTACTACAATAGCTTACAACAAGAGATAAACCTTTTACACTAGAAGCTTCTTTCTCCATAAGCTTTTCACACTTTTTCAACTAAGACTATGCTATTCCAAGATTGCTCCACACAGGAGATTTTTGAAGGTTACTAATTTAAATCCTCTTGCTTCTATAGCTCACCGCTTCACCTTAGCATCCACACTTCATCCACTCATCATCTGTGAATAATACCAGTTGCTCATATATATATATATATAACTTGGAATGGAGGGAAAGGCTCATCAACATCATGACATACATCAATTACAAAATAATGGTGTCTATCATCCAATCATGAAATTACTACAACCATCATAAATGAATTTAAGTGCTCCAAAGTCTAGGAATTGATTCTGAGATCTATAGAAGATCAGATTGATCAGATTGATGTGATAGAAGATCAGATTGATGTGGTAGGTGATATCTGGTTTAATTTATAACATCCTCCCTTAAATCAAATTTCTTAAAAACTTTGACATTGAGCATTAATATTTAAAAATATTTCTCCTTCAAAGCTTTTTTGAAGATATTTACAGCCTACTCTTTGGATATACAAAACAACTCGATTTCATTATTTTTCACTAGCTCTTTGATTAAATTATATTAGATGCCAATATTCTTGCTTCTAGCATGAAAAACCAGATCCTTTGACAATGCTATGTTAAAATTGTTGTCATAAAATATTGTTCTTACCCCTTCTTATTGATGATTCAATTCACCTAATATTCTTCTCAACCAAACTACTTAACATGTAGTTTATGTGGTAGCAACGTACTATGCCTAAGTAGTTGATAATGCAACAATTGGTTACATCTTCAATGATTATGAGACTGCACCCAATCCAAGATGGAATACATAACTGAAAGTGCTCTTCCTATCATCTATATTGCCATCCCAATCATTATTTGTGTAGCCAACAATCTCAAGATAGTATTTTCTTACATAAAATATTTCATGGTCCTTGGTCCCATTGACATATCATAGTATTATTTTGTCTTCCTACAAATGAGTGTTCTTTGGTTCCTCCATAAATATACTAATTAATCTCACTACAAACATTACATCCAATATAGTTGTAATAAAATACATAAGTCTTCCAACTAATATTGTAGAGAATATTAGATCAATATTGTTGCTACAATATTTCTTGCTCAATTTCAAACCTATTGCAATTGGAGTTATGGAAGGTTTGTTGTCCTCCATTCTAAACCTCTTCAAGACATATTTTGCATACTTTCATTGATATATAAGAATCCCATATGTATATTGGATAACTTCAATGCCAAGAAAATATTTCATCAGACCCAAATCTATCATCTCAAACTTATGCTTCATTTCATTTTTAAACTAGTCAAACAACATATTGTTATTACCAGTATAAATCAGATCATCAACATACAAGCAAACTACTATCATTTATCCATATTAATTGGTCTTAATATATAGAGTGTGCTCATATAAGAACTTAATGAACCCATTCTCCTAAAATTATGCATCAATGTGGTTGTACCAAGCCATGGGTACTTGCTTCAACCAATACAGGACTTTTTTCAATTTTAACACCTTTCCTTCTTGTCCTTCTAACTCATAGTTGGATGGCTAGTCTATGTAGACCTCTTCTTCTAACACTTCATTTAGGAAGGTAGACTAGATGTCCATTTTGTACACTTTCCACCCCTTTTGGGCTGTCAATACCATAATCATTTTGACTATGTCAAGTCTCACTACATGTGCATACACTTCAAGATTGTCAATCCTTGAATTTTGCTTATAGCATTTTGCAACTAGCCTAGATTTATTTATTTCAACATCATATTTAAAATTAAACTTAGTTTTATATACCCATTTCACACCAATGATTTTCTTTACTTATAGAAGATCCATTAACTCCTAGGTTTGATTTTTTTCTATGGCTTCTATCTCATCATCCATGGCTTTCACCCATTTTCTATTCTTAATTTCTTATTCAAATGAAATGGGATCACACTAAAAAAATAAAGCAAAATCAAAATGTTTATATTCTATTTCATTTCTAGTTACCTCATATATGTCTTGCAAGATCCTTATATTTAATGGATTTCTCATGTTGGAGATCATTCTTGCAAGTGGGGGTGATCTTGATGATGATGCAGTGTTGTTTCTTGTATTAGTACTACTACTTGAAGCTGAAGGTTAAGTGGTTCTTATTCCGTTCAAGTATTCTAACTCAATTCTTGTTGTCCCTTTTTGACTAGTATTGGAATTACTATTCCAATATTCATATTCTATGAACTTCACATTTTATTATGATTAGCTTCTTTATGATAGGGTTATACAACGTACATGCCTTTGACATATTTTTTAAAAAGAAAAAAACCCCTTTTGGGGCCACCTTGGTCTGAGAGACCACAAATAGGGGGTTCTACACCGTCAAAGTCACTCGGGAGTTGCACCCGACCCTACCCGCACCAACATTATCAATTGGATTTTGGATACCCAATTCAACTTTTTTGTAGGGTAGAGATTTAAACCTGGGACCTCCCTTGGAGGATTGCCCTCTCCTCTACAAATCACCTACAACACCTAGGTAGAGGCCTTTGAATTTTCACTATACCCATTGAAGATGCATTTTTTTGTATTATCATCTAGCTTTCTTCTCTTATCATCTAGAATATGTGCATATGATATGCACCCAAAAAATCTTAAGTGAGAAATGCTTGGCTTCTGGTTATTCCATGCTTCTTGATGAATTACATCCTTCGCACTCTTGGTAGGACATATATTCAACACATAAATTGTAAATATTATAGCTTCTACCCAAAACTCAATTGCTAATACCTTTACCTTCAGCATGCTCCTTTTCATGTCCATTATGGTCCTATTTTTCCTCTTTGCAACAACATTCTATTGTGGTGTGTATTTGGTTGTGAACTACCTCTTGATTCCATTTGCATTACAAAATTTATGGAATTCATTGGAGATATACTCTCCTCATCAATCTATTCTAAGAGTTTTCATGTAATAGTCACTCTATTTTTCAATCAAATATCTGAACTCGATAGATTTACCAAATGATTCTAACTTTTTTTTGATTGGATATACCCATGTCTTTTGACTGAAATCATCTATAAAGTCAAAAAGTATTTATTGTTGGCAAATGAGTTGGTTTGCATAGGCCTACAAATATTTGAATGCACTAGCTCCAATGGTTGTGAAGCTCTCCATGACTATCCTATAGGGAATGCATCCCTATGTTTATTTCCTACTAGTAAACCTTCACATGCTTGATTGGGTTGCATTATGAGAGGCAATCCCCTCACCTTCTAATTTTTGTACAGTAAAATTAGGCCACAAAAACTCAAGTGACCAAATTTGATATGCCATAGTTATGTAGCATTTTTATAACTACATTGAATGAAAGCAATATTTTATTTTAAAATTTTGGAGGAATCATATTTTTATTTATCATGCCTACATTTTCTATGAGCTTGTTTTCTCTATCCCTAATGATGTAGCCTCCATTTTCAAAATACACAGTGTATCCCTTTGGACAAATTTTTCAACACTCAACATATTATGTTTTATCACAGACACATAATACACATCAGGGATGTGTTTTCTTTCTCCTTACCTTGCATGGATTATAATCCTCCCTTTTCCGAAGATAGGTACCTTGTTGTTTCCCATGTTCACCTTGGATTTGATTGTTTCACCTAATTGTGAGAAGATTTCTCAATTCCCAAACATGTGGTTTATGTAGCCATTGTCAAGGTACCAAATATTATTCTTGCACTCTTCATTAGCATTGCAAGTTAATATCATAGACCCAAAAGCATATTTCTTTTCCACATTCTCATTCTCATTGGTATAGTGGGATTGTTTCTTATTTTCCTTAGCCATCTTCTTTCTACACTCATAACTGTAATGGCCAAATTTCTTGTAGTAATAACATTGGATTTTGGATTTATCATACCTTTGATTTGATCCTCGTTGATTTTTATTGTTTCCTCTTCCTCCTACTTTATGGAAATTGCAATTGATTTTTTCTTTGTTGTAGTTTAACCTTCTTGCCATTTCACGACCTCTTCCACCTCTACCTCTATTTTTCTATCCTCTTCCTCCATGAGAACTTGATATTGCTTTCTAGGATTCTTCCCTTCTACTATTATCTCAAAATGATACCTATGTATTAAACTCCTTCTCCAATGAGGCTTGAGATATTCGATTCAGCCTCTGCTCATGTGTTTTTAGAGAAAACATGAGCTCATTCACAATAAGGGTTATTAAGTCCCTTGATTCTTTAATATCTATCTCCATTGAGTCAAACCTTGTTGTTAGGCTTCTTAGTATCTTTTCAACTATTCTTTTGTTCTCAATATTCTCATCACTAATCTTTGTCTGGTTGATAATATCCATTGTGTGAGTAAATAATTCACTCACGAACTCTGATTCACTCATTTTAAAAATTTCAAACTCCCTTCTTAGCATGTGCAACCTTACCAACTTAACTTTGTTGGTGCCCTAAAAGGGACTAGAAAATTTTCCATATCTCCTTTGATTTGGTTGTTATTACAATTCTATGAAAGATGGTATGTTCAACTACCTACATAATGTAGAACAGGGCTTTTTGGACCTTCTTTCAGTTCTCCTTCAATAAATATTTCTTATCTTGAGAAATACAACTTAATGTTGTTGCATTTGTGGGTTCTAAACACCCATTTTCCACTAGGTCCCATAGGTCCTAATATAGTCTTCATATGGATACATTAGTAATCATAAATTTTGACATTGAACTCTAGAAGCCATTACTGTTGTGGATATTAAACTCCCATTGATAGTGCTAGCTCTTATACCAATTTAAAATATGGGGGAAATGGTCTAGTAATAGGGTTATCATGCACTTTTCAAACTTCAATTTGAAAGTATTATGGAATCGAGAACTCAAAAGCAATCAAATTTTTTGTATTCCTTACAATGTAAAATATTTTTAGGCTAAGATTTATCAATATAAGGATGAGGAGGATTTCAAACTTGCATAGGATCAGGACTTTCATAGGATCGGGACTAACTCCTCATATAATTTCTTGGGAGTGTGACTTTCTCAAAAGTAGGATGAGCAAGCTAAGGCTATGCCTAGTTTTGGTAGTATACCTTGGACCAGAACTCTTCACTTCCTAGATAATGTCAATAAAGCTTTAGCGTAGCTTTGCGAACATGCATAGTATTGGGACTTTCTAAGGCCAAGAAAATAACAAACCCTAATAACTTGAATTTTGTAGGTTTAGTTAATATAACATTCCAAAATCCTACAAAAGCAAATACTCAAGCGAATATGCTCACAATAAATTTATCCAAAGGTACAAATGCTTTAATATATTTCTTATATAATCAATAATGCAAATACATTGCTATGGTAACTTACAACAAGAGATAAAACTTTTACACTAGAAGATTTTCACACTTTTGTAACTAAGACTATGTTGTTGCAAGATTGATCCATGTAGGATATTTCTAGAGGTTGTTATGTTGATTCTTCTTGATTTTGTAGATCATTTCTTCATAGTAGCATCTACATTTCTTCATATACTAATCATCTATGAATAATACCAACCGCTCATATATATAGTTCGGAATTAATGGAAAGCCTCAAAAACATCTTGATACACATTAATTACAAAATAAATGTGTCTGTCCAATCACATAACAATTGCAACCATCAAAAATAAATTCAAATGGTCCAAAATATAGCAATTGATTCTAATATATAGAAGATAATATCTATCAAAGATATGCTAAATATGTGGTAGGTGAAATTGGGTCTAATTTCTAATAATGTTATTGTTTTAGAAATTCTATAGCTTTTATGCTACTTATACTGTAGTAGAATCACTAACAATTGTAATTGGGATAAGCAAACATGCCATTGAAGGTAAAAAAATATATATGATGTAATGATTGTATTTCCAAGAGCGTAACGAAAACATTGGTTTTTCAAACTGTGTAAGTCTCCATGTCATCATGATCTTACAATAATTTTGTTTTATTTTTCTTTATTTTTTTGGGTAAAATGCTTTTCAAGTTATTGTTTTAGTAGTCATACTTAAAGCAAGAGCCACCATGCTTGCAGTAGACAATATGGTTAAAATACTAAAACTACCTAAAAATATGATAAATTTTTATTTATCAATATAAATTTAACATGTTAAAAATAAAACTCATGTCCACCAAAGGTAAACTGCATATTTGATAAATTCTTTGGTATAGTTTAGTATTTTATGTCTACTAATTTTTTTAAAAATACATATTTGATAAATTTCTTAATCCAACTAGATGAATACCTGGAATACAACAAACATTCCAAACATGTGTGCAACCATATCTAATTCCACTTTAAGGTAAATTAAAAGTAGAGCATATGATAAAATAGACAGAGAAAAAAAAATTGCAAGCAAAAACATAAACAGTAGATAAAAGGATAAAATATTTCCAAAAAATCATTCATTTTTTCAAAGGAACCTCAATTGTGCAATGTTACATGCAAAAAAACTTTTTTATAATCGTAAAATGAGAGGCTTTTGTAATTTTCCCATGCAAATAATCTTCTAAAATCTTCTAATTCTGGCTAGAAGCATATTTAATTTGACCAAAAAATATAGTCTTCGAAAAGGGGTGTCCATTAACATTCTAGAATATTTCATCATCAAACAAAAAAATCGTGCAACACCTACACATTGTAATAAACTCCCACTTGATGTAGTATTTTTTTTCAATCATTTATCCCAATCTCATTGTTGCAAATTTGGTGCTTTTGAGATGTGATAATCTTAATAAGTGCATCTACTATAGTTTCTTGGGTCTATATTTGATCAGGATGATCATTCCACTCTCCACCATATCATGTACAAAATGATATCTCACTACAACATGATTTGTCCTTTCATAGAGTTATGAATAATATGCAAGTGCTATTGCACTTTGGCTATCACATTTTATTCCAACATATTCTTGGTGTAAATGTAGATCTTTGCACAACCTCATCAATAAAATAGCTTCTTTTGTAGCACTAGTGACAATAATATATTTTTCTTTAGCACTTGAAAAAGCTTCAACAATTTATTTTTTACTCCTCCAACTCACTGCACCACCATACAAAGTGAACACATATCCACTTGTTGACTTATGGTTGTCCAAGTCACCTACCCATTCTATGTCTACATGTCCTTGCAAACAAAACTCTTCATTCTTCTTGGGATTATAACACAAAACATGACCTTTAATACCCTATAAATATCTAGAAATTCTTTTTGTAGTAGTTCAATGTTCCTTTCCATAATTAGACATATAATAAATGATCATACCAACAACATGAGTAATATCAAATCTAATACATACCTTTGCATACATCAATGAACCCACAACATTTGCATATAGAATTTTCTTCATGTTTTCCTTTTCTCTAGTTGTAGCTAGAGTTTTGAAAGGTTTACTATCATGCATTCCAAATATATTCAAAATCTGGTTAGTGAAATATTTTTTAGAAATCCATAATTATCTACTTTTATGATCTATGATAATATAAATACCCATGCAATGGCATGTCTAACCCAAGTTCTTCATATCAAAGTTCTTTGATAGCAACTCCTTAGTTTTTGAAATATGTTGTTTATTATTTCCAATTAGGAGGATGTCATGAACATACAAAACCAAAATTATAAATATTTTACTTTATGTTTTGTAATACACACATGTATCTACAAGGTTATGAAGAAATCCATTCTGCAACACATAAATGTTAAACTTTTGGCATTCTCTAGGATATTGCTTTAATACATAGAGGGATTTATTTAACCTATAGATAATACCTGCACCTCCTACTTCAAATAATTTAGGCTTATACATGTATATTTCCTCCTTCAATTATTCATACAAGAATGTTGTTGTGTAAATCCAACTGCAAGATGTCAGAACAAGAACCTCCAATCACATAAAAACTATGACATAGAAATAAAATGGTAAATCCTACAATAATATAAGATTTGTGATGGAAATAAACTAAAACATGCTTTATTTTATCATTATTGGATTTCCCAAAAGAAACCCTAAAATGAAACCCTAAATATTAAAACCATAAAGATAATAAATTACTATTTTATGGGCAATTTGTCCTTTTCAGTCAAAATATGGCCTTTTTTAGGAAATGATCAAAAAAATATTGGATTTCCCTTTAAGTTAATATACATCATCGTATTACCCATATTAAGCCTCCTAAAAAATATCAACACCTATGCATGTCTAAAAAGTTATTAAATTCCAAATATCATTTCTGCAAGTTTTCTATAAATACAATAAATTCTATTTTTGGGGTACTAGATGAAGGAATTTGAGCCTGATAATATCCTAAAATATCATCTAGAAAACAATATAACCTAGCTACACCATTATCCCCCTATTTATCTAGCTCCATGTAAACTTTCAATTCGACCCAATCATCTGATCAAAATTTATGTCGTATGAAAGAGAATTATGCATCATGTTGTCTTTACATCCATTTGTTCAAACTCTATATCAAAGGCAACATCATATGCAAGTAGAAGTCCAATACAATATAGCTTCATAGTGGGAGCAACAATTCTATAAAAATCTATACCTAGGATTTGAGAGAACACTTTTACAGCCAACCTAACCTTGTATAATTCCATAATTCCATCAGTCCTTAATTTCTTTCTAAACACCTATTTGATTCATATTATCTTTCTTCTAGCAGATTTTGAACTGAATCCCACACATGGTTCTTCTTCATTGAATCTATTTCTTCCTACATGGCCTTATCCTAATGATCTTTCTCTATATTATTAATGGCATCTTCAAATATGAGAGGATCATCACAAGTAGTTGTAAATCCATAAAAATAATCTTAAAGCCTCCTCGAAATATTTCTCTCTTCTAGTTCTTCTAGTATGCTGCACTGATTCTTGAACCTCTTCTATACAAGGTAGAGAATTAGGTTGTTTAATTTTTGTATCCTCTTGATGCACCTCTTAGGTACATAAGCAAGCAGATCTTCACTAGGTCTTTGTAGATCGGAAACACTATCTTAAATATCAAAGGAAATAGTTTCTTAAAGCTGATAGGGTTGGGCATGTGCTTCACTTGAAGGATGACCTATCATAGTGCATTCATGCACAATAATATTCTATTTCAATTTTTGCTATAATTATTGTTGTTGAATATCTTCAATTGTCTTAGTTTCTTTGAAAATTACATCTTTAATGAAAAAACTTATGTGTTCATGTAGAATCCATAATTTTTATCCTTTTGTTCCAACAACTTCTCCATAACCAACAAGAATGCATTTCTTGAAATTTTCATCCAAAAATTTCCTCCTTTCAGTAGGAATGTGCATATAGGTGTCACAACAAAAAAAACCTCAAGTTAGTGGTTGATGGTTTTATCACGCTATAAACCTCTTTTGGTGTCTTCTCATTCAAAGTAGTGCATGATGATAAATTAACCAAATAACTGGTAGTTGAGATTGCTTCAATCCAAAACCCTTTAACGAGCTTTGCATCTAACAACATGATCCTCATCTTCTACAACAATATTTTATTTATTATCTTTGCTATTCCATTTTTTTGAGGAGAATAAGGTGGTCTTCTATGTAGATATACCTTTTTGCAAATAAAACTCTTCAAATTTAGCAAAACAGTATTCTCCTCCATTATCACTATGCAATATCTTGAGTTGTCTACCTATATTCCTTTCTACATTAACAAATTCTTTTTTAAAATGATCAAGGATGTCACTCTTTTTTTTTAATACAATGCACACTTTTATGTTGTGATAATTGTATCGCTCCAAATTTTTCGCATCCCTACCTTCAGGCTATTGGATCCGCGCCCGGAAGGAGGATGGAAAAAAGGATGGTGCGGTACCTCGGACGAGAGGACTTTGCGAAGTTCCCGCCTCTCAAGGGAGGTGCATTTTGGTGATTTTTCGACGGATGGTGGGTTCACCAGGAAAAATTTGGTGGCAGTTTCCACGCCTAGGTTTTGGGAATGAGTTTTGATGAGTTCGTTTTATTTTTAAACATTCATCCTAGGTTTGGCCGAATGATTCTAACTTAAACTACATGAAAATGCAATTTAAATGAATACAACAAATAGAAAAGAAAGCAGAAACAGAGAATTTGCAGGAGGCCAATGAAGATTACCTGATCCGAAAGTCTGATGAAGTTTTTGATTACTTGTAGCAGTATGGATCATCTGCAATTCAACAGGATCGCCTTCAATTTGATAAAATCGTCTAAACTGACAGGATCGTCTGCAATTTGATGAATTCGTCAGACGAATTCATTAGAGACCTGCAAGATAGCAAACAGATGCGAAATACAAGAAATTCTATTTTGTAAACAGGGGCAAACTATATGAAAAAGTAATATGAGTATTGAACAATATACAAGAACAAAAGTAAATGCAAATCAATGTGTTCAGATAGCAGAATATGATCTTAATATGCAAACTAGACAAAATGGGTGAACTCCAAATGCAATATAGTATAAAAACTGAATAGACAATCTAATTTATAGCATAAAATGATAGAGAAAAGAGAAAGAAGAGCAAACTCCGGGCACTGATTGCCTCGATGTGTGCTGCAGTCAAAATCGTCTCGCATCAGAACGAGATCGTCCCGAATTTGATGAGATCGCCTCCGATCTTGACAGGTTCGTCTAGCTGCGATAGATGCTGGCTCCGGCTGAAAACCAGTGGTGTACCTGCAATAAAATTAATATAGGACTAGTGCAAGAGCAAATTTGAAGTGTTTTAGCACATAGGGAGTTGATTTACATAAAAATTCAGCCAGGGGTTGGGGAGGGAAAAGTCTTAGAGTTAAATAGGCATAGGATAGTTGTTGGGAGGTTGGAGATCATCCCAATTTGGGAGATCTCCAACAGGGGAAGGGTCCCAATGGCGTAGACACGCTTCTGCCTAGATTGGAGACCCGTTGGAACGAATTCAAACTATACAAATTTAGTTTTGCGATGAAATCGTCTGGACGTTCTAGTCCAGACGAAATCATAAAATTTGGGGAGATATCGTCTGATCGGAGACGATATCGTCAAACGGTCAAAACAACTGCTAAAAATGGCGCAAAAAATGAGGAAACGGGTTTCTCGACGGTTAACGGGCGGTTTGGGAGGTTAAATTTGAATTTAAATTTATTTACTAAGGTGAATGTAATTATTCCAATTTTACTGTGCCAATTTTAGGGTGCTACATTTTGCCCTCTCTTTAGCAAATTTTCCGAAGAAAATGCGTTAAAGATGAGTTCTTCTCGATCTACAAGAAAGCAAAAAATTATTCCCATTTTTATGCGACGATTCTTGGTCGAATCGTACGACAGCTTATTATGGTGCCCCCTCCATGTTTTTACCCAAATCGAACGTTTGCGGTAAAAACATGAAAAAGCAAAAATTATTGTTGAATTATTTTGAATAAAATTAAGAAAAATAGGGTAAAACCCTAATTCATTGTTACTGTTCATTTTACTGTTTTTAGAGCTCTGCAACAAAAATGGTAGAGACAGCGCACAGATCTGCAGAGGTCCGCCGCGGTCTACGGGTAAGGGTTTAAACTTAGTTTAGATTGATTTAATTTGAATTTACATGCTTTGTAAATAAATTTTAGGATGAATTATGAGCATCACGGCCGTTTTTGGCCATCGACGTTGTTCGGACGAAATCGTCCCTAGTTGGACGAAATCGTCTCAAGTTCATCAATTTCACCCAAGGGCGAAATCGGCGAAAAAGGGACGATTTCGTCAAATTAGAGACGATTTCGACACGCGAAATCGGAGATGATTTTGCTCAAATTTCAGAAGATATCGGCCAATAGTGGGTGATATCATCTATTGCAAAAATTTGATCTTTAAGTTGCATTATTGATTGCTAAAATTGTTATTAATGATTGTTTGTTGTTTTGATTGTTTATGCTTGCAGAGAGGATTACTAAAGAGCAGAGAGTGGAAATATGGAGGATTGAGAGATGACTTGGCCGCTCTGACACAGGCAGAGTGAGATCAGCTGGCACAGGCCGGCTTACTACATGTGGCAGAGATGCCACAAGTATCTACAGACATGGGGCTACTGACGGCCCTAGCAGAGAGGTGGTACCCGGGCTCTTCATGCTTCCGATTATCGACAGGGGAGATGACTCCCACACTAGAGGATGTATGGAGGATTCTTAGAATCCCCATACAAGGGAGGATGATCACACCTACGGCCAATCAGGGCCATGCGATGGGACGACTCTGCGGTGACCCGAGATTCGCCCTGGAGAAGGGCGGAGTGAACATTGAGGCACTGCGCCAGATGCCTGGGGCATCTACACTGACACGAGTTTTGGCTGGGGTGGTTGGTGGACTTTTGCTATGCCACCAGAGCGGATGCAGGGTACCATGGATGCTGGCAGATGTGATCTACGACATGCGCAACCATGGCTACAGATTTTCTTGGGGCAGCTTTGTTCTATGCCGACTGTACAGGATCCTTTATGGGGTCGTGTACAAGGGCGGGCGATGTCCATTCATGACATCGCTCCTACAAGTTTGGTGCTGGGAGCACATTGCGGTGCGGAGGCCGATAGGGCTTCCACTGATAGGGGTTGATGGGGAGAGGCCCCGAGTCTTCTATTGGTGGCTTCGGAGAGGGGCACAGCGACGGATCGACCTGCCGGTGTCCCGGAGACTACTGGATGACTTGGTCCTAGACCAGATCACCTGGAGGCCGTGGAGGCAGCATCCAAGGTGGGCAAAGGACGCATAGGATTTGGCTCGCATCAGGCGAGTCTACTGGCTGTGGATGGAGAGGGGAGAGGTGGAGCTCCACCGCTACGACCGAGTGTTGCGACAGTTTAGTCTACAGCAGGGGATCCCATCTCTCAGGGATTATGAGTTTTCTCGGACTGTCCGGGATAACACCACAGTTAGCGGGGCTCTAGATATGCAGTGATTCTGGAGTCAGGACGCGGATGATGTCCCCATTTAACCAGTGGATGGGGACAATGCAGGGGTAGCCAATGGCTATGATGCCTGGTACACAAGCATCTACCCTCATCGAATGACGAGGGCACAGGGACCAATCCACGTAGTTATGCATCGGATAGGGAGGCGGCTCCAAGCGGCGATAGAGGCAGCCCGGGGTCACGGTAGAGGAGAGCAGAGGAGGCCACAGGCACAGGAGAGGCCGCGACAGAGGGAGAGGGAGAGGAGGGAGGCGAGACCCCCATCTCCACAGAGGCCACCATCGCCTGATAAGTGCAAGGGTGTGGACATTAGAGAGAGTAGCGAGATGGCTACTCTCCGGGTATAGAGAAATTGTCTACGAGCTCAGGTGTAGACGTTACAGGATGCAGCTGCACAGCACCAGGCTGAGGTGTCGCAGCTATGAGACGAGAATGCTCATCTCAGGGCATGAGGCGAAGGGGTAAGCATTCAGGAGCTACTGCGGTCAGTTTCTCAGACCGCATTCTATCAGGCGCTATACTACCAGGCGGTTCCAGAGGGCCAGAGGGTATAGCTGCCACCTGCCATAGCAGATCCTATCAGGACAGGGTTAACGAGGAGCTCACCCCGATCGACGATGAGGACTCGCAGTACCACACATATTGCGATGGGACCACCTCGCCCTCTGCATGGCAGGGGAGGAGATGAGGCCAAGAGCTCTAGAGGCTCTCGAGGCTAGAGGGTGGGATACTACCACTGATATTGTATTATACTTGTATTGATAGAGGATTGAGTATGTCGAGGTACAGATTGTGGCATACCAATCCAGTTTTGATGATGTATATATTCTGTTGATATATATAGATGAGATATTTTTGATCATATGACTTGTCTTATGTGATGCTTATGATGCTTTTTATATTTGATTGATTGATTGAGTTGATTGATGTAATGATTTTATTGATGATTCATGTAATTATGTCGTTTTGGAAAATATTATAACTTGGATGTCATGCTATAAATATTTTAAATGAAATAATATGATGTAACAAATTGATTGGTTGTAATGAAATATGATAAAAATAAAAAGATATTTCTAACAATAATTTCAAAGGACATTGTCGCTATTATAGACCATTTCATGGAGTCGTCGCTCACTCGGTCGTCAAGCTAGTCCCAGGATAGAAATATTGTTAAAAGAAAAGAGTGCTTAAGAGACTGTCTTAAGACTTTGTTGTAATGATGCAAATGATGATGATGATGGTTTGCTTTCAGATTTCCATGAAAATATTATGCATGAAATATTGTAAAATAATTTTTGGTAGGCATAAATTCCTAAGTGTGATAATTTTTTTGGATAATTCCCTAGGAATTATACCATCATTGCAAAATTGAAGGTTGACATAATGACATGAAATAGTGATAATGTGCATGCTTTTTGTTAAAAGAAATAGAATTGTATAACATAATTATTTAAGTCATGGTTTTGATGAATTGATTTTTAAATGAATGGGTAATAAAATTTGTATAATGGTTTGCGCTAGGCATAGAATATGTAGGTATAGACTTATACCATCATCGCGAAGATCAAAGAAAGGATAGTTTTATTGCATGATTGATTTTTGATGAACAGAAAAGATGAAAATGAGGACTTGCGCTAAGCATAAAATTCCAATTTTGGTTTTGAAACTATACCATCGCTGTGAAAGTCGATAAGATATATATGATATGTTTTGATTGAAATTTTTGATTTCTTCTATTATATAGTTGTCTTTGTGGTAAATAATTGTACTTGATTATTCCAAACAAGTTGCAAAATAATATTTCAAAGTATTTTTGAAGACAAAAAGTTAGATTTATAAGGAATCCCATGTGCATAAGTGAATTCATTGCCAATCTTGATTTATCATAATGATAGACAAAATCTCTCAAATACAAATGTGTGTGCAATTGCATTGTTCATTTACCAATTTTGAGCAAGGTACTATGATACAAGTGATTTGAAGAAACCAAATAAGTGTTCATTAACCATGATGTAGATGCATATAACCATACTAGGCTACTATGTAGATCGGATTATCAAGAGCTAGCTAATCCATAAGCAGACATAGGTCTGTACAAAATAAGGTCGCTAATGTGACAGACATATCACCATGCTAGGAGTTACCCAAGGCCAAGCAGGTTGGGCACAAACCACCTGTTATGGGGCTTACCTCACAGTTTTTGAATAATTGAGAATTCCAGGGATTCAAGCTCATTCACCCTTCTTTTCTTTTCAAAGGGTAGGGAAAGGGATTTTATTGCTTTTTTTGCTTTCTTTTGAACTTTGCTTATTTTTCTTTTTGTATTTCTTTTGCTTGATAATGCTTGGAACATTGCTGACATAACATTTTTCTTTTCTCTTTTTCTTGAATTTTTTCTTTTCTTTTTCTTTTTCTAGGGATACTTGCTCAGATTAGCTGTAGAGCAAGGGATTTTTATTCTGGGTAGGGGTGAGCTTGTCCTTTTGCCAATTCTCAAAGATTCTAGACCATGTGCATGATAGGATAGCAGGGGAAACTTTTCACTCAAGAAATCAGTTCTACTATGTAACAAAACATGGAAATTACAAATATAATCATTTTATTGTGAAAAGATGTGCTTGGTTTAAGTAAATAACAAGATCAATTCTCTATGCTCAAACTTTATTTAATTGAATTTTGTGAACTTTGATATAAGAGAGATTAGTAATCATGCCAGATAAAATCAAGATATTTATTGTGTGAGTGTGCAAGTGATGGATGCCAAATAAATGCTAGTTTTGTCCAAAATAAGTTGAAACATATAACTGCAATAATTGTAGGAAAATAATGATTTTGAGAAAGTTTTGAGAATGTTGACTCTCTCTTTATTCTGTATATTGTTTTGGTTTCGAAAGAGTCAAGCATATAGCTGTTTTTGGATTTTTATGTTGATTTTTGTTTTGGAGCAAAAGGAACTTTACAAGTGCTTTAAATAAATGCAATAAATATTTTTGAAGATTTTTGAAGATTTTATGAATGTTTTTGAGGTTTTTGAATAAATTGAAAGAAATACAAGATAATGATTTTGAACAAATATATACATGGATGAAATGACCAAATTTATGCATAATAACGTTTGAGATGTAAAATATTCATGGGTTCTTTAAGTTCTTTACCATCTAAGGTAGATAATTTATACGCTCCCGATTCAAATTTTGCAAGTAATGATGTACGGTCCGAGCCAGCTTGGGCTCAAATTTACCTTTAAGTTCTTTGGTTGCATTTGTATTTTTTTGATTTTCTTTTAGAACAAGGTCGCCAATCTCAAAGGATCGATGACGAACTTTCTTATTATATGCTCTTTTAAGCTTGTTTTGGTATGCCCGGAGATGCTCTAAAGCATTGATGCATTTTTCATCTAGGAGTTCCAACTGACTGAGTCTGCCAGCGCAATATTCATCTCCTACTTCGGTGTCTTGAAGTAGCAGAGCCAAAGAAGGAACTTCCAATTCAAATGTAAAAACTGCTTCGGCACAATATACCAAAACAAATGGTGAAGTGCTCGTGGGGGTTCGAACACTAGTTCGATAAGCCCACAAGGCTGGATATAATTGAATATGCCAGTCACGGCCAGTTTTATTGACTAGTCTTTTGAGAATTTTGATTAGGGTTTTGTTAGAAGCTTCTGCTTGACCATTACCCTGAGGATAATAGGGAGTAGACCAGCGATGTTGAATCTTATATTTTTGACATAATTTTTTAACATCTTTATTTTTGAATGGAGTTCCATTGTCAAAGATGAGATTTGTAGGAATGCCGAACCTGTAGATGATTTGATTAAAAATGAATTTAGAGACCTGTGAACCAGTTCAGGAAGCTAAAGGCATAGCTTCAACCCACTTTGTGAAATACTCAGTGGCGGTTATGATGAACTTATGTCCATCAGAAGACACAGGATTAATTTTACCAATAATATCCAAGCCCCATTTAGAAAAGGGCCAAGGAGAAGAAATAGCCCGCAGCTCTTGTGCGAGTGCATGGACAAGGTCAGCATGTTTTTGACACTTGTCACAATGGCGCACATATTCATGTGCATCCGTTTCCATGGTAGGCCAAAAGTATCCTATCCGAAGGAGCTTTTTAGCAATGACGCTACCACTAAAGTGTCCTCCACAAGATCCATCGTGGGCTTCACTCAAGGCTGATTTAGACTCTTCTAAATTTATACATCTTAATAGGATACCTTCAAAAGATCTCCTATATAAAGTATTGCCAATGATTACAAATCGACTTGCTCTTCGACGTAATAACCGACGCTGGTTGTGATTAGAATTAGCAGGGAAAGTCCCATTTTGGAGGAAATCAAATATGTCTGAGATACCGGAGTTCGAGGAGTAGTTTCCTTGATTAGAAACACATCCAAAGGCTCTAAGCATGACTTATGTGAAGCGGGTTCCTGGAGTCGATGAATGATGATAGTAGCATATTCGTCGTCTAACTCCAAGGGTAAGAGAGATGCAGCAGCGGCCATAGCATCACTCGCACGGTTGCTAGTTTGAGGAATGGCTTCCAAGGTAACTTGATCAAACAAGGCCATTAGTTGTAAAACATAGGCCTTATATGGGAAAAGTTTATCATCTCTGGTCTGATAAACTTCATTAATTTGGTTTATAACCAATTGGGAATCCCAAAAAACTAAGAGGTTTTTAATTTTAAGCGCTAAAGCAGCTCGTAATCCAAGGATTAGAGCTTCATACTCAGCAATATTGTTGGTGCAAGCAAAGGTTAGTTTGAAGGACAGAGGAATAAGATGTTTTTGCGGAGATATTAAAATAATACCCGCACCCACCCCACTCATGCATTGGGCTCCATCAAAGTATAAGGACCATTGTTCAACAAGGTCTGCCTCTAATTGAAGGCATTCGTCAGGAAACTCGATAATGAGGGGATGAGTAGACTCTAAGGGTGCAGTAGCTAATTGATCTCGCTATGATTTGACCCTTAACGGACTTCTGTCCTATGAAGGTGAGATCAAACTCGCTTAGAGCAAGAACCCACTTGGCTGTGTGACCCGATAAATAAGGTCGACTCATGAGATATCTTAAAGGATCATATTTGGCAATGACATACATTTTTTGGCTAAGCATGTAATGTCATAATTTTTGTGTAGCAAACACGACTGCGAGACATAACTTCTCTAACGCTGTATAGTGGGTTTCATAACTAATGAAGGTGCGGCTAATGTAATAATTAGCTTGTTCTCGTTTTTCACACCGGGTTCACCAAAATGTATTGCTCCAAATTTTTCACATCCCTACCTTCAGGCTATTGGATCCGCACCCGGAAAGAGGATGGCAAAAGGATGGTGCGGTACCTCGAATGAGAGGACTTTGCGAAGGTCCTGCCTCTCAAGGGAGGTGCATTTTGGTGATTTTTCGACGGATGGTGGGTTCACCAGGAAACATTTGGCGGCAGTTTCCACGCCTAGGTTTTGGGAATGAGTTTTTATGAGTTCGTTTTATTTTTAAACATTCATCCTAGGTTTGGCCGAATGATTCTAACTTAAACTACATGAAAATGCAATTTAAATGAATACAACAAATAGAAAAGAAAGCAGAAACAAAGAATTTGCAGGAGGCCAATGAAGATTACCTGATCCGGAAGTCTGATGAAGTTTCTGATTACTTATAGCAGTCTGGATCGTCTGCAATTCAATAGGATCGCCTTCAATTTGATAAAATCATCTAAACTGACAGGATCGTCTGCAATTTGACGAATTCATCAAAGACCTGCAAAACAGCAAACAGATGTGAAATACAAGAAATTCTATTTTGTAAACAGAGGCAAACTATATGAAAAAGTAATATGAGTATTGAACAATATACAAGAACAAAAGTAAATGCAAATCAATGTGTTCAGATAGCAGAATATGATCTTACTATGCAAACTAGACAAAATGGGTGAACTCCAGATGCAATATAGTATAAAAAATGAATAGACAATCTAATTTATAGCATAAAATGACAGAGAAAAGAGAAAGAAGAGCAAAATCCAGGCACTGATTGCCTCGATGTGTGCTGCAATCGAAATCATCTCGCATCAGAATGAGATCGTCCCGAATTTGATGAGATCGCCTCCGATCTTGATAGGTTCGTCGGCTGCGATAGATGTTGGCTCCAACTGAAAAACAGTGGTGTACCTACAATAAAATTAATATAGGACTAGTGCAAAAGCAAATTTGAAGTGTTTTAGCGCATAGGGAGTTGATTTACATAAAAATTCAGCCAGGGGTTGGGGAGGGAAAAGTCTTAGAGTTAAATAGGCATAGGATAGTTGTTGGGAGGTTGGAGATCATCCCAATTTGGGAGATCTCCAACAGGGAAGGGTCCCAACAGCGCAGACACACTTCTGCACAGATTGGAGACCCGTTGGAACGGATTCCAACTATGCAAATTCAATTTTGTGACGAAATCGTCTGGACGTTCTAGTCCAGACGAAATCGTCAAATCGCCCTAGTCCAGATGAAATCGTCAAATCTGGGGCGATATCGTATGATCGGAGACGATATCGTCAAACGGTCAAAACAACTGCTAAAAATGGCGTGGAAAAGGAGGAAACGGGTTTCTCGATGGTTAACGAGCGGTTTGGGAGGTTAAATTTAAATTTAAATTTATTTACTAAGGTGAATGTAATTATTCCAATTTTACTGCGCCAATTTTAGGGTGCTACAATAATCAATAAAAGTAGTAAAATATAGTGCACCACCAATAAATAGAATATCTATAGAACCATAAATATCTATTTGAATAAGATATAAAATAGATTTAGCTGTATGTGGGTGATAATAAAAGGTTACCCTTTCTTGTTTTCTCATCACACATGATTCACAAAAGCTAAGCGTGTTGGAGTTGATATCCTTGAATCCATGCACCATGTTTTTACTGACCAATTACATCAGGCTAGTTTCTCCTAGATGACCAAGTCTTTTGTGTCAAAGAAGATAATCTCCAACATCTTTATCATCATTTTTCATAGTTATATTATCTTATTTTATGGATGAAATATTGCAATCACTTTTCTCACAAGGGTTAACATCCAGTTTGAACAAAGTTCCTTTCTTCTTTCATTTTGCAAGCATCAATGAACCTATGGTGAGCATGCATCCTTCATATGAGAATGCAACATTTACTCATTTTTTAGTTAGTTGTCCAATTGAGAGAATATTTCTTCTCAGCTTAGGGATATATCTAACTTTTAGTAAGTACTTGACTTTTCACTTGAATCCTTCATCAAAATTGTATCTTCTCCTTCTACATAACAAAAGATATTATCACACATATAGACTTTTACACCATTTACCTCTTTATAATTGAAAAACCACTCACAGTGTGGTGTCATATGGAAAGAATATCTTGAATCTATAATCTAGTCTTCAGGTTATCCTTTAGCTAACAAATAGGAAGAAGCAAAAAACATGGAGGAGTTTTCATCTACAATTGTATTAGTAATCTATTCTTTTGTTACATTTTCAATATTCATTTTTAACAAGGGACAATAAAACTTGATATATCCTTTTTTGTAATAGTAGTAGCATTCCATATTGTTAAAAAATTTCTTTCCTATGCTGGACAATTTGCCTCTGCCTCTAGACTTACTTCTCCCACTGGATCTATCTTTTTATCTTTCCTTTGAGCATCCATGTGCTAAATTGGCCTCTAGAGTGGATGCTTCACTAGCATATATCCTTCTTGTCTCCTCATTTAGTAGTTGGATAGCCATTGATTCCATCTATAACTTTTCAAACATAATACTTATGGTAGTAATAAGATTCTCCCATGAGTCTAGCATGCTAATTAAGAGTGATAGACACTGATACTCATCTCATTATTTATCACCAATGGAGTTTAGTTACTTCATTAGCCTATTAAAGTCATTCAAATAGTCTAATAATGTGTTCTTCTCCTTCATATTAATATTTTCTAGCTTCTACAACATTAAATTGTTCACTATTGACTTGGAAGTGTAGATGATCTCCAACTTGTTCTGCATATCTTGACCAGACTATGCTTCTATCAAATTTAGAATCATAGAGTTTTCTAAACTTAGTCTAACGAGGGACATTGCTTTTCTTTCTAGATTATTAAAATCCTCTTGTGCTATCCTAATGGTATTTACAATGACTACAACCCACAGTCCCTTTCCACCAAAAAATCCTCTGTCTTGATCTTCCATAATGTGAAGCTCAATATGTTGAACTTTTGAATCTCCAGTATGCTGCTCATTTTTTAAAGATTGTTCTATTCTCTCACTCAAACTTAAAACAATGCACTCTCATTTTTTTAAAAATTGTTCTATTCTCTTACTCAAAATTAAAGTAGTGTACTAGATCTCAAGAGCACTTAAAAATAAAGATAAAGCAACCAATATTGTAGAGAGAGATAGCACTTTTCACTACCAAAGTATATATAATTGTCTCTCTTCTACTATCATGCTCTAATACCATGAAATTAAAAGAAAAGCATATGCTAAAACAAACAGAGCAAAAAATTACAAGAAAAAACATAAACAACAATAAAAGGACCAGATATTTTCATAAAAAAAATCATTTATTTAGAGGAACACCCATTGTGCAATGTTACATGCAAAAAATTTTTTTATAACCACAAAATGGGAGATGTTTCTATTTTTTCCACACAAATAATCTTGGTTTAACTAAAAGCATCTTTAATTTGATCCAAAATACATAAAGTCTTCAAAAATGGCACCTATAAACTTTCTAGAAGATTCTACCATCAAACAAAAAATTGTGCAACAACTACATATTGTAAAGGAATCAATGGAAAAACAATGGAGAGTCACTCTTCCTCCAAAACAAAGTTAATGGTGCAAAAGATAATTTACCTTCACATAAATTCTATCCACTAGTGTTTTCCATTCTATCACCTTTAAATTCTTATACTAGAGTGGAATACCTTAGTAGCCTAGTGTGAGTAAGCACTGAGAGAAGCCTAAGATGTTTAAAATTTGATCCTAGGTCCCCTTTTACTATTAAAGAACACTACCTTGGACTTGGTTACACTCACTTTATGGCATGTGGTTTTTGTATAGGTATTTAAGATATATTTGAGTGCTCTTGCATCCCTAATATCGGTTGCCCCAAGCAACTCTATGTTATACACAAATTGTAAATGAGTTAGATTCAATGCTTCCACTTGCACTTATGAGAAAAACACTTGTTGTGTATTCCTTTAAAGAAATTTACTCGATCCTTCAAAAAGAATAATAAAGAGGTGTGAGGATATAGGATCTCCTTGTTAAATTTCTCTAGAGGCCTAAAATAGAGTTAAGGGAATACCATTGATGAGGAATAAGGAGTTCAAAGAGACATAATTCTGATGATTACACAATGACACTGAGGGGGGGGGGGTGAATCAGTGTAGCTATTAATTTTTATATCTACAGCATTTAATATGAAATAAAGAGAACTTGACAACTGAAAAACAACTTGAACAAGAGAGCACACCACAACACTCAATATACCGAGGTTCACCAATTTGGCTACTCCTCAAAAATGACCGCTTGGACTCCAATCCAAATCCAAGCCTTTGCAAAAATCAATTTTACAAATACTTTACCAAAGATCAACCGGAAGGAGCACCAACCCCCGTAATTTTCTGCTGCAACAGATGGAGCACCAACTCCTAGTACCAAGCACCAACTTGGACTGCAATTCTGATCAATTTAGAATGACATAAAAATGTCTTCACTTCATGCACGACCCTGACTGGTCTGCAATTAACCCAACTCTACACACTCTCACGGCTCTGCTTATTTTTCTCTTGATTCTTTTCTAACCCTCCTTTTACAGCAATTTCTCTCTAACAAGAAGAACATCTTCTCTCGTACGATTATTCTTTTATAACCTTTCAATCCCGCATGCAATCGAATCACATACTCCGACCGTTCGAATCCATGCAATACGACTGTTCGGTTCCATGCACTTCGACCGTTCGAAACCCCGCAATACGTCTTTGAATCCATGCAATACGGCTATTTTGTTTCATGCACTTCGACTGTTCGAAACCCTACAATATGTCATTTAAAAAGCTTTTCTGATTCTCCATATTCGACTGTTCAATTTCTTTGAATACGACTTTTCGAATGCTTTTTCGAAACTCCATATGTGATGCATCGAATGCTTTTTCAATCAAGAGTATACAACTGTTCTAGTGCATGATCGACACTTGTCAATTTGTAACCGCTGATCAGACATCGCTACTTTTACGTAATCGGTCGCATGATTTTCCTGTCTGCTTTTTCTGACACGTGTCACCTTGCATGCTCCTACGGGTTTTACCTGCCAGACTGTTACCTGTCGCGATATCGCGACACTTTTTGAAGCCACACACTTCATGCCCTTGCTGTCGCGAAATCGCGACCATTTTGGCTTTGAAAGCTTTCCTTCTGTTCATGTCGCGATATCGCGACACTTAGAACTTTTGCTGACGTCATCCTTAAGCATGTCACGAAATCATGACCGTTTTGGCTCTTGGAAGCTTTCCTTGCATCTTGTCGCGATATCGCGACACTTTCAACATTTGCTGACGTCATCCTTAAGCATGTCATGAAATCACGACCGTTTTGGCTCTTGGAAGCTTTCCTCCATCTTGTCGCGATATCGCGACACTTTCAACATTTGTCGACCGTCATCCTTACATGTCGCAAATCGTGACCGCTTCGCTTCCGTACACTCTCCTTTGCCAACAACAGCGAAAATGGAACATGTCACGAAATCGCGACACTTTTGGCTTCCGTACACTCTTTGTTCCATGCAGTAGCGAAATCGCTACAACTTTGTGCCTTGTGCTTTTGACTTGTTACATCTTTAATTTTTTCAACTTTGAATGGTAGCGAAATCGCTACACCTTTGTTTTTATACATTTTGTCATGCAGAAAAATCGCTACATCTTCTTGTTTGTGTCTTTTCACTTGTAGCGAAATCGCTACATCTTTGTTTTCTGCACTTCCTAATTGTAGCGAAATCGCTACACCTTTGTGCCATGTATTTTCATCATGCAGCGATATCGCTACACCTTTGTTGCCGAGCATTCTCTCTCCTCTTCGGGTCGCGAAAACCCGACGTGTCGCGATATCGCGACACTTTTCGTTGCTAGCTCCTTTTCTCCATTTATGTCACGAAATCGCGACATCTTTTCACCTTGCTTCCTCTTCCAAGATGTCGCGAAATCGTGACAATTTACCTTTCACTTTCTCTCTCTGCCATGTCGCGATATCGCGACAAATTGGCATGCACTTTCTCTCTCCCAATGTCGCGAAATCGGGACAATCTTCCTTCGCTTTCTCTTCAGTTTTGTCGCGATATCGCGACACATTTTCTCTCTCCTCAGTGAAAACTCGACATGTCACGAAATCGTGACATTTTGGCATGCATTTTCTCTCTCCTACTTTTTGTCACGAAATCGCGATAGAAAACATGTCGCGATATCGCGACAGTTTTCTTTCTTGTCTCTTTCTGCCAATTTCTGAATCTGGGTTACCTCTATTTGTCTTGAAATTCACTGCACTTGATCTGACTGACCTCTGAACTGCATCAATCGCATCAATCTGTCTATGTTGACAACAATGACAATACTTTTGCAATTCTTTTGCTGCACCTTGCTCAACAATCTCCCCTTTGGAATTGTTGGCAACACACTCGCAACCTTGCTTAATTTCTTCTCCCCTTTGCCAATAATACCAAAGGGCTGTCGTAGACTCCCCCGAGTCTATGCACAACATTCTCGTACTTAAAAAGTTTGAATGCTCCCCCCGAGAATGTGTTTCCCATAGCTAGTCGCTGCTTGGGTGGTGTGACTACTCCCAACTTCTTCCGAAGGTATTCAAATACTTCCTTTGGCAAAGGTTTTGTGAATATATCAGCTACTTGCTCAGTAGTTGGAACAAAATCCAATTTAACCTCTCCTTCTCGCAACTTTATCCTTCAAGAAATGATATCGGATTGCAATATGTTTGGTTCTTGAATGCATTATTGGATTCTTGGATATGTTGATAGCACTAGTGTTATCACATTTAATTGAAATTGGCTCTTTGAAATGAATACCAAGATCTTTCAACGTTTGTCTCATCCATAATATCTCGAGTACAACATGTTGTTGCCGCAATGTATTCTCGCCTCCGCAGTGGATAGAGATACCGATTCTTGTTTCTTGCCGTGCCATGCTACCACCTGCCTCCAAGATAAAATGCTCCTCCACTTGTGCTCTTTCGGTCATCAATACATCCCGCCCAATCTGCATCGAATATGCAATCAAAGTGAAATCTTTACCTTTTGGGTACCACAACCCATAATCCATAGTGCCCTTGAGATATCCGAAGATCCTCTTTACAATCGTTACATGAGTTTCTTTGGGACCTGCCCGAAATCTTGCAACCATACATACCGCTTGTAATATATCTCGGTCTAGTGGTCGTTAAATACAAGCAGCTTCCAATCATAGACCCGTACATTGTTTGATCTACATCTCGGGATTTATCATCCTTGCTCAACTTGGCACTCGTTGTCATGGGAGTGCCGACCGGTTTACTCGTCTTCCATTGTGAACTTTTTCAGCATTTCTTTTACATATTTAACTTGAGAAATAAAAATGCCTTTTTCATTTTGATTGACCTCATAATCCTAAGAAATAAGAAAGTTCACCAATCATTGACATCTCAAATTCTTTTTTCATTTTAATTGATATGTCTTTGCAAGTATTCATCCATGTCGCCGCCAAATATTATGTCATCTACATAAACAACAAGAACAATAAGATGACCCTTCTCTGCTTTGACATATAAGTTGCTATCCACCAAACCTTTCTTAAACCCTTGTTTAATTAGATAATTATCCAGACCTTGCATACCATGCTCTGGGTGCCTCGTTTTAATCCATATAAAGCTTTCTTTAACCTCCAAACAAAATCTGGATTGTCACCAAGTTGGAAGCCATCTCGGTTGTTCAATGTAAACCTCTTCTTCCAGCTTTTCCATTCAAAAATGCTGATTTTACATCCATTTGATATACTTTGAAGTTTTTATGAACTCGCTAATGCCGTAAACATTCTCGATTGCCTCTAGTCCGGCTACCGGTGCAAAAGTTTCTTCAAAATCAATGCCTTCAACCTCGAGCATAGCCTTTACATACCAATCTTGCCTTATTTCCGACAACCTCGCCCATCTTCATTCAATTTATTTCTAAAAACCCATTTAGTGCCAATTATGTTTTTATTTGTTGGTCTAGGTACTAATTCCCGGGTATTGTTTTTCTCTATCTGATCTAGTTCTTCATTGATTGCCTTCATCCAACTTTCATCAGTGCTTGCTTCAAAAACATTTTTAGGTTCAATACTAGATAACAGAGAATAGTTCCTCACTGTTGTTCTTCTTGTCTGAATACCATCTGTGGGATCCCCAATAACTGCTCACTTGGATGATTTTTCTGCGCTACTGCCTGTTTTAAATTTCCTGTTTTCTTCTTCTTCGATTCAGTTTTTACACCATCCTGGATCAATTTTCTCGATTCTTCTCTGTTTCTTTTTCATCATCACCTTCAATGACTTCTTCATACATAGGGTAGTTTTCTTGATAAGTAGTTTCTTGTTCTCTACCTTCATCAACTTTCACATCAAGACTTTCAACAATTTTCTTCAACCTCTTGTTGTAACATGTGTAGGCCTTGCTTTTTGTTGAGTAACCAAGAAA
Source organism: Wollemia nobilis (assembly GCA_028583015.1). Taxonomy (NCBI): domain Eukaryota; kingdom Viridiplantae; phylum Streptophyta; class Pinopsida; order Araucariales; family Araucariaceae; genus Wollemia; species Wollemia nobilis. Next base: position 9,199,772 of record JAQPPZ010017092.1, read on the forward strand.
GATACCTTCATCAGCTCTATCTTCAAATTTACCGAGGTTATCTTCAGTCCGTTTTATGTAGCACTTGCCGCCAAATACTTTGAAATGTCTTGTCGTTGCCTTTCTCGCCAAACCACAACTCATAAGGTGTTTTGCTTTCATGTGGTCTCAACGATGCACCTGCTTTGAATGTAAACCGCAGTATGGACTCGCCTCTTTCCAAAATCTGTCACCTATTTTGTTTTCTCGCCAAGCATTGTCCTTGCCATTTCCCCGCACCGTTCTATTCTTCCTTTCTACAACACCATTCTCGCCGAGGTGTCCTAGCCGCTGAAAACTGTCTTCTTATCCCATGTTTTTGACAGTATTCTCGCAAATTCTTCGGAGATAAACTCTCCTCCCCCGTCTGATCTTAGGCATTTAATTCTTTTTCCCGATTGATTCTCAACAAGATTTTTGAAGGTTTTAAACATCTCAAAGGCTTCCGACTTGAGTTTCGTAAATAGTACCCATGTCATTCTTGAGTAGTCATCTATACACAAGCATAAAATATTTGTGTCCATTTATGCTTTCAGTTCTCATGGGTCCACATAGATCAGTGTGAATTAGTTCTAATGGCTTGCTAGTGAAGTATTCTTTTGCTTTGAAAGTGGCTCTGGTTTGTTTTCCCTTTTGGCATGACTCAGATGCTATTTACAGTGTTTGCCAATGTTTGGTATATCTCTAATCGCTTCTTTTGAACTGATTTTTGCCAGCATTGTCAAAACTAATATGCCCAAGCCTCTTGTGCCATAGCCGCTTTTCATCTTCCCTCGTCCAATCAAGCATGTTCCTTCTGCAGCTTTCGAAAGTGTATACAGATTTCCTGAAGTTCTCACCCAATGGCTATTAACTTTCCATTTTTTGTCTTTCTTACTTCACAGACCCTCCTTCTTGAAGATTACATCATGACCTCTCGTCACATATTTGACTTACACTTAGCAAGTTATGCTTCAGTGCCAATTACAAACAAGACTTCTTTTGATTTTATATTGCCATCACTGATCTTGACTGATCCCTTTCCAACAATCTTTGCTCCATCATTATTTCCAAATTTCACGTAACCACCTTCATAATTCTGTAAATTCTCAAACTTTTGCTTGTCACCCGTCATGTGACCGGAACAACCACCGTCAAGTATCCAAGGTGCTGATTTGTTCTGAGCTTTAAAAGCAGTCCTGGACAATCAAAGATTCCTTTTCTTTCCATTCTCGTTTGATAGCAGATTTTGCTACTTGTTTTGCCTTTGTCCTTTCATTAGCATGTGCCTATTTTTCAAGAAATTTCTGGTTTTGTTTCAACCCACTTGGCTGAGATTTTCTACCCTGATAATTATTTGATGCAAAAGTGCTTCGCAGCCTTCTAGCAATATGTCCAAAATTATGACAATTATAACATTCAACCGCATAATTCATTAAAGGAGAAAAAACATTTCTGCCGGTAAAATTCCTTTGAGATACATTATGCCTCGCAATCCGAAATCTTATGGCCATAAGCATTGCATTTAAAACAATAACCAAAAAATGCATGATTAAACCCGGGTGCCGGTCTTTGCCGCTTGAAGTAGGAGCCATGACTCTTCTCCTCCTTGGATGTGTGACTTTTGTGAATCCATCTTTGTCGGTATTCTTCTTGAATCTGGCATTATTGTTTTCTTTTGCATGATTTTGTTTTTCTGGTTCAACCCTGATCTTTTCTTCTTTCTTTATGGGTTCTATATTCAAGTTATTTGAATCCTTTGAAGATTCTCCTTCATCAAAGCCTAAACCAAATTTGATGCCGTAAGGCCTTTGGTTATTTAACATTTTATCCAACTTTTACAAGTACTTTCTTCAAACTTATGAAAACAGCTTAATTTTCTATTCATCTCCTCTAACCGCATCCTTAACATAACAATGTCTTCCTCTAGCTTGCCGCATTCAACTGTCTTTACAGCTAATTGTTCATCAAGAACTTCGTACATTTTCTTGAATTCCTCCGTCTCGTATTTTCAGATTGTTTATTATGTCTCGTGGTATTCTCTAATTTCTTTGAAAATTTTTATTCTTCTTCCTTTCTCGCACTCAACTCTTCAAGTGCAAGCAACCAATTCTCCTTCCAAATACACTTCACCTTCATCCTTGGAATTTTCATCACCTTCCCGATTTTCCTCTCGTTCTTTCTTCTTCAAGTGCCATGAACGGAGCTTCACCTCCTTCTTCTTCGTACTCCTCATCCGTGCTTTCTTCGTAACTCGCCGACATTCTTGGTTATGAAGCTTTTCTTCTTGAAGTTGTTCTTTCTGAAATTTTGTTTCTTCTTCCAATCACCTTTTTCTTGGTGTGAACCTTCACCATTTTTGGTTCTCTCCTCGCATTGGACATTTGGCCGCAAAATGACCGACTCCTCCACAATTGAAGCATTTAAAAGGTAGCTTCCCTCTATATTTTCCTTTTCCTTTTGTGAGTTTTCGAACAAAATTGGCTTCTCGTTTCATCCAAGTGTTCCTTCATCCTCGTATTCATGTTCAGCTTTTACATTCTTGTGTGCTTTAAAAGTCGCTTCTCTGTCTCGTAGACTTGGTTTGTCCTATTCTCATTTCATATGCCGTCAGTGGAACCATGCAACTCATCCATGCTGAAGTTGTTTAGATCTTTTGCCTCTTCTATTGCAGAGACTTTGGAGTTAAATCTTTTGTGAAGTGTTCTCGAGAACCTTTTTCACAACAACCGCATCATCAATTTCTTCACCGAGTCCTCTCGATTGCATTAATAATTCCGTTGACTCTCAAAATATAAGTCTCTATGTTTTCATCTTCATTCATTTGCAAGTGCTTCGAACTGTGCTCGATGAGTTTGCAGCTTTGCTTCCTTAATCTTACTGTCTCCTTCATGGATGCTCTTCAGTTTATCCCACATGTCTTTTGCTGATTTACAACTCATGACTCTTATCGCTTCACCGTCAACAAGCCCACACATTATGGCATTCTTAGCTTTGGAGTTGTTTTCAAATTTCTTTTTCTCACAGATCCGTTGGAGGGGTAGTGGGTGCCGTGTATCCACTATCTACAGAATCCCAAATATCGTATCCCAATGCACTCGGATATGTTTGCATTCTCGAGTTTCCGTAAGGTGTAATTTGTTCCATCAAATAAGGGAGCTTTGTTGGATGAAAATCCTTCACCACCTCGCCATTGTTTCTTCCAAGATCTCCTTAGCTGATTAAGCTTGTACAAGGAACCTTGCTCTGATACCAATTGATGATTACACAATGACACTGAGAGGGGGTGAATCAGTGTAGCTATTAATTTTTATATCTACAACATTTAATATGAAATAAAGAGAACTTGACAACTGAAAAACAACTTGAACAAGAGAGCACACCACAACACTCAATATACCGAGGTTCACCAATTTGGCTACTCCTCAAAAATGACTGCTTGGACTCCAATCCAAATCCAGTCTTTGCAAAATCAATTTTACAAATACTTTACCAAGATCAACTGGAAGGAGCACCAACCCTTGTAATTTTCTGCTACAACAGATGGAGCACCAACTCCTAGTACCAAGCACCAACTTGGACTGCAATTCTGATCAATTTAGAATGACATAAAAATGTCTTCACTTCATGCACGACCTTGACTGGTCTGCAATTAACTCAACTCTACACACTCTCACGGCTCGGCTTATTTTTCTCTTGATTCTTTTCTAACCCTCCTTTTACAAGCAATTTCTCTCTAACACAGAAGAACATCTTCTCTCGTACGATTATTCTTTTATAACCTTTCAATCCCGCATGCAATCGAATCACATACTCGACCGTTCGAATCCATGCAATACGACTGTTCGGTTCCATGCACTTCGACCGTTCGAAACCCTGCAATACATCTTTGAATCCATGCAATACGGCTATTTTGTTTCATGCACTTCGACTGTTCAAAACCCTGCAATACGTTTTTAAAAAGCTTTTCTGATTCTCCATATTCGGCTGTTCAATTTCTTCGAATACGACTTTTCGAATGCTTTTTCGAAACTCCATATGTGATGCATCGAATGCTTTTTCAATCAAGAGTATACAACTGTTCTAGTGCATGATCGACACCTGTCAATTTGTAACTGCTGATCAGACATCAGTTACTTTTTACGTAACTGGCTGCATGATTTTCCTGTCTGCTTTTTTCGACACGTGTCACCTTGCATGCTCCTACGGGTTTTACCTGCCAGACTGTTACCTGTCGCGATATCGTGACACTTTTTGAAGCCACACACTTCATGCCCTTGCTATCACGAAATCGTGACCATTTTGGCTTTGAAAGCTTTCCTTCTGTTCATGTCACGATATCGCGACACTTAGAACTTTTGCTGACGTCATCCTTAAGCATGTCACGAAATCATGACCGTTTTGGCTCTTGGAAGCTTTCCTCGCATCTTGTCGCGATATCGCGACACTTTCAACATTTGTCTGACGTCATCCTTAAGCATGTCACGAAATCACGACCGTTTTGGCTCTTGGAAGCTTTCCTCCATCTTGTCACGATATCGCGACACTTTCAACATTTGCTGATGTCATCCTTAAGCATGTCACGAAATCGTGACCGTTCTGGCTTCCGTACACTCTCCTTTGCCAGCAACAAAAATGGAACATGTCACGAAATCGCGACACTTTGGGCTTCCGTACACTCTTTGTTTCATGCAGTAGCGAAATCGCTACAACTTTGTGCCTTGTGCTTTTGACTTGTTACATCTTTAATTTTTTCAACTTTGAATGGTAGCGAAATCGCTACACCTTTGTTTTTATACATTTTGTCATGCAGACAAATCGCTACATCTTCTTGTTTGTGTCTTTTCACTTGTAGCGAAATCGCTACATCTTTGTTTTCTGCACTTCCTAATTGTAGCGAAATCGCTACACCTTTGTGCCATGTATTTTCATCATGCAGCGATATCGCTACACCTTTGTTGCTGAGCATTCTCTCTCCTCTTCGGGTCGCGAAAACCCGACGTGTCGCGATATCGCGACACTTTTCGTTGCTAGCTCCTTTTCTCCATTTATGTCACGAAATCGTGACATCTTTTCACCTTGCTTCCTCTCTCGCAAGATGTCGCGAAATCGTGACAGCTTACCTTTCACTTTCTCTCTCCTTGCCATGTCGCGATATCGCGACAAATTGGCATGCACTTTCTCTCTCCAATGTCGCGAAATCGTGACAATCTTCCTTGCAGTTTCTCTCTTCTGTTTTGTCACGATATCGCGACACATTTTCTCTCTCCTCAGCAAAAACTCGACATGTCGTGAAATCGTGACATTTTGGCGTGCATTTTCTCTCTCCTACTTTTTGTCGCGAAATCGCGACAGAAAACATGTCGCGATATCGCGACAGTTTTCTTTCTTGTCTCTTTCTGCCAATTTCTGAATCTGGGTTACCTCTGTTTGTCTTGAAATTCACTGCACTTGATCTGATCGACCTCTCGAATCGCATCAACTGCATCAATCTGTCTATGTTGACAACAATGACAATACTTTTGCAATTCTTTTGCTGCACCTTGCTCAACAAATTCATGATCCACTCTCTTTAGCCCTAAGATAAATCAAAGTTCTCTATCATTCGACCTAGAAATTGCTAAGGAACTATCACATAGGCTGTACACATGTCTAATTTGATAAACATACCTCTTCAACCTTTCTAATTTATTTTATGAACTACTTCCTATACCAATATTACTCCATCCAAAATTTGTTAGCCGTCCACAAGTCCTCCTTGCTCTAGAGAGATAATACTATCTACTACCTTCATGAGCATTTAAACCATTAGTTTGGTAGTGATGTTGTAAACTTGTAACAACCCAAGTCTACTCACTTAGATGTGCCATTTATTTTAGCTCTATAATTTCTTAGGAGTATTTTTTCTTTCACAATGTTGTTTGCCCTAAAGTTAAGGTTTCAGTTACCTAGTTTAATGTTCACCCAAGACAAATTTATTTTTATGTATGAGGTATATCATACCACTTTTGGAAATCAACACTAATGCATACAACCTCCTAAGTGGGTGATACTAACCAAATTCTATAAAGGTGCCATTTTGTGGAATCAACTTATCTCATTTAACTTCCTCTTGTTCTTGGCATGAGGGTCGATCCATGGCTAGGGTTATCCTATAGGGATCATAACATCTAGATGATGGATGCATACTCTTCCCATTGTTGGAAATTTGAGGTATTTTATGTTGTCATTGATGTCACATGGATCACATTGAGTTTTGGTGGCCAAAGTATTTCATAAATAAGCATTTATGATATTTTGGAAAGCATGGATATATACAGGGTTTTTGTGAAAACCAAGGTAGGCAAAATAAAAGGTTTTATTTAAAACCATGGATGGCAGATTTGAAATGGGTTTTTCTTAAAACCCAGGTTGGATTTTCGTTTCATCGAAAAAGGTGCCCCGGTGATGGAGATATTTAATTTTAAATATTTAGTTTAAATTTTAATTATTTAAAATTTAAATTTAAATTTTAAAATTAAAATTAAAGTCATCGCCGACGTCATAAAAACCATGCGCCATCAAAAGGAAATTAATAATTAAAGGTGCCGACGTATGTGAAATTAAAGGAAGGTTGCATATATATATATGCAAAGGCTTTCGATTCAAAAGTCTAAGCATCGAACGAAGAGAACAAAAAGTGGAAGCCCCAAAATCCTTCGATGTGACAGCGTGGTCCAACGGTGAGCTTGGGAAGCGTGGAGTTTTTGGTTGCGACAGGGCATGCGTTCGATTCCCACCGGGTTCGATTTTCGTAGAGTGTGGAAGAAGAGCATTTGGCGCACGTTTTTGGCATGAGCAAGGGCAGCGAAATATAGGGAGCATTTTTGCTCTCTATCCTATGTGAGCAGATAGCTCACGTGGTCTTTGGCACCGTGGTTGTGGTGTTGAGTGGGCAGTGATGAGGGTTCGATTCCCTCTAAGAGGTAAGTAAACATTTTATTGAATATTTTTTATTATTGCCTAATGTTGGAGGAATAAGGTGATGCTAAGGGAATAATGTTTGATTAAATTTTTATTTACTTGGAAGGCAAGATATAAGGGTTGAAATGCACTTTTAGAAAAAGAGAAATTTTTGGTGTTTTCCTCTTTTAGAAGTATACCATATTATATATCATTGGAAAGCTTATTTCGAGGGCTATTTGATTAACTTGATTAGATGGAGAAATAAGGTGTATGTAAAGAGATATTTCTATTTTTGTAAAGGGGTTCAAAGTGAAGGTTGTTTTGTTCTTTTTCAAAGTGTGTTGAGTGTGGCAGATTTCCAAAGGGGTTTCTTCATCTTCATAAAAGGTATGGGCACATTCTCCTATTGATTGATTATGGTGGTTGATTTCTGAAATATCATTGGAGAGAAAAGGATTGATTGTGGTTTCCTTTTCGAAAGTGGTTGGTTGAATGCTTCAAGGTTTTCTAGTTTGAGAGTTGTGGTTAAACCTTGTTTTATAAGCATAGTTGTTGAAGCCCATTGGTTATGCAAAGAACTTGAAAAGAACATGAGTATCATTGTTATGTGAAGAATGTTTTATTAGCATTGTTGTTGAAGCCCATTGGTTATGCAAAGAACTTGAACTTGAGAAGAACATGAGTATCATTGTTATGTGAGATTTGTGGTTGAGCATTGTTGGAAACATTTGAGTTGGTTGATACATGCTTGGACTAGGGTTTGTAAGAAAGAGTTGTTCCTTGTGGTAGTTGGTTGAGAAGAGTTGTTTGAGCCTAGTCAAGTGATTGTGTGAAGTGGTTGTTCAAGTTCCATGAAACAAACTATTCTATATTCTGGATTTGAGTTGAGATTGAGATTTGAGGATAGAACATATTGAGTCTCTAACAATTCTCTTTATGCTTCTATGAGATTGCCTTGAGTTGAGAAAGATATTGGATTTGAGTATAGAACATATTGAGTCTCTAACAATTCTCTTTATGCTTCTATGAGATTGATTTGAGTTGAGATCATTGTGGATCATAGTTGTCATCCTTTGAAGAGTGTATTACCATTCATTGTTGAGTTCATATTTGAGCCTTGCCTTCATAATATTTGTGGATGAGATTTGAGTACTACTTGAGTATGATTGATTGAGCCTTTGAGAAGGCTTTTGGGATAGATTTATGGACAAATTTGTGGATAATTTTTGGGATAAATTTGGACAAGTTCTATGTGAGCTTGTTGAGAAGATTTGGACAAGTTCTATGTGAGCTTGTTGAGAAGATTTGGACAAGTTCTATGTGAGCTTGTTGAGAAGATTTGGACAAGTTATGTGTGAGCTTGTTGAGAAGATTTGGACAAGTTATGTGTGAGCTTGTTGAGAATATTTGGACAAGTTCTATGTGAGCTTGTTGAGTAGATCAATGGAGTGCCTAGCTGAGTAGATCAATGGATTTCCTACCTGAGTAGATCAGTGTGTTGCCTAGTTGAGCAGATCAATGGATTGCCTACCTGAGCAGATCAGTGTGTTGCCTAGTTGAGCAGATTAGTGGATTGCCTACCTGAGAAGATCAGTGTGTTGCCTAGCTGAGCAGATCAGTGGATTGCCTACCTGAGTAGATCAGTGTATTGCCTAGCTTTGAGCAGATCAAAGTAATCATTGTATTGGATAAGGATCCTTATTTTTATGTGAAATATTATAAGGAGATTATCTTGTGGAGTACCCCACATTGGGGGAACCATGTTAAATCTTGTGTCTCAATTGTGTGTGGTGACTTGTGCTCTTGCTTACTATTGCTATCTGAGTTATTAATGCACACTACTATATTTGGTTATTGCAATTAAGGACATTAATTGATATTGGTTTGGAAAGAAAGTAAAAAGTGGGTGCTATACTTGTTCACCCCCCTCTCAATATAAGCTTGTGTTCTTCAATTGGTATCAGAGCGGGTTCCTTCGAAAAGGCTAACAGCTTGAGGGTAGATTCTACAAGAACACAGATGGCTTCATAGAATGGATCATCTACAAATAAGGCACCACTATTTGATGATAACAATTATGCTTTCTAGAGCATGAGAATGAAGAACTACTTGATATCACAAGGATATGAGGTATGGCAGATGGTTGAAAAAGAGTATAAGGTTGAAGGTGATCCCGAGGTAGATAAGACTATCAAGAAATTGGTTGAGATCAATGCAAGGGCAATAAATTATATTTTGAGTGGGCTACGTGAGATAGATTTTGCAAAGGTCATGGTATGTAATTCAGCTAATGAAATGTGGACCAAGTTGCGGAATACTTATGAAGGAGATTCCAAGGTAAAGTTGTCAAAACTACAAACTCATAGAAAAATATTTGAGGAATTGAAAATGGAAGATTCTGAAGATATTGCAAAGTTTTTACTTCGAGTTGATGAGATTACTAACACCATGAGAGGCCTAGGATTTGAGATGAAAGAATCAGAAGTTACTCAAAAGGTTTTGAGATCACTTCCCATGAAGTATGATGCAAAGGTTTCAGCAATAGAAGAAACAATGGATATCAACAAGCTAACAATGGAAGAACTACAAGGAACTCTCACAGCTTATGAGATGAGGGTGAGTAAGCATCAAGTTCCAATAAAAGAGATTGCATTCAAGGCTTCAGAGAAAGAGAAAGGGAAGGTTCCAGAGATAGATAGAGATCCAGTTAATGATGAGGAAGCTAACTTCATCAAAAGGAATAAGGACTCAAGGAATTTTAGGGATATGAGGAAAGTCAGATGCTACAAGTGTGGTGATCTTGGTCACTATGCACACAAGTGTCCACATGAAGAAAATAGTGATGATGAAAAATAGGGTCACAGAAGAAAAGAAGATGGAAAGCATAAGCATGACAAAGATGACAGATACAAGCAAAACAGGTATGAGAAGAAGAAAAATTTTTGTAAGGTAAAGAAATCTTACTACATTGTAGAAGCAAGTGATAGCTCAGATCACAGTGATAAAGACAAGTCAGATGATGAAAAGGAAGAACATCTATTCCTTGGAATAGAAGGTGAAAGAGAACAATGCTTTGTGTGTGGTCAAAGAGATCACAGATCAGGATATTGCAATGGATTCAGTGATAGTGAAGATGAGATGACACATCAAGGAAATAGGCATGGTCAAAGAAATCATGAGAGTTTGTTTGCTATAGAAGATGATAATGATCTCAGTAACAATGAAGATAAAGAAGTCTCACTTTTGGTAATAAAAAAGGAAGAGGATGAGCCAAGAAAACAAAAATCAGAAGTCAAAAGGCTAAAAGAAGAATACAAAAATCTTGAAAACAAGATTCGAACAGATGTCAAAATCAGAGAAGAACTACTTCAGACAATCAGTAATCTCAGAGAAGAGCTTCAAAATGCAAAAAGAATAGAAGAAAGGATGAATGAAGAACTAAGGGTAATAACGACAAGACATGACATGTTAGATGAAAAGGTTCAAAAAGGAGTGGAAACTTATTTTAAGGTCGTATCTCACTTCCAAAAAGAATCACACTCAAAAGGAAAGGAAGTTCTTAAAGATGAAAGCAAGGAAGCACCTAAGTTTTATAAAGAAAGTTCCAAAGTTCCTATGGCTCCAAATATTCAATTTGGATCTTGTTTTGAGATAGGTGAATCAAGTTCAAAAGGAAAAGAAATACTTGAAGAGGAAAGCAAGGAAGAAATTAAGGAAAAGGATTTAGATACTACAAAGAAGGTTCAAGGATGCAATGCACAAGTTGAAAATGATCATAAGGATAATGGTCAAGAAAGGTATGAGGAACTAAGGCATGAACAAAGGGCTTTTCAAGGACATTGTTTTTCTTGTAATGGATTTGGACACAGGGCTATACACTGCAGGGTCCATGGATCAAAGAAGTTTGATTTTGCTAGAAGAAACTTCAAAGGAAGAAGGTATGGTTTTCAAGGACATTGCTTCTTATGCAACAAGATTGGTCATAGAGCTTCTCAGTGCAAAGAAAATGAGCAACATGGTTTTGGTTTTAGAGCTACACAATTCAGAAGTCATGGTCATAATGGTCATGAAAACAGAGCTTCACAATACAAGGTTCAAGAAAGGAATGGATATGGAAATTATTTCAAGAAAGAATTCAAGATTTGGGCACCATCCAAAGGCTACAATATCAAGTGTTTTAATTGCAATAACTTTGGACATATTGCAAAATGGTGTAGGACTCAATTCCAAATAGGTTCAAGGCAAGAAGGTCAAACAGGTTCTAGACAAGAAGATCAAGTAATTCATCAAGAGAAGGATATCAAGAAAACATGGAAGGAAGTTGATAGAGGAAAGAAATAATGTAATATGGGAGTAAAAGTACTCCCACCCCAAAATTAATCACCTCAAGAGAGAAGGTGGTAAGGGGGCTAAGCTTAAGAGTCATATATTTTAGCCCCATAGGTGTCCCTTTTGCCATTGATGTCAAAGGGGGAGAGATTTGAGTAAGGGGGAGAGATTTGAGTTAGGGGAGACCAAAGAGAGATTTGAGTTAGGGGGAGCAGCCTCCAAAGAGAGCATTGAGTTAGGGGGAGCAGCCTCCAAAGAGAGTATTGAGTCAGGGGGAGCAACTTTGATTCTCAGAAATGGTTTTTGTAGTGATTGTGGTGATTTGCATTAGAGGTGTTGCCATCAATGACAAAGGGGGATATTGTTGGAAATTTGAGGTATTTTATGTTGTCATTGATGTCACATGGATCACATTGAGTTTTGGTGGCCAAAGTATTTCATAAATAAGCATTTATGATATTTTGGAAAGCATGGATATATACAGGGTTTTTGTGAAAACCAAGGCAGGCAAAATAAAAGGTTTTATTTAAAACCATGGATGGCAGATTTGAAATGGGTTTTTCTTAAAACCCAGGTTGGCTTTTCGTTTCATCGAAAAAGGTGCCCCGATGATGGAGATATTTAATTTTAAATATTTAGTTTAAATTTTAATTATTTAAAATTTAAATTTAAATTTTAAAATTAAAATTAAAGTCATCGTCGACGTCATAAAAACCATGCGCCATCAAAAGGAAATTAATAATTAAAGGTGCCGACGTATGTGAAATTAAAGGAAGGTTGCATATATATATGCAAAGGCTTTCGATTCAAAAGTCTAAGCATCGAACGAAGAGAACAAAAAGTGGAAGCCCCAAAATCCTTCGATGTGACAATGTGGTCCAACGATGAGCTTGGGAAGCGTGGAGTTTTTGGTTGCGATAGGGCATGCGTTCGATTCCCACCGGGTTCAATTTTCATAGAGTGTGGAAGAAGAGCATTTGGCGCACGTTTTTGGCATGAGCAAGGGCAGCGAAATATAGGGAGCATTTTTGCTCTCTATCCTATGTGAGCAGATAGCTCACGTGGTCTTTGGCACCGTGGTTGTGGTGTTGAGTGGGCAATGATGAGGGTTCGATTCCCTCTAAGAGGTAAGTAAACATTTTATTGAATATTTTTTATTATTGCCTAATGTTGGAGGAATAAGGTGATGCTAAGGGAATAATGTTTGATTAAATTTTTATTTACTTGGAAGGCAAGATATAAGGGTTGAAATGCACTTTTAGAAAAAGAGAAATTTATGGTGTTTTCCTCTTTTAGAAGTATACCATATTATATATCATTGGAAAGCTTATTTCAAGGGCTATTTGATTAACTTGATTAGATGGAGAAATAAGGTGTATGTAAAGAGATATTTCTATTTTTGTAAAGGGGTTCAAAGTGAAGGTTGTTTTGTTCTTTTTCAAAGTGTGTTGAGTGTGGCAGATTTCCAAAGGGGTTTCTTCATCTTCATAAAAGGTATGGGCACATTCTCCTATTGATTGATTATGGTGGTTGATTTCTGAAATATCATTGGAGAGAAAAGGATTGATTGTGGTTTCCTTTTCGAAAGTGGTTGGTTGAATGCTTCAAGGTTTTCTAGTTTGAGAGTTGTGGTTAAACCTTGTTTTATAAGCATAGTTGTTGAAGCCCATTGGTTATGCAAAGAACATAAGTATCATTGTTATGTGAAGAATATTTTATTAGCATTGTTGTTGAAGCCCATTGGTTATGCAAAGAACTTGAACTTGAGAAGAACATGAGTATCATTGTTATGTGAGATTTGTGGTTGAGCATTATTGGAAACATTTGAGTTGGTTGATACATGCTTGGACTAGGGTTTGTAAGAAAGAGTTGTTCCTTGTGGTAGTTGGTTGAGAAGAGTTGTTTGAGCCTAGTCAAGTGATTGTGTGAAGTGGTTGTTCAAGTTCCATGAAACAAACTATTCTATATTCTAGATTTAAGTTGAGATTGAGATTTGAGGATAGAACATATTGAGTCTCTAACAATTCTCTTTATGCTTCTATGAGATTGATTTGAGTTGAGATCATTGTGGATCATAGTTGTCATCCTTTGAAGAGTGTATTACCATTCATTGTTGAGTTCATATTTGAGCCTTGCCTTCATAAGATTTGTGGATGAGATTTGAGTACTACTTGAGTATGATTGATTGAGCCTTTGAGAAGGCTTTTGGGATAGATTTTTGGATAACTTTGTGGATAGTTTTGGGACAGATTTGAAAAAAGTTTGTGTGAGCTTGTTGAGCATATTTGGACAAGTTCTATGTGAGCTTGTTGAGAAGATTTGGACAAGTTCTATGTGAGCTTGTTGAGAAAATTTGGACAAGTTCTGTGTGAGCTTGTTGAGAAGATTTGGACAAGTTCTATGTGAGCTTGTTGAGAAGATTTGGACAAGTTCTGTGTGAGCTTGTTGAGAAGATTTGGACAAGTTCTATGTGAGCTTGTTGAGCATATTTGACAAGTTTGTGTGAGCTTGTTGAGCAGATTTGGACAAGTTCTATGTGATATTGTTGAGTAGATCAATGGATTGCCTAGCTGAGCAGATCAATGGATTGCCTACCTGAGCAGATCAATGTGTTGCCTAGCTAAGCAGATCAATGGATTGCCTACCTAAGCAGATCAATGTGTTGCCTAGCTGAGCAGATCAGTGGATTGCCTACCTGAGCAGATCAGTGTATTGCCTAGCTTTGAGCAGATCAAAGTAATCATTGTATTGGATAAGGATCCTTATTTTTGTGTGAAATATTATAAGGAGATTATCTTGTGGAGTACCCCACATTGGGGGAACCACGTTAAATCTTGTGTCTCAATTGTGTGTGGTGACTTGTGCTCTTGCTTACTATTGCTATCTGAGTTATTAATGCACACTTGCTATATTTGGTTATTGCAATTAAGGACATTAATTGATATTGGTTTGGAAAGAAAGTAAAAAGTGGGTGCTATATTGTTCACCCCCCCTCTCAGTATAAGCTTGTGTTCTTCACCCATGTCTTAACATATTGAACCTTGAATTAACCGGTCAACTTGTTCAAGCTTTGATATGCAAGGTGTTAGCATACATATGCATAGTGTCTAGTTGATTGTCCTCTTCTTAGAGTTAGCTAAAACCATGTCATTACCCTGACACTAGGCTTAGTCTTAAATATCCATTATGACTCACGATAATTTATCCCATACCAAAAGTCATGGCTGGACCAGTTGCATGGTCTTACTAGTCCACTTCTAGTCAAAAGATACATAGGACTTATCACTGTACTCTTGGGTAACGACCTAGAGGAAGCATCCCATACCACCCCTTATTACAAGTTATGACTAGATCACTTGTTCTAATTTATTATGTCAGACTACGGTCACTCTACAGTCAAGTTGCATGCTTATCCACATCTCAACATCATTGGGTGTCCATGTTTTATTTCCTTCATGAGGAATACATTAACCATTCCTCATCATGGTATCGATTAGAGAGTTAATTTTATTGAAATTATTTTTATTCAAAAAGGGATAAGGGTTTTAGATAGCCATTCCAAGATTCATGTTTTGAAGGTATCTTAGTAAATTATAAGGGTTAATCATATTTCACCCTCTCACTTAAGATCTTAAAACGTACATAAAATATATCTATTCAAATAGAAGTCTAAATTCTAGCAATTTCAGATTTGAAACATAGCAGAAGGTTTTCACAGTTTAACTCAAAATTACAATATTTAGTCTTCATAGTTTCATAGTTCTTCACCTATGAAAAGTATGTCATTTTTCAGAATATGAGATGAGTTTTCTAAATAAAAGCTATATCTCAAAGGTAGAGCATCATTTAACAAATATTACAACACTTTAAAGCCAATAAAAATCATTATAAAAATATTATTTTTACATCTAGCTTCTGGTTTCATGGAGTTACTAACATCATAGTATAAGTACTCCATCTTTTTTCATCTTTTCAATTTATGACCCAGTTAATGAATAGACCTTTCTTTGTTAAGTCTCACTACCAACCAATACACATCTAATTTGTGCATGTGCATAATATTCTTATAAAGTTTCTACTGTCGTACGAATAAACATTCGTAAGACAACATTTGGGCTTTCAAATTCATTTAATTAAATAGAACCATCTACAACAAATTCTTGATTATACTTCAATTTAGTCTAGAACGCAGTAATAGCATAAATGACAATATAAATAGACTCCCCTTTTGAACAGAGTTTCATTTGGGAATTTGTATTAAGCACATAGAATTAACTGTCAAGTTGTAAGACACTATATTTTGTGCTAGTAATTTACCATTAAAATATGATTTGCTCAAGGTATCGGATTCTAAACACTTTAATCCAACCAACACACTAAGGTTGTGTTTGAGATCAATACCGCATTTCCATAATTGATAAAGTACCCAGATATTTTCCATCATTTACCTATATAACCCAATCTCAACAAAATAGTGCTAAACAATATACCATAACAGGGAGTTAAATTGAATAATATCTAACATATGTTCCACACTACCTCAATGTTACTTAAGACTGTGTTAATGCCTTTTTAAAATAGTAGACAACACAAGATTTTGGTAGAAAATATGTATAATATTTAATAGTCACACAATACAGTGACATCTGTAGACACTAACATTTGAACTGAGTCATTCTACTCAACCCTATCAATGATTTTGCTAGCTCTTATATCATTTTCTAACTCACATCAACCATGCTTGCCTCAAATCGAGATTGAGATATTGCTCTACGTTTTTCTAGAAGCATAAAGAACAAAAATAAATATCATTATATATTTTAATGAAAGGAATTTTTTTTGCTAGATATAAGCGTTAACAAGCTCAATGGTGTAATATATAACAAGTACCATTTAATTATTTAACTAGGGATATTTCACACAGTTTTCTTACATAGCTATCATGTTTGAAAAAGTATACAAAACAAGTTCTTCCCTTTCCACCTTCAAATACAATGGACATATAAAAAAAATTTCATCTGTTTCATTCAGATTATATGCCCGATTTTTTAATAACACTCGACTAGGTTCTATTTGTTAGAAAATTAAACCAGATTGGACGCTGACAATTCGTATCACCACTCATCCGGTCATCGTAATTTCAAGCGTGCGGTTAGTTGGTTTTGTTCGGTGATTGGTCAAAAACCCATATTTAGCTGTCAAGTCATGTCAGACCTGGTTTGAGAATTTACCGCCCCTGTTCTCATATTCAGCTATAAATACCAGTGCAGTTGACATTTTACAAAGTGAACATAGAGCAGCAACAGAAGTGTGGTAGAACTGAGCAGTAGATTCGGGAGTTCTATGTTTTTATGTTTATCCTATAACTATTTACAGATGACTATAAACCCTTAGTGGAGGAAGGAATGTAATTTGGTTGTTCTTTATTAAATAAAGATCTGTGTTTCTTTGTTAATTTTCCCTATTTTTCTCTAGAGAAGGCGCTATCTCGCTAGGAAGTTGAGCGAAGACAAGCTTCTCTCCTCAAAAGTGAGGATGAGGATCGCTCACTCTCCAAAGCAAGGAACAGTAGTTTCCTTGTTTTATTTTTTGCATGAGGTCAAACCTTTCCCCTTATCGCAGTGAAGACCAACAAACCTCCATATCACTTCGTCTCCTGAGTGAACTTCAGGAAACTCCTCCTCACGAGCAAACTCAAACAGGATGCATATCGCTCTATATCCTGAGCGATCATCAATCCTCTTCTTATTTCCAGTGAATGATAGTCTACTACATATCACTCTGATTGCTGATTGAACCTGAGCATTCCCATTATCGTAAGCAAACTTCAGCGGACTTCGCATCTGGACTCACTTGTGAGCGAACCCTGGTGAACTGCTTATCGCTTTGTTTGACGAGCGATCTCTAGTCATCCCTTTGTCGTTAGAGAACTTTGACGAGTAGAATCTAGCTTCGATTTGGTTGCATATCCCCATCTTGTCGCGTTCCCTAAGCGAAGCCTAGTCTCTCTCATTTTGTGAGCGAACCCCAGACTCGATCCAACAAGTGAGCTATTTTGAGACTCACTCATTTCTTGGGTGAACTCCGTCTCCATGTTATTGAAATTCTTAAAATTGGTACCAGAACCTGTGTCATCTCATAGAATATTGAAGTAATGGCTTCCGAAAATAACTCATTGTAGTTTTAGATCCCACGGTTCAACAGAAAAAACTACAATTACTGGAGCATCTAGATGAAAATTATTTTTGGGTCTTAGGAGCTATGGGACTTGGTTGAGAGTGTATATGTAGAACTAGAAGATTCAACAACACTAGTCGCGCTCTCCCAAGAAGATAAATACTTGTTAAATAAAAATAGAAAGAAGGACCAAAAGACACTGTTTTACATCATGCAAACAATTAAGGAGACTATTTTACCATAGATTGTAGTAGCAACCAAAGCAAAGTAGGCTTGGGAAATTTTAGCCAACTCTTATCAAGGCACCAACAAGGTGAAGTTGGTGAAGCTATATATGTTAAGGAAGGATTTCGAGAACCTGTAGATGAACGATTCAGAGTCCATGAGTGACTTCTTTACCTGGAAAATTAATGTCATCAACTAGATGCAGTTGAATGGAGAGATTGTACAAAACTAAAGAATTGTGGAGAAGATTCTGAGAAGCCTTCCAGGAAGGTTTGACTCAGTCATGATAGCAATTGAAGAATAAAGGAATTTAAAAACCCTCTAGGTAGATGAGCTCATGGGTTTACTACAAATGCATGAGTAGAGGTTGAGCCGCTCTACTCAATACTCATTGGAGCAAGCATTTAAAGCATAGGTCTCATTCCGAGATAGTTGCAAACAAGAAACCCAACAAGGATCCTCCAGTTCTCAAGGAGGAAGAGGCAGAGGCAAGCATGATAAAGGGAACAAGCAAGGAGGAAGGTCAAACTCCAATGACAAAGAGACCAACTGCAACTTCCATCAAGCAAGAAGGAAGAGGCAATGGCAAATACCAGTAAAGAGTATCTAATCAAAATAAGGATAAATCCAATATCCAGTGCTATTACTACAAGAAGTTCGGCCACTATATCTTAGAGTGTATAAAGAAGATGGTCAAGGATAACGAATAGTAAGTGCATTACAGAGATGAAGCTGGAATTAGAGGTGCCTATGGAAATATGGTATTAACATGCAATATTGAGGAGGAGAGCTAGAAGAATGTCTAGTATATCAATAGTGGGTGCAACAACCACATGAATGGGAATGAGGAGATGTTCTCACAACTGAATGAAACAGTCTAGTCTGAAGTAAATATGGGGAAAAATAGCAAGGTTATTGTGACGAGTAATGAAAAAATCCTTATCCACACCAGTCATGATGAAATGAAGCAGATCTGTGATGTGTATTATGTGTCTGGGTTGAAGCACAACTTGTTGAGTGTTGGATAACTCGTGTAGAATGGGTACATTATTTAGTTTAAATATAGAACCTATACCATCAGAGATAAAACATGGGTAGATTGCAATAGTATCCATGATGAAGAACAAAATGTTTTTGCTGTAGATTCGAAATGAATCTCTGATGTCTCTTAGTGCAGTTGTGAAGGATGCTACCTGGTTGTGGCATCTCAAATTCGGTCACTTGAGTTTCAATATTCTGAAATTTTTTCACAAGAAGCATATGGTGAAGGGTTTAGCCCTTATTGGGCAACCGAATAAGATTTGTGAAGGTTTCTTGATTGGCAAGTAGCACAGGGATGCATTCTCTATAGGACAGTCTTGGAGAGCTTCATAGCCATTAGAACTGGTGCACTCTAACATTTGTGGTTTGATGTAGACCAACACATTTATAGATAAAAAATACTTTTTGACCTTAATTTATGACTTTAGCCAAGGACATGGGTTTTTCCCATCAAGCAGAATTTAGAAGCATTTAAAATATTCAAGGATTTCAAGGCTTTGGTTGAGAAATAGAGCGGCTACCAGGTGAATACTTTCAAGACAAATGGTGGACGTGAATATATCTCCAACAAATTCTAAAATTTCTACAAATAAAATGGAATTCGTAGGTAGCTCACTGCCAGATACACACCATAGCAAAATGGTATAGCTGAGAGGAAGAACATAACCATTATGGAGATGGCACGTAGTATGCTGAAGGCAAAAGGTTTACTGCATGAGTTTTAGATAGAAGTTGTAGCTTGTGCACTTTATTTGCTGAACATTAGTCCCACCAAGAGTGTGAAGGACAAGATTTCTCAAGGGTCCTGGAGCAATTAGAAGTCGAGTGTGGATCATTTGAGAATTTTTGGGTGCATAGCATATGTACATGTTCTAGATGAGAAGAGATAGAAATTGAATGATATAGCAGAAGAGTGTATCTTCACAAGGTACAGTAAATAAGCGAAGGCATATAGGTTGTATAATCCTATGACGAAGAAGCTTGTCATCAACTAAGATGTAAAGTTATTGGAGGATGAAGCCTAGAACTAGAAATCAAATTTTAGCCAGCCTGAGCTAGCAATTATTGAATCTAAATACTTGGAGGAAAACATGGTACAACCACCTGTATCTTCAAGCAGTAGCAGTGGTACCAACAATAGCACAACCTCATCACATCGGTCACCTCCACTTGTAAGAAGGATACCCAACTTAAGGACACCCACAAAGATGAGGATCTTGCAAGACATCTACGAGGTAACTTAAAATCAAGAAGATGAAGAACATTCTGACTTTACTTTATTTTCTTAGTGTGATCCAATTTCGTTTGAAGAAGCAAGTCAGAATAAAAAATGGGTGAAGGTTATGGATGAGGAGATAGAGGCCATAGAGAAAAATGAGACATGGTAGTTGACATATCTTCCAATAGGCAATAAGACCATTGGAGTCAAATGGGTATACAAAACCAAGTTTAATGCCCAAGGAGAAGTGGATTGGCATAAGGTCATACTGGTGGTGAAAGGCTACAAGAAAAAGTTAGGGATTGACTATCATGAAGTGTATACGCCTATAGCCCGACTTGACATAGTCAGGATGATCCTGGCATTGGCAGCCCAAAAGGGTTGGAAGGTGTATCAAATGGATGTCAAGTCTACCTTCCTCAACGAAGTGTTGGAAGAAGAGGTCTACATAGACCAACCACCTAGTTATGAGTTGGAAGGACATGAAGGCAAGGTCCTAAAGCTGAAGAAGGTCCCGTATGGGTTGAAGCAAGCACCCAAGTCATGGTACAGTCGGATTGATGGCTTTTTTTAGGAGAATGGGTTCATCAAATACCCATATGAGCATATTGTGTACCTAAAGACAAATTCAGAAGGGGAATTATAATCATTTGCTTATATGTGGATGATCTGATATACACTGACAAAAACAATATGTTATTTTACCAGTTTAGAACAACCATGAAGAAGGATTTCAAGATGACGTACTTAGGGCTGATGAATTACTTTCTTGGTATTAAATTTGACCAATCAACAGATGGCATACTAATTTATTAGGGTAAGTATGTGAAGGATGTCCTGAAGTGGTTTAATATGGAGGATACCAAATATGCCATCACACCTATTGCCATAGGTTTGAAGCTAAGCAAGATGGACTCTAGCAGAAATGTTGATCCAACTCTATTTAAGAGGATAGTTGGCAGTATCATGCATTTGAATACAACTCGACTAGATTTAATGTTTGGAGTGAGTTTAATTAGCATATTTATGGAGAATTCAAAGGACACACACTGGAAAGTAGGTAAAATGATCCTACGCTATGTCAATGGGACATGAAACCATGGAATATTTTATGCCAGAAGAGACCAGTTGGAACTGGTTGGTTACATAGATAACGATTGGGCTGGCAGCACTGATGATCGAAAGAGCACTTCTAGATATGTTATCCATATTTTTTTGAAATTTGTTTCATGGTCATCCAAGAAGTAACCGATATTTGTGTTGTCCACTACTGAGGCAGAGTATGTTACCGCTATGTCAGCCGCATGCCAGACAATATGGCTACAAAGAATCTTGGGTGAGCTGAATCATCCACCGGAAGGAGCGATAACCATTTTTTGTGACAATAATTCAACCATAGCACTGTCAAAGGATCCAGTGTTTCATGGTTCGACGAAGCACATTGAAATTCGATATCATTTCATTAGAGTTGGTGAAATTTTGTGAAATTCAATTACTATTTTGTAGGTCCAAGGAGTTTTCACAAAACCTTTTAAGGAGGACTTCAATAGGATTTGGAAAATTTTGGTCATCAAATTCTTTATGAAATATGGTTTAAAAGAGAGTGTTAGAAAATTAAACCAGATTTGACTCTTGACAATCTGTATTGCCGCTCATCTAACCATCATAATTTCAAGAATGTGGGTAGTTGGTTTTGTTCGGTGATTGGTCAAAAACCCTTATTTAGATGTTAAGTCATATCAGACATAGTTCAAGCATTTCCCACCCTTATCCTAATATTTAGCTATAAATATCAATGTAGTTTGCATTTTGCAAAGTGCACATAGAGCAGTAGCAAAAGTGTGGCAGAATTGAGCAGCAGATTTGGGAGTTCTATATTTTTTTGTTTATCCTGCAACTATTTTTAGATGACTGTAAACCCTCAGTGGAGGAAGCAATGTAATTTGGTTGTTCTTTATTAAATACATATCTACGTGTTTCTATGTTAAGTTTCCCTCTTTTCTCTATAGAATGCACTGTCTTATAGGGAAGTTGAGCGAAGAAAAGCTTTGGTCCTTCTCAAAAGCGAGGATGAGGATTGCTCCCTCTCCCAAGAAAGGAACAATAATTTCATTATTTTATTTGTTGCATGATGTCAAACCTTTCCCCTTATCGTAGTGAAGACCAACAAACCTCCATATTGCTCTATCTCTCGAGAGAACTTTGGATAACTCCTCCTCACAAGCGAAATCAAACAATCCGCATATCGCTTTGTCTCTTGAGTGATCATCACCCCTCTTATTGTTGCCAGTGAACCATAGCCTATTGTATATCACTCCAATTGCTAAGTGAACCTAAGCATTCCCATTATTGCAAGTAAACTTCAATGGACTCTACATCCGGACTCACTCGTGAGCGAACCCTGTGAACTACTTATCGCTTTGTTTGACGAATGATCTCTAGTTGTCTCTTTATTGTTAGTGAAATTCGACGAGTAGCATCTGGATTTGACTTGGTCGCATATCCCCATCTTGTCGCATTCCCTTATCGAAGCCTAGTATCACTCATGTTGTGAGCAAACCCCAGACTCACTCCAAAAAGAGAGCGATTTTAAGACTCGCTCGTTTCTTGGGAAAAATCTATCTTCAGGTTATTTAAATTCTTCACTATTACCAAGATAGAAAATAGTTAGTCTAATATCTTTCACAACCTAAAATATCTACCGATCCACCATTTAGTAAGTCCTCTATCTTCGAGTGCCATAAGAAGGCTAGGAGAAACATTATGGTGACCTTCCATTCCCATCTTGACAGAATGGGTTCAATTTTTTACTAAGGGATCATATATGGTTGTCTATAGGAATGCTTATAATTTCTAGATGCAGTTTCAAAAGCATGCACACTAAAAATTTACTTTTCCCAAAATAGATTATTGCAACACTTAGCAAGCACCCATAACTATTTTTAAATAATTATATTATTATGTTGTTACATCACAATCAAATTCCATTGACAACATCATACAACACTCTTTCTCATTAAATCTTGCAAATTCAGTTCATGCATTCAACAATAATCATTGCACAATTTTTAGAGAGAATCACTTAGATTTTACCAAACAAAAAGCACATCTTGAACAAATCTCTTTCTCTCAAATTATGGGTAAATTTTAGACTTTATTCTAAAAACATTGAACAATTTTATTTATCTTTCTGAGGATGCACACTAATTCTCTAGTTCCAAAAGCTCTCATGGGAAAATAAATAAAGAGAGTTCATTGTTACTATTTATAAAATCATTCAACAAAAGCCTTCAATAATACATTCTATTCTTCCATAAATTTTCCAATGCATGCATGATGTTCTACATTCATAATTATCATAATGTGTAGTTCATTTAAACAAATAATTCATCACGAGATAGCAGTTTTTTTATTGAGAACTTAAATACTTTAAATTTAAGCAATCCAAGCAGTATTTCATTTAAATCACTCATTTTTCTATGATGAAAACTCACTACAAAAAAATATCCAACCTGAACTTCTCTTCAGCTAATGATCGATTATATTCTATTCCTCTGTTTTTCCTTCCACGGTTTGAATGAGTGTAAACCAAAAGAATGAAAAACAACACACCGACCAAAACATGAATGCCCCCCTCTTTCTCTTTGATTTCTCATTTAGGTTTTCCACTCTTCCCTTGACAACAAATTTAGGAAAGCATTTTCCCCTATAATGCATGCATTTTTTTATATAAGAGTCAAGTTATAACAACCGTAGTAAGCACATCTCATTAATCATGATAAACAATATGTAATCTAACTTTATCCCATATCAACACTGGTCACCACATATTTGAACACTATATAAAAAAATATATGTCTAAATGTAAAAATCATTTAATATTTTAATTTAGTAGTTTTATATCTATTTAATCTTACTCTCTTTATTATTAAATTGAGAAGCATAATAATAACTTTATTCCACCAATATTCCTATTAAAGTATGGTTCCCATACCAATGGCATATTTATTGCCTTTGAGGTTATATGTAAACATAATTTATCATCAAGCAACAAACATAATCCAACAACAAGGAACACACAATTTTGCAATTCATTCTTGAATATCCTACATGAAATACAATGTGTGAGCTTCCATCTACTCATGGGCCAAATCATCACTTCCCTCTTACATTTTTCCTCTACCAACTCTATTTGTTGAAAGCATATACCTAGTCTTACATGCACATTGACTATTAGGAGTACCAAATTCTATAGGAAAATGGCAAATACATTCCATTAATTGATCTATATTTAATAGCCATGCGAGGATGCTCGTTACATCCTTCTCCACTAGAAACAAGCACAATACCTACGTTTCATACATGATTAATAGAGTAAGATAACACCTATGCATTTATATATTCATTCATATAACCATAAATATGAGTCTTAATACAAATCATACATCATGTTATCATATTTATTCACCAATCATTCTATAGGTCAAACTTGTTTACATAATCTATTCACATGATGTTTCATTTTGCATTCAACCATATATCTATGCATAAACTAAACATTTGTAAAATAACTCTACTTAGTAGTCCAGAAACTCCACACACACACACACACACACACACACACACACACACACACACACACACACACACACACACACACACACACACACACACACACACACACA
Source organism: Wollemia nobilis (assembly GCA_028583015.1). Classification (NCBI taxonomy): domain Eukaryota; kingdom Viridiplantae; phylum Streptophyta; class Pinopsida; order Araucariales; family Araucariaceae; genus Wollemia; species Wollemia nobilis. The sequence continues at coordinate 9,224,390 of JAQPPZ010017092.1, forward strand.
CATATACATCATCAATCTATATATAATATTTTAAAATGTTCATGTCTACTCAAACAGATAAGGAAACTATGTTTGCATATTAGCCACATTCTCCCATGTGGTATTTTTATTTGAATAGTGGTCCCATTGGACCCAACATTCCTCAATGTTTCTTTTTCTCAAGCTCCTGGTCCTAAAACCAAGTAGTCTAATAGGGAACACTTAAATTTTTTTTGGGTTTGACATCTACAAATTGGAAACATCCCAAATGTGAGTGGGGTTAGCAATGTACTTCCTAAGGAGAGACACATGGAAAACATTATATATTTTGGATAATCTTGGTGGTAGAGCAAGTTTATATGCAACATGACTTATTTTACTTGTAATTTCAAATGGACCCACATATCTAGAGTTAAATTTAGAAGATTTTATTTAAATTTTAGTAGGTTTCACCCTTAATAACACTCTATCACCTATAGAGTATTCCCTCGATGTTATTTTGAGTTCCGTGTAGCTCTTTTGGTGATTTACGACCTATTTCATATTTTTCTAAATTATTTTCAAATGATATTCCATTTTTTTTTATAGTTTCTAGTATGATCCCTACCCGATATTCTAGATTATCCCATAACAAGGGAGTCCTGCATATTTTTCCATATAAGGCTTCAAATGGTTCCATACCTAGTGATGCATGATAACTATTATTGTATGCAAATTCAACTAGGTAAAAATAATCTTCTCATTTTGTATGTTGATATATGCAATACATTCTCAACATATCCTCTAATACTTGATTCACCCTCTCAGTCTGTTCATCTATCTCAAGGTGATAGGTTGACCTGATATTCAGTTTGGTACCCAACACTTTATGCAATACTTACTAGAATTCTAAGGTAAATTTAATATCTATCATAGATTATAACTTCTAGAAATATATGAAGTTTCACTATCTCTCTGGTGAATTTACTTTCTTTAGTAGGTGTATCATCCCGAACATTCTCAAGTATAAAATATGCAATCTTGGTTAACTTATCCACAACTACCAGGATTACATCATGCCTAAATCTTATTTTAGACAAACCAACTATAAATTCCATTGAAATCACCTACCATTTCTACGTAGGTATGATGTGAGGGTACAAACAACCTTTTGGGTGTAAATATTTTGCTTTCACTTTTTGGTACTCCAAGAACCTAGCCATATTATCCTTGATATTATTTTTCATACCTAGTCAATAGTAGGCCTTTCTCAAGCTCTCGTGCATATTTACCCCATTGAGATGCGTCAAATAAGGAGTATTATGTACCTCCTTAAGGATTGTTTCTCTCAATCCACATATTTTTGGAATAACCAATTTGTTCTTATAATACATCAAGTCATATTTGTGTACAAAACCTATATCTTTTTTAGGTTCTTGCTCTACTTGAGCATTATATTTTTTATAAAATTCATATTTCTATTGCATTTACCTAATCTTATGTATCATATCATTATGATATTTTTTCATTTCAGTAATATGCCCTCTCTTACTCGGAGCATCAACAATCTTGCTCTCCTTACCCTTGATATATTCTATATCAAAATCATAATATTCTATATCAAAATCATACTCAGCTATAAAATCCTTCCACCGATGCTATCTAGCATTCAACAAGGGTTTGGTAAACAATATACCTTAAACTCTAGTGATCTATCTTGAGTTCAAATAGTTTTCCAAGCAAACAGTGCCTCTAAATCTTAAGAGCATGCACAACTACTACCACATACAAGTCATGAGTGACATAGTTTACCTCATGTCTATAATTTTTTCTTGATTTGAAGGTAATAACCACTTAATCTTGGGTTAATACCCATCTATTTACTTCAATTAATACATCGGTACACACTGTAAACCTCTTAGAAGGATTAGATAATTATAGAATTGGTATAGTTTTCAACCTCTCTTTCAAAGTTTTAAAGGCTTCTTCACACTATTCTGACCACTTAAAAGCCTTTCCTTTTCTTTGAAGGTTGGTGATAGGTTTAGCAATTTTTTAAAAACCATTGACAAACCATTTGTAGTAGCCTACTAACCCCATAAAACTATGCACCTTTGTTATATTTGTGGGTGTGGGCTAATCAATAATTGATTCAATATTCTTAGGATCGATAGCAATCCCCTCAATAGATACTATATATCTTGAATATTGTATCTGAGGAGTTTAAAATTCACACTTTGATATCTTTCCATATAGTTGATTCCTCCTAAGAATATCAAGTATAGTTCTCCTATGTTGACCATGTTCTTCCTTGTTTCGAGAATAAATTAATATATCATCAAGGAACATGAGCACAAAATGGTCTAGCTATTCTTAAAATATACTATTCATTATATTCATGAATGTAGTTGGGGCATTAGTCAATCGAAAAGGTAGAATTGTAAACTCAATATTTGTACCTTGTTCTAATTTTTTTTTATACGTGTCTTCTTCTCAAATTCTCAATACATGGTAATCAAATCTAAGCTCAATTTTTGAGAAGAGGGTAACTCCTTTTAGCTTATCAAAGAGATAATCTATTCTAGATAATGAGTACCTATACTTGATGGTAACCTTATTTAACATCCAGTAATTTATGCATAATCTTAAGGCCTTGTATTTCTTTTCAACAAACAAAATAGGAGCTTTCCATTATGACACACTAGGCTTAGTAAGCCCTTTCTCTAATAAATTTTGAATTTTCATCTTGAGCTCTTGTAGCTCAATATAATTCATGCTATATGGTGACCTAAAAATGGGCATAACTCCAAGAAACAACTCTATAGAAAATTCAAATTCCCTTTAAGGATGTAACCCTGGAAGATCCTCCAAAAACACATCCTTAAAGTCTCCCAAGATAGGATGATTTTGGAAGAGGTCAAAATCAACCTCATTATCTTCTTTCTTGTTCATATTAACCACATAGATAATCCCTCTCTTCCTAATTTCCTTTTTTACTTGTATTTTTGATAATAGATGTGGTTTAACAAAACCACAACCACAATGAATTCTAATCCTCTAGTTAGATTCATTGGTAAACTTTATCCATCTATCCTCAAAATTTAGGAGAGCTTTATGGCCTCTCAACCAATAAAAACCAATAATGATATCAAAGGTATGTAAAGGTATCACATACAATTACCAGTTGGTTCTACCTTGAGGTAAAGTAAGCACTCTTTCACTTTCTGAGCTTATATTTTTCTTTTTTAGATAGCTTTTGATATTTAAAATATCTTTTCTTGGCCTCTTGGTTTGCTTCCTCTTAATGAGCTAAATAAAAAGCATTGTGAAGTTCTACAAGGTTAATCATATTCACATTAGTCCTAATCTTGGGATGTAGTCCCAAATTAAACTTTTGCACCTTCATGTCTTCCTTGCTCTCATAGTCAGGCACATATTTTAGTGGTTGGATAAATTTTTAATGATATTTTAGTAGTCCCCAAATTTCTACACATAATACTATTTAGTTAGGAATATTTTTCTGAATTCCTTAACAAATTCCTCCTATTTAAGATCTACAACATTAATACCTTACCCTTAAAAATTTCCCATCAGTCTAAGGCTACTTCAACCATATTCATGACAACCAAGGAATTTTTTGATTTAGATGATAAAACCACCGAAGAAAAGTATGACTCTAGTTCATTCAACCAATTTTCCACTCCATCTCCATCATCATTTCCATTAAATTTAGAAATCATAACCTTATTTAGGTCCTTAGAAAACTACACACTCACTCTAGCCCAAGCAATACTAGATTTTGTAGGCTCATTAGATCCTTTCTCTATCCTATCTATAGTTTCCCTTCCCCTGGGAAAGTCCTTTATGACTTTCCATTGTTGGACTATCAACTCTTATTGTTGGGCCATGTGATTTTTTTGTTGGGCCATTTCCTATTTTTGCTACTCCGTATGAGTTTGTAACAGTTGTACTAATTTTTCTAAATTTCCCTCCTCCCTACTAGGCTCATTTGGTGGATGTTCATTTAATTGTTTCATTCTTCTCTTCCTTTGCAGATCTTCTTTTCTTGTTCATGTACGTGGTACTCTTGGAGGTTTTATGGTGATATTTTCCTACCTAGCTCCTATGGGACTTCTCAAATATCCACAAAACACCATTGTGCCTTTATACCTAATGCAAAGGAAGCAAGTTAATTTCTTGCTTCAGTTTTGTACAAAAATTAGACATTATTCAAAGTCCTACAACTTAAGTATTCCTTATGCTCTGATAACACATGTAACAATCCAATTCTTATCACTTAGTTGTACTATTCATTTTAGCTCTACAATTTTACATGAATTTTTTTTCTTTCACAATGTTGTTTGCCTTACAATTAAGGTTTCAGTTACCTAGTTTAATGTTCACCCAAGACAAAATAATTTTCATGTACGACGAATATCATACCACTTTTGGGAATCAAGACTATTGTAGACAATCTCCCAAGTGGATGAGATTGGGCAAATCCCTTAAAGGTGTCATTTTGTGGATTCAATTTATCTCATTTGACTTCCTCTTATTTTTGGCATGAGAGTCGATTCATGATTGGGATTATCCTCTACGGCCTATAACACCTAGAGGATGGATGTATACTCTCTTCATATCTTAGCATATTGAAACTTGACTTAATTACTCGACTTATTCAAGCTTTTATATACTACGGGTTAGCGTACATATTCTTAGTATTTAGTTGATTGTCAGCTAAAGCCATGACATTACCCTAACACTGGGCTTAGTTTTAAATGTCTATTATGACCCAAAATAGTTTATCCCATACCAAACATCATACTTGGACTATATGTATGGTCTTACTAGTCCACTTCTAGTCAAATGATACATATGAATTATTATTGTAATCCCATTCAATGACCTAAAGGAAGTGTCCCATATCGCCCCTCGTTACAAGTTCTAACTAGATCACTTGTTCTTGTCTATTCTATTATACTATCATCTCTCTCGAGTCAAGTTGCATGCTTACCCACATCTCAACATCATTTGGTGTCCATGTTTAATTTCCTTTAAGAGGAATACGTTAACTATTCCTCATAAAGGTATCGATTAGAGACTTGAGTTTGTTGAAAGTATTTTTATTCAAAAAGGGATAAGGGTTTTGGATAGCCATTCCAAGATTCATGTTTTGAATGTCTCTTAGTAAACTATTTTAATAACTCTAAGGTTAATAATATTTCACCCTCTCACTTAAGAGCTTAAAACTTACATAAAATATATCTATTTACATAGAAGTCAAAATTCTAGCAATTTCAGATTTGAAATAAAATAGAAGGTTTTAACACTTTAACTCAATATGACAATCTTCAATATTCATAGTTTCATAGTTCTTCACCTATGAATTCTTTATTCCTATGCAAAGTATGTCTGTTTTCATTAAATGAGATCAATTTTCTAAATAAAAGCTATATCTCAAAGGTACCACATAATTTAACAAAGATTACAATAGTTTAAAACCAATAATAATCATTACCAAAATATTATTTTTACATCTAGCTTTTGGTTTCGTCTAGTTACTAACGTCATAGAATAAGTACTCCAACATCTTCTTTCATCTTTTCAATTTACAACCCAATTAATAAATAGACCTTTATTTATTAAGTCTCACTACGCAACAATACACATCTAATTTGTACATGTGCATAATATTCTTATAAAGTTTCTATTGTCATACAAATAAAAATTCATAATACAACATTTGGGATACCAAATTTATTTAAATAAATAGAACAATATACAAAAATTTCCTTACTATACTTAAATTCAGTCTAGAACACACTAATAGCATAAATGAAAAAATAAATAGAGAGTCCCATTTCGACCAGAGTTTCATTTGGAAATTTGTATTAACCACATAAAGTTAATTTTTAAGCTATAAGACACTATATTTTGTGCTAATAATTTACCATTAAAATATGATTTACTTATGGTAGAGAGGGCTTGAGCCTCACCGTGGCAAGAGGGCCTGAGCCTCACCATGGTATAGAGAGCATGTGAGGGTTTCCCCCATGAGGGATTCCTTTGTGAGGGTTTCACTCTTGCTCTAGCTTCGATGCTCTAAAACCCTTTGAGTAGGATGCCTCATTTCTTCCATTCTAGATCTGGATGCTAAGTATGCTTAGTTTCTCTATTGTGGTTCGTGACCATAATTTTTTTCTTGTTGGGGGTCCTATTGGCAGGTTTTGCTCTCTTATGGGTTAGGTATTATCTCTCTTATCTAGGGTAGAGGTCTGAATGCTAACCTAAACCTGTAGGGGTGATCTTGGACCATTATAATACAGTGGAAAATTTTGGTTGTTGACCCTTTGGTTGGATCTTGCTCTGGTTGGTGGGTGTGTTGGGTGGTTGCATTTCTTGGGTTATTTGCTAGTTTCGGGGACTTGGTTGGATTGTGCAACATTTCTTCTAGGTTTGATAGTTTCATATTTTTTCTAGCTTTCTAGGGAGAGGAAAGGGCCATCTACCGACCTAAACCCATTGGGGTGATCTTGGTATGGTGTTTGGCTACAAAAATCTAATAGTTTTTCCTTGGTTGGCTTTAGATCTAATGACTTGGTTGCTCTGGTTGGATGGTGCTTGGATGAATTTGTTGCTAGGTTTCTCTACCAGTAGTGGGTTCATGGTTTATTTGTGCTGCTTTATTTTGGGTTCGATAATTTCTTGTTGTATCTGGCTATACCAGAGAGACAGGGCCAAATACCAACCCAAACCATTTGGGGTGAAAGTGGATTGTTATTTTGTAATGGCTTTAATATTTTGGCCCCATGTCTTAGGTGGGTTTCCTAGCTTCGGTGGTCTGCAGATATCTCTTTCTCCATTTATAGTAGTGGTGATGTGTTTGATACCAGGGTTCTAAGGGTTATTTTTTTGGGATATTACCCTTCCTCCTCTCAGGTGTGATGTGGAATTTACTATCTCATTTTTATTATACCTAAGAGCAGTTGTTATTGAAACTTCTTTGGTTAGATCCAGTAGGATTTAAGGGTTTCATGAAATTTCTTGTGTAGATCTCCTGGATGGTTTTTATTCTATGGATTTTATTGGTCGGGGTTTCTAGTATTTTTTTCTTAAACGGATTATTCTCATGAGGGGTTCTTCTATTATGTGCTTTATTTTATAGATTTTTTTATTGTGATGACAATATTCCTATGTTCTCCTTTCTTTTTAGGTGAAAAATACTTCAGTTTGGGTAGTTTTTATTTGTAAATTTATTTTTAACCATAGAATTTTCATTATTCTACTATTTTTCTCCATTGCTTTAGATTCAAAGCACACAATGGTTTGACCATGGGACAATCTCTTGTATTTGCTTGATAAAAATATTTGGCTTATTTTCTAGGAGGTTGTTTCATTAGATTTTCAGGTTATATTCGTGGAATCCATCTCAATCATTATTGATTTCTTATTGCTAGATCTAAGATTTAGGGGTGCCTTTTAAAACCCTACTTGTAATAGATTTTGGAACCCTTTTAAAACCCCTTCTATTATCAATAAAAAAATATGATTTACTCAAGATATCATATTCTAAACACTTTAATCTAACCAGCACACTAAGGTTGTATTTGGGATCAATACTGTATTTCCATAATAGACAAAGTACCCAGATATTTTCCATCATTTACTTAAATAACCCAATCTCAACAAAATGGTGCTAGACAACATATTATAATAGGGAGTCAAATTTAACAATATCTAACTTATGTTTCACACTCCCTCACTATTACTTAAGACTACGTTAATGCCTTTTAAAAATAGTACATAACACAAGATTTTGGCAGAAAATATGTATAATATTTAATAGTCACACACTACAGTGACATCTGTAAACATTTGAAAGAATCATGTAGCAAAACAACAAAAATGATTTCAAAGCGACAATGATTTTGGGAAGTTTCAAATTAAAGTCGCAAAGATAAATTTTTTGAGAGGTTTCAAATTAAAGTCGTGGCAACAATGTTTTTGACTGCTTTGAAATATGATTTCGGGCAACAATGTAGGTTCGCTAGTCAATAGAAACTTTTGAGAGAGTCAATAATAGTTTTGGATGAAAACATTAGTTTCGCTAAACAAATCAATTGCTAAGAATTTCAAAGCGATATTCATTTTTTTGGAAAAACTAAGGGTGAAAATACCTTTTCAGAGGAACTAAGGGAAAAAATACCTTTTTGGAGGATCTAAGGGCGAAGATGCCTTTTTGGAGGAACTAAGGGTGAAAATGTATTTTTGGAGGAGCTTTGGGTGAAAATGATGAGATAGGTCTATTTTCATGAGGGAGAGGTGGACAAAGAGTTTCGGGAGTGATTAAGCATTTTTCAAACACGAAGAAGTAACCAAGATAAATTAAAACATCCACGCAAAATATTTTGTGCCTACCTAGGATTTTCTTACCTTTGAATGAGCGCAGATTAAAACACAAGATATTTGTATTTCTCACAAAACGAAAGAAGCACATATAAAATATATATTATAACAACTAAAACAAAGTAACTGCTACCGTAATTTTACAATGCTTAATACAAATAAACTTTTACCGGATGCTTCCTTTTATCAAAATCTTTACAGAAACATCTACAAATCCTGTTGTAGGTTAAACTCACACATGGATATTATAAATGCTATGGCTTTAGCTCATTTTCTTCAGTCTGATACTGCTTCGCTCCCACTCTTCTCCTTTATATTGCACTGAGGATATCACCAACTTATATAGCTAGGTAAATAGATGGATACACCTTATCTTCTTATAGGGGACTAGGGTTTCTTCCTATCTACAACTTCTGGTATTAATTGTGCACACCATAAAATTTGGTGATGGATTTCACCACACAACTATAATTTAAATCAAATATATCACGATCCGGATAATTACATAGAAGATAATTCTATTAGGAGGTGTCAAATATGGTTTAATTTTCTAACACCCTCCTTTAAACTAGATTTCATAAAATATTTGATATCAAGCATTTCCCTTAGCCTATTGAAGTCTTCATCCTTCAAATGTTTTGTAAAAATATATGCAACCTGCTCTTTTGACCTGCAAAATAGTAACTCAATTTTCATTAACTTTCACCAGCTCTTTGATGAAATGGTACCAAATCAATGTGCTCGGTCCTACCATAAAACACTGGATCTTTCGATAGAGCTATGGTGGAATTGTTATCATAGTAAATTTTTGTTGCCCTTTCCTACAAGGCATACTACCTGAGTTCACCCAAAATTCTTCATAGCCATACTTCCTGGCATACGGCTAAAGTGGTGGTAACATATTCTGCCTCAATAGTGGACAACAAAATAATCGATTGCTTATTTGATGACCAAGATATTGCACCCGATCCAAGGTGGAATGCAAATCTAGAAGTGCCCTTCCTATCATCTATACTTCCAGCCCAATCACTATTTGTGTAACCAACCAGTTCAATTTTGTCTTTTCTGGTGTAAATATTCCATGATTCATGGTCCCATTGACATACCACAATATCCCTACCTACAAGTGAGTGTTATTTGATGCTTCCATAAATATGCTAATAAAACTCACTGTAAACATTAAATCTGGTTTGGTTGTAGTCAGGTACATTAAACATCCAAAAAGTTGTTTGTAGAATTTTGGATCAACATTATTGTCACAATCATTTTTGCTCAAATTTAGGCCTATTGCAACTAGTGTGATGGCAAGTTTGCTATCCTTCATCTTAAACCTCTTCAGGACATCTTTTACATACTTACCCTAATAAATGAAGATGTCATCCACAAATTGGTCAACTTCAATGCCAAGAAAGTATTTCACTAGACCTAAGTCCATCATTTAGAACTTATTTTTCATGGCACTTCTAAATTGTTCAAACAATATATTGTTTTTGCCATTATATATCATATCGTCTACATATAAGCAAAAACAATGATCATCTCCCCATCTACACTTGTCTTCATGTGTAGAGTGTCCTCATATTGGCATTTATAAACCCATTCTCTTGAAAATAGGCATCAATCTAGCTATACCAAGCCCTAGGTGCTTGATTCAACCCATACATAACTTTTTTCAACTTTAGTACTTTGCCTTCTTGCCCTTCTAGCTCATAGTCGGGTGGTTGGTCTATGTAGACTTCTTCTTCCAACACTCCATTCAAGAAGGTAGACTTGAAATTCATTTGGTAAACATTCCAGGCTTTCTGGGCTACCAATGCCAGAATCATTTTGACGGTATCAAGTCTCGCTACAGGTGCATATACCTCATGATAATCAATCCCTGACTTCTGCTTGTAATATTTTGTGACCAATATGGACTTATGCCTATCAACCTCACCTTGGGTATTAAAATTGGTTTTATATATCCACTTGATTCCAATGGTCTTCTTCCCTACTAGAATATCCATTAACTACAATGTATAATTTTTCTCTATGGCTTCTATATCATCATCCATAGATTTCAGCCATTCTCTATTATGGATTGCTTCCTTAAATGAAATTGGATCACACTCAGAAATTAAATAAAAATTAGAATGTTATTAATCAATTTCATTCTTGGTTACCTTATAAATATATTGTAACCTCCTTGTCTTCACTGGTATCTTCAATTTGGAGATCATTGTTACAAGTGGAGGTGACTGTGATGATGAGGCAATACTGTTGCTAGATCCAGTATTGTTGCTTGAAGCTACAGGATGCTGCACTCTATTTTCTTTCAAGTCCTTAGACTCAATTATTGTTGATTCTAGCTTACCATTATTTGATTTCCAATTCCATGCTTCATCCTCCAAGAAATTTATGTCTCAGGTTACAACCAATTTCTTTGTTATAGGGTTATACAACCTGTAAGCCTTTGACTCTTCACTATAGCCAATGAAGATGCATTTCTCTGCCTTGTCATCTAGGTTCTTTATCTTCTCATCTAGAACATGTGCATATGCTATTCACCTGAAAGATATTAAGTGAGAAACATTGAGCTTCTGGTTGCTCTAGGCTTCGTGAGGAATCTTTTCCTTCACACTCTTTGTGGGACATCTATTCAATAGATAAACTGCACAACATACAACTTCTACCAAAAACTCATGTGGCAATGCCTTGGCCAACATCATAATTTATTCCATCTCCATAATAGTTATGTTCTTCCTCTCTGCAACACCATTATACTATGGTGTGTATCTGGCTATGAACTACCTTCAAATTCCATTTTGCTTGTAAAAATTATGGAATTCATTGGAGATGTACTCACCTCCTCCATCTATCCTAAGAGTCTTCATGTAATAGTTGTTCTATTTTTTAACTAGAGCCTTGAACTCCTTGAATTTTTTGAAAGCTTCTAAATTTTTCTTGATGGGATATACCCATGTACTTTGATTGAAATCATCAATGAAAATCAATAAAAAATTGTTACCGATAAATGTGCTAGTTTGCATTAGATCACAAATATCAGAATGCACTAGATCTAGTGGCTATGAATATCTCCATGACTATCCTGTACGGAACACATCCCTATGATTCTTGCTAAACAAAAATGCTTCACAAACTTGATTTGGTTGCTCTATAAGGGATAAACCCTTCACCATATATTTCTTGTGCAGTAGATTCATGCTACTAAAGCTCAGGTGATCAAATCTGATATGCCACAACCATGTAGTATCTTTCACAACTGCACTAAAAGACCAAAAATTTATTTTGAATATGTAGGGAGAAAATTTTGTTCTTTTTCATGGACATAGTTACAATGAACCCATTCTCCTTTTCTCATATGATATAAGATCCATTCTTAAATTGCATAGTGTACCCCTTATACACAAGATGTCCAACACTCAACAAATTGTGTTTCAACCTAGGCACATAATACACATCAGTGGTCTGATTCTTTTCACCTTTCCTGGTATGGATTATGATCTTCTCTTTTCCCATGATAGGTGCCATACTATTTTTCCCCATATTCACTTTAGATTAGATAGTTTCATCCAATTGTGAGAACATCTCTTTGTTCCCAGATATGTGGTTGCTACAACCATTGTCGAGATACCAGGTATTCTTCTAGCTTTCCTCCTTAGTACTATAAGTTAACAACGAATTCCCACAAGCATCTCTACACTCTGCATTTTTATTTTTATTTTTATAGTGGTCTTGTTGCTTATTATCCTTGGCCATATTATTTCTACACTCATACCTATAATGACTAGATTTATTACAGTAATAACATTGGATCTTTGATTTATCACACCTCTGATTAGATCCTCCTTGTTGATTTCCTCCATCACCTGTTCCTCTTGATTGATGAAATTTGTAGCTTGTCTCTCCTTCATTGGAGTTTGACCTTCCTCCTCACTTGTTACCTCTTCCACATTTGCCTATTCTATTCTATCCTCTTCCTCCTTGAGAACTAGAGGTTCCTTGGTGGGATTATTCTTTTCTACTATCTTGAAATGGGACCTGCATCTTTAACGCTTGCTCTAATGAGGAATGAGATGACCAACTTAGCCTTTGCTTATGTGTTTGCAGAGAACCCATGAGCTCATATATAGAGAGGGTTTTCAAATCCCTTGATTCTTTGATTGCAATCACCGTTGAGTCAAACCTTGTTGGTAGGCTTCTCAGTATCTTCTCCACAATTCTCTAGTTCTCCATATTTTCACCATTCAATCTTATCTGGTTGATGACACCCATATTCTAGGTAAATAAGTCACTCATGGTTTTTGACTAGCTCATCAATAAATTTTCAAACTCCCTTTTCAGCATCTACAACCTCATCAACTTCACCTTATTTGTGCCCTAGAAGGCGCTGGTTAGGATTTCCCATGCCTCCTTAAATTTGGTTGTTGTTGCTATTCGTAAGAAGATTGTCTACTTGACCATTTGCATTATATAAAATAATGCCTTTTGGTCCTTTTTCTAATTATCCTTCAACAAATCTAACTCTGCTTTGGAGAGAGCACTCATAGTTGTTGCATCTGCTAGTTTTGTGTAACCATTGTAGACTAGGTCGTATAGCTCCTAAGACCTAAATAGGATCTTCATTTGGATGGTCTAGTAATCGTATTTCTTTCCATTGAAACGTGGGATCTACAACTACAACAGGTTACCATTGAAAGCCATTACTTATTATATTCCATGAATTTGGTGCTATATCTGATACCAATTTAAAATAATCATGTAATAGAAAAAAAAAATTATTTTAGAGTGACAATGATTTTGGGATATTTCAAATTAAAATCATAGCAATAATATTTTTACGAGGTTTCAAATTAAATTCATGGTGACAATATTTTTGGCTACTTTGAAATATGATGACGGGTAAAAATGCAATTTTTCTAATCAACAAAATTTTTTGGGAGAGTCAACAACAATTTCAAGCGAAAACATTAGTTATGATAAACAAATCAACTGCTAAGCATTTTGAAGCGATATTCCTTTTTCAAAATAACTAAGGGTGAAAATGCCTTTTCGGAGGAACTAAGGGTGAAGATACCTTTTTGGAGGAACTAAGGGCAAATATGCCTTTTCAGAGGAACTAAGGGCAAAAATGATGTGATAGGTCTATTTTTGCAAGGGATAGGTAGACAGAGAGTTTCGGGAGTGATTAAGAGTTTCTCAAACACGAAGAAATAACCAAGATAAATTAAAACATCCACCCAAAATATTTTGTGCATGCCAAGGGTTTTTTGCCTTTGAATGAGCAGATTAAAACACAAGAGATTTATATTTCTCACAAAAGGAAAGAAGCATAGATTATATATATATATATATATATATATATATATATATATATATATATATATATATATATATATATATTATATTATAACTGAAAAAAACTAACTGCTACCGTAGTTTTACAATGCTTAACACATAAAATTTTAAAGGATGCTTCCTTTTCTCATAATCTTTATAGAAACATCTACAAAACCTATTGCAGGTTAAAATCACATATGAAAATTTTGAATGTTATGACTTCAGCTCCTTGTCTTCAATCTGCTACCACTTCGCTCATGCTCTCCTCCTCTATACTACTCTGAGGATGTCACCAACTTATATATCCAAGAAAACCGAGGGATAAGCCTTATATTCTAATATGGGACTAGGATTTCTCCCTATCTACAACTATCGATATTAATTGTGCACACCATAAAATGTGGTGATCAGATTTTGTTGCACAACTACAATTTAAATCAAATATATCAGGATCTAATGAATGACGCAAAAGATAATTTTGTGAGGAGGTCAAATCTATTTTAATTTTCTAACAACATTAACATTTGAACCGACACATTCTACTCAACCCTATCAATATTTTATCTAGCTCTTATATCATTTTCCTGGTTGAGTTTAATTTATGGAGAGAAATAACACTATTTCTATCTCACATCAATTACACTTACCAGAAATCAAGACCAAGATATTTCTCTACATTTTTCCACAAGCATAGGTCATAAAGAATTAAAATAAATGTCATTATATATTTTAATAAAAGGAAAATCATTTTTATGCCAGATGTAATCATTAACAATATGTTGGTCACAAATCTGCCACAGGAAAGGATTTTATATGTATATGCGCCCTAGACTTGGCCAACATTGAAAGGCTTGGAGAGAGAGAAGTCTCCCGGGCCAATCTCCAGAGAGGGCTGGCTCCCAAACTAATCTAAACTGGTTTTGAAGATAAGGATGCAGGAAAGAAATGGGAAAATGCAGAAAGAAATGGGAAAATACGGAAAGAAATGGGAAACAACGGAAAGGGATGTAAATATGGCCAAAGCCGATCGTTGATGGGGAGAACAACCTTGAACAACAATAATCTCAACTAGATCCTAAAGCTAAGCAACAACGAACTCTTAGAATACGTATACAAAAATTGGATCACACATTAGCCGTGAGTTCGCTTCCAATTGTACTTCAAATGCTCAAATGCTCAAATGCACACACAGTCAAATTTAGAATAGCAGAATTCAACTGATATTAACACTAGACTAATAGAAGTAACTCAGACAGAAAGTTAAACACACAACAATTTAGATCACCAACTCTAGAAGACACTAAGAATGGAAGCAAATGCATCTAGGACTTCTATTTCAATTTCTACAACAAGATCCTCCTCCTTTTGCTTGAGTTTTACATTGGTATTTATAGAGGTCCATCCTCTTCCTTTCATATTACAGCATTTAATAAATGAAACAGATTTCGAAGAAACAATCCCCTTAATCTGCCTCGAAGAAATGACAGTCCCTATTTTTAAATGACCATTATCAGGGGAAGCTGGAAGTTGTTAAGAGATCGTGAACAGGAGCTTTAAATATTGGAGGCATCTTTAGTTCTGGCGGCATCAAAAATTGCCTCATGTTCTTCCATCTTGCGCACATCGGTAATCAGCAACATTTAATCTTTGAGCCTCTTTGACCACGATTTGAAAATCATTTGGAGAGCTTTTACTTGATCCTTATCTTCTCTTCACGTTCTCCTATGCAATCCTGAAGGAAAATGCAAACAGAACTGTATCGGGCCTTTGTTGTTGCTTCGATCACGAAAATGTGATAGGTCACAAAAATGCGACATGTCATGAAATCATGACACTTTTACCTTGTTGCCTTCTCTCTCTACCACTAGTCGTGAAAATACGACATGTCACGATATCGTGATATTTTCTCTTAGTTTAGCTTTGTCTTCCTGATATGTCATGAAATCAGGACATTCTCCTTTGTTTGGGCTTCTTCGCTACTCCAAGTCACGAAAACTTCACCATGTTGCGAAATCATGACATCTTCCTTCCTGTTGTGTCCTTTTATTTTGTATACCCGTAAAACTGCAACATGTCACGAAATCATGACAATTTTCTCTTCCTTGGCCTTCATCTTCTTGCAAGTAGCGAAAATGGAACATGTCACGAAATCATGACATTTCGTACTTGGCATTGTCTTTCGGGCTCCTTCATCGCGAAAACGTGACATGTCACGATATTGTGACAATTTTTGTTTGCCGTGTACTTGTCATCTTTCGTTCCACGAAAACGCGACAGGTCACAAAAATGTGACATGTCACGAAATCGTGACGTTTCCTCTGTTTGGTTCTTTCATCTGCAACAAGGCACAAAAATGGAACATGTCACGAAATTGCGACTGTTTGTACCATTTGGCTTCCTCCTTGCTTCCTCCTTGCGAAAATGTGACATGTCATGAAATCGCGACATTTCTTTGCACTTGGTCCTTTCACCCCAATATGTCACGATATCGCGACACTTTCCTGCCTTTGCCTTCGTTGTCGCTTCCTATCGCGATATCGTGACAAGTCCCTCTTGCTTGGCCTTGTCCTCAAAAATGTCGTGATATCGTGACATCTTTCTTGCCTTGTGTTTTTCTTTCAGCTCTTTCCATGATAACGCGACATGTCACGATATTACGCCAGTCCGACCCATTTGCTCCTTTCTCGCTGTATGTCACGATATCGTGACATTTTCCATCGCTCTGCTCTGTGGCCATCGCAAGTCGCAAAAATGGGACATGTCACGATATCGCGACAACTTTCATTTTAATGCTCCCAAACCGCAACAAGTTGCAAAACACCAACATGTCACGATATCACGACAATTTGGCTTCTTTGCTTCCATTGACTGTTTTGACCGTGAAAACGTGACAGGTCATGAAAATGCGACATGTCGCGATATCGTGACAATTTCTTTACTTAGCTTTTCTCTACATTTGGCATCGCAAAACTGCGACAGGTTGTGATATCGCGACATGTCGCGATATCGTGGCAGTTTCACTTTTGCACAAACTTGGTTATTTTGCATGAACAACAACAAAAAACAATGTGGCAAAAATACCAACATTCTTGGCGGCTCATGGGGTATACAGTTCTGTTGTATGCACGAACCTCAAGCCTTTATCCATTGGGCAACAGAGTCAAGCAACTGGAGGAGCAAAAATAACGAGTGCTGGTTGATGTTGGACATCTCTACAGGCTACTGCAACAAGCTCTTGCTGGTACTCGGCTCTGAAAAATAGGACCTTCAACAAAAATTTGTGGAAGAACATAACTTCCTTTATTTCTTTAGAACTACTACACTTTGCCGAGCTCGGATGAGCTGGGTAATCACCAGGTGCTGTGCAAGGATCTCCATGGCAGTAGTGAAAAGCACCTAAACTACAAAAAGGGAAATGAATGGAGTGATGGCCAGCAGATGTGCAGGCCATAGAACGGGAATGGTGAATGATGGAAGGGTGGAAGATGGAGTAGAAATAGTAGATACAACAATAGGGTGCTACTATGCTACCAACTGCTGGGATGCTATGAAATAGATAATGAAATGGAAGTGGATGGAATGGAGATGGTAGTAGAAACTATGGTTGTGACGAAGTACTCACAAGACAAAGGACTAGAAGAAAGGGAAAGTAGAAATGGGAACATCAGAGGGGGGAGTAGAAACAACAGTAGTGGCTTGATTATGTACAGAGGAACAAGGAGTAAAATGGAAAGGGAATGAAGTAAGGAAGTGGAGAAATAAGTAGAGAAAAGCCACTAACTACTGGGAAGGAAAAGAAAAAGAGAAAAAAGAAACGTACCTGCGGGCTCGTGAAGGAGCCAAAGTTGAATTTTTTTTTTATTTTTTTTCTTTTTTTTTTATGTACAAGGTAACTCCTGAATTAGCTGTGAACTCTCGGGAGAGGCACGTACCCAAACATGGCTCTATGATCCCCTGGATCCCAGACTTTAGATAGACACTCAATGGTCTCCTGATTGATAATCAGCTCAGAGTCATCAAAGATTTGCAACTGTTGTGCTCCAAGTGTCTCAGCCGTCTTGAAACCTAAGCATAAAGCTTCATCCTCTACGGTATTATCTATACAGCTCTAGGTTAACTGGTCTGAAGAAGAATGTTGAATTCTAGAAGGTGACATTAGAATAGTCCCAATGCCAGTACCATCTCTGCATTGTGCTCCATCGAAATAGAGTTGATCTTGACTTCCATCATTCTGTTCTTGAGCCTTTTCAGTCTTGAGAATAGAATAACAACCAATCTCAGTTTCCACCATGGCATTAAAATTGAGCATTGAAAACTCATCCTCCAAGCAAAGCTCATCTAGGACTTCACCCATCAAATCAGGATCTTCCAATTCCTCAGTTATCATATGAATAGAATGTTTGGATCTTTCTTCTTCTCCCATCTTCTCTACATGAAAATTAGAAGGCTTCTTATTGTAGATCCAGACTCTTCTTCCTTTGAAAGGAATATCCAAGTGAGAATAATCCAGAGAAAGGTAGCCTCCCAGTTTGGCAGTGAATTCTCTCGATAAACACATACTGAAATACGGTTCCAAATCAACCACAACTATCTCCTAAATTACTATCATCTGAGGCAGACTATGTAGAGCAATAGGAACATCCTTGATTACACCCACTATTTTCATGGGAGTCCCGTCCAACTGCAAGACACTAGGGCTACTTCTTGTATACTCCATACCCATGACTTCACAAACTGCCTTTGGCATGACAGTTGTCATGGCACTAGAATCAATCATGCAATTGTGCACAATCCAACCCTCCATCCTGAGTGACAAATAAAAAGGGGGTGGTCTATTTTTTCCAGTGGCTGAAGTGGTCAGGGTTTGAGAAAAAATCGTCTGGGTAGGATTTTTCTCATTCTATTTCACAGACTTCAATGATTCTTGTAACATATCAACTTGCCCAGGTAATTGTAATGTATCATAGAGACTAACCTTGGCTGGAATCTTCTTCAATTCTTCAACAATATTGTATGTAGATGCACCAGACTCCCTCTTTTCATTAATGTCTTCATATTTGCTCCGATATTGCTGAGTGGCTTCTACCCTCAGTATTTTAGTCAAGGATGGATACTTGAGCTTTTCTCTGGCTCGGTCCTCTATTTCAGCTCTTGTCTGTGTAGCTGAGGCTTTTTCCTTCTCTTTTGCTTGTGGTGGAAGTGGATCCTTTGGCAAAATAGGTGGTTGTTGCGAAGTTGGAGGATCATGAGCCTTTGTAGGTATTTGCTGCTTTGTTGCTTGTACAGGAGGCACTTTCAATGGCTCCATCTTAGCCGGATCTACCACCATCGGTTTCTTACCATTGCATGTCAAGACTGCTATGTGTTCCTCAAGAGACTTCACGAAATTAAGATCCACCTCTCGAATCATATTTACTCGGCTCCCTGCAAGAACTTGCAAATAATTTTGGTGGACCATGCAAGTGGACTCATCATGTGGGTCATTGCATGTAGAGCACCAATATGTTCCTTCTGCAAGGCCAGCTTCTTCATTCGTCAACACAATCAGATTCTTTTATGAAACTTTGCTTGTTGAAGTCGCTTGTTCTCTAGTGATCGGTGGAGGTTGAAATCTCTTGGGTTGGAAATCTCTCTCAGCCTGCTTTCTTTCAAGAACTATGATTTTATTTCCCATCGCTCTTATAGCTGAATTAGCAGATTGTACCTCTTGTAATAGGATTGTGAAAGGATCAGGATTTGAGGGCGCAGGAGGTGCCGATAGAGGTAGAGGTGCTAGCGGTGCAGGTAATGCTGGGAATGAAGTGGGAGCTGGTAATTGCGGAATGATTGGTGCAGGAAACTATGGAATAGTTGGAGCAAGGAGCTGGGGAACTGGAATGGGTGCGATCTGAGGCACACTTGAGCTCCATGATGGAATAGGATACATGGAAGGCATAGGCTATGAAAATGAACTAGAATACAAATGCTTAGGAAGATCAGGTAAGATGGGCATTGTTACCTTTGGAGGAAGCCTACCTATGGCAATCAAGTCAGCTTTCACCTTTTGTGCTTGTTCAAACAGCTCTAGAAATGTAGTCATGTTGGACTGTCGGACAGCCAAGCCGATGTCTATGTTGAAGGCTCTGAGGTAATAGAATGCAGCTAGCTCATGAGCGGGCCGAAGACCATTAGGAATTCTCTGCCAACTTCTAGTAAACCTGACATTGAAGTCAGCTATCTCCTCTTGTGGGTGCCTTTGGATCGCATTAAATTGGTGCAACAAGGAGTATGGATCAGCTTGTTCATGAAAGTTCTTGACTAATAGTTCTCCTAATTGATCCCATGATGCAATGGTGCCTGGTTGCAATGTTCGGTACCAATACAACAATTTTCCTCTCAATGACAACACCAACAATTTTATCATTACATCTTCGTCCATTATGTCATGGATAGCCACCAAAGAGGCTACATCATTAATATGCTCATAGGCAGTTTTAACAATACCATCATAGGTCGGAAAAGCTTTCAAAGCAGCTTGAGGTACTTGATTTTGTGCCGATAAATTCAAGGCTCCCAAATCATTCCATGCTAAGAACTTCCTTGGTGGAGGATGTTGGGCCATTTGGACTGGTGCGTATGGCTGTAGAGGTAGAAAACTAGTAGCAGTACTAGATGAATTTGAAGGAATAGAGAACACACCAGCAATTTGTGAGGATGTTGTAGAGGATATAAGTGGTGGGGAGACCAACCTAGGGTTCTCGCTTAATCTTTGATTGTCAAGTTCAAAAAACTCAACAGGATTTTCAGATTTTTTGGCCTTGATCTCGTGATCATGAAGTAAAGATTTTCACTGTATCCACGTTTGGAGGCTTCTAGGTAGTGCTGAGTTGCCAAATGTTCTAGTTATACAGCATGAAGGCGAACATTAAACCTTAATACTATTGGAAGTGGAACTTTCGTGTCCCACCGAGCGTGCCAAAAATTTTTGGTCACAAATCTGCCACAGGAAAGGATTTTATATGTATACGCACCCTAGACTTGGCCAACATTGAAAGGCCGAGAGAGAGAGAAGTCTCTCGGGCCAATCTCCAGAGAGGGCTGGCTCCCAAACTAATCTAAACTAGTTTTGAAGATAAGGATGCAGGAAAGAAATGGGAAAATGCAGAAAGAAATGGGAAAATATAGAAAGAAATGGGAAACAATGGAAAGGGATGTAAATATGGCCGAAGCCAATCGTTGATGGGGAGAACAACCTCGAACAACAATAATCTCAACTAGATCCTAAAGCTAAGCAACAACTGACTCTTAGAATACGTATACAAAAATTGGATCACACATTAGCCGTGAGTTTGCTTCCAATTGTACTTCAAACGCTCAAATGCACACACAGTCAAATTCAGAACAACAGAATTCAACTGATATTAACACTAGACTAACAAAAGTAACTTAGACAGAAAGCTAAACACACAACAATTTAGATCACCAACTCCAGAAGACACTAAGAATGGAAGCAAATGCATCTAGGATTTCTATTTCAATTTCTGCAACAAGATCCTCCTCCTTTTGCTTGAGTTTTACATTGGTATTTATAGAGGTCTGTCCTCTTCCTTTCATATTACAACATTTAATAAATGAAACAGATTTTGAAGAAACAATCCCCTTAATCTACCTCGGAGAAATGACAGTCCCTGTTTTTAAATGACCATTATCAGGGGAAGCTAGAAGTTGTTAAGAGATCACGAACAGGAGCTTTAAATATTGGAGGCATCTTTAGTTCTGGCGGCATCGAAAACTACCTCATGTTCTTCCATCTTGTGCCCATCGGTAATCGGCAACATTTAATCTTGGAAGCTTCTTTGACCATGATCTCAAAATTAGTTGGAGAGCTTTTACTTGATCCTTATCTTCTCTTCACGTTCTCCTATGCAATCCTGAAGGAAAATGCAAACAGAACTATATCGGGCCTTTGTTGTTGCTTCTGTCATGAAAATGTGATAGGTCACAAAAATGCGACATGTCACGAAATCATGACACTTTTACCTTGCTGCCTTCTCTCTCGCCACCAGTCGCGAAAATATGACATGTCGCGATATCGTGACATTTTCTCTTAGTTTAGCTTTGTCTTCCTGATATGTCACGAAATCGTGACATTCTCCTTTGTTTGGGCTTCTTCGCTACTCCAAGTCATGAAAACTTCACCATGTCGTGAAATCGTGACATCTTCTTCCTTTTGTGTCCTTTTCTTTTGTATACCCGTGAAACTGCAACATGTCACGAAATCACGACAGTTTTCTCTTCCTTGGCCTTCATCTTCTTGCAAGTAGCGAAAATGGAACATGTCACGAAATCGTGACATTCCGTACTTGGCATTGTATTTTGGGCTCCTTCATCGCGAAAACACGACATGTCGTGATATCATGACAATTTTTGTTTGTCGTGTACTTGTCATATTTTGTTTCGCGAAAACGCGACAGGTCACAAAAATGTGACATGTCATGAAATCATGATGTTTTCTCCATTTGGTTCTTTCATCTGCAACAAGGCACGAAAATGGAACATGTCACGAAATCGTGACAGTCCATACCATTTGGCTGCCTCCTTGCTTCCTCCTCGTGAAAATGTGACATGTCATGAAATCGTGACATTTCTTTGCACTTGGTCCTTTCGCCCCAATATGTCATGAAATCGTGACACTTTCCTGCCTTCGCCTTCGTTGCCACTTCCTATCGCGATATCGTGACAAGTCCCTCTTGCTTGGCCTTGTATCTCAAAAATGTCACAATATCGCGACATCTTTCTTGCCTTGTGTTTTTCTTTCAGCCCTTTCCGCGATAACGCGACATGTCGCGATATCGCGCCAGTCCGTACCATTTGCTCCTTTCTCGATGTATGTCGCGATATCACGACATTTTCCATCGCTCTGCTTTGTGGCCACCGCAAGTCGCGAAAACACGATATGTCGTGATATCACGACAACTTTCATTTTAATGCTCCCAAACTGTAACAAGTCACAAAACACCAACATGTCGTGATATCACGACAATTTGGCTTCTTTGCTTCTGTTGACTGTTTTGACCGCGAAAACGCGACAGGTCGCAAAAATGTGACAAGTCACAAAAATGCGACATGTCGTGATATCGCGACAATTTCTTTACTTAGCTTTTCTCTGCATTTGGCATCACAAAACTACGATAGGTCGCGATATCGTGATAGTTTCACTTTTGCACAAACTTGGTTATTTTGCATGAACAACAACAACAAAAAACAATGTGGCAAAAATGCCAACACAAGCTCACTAATGTAATATATAAAAATTACCATTTAATTATATTATTTAACTAGGGATATTTTGCAAGGTTTACTTACATAGCTATCATGTTAAAAAAATACAAAACAAGCTCTTCCCTTTCCACTTTCAAATACAACAGACATATAAAACCATATTTGTTCATTTGTCTCATCCAAATTACATATCTCAATCTTCTAATAACACTCGACTATGTTTTATTGCCAAGATAAAAAATAGGTAGTCCAATGTATTTCACAACCTAAAATAGCTATCAGCCCACCATTCAATGAGTCATCTATCTTCGAGTGCCATAAAATACTCGGATAAATATGAGGGTAACCTTCCAATTGCATCTTGGTAGACTTGGATTAATTTCATATTAAGGGATCAGATACGACCATCTATATGAATGCTTCTAATTTCTAGATGTAGTTTGAAAAGCATGCACACTAAAGTTTACTTTTCTCAAAATAGATCATTGGAACACTTCGCAAGCACCCATAACTATTTTTAAGGAATATTATTACCATGTTGTTACATCACAATCACCTTCTAGTGAAAATATTATACAACACTCTTTCTCATTAAATCTTAGAAACTTAGTTCATGCATTCACCAATAATTTATTGCACAATTTTTAGAGAGAATCACTCATATTTTACCAAAAACAAAGCACATCTTGAACAAATCTCTTTCTCTCAAATTATCGATGGATTTTAGAAATTATTCTAAAAATATTAAACATGTTTATTTATCTTTCTAAGATTGTACACTAATTATCTAGTTCCAAAATCTCTCTCGAACAAATGAATAAAGAGAGCTCACTATTGCTATTAAAAAAATCATACACCAAAAGCCTTCAGAGATGCATTCTAATCTTCCAAAAAAACTCAAATGCATGCATGATTTTCTACATTTAAAATTGTCATATTTTGAAGTTCATTTTAAATGAACAATTTACTAGGAGATAGTAGAGATTTCACTAGAAACTCAAATACTTTTAATTTATGAAATCCAAGCAATATTTCATTTAAATCACTCATTTTTCTATCAAAAAAACTCACAACAAAGGAATATTTGACCTAAAATTCACTTTAGTTGATGATTGATTCTGTTGTATTTATTTATTTTTCCTTCTATAGTTCGAACGAGTGTAGACCAGAAGAACGAAAAACAACACACTGAACAATACATTAATGCCCCCCTATTTCTATCTAATTTCCCATTTAGTTTTTCCACTCTTACCTTGATAGAAAATTCCATATAGCCCCACAATGCAATTTACCAGATAAAAGTCAAGTTATAACAACTGGAGTAATCATGTCTCAATAATCGTGATAAAACATTATGTAATATAATTTTATCCCATATCAACACTTCGAACACTGTATAAAAGAATATATGTCTAAATGTAAAAATCATTTAATGTTTTAATTTAGTAGTTTTATATCTATTTAATCTTATTCTCTTTACAATTAAATTGACAAGCGTAATAATGACTTTATTCCACCAATATTCTAATTAAAGGATGGCTCCCATGCCAATGGCATCTTCATTGCCTTTAAAGGTTATATGTAAACATAACTTATCACCAAACAAAAAACATAATCCAAAAACAAGGCACACCCAATTATGCAATTCATTCTTGAATCTCCTACATGAAATGCAATGTGTGAGCTTACATGTCCTCATGGGCTGAATTATCACTTTCCTCTTACCTTTTTTTCCAATCAACTTTATCCATAAAAGGTATATATCTGGTCCTGCATGCATAGTGACTTCTATAGGAAAAGGTAAATATTTTCCATTAATTTATCTATATTTAATAATCATGCAATGAGGGTTATTACAATTCTACAATGCAAAGTGCAATTAGGTAAAAGTATCCATGTTTGTAATCCTCTTCTACTTTAGGAATCAAATCAAGGAAAATGTGATCCATAGCCCATAACATATTTTTATTTGCAAGATATTCTTCCACTACCCTAGTTAAATCCTCCCCTATGGTGTCCCAAAAAACTGAGAAAAGTTCAATTGGAAACCCATTAGGGCCTAGGGACTTTTTATTTCCCATGGTGAAAACTATACCTCACCTCCTCTAGATCCATAGCTATTAAGAAGGTATGGTTTTATTTGAATTCTATATTTTATGTGATACAGTTAATTATCTCTTGTTGCACTACAAGATTAGGATGGGAGGAACCAGAAAAAATATTTTTAAAGTATATATTGGTAGCTTGCTTCATGCATGGGATAGTGTCCATCACATTACCATGAAGTTATTTTAGGTTGGGTAGTGTAATGGAGTTTCTTCTTCTCAATAATGTGTAGTGGAAGAACATAGAATTTTGGTCCCCATATAGTAGCCAAAGAAATCTAGTTCTTCGTTTTCAATAGATATTGTCCTATTTGTATATACTCTCTAATTAGTTTTTGACCATCTCACCTTATCTTGAGTCTTCTAATATTGTTCTAGTTTGGATGAGTGTGGTGATCTCCATCCTTGTAGCCAATGAAACCCTTTGAAGATAAAATTATGATTTATAGTTCTTTTTTAGATTTTAAGTTGGGTTTTGACATGTTGCAGTTGTTTAAAGACTCTAAACAATTTGTTCCCATGGGTAAGGCGTTCCTCCTACCACCAAACTGATATTTTATCCCAAATATTCTCCTTTTGGAAGAAGGTATTAATTATAAAAAATATCTTTAGTTATTCTTCTATATTTATTACTAAGGTAATATATATCAATTACGAGTTGAGAGTTATTGTAATTAATACACATCATAACCTTCTTTAGCTTTTAGTCTTAGCATGTTTTATGAGCTCCGAATATTTCTTCTTTTTTGAAAAAGTACAATTTTTAAAATGGTTTTAATTTTTTACTTCATTAATATTCATCATTTGGAATTCAATATTTAAATGATGGGATTATTTTAAGCTTAAATATTATTATTTTTTTAATCATTAATTTTATTTATCATCTTGCCTGAGGGCTTTGGGTCAAGTGATGAAGACTGTTAAATATCATGCAATAGGCCAAGGTTTCAATCCATTGGGTGAGCCTTAACATTTTATATTAAATGGCATGAGTTCATGTGGTTAAAAGTGTGGACTACCAAGGTGGAAATCCATGTTCAAGCTTTATTAGCATCATTGTATGGTTTGTTAAAATATTATGCTAACAGGATCATGATGTAGTATAACTGGGACCCATTTTAATACCATATAACCAATTTTAACAAAATAATTATATTCTTAGAGGAAATATTCTAGTATTTCATGACAGTTTTCCATTAAATAGAAAATTTTTATTTTTATCTATGTTTTGATCTTCATTATCACTACTATATACATGACCACTACTTCATTTAAAAGAATTTCAATTGAATCTTATGATGAAAAAATAAGAAAAAATATATATTTTAGCATACCTCATTGAACCCATGGACCCTAAACAACTAAAAGAAAATTTTTACTTAGATTAACAATATGTTGGGTGCCTATTTCAAAATTAGTGATTTACACCTAGTTACATTCATCTAAGAAAGATATAACAATTGATAACATTATTTTATATTTATTTTCTCTATGTGATCAAGGTAATAAAATATTACTAATAGATACAATAATTATATAACATTCTATATCCTTTTTAAATTTTTATTTTATATAGAGAAATGTTAAGAACTCCAATTTTTCAATAAGTACAAAATCAAAATAGTTTTCCATAATACTCATGCATGTTCATTTGATCAATTCATGTATTAGTAGTCTAGAAATTTTATAGATATCATCTTTATTAAACAAATTCTAAAATCCAAAAAATAATTAGACTTTATGAAACTAATATTTATCAGCTTGCCTCTAGATCGAAATTTGTAAAACATAAATCTTTCTTCCTTTCATGGAATAAGGGCCCTCTCGTTTAGTCCATTGAATAGGTTGAAATTTTTGTTTGGACCCAAAATAGTTATGCATTTGGGTATTCCATTTGAATCATATCTAAAAGGGATTTGAAACATGGTGTTTCAAATAATTTTATCCATGCTCGGTAAGTAAAGCATTATGTATATTTATCTTACACAAATATTTCAAGTATGTTAAGAGGTTCTTTTCTCATATTCCTTGTAATTTTTCATGTGGTCGTCCAATAAAACATCAAACTGAGACATGATCCAAGATGCTCAAGTATTTTCCATGGTAAAATGGTGTATTTATAGTTAAAAAGGTATGTAATTAGTTAGAAAATTTATTCTATGTCGATACACATGAGGTATTGAGATTAAAATTCTATATATGCAAGGTACTTCACTAGTAGCCAAATGGATTATATGGTATTTTAATTAAAATTCCTTTTGGTAGGTTTTGATTAGGTATACATTTGAAGATAATTCCAAAAAAGGATAAAGTTTTAACATTAATTTTATAAAAGGTTTGGTTTCTTGTGAGAGGTCAATAAATTTCAAGTCTATCTAAAAGGCTTTAGAATATGTTAGAAAATTTCTAGCCTCTTTATATTTTTTAGTTCTTGGGAAAATATGTCAACCCTTTAAGAGTACATGGTAAAATTTGTTCTTGGTAGATAAACCTTTACCCTTGGTTAAATATATTTAAATTATTAATGGTATAAGATGAGTATTAGAATTTTAGTGATTTGGTTAAGGGGTACACTATCCAAAAGTAGGATAAAATTAGAATTCCATATTCTCTACCTAATTTCAAGTATAGAATGTACTCTATTACATAGAAAACTAGCAACTTATTCTAGTTGATGTAATTTTATATTAAAAGTTTGATTTTATTTTAAAGATCTTAAATGGGATGGGGTTCTCCTTTTGTATAATAAATTAATGAAGACTCTATGATCTTCTAATATATTTTTTTCCTTTTCAATTCAATAAACCTTCTAGGATAGGTAGACATTTATGCCAAAATTCCATATGTTATCTATGATGTTTTGTTGATGATATATATTGATCCTAAAAAGTTAAGCTTTAGATAGTTGTTCTTTAAACATAAACTTTCTATAGATAAATCTCTATAAAGGGTGGTCTTGATCCCTATATTTGTCAAATATGTAATGTTTTAAATGCAACTAAGCATCTATTTGAATGTTAGTCAACTAGATATATAGTCATTTATGCATCGTACTTGGGAATATTTTTTGTAGTCCTATTTCTCATTAAGACATGGATTAGTACACTTCATTATGCTAAGATAAATATATTTTATTGCATTTTTTGTTTATTCCTACCACTAAAATGTTATAGCTCCCTTGAAAATATAGAAATTATCATACTCTTTATTAATAAGAGAGCTCATATACATCTCTTAGGACTTATCTTTCATCAAATTGTTTTGTAGGCCCTCTTACAAATAAGCACAAATCAACAAAATACAACGTAATTTATGAGGACTTCATCAATGATTGATTAAAAAAATATACAAGGGTGGAGATAAATTTACTAGAATTCATAATATCCTAGACTTGTCCTGTACTCTTTAATAATAGAAATAATGGTCACTCTGCATTTGATGTTGCAAATATAGTTACCATGTATGTTCTGAATAATTGTCACAATCAACTCTTTTGCATGGAATTTGAGATTAGCATAAGATAATTGTATTATTACTCAAAATATTTTTTATGAGAGATAATTCTATAAAATTTTTTAAAAAATTACATGATTTTGATTTGCATATAGTATTTATTTAGCCTCATTTATCAAGAATCTTTCTTAGGAATATTTTAACATATTGATTGAATTGGTTGTTATTACGTCATAAGTGGTCAATACTGATGATCAATTATTTAATACTAATTTTTTCTTTAGAAGATCAAGGATTTATGTGTATGAGACATCACTTTCAAATACTTAGATCCTAAGAAATTGGATTACTTGGTTAGAGTAATAGAGCAATTGGGTGTTAATTTGGATACATCTCTTTTAAATTCCATATAAAAATATAAATGTTTATAAGTAGGTTATTGCATGATAAAATAGATTATTTATTGTAGAGCTCTAGCTTCTATGGATATGATTTATAGTGAAATCCTTCCTCATATGGGAGAAATTAAGGACTTGTCCTAAGATCTCACCTAGTTACTTTCAATACAATGTGAACACTTTCAAACTTCAACAAGAAAAATACACATGATCCATTGGATGATGTTCATAGAGCTAAGAGACTAAGAAGATTGGATTTAGGTTGAGTAATGTAATTTGATTGTGTGTTGTTATTTATATTCATGTTTGATATGTATGTGATTAAATGTTAAATTATTTATCCTTGTTTGGATAGACATTAGTTGAGATTAGACTATTGATGTCCCTAGGAAGGAATATATTTTTTAATCAATAAATTGAATGGAGTAACTTGTTGGTGACATAGTATCCTTATTTTTAAGTTTTTTAAACAAACCCTATATAAAAAAAAATTGATATAGCATATTTATTGATTATATTTTCAATTAAATCAAGAATACAATGTTTCTTAATGGGTTATATAGGATTAAAATTGGAAACACGTGTATTACATCCTTACTACATAATTATATTACAACTTAACAATTATGCATGTATTGCTTGTCAAGATTTAAACCTTGGTTTTATCCCTAAAATCCAAGTAATTTAACCAATTCATCTAATGCATAGTTTTCAATATATATATAAATATATATTATAGAAAACTAAATATTGAGAGGAAAAAAATTCTACACCTTTAGACTATGTAAAGTTTGGACTTATTTATACCATGTATATCATGATAGGACTAATAATTTTTTATGAACTTTATTAGTATCAAGGATGTACAATATACTTGATAATCATTCATAGTTGAAATAAATATTAGAATTTATTGCATTGGATTGGCACCCATAAGAAATGACTAAAATCATTAAGTGCATATAGGGTATATTTTTTAATCTTAAAAAATTAAACTGGTAATTAGTCAAAATAGGGGTTATAGTTTAAAAGGTGGTCATAAAAATTATAGGATGAAGTGGTAACTTAAAACATATTAGTTAATTTAATTAAATCTATGTAAACATAGATTTTTTGCATAAGTCATACTAAGTGATCTGGGATTTATATATGTCAATGATTTCAAATTGAGAAATATGTATACATTTTCAACCAAAGACATGCATTCTTTGCTAGGATATTATGTATACATATGACACTTTTCTCATCAAATACCTAAATCTTATCTTTGAAATGTGAGACACATCATTCTTATATGTAAATTTAACAACAAGTAAATTGTTCAAGAGAATTTTATTTTAAGGTTTTCTAATATCAATTAACTATCAACTTTATTTTAATATTTTACATTATTTCTTTAAAAATAGATATTCAACACATATTCTTGTTTAGACCATGAAAATCAAACAAGAAGTGACAATATCTTATAGTTGTCAACCAATTTTACAATTTCAATTAAAAGCTTTTAAGGTTAATGTGAGATTATAAAATTGCTTAAAAGAGGTACAAACATATATGCACACAAGGATAAGAGGTTGCATTTAAGTTATTATAATTATAAAATATCTTTACTATATTAGCCTGTATGTTGAAATTTTTCATGATCAAGAAACATCTCTAGAATATGTGTGTAACATTTATTAAAACGACACGATGGGTACCATAAAATATGTATAAGATACAAGTCTTGATCAAAATTAAATTAAAACCCAATATCATTAATGGGTGCATGCACATACATTTAAACAACAAAATATGTTGGAGCATTAATCCTAAGAAACCATATTATGATAATTGATAAATTATGATCAACCACATGGATGAACAAGTGATCCATAAGGTAAAAATCCTAAAAAGAACTAGAACTAGATTTTATAACAAATAAAAAATAACAGATCCCTTTAAAAATTAGAGGGTTCATAAATGAGATAATATTTCTCATAATATTAACTTCACGTAGTATGAATATTTAACTAACTTAAAACTATGGTTTCTGATAATGCTTAGTAAAGATATCAAAATTATAATTGATAATGTTAGAGAACTCCATGGATACAATATTTATCTAAATTAATTGATAAATATAATGGAAATGAATTTTACACATGTTAGTTATTGTTGTGGACCACTAGATTACATACTTACATTGTTTATTGCAAAGCACAATTGTAGGTTGTTACCATGAAGAAATTTTTACCATGTTCTCAACTTCTATACTTGAAAGGTCTACAATGTTTTATTTTTTTAAGATTATAGAATGGGTTTTCTGTCAAGGTTAAACATATATCTAACATAATTTATATCCATTTGGATAGCAACTTAATATTAAGTAGTATATCCCATCATGTCCAAGGAATATATTGAAAAGTTTGATACCAAAGTTGAAGGTCCCTTTGACATAACACACTATCTCTTGAAAAATTTCAAGTGGACTATTAGAAATAGAGTATATTACATCATTTGGGTCATGTAAATATATCTTCCAAGGTACATACTTAGGACATTATATTACTTTAGGGGGAAGTTATCTGGTTACTTCATGCAATGTAATAAATGCACATGTGTCAATGTGTAAGATGTATATGTGCAATTTGTCCCTTGCACGACTAGGTATAGTGGTTTCCAAGGAACCTATTTTCTTATATAAGAAAGGTCTCATTGTAATACAGATATAGAGTCGGGGGATATATTTAGATAGTGTATCTTAGAGCATAGTACAATTTTGTGTAGATCACCATCCATTGGTGATGGGTGTGATGTAGTTTAGTAGATTTATTAATGGAGTGTTCATTTCCTCCATAGCTACATTGTATTTTTTTATGTCATTTCTATTTATAACATATTTCAATCATCTAGCAGTTTTACTTTCTTTCATATTATTCTACATCTTGTGATTGTTATCTCCTAGTGCTCGTTACATCAAAATCTAATAGTGGTATCAGAGCCATAATAGATCTAGTCATAGTAGGTCAATAGGAAAACCACCATTATTATTAATCCTGAGTTTTTTGTCAACCTAACGTACTGCTTGGACTAACCACTATCAAAAACTCTCAAAAGAGTCTAGGTGGTAGAATTAGGGAGAGTCCAAGTGAGGACTAAAAGAAATCTCAATCCTAGAAATACTGAGATTACATTTGACTAGAGTCTTTTCCATAAAATTGCAAGAAAAAATCATGAATATTAGGACTCAACATTCAATCCACTAGATTGAAAAATCATCTAGTGAAGGTCATCCAAGATATCTAGAATTTTCTAACTATTGCCTAAAGTTTCTTTTGTTTCAAAAATTAATTCTCAAAGGATTGAGACTCCTCCTACAATAAAAATCTAGGAGACTCCAACTTTATTGCCTGAAGGTCGGTGTGCCTTCATAGTGCAGAGATTAGTTCCTTGTGCAAGAGAACAATATTGTAAAATAATACTTCTAGTGAAGAGTCATGGTGAAGTTAGGAGACTAAAGATCTACATTGCTTGATTGAAGAAATTCACACTTGAATAAAATGCCATAGAATACTTGACACTAAAAAGACCACAAAATCCTTGATACTGAAAAGGCTACAAAATTCTTGATACTAAAAAGGCCATAAAAGCCTTGATACTAAAAATACCATAGAAGCCTAGATATTAGAAATGTCATAGAACCCTATATATTGAAAAAAACTCCATAATCCTTGATCCTAAAGAAGAATTTGAAAAGAATGTCTAATTTAGAAGTAGATTAATATTTTAGTACTAATATTTTTGTTGTAAGGAAAGAAGATTCAATGAGTTGAGAAACTTCCTACAAGAAAGTTAGGAAGAGTATCTTCTTAAGAATCAACTCAAAACCTAAAGCAAAAATTAAGATGTTAGGTGAAGATCTCATTGAAGAAATTCTAGTCTTAGAAGAAGGATAAGGACTAGGAGAGTTTGCTCGTATTTAAAAGCAATGAAATTAGAGACCCAGAAGAAGGTCTCACCACCAAAACTTCTAGGAGCATAAGGTTGAAGAGGTATCATGGAAGACCAACAAAATTTGCAATATCAAAGACTTTGGGAAGGTCTCAACGAGCATCCACTAAAAGGATAGGAGAGTCTTATTGAAGAAATCATCAAAGCAAAAATCACTAGAGAAATCCACTACAAAGGAGAAGTCCTTAATAGTGAAGGACTTGGGATAATTGTCACCATCAAATAACAAGACCAAGAGAAGGAGAATTTTGCAAAGAGTGCCAAATATAAGAAGAAGAATTTGGCAAGGAGTGCCAAATCCTAGAATAAGAATCTAGTTAAGACCTCAAGACATTTAGAATAAGATCTTGCTTGAAGTTAGAATTTTATAAGAAGACTTGAAGACATAAGAAGTTCACCAAATCTAGGAGATTTGAAGATTACCTCTCACAACAAGAAGGAACTGCTTCAAAGACAAATACTTATCCAAATTTATAACAGAATGAGGAGATCACAAGAAGAGAACAAGCCACCAAATCTTAGGCTTGTGCAAAAAATTTTGAGACCATGTTCTGGTGAATAAAGAGCTATTCAAAATAGTCTACAAAAAGCTACAAGATCCTACTCGAAGTGGCAACTTGGTGATCTTAGACACCAAGGTGCACATTCTCTATAGAAGAATATAAATAACTATGGAAGATTTAAAAAGGTAAGCAAATTTAGGTGCAAATAAGCTTGTTAATGGGATTACTTATCAGATTTGTTATAGCACCTTAATTTAGATTAAAATTGCAAGAAGAAGAAAAATTGGATTACAGTCTTCAAAAAGTGCAAAAAGAAAAAAGTTATTTTTAAGGTTCATTTACACATTAATTAGGATTTTATTATATTTAGTATTACATCTATCAACTACCTATCATCTACTTTAGAAAAATAAAAAGAAGACTAAGTCCTACAATATTGATTGTAGTGAAATTGCAGAATAATGATTGAAGGTTCATTTCAAATTATTCTTGATTAGTTGTAGTAAATTGATTAATTGCATTATCTTGAGAGTTGATTAGGTGAAATTGTTAGTGCATTAAAATTGGAATATTATTGAATTCATTTGCACTATTATATTGCTCTCAAAAGGGTTAGTTTTGTATACTTGAGAAGGGCACAAAATCTGATTTGAATAAAATATCTAAAGACACTATTAAAGCACAAAAATATGCAACACATAATGGTGAAGGAAATCCACCAAAAAAGGCTAGTAGAATTCAAATAGCAACTAACTAAAGGTAAAAATAAATAAAATTCAAATATTGAGACTTGGTAAGTCTCTAATCCAAAGCATTACAGGGTTAATTGCATGGTACAAAGGGAAGAAAATTATATCTATAAATAATATTCTATATACATAATTAAGGGCTTGGATTTATCATCGAAGTATCAATTAAAAATGGGTAAGGAGTCTAGCCAAAGATACATCCTCAAAACCCCTATATTTGCATTCAAAAATCTGCTACAAAACTCGAATTTTAGACCTGCAAAAAAATGCAAGAAAAGGTGCAATAAATAAGGTTTTATATACATATAATGTTACATGGTATTGTACTTCTAAAATATATTATATGCAGTAAGATATCAGATTTGAAGTTGCTTCAAAAGGCACAATATCTACAGGGTAAGCCTGCTAAGGAAGGTCGAACGTCAACACTCTTTTTCCATAGCAAAAGGAGCCACTCAAAGGACTCAATCTCTGCATATCTTGGATAGATGAGCCTACATAATCAAAGTCCACATAAGGCTATTATCAATCTATATTTACGTAGATAAAAAGAGTGCTCATCTACAAATATAAGGTATCAAAATCTACTTCTACAAACCTGGGATGGATAGCATAACAAGAGGTTATATACACTATAAAGAAGCACAAGAATCAACACATTGAAGGCATATAAGACAAGGATAAAAGGTGCTACATTCAAGTTCTTAAACTTGGATAATATTGTCCACCAAAGGAAGTGATAAAATCGCCATTAAAAGCTCCATAGTGTTGAGCAAGGTGCAGAAACAGTATTGTCATTGTTGTCAACACAGACAGATAGATCAATTGATGATGTAGTGGACAGGAGTTCAGAGGTCAGTCAGAGCATGTATAGTGAATTTCCAAGAAGATAGAAGTGGCCCAGATTCAAAAGATCAAAGAAAAAGACAAGTAAGAAAACTGTCGCGATATCGCGACATGTTTTCTATCGCGATATCGCGACATATCGGACGAGAGAGAAAATGCTGGCAAAACTGTCATGATTTCGCGACATGTTCGAAGAGAGAGAAAGCGCAAGGAAAACTGTCATGATTTCGTGACATGTTGGACAAAAGAGAAAGCGCAAGGAAAACTGTCATGATTTCGTGACATGTTGGAAGAGAGAGAAAGCACAAGAAAAACTATCACGATTTCGCGACATGTTGGAAGCAAAGAAGGCAAGTAAGAAAACTGTCGCGATTTCGTGACATGTTTGAAGAAGCAGCGCTTATAGAAAAAATTGTCACGATTTCATGACATGTTCGATGAGAAGGCACTTACAAAGAAAACTATCACGATTTTGCAACATGTTCGGAGAGAAGGCGCAAGCAAAGAAAACTATCGCGATTTCACGACATGTTTGGAAAGAAAGAGCTTGCAAAGAAAAGTGTCGTGATTTTGCGACAATTTGCAAGAAGGATGGTACGGACGAAAAAGTGTCACGATTTTGCGACAATTTGCAAGAAGGATAGTACGGATGAAAATGTGTCGTGATTTCACGACATGTTTGAGAGAAGGAGCTCGCAAAGAAAAGTGTCATGATTTTGTGACAATCTGCAAGAGAGGCAGTACGGACAAAAATGTGTCGTAATTTTGCGATAGGTTCGAAGAGAAAGAGCTTGCAAGAAAAAGTGTCACGATATCACGACATGTCGGGTTTTCATGACCCAAAGGGAAGAAAAGCGCCAAGGAGAAAAAGTGTCACGATATCGCGACATGTCTGGTTTTAGTGACTCGAAGAGGAGAGATAGAGTAAGGAGGTGAAAGTGTCACGATTTTGTGACATGTTCTATTTTCACGGGGTCAAGGCAAGAAAAGAGACAAGGCAGCGAGAGTGTTATGATTTCGCGATATGTTACGTTTTCACGTGCGAAAGGCAGAGAAAGGCACAAGGCAACGAAAGTGTTATAATTTCGTGACATGTTTCATTTTCATGGGCAAAATGCAGAGAAAGGCATAAGGCAGAAAAAGTGTCACAATTTCGTGACATGTCATGTTTTCACGGATGCATGCCGAGAAGAGTGCAAGGAAGCGAAAAGTGTCACGATTTCGCGACATGTCATGTTTTCGCTGGTGCATGCCGAGAAGAGTGCAAGGAAGTGAAAAGTGTCATGATTTCGTGACATGTTGTGTTTTTGCGCATGCAAGCCGAGAAGAAGACAAAAAGGCTGTCAGAGCGATGGTTCTACTGTCAGAGTTGTAAGAGAACAAAAAATGTTGTCAGAGCCAAAATGAGCAGAGAAGGCTGTCAGAGAGCCGTAAATGAGAAGATAAATCTATCAAAATGGCGGATACACTATCAGAGCATAGATAAGGTTGTCAGAGCCGTAAGTAAGCATTTAAGGTTATCAAAAGCACAGTAAGCATAGCCGAAAGAATGTTCTCATGTACAATAAGTTAGGGTTGGGGTTGAGCTCTGCACGAGGCACAAGTGTTGTGTATTGTTGAATAAAAGGAAAAATGAGTTGTGAAAAGAGTGTGTGTAGTGTGCTAAAAAAGATATAGAAGAGAGGGTTGTAAGAGAGAATAGCAGAGCTAAAAGAGAAAAATATAACAGAGCTGTAAGTATATGCAATTATTGTTAAAGGGCATTAGACCAGTGAGGGTCTTGTAGAAGAGAAGGCATTTTTATGTCATTGAAATAGTTTAGAACTAAAGTCCAAGTTGGTGCTTGGCATTAGGGGGTTGGTGCTCCTTTCTGTTGCTGCAGATAAATAAGGGGTTGGTGCTCCTTCCTGTGGGTGCTGGAAAATTGTTTGTAAAGTTGGTGCTTTACAAAGGCTAGATTTGGATGGGAGTCCAAGCAGTCTAATTTTTGAGGAGTAGCCAAAACTGGTGAACCTCGTTAAATCATGTGTTGTGGAATGCTCTCTTGTTTAATTGTTTTATCTATTTTTAAGTTCTCCTTGCTTAAGTTTTAAAGAGTTGTAGATCTAAATTTAAATAGCTACATTGATTCACCCCCCCTCTCAGTGTCATTGTGAGAATATCAATTTGTATCAGAGCAAGGTTCCTGAACAAGCTCAATCAGCTAGGTGATCTTGGAAGAAACACAATGGCCGATGGTGAAGGATTTTCATCCAACAAATCTCCTTTGTTTGATGGAACTAATTACTCTTTCTAGAGACTCAGGATGCAGACATATTTGTGTGCTTTGGGATATGACATTTGGGAGTCAGTAGATAGTGGATACACAATACCCTCTACTCCTCCAACAGATGCTACTGAGAAGAAAAAATTTGAGAATAACTCTAAAGAAAAGAATGCTATAATGTGTGGGTTAGTAGACAATGAACTGATAAGGATCATGAGTTGTAAAATGGCAAAAGACATGTGGGACAAACTGTAGAGCATTCATGAAGGAGACAGCAAGATCAAGGAAGCCAAGCTACAAACGCATCGATCTCAGTTCGAAGCATTAAAAATGAATGACGATGAGAACATAGAGGCCTATATGCTGAGAGTCAATGGAATCATTAATGCGATTAGAGGACTCGACGAGGAAATGGAAGATGCGGTCGTCGTGAAAAAGGTACTAAGAACTCTTCACAAAAGATTTGATTCTAAATTTTCTGCTATAGAAGAAGCTAAATATCTAAATACTTTTAGCATGGATGAAATGCATGGTTCTTTAACTACATACAAAATGAGAATAGGACAAACTAAGCCCTCAAACAGAGAAGCTGCTTTTAAAGCACACAAAAATATAAAAGCTAAACAAGAATCTGAGGAAGAAGAGTCTTCAGATGAAACAGAAGCAAACTTTGTTAGGAAACTAATAAAGGGAAAAGGAAAGTACAGAGGAAAGTTACCGTTTAAGTGCTTCAACTGTGGAGGCATTGGGGACTTTGCAGCTAAATGTCCAATGAATGAGAAAAACAAAAATGATGAAGGGTCACACCAAGAAAGAAGTGACTGGAAGTAGAAACCACATTTTAGAAAAAGCAACTTCAAGAAGAAAAGTTTCATATCCAAGAATGTTAGCTCTTCTGAAGACTGCTCCGGTGAGGATTCTGAAGAAGAAGCGGGTGAATCTCTGTTCATGATATTTGAAGAAAAAAAAATAGAGGAAAAATATGAATGTAATGAAAAACCTGAGGATGAGGCTGAAGTATATCTGGAAGGTGAGTTGGTTGCTGCACTTAAAGAGCTGAGCACGAAAAGGAAAAAGAATAAAAAGGTTTCAAGAAAGCTTGAGGATGCCAATGAAATAATAAACAGCTTGAAAGTATAGATAGACGAATTTAAAAAAATGTCTGAAGTTCTCGAAGTACAATTAATCATAAAAATAGATGAGTGCAGCAAGCTAGAAGAAGACATTGTTAGGTTAAGGATGCAGCTAGAGGAGATGAATCGGAAATTGAGTTGTTATCATAAGTTTGAAGAAAGTTCTATAAAGCTGGATAAAATTATAAATAACCAAAGGACTTCAGGCATCAAATTTGGTTTGGGCTTCGATGAAGGAGAATCATCAAAGAGATCAAAGGCCATAAATGTAGAACCCATAAAGAAAGAAGATAAGATCAGGTTTGATCAAGAAAAAACAAATCTTGCCAAAGAAAGCAATAATGCCAGACTCAAGAGGAGTACTGACAAATATGGATTCACAAAAGTCACACATCCAAGAAGGAGAAGATTCATGGCTCCTACTTCAAAATGGCAAAGACCTTCACCCAGGTTTAATCACTCCTTTTCTGGTTATTTTTTTAAATGCAATGCTTATGGTCATAAGATTTTAGATTGCAGTTATAATGTAGCACAAAGGAATTTCACCAGTAGAAATGTTTGTTCACCATTAATGGATTATGCAGTAGAATGTTATAACTGTCATAATTTTGGACACATTACAAGAAACTATAGAAGCACTTTTGCAAAAAATAAATATCAGGATAGAAAATCTCAACCAAATGGATTGAAACAAAACAAAAAATTTCCTGAAAAATAGGCACAAGCTAATGAAAGGGGAAAGGCAAAACAAGTAGCCAAAACTGCTATCAAACCAGAATGGAAAGAAAATGAGAAACTCTAGAAAGAAAAGGAGAAACTCCAAGAAGAAAAGCAATCTTTGATTGTTCAGACAGGTGACAAGCAAAAATTTGAGAAGTTACAGAATTACGAAGGTGGTTCTGTGAAATTTGGAAATAATGATGGAGCAAAGATAGTTGGCAAAGTATCAATCAAGATCAGTGACGAAAAGATCAAATAAAAAGAAGTCTTTTTTGTGATTGGTCTGAAGCATAACTTGCTCAGTGTAAGTCAAATCTGTGATAGAGGTCATGAAGTAATATTTAAGAAGCAGGGTTGTGAAGTGAGAAAATCCAACAGTGGGAAGTTGATTGCTACTGGATTAAGGACTTTTGGAAACCTGTATACTCTCTTAGATACTTCAGAAGGAACATGCTTGATTGGATAGGAAGATGAAAATTGGTTGTGGCACAAGAGGCTCGGTCATATCAGCTTTGACAATTTGGTAAAAATAAGCTCAGAAAGGGTAGTAAGAGATATACCCTCCATTGGCAAACCACTAAATAGTATTTATGCTTCATGCCAAAAGGGGAAGCAAACTAGAGCCACATTTAAATCAAAGGAGTACTTTACCAACAAACCTTTAGAACTAATACATACTGATTTATGTGGACCCATGAGAACACAAAGTATAAATGGTGACAAATACTTTATGTTGTGCATAGATGACTATTCCAGAATGACTTGGATATTCTTTTTGAAGCAGAAATCTGAAGCTTTTGGAATGTTCAAGACTTTCAAAAAAACAAGTTGAGAATGAAACAAGAACGAGGATCAAATGCTTAAGATCAGATAGAGGAGGAGAGTTCATCTCAGAGGAGTTTGCAAAATACTGTCAAAAATATGGGATCAGAAGATAGTTTTCAGTAGCAAGGACACCTCAGAAGAATGGTGTTGTAGAAAGAAAGAACAGAACTGTGCAGGAAATGTCACGGACGATGTTGACTGAGAGCAAAATTGTAGATAGATTTTGGAAAGAGGTAGTCCATACTGCAGTTTATATCCAAAATAGGTGCATTTTGAGGACGCATGAAAGCAAAACCCCTTATGAGCTATGGTTCGGCAAGAAGGCAATAGCAAAATACTTCAAAGTCTTTGGCAGCAAGTGTTACATCAAAAGAACTAAAGATAATCTTGGTAAGTTTGAAGATAGAGCTGGTGAAGGTATTTTTGTTGGCTATTCATCAAAAAGTAAAGCTTACAAATGCTACAACAAAAGGCTAAAGAAAATTGTAGATAGTGTCGATGTTAAATTTGATGAAGATAGGAAACGCGCTGTCAGTTGTGAAGAAAACTACCCTATTTATGAAGAAGTTATTGAAGGAGACAAAGAAAAGGAAATAGAAGAGAATCAAAAAATTGACCCAGATGATTTAAGTATTGATTCAGAAGTAGAAGAAAATAATAAATTCAAAACAGGAAGCTGGCAGAAAAATCATCCCAGAGAGCAAATTATTGGGGACCCCACGAGTTGGTGTTAAGACAAGAAGAAGAGTAGTAAGTAACTACTCCCTATTATCCAGCATTGAGCCCAAAAATATTGTTGAAGCAAGCACAGATGAAAGTTGGATGAAGGCAATAAATGAAGAACTAGATCAGATTGAGAAAAACAAAACCTGGGAGTTAGTACCAAGGCTTGCAAATAAAAACATAATCGGTACTAAATGGATCTTTCGAAACAAATTGAATGAATACGGACGAGGTTGTAAGGAATAAAGCAAGATTGGTCTGTAAAGGCTATGCTCAAGTTGAAGGTATTGATTTTGAGGAAACTTTTGCACCAGTGGTTAGACTCGAGGCAATCGGAATGTTTACGGCTTTAGCGATCCACCAGGAATTTCAAAGTTTATCAGATGGACGTGAAATCAGCATTTCTGAATGGAAATCTTG
Organism: Wollemia nobilis; assembly: GCA_028583015.1. Lineage (NCBI taxonomy): Eukaryota > Viridiplantae > Streptophyta > Pinopsida > Araucariales > Araucariaceae > Wollemia > Wollemia nobilis. Next base: position 9,265,489 of record JAQPPZ010017092.1, read on the forward strand.
AAGAATTTTATATTGAGCAGCCAGATGGTTTTCAACTCGATGATAATCCCAACTTTGTCTCCAAGTTGAAGAAAGCTTTGTATGGCTTGAAACAGGCACCCAGAGCATGGTATGCAAGACTAGACAACTATCTCACTGAACAAGGGTTCAAGAAAGGTATGGTGGATAGTAACTTGTATGTCAAAATAGACAATGGCCATCTTATTGTCCTTGTTTTTTATGTAGATGATATAATTTTTGGCAGTAGCAATGATGAGTCATGTAGAGACATAGCAAATAAAATGCGAAAGAATTTGAAATGTCTATGATTGGTGAACTTTCATATTTCCTCGAACTGCAAGTTAACCAAAATGAAAAGGGCATTTTTATTTCTCAAGTTAAATATATGAAAGAAATGCTGAAAATTTTCACAATGGAGGATTGTAAACTTGTTAGCACTCCCATGACAACAGGTTGCAAGTTGAGCAAGGATGACAAATCTCCAGATGTAGATCAAACCATGTACAGATCTATGATTGAAAGCCTATTGTATTTGATAGCTACCAGACCAGATATCTTACAAGCAATATGCATGGTAGCAAGATTTCAGGCTAGTCCCAAAGAGACTCATGTGACATCTATGAAGAGGATTTTTAGGTACCTCAAGGGTACTATGGAGTATGGGTTATGGTACCCAAAAGGTAAGGACTTCACTCTTATTGCATATTCTGATGCAAATTGGGCAAGATGTATAAATGATAGAAAGAGTACCAGTGGAGGTGCATTCTATCTTGGAGATAGGTTGGTAGCATGGCACAGCAAGAAACAAGAATCAGTCTCTCTATCCACAACAGAGGCAGAATACATTGCAGCAACAACATGTTGTACACAGATTTTATGGATGAGACAAACCCTGAAAGATCTTGGCATTAACTTCAAAGAGCCAATTTTAGTTAAATGTGATAATACCAGTGCTATTAACATCTCAAAGAATCCGGTTATGCATTCTCGCACCAAACATATTGCAATCCGGTATCACTTTTTGAAGGATAAAGTTGTAGAAGGTGAGGTTAAATTGGATTTTGTTCCAACTACAGAGCAAGTAGCGGATATCTTCACTAAACCATTGCCCAAGGAAGTTTTTGAATACCTTCGCAGTAAGTTGGGAGTGGTCACACTACCCAAGAACTGACTAGCTATCGGGAACACATTCTCAGGGGGAGCATTTATATATTTGATTACCTGTTTGCTCATGTTTGTCATTTTTGCTAACTGTATATTGTGTGCCTGAGAATGTTATGCATGGACTCAGGGGGAGTCTACAGCAACCCTTTGGTATTATTGTCAAAGGGGGAGAAGAATTACTGGAAATTGCACATGTGTTGCCAACAATTCCAAAGGGGGAGATTGTTGAGCAAGGTGCAAAAATAGTATTGTCATTATTGTCAACACAGACAGATAGATCAATTGATGATGCAGTGGACAGGAATTTAGAGGTCAATCAGAGCATGTATAGTGAATTTCTAAGAAGACAGAAGTGGCCCAGATTTAAAGGATCAAAGAAAAAGACAAGTAAGAAAAATGTCGCGATATCGCGACATGTTTTCTGTCGCGATATCGCGACATATCGAAGGAGAGAGAAAATGCTGGAAAAATTGTCACGATTTTGTGACATGTTCAAAGAGAGAGAAAGCGTAAGGAAAACTATCACGATTTTGTGACATGTTGGACGAAAGAGAAAGCGCAAGGAAAACTGTCGCGATTTCACGACATGTTGGAAGAGAAAGAAAGCACAAGAAAAGCTGTCATGATTTCACGATATGTTGGAAGCAAAGAAGGCAAGTAAGAAAACTGTCACGATTTCATGACATGTTTGAAGAAGCAATGCTTATAGGAAAAACTATCACGATTTTGCGACATGTTCGATGAGAAGGCACTTGTAAGAAAACTATCATGATTTCGTGACATGTTCGGAGAGAAGGCGCAAGCAAAGAAAACTGTCGCGATTTCATGACATGTTTGAAAAGAAAGAGCTTGCAAAGAAAAGTGTCACGATTTCGCGACAATTTGCAAGAAGGATGGTACGGACGAAAAAGTGTCACGATTTCACGACAGGTTCGAGAGAAAGAGCTCGCAAGGAAAAGTGTCGTGATTTCATGACAATTTGCAAGAAGGACAGTACGAACAAAAATGTGTCACAATTTTGTGACATGTTTGAGAGAAGGAGCTCGCAAAGAAAAGTGTCATGATTTCATGACAATCTACAAGAGATGCAGTACGAACGAAAATGTGTCACGATTTCACGACAGGTTTGAAGAGAAAGAGCTTGCAAGAAAAAGTGTCACGATATCGCGACATGTCGGGTTTTCACGACCCGAAGGGAAGAAAAGCGCCAAGGAGAAAAAGTGTCACGATATCGCGACATGTCTGGTTTTTGCGACCCGAAGAGGAGAGATAGAGTAAGGAGGTGAAAGTGTCACGATTTCGACATGTTCTATTTTCGTGGGGTCAAGGCAAGAAAAGAGACAAGGCAATGAGAGTGTCGCGATTTTGCGACATGTTACATTTTCACGGGTGAAAGACAGAGAAAGGCACATGGCAGCGAAAGTGTCACGATTTTGCGACATGTTTCATTTTCGTGAGCGAAAGGCAGAGAAAGGCATAAGGTAGCAAAAGTGTCGCGATTTCGCGACATGTCATGTTTTCGCGGATGCATGCCAAGAAGAGTGCAAGGAAGTGAAAAGTGTCATGATTTCGTGACATGTCATTTTTTTGCTGGTACATACCAAGAAGAGTGCAAGGAAGCGAAAAGTGCCACGATTTTGCAACGTGTGTTTTCACGCATGCAGGCCAAGAAGTAGACAAAAATGCTGTCAGAGCGACGGTTCTACTGTCAGAGTTGTAAGAGAACAGAAAAGGTTGTCAAAGCCGAAATGAGCAGAGAAGGCTGTCAGAGAGTCGTAAATGAGAAGATAAATCTGTTAGAATGGCGGATACATTGTCAGAGCACAAATAAGGCTGTCAAAGCCATAAGTAAGCATTTAAGGCTATCAAAAGCGTAGTAAGCATAGCTAAAAGAAATTTTTCATGTACAATAAGTTAGGGTTAGGGTTGAGCTCTACACGAGGCATGAGTTTTGTGTATTTTTGAATAAAAAGAAAATGGAGCTATGAAAAGAGTGTGTGTAGTGTGCTGAAAAAGACATAGAAGAGAGGGCTGTAAGAGAGAATAGCAGAGCTAAAAGAGAAAAATATAATAGAGTTGTAAGTATATGTAGTTCTTGTTAAAGGGCATTAGACCAGTGAGGGTCTTGTAGAAGAGAAGGCATTTTTATGTCATTGAAATAGTTCAGAACTGAAGTCCAAGTTGGTGCTTGGCATTAGGGGGTTGGTGCTCCTTCCTTTGGGTGCTGGAAAATTGTTTATAAAGTTGGTGCTTTGCAAAGGCTGGATTTGGATGGGAGTCCAAGCAGTCTAATTTTTGAGGAGTAGCCAAAACTAGTGAACCTCGTTAAATCGTGTGTTGTGGAATGCTCTCTTGTTTAATTGGTTTATCTATTTTTAAGTTCTCCCTGCTTAATTTTTAAAGAGTTGTAGATCTGAATTTAAATAGCTACACTGATTCACCCCCCCTCTTAGTGTCATTGTGATAATATCACATAGCGCCTCATCAATTCACCTGCAAAAGAAAAAATTGCTTGTTGTCCAATAAACAAAGCAAGCTAATAAAAGGTATATGAAAGGAGTTATAATATTATCCTTGGAAGCATTACAGAAAATGACTTTATGGAGAGAGCTTGAATGCCACTTGGCATAAACTTTCTAGGGCACCATTTCATCTTTCAACACTCAAGAAACCTCATGTAGGATTTATGGAGAATATTAAGGAAATGGTGACACTTGTTATCTTCCACAAGCCTCACACAAGTTTCCACATGAGTGGCCATACATTACAAAGTGACCAAGAAGTGTTAAAGAAGAAAATTGGTATGTTAAGAAAGGTGGAGTGCTCATATGTAAAATATGTGGCACTTGTCATAAAGTTCATGACCTTTCTTCCATAAAAAGGCACTCAAGTCCAAAGCAGTCAAGCATAGGAAAGCATAGTCAAAGCATAGAAAATCAAAGCATGAAAGGAAGAAAGAGGAAGCATTAAAAGCTCCTGGTATTGGAGTTCAAACTACTCCATATTTGCAGCACCTATGTTCTAGCATTAAAGACAAGGAATTCCAAAGCATAAGCATTGTTTCTAGCACCAAAGGAGGACATTAAAGTGTTGTTATATTTAGTCAAAAAAGGTGGCAAATAATGCAGTGATACAATGTTCAAAGGTAAGGTTTAAATCCTATTTATTATTGCTTTCACTTTAGGGAGATATAAGAGTTGTAAGCTAAGGTCAATTCTTATATTTTTAAAGCAAAAATAATAAGGGATAACTTATCAAATTGAAATAATATTTGCAATTTAACCTAGGATAAATAAAGAATTCTACTTGGGATTAAATTCTTTAATATTTTACAAATATTATTTATTTTCTAATTTTTCAAATTTGAGAGTGATAAGGGTTACAACATCAAAGTAGGTTATTGGAAATTATAAACAGTTGAGTGAAATCCTAAGGATTACAAAAGAGGTTATTAAGATTTTTTTTGTTAAGGTTGGAAATTAATAATTTTTTTATCTCAAAATTTCTCAAAAGGGATAAAAGAAATCTAATATTAATACTCTTCAAAATTAAAAAGTGCTTAGTTCAATAGGAGTAATAAGGTGTTAGCAAAGTTGATTTTTGATATTTACAAAAAATGTACAAAATCAACCAAAATTGAACTATACTTTACAAAAGCACTATATCATACTCCAACATCATTAGGGAGTCATAAGACATTTTACAAAACTTTATAATAATAATATCTATCAAATATTATCAAGTTGGGAAGATATAAGCTTTCTTCAAAACCTAAAATTAGGTGTTCATACTCTCATTACTAGGGAGACATAAGGAAGCCTACAAACCTAAGGATTAATAAAGGTTTTATCAAATCAAGCTTATATACTTCAATTAGGGATCAAATATCCTAATATAGGGAGCTATAAGAAAGACTACAATTCTATCTCATTTCTTCAAATTCAACCTCTTCAAATGGGTAAAGGAATGTCATACAATGAATGTAAAACTTGCTCCAATAGAAACTAGTTCATAAAACATGAACACATGTGGTATATTAACTGAGGATCCAATCATAAAATGATAGAAAATATATAATGGTTTGATTGTATTGAAGTTACTAAAGGTTATAGACTAAGAATTACATACAACCAAACTTATCCTATACATGGATATGGATGTGTAATACCCAACAAATCATTTCCAAATATTCTACTACAAAAATTATTATATATTCCTGTATTAACATTCAATCTCATCTCAGTAAGCAAGCTAGTAGAAAACAACTACATGATTAACTTTGTATATATGGATGGGATCAATACTTGTCTCATTATCAATCAAGATGAAATAAAAGAAACATGTTCAATCCATGAAAATACATACATCCTAGACTCAATGGAAATATCACAAGAGATTGTGGCATTTCATAATGATACTAACATATTTACAAAGCAGTAAGTTAAATAAAATGAAGAACCAATACACCAAAAAGTCAAGCACAGAAGGATAAAAAACAAAAACATGAGTGGACAATTGCACCATGCCCTACTTATTCATCAATAATCAAAACCAAATGAAAATACTTGCAAAGAGAACTATAAAGGTGGCTAGATAGAAGATAAAAAATACGAATTTGAATATGCCAAAGATCATCCAATGAAAGAAGAAGAATTTTTAGCTTCAGCTACAGCTTACTCTGCATCATATGAGGACACAATTTACCTGTTGAACCTGAATACCAAGAATGCAAAAGAAGAGTACAATGTTCAGGATGATGAAGAACAAGAATATTCATACTGAAGACTAAAGTCTTCAATACCCAAATAATGTAATACATGAGGGTGTTAGAAATAGAGTATAATACATCATCTAAGTCATGTAAATGTATCTTCCAAGGTACACACTTAGGACATTAGATTACTTTAGGGAGAAGTTATCTAGTTACTTCATGCAATGTAATTTTTGTACAAGTGTCAATGTGCAAGTTGTATATGTGCAAGTTGTCCCTTGCACAACTAGATAGAGTGTTGGCCAAGGAACCTATTTTCCTATATAAGAAAGGTCTCATTATAATACATATATAGAGTCAGGGGACATAGTCAGATAACATACCTTAGAGCATAGTACAATTTTATGTAGATCACCATCCATTGATGATGGGTGCAATATAATTCAGTAGCTTTATTAATGGAGTGTTGGACTAGGCATGCTTCCTTCACATCATTTGAAAATGTAACACTAAAAGTTTCAATAAAAGGCATGCTTCCGTTACATCACTTGCAAAAGTAACACTAAAAGTTTCAGCAAAAGACATGCTTCCTTCACATCATATAAAAGTAAGACTAAAAGTTTCAACAAAAGGCATGCTTCCGTCACATCACTTGAAAAAGTAACACTAGAAGTTTCAACAAAAGGCATGCTTCCGTCACATCACTTGAAAAAGTAACACTAGAAGTTTCAACAAAAGGCATGCTTCCGTCACATCACTTGAAAAAGTAACCCTAAAAGTTTCAACAAAAAGCATGCTTCCGTCACATCATAGAAATGTGGCATGATACTGAACTTGACATGATACCCACGTGGCAGTATACTTTCTTCAACGTACCAAAACTTCCTCGCGTACAGTCGTCCAACGATATGATATTAACACTATCGATAAAATCAAATTCCAAACGATAGCGGATAGTCAACATGATTCCTTCCGTGCGACGTGAAGCTGTCGGTTCCCCCATCTGTCGGTTCCCCCTCCTCTTCCTATAGTCTTGTCAAATCACCAGACTAATAAGGCAGTTACGAGATGTACTCTCTAAGCCTTAAATAAATATCAATTTGCAGATTTATGTTACTATGAATTTAGATCCCACAAACATTATTTTTCTGGGTTGTGCGATATTTACACTGGGAGGTGGGAGGAATCAGAAAGACTTTTTCTGCTAAACTTGGTGTAGGTTTGATTTATTGTTTTGCCCCTTTTCCAAAAAACATCTAAGATAATAAAGTCACAGGCGTAGAAATAGTAGAAGAAGAATGTTACGAGGAAGAATTCGAAGAAGGCGTGCATATTGTCATCCAACGTTTGGCTGACGGATCAGCAAGTCAAACGAATTAAATTCAGGTATGAATATTGAATAGTTTTGATTTCGTTTTTAAGATAGTGTTAAAAAGGGTTATTTAACGTGGTAAGATGGAATGGGTGCAGCCGTCAGAAATTCAACGATACCCAAGGGAGGTTGTGGTGGGAAGAAAATCGGCGGATGGTGCATTATTACTATGCCCAGGTGTAGAATGCCAAGACTTCTTCATTTACAAATGATATTTTTGACTCCATCTATTCGGTTCCCATTTCCTTTGTTTTGGAGGTGGTCTTATCGTTCTAAAAGATGGTCTGTAGCTCTTAAGCTGTTTCTATTACATCAGAAGCACTAACAACTGTAACTGCTGTGAGATGAGACATGCCATTGAACGTATGACATTACTTGTGAAGATTGTATTTCCAAAAGAAAACGTGGGTTCTTCAAAACTGTGTGAATCTCTATGTTTTTTTAACAGGCTTTTCAAATTATTATTATGGTAGAGAATCATCTTTAAAATATAACACATCTTCATATAGCTATCGCTCAAACAAGCCCTTAAAACTGAAATCGCCCACAAACTTTAGCGATTCTAGGAATCGCTCGCCTGAGGCAGCGACACCACAGCGCGTCTAGCCTAAAACTGCAATTTGATGCCGCACATGTTTGCTGTCCAATCAGCATTTACTCCCTTCATACGGTGGTTGGTGATTGGCTCTTCTGCCCAACTATATAAACCCTAGTTTTGTTGTCATCTTGAGTGAGGGAATGTTGTGAGAGATTGGGTGCAGAATAGGAGGTGCAAATTAGCAGCAAAAGGAGAGCAGAGCAGATTGTAGTCTCGAACAGCAGTTTCGGATTGCTCCTGTGTTTTCGTTTATCCTGCTTTAATGCAGATGTCTGTAATCCCTCTACGGAGGTTTGATTGTAATTTCTCTGCTATTATAAATAAAATCTTGTTTTATTCGTGTGTACTGCATTTCCAAGAACCCTCAATTTGCCCCATTTCAGTTCTCACCAAACAAACATCCTGAGTGCATTTGAATCGACTGCAGAAGTGGTGCATTTAAGACTTGTTGTCAATCGCTCATTCAAACGAACGATTCCGGGTTACTTTTCCTCAAACGAGCGATCTTCGGTATTTTCTCCCTATCGCTCGTTTGGCTTCATTTTCCCCCTTTGGCGCTCATGATTTGAGCGACCTTCGTCACTTTTAACCCTTACCACTCAAAGGCATCTATTTTCGTCTTTTACTCTATTTTGTCTTTAGTGGTTTGTCTTTTATGCACTCGTCTTATTCTAATCTCCCTCCATCGCTCGCTATTCCTAAAAATTCCTTTTAGTGCACATGAGTTGAGCGATTCGTGTCATTTCCTACTAATTCAAGCGACTTAGGGCAACCCCTATTTTGTCCTATTCCATTTTTTCTTTTAGCTAACTCCCTCCGTCGCTAAAACGAAAGTCGTCGAAGCCTTTTTCTGCCTTGTTTTAGCGATTTGCAGCTTGAAAGAGTTAGAATATTTTTGACGGTATTTATCCCCATTCTCCCCGTCGCTCGCCAAACAATATTTTTCCCTTTGTCACTCAAAGCGATAACGATCCGAAGAATTGTTCGAAGGTCTTAATTACCTTTCTCCCCATCACTTGCTAGTTGAGGTAATTCCCTCCATCGCTGTCGTGCGACAGCGATTCAGGGAACGGAGTTAAGAGAGTTTTATTTCTTCAAATTGGTATTAGAGTTGTAGTGCCATTGACGCGAAGACAACAGAGTGGCTTCCGAGAACAACCATTCACTGTAGTTGCAAATCCCACATTCAACGAAAAGAACTATGATTACTATAGCATCCAGATGAAGATCCTGTTTGGATCTCAGGAGCTGTGGAAGTTAGTGGAGAACGACTACCCAAAACCGACAGATGCAGCAGCACTGGCTGCCCTCTCCTAAGCAGACAAGGACATGTTGAAGGAGAACATGAAGAAGGACCAGAAGGCCCTCTTCTACATTATGCAAGCGATCGAGGAGACCATATTTTGATGGATCGCATCAGCCACCAAGGCGAAGCAGGCCTAGGAGATTCTAACCAGTTTGTATCAAGGAACCAACAAGGTGAAGTTGGTGAAGCTAAAGATGCTGAGGAGAGAGTTTGAGAACCTACATATGAGTGAATCCGAGTCCATGAGCGACTTCTTCACCCGGATGACAAACATCATCAACCAGATGCGGTTGAATGGAGAAAATGTGCAGAGCCAAAGAATCATGGAGAAGATTCTCAGAAGCCTGCCTGCTAAATTTAACTCTATTGTGATAGCAATCGAGGAGTCGAGGGATTTGACAACCCTCTCTGTGGATGAGATCATGGGTTCCTTGCAGAAACATGAGCAAAGGCTGAGCCGCTCATCTCAATCCTCTCTAGAGCAGACATTCAAGGCACAAGTCTCATTTCAAGACAGCAGCAGACAAGAATCCCACCATGGCGCTTCTAGTTCTCAAGGAGGAAGAGGCAGAAGTAGGTGTAGGAAAGGCAACAAGCAAGGTGGACGGTCAAACCCTAGTGAGGGAGAGACCAACTACAACTTCCATTAACAAGGAGGAAGAGGCAGTGGGAAAAACTAGCAAGTCGAATCTGGTCAGAAAAAGGACATGTCAAAGATCCAGTGCTACTATTGCAAAAATTCAGCCATTACATCTTACAGTACAAAAAGAGGATGGCCAAGGAGAACCAACAACAAGCCCATTACACAGACAAAACCAAAAATATGGCAGGAGGGAACATGTTGCTGACTTGCAATATTGAGGAGAGCTAGAAGAATATCTGGAATTTGAACAGTGGGTGCAGCAATCACATGATGGGGAACAAGGAGATGTTCTCACAATTGGATGAAACAGTCCAGTATGACGTGAATATGGGGAACAACATCAAGGTTCCTATGATGGGTAAAGGAAAGATCCTCATCCGCACTAGGTATGGTGAACAGAAGCAGATATGTGACGTCTACTATGTTCTTGGTCTGAAGCATAACTTGCTGAGCGTTGGACAACTTGTGCATAAGGGGCATACGATCCAGTTCAAATATGGAGTATACACCATCAGAGATAAGTCGCATGGGCAGATTACAATTGTGTCCATGATGAAGAATAAAATGTTTCCACTATAGATTTAGAATGAATCTTTAATGTCTCTAAGTGCAGTTGTGAAAGATGCTACCTGGTTGTGGCATCTCAAATTTGGTAACTTGATTTCAGTAGCCTAAATCTACTACACAGGAAGTAGATGGTGAAGGGTTTACCCCTTATTGAGCAGCAAAACCAAGTTTGTGAAGGCTACTTAGTTAGCAAGCAACATAGGGATTTATTCCCTTCTGGTCAGTCTTGGAGAGCATCACAGCCATTGGTGTTGGTGCACTCAAAAATTTGTGATCCAATGTAGACCACCACATTTGCCAGCAAGAAGTACTTCCTGACCTTCATTGATGACTTAAGCCGGAAGACCTGGGTCTATGCCATCAAGCAGAAGTTAGAGGCCTTTGGCAAATTCAAGGAGTTCAAGGCTCTGGTGAAGAAATAGAGTAGCTACTAGGTGAAAACCCTCAAAATAGACGGCAGAGGTGAATACATCTTTAACGAATTCCATAATTTTTGCAAGCAACATTGAATTCAGAGGCATCTCACTACCAGATCCACACCGCAACAGAACGACGTAGCTGAGAGGAAGAACCAAACCATCATGGAGATGGCACGGAGCATGATGAAGGCGAAAGGATTTCCACATGAGTTCTGGGTAGAGGTTATAACCTGTGTAGTCTACCTGCTGAATAGATGTCCCACCAAAAGTGTGAAGGACAAAATTCCTCAGGAGGCCTGGAGCGGTCAGAAGCCATGTGTGGCTCATTTGCGTGTTTTTGGGTGCATTGCATATGCACATGTTCCAGAAGAAAAGAGACAAAATTTGGATGATAGAGTTGAAAAATATATCTTCACAAGATACAGCGAGTAGGTGAAGGCGTACAGGTTGTACAATCTTGTGGCAAAAAAACTCATTATTAGTCGAGACATGAAGATCTTGGAAGATGAAGCCTGGAACTAGAAGTCGAAAACCGGTCAGTTAGAGCCAGCAGTAGTTGAGTCTATTGACTTGGAGGAGGGCAGTGTGCAACCACCTACAACCTCAAGTAGTAGCAGCGGTTCCAACAGTAGCACAACCTCACCATCCCGATCACCACCACTTGCAAGCAGGATCCTAAACTTGAGGACTCCAGCGAAGATGCAAAGCTTGCAAGAAATTTACAAGGCAACCCGATCTCATCAAGATGAGGAACATTCTAATTTTGCCTTCTTTACTGAGGTTGATCCAATGGAGTTTGAAGAGGCAAGTCAGAAATCATAAGTGGGTTAAAGCGATGGACGAGGAGATAGAAGCCATTGAGAAGAATGATAAATGGCAGCTGGCAGATCTTCCAAAAGGGAAGAATACCATTAGGGTCAAGTGGGTGTATAAGATGAAGTTCAACGCCCAAGGAGAAGTTGATCGGCACAAGGCCAGATTGGTGGCAAAAAGCTACAAGCAGAAGTCAGGCGTTGACTACCATGATGTTTATGCACCTGTAGCCCAACTTGACACAGTGAGGATGATCCTTGCACTGGCAGCTCAAAAGTGCTAGAGTTTTTACCAGATGGACGTCAAGTCAGCCTTCCTCAATGATGTTTTGGAGGAGTAGGTCTACATAGATCAGCCACCAGGTTACAAGATTGAAGGATAGGAGGGCAAGGTCCTCAAGCTAAAGAAGGCCCTGTATGGGTTGAAGTAGGCACCCAAGGCATGGTATAATAGGATTAACGACTATTTTCAAGAGAATGGGTTTATCAAATGCCCATTTGAACACACCCTATACCTGAAGAAAAATGAAGCAGGGGAGCTCATAATTGTCTACCTATATGTGGATGATTTGATTTACACTAGCAACAACAATGACCTATTCGACCAGTTCAAAAAAACCATGAAAAAGGAGTTCGAGATGATGGACTTAGGGCTGATGAAGTATTTCCTCGACATTGAAGTTGACCAATCGACAGATGGCATCTTCATTTCTTAGGGCAAGTATGTGAAATATGTCCTAAAGCGGTTCAAGATGGAGGGCAACAAACCTGCCATCACACATGTTTCCACAGGGTTGAAGTTAAGCAAGTTGGACTCTGGGAGAAGCATCGATCCAACCTTGTTCAAGTGGCTAGTTGGTAGTCTGATGTACTTGACTATAACTCGGCTAGATTTGATGTTTGAAGTCAACCTCATCAGTCGTTTTATGGAGACTCCAAAGGATTCACATTGGCAAGAAGGAAAGTGCATATTGTGCTATGTCAACGGGATGTGGAACCATGACATCTTCTATGCCAGGAAATATCAGTTGGAACTGATAGGCTACACAGATAGCAACTAGGTTGGCAACACTGATGATCGGAAGAGCACTTCTGGTTATGCATTTTATCTCGGTTTGGGAGCAGTTTCATGGGCATCCAATAAGCAATCGATTGTTGTGTTGTCCACTACTGAAGCAGAGTATGTCGCTGCCACTTTAGCCGCATGCTAGGCAGTTTGGTTGTGAAGGGTTTTGAGTGAACTAAACCATCCTTCGAAAGGCACAACAACAATGTTCTGTGACAACAATTCCACCATTGCACTGTCAAAGCATCCAGTGTTCCATGGGTGAACAAAGCATATCGACATTCGGTATCACTTCATCAAAGAGCTGGTGAATTTGGGTGAGGTTAAGTTATAGTTATGCAGATCCAAGGAGCAGGTAGCTGACATTTTTACCAAGCCTTTGAAGGAGGAGGACTTCAGCAGACTACGTGAGCAGTTAGGTGTCAAAGGGCTTGTGAGATCAGGTTTAAAGGAGGGTGTTGAAAATAAACCTGATGCTCCAGATTGCTATCGCTCAAACAAGCCCTTAAAATTGAAATCGCCCATAAACTTTAGTGATTCTAGGAATCGCTCACCTGAGGTAGCGACACCATAGGGCGTCCATTCTAAAACTCCAATTTGACGTTGCACATGTTTGTTGTCCAATCAGCATTTACTCCCTTCATATGGTGGTTGGTGATTGGCTCTTCCGCCCAACTATATAAACCCTAGTTTTGTTGTCATCTTAAGTGAGGGAATGTTGTGAGAAATTGGATGCATAATAGGAGGTGCAAATTAGCAATAAAAGGAGAGCAAAGCAGATTGTAGTCCCGAACAGCAGTTTCGGAGTGCTCCTATGTTTTCATTTATCCTGCTTTAACGTAGATATTTGTAATCCCTCTATGGAGGTTTGAGTGTAATTTCTCTGCTATTACAAATAAAATATTGTTTTATTCATGTGTGTTGCATTTCCAAGAACCCTCAATTTGTGCCATTTCATTTCTCACCAAAAAAACATACTGAGTGCATTTGAATCGACTGTAAAAGTGGTGCATTTAAGACTTGTTGTCAATCACTCATTCAAATGAGTGATTCTGGGTTACTCTTCCTCAAACGAGTGATCTTTGGCATTTTCTCCCTATCGCTCGTTTGGCTTTATTTTCCCCCTTTCGCGCTCACAATTTGAGTGACCTTCGTCACTTTTAACCCTTACCACTCAAAGGCATCTATTTTCGTCTTTTACTCTATTTTTGTCTTTAGTGGTTTGTCTTTTATGCACTCGTCTTATTCTAATCTCCCTCCATCGCTCACTATTCCTAAAAATTTCCTTTAGTGCACATGAGTTGAGCAAGTCATTTCCTACTAATTCAAGTGACTTAGGGCAACCCCTATTTTGTCCTATTCCATTTTGTATTTTAGCTAACTCCCTCCATCACTAAAACAAAAGTCGTCGAAGCCTTTTTCTACCTTGTTTTAGCGATTTGCAGCTTGAAAGAGTTAGAATATTTTTTGTGGTATTTATCCCCATTCTTCCCGTCGCTCGCCAAACAATATTTTTTCCTTCGTCGCTCAAAGCGATAGCATTCCAGATAATTGTTGGAAGGTATTAATTACCTTTCTACCCATCGCTCGCTAGTTGAGGTAATTCCCTCCATCACTGTCGTGCGACAACGATTCAGGGAACGAAGTTAAGAGAGTTTTATTTCTTCAGATAATGCTCTTAAAGAACCATAAGAAATGAATTTGCTTAGCAAGGAGGTTATTTTATGTGATTCATTTAATGGTAATCCATAGAAATTGGAGGAGATTTCATGAGGGAGATAATGTTATAAAAAATGTTAATGTTGCAATGATTGGATAAATGTTTTTTTAATATTTATATAATTTATCTCTCATCCTTTTAAAACTGAACCTATAAATAATTTTAATTGGTTGACTGACAGTGGAAATCTCCATCCCCACGAGATCAAAACCATCTACAATAATTGACCAAATAACCTGGTTGAAACATTGACCAAAAAAAAATTAATTCTAGATTCTAGATTACTTGACCCTATGTCTAGACTCTAGATTACTGGACCCTATCTCATGCTATGTCTATTGCAAATAGTCTATGATATCATATTGAAAGGTGAAAACATCTCGTGTGGAATTTTCATGATTTAATTCCATCTTTGTGATTGGTTTTTTGCAAGACACCTTTAGTTCAATTTTGAAATCTTGTAATTTAGTCCTCAATGGGTATAAGGTATCGTATTAATTTAAGCTCTTGTTAGATTCGACCATAATTCTAGAGTAAGGTATGATTTTGATCCTTTTTTTAAGTTGATTTTTTCATTATATTTATTATTATGATGATTTTATAATTTAAAGTTGTATTTTTTCATAAATATTTTTTATTTTGTTATGGTTGATTTTAATTTTAAGTGTTTTTTTTCTTCGAATTGTATATATTTTAAAGATATGTTTTTGAAAGTTATTTTGTTTTTCTTTATTATTGAAAAATATTTAATATAAAATATATTGTTAGTAGAGATGTTCATACCTATTTGAGACAAATAAAACTTTAAGTTATGAACAAATTTATTATAAATCTATTTATAATGAATACTTTATATTATTTTTGTAAAAAAAATTGACCTAAATTTGATAGATTTTTTTCTTTGAATAGGTTGAAAATTTGGGGGTATATGAGGGTATCCTTTGCTTCCTATGAATTGAACTTGGCTTTCCATTCTGAAATTCCAATGCCTTTTGCCATTTTTGTAACAACCAAAGTATACTCACCTAGTTATACCACAAAAACAAGCCAAGCAATTTTCAGGGTAATTTTTTTTTTCTTTAAGTTTATTATCTATCCTAAGAAATGCTTTCATGTTCACATCTATTATGATTCACCCAATATTCCATTAACATAAATTTTAATCAATACAAGGTATATCATACCACTTTTGGGTTTCAAGACTACTGCAGATAGCCACCCAAGTGGATGAGATTGGCCAAATTTTGTAAGTTGTGCCATTTTGTGGAATCAAAGTATCTAATTGAACTTTCCCTTATTATGCCATGCGGTTCAATCTATGGTTGGGGTTGTCCTCTAGGGCCTATAACACCTACAGGGTGGATGCATACTCTCATCATATCTTAGAATACTAAACCTTGACTAACTGCTCAACTCATTCAAAATTTGTATGCAAGGGGATTAGCATACATATGCTTGGTGTCTAATTGATTATCCATTCCTTGTAATCATCTAGAACCATTTCATTACCCAAATGCTATACTTATTCTCAAATATCCATTATGTCTCATGACAGTTTATCCCATATCAAACGTCATGGTTGGACTAGTTAAGTAGTCTTACTAGTCCACTTCTATTCAAATGTTACACAAGACTAATCACCGTACTCCCAGGAAACAACCTAAAGGTGGCATCCCATACTATCCCTCATTACTAATTTCAATTAGATCACTTGGTTCGATTCATGTTGTTAGAATAACTATTATTCCCAAGTCATGTTGAATGCTTACTTGTATTTCAACAACATTGGGTGTTTATGGTTAGATATTTTTCACAAGGAAAATATTTGTCCATTCCTCATCAAAGGTTTAAGATTCCCTAAAGGGGTTCCAACTATCTATTATCTATTTCAAGTCCACTTTTTCATTCATCCTATGAGCTTTTCCAATTAAATTAAACTAGACCAACATAATACTTTTTAAAGTAAAAGTAAATCATTTAATTCATAACTTAGAAACTAGAATCAAATACACTAACATAATTTTTACTTTATTAATAAGATAAGTTTTCTTTTGTTTAACAGTCACTATGCAAACCAAGTCATTACATATATTATAAATATTCCCAACTAATTTAAGGTCTCACATTATGATTAATGTTTGCTCTAAAGGAAATTGGGTGATCCATATAAATGGGAAGAATATTATACATTTTCTATAAATAATTTTCTCCTGAAATGCTAATGTGATTTTGTCCAATTTTTTACCAAACCTATACTATTAGCATTATGCTTGATTATTTAGAAGGACACTTACAAAAGTGTTTCCAGAATAGAATATTAAAAAACACTACCTAGCTTTCAAGTAAATGAATATAACATATCATTCTTTTAATTGGCTCATCCACACAAAGGCTTGAAACATTCAGTTTCACATCGGTTTCACTTGGGTTAAAATACAATTCATTTTACTATATTTGATTCTCATAGAGCGCCAAGGGTTTTATCACCATATCTAAACTATTCAAGGTACAAAAGAATTTCTAATCATTATAGAAGTAAGTGTTTTAACAACACAACCTTGCTTTTAGCGATGTAAAAGGTTTAAAATGATTGTGGCATGGTGGTTATAGGGGTGGACTGCACGAAGATCTGTGTGGCGGCTTTTGGGGCGAGACAATGCAGAATACTGTGGCGGCCATAAAAAGTTGTACAGCCTGCCCAGATTCGTGGCGGCTACCGATTCCACCATGTAAATTCAAAAAAAAAAAAAACAACACAACCAAACACTTTACTTACTTTACTAAAATATAAACATTTCTCATTAGTTAAGATGATTACACATGCCTTATTAAGAAAACAATGCCATAGTTTAAATATTTATTTTATCATAAAATCCATAACCAAACTATTTTTTGATGAATGAGCATAAATAAGGGACTCTATATCTTAAAAAAAAGGTTCTCTCAACCATGAGATAAGTTTAATTAATAAAAGTAGAAACTTAACATAAAATATTGTACACTCACAAACTCATAGTTTGATAAACCGACAAGGAATATTCATATTCGATATACATACTTTGTATTCCTCATCTAATTTGAATAACTTATATATACATCCATCAAACTTAGACCAATATTTTTGAGGTGAACACAATAGCATGGAAGAAGATATTATAGTAGATTTTTGTTCAAGTAATAACAAGTTAATACATATGCCCTTAGATAACGTTATACTAATCTTTTAATAATAGAATGACTCTTAGCAATTTACACAATTTAGAAAATAACCTAAACAAGCATTCTAGCTCCTCCCGAACATTCAACAAAGCAACAACAACACAATTTATCTTTTGGAATAGTATTGTTTAGAAAACACTTAGATCCTTTTCTCATATCAGCACTATTACATGGTGCTAGCCTTGGGTAAAATGTTTCTCTTCCATGAAAACTCTATTTCACGTTATGCTTAATTGAATACCGTCATAGTCACCAACACTTCAAGGTTTCCAAGGAGTTTATGATGGGATCATATCTGGCTCATAAAATATTTATAAATGCCTAGTTACATGATGCTATAATGCAAGATTTTATCCATATAAACATGCACAACCACTTCAGAACATATGGCATCTAGAAAAAGCAGTTACCTATTCATTTGCTTAGTAATATACCAGACATGCATAATCCGAGCTTCCTATTTTCTAGAATATTTTCTTTTCTTTTAATTTTGACAATACATAGGTAGAACTCGTCACTATAGATGCAATCAAGTATAGTAATAAAAAATAGTGTATTCCAGTAATCTTTGCTACTACTCGAAATCTTGAGTATGAAGTGAAATAGTCTCAGGCATAGCAATGTTTTCCATATTATCTTACAAGCTATACTACATTCAGTAAGGAAAATACAATTCCACTTTGTATGTGTCGTAACAATAACATCTTATCATAGTTTAACAAAGCGATATGAATTCACATAGTTACTTAACAAATTCAAGTACACTAATAGAATCATGCATTCATAGCAATTCAACATAGTAACATAATTATTACAAACCCATTCATTACTTTCTATTCCAGTGCAATTTTACGCCAATTCAACAAGCAATATTTTAAACCAAAATCACAACAAGCACACCTATGAATGATGGTTGAGGTTGTATTTATTTTTCCTAAAACTTCTACCCAAAGCATGTAAAATCCAGTTGTCAAATCAATAATTCCAAATCTCAATGTGGTATCTTAATTCTACATCCCAAAAATGCATTAACAATGAAATCCCCCATCAAACCACTTCCTCCTTTGATCGAGATCATGGGAGGATTTGAGAAATGCAATTATGACCTTTACATGTCGTTATTCCTAATAATACACATGCCACTATCCACTTAATCCTATAATAATGGAGTTATGTAAAAACTACTTTATTTGCATTTCTTTTCTTTTATGATTATATATATTTTATTTCACTTCAATTATTATTATCTATATATTATTTTATCAAACACATAAAACAACAATCCAAGTAAGGTTCACACCATAATGCAAAACTCCATAATGCTTTTACATGATATGCAAATTGTGAGTTTCCATGCACTCAGAATCAATCATCACTTCCCACTTACCTTTATCCTACCAACTTTTTCCTAACAATCGAAGGTATTTACCCAGTCCTACATGCACAATTACAATCAACAATACCACATTCTATAGGAAAAGGTAAGTATAATCCATTAATTAATCTACAATCAATAGTCATGCGAGGAGGGTCATTACATACTCCTCCACTAGAAATAAACCAATCCCTTTGTTTAATGCATGGTTAAAGAAAATCATACAATACATATTAATTTGCATATTCATATATATAACCATAAAAAATAGTGCATTCGTAAATCAAACATCAAGTTATCATATTCATTCATAATCCATCAGTAATTTAAACTTGTTTGCATAATCCATTCACATGATATTTCATATTGTATTAAACCACATATTCATGCATAAATCAAAACATGCACAAAGCTACTCTACTTAGTAATCCAGTCACACATCCATGTATACATATACATATACATCATCAATCCATATAAAATATTTTAAAATGTTTATATCTACTTAAATAGATAAGAAAATAGCTGCTACATATCTACCACATTCTCCCATGTGGCATTTATGTCTGAGTAGTGGTGCCATTGGACCCGATATTGCTCTATGTTCCTCTTTCTTAGGTTCTTGGTCCTATAACTAAGTATATGAACAGGCTAAACTTCAATTTTCAATGGGTCAAACATCTGTAAATTAGAAACATCCCAAATATGAGTGGGGTCAAAAATGTACTTCCTAATGAGGGACACATGCAAGACATTATGAATATTGGATAAGCTTGGTAGCATATAAATATTCCCAACTAATTTAAGGTCTCACATTATGTTTAACGTTTTCTCTAAAGGAAATCGGGTGATCCATATAAAATGGGAAGAATATTCTACATTTTCTATAAATAATTTTCTCCTAAAATGCTAATGTGATATATACTATGTTTTACCAAACCTATACTATTAATTTAGCATTATGCTTTATTATTTAGAAGGGCACTTACAAAAGTGTTTCCATCAAATAATATGAAATAACACTACCTAGCTTTCAGGTAAATTAATATAACATATCGTTCTTTTAATTAGCTCAGCCACACAATGGTTTGAAACATTCAGTTTCACGTCGGTTTCACTTGGGTTAACATATGGTTCATTTTACTATCTTTGATTTTCACAGAGCGCCAAGGGTTCTATCACCATATCTAAACTATTCAAGGTACAGAAGAATTTCTAATCATTATATAAGTAAGTATTTTAACAACACAACCAAACACTTTATATACTTTACTAAAAGATAAACATTCCTCATGAGTTAAGATGATTACCCATGCCTTAGTAAGAAAAACACAATAGTTTAAATATTTCTTTTATCATAAAATCCATAACCAAACTATTTTTTGATGTTTAAGCATAAATAAGGGACTTTATATCTCAAAACAATGGTTCTCTCAACTATGAGATAAGTTTAATTAATAAAAGTAGAAACTTAACATAAAATATTGTACACTCACAAACTTATATTTTGATAAACAAATGAGGAATATTCATATTCGATATACACACTTTGGATTCCTCATCTAATATGAATAACTTATATATACATTTATCAAACTTATACCAATATTTTTGAGGTGAAAATGGTAGCATGAAAGAAGATATTATAGTAGGTTTTTGTTCAAGTAATCACAAGGTAATACGCATGCCCTCAGATAATGCTATACTAATATTTTAATAATAGCATAACTCTTAGCAATTTACACAATTTAGAAAATAACCTAAACAAGCATTCTAGCTCCTCCTGAACATTCAACAAAGCAACAACAACACATTTTATCTTATGGAATAGTATTATTTAGAAAAACACTTAGATCCTTTTCTCATATCAATACTAGTACATGGTTCTAGCCTTGGGTAAAATTTTTCTCTTCCATGACAGCTCTATTTCACGTAATGCTTAATCGAATACCACCATAGTCACCAAAACTTAAAAGTTTCCAAGGATTTTATGATGGGAACATATCTGACTCATAAATTTTTTATACATGCCTAGTTGCATGATGCTATAATGTAAGGTTTTATACATATAAACATGCACAACCACTTCAAAATATATGACATCTAGAAAAAATAGTTACATATTCATTTTCTTAGTAATATACTAGACATGCATAATCCGAGCTTCCTATTTTCCAAAATATTTTATTTTCTTTTAATTTTGGCATTACATAGGTAGAACTCGTCACTATAGATACAATCAAGAATTATAATAAATAATAGTGTATTCCAGTAATCTTTGCTACTACTCGAAATCTCAAGTATGAAGTGAATTAGTCTTAGGCATAGCAATGTTTTCTAGATTAGCTTATAAGCTATACTACATTCAATAAGGAAAATACAATTCCACTTTGTATGCATCATAACAATAACATCTTATCATAGTTTAACAAAGTGATACAAATTCACATAGTTACTTAGCAAATTCAAGTACACTAATAGAATCATGAATTCATGGCAATTCAACACAATAACAAAATTATTACAAACCCATTCATTACTTTCTATTCCAATGCAATTTTATGCCAATTCAACAAGCAATATTTTAAACCAAAATCAAAACAAGCACACCTATGAATTATGGTTGAGGTTGTATTTTATTTTCCTGAAACTTCTACCCAAAGCATGTAAAATCCAATTACTGAATCAACAATTCCAAATCTCAACTCTGTATCTTAATTATACATGCCAAAAATGCATTAACAATGATTTTCCCCATCAAACCACTTCCTCCTTTACTCAATATCATGGGAGGATTTGAGAAATGCAATTATGATATTTACATGTCGTTATTCCTAATACTCCCCATGCCACTATCCGCTTAATCCTATAATAATGGAGTTATGTAAAAATCACTTTATTTGCATTTTTTTCTTTTATGGTTATATATATTTTATTTCACTTCAATTATTATTATCTATATATTTTTTTATCAAACACATAAAACAACAATCCACGTAAGGTTCACACCATAATGCAAAAATCCAAAATGCTTTTACATGATATGCAAATTGTGAGTTTCCATGCACTTAGAATCAATCATCACTTCCCACTTACCTTTCTCCTACTAACTTTTTCTCAATAATCAAAGGTATTTACTTGGTCCAACATGCACAATAACAATTAGCAATACCACATTCTATAGGAAAAGGTAAGTATAATCCATTAATTAATCTATAATCAATAGTCATGCGAGGAGGGTCATTACATACTCCCCCACTAGAAATAAATGTAGTCCCTTTGTTTAATGCATGGTTAAATCAAATCATAAAATACATATTAATTTGCATATTCATCTATATAACCATAAAAAATAGTTCATTCATAAAACAAATATCATATAATCATATTCATTCATAATCCATTAGTAATTCAAACTTGTTTGCATAATTCATTCACATGATATTTCATATTGTATTAAACCACATATTCATGCACAAACCAAAACATACACAAAGCTACTCTACTTAGTAGTCCAGTCACACATCCATATATACATATACATATACATATACATCATCAATCCATATAAAATATTTTAAAATATTTATATCTACTCAAACAGATAAGGAAACGGTTGCTACATATCTACCACATTCTCCCATGTGGCATTTATATCCGAGTAGTGGTCCCATTGGACCCGATATTGCTCTATGTTCCTCTTTATTAGGTTCTTGGTCCTATAACCAAGTATACGAATAAGCTAAAATTTAATTTTCAATGGGTTAGACATGCAAATTGGAAACATCCCAAATATGAGTGGGGTCAAAAATGTACTTCCTAAGGAGGGACACATGGAAGACATTATGGATTTTGGATAAGCTTGGTAGCAAAGCAAGTTTGTATGCAATAGGACTTATCTTTCCCATGATTTCAAATGGATCCACATATCTTGGGTCAATTTTGGAAGATTTTATAAAATATTTAATTGGTTTCACCATTAAGAAAACTCTATCTCCCACAAAATATTCCCTTAGTGTCCTTTTTAAGTCCATGTAGCACTTTTGATGATCAGTAACCTCTTTCAAATTTATTTGAATTCTTTTTAATTGATCTTCATTTATTGGAAATATGAGCAAGTTTTGTTGTCATTGATGTCAAGATTTAGTTTCAATGAGCAGTGCAAAAGGAAGGATGTCAAGAGTCAATTTTAGTAAGCAATGCAAGAGAAATATTGCTTCTAGGTCTAAGGGAAATAATATTATAATATCTCTTATTATAATATTCAAGGTGGTCAGATAAGGTCTAAAGGAGCAATAGGAAGGCCCAAGAAAAATAATATTATAATATTTTATTATAATATTAAAGGTCTAATGTTAAGACCTAAAGTTATTAAATTAATTATAATAATTTCATTATAAATTAATTTATAATTTAATTTAATTAACCCTAAGGTTAGGGTTATAAGGGCAAAAGGTTTAATTTAAAGCATCGACGTCAAATTTATTTTCCCCTCCACCGACGTCCAAAGGGAGATGGCACAATGGTATAAATACCATGTGCATTTGGTTGCCTAAGCTCCTACCTTCGATCGATTCACATTGTGAGTGCCTACGAATTTTTGCAATCTGCATGCAAAGACAAAGGATAATATTTTTTATTTCAATGGCCATCGAAGGGATAAGACAGTGGAGGCTTAAATCCTCATTACCAACCTGGTGGTTGGGCTAGCGGCAAGTGGTTGTGTGTTGAAGCGTTGACAGGCGGGAGGTCCCGCGATCGAATCCCGATAGTAAGACTATGAGTGTTTTTTTGGTGGTCATTTTTTTTGGTGCCTAGCACAGGATACAAAGTGCACAAGGTGCTTTTGTCTACCAACGTGAGTGCCTAGATCACATGGAAGTTGGGTCATGGCTAGGGTGCTGGTGGTAGCGCAGCAGGGGATCAAATCCTACCGAGGGTAATAGAGGTATTTAATTTTTAATTAAATTTGGCTCCTAAGGTTTTTAATGTGGCATGAATTTTTGAGTTAAAGGGAGGTATAAGGTGTTTTATTAAAGTTTATTTTTGCCAATTTAATTTGAGATCTAGGGTTTTGAGTAGTGGTTAAGAGTGTGGAGATTATAAGGTGTAATTGAGATTTAATGTTTTGTAATGGAAAAATATTTTGAGGGAATATTTGAATGAAATTTTGAGAAGGTTTTTGCTACCTAACCTTTGAGATTGGCAAAGAGGTTGATTGTGATTGAGACAGGTTTTGAAGACATATCTCCATCAAAACAAAAGGTATGGGCACATCTTCCTTGTGAGTGAAATATTGTTGGGTTGGATGTTGTGAATGCTAAGTTGGAGTGAAAAGGTTTGTTTGATAAGCATTGTTGGAAATATTTGAGTAAACCTTCATGTGCATGATTAGGGTTTGTGAAAAGATCATGAGTATCATTGTTATGTGAGATTGTTTGATAAGCATTGTTGGAAATATTGGAGTAAGCTTTCATATGCTTGACTAGGGTTTGTGAAAGATCATGAGTATCATTGTTATGTGAATTTGGAATCATCTTGAGTCAAGGTTTGAGATTCATAGTGTGAGTTGTTGGAAGTATTGTGAAACACTTGTTTAGGGTTTGTAAGCAAGTTGTGTTTCATTGAGTGATTGGTTGAGTGAAGTTGGATGAGCATTATTGATTGAGAATGTTGGAGTGATAGTTCAAGTTCTGTGAAACAAATTGTTCTTTATTCTAAATTGATTTGAAAAAGAGTTTGAAAGTGATAGAGTGATTTGTGAGTGTGAAACATATTGAGTCTCTTACCATTCTCTATATGTTTATGTGGTTAAACAAAATTCTGAGTGAAATTTGTTTGTGTGATTGAAGAGGTTTTCTGAAAGAGATTAAGTTGAGTTTTGTGAGTGTGTTGTGAGTGTGAAACATATTGAGTCTCTAACCATTCTCTATATGTTTCTGAGGTTAAACAATATTCTGAGTGAAACTTGTTTGAGTGATTGAAGAAGTTTTCTAAAAGAGATTGAGTTGATTTTTGTATGCAAGTTTTGCAATTGATTTGAATAAGCTTTTGTGAAATCTTGTGAGCTAATTTGAGCAAGTCCTAGAGTGGACTTAAGGACAGATTTGTGTGAGCTTTTGTGGAAGCTTACAATCATATTTGAGGTAAGTCTTGGTGAGGACTTGTTGAGCAAATTGGAAAAGTTCTAGTGAGGACTTATTGAGCATATTTGAGGTAAGTCTTGGTGAAGACTTGTTGAGCAGATTGGACAAGTTCTAGTGAGGACTTGTTGAGAAGATTTGAGGTAAGTCTTGGTGAAGACTTGTTGAGTAGATTGGACAAGTTCTAGTGAGGACTTGTTGAGAATATTTGAGATAAGTCTTACTAAAGACTTGAGAGCAGATTGAGAAAGTTATAGAGAGGACTTGTGGACAGATTTGAGGTAAGTCTTTGAGAAGACTTGAGAGTAGAGTTGATTGATTGATTTGTTCAAACCTTGATTTAAGGATTGGGGTAGATCTAGCAGAGTTGATTAGTGATTGGATCAAGTTTTGTGTTAAGGCTTGAGGATAGATTTGAGGATAGAGTTTGGTGTAGATTTGAGGACAAATTTAGTGCTAGATTAGAGATAGATATTGAGCAGATTTTTGCTAGAATGAAGGACTATGTTTAGTACATATTTGAGACATATATTGAGTAGATTTGTGGTAGACTGAAGGACTTTATTTAGTGTAAATAAAAGATAAATATTGAGCAAATTTATGCTAGACTTAAGGATTGTATTTAGTGTAGATCAAAGACAGATATTGAGCAGATTTGTGCTAGATCGAAGGACAATGTTTAGTGCAGAATATATATAGAGATTGAGAAGATTTGTGCTAGACCGAAGGATAGTGTTTAGTATATATTTGAGATAGAGATTGAGCATACCAGAGATCAAGCTTTGGAGGTGATAGAGTAGAGGACAGTAGTCTCTAGTGGATAGAGATCCATTATCCAGGGTAGTGAGGATAGAGGTCTTCTGAGTGAGGACATGAGTCTTCAGTGGAGAGAGATCCACAAGCCAGTGTAGTGGAGGTAGTAGTCTTCTAGAGGATCACCAACCAGAGCATAGGAGAAGGAGTTCTATTATGGATAGAGATATACAAACCAGTAGAGGGGATTGGTGTCTCCTGTGGATAGGTGTCCATGAACTTGATTAGGGGATTGGTGTCTCCTTTGGATAGAGGTCCATAAATATTGTAATAGGAAAGGATTCCCAAGATATTTGTTGAGAAAATTTTAGTGAAATATTTTCTCCATGGAGTAGCCCACATTGGGTGAACCACGTTAAATTGGTGTCTCTATTGTGTGTGATGATTTGTGCATTGCTTTGGTTACTACTATTGATATTGCCATTGATTATATTGGATAATATTATTTGGGAAAGAAAAGTAAAAAGTGGTCTTATACTGTTCACCCCCCTCTGAGTATAAGCTTGTGTTCTTCAATTGGTATCAGAGCGGGTTCCTTCGAAAAGGGTCTAATAGCTTGAAGGAAGATCTTACAAGAACACACATGGCAAAGAAAGGCAAAAGTAGAACCATGAGACCTAAAAGGAAAAGAACACACATGGTCATGAAAGAAAAGGAAGATGAATTTGATTTTATTTTCAAAGAGATTGTTTCTCTAAGAGGAGAAGTGGAAACAGATTCAAGAGATGAATCAAGTAGTGGAGAAGAGGCTAAATTGATAAAATTTTGTACCAGATGTAGGAAGACAGGTCACCATGCAGCTTATTGTCCACAATATGGTGAAGAATGTTTTGTTTGTGGTCAACTCGATCATGATGCAGGTTATTGCAATGGGTTTAGTAGTAGTGAAGATGAAATGGAACTCAAGGATAACAAGCACAATCAAAACAGGTATGAAGAAGAAACTCTACTTTCGAAAATAGAAGAAAAAGGAAATGCTCCTATTGAAGACCAAATAAAAGAGAAATTTTCAAAAAAATAAAAGGAGGAAGTCACTCTTAAGGAACTTGTTGAGTTGAAAAAGGAGAACTTAGAATTAAAGGCTCAAATACAAGAGGATGAGAAATGTAAGACAAAGCTTCTACAAGATCTCTCTCACTTGAAAGATAAGGTTGAAAAGGCAAGGAGATTCAAAAAAGGTATGGTTGAACAATCAAAGGTAAAAGAGCTAGAATGTGAAAGACTTATTGTTGATCTTGAAGAATTAAAAAGGGAGAACTCAGGATTAAGGGTTCAAGCTCAAGAAGATGAGAAAGAAAAAACAAAGTTTCTACAAGAGCTCACTAACTTCAAAATTAAGGTTGAAGAGGCAAGGAAATTTGAAGAAGGTATGGCTGAAAAATTAAAGATAAAATATCTAGAGTGTGAAAGATTAGAACATGAGATAGTTTCACTAAGGATGGAAGTGAAAGACTCTAAGGACAAGCTACACAAGTTTGAGAAAAATTCAAAGACCTTGGACAGGATTATCAATGCACAAAGATCATCAGTCACCAAAACAAGACTTAGTTTTGAAGAAGAACAAGGGAAACAAGAAGCAGAAAAAGGAGAGTCAAGCTCAAGCACCAAAGAAGAAGAAGCTTCAAAAGAAGAGAGTGAAAGAGAGAGTGAGACTTCTAAGGATAATTTGGATAATAGAAAGTTCAACAAGGAAAGGAACAATGCACAAATAAGGAACACATGGAATAGGAAACACCACAGGGAAGAAGAGACTAAAAGACCAATGGGGTCAAGGCAAGGTTTCTTCAATGGATGATGCTTCTCATATCACAGGTTTGGACACAAGGCTACACAGTGTAGGACACATGAAATACAGGAATATGGGAATTTCATAAACAGGCATCTCTTTCAAGGGTATTGCTACTCTTGTAATCAGTTTAGTCATAAGGCAGTTAATTGCAAGGTTCATGACAGGAATGGATATGGCTTCACCAGGAGGAACTACAAGATATTTGCACCTTCAAGGAATCACAACATTAAGTGTTATAAGTGCAATAATGTTGGGCATATAGCAAGGTGGTGTAGAACAGAATTTCCAAAACTTCCAAGGATAGGCAAGAAAGAGGATTCTCAAAAGGTTCAAAAAGGTATGACTTCAAAGGTATGGAAAGAGAAAGCTGATAAAGGAAAAGAGTAGTGTAATATGGGAGTAGAGATACTCCCACCCCAAAATTAACCATCTCAAGAGAGGAGGTGGGGGAGGGGCTAAGCTAAGAGTCTCATTCTTAGCCCCAAGCCCCAAAGGTGACCCTTTGCCATTGATGTCAAAGGGGGAGATATTTGAGTTAAGGGGAGAGCATTCAGTCAGGGGGAGTAGTTTCTCAAGGGGAGCAGAATAGAAAGAGGTAAAGGAAATGGTAAAATTTAAATGGGTTGCCATCAATGACAAAGGGGGATATTATTGGAAATATGAGCAAATTTTGTTGTCATTGATGTCAAGAGTCAATTTCAGTGAGCAATGCAAAAGGAAGGATGTCAAGAGTCAGTTTTAGTAAGCAGTGCAAGAGAAATATTGCTTCTAGGCCTAAGGGAAATAATATTATAATATCTCTTATTATAATATTCAAGGTGGTCATATAAGGTCTAAAGGAGCAATAGGAAGGCCCAAGAAAAATAATATTATAATATTTTATTATAATATTAAAGGTCTAATGTTAAGACCTAAAGTTATTAAATTAATTATAAATTAATTATAATAATTTCATTATAAATTAATTTATAATTTAATTTAATTAACCCTAAGGTTAGGGTTATAAGGGAAAAAGGTTTAATTTAAAGCGTCGACGTCATATGTATTTTCCCCCTCCACCAATGTCCAAAGGGAGATGGAACAATGGTATAAATACCATGTGCATTTGGTTGCCTAAGCTCCTACCTTCGATTGATTAACATTGTGAGTGCCTACGAATTTCTGCGATCTGCGTGCAAAGACAAAGGATAATATTTTTTGTTTTGACAACCATCGAAGGGATACAATAGTGGAGGCTTAAAGCCTCGTTACCAATCTGGTGGTTGGGCTAGCGGCAAGTTGTTGTGTGTTGAGGCATTGACAGGTGAGAGGTCCTACGAATGAATCCCGACGGTAGGCTTGGGAGTGTTTTGTTGGTGCTCCTTTTGGTTTTTGTGCACCTAGCACATGATACAAAGCACACAAGGCACTTTTGACTACCAAGGTGAGTGCCTAGCTCATGCGGCAGTTGGGTCATGGCTAGGGTGCTGGTGGCAGTGCAGCGGGGGATCGAATCCCATCGAGGGTAATAGAGGTATTTAATTTTTTAATTAAATTTTCCTCCTAAGGTTTTTAATGTGGCATAAATTTTTGAGTTAAAGGGAGATATAATGTGTTTTATCAAAGTTTATTTTTGCCAATTTTATTTGAGATCTATGGTTTTGAGTGGTGGTTAAAAGTGTGGATATTATAAGGTGTAATTGAGATTTAATGTTTTGTAATGGAAAATATTTTGAGGGAATATTTGAATAAAATTTTGAGAAGATTTTTGCTACCTAACCTTTGAGATTGGCAAAGAGGTTGATTGTGATTAAGACAAGTTTTGAAGACATATATGCATAAAAAACAAAAGGTATGGGTACATATTCCTTTTGAGTGAAATATTGTTGGGTTGGATGTTGTGAATGCTAAGTTGGAGTGAAAAGGTTTGTTTGATAAGCATTGTTGAAAATATTTGAGTAAACCTTCATGTGCATGATTAGGGTTTGTGAAAATATCATGAGTATCATTTTTATGTGAGATTTTTTGATAAACATTATTGGAAATATTGGAGTAAGATTTCATATGCTTGAATAGGGTTTGTGAAAGATCATGAGTATCATTGTTAGGTGATTTTGAATCATCTTGAGTCAAGGTTTGAGATTCATAGTGTGAGTTGTTGGAAGTAAAGTGAAACACTTGGTTAGGGTTTGTAAACAAGTTGTGTTTCATTGAGTAGATGGTTGATCTAAGTTGGATGAGCATTATTGATTGAGAATGTTGGAGTGATAGTTCAAGTTTCATGAAACAAATTGTTATCTATTCTAAATCGATTTGAAAAAGAGTTTAAGAGTGATAGAGTGATTTGTAAGTGTGAAACATATTGAGTCTATTACCATTCTCTATATGTTTCTGTGGTTAAACAAAATTCTGAGTGAATTTTTTTTGTGATTGAAGAGGTTTTCTGAAAGAGATTAAGTTGATTTTTATGAGTGTTTTGTGAGTGTGAAACATATTGAATCTCTAACCATTATCTATATTTTTATGAGGTTAAACAAGATTCTGAGTGAAACTTGTTTGAGTGATTGAAGAAGTCTTATGGAAGAGATTGAGTTGATTTTTGTATGCAAGTTTTACAATTGATTTGAATAAGCTTTTGTGAAATCTTGTGAGATAATTTGAGCAAGCCCTAGAGTGGACTTAAGGACATATTTGTGTGAGGTTTTGTGGAATATTACAATTAGATTTGAGGCAAGTCTTGGTGAAGACTCGTTGAGCAGATTGGATAAGTTCTAGTGAGGACTTGTTGATCAGATTTGAGGTAAGTCTTGGTGAAGACTTGTTGAGTAGATTGGACAAGTTCTAGTGAGGACTTGTTGAGCAGATTTTGGGTAAGTCTTGGTGAAGACTTGTTGAGAAGATTGGACAAGTTCTAGTGAGGACTTATTGACCATATTTGAGGTAAGTCTTGGTGAAGACTTGAGAGTATATTGAGCAAGTTCTTGAGTGGACTTGAGGACATACTTGAGAAAATTATTTGAGAATATTTGAGAGTAGAGTTGATTGATTGATTTGTTCAAACCTTGTTTTAAGATTTGGGATAGATCTAGTAGAATTTATTTGTGATTGGGTCAAGCTTTGTGTTAAGGCTTGAGGATAGATTCAAGGACAAATTTTGGTGCAAACCTAAGGACATATTATTACCAGATCAGACATAGAGATTGAGCAAATTTGTGCTAGATCAAAGGACTATGTTTAGTGCATATTTGAGATAAATATTAAGAAAAATTGTGCTAGATCGAAGGACTCTATTTAGTGCATATTAGATACAGATATTTATAAGATTTGTGCTCGATCGCAGGATAGTGTTTAGTGCAAATCAGAGATAGATATTGAGCAGATTTGTGCTAGACCAAAGTATAGTGTTTAGTGTAGATTTGAGATAGAGATTGAGTAGATCTGAGAGCAATCTTTGGAGGTGACAGAGTAGAGGATAGTATTCTCCAGTGGATAGAGATCCATTATCCAGGGCAGTGAGGATAGAGGTATTTTGAGTGAGGATAGGAGTCTTCAATGGAGAGATATCCACAAGACAGTGCAGTGGAGGTAGTAGTCTTCTAGAGGATCACCAGCCAGAGCATAGGAGAAGGAGTTCTCCTATGGATAGAGATTCAAAAATTAGTAGAGGGGATTGGTGTCTCTTGTGGATAGGTATCCACGAACTTGATTAGGGGATTGGTATCTCCTTTGGATAGAGGTCCATAAAAATTGTAATAGGGAAGGATTCCTAAGAGATTTGTTGAGAAAATTTTAGTGAAATATTTTCTCCGTGGAGTAGCCCATATTGGGTGAACCACGTTAAATTGGTATCTCTATTATGTGTGATGATATGTGTATTTATTTGGTCACTACTATTGATATTTCCATTGATTATATTGGATAATATTATTTGGGAAAGAAAAGTAAAAAGTGGTCTTATACTGTTCACCCCCTCTCACAGTATAAGCTTGTGTTCTTCACCATTTATTTTATAATTTTTGGTCCAATCACTACCTAATATTTTAGATTATCCCATGACAAGGGAGTCCTGCATCTTCTTCCATACAAGGCTTCAAAAGGTGCCATACCTAGTGATGCATGATAGTTGTTATTATATGCAAACTCGACTAGGTATAAGTAATCTTCCCATTTAGTATGTTGATCCATACAATACATTCTCAGCATATATTCTAAAACCTGATTCACCCTCTCAATATATCCATATATCTCAGGGTGATAGGCTGAACTAATATTCAATTTAGTATCCAATGCTTCATGCAAAGCCTACCAGAATTTTGAAGTGAAGCAAGAATCTCTATTAGAGATTATAACTTTAAGAAATCCATGTAGCTACACTATCTCTCTAGTGAATTTACTTGCTATAAGAGTGTGTCATCATGCACATTCCTAGGTATAAAATGTGCAACCTTGGTTAACTTATCCACAACTACTAGGATTGCATCATGCCTAAACCTTGTTTTAGGAAATCCAACTATAAAGTCCATTGAAACCACCTACCATTTTTACGTAGGTATATCATGTGGGTACAAATGACCTACTGGGTGCAAATGTTCTGCTTTCACTTTTTGGCACTCCAAGCACTTGGCCACATAATCATTGATATCCTTTTTCATACCTGGACAATAGTAGGCCTTTCTCAAAATTTCGTGCATATTTTCCCCTCCAGGATGCATCGAATAAGGAGTATTATGTGCCTCCTTAAGGATTGTTTCTCTCAATCCACCCATATTTGGAACAACCAATATATTCTTATAATACAATAAGTCATCTCTATATACAAAACCTGTATCTTTTCCAGGTTCTTGCTCAACTTGAGCATTACATGATTGGAAAAATTCATCTTTCTATTGCAAGTTCTTAATCTGATCTATCAAATCATAATGATATTTTGTCATTGCAATAATGCGCCCTCTCCTACTCAGAGCGTTAGCAACCTTATTCTCTCTACCCTTGAGGTACTCTATACCAAAATCATACTCAGCTAGAAACTCCATCCAACATCATTGTCTAGCATTCAACAAGGGTTGAGTAAATATGTATCTTAAACTCTGGTGATCTATCTTAAGTTCAAATAATTTCCCAAGCAAATAGTACCTCCAAATCTTAAGAGCATGTACCACAACTACCAACTCCAAGTCATGAGTGGCATAGTTCACCTCATGTCTCTTAAGTTTCCTTGATTCAAAGGCAATGACCTACATCATCTTGGGTAATAACCCCTCCTAATCCCTCAATTGATGCATCAGTACACACTATAAACCTCTTAGAAGGATCAGGTAACTATAGAATTGGTGTAATCATCAACCTCTCTTTCAGAATTTGAAAGGCTTCTTCACACTATTCTATCCATTTAAAAGCCTTACCCTTTCTTTGCAGATTAGTAATTGGTTGAGAAATTCTTGAGAAACCTCTAAAAAATCACTTGTAATAGCCTACTAAACCCATAAAATTATGCACCTCAGTTACATTTGTGGGTGTAGGCTAGTCAACAATTGCTTCTATCTTCTTGGGATCGACCACAATCCCCTCAACCGAGATAATATGTCCCAAATATTGTACTTGTGGAGTGTAAAATTCACACTTTGATAGCTTCCCATATAGTTAATTCTTCCTAAGAATCTCAAGAATAGTTCTCATATGTTGATCATGTTCCTCCTTATTCCTAGAATAGATCAATATGTCATCAAGGAACACAAGCACAAAATGGTCTAACTGCTCTCTAAAAATGCTATTCATGAGATTCATGAATGCAATTGGGGTATTGGTCAACCCAAAAGGTAGGACTATAAACTCATAATATCCATACCTTGTCCTAAAAGTGGTCTTAGGAGTGTCTTCTTCTCGAATCCTTAACTGATGGTAACCTGATCTTAGGTCAATATTCGAGAAGATGGTTGCTCCTTTCAACTGATCAAAGAGATCATCTATTCTAGGTAACAAGTACCTATTTTTAATGGTAACCTTATTCAACATCCGATAGTCTATACACATTCTCAAGGTTCTATATTTCTTCTTAACAAACAAAATAGGAGCTCCCCATGGTGACACACTAGGCTTAATTAGCCCTTTTTCCAACAAATCTTGAAGTTGCATCTTGAGCTCTTGTAGCTCAATAGGAGTCATTCTATATGGTGCCCTAGAAATGGGTGTAACTTTAGGAAATAATTCAATAGAAAAATCAAACTCTCTTTGAGGAGGTAACCCTAGAAGGTCCTCTAGAAACACATCCTTAAATTCTCCCAAGATAGGATGCTTTTGGAAGAGGTCAAAATCCACTTTAGTATCTTCTTTCTTATTCATTTTAACTACAAAAATCATTCCCCTCTTCCTAATGGCTTTCTTCACCTACATTGTAGTCAATAGATGTGGTTTAATTGACCCATGATCACAATGAATTCTAATCCTTTGATTAGATTCATCTATAAACTCCAACCATCTATCTTCAAAATTCAAAAGAGCCTTATGGGCTTTTAACCAATCAACACCAAGAATGATGTCAAAGGCATGCAACGGTACCACATACAATTGCCAATTAGTTCTACCTTGGGGTAAAATGATACAAGGATCAAATAAGCATTGATTAACTTGGTAGGTCTACCCTGACCCATACTCCACCTTCCAACCATTAGCCAAAAACCTAGGTCTTTTAGGTATGTCCCTCACTAAACTAG
Organism: Wollemia nobilis; assembly: GCA_028583015.1. Classification (NCBI taxonomy): domain Eukaryota; kingdom Viridiplantae; phylum Streptophyta; class Pinopsida; order Araucariales; family Araucariaceae; genus Wollemia; species Wollemia nobilis. Next base: position 9,299,895 of record JAQPPZ010017092.1, read on the forward strand.
TGGAAATAAAACTATCAGTTGATCCACTATCTATCAAAATGCGTACATCCTTATCATAAATTTTACCATTTAACAAAAATGGAGTAACTTTTCCATCAAGTATGGGACTACCTATTGCAGCAAATATCTTGTGGGTGGTTTCTTCTAGAGCTTTCTGATGAAGATCAGCTCTATGGGGATATTTATTGGCAAAGTGGGGACCTCTGCAAACATAACAACCATTTGTAGGAGCTCTTCTACCCCTATTTTTATCCTCATTCCTGCCTTGAGGTGCAATATCCTTAGTCTTCCCCTATTATTATGGCCTCTGATCATTCCTCCTAGGGTATCCTTTTCCATATTTCTTGAACTTGTTACCTTGGAAAGTATTTTTGGTTTTGCCTCCCTACCTATTCTGATCTCCTCCTTTAGGCTTCTTGTTATGTTCTTTGTCCCATTTCATAAACCCAACGCTCTTCCTTTTCCTGAGCTCATATTTTTCTTTTTCAGACAACTTTTGATAATTAAAGTATGCCTTTCTGGTCTCTTGATTTGCTTCTTCTTGTCATGCTAAATCAAAAGCAGTAGGAAGATCTACAAGATTGTGCATATTCACCACCATCTTAATCTTAGGATGTAGTCCTAGAATAAATTTTTGAACTTTCATCTCTTCATTGCTCTCATACTGGGTTGCATATTTTAGTAATTGGACATATTTTTGATGGTAATCTCGGACTATCATTGATTCTTGTTACAGGTTGGTGAATTCCCCAAAATTTTCCACATAATATTGCTTAGTTAGGAATCTATTCCTAAATTCCTTAACAAAATCTTCCCATTTAAAATCTACAGCTTCAATACCCTACCCTCTCTTGAAGGTCTTCCACCAGTCTAGGGCTACTTCAACCATGTTCATGATAGCCAAGGCAATTTTAGATTCTGATGACAAAAGCACCAAGGAAAAGTATGACTCCAATTCATTCAGCCAATTCTCCGCTGCATCACCATCTCCTTTTCCATTAAATTTAGAAATTATGACCTTCTTTAGGTCTTTGGCCAACTCTACACTCACTCTAGCCCTACCAATACTAGATCCTGTAGGTTCACTAGGTGCTTCCCCTATCCTACCTACATTTTCCCTTCCTCTGGTCAAATCCTCTATGACTTTTTATTGTTGGACTATCAATTCCTGTTGTTGGGCCATGTGAGTTTTTTGTTGGGCCATTTCCTCTCTTTGTTGCTCCATATGAGTTTGTAATAGTTGTACTACTTTTGCTAGGTTTCCTTCCTCCCTACCAGGCTCATTTGGAGGAGGCTCATTTATCTGTTTCATCCTTATTTCCCTTTGAGGACCTTCTTTCCTTATCCCTATCCTTGGTCCTCTTGGAGGTCTTATGGTGGTTTCTTCCTACCTAGCTCCCGTAGGGTTTCTCAAAGATCCACCTCACAACATGTGTGCCATCTGACCTATAGGGAAAAGAAGCAAGTTAATTTATTGGTTTAAATTTATCTAAACAAAATATTTATTCAGAGTCCTACAACTTAAGGATCTCTTCTACTCTGATACCACATGTAACAACCCAAGTCTACTCACCTGGTTGTACCACAAAAACAAGCCAAGCAATTTTTAGGGTAATTTTTTTGTTTAAGTTTATTGTTTAACCTAAAAGTGCTTTCATGTTCACAACAATTATGATTCACCCAATGATTCATTAACATAAATTTTAATCAGTACAAGGTATATCATACCACTTTTGGGTTTTAGGACTACTGCAGATAGCCACCCAAGTGGACGAGATTGGCCAAATCCCATGAAAGGTGCCATTTTATGGAATCAACTTATCTCATTTAACTTCCTCTTATTCTGGCATGAGGTTTGATCCACGATTGGGGTTGTCCTCTAGGGCCCATAACACCTAGAGGGTGGATGCATACTCTCCCCATCCCTTAGCATACTAAACCTTGACTAATTGATCGACTTATTCTAAAATTTGTATGCAAGGGGGTTAGCATACATATGCCTAGTGTCTAGCTGATTATCCTACTACCTAGAGTTAGCTAGAGCCATATCATTACCTTAACACTAGACTTAGTCTCAAATTTATATTATGACTCATGATAATTTATCCCATACCAAACATCATGGTTGGACTAGTTACATAGTCTTACTAGTCCACTTCTAGTCAAATGGTACAAAGACTTATCATCGTACTCCCAATAAATAACCTAGATGTGATGTCTCATACCACCCCTCATTACTAATTCTGACTAGATCACGTGGTCTTACCCATACTATCAGAATAATAGTTGTTCCCAAGTCATGTTGAATGCTTACTCATATTCCAACAACATTGGGTGTTTATGGTTCGATATTTTCACGAGAAAAATATTTATCCATTCCTCATCAAAGGTTTAAACTTCCCTAAAAGGGTTTCAACTATTTTTTATCTATTTTATGTTCCCTTTTTTTATTCATCCTATGAACTTTTCAAATTAAAGTAAAATATACCAATATAGTACTTTTTAAAGTAAAAGTAAATTATTTAATTCATAACTTAGCAATATCAGAATCCCTATCCTTAAGTAGCATCAAATATAATAACATAATATTTCTTTTATTAATAAGACAATTTATTTCATTTAACAATCACTATGCAAACCAAGTCACTACATATAGTATAAATATTTCCAACTAATTTAATGTCTCACATTATGATTTATGTTTGCTCTAAAGAAAATCAGGTGAAAACAATATTCTACATTTTCTATAAATAGATTTCTCCTAAAATGCTAATGTGATTCCCGTCTAAGTTTTACCAAACTTGTACTATTATTTTAGCATTATGCTTTATTATTTAGAAGGGTACTTACAAAAGTGTTTCCATCAAAGAATATGAAACAACACTACCTAGATTTTAGGTAAATGAATATAACATATTATTCTTTTAATTGGCTCAGCCACATAAAGGTTTGAAACATCTAGTTTCATGTCAAATTCACTTGGCTTAACATACAGTTCAGTTCACTATCTTTGATTTTCATAGAACGCCAAGGGTTCTATCACCATATCTAAAGTATTCAAGATCTAAAATAATTTCTAATAATTAGAGAAGTGTGTGTTTTAACAACACAACCAAAAACTTTACTTCAATAAAAGATAGGCATTCCTCATGAGTTAATATGATTACCATACCTCGATAAGAAAACAATAGCAAAGTTTAAATTTTTCTTTTGCCGTAAAATCTATAACCAAACTATTTTTGATGTTTGAGCATAAATAAGGGACTCTATATCCCAAAAAAAAATGGTTCTCTCAACATGAGGTAAGTTCAATTAACAAAAGTAGAAACTTAACATAAAATATTGTACACTTAGAAACTCATAGGTTGATAAACCAACGAGGAATACTCGTATTCAATATACATACTTTGAATTCCTCATATAATCTAAATTACTTATATATACACCCATCAAACTTATACCAAAAATTTTGAGGTGAACATAGTAGAATGAAGAAGCTATTATAGCAGGTTTTTATTTAAGTAATTACAAGGCAATATGTATAGCCCCAGATAATTCCATACTAATAAACTCATAGGTTGATAAACCGATGAGGAATACTCATATTCAATATACATACTTTGAATTCCTCATCTAATCTAAATTACTTATATATACACCCATCAAACTTATACCAAAATTTTTGAGGTGAACATAGTAGCATGAAGAAGCTATTATAGAAGGTTTTTATTTAAGTAATTACAAGGCAATACGTATAGCCCCAGATAATTCCATACTAATATTTTAAAAATATAATAGCTCTTAGAAATTTACATAGTTCAAAAAATAGCCTAAAAAAGCATTTTAGCTACTCCTGAACATTCAACAGACACTGTTTATCTTCTAGAAAAATATTGTTTGAAAAACACTCAGATCCTTTTCTCAACTCAGCACCAGTACATGGTTCAACCCTTGGGTCAAATTTTTCTCTTCCATGAAAGCTCTATTTCACATTTTGCTTAATCAAATGTCACCACAGTCGCCAACACTTAAAGATTTCCAGAGAGTTTATGATGGGATCGAATCTGGCTCATAAAATATTTATGCATGCCTAGTTGCATGATGCTATAATGCAAGGTTTTATCCATATAAAAATACACAACCACTTCAGAACATATGATATCTCGAAAACATAGTTACCTATTCATTTGCTTGGTAATATACCAAACATGCATAATTCGAGCTTCCTATTTTTCAGAATATTTTCTTTTCTTTTAATTTTGACATTACACAAGTAGAAATCATCACCATAGATGTAGTCAAGCACAGTAATAAACAATAGTGTATTCCAATGATCTTTGCTACTACTTGAAATTCTAAGTATGAGGTGAATTAGTCTCAGGCATAGAAATGTTTTCTAGATTAGCTTACAAGCTACTACATTCAATAAGGAAAACGTAATTCCATTTTGTATGCATCATACAATGACATTTTATTATAGTTTAACAAAGCGATATGAATCCACTTAGTTACTTAGAAAATTCAAGTACACTAATAGAATTAAATAGAATTATGCATTCATGGCAATTCAACACAGTAACAAAATTGTTACAAATCCATTCATTACTTTCTATTCCAATGCATTTTACACCAATTCAACAAGCAAATATTTTGGAACGAAAATAACAAGAAGCACACCTATGAATGATGGTTGAGGTTGCGTTTCTTTTTCCTAAAACTTCTATGAAAAGCATGTCTACTTGCTGAATCAACAATTCCAAATCTCAATGCGGTATCTTAATTCTACATGCCAAAAATGTATTAACAATGATTTCCCCCATCAACCCACTTGCTCCTCCTTCGCTCGAGATTATGGGAAGAGTTGAGAAATGCAATTATGACCTTTACATGTCGTTATTCCCAATACTCCCCATGCCACTATCTCCTTAATCCTATAATAATGAAGTTATGTAAAAATCACTTTATGTGTATTTCTTTTATTTTATGGTTATATATATTTAATTTCACTTCAACTATTATTATTATATATAGATATCAAATAGTAAAAAACAACAATCCAATTAAGGTTCAAACCATAATGTAAAAATCCAGAATGCTTCTACATGATATGCAAAATGTGAGTTACCATGTACTCATAACCAATCATCACTTCCAACTTATCTTTCTTCTACCAACCTTCTCCCAATCAAAGGAATTTACCACATAGGAAAAGGTAAGTATAATCCATCAATTAATTTATAATCAATAGTTATGAGAAAAGGGTTGTTACAATTGTAATGTCCGTATCAAAACAAATTTGATTGATCTTAAAAAACACTATATACCATAAATGAAGGTAAAATTAAGACTAGTCTAATTTAAATAAAAAACCAATGATAAATTATAAAGTGAAAAATGTATATAGGAATATACATTATATAATCTAAGATATATAAATGTATAATTTGATTTATTTAAAATGTAGTAAAATAAATATGATAATGTAAAATTTATTGAAAAAACAAGAAAAATGTTTTTATTAACCTTAGTCTTTTTATTTTTTTAAAAATAAAAATATTTATATTGAATTTTTAACTTAAAAAATAATATTTAATTGAAACTTTGACTTGAAAATTAATGTTTAAATGATTTTGATGTTTAATATGCTCTGCTTGTTGTTGAGACATATAGCATGTAAGAATTTAATTTAGGTGGAGTCTATAGTGAACGCAATTTCTTCGTATTTAAACTCTAACTCAAAGGCAATTATATGATTTAAAATTTCTCTTCTGTAAGTATAGTTGAAAAATTCAATAGTTACTGAAATAATTTTAAGAATCAATTATTAAATAATTCTATTATAAATTTTATAATTTAATATATATATATATATATATATATATATATATATATATATATATATATATATATATTTAAGGTAATAAAATAAATAAGATAATACAAAAATTTATGAAAAAATAAGAAAAAAATTTCTATTAATTTTCACAATTTTAGTTTTCAAATAAATATGTTTATCTTAAATTTTTAACTTATAAAGTAATCTTTACTTAAAACTTTGATTAATATTTAAATGGTTTTGATGTTTTAATTGATACTCCTTAGATGCATGTTTTTGAGACAGATAACATGTAAGAATTTAATCTAGACGGACTCTACCGTGGTGAATGCAACATATTCATATTTGAACTCCAACTCAAAGGTAATTATATGATTATATGTTTTAAAATTTCTCATATTTATGTATAGTTGAATAATTCAATAGTTACTAACATCACTTTAAGAATCAATCTTTAAATCATATTATTCAAAAGAGGGATAAAATATGCAGCCAAATTAATTTCATTTATTAAGAGGTATTTGTTTTTTAAAACTATCACTCTCCTTACATCCCACTAAAACTATTATTGAATTTGGCATGATACATGAAGTCTTTTAATGTACTAAGAATTCAAATGTCCAACCGTATAAATCAAACACAAACTTTAAAATCAAAATTCTAAAAGATATCTAATAGAGAATAAATATTATCATTCTTTCGTTGAGGTCACACTAAAATATCTTTGGTATATGTAATCCTAAGTTTAGAGTTGTTATTGTAAAATTGTAACAACCCAAGCCTACTCATTTGGTTGTACCATAAAAATCAAGCCAAGCAAATTTTTAGGGTAATTTTTTTCTAAGTTCATTATTTTCATCCTAAAAGTGATTTCATGTTCATAGCAATTATTGTTTCACCCAATGAATCTTTAACATAAAGTTTTAATTAGTACAAGCATATCAAACCACTTTTGGATTTTCATGACTGTTGTAGACAACCACCCAAGTGGACAATATTGGCTAAATCCTATAAAGGTACAATTTTTTGATTTTGACTTATCTCATTTATCGTCCTCTTGTTCTAGTATGAGGGTTGAACCATGGTTGGGGTTATCCTCTTGGGCCATAACACCTCAAATGTGGATGCATACTTCTCCATCCCTTATCATACTAAATCTATGACTAACCCGTCGACTCGTTCTAGTAGTTGTATGTAAAGGGGTTAGTGTACATATGCCTAGTGTCTAGTTGTTTAACCATTATCCCTAGAACCATCTAGAACCATGTCAATACCCTGACCTTGGTATTGATTTCATTATCCATTGTGACTCATGATGGTTATCCCATACCAAACATCATGGTAGAATAAGTTTATTTGTGGGGTGCCAGATTGATGATGACAGTGCAACCCCTGTGCGTCCAACGGTCCCCATATCACGCCGAGTTACCATGTACCGAGACGGTGGAAGTCCTGGGAGCCTTCATAGATAGTTTGAACCCTACCAACTGTGCTGGTAGTTACTAAAAATCGTGATTGTAACCATTGCTTCTATATATAAAAAAAAAAGAATAAGTTTATTTGTCATACTTATTCCCAATAGCCAAATGGTACAAGGACTTATCAATTGTGCTCATGGAAAGCAACCTAGATATGGCATCCCATACCACCCCTTGTTACTATTTCTAAGTAGATCACTTTTTCTAATTTTTACCGTCAAAAAAATGGTTACTTTAGAGACTCTTTGTGTGCATACTTGCACCTCAAAAACATTGGGTGTTCACAAATAACTATCCATCATGAGGAATTTATTTAATCTTCCTCAACATGGACTCATTTAATTAAAATAAAGGTTTGAGATTATCTAACAAGCTCACTATTCTTCTCATAGTTCATGTGTGCTAATTCCATAACGTTCATCTATAAGAATAAAATAAAATATATTTTTTAAAATTTAAAATTTAATAATGGCATAATCCTTTTGTTTAGTACTTTTAAAATCTTCCAACGTTCCTATGGTATTTCTTGTTATAACCCAAAAAAAAATACTTTTAATTTAAATAACTCTTTATATGATAATCCCTAGTATTTCCTTAAATGATTCAATGATCACAAAGTGCTCTACTATATTCTAGCTTAAACTATATTTTGGAATTATTTCTGGTTATGGCAAGATAAAGTTTCAACTTGGTCATGAATAGAACATGGTTCTTAAACTTACTAAAAATTTACTTGTGAAAGACCTCATTTAAGAGAAGGTACCATGCCCACTAATAGCATTGTGGTTAAACATTGATTAATGATTTTTATAATAAAATGGCATACATTCACTACATAGTGAAACACTCACAAATGAGTAATCTTCTCAATAATCTTATTGTATACTTTAGATGTCAAAAATATTCCCGAGATTACTCTACCATGAAAAGTATCATTCTAGTTTTAACCTAAAGAGAATCATAATTACTCTCCTCTTAGTCTACTATCACTAATATATAAACATCTACCTAAATTGCATGTTGAATAACTCACACCATATAAAATAAACATTTGAGCAACACTTGAGGTGTATTCCTGTTTTGTCATTCATAGCCTAACTACAAGAGGTCCTGCAAGATTTTTCTTTTATCTAATAATGAACACTAGATACAACAACATAATTTAAAAGTGATGTGCTTAAGTCTACACATTATATATTCTTTTTTATAACATAGATGAATTAATACAATGCCAATGTTTCAAGTGTTTTCCTATTGCCAACTTCAACAAGGTAGCACAGTTCGTAACTCTGGTAAACACAAAACATTTTCCAATTTCCAATCTGGACATGAACTTTTTTCCAATAAAATATAGTTTAATGGTAATTATCTTCATATATTTTCTTACCTACATAATTAAATAAGAAAAAAGTAAAGTGTCATTACGCCCAAACACACAATATAACAAAATGGTTTATATTAGTTTACATGTTGGTCCTATTCCACTATATTCCTCAACCTAAATGGGTCTCGTAACAAGGACATAATCTTTAATTTTCTAGCTTGGTGAATACATTGGTCATATGACCCAAAGTAACTTCATTTTACATCGGGTCCGAAGTGTAGACCAATTGGTTTGACCAAACTCGTAAAGGGTGCGGAGGCCCAAGGTTCAAATATCGAGTCTTGTCAGACTGAACACTTTTCCCTTTCCTAGTGCTTTCAGCAGCGTAAAAGGTTTAAAATTATTTTGTCATGGTGGTTATAGGGGCAGACTATGCGAAGAACTATGTGGTGGCTTTCAGGACAGAAAACATAGAATATTGTGGTGGCCATAAAAGCTATACAGCCTACCTAAATTCATGATGACTACTCATTCCACCATGTAAATTCAAAAAAAAATTAAAAAAACTTCATTTTACATCATGTTCGGACCTATTACAAATATAACATAGTTTGGTCATGCTTTCCGATTAACAGAAAGATATTACTTCTTTTAATTCTGCCACAATGTTTACTACCAATGTAATAACACCAACTTTGCCATCTCCACACCATCAAGAAAAGTGTTTATAAGTAACTAGGATCAGAATCAGCCTCAAAATCGATGCATGCATACTAACTACCATGTTTAACCTCAAAGCCAGATAATGCATAAATATATTTCATCTATAAGTTTCTTTTTTACGTGGTTTGATTTTATTTTAAAAGGAGGATGAGAAAATAATGTAAGATCAAATTTTCAATGCATACACACATTTTAGTTTGCCATAATCAAACAACAATCAGTGCAAGTATTCAACAACTAGAAATATAAGTAGCCCCAATTATTTTAAATATTTCCACCAAGAATAATCTTTGTTTCGGAATTCAATTCAATGTTTAGCTCAACCCTTTCCATTGGCCACATAACTTCCATCATAAATCTTACATTCTAGGATGGTAAGTTTATTTTTCAAACAAAAAACACTATTCTTAGATATTAATTATAGGAATGATATTATCATAAATTATCCCATATGGAAAACCCAAATCCAAGCTAACTATCTTTAACAATTGATACAAAGTGCAAGATATAATAGATGAATTCCTATAGGGTTCAAGTCAATAATATTTCCCAATCACAACACATCAATATACAACCAATCACACCTTATATATATATATATACTTCATTCAGATAGTTGCACTCAACCTAGCACAATCATTTTTCTTTTTACATGCAAAGCTTTCGAGAGAAACCAAATAATAATTTATTCTTCATTTTTCTTAAAATGTTATACAAAAATGAATATTCTAATAACATTTTCCAACACACAACATTCATGCAATTTTCAAAGAAAAGTAACCAAATTTGACCTGAATATTGTTGACCTTTTGTTTTCGTTTCCTTATCCTGATTTGCACATCTATTTCGAGAGAGATTATCCCTCACAATTTTTGCAAAAACAATAATAATCAAGAAGATAATATAATCCCTCTTTTCCAAAAGTAAGACATCCAACAATAATGCCCTCCTACCCATATTCCTACATTTTTGCTACCAAGATCCTGGAAGGAGGTTAATTGTAATTATTTCTAAAGAATGTAGTTTAACCAATGCAAATCATTCACCACAAAACCTTCTCATCCACTCCATGCATAATTTGTTATGTGCCTTATCATTTAATTCATCCTCATTGTTTAATATTACTATTATTATATATTTTTATTTTATAATTCTAATAAACTTTATATTACTTTAATGAATCTCAAATTAATACAAAATTATTTAAATTATTATAATGGCTCCCATGCCTACTCTAGGTACTTTCATTGCCAAACCAAACATGATATGTACACATTCATTTTAACAAATATCACACATAGATTTTTTAAAAAACAAAACACTCAGGCAATGCAATTCATATATTATTCCCTACATGAGATGCAATTTCTCATGAGTTTACATGTACTCATAGGCTGAATTATCACTTCCCTCTTACCTTTTGCATCAACCAACTCTATCCATAGAAGGTTTATGCTTGGTCTTGCATACACATTGACTATCAGAAGTACCACATTCTGTAGGAAAAGGTAAATATAATCATCATATATTATATAATCAAAAGTCATGTGAGGAGGGTCATTACATCCTCTCCCACTAGAAACAAACACAGTCCCTATGGTTACTTAAATTTAAAACATATTCATTTACATATTCATTCATATAAACCTTCAATAAAATTTCTTTCACAAATCATACTTCATGTAATTACATTCATACATAATGCTTTAGAAACTCAAACTTGTTTACATAATCCATTCACATGATGCTTCATATTGTATTAATTCATATATTCATGCACAAACCAAAACATACACAAATTTACTCTTCTTCGTAGTCCAATTAGACATTCATATATGCATATACTTATACATCATCAATCCATATAAAATATTTTACAATATTTATATCTACTCAAACAGATAAGAAAATTGTTGTTGCATATTTGCCATGTTCTCCCATGTTGAATTTCTATATGAGTAGTTGTCCCGTTGGACTCGATATTGCTCTATTTTCTTTTATCTTAGGTTCTTGGTCTTATAACCAAGTATGTGAATAGGCTGAACTTCAATTTTCAAAAAATTGAACATCTACAAATTGGAAACATCCAAAATATGAGTGGGGTTAGAAATGTACTTCCCAAAGAGGGACACATGAAAGATATTATGGATTTTGGATAAGCTTGGTGCAATAGCAAGTTTGTATGCAACAGGGCTTATCTTACCCACAATTTCAAATGGACCCACATATCTTGGGTTAATTTTGAAAGATTTTATAGAACTTTTAGTTGGTTTCACCCTTAAGAATACTCTATCTCCCACAAAATATTACCTCGGTGTTATTTTGAGGTTTGTGTAGCTCTTTTGGTGATCTACGACCTCCTTTAGCTTCTATTGAATTATTTTCAATTGATCTTCCATTTATTTATAGTGTCTAGTACAATCACTACTTGATATTTTGGATTATCCCAAGTCATGGGAGTCCTGCATCTTCTTCCATACAGGGATTCGAAAGGTGTCATACCTAATGATGCATGATAACTATTATTGTATGCAAACTTGATTAGGTAAAGATAATATTCCCATTTGGTATGATGATCCATACAATACATCCTTAGCATATCTTCTAAAACTTGATTCACCCTCTTAGCATGTCCATCTATCTCAAGGTGATAGGCTGAACTGAAATTTAGTTTAGTTGTTAAAGCTTCATGTAAATCCTATAATAATTTAGAGGTAAAGCAAGAATCTCTATCAGAGATTATAATTTCTAGAAAACCATGCAACCTTACTTCTCTAGCAAACTTGCTTGCTATAGTAAGTGCATCATCCTATACATTCCCAGGTATAAAATGTGTAACCTTGATTAACTTATCTACAACTACCAGGATTGCATCATGCCTAAACCTTGTTTTAGGCAAACCCACTATAAATCCCATTGAAAACACCTATCATTTCTACATAGGTATGTTGTGTGGGTTCAAATGACTGATTATGTGAAAAATTGTTCCACTTTCACTTTCTGTAACTCCATGCACCTGGACACATAATCATTGATATCCTTTTTCATGCTTGGCCAATAATAGGCCTTTCTCAAACTCTCGTGCATATTTTCCCTTATAGGATATGCTAAATAAGGAGTATTATTCACCTCCTTAAGGATTATTTCTCTCAATCCACTTGTATTTGGAACAACTAATCTCTTCTTATAGTACAACAAATCATCTCTATATACAAAACCTATATATTTTCTAGGTTCTTACTCAACTTGAACATTACAAGACTAACAAAATTAATTATTTTTTCTACCAACATTTAATCTAATATAACAAATCATAATGAAATTTTATCATTGCAGCAATGCACCCTCTCTTACTCAGAGCGTCAAAAACCTTATTCTCCTTACCCTTAATGTACTCAATGCCAAAATCATACACAACTAGATAATCCATCCAACATCATTTCCTAGCATTCAATAAGGGTTGAGTAAATATGTAACTTAAACCCTGGTGATCTATCTTAAGTTCAAATGCCTCCAAATATTAAGAGCATGTACAACAACTACCAACTCCAAGTCATGAGTGGCATAATTCACCTCATGCCTCTTAAGTTTCCTCAATTCAAAGGTAATAACCACATCATCTTGGGTCAAAACCCCACCTAATCCTTCAATTGATGCATCGTTACACACTATAAAATTTTTATTAGGATTAGGTAATTGCATAATTGGTATAGTTGTCAACCCTTCTTTCAAAATTTGAAAGACCTCTTCACACTGTTTTGTCCTTTTAAAATATTTATCTTTGCTTTGAAGGATTATAATAGGTTGGAAAATTCTTGAGAAACCTCTAAAAAATTACCTATAATAGCCTGCAATCACCATTAAACTTCATACCTCAATCACGTTAGTAAGTGTAGGATAATCAACAATTACTTCTTTTTTCTTGGGATCAACTGCAATCCCCTCAATAAAGACAATATGTCCCAAATATTGTACTTGTGGAGTGTAGAATTCACACTTTGATAGCTTTCCATATAACTAATTATTTCTAATAATCTAAAGTACAGTTCTTATATGTTGATCATGTTCCTCCTTGTTCTTGAAATAGATCAATATATCATCAAGATACACGAGCACAAACTGGTTCAACTACTTTATAAAAATACTATTCATGAGATTCATGAATGTGATTGGGGTGTTAGTTAGCCCAAAAGGTAGGATTGTAAACTCAAAATATTCGTACCTTGTTCTAAATTTTTTTTTAGAAATATTTTCTTCTCAAATTCTTAATTGATGATAACAAGACCTTAGGTCAATCTCCGATAAGATGGTTGCTCCTTTTAGTTGATCGAAGAGATCATCAATTCCAGGTAATGAGTATCTATTTTTGACAATAACCTTATTCAAAATCCAGTAATCTATGCACATCCTCAAGATACCATCTTTCTTCTTAACAAATAAGACAATATCTCCCCATGGTGACACATTGGGCTTGATTAGCCCTCTCTCCATCAAATCTTGAAGTTGTGTTTTGAGCTCTTGTAGCTCAATATGAGTCATATTATACAATGTTATTGCAATGGGTGCAACTCTAGGTAACAACTCAATAGAAAAATAAAACTCTATTTGAGGAGGTAACCTTGGAAGGTCCTTCAGAAATACATCCTTGAGTTCTCCCAAAATAGGATATTTTTGAAAGAGGTCAGATTCCAATTTAGCCTCTTCTTTCTTATTCATTTAAACTACAAAAATAATTCCCCTCTTCCTAATGACTTTCTTTATCTGCATAGCAAATAATAGATGTGTTTTAATTGCACCACGATCACAATAAATTCTAATTCTTTGATTAGATTCATCCATGAAATCCACCCATTTTTTCTCAAAATTTAGAAGAGACTTATGGGCTTTTAACCAGTCAACACCAAGAATGATGTCAAAGGCATGCAAAGGTGATAAATACAAATTCTAATTAGTTTTTCATTGAGGTAATTTGATGTGAGGATCAAATAGACATTGGTTTACTTGATAAGTTTACCCTTATCCATACTCCACCTTCCAACCATTAGCTACAAATCCAAGTATTTCAGTTATGTCGCTCACTAATCTAGTGGAAATAAATATATCAGTCGATCCACTATCTATCAAAATATGTACATTCTTACCATAAATTTTACCATTTAACAAGAAAGGAGTAACTTGACCATTAAGTACGGGACTACCTATCATGAAAAATATTCTATGGGTGGCTTCTTCTAGAGCGTTTTGGCAAATATCATTTCTGTGGGGGCACTTGTTGGCATAGTGGATCCCTTGGCATACATAACAACTATTTCGAGGAGCTATACTTCCCTTGATTATTCTAATCTCCTCCTTTAGATTTTTTCTTTTGTTCTTTTACCCACTTCATAAACCCAACTCTCTTCGACTTCCAAAGCTCGTCTTTTTCCTTTTCAAATAAATTCTAGTAATCAAATTAAGCCTTTTTGGCTTATTGATAGGCCTCTTCTTCTTGAGCTAAATCAAAATATTTAGGAAGGTTCTCAAGGATAAGAAAATTTACCATAGTTCTGATCTTGGGATGGATCCCTAAAATAAACTTTTAAACTTTCATCTTCTCATTATTCTCATAATGAGTTACATATTTCAACAGTTAGATAAAATTTTGGTGGTAAGCCTAGATTGGCATGTTTTCCTACTACGATGTAGAGAATTCAACAAGTTTCTCTACATAGTATTGCTTGGTTAGGAATATTTTCCTAAATTCTTTTGCAAAATCCTCCCATTTGAGGTCTATTGCTTCAATTTCTAGTCCTTTCTTAAATATTTTCCACTAATCTAGGGTTGCTTCAATCATATTCATAACAACCACTACAATTTTATATTTTAATGACAAAAGCATCAAGGAAAAGCATGATCCAATTCATTTAGGTAGATCTTTGCTACATCTCCATCATATTTTCCATTGAATTTTAGTAATCACAACATTATTTAAATATTTGGACAACTATGCACTCACTCTAGCCCTATCAGTCCCTATAGGTTCATTGGACATTCCTTGTACTCTACCTATAGGTTCTCTTCACCTAGTTAAGTCCTCAATTAATTTATATTGTTGGACTATTAATTCTTGTTGTTGGGCCATTTCATATTTTTGTTGATCCACATGGGTCTATAATAGTTGAATTACTTTTGCCATATTTCCATCCTCCCTATTTAACTCATTTGGTGGAGATTCATTTAACTATTTCATTCTTATTTCCATTTGAGGACCCTCATTTTTGGTTCCTATTAATGGCCCTCTTAGAGGTCTTATAATGGATTCCTCTTGCCCATATCCTATGGAATTATTGGATGATCCATTTCGCAATATTGTGCATTTAGGCCTATGGGAAAAAGAAGTTAAATATTTGGTTCAGGTTTAATAAAACACAACATTGTTCAAAGTCCTATGCATTAGGATATTTTATGCTTTGATACATGTAACAACCCAATCCTACTCACCTAGTTGTACCACAAAAATCAAGCCAAGCAAATTATTAGGGTAATTTTTATTTTAAGTTTATTATTTTCATCCTATAAGTGCTTTCATGTTCATAGCAATTTTTTTTCACTCAATGAATCTTTAACATAAAATTTTAATCAGTATATGCATATCAAGCTACTTTTAGATTTTCAATACTGCTACAAGCAGCCACCCAAGTGGATGAGATTGGCCAAATACCATAAAGGTACCATTTTGTGATTTTTACTTGTCTCATTTATCATCCTCTTGTTCTGACATGAGGATTAAATCATGGTTGTGGTTATCCTTTAGGGCCCATAACACCTAGAGGGTGGACACATACTTCCCCATCCCTAATCATACTGAACCGATGACTAATTGGTCAACTTGTTCCAATAGTTATATGTAAGGGAGTTAGCGTACATATACCTAATGTTTAGTTGTCTATCCATTATCCCTGGAACCATTTAGAGCCATGTTAATACCCTAACCTTTGTATTGATCTCATTGTCCATTGTGACTCATGATGGTTGTCCCATACCAAATGTCATGGAAAAATGAGCTTATTTTTCATACTTGTTCCCAGTATCCAAATTGTACAAAGACTTATCACTTGTACTATTGGGCAGCAATCTAGAGGTAGCATATCATATCGTCCCTCATTACTATTTTTGACTAGGTCAATATTTCTAACCTTTATCGTTATAAAAATGGTTACTCTTTTGAATCGTTGTGTGTATACCCGCACCTCAATGATATTGGGTGTTCACAAATAACTATTCTTCATGATGAATCTATTCAATCTTCCTCACCATAAACTCATTTTAAAAAATAAAGGTTTGAGACTATCTAAAAAGCTCATTGTCCTTATCATAGTTCGTGTTTACTAATTCTATAATGTTCATCTATAAGAATAGAAAAAAATACTTTTGTTTAAATTTAAAATTTAATGATGGCATAATCCTTTAGTTTAGTACTTTCAAAATATCCCAACGTTCCTATGGGATTTCTTATTATAACCCAAAAAAATACTTTTAATTTAAATAACTCTTTATACGTTAATCCCTAGTATTTATTTAACCGATTCAATGATCATGAAGTACTCTACTACATTCTGGCTTAAACTACATTTTAGAATTATTTTTCAGTTGTGGCAAGATAAAGTTTTAACTCGATCATAAATAGAACATGTTTCTTGTCATAATTAAACTTACTAAAGTTTTATGTTGTGAATGGCCTTATTTAAGAGAAGGTATCATACCCACTAATAGCATTATGGTTAAACATTCACTAATATTTTTTATAATAAAATGGTATACATTCGCTACAAAGCGAACCGCTCGCAAATGAGTAATATTTTCAATAATCTTATTATAAACTTTGGATGTCAAAAATATTCTTGAGATTACTCTATCATGAAAAGTATCATTCCAATTTTAACCTAAAGAGAATCATAACTACTCTTCTCTTAGGCTATTGTCACTAATATGTATACACTTCCTAAATTGCATGTTGAATAACTTACACCATATAAAATAAACATTTGAGCAACACTTAAGGTGTATTTCTATTTTACCATTCATATCCTAACTATCCTTATCATTGACAAATTTTGAAGTCTTGTATACTTGATGATGAATTTGGGAATCCCTCTTTTTTGTCAAATTGAAATAGAGGACAATTAAAATCTCCATCTATAATCCAAGTCGCATTGGAAACAATACTCCTTATTTAACTTAACAAATTCTACAGTAGGGCTCTTTTTGAAGGAGTATTTGGAGCATATATGTTTGTTAATACCAATTTAGTATGGGTATCCATGTGAAAAAGAGTATTGATAAACTTGTTAGAAGCATAAAGAGACCTTCTTTTGACTTGGCGAGGATCCCATAGGTATAATAGGTCTTCATAATGACTAATAACAAGGATGGACAAAAAATATGCTCTTTTCCAGATATATTTGTTTACCTTTTCAAGATTTCTTTCTTCAATTTTTTGTTTTTTGAAGGAGGTTTGAGTATTTATGAGCTTTTATTATGGCTACAACCAACATTTACTTTGAGGGACCACTAAAGCCTCTTATATTCCATGATATAATATTTATTTAGATATTTTAATAGATGAATTTTCCTCCTACTATAAAATAGGGGATATTTGGTTCTATTATCTACCTCCTCATGAGACTCAATGGCAACCTCCTCTTCGAAGGTTGGACATAATGTGGATTGGGACCCGTTGTTAATTTACTCATCAAATTTCTTTCTTCTTAGACATTGGGAGGAAGGGTATCCCTTTTTTCTACCACCTCCCACATTAGTAAAAAATTCTTTTGGTTGTGAGTGACGACTACATTGGGGGGGCTAAAGGTTATGTGGGTAATTTTTGCACCTACTCATGACTAGTTATTACCAATTATGTATTAGGTCTACTTTCTATAAATAAAACTAGAGATTACCAAAAATTTTGTTAGCCTAAGCACAAAAGCTCTAACAAAAGTGAAGCAAGGTGAGAGGGGAGTGAAGAGGTTATCCTTCAAGCTCGTTGAAGCATCCAAACCTACTACCTAAATACGTAAGTAGATATGATTTGAAATCCCACTAATGTTCAACATGATACTAAAGGATGACTAAGGAAGGAGTTTACAAAGGCATGAGATGTTCAAAATAGTTGCACCTAGATGGAGCACTTATAAATGCATGCATGGACATGCTGTCAGAGGATAGACCCTAGTAAAAAAATTGCTATCTCTTAAGGATGTTAAAAGGTATACATATTGTCGTAACCCAAGATGATGATAATTCCCCATATAGAGGTGGGAGGCTGACAAAAGTGAAATCAACAAAATTGTCAAATCTGGGGTGCACTAGAAGGTCTATCCCAGGGCTAGAACCCATCAAGGTTCTAAAGGTTCGATACATATAGAAATTGTAGGAATGGCCAAGTATGGACAATGTTGAAACATTGGTAGATAGTCAAAGCCTGATATTATATTAAAAGTCTATCACACTACTAGAACAGTAAAATGTCCAAGTCTAGAAAATGTCAGAATAATTACACCCGTTCAGAGCCTAGTATTATGCAAAAATCTTGACATTCATTTGAACAATAACCAAGGTGTTGGGACATTTATCTCTGGTCAAAGCCTAGTGGAGTACCAATTCTCCACCTAGAGGCTAGAGGTTCAAAATAAGTAAGATGGGAGAAAGGAATAATTTTGAAGGGCATCGGGAGATTCAAACCCAATCGAAATTTGACAAACTCTTAAAAATCCCAATGTGCATAGGAGAAAAATATAAGATGAGTTTTGAAGGTACCAGAACAATTACACCCAATCGAAACCTACCAGGATTCTAAATAAATGGAATGCATAGTAGAGAGGATATGCCTGGCCAAGAGATAGAGATACTGAAAGAATTTTATATAGTTGAAAGCCACTAGATTGATAAAAGAGCATCTCATATATTTGTAGGTGATACATAAATCACTCCCTAACAAAGAAAAGAGATTTGTATCCCATGATGCTTATTGGGTATGATTCCATGTTAGATAATCTCAATAGCACAAATCATCATGCAGATGATAGGGCATCTAAGATAAAAATATCAGTAGGTATCGATGGACCAAATGCAACTAGCAAGATGGGCACAACTCAAGAAAGTATAGATCATCCACATTTTGGTAGTTGGAGTAGCCACACTTTTGAGAAGTCCAACAAGTTTGAAAATTCTCTAACATAACAGTAATCCACCTCTAAGGTAATCATGATTTGATAATTGTAGTATTGCAAAATTTCTATAAATACAAAGATGTAAAAGAAAAATAGGTTGACTCTTAGGCTATTACAATTCATGTGTAAGGAGGATATTTTTGCATGTCAATACAAACGGATTGTTGTTTGGCTTCTAATTTATTTCATTTGCAGTTAATGTATGTATGATGACTACTTATTTCTAATTTAGGCCTATTGGATGCTCATGGGACTTACTTTAAATTCTAAATTTGTGCTCATGTTCATTTATTGGTTTTGGAATTTGTAGTTTGATTAGATACAAAATATTGTGACTAATTATTTTACAAGTGGTAATCAAACTAGCTAGTCTGTTAGGTAATTTCTTGGTTTGGTCATGCAATCTCTAAATATGCATATGTCTTGATGTGGCTTAATTTGCACCATTATAAGTTATGGATTTATATATTTTTACTTCTTTTAGCACCATTTTCCCCTAATATTTAGGAATAGTTAGCTAGGACTTCAAAGGAATTGACCTCCTCCAGAGATTAACCAAAGCAATTTTCACAACTCCCTAGTCATTCAATGTTGGTCAAGATCTATGAGTCCACAACCTTTCCATTAGACAAATTCTCTGATGAACATTTTTTATCATACCCAACGGGACTCTAAGATCCTGTATTTGGATGATATAAGGATTGGTGATGTCATTTATTATCAAATTTCGTTAAAATATCTTGGTGACTCTACTCAAATATAGAAACCTATATTCTATGACTAGTTGCCTTTGAAAACTAAACAAAATTTGGTGATACTTTATTTTATCTATAATGTCTATAACCTATTGACTCCTCTGCATAATGAACCATATGACCATTTGCCTTTAAAACCTAAACAAAGCTTGGTGATACTCTGTTGTGTCCACAATATCTATCACCTGGTGACTCCTCTACATAATGAACCATATGATCGATTTCCATTGAAAGTTAGATAGATCTTTGTGATACCCTATATTGGTTTCACCTAATGAACTTTTTGTAGATTGAATTCTAGATCTTGCTAAGAATTTTTTTGCTAAAAGGCACTCTCCCACCATGATACCAATAGTTGTTGGTACGCTCGGTAGGACCAGTCATCCCATATTTTAGATTTATTGAATATTGGTGATGCTCCCATTTATCTACATTTTTGTTTATCACCTAGCAACTCCCTAAGAAAAATAAGTATGCTTTTCTAGAAATTCTCTCTTGAGAAGAGAATCTAAATGTTCTGAAGCATCAACTTTGTAGCTGCATCAATGGTTCAACAATATTATCCTCATTGGAATTATGTGGGTCCCCTCATTTTACATACCTATATGAAATCCCCCAAGGTTTCTCTAAATATGTTGCCTGACTTTGATGGTACAAATAAGACCACATACAAACACTATCAAGATGTAACCTCCATGGGTACCATCCATAGTATTGCATTCAAAATTGTAATGATTATACTGCTCATTTTATCTCTAAAAGGAAAAGCATTGTTTTGGTATAAGTACTTAGAGAAAATAATTATACACTCATGGGCTTATTTGGTGGGAGAAATCATTGATGCTTTTTATGACATAGGATATCCTTTACTTCTTGTCACTTAGTTATCATTTCTCAAGCAATCTCCTAAGGAGAGTATAGTCAATTTCAATATCTGGTTCAAAATAACATGAAAAATAATCGCCCAACAATTACAACCATCTCCTACATAGGTCTATATTTACTATAATTGAGCTTTTCATATTGATATAAGTATTCTCATTCAACAATCCAAAGAAATAAGGTTCCCTTACCTTTTCTTCAATGTTGTACGAGCCAAAAATCTATTGATTATGGTTGGAAAAATCCCACCTAGAATTATAGAATACCCTACAACTCCACCCATATGACTCTCATAATTTTTACAAGTAGAAATATCTAACCCTTTGTGCTATCCTAAATACAATTGGCCTTATATTGTTTCAAAGAATCAACAACCATTGGAACTATAATTGAGGATTAAAATCTAGGAATTATCTAGAGAAGCCAAGGATATGAAGATGCAACTTATGCTATCTGGAGTAGATGTTCATAAAATTCAAGTTCATGAAGAATCATGTGTGCCATATCAATTTTTGCAAACCGAAGAAATAGAGGAAGGATCCTAGGATGACATGGATTGTAATAACATCTACCAAGAGGGAAGTAAATTTGGAATAAGACAATCAGTCAAAGCTCTATCACTTTATGAGACATATTCCCAAGATTACATGTAACTCAATGATTTTTAGGCCATGCCTCTGATAGAAAACATGATATCCCTAACCCCTAAGGAGAAATAAAAATAATATATAGATACAGATGTCATGAAGACAATTCAAATTGAATGCCTCACTAGCAATTATGTATAATTTACAGTAGATCAAGGAAGCAATAAAGGTATCCAAATAGGCACTCCATTATCAACTCAAAAATATCTTAATCAGAATAATATTGAGGCTTATAAAAGGTTGTACTCCTCGAGCATTAGCATCAAGAAGAGAACAAAAAGGGTTGAACGACTTCATAATCTATTAAAAAGGGTTCTTGTTACACCTGGGAAAAATTTATTGGTATCTGATAAGGTCATTCTGATGGATCTATCCATTCAAAATGCATCAGATATCAAGGAAGTACCCAAAATATACTCATATATAAATATTTTGGAGGACCATTGCCCCCCATTTTATATTTCTCTCCTCTTAGGAAATCATATATTGCATAATTGTGTAGTGGATGTAATGGTTTGAGTCTAAAATATACCACTCAAGGTCAATTATAGTTTAGGACTAATCCTGAAGATAAGTATATTTGAGCTTAAATTCATATCTTTTAAGGGAGTTAGATTAAGGAAAGTGGTAGTCTTGTGTAATATCCTGATCATGGTATATGGTCATATAGATCTTGTTGTGATTGAAAATATAATAATACTTGATGTACCTCCATTATTCAGGATTTATTTATCCCAATGTGCCCTGACACAACTTAAAGGATGCATAACCCAAAAATAGGATTTCATAATCATTTCATATACCAAGGGTATTATTAATATATT
The DNA here is from genome assembly GCA_028583015.1 of Wollemia nobilis. Classification (NCBI taxonomy): domain Eukaryota; kingdom Viridiplantae; phylum Streptophyta; class Pinopsida; order Araucariales; family Araucariaceae; genus Wollemia; species Wollemia nobilis. The sequence goes on from JAQPPZ010017092.1 coordinate 9,322,572, forward strand.
AGGTTAGATGATGCAACCTTTTTTCATTGAGGATCTCAAAGGATCGCACACGTGTCATAGGGGAAGTTGTACCTAATGTAAGCTTAGAAACAAATTACATATTAGATTTAAGGAAAAATAAAACATGATTTCACTAACTCAATTTTGCATAATTTTTTGTATTTTGATATCGAGTATCAATGGGATATAAAATAATAGGATTCTGATAAGTGTTGGGTCACCACCCCGAATGAAGCCACCAGATGGAAGCAGTAGTAGGCATGATGAAATCGAGGACAAAAAACCATATGTAGATACAATCAGGAGTGATGCGTGACTAGGAAAGAATACTAGCTAGGTAGGATTCTAATATTGTAGAGCAAGGACTAACTTCAGGTTGGAATATAACTACGCATGATTATGTCGATCAGGTAGAGAAAATTAAATATAGAGAGAATATCAAGTTTAATGTTGTATTATCAAGACATTGTAGATTTTTGGGATAGCCTGCATAGTATATTTTGAATTATGTGTGTCACACATGCCACACTTTTGTGTAAATAGGCAGCAAGTAAATAAGCTAACATGGTGATCACATATGTGTACAAAATTTTGTGTCACCCTATACGTATAAAATGGGATCATGGTGTGGAATAAAAACTAAAAAATTATCAAACATTTAATTTCATGGGCTGTAACTTATTCTCATATTAAAATTTTCTCCTCCTCTTTTTTATTTTTCTCCCTCCTTGATGTTTTGTGTTTGAATCCATAGCCCAATGAATAAGGATAAAATAGCTATAATTTCACCTAAAATTTATAGTAATGACATGTGTGAACAAGACTAATGAGCCATACCACTTACAGGAACAATGTTAGCCAAGATTAATATTGAAAAAGAAAAGAATATAGGTTGACACAAAAGGAATTTCTAAGGATGATTCACGTGAAGCCAAATCTTAGGAAGAAAAGTGCTTAGTCTGAAGATATGATTATGGTAAGTATTAGTTGGTAGAGTTATCTTTGTGAGCTCTATATAATACTGCATATACATTACAGATTAGGCTTTGATGAAATATAGATGAGTTCAAAAGCATAGTTGAGGGTTCTCATGGCTAATGGTGACTTGTAGAACAAATTCTTTATGGATTACACAAAAAAGAGGAAAAATCCCAAATATGATAATTATGCATGATACTCTATCTATTTTGGAAACAATGACTAGAAACTATGAAGTACATTTATAGGAATACGAGGCTTTGGGATGTCTCATGATATAGAATATCCAAGCTACTATTTTATGGGGGTATCCCATGGATCCAATAATTTTATTCCTCTTTGTTATCAGGTTATCCTATCATTGCTTTCTTTGTTGTGTTTTTGTTTTTTTTTATTTTCCGTATTTGGTTGTTGTTCGTAGGATTATTATGTAAATAAATCCTAGTGTTGATAGCACTTTTAACCCTCCTACTAATGCCTTGTATCATCCTTCTTCCCCCTATTTTTTATACTCATGCTTACTTCCTCTAGATCTTAATTACTTGGTCTTCCTTATCCTCTTTGCCATCATGTTATCGTTGTGTTATATAAATAACTTCCACCCCATCGCCTACAACCCTCCTTTGTCTTATAGCCTTGCTCAACTACTTTCCTCTTCATATACCTTTCTTTTTTGTTCTTCCTTCTTATTTAGTTTGAAAGTGTTAAGTTAGATAAAATGTTGACCTCCTAGATTTCTTATTTTCACAAAGCAAAAATCCCCTATGAGTCGCAAAGAATGTGGGTAATTTTTGTACCTACCCATGACTAGATATTAGCAATTGTATATCAGGTCTACTTTTTGTAAATAAAACTAGAGATTGCCAAACGTTTTTTCAGTCCAAGCACAAAATATCTATTGAAAGTGAAGCAATGTGAAACAAGAATGAAGAGGTTAGCCTTCAAGCCTATTGAAGCATCCACTCCTACTGCCTAAAGATGTAAGTAATTGTGATATAAAATCCCACTAATTTTCAACATGATATCAAAGGATGACTAAGGAAGGAGTTGAAAAAGGCATGAGATGTCTATAATAGTTGTACCTAGATGGAGCACTTTGCGTGGATATGCTACCAAAGGATAGACCCCAAAAAAAAATTGGCTATCTCTTAAGGATATCGAAAGGCATACATCTGACTAAAACCTAGGATGATGCTAATTTCCTATCTAGATATAGGATGTTGACAAAAGTGAAATCAATAAAATAGCCAAGTATGGGGTGCATCATAAGGTCTGTCATAGGGCTAGAACCTGTTAGAATGCTTAAGTTCTAGTACATGTAGAAATAGAAATAATGGCCAAGTATGGAGAGCACTAAAATATTGGCAAATAGTCAAAGCCCAGTAAAATATTAAATATCCATCATGTTGCTAGAGCAGTGAAATGGCTAATTCCAAGAAATGCTGAAAAACAATTACATAGGGTCATAACTCGATAGTGCTCAAAAATCCTAGCATTCATTTGAATAGTAATCAAGGTGCTAGGAAATTTATCGCTGATCGAAGCTTGATGGAGTCCCAATTTTCCATACAAAGGCTAGAGGTTCAAAAGAAGCAATATGGGAGAATGGACTAAGTCTAGAGGGCATCAAGAGATTCAAACTCGGTCAAAACCCAGCCAATGCTCAAAAATCTCAGTATGCATAGGAGAAAAAAATAAGTTGGGTGTTGAAGGCACCAAAATAATTACACCCATTTGAAACCCACCAATATTCTAAAGATCCAACACATACAAAAGTAGAGATATACCCGACCAAGAGGTGGAGCTATCAAAAGACTTATGTATAGTTGAAAGCCACCATATTGATAAAAGGGTAATCCATAGATGTGTAGGTGATCCAGTAGTCACTACCCAATAGATAAAGGAGCTCCTTATCCCATGACACTTACTAGGCAGGATTCCATATCAAAGAATCTCAATGGCAAAAATCATCATGTAGATGATAGGTCAACTGAGCTAAAAATATCAGTAGGTATCGATGGACCAAATGCAACCAACAAGATGGACACAACTCAAGAAAGGACAAATCTTGGCCATGTCAACAAACCATGTTCTAGTAGTTTGGAAAGCCATACTTTTGACCAATCCAATAGGCTAGTAGATTCTATGACATAACAGTAATACACCTCTAAAGTAATCATGATTTGATAACTATAGCATTATAAAAAGTCTACAAATACAAATATGTAAAAGAAAAATAGATCGGTTCTTAGGCTTTAACAATTCATATTTAAGGAGGAAATTTTTGCATGTCAATACACAAGTATGCTCAACATGTATGTATGATGACTACTTATTTCTAATTTAGGCCTATTGGATGCTCATGGGACTTACTCTAAATTCTGAATTTGTGCTCATGTTCATTTATTGGTTTTGGAATTCATAGTTTGATTAGATACAAAACATTGTGACTAACTATTTTATGGGTGGTAATCAAACTGCCTAGTCTATTAAGTAATTTCTTGGTTTTGTCATGCAATCTCTAAATATGCATGTCTTTATGTGGTTTAATATCCACCATTATAAGTTTTGGCTTTAGCTCATTTTGCTTCTTTTTGCACCCTTTTCGCCTCACATTTGGGAATAGTTAGCTAGGACTTTGAAGGAACCGATGTCCTTAGAAGATTTACCACTACAATTTTAACAACTTATTGGTCATTCAATGTTGTTCAAGGTCTTTGGATGCACAACCTTTCCATTAGACAAATTCTCCAACCAATAAGTTTGGGCTCTAGAAGGGAAAGCCTTGGAAGGGGAAGAAGCCTTGACAAGGAAGGAGAGGTAACTAACCTTAGAATGGGAAACTCCAAAGGGAGGAGAATCAAGGAAAGGTTCAGGGCTACAAGGGACTCTAAAATATCTTTTAGGAAATGTGGATAAAGGTAAACATTTAGGATATGACAAAGCCTTATCTTTAGAAGGGAAATTAAAATCTAGGAGAGATAGGGACATTGAATATAGTGGAAGTAAACCATACTTGAATGGAGGATAAAAGAAAGAAACTTCATTAACATGGATCTTAACATCCTTAGAAGACAATCAATAAAAAGTATTTGGGTCTAGGACCAACGAACATACTTGAGGAGGATCATTGGATGAAGGGTCTATCATGAATCCTTTGCCTTTTGAAATAGAAGTTGCAGCATGAGGATTCTTGGTAGAAACAATTCTTTGAGAAGGAAACTTCATCTAACTAGTAAAAAAAATTAATGGGCCATGTCATTCTCTTCTAGGAGCTCTAGGGGCCACTTCCTTTTGCTTCAAATATGAGAACTAGGATTTGAGATGACCTTGAGTTTTGCATTCTAAAAAAAACACTGGTTTGTTCTCATACTCAATAACTTGGTACCTCTTACGTGAATCTGAGACTAATTCCATTATAGTTGGAAATTCAGATAAAATATTGGAAATGATGCACATACGAGCATATATCATTCTTGACTTAGCTTCAGTAGCTGGATTGAATACGACCAAGTATCCAATGCCTCAAGCAATTCCTTGCAATACTTCCTCATGCCATAAATAACTAGGGAGACCTAAAAATATCAACCATATTTCCGCATAGTTGATACTTTAGGTTTTTGGATCAAAATCAGTGTCCCACATTCTTAAGAAAAGGCTTCTCCTACCATATAACCATGGTCTCCAGGCAAGAATACAACTCAAGTCAGAGGGATTGTTCAGTTTGATCTAAAAAAAACTAGGGAGGGCTATGAGTTGCATATTTCTATGAGGGAGCCATTTGGATGTAGCCCACTTCTAGATTGACTCCATGTCAGGATGGGAGCCAATAAACTTTCCAATGAGAGAAAATGATTTCATGGAGACAAAGGAATTCATGAGAGGCATTGGAATTTTCAAAACTTCTTGGTTCAAGATAAGAGGATATGAGGCAATCGAGGGGATAGATGAAACAACTAGAGAAGAAAAACCTACATATTTATGAACCTAAATCATAAAAGAGTATTTTAATTGGTTAAGAGTTGGGTCAGGGTCAACATCTAGGGGGGTATAGCACCTCTTCCTATGACTATAATAGGTCCCACCGTGTCACCATCATAAGTAGACCCGCATTGATTGCCATCACCTTCACTGAAAAGTAGGTTCCCACCCAAATAAGATTTAAAATTGTATTGAGTGCTAGGAAGACTATAGATCGTATCCATTCCATTCATACTCCACCTTTCTTCAATGCTTGCCTTCATTCCTATCTTAGAATGGCTCCACTATTGTTAACCTTCCTTGCTCAGCCACTACTCAACACTATTTGTCACCTTTGCTACCCTAATATTGCTCCATTGTTGTCCACCTCCACTACTTAGCCCTAGAACTTCTAAGCCTTAACACTTCTTAGCCCTAGCACTGCTCCATTTTTATTCACCTTCGTTGCTCAACACTACCCTATAACTACTCAAGGTTAATGTTATGAAAGTGCTTAATCACTAATATTTCTAAAAAAAATCACCAACCATATTATTAACACTATCCATAAAATCAAATTATGAGAGGTAGATTGTATCATTCATAGTCAACATGAATCCGTAGCCTAATAAGCTATGCAATAGTTGTACTCGTCTGGCCTCAAATACATATCAAACTAAAAATTTTATGTTACTACAAAATTATATAATGTTACATACATCAATCAAATTTATTTGAAATTATATAAAATAAAAGAAATTAGATCTTTGATCTCTCCATAACAAACATTTAATTATATTATAATGAAGAACACAAGCTTATACCGAGAGGGGGGGTGAACAATATAAGATCACTTTTTACTTTTCATTCCCAATCAATATTATGCAATGTATCAATAGCAATATCAACAACAGTAATCAAAGCAATGCACAAATCACCACACACAATTGAAACACCAATTTAACGTGGTTCACCCAATGTGGGCTACTCCATGGAGAAAATATTTCACTAAAATTTTCTCAACAAAAATCTTGGAAAACATTTCCCTATTACGATGTTTATGGACCTTTTTCCAAAGGGGGCACCAATACCCTAATCAAGTTTGTGGATCTCTATCCACAGGAGACACAAATATCCTCAGCTAGTTTATGGATCTCTATCCACAGGAGAACTCCTTATCCTCTGCTCTGGCTGGTGATCTTCTAGAAGAACTACTACCTCCACTACACTAGCTAATGGGTCTCTATCCACTGAAGACTCCTATCCTCACTCAGAAGACCTATCCTCACTACTATGGATTATGGACCTCTATCAACTGGAGACTGTAGTTCTCTATAATCTATCACCTTTAGAGCTTACTCTTAACTTTATCTCAAATTTGTACTAAATATGGTCCTTCGATCTAGCACAAATCTTCTCAATATCTATCTCCGATATGGTACAAACATGTCCTCAAATCAGCACCAAACTCTGTCCTCAAATCTACACTACACATAGTCCTTCGGTCTAGCACAAATCTATCCTCAATATTTGTCCTCAAATTTGCACTAAACACCTTATAACTCCAAAAATTAAATTAACAACCTCCAAAAATCAAACCCTCAAAAATAATACTGCCTACCCTTTTATCTCCCTCAAATACTCAATAACCAATTTTAAAAAAACTTTATAAACCTCCAAAAAAAATTATTTTTCATCCAACCTTATCAAATCTGAAATATTTCATGCAACTTTGGCAAACATTAGCGCATACCTTTTATCTCAAGGAAAATGCCTCGATGGGTTTTGAACGTGTGACCATTCCCAGTCGAGCACTGGAAACACGAGATTCCGAAAACAAAAAGGATAGACTAAAAATGCAATGTAAACGAAACTAAAATAACGCTTAAACCCTATGTTATTGAAAAATGCGTAAAAAGAAAGAACATGAACACAAGATATCAAAGCAATATAAAATACGGCCCTTTTATTGATATGCTTTTCAAATTTGTGTTACAATGCGTCTCCTTCCTTTTTAGGGGATAGGAGCGTTAAATGTTGGTCTTTTACAACTTGTTTCAGAATTCCTTCTTCCGCGTGCCCACATATAAGATGGGCGAACCAAAACGTTGTCGCCGCTTGCGTTGGTAAAGGTAGATTCCTCGCTGCTCCTCTAATGCTGAAAATCTGCGTTCAAAGAAACAAACAAAGAATCAGTAGCACCTGTGTATGAAAAATAAAAGATAAATCTAACGATGGTTAAAATGAGTCTAAATAAACTGAAAACTTGACAAAAGCATAATCATGAAACTAGCTAAATACTACAAAAGAAATAGTCACCAAAGGCAATAAGGCGGGGGGTGCCCGAAGGCAAACCACCCGCGGGTGAAACTTTGTTTCGACACCAATCCGCTTGGGATGGGTCCGAAACCTGATGTGATGTGTTGTCGGCAAATTGGTAGGATATTGTGGTCAAAAAAATCGGGTTTTGGTTCTTGATTCGTGCCTTCAAAAGTCACCCAATAACCTCTCTTTCGATTAAGAGATTATGGATGTTGAAAGCACAAATCGCAAGTAAGTGAATTAGCAGCACTTCGTCGCTCAAAATGCTCCTTCTCTATATATCTTTTGGGTGAGGAAGCTCACCATTTTATAGACCCAAGGGGTCTCTTTGAATTAACATGCAAAAGTGTTTCTTTGCATGAATGCTTTTTTGTGAAGAGAAGACTTCTTCTTGATCAAGGGCTTCTTAACTCCCTCTGTGCATGTCTTTGTATGTTTAGAAAAGCTCACTCGCACTCCCATGCAATGAAGGGATAGCTAAGTGGCAAATCTGAGTTGTCTTAAAAAGCTCACTCCCATTCCCATGCAGTGAAGGGAGAGTCAATTGGCAGATATGAGTTGTCAAAAGAACTCACTCGCACTCCTATGCCATGAAGGGAGAGCTAAGTGGCAGTTCTGAGTTGTCATGCGCCGAGGTCTGACTTTTTGCCGGTCAAACCTGGCGTTCGTCCCACCCCGGAGCGAGCGCTGGTAATCGTCTCTGGGTGAAACGAGTACCAATCTGCACTCGTCTCTGGGTGAGACGAGTACCAATCCGCACTCGTCCCTGGGTGGAGCGAATAAGTAGCAGAGTGTCTAAAAGGTGCCAAATTGATCTCTGACTTGTAAAATTGCTGTGTGAGTGGTTAGAACCACTGTTTTAACCTCTGGGGCTGCCCTGGGGCTGTGTGTGTTAGTGCGATCAGTGTTTGTTGTCACATAATCGGATTGGTGTTGTTTTGGTGTCTACAGATGCCCCTTTTTGGAAAGCGCTGCACATGGTGCAATGCTGAGCAAAAATAGATAACCAAAGCACTAATGATTAGGGTTTCTCAGTAACCTAACCAACTCTTGATGCCCCAAGTATGGAAAAGGGCATGCATTCTTGAATCCTTGCTTCTGACGAGCTAAGGAACTTAAATCAAGCATTAACCTGGTTCGGTGAGGTATTACTTGAACTTAGACATTGATCAGTCATGAATAGGCAAAGGGCGCAACCTTTTGTCCGTGGGAACCTTGAGTTCATGATTCACGAATGCCAAGTATATGATCAGTTTGTGATAATTGCTTGTTTGCTGCCCCAAGCAAGGGCGCGATTGTCTTTTGCAATGATCCTTTGAATGCGTGTCATTTCCAAGATTGGGTATATTGTTGTTGATTGGCAACTAAGTGTGACTACCCCCTCAAGCGACGAATCGATGAGGGAATGACCGACATGAGAAAAGCGACGAGTCGCTTGACCCAAGATGACTTAAGTGAGGGTGCCTTCAGATGTTATCCGATGCATGCTCGAGCAGTTTCTCGATTGTTTTGACCTATTTTTGGTGGGTGTGAACCCATTTTGGGATGCCATTTGGGGTTAACATTGGCAAAAATCCGTCTTCCCGTGGAGCGGTCCGGCTATGGTAGCCTTCTTGGGGAGTAGGATAACGACAAGGTAGACCCCGACATTCGTTTTCTTATGCCAAGAGGTTAAGTGCAAGAGCACTTTTGTCCGGCAATTTTTAGTGGTTTTGTTGGCATTTGTCATTTTTATATTTTGGTTGTTTTTGATTTTTTTTTTTGTTTTATTCGTTCGGGGGGGACGAACGCCATGATGGTACTCGTCCTGGGGTGGGACGAGCGCGCCTCCGAGGAAAAAGTGCTCGTTCCAGCAAGGGACGATTACCAACAAGCAAAAAGGTATAAATAGGCGAAAATGACGGATTTGGATCATTTGCACTGTTCATCGATTGCGATTTGGAGCTCTGGGGAGGAGGAGGTAGATTTTCTGACGCGAAACGCTGCCGGATTTTCCAGCCACCATGAGTGCACAGACCGGGTCGTCGAGGGGCGGAGCCGAGGCGAGACCAGTAAGTGCACTATCTCCTCGAGTTTGAATTTGAAAAATGCAAATGTGTTTTTATTATGTTTTTCTTTTGTTTAAGACATGGAACCCTAATTAATTAAATTAAAAGGTGAATGAATTTGATTTAAAGACCATGAAACAAAATAAAACATGGATGCAAACCGATGGAAACCTAGATGGAAAACCGTAGGATAAACCCAAATGAAACTTAGAGTAACACCTTAGGGTAACCACGGTTATAAAAATGTTTTTTTTTTATGTGAATGGTAAAACTTAGGTCGAAACCTTAGGTAAACCATGTCCATTTTTTGTCTATTTTTAAAATGAAACCCTAGATTTAAAAAAATTGATGAATTTTTTTGTTGGAATGGTAAACTTAGGTAAAACCGTAGGTAAACCATGTCAAATTTTTGTTATTTTTATGAAATTTAAGATGAAAACTTGATGAATTTTTTTGTTTTGAAATGGTAAACTTAGGTCAAAACCGTAGGTAAACCATGTCAAATTTTTGTTGTTTTTGATGAAATGTAAGATGAAAACTTGATGAATTTTTTTGTTTTGAAATGGTAAACTTAGGTAAAACCGTAGGTAAACCATGTCAAATTTTTTTTTTTTATGAAATGTAAGATGAAAACTTGATGAATTTTTTGTTTTAAATGTAAATAGTAATAAAATTTTTTTGAAATGGTAAACTTAGGTAAAACCGTAGGTAAACCATGTCAAATTTTTGTTGTTTTTATGAAATTTAAGATGAAAACTGGATGAATTTTTTTTTTGAAATGGTAAACTTAGGTCAAAACCGTAGGTAAACCATGTCAAATTTTTGTTGTTTTTATGAAATGAAAGATGAAAAATTGATGAATTTTTTTGTTTGAAATGGTAAACTTAGGTCAAAACCGTAGGTAAACCATGTCAAATTTTGTGTTGTTTTTGTTTTTTTTTTGGTAATGGATGTACATGTGAATGAAAGATGTTACTGTATAGTTATGCATTTTTGTACATGTGATGGTAATTTGATGCATGTTTTTGATGTGTGTTATTTTCTGTGATGTGCAGGTGGTGAAGAGTCGACATCGGGTATCGACTATTTTTTCTAGTGCCCGCGAGGCGTTGAGTGCGGAGGACTGGGAGTGGCTTGATGCCTTAGGGCTCAAGCATGTGACGCGATTGGAGGCAGTTGTGGGGGATCGGGCGTACATTATAGCTTTGATCAGCCTATGGGATGTTCGGACGAACACCTTCCATCTTTCGACAGGGGAGATGACAGTCACCTTAGAGGACGTGTATCGGATTCTCCGGATTTCGATAGACGGGGTTCCCATCCGGACGACGCCACGAGGCCAGAGGACGGCTGTACTGACCCGATGTTTTGGACATGGGGAGGATGTGGATGGGATGAGCTCGATGGAGAAGGCGGAGCTGGATTGTCAGATTGGGGGGATTCTGGTACGATGGTGGTATGCGAGGGGAGTGTTAGGAGTGAGGCATGCACTACTTATGAGCCTCATTTCTAACATGCTCCTGCCAGACTTGTCAGGAGCGAGGTTCCCATGGAACCTATTGGAGGTGGTGTGGCAGTTAGTGGATTGTCCTGTGACAGAGCCGGTGATCATGAGATGGGGCCAGACGCTCTTGGCTCAATTATATGATGAGTTGTATGAGGTCCACTGTCGAAAGCGGAAGGGGATTGGCTACAGTTACTTGTTGCAGTGCTGGGCATGGCAGCATATAGTCGTAGAGCGACCACGAGGGCTACCCTGGACTACACGGGTTGACATGGTGGACAGAGATATTGGTTATGGTGCTTTATGGTATCGATCTGAGGAGCGAGGGTAGAGTCGACGGTTTGCGGGAGACGTGGACCATTACAGAGATGCATTGGCATGACTGACTCTAGGAGATGTGGTGTGGAGGCCATATCGGGATTGTCCCGCATGGCCAGAGGCTGATGAGTGGCTTCGATGGGTCCGGAGGGGGAGATGGGTCATTGGATGACACGGGACGGAGCAGGAATACTTTCATTATCTTCGAGTGACACGACAGTTTGGGGTACGCCAGGGGTTGCCTGGGGAACCCGTAGTCTATCGACGTCGGAGCGATGAGAGGACCCTAGCTGCGTCGATCCTCGAGCCGCTAGGGGAGGAGGCGGATACAGTATTGGACATTCCGGACGTGGATGATGTTGGAGTGACTGTCGAGTACCAGGAGTGGTGGACGCTCCGACAATGGCGAGGTGAGGGGCCATTGGGAGGGGATGAGGCAGTGGGAGGCGGAGAGGGTGCAGAGGCACCAGGAGAGGGTTGGGGAGCTCCTGCTGATGTGGACATGGTGGAGGTGGCAGATGCGGGAGAGGACTTTGGTGAGGAGGAGCAGCCAGAGATGCAGGATGCTCCGGAGCAGGCCGATGCGCCAGAGAGGCCGACGCAGCCGGCCGTGTCGAGGGATACAGAGGCGGGGTTGCACGTGGAGGTGGCACGATTGACGGAGGTATTACGGAGGCGAGATGGAGAGCTTGGGGAGATGGCATAGGAGAGGGATCTCCTATGGACATAGTTGGCAGAGCGGGAGAGCGCAGGGGCTACGTCTCATCGGTAGGAGGGTGATACGGATGCTGCACGGGAGAGGGATCTCCTACGGGTGCAGCTAGCACAGCGTGACGATGTAATCATGTACTACCATAGGCGAGAGGTAGAGTGGAGTCGATGGGAGGTAGATTGGGGGCGACATCGACTGGAGATGGAGGGAGAGATTATCCACCTTGGTGGGCGAATACCAGAGCCTCCGGCAGGTGGCTCGTCGTATCGGACGAGAGACAACGGGACAGAGCAGTCGACATCATCCCATCGTAGGCGACGAGATGAGGGAGGTGCTAGTGGGCATGATGCAGGGGCGAGCAGTCGCCCTGAGAGGTCCCAGAGGACCGATACTGTAGGGGGTAGTTCTCGTCGCACCGATCCTGCGTGATCATGGTGGCCGACGCCCTAGGCTTGGGGTTTTTGAGTTTTTGGATTATGGTAGCGAGGTCCGAGGACCGGTTCACTGTAGCCTACGGGCAATTTTGTTATGATATATATATATACAGATGACTCTTTTTGGTGTTTATACATTTTTCATGATTTATTTTTATGTGCATGTTTTTATATTGATGTATGCATATGCGATTATGAATGCGATGGTTCTAATTTGTATGATGTATGCATATGGAATGAATGAAATGAATTGTTGATGATTTGTCAATGCACCATAGACTGTACAAGATTTGACTGGCTTGCTATAGTAATGGGATAACTTTGTGGAATGCTTGTGCATGTGAAAACTTTGTTTTTGTATTTTGTCTATTTTTTGATGGTGATGTACGGAATGAAATGTACCGGTTGTTTGAAAATGTAGTTAAGCTTTTCTCAGATGCAGATATTTTAACTAACTAGCCAAGACTGTACATTTATCTCGCGAGACTTTTGAACAAGGTCTAAATTCGACTTGAATTTAACCAAGTTATTTCACATCCCTGTGTGTGCAATTGAGTTCGTTTATGTGGTATTTGTCAGGATACCGCCAGTGCCAGATGGGCTTTCAACCGAACCTGTACTGAGGATCACCTAATTAGCTCCACTAACTCCTTTATTGTATTTAGTCGGATTAATCTGCGATGCTATCTAGGATACCATAAGCTAGCTCATCCACATGCAAACATTGATCTGTACACAAGTTAATGTGACAGATATATCGTCATGCGGGAGGTTTACCGCCAGTGACCGATAGGCTATCAACCAAACCGGTATTGAAGCTTGCCTCATGACCTGTCGAAATGCTGAGAGTTCCAGGGATTCAAGTTCGACTCCCTTCTTTTCTTCAATTGTATTGGGATACTTGCTCCTTTGTAGTGATAAAATCACTGTTTATTTTTGTTTTATTTGTGTTTTTTTTTTTTTTTGAGCAAGGGATTTGGATATGGAGTGATGAGAATCACTATTGTATGTGCCTTTTGATGTGTGCACTGTAGGATGTCAAATTTTAGTGTTTTGACATTTTGCAAATTTTTGATGTTTTGCAACTTTTGAGAACTTGGGATTCTTGGGGAATTGGGTAGGGAGGATGCTTGTCCTTTTGCCAACTCTCAGCATTCCTGGGGTCATTCGCACAGGGGGATGAGCAAGATAGCCGTTTCGCTTATGGTGACCTGGATTACTTTGCAGGTTTCATCTTTCGTTCACACAACTTAGGAATTATTATATGTGTGTTAATTTGTGTTGGGATGCTACGTAACAAGGCGTGATCCAAGTAAAACTTTCCCGTGTAAAATCTGCTTAACTGTGTACAGTTTTTGGCTAGAAATTTAAAAACAACTGAATGACGAAAACCCTATATACATTAGGAGACAACTGACGATGCAAAAAATGGCGATGGTGCTATTCTAGATGTAGGCGTTTATGAAAATGGATCTGATGTGGAAAAGGATGGAATTTCCAAGTAATGACTGTCTATGGTGCTTTTGACTTGTATGACCTAGCAAATGTATAATGTATGGATGCGATGCCTAATGCAACCTATATTTTTGTATTTTGATTTTTATGAGAATGCATGGAATTGGAATGCAATTGTTTTTGTGATTTTGATTTTTATGAGAATGCATGGAATTGGAATGCAAATGTTTTTGTGATTTTTTTTTTTTTAGAATGCATGGAATTGAAATGCAAATGTTTTTGTGATTTTTTTTTATGAGTATGCATGGAATTGAAATGCAATTGTTTTTGTGATTTTTGACGATTATATTGTTTTTGTTTATTTTTGAATATTTATGTTGACCAAGCAGTTATGGTAACGCTTGGAGCTTTTGGTGTTGACCAAAGGGTTTATAGATACCTTTGGGGCATTTAGGGATGACCAAGCGATTATGAAAATCCTTGGAGCTTTTGTCTTGACCAAAGGGTTTATAGATACCTTTGGGGCATTTAGGGTTGACCAAGCGATTATGATAATCCTTGGAGCTTTTGTCTTGACCAAAGGGTTTATAGATACCTTTGGGGCGTTTAGGGTTGACCAAGCGATTATGATAATCCTTGGAGCTTTTGGTTGGACTATGGCTCTCTAGATGTGGAATGGCCTCAAATGAATGATGTTCAAGGGTTCTGTTTCCTTGATTCCTTCAAGAGAGGCAAGCCGGTATGTTTCGGGTCCTATTCTACTATCAATGATGTAAGGACCTAACCAGTTTGCCGTGAACTTGTCCCGTAGATGGGACGACAAATTAGAATTCTGTTGGTTCTCTTTTAAGACCAAGTCACCAACCTAAAATTCCCTAAGGTGGACTTTCATGTTGTATGCTTTCTTAAGTCGCTCTTGATAGATACGCAAATGCTCGAGAGCATTAACGCGTCGTTCATCGAGCAACGTCGGTTGATCTAACCGGGCCTGCCGCGCAGTGTCATCATCGATGAACTCTTGCATTGAAATGCATAGGGAAGGGATTTCCAACTCAAAAGGCATGACTACCTCGGAGCCATACACCAACAAAAATGGAGTTGCCCCAGTGGGCGTTCGAATGTTGGTGCGATAAGCCCATAGGGCAAGCGGGATCTGAATGTGCCAGTCCTTATGATTGTCTGCAACTATCTTTTTGAGAATGGCGACTAGCATTTTGTTTGACGCCTCTGCTTGCCCATTTGCCTACGGATAATAGGGTGTTGAAAAGCTGTGCTGAATCTTGTACTTTGTGGTCAAAGCACGCACATATTTATTCTTGAATGGTGTCCCATTATCTGACAGGATCTTGGATGGAATACCAAAATGACATATGATGTTATGCAAAATAAATTCCGCAATGCGGGATCCAGTCGTAGTGGTCAGCGGAATTGCTTCCACCCACTTGGTAAAGTACTCTGTGGCCGTTAAAATAAATGTGTGATGACCAGACGACGCAGGGGAGATCTTTCCAATTAGATCAAAGCCCCACTACGAAAAAGGCCAAACCGATTGAATCGACTGCAAGGCCTGAGAAGGTACGTGTGTCAAATTAGCATGGTGTTGACACTTCACGCACTTCTTCACATATGCGCAACAATCTCGCTCTAAAGATGGCCAATAATAACCCATGCGAAGAATGCGCTTTGCGATGGCCATACCGCTGAAGTGGCCACCACATGTACCATCGTGAGCTTGGGTGATCGCCCAAGCGGACTCTTGCTGGTCCAAACAACGAAGGAGGATTCCTTCATAATTTTGACGATACAAAATGTCTCCTAACAAGACATGCTTTGCCGCTTTCTGTTTGAATGATCTTTTCGTGGCTTGTGTCAATCCAAGTGGGAGATTACCTAGCTTGAGGTAATCCCGAATGGGTGTGTACCAATCCTGCTGATCAAAAACCTCGATAGTATGAACGACCAATCCCTCTTGAAGTCCATCCCGAACAAAAGCTGAGCGGGAAAGAACTTGTAAAAACAACGTGGTGTTGCTATTAAGAGGGGTCGGGGAGAACAAGGACCCCCAATTGGCTTGAGTCAAACAATCTCGAATTCGAGAGAACTTATCCGGAGATGGTTCAATCTGGATCAGGTGGATTCTTGGCGTCAGATCAGAGCTTGCACGCTCCATCGCAGATTGCGATAATGTTTTAACCTGAATGGTTGTCATTTCACCAGAAGGGTCTTGCGGGATGAGTGACCCCAAGGAGGCCATAGTATCCACAAAATGATTTGATGATCGAGGGAGTGCCTCGATGTCATACCATTCAAGTTGTGCCAGGAATTTGTCCACAAGGGCTTTGTAGGCCTACAGAACTGGACATTTACATTGGAATATCCCCTTTACTTGATTGACAATTAACAACGAATCACCAAAGATGTTCAATCGTTTAATGTTCATGGTGATTGTTGTCTGAAGACCTATGAGCAAGGCTTCGTATTCTGCATTGTTGTTGGTGCACGGGAAGTCTAATTTAAATGACAAGGGCATTGGAGCACCTTGCGGAGTGAAGAATACAATTCCCGTGCCACCCCCTTGCTCACATTTAGAACCATCGAAGAATAGGGTTATGTCAGCTTGTGACTCAGGCTCATCAGAATCTGGCGATTCTGAAACATGGAAGACCCCATCATCGGGTAGTTCAAAAGTCGAGGCTGATCGTCTTCAAGAGGAGCCTCGACTAGTTGATCGGCGATGACTTGACCTTTTATGGATTTTTGTCCAATGAACTCTATGTCAAACTCCATCAACAACATGATCCATTTCGTCGTGCGGCTACTATGATAAGTACGACTCATCATGTATCGCAATGGATTCTCCTTAGACACAACATACGTCTTATTACTGAGCATGTAGTGGCATAGCTTTTTGGTAGCAAACACCACTGCCAAGCAGAGCTTTTCAACGTATGCATAGTTAAGTTCATAACTGACCAGGGTGCGGCTAAGATAGTATGTAGCCTGTTCTTTGTGAAGTTCATTTTTTTGGGATAGCATGGCACCCAGTGCCACCTCAATGGCTGAGATGTATAAATAGAATGGCACTCCTGGTCTAGGTGGTGCCAATACTAGCGATGAAGCCAAGTACTATTTAATGTCATCAAAGGCAGACTGGCACTCGTCATCCCAATGAAATGTGACCCCCTTATGCAATAATTTATTCATGGGTCGGCATTTGTCAGATAACTGCGCTATGAAGCGCTTGATCGACGCAACCTTTCCCTGTAGACTCCTGAGCTGCTTGATGGTGGTTGGGGGACGCATTTCAAGGATTGCCTTGACTTTGTTTGGGTCGACCTCGATTCCTCGTTTGGAGACTATGAAACCCAAGAGCTTTCCAGAGGTGATGCCAAAGATGCACTTCTTGGGGTTTAGTCCGACTTTATGTTCAATGAGGCGATCAAGGACCTTGCTCAAGTCACCGAGGTGATCCGGGCGCAAAAGAGATTTGGCCAACAAATCATCCATGTAATCTTCCAAAGTTTTGTGCATGTAATCATGAAAGATGTACGTCATGGCACGTTGGTAAGTGGCGCCAATGTTTTTAAGGCCAAAAGGCATGACCTTATAGCAAAATGTCCCCCAAGGCGTTGTGAATGCCATTTTTAGTTGGTCCTCAGGATTGATACGAATCTGATTGTATCCTGAGAAACCATCCATAAGGGAAAGCATTTCGTGGCCCGCTGTGGCGTCTACCAACGCGTCGATGCTTGGCAAGGGAAAATCATCCTTAGGACTCGCTTTGTTAAGATCTCAAAAATTGGTGCATATGCGAATCCTCCCGTCGGGCTTCTTGACGGGAACCATGTTAGACAACCATGGAGGATAATCCACACAGATGACAAACTGGGCATCCAACAACTTTTGTAACTCATATTTTACCATTAAGGCCACTGTTGGGTGCATCTTGCATAGTTTTTGCTTTACTGGCTTGATTGTCGGATCAAGCGTTAAATTATGCGTGACTAGCTGTGGGTCTAGTCCCGACATATCCTTGTATGACCATGCAAAAACCTCCTTCTTTTCCTTAAGAAGGGCAACATAATCGGCTCGCTCTTCGGGGGAAAGACTTACCCCAGACTTGAGAATCCATGGATTCGTTGGATCTGTGCCGATGTCTACATCGGTCGTTGCTTCGACCGACATATGGGATCCGTCTTCCAACTGGTGTGGAATTGGGATCAGATGGATATCGTTTGCTGAATTAAGATCATCATTAGGAACGTCAAGTTCCTCTTCAAGCATGGAAGACATCCTGAGTCTGTCCTGGAGTGAAATGAAACATCCCACCGCAAGGCCAATACTCTGATGGAGATGGTGGTGTGTCAAGCACGATCCCAATCTATAGCTTCTATGTCTAGATGCAATGATCATGTTGGATTGGCTGGATCATGGATGGGGGCGGTCAAGTCAATGGAGATCATGTTGATGAGATGATGGTAACCTCCATTACCACAAATGTGATAACTCTGACATTCTGGATGCTCTTGGTGCGTTGGATCCGGCTCTGTAGGCACTGGCACAAAGGGATCAGCCCTATGCGTGGACCTACAAATAGGGTCTGCCCTAGGCACCGATGGTTTGATAGGGTCTCCAGGGAGGAAGATGCTCTCGTATACCTGGAGTGGCGGGTGCAGTAATTGCTATAACTGCATCGGGTTGAGATGCCACCTATGTCTTGGACCTATGTGTAAGTGTTCAAACATGTCATCTATGTCCAAAGGATATTGTTGTTGTTGAGGTAGCCTATGCTCACTGGGATCATTCAATGGGAACATCATCAGGAAGCTTTCCTGATCATCATTCATTGGATATTCGTGCGAATGATCGTACTCCGACTCATCTTCGAAGACCCTTCGTGGTCTTGTCCATCTTCCCCTTGTGGGTGAGTCCATGAGGTTTCTCCTTGTTCGGCCGTAGGGAAAGGGTTGTTGAGGTCAACAAGGTTATTTGTTTGTAATGGGAAATAATCCCCCAATGTATAAGTTGTATTTGGATTGGCATATGGATCCGATGCCAACCCATCCTTGTTGCCTATCCCTAGGCTTTGCATGTTTTTGACCAAGATGTCGAGGGGCAAAGGGTGATTAAACCCTACTCCCGACTTGTCATAAGGCATTTGGTATCTTGGTTGGCACAAAACACGCATTCCTTGTTCATACCGCCTAACTCGTATCCATGCCAATTGCATTGGCTAAGATATCGTAATGCGAAGTCGGGGTTAGCCAGATAATTGACATCTTCCACAAAGGGATCTTCATCTTCCTCTTCTTGTCGGGAAGGTTCAACGCCATGATCCAGGCCCCCAAAAATAAAGTTTGTCTGATTAGGTGGGTAGCCTAAAGGAACCACGGAGCCTATGGGGAGTCGAGGTCTTCCCATGTCTTGCATAGATCGAAGTGTGGGCGTTGCAACAACATTGCACACTATATACTCCCCCATGCCCGTGTTAGACATCTCAACAGTAATCGTTGGTGATTGAGAGGAAGCGAATGGGAGTTCTCCTTGAGTCCACTCCATGTGGGGTGAACTAGGCGTCTCAACTTCCATTCTATTAGGCGTCTCTTCTGTAGAGATGTTGGAGACTAGAGGTGGTTCCGCTTCCAGGGGCTTCTTTCCTTTGTCCGTTGGTGTGGCCACCGTAGGTGGCATCATTGTGGGAGGACCGGATGAAGAAGATGAACCCGCCTGGGAATTTGATTGATTTGGTAATGGAGATTCTTGCTTAGTCGGACCCCTCTTAGATGGATTTAACTGGAAATCCACATGCGTTGAAGGAAGGGTCGACTACGGCATGATTTGCACTGAGTTGCAATATTTAAAAGGTTCCAAATCTATGGGGACCACGTGCACTTGTCCTTCAAATGTGTACTTTAAACATTGATGAGCAATTGAAGGGACACACTTCATATCCCGGATCCAAGGCCGCCCAAGCAAGATATTGTAAGCCATCTCACCTTCTAAAATGTGGCACAACGTATGAATGGTCTTTTGTCCCACTTGTATGGGCAGGACAATTGTGCCAATTGTCGAGCATATCGCATCATTGAATGCTCGAAGAGTATAAGTGGAAGGTACAATGTGAGAGGCTGGCAGCTTCAAATGTTTCAATGCAGCGGTTGTAATAATGTTACTGGACGAACCAGTGTCTACCAACACCCGCTTGTACGGAGTCCCGTTGACCCACGCAATAACGTGTAGGGGTGGATCCGCTACATCCCCAGTCACCGTTTTTAACTCATCTTCCCGAAGGTAATGACTGGTTCAGTACAATGTTTGACATGCCCCACAAAATTGTTGAACGAATTCGCTTCATGGGGATGCAACTCAATTGCCTTTAATATCTCCATGAGAGCTTCCCGATGGGGTGCCGATTGTTGAATAAGCTCATAGATGGAGAGCCTAGCCGATGTGGTCCGTAGACTTTGAGTAAGTCTAGTTCGAATCGTGGCCACTGGTCTAGGCGGGGGCAACTGTGTAGGATTCGGTTGAGGTTGTGACATGGATGGAACTTCCCTGGTGGCTATCATGGGGGCAGCTCCTGGGTGTCTCTTGTTTCTTGTCACAATGCTAATCATCCCAACATACCCCTCCATGGGGCAATTCTGTTGCACTTCGTTGACATGAAGAGGTTTTTCTTGTGCATCATGTGTGGGTAAAGGATCTTTGAAAACACCCATTTGTTGGTTGTTGGGTGCGATGGGGTTATCCACTACCAATGTGTTATTGTCAATGAGGTCTTGCACTAAACCTTTAAATGTCCAATAGAAATTAAGGTCATGCCCTTGCCTTATGTGGAATCTATGTGTGACCATTCCTAGTCGAGCACCTTATCGAGATGCTAGCCCACCACATGGGCTATGAGCCTCCACATGAAGGGGAAGGCTCAAGCCTTCCCTTTGTCCTTTTCCAATCGGTGTGGTTCAAAACAAAATGCACTCTTCTCCCTTGCAAAACCAACTCAATGGGTTTCGAACCCTGCTCTCATCACCTGCCAAACTTCTTAGCACCACCCACTATCGCAAACTATGCTACTAGTGCCTTTGGCACTCAACTCGGTGCTCCATTTATCTTGTCTCTTCTCACTACCCAACATAAATTTTAGCAAATGTGAAATCCTCTAGACTTTTGTGCTCAAACTCTTAGCTTTCATGGGCAATCAATTACATGGATAGTTTAAATAAAAATGTAACCCCATTTTTATACACTTTGGCACATGCACTTCCAACGTCGATGAGGATATTAAATTTGATTTAAAATATATCCTTTAACTTTGGTGCCAAAAGGATTATTTAAATTTAAATTTTAACCTTAGTTAAAATATTTAAATTTAAATAATTTAAACCTTATCCTTTCAAATCTGCCACCCGGGTTTTTTAGAGAACTTGGAGAATGATCACTTCATGGTCTTCAATTTTCTTCAAATAAACCTTTAACTAGAATATTATAATAAAATATTATAATATTTTTCCTTTGGTCTTGATACAATATTCCTCTTGCAATGCTTACTGAAATTGCTTCCTCTTGCACTACTCACTGAAACTGACTCTTGACATCAATGACAACTCAACTACTCAAATACTCAAAATGTCCAACAATATCCTCCTTTGTCATTGATGGAAATCCAATTACCTTTTACTATTTCCTTAACCTTTTTTTTTTCTGCTCCCCTTGGGAAACTGCTCCCTTTGACTCAATGCTCCTGCCTTAAATCAAATCTCTCCTCCTTACTAAAATCTCTCCTCCTTTGACATCAATGGAAAAAGGACACCTTTGGGGCTTAGGGCTAAGAATGATATTCTTAGCTTAGCCCCTCCCCCACCTCCAATTGAGGTGTTTAATTCGAGGGTGGGAGTATTTCTACTCCCATCATGCACTAATATTTACCTTTGTCCACTTTCCTTATCATCCAATCCTTTTAATTCTTCTAATTATTCCTGTTCCTACTTGTCTCTAGAATTTTTGCTCTACACCATCTTGTTGTATGCCCATAATTATTGCACTTATAATACTTAATGTTGTTATTCCTTTGAGGTGCAAATAGCTTGGATTTCTTCTGGTGAAGCCATATCTATTCCTATCATGAACCTTGCAATTTTCTACCTTGTGACCAAACTGATTACAAGAGTAGAAATACCCTTGAAAGAGATGCTTATTTATGAAATTTCCATATTCCTATCTTTTATGTGTCTTGTACTATGTAGGCTTGTGCCCAAACCTATGACATGAGAAGCATCGTCCATTGAATAAACCTTGCCTTGACCGCATTGGTCTCTTAGTCTCTTCTACCCTGTCCTATTTCTTGTTCCATATGTTCCTTATTTGTGCATTGTTCCTTTCCTTGTTGAAGTTTATATTGCCCAACTTATCCTTAGATGTCTCACTCTCTCTTACACTCTCTTCTTCTTTAGAACTTGAGGTTGACTCCTTGCCTTGTTTCTTTTGTACCTATTCAAAACCAAGACATGTCTTGGTTGATGTAGGTTTTTATGTCTGATGAGCACCAAAAATGCTCATTTTATATACACGGTTAAGGAGAATTATCACTGGTTCAATTAGCATATGAAATGTATTTTATATAACTTATGCATATAATTGATAGAAAATCGGGTATTATGCTTGATTGGTGTTTTTAGTGGGAAATGTGTATAAATGCAGGTATTGGTACTAATATGGTGTTTTCCAGTCTACATCCACTTGGACCCGACATACTTCTGCTTATAGAGACTAAGGCAAGAGAGTAGGCACCTTCCTCTTCAAGGAAGGCGCCCAACAGAAGTATGTGCTTTCCTACAACTGGAAGGCGCCCACAAAAGACGAGCGCCTCCCTACAATCGAAAGGTGCCAACGGAAGACGAGCGCCTCCCTGCAACCGGAAGGCACCAAGGAAAGAAGAGCGCCTCCCTACAACCGGAAGGCGCTAATAGAAAACAAGTGCCTCCCTACAATCAAAAGGCACCCACAGAAGACGAGCGCCTCCCTGCAATCGGAAGGTGCCAATGGAAGAAGAGTGCCTCCTTGCAATCGAAAGGCGCCAACAGAAGAAGAGTGCCTCCCTACAACCGGAAGGCACCTCCATGCCTTCATACTTTGCAAGATTTACCAAGTCAACTTTTACTGGTTGACCAAGGACTATGGAGGAGGTTGCACGTGAAGACAAAGAACTATTTTAATCATGCATTTATTAAATAGAATAAAGTGTTTTTAATTATTATCAATCGATTGGCCGGTTGACCTTGTAAATCTCTTAAAGCATATTATTATTTTTAGGATGCATTAGTTTAGGATTTGTTGTTACGTACACCTAAGGATGTTTATAATCTGGTGAACGAACATACTTTAAAATAGAAGAATAAAATATGTGTAGAATCAATTGTAACTAAATCACATCACGTGATTAAAATAGACCGATTTGTTATTGTAATGATATCTGGTTGCACTTTATATAAAGACGCAGGCTAGATGAACAGAGGGAGATCGGAGATCAATGATTAATTTTACACAACTTATTTTATTTTATTGTTTAATTAATTAAGAGTGCAACTCCTCTTATTTGAGCAAGCTCTATGTAGCTAGCCGGGCAGACTATCTGCAAGAGCTTGGGCCCACTCCCTACAGTAGTCCTCCCCTATTTTATTTGTGCATTTGCTTTCTGTAGATTAGTTTACTGCTTTATTTAATTTTAGTTGTGTGTGTTTATTTCCTCGCATTTTATTTCTAGCACTTTACTTTTTTTTTAATAATTTATTTATTTCATTTCCCGCACTTAGTTTATTTGGTTTGGCTAGAATCCAATTACACAAACCTCCCCACTAAACTAAATAAGGTACAACCATATTTGTTTCCCAAAACTGTAGGCATATACTATGCGTGACACTCATAAGTTTACAAACTTACCGTATTGATAGTTTATGGAAGAGAAATGAATGTTTTTCGGGACATGAATTTCTGCTCACCAATGTCTTGATAATATTCTCCAAATTCTTTGATATTATTCTAAACCTATGTAACCTATCCTTAGATTATTTTACTTCCTTACTTAGTGAAGCTACTTCATACTCTAACCTTTCACATTATAAGACCTTTGCTTCTAACTTATCTTTGAACTTTATTGTCTTAGCCATTGACTTATTTAGATCCTCTATAAGATTTTCCTTCTCTTCATCATATTCTTGAACCTGAAGCTTAAGTTGGGAGTTTTGCTTTCTTACCTTCTTTAATGCATCAAGGGCATGAATAATTTCACCTTCAAGACCAACTCCTGTTTTTTATTCTTCCTCTATTTGTTTGCCTTTGAAGACATATTTATTCTTTTCTGAATTATATTCTATAGGATCACCTCCTTCTTCTTCTAGTGCCATTAGAATATTCTTTTTTGGTCCTTCAAGTGTATCTTCATATTCATCATCACTGAAACTGAAACCACTCTTTATACAAATATCTTCAATATGACCAAAGTTACCACATCTAAAACACTTGAGGATTATTGGTGACCTTTTCCAAACCATTTCTTTTTCTTTTTTCAGAAATAGAAATTCATCTTTATCATTACCTGAGGAACTATTATCACTATCATTTGAGTACTTACTTGCCTTGTCTGCATAGTAACTCTTCTTATGTATTTCAAAGAACTCCTTTCCTTGTTTGCCTTGTCCATCCTTACCTTTCTTTTGGTATCTGTATTTTTTTGATTCCATGTTCTTATGATCCTATTTTTCTTCATAATTGCTATTTCTAGCTTCTTGACAATCAATTTTATAGTGACCATACTTTCCATAATTGAAACATCTAATAGATTTTGCATCTTTAAATATTCTTGAATACTTGCTCCTTATGCCATAATTTGCTTCTTCATCACTGGATGACTCATTGCTTGAATCTGACTTCTTACCCTTTATCTTCTTAGTAGCTTTGAAGGCTACTTCTTTTTAGATATTAGGTTCCTCTTTTGTTCTCATCTCAAAATCTATAAGAATACCAAGTAACTCATCCCTTGTCAAAATATCACCATATTTTGATTCCTCTATAGCTGAAATATTTTCACTAAACCTTTTTGGGAGAGATCTTAAGATCTTATCACAAACATTAGATTCTTAAACCTCAAGTCCAAGTTCTTGCATGGAGTTAACAACCTCATCTATACGAAGTAGATAAGCATTAATTTTTTCCTTATCTTTCATTATTAGTTCTTCAAATTGTCCTTTGATATTTTGCAACTTTACCTTTTTGACCTTTTTATCTCCTTCATATATGCTTTGCAACTTATCCCAAATTTCTTTTGTTGATTTGCAATGCATAACCTTAACAAATTTTGTTCTATGCAAACCTCTCAAAATTGCATTTATTGCTCTTGAAATGTAATTATGTAGAAGCTTACCATATTTATCTATAGGTGGTGTATATCCATTTTCAACTACTTTCCATATTTAATTTCCAAGTGCCATCAAGTGAATCTTCATTCTCATACTCCAAAATACATAATCGCTTTTATCAAACATTGGTGTTGAATTATCTGA
Organism: Wollemia nobilis; assembly: GCA_028583015.1. Taxonomy (NCBI): domain Eukaryota; kingdom Viridiplantae; phylum Streptophyta; class Pinopsida; order Araucariales; family Araucariaceae; genus Wollemia; species Wollemia nobilis. The sequence continues at coordinate 9,347,858 of JAQPPZ010017092.1, forward strand.
GGGTCCACTCTTAGAATCCATTATGTTCTTGTAATATTTTACTTAAAGTTGTTACTCTTTCGAAGGAACCCGCTCTAATACCAATTAAAGAACACAAGCTTATACTAAGAGGGGAGGGTGAATAGTATAAGACCAATTTTTACTTTTTCTTTCACAATTAATATTATACAATGTATCAATAACAATATCAACAATAGTAATAAAATAAATACACAAATCACCACACACAATAGAGACACCAATTTAACGTGGTTCACCCAATGTGGGCTACTCCACGGAGAAAATATTTCACTAAAATTTTCTCAATAAATATCTTGGGAAACCTTTCCCTATTACAATGCTTATGGACCTCTATCCAAATGAGACACCAATATCCTAATAAATATTATGGATCTCTATCCATAGGAGACATCAATATCCTCATCTAGTTTTTGGATCTCTATCCACAGGAGAACTCCTTCTCCTCTACTCTGGATGGTGATCTTCTAGAAGAACTGCTACCTCCACTAAATTGGCTAATGGACTCTATCCACTAAAGACTCTTGTCCTCACTCAGAAGATCTATCCTCACTGATCTGGCTAATGGACCTCTATCCACTAGAGATTGTAATCCTTTATACTCATTCACCTCCAAATATTGCTCTTAGATCTGTCTCAAATTTGTACTAAACACGGTCCTTCATTTTAGCACAAATCTACTCAATATCTATCTCTAGTATGGAACAAACCTGTCCTCAAATCTACACCAAAATCTATCCTCAAATATGCACTAAACACAATCATTCAGTCTAGCACAAATTTTTCCTCAATATCTATCCTCAAATATGAACTAAATATAGTCCTTTGGTATAGCACAAATCTATCCTCAAGTCTTAACATAAATTTTGACTCAATCATAAATAAACTCTGCTAGATCTGCCCCAAACCTTAATCCAAGGTTTGAAAAAATTAATCAACTCTGCTCTCAAGTCTTCTCAAAGACTTGTCTCAAATATGCCTTGTAAGCTTCCACAAAAGCTCACACTAATCTGCCCACAAGTCCTCTCTAGAACTTGTCCAATATGCTCAAAAAGTCTTCACTAAGACTTACCTCAAATCTTCTCAACAAGTCCTTACTAGAACTTGTCCAATATACTCAAGAAGTCTTCACCAAGACTTACCTCAAATATGCTCAATAAGTCCTTACTAGAACTTGTCCAATATCATAGAAACATATAGAGAATTTTTAGAGACTCAATATGCTTCACATTCACAACAATGCTCAATCACTTTCAATATCTCTTTTTACCATAGAAACATATAGAGAATTGTTAGAGACTCAATATATTTCACACTCACAAACACTCAATCACTTCCAACCTCTTTCTCAAATAAATTCAGAATATAGAACAATTTGTTTCACAAATCTAGAACTATCACTTCAACACTTCCACTTGACTAGGCTCAATCAACTCCACTAAATCAATAACTCAATGAAATACTCCTTGTTCACAAACCCTAGTCCAAGTATATGAATCACTCACTCAATTATTTCAAGCAATGCTTATAAAACAATCTCACATAACAATGATACTCATGATCTTGCACACACTCTAGTTCAAGATAGTTCTCAACTTCACATAACAATGATACTCATGTTCTTTCATAAACCCTAGTTCAATAATATGAATGTTTCATTCAATGTTTTCAGCAATGCTTATAAATTATCAACAACTCTCACTCAAAAAACCTTTAACAATTAAACTCAACAATTCTTATCAAACAACCCTTTTCATTCTAGCTTAGTATTCACAACATCCAAAAATCACTCACAAGGAATATGTGCCCATACCTTTTGTTTGATGAAGATATGACCTCAAAACCTGTCTTAAACAAAATTTTCTTCTTTGCCAATTTCAAAGGTTATATGACAAAATATCACACTAACACTCTCTAAAAAGTATTTCTCAATTACTAAAATAATCAAACTCAAATACACCTTATTACTCCTTTGAAATTAGCAATCATAAAAACATACAAAAATAATAATTACTCAATTACACCTTATAATCTCCAATATTTAATTAACAACCTCCAAAATAGCCTTCAAAAAATTGCTCTTTATTCCCCTTTACCCCCAAAATAATTAACAACCTCCAAAAATCAAACCCTCAAAAATAATGCTGCCTACCCTTTTATCTCCCTCTAATACTTAATAACCAATTTAAAAAAAAACTTTATAAGCCTCCAAAAATATTTATTTTTCATCCAACCTTAGCAAATCTAAAATATTTCATGCAACCTTGGCAAACATTAGTGCATACCTTTTATCTCAAGCAAAAGGCCTCGATGGGTTTCGAACATGAGACCACTCCTAGCCGAGTGCCTTATCAAGGTGCTAGCCCACCATGTGGGATATGAGCCTCCACACGAAGGGGAAGGCTCAAGCCTTCCCTTTGTCCTTTTCCAACAGTGTGGTGCAAAATAAAATGCACTCTTTTCCCTTGCAAAACCAACTCAGTGGGTTTTGAACCCTACTCTCCTCACCTTCCAAACTTCTTAGCACCACCCACTATTACCAATTGCGCTACCAATACTTTTGGCACTTAACTCGGTGCTCCCTTTGTCTTGTATCTTCTCATTGCCCAATGTCAATTTTAGCACATACGAAATCCTCTAGACTTTGGCACTCGAACTCTTAGCTTTCATGGGAAATCAATCGCATGGATAGGCTAAATAAAAATTTAACCCCCTTTTTATACACTTTGGCACATGCACTTCTAACGTTGATGAGGATATTAAATTCGATTTAAAATATATCCTTTAACTTTTGCACCAAAAGGATTATTTAAATTTTAATTTTAACCTTAGTTAAAATATTTAAATTTAAATTATTTTAACCTTATCCTTTCAAATATGCCACCTGGTTTTCTAGAGAACTTGGAGAATGATCACTTCATGGTCTTCAATTTTCTTCAAATCAACCTTCAACTGGAATATTATAATAAAATATTATAATATTTTTCCTTTGGCCTTGATACAATATTCCTCTTGCACTGCTTACTAAAACTGCTTCTTCTTGCACTACTCACTGAAACTGACTCTTGACATCAATGACAACTCAACTACTCAAAATGACTAACAATCTCCCCCTTTGTCATTGATGGAAATCCAATTACCTTTTACCATTTACTTAACCTTTTTATATTATGTTCCCCGTGGGAAACTGTTCCCTCTGACTCAATGCTTTCCCCTTAAATCAAATCTCTCCCCCTTACTCAAATTTCTCTCCCTTTGACATCAATGGCAAAGGGTCACATTTGGGACTCGGGGCTAAGAATGAGATTCTTATATTAGACCCTCCCCCACCTCCTCTTGAGGTGTTTAATTCTAGGGTGGGAGTATTTATACACCCAACATGCACTTATATTTACCTTTGTCCACTTTCCTTCTCATCTGATCCTTCTGATTCCTTTGACTATTCTTGTTCCTGCTTGTCTCTAGAATATTTTTTCTACACCATCTTGTTGTATACCCATAATTATTGCACTTATAACACTTGAAACCTTATCTATTTTTGTATATGTCTATATGTAGACACCCAAAAGTCACACATTGTCCCTCTCCTCATCTTCACAGTCAATAAATTTACAAAACCCTCAAAAATTGCATAAATTGACTAAAAACACTATTCATTTATCAAAATCACTATTCACCATCCTTAGCCCCCTTAGGCTAGCTAAGCCCCTTCCTACGCTTAACTCAAGGTCCTCATGCAACCTCATTCCCAACTCAACTAAGGTTGAATTCTCCACCATGGTCAAAAAGCACTTTATGGTAAAAAGTCGACATTTTTGGTCAAATTATACTTTATGGATAAAACATGCTTAATTAGATTTAATCATAAATAATATAAGCCTTCCACCTCACCTAGTCTACTTTGACTAGCCTAGCCTTTCCACCTCACCTAGTCTACTTTGACTAGCCTAGCCTTGCCACCTCTCATCCAGATATTTCCAATTCAAATGCAATTAATGCTATTTGAAGACTTTCCTCTAGGTCATCATGACATGTGGATGGGTGAGAGATTCTCTCACCCAATTCCATTTATGATTCTCTCACCCAATTGCTACTTTTGTTATTGAAAATTAAAAGGAGGTTATAGAGTGATATCCTTTTACAATTCTTGCCCTGAAGGCTACAATTGGGTCTTCCCTAAGGAAGCCCTTTTAGATGTGTCCAAAGGCAACAGGATCTATCTTCTTGGTGTTCCTCAGTGCTGATGGGCTTCTTGCACGTGGGCCACTGTTGGATTGATGTGTTCTTTGTACCTATTGACCTACAAAATGTGGTTAGAGCATTTGGGGGCTTGCCTCAGTCAAACCCCATGTTTATAAAGACAAAAGACTCTCTAAATAAGCTTAAAACATGATAAAAACTAATAAAAATAGCATAAAACTCTAAACTATGCCATATTTACCTATCCTGTAATCTTTGTTTGTTGTAGCAGAGGTTCGCATGGGGGGTGCGAACCTGGTTTGAACTAGGAGGTTCGCACGAGGGTGTGCAAACCTATCCTTTTGTGATCGAATCTGCAAGATGTGATTTTTGAGTTGTCCTAGTGCTGCTGCTTCTTCACTTTTTTGATGGGTCACCTTCAAAAATTGTCCTTTTGATGTTGATAACCTGTCTCAATCACAAGGAATATTATGAAAGCAACTAAACTACTATTGCAATGCAAGTATGATGGATGTGTGATGGATGTGTGATGGATGCTATGTCTGGAGTAATTTCTGTAGAGTTTTTGTAAGCTAAAGTTGGTCTCTCTAAAATGGTGGAAATGGCCTTCTACTTATAGACTTGGCCAAGGTGAGGGGAGGGGATGAGGTGTCCCCTATGAGGTGTGTGTGGTGAGGTGTCCACCTAAGAGGTGTCCCCTGAGGTGTCCTAGCTCATAAATGAGGTTGGGTGAGAGAATCCCTCACCCATCCACAAGTCATGATGACCTGGATAAAAATATCCATTTGGCATTTATTAGCACCTTTTTGGAAATATCTTTTAATTTAAAATTGCTTTTTGTGTGCAAAAGTCTCCATCTTTCATTTATGACCCAGGGGAATGTGAGGTGGAGAAATATTTGGGTGAGAGGTGGCAAGGCTAGGCTAGGCTAGTCAAAGTAGACTAGGTGAGGTGGAAGGCTTAAATTAAATCAAGATTAGATCTAATTAAGCATGTGTTTAGCCATAAAGCATATTTTGACCAAAAATGTTGACTTTTGACCATAAAGTGCTTTTTGACCATGGTGGAGAATTCAACCTTAGTTGAGTTGGGAATGAGGTCACATGAGGACCTAGAGTTAAGCATAGGAAGGGGCTTAGCTAGCCCAAGGGGGCTAAGGATGATGAATAGTGATTTTGATAAATGAATAGTATTTTTAGCCAATTTATGCAATTTTTGAGGGTTTTGCAAATTGATTGATCATGAAGATGAGGAGAGGGACAATGTGCGACTTTTGGGTGTCTACATTTTACCCCTTTTTGTACTGGATTGTGTGGAAACATGGTTTAGTACAAAAACTGATGATATGAATTGATGGAATGATTGGAAGGCAAAGAATTTGTGATTGATGACTTGTGGATGATTGCGAGAGAGACGCATTGATAAAAATGGTTTGTGATTGGATACAACACTTTGCAGTATTGTAATGATTGCTTTTGAGGGAAGGTGTAAGATTGCCTTGCATTATGATCAACTTGAGATGTTTCAATTGTGGAAGAAACAAGTGCCTTTGCTAATTTTTGCTTTTGATTGATTGATGAGCTCTTTTGACAATATTTGACAAACCGTTAGAGCCGTAGGGTAGAACTTTTAGGAGCTTCATTCGAAAGTGGTCTTACGACTACCACAATGAAGAGAGGAATCCATGAGATATCTACAGTCAGAGGTATTTTGAGGTCTATCAAACATTGATTTGTTTTGGATTGGAGTTTTGATTGAGAAGAGAAATTTCACTTTTGTATCTATCCTAGCATGAGGACTTGAGATAATCTTCAGCAAAAAATTTCTTAGGTATTTGTTGTATCCATGATTGGATGTTTGGTTGTTTGATCATATGCAAGGTAGATTTTGATGTGTTGGATGACTACCCCCTCAAGCGATGAGTTGGTGATGGAGGAGATAAAAATCGGTAATGAAACGATTGATAATGATGAAGAAGAAATGGCAAAAATTTGAATGGAAAAATAACAAAAAATGAGAATTGGGAGGAATCCAAGAGGAATTTGATGTGGGGGCAATGAATTTGAGTAGGAAAAAGAGGTTCGCATGGGGTCATGTGAACGGGGGTGGTTCGCACGGGGGCATGCAAATCTGTCGATTCACACGTGTGGGGTGTGAATCTATGCAAAGCAGATTTTAAATGGTGAAAATGACTTTTTGATGTCATTTGTACATGAAGGATGGAAGAAAAGTGGTTGTGGAGGAAAAAAGTGGAAGTGAAGTGCTACCAAGCTATGGATCAGATGAGGACAGAATGGCAAGTACATCAATGAGTACGAGTGCAGGGGTGGTGATGCTAGAGGTAAGTGAATTATACTTTCTTGAAATATGTGTGAATTGCTAGGGTAAATGAATATTGTATTTGCTTGAAATGGAATAGATTAGGCATGTATGTGAGATAGGAGTGAAATGTGTGTACTTTGTGATAAAAAGGCCAAATGGGTATCCCGGGATGTTGCCTATTTTTGTATGCAAGTATTTTTTACTATTGGAAAGCGTGAATGAGATGTGATGTGTGGTTTTTGATGTAAGAATGCATGCATGTGAAAACTGATAAGTGAATAATGCTATTGGGCCAAATGGGTATCCAAATCTATGTTTGTTTGACCATTTTGACTTTTGATTGATGACCTCATTTTGCGTGCATGTGTGGATGGAGTTGTGCATGTTTTTGCATAATTTAGCATGTTTTTGATGTTTTTCATGCATGTGAAATGTATTTTTGGATTGTGTGATGAGAGGCGAAATCACATGTGTTGAAATTTTTGAAAATGGGAGGTTCGCATGGGGTCATGCAAACCGAGTGGTTCGCACGAGGGCATGCGAACGGATCGGTTCGCACTAGGTCATGCGAACACACATTTTTGTTTTTTTTTTGTGCAAATTTGTACAATTGAAAAAAATGTAATGTATGGAATGAGTGTATTTACAATGTGATGTAGAAATGTACAAATGATGAAATTTACCTATGTGAATTAGAAAATAAAATGCATGAATTTATGTTATTTACAATGATATTTTAGAACCTATGAGTGATATTTGACATGTGGTATGTGATTTGTGGTAGGTGAAGAAGATATTTTCTCGACATCGGCTACAAAAATTTAGAAAGGCACTGTAGGATGTATGGTGTGCAGAGGATGGAGAGTGGTTGCGCATCATAGGGCTTTATGGTGTGTGGGAGATGCATGAGGTGCATGTGAATCATGCATATATTTATACGCTATGTGAGAGGTGGGATCCTGATAGGAACACCTTTCACCTACCGATAGGGGAGATGACAGTGACCCTAGAGGACATATACCGCATCTATCGGTTGTCGATAGAAGGGATTACAGTGATGACTATAGAGAAAGATGCACGAGATGGCATCTTGCAGAGGGTGTTTGGGCATAGGTGGAGGAGGGTGGATGCGAAGGGTGGAGTGGACTATGCAAAGTATTGGCTGAAGAAGTTCCTATCTAATCACCATGCAATGGTGATGTTGATGATAGCTAGCCATGCTTTGCCAGATACTTCAGGGGTGAGATTCCCTTGGAATATGATGGGGATAGTGTGTGATATGGTTGAGTGGAGGATAGTATATGCATGGGCACCCATGTTACTGGCACAGGTGTATAGAGAGCTCCATGGAGTGGTGAGGATGGAGCGGATGGGCATCAGTGTTAGTCCACTATTGTAGGTGTGGGCTTGGGAGCATATCATGATTTTATGACCATCGAAGTTACCGCATGATGCACATAGAGTGGATGGTCATGATGTACCTTATGTGATGAGATGGAGGGTAGATATGGAGAAGAAGGTGAAGAGAGTGCATGAGGGTGATTTGATGTATCACCGAGAGGAGCTGGGAGGCTTGAGGATGGATCAGGTGAGATGGAGACCTTGGTGAGGAGCACCTGAGTGGGTCAAGGATGTAGAGTAGCTAGTTTACATTAGATGAGGGTGATGGGTGGTGGGGAAATACCTATGGTAGATAGAGTATTTTCCATTCTCATAAGTGTTATGATAGTTTGGGTTATGATAGGGGTGACCAGATCCACCCATGGTGATCTATAGAGTGGCAGGTGATCCAGGGCTAGAGCTAGTGGTGCCACCACTTGACTTGACACCTGATGAGCCATTAGTTGTTTCTAATGTGGACAATATAGGGACCATACCAGAGTATGATGTATGGTGGTCCAGGTAGTGATGGGAGCCTATGCTCGAGGTGGTGGATGGATGGGGTGAGGTAGGAGTGTTTCTAGTTAGGGCATTTCTAGGTGGGGTGAGGGTAGCATCACTAAGACATGTGGGAGGCCATAAGGATGAGGGATAACCTGAGCCTAGTGAGGAGGAGGAGGTAGAGTTGGATCAATTGATTAGGTGGGTGAGACCATATCATGATGAGCGAGATCAATTGGTGAGTGATAGCGATATAGGACCATCGATGGAGGGTGGTGAGGGAACGTTAGAGGGTAACAGTGATGGAGGATGTGCCATTGATGGATATTAATGATGATTCATCAGATGATGAGGGTATAATAGGGTTAGATGAGTCACCCCTGATGGAGGAGGGTGGTATTAGTGGGGATACGATGGTAGAGCCAATAGATTTTGATTTCATGATAGAGTTATAGGAGATGATGGTAGTAGAGGATGAGACATAGTAGCTATGAGTGGAGGTGAAGAAGCTTAAGGATAAGCTTCTAGACACAGAGTTGGATTGGGTGATAGATCACTCAACATTAGAGGAGGAGAGGCATGAGGTAGAGGTAGACCTGAGGGTCACCTTAGAGGAGCGAGATGAGGTGAGAGTTAGATTGTAGTAGGTGATCGAGGAGAGGGATGCATTGAGGAGTGAGTGAGATGCACTCATTAGTGAGTGAGATACACTTAGAGGTGAGGAGATTATACGAGGATGGAGAGGGATGAGATGATTGAGTCTATTGAGTGACTATAGGGGCTTTTGGATGTGATGAGGGTAGAGATAGAGGTCATGAAGGCTAATCATATAGTGAGGATCATAGAGCTAGAGAATGTGCATGATATGGAGGCTACTAAGAGGTGGGTGGCTAGGGATATTGAGGGTTTAGGAGTGATAGTGCCATAGTTAGAGTAGGCATGGGTGGAGGTGGGGTATTTGTAGTAGGTAAATGCAAGATTAGTAGCAGCCCATATGAAAGAGGCTACAAAGAGGGCTAAGTGTGAGGGGGAGATATTGATGCATGGGATACCTATTCCTACATATTCAAGATCAGTGTCATTGTCATAAGCTCACTCGCATCAGAGCCAATGGAGTTCACCATCAGTAGTGGGGAGGAGTCAGTAGATGGTGGCACCTATAGCATCACAGGTAGTGGGGTTGGCACCAATGGTGCAGATGGAGGCACCAATGGCACAGGATATGGGTGATGCATAGTCAATGCAAGGGATGGTAGAGCGAGTGCCAATAGATGAGGGGAGTGGAGAGACTCCCATGGAGTAGTGCACATGAGGGAGATATGAGGGTAGTGATGGAGGGTCAACCCAGCATTTTGTATTTTGATGGATGTACAGATGATGAGTTTTTTTGTGGTGGTGTATCCATAGGGGTACACACCTTATTGTAGTCATATGGAATTTTTGATAGATAGATATATACATGATATGGACATGTGGTGATGTGCCCACAAGGGCACACACTTTATTGTAGCCTGATGGTATTTTTGAGATATATACAGATATATACATGATATTCTATGACATTTGTGTGAGATTGCATTGATGTGTATGTTTGTTTCTGCTTTTGATTATGTATGAGTATGAGTGATGTGATTGTGGTAGAGTATAGTTGTGTATATACATGGAATGTTGAATGAATAAATAAATGGGAAATAAAGTATGAAATAATGTGAAATGAATATGCATGACATGAAAATGCAAGTGACGAAAAGTAATGCTTGGAGAAAGTGTTTGCATCTTTGCAAAAATTAGATAGTGTAATCCATTCCATTTTTTCTAAGAAGTTGGATATGAAGATGTTATTAAAGAGATTCAAACATTACAGTCTTAAGTAATCAAACCCATTGAATAACTGAGCAAAATTTCTTTGACAAATCTAGGCTATCTTGGTAAACAAGACCTCAAGCATGGATTAGTGTGTGTAAAGTGATGTTCATTTGACCATTTTGAAAAAGGATGGTTTCAACTGCATGGTAACTTAGCCTATAAGCTAGCTCATCAATATGGACCTGAGGATCACAGGGATTCAAGCTTTTTGATAGTACTCTCAAGGCTTTTCCTTTTGTTTTCTACTCTATAATTTTCTTTATCTTTTTTTTTTGTGGGCATTGGCTTTTATTTTCTGCCCTTTTTTTTTCTTTTGAGCTTGTCCTTTTGTCAATCCTCAGGTTTGATATAGATCATGTAAATGATATGATGAGCAAGGTGAATTTTGCTAGGTGATCAGTATGCATACAATGTTGCCAGTCCTATTCTCAAAATTTGCTTAGTGTGTAGGATGTGCAATTTAATCCATGAATGAGAGCAAGTCAACCAAGGGAAGTCTTAAAATGCTTTTGGAATTTTCCAACTTTGGATGGTGGTTGATTAAAATAATTGTATATGGGTGAAGCACTCAAAACATTTCAATAATCTTATCTCATGAAAATGGGATTGGGCACCAAAACTATTGTGCTAGCAGGTGCATATTTAATTCTCCAAGTATGGTATTCACAATGACTATGTACAGATGCATGCATGAATGCAATTTATGAGTATGCAAAAATGCATGAAGGTGGAGCAAAGTATGAAGCAAATGATGTGATGTTGCAAATGAAGGAAAAGTGGGAATTTATGTACAAGGTTGCCCCAGTATTATGTGCAATGAAATGGGGTGATGAAGTGAATGGAGATGATGGAAGGGAAAGAATAGAAAGAATTATAGAAGAAGAGAAGGAGGGAAGGAAAAAGAAGAAGAAGAAGAAGAGAAGAAATGAAACAAATCAAAGGTATGTAGCCGCTCGAAGCGTGACCATACAACATTGATGAGTAACAATAAGAAAAGAAGAGAAAGGAGAAGAAGGGAATGAAGAGAAGAAGGGGAATGAAAGGTATGTAGCCACTCGAAGCGTGACCATACAACATTCATTAAAGAAGAAGGGGAGGAGAAAGAGGAAAGAAAATATGTAGATGAAGCAGATTTTGATGTAAATGCAATTTGATCTAATGTCGTAGAATGCCAAAAAGGTATTGTGTTTGTTTTTGTGTTTTTGTTTTTTTTTTTGTTAATCATGATGATATGTACAAAGAATGATGAGTTGTAATGCCAACACTTAGGCATAAAATGCTCGAAGATGAATAATTTTAATGGGCTCAAGGTCAGCAATACCTTCCAATATGGCAAGGTGATATGCCCTAGACCCAAACTTGTGAGTAACCATGTAAGGACCTAGCCAATTGGGTGTAAATTTGTCATGGAGATGATATGGTTGGCTAGTAATTTGTTGGTTCTCCTTGAGGACTAAATCTCCAACTTGAAATTCTTATTGGTGTACCTTAGAATTATAGGCACATCGAAGATGATCTTGATAAACATGTGTATGTTCAATAGCATGAATGTGATATTCATCCAATAGGGTCAACTGATCTAACCTAGCTTGATGAGTAGTGTCATCATCAATGAATTCTTGCATAGAGACCCATAAGGATGGAATTTCAAGCTCCAAGGGCATGATGGCTTCAGCACCATATACAAGAGAAAATGGGGTTGCCCTAGTTGGAGTACGAATGCTTGTGTGATAGGCCCATAAGGCCAGTGGCATTTGATTATGCCAATCATGATGTGATTCTACAATGGTCTTGCGAAGAATGGTGTAAATGGTTTTGTTTGTAGCTTCTGCTTGCCCATTACCCTATGGGTAGTATGGAGTAGAAAAGCTATGTTGAATATTGAATTTCTCACATAATGCATGAACATTCTTGTTCTTGAATGGTGTACCATTGTCAAAGATGATCTTAGATGGGATTCCAAAATGACAAATGATATGTTGAGTGATGAAATCAACAATTTTAGGACCGGTCATTTGGATTAAAGGGATGGCCTCAACCCATTTTATGAAGTATTCGATTGTTGTAATGATGAACTTATGATTTCTAGATGAGGCGGGAGTGATTTTACCAATAAGATCCAAACCCCATTATGAAAAGGGCCACATTGATTGAATAGGTTGAAGAGCCTGAGAAGGCAAATGCGTAATATTGGCATGATGTTGGCATTTGACACACTTTTTGACATAATCACAATAATCATGTTCCATTGTGGGCCAGTAATAGCCCATTCATAAAATATATTTGGTAATGGCCATACCACTGAAGTGGCCACCACAAGTACCATCATGAGCCTCTTGGATAATGCATTGGGCTTCATATGGTTCAAGACAACATAGTAGGATGTCATCATAACTTCGCTTGTAAAGGATATCTCCTAGCAATGTATAGCGAATTACGCATAGTTTGAAAGCTCATTTGTGAGTATGATTTAGATCGGGTGGGAGAATACCGAGCTTGATGTAATATTTGACCTGGGAAAACCATGGGTCATGGGGTTCAGCTTCGATGATATTGATGCCATCATCGTGAGAAGGTGGGGTGGTAGAAATGGTAGAATGGAAGAGGGTGTGAATGGACACGTGAGTTGTGTCAAAAAGTGGATTTTGTGGAATGAGTGAACCTAGAGAAGCCATAGTGTCTACAAAATGATTGGTAGAACGTGGAGTGGTAGTGATGTCATACCACTCAAATTGGGCAAGCAAGTGTTCGATGACCTATTTGTACTATTGAAGGACTAGGCAATGACATTGTCATTCTCCCTTAATTTGATTCACAATGAGGAGGGAGTCACCATATATGTCAAGGCATCGAATATGCATTGAAATTGCTTATTTCAAGCCAAGGATGAGAGCTTCATACTCGACATTGTTATTGGTGCAAGGAAAGCCTAATTTGAAGGAAAAGGGGAGGGGCTCCCCTTATGGTGTGAAAAATACTATACCTACACCCCCTCCATGCTCACAATGAGAGCCATCAAAAAAGAGGGTTAAATCAGTGGTTGATTCAGGTTCCACAAATTCTTCAACTTCAGTAGTATGAAATACAGAATCATCAAGAAGTTGAATGAGTAGTGGGGCATCACTTGGTAAAGGTGCTTCAACCAACTGATCAACAATGACTTAGCCTTTGATGGATTTTTGACTAATGAATTTAAGGTCAAATTCCATGAGAAGCATGATCCATTTGGTTATGCGACTATTATGGTAGCTCTTACCCATCATGTAGCGAAGTGGATTATCATGGGCTACGACGTAAGTAGTGTGATTAATCATGTAATGTCATAGCTTCTATGTGGCAAAGACAATGGCAAGGTAAAGTTTTTCCATGTAGGCATACCATGTCTCATAACTAATCAATGTATGACTGATATAGTATACGGCATGTTCTTGGTTCATTTCATTATTTTGGGTGAGGAGCATGCCCAATGCAAAATCAATTGCAAAAATGTAGATATGGAAAGGTCGATCTAGATGGGGTGGTGATAGAATTGGTGGAGATGTAAGGTATGATTTGATGGCATCAAAAGTGATTTGGCACTGATTATCCCATTTGAAAGGGACCCCATTTTGAAGAAGATGGTTGAATGATTGACACTTGTCAGAAAGTTGGGTGATGAATCATCAGATGGATTGGATTCTTCCTTGCAAGTTGCGTAGCTATTTGAGATTCATAGGGGGAGGCATATCAATGATAGCTTGGAAATTTTGGGGATCTACCTCGATACCTCTTTGTGAAATGATAAAACCCAATATTTTACTTGAGGTAACACCAAAGACACATTTTTTTGGATTTAATCGGACATTATGTTCCAAGAGGTGATCAAATATTTGGTGAAGGTCCTCAAGATGTTGACCATGGGTTTTGGATTTAGCAATGAGATCATCAACATAGTCTTCGATAATTTTGTGCATGAGATCATGAAAAATGTATGTCATTGCATGTTGATAGGTTGCCCCAACATTCTTAAGGCCGAAGGGCATGACCTTGTAACAAAATGTCCCCTAGGGGGTCATGAAAGAGGTCTTATGTTGATCATCTAGGTTGACATGAATTTGATTGTAACCCAAAAAACCATCCATGAGTGATAGCATTTCATGTTCGATTGTGGCATCGACCAATGTGTCAATATTAGGGAGTGGAAAATTATCCTTGGGACAAGCTTTGTTAAGATCCCTAAAATCAGTGCAAATACGGATACCCCCTTGGGTTTTCTGATGGGAACCATGTTTGAAACCCACTCAGGGTAATCGATAGGTTGTATGAAGTCCACATCAAGAAGTTTTTATAACTCCTCTTTAACCATAAGAGCAATGGTGGGGTGCATTCGATGCAAATTTTGTCTGATAGGTTTGGCATTGTCATCCAAGACTAAGTTGTGTACAACTAATGATGGATCAAGGCCTGGCATATCCATGTAGGACCATGCGAACACCTTTATGTAGTGCCAAAGGAAATTGGTGAAAAGGACACGTTCATCATCAAAAAGGCTAGCGACAAGATGGACAATGTGAGGGTGATCAGGGTCATTACCAATGTCAACTTCAATAGTGTCCTCGACAAGCATGTGAGAACCATCATGAAGTTGAGTGGGTGTTGGGATGAGATGAAGGTCATCAATGGCATCAAGGAGCTAGAATTCATCATCTAGATAAATATCTATATGATTAATCCATGGGAGATGAGGTGGAATGGAGGGCAAAGGTGCATTAGTGGATCACAATAATTGAGGTGATGGAAGGAATTCAATGGGTGAGGGTGTGGAGGAAATATCATCAAAATCGACAAAGTTGATGATGGGAGGTGGGATGTAATTGGGATGGTTTGGATATCGGAGTGGGGCATATAAGTCAATAGAGATCATGTTAACAGATATTCTAGATATGGTGGAGGTGGGAGATGAAGGTGGGGAAGAATCAAAAGAGGATAGCAATGAATCAAGAAATGGTTGGTGATGGCCAGGGAGTAAAATGATAGGTAGAGAAGGAGAACGAGAATGTGGGCCTTGAATGGGTGCTCTCTCATGAAAGGGGATAAATGGAATAGTTGGTGGAGGTGAAGAAGGTGTATCGACTGGTAAGGGTGGATCGAGTGATAGGTCGGTGAATTGATCAGCAAGAGCCTCAACCTCGGAAGAAGAGAGTGGTTCATGGGGTGGAGATGGATGAAAGAAAGTAGATGGAATATCGATTATAGAATGAGGGGATGAACTATCTATCAAAATATTGAGCTCAAATTCATCATCAGAAAGGACCTCGAGGGGATCAAGATTAAGATTGTGTAAATCATTCTTGAGGGTATTGATTATTGTAGGATGGTAACCAATTCCAGATCGATCGATAGGTTTGCATAAGGGAGGATTGATGAGGGTGTGACACCCTTGTTCATATCTCCCTAGACCATAACCATGCTAGTTGTACATATAAAGATAATGCCAAGAAAAATTAGGATTTGACATGTGATCAAGATTATCATAAAATCTGGTTTGTGGTGGTGGAGGTGCAAGAGGTTCCACAGATGAGTCAAGTCCCCCATATATGAAATTTGTGCAATTATCAAGTGGACCAAGAGGAACAACTACCCCAATAGTCAAGGGCACATCATGAGGTCGACCAAAGTCATGGGTGGACTAGATGGTGGGTGAAATAACTTGAGCATTGCGTATGTTATACTCACCAGGACTAGGTGTGGTCATGAGTATAGAGACATGAGGAGGGACTTGATGCTTAGGTTGAGGGGAGGACCCCTGGGTGGTGAATATGGTAATGGGATGGGTGTAGATGGAGTGGGGGTGAATTGGATGAATTAGGAGGATCCGATTGAGCTAATTGGTCATCAAGTCGAGCGGCATGATGTGTCCACTCATAGCACTCAATAGGTATTCCAATGATGGGATGATTTGCATGGGTGAATTGAGAGGTTGGAATAGAAGATGTGACTGGTGGGTTGGGGACCACCCATGCTCATGTGAAAAGGGCACAAAGTGATGAGAATATGGATATGGAGTAGGAAGAATTGGAGGGTTGTTGGAGGTGGAAGCTAGAGGAGGTGTAGCAAAAAAGGTGAATGGGGAAATGGTGTAGAGGAAGATGATGGAAGATGTGAGAATGTAGGAATAGTGGGAGCACTAGGAGCCTAAGGTGGATGTGATGAAGATGATGCAATGTTGCTCAAATTAGGTGTGGGATGTGAAGGTGAGGATGATGGATAGGTGGTATCCAAAGAATGATGTGGAGTGGGAGTGAACTATGTAGATGATAAGGGTGGACCTAGTGGAAGGGTGATAATATTGCAAAATTTGAATGGGTCACCATCAGTAGGGATGCAGTGGACCAATCCATTATGAACATATTTGATACAATGATGTAGCATGGAAGGGACACATTGCATGTCCCAAATCCATGGGTATCCCAAAAGGATATTATACTACATCTCACCTTCAATGACATGGAAGAGGGTGGAAATGGTTTTGGCACCAACCTGAATGGGAAGGATGATGGTACCAATGGTAGGGTGCATAGAGCCATCAAAAGCTCGAAGGTCCATAGAAGGAGTAGCGAGGTGGGAAGGAGGAAGGTGAAGATGGCCAAGGGTGGTGGTAGAAATGATGTTGATGGATGAGCTGATGTCAATGAGGACACGCTTATAAGTGATGAAATTGATGGAAGCTTGAATATGCAATGGTGGATCTACTCCCTCACCTACAACTTTAGTAATCTCATGGTCATGGAAGCTGATAGAAGGTTGTAGGCATCTCTGAACATTGCCAACAAAGTTGGCAAAGGCATCGATATCATTGGTCTCAAGATCGAGAGAGTGGAGAATGGAATTGAGGGCCTCACGATGAGGTTGGGATTGTTGTAGAAGGTCATATATGGATAACCTTGCAAGGGTGGTGTGGAGTTGATGGGAAATACTACCATGGATAGTGATGACATTCTATGGTATAGGAGGAGGAACTGGTGGAGGGATTGGTGGATTTGAAGAAGGTGGTGGAAGAGAAGTAGAAGGGCATTGGGCTTTAGTAGGAGGTGGATAGCATTGATTACGGGTAGCAATGTTGATCATACCCACAAACCCCTATTGAGAAGGACCTCGATTGACATGATTGACTTGGCATGGATCAGATTGAGGTGGATTACCCCCATGCTTAAGCAATGAATTTTGATAGATCCCCAAGTTTTGATTTTGTGGTGTGAGGGGATTAGAAACCTGAATGGTGCCATGATCGATAAGATCTTGCATAGTATGGTGAAATATATGACATGCATCAAGAGAATGGCCATGTTGGTGATGAAAATCATAAAATGCCTATGGATTGTGGTCCCATGGGAGTGGATGATTTGGATCATTAGGTTGGATGTTAGGCAAAGTGATGAGGCCTCCATCATATAATCGATGGAATAAGGTGGGCATGGGCTCAGAAAAAGGTATCCAATTGCATGGTGGATGAGGGGGTGAGGATTACACCCTTGGTATGGATTAGAAGGTGGTGGAGGGTTGACTTGGTATGCATTTTGTGGAGGTCGAGGTGGTGTTGATTGTGGGGGTTGAGATGATGTGGATTGAGGTGGTGGGGATGGAGAAGCGAGGAGCACCTGATTGGTCTGAGGTGGTTTGGAAGTGGGTGGTACATATGGATTATGATTGTAGTGGTAATTGGATGGATAGGGTTGCTTCGGATGGAGCTTGATCTTACCCGTGTGGACCTTGATGTCCTCGATAACCTTAGCTTGGGCAATAGCTTCCTCAAATGTATGACTCTGATGGATTTGTAGTGTTTGAGAGATTTGCTTGTGACAACTCTTGGAAAATAGTTTGATGAGCTCTAAAGGTGGGAGAGTAAAAGTGAGATCATGAATGACCACTCTCCAGTGAGAGATAAAATTAGTAATGGGCTCATCATCAAACTAGTGTAAAGCATAGACATCTGATAATGTAGTCTTGGTTTTGATGTTGATCAAAAAATGCTCAAGAAAGAGATTGGCCAATTGTTCAAATGTGAATAAGCTATGATGAGGTAAATGATTGTACCAATATAATGCTTGTCCCCCAAGAGAAAGTGCAAATGTGTGGAGCATAAGGGGATCACTACCATGAAGTTGGTAACAAGAAAAATGGTAATTGTTAAGATGCTCTCTAGGATCTTCCTTACTTTTGAATTTGTCAAATTTAGGGATCTCAAACCGGTAAGGATAAGGATGCATGGGAATAGATGGGTGAATTGGTTCATTGCACAACTCATCATATGTGGGTTTTTGAGGCCCATAACTAGTCGTGCACAAATCCAAGGTACGGATCTACTCTTGCATAGCTTGAAGTTCACTAGAGAGTACCATGGTGGTATCTGGTGGAGCTAGAAATGGATGTGAAGAAGAATATGGAGGTAGTGGCTATGATGATACCTATGAATAACCTAAATATGGTGGGTATTGCAACTATTGTTCTTCCCATTGATTGTAGTAAGTAGCCTATTGTGGATCAGGCACCGACATAGCTTGATATTATGGGAAAGGAACCTGAGATGGATGTGGTGAAATGTATGAATATTGGACTATGGTGGTTGTTATTGATCATAATATCTAGGAATCTATTGGTTAGGCATGGGTACCTACTACTGCTATGCATATTGGAAAGTTGGTTGCACCTGAGCAGTGGTGGTAGAGGACCAAGTGGGTGGTGAGGTGAAGAAAGTGGGTGGTGTAGAAGATGGGGGTGGAAGAGATGAGGGTGTGGTGAAAGAGAATTGGTTTGAATATGGGGTAGTGACTGATGAGAATTGGGGTGGTATAGAAGGAATGGTGAGCAAAGATTTAGGTTGGACCGAATAGCGGGGTGGATTAGCTAGATAGGATGGATTCGATGGTGGGGGTCAAAAGGGAGGTGGTGGAGGTAAGCAAAATGATGAAGAAGGTGCCAATGGAGGTCCATATGATGAGAATGGTGGGTAGATGGTAGGGATATGGGTAGCGAACTATGGAGTGAATGGAGGTGGTTGTGGAGATGGGGTGACCTATTGTTATTGAAATTGTTGTGAAGGATGAGATGAATGTTGTGATGGTATCTGGAAGTATTGAGGTGGATATTGAGAATGTGGAGGTGGAAATGATGATGATGGTTGGGATGGGGGCTGGGAGCTCGATGAAGCCTACTATGAAGATGGTATTTGAGATGAGGATGTGGTAAGGGGTGGTGTGGAAGAAGGAGGTGTAGAAATCATACCTATGATTTGGATAGTAGTGATGACATCAGGCATGATTTGGGAAATGATGACATTATAGTCATCCCCAAAAGTGGATGAGATGAATTCTCTAGAAAGGGATGGGTGGTAGATGGTGAAGGAGGTGGAGTGAACTCATCAACAATAATAATGGGCATAGGATGACCAAGAGGGGTGTAGATGACATGCTGGAAATAAGTGGATGGGGGATTAGGGGAGGAGAGATCATCTAGAGGAGAAGTCTCCTCATAGGTCTCATCCAAGGTATGAGATGGAGTGAAAGATGTAGCATGAGATATAGGACTAGCCCTAGGGGTTGAGGGCCCTATCAATAGATCAGGTGGAACAATGAAGCAACCTTCTCAGACTTGAAAGGTGGATCAATGGTCTGAGAAGAAGAGGCACCTATAGTCATGATAGTCGATGAGCAGCCTCGATGGCATGATAAAGGGCTTCACGCATCTGACTATGTATAACTAGCATGGTGATGTGTGTAGTAGTGTAATAACAACCAAAAGATATGAAATTTGGACTCTAGGAATGTTTGTGGTTAACTCTAACACTTTCTATTCCAAAAAACATAGATTTGCACGATGGGGTGTGAACCTCTCCTACAACAAAAAATTCACATGGGTGGTGCAAACCTTAAAAAATAGGAACAAATGATAGATAAGTGCTCTATAGAGTGTCTTGTGTTATGTGTAGAAATTTTGTGACCTAGAAAGTAGGTTCGCATGGGGGTGTGAATGTCTTCTATAATTGAGTGTTCGCACGGGATCATGCAAACCTCAAGAAATAGGGACAGAGGATGGATTTCTACTATGGAGATCCTCTATGTGTTATGTGGAACTATTCTATGTAGTTTTGTAGCCTAGAAGCTAGGTTCACATGGGGGTGAAAATTTATCTAAGTGCAAGAAATTCGCATGGGGGGTGTGAACTACCTAAAAATAGACTATGTAGTGTTTTTCATGAAAATGCAACTATGGAACAACTAACCAGTGAGTTATAGCAATTTTAATATTTTGTTGTAACCACTTTTTTGAGACTCAACAATAAGCAAATGTGTTACTTTTGATTTTTCATGTGTTTTGATGAGAGTCCTATAACTGCCCTAAGAAAAAACCATGGGAATGGGTGAATTCTACTTGAAATAGGTATGTCATAGCATAGAACCTCCTACAACACCCAAGGGTGCACAGAATAGAACTATGTTTCCAATGGGTGAATGGCTACCTAGATGGAATCCGGTACAGTAAAATGGTATCCAAAAGGGGGGACTCAAGATGCTCAAATGAGTCAATATACTCTCACGAAGAGAGGTCACACTATCAATGTGTTACTACCGGCCCTAATCAAGGCTTTCGCTTAACCCTCACATTTAAGGCATGCACAGTAATGATCAGTGCCTATTATTTTTAAGGAGGGGTCTTTCTAAAACTACCTACTTTGAAGGTACCTTCCAGTGATTAAATCTGGATAACCATCTCTCAAGAGTAGGGGATCATCTAGTGATGAAGTCGACCAACCACTCCTAGGGGGATACTATGGTGACTAAACGGGGGGTGAGCCAGTGGAGGGTAGAACTCTGACCTCACCAAACTCAAGTGTTGAATTGGTGATGAAATCCAATTCAAACTAGAGATGAAAGCAAATCCTTACACTGTTTATGTTGGAACATGAGTGTGTGGTGTTTGTTGTGTGCAACTATTTTAGAAGCAAAACTACCCTAAGTGCCTTTTCAAAATAAATCTATGCTAATATGCCTTTTCAAAATAAATCTAATTAAATGCTTTTGAAATTGAAATCTAATTAGATGCTTTTGAAATTGAAATCTAATTAATTGCTTGTGAAATAAATCTAATTAAATGCGTCCTCACAAAATCAAATTTATTCTAATACTTTTGGAATTGAAATTTAACTAGATGCTTTTGAAATTGAAATCTAGTTAATTGCTTCCTCATAAAATCAAATTTAGTCTAATGCTTTTGAAATGGAAATCTAGATTAAGTGCTTGGAATTCAAATCTAGTTTAAATGTAGGGTATTCAAATCTAGATTAGAAAGCAATGGTAAAACTAACTAGAACAAACAAGCGTATGCGATAGGTCAATTGCCAACCCAAATGATAAGATTTACCTCAGAATGTAAAGATAACCATCGTATTAGCACAATACCTACATCCAGGTGCATGCAAAATCTTTTGGTTCTCTCTCCTCTCCAAAGTTATGTCTATGTGGGAAGTTCACACCCCAAGGTGCAAACCTATCCTCTATCAGGAAGTTCACACGGGCCCATGCGAACCTATTTCCAAGAAATGGGCTGACTAATTTTGTGATCCTAGTGATGATTTTGAAGCTTCCAGATGGTCCTGAGATAGTTACCTACATAGAAAAGGTCCAAAATTCAAATATTAATGTGACAAGAGAACACAAAACCTTAAGATATCATGCATATACCTAAAATAAGCAAATTACTAAAAAGTAAAACTAACTATTGTCGCACAAAAATACAAGGAATGATTTCACCTTGCATACACCATGGTGAGAGGTGGTTTGGGGTCTAGGTATGGGGGCACGCAATCCCTAGGAACATGAGGCTTTTAACCTCCCCTGACTTACCTTACCAGTTGTTGGGGTGTCTGAAACCAATACCTGTGCTTCAAGGATCAATTTTGAGGTAGATTGGGAAGTTCACACGCCCAAGTGTGTACTCTCTAACCTCTTTGAAGCTCGTTGGTGCACCAATGAACTTTTGCGATGTGGCTTGAGATGTGTTTCAGGGCATTTTGATTTGGGGTTTCTTCAAATATGACAACTACCTACCATACAAAAATAATCCACAAGATGTGTTAGATGGTGATTAAGCTAGTGCTTGGTGGGGGTCCCACCGGGCGTGCCAGAATGAAACCAACCAAAATGACACTACAATCCTTCATTCAAAAATTGTAGAATCTTGCTACTTTTGTTATTGAAATAAAAGGAGGTTACAGAGTGATATCCTTTTACAATTCTTGCCCTGAAGGCTACAATTGGGTCTTCCCTAAGGAAGCCCTTTTAGATGTGTCCAAAGGTAGCAAGATCTATCTTCTTGGTGTTCCTCAGTGTTGATGGGCTTCTTGCGCGTGGGCCACCACTGGATTGATGTGTTCTTTGTACCTGTTGGCCTGCAAAATATGGTTAGAATGTTTGGGGGCTTGCCTCAGTCAAACCCCATGTTTATGAAGACAAAAGACTCTCTAAATAAGCTCAAAACATGAAAAAAATTGATAAAAATAATATAAAACACTAAACTAGGCCATATTTACCTGTCTGGGTGATATCTATTTGTTGTAGTAGAGGTTCGCACGGGGGGTGCAAACCTAGTTTGAACCAGGAGGTTCGCACGGGGGTGTGCAAACCTATATTTTTACGATCAAATCTGCAAGATGTGATTTTGAGTTGTCCTAGTGTTGTTGCTTTGCTTTTTCGATGGGTCACCTTAATAAATTGTCCTTTTGATGATGATAACCTATCTCGATCACAAGGAATATTATGAAAATGACTAAACTACTATTGCAATATGAGTGTGATGGATATGTGATGGATGTTATGTCTGGAGTGATTTCTGCAGAGTTTCTGTAAGCTAAAGTTGATCTCTCTAAAATGGTGGAAATGGCCTTCTACTTATAGACTTGGCCAAGGTGAGGGGGAGGGGATGAGGTGTCCCTTGTGAGGTGTGTGTGGTGAGGTGTCCACCTAAGAGGTGTCCCCTGAGGTGTCCTAGCTCATAAATGAGATTGGGTGAGAGAATCCCTCACCCATCCACAAGTCATGATGACCTGGATAAAAATCTCCATTTGGCATTTATTAGAACCTTTTTGGAAATATCTTTTAATTTAAAATTACTTTTTGTGTGCAAAAGTCTCCATTTCTCATTTATGACCCAGGGGAATGTGAGGTGGAGAAATATCTGGGTGAGAGGTGGCAAGGCTAGGCTAGGCTAGTCAAAGTAGACTAGGTGAGGTGGAAGGCTTAGATTAAATCAATATTAGATCTAATTAAGCATGTGTTTAGCCATAAAGCATACTTTGACCAAAAATGTTGACTTTTGACCATAAAGTGCTTTTTGACCATGGTGGAGAATTCAACCTTGGTTGAGTTGGGAATGAGGTCACATGAGGACCTAGAGTTAAGCGTAGGAAGGGACTTAGCTAGCCCAAGGGGGCTAAGGATGATGAATAGTGATTTTGATAAATGAATAGTGTTTTTAGCCAATTTATGCAATTTTCATGGGTTTTGCAAATTGATTGACCATGAAGATGAGGAGAGGGAAAATGTGCAACTTTTGGGTGTCTACACTACAATATTTTGCAATAACAATAATCATCAAATGTAATTTTAATTCATTTCAAAAATTGATGCCTTCACTAGTTGGCAAATATTACCTTTTGTTTTTGGTGTTGTGTTTTACCCTAAGAGATTGACTTGGAGCTTCAATAAGGGAACTAAAAAAAAATGGAAAATAATTGGCTTGTGCCTTTCTCATTATTACTATGTTCCTTTGTTGGTTTTGTTTAGATATGAAATCTTGCAAACTATAATGAAACTCAAGATATAGTTACACTCAATATTCTAAATGATTGACCTATAATTTTTGTGAAGGTGGGTCTTTGCACAATCCTTTTATTCACATATATTGTCATTATGATTACTTTTTATTTAATGTTTGAGATGAAATTGATGCAAAATAACTAGTTTCAAAATTCTTCTTGCAGGATTTGTTGTTATGCATGCAATACTTGCATCATTTATTCTTGGATTCAACATCTTTGTTTCTTTGGTGGGGAGCTCAGTTTGTACATTGCTTGCATTTTATTTCTCACCATTGATTCACCTTAAATCTTTTAAAATATCTCTAGATGTTCTGTAGAATGGATCATTGTAGGTAATCTAATAATACCTTTGAACGACTTCATAACTAAGAGATTTTATACAATGAGAAGCTTAATTCTTGAAATTAGGAAAAGAAATAAAGTTAAGTGTATAATGATTTTATCTGGGTTGTGTGCAGGTGAAGTGCAAGGAAAGTGAGTAGTTACAAAATTTAAGCATATTAACATAAGGAATTCAATGGAAGCCATGGAATATGTATACCCATGGAAAAATTGGACATAATATAGCTGAGGTAATGATAATAAATTTTTATTGTGTCTATGGCCTGCTTGATTTTTACAAATCAATATTTACCCTCAATGGTGTCAATGGTGTCACAACTATCAAAATTTATTTTTCACCTATATTTTATTTAGTTCCATTGGAAATTGCATTAGATCAGGTCCATACATTGACATCACTAACACCACCTCTATTTTTGTAGATGTCTGCAATATTTTGGAATAACAATAATCATCAAGTGTAATTTTAATTCATTTTGAAAATTGATGCCTTCACAAGCTGGTAGGTATGACCTTTTGTTGTTGGTGTTGTGATTTACCATGAGAGATTCACTTGAAGCTTCAATAAGGGAACTACAAAATTTTGGTAGAGTATTGGCTTGTGCCTTTCTCATCATTACTATGTTCTATGTTGGTTTTGTTTAGATAGGATATCTTGCAAATGACAATGAAACTCAAGATATAGTTACACTCAATCTTCTAAATGATTGACCTATAATTTTTGTGAAGGTGGCCCTTTGCATGATCCTTTTATTCACATATCTTGTCATTATGCATATTGTTTATTTAATGTTTGAGATGAAATTGATGCAAAATAATTGGTTTTAAAATTCTTCTTGTAGGCTTTGTTGTTATGCATGTAGTACTTGCATCATCTGTTCCTGGATTCAACATCTTTGTTTCTTTGGTGGGGAGCTCAGTCTGTACATTGCTTGCATTTTATTTCCCAACACTGATTCACCTTAAAGCTTTTAAAAGTTCTCTAAATGTTCCACAAAAGGAGATTGATGTGGTCATTTTAGTTTTTGGAATCATTTTTCGGTATTTGGCACATATATTACATGTCTTGAAGTCTTAAAGTATTTTTTGGTATGATGGTGTAATGTTCCCATCAATGATTGTATTGTATTTTTATGTTCCCACTATAAGTTTATAAAAATAACTAATGAAATCAAATCATCGATTAAGGAATTATAATTGGAAAACGTGAACCAATCTCAGTCGATTGATTATTCAAACTTGTCGTTAAAAATGTGGATAAGTTTAATCTATATTTTAACTTTTGGCATATTTGTTCCCATTAAAATTGACAATGGTAGATTATATAAATGTTAAATAATGGTTTTACATTATATCTATTACCTGTCAAGCAATGTAAAACAACTTACCCATAAGTTTTTAAAATTGTCCTCAACTTATTCCAACTGGCCAATACACACTTTGTAATTTAATATATTAAATGTAAGAAGAAGAGGGCAGTTTTAATCTGCCATATTAGGTCTAAGAGGGTGGTTTAAAACACCCATAAGAGGACCACTTTTAATTTTTGTCGTATGACACGAAATGTTTACGATGCCCTCATAGATGGTTTCCAAATAATCCCCCATAAAGGTCTTTAAGGTGGTTAAAAACAACTCTTAAAGGTATTTAAGGGTGGTTAAAAACAGTCCTTAAAGATCCTTTTTGGTGTAGTGAATTTGACCAAATCACCCTTTTGTATCCAAATTTGGTACAAAAAGAGCTTTTTAACTTCAAATTTCCCAAAACTTGACCAAATTGACTCCAAATTGCATAAAATTGTTATCATTAGAAAGCTCTTGGAGCAAGATTTTCAATGAGCATAGGCACAAAAAATTCAAACTCATGATAAATTTACCAATGGAAATTTGTACAATAAAATTCATGCCAATGAAAAATTTATAAAACCACTAACAAAACCCCTAGTTTTGGTGGCACGATAACCACTACTAGTTCTATTGCTCTACATTTGATGACCTACGAGTTCATGTTAGTATTTTTGAACTACAAAATAAATAGATTTGAATTACCAACTATATATAATCAGCCTATGCAACTACTAATTAGAGGTAGTTAACTCAACAATCAACTGCTTACTGGTGCATAAAACACGTATGATTGCCAATCAAGGCAGATAATTATATGATTCACCTTTCAATCAATAATAGTTAATTGGGTACCTCACCTTCCAAACAACAACTAGACTAGATGATTCACCTTTTAGAAAGTGCATGTGTTCAACTTCTTGTGAGCACACTTGGTAGAAATTTCAAAGGATTGTCATCTTGTATAAAAAGGACCCTTGAGGTTCCAAGTTGGTTATGTAGAAATTATCAACGATAGACAGATATACATACAAATTTTAGACAAAATGTTTTTGATAGATGATAGTGTTTCATAGATATCTTGCATTGTCTTTTGTCATTTTGTAGAAAATGTCTGACAAATTTGTAGTGAAATTGGGGTTGTCTTCTCTGCTTCTTCAAGCCTACATCAAATATACTATAGGGGTAATTTTTTAGTTTAGGGGAAAATTCATTGTCATGATGAATTTGTAGTACAACGATGATTTTAAGGTCCAACGAATTTGTGATCTAGTAGTTATATTTCATTTTTTGTAGAGTGACAACCTTGCATATTTGATCTTCCATCTCAAAGGTTCTTTCTATATTTACCCCTCTCATTATGCATCTAATTTGATTACATGAATTTGCATAATTTAAATTTTATTTTACTAGAAAATCTTAAATGGTATTTTAAGGCTTGATTCATGGATCAAGATAGTTGTTTATTCCAAAAGAACAAGTCCCCAAAATCTACTAATATTATTTCTGTATACTGTTGTAGGTTTTTTTAGGTCTGAGAATGGGATAACATTTATTTATCCTATATCTATAGATTTGAATCCATCAAAGAAAATTTGCACTCACAACAAATTTGTAGTTAGTGCAAATTTATAGTCATGACAAATTTATAACTCAGTGATGAATTTATAGTTTAGGAGCAAATTTGTAGTCCAAGGGTGAGTTTGCATTCGAAGGATAAATTTGTAGTTTAGGGGTGAATTTGTAGTTTAAGAGTGAAATTGTAGTCCAACGATGATTTTGTAGTTCGTTATTTATTTAAATTATTCCTAAATACAGATCTAAGATTTTTGTTTTTATTTTCTATTTTTTCCTAAACCAAGTGAAATCTAATTAGGTTTTTATTTTAAAGATCTCTTTTTTTTGTCATTACTTTTTTATTTCATAACCTTAACTTAGAAATATGTTTCATTTTGTAAATAATCTTACATTGTGATTTTCTTTAAGTTCATAGTCCTTTTTATTTCATTTTAGAATTAAAAGAATCTTAGTTCTAGGATATTTTGATTTCATCTTAGTATTAAAAGGAATTTAAATAATTTCATTTCATTTTGTAATTAAAGGAATCTTAGCTCTAAGATATTTTGATTTCATCTTCGTATTTTAAAGGAATTTCAATTGTTTCATTTCATTATGGGATTAAAAGAATCTAGTCATAGGATACTTTAATTTCGTTTTTATGTTAAAATAAATCCTTCACTTTCACTTTGGAATTAAAAAGAATGTTATATTTTACATTTTTGACATCAAAATTAAATCAATATTTTTTTCTTATTTTAAAATTTAAAAGAATCTTATATTTTGCAAATTCATTTTGACATTAAAAACATAACCTTTTCATTATCAATAATTTGTTAAAAAGAGCTAAGAGTTTGTAGCTCTAAGGAAAAACCATAAGAGAGTTTGCAACTCTGAGGACAAAGGCTCATGGCTCTGAGGGAAAACCATAAGAGTTTGTAGTTCTGAGCTTTGAGGGTAAAACCTAATATTTTTCAACTCTAAGGGCAAAGTATCATGGTGAGGGTCACGGACCTATATTTTTGGAAACCCCTGCAACCCGAATGCCCTTATGGATTAAGAACCTCTCTTGTAGATGGCTTTGCAACTATAGTTGGAATATTAGGAGGAAGTTTGGGTAACTAGAACCTCATATGGGGGGCTGGAGGAAGGAGTTTGGGACATATAAAGTATCTCACATTTGTCTATGTTGTTGGGTGGTCTTATTTCATGGTTCATTTTGGGTTGCTATATCTCTAGTTTGGTCATTGTTACTGCAGAGGTAGATGAGATCACTGGCTGGAAGGCTAGGGGAAACTAAAGGAAGCATAGTTGAGGGGTTGGGTGGAAGGTTGAGTCAGCTGAAGGAATCATAGCATCTAAATTTGCAAATGGGTAGAAGGTTCGACCAATCTATGGCTGGGCTCTTCAATTGATCCTAAGTTTGGTTGGAATATAGTAGGATATGTGGGGTTTTAGTCTTCATAGATTTTTGAGATGGAGGGTTTTTTTGTCACCAGGGAAATATGTTGCAAATCTCCATTTTTGGTAGCTGGTTTCTATTTTTTTGGATGAGCGGGTGATTCAAAGTTCAAATCCTTCTTCTACGCTCAGGTTCGAGTGGTGTTCTCAAGGGAGAACATTTTTTATTTCTATGGAGGTGCAAGGATCCACAATTTTTTATGACTCGAAGATGAATCGCTGATACCTTGAGTCTTGGTTGTTAGGTTTTCTCAGGGGAGAACATTTTTTGTTTTTGTGGAGGTGTAGGGACCCACAATGTTTTATGCCTTGAATATGAGTCATTGATATCCTGAGTCATGGTTGTTAGGGTTTAATGGTTTTGTAGGTCGGTTGGTTGATCGTCCGCTGGGTGGGATGAGGATAATTTTAATTTTGTGTTCAAATTGATGTGCTACCTTTTGGAAAAAATGTATTTTTGAATATTTTTTCTTCCAACAACTTTTTCTATTGAGCCCACCTTTGTGCTAGATTGAAGATTGTAAGTTTTGGTGGTTGGCTGGATCCTTTTGGAGCTCTATGTACAAGGTTGTGGGATCCTTTCAAAACCCTCACCTTTTACCTTAATAAAAAAAAAAAAAAAAAATTAAAGGGAACATTAAGTTAAAAGGCTTTCTCAAATTTTGTATTCTTCATTAATCTTGTCATAAGTGAAAACGTTTTCAATTTTTGCATCTTTCGTTAACCTTGTCTTAGATAAGTATTTCTATTTAATATTGTGATTAGAGAAACTTAATTTAATGGTATCCATTATATTTAATTTTTACCAAGTGTAATTAAGAGAAAATCTATGTTGCAAGTTGTCTTTTAATTTGGATCATGAACTTGTTTTCTTTAAAAGGGAATCCTAGTTAATGGTCTCTTTAATATTGCATTGTAAATATTCAAGGATCCTATGTAAAATTATTTTTAGAACTCACATATTTTATGAATATTGATTTTAAGTAAATAATTCCTAACTTATATATATTTTATGCTTTTTTGCTTATATCATTCAATTAATCAATACAAAAGAAAATTGTGTCTTCATTTTTAGTAGTTTCCTTTAATGTTAACACATAAAGAAAACTCAATACACATTTTATTATAGTTTCTTTATTATTTGATATTTTTTCGTGTGATATAGTAAAAGCTTATCTAAAAAATAAATAAGACAAAATCTGGCATGTAAACAAGCTCTCTACAAAAGACCCAGGTTAGTCTATTATCTCATTTTTAGTTGTTTATATTTTGGTAAAAGCATTAAAAGGTATTTAGATCAAAATAACTTAGGATGTTTGTTAAATATAAAAGGAATAATATCTTCTAGGTATTGAAAATAAGAAAATCATGTAGTCCTTTGCATTTAAGATAAATTTTATCTTCGTACATTCCTCTTGGACCGTTTGCTTGAAAAAATTATATTAAGAGTTTATTCTTTCTATTTGAATCTAGGATTAGAAAGAATTCAAAGTAACAAAAGCATTTATAGGTTAGTTCTTGTCTAGTTGTATTTTTATATGCATATGTTCATTCACTAATATATATCCTCAAGTTTATCCATTTTAGAGACAATATCAAAGATCTTAGTCTTCCCATTTTATTATTTGGTAATTATGCATTTGAAAGGAAATTGCATGTAGATCTACATTAAGATAGTTTATTTGTTTATATTTTTTTTTGAAACAAGATTCTATTATGTAGAGTTACATATTATATTAGCATTAAAATAAGAAATGCATATATATTTTGCTTGTTGAACTATTGTATTTTTTTGCATT
The DNA here is from genome assembly GCA_028583015.1 of Wollemia nobilis. Taxonomy (NCBI): domain Eukaryota; kingdom Viridiplantae; phylum Streptophyta; class Pinopsida; order Araucariales; family Araucariaceae; genus Wollemia; species Wollemia nobilis. Next base: position 9,378,498 of record JAQPPZ010017092.1, read on the forward strand.
GGACCATAATACTTTGCATTTAGATACTAGGTATTCAACCTAGTATTTCCTATAATTCTATTTATTTCCTCCTTAGTTACAACCTTGGACCACTCTTTTTGTTATTTATTCACTTCTTCATGTATGTTTCTATATTTTCACTCAAGCACTCCTCCTCCAATGCTCATGAATCCTTCATATTTTTCTACTCTCCAATGATTTTCTTCATGAATCCTTTCACACATTTTCATATCTTGTTTGTAGATATACATCTATGTTTACAAATGATTCTACTAATATGTTGTATATTGACCTTCATCCTTTGCATTATTTTAATCCTTTATTTCTTCAAACTAATTTCATATCCCTTCTCTAATCCACTCACTGTGAACTGACCTTCTACTCGGATCATCCTTTGCACATGTTCATCTAGCTAGTCTTTTAGCCTTGAAATTTCTCTAATCCTTATCTCTTGTTATATTCTCTTAAACGCTTCTCCATAAATATTCTTCTCTTCAATCACTACTTTGTCATCTCCTTACTGTCTCTTCACCATCTCTCTTTCTCAACTCCTATAAAACTCTCTTTCTCTCCACCTTGGATGGCTAACGAATTTAGCTCTAATATCACCATTAGAAAATTATTGTTATTATAGCAAAATTATTAATCACTAGGATAAAATAACACCTCAAGAATATCAAATATTTCCATGAACAAAAATCCACTCAAATAATATAAAATAAACTCATAGAAAATATTTACTAAAAATAAATCTACTATAGCAATGCATAAATGCAATGCTAGTTCAACATATGATATAAATATTTCTATTAAATATAAAATTACATGATAATCTTCATATGCACCTAAATTTTGATCTTTGCTCTCCTCAAACTCATGTGTGAACCATTTCTTTATACTTCCTTCTTGATGCAATAGATATCACATATTACATAATGACAAAGTCTCTCATGATTGCACATAACTCCATACTCTAAACTTGACACACCACTTATATAACTTACTCTTACTAAAAAGACACCTCACACATATAACTACTCACTTAAGTACATACCACACATTTCACTTAACAACTTGAAACATACTATTGGTATAAATATCAAACACACCCTAATCTAAATATTTGCAAAGGGATAAAATTATGTAATATCTCTAACAATATCTCTCGTGAGTAAGCATATGCTTAATTGATACAACAACAAAAGATACCCCCTATTTGGGAATACATGCATAAATTGCCTCTACATATGAAGGAGATGGGTAGAATTCTAAAATAAATGGTCCCCCATGATGGTGGTCATGATTTAATGTAAATTAGCTAGATCTAGATAAAAGTAAATGATATTGAAAGTGATGATATAGATCGATGGAGAGAGGTTGATTCAAACTGATAGAGATAGATCAACCAAGAATCAAAAAAGATAAATTGAGTAAATTTTGATTGATGGAATCAAATTTATATAGATTGAATTAGCTCCAAATTCATAGCTTGATTTGAATTTCTAGAAATGATGATACAAATAAAAATTAAGAGAGAGAAATTAATTTAGACTACTAAGAATAAACTAATTTAAATAGGTTGATTTATGTTTATAAAGGTAGCTCAATAAAAAGAATGTTTTTGAAGTGATAGGATTCATCTTTTACATGATGGAGGTAGTTATCACCCCTAGGATTCAGACATGCTTAGATGACTATGAGATGGTGATAATGGCTATTTATAAAATCGATACTTTGTAAGAGGAGTCATCTTGACAGATATGGTCATAAAGACCATTTTGATGGAAACTATAAGGGTTTTCCCTCGTTTGATAAGTATTGTAATTGAGTTTAGGATGGATGAATGCTAAGGTATTAATCCATATAAGTTAGGATTCAAGGCCTTGGTTCCCTATTCTCTTGCTCATACCAATTCATTTGATTTACTGAAAAGGTATCATTGCAGGAGTCATGATGAGGAATGCTAATTTTCATAGTGTTGTAAGTTATGGATGAATTTCCTAGTGGATCGTTATGATTGGGGATGCTACTAATACATTTATTTGCAATGGGAATTAATAACACCTTGGTGATTGTTTAGTTAAGATGTGATGAAAATATACTATGGATAATTTAAGCTTCAAGTAGTAGGTGAACGCTAGTGTTATCTATAAAAATTTCAAGTGGGTCAGTCAAGGTTGCAAAAATGATAGGTTATCTAATCGAGGTTGCAATAGATGATAGGAAGATCGGTTAAGCTTGAAAAGAATGATAAGTGGGCCAAATAAGGCTAATTAGCCTATTTAAGGTCACAAGGATGATATTCAAGCTTATTAAGGCTATAATAGATGATAAGCGGGCCAATTAAAGCTACAATGTATTATAGGTGGACCAGTTATGGCTACAATAGATGATAAAAAATCCAATTAAACCCACAAAAAAATGATAATTGAGCTAGTTAAGGCCTCAAATATGATGGGTGGGATAGTTAAGACCACAAATATGATAATTTTATGGGTGATAAAGTGGTAATAGCTCAGTGACAAGAACATAAAATGGATGTCTAATTTAATTTTACATGTCTTAATTGGGAAGATGTAAATATTTTTATACCTGATATTGAGATAATATAAAACTATCCTTAGTTTTTTAAGAGATTGAATCGATTGATAATTATTATGAATAATGTTGAGGATCAACTTATAGTCTATGTTTTGATTAACATATATTGAATCCTTTATTGGACAACTTAAATGGATCTTATTCGGTTAAAGTTGACTCATGTTTAGTTTTAGGTGTATAAGATTGTTCTTGCTTAGGGATATCATGAATACAAATTATTTTTTAAGAGTTGATAACTTTATAAATTTTCTCATATAGGCTTTGAAATTGATACAATGAGTAAGAGGAAGGTCATTCCTTACTTTTAGAAACATTACTTTTTGGATACCCCATTTTCTAAATGGTGTCTTTTACCCTTTTGGATATCATTATGGCAATGATCAAAATATAATAAATTAATAATTTCTATGTGGTAGGCCAATTGTTCATTGATGTTTTCTATGAATATGTCTAATAGGGCTTTAGTAGGTAGGGTATACTAAATATTCCTTACCATATATTTCCATTTAGCTAAGAAGGTGATAAAATTTTCACCCTTTGCTTGTTTGAGATTAATGATGTCAATGATTGTGGATTTTTCTTTAATGTCCATAGAATATCTTTCAACAAATATTTTGGCAATATATTCAAAATTCTTAAGGGAATGTTGTGGTATTTGATAATACCATTCTATAGCAAGGCCACTAAGGATTTTAGAAAATATTCTTAGCATTAATATTTCAGTGTGCATGATTGTACTATAAGCTACTCTAAAATGTCTAATATGGTCAAGAGGATCACCTTGTCCCTAATTTATATGAAAGCTAGGAATATTCAATTTGAAAGGAAAATGATGATTAACCATGATATGATGTAGGCATTTATTGAAAAATACTCATAAGAATACTTGGGCATGGATGAGTATTGTTGTATAGAACTCACTTTATTATCAAGGGGTAACAAAAGAGACCGATGTCCTAGATATGAGTGACATTGAGAGTATGAATAAGATTGAGATATTTGAGGATGTGACATGAAGGAGGGTGTCAAATGCTTCATCCCTAAATTATTAGTAATATTAGTAGAAGCAAAATGGAGAATTGATTTTAGAGCAAAACTTGTATTAGGATAGGGGTTATTGATACAATATGGGTTGTGTGAGACTTTAGAATGTATTATAAACCTTGAGTGCAAGTTACTTGCATCAATGTATCTAGATTTGAGATTATTTTATTAGATGATAAAGGATTAATATAAAATTTTTGAGGATGATTCACAAAATAATCTTTCTTATTTCCATCAATCTTGAAAATAGTTAGGGTAAAATCTTCATGCTTTTGTGAAGAATATGTATTATTAAGAAGATAAAAATATATTCCATATTTATTATGGGGGGTGGTTAGGCAATCCAAAGGTGAAAAACCCTCATATTTTTCCTTATGAGTGTAAGGATAGGAAAAAAAATACTTTTCTTTATCATCATCATCAGGGCCTTCAAAATGGATGGATCTTTTGGATCTTCCCCTGGAGGTATAAAGCAAGGATATATTTGAAGCTTGTCATAAAATTTAGAGATTATTTGTTCTTGATCCTTCCCATAAATAAGTATTTAAATAAATATATGATCCTCATAATATTTTACTAAATATTTAGTGTAGGTACTCAATTGATCAAGAATTATTTACTTTTGAAAACTGTGGCTCTCAAGGGTAGAATAATTGTGTCACTCCTTAATTAGAGATTTAGGATAAGATTTTGATTGAATATGATTAAGGAAATAATTGATTATCTATTCTTGGTCTTTGGTTAGTAGACCTAAGGGTGTATTATCATCATGGTAAGGGCCATTAAGGATAGGTGGATTTTTGTTATTCCCTATTATAAATTTAGGATAAGAGTCTAATTGTTTAAGGAAGCCATTGATTGTTTCTTTTTTATTATTATGATACTTAAGGGTGGAGATATTATCTTGATCTTCCATTAAATGTTTAAGATGAGAATCAATTTGATGGATCACCTTATGCTTGGTGTATGATCTTTTTTTTCTAGGAAGACTTTGAAGGAATAGAGGATTAACCTCCATAGGTTTAAGAAGTTTATAAATAAGGCCATTGGTTGGGGATGAGATGAGTTCAATTAAATTATGTTTTTTAATAGAATTTATTAGATAATAACAATAAGATATTTTTAAAATACCCTTAATATTCCCTCGGTGATATTATTGTCCCTCCTTATGACTACCATTGTCCCATTGTTTTATACTTGCAAAGAGAGATAACCCTTAAGGTTTGTACAAAATCTTACTCAAGGGGTCATTATCCTTCCCCTACTAGGACTAACCATTTTTTTATGTTCTTGTTATATTTGATTAATGTGATTTATTCTAGGAAAACAACTTATATGGTCTTGATAACAATTGTAATAAAAGTTTTAAGTTTGATTAAGGTAGGATATTTTTACCAAAAAGGTTTTGAGATCCAAGTGGTGTTCACATTGGGTTCACCAAAAACATGAATTGATATTTGGGGATGTTGATCACTAAACCCAAATGTTAACACTCAGATAGATTTAACAATGTATACTAAATCTATGGTTTGTGTGTTTATTGAATAAACACCTAATTTTGAGATCTAAAATGTAAAATAAAAATATACTTAATGGAAATGATGCAAAATGCAATGCAAGTGAATACAAATGTACAACAAACAAATCTAACCCATATGCTCTTTTTTATTTCTTGTGAAAACTAAACTAGAAAGAAGTTACAAGAAATTGAAAGAATTTTTTTCCTTTTTAGTAAGGGTTCAAGAGAATGTGCAAACACGATTTTAGCCTAGGTACAATCTAAATGTAATTTGAGATTAAATTCCTATAATTTTAATATAAAAAAATAGCAATGCAGAAGAGAACCTAAGTTCCTTAATTTATTTTTTTGTTAATGTGCAATTATAATTAGAACAAAGAGTAAACAATGATATTTAAAATTACATTGAAATAAAAACAAAAACATAGGTACCTATATTATATAAATGATAGATTTAAAATATGGAATCGAGTTTTTTGCCTACACAAATTCACTCTCTCCCTGTGACAATCAAATTCATCTACGAACCTATTAATATCTAAAATAATGCTAAAAAGGTAAAAAAAATTAGAGGTGTTAGGATTTAGGGGTATTGCTTGATGCTTGGGAAAATTCCAAACAATATTTCTTGTAGTCAATACCTCTATTCTTTTCATAAAATCAAATTTAAAAACTTTGTATGATGATATTTTACATAAAACTATAATAAAAATGATACAAAATCAATTGAACTTGATTGAGAGGGTGATAGGATGTCCTTAGGTTTAGATTTTGATTGTAATGATGATAAAAGTTGTTAGATCATTGAGTTAAAAAAATTTGCATCTTGTAGTACAAGTTCATATCTCATGACCTACTAATCTATTTTGAGGCAACTAACTTGTTTCAAAGCTTGAAAAGGAAGGTGTTAGATTCAAATATTAAAAATTGATAAATATAATAATAAAGGATCAAGTATTAGCAAAAATAATAGTTAAATAAAGGCTGAAAATATATTAGGACAAGTTCACAACCTATAGGGCAAGTTTATAGCCTACAACCTACTAATGTATTTAGAGGTAGCTAACTTGTTTCAAATCTTGAAATAGAAATTTTTAGTTTTAATTTTTTATAATTTGGAAAAATAAATGAATATGAATTATAAAACATCAAATATGACAATCAAAGAGTGAATAGAAATAATTTTAAACAAGTTTACCACCTATAGGTAAATTTGTAGCCTATGACTTGCTAACATGTTTTGAGGTATCTAACTTATTTCAAACCCTAAATAGAGAGTGTTAAAGTATAAATTTTAATTAATAATAAGGAAAAATGAATAATATTTAGAAAACATAATGAAAATTTAAGAATGGATAAAAAATATTTTAAAAAAACTTCACCACCTATAGGAGAAGTTCATCATCTATAGGATGAGTTTGCCACCTATAGATCATGCAATGTATGAACTTGATTTTAAGAATAAAATTGAATAGTTTTAAGATACAAATTTGATATATGGGCTGCTAGGAAATCATGGAATTCAAAAATAATGTGAATTTGAAGAAAAAATTTGTCTAGAAAATATGTTAATCTGCTAGTCCTATATGCAGCAAATTTTCAATATGTTGTTGTAGAGGCATAGTCAAGGTTGAATCTACTAGGTCTTGGCACACTAAATTGGTGGAATATCTTGAGTGGTGTCTTTGTCCTATGAGATGATTAAAGCACAATCAACAAGTTTTATACACAAGAAAGTTATAGTGCTAAAACAAAATTGGATGAGGTGAGAATGCTTTGAAAAAGAGAGGTTAAATAGTAAGAGAAGTGTGATAAATTAGAACATCAAATTTGGTAGAAAATATATAATAATCATAATGGAAAAATCATTATAAGATAACTTCCCTTCTACAATGATAACTGGACTTCTGCATGTAATGTTTGAGTAAACATGTAGGTGAAAAATCATCCTGAAAATTAATGCTTGTTCTAAAGTGCAAGAGAATTTTGATAAAGCTTCACTATCATTCAATTACTTGCTAGTTTTGTGTAGGACATGCCTCAATTTATAATTTTTGGAAATTAGACAGTGAGGTAATGTTTCCAAACTCACATATAGAAGTTTGGATTGGAAAAAAATATTCTAAATTGGAAAGAAAACAAATTTTAAAAGTTGGCAAGATCAAATCATGTTGGCATGGAAAAAAGTGGCCTAGTTTTGGAAATATTTGGAGACATTCCAATCCATGTTGAGTTAGAAAGATGTTGGAATAGATAGACATGGGCAACAATATGGGAAGTTTATGTTTTGCAAGTTTTGGGATAAATTCACCACCTAGGAAAAATTTTGGTGGTAAACTCATTTAGGAAATAAATTGACTTATTTTGACCACTATAGGAAGGAGAAATTCAAGTTTTATCCCCAAAAAGGTTCACCACCAAGGGGATAAGCTCACTGCTATCAAACTTATTTTAAGCATTTCCAATCACTAATTTTCTATATTTTTAGGCATTGATTGTCATAGAAGTAGGCATAGATATTCTCAGTGGAAATTTCTTTTTGAGCCCTTTCTTCTCTTTTTAAATAAAGGGGTAAAAATTTATTGATAAAAGTCTGGATTATAGAGTACAACTAAGCTTCCAAACAGGACTCAAATAAATAGCCAAACAAGCTAAAACCACTAAACTAGAATGACACCCAAAAAAGACAACAAGAATAAACCACATTAAGTTTGTACATCCTTGTGGATCAACTCCCACAGGCGTTGAGAGTCCCCATATGGGATACTCTCCCAATTATCGATACTCCAAGGATCCAGCAGCTCAGAAGCCCTTTTGGCCAAGTAATCAACAACCACATTACATTCCCTTGGAATGTGCACAAAGGATATAAATTTGAACTCTTCACTCATTCAAAATCTAAACGGCTATAGAGGCCAATTGCCAATTAAATTCCTCCACCCTTTTACTGTTTAAAATATTAATTACAATTTGAGAGTCAGACTCGTAGATAATCCTATGTCAGCCAAGAGAAAACCCCCTTCGCAAGGCCTCAAGAATTGCAAGAGCTTCCATAAAATTGTTGGAGTGAACACCTTTATAAATGGAAAAGAAAAAACTAACACAACCAGTAGAATCTCTCCCACCACCGCCAATGCCAGCATGTCGAGGATTACCCCTGGACGATCCATCAATATTAATTTTTAAAACTCCTCTAGGGGGTGGCCTCCACCTACCATCTCTCCTAACGTTCTTACTGAGCTGAGGAACCATACTAGGGCTAGAAGAGTTCACACCATCCCCAAAGAGACCAAGGGATTGTTGTACCTTCTCCTTCCTAGAATCCAAAAGAGGGTCCACATCACATTTTCTACGGATGGTTTCCTGAACCATATACAGGATCCTTTGCCAGATCTGTTGAACAACCAAATAACTACCCTGAAATATGCACTGGTTTCGTTTGAGCCAAATTTTCCAGATGATGCAATAAGGGCCCAAATTCCAAGCCACCCGAAGGAAGGGGGCCTTGGTTAGAGGTATGCCTAGACTACTCCAAAACTCCACCAGGGACAACACATGAAAACATGGATGGTTCTAGGCGCTCCACCAACGATGCCAAATATATCTAGCAAAGGAGCATTGGAAAAATAAATGAGAAGAGTCATCCTTATTCTTACTACAAAGGACACAAAAAAAGGGACCCTGAAATCCCCTCTTCCTCACATTATCCCAAGTGAGGCATTTATTATGAGCTACCAACTAGAGAAAGAAGTTACATTTTAGCCAGGCAAATTTGTTCCACACCTTTTTCCACCAAGTGATATGAAGACTCTCATACTTTTGCTTATCAAGAACCTAATAACCATAGGCTACCGAGTAGGTTCCCTTAGGATCAGGGTTCCAAGCTAGAATATATTTACCCCTCAATGAAGAACAAGGCTCCCCGTAAGAATAAGAGTAAGCACCTCTTTGTCCTTGACCAGTCCCCTTAGGGCCATTCTTGTGGATCTTTCCACCTATACATCTCCATATTTCCAAAAGATTAGATTTTTTAAAGTCCTCCACACGAGACCAACCTGCTTCCAAGAAAAAAATACTTAGGGAACGTAACCTAGGATATTGATTCAATATAGGAGGGTGGCCATCCCAAGAATCCTCCCAAAAAAGAGCATTTGATCCCTGATTGCAAATCCAAAACAAACCCTGCTTGATTAAATTAGCTCCTCTTTTCAAAGTGTCCCAGATAATTGAACCTTTCCCAACCAAGTTGACTCTAGGTATTTCAGCCTTAGAAATACCTCTCAAGTATTTACAAGATAATATTTTAGCCCAAATATGATCTTGAGAGGTACACCATATCCAATAAAGTTTTGCAGCCAAAGCCTGCCCAAAAAGAGTTGTCTGTTGTAACCCAAGGCCTCCCTCTTGCATTAGCCTACATATAGAATCCCACCTAACCAAACTCCATTTAGATTGATCAAGTTTTCTAGACCATAAAAACTTTCTTGACAAAGCATCCATGTCCTTGATGAAGTGAGAGGGAGCTATTTTTACAAAACATCTATAAATGAGTGAAGCTTTAACAATAGATTTTAAAAGCAACACTCTACCTGCAGTGGATAGCCATTTGAAAGTCTAGTGATTCACCTTCCTTCTAAACTTATCAAGCATAGACTACCAAGAAGATCTAGGTAGAGGGTGAGATGAAATTGGAATACCAAGATAAATGAAGGGGGGAGTCCCAACCTAGAATATTAGAATGCAAGCAATCCTGGATTGAATAAGAGGAGGGGTATTGAAGAAGAAAATAGAAGACTTATCCTCATTAATCAACTGTATAGAAGCATCAAGATATATGTCAAGAGACTGTCTAATATTTCTAGCTTCCCTGATAGTGGCAACTCCCAATAAAGCAGTATCATCAAAAAAATGAAGGTGGAAAAGAGGTGGCAAACTACTATCCCACTTCCACCCCTGAATGAGACCCTGCATGACTTGAGACTTGAGCAATATTCCCAACCCTTCCACCATAATCATAAGCAAATAAGGAGATAAAGGATTTCCTTGCCTCAATCCCCTTGAGGCCTCAAATAGCTCTAATGGCTCATTATTAACAAGAACAGAGAATGAGGAAGAAGAAACACAGCTCATCACCCATCTAATCCATTCCTCCTCAAATCCAAAAGCAGCAAGAACTTTCTAAAGAAAGGACCATCTGACCCGATCATAGTCTTTGGCCATGTCCAAATTAATGAACATAGTTTTCTCCTTAGAAGTTTCCATCGAGTGAATAGCTTCTGTAGAAATAAAAACCCCATCCAATATTTTTTGGCTAGCAAAAAACCCTCCTTGCTCCTCTGAGATGATTTTTCTCAACCATATATTCAACCTCTCAGCAATAATTTTTGTGATGATCTTATACACAACATTGTAGAGAGAAAAATTCCTGAACATATCCAAGGAATTTGCTCCCTCTTTTTTGGGTATAAGCACCACAAAGGTATCATTTAGGGTCCTTATCATCTGTTTATTCTTTTGGGACTCATGGACCACCTCCAAAAGATCAAATTTGATTAAATCCCAAAACTCATGATAAAACTCAATCGAGAATCCATCTAGACCTAGGGCTTTTCCTTTTTTCATCTTGAATACAACATTTTTCAACTCCTCAAGGGAAATTGGACCCATCAAGTGCTCATTCATCTCTTTAGAAATAATCGTTGGAATACAGTTTAGAATAAGCTTTTCATTATCATCATCTGATAGGGAGTCTTCCTTAAAGAGAGGAAAAATACCTCTTAGTCTCTTCTAAAATATCCCTAAAAGAAGAGAGCAGGGAACCCTAAGAATTCACAAGGGAGGTAATCAAGTTACCATTACGGTGAGCCTTAACTGAGTTATAAAAGAAGGTTGTGTTCCTATCCCCTTCCTGAAGCCAATCTACTCGAGATTTTTGTTTCCAAAAAATTTCTTCCCTCAGTTCCCATTCAAAGAAAGTCTTTCGTAGCCTCAGATTCCTCAAAAAGAAGCTCCTTCGTGAATCCTTGATCTCTAATATTCCTTGAAGCTTCTTCCATCCTCCTAAGAGCTGCCAGCTTAGCCAAGGAAAGGTTCCCAAAATTCAATATATTCCATCTCTTCAATTTATGTTTTAAAAATTGTAGTCACTTCATAAAGGAATACATAGCGATGTCATGAGGAGGTTTGCCAGTGGTCCACCAGCCTCACATAAAATCATGAAGCTTAGGATCACGAAGCCACATAATTTGAAACTTAAAGGAGGGATTCTTTTTTAGCTATAACTCCAAAGTAGAGAGTTTAATAGGCCAATGATCAGATCCCCTACCCTCCAGAATCATAGAACTAGCACCTCTGTTATTACCCATCGAATAACTGGATATCAAAAACCTATCCAGTCTCTCTGATATGGAAGCTTCTCTACACCTTCTATTGTGCCAAGTAAATATCCCATTATCTAGCTTGATGTCAACCAATTTTAGGGTCTAGATATGAGCACTGAAGACAAAATAAAAAGTCTCGATACGGTCCACCCCACCATGTTTCTCCTCTAGACAAGTGATAGAGTTGAAGTCTCCAGCCAAAATCCATGGGTACAGGGGAACCAAACTTCTCACAAAGAAAATTTTCTTCCACAAATTCACTTTACCATTGTAATAAATAGGAGCATACACATTTGCAAGTAGGATGATTTCACCAGATTCATTATCATACCCGACCATTGAAATAGACTATCTACTGGAAATCCAAGTAAGAGAGGATATCTTAACTGGATCCCATAAACAAGCGATGCCACTAGCATATCCACATGCACCAATACACTGAAATTGCCCCCTTCTCCACAAATTGGAAAAAATATTGAACATACTATCAATAGCCAATTTAGTCTCCTAAATAAAAACCACATCCGGAGAATGCACACGAACCAAATCACGAAAAACTTTTTATCTGGGGATGCTATTCAACCCCCTTACATTCCATGAGAGGATAATAATTTTTGGGGGTTATAAAAATGGGAGTCCAATGTTCTCACCAAGACTGACTCCACCAAAGTCTCCCCAATTAACTTAATTTTATCTTGGTCCTTCTTTCGACCCACCATATTCTTATCCGAAAAACTTTTTTTAATTATTTTTTGTTGCAATCCCAACACCGTAGGAGTTTTGCAATCCAAGTATGACTGCATCAGTTCCTGAGTAGGAGAGGGCATAACTAAATTTGTACCACTTTTCAAAATAGTTTCCCTTATAGGGCTAGACCCAACCATGTCCCCTATACTCAAATCCAAAGCCCTTTGTTCTTCATTTAAACCCCCTAGATATGATTCCTTAAGTTCCCCCTCAAGAAGAGACATCTGATTTGGCCTTGTTATATTTGCATCAGGTAGCGAAATTTTAGGTATCTCCATGCACTGATCAAGATCATCAAATATTTCAAAATGGTTGAGTAGATCATCTAGCGGGCTATCCTTAAGATCTTTGTTTACCCTTCGTCCTCTATTTCTGGCTTTTACTAGAACAAAACCTTCCTTATCCCATTCCCCTTCTTTTATCGGGGCTTTTCATTTATCCAAAATTTGTCCAAATCGAGAGGGCCCAAGATTTGAATCCACAGACAAGACAAACTTAGGGCATTTTCTTTGCACGTGGCTATATTCATGATAAATTCAGCAATGAAATGGAAGAGCTTCATAGTCAAGTTTTTGAACCCATGTAGTTGATCCAAATTGTATTTCAATATAATCTGGAATAGGATTATTTAAGTCAATTTCAACATAAACACGAGCAATAGAGATTACCTTTTTATCCATTGTATGTTGTGATGGTCCAATTGGCTTCCCAAGCAGAAGGACAATCTTATGCAAGATATCAATTCTCCAAAATTCCAACGGGAGCCATGGAAGCTGCACCCATACTGGAACCCATGATGGCCGCTCCTCTAATGGGTTGAAACCCACATGCCAGGGTTTAATAAAGAGTCCCACTTGGTTATAGAAATAAGGACCCCCTTCAAATGCTTTGTTACGATCTGCAATACAAGAGAAAACCACCATATAATAGTTGTTCGCACTCAGCATCACCTCCACATCACTTTTGGGATTCCAAGTCTTCCCGACCCAAGCCTCCACAAAGAGGAGAGAAATTTGGATGCCCAAAAATTTATCAATAAGGGTATGTTTGGCTAGATACTCCACATCTTCCGCCACCGAGTCTGGTTGAACCACTAGAATTGGACTGGCTTCACATCATTCCAAACATCCATTGTTCTTTAACAAGTGGTTCTCGACATGCACTAGAAAATCTTGTTCCTTCCAGTCATTTTCAGATGAAAAAATATCACGAGCATGCACTCTCTATGTCAGACCCGATGCCATCACGACATTCCTCTAATTTTTTAGACCTCCTTCAAAAGTTGTTGCCATCCTTGCAGAGCATTTTTTCTTCATCAAACCCTAGCAGAGTAGTTTTTCCTCGTCAAACCCTAGCAGAGCCTCAAAAAATTTGAGCCCTTTCTAATAATAATGATTTTCTAATGATTTTTAGGGAAAATGGTGCCCCAAATATAATGTTAGTTTTTGGAGTGATAAAAAATCCAAGTTTAGGTCAAAAATATGTAAATTTGGTTTGGTTGATTGGAGGGCTAATGCATGAGGAATAACTAGTGAAATTGATGAACTTATGTATTAGCTAAATATTCAAAAAATTTGTGTCTACACATGGTAGAAAATGTATGATATTGCTAATAAGCTATAATATAGCCTACAAAGTGGTTTTGTTACTATAAATCCAACTAACCATATGAAGAATCTAATTATTGAGCCAATTAACTAATGATAAAACCAAAAAAAAGTGCATTGCCATTAAAAGATGAGTTTTTAATGATTTTATGCTTAGATTGGACTTGATTTGACCTATAAGGTGATTCAACATTTGGATGGGAAGAAATATGAGTTTACAACCAAGGATTTCACCTAAGAGGAATAGTTTTGAGGACCAACCATTTGTCTCCACTCTTGATAAATTTTTCCTTAAATAAAACATGACCCTAGACAATTCTACACATGGACCAACATCAAAATAGTTATTGATCATGTTATCTTAAGCCAAAATAAAATTAGGAAGATAATGGACATGGTATGCATGTGATCATACTAGTCCCTATGTTAGGAGGTGATGAGTATCTAAGAGACACTCTCCAAAACATTTTATTTACCACCCCAATCCATGAGTTGTGCTCTCAAGATCTTGGCCAATATTGGATGACCCAAAAATACAGGTTTCTAAGTCAACCTCTAGAGCAAGTCAGTTCCCATGGTCCTAGAAAAACTAACTAAAATATGGGTTCCAAACTAGTGTAAGCAATGCATAAAGTTAGAAACTAGGCTTAAAATGATATAAATTTAGCAACATCAAGAGGCACAAAGTATTAGAGTCTCTCAATTTAAACTAAGATAGACTACCTAACAAACCAACTTACTTTTGTTATTACAAAGCATTTAATCATAAAAATGCTAAGAATTATCAAGCATTCTAAACTAATGAACAAAAAATCCAAGGAGAAATCTATAAAGCAGAATAAATATAACAAAATAAATCATTCATATAGCTTTGACAAAATTTCTTAATGACTTAGTTGACATACATATGTTTTCTGTAATATGTTGAGAAAGAGGCCAAACAACAATCCAATATTTAGTCAAAAGGCATATAGCACAGTCTTAACACAATTATGCAATTATAAACACTAAAGAGCCAACTCCCTAAATGAGTTGCATTCAAGTATATATAATTTTATAATGCATTCAATTATCTTATCATGATTTTATATAGAGCATATTGTAGGCCTATTAGAAAAAGTGTAGGAAGTGGTTGTTGTATTAAAGTTAGCCATGCTTAAATACGTCAATCATGTTATGTCAATTTGTGCATTCAATTATCTTATCACAATTTTCTATAGAGCATATTATAGGCCTTTTAGTAGAGTTAGCTTATGTGTTGTATCATTGGATTCTAACAAATTGATGATGATCCATTTTTTTTGTTATACTTAGCTAGCTGAGCAAGCACATGTGTATGATGGAGGCTTCAGCCATTAAGATATTCTAGCAACTAATGATAGGAAACTTTTTGGTATGCATGACCTTACCGATTAGGATTAGTCTGAATCCCTTTTACAACTTATGGCAACATGAGGGCATACTTCTTACTATTAAAATGGGTATTCCCTCTTGCTATGTGCCAAATATTTTCTTCTTTCTTGATGATATCATTACTTGAAGATTCTAACATCCATATTTTCTCATGCATAGTGTCAGACGCTAGTTTTATTTGCTTGATTTTGAGTGTCTTATTATTGGGTCTCCTACCTTGGATTTGTTTTTCATCCAAAATTCATTTTGGTTTGCCAAGTGTTCAATCTCCTAGTGATGACATCATCACCTCTAAAGTTTGATGCATTTTAAAACTTTGGAAAGTATGACATCAAATGCTAGATGTTGAATTTTAGATGTAATGTCTTCAAATATTTGGGCCTTTATTTTAGACTACATTGGCTTTTTTATGTTACCTTGATGACATCAACATTAATGTTTGTTTGGTTGCTTACACTTCTTGGATTTAGTTTTGCTTTATTTGGACGTCAGGTGGTGAATGTCGGATGTGGTATGCTTCATTGGCATGTTCTTTTGGAGAGTATTAGATACTATATTTTTTCTTTAACTTTACTAACATTAGCGTTGTTGAATGTCTAGTCAGCAGTTGTTGAATGTCTAGTCAGCTTCCTTACTTAGCAAGATTTCATGTTTTTTGCTCTATCTTGCTAGGTTTAGTTGCCTAAACATTTTTTACTATACAAAAAGCTTTTGCTTAATGATTTTTTATCTTCCTTGCCTTATTTTTGTATACAACCATACCTTGCTACTGCTAAGCATCACTCTATAGTCTTTCAACTAGCTTTGTACCACCCTTTTTGCTCTGAATCTATTATAGGGCTTTCAATTGGTGTTGATATAGTTGTCTATTGAGCTTCTACATGCAATTTGGTGTGCCATTTATGTAGAAAAATAACTATATGTCTTGGATAAGACCACATTGTGGTTGTAGGTGATGAAATTTACCTATATTATTGGTGACTTTCTAGAATTTTTTCTAGAAAAATTATGAAACTAGTATACATTACATATGGGATAACAAAGACTTTGAGAGGAAATGGAGCTAGAATATAAGCTAATCGAATATGGAAGGATGAAGGAAGATGAAATTTAGAGTTATAGAAAATAAAATGGCTTCAAAAAAGGAATTGATATAACAAAGATGGATATTAAGGGAGGTTAATGGATTTTGTAGTTGCAATAGGGCTTCTAAAACACACCTCAAATAGGTCTTAATACAATTTTTCTCATTTATCTATAAAATATGTGGTGCATTACAACATATAGAGTAAGAAAAGTACTAGAGTAAGAGAATGCTAAGGCTTGTGAGAACCTCAAGGTTAAGGGTATGACTCGAGAGGTAAAGGTTACAGGAAAATGAGAAGTGGATGACAAAATATGGGAAAGAGAAAGATATTAAAAATGGAAGGGTTGATGTTGGTGGTGAGATATATAGGTATAAAAGGTGCAAATTCACAAAGGTAATATGAATATGGACAAGAGAAATGAAAGAAGAGAAAATGGAGATACATGCGTGTAAGCATATTTTGCTCTAGTTGAATGTTGTTTCAGATCTAGAGTAGTAGCTTTATATGAATGTCCATCCATGCAGACTACATTAGGCTTATACTCTAGGTGCTCGAAAGTTGTCTTCTCTCCTATTGGATCCTCAAAATACAACTTGAATTTACCCTCAATTTGTGAAATTTTGGTGTCCTATGTGTCCTTTCATTTTTTCCCTAGTCAATCTCCTTTCAATAAAATTGTTGGGTTTTTTGATATTTTCGTATCCTATCCTATATTTCTAATAGCATCTTTGAAATTCCATGTTGTTAAAGTCGGGTCATCATTTTGGTCTCATTTCAACATTTTGGACCTAAATAATATTTAATTAATTATTTTCGATCTCAAAATATTTTAAATATATAATTAAATGTTTTCCTTTTATTAATAAAGTTTGATTAAATATTTAATTACGTATTTAAAATTTATTTAAATATTTAATCTAATATTTAATTAAATTTTATATATAATAATTATATATAAAAAATAATAATAATAATAATAATAAAGAAATAGAGGGTCAACCAAACCCAAAAAAAGAATATGGGAATCCGCCCATGTGGAGGAGTTGGAGAGCAAGTGGGTAGTTAAACCTCTCTAGTTGCTGAGAGGCCCAGGTTCAAATCTCTCGCCTCACATGTTGCGGATATGTTATGTAATGGTTCCCTTGTGGTCACAGTCTGTTTACCCCTTGTGGCCACCACCAAAAAAAAAAAAAAAAAAAAGAATATGGGAAAGTCGACCAGACATTCCTCTGCCATCTAAATAAAGAAAAAAGTAATTAAAAAGAATGGTGGGGGTATCGATCGAACATCCCCGCCATATAAATAAAGGAAATATAATTAAAAAAAATTATGGTGGGGGAGTCGGTCGAAAATACCCCGCCTATCTATTTTTAATTAAAAATTATGGGTGGGGTGATCGGTCGATCACCCCCACCCTATATATTATATGTATAAATAAGTATGGGTGGGGTGATCAACCAATTACCGCCAACCTATATATAATATATGTATATGTATATATATGTTTATTGTAGATTATACATTAAATATTTTATTTTATTTATTTTATTTTTTTTTAGAAACTTTTTATATACAACATATCCGCAACATGTGAAGGGAGAGATTTGAACCTGGGCCTCTCGATAACTTGAGAGTTTTAACTACCCACTTGCTCTCCAACTCCTCTACATGAGCGGATTATATTATATTTTATATTATATATTATATATTTTTTATATTTTTTTCTGATAAAAGGGGTTGTACTCAAGTTCCCCACCCTTAATAAATTACATCTCTCTTCTTTAGAGCTTGAGAGTTTACAAATAGATACACTTCCCATATTAATTGAGATGCTATAGTAAAAAATCTACATCATTTTACATAAAATGTCTGAATTCTTGATTTTCATTTTCTAGATCTTTTCAAATATTTGTATGAATATAATTACTCCAAAATTTACCTTCTTTCTTGATATTTTCCTATAGCAGCCTTCACAATACCAAAACTTCACCTCTACTATCTATGCCTTGCATCTTAGTAGAGTAATATTTCTAAAACATCACACTAACATAGTTTGCTTTACCAAAACTGGATTGCTAGTTTCCTTCCTGAAACACAAGTGCAACCACAAAAAGTATAATAAATAGTCTAAATGAACACACATTATTGTTACAAAATAACATATGTTACCAATGGAAAATATTAAAGTAAATCTTAATCATTAATTGATTTAGGAAATCAAAAAATTTTGTTAGCTTCAACTAAAATTTTTACTTCCTCCAACCATGGAAAGAAGATGTTAACTTCACGATCCTCAATTAAAACCCCTCTATTGCATAGCTTATCTACACATTTGTTTCCTTCCCTTAATATATGTGTAAACCTTATTTCTTCAAACTCTTTAGAAATATCTTGAATTTCCACAATTATCTCTTGTATGTTCCATGGTGCCTTTGCTTTCCTTAAAATTGCATTTACTACTACGATAGAATCACCTTCCATCCAAACTCTATTCCATTTCATTTGTTTATATATTTTTAACCCTTCTAAAGCTACCCAATATTTAGCTTCATTATTTATCTTAAATCCACTATTGAAAGCATAATGAGATAAAATATCTCCTCTATTATTTCTAATTATTCCTCCTTCTCCTGATGGTCCTAGGTTTCCTTTAGATGCTTCATCAAAATTCAATTTAATCCACTCTACATCTGGTGGTTTCCACTTTATATTATTTATATTATTTTTGCTTCTCTTGTACCCAACATTATAATTTCATTTAATGACTTGAATCCATCTATCAAGACTCTTTACTTCTAAATTAGGGATTGGGTGAGTTGACAGGGTTGGTTTAGACTCCTTTATGGCTAAGCATATCTTCTTTTTCATTACCTCTAAATTGCTTTCCTCTCCTTTAAATATTCTTCTATTCCTTTCTAGCCATATAGTCCAAAGTATTGTATCTTTTGATATATCCCATATTATCTATAAAGCCTCACTTTTATAAGTGCTCTGTCATTGCTTTAACCAAAATTAATTCTGCTATTCATCACCATGCATTTACCAAATATGTTAAGAATCCATTGCCATAATTCTAAACTATTGAGCAATGTCCCAAGATATGGTAAATACTCTCCTCCTTATTATAGAAAACACATTTAGAGGGGCCATGAAAACCCCTTTTCATAAGGTTATTCTAGGATAAAATTCTTCTATGACCTACTAGCCAAACAAACATTTTGACTCTAGGAATGCTTGGGCTATCCCAAATATCTCTCCAAATTATAGTGATATTATTAAGTTACATTATATCCACTTCTTATTGTGTAGTCTCCTAAGCTATTCAACTCCCAAATCAATTTATCCTTGGCACCCCTCAGAATAATTACAGTTGTTATCTTTTGACTCATTTGCCTCCTAGAATAAATGTCTTGTATACTTGTAAAACAATATTCTTTTCATTTGTATCTATATATATTTTATATTATGTACTATATATTATATATTTTATATTTCATATAGGTAAATAAATAAATATATAATAATAATAATATTATTATTATTATTGATAATAATAGTTTATTATTATTATTATTTAAATTTTTAAAATGAAAATTAAAATTGGCTAAGGTTAACCTTATTAAAGATAAATATAAAAAAATAATAATTAAAAATTATAATGTGCTTCATTTTTGTTCTGGCTGAGTTTTAAAGGCCGAAAATTTCCTAAAGCTATTTTTTAGTTGATTTCAAGAGGAATGGTGACATATAATTATGAAGGTATTTTTGATCAATTGATACCACTACCAAGCCATGAACGAGAGCCATTAAATGCAAGCAATATGGTAGATCAAATTTGGAGGCAGTTGTAGTTTTTATGGGCCATCACCCAATTTTTAATAATAGTTGAAGTTATGAGCCATCATCGAAACAGTGCGGTTTTCACAATTATGGACCATCATCAAGCCTTGAATATCCATAGGCTATATGAGTGAGTTTCTATAACAGTACCAGGTATCAAGTTTTTATGCAGTAATTTTGCAAGAGGTATACCAAAGTATCAACCCTGTTGTGGATATTTCCTGCTTACCCTTTTTATCATATATCACATCATGGGGATCTTTAAAGTCACAACTAGTTTGTAGAATTTGGTGGATCTACCTCTTTGATCCAAGAATAGATTATCTAAGTGACTCTAGATAGACTAGGTCGAGTAAGGAAACCCCAGATAATGGGTTTGGATGTTCACCATTTGGATACAATCACCCATGCTTTACCAGATTTGATGATATTATATTTTCTTTATTATTTTGTGACCAAACCAAGCACTATTAAAACATATCAAGACCAGATCGGTGCCATGTCCATTGGGTAGTCATAGCAGGTTTATATTTTTTGTTAACTCAGAAAGGAAAATAAAGGAGAACTAGTTCGTTTTCATTTATTTAAATCATGTAATCAATAAAAATGGTTAAACTAGTGAAGGAAAGCGTCACCCACACATTCATATTACTATAATATGCAAATAAGTAGACACATAAACCATAACACAGAAATACCAGGAATAAAGTTGGATTTTGTATTATATAAAAATATTTACATAAAAAGCCTTACAGAGTGCTTGGGTCTTATATGATAATAAGTACAATGCCTACCTTATTCAAATATCACAACATGATGTTGTTTCTCTCCATGTTGATTGCAGTGATGTGAGAGTCTCCAACTCTGGCACGTCCATAAGAAATGATCTTAGTAGATAAATCTTCCTAGACGGTCCCTGGAAATGGTAGAAGAAAGGGTGAGATAAGAAAGACAGGAAATACACACAAGGAAGATACAACTAACTTTTAAACATAACTATACCTGGAATTAAGTTTTCTCTCTCAGAGGTTTGATCCCTTTCTATCATTGTGATGGTCTTCTATATATAGAGCTGGACATTAAATCGGGGTTGTAACTATTTTATCATTGGCCTTACATTTGGCCTGATCTCCTCCTTTTTTAAAAAATATGGTAGAATAAAAAATGGGTACATGGCCCACATCCTCCTGCTTATGGGGGTGATGGTTTTTCTATGTGCTATCCTTTCTACTATCTTGGATTGATGGTTATGATGTTCTTTGATCGTGAGCTTCCCTTGGTGTACTGGGCCCCACTCGTTCCCTTCCAAGATTCTGTAGACTATGATCCATATACACCTAGTCCTAATCATGAAAGGTTAAGACAAACGTTAACAGGTTGATATCTTGTGTGATATTATTCACCCACTCCTTAAACCACTCTACAGTGTTCTCAATGAAGACACATAAGCGGTCCACCATCTCCACCAAAGAGGTAAACTATTTTGTCATCTTTGTGTCTTGACCAAAATCAAATCTTTGTATCTTATTGAACATGAACTCCTTGATGTCAGGAGCTTGGATGAATTCATCCATTGTAAATCCAAAGTCACTAAGTTCATCTTCAACTTCTTGCTTGGCACTAGCAATTTCTTGGTCCTAGCAAAGACAATTTGATCTGTTTTGTAGATAAATGAAAACTTTGGCATATTCCTCTGCAAAGAAATAAACATAACCATCCCTAAAAGTAGCTTCTTATACATTGATTTCCACATAGTTTTGTTTGAATTTTTGGTATACAGGGTATATCAAGTTCACTTTTTGGTTGGCTTGTTGTAACAGGTCATGTAGGATGCCGATAGTGTGCCTGGTGGCATAAATATCATAAAATATTGATGAAATATCGTCCATTTTTTCTTGTATATTATCCTTCATCTCCTATTTGAATTCGTCAATAGATCCAAAGTGGTCACTGGCCTGTGTGGTGATGACTTGAGAGGGAGCTAGCATTTGCTTTAATTAATCAATATTATCTTGTAATTATTGTATTTCAAGTTGTAATTGATATGTCCTTGCAGCCTTGGCTTTTAAACCTACAACCTCCTTCTCTACGACTGTTGCCACCTACACTTGGGAGGCCACGTGTGATTTTATCATGTCCACTGGGACAACTTCTACCCTCATTACACCCTTTTCGATATCAATCGTGGATTCCCTTAGACTTGGTGGTAGGAGGATGTCAAACGTAGTGGTAGAAATATCACATGTTTCTCGTATGGCTGTCCCTCTAGATCTACTCACTCCTTTGCTGGTGGAACTTTGCTCCTCCATATCTTGTATCTGGTATTCTTCATACGTGGTGAATTGCAAAGTGTCCCTCACTCTTGTCATTGTGAATTTTTTTGTATCATTGGTAGAAGATTCAGTCTTGGCCCTTTTCCTGGTGGGGGATTGTGAGGGACTCTTTTCCTGGACTTCATACTCCCTGAGTATGTTGGATACTTCCCCTGCTTCCTATATTTTCTTTAGAGCCGTAGGTGGAATTGGATATTCTTCATGATTGATTACTAGGGTGGTAGTGAACAACATGGACTGGCTAGCTATCAAATCAGTCTGACTGTATGGAGACATTAGTGTCTAGGTGTAGCACCCTAAAATTGGCGCAGTAAAACCTTAGTAATTACATTTACTCTAGTAAATAATTCAAATTCAAATTTTAACCTCCCAAACCGCCCGTTAACCGTCGTGTAATCCGTTTCCTCCTTTCCCGCGCCATTTTTAGAGGTTGTTTTGACCGTTTGACGATATCGTCGCCGATCAGACGATATCGCCTCAGATCGGACGATTTCGTCTGGGCTAGGACGTCCAGACGATCTTGTCCCAAAACTAATTTTGCACAATTAGCTTCTGTTCCAACGACGTCTCTAATCCAAGAAAAAACGTGTCTGTGCCGTTAGAGACCCTTCCCCATTGGAGATCTCCCAAATAGGGATGATCTCCAACCTCCTAACCTCCCTCCTAAGCTTATTTAATCCTAAGCCCTCCCCTTAGCACCCCCTGGCTGAAATTCTCTGTAAATTGACTTCACACGCATTAAGACATCCCAAATTGTTATTTGCATTAGTTCTATTCAAATTTTGTTGCAGGTACCTTAGTGTTTTTCAGCCGGAGCAAGCTTACATCGTCGCAGATGATCCTGTTCAGATCGGAGGCGATCCTGTCGAATCAGAGATGATTTCGTACCAATGCGAGATGATTTCGACTATAGTCAACATTGAGGCAATCAATGCCCAAAGTTTGCATTTTCCTCTCTTCAATCTGCTGTTTTATTCTGCAATTAGCTAGTTTATTTATTATTTTATGTTATCTTGCATCTTGGAGTTCACCCATCTAGATCAAATGCATAATTAAGTCATAATTATTATTTAATCAGTATGATGCATTCATATTTCTGTTCATAATTCTTAGTTTGATATTGTTACTATCATTTTACATTATTTCCCTCTGTTAGAATAGTGGTATTTTCTGTGTTTTGCACCTATTTCTCTGTTTGTAGGTCTCTGACGAATTCGTCAGATCTCAGATGATCTTGTCTGATAGCGGATGATCCTCGTCAAATCAGAGGCGATCCTGATCGCTTCAAGAATCAGAATCTTCATCAGACATCCGGATCAGGTATGACTTTTTAATCTTGCTTAATTTCTCTATTTTTCTGTCCTAATCTGCTTTTCTGTATTCATTTAATCTGCATCTTCATATAGAATAACTTAGATGCATTTTGGCCAAACCTAGGACATGGATGTTTAAGGATAAAAATGAACACATAAAACACATTCCCAACCTAGGCGTGGAAACTGCCATTAAATGTTTCCTGGTGAACCCACCATCCGTCAAAAAATCACCATAATACACCTCCCTTGAGAGGCGGGACCTTCGCAAGGCCTCTCAGTCCGAGGTACCATGCCATCCTTTTCCCATCCTCCTTTCGGGCACGGATCCTATAGCCTGAAGGTAGGGATGTGAAAAATTTGGAGCGATACATTTTGGTGAACCCGACGTGAATGCATTTAAAACCTTTTGAAAACAAAAAACAAAATAAAAATAAAACAACCAAAACATAGATGCATTTCAAATCATTTAAAATTAATAAGTTGCATGTCATGTTTAGATGGTAGCTCCTAAGAAAATATTAGCAGTTACTATAAATGTTGAAAACCAATTGGCAGCCATAGAAATCAATTATGTGCTTAGTGTGCCTGAAACAGATAGAAATCAACTTTTGTGGGACGAACTTGATAGAAGACTTAGTGTCATTTCATCTAGGTCAACAAAACTTAAACAAATCAAGAGGCTAGTCCTAGATAGAATCCTGGATCCTCATCAACTCGTCTTTTATCATGAACTTCAGAGAGCCTGCCATAGATGGTTAGCTTATAGGAGAGCTCTTGTGTCTTCAGAATTGTTCACCTTCGAGGAATACCTCGAGAACGCAGCCATTATACACCAGTTCCTAGGTCATGTAGAAGACCAAGAGGTTGTTCTTATGGATAGGGAAATATGGAATAGAGTTCCTCGAGCTATGTTATATCGAGAGTATTGCCACGAGCTTTACTTCTATCAACCAACATCTGAGATAGATAATATTACTATAGCTCTTTTCATTAAATTTTTGAAGGAAAACTTTCAATTTGAAGAAGAACACTTCATGACTCCTGAAGAACTTGAGCCCATTAATGATATTTATAAATTGTTTATAGAAAATTAGATCATTGTTTTCAGTATTATTTCTTGCATTTATTGTGTTATTTGTTATCTTTACAATATTATTTCAAAAACAAAGAAAAACTAAAAAACATAACAAAAACCAAAACCTTTCATTTTAAATATTGTAGTAGGTATATAATTAATATATACCTCTTAAGCTTGTTGCATATATATATATATATATATATATATATATATATATATATATATATATATATATATATATAATTCTGAAATCTAAAATTAAGCACAATGCCTAAACTTAGGAATGGTAAACAAACTCGAAGGAGAAGAAGAAGATTGGTTAGAAGATAAAACTAGAGACCCAAATGTCCTTCCCGAAGATCCAATTCCGGAAGGAGAAACTCTAGATCAACCAGAAGATGACCTAGGTGAAGACAATGAACAAGAAGAAAATGTTAAAGAGGATGGATCCTCATCCCCTATAGTAGCTCCGGATGGAACTATTGCTTTTGACAACGTAGATCATTTCTGGAAATTTTTCCATAATAACATTGGTGTTCTTAATATGGCAGTTCGTATGGATAAAGGGCAAATTAGTGACACTCAAGCAGCCATGGAACATATGTTTGATGTGCGCACTAATCCCTTGTCTTTCATTGATCAAGAAAGTGATAAGGCTGGACCATCCAATACAGATATGGTCACTATGATTCAAAACATGTCAAAACAACAGGTTACCCAACCTCCTAAGGAACCTGTTATTCAGCCTAAAATCATTCCCACACAAAAGAAAACTTCCTTCACTGCTTTACTTCGCCAAACTATTGATCAATATGCTTCAAGTAAACAAAAACCTAAAATGAAGTCAAACACCAATTTTCAACAATCTGGAATACAACATAATACAACTTCAAAATTCCTTCATAACACCTTTCCTACCAACAATCTACACAATAGCAACATAGCATCTAATCTTCATGTCCCTCCATCATATGCTCACAAAACCCATATCAATGCCCTACCGAACCAATATGGTGGGCAAACTAGTAATCTGGAAGCCATGGTGAAACAGTTAGCTTCGCGTATGGACCAGAATAGATCCTTACCGTCCCTCGTATAATTATCGAGAGATATGTAGTCAACCTTTGGATCCCATAGTTGTAGCACAACCTTACCCTAAGCATTTTCCCATGCCTATCTTGCCTATATATAAAGGAACCGAAGATCCCATAGAGCATCTTCGCATGTTTAGGATAGCATGTCATGATATATCACATGATGACTTGCTATTACTAAAAATGTTCCCAAAAAGTTTAGGTGGAATGGCATTAGAGTGGTACTATCAATTGCCCACTCATTCTTTGAGAAACTTTGAAGAAACAACTGAATCTTTTGTCCATCAATTTAGTGCCTACATCGAGAGGCATGTAACCATTAAAGATTTATACAACTTAAAACAAGACAAGGATGAATGTTTTGCCGATTTCTTAGCTAGATGGAGGCAGTTGACAGGAAAACTGCACTTTGTGCTACCTTATAGGGAAATGTTGGACATTTTTATCAATAATTTACAAGAACAAATATCTTATGAGTTATCAATCGCTACTTTAACTACCTTCGATCAAGCTATAGATTTAGCTCGAAGAGTAGAAGATGCCCTCATTAGGAGAGGCCAACTTAGGAAGAAGGATGATGAGAAAACATCCAGAAATCAATATAAAAACAAACAAGTTGTTGGTGACGGAGTCACTGACAACAGAAATGTTGCTAATATCAATGCAACGAAAACAACAAAAAAATTTATATTGAAACCTCCTGATAAACCTCCTCGAGAATTTACTAGATTGAATCAACCCTTATCAACTATTTTACCTCAATTACTCGAAAGAGGTTTGATCCAATTACCAGCTATCCGGGAACCTGATCCAACTATACCCGGATACAGAGTTGACTTACACTGTGATTTCCATAGAGGACCTGGACACTCTACCAACGCTTGTAAAAGGTTGAAACATAAAATACAGGATCTAATTGATAATAATGAAATGGAGGTGCAAGCCTTCCAACCTAAACAAAATGCTCCTAATAATCCTCAAAAGAACATTCCCCAAAATCAAAATCAAAATGCTAATCAATCATTAGACATATTTCAACACCCTTTACCAAGACATGGTAAAGAGGTGGCCAATCAAATCGAACATCATAATGTTCCTCCTCCTACCCGATATGTAGGAACTATTAGTGGACATTTACTTAATCCTGATCCTCAAATATTTGACACAACCTTATCCATGGTTACGACCAGGCCCTTACATAATATTCCAACTTCAGATTCTAGTGATATAGAATCAGATACTGAAAGTGAAATAGACATCACTTCAAACCAATCGAATAGTTCTAAAAATGAATCAGATCCTATTCAACCCATCACAGATGCTATGGTTCCAGAAGAACCATTTCCTAGAAGAGTTACTACTCGACCTTCTTCTAATCAATTCCTCCCTGATGAACAAGCCATAAATGCTCGACCGAGACCAGTTCAACGTCCTCAATATAACATTGTAGGTACCATTGGAGTCGTTACCCGACAACAGGCTCAAAATTCTCAACAAGAACCAAACCAGAATGATGGATCAGCTCCATTTGTTTTGAAAAATCCCAATAAAGGGAATCATGCTTCCAATGTTCAACCTAAACCCCCTTACAATATTAATGAGCAATTATCCAATACTACAACCATAATTTCCCTTTTGGATTTGTTAAGATCTTCTCCCACCCATAGGGATGAGTTGATGCTTACATTAAGCCAAATGATGGTACCTCAAAACATTCAACCTGAAGCCATGGCCAATACTATCATCACTCGAGAAGTTGATTGTATTGACTTCCGGGATAAAGATATCCCACAACACAGCTTTACATAAGGATAATCCCTTATATATTACTGCTCTAATTGGAGATGTAGTTGTTAAACGAGTCCTGATTGATAATGGTTCATCTCTAAACATTTGCACTCTTGACTTCTACCAACGATTTGGCTTTAGAAGTGATGAAATGAAGAAAACTGACATGATTATCAAAGCTTTTAATGACGAAACACAAGAAACGTGTGGAGTTATTACCATCCCATTGCAAGTTGGTCCTCGAACTCTAGATACCACTATGTTTATTGTACATTGCCCCGCATCGTACAATATACTCTTGGGTCGTCCTTGGATCAATGCAATGCGGGTTGTCCCATCAACTTTACACCAATGTGTTAAATTCGAATTTAAAAATCAGTTGGTCACTATCCATGGTGACCCTAGACCCTTTGATATGTGTGCCTTGGCAGAACCTGTTGGAGTGCAATTTTGCCCTGCTCTGTCATCCACACATCCTAATTCTTATTTTTCATCCAAAACTATGAAACACACACCCATAACTTCACCTATTTCCCCTCCATTAATTTCATCCTCATATATAGATCAACAATCTTCTAAACAAACCACTCTAGAACCTCAAAAAGATCTTCAATCTACAACCAATCCTTCATGTTCTATCCCTATAATTTCAAAACCTATAGACCCATCTATTAACACTTCCACATTATCAACATCTATCATACCTTCCACATCTAAAGATATAGGGAATGATCCTTCTACATCTTATGCTCTTTCTGATGAACTTTTACCAGATTTATCCACAATCTTAATATCAGAAAAACAAATGCTTTCATGCAAGATTCAATTCTTTTAAATAACTTGCCGCCATCTCCTCGTACTTTGGGCCTCCCACAACCTATGGGAAGTACTTACCAAGTCGGGAGTTGTGCCTTCATTTATAAAGGATATGACTAGGGAAGAATCCCTCGAAATATCAAAACTCATCATGAGGGATATGCTCGATGTTATTTTACCAATGAATATATTAAAGCTAAACCCATAATGCTTAAAATGGGATATAAAGGGAAAGGCTTGGGACCTTTCCAAAATGGCATGAAAGAACCTTTCGAGGTAGAACCGTGGCCTGCCCGCTGTGGTGTGGGCCTATTTCCTAGTAAGGGTCAACCCTTTCCTTTTGAAGATGATGATCAACTCATATGTTATCAAGATTATTTGGATAGGTGTGATGATTTGCCTCTAAAAAATCAGCCATTTACATGTAACATGCTATCCATAGCTTACCCTGAAATGATTGCTGACCTCGATGAGGAGTTGGAAGGAGATATCTTCCACGACGTCTCCGTTGAAGAGATGTTACACAATGGATTTTATTTTGATGGTTCAATACCAACTATAGCCCAACTTGAGGCCACTAATCCTCAAGATGAATTATCCAAATTAACCTTACAAGAATTACAAGAATTGGGCGTTTCACCCGCCCCACCTAATTTTGAAAGAGATCTACACATGGAGGTAGAAAACGTCATTAAAATTAATATTGGAACCGAGGATAGTCCTCACATAATCAATATTGGATCAGAATTAAGTCAAGAAAAACAAGAACAATATATTGCATTCCTTAAAGAGTATGAAGATGTCTTCGCTTGGACATATGAAGATATGCCAGGTCTCGACCCTTCTGTAGTCATGCATCATCTAGTGGTCCATCCGGATGCTAAACCTGTTAAACAAAAACTTAGAAAAATGCATCCCAAAGTGGCTCTGCTAGTCAAAGGGGAGTTAGAAAAACTCCTAAATGTTGTTTTTATACAAGCTATTGATTATGCTGAATGGATCTCAAATGTAGTTCCAGCTTACCAAAAAAGAAGCCACCAAAGTTAGGGTTTGCACAGATTTTAGAGATATTAACGCTGCATGCCCTAAAGATGATTTTCCTCTTCCAAACATGGATCAAATCATTGACTTTACTGTCGGGAGTGGGATGATGTCCTTAATGGATGGATTCTCCGGTTATAATCAGATCAGGATAGCTCCTGAAGATCAGGCTAAAACAACCTTTATTACCCCCTGGGGTACCTTTTGTTGGAAAGTGATGCCATTTGGCTTAAAGAACGCAGGTGCAACATATCAACGAGCTATGACTTATATTTTTCATGATATGATGCATGATATCCTACATGATTATGTAGATGATATTATAGCTCGCTCTATTAATGAAGATAATCATTTAGATGATTTGAGAAAAGTTTTTAATCGATTACGAGAATATCTTATTCGATTAAATCCAACCAAATGCATATTCGGAGTTAAGTCCGGTAAACTATTAGGGGTTTTAGTTTCTTTACGTGGTATCGAAATCGACCCTCTCAAGATTGCGGCTATCACTGATATGCCCGCACCTACTAATATATCTGAGTTACGAAGTTTACAAGGTAAGCTTCAAGCCATCCGTCGCTTCATCGATAAGTCGGCGGACAAAACCGGTCCCTTTCTTAAACTTCTTAAGAAGGATGTCCCTTTTAATTGGGATGATGAATGTAGAGAAGCTTTTGAACTTCTCAAACAATACCTCCTTAATCCACCGATGCTTTCACCACCTAGACCTGATCGCCCATTCCTCCTGTATATTTCAGCTTCAGATTCTGCCTTAGGAGCTATGTTAGCTCAGCTTGATGATGAAAAGAGAGAACGTGCTAATTATTACATTAGCCGAACCTTCATCAGTTATGAAACCCGCTATACAACATTAGAAAAACTATGTCTAGAAGTCGTGTTTGCTATGCAAAAATTATGCCATTATATGCTTAGTCAAAAAACTTATGTCATTGCTAAATATGATCCCTTAAGGTATCTCATGAGTCGACCTTATTTATCGGGTCGCACAGCCAAGTGGGTTCTTGCTCTAAGCGAGTTTGATCTCACATTCATAGGACAGAAGTCTGTTAAGGGTCAAATCATAGCAGATCAATTAGCTGCTGCACCCTTAGAGTCTACCCATCCCCTCATCATTGAGTTTCCTGATGAATGCCTTCAATTAGAGGCGGACCATATTGAACAATGGTCCTTATACTTTGATGGAGCCCGATGCATGAGTGGGGCTAGTGCGGGTATTATTTTAATATCCCCGCAAAAACATCTTATTCCTCTATCCTTCAAATTAACATTTGCTTGCACCAACAATACTGTTGAATATGAAGCTCTAATCCTTGGATTACGAGCTGCCTTGGCGCTAAAAATTAAACATCTGTTAGTTTTTGGTGATTCTCAACTAGTTATAAACCAAATTAATGAAGTTTATCGGACCGGAGATGATAAACTGTGCCCATATAAAGCCTATGTTTTACAATTAATGTCTCTATTTGATCAAGTTACCTTGGAAGCTATTCCTCGAACTTGCAACCGTGCAGCTGATGCTATGGCCGCAATCGCATCTCTCCTCCCCTTGGAGTTAGATGACGAATATGCTACTATCATTATTCGTCGACTCCAGGAACCCGCTTCAAATAAATCATGCTTAGAACCTTTGGATGTGTTTCTAATCAACGAAACTACTCCTGAACCTTGGTATACAGATATATTTGATTTTCTCCAAAATGGGACTTTCCTTGCCAATTCTAATAGAAACCAGTGTCGGTTATTACGTAGACAAGCAAGTCGATTTGTAATAATTGGCAATACTTTATATAGGAGATCTTTTGAAGGTATCCTATTAAGATGTTTGAATTTAGAAGAATCCAAATCAGCCTTGAGTGAAGCCCACGATGGATCTTGTGGAGGACACTTCAGTGGTAGTGTCATTGCTAAAAAGCTCCTTCGGATAGGATACTTTTGGCCTACCATGGAAAAGGATGCACATGATTATGTGCGCCATTGCGACAAGTGCCGGAAACATGCTGACCTTGTCCATGCGCCTACACAAGAGCTGCAAGCTATTTCATCTCCTTGGCCCTTTTCAAAATGGGGTTTAGACATTATTGGAAAAATTAATCCTGTGTCATCCGATGGACACAAATTCATCATAACCGCCATCGAGTATTTCACGAAGTGGGTTGAAGCTATGCCTTTAGCTTCCCGCACCGGCACACAAGTCTCTAAATTTATTTTTAATCAAATCATTTGTAGGTTCGGAATTCTTGCAAATCTCATCTCTGACAATGGAACTTGTTTCAAAAATAAAGATGTTAAAAAATTATGCCAAAAATACAAGATTCAACATCGCTGGTCCACTCCCTATTATCCTCGGGGTAATGGTCAGAAGCATCTAACAAAACCTTAATCAAAATCCTTAAAATATTGGTCAATAAAACTGGCCGTGACTGGCACATTCAGTTATATCCAGCCTTGTGGGCCTATCGAACTAGTGTTCGAACCCCCACGGGAACTTCACCATTTGTTTTGGTTTATGGTGCTGAAGCCATTTTTCCATTTGAATTAGAAGTTCCTTCTTTGGCTCTGCTACTTCAAGATACCGAAGTAGGAGATGAATATCGAGTCGGCAGACTCACCAAGCTGGAACTCCTAGATGAAAAATGCATCAATGCTTTGGAGCATCTCCGTGCCTACCAAAACAAGCTTAAAAGATCATATGCTAAAAAAGTTCGTCATCGATCCTTTGAGATCGGCGACCTTGTTTTAAAAGAAAATCAAAAAAATACTAATGCAACTAAGGACCTTAAAGGTAAATTTGAGCCCAACTGGCTTGGACCATACATTATCACTCGCTAAATTTGAATCAGGAGCATACAAATTATCTACCTTAGATGGTAAAGAACTTAAAGAACCCATGAATATTTTGCATCTTAAACGTTACTATGTATAAATTTGGTCATTTCATCCTTGTATATATTTGTTTAAAATATTTCAAAATCACTATTTTGTATTTCTTTCAATTTATAAATTCAAAAACACCAAAAACATTCATAATCATCAAAATCTTCAAAACTATTTGTTGCATTTATTTATGGCACTTGTTAATTCTTTCAAAAATAATAAAAATCAAAACAGCAATATTCTTGACTCTTTCGAAACCAAAATAATATAAAGAAGAAAGAGAGAGTCAACATTCTCAAAGCTTCTCAAAAATAGTATTTATTTATATATATCTGCTTACAAATGTTGCAATTATATGTTTCAAATTATTTTGGATAAATTAGCATTTATTTGGAATCCCTCACTTTCACACTCACAAAAATAAATATCTTGATTTTATCTGGCATGATTACTAATCTCTCTTATATCAAAGTCCACAAAATTCAATTAAATAACGTTTGAGCACAGAGAATTGATCTTGTTATTTACTTAAACCAAGCACATCTTTTCACAATAAAATGATTATATTTGTAATTTCCATGCTTTGCTACATAGTAGAAGTGGTTTCTTGAGCGAAAAGTTTCCCCTGCTATCCTATCATGCACATGGTCTAGAATCTTTGAGAATTGGCAAAAGGACAAGCTCACCCCTACCCAGAATAAAAATCCCTTGCTCTACAGCTAATCCGAGCAAGTATCCCTAGCATAGAAAAAAAAAAAAAGAAAAAGCAAAGTTCAAGAAAAAGAGAAAAAGAAAAATGTTATCATTACAGCAATGTTCCAAGCATTATCAAGCAAAAAATACAAAAGAAATACAAAAGCAAAGAAAAGAAAAAAAGCAAAAAGCAAAAGCAATAAAATCCCTTTCCCTACCCTTTGAAAAGAAAAGAAGGGTTGATGAGCTTGAATCCCTGGAATTCTCAATTATTCGAAAACTGTGAGGTAAGCCCCATAACAGGTGGTTTGTGCCCAACCCGCTTGGCCTTGGGTAACTCCTAGCGTGGCGATATGTCTGTCACATTAGCGACCTTCTTTTGTATAGACCTATGTCTGCTTATGGATTAGCTAGCTCTTGATAATCCGACTTACATAGTAGTCTAGTATGGTTATATGCATCTACATCATGGTTAATGAACACTTATTTGGTTCA
This sequence comes from Wollemia nobilis, assembly GCA_028583015.1. Classification (NCBI taxonomy): domain Eukaryota; kingdom Viridiplantae; phylum Streptophyta; class Pinopsida; order Araucariales; family Araucariaceae; genus Wollemia; species Wollemia nobilis. The sequence goes on from JAQPPZ010017092.1 coordinate 9,412,286, forward strand.
TTCAAATCACTTGTATCATAGTACCTTGCTCAAACTGGTAAATGAACAATGCAATTGCACACACATTTGTATTTGAGAGATTTTGTGTATCATTATGATAAATCAAGATTGGAAATGAACTCACATATGCACATGGGATTCCTTATAAATCTAACTTTTGTCTTTAAGATACTTTGAAATATTTTTTTGCAAATTGTTTGGAATAATTCATTTTCTTCTTCAAGTACAGTTGTTTAGTATAAAGACAACTACATGCATAATAGAAAAATCAAAATTTCTTTCAAAACCATACAATCAAAAACACACACACACACACACACACACACACACACACACACACACACATATATATATATATATATATATATATATATATATATATATATATATATATATATATATATTATTGACTTTCGCGACGATGGTATAGTTCCAAAACCAAAATTGGAATTTTATGCCTAGCGCAAGTCCTCCTCTTCATATTTTTTGTTTATCAAAAATCAACCATGCAATAAAACTATCTCTTTTTGGATTTCACGATGATGGTATAAGTCTATACCTACATATTCTATGCCTAGCGCAAACCATTGTACCAATTTTTATTCCCCATTTATTTAAAAATCATGAAAAACATATGACTTAAATCATTATGTTACACAAATTATGCTTTTAAAAAGCATGCACATTATCACTATTTCATGTCATTATGTCAACCTTCAATTTTGCAATGATGGTATAATTCCTAGGGAATTATCCAAAAAATTTATCACACTTAGGAATTTATGCCTAGCAAAAATCATTTTAACATTATTTCATGCATACTATTTTTATGAAAATCTGAAAACAAACCATCATCATCATCATTTGCACCATTGCACCAAAGTCTTAAGACAATCTCTTAAGCACTCTTTTACTTTTTAACAATATTTCTATACTTGGGATTAGCTTGACGACCGAGTGAGCGGCGACTCCATGAAATGGTCTATAATAGCGACAATGTCCTTTGAAATTATTGTTAGAAGTCTCTTTTTATCTTTTATCACATTACATCACAAACAACCAATTTGTTACATCAGATTATTTCATTTAAATTTTACAAGCATGACATTCAAACCATAATATTTCCAATGACGTAATTACATGAATCATCAAATCAATCAATCAAAACATTTAAAAGCATCATAAAAATACATAAGACACAAGTCATATGATCAAAAACATATCTCATCTCATATATATATCAACAATATATACATCATATCAAAACTGGATTGGTATGCCACAATCTGTACCTCGGCATACTCAATCCTCTATCAAAAAATAATAAATGCTATCATATCAATCTGTACAATGTCGTGTAGTAGTCTAGCCTCGAGAACCCCTCGAGCTCTCAGCCTCATCTCCTCCCCCGCCCTGAGGTGGACGAGGTGGCCCCATCGCAGTATGAGTGGTACTACGAGTCCTAGTCGTCGATCGGGACGAAGTCCTCGATGACCCAATCCGGATCGGATCTGCGATGTTAGCCGGCAGTGGTAGTCTATCCTCCTCTGGCACCATCTGATAGTATAATGTCTGGTAGAAAGTGATCTGGGCAATAGCCCGTGCCAGCTCCCTAGTGCTCGCCCCTCCGCCCCGTGCTCTGAGGCGTGCAATCTCATCTCTGAGCCGTGTCACCTCAGCTCGATGTCGTGCAGCCTCCTCCTGTAGGGTCTGCACCTATGCTTGGAGATGGATTGTCTTCGCTCGGAGAGTCGCTGTCTCGCTACTCTCCCTAGTGTCGACACCCTTGCCCTTATCGGGCGATGGTGGCCTCTCTCTCTATGGAGAAGGGGGTCTCTCCGCCCTCCTCTCCCGCTCAGTGACCTCTCCTATGCCTGTGGCCTCCTCTGTCCTCTCTCATCGTGACCCTGGGCCACCTCCATAGCCACCTGGCACCGCCTCCCTATCCGATGCACAACTGCATGAATCGGACCCTGAGCCCTCATCATCCGAGGAGGGCGGATGCCTGCGTACCAGGCATCGTAGCCATCGGCTACCCCTGCGTCGTCCCCATCCACTGGCTGAATGGGGGCATCGTCCGAGTCCTGACTCTAGAAGCGCTGCATATCTGGAGCCCCGCTCACTGTGGTGTTATCCCGAACAGTCCGAGAAAACTCGTAATCCCTGAGAGATGGGATCCCTCGTTGTAGACCGAACTATCGCAAAACTCGGTCGTAGCGGTGGAGCTCCACCTCTCCCCTCTCCATCCACAGCCAGCAGACTCGCTTGATGCGAGCCAGCTCCTGTCCATCCTCGGCCCACCCTAGGTGCTCTCGCCATGGCCTCCAGGTGATCTAGTCCGGGACAAGGTCATCCAGCAGTCTCCGGGACATCGGTAGGTCAATCCGCCGCTGTGACCCTCTTCGGAGCCACCAATAGAAAACTCGGGGCCTCTCCCCATCAATCCCTATCAAAGGAAGCCCTATCGGCCTCCGCACCGCAATGTGCTCCCAGCACCAAACCTGTAGAAGCGATGTCATAACCAGACATCGGCCGCCCTTGTACACGACCCCATGCAGGATCCTGTACAGTCGGCATAGAACAAAACTGCCCCAAGAGAACCTGTAACCATGGTCTCGCATGTCGTAGATCACATCTGCTAGCACCCATGGTACCCTGCACCCACTCTGGTGGCACAGAAGAAGTCCACCAACTACTCCGGCCAAAACCTGTGTGAGTCTAGATGCCCCAGGCATCTGACGTAGTGCCTCGATGTTAACTTCGCCCTTCTCCAGGGCGAAGCTCGGGTCACCACACAACCGCATCATAGCATGGCCCTGATTGGCCGTAGGAGTGATCAACCGTCCTTGTATGGGGATCCTCAAAATCCTCCATACATCCTCCAATGTGGGAGTCATCTCCCCTGTCGGTAGCCAAAAATAGGAAGAACCCGGATACCACCTCTCTGCCAAGGCTGTCGGTAGCCCCATGTCTGTAGACACTTGTGGCATTTCTCGCCACATGTCGTAAGCCGGCCTGTGCCGACTGATCCCGCTCTGCTCGTGATAGAGCGGCCAAGTCATCTCTCAACCCCTCGTATTTCCATTCTCTGCTCTTTAGCAAACCTCTCTGCAACATAAACAACAATAAAAAACAAATCATTAATAACAAACTCAAGTGATCAATAATGCAAGTTAAAATAAGTTCAATTTTACAAATGATGATATCGTCCACTATTGGACGATATCGTCCCAAATTTGAGCATAATCGTCTCCGATTTTGCAAGCCGAAATCGTCCCTAATTTGATGAAATCGTCCCCCTTTCGTCGATTTTGCCCTTAGACGAAATCGGCGAACTTGAGACGATTTCGTCGAAATCGGGACGATTTCGTCCCGACGACGTCGACGGCCCAAAAATGGCCGCGATGCTCAAAAATTGATCAAAATTCACCTAACAAGCATGTAAATTCAAATTCAAGCATTCTAAGCTAAGTTTAGACTCTTACCCGTAGCCCGCGTCGGACCTCTGTCGATCTGTGCGTCGTCTCCACCATTTTTGCTTGCAGAGCTCTAAAAACCAGAAAAATGAACAGTAAAAATGAATTAGGGTTTTACCCTATTTTTCTTAATTTTATTCAAAAAATAATTAAAAACAATTTTTTTGCTTTTCCATGTTTTTACCTCAAACGTTCGATTTGGGTAAAAACACGGAGGGGGCACCATAGTAAGCTGTCGTACGATTCGACCAAGAATCGTCGCCTAAAAATGGGAATAATTTTTGCTTTCTCGTAGATCGAGAAGAACTCATCTTTAACGCATTTTCTTCAAAAAATTCGCTAAAGAGGGGGCAAAATGTAGCACCCTAAAATTGGCGCAGTAAAACCTTAGTAATTACAATTACTCTAGTAAATAATTCAAATTCAAATTTTAACCTCCCAAACCGCCCGTTAACCGCCGCTTAATCCGTTTCCTCCTTTCCCGCACCATTTTTAGAGGTTGTTTTGACCGTTTGACGATATCGTCGCCGATCAGACGATATCGCCTCAGATCGGACGATTTCTTCTGGGCTAGGACGTCCAGATGATCTTGTCCCAAAACTGATTTTGCACAATTAGCTTCTGTTCCAACGGCGTCTCTAATCCGGGAAGAAGCGTGTCTACGCCGTTAGAGACCCTTCCCCGTTGGAGATCTCCCAAATAGGGATGATCTCCAACCTCCTAACCTCCCTCCTAAGCTTATTTAATCCTAAGCCCTCCCCTTAGCACCCCCCTGGCTGAAATTCTCTGTAAACTGACTTCACACGCATTAAGGCATCCCAAATTGTTATTTGCATTAGTTCTATTCAAATTTTGTTGCAGGTACCTTAGTGTTTTTCAGTCGGAGCAAGCTTACATCGTCGCAGATGATCCTGTTCAGATCGGAGGCGATCCTGTCGAATCAGAGATGATTTCGTACCAATGCGAGACGATTTCGACTGCAGTCAACATTGAGGCAATCAGTGCCCAAAGTTTGCATTTTCCTCTCTTCAATCTGCTGTTTTATTCTGCAATTAGCTAGTTTATTTATTATTTTATGCTATCTTGCATCTTGGAGTTCACCCATCTAGATCAAATGCATAATTAAGTCATAATTATTATTTAATCAGTATGATGCATTCATATTTCTGTTCACAATTCTTAGTTTGATATTGTTATTATCATTTTACATTGTTTCCCTATGTTAGCATAGTTGTATTTTCTATGTTTTGCACCTATTTCTCTGTTTGCAGGTCTCTGACGAATTCGTCAGATCTCAGACGATCTTGTCTGATAGCAGACGATCCTATCAAATCAGAGGCGATCCTGACTGCTTCAAGAATCAGAATCTTCATCAGACATCCGGATCAGGTATGACTTTTTAATCTTGCTTAATTTCTCTGTTTTTCTGTCCTAATATGCTTTTTGTATTCATTTAATCTGCATCTTCATATAGAATAACTTAGACGCATTTTGGCCAAACCTAGGACATGGATGTTTAAGGATAAAATTGAACACACAAAACACATTCTCAACCTAGGCGTGGAAACTGCCATTAAATGTTTCCTGGTGAACCCACCATCCGTCAAAAAATCACCATAATACACCTCCCTTGAGAGGCGGGACCTTCGCAAGGCCTCTCAGTCCGAGGTACCGTGCCATCCTTTTCCCATCCTCCTTCCGGGCACGGATCCTATAGCCTGAAGGTAGGGATGTGAAAAATTTGGAGCGATACATTGGGCTGATGATGCAATCCTACACTCTTGCTGAGAGGAGTAAGATACAAATTATTTACCTTTTTATTAAGTGGTAGTGGGAGAGCTAGAGGGCACAGGAATCTTGGTCTATTATTGTCGAGCTTCATCCACTATATTCATCATGACTTTGAATAAATATTTTTTTTCATGAACCACCTGTAAGGTGGGGTCCAAAAACTCTTGTGGTGGGCAACAAGGACTAGTAGTATCACCTTGTCAACCAACAATTATTTATGGAATATTAGATCAAATATATAATCCCCTACTGATTATTTTTAACTATGAGGTCTTCTATCCATTCTCCACACCAATTCTAATAATTGGTCTTGTCTGATAGTCTTATGCATTTCATCCTCAAAATCGTCTTCCTAATGAGTGACTTGTAAGAGAGTGAGCTTGTTAGCAATAGCATATATATGATGACCTTAAGGATCATAATTTCTCTAAGTTATTTCTTTAAAATAGTATGTATCCATGTTCCAGATATCCTAAAACATAGATAAGTGGCCTAGATACGTATAGGGACCCATGGTGCAAGGAATTGACAGCTATGGCACACTTTCCTTATTACTTATGAATCAGATTTTGACCTCCTTTACAATCTGCCTGGTTATCTCCAGGATATATATCGATGTCGAGCAATACTTTGGTAATGCCTTTAGGGTAGCTTAGAACCATATAGTCTGATATAAGAATATTATTCTATGTAGAAGAAATCTCTTGCTTTCGCTTCATGAAGAAACATGTTAACTTCGACCCCGAATCTATCGGGTTCCTCTCCACATAGCCAAGCATGGATTATCGATAGGACATTTTCAAATAAGGCCACATAGCTCGAGCATCCTTCCTGAATACATAAAAACTTATCCTAAATTATGGTGGCACAAACTCCCCCTACCTTTGTAATCTGAGACTACTCTAAGTGGCCAACAACTAGGTGGATTTGGAAGGAGTAGTAGGAAAAGGAATAAACTGCTCTTTGTTGGCTAATATGGCTTCCTATAATCCTACTAGCTCTTTATTCATGTTGTCGCTGATTAATTCCTCCCATTTGTACATAGGCATCTTATCCATTTTATTACACTACAATATTAAGAACAATACTTCTTTTGTGACGTGCTCCAAGTCTTTCATGCCTAGCACCAGGTTGACCATGTCTATGTAGTCTTACACCTAGGGACAAAGGATGTATTTGCATATGGGAAATTTGGAGGGCATCCTCTTATTTATTTTTAGAAGCATCTCTGGTAGAGAGGTCTTAAGCATAAAATTGGATTGCAAAACCAAGGTAGGGAGGTCCAGAATACGTGTGGCCATGGAGAACCCAAATACTTTTATGATTTTATCGATCATTAACCTGAACACCATATTATTTTTGTGATCCTTGATAGTCCTATTTCTAGGGTCATAGGTTATTGCCAACCATGCTAGGAGGTCCGAAGAGTGATAGACTTTAGGGTAAGTGAATCTATCAATATTATAATTCCATTTTTTGCAGACGAGACTCGGCTCACTGCTATCCCTTTGTGCTCTCATAATTAAACCCCTCAATAGGGTAGGGTGGTGCTGGTTGTCTTACTCTATGGGTTCAAATATTTTTATGGTTATGCCCTCCACTTCCTGCTACTGGTCTAGCATAATGTCTCTATTTGAATCCAATGGATCAACTAGCACTTTTATATTCTTGGCTCTCCTTGTTGTTTTCATTAATCACTAGGCCCCTATCAATTTTCTAATTCGATCTTTCACATCTGTTACCCCAGCTATAACTACGCTTGTGGAAGCCATAAGGTTGGGTTTTTTGAAGATAGAGGGTGCTTTCAAATAATAAATATCAACTTCAACAATGGACTCTGCATGCACATATTCACGTTGATGTCGCAAGAGAGATCTGCCACCTTCTATTTAAAGCATATGTATTAATGTCGTTAGGTGGAGTGCCCATTTCTTTACTGGTCGAAGAGTTTTTATATGTTGTGCAACGAGGCTGGGCACACAATATTTATTCTTTGTCAAATGCTTATTGGATGTCTCTTGGGTCCACTCGATTGGATTACTACTAAGTGGAATCCATACCACCCACTTGTCTGCTGCTCATTAGTTATGGGAGGGCATGCTCGAGTGAGCTACGTGACTTTAAGAAAGGGGCACATGAAATACATGCACCTTTAATACTCACCTATGCTTAATTAAAATCTGATGCACAAACTTGAATGAAGCATCTGAATTTCATGTGCCTTGAGAGATTTCGTGTACTTTACACGCTCCACTCAGGAGTGGGGTGCGTGAACCAAAATTAGGTGCTCAACCTTGTGCACCCTTAATAACTTTGCACACTCTACTTAGGAGAGGGGCACATGAACCAAAACTGGGTGCACAACCTTATGCACCCTTAAAAACTTCACACGCTCCACTCGAGAGTGGGGTGCATGAACCAAAATTGGGTGCACAACCATATACACCCTTAAAAACTTTGTGTGCTCCACTCGAGAGTTGGGCACATGAACTAAAACTTGGTGCACGACCTTGTGCACCCTTAAAAACTTCATGCGCTCCACTCAGGAGTAGGGCACATGAACCAGAATCAGGTGCATGACCTTGTGCACCCTTAAAATTTTTGTGCACTCCACTAAAGTGACGAGGCGCATGGATAGAACTTGGAGTGCTTTACATAAATTTTTGGATTCTCGGCTACTTTAAATAAAAATACTCAAAAAATAAAGTCCAAATAACAAGAGAAAAAAAGGGAGAATTGTTATACAAGGCCAAAAGGTCCTTGTTAGTTGTATTTTTCTTTTGTGTGTCTTGTATATACCCCATTTCCTTCCCTATCATTGTGTAGGTGTTTGCTAAGGAGGTGCTTTGTTAGCTAAGGTCATTTCCAGCGGCTAAGACAGAAAGCTAGGAGACTTTGTGTCACATCATTTGAGGTGAATTTTTATATGTCATGGATAGTTTTGAGGTGGATGATGAAGATGTTGTCCTTAGATTATTTTTTCAAACTTTAGAGAAGGATGCTCAAGAATGGTTCAACAACCTTGGAGCTGGTACTATTAATAATTTTTAAGAGATGGAGCACACTTTCCTTATGAAATATGGAGAGAGGAAGAATTAACAGTCCTTGCTAACAGAGTTGGCCACCATGAAAAATAAGTAAAATGAATTAGTAGAAGATTTCAATAGAAGGTTATTTAAGACAAGAAATAAGATTCCAGTAGCATTAAGGCCAAATGATGATCAATCAATTTGTTTCTACAAAAATACTTTCTTTGGAGATTTCAGTTATGACCTAAGGTAGCAAGCAAAAACCACCATTGATATATGTATGGAAATAGCTATTGAAATAGAGAGACATATGATTGATAGTGGTAATATGAAAGCATACTCTCTAGATCCCAATCAACATGAAAGAAAGCCTAAGAAGGTTGATTTTTCTATCCCTAAGAAAATAGATCAATATCCTATGAACATAATAGCTAATCAATTGATTGAGATGTTTACTACTTTGAATAATAGGTTGGCTAGACTTGAAAAAAGGTAAGGACAATATTGTAAAAAATTCACAGGGTAATAATAGATAACAGGAATATAACATACCTCATTTCAGGAGGAATTTAAATAGAAACTTGAATAACAATGGAAATGAAGAGAGAAACAAGAACCGGAATGGAAATTAGAAAAAGAAATAAATAAAGAGAGATCTAGATTCTATTCCTAATCCTATACCATCAAATAATATAGCATTATATCATCCTTTTTATTACTCTCCCTATGATGCACCACATAACCCTGTTGAGTGTGGTATTTATCTAAGTATGCATTCTAATGTTGATTTAAATTCTAAATTTAAGGATGAAGATACTATTGGATATTTTGAGTAGATGAGTTGTCATTGATGTCAAGAGTGAGTGGTCATTGATGTCAAAAGTCATTTTTAGTAAACAGTGCAAGAAGAAGCAGTTCTCTAATCAGTGCAAAAAGGAGAGTTCGCTTCCAAATGGTCAGATCCGGTTCCAGGTGGTCATATGTGGTCCAAAGTGCAAAGAAGAGGCCCAAGAAAATAATATTATAATATTTTATTATAATATTAAAAAGGAAAATTTAAATTAATTATAAATTAATTAATATAATTTTATTATAAATTAATTTATTAATTAATTTAATTAACTTCCAAAGTTATTTAAGTTAATTATAAATTAATTTTAATTTAATTATAAATTAAATTATATTAATTTAAATAACCCTAAAGTGGGTTATAAGGTTTAAATTAAAATTGAATTCGAAATTCGATTTAGCACCAATGTTTTATGGCACAAGGCCTTCGTGTATAAAAGGAGGGAAAATCCTAAGTCAAAAATCCCCAATGCATTCGATTAATAAAGGCTCCAAAAGTCATGTGCAAAAGAGTGTAAGTTTTTAGCGTTTAAAGTTTTTTGGTGGCAAAGGATAGGACAAATAGGAGTGGGGCTCCTTTATCCTCACACAACGTTGTGTAGCATAGTTGACGATCACAGGTTGTATTAAGGCTCACGAAATGCTGGAAGAGCAGAGTTCGAAACCCATCACATTCCTTTTACAAGGAAGAAGGGAGTTTTCATTTTTATGTGCACTGATCGGAAGGAAATAAGAGGAAGGTTTGAGCCTTTCCCTTCACACGGAGGCTTGTAGCCCACATGGTGGGCTAGGATCTCGATAAGGCACTTGGTAGGAGGAAGCCTCGCATTAGAAACCCATCGAGGCCCTTTTTGGCTAGTGTTAAAGGTATGCACTGATGTTAATTGCCTTGGTCACTTGATTATTTCATATTTGCTAAGGTTGGAAAAATAAAATATTTTTGATGGTTTATAAAGTTTATTTTTGCCTAAATTAATTTGGATATTGAGTATTTGAGGGAGATAAAAGGGTAGGCAATATTATTTTGAGAGTTTAATTTTTGGAGGATGTTAATTTAAATTGTTGGAGATTATAAGGTGTAATTGAGTAATTATTTTTATGTATGATTTTATGATTGCTAATTTCAAAGGAGTAATAAGGTGTATTTGAGTTTGATTATTTTTGTAATTGAGAAATATTTTTGAGAGTGTTAGTGTGATATTTTATCATCTAACCATTGAAATTGGCAAAGAAGAAAATTGTGTTTAAGATAGGTTTTGAGGTCATTTTCTTCATCAAACAAAAAGGTATGGGCACATCTTCCTAGTGAGTGATTTTTGGATATTTTGAATGTTAAGTTGGAGTGAAAAGGATTGTTTGATAAGCATTGTTGATTTTGATTGTTGAAGGTTTTTCTGAGTGAGAGTTGATGATAAAAATCTTGTTTGATAAGCATTGTTAGAAATGTTGAGTAAAGCTTTCATATGCTTGAACTAGGGTTTGTGCAAATAACATGAGTATCATTGTTATGTGAAGTTGTGAACTATCTTGAACTAGGGTTTGTGAAAGATAATAAGTATTATTGTTAGCTGAGATTTTTTGATAAGCATTATTGGAAATAATTGAGTGAGTGTTCATATGCTTGGACTAGGATTTGTGAGCAAGGATTATTTCATTGAGTGATTGAGTGGAGTTGGTTGAGCCTAGTCAAGTGGATGTGTTGAAGTGATAGTTCAAGTTCTGTGAAACAAATTTTTCCATATTCTAAATTGATTTGAGAAAGAGGTTGAGTGTTTGTGAGTGTGAAACATATTGAGTCTCTAACAATTCTCTATATGTTTCTATGGTAAAAAGAGAGATTGAAAGTGATTGAGCATTATTGTGAATATGAAACATATTGAGTCTTTAAAAATTCTCTATATATTTCTTTGAGATTGAACAAGTTCTAGTAAGAACTTGTTGAGCATATTTGAGGTAAGTCTTAGAGAAGACTTGTTGACAGATTGGTGTGAGATTTTGTGGAAGCTTACAATACATATTTGAGGACAAATATTGTTGAGCAGATTGGACAAGTTCTAGAGAGAACTTGTGGACATATTAGTGTGAGATTTTGTGGAAGCTTACAAGGTAGATATGAGATAAGTCTTTGAGAAGACTTGTGAGAAGAGTTGATTGATTTTTTCAAACCTTGGGTTAAGGTTTGGGGCAGATCCAACAGAGTTGATTTGTGAGTAAGTCAAACTTTGTGTTAACGCTTGAGGATAGATATTGAGGACAAATTTGTGCTAGACCGAAGGACCGTGTTTAGTGCAAATTTAAGGATATATTTTGGTACATATTTGAGGATAGATTTGTGCCAAACCAGATACAGAGATTGAGTAGATTTGTGCTAGACCGAAGGACTGTGTTTAGTGAAGATTTGAGACAAAGATGAGAGTAATCTTTGGAGGTGATAAAGTATATAGGATGAAAGTCTCTAGTGTATAGATATCCATTAGCCAGGGTAGTGAGGATAGGTCTTCTGAGTGAGGACAGGAGTCTTCAGTGGATAGATATCCATTAGCCAATGCAATGGAGGCAACAGTTCTTCTAGAAGATCACTAACCAGAGTAGAGGAGAAAGGAGTTCTCCTATGGATAGAGATCCATGAACTTGATTAGGGGATTGGTTTCTCCTTTGGATAGATGTACATAAATATTGTAATAGGGAAAGGATTCCCAAAATATTGATTGAGAAAATTTTAGTGAAATATTTTCTCCATGGAATAGCCCACATTGGGTGAACCATGTTAAATTGGTGTCTTTATTATGTGTGATGATTTATGCATTGCTTTGGTTACTGCTATTGATATTACGATTGATTATATTGGATAATATTTTTTGGGAAATAAAAGTAAAAAGTGGTCTTATATTGTTTACCCTCCCTCTCAGTATAAGCTTGTCCTCTTCAGATACTAGAATTAATGTATGTTGGACTCAAGAGGATGAAACCGGAGAACATGAATTTGAAAGGAACATGGAAATATGTTCCTGTATTCTTGAGCAAAGAGCCTTAGTATTTGGAGAGTCATCAACCTCAAGTGAACCTCCTAGTACCAGTTTTAATATAATGAAGTAGGGGAAGCTTATACCTATAGTAGAAGAGGTTGAATATTTAGAAGGAATACATACTATCAATCTTAGGAATAGAATAGTGGAGGATAAAGTTGATGAAGGGCCTACACAAAAGGAGAAAGCTATAGTAGTGATTTCATAGAAAAATGTAAATTATATGAAGCTGCAAATGATTCCAAAGAATCTGATGTAGAAGAAATTATCCAAAAGCAGCAAAATGATTTGGCTAATCAAAAAACTAGAAAAGGAATCGATGATAAAAAATATCAGTTTGATTTGTTTATATAAGTTGCCAATCAGAAGGTCAACATCAATTTTTGGGAATTAATTATTATTCCAAAGTATTAATATCAGGTATGTAGAGCCTTCAAATTAGTTGATCAGTTTGGAGAAAAACCTCAAAATCCCATAGGCCTTGTGAACAATATAGTCAAAGCCCCATTTTCACTCAATCCATTTTACATCTCACTAAGGTATACATCAGGCTATGGGAATCAATATTTTATTCATAATTGCATGCTTGATAGTGGTGCTTCCATGAAGTTAATATCAAAACAAGTAGTTGATCAGTTAGACTTGGTTTATAAGAAAGAGCACCCTCATATTTCTATAATGGATAACATGATATTATATTATGCAGGTATCATCACTCACCTTCTTGTCCATATTGAACAATATCCCAAGAAAGGAGTGGTGATGGATGTTGTAGTTGTAGATGTGAACCCTTTCTTTTCTATCTTACTCTCAAGGTATAGGGTAGAGTAGATAGGTGGTACTATTCAGTTGTATTGATCATATACCACTATCCTAATATAGAGTAAGGAAAAAGTGATATTGAAAAGAGAACCCTTCAAGAGGTATTCAGTTGAATTCAGAGATCCTAATGATAATATGATTAATATCATGAATTCTATTGAGGAAAAAAACATGGGTTTTACTCTATTTGGCATTCTTATTTCTTGTTGGAAGTACCTGATGATGAGAATATGGATCCAAAATTGAAGGCTAAAGCAGATGCAAAAACTAACTGAATTCTGAGTTCTGAGTTATGGACTAAGGTCTTTGATAGGGTAAAATCTAAAGCAAAGGCAAGAGCTAGAGTACTATTGATAGACATCAATGGCAGCTATCTTGGCATACCATATAGGTTAGAATTTTTTGTACAAAAAATATTACAGAATGCGAAGCTTTATTGCTAGGGCTAAGTAAGGCCAAGGAATTGGGTATTAATTACCTCACAGTTACTAGGGTGCACAAACCAAAATTGGGTGCACAACCATGTGTGCCCTTAGGAACTTTGCGTCCTCCACTCGGGAGTGGGGTTCATGAACCAAAACTAGGTGCACAACATTATGCACCCTTAATAACTTTACGCACTCCATTAGGAAGTGTGATGCACAAACCAAAACTGGGTGCATGACCTTGTGCGCACTTAAAAACTTTACACGCTCCTCTCAGGAGTGGGGCACACAAACCAAAACTAGGTGCACAACCTTGTGTACCCTTAAATGTTTTATGCGCTCCACTAAAGTGATCAAGCACATGGATAGAACATGGAACGCTTTACATAATTCTTCAGGAGATCAACCAATTTAAAGAAAAATACTTAAAAAATAAAGTCCAAATAACAAGAGGAAAAAAGGGGGAATTTTTTTAGAAGGCCAAAAGGTCCTTGGTAGTTGTATTTTTATTTTGTGTCTCTTGTCTAGTCACCCAATTTCCTTCCCTATCATTGTGTCAGTTTTTGCTAAGGAGGTGCTTTGTTAACTAAGATCATTTCCAGTGGCTAAGGTTGAAAGCTAAGAGACTTTGTGTCACATCATTTGAAGTGGATTTTTTGTAAGCCATGGATAGTGTTGAGGTGGATGATGAAGATTTTGTCCTTAGATTATTCTTTTAAAATTTAGAGAAGGATGCTCAAGAATGGTTCGACAGCCTTGGATATGGTACTATCAATAATTTTTAAGAGCTAGAGCACACTTTTCTTATGAAATATTGAGAGAGGAAGAATGAAAAGTCTTTGCTAACAGAGTTGGCCACCATGAAAAAGAAGAAAAATGAATTAGTAGAATATTTAAATAGAAGGTTATTTAATACAAGAAATAATATTCCAGTAGCATTAAGGCCAAATGATTATCAGTCAATTTGTTTCTGCAAAAATACTTTCTTTGGAGATTTCAGTGATGACCTAAGGCAACAAGCAACAACCACCATTGATATATGTATGGAAATATCTATTGAAATAGAAGATACATATGATTGATAGTGGTAATATGAAAGCATACTCTCTAGCTCCCAATCAATCTAAAAGAAATCTTAAGAAGGTTGATTTTTCTATCCCTAAAAATATAGATCAAGATCTTATGAAAAAAATCGCTAATCAGTTGAGTGAGATGTTTACTACTTTTAATATGTAGAGAGGAAGAATGAACAGTATTTGCTAATAGAGTTGGCCACCATGAAAACAAAGAAAAATGAATTAGTAGAAGATTTCAATAGAAGGTTATTTAAGACAAGAAATAATATTCCAGTAGCATTAAGGCCAAATGATGATCAGTTAATTTGTTTCTACAAAAATACTTTCTTTGGAGATTTCAGTTATGACGTAAGGCAGCAAGCAACAACCACCGTTGATATATGTATGGAAATAGCTATTGAAATAGAGAGACATATGATTTATAGTGGTAATATGAAAGCATACTCTCTAGATCCCAATCAACCTGAAAGAAATCCTAAGAAGGTTGATTTTTCTATCCCTAAGAAAATAGATAAAGATCCTATGAACAAAATAGCTAATCATGTGAGTGAGATGTTTACTACTTCGAATAACAAGTTGGCTAGACTTGAAAAATGTAAGGACAACATTGCATAAAATTCACAGGGTAATAATAGATAGCAGGAAGATAACAGGCCTCCTTTCAGGAGGAATTTTAATATAAACTAGAATAACAATGGAAATGAAGAGGGAAACAAGAATCGGAATGGAAATTAGAAAAATAAAGAAATAAAGAGAGATCTAGATTCTGTTCCAAATCCTATGCCATAAAATAATATAGCATTATATCATATATTTTATTGACATCCCTATGATGCACCACATAACCTATTGATTATGATATTTATCTAAGTATGCATTTTAATGTTGATTTAAATGCTAAATCTAAATATGAAGATATTAGAATTAATGTATGTTGGACTTAGGAGGATGAACCCGAAGAGCAGGAATTTGGAAGGAACATGGATGTATGTGCTAGTAATATTGAACAAAGAGCCTTAGTATTTGGAGAGTCATCAACCTCAAGTTAGTCTCCTAGGACCATATTTGATATAATGTAGAAGAGGTTGAATATTTATAAAGAATACATGCTATAAATCTTAGGAAAAAAATAGTGGAGGACAAAGTTGATGAAGGGCCTGCACAAAAGGAGAAATCTATAGGAGTGATTTCATAGAAAATGTAAATTAGATGAAGCTGCAAATGATTCCTAAAGAGTTTGATGTAGAAGAAATCCTAAAGGGTCTGATGTAGAAGAAATTATCCAAAAGCATCAAATTGATTTGGCTAATCAAAAAACTAGAAAAAGAATCGATGATAAGAAATATCAGTTTAATTTGGGTATAGAATTTGCCAAGCGGAAGGTCATCATCACTTTTAGGTAATTAATGACTATTCCAAAGTATCAATATCATGTGTGTAGAGCATTAAAATTATTTGATCATTTAGGAGGAAAACCTCAAAATCCCATAGGCCTTGTGAACAATGCAGTCAGAGCCCCATTTTGACTTAAGCCATTTTAAATTTCAGTAAGGTATACATCAGGCTATGGGGACCAATATGTTATTCATAACTACATTCTTGATAGTGGTGCTTCCATGAATGTAATGTCAAAACAAGTAGCTAATCAGTTAGGCTTGATTTGTAAGAATGATCACCCTCATATTTCTATAATGGATAACATGATAGTATCTTATGTAGGTATCATCACTCACCTTCTTGTCCATATTGAAAAATATCCTAAGAAAGGAGTGATGATGGATGTTGCAGTTGTAGATGTGGACCCTTTCTTTTCAATCTTACTCTCTAGGCATTGGACAGAGTAGCTAGGTGGTACTATTCAGTTGGATTGGTCATATGCCACTATACCAATGTAGAGTAAGGAAAAAGTGATATTGAAAAGAGAACCCTTCAAGAGGTATTTAGTTGAATTCAAAGATCCTAATAATTACATGATTAATGTCATGAATTTTATTGAGGAAAAAAACATGGGGGTTTACTCTATTTGGAATTCTCCTTTCTTACCTGATGATGAGAATATGAATCCAAAATTGAAGGCTAAAGTAGATGTAAAATATAATAAAATTATGACTTCTGAGTTATGGACTATGGTCTTTGATGGGGTAAAATCCAAAGCAAAGGAAGGAGCTAGAGTAATATTGAAAGACATCAATGGAAGCTATCTTGGCATACGATATAGGTTATAATTTCTTGTATAAAAAATATTGCAGAATGTGAAGCTTTATTTCTAGGGCTAAGGAAGGCCAAGAAATTGGGTATTAATTACCTCAAAATTAGTAGAGTGCACAAACCAAAGATGCATGACCATGTGCACCCTTAAGAACTTTACGCACTCCACTCAGGAGTGGGGTGCACAAATAAAAGTTGGGGGCATGAACTTATGCACCCTTAATAACTTCATGCATTCCATGCAGGAGTGGGGTGCATGAACCAAAAATGGGTGCACGACCTTGTGCGCCCTTAAAAAATTCACACGCTCCAATTGGGAGTGGGGCACTCAAAACAAAATCGGGCACACGACCTTGTGCACCCTTAAAAAAAATTTGTGCTCCACTAAAGCGACAAACTTGGAGCACTTTACATAAAGTTTCAGGCGCTCAACTAATTTAAAGAAAAAAACTCAAAAAATAGAGTCCAAATAATAAGAGAAAAAGGGAGAATTGTTTTACAAGTCCAACAGTTCCTTGTTAGTTGTATTTTTCTTTTGTGTGTCTTGTCTAGTCACCTCATTTCCTTCCCTATCATTGTGTAGGTGTTTAATAAGGAGGTGCTTTGTTAACTAAGATCATTTCCAATGGCTAATACCAAAATCTAGGAAACTTTATGTCACATCATTTGAGGTGGATTTTTTGTATGCCATGGATAGTGTTGAGGTGGATGATGAAGATGTTATCCTTAGATTATTATTTCAAATTTTAGAGAAGGATGCTCAAGAATGGTTTAATAGCCTTGGAGTTGGTACTATTAATAAGTTTTAAGAGCTAGAGCACACTTTCCTTATGAAATATGGAGAGATAAAGAATGAACAGTCCTTGATAACAGAGTTGGCGACCATGAAAAATCAGGAAAATGAATCAGTAGAAGATTTCAATAGAAGATTATTTAATACAAGAAATAATATTCCAGTAGCATTAAGGCCAAATGATGATTAGTTAATTTGTTTCTACAAAAATACTTTCTTTGGAGATTTCAGTTATGACCTAAAGTAGCAAGCCATAACCACCATTGATATATGTATGGAAATAACTATTGAAATAGAGATACATATGATTGATAGTGTTAATATGAAATCATACTCTCTAGAGCCCAATCAACCTGAAAGAAAGCCTAAGAAGATTGATTTCTCTATCCCTAAGAAAATAGATCAAGATCCTATGAACAAAATAGCTAATTAGTTGAGTGAGATGTTTACTACTTTGAATAACAGGTTGGCTAGACTTGAAAAAGGTAAGGACAACATTGCAAAAACTTCATAGAGTAATAATAGATAGCAGAAAGATAACAAACCTCCTTTCAGGATGAATTTTAATAGAAACTGGAATAACAATGGAAATGAAGAGGGAAACAAGAATCATAATGGAAATTAGAAAAAGAAATAAATAAAGAGAGATATAGATTCTATGCCAAATCCTATGCCATAAAATAATATAGCATTATATCATCCCTTTTATTTCTCTCCCTATGATGCACAACATAACCCTTTTGATTGTGGTATTTATCTAAGTATGCATTCTATTGTTGATTTAAATGCTAAATATAAAGATGAAGATATTAGAATTAATGTATGTTGGACTCGGGAGGATGAAACCAAAGAACAAGAATTTGAAAGGAACGTGTACATATGCGCTAGTAATATTGATAAAATAGCCTTAGTATTTGGAGAATCATAAACCTCAAGTGAGCCCCCTAGTACTAGATTTGATAGAATGAAGAAGGGGAAGCTTATACCTATAGTAGAAGAGGTTGAATATTTAGAAGGAATACATGCCATAAATCTTAGGAACAGAATAGTGGAGGACAAGGTTGATGAAGGGATTGCACAAAAGGAGAAAGCTATAGAAGTGATTTCATAGAAAAATATAAATTAGATGAAGCTACAAATGATTCCTAAAGAGTCTAATGTAGAAGAAATTATCCAAAAGCAACAAAATGATTTGGCTAATCAAAAAACTAGGAAAGAAATTGATGATAAGAAATATCAGTTTGATTTGGGTATAGAAGTTGCCAAGTATAAGGTCAACATCACTTTTAGGGAATTAGTGAATATTCCAAAGTATCAATACCAGGTATGTAGAGCCTTCAAATTAGTTGATCAGTTAGGAGGAAAAACTCAAAATCCCATAGGCCTTGTGAACAATGCAGTTAGAGCCCTATTTCTACTTAAGTTGTTTTACATCTCACTAAGGTATACATCAGGCTATGGGGACTAATATGTTATTCATAAATACATGCTTGATAGTGGTGCTTCCATGAAATAATTTCAAAACAAGTAGTTGATCAATTAGGCTTGATTTGTAAGAAAGAGCACCCTCACATTTCAATAATGGATAACAAGATAGTATCTTATATAGGTATCATAAATCACCTTCTTTTCCATCTTGAAAAATATCCTAAGAAAGGAGTGGTGATGGATGTTGCAATTATAGATGTGGACCCTTTATTTTCAATCTTACTCTCCAGGCATTGGGCAGAGTAGCTAGGTGGTACTATTCAGTTGGATTGGTTATATGCCACTATCCCAGTGTAGAATAAGGAAAAAGTGATATTGAAAAGAGAACCCTTGAAGAGGTATTCGGTTGAATTCAGAAATCCTAATGATAATATGATTAATGTCATGAATTCTATTGAGGAAAAAAACATGGGGGTTTACTCTATCTAACAATCTCCTTTCTTATTGGAATTACGATATGATGAGAATATGGATCCAAAATTGAAGGCTAAATTAAATGTAGAAACTAATAGAATTTTGACTTCTAAGTTATGGACTACAGTCTTTGATGGGATAAAATCTAAAGCAAAGGCAGGATCTAGAGTACTATTGATAGACATCAATGGCAGCTATCTTGGCATACCATATAGGTTAGAATTTCTTGTACAAAAAATATTGTAGAATGTGAGGCTTTAATGCTAGGGCTAAGGAAGACCAAGGAACTGGGTATTAATTACCTCAAAGTTATAATCAAATTTTATTAAAAAATAAAGCATTTAATTAAATATTTAAAACCATTGAAGATAAAAAATAATTAACTAAAATTTATTAAAAACCAAGAAAAGGGACATGAGACCAAGACGACGACCTAACCTCGATGACACATGATCTTTCAAAGATGCTTTCAGAAGGTGAAACAGGACTCAAAAATTTATTGAAAGGAGATTGAATAGGGAAAAAATGCAATGACTCATAGGACACCAAAATTTCAAAAATTAAGGGTGAATTCAAGTTGGATTTTGAGGATCCAACACAGGCTCCGATTGGGATTGGTGATGAAAATTATTTTTGGACAATAAATCATCTGAGAACTCCAAAATCTCTAGCAGACCATAAAGACAAAAACTTTCCTAATCACCTAAAATAACACCTTAATCACCTAAAAGGGATACCTTAGTCACCTAAAATGGAGACCTTAGTCACCTAAAAAAATGCCTTAATCACCTACTAGGAAACACCTTAATCACCTAAAATAACCCCTTAATCACCTAGAAAGGACACTTAAATCACCTAAATACTGAAACACAACTCTTTTCTTTTCTTTTATTTTTTTGTTTTTTTATTTTTATTTTATGGCTTCTCAAGCCCTTTGTATAGAATTATATAATTTCAAATGATGTCAATTGATAGAAATTGAAAATTCCTTACCATCCAAAGTTTGCAATTTGTAAGTATGTTGGGCTACTATTTGAAGGATTTGATAGGGACCAAGCCATTTTGGTTCCCACTTCCCTTTTTCACCATGCTTGTCATTCTTAATGTCCCAATATAAAACTATATATCCTCCTTGAAAAGGTTTACCTTTGGCCTTCTTATTGAACGATTGTGTTGTTTTGTGAGCATGCTCAGTTATCTTCATTAATGAATCTTTTCTTTCTTCCTACAACTTCACAATTTGATCAAGTCTTCTCTGCAAGAAATTTGGATTTTCATGATCTAGAAGAAGTAAAGATAAATCATGAATTTCTACCTAAGGGGGCAACAAAGCATTCTCACCATAAACTAGATCATAAGGAAATTTTCTTGTACATATTTTAACAAATATTCTATCAGCCCATAAAGCAAACTTCAATTCACTATACCAACCTCTCTTATTTCTACCTAAAGCTCTTTTGATTTTTGTGATCAAATTCTTGTTTGAGGATTATGCTAATCCATTCCCTTGAGGATAGTAATTTTCAGAATGAGAAAGCTCTATGCTATACTTAGCACAAAATTTAATCATTTCAAAAGAAGTGAAGTAGTTACCATTGTCTGTGACTAACTTCTTAGGGACCCCAAATCTTGTCAATATTTGTTCTTCTAAAAACTTGATGACCACTCCAGTAGTGGATTTATTGAGAGGTGCTACTTCTACCCACTTGGTAAAATAGTATTTTGCTATGATGATCCAGCGATAACCTCTTTAATAATTGGGGGTAGTCTCACCTATGAGATCTATTCCCCTTTGAGCAAAATGAGCTTCAACAATCATTGGCTTCAACAATCGTCCCTACAAAAATCTAATAGTTATGACAAATTCTAATAAAATGGTAGACATATTTAAACAAGTATGTCCAATAATAACCAGCTCTCATGATTTTATGAGCAATGGCCTTTGGAGCAAAGTGGTATCCATAAAAACAAAATGATATTCCTTCAACACTTGAGAGACTTATTTTTCAAATAAATAGAGAAGCAACACTCCATATGGATACCTCCAATACAATCTACCTTCTCGAATGTAATACCTTTGAGCCAATTTTTTGATATACCTTCTTTTTTTTTGGGACATATATCCTGGAAATGATAAGTTTTGGAGGTAAAATATTATGCCATCATACCATCTACAATTAGAATTATCAATTGCTCTAGCTTCTTGTTGCTCATATACTATAATAATGTTATTCATATCTTCTCCTTCCTTGTTGGACAAGTACTTTTCCAATCCTTATCCTCTAATAATATTCATTGCTTTGAACTCCACATCGTATTGCAGTAATTTAGCCATCCACCTCGCAATACTACCTAAAGGTTCAAGTTAAGTGAAAACATCTTTAACAACAATGTAGGGGATACAATATATTACCTTATTGGACCCAAATATACATTTGAAATGATCCAATGATCTTATTAATGTATAGGCCTATTTATCTATACTGGAAAATTTTAGTTGAGCACCCTTCAATCCTATACTCATAAAGGCTATGTGCCTTTCATTTTTCTCTTCATCTTGTTGAGCTAGAACTGCAGTAATAGTGTGTTCAGAAGCAAATGAGTAGATTTTGAAGTATTTGGAGTAATCAGGGTAGTTCAATGCTGGAGCCTTAGTAATTACATCTTTGATCTTTTGAAAAGCTACAGTATTTTTCTTTGTCCATCTTATTTCTCCATTTTTCTTGATCATGTCATTTATTGGCTTGGCAATCTAAACAAAATCAGGGATAAACCTCCTAATAAAGTTAATCTTTCCAATAATGATCTAACTCCCTTAAGATTCTTAGGAGGGGAAATTTTAGCAATGGCTTCTACTCTTTATGGATCAATGCTAATTTCATATTTTGAAACAATATACCCAAGTAGTTTAGCTTGTATAGCCCCAAAAACACATTTTTTAGGATTCAAAGATATGTCAAACTTATTGCACCTATTAAACACTTGAGTTAGATGTGCAAAGTGATATTCAAGATTTTTTGAAAAAACTATAATGTCATCAAGATATACTACCACTATATTGAATATCAATTTCTTAAATGTAACATCCATTGCTATTTGAAATGTTACCCTTGCATTCATCAATCCAAAGGGTATATTGATATATTCAAATGTTATCCATGGTGTAGTGAAAGTTGTTTTGTGCCTATATTTTAGATTTATTGCAATTTGATTGTAACCTAAAAAGCCATCCAACAAATACATTCTTGATGACCCAACCATTGCTTGAAGCAATGCTCCATATTTGGAAGTGGATAGTTGTCTTTGGGAGAGCTCTTATTAAGATTCTTGAAATCTACACAAAGTCTAATCTCACCATTATTTTTTCTAATAGGAACCAGGTTTTCCAACCAAGTAGAAAATCTCACCTTCCTAATTATCTTGGTATCTAGTAACTTCTGCACTTCTTTCTGCATAATTGGATGCAAAGTGGGATTGAAATTCCTTTGTTTCTACCTAGAAGGCTTGGTATATTTATTAAGGGGTATTATGTGGGACATTACCTTCATATTGAAGGCCTTCAGATCTTTATGATTCCAAGCAAAAATGTCGATGTTATTTTTTAATAAGTTGATATATTGTTGATTCTCTTTCCCTGATAGAGCTTTATTGATCCTCACAATCTTGGGCTCTTATTCTGTTCCATTATTAACTCCATCAATCTTAGATTCTTCAACCAGAGGTTTATACACTCTATTTAATTCATAAAACAAGATCTCTAAAGATACCAACCCCTTAGGGATCCTTTTGGTATTCAATTGTATGACTTTTGTAGGTTCTCCAATAACATCCTTTAGTTTTTCTTCATCACTTTCATCACAAATAACATCAAAAAAATTCATTTTGCATAGTCATAAAATCATTAATGTATATATCATCATGAAAAAAATTTGTAAATATACAACATTATCAGGGATAGATGGTTTATAAACAGATATGGTTGGAAACCTTTCCATAAACCAAGTTTTTATCTCAAGTTTTTCTGCTCCAGAAGCATTAATGGCCAACATATTAACATTGTGATTATGTGCTCTAGGAATAAATTGCAGATCAAAAGCCAATAATCTATTTATTTCATCCAACACTGCTTGCTTATATTGCTTTAGTATAGGGTGCTTTGTCTGATATTTCCTTTTTATTTGTTGAATTATTAGTTCAAAATCCCCACTAATTTTGAGGTATTTAATACCTAATTACTTAGCCTTCCTTAGCCCTAGCAATAAATCTTCATATTCTACAACATTATTTGTACAAGAAACTTCTATCGTGTATGGTATGCCAAGATAATTGCCATTGATGTTTATCAATAATACTCCGACTCCTGCTCCTGCTTTATATTTTCCCCATAAAAGCTCATAGTACATAACTCAGAAGCCAAAATTCTATCAATTTTTATATCTACTTTAGCCTTTAGTTTTGGATCCATATTCTTAATATCAGGTACTTTCAACAAGAAAGGAGAATGCCAAATAGAGTAAACCCCCATGTACTTTTCCTCAATAGAATTCATGACATTAACCATATTATCATTAAGATACCTAAATTCAACTGAATATTTGTTGAAGGGTTACATTTTCAATATCACTTTGTCCTTACCCTACATTGAAATAGTAGCATATGACTAATCCAACTGAATAGTACTACCTAGTTGCTATGCCCAAAGCCTAGAGAGTAAGATAGAAAATAAAGGGTTCACATCTACAACTGCAACATCCATCACCACTCATTTCATAGTATATTTTTCAATATGGACAAAAATAATAGCGATAATGCCTTCATAAGGTACTCTCCTGTTATCCATGAAAAAAATAGGAGGGTGTTATTTCTAGTAAACCAAGCCTAGCTAATCAGCTACTTGTTTTGACATTACATTCATGGAAGCACCACTATAAAACATGTAGTTATGAATAACATATTGGTTCCCATAGCCTGTTATATACCTTAGTGAGATCTAAAATGGATTAACTAAATATGGGGCTCTGACTACATTATTCACAAGGTCTATAGGATTTTGAGGCTTTCCTCCTGATTGATCAATAAATTTGAAGACTTTACATACCTGATATCGATACTTTGGAATAGCAATTAATTTCCTAAAAGTGATGTTGAACTTTTTATTGGCAACCTCTATACCCAGATCAAATCGATATTTCTTATCATCAATTCATTTTCTAGTTTTCTTATTAGCCAAGTCATTTTGCTACTCTTGGATAATTTCTTCTACATCAGGCTCTTCAGGAATCATTTGCAGCTTCATATGATTTACCTTTTTCTGTAAAATAACTCCTATAGCTTTCTCCTTTTGTGCAGGACCTTCATTAAATTCATCCTCCACTATTTTATTCCTAAGGTTGATAGCATGTATTCTTTCTAGAGATCCAACCCCTTCTATTGTAGGTGTAAGCTTCCCTTGCTTCATTCTATCAAATATGGTATTAGAATGCTCACTTGAGGTCGATGCCTCTCTAGATACTAAGGGTATTTGATCAATAGTGCTGGAACATATGTCCTTATCCCTTTCAAATTCTTGTTCTCTAGTTTCATCCTCATGAGTCCAGCATACACTAATTCTAATATCTTCATTTTCAGATTCAACATTTAAAACAACATTAGAATGCATACTTAGATAAATGCCCCAATAAATAGGGTTATGAGATGCATCACAGGTAGAGAAATAAAAGGGATGATATGATTCTATATTATTTGATGGCATGGGATTTAGAATAGAATCTAGATCTCTTTCTACTTCTTTCTTTTTCCAATTTCCATTTTGATTCTTGTTTCCATCTCCATTTCCATTGTTATTCCAAATTCTATTGAAATTATTTCTGAAAGGAGACCTATTTTTTCTTGCTATCTATTATTTACCTATGAGGTTTCTACAGTGTTGTCCTTTACCTTTTCAATTCTAGCCAACTTGTTATTCAAAGTAGTAAACATTTTGGACAACTAATTAGCTATTTTGTTCATAGAATCTTGATATGTGTTCTTAGAGATAGAGAAATCAACCTTCTTAGGCTTTATTTCAAGTTGATTGGGCTCTAGAGAGTATGATTTCATATTACCACTATAAATAATATGTCTCTCTATTTCAATAGCTCTTTACATACATATATCAATGGTGGTTGTTGCTTGTTACCTCAACTCATAAGTAAAATCTCTAGGGAAAGCATTTTTATAGAAACAAATGGATTGATCATAATTTGGCATTAATGCTATAGGAATATTATTTTAGGTCTTGAAGAACCTCTTATTGAAATATTCCACCATTTCATTTTCCTTCTTTTTCATGGTAGCTAGCTCTATTTATTTTTCCTCTCTCCATATTTCCTAAGGAAAGTGTTCTCTTGCTTTTGGAAATTACGGATAGTACCAGCTCCATGGTTGTTAAAACATTCTCAAGCATACTTCTCTAAAGTTTGAAAGAACAATCTAAGGACATCTTCATCATATAACTCAAGACTATCCATGACATATAGAAAATCCCTAATATGATCTTCATTGATGACAACATTATTCCCTTGAAACTTAGGTAGGTACTTATGAGATTTACCATGGAGAGGATTCAGATTTACAGGTAACACAAAAGCTCTATATCTATTGATACTCCACTGATTGATATTAGCATTGGAATTTTGATTGACATTTTGATTTACATTGACATTATGGTTTACGTTAGGGGATGCCATACTCACTACAAGTTGATTTATTGTAGGTATTTGATTCATAGTAGGAGAAGACTGATTTGAACTAGGATTCAGAATAGGAAAAATAAGAATTGAAAATGAAATTTTCCTGTGAGGTTTGAAGAATACCTTAGGATTTGGTACTCCAAAATGCACTTATTTACCACTTCTTCTTGTAGAAACTAGATCTAGGTCCTCCTTTCTTTGATTTTTAAATTTTTGAATTCATTCAGAGTTGCAAGCACATATGTGCAAAGAAGGAACAAGATATTCAAGAATGCTTAGGCCAAGATTACTCAATCTGATATTCACTCAAATATCACAAATTTCACTCCAAGAAAGACTATGAGAAAAATAAACTCAAAATTGTACCATCTTCCCCAGCAACAGTATCAAAAACTATTGTGGTGATTTTTATTGTCCTTAAGAATTTGGGTTGTCACGCCATAAGAAAATCACTGATTCACAATCAACATTGTGGACTTTGGTGGATCCACCTCTTTAAATCAAGAAAATATTATCACAAAGAATCCAGAAAGACCGGGTAAGATAAGGAAACCCTGGAGGTGAGCCTACAATATTTCTTATATGCTCATGCTCATCTAGATTTGCAAAAATAAAATACAACTACAAAATAAAAGTTGACCAAGCTTTGAAGTAACTCCAAAATAGTGCTTCAACAAGTAGACCTATGTCTTATCCATTGGGAAATTATATCCAGACTTAAAATATGGTAAAGAAAGAAAGGGGAGGAGATAAAAATGATTCAATCACATCCATTAAAATAATGTAACAAAGATGAGTAAGCATGCCAGTGAAAGAAGATGCCATTTATACATTCAAATGATGTAACTTATAAACGGAACAACAAACAAAAATGCACATAGAATTATTGAAAACAGGAAGCAGGATTGTATTATCCAATAAATCATTACAATGGGAGTTTGATCAGTGTAACCAAATCTCACTCAACAAATACAATAAATTCTCTATTCAAATAATACAATAGAGAACTGCAACTCTTCGTTCAAATTATGTAACAAAGAGCCTCCTAGATTTCAATATTAGCCATTGGAAATAATCTCAGTTAATTGGTCACCTCCTCAGCAAACACCTACAAAGTGATACGAAAGAAAATAGGATGACTAGACAAGATACACAAAAGAAAAATATAACTGATAAGGATAGGCACTTTGGTATACCTCTTGCAGAACTACTACATAAAAAACTTGATCCCTTTGCCTGTTGAAACAACTCTCTTATATAGCCTGTAATTTGATTCTCATTCGAGCTCGATGATGGTCCATAATTGAGAAAATTGCAACTATTTTTATGATGGCTCATAACTGCAAGTATCATTAAAACTGGGTGATAACCCATACTTACTGTAACTACATCCATATTTGATCCTCAATATTGATTGCATTCATAACAGTTTTTATTCATGACCCGGTAGTGGTATTAACTAAAAAAAGTGCCTTCATAATTATCTTTACAACTTCTCAGAATGTTTGACCCAAAAAGACTTCAACAAATTAATTGATTTTCAATTCCTTTCTCTTTTTTGTTATTTTATTTTAATAATTTTTTTGTACGACTAACCTTAGCCAACATAAAAGAATTAAAACTTGTATTTAAAAAAAAACTAAGAAGAATAATAAAACTTTTAGGTCTGAGGTGTAGACCAATTGGTCCAACCAAACCCCATAAGGGGGACGGACGTCCAATGTTCAAATACCAGGCCTCATCGGAATGAATGCTTATCCCTTTCCTGGTGCTTTCAGTGACGTAATTTTTTTAAAATGATTATGACATGGTGGTTATAGGTACGGTCTGTGCGAAGAACTATGTGGCGACTTCATGACAGCTAGTTGGATTTTGAGGATACAACACAACCTTTTGGACCTAAATAAAATTTATCTAATTATTTTCAATCTTCAAATATCTTAAATATTTAATTAAATTTTTTCCTTTTTTAATAAATTTTGATTATATATTTAATTACGTATTTAATAAAATGTAATTATTTTTAATTAGCGCATAATATTGTGGCGGCCATAAAAACTGAACAGCCTGCCCAGATTCGTAGCGGCTACCGATTCCACCATGTTAAAAAAAATGAAATCATTTTTAATTATATTTATTTAAATATTTAATCTAATATTTAATTAATAAATATAATAATAATTATATATAAATAACACTTGGGCGTGCAGTGCAATGGTTTGGGCTTTGGCTCTTCTTCCAAGAGGTCCAAGGTTCAAACCGTAGCGTGGGTGAGTGTGTGAGGGGGTGGGTGTGTGTCTCCCTGGTGGAGTTGTTGTAACAGGTTGGGGGATTCCTGGTCAAAACCCTCATATCTTAATATTACCAAAAAAAATTATATATAAATAAAATAATAATAATAAATAAATGGAAGGTCAACCGAACCCCGCTCATTCTTTGATTAAAAAAAAGAAGGCAAAGGAGTCGGTCGAACATACCCCACCATCTTAATAAAGAAAAAAAAGAATGGTGAGGGTGTTGGCTGAACATCCTTGCCATCTAAATAAAGAAAATCTAATTATAAAAAAAAAAAATTAAAGGCAGGGGAATCAGTCGAACATCCCTTGCCTATCTATTTTTCATTATAAAGTATGGGTGGGGGTGATTTACCGATCACCCCCACCCTATATATATTGTATTATATATATTTAAAAGTATGGATGGAGTGATGAGCCAATCACCCCCACCGAATATATATTATATTATATAAATAAG
Source organism: Wollemia nobilis (assembly GCA_028583015.1). Classification (NCBI taxonomy): domain Eukaryota; kingdom Viridiplantae; phylum Streptophyta; class Pinopsida; order Araucariales; family Araucariaceae; genus Wollemia; species Wollemia nobilis. Next base: position 9,441,168 of record JAQPPZ010017092.1, read on the forward strand.
TATGGGTGGGGTGATTGGCTGATCACCCCCACCCTATATATATATATATATAATTTGGTTAGTGTGAGAAACCTCTATGACCAACGCACGGGGTTGAGCAATATCCTCCCAAATATGATTCCTCGTAAAGTCAAGAGTTATGCTACGGTTTGAACCTTGGACCTCTCAAAGAAGATCCAAAGCCCAAACCATTGCACTATCCCCCTGGGACTATTATATATTATATATTATAAATTGCATATATGTAAATAAATAAATATATAATAATAATATTATTATTATTTTTATTTTTATTTTTGAAATGAAAATTAAAACTTGTTAAGGTTAGCCTTATTAAAATAAGAATAATAATAATAAATTATAATGTGCCTCATTTTTGTTTAGGCTGAGTTTTAAAGACCGAAAATTTCTTGAAGCTATTTTTTCAACTGATTTCAAGAGGAATGGTGATAAATAATTATGAAGGTATTTTTGATCAATTGAGACCACTACCAGGCCATGAACAAGAGCCATTAAATGCAAGCAATATGGTAGATCAAATCTATAGGTAGTTGCAATTTTTATGGGCCATCACTAAACTTTTAATAATAGTTGTAGTTATGAGCCATCATTAGAATAGTGTAGTTTTCACAATTATGGACCATCATCAAGCCTTGAATAAGAACCAATATGCACGTTATATGAGGGATTTGATGTAATAGTACCAGGTATCAAGTTTTTATGTAGTAATTTTGCAAGAGGTATATTAGAGTGCCCATCCTTGTTAGTTGTATTTTTCTTTTGTGTGTCTTGTCTAGTCACTCCATTTTCTTCCCTATTACTATGCAAGTGTTTGTTGAGGATGTACCTAGTTAACTAAGATCATTTCCAGTGGTTGAGTCCAAAATCCAAGAGGCTCTTTATTACACTATTTGAACGAAGAGTTGTAGTTCTCTGTTGCATTATTTGAATAGATAATTCATTGTATTTGCTTAGTGATATTTGGTTACACTGATCAGACTTCCATTGTAATTATTTATTGGATAATACAATATTGTTTCCTCCTTTCATAAGTTTTATGTATAATTTTTCTTATTGTTCCATTTATATGTTACATAATTTGAATGTGTAAATGGCATCTTCACCCGTTGGTATGCTTAATAATCTCTATTACATTATTTGACTGAATGTGATTGGCTCAGTTTTATCCTCCCCCTTCTTTCTTCATTATTTTTTAAGTCTGGCTATAATTTCTCAATAGATAAGGCACCGGTCTACAACTTGAAACATTAGTTGGGAGTTACTTCAAAGATTGGTCATTTTTTAGGTTGCAATTATATTTTGTTTTTGTTAATCTGGATGAGCATGAGCATAAAATAAGTATTATAGGCTCACCTCTAAGGTGTCCTTCCCTTAATTGATATGTCTAGAGTCTTTATGATAATATTTTCTTGAGTTAAAGAGGTGGATCCACCAGAGTCCATAGTGTTGATTGTGAATCAGTGATTTTCTTGCGGTGTGACAACCCAAATTCTTAAGGACATGGAAAATCACCAATTCCTTGCTTTCTTATTTGTAAAAGTGTGCAGGTAAATATCCGGTAGGTTGTTGAGATCTAGATATCAATTCATAATTTTGACAGTATGCATGGAAACTCAAAATTATTCACAAAAACCTTAATACATTAGGTAGCCCTATAAATAATCTATATCTCTTTTTGGATGTCAATGATAGTTGAATAATTATTTGAGTTAGCCTTTGTCAGAGTTGGCACTGATTTCTCAAATCTTCCTTGTTTCCATGAAAATATAGCTCTTTTAATTCTCCTTTTCTTTAGCCAATCATAGCTTGATGCCATGACATTCACCTTAATGCAACATGTGTTAGCTCTCATCATCTTGTTAGCATAGTATACAACTACCAATTTGGAAATATTTCTACCCTTTTAAATTATATTTTCGAGCACCACATGTATTTAGCTTACCCATGTCTACGTGTCCTGTGGTGTCATTATGATGGTTTTTAGATTTTATTTTCATCATTGAGATGTTGAGGGTATTGTTTCACACATTTCTATGATTATACTTGTTTTATAAAAGAAATAATTGGCTAACTTTTCCAATGGGCTATGGAGTTAAAAATATATTATGAGAGGGAGAGGGATGATTTTAGAAAAGAGGTAACTGCGAAGAATGTGTTTGAACTATAAGAAGGATACTAACTGAAAGTGAAGGTGTTGATAGGATATAAAGAGGAGAAATGATGAGAAAATCATACCTAAAAATCAACATTCTAAACCCTCCCTATCATCCTTTGATATTTTCTTGGGTGCTTGTTCAACTATCTTAGTGTTTGTTGTGTTGGATTCAAACACAAAGATAGTAAAAGGTGAAATATATCCCCTTTCATTAAGGGATTTATTCTAATTATTGCTTCTCTTACCCCTATTCTATCTTAGAAGACACTATAAATTGAAGAGAGGTTTATGAATAATCATATTAGTTGGCTAGACCTATCAAAAATGAGCATTTGTAAGCTTCTTGACCCATCATATCATTTGGATCAAACCCTTTCTTCTTTTCCTCCTCTATATCTAGACTTCACTCTTTTGACACCATTAAGATGTCCTCAAGAAAGAGAAAAAACCAAATACCATAAGGTTATGGCTACAACTAGTGGACTTCTTCATAGGCTAAGAAGAGTGCAAGCATTGTCAATGGAGGAGCAATCCCAACAAACACCAAGACGACATTAGCTAATATAAAAATGGTTTTAGATAACATTAGGATGTTTCTTGGACTACCATCAATTAACATGCTAGTTTTATCTAACACCAAGAAGGATAAGATTGATTATTTTTTATTCAGTGTTATCTTACCTCTTCTAAGCATAGGGATCTTTAGACTTGATTGTAGATTTTGCCAAGACACCTTCTTCATTTTCTTATTTTACTAGCACCTATCCACCATAGATCCTCAGGATAAAATTATTCCTCAAGAGTGAGTGGTTACTAGGAAGGAAATCCTCTTTTATAGGACTTTTGCATTGAAGGTATCATCATTCTAGTTTTTACTATAATATTGTATTCGATTTTCAAAAAACCAGTATCTCATATTGAATCATGTGATATTCTTTACATGTTTTCAAAAATTCTTTGTTATCCCTCCTATTTAACTCCTATTCTTTTATTGGTATACAACTTTTATTTAATTATCAACTTATTTACATAAAATTGTGGCATATCTATGTATGATAGTTGTGTCTGGTTCTTTAGCTCTTCCAACTAAATCTACAGTGCCCCAATGAAATAGTGTTAAATTTACATTTTTCCCTCTAATATCCATATTGGAACTTGTAACATCTTTTTTCAAGGTTTTTCTATGGGCTTGACTTTGGACTTGTGTTAGCTTCCAAGGTTACTCGAAAAGCGACATTAAAAATCAACACTAGTGATTTTTCTTTGACATATGAGTAGTCAATTACTATATCAAAATACATTGGTTTGTGTACCATATTCTTAATTTCTACCTAAATATTTTTGAGGTGCATGTTAGTTACCACTTTGAGATACAATTTGAAACATTCTTGAGCAAAGTTCCATCTTCCTTGTGGTTGTCCTAGAATCTTCAAATTCACTTGTTGGAACATGTGGTTTGTAAAATAATATAATGAATTATTTGTTCTATAAATTATGCTACTTTCCCATGTGTGACAACCATATTTCCTTAGAGCCACTTAGGGTTGGTTTATTATTTATTGGTTCTTTTTCATATTTTGACCAATTATTTATATCCACTTTGGATAGTTGTATGATCTTTTCTTCTTGATACTTCCCAATGTGGTAGGGCTAAAGCTTTTTAGATTGAATTCAAACCATATTTTGAATATATGGGATAATCATATGATATTATGCAAGATATCCTCCTATCTATTCTAACAAATCCTTGGACAAGCTCATCCCAAATATTAGTGGTAAATCAATGACCACTACATTTTGATTTGCTACTAAGTTCGGCAACATATACAACAAAATTAGAACTTCTTGGTCCAAAATCTGCCTAAGTGGATGAGTTGCACCCTCAAGATCTCAACAAAGGTTGGATGACTCAAAAATAGGGATATCTGAGTCAACCTTCAAAGTAGGTTGACTCCTATAGTCCTAGCTAAACTAACTAAAATAGGTTGTAAACTAAAGTAAGGGATGACTAAGGTTATAAGCTAAGTTGAAAGTTCTACATATTTAGTAACATCAAGAGATATAGTGCATAAGAGTCTCACAATATAAACTAAACTAGATTTCCTAACAGACTAGCTTACTTTTCTTATTACAAAATATTTAATTATAATATATGATAAGCATTATCAAGCATTCTAAGAACTAATGAATAGAAAATCTTGGGAGAAATTCATAAAGTAGAATAATTGTAATAGAAGTAATCGTTCATTTAGTTTTAATAAAAATTCTTAATCACTCAGTTGACATACATACATGTTTTGCAAAATTTTAGAAAGAGGTCAAATAACAATCTAAATTCATTAAAAATATATATATAGCACAATCATCATATAATTATGCAATTGGAAATGCTAAAGAGTTGACCCCCTAAATGAGTTACATTCAACCATATGTGTGTGTGTGTATTTTTTAATACATTCAATTATATAATCATGATTACCTACAAAATATATTATTGGCCTATCAGAAAAAGTGTAGGAAGTGTTTTTCACATTTAGGTGAGCTATGTTTGATTGCTTCAATCATACCTTGCTGACATGTGCGATAGAGATTTCTTTTGTAAAGCTAGCTTGTATTCTGCATCAATGGATGCTAACCATATGATTATGATCCACTACTTTCTATTATTTTGATATAGTTGAGTAGGGGTAGGTGTGTGATAGAGGAGGCCTTGGTAATTGAGATTATCTAACAAAAATGATGTTTGAAAACTAATTAACATGCATGACCTTGCTAACCAGGATGAGTCTATAGCATTTATACAAAATATAAAAACATGAGGGCATATTGCTTACTATTAAAAAATTTGTCTTAGATAAGTGTTGCTTCTTCTATCATTTATTCATGTCACATGTTAGAGATATTCTATATTGATGCCTTCATTGCTTGAATAATCTGATAGTCATATTTTCTCATGCATAGTATCGAACGTTGAGTTTCTTTTCTTGGTTCTTAATGATTTATTGTTGGGTGTCCTAACTTAGATTTATTTTGCATCACACATTCATATTGGTTTGTTGAGCGTTCAATATCATTATGATAACATGATTGCATTTGAAGTTCGATGCCTTCAAAAATATTGTAGGGTATGATGTTGGATGCTAAATTCCAGACCCAATTCCTGAGACTATTTAGGTTTTTTTCAGACTACATTGGATTTGAAATGTCACATTGATGATATTAGCATCATTGTTTATCTGATTACTTGTATAATTTTAGCTTCAATTTTGTTTAAATGTTAAACATTGGATGTCAAACATCGGCATTTGATGTGCTTTATCAACCTTTTCTTTTTAAGAATATTAGATACCATATGCCTTTGTTGACATCAACATTGTGAAATGTCCATCTAGCTTTCTTAATTAGCCAATTTTTTATGTTTTTTGCTCCATATTACTAAACCCAATGCCTTAATATATTTTGCTACTTGTCAAACTTTTACTTACTAGTTTACTACCTGCTTCACCTAATATTCATTCAGCCATACATTTCTATTTCTAGTGCTACTCTGTAATCTTTTGGCAAACTTTGTTTCACCCTTTTATCTTTGAATTTTACATAGGGGCTTCATATGATGATAATATAGTTACCTTTTATGCTTCCTCATGCAATTTGTTATGCTCTTGCCTTAGCAAAATAACTACATGGATTAGACATGACCACATTCTAGATATAAGTGATGAAATTTACCTACGTTATTGGTGACTTTCAAGGACTTTTTCATCTCAATATCTTCTAGATGAAATGGATCTAGAAGATAAGATGATAAAATATAGGAGGATAGAGGGAGGTAAAACTCAGAGTTATAGAAAATAAAATAGTTTTAGAGAAAGGAATTTATGTATCAAATATGGATATGTAAGGGGGTTTAATGTATTCTATAGGTGCAATAGGAATTCTAAAACACACCTTAAAATAAGTCCTAATATAAATTGCATCCCATTTACCTACAAAATGTGTGGTCCAATGCAACATGTAGAGGAAGAAAAGTTCTAAATTAATAGAAGGCTAAATTTTATTAGAGCCTAAAGGTTAGGGGTATGACTGGGAAGATGAAGGTTACAGGAAAAAATAAGTGAATGATAAAATGTAAAAAAAATAATGATACTAGAAAATGGAGGTGTTGATGTTGGTGGTTAAATATACAAGTAGATAGGTTGAGAATTTGTCAAGGCAAGGTGAATACCGATGATAAAAAAAATAAGAGAAAACAAACATACCTTAGTGCAAGTATCTCTATAAAAATTACACCTTTGATAAGCATATTTGGCTATAGTTGAATGCCACCTTAGATCTAGAGAAGTAGCCTTAGGTGAACATTCATACATGTAAAATACATTACGCAAATATTCTAGGTGCTCAACAATTTTATTCTCTCTACTACCCTTTTCTTTGTAAACTATGTAGGTAGACCTCCTTTGTGTTGATGGATATCATTTGACTCTTCGTTGCTTTAATATAATACATGAATACCCAGAATGATCACAAAAACTACATGCATTAGGTGGCCTTATACATCCTTTTAGAGACCTTTGTTGAAGTTGGTGACCATTGGATTCTTAAGCAAACTAGATTTTGGTAGTATTGGCACTAATTTTTTAGATCTAGTTGTCCATTTGACCATCCTTGTTTCTTTATTTTTTCTTTTATTTATTCAATCATAGCTTGATGCCATGGTATTTATGGTATTCATATTAAATGCAACATGTTGTTGCTTTCATCAACTTGTTACCACAACATACAGATCTAATTACAACATAATATCTATATTTTCAAACTCCATTTCCAAATTATAGGTGTGTTCAACCTACACATGCCAATATGCTTCATGACATCATTATGATGACCCTTGGAACTTGCTTCCATAATAAGGAATTGAGCTAGTTTTTCCATTGGGTTATAGAGTTGAAACGATGGAAGAAAGAGGAAGGGAATATTTTGAGGAAGGGGTGTAGTGTGAAGGATGTGTACGAGCTAAAGGTGAGGATAGTGGCAAAAGAGGAAGATGAAAAAATATGATAAAATCATACCTACACATCATGTATTCTAAACCCTCTTTGTTGTTCTTCAATAATTGCTTGGGTTCTTGCTTTTCCATTCAACTATCTTGGTGTTTGTTATTTTGGTTTCAAACATCAAGATAGTAAAAGAGGTAAAGCATATCCACTTTTACTAAGGGAATTATTCTAATTTTTTCTTCTCTTATCTTTACTCTGTCTCAATAGACTCCATGAATTGAAGAGAGGTTTAAAAATTAGTATCTTAGCTAGTGAGGCTCTACTGAGAAATAAGTATTTTTAAATTTATTCACCCAACATATCATTTGAACCAAACTCTTTCTTCTTTTCCTTATCTGCCTTTGGACCTCACTTTATCAACACCACTAAGATGTTCTTGAGAAAGGGAAAAATCCAAAAACTAGAAGGTTGTGGCGACTGTGCTAGACTTCTTCATAGGCCAAAAAGAGAGTGGGCATTATCAATAGAGGATAAATCCTAACAAACACCAAGATAATATCATATAACACCATAATGGTTTTATCTAACATTGGGATGGTTCTTGTATTTTCATAATTTAACATGCCAAATTTATCTAGCATTGTGAAGGCTAATATTAGTCATTTTTCTCTGGTTTTATCTTCCCTCTTCTAGGCATAGGGATTTTTAGACTTGACTGTCGCTTTTGCTAAGAGATATTTTTTATTTCCTTATTTTACTAATACCTATCCACCATAGAACCTTTGGATGAAATTCTTCCTCAAGAGTGAGTGGATACTAGGGAGGAAATCCCCTTTTATAGGCCTTTTCATTGAAGGTGTCATCATTCTAGCTCATACTATCAATTCTAATTATGTTCAATTTCCAAGAATCAACATCTCATTATAAAATTGATCTAATCATGTGATATTACCTATGTGTTTTCAAAACTTATTTTTTATCCCTCCTAACTAACTAACTTATTCTTTTAGTTAATATGGAACTTTTATTTACTCATCGGATTATTTACACAAAATTATTGCATATCTTTGTACACCAACCGCATCTAATTCTTTAGCTCTTACATCTGAATCTTTAGTGACCCGACCAGATAGTGTCAAATTTATGCTTTTTCGTCTAACATTCATCTTGGAACTTGTAACTTCCTTTTTTAGGGCTCTACCATAGGCTTGACCATAGACATGTGTCATCTTCCCAGGATGCTCAAAAAGTGGTATTAAAATCAGCACTAGTATATTTTATTATTTGATTGAATGGCCCATTACCTTTTCAATGAACATTGGTCTATGTAATATATCCCATATAAAGATAATATATTCAATTTGGACACTAGTTACCACTTTAGGATACAATCTAGAATATGCTTGAGAAAAGTGCCATCTTTCTTGTGGTTGTTTTGTAATCTTCATATTTAGTTGTGGAACATGTGGCTGGCCAAATGATACAATGAATCATAGTTATTTTATAAATTGTACCAATTACCTATGTATGGAAACCACATTAATTTAGATACACTCAATACTAACCTATTGTTTATTGGTTCTTACTCATTTTTAACTAGTTAGTTATATCTACTTTGACCAAGTGTATGTTCTATTCTTCTTGATATTTTCCAATGTGGTAGGCCCAAAGCTTTTCAGATTTTAACTAGTAACTTTATCTTGTTCCAAGTGTCCTCATATCTATCCTAATAAATCCTTGGATAATCTTATCCTAAATTTTAGCGGTAAATCAATGACCACCGCATTTTAAATTTTTGTTAAGTCTAGCAACCCATGCAACAAAATTAGGACTTCTTTGATGAGTTTCACCTTCTGAATTACTATTCCTCTAGTATGAAGGACTATAGAATCAATTATATTGTATCATATGCCCATAACACCATAGTTTGATTAAGGTATGAAAGAGACATCATCTCCTTGATTGACTTCATAATTATGCAACACCCATCCTTCCAAGAACATTGATAAAGAAAAGGTACAAAATAAAGTTTTCCAAAGCCAAGAGATAATTGTTTGTGTGTTAATTTGGGATTTAAGTAGTGCATCAAATTGATATTTGGTCCATGCAAAGTTATTTTAAGAAAATTCACTTGACTAGACATAAGAAAAGCTTCCCCTAGGTCTCTACCATGTCCTTCCTTTGTACTCTTATTATGGATGGATAGTATAAATTTTGATAAGCCTATTTGCTTTGGTAATGTGAGCATAATTATTCTAGATTATATTTTTTTGGACATGTTTTCAACCTTCACTTTTATTTATAATCCCATTGTAGATTTAAGTTTTTATTAGCTTCATCTTCATTTGACTCATCCTTCTTTTTTTTGCTTCATCCAATCCTATATTTGGGCTAACCGTATTGTAAAATACTTTCCTATTTCTAGAAAATTGTCTAGGTCCATTGTGAGGGAAATAACATCCTATGATTTATGATTTATCCCTCAAATAAAACTTCATTGATAGTCACCACTATTATGTTTGTCAAATGTTGAACCCTTGAGCCAAAATGAACATGAGTTTTCCTTCTATTTTTAAATTTTTGCAAATTCATTCATAAGATATTGGATGATATCCTTTATATATTAATTTTTCTAGGGCTTCAATATCATATGCATCTTATCATATAAATACTAAACTAAGCGTAGTATATCCATTGAAGTTACCAATTATGGAAATGGTGATCCTGTCAAATGAAACTATGAGCGTATTTGATGAGGCAATGGGTGTCTAGTTTATTAGCCTTGAGAGGAAATTTTAGTACTAAAATCAACACATTTTAAGCCATCATAGTGACTTGGAAAATCTATAGAAAACTTCTTTCCAGATAATGTTGGATTTTGAGGGACAAGTCTATATTTTGAGCTTAGATATAGTAGATATAAGCTTGTTGATCAAGAGCCAAAATTACTAAGAGGAAAAACAGTTGTATTTTATTCAAATGCAGCAGAGAATTCTGTTACAACAGAATATTACAGTCACAACATAATATTAAATAAGTCACAGAAGAATTGCGCCTTTACAGAATTTCTCGAATTTGGAAATACAACAAGAAAAATATTATCGTTCCAGTAATTTTCCATCCCTTGTGCATGCCTTTGCTCTCCTTTTTAAAGGTTCTCGGGTGACGCTCCAATTCCAGTTGGTGGCCCTTCGTTTCCTCTTCCAGAACCTTTCGTTTCGCCTCCCCATGTCGCTTCGTCGTCCAGATATTCGACACGTCTCCCTTTTCGACTCTTCGTCTTCGGCTCATCTTTCGATGCAAAAATACGACATGTCGCGATATCGTGACATGTCGCGATATCGCGACCCTCCGTCTGTTATGTCGTCGGCCCTGCATTTTGGTCGCGATATCGCGACGTCATGATATCATGACATGTCACGATTTCGTGACCCTCCGCCTGCTGCGTCGTCGACCCTGCATTTTGGTTGCGATATCGCGACATCATGAGTTTGTGAAATGTCATGATTTTGTGACCCTCCGCCTATTGCATCACTTGCCTCGCTTTTGGTCATGATATCACGATGATGCGATATCGCAACCCTTTCACCTATTGCACTGCTTGCCTTGCTTTTGTCGTGATATCACGACGTCGCGATATCGTGACCCTTCCGCCTATTGCATCGCTTGCCCTACTTTTGTCACGATATCGTGACATCGTGATTTCGTGACCCTTCCACCTTTTGCATCGCTTGCCCCTCTTTTGGTCGTGATATCGTGACATGTCACGATTTCGCGACCCTGCAACTTCTGCCCTGTTGTTGGTCTTTTTTTTTTTTTTAAAGCAAGATTGCGCTGCTGCCACTGGATGCTCCTGCATCAGACATCCGGGGTATATTGAGAAGTGATCCTCACTTCTGAACTGTTAGAGGGAGACCCAGGCGGTCAACCTCCATTTTAGACAACCAAGTTGCATCTTCTACCGGTCTCGCCCTTCCACTTGACCAAATATTCAAAATACTATCTCTGTTTCGGTACTTCTGCCTTCTCAAGTGTCCAAGTATTTCCTCAATCTCATCTGTGGTTGGAGTAGATGCTGGAATACTCCACAACTCTGTGCTTGGTGTCTCACTACTATCCCCCTCATGGTATTTCACCAAATCTAAAATGTTAAAGACAGGTGATATGTTAAGCCCACTTGGCAATTCTACTTCATAGGCATTGCCTGAATCCCGTTTTGCCATGATTTTGCACGATCCAAACTTCTTCATATTTAGCTTGTTATAGGTTTTAGCAGGAAATATTTCCTTTCTCAGATGGACCATCACTTCATCTCCCACTTCGAATTCCTTAAACCGTCGCTTCTGGTCTGCTTTCGTCTTATATTGCGTATTCATTTTAGCAATATGCTTCTTCACTTCTTCATGCAGGTTCTTCATATGCTTTGCAAAATCCTCAGCCTTGGCACTGCACTTTTCCCCCGTATTCAGCCTTCCTTAACTCGGAAACATTTCTTGGACTGCTTCCATATATTATCCGAAATGGAGATTTGTTGGTACTCCTATTGACGGAATTGTTATATGCAAACTCCGCCTGCGGCAAAATCAGATCCCATCCTTTGGGCTTATCTCCTATCAAGCACCTCAATAAGTTACCCAAACTTTGTTTACCACCTCAGTTTGCCCATCTGTCTGTGGGTGGTATGCTGAACTGAATTTCAAATCTGTCTTCAGTTTCTTCCACAGGGTTCTCCAAAAATACCCAACAAACTTGGTATCTCTGTCGAAAATGATGCTCTTTGGTAGACCATGCAACCGTACCACCTCTTTGAAAAACAAACCTGCAATATGAACTGCATCATTAGTTTTCTGACAAGGAATAAAATGTGCCATCTTTGAAAACCTGTCAACTACCACAAATATGGAATCATTTCCCCTCTATGTCCTTGGTAGACCAAGAATGAAATCCATGCTGACATCTTCCCATGGTTTCTCTAGTATAGGTAACGGCTGATATAATCCGGTGTTCTATCTCACACCTTTCGCCATCTGACAGACTCTACAGCTCTGCACAAATTTCCGCACATCTTGCTGTAGTTGCGGCCAATAATAATTCTCACTCACAAGGGCAATGGTCTTATCTCGACCAAAGTGCCCAGCCAATCCTCCACTGTGTTTTTCTTTGACTAGGTTTTCCCTCATGGAACTTCTTGGAATGCATAACTGGTTTCCCCTGAACAACATTCCATCTTGGATCAGAAAATCCAGCCACTTGGTTCTGTCCAAGGTAATTGGTGCCAAGCAAGCCTTCCAGAGCTTCTGCAAAATCGGGATCTTCAGGGTACAAACCCTTCAATTCATCAAATCCCAATACTTCCACCTTCATTTCTGTCAGCAAACTCTGCCTTCTACTCAAGGCATCTGCAACTCTGTTGGATTTTCCACTCCCGTGCTTCAACACAAAGGAATAACTCTGTAGAAACTCAACCCACTTCAAGTGTCTTTGGTTCAGTTTTCCCTGGCTATTTATATACTGTAAGGCCTAATGATCAGTATATAGCACAAATTCTTTCGGCAACAAATAATGTCTCCACTTCTTCAGGGCCTGAACTATAGCGTAGAATTCTTGATCATACACTGAATACTTTTTCCTGGCATCATTGAGTTTCTCACTGAAGTAAGCAACAGGCTTACCTTCTTGACTCAGCACAGCTCCAATGGCACTACCACTGGCATCACAGTCTACCCGAAATACCTTATTAAAATCTGGAAGTGCTAAAATAGGTTGCTCAGTGACCTTCTTCTTCAACATATCAAAGCTTTTGTCAGCTCCCAAGGTCCACTTAAAGTCTTTCCTATCCCCTCTCATTGTTTCTGTAAGGGGTGCACAAATACTGCTAAAATTTTTGATGAATTTCCTATAAAAACTGGCTAAACCATGAAATGATCTCACTTCAAAAGTGCTTCTTGGAGTAGGCCATTCAATGATAGCCCTCACCTTTTCTGGGTCCATTTTTAGACCTTCAACTGAGATGACAAATCCCAGGTATACCAACTCCTTCTTCACAAAATTGCACTTCTTCAAGTTGATCAACAACTGTTCTTCCCTCAGCTTCTCAAAAACCCTCCTGATATGCATCGAGTGCTCTTCCAGGGTTCTGCTGAATATCAAAATGTCATCCAAATAGACAATAACAAACTTGCCTAAGAACTCCTTCAGCACTTCATTCATCAACCGCATGAATGTGCTTGGTGCATTGGTTAGCCCAAATGGCATGACCAACCACTCATACAAACCTTCTCTGGTTTTGAAAGCAGTTTTCCACTCATCTCCTTCTCTGATCCGAATCTGATGGTAGCCACTCTTCAGGTCAATCTTGGTGAAGTACTTGGCTCCACTCAAACAGTCCATAATATCATCCATCCTTGGTAATGGAAATCTATATTTTATGGTGATCTTGTTTATAGCTCGGGAGTCTGTACACATCCTCCACTCCCCATCCTTCTTTGGTGCTAGTACTGCAGGTACCGCACATGGACTCAAGCTTTCTCGAATCAGTCCCTTTTTCAACAACTCATGGACTTGCCTGCTCAGCTCCTCACTTTCCATAGGAGTCATTCTGTGGGCTGCCTTGTTGGGTAAACTAGATCCAGGTACCAAATCAATATGGTGACTGATCTTCCTCATCGGTGGTAAACCCTCAGGCACATTATCTGATATGATGTCTGGAAATTCTTCTAACAGGTGTTCGGCCTCTGCTGGAACATCTGTGTACTGTTCTTTCTTAATAGTAGGGATTAATGCATAACACATTGAATCCCTCTTCAGGCCATCCAAAAACTGTCTTCCATCCACCAGGCAGATTCTGGCACTATTGCACACTTTCTCATCCACTTCCTTCAGTGGCTTCAATTTGTGACGTACTCCATCCTTTGTCAGAGAGTACGTATTTGCATGCCCATCATGCACTGCACGTCTGTCAAATTGCCATGGTCTTCCCAACAACAAATGGCAAGCATCCATCGGCAAAACATCACATAGGACCTCATCTTGATAATTTCCAATGTGAAATTTGACCAAGCACTGTTCACTGACAAGTGCTCTGTGGTCTTTCTGCAACCACGAAATCCGATATGGATGCGGGTGCTTCCTCTTTCCCAATTTCAACTTAGTAACCATCTCTTCTGAAACTAAGTTGTCTGTGCTACCATTATCAATGATAACATTGCAGACCTTCCCTGCACATTTGCACCTTGTGCGGAATAGGCTCTTCCTCTGTTCTGGTTCTTTTTCCTCATTCAAAAGTGTTCTTCTCATCATCAACACTTCTCCTCCTTCTGCCTCTTCGTAGTGTTTTGACTCTGCACCTTCATCTGCCACAGCAGCTCTGGCATGACCCTCAGGTCTCTTGTCCATCCTTTCTTGGTGTTGAGGACACTCGTATGACCGGTGTCCCTCTTCTCCACACTGGAAACAGGTTCCACGGAATACCCCTCTTCCATACCCACGTCCAGGTCTACCTCTTCCTCTCTGGTAGTCATTGTTCTGATCACGCGGGCGGTAGGTATTCTCCTTTTTCTGTTCCTGGGGTCTGCTTGTTTCACCAGTCTTCTTCTGGTCTCGGTAATTTCCTCCACTGGTTCTTCCACCATGATCCCTTCCTCTCTGGTTGCCTTCGAATCTTCTGTTTAGTTTCTCTTCTACCTTCAAGGCCAACTGGTATGCATCTTCTATGGTGGCTATTCTGATCAAGCTGAGTTCTTCCTGAATGTTCATTCTCAACCCGTTGATGTATCTGGCTACTTTCTCCTTATTAGCCCCTGAATGGCCAGTTCTGATGGAGATCTTGTAGAATTCTTCTGTGTATTCTTGGACAGACTTGCCTGACTGTCTCAAACTTTGCATCCTCCTCAACAGGTCCAACTCGTAATCTACGAGAATAAATTGTCTCTTCAGTTTCTCCACCATTCGGTCCCATCTGGTTATCTTTTCTTTTCCATTTTTATTTCTTTCGAGTTGTACTCCTTTCCACCATAAGCTAGCATGGCCTTTCAATTTTGCTTTTGCAAATTTTATCCAGTCTGGATCTGCAACCTCCTCATACTCAAAGTATTCCTCCATATCGTTGATCCAATCAATCAACTCTTCTGGGTTGAGATTCCCAGAATACGTAGAGACATCAAACTTCGGCCTCTTCCCGGCCTGAGATAGGGCTTTAAGCAATCTAGCTTCAGAAGGATCCAATGTTTCTTCATCATCTGATGGGTCATCAGTTACCCAGGCTTCATCGTCACTATTGTCTTCTCCTTTTGGCTCAACCCCTCTTCGCAACTCCTCTTGCAGGGCTTGCACTTGCCTCTGCAATGCTCTAAAATCTTCGTCCGACACCATATTTTTTCCATGACCACGGTTCTTTCTTGGAGGCATTCTGCTCACTACTTTCACAAAGCTCTTCCACAGATCCTGGTGCAAGCTGCCTCACGTTCGGCGCTCTACTTACACGCTCAGAATCTTCTAGCTCTGATACCACTTGATCGAGAGCCAAAATTACTAAGAGGAAAAATAGTTGTATTTTATTCAAATGCAGCAGAGAATTCTGTTACAACAGAATATTACAGTCACAGCATAATATTAAATAAGTCGCAGAAGAATTGCGCCTTTACAGAATTTCTCAAATCTGGAAATACAACAAGAAAATATTATCGTTCCAGCAATTTTTCCATCCCTTGTGCATGCCTTTGCTCTCCTTTTTAAAGGTTCTCGGGTGACGCTCCATTTCCAGCTGGTGGCCCTTCGTTTCCTCTTCCAGAACCTTTCATTTCGCCTCCCCGTGTCGCTTCGTCATCCAGATATTCGACACGTCTCCCTTTTCGACTCTTCGTCTTCGGCTCGTCTTTCGGCATGAAAATATGACATGTCGCGATATCGTGACATGTCGCGATATCGTGACCCTCCGTCTGCTGCGTCGTCGGCCCTACATTTTGGTCGTGATATCGTGACGTCGTGATATCATGACATGTCGTGATTTCATGACCCTCCGCCTGTTGTGTCGTCGACCCTGCATTTTGGTCGTGATATCGCGACATCGCGATTTCGTGACATGTCGTGATTTCGTGACCCTCCGCCTGTTGCATCGCCTGCCCCGCTTTTGGTCATGATATCGCGACGATGCGATATCGTGACCCTTCTGCCTATTGCATCGCTTGCCCTACTTTTGTCGCGATATCGCGACCCTTCCGCCTATTGCACCGCTTGCCCTACTTTTGTCGTGATATCGCGACGTCGCGATATCACGACCCTTTCGCCTATTGCATTGCTTGCCCTACTTTTGTCGCGATATCGCGATGTCACGATTTTGTGACCCTTCCACCTTTTGCATCGCTTTCCCCTCTTTTGGTTGTGATATCGCGACATGTCACGATTTCTCGACCCTGCAACTTCTGCCCTGTTGTTGGTCTTTTTTTTTTTTTTTAAAGCAAGATTGCATTGCTGCCACCGGATGCTCCTACATCACTTGTTCTTGTGATGGTTTTATCTCCAAAGGTAGTTTATCCCAAAGTATTTTAAATCTAAGTTTAAAATCTAGGAGAGATTCACAAGGACCCTTTTTAATATAGAAAAATTACATGAGCAATGCAAAGAGATCCCTTGGATCATCAAACACCAAGATTAGTAGTTTAGCTAGGTCAACCCAAGATCTAATGCTATTGTTTGCTAAAGATTTGTACCATTACAATACCTTACCCCATAAGTATTGAGCAAGTAATATTATCATAACATATTCAAATATGTTATTACAAAAGGTGTTCAAGGCTAAAACATCTTGGCAATGCTCATAGGTTTTTTTTTAACTACCATAAAAATTAGCAATAGCTTTAATGCAACCTAGGAAATTTCATGAAGATATGGGAGATTAAGCAATCTAGCACTATTCCAATCTAGGAAAAATTTCCCAACTATGGATCCAATAATTATATTAATGTTCTCATAGACCCATCTGATTGGTTCTTAGTGAACTATCTAGGGTTTTCAACATTATCACCATCTGATTCTAAGCTTCCTTGATAGCAGAGTCATCAACTTATTTATATTATTATCTTCAATAGAGTCACTAGATGAACATACAATATCCACATGCGAGGTGAATACTATTCACCAAAATATGAGTCCTCTAGGTAATTAAAATAGGATGTATGAAATACTATCCCATGTTTAACAATTACTGGGTTTCTTTAGAATATAATTTTAGTAAAATTACTAGGTGATTGGGAATGATCTGTTAGAGTAGAATATCATCATTCTTCTACCCAATCAAGATGGTGAGTTTTGTGTCCCACCACACATGCCAAAAAACTCTTGGTCACATGATGGGTAATTAGCTCTAATAAAAAAATCTTTTTTTAGGGTGGGATAGTAGGGTCCTATCAGGCATGCCAAAAATATCTTGGTCCAAAATCCACCTAAGTGGATGATTTGCACCCTCAAGACCTTGGCAAATATTGTATGACTCAAAAAAAGGGATCTTTGAGTCAAAATTCAGAGTGGTCAACTCCTATGGTCCTAGATAAACTAACTAAAATGGGTTGCAAACTAAAGTAAGGGATTCATAACATTAGAAGCTAAGTTGAAAGTGGTGTATATTTAGTAACATCAAGAGACAAAGTGCATGAGAGTCTCATAATATAAACTAAACTAGATTGTCTAACAGACCAGCTTACTTTTCTTATTACAAAATATTTAATCATAATAAACGCTAAATATTATCAAGCATTCCAGGAACTAATGAACAAAAAATCTAGGTATAAATCCAAAAAACCTAATAATTGTAATAGAATTAACCATTCATATTGCTTTTACAAAAATCCTTAATCACTTAGTTGGAATACATACATGTTTTGTAGAAGTTGAGAAAGAGGCTAGACAACAATCCAATCTTCATTCAAAAGGCATATAGCACAATCATCATACAATTATGCAATTGTAAATTCTAAAGAGTTGACACCCTAAATGAGTTACATTTAGGTATATATATTGTTTTACAATACATTCAATTATCTAATCATGATTACCTATAGAGTATATTATCATCATGTTAGAATGAGTATAGGACATTACACCAAAAATGGTCTTTAAGGGTAGTTTTTAACCGCCCTTAAAGACCTTTAAGGGTGATTATCCAGTCGTTTTCTATGAGGGTGTCGTAAAATGTTTGCAAAATATGAGGATAGTTAAAAACTACCCTCTTAGGGTCTATTAGGGTGGTTAAAAACCACCTCAAAAACTGCCTTAGTTTATCACTATGAGGGTGGTTTTAAATTGCCTTATTAGACCCTAAGAGGGTGGTTTTAAACTATCCTCTTAGGGTCTATTAGGGTGGTTTAAAACCATACCCTTAGGGTCCAAACCCTAAGAGGGGTGGTTTTAAACCACCCTAATAGACCCTAAGATGGTGGTTTAAAACCACCCTCTTAGGGTCCAATGTCGACCAAAGGTCGACCGATGCATTTCGGCATCGGTCGACCTTCGATCGATGCATTTCAAACATAGAGAAAAACTAAGAACATTAAATATTTTAGTATTTCTTAGGCCTTTACTGGATATGCTCATTAGAATCAAATATTAGAATGGGCATACTACATGTTCTTCAATTGTATGTCTACCTTATTGTCAATTTGCTAAACAAGGATCAATTTCAGTGGACTATGAAGCAGAAGTAGAAGATGATATCATACCTTTATTTCGCAGAGGAGAGGTTTGTTTGAAGCAATCTTATATGCTTTATTTGGATGGTAATTGAAATGATATTATAGCTTTAAGTTTTTTCTTTTAGCCTCTTCATATCAAATATTGCAAGTGCCTAGTGTTAGTACATATGATAGTAGGTTAATGTCGCTTTTATAATACTTGTAATGTTTCAGGATTTTGAATATGGTGTAGAATTTTTCCTTCTTATTTCAGTGTATGAAGATGCTTCAGTAGATACTATAAAATATGCATTAGATGCATTTGTAAATCTTATACAGGACTTTGGATCAACGATTATACAGTATACTCAAGGTAAAATATAAAGGAAAACCCATTACTGTACGTTGCTATCTTTTTTTTGGTGTCAATTTGTTTTCTATGGAAGTGTAATTTGAGCTGGAAAATGTAGTTTTCTTTTTTCCATAGTTGACTGCCTACACACACATACAGAGGGATTGAGTTTATTTTGTGTAATGGTGGTAATTTTCTAGTATATTATTTTGTATTTCCTTCATTCAACACTACTTTGGATTGTTTCTATTATTATTTTCCCTTGCCAACAAGGTAGTTTCTTTGCCACGAAGCAATATTAGCAACAATAGCAAGGACTACACGCATGGCATTATCATACGATTTCCATCAGGTTGGTGGAATTGCAAAATCACATTGCATTAATTGAATAACTTTCCTTTTCATTCCATTATATCTAAAATTTCTATATTGAAGGCCAGAGGATCAACTTCTTTTAATGCTTAACTAATATGTATATAAAATTTCTCTTGCAGAAGAGGTCGTAAAGATCTTTACCAATAGCACAACATACACTGATGTATGATATACAATTTAATAAACATGATGAACTCATATTGGCTTCTTTGGACTTGAAGTCGGTTGTTAATGTCAATATATATTCCATAAAGAAAAATCCATGCCAATTTAAGAGTTTCTTTGTATTCTATTGTCCCTACTAGTTGCTTTTCTAACATTGCAATTCTTTAACTGTAGATGTGGGAACAAAATATTTTACCTATAACGAGAGAGACTTTGATGGTTTATGTTTTGGTTGATCCTGTTGGAACCACAATTATGTAGAACATTCT
This sequence comes from Wollemia nobilis, assembly GCA_028583015.1. Taxonomy (NCBI): domain Eukaryota; kingdom Viridiplantae; phylum Streptophyta; class Pinopsida; order Araucariales; family Araucariaceae; genus Wollemia; species Wollemia nobilis. The sequence continues at coordinate 9,461,165 of JAQPPZ010017092.1, forward strand.
GGCATGACCAATCTAACCATTTCTTACATGATATTGGAGCATAACTTGGCTTCTGAATACCCAGAGCTTATTGGTTATCTTTTTCAATCAGTTTATTTTCTACCCTGATTCTGTTGCTTCTATTTTTTCTCATGCTGCTCAATTAATCATTGTAATATTTGACTTTTGTATATGCCTTCGACTAGCCTTCGGGTCTATAATCCATGACTAATATAATTTTAGATATGTAATTTTAGATTGTTCTTTCTAACTCTTTCAGCTTCTCTGACATTTCTCAGCCCACCTCCATGTGATGATACATTATATGTTTGCCCCAAGCCTTCAGCCTTTCAGGTGGGGTTTTTCTTTTTTTCACTATACGTGGTGGCTTTGGGGCAAGGAGGTCACAAACCTTGTTTACAAGCATTTGGTGCAGACCAATTTGATGAGGAAGACCCATTGGAGAGGAAGGATAAGAGTTCATTCTTTAATTGGTGGTATTTTGGTATAAATAGTGGCCTAATTGTATCTATTTCTGTGCTTATGTACATTCAAGAGAATTTCTAATGGGGTCTGGGGTTTGGCATCCCAACTGTGGCTATGGTGATAGCACTCTCTGTTTTCTTGTGTGGAACAAGAATGTACTAACACAAACTGCCTTCTACAAGTCCAATAACTCAAATCATCCAAGTTTTTGTTGCAACAATTCACAAGTGGAATCTCTTAATTCCTTCTCAAATGGAATAAAGAGTCTATGTTGTTGAAGAACTTTTTCAGAGTGAAACATGGAAGCTTTTTCCCATAAACCAATTCAGGTAAACCCCTTTTCAACCTGCTTATATGCATTTAGTTTGCTGCTGCAAAAGGGTGCACAAATGGACCTATTTCTGTTTATTTTTAGGTTTGACATTTTTGTTTTGTAAATGCAATCTATAAAATCAGAAATAATATCCACAAGCCTATCCATTATTTTGTAGGTTTCTTGACAAAGCAACTATTGCAATTGATTCTGACTATGAACATAAAACAGAGATTCATTGGAGGTTATGCATGACCACACAGGTTGGAGAGGTGAAACTTGTTCTAAGGTTGCTACCCATTTGGGTAGCTTGTTTGATGTATGGGGTAGTTTTTGCACAATCTCCAACTTTCTTCACAAAACAGGGCAGCACGATGGATAGAATCATCTATGGAGATTTTCAGATCCCTGCAGCTACCTTGCAAAGCTTCATTAGCTTATCTGTTCTTGTGTTGGTGCCAGTGTATGATTGTATCTTTGTTCCACTTGCCAGATACATAACTGGAAATGATTGTGGCATAACACTGCTCCAGAGAATAGGTGTTGATATTTTTTCCATTCTTTCCATGGTTGTTGCAGCATTGATCAAAACCAAAAGGCTTCAAGTAGCAAAGGAATATGGATTGGTAGACATGCCCCATGCAACAATTCCATTGAGCATTTTTTGGCTGGTTCCACAATACATTCTATGTGGTATATCAAATGTTTTTGTAGTGGTAGGCTTGCAGGAGTACTTTTATGATCAGATGCCTGATGCGATGAGAAGCTTGGGAATTGCACTTTATTTGAGCATTTTTGGAGTTGGCAGCTTCTTGAGCAGTATTCTTATTTTGATTATTGAGGAACTGAGTAGCAAAATGGGAGAAAACTGGTTTGCAGACAACCTAAACAAAGCTCATTTGGACTACTACTACTGGTTTCTGGCTGCACTGAGTGCATTGTTCCTATGCATCTATTTCTCCTTTGCCAGTTGCTTCATTTACAAGAAAGTAGAAAGCAATTTTTTGCAATGATGAAGAGATATCCTTAAACTATAGTTGACATAATTTGTGATTGCTCAGCAACCTGTGACAGGAAGAGATAACACAAAGAGGAATATAGTTATAGTTTAGTTGTGTGCATGACATGTCATCAAATTCAAGGCCTAAGATAATGTAGTTGTAATTTTTTTTCATGTTTGCTTCAAAATGCAATTCTAGGAGAGGGTGAGGAGATTACAAATCCAACTTCCCATTGAATGTTGCGTAGAACCAAACACGGTCTGTGGCTACTGATGATTATTGAAATTCCAAGAATTTTTATTTGATGCCTCTAAATTCCCTTGGGACAGAAGTTCTTCCTACAGCCACCTTATTTCAGTCCATCAAACAGTGAAGTATTTGCAGCATAATATAACATCAGAAGACAATGGACTCATTATATAATATACTGTGGGACTCAAATAAGAAAGGTCAAATGTATACTGTGGGACAAACAACCAGAACGATTTGTGACAATGTAAAATTAAATAGAATGGATAGTTGCTCTTCATTAAATAAGAAATAGAGCATATAGAGTCAAATATGATGATTGCTGCATTGAAAAGGTGAAGTATTTGTTTGAATATTATGCATTAAAAACAAAAGTGCAAGAATTAATAGTTGCACACAAACTGGTTTGTAGAACTTGCAGAGGTATTTGGAAATCATTCTTTAATTTTCAACAATATAGCAAAATATATTTTTTCAAGAGCACAGACACATTTCAAAAGATGTAACAAGTTTAACACAAATAACAATGCTTAGAGAGGGAAATGATAATTATTAAGATGCAAACATAATTTGGAAAAAATAACACACACACATTAGAAGTTTATTGCCTTTATAAGTTCATCAAGTAAGAGAGGTGAGAAAGCAAATTCTAGTTATATGGAAATTATTTCCCAAGGATTGTTGGATGGATTTCCCACAACTCTAGAACTTTGTGCTTGTCTATTAATATAATTCCACAATTATATTAATAGATAATCTTGTCAAGTGATACATGCATAATAGCCAAGTTGTTGCAATACCACTATGTTGATACCAATGAATCTTTCTTAATGTTTGATAGGTGTGAAATAGGGAAATGGACAACACCCAAAGAAGAAAGGGAAAACAAGCTATGTGTATTCTGTTCATCAGGGACAATAGAAACAAAAGTGACATTTTATGTTAAAAGGTTTGACCTACAATGATATTTGAGCAGAGATACCCTAGCATTCTACAAACACACTCTATGGAAATATTGTTTGAAGAAAAGATGCTGCAAAAGACAGCCACCAATATCACCATTCATTATCCATGCAATCATCCTGATAGATAGTCACATTGATATATCTCTATCAAAAGAAAAATAAATAATCAAGATAAGGTAGGACATTTGTAGGTCTCAGGACTAATACCATTTCATGAAATAGCCAAATGTATGAAATGAGAATTAACTGGATAGGATTGGAATGTTATTAGTTGGACTATATGTATCTGTATGTATAAGAGATATCAAGGGCCTTAAGAACAACTATGTTCACATATGATAATAACAGTCATTCAAACACAAGAAAGCTAAGCTTAAATATCCAAAATCGGATACCAATAAAAATTTTTTAATGTTTGATAGGTGTGAAACAGAGATATTAACAACACCCAAAGAAGAATGGGAAAACAACCTATGTGTTTTCTTTTCATCAGGGGTATTATATACTAGAAATAGAGAGATATTTTATGCTAGAATGTTTGGCCTACAATAACATTCAAGAGTGATACCCCAAAATTTTAGAGGCACACCCTATGGAAACATTGTTTGAAGGATAATATCTAGAAAAAATAAGATAATTATTGATAAACATCAAGAACAAGAAAATCACCCTCCAAAAGAAGGTAACAATAATTTCAAAGTTTTTGGATATAATTAAAATAATTTCAATTCATTAAATAAAATAAAAATAGTGAAAAGATATATTGAACATAATATTATGATCTCTAATATTATGGGAAGTTAGGAATTAAGAGACTTGTGGGTTGTCACAATATGCAAATCAAATACAAATGAAAAAATAGTCAATTAGCACAACAATTACAATAGGAGATGGTGGGGACATTGAAAGCTATGAACTTCGTTGAGACAGGATCAAGATACTTCCCTAAACTATAACAAACCAATCAAGTAAAATATGCCTTGCATTGATGGTAAGGTAGAATCAGCCCACTTGGATCGATTCCATTTGTATTAGGTGAAGAAGTGAAATTTACGACATCGCCTTAAGGGCACTTTATTGCAATGTAAAGCAGTTTAAAAGCATTCAAAGGGAAAAGAGCATAAACATGTAATCTATTGAAATGAAGCAAAGTATGTAATAAAGAGGGTGGATTTCTCCTTCTATTCATTCATTCATAGCTTCAAAATAGGATTACAAGACATCCCCTTGAGGGCTTTACAAATTTGATACATCTCAACATTACAATGTGCAAGGGATCTAATCCCTTGAAAGGGACTTAAAGCGATGTTCTATGGTGTGAATCTCGCATTCCCACAATCGAGAGCTAGTCTTGGGCTTCTCTTCCTTGCCTCTTTAGCTCCTCCCTTCTATCTAGAATACCTACACCTACACACAAGGGATTGAAAAGGAGTTAGTAGCACATGTGTTATAGAATAAAAGCCTTGAAAACATAGAAAAAGGAGTTAATATAGCAACATCAAAACTAATCTATAACACATGAAAATTGTTCTAAATGCTATATAAATGCAATATAATCTAATATAAATGCTTTTGGAGAGATTTGAACACAATATTTAAGGTAAAAGTATGCAGAAATAGTGACCGTCCCTGATAGGGACACCTAAACCTGCAACAATGGGGACCTCAAATGTGCCATCAAATCAGCTCCAAACTTCACCAAATTTGGACCATGGGTTGATCTAAGCATTCCTAAGGGGTCTATGGAGGAATTTTCTCCAAATTCCATGTTATTTTCTGACCATCCCTAGGTGTGACACCTATTGACTGCTAACCATCCCCAGGTGGGACGGTTACAAATCTGGCCTATTTTTGTCACCAATGCTATTGGGATTTGGTCCAAAACTGGTTTAGGGGTGTTGTCGATAGATGGGGCCAAATTTACCTTCAATTTGGCTAGTTTGGGATGGTTGGATCGATTCCTATTGCCCCTAAAAGTGCCTTCGAATGAAGAGGGTTTCAAGGTCAAATGGGGAAGAAGGTTTGGTTTGCAAAAGGTGAGGATGTAATTGGGTAGCACTTTGTTGCTCAAATGCTTCTACTCTCCTCCTTTAAAATGGGTGAATGCACCTCTTTTTATAGCCCAAAAGGGCATCTAGGGCAAAGGGGCAAGTATTTCCATGTGAGGCAGGTGCCACCACTTGTCCAATTCTTTGGCATGCATTGGTGAGGGAAGGTTGCCCATTTGGGGCTCCCAATTTGTAGTCCCTGACTCTAATGGTAGGTCCCCAATCAATTTGGGGTGATTAGACATGGAAATGGTAGTCCTTGATTGCCATTTCATGCATCTATTGAATTTTTCAAGGGTCTATTTAGGGACCATCCCACCCAGGGATGGTTATGGATGGTCATCCCTGGGTGGGACGGTCACCAACTGTGACCATCCCTTGGTGGGACGGTCACAAGGAAGTGTCCCAAAACTGCCCTAAACTGCTAGGAAGCTTCCAAAATGTGTTTTGGAGCCTTATGCAAGCCTAGAGGGGTGCCCAATGGGGCCATATGATGTCGATAAGAGTGGCATATGTGATGCACTGGTAGTCTTATCCGATTTACATGATTTAGGTGTCTATAGATGCCCCTTTTTGGGATGCGCTATGTGCAACAAAGCGCTGAGAAAAAATAGATCACTAAATCATCAAATGATTAAGGTTGTTCATTAACCTAATCAACTTTGGATGCCTCCATTGTGGAAAGAGCATACATTCTTGGAATCCTTGCTATTGACATAGTCGAAGGATCGATTTTGGGTATACCTTTCAATCGTGTTGTAGTAACAGTCTTATGGGGCTTAGGGTATACTAGGTCTTGGTGCCTTGTGTTCTTGTAAACCTTTACATGGGTCAATTCCCGAGGTTTCAAGGAGGTCAAGCCTATTTGTTTGTTTCTTATGCTGATTCTTTTCCCCAACATGGGCTTGAAAATTTATCTTTAGCCAAGATTCTTTTGAATGCATGGAATTTACACTTCTGAGTGTTTTAATGTTGATTCAATTTTTGAATTCATTATTATGACTACCCCCTCAAGCGACGAGTCGATGAGGGCATGACCAATGATAAAGTGATGAGTCGCTTGACACATATGACTTAATTGGGGTAACTCTCTATTTTTCCCATGGTACTATATACCTATTTGGAGGGGATTTTTGACTATTTTGATGAATATTTTTGGAAGCAAAAGGCTAAAATTTTCATTCCCGTGGAGCGGTCCAGCCATGGAGGCCTTCTTGGGGAGTAAAATAAATACTTTTTATGGATCCAAAAATATTATAGGTTCAATCTTGATCCCTGCTAATTTGGTGACCATTTTGCCTTATTTTTGGTGGGTTTTTGACCCTATTTTTGATGTTTTTGAGTTTTTTTTTATTTTAGGATTTTTATTTGGTGTTTATTTCTTCATTGATCTAGTCAATGCTAGATGCCCCAATCATGGAAAGGGTGTGCATATTAGAATAATTACCTTTGAAAAGTTAAGGAACTTGATTTTGGTAGTCTTTGGGATACTATCAAACAAGCTTAAGTCTAATCCTAGCCTTGGCGGCAATTAGGAGATAAGCTTAAGAAGATAGGTTTAAGTCAAATCCTAGCCTAGACGAAAATTAGAAGATAATATTAAGTCAAATCCTAGCCTAGATGGCAATTAGGAGATAAGCTTAAGTCAAATCCTAGCCTAGACGACAATTAGGAGATAAGCTTAAGTCAAATCCTAGCCTAGATGACAATTAGGAGATAAGCTTAAGTCAAATCCTAGCCTAGATGGCCATTAGGAGACAAGCTACTCTATTTGCTTGAATCTACTTTTGATATTTTGCTTATTTTCCCCAAGCAAGGAGGGTGCATGATTATCTTTAGCAATGATTCATGCACGAACACACTTAGCAATGATTGAGTTATCAATTGTTGATTTGAATTATACATGTTGTTATTATGACCAATGGGCTTAGTGGATGTCGTTGGGGCATGTTGGGTGACCAAAGGGTTTATGGATACCTTTGGGTTTTTTGGAGGTTGATTGCTTAATTGTTTGATTGTTGATTAGGGGAGGTATGATACCAATAATGCCCTAGTTGATGTTTAAAAATGTTTGTGTGATTTGCAATTGTGCGATTTTGGACCTTTAGATGCATTATGTGTTATGATTTTATGGATGCATTAATGAATGTAATGCTTATTGATGATGTGAATATGCTATATGTATGCAATGTATTGATCTTATGATGTGATAGTGTAATGATATGAGATGCAATGTGGATGCAAAATGAAATGGATGATTTGATTTAATTTTATATGATGGATTTATGATGACTATTTGACACATTATATGCTAGCACCATAGACTATACAAAATGTATCTTTATTATTTTCATGTTATTATAACACTTATGTAATGGATTTTGTAATTTTGACAAATATGTGACAACATGATGTAAAATGGAATGGATAATGTAATGTGATATGATATATTTGGTAGTTTTTAAGAGACTCAAACACTCTAGTTACCTAATCAAAAGTTGTATAATAACTATGCAAGATCCTTTGACAAAGTATGCACCTACTAAGATAACCAAGATAATCAACATCCCTGTGTGTGCATGTGAGTTCATTACCATGATAATGCATAAGATTGCCCTAGTGCAAATGGGATTCACTCAGCCCATCTGTACTAGAGATCATTCTGTGAGTCTCATTATCCTAAGTTTTGTACTTAGTTAGATTAGACTACTAGGTAATATAGGTTACAACAAGCTAGCTCATCCACATTCAAACATTGGTCTATACCTAAGCAAGTTGCTTAAGTGATAGACATATCATCATGTGGGAGGATACCGCCATTGACAAGTAGGCTATCCACCAAACCTGTAATGAGGATCACCTTATGGTTCTCTAATGCTGAGAATTCCAGGGATTCAAGTTCAAGACTCCCTTATTTTCTTTTAATTTTGAAGTATTCAAGGGAGTTGCTCATTTTTATTTGTTTGAGCAAGGGATTTTAGTAGTGGTGAGAACCACTATTTATTTTTGCTTTTTCTAGTGATAATAATCATTATTTATTTTTGCATATTTTGAAGTGATAATAATCACTATTTTGATTTTTCTCTTTGGGATACTTGCCCCAGTGTAGGGCAAGGGATTTTTGGGTAAGGAGGAACTTGTCCTTTTGTCAATTCTCAGCATCTTTGAACCATTCACATAGGGGGATGAGCAAGATAACCTTTTTCGCTTAAAAGTAACCTAGACCACTTTATAGTTTTCATCTTTCCTTGTGCTAGACTTGGATTTATTAATGTGAAAATGTGTTGGGATTTTGATGTATATCAAGCATTATCTAAGAAGGATTCTACCTTCTAAAAATCATGATAGCTTTCTACAAAATCTGAGAAGACAACTAGATATGGCTGAGTGACCAAAAACTTTAACTATGTTTTACTAACAATGGCTAAGTGACGGGAAACAGACATATAATATGGAATGTAAATGTAAATGGTATATGTAATGTAAATAGGTGGTAATATTGAATCATAATAACAATGATTTTAACAGATGCCTAGTGTACAGACCTGGTGCTAGACATGTATGATCAATTTTGAATGATGCATAATGCAATGATGAGTATGCCTAATGCAATTTATATGAAGTGCAATGAAGCAATATTTTTGTATTTTGATGATTTTAATAATATTTTTGAATTTTTGATATATATGTATATACAAGTTGACCAATGGGCTTAATGAATGCCATTGGGGCTTTTGGATGACCAAAGGGCTTATAGATGCCTTTGGAGCATTTTAGGATGACCTAGACAATCGTAGACTACCTAGGAACATTTTAGTTTGACCTAGATGGTCATAGACCACCTAGGGATATTTGATGGGGACCAAAGGGCTTATAGATGCCTTTGGGGATTTTTGGATTGACCTAGATGATCGTAGATAGTCTAGGAACATTTTATTTTGACCTAGATGGTCATAGACCGCCTAGGAGCATTTTAGGTGACCTAGATAGTCATACACTAAGGAAATGTCATAGACTACCTAGGGGCATTTTAGGTGACCAAAGGGCTTATAGATGCCTTTGGAGCTTTTTAGATTGACCTAGATGATCGTAGATAGTCTAGGAATATTTTTATTTGACCTAGATGGTCATAGACCACCTAGGAGCATTTTAGGTGACCTAGATGGTCATAGACACTAAGGAAATGTCATAGACTACCTAGGGGTATTTGATTGTGACCAAAGAGCTTATAGATACCTTTGGAGATTTTAAGGTTGACCTAGATGATCATAGATAGTCTAGGAATATTTTTATTTGACCTAGATGGTCATAGACCACCTAGGGATTTTAGGTGACCTAGATGATCATTAGATACTTAAAAAATGTCATAGACTACCTAGGGGAATTTAGTTGTGACCAAAGGGCTTATAGATGCCTTTGGAGCATTTAAGGTTGACCTAGATGATCATAGACTACCTAGGAGCATTTTAGGTGACCTAGATGGTCATAGACACTAAGAAAGTGTCATAGACTACCTAGGGGTATTTGATTGTGACCAAAGAGCTTATAGATGCCTTTGGAGCTTTTAAGGTTGACCTAGATGATCATAGATAGTCTAGGAATATTTTATTTGACCTAGATGGTCATAGACCACCTAGGAGCATTTTAGGTGACCTAGATGGTCATAGACACTAAGGAAGTGTCATAGACTACCTAGGGGTATTTTAGGGTGACCAAAGGGCTTATAGATGCCTTTGGAGCTTTTAGGATTGACCTAGATGATCGTAGATAGTCTAGGAGTATTTTTTTGACCTAGATGGTCATAGACCGCCTAGGAGAATTTTAGGGTGACCAAAGGGCTTATAGATACCTTTGGATGGACCCCCTACCTATAGACCCCCTATCTATAGATTTTGATATTCCTATTTCTCTATTACAACACTGATCATTCCCACAAAATCTTGGGGAGGTAGGTTGATGTGCACCTGATTAGGTTGTTCAACTTGATTGACAGGTGCTATGTTTACTTCGTGTGTAGGCAAGGGGTCTTGGAGGACTCTTATCTGAAGTTCCTACCTCTCGATCATATCCTGTATTAAATATCTAAAGGGATGACATGTCTGGATGTCATGGCCTCTTTGTCGATGGTACACACAATATAGATTTACCCTATGCACCTTTGATCTATGCTTATTAGGTTTCAAAGGATGGATCTCAGGAAGCTTGATCTTTTGTGCTTCATACAATCGATTGAAGATCGATGCTAAGGGCTCTAACAAATGAGTATATTGTCATGGTGGCCGATGTGTATGAATTTTGGCCAATGGAGGTTGAGCTTGGTAATTAGGTTGCACTGGTAATTGTGGTGGTGGAGCCCGGTTTGAGGATTCAGGGATACTCAAAACCACTTGATTGATTGGGGCTACATTTTGTTGTGTGTTACCACCTTTAATATTCTTGTTTGGCCATTCCCCCTTGTGGAGTTGAACATCACCCTCCTGGACCTTGATGTCCTCAATGATCTTGGCCTGTTCTAAGGCCTCCTCGAATGTTTGATATCATTGTAATTGTAAGAGAAGTGAAATCTGCTTTGAACAACTTCTAGTAAACATTCGGATGAGTTCCATTATGGGTAGGGTGAAAGGTAGTTTTAACATCACCTTCCTCCATCTATTGCCATACTCTATGACTGGCTCATCATCAAGTTGATGAAGGCTAGACAAGTCAGTCAAGTTTGTTGTCTTCTTAGCACTAGAGGTGAAACATCCCAAAAATGCATCAACCAATTGCTCAAAGGTGTTTATGCTATGATGTGGTAGATTATTATACCATTCCAAAGCATCCCCTACTAATGTTGTAATGAATATTCTCAACATCAAGGGGTCATTATCTTGAAGGTGAGAGCACATATGGATGAAGCTTGTCATGTGGTCTTGTGCATCTTCATCATCTTTGAAATTTTCAAGTTTAGGCATCTTGAAATTTGATGGGTATGTCAATGATGACACTGATGGATGCAAAGGTTGATTGCTAAGCTACTTTAGTGTAGGTTTTTGATAAACCAAACTTTGATGTTGTTTTTCGAATGAATTTATCCGATCAACTAGCACTTTGTATGGCCCTGATGAAATGATATGATCAACCTATTGTCGCCCTTGTTTAGACAATGGAGGTCACTTTTGATGTTGAGGTGGATGATAAGTATACTCATTAGGTACCTCATCATAACTGGATTCAGGGTAAGCATCTACTTGATCCTGATGTTCCCATTGGGACTCTTCATATGATTCTTCCTCATCTTGATCTTGGTATTGTTGAGGATTATGAGGCTTTTGATTATAACCAGATAATGGCCTTTGATGTTGAACATGATTTTGGCATGGTTGAAGGGGAATATTTTGAGATTGTATTGGGTGCCTTGCACATTGTTGCATCCTATAGGTGCTAGGTGTAAGCACCACTTCATGTAATGCATTTTGCAATTGCTCTTGTTGTATCTTTTGTTGTTCTTGTATCTTTCATTGATACAACCTTTGTAGGTGTGCTCATTGTGAGTCCACACATTGTTGATTTAATCATTGTTGATCCAACTGGAGTTGATCCATATGTTGTTGTTGGTTAAGTTGTGGCCTTAATGCCTGATGAGTGTAACTTTGTTGTTCAGTTGTATGGGGGCTATGTTCCCTCGTATTGGAAATACAAATGGATTTATCATGTCTTTTCCCCCTAATAGGATCTATTGTTTGTTTTCCACTCTCCTTAAAGGTTGCATTGACTTGAGACTCTAGTTTATGAATCAGCTTTGTATAATCTGATATTGTAGAGCCACAATGTGGTCGCACCAAGTACTCTTCATGAGAAGTAGGAGGATGATTTGGGTCTTCTTCCTCATATGTGAGGAAAGACTCATATTCAGGGTTAGATGTATGCTCTATATACTCAGGTTGCATAGAAGCATGATGTATGCACATTGAGTGCTCTTTGTGAGGAGTATGGGGGTGACTAGCTCTATCAGATGGGGTGGTTTGCTCATCTAGGCTAGGCCATGGTGTACTCTCATGTTCATATTCTGATTGATGTATAGAGCAAGTTGGGGTGTGAATCCGTGATATTGACCTACTAGGCCCCTCAATGGGTGGATTATTTGCTATATAAAATTCCATCAAGGTATCCAAATCAAGAAGTTTTCCTAGAGGACCTATGGGTGCTTCCCTAGTAGGGGTATCTCGAAGGTTTGCCTCCCTAGGGATGGCATTGTTGTTATGATAAAACTTGGGATGCCATTCAGGGATGGGCATGTCCTCTAGACTCATTTGGAGATATTCACTAGTTATAGAGCTTGAATCTCTCTCTGAATTGGAGGTCTTGTTTTCAACCACATTTGGACTAAATCCATAAAAGGAGGGTCCCCCAACCATTTTTAGAAAATTTTGACTTTTCCAAAAAAGGTTATAAGTGTTATATATCAAAATGATCAGTGTGATGAGCTGATCACAATGGGCTAGGGCTCCAAAAATCAACTTTTGGGTCAAAAATTTGTATTTTTGGAATATTTGGCCAACCAGGACCCATGGGGAAATGCCCACTTTTGGGATTTTTTGGGAATTTTTGAACCATGAAGAGTTAGGACTCAAAATTTCTATGAGAGGTGTAGAAGGAGCTAACTAAGACAAAAAAATAAATTTGGCAACTTTTGGAGTTGTCTAGACCATTTTATGACTATTTTAGTGTAGATTTTCTCTATTTTCGGCTTCGAAAATAGAGTAATCATAAAACCAAAATAACTTTTTCGTTATAGCTCCGATTTGCATGATTCTCAATCCGTTGGATGCAGAATCAAAATAGTTTATTATTAGGGTTTGACCCCCAGATCAAGGATCTTGGGTTGATTACTCGAACAATAAAGAAATACCTAAAGTAGACAACATGATTATCTCTTTTTAAGTTTTATAGATTCAAATACACAATCAATAGAAACACACAGGAATACAAATGATTATCTCTTTTAAATATTTAAATGTGAATTCCTAAGCTGTTTGATGTGTTTCAAGATGTGTTGCTTTGTAAAGAAAATACTTGTCACGTGTTTGATTTGTTGATGTAATACTCAAAAGTTTAAGTGGTTTTCACCTATATACTCACAGCTCGACAACTAGTATGGTGATTAATTCCATATTCTTTCAGTCACGTAAATCAATCTAAAGTATGGTGATGAATTCCATACCCGATCAAGGAGCATAGGTCCTACCGATCCTCACCCAACACCCCATGCATAGTGATACACCCCTCCGAAGAGGGATGCATGCTATTTTGCATGGTTAGGACAGATCTTGGAGTCGGTATTGGCAAATAGAACAAGGTTCATGGGAATCAGTGGTTGGGAATGAAGTCCAACTCACCAATGTTTAAGAAGATCATGTTGTGTGTGTGTGTTCCTTTTACAAATTTGAAATAAAACAAGAGAGCACTCAATGATGATTCACTAAATGCATGAAATTGTGTTTTTATTTCAGAATCGTTAGTAGCATAAAAGGAAAGCACTAGAATTAAGGACTTATATGAACTTAACCTTCTTTGGTAAGTTTCAATCATGCAAACCAGACAAAAAGCATAAAGTCTACTATTATTTTCCCTATTTTCTCTGATTTAATTAATGCAAAATTTCAGAAAGAGGATATCTAACCTTTCTATGCATAGAGAAGACAAGAAAACTATGAAATTTGACAAATTTGAACAACATATATGCAAATTGAAGGTGAAAATAGGTGTAATTTATGACCTAGAACTTGTTGTTTCTGCAAATTTTTGTAGAAAATCTCTAGTTTTGTGACCATCCCTAGCAGGGATGGTTAGAAGTTTGGGGGCCATCCCACCCAGTGACACCTAGCTGGCCATCCCACCCAGTGACACCTAGCAGCAAAGGGGTCATTTTTGCTCCAAATGGTCAAAACCTGCAACCTGCAAAACAGAAAATGGAGGTCAAAATTGACACATTCAAAGGGGAGATAGAAATAAACTCATATACCATGATCACCACTGAAGAAGTAAAATTTACAACATCGCCTTAAGGGCACTTTATTGCAATGTAAAGCAATTTAAAAGCATTCAAAGGGAAAAGAGCATAAACATGTAATCTATTGAAATGAAGCAAAGTGTGTAATAAAGATGGTGGATTTCTCCTTCTATTCATTCATTCATAGCTTCAAATATGATTACAATACATCCCCTTGAGGGCTTTTACAAATTTGATACATCTCAACATTACAATGTGCAAGGGATCTAATCCCTTGAAAAGGACTTAAAGCGATGTTCTATATTGTGAATCTCGCATTCCCACAATCGAGAGCTAGTCTTGGGCTTCTCTTCCTTGCCTCTTTAGCTCCTCCCTTCTATCTAGAATACCTGCACCTACACACAAGGGATTATATATATATATATATATATATATATATATATATATATATTTCATTGCACTTCATCTAAAATTGCATTAGGCATACTCATAATTTCATTACACATCATTCCAAATTGATCATACATGTCTAGCGCCAGGTCTATACACTAGGCATCTGTTAAAATATTAATGTTACCATATATCACTATTACCACCTGTTCATATTCCATATACCATTTACATTTACATTCCATATTATATGTTTGTTCCCTGTCATTTAGCCATTGTTAGTAAAACATAGTTAAAGTTTTCGATCACTCAGCCATATCTAGATGTCTTCTCAAATTTTGTAGAAGGTGACATTAAAAGACCTCACAGGGTTGAAACAAACTGAGGATGAGTCAATTACTGATTACAAAAATAGGTGGTGAATGCTTTTGGATAAGATAACTTATCTATTACCAGTGGCTGAGTTAACTTGGTTGTTTTCAAAGAGTTTCTTAAAACCCATATCTTTCACATTACAATTACAACAATACCCTACCTTGGAAGAATCTCTAGAACATGCTAGAAACATAGAGGAAATAAAAATCCAAGAGGGATAAATAACCAAACCTCATAAAAAGGAGTGGACAAATAATCCTAAAAATAGCTTGGCACCTTCGAAGCCAACAACGGTCAAACAAGTGGCCATAAATGTCCCTGGTCCTACACAAGAAACGCCTTCCCAAAAGGTAAAATATTAGGCCCAACCTCCTCCTGCTAACTATAATAGTAATGGTCAAGCGAATCAGGGACAAAACCAATAATGTAACCCTAAGCAACAATTTATTCCCTTCACTGAATCCATGGATTCTCTATTCGATCGATTGTGGGTTGCAAAAATGATTAATTTACCAAATATCAAGTCCATCGATCCAGAAATAGGAAAAACCAACCCTATAGTATGTCGATAGGATCAGTATTGTAAATTTCATTGGCAAGGTGGCTATGATTTACAAATATGCTATGGTTTTAAACACCTAGTATAAGATATGATTGATAGGAATGAGCTTCAAGTCGATGCTCCACTAGAACATACCAATTAGCAGATGGGTATATACAAAGACCCATTACCAACTCATGAGGTACAAGCATCACCTACTAAACTGATGAATGAGGTGAAAACAACACCCTCTATCCAAGGGTATGTTGGGATGGTGAGTATTGTGACCAGGAATAGAAGATATCCAAGCCAAGTTGCACCAGTTGTAGCTTCAAGTGATGTTCCCACTACGTCATAAACTACACCACTTGTAGTGTAGGGCATTCTATCTAGGCCAAAATTAAAAATAAATAACAAGCTTGCACAAAGATTGATGACAACATCAACAAGATTTTCCATACATGAGCTAATCCAACAATCACCTCCACATCGGGATGCTTTGATGGACATATTAAATTCAATAGAGTTGCAACCACATGAGTCTAAGTCCATTGATTTTGTGGGTCATGTGCAACATTGCAAGGAACCAGTAACAATATTTCATGAGCATAAGATTAAGTAAATAGCCAATGACGTGGTAGATTCTACTTTGCACATCATTGCATGTGTAAATGAGGTACCATACAAAAGAGTGCTCATAGACACTGGTTCCTCAAGCAATATCATTACCACCACAACATTCAAACATCTAAAATTGCCAGCATCTCATGTTTTTGCATTAACTTACAATCTTCGTGTATTCAATGACACAATATGTTCTACTATTGGTACCATAGTCTTACCCATCCAAGTGGGATGCAATATTATACCAACATTGTGTCATGTGCTAGAAGGGGATATGGCATACAACATTTTTCTAGGAAGAAGTTGTATACGAGATATGAAGTGTGTCCCATCCATTGCACATCAATGTATTAAATACACTCATGAAGGGCAAGTGCATGTAGTCTCTATCGATCTAGAGCTCTTCAAATACTGCAATATGGTGCAGCAGATGCTAGAGTCAACATTACCTTCGACTCACATAGAATTTTGACTGAATATACATATTTAGGGTCTACCCATTCCATCATCACCTTCCCCTTCACCATATACATCTTCATCCATCCCATCCTCATCATCGATAGCCACAGATATATCTTCGACATAGTCAAATACTCCATCAAGGAACATGTCAAAAAGGCCTATTGATGAGAGCCCACATTTAATACATGAAGGAAATTTCTTATTTAGTATATGAGGAATCATCTCCAGAGGGTCACATTGAGTCACCTCAAACCTCACCTCCATCTCATTCACCTTCGCCATGCCAGACCACAATGCATATGTCTAGCACATGGATAGGAGAATATCTGGTGAGAAATGTCACAATGGCTCCATCTATAGAGACAGTGCAAGATATAGGGCAACCTAATTTTACCATAGGTAGCATTGTGCCTCTTGGCTTACCTCCAATTCAAACTAATTTCATATATGGAGGCTTAGAGTATGGAGCTCTGCAAATCCTCTAAAAGAGGAAGATGATGAACCTTTTTCGGAGGATGTAAACTATTTGTCGAACCTAGATTATGCATTGCAGTACTTAGATTGCTATAATTGGCATGGTTTTGGTTTAGGCCTATATGAGTAGGGTAATTGTGTCCCATGTCAGCCCCAATATCAATTACCCTATGATAAATCCAGGTTGGAGCATAATAAGATAGTATTGTTGGATTTCCTCATAGATAGTCTAGGTTACCTATGTCTAGGTTATCAGGATAAGCTTACATGTAATCCATACGCCAATCTAAATTACATTCATTCATTTGGGATAATTTCCCCAAAGAGATGATAGATCAAGGACTATCAAGTGATGTTGCCCAACCCCATGAAGTGGGTGAAAGCTCACATACCTTGAAATATGATAGTGAGGAAGAGGATCAAGATCCTCATCACGAATGGACGAGTGATGATGATGATGACTATGGTGTCACATCAATAAACTACCCTAGCTTAGATTATGAACACGAGAGAGTGTTTCTCTTGTATGATGAGGATGAATATTATCTTTGCATGCTATTCCCCGTACAAGGTCTCATCTGACACCAGCTCTTGCTGCATGAAGAGCAAGCTCGTCCTCTTTTGCATAGGCCACCACCTTCATTCCATTTCCACCAGAGCCACACCTGTGAGTCATAATATCAGTAGACTACCTGCCATGGGTTTCAAACATGGTTCCCATAAATAATCTTGATTGGAGGATTCATATTTGCACTAACTTTAGAGATCTTAAAAAATCGAGTCCTAAAGATGAATTTCCCTTACCTAACATCGATGCATTGGTAGATGCTATAATAGGACATGAAATGCTTTCCCTTATGGATGGTTTCTATATATATAAGCAAATTTGAATTAATCTAGAAGACCATATAAAAACAACATTCACAACACCTTAGGGGACACTCTATTATAAGGTCATGCCTTTTATCCTTAAGAACGATGGCGCCACCTATCAACGAGCCATGACGTATATCTTCTAGGACTACATGCATAATATTTTGGAAGATTAAATGGATGAATTATTAGAGAATTTTTTATTACGTCATGAACATATCGGTGTATTGTGTAATATTCTAGATCACCTCATTGAGCACAATGTTAGGATTAATCCCAAAAAGTGTATCTTCGGTGTCACATCTGGTAAAATTTTGGGATTCATAGTCTCCAAGCAAGGCATAGAGGTAGATCCAAACAAGGTCAAGGTAATATTAGAAATACCTCCCCCCACAACCATTAAGAAGCTACACAACTTGCAAGGAAATGTCACATCCATAAAACACTTAATAACATAATTATCGGATAAGTATCGACCCATGAATATGTTGCTACACAAGGGGGTCTCATTTCATTGGGACGAAGAATGTCAAAATGCATTTGAAAATATTAAGCAATACTTGGATTTGCCACCAGTATTGGCTCCTCCATGACCAGGTGTGTCATTCTATTTATACATCTCAGCTACTAAGTTGGCATTGGGCACCATGTTGTCCCAAAAGAATTAATTTCACAAAGAATATGCTACATATTACATTAGCCGAACACTGGCCAGCTATGAAATTAAGTATGCATACGTTGAGAAGATATGCTTAGTAGTGGTATTTACTACCAAGAAGCTACACCATTATATGCTCAATCATACCACATATGTCATATCTAAGGAAAATACATTGCTTTAAATGATGAGTAGAACATATCACAATAGTTGCACGACAAAATGGATAATGTTGTTAATGGAATTTGACCTAGAGTTCATTGGACAAAAATGAATCAAAGGATAGGTTATAGCCGATAAACTAGTAGAGGCTCCTCTTCAGAATGACCAGCCTCTAAATGTAGATATTTCTTATGATGGAGTGTTTCATATTTCAGAATCACCTAATTCTGTAGAGATTGAGTCAAAGGTGGACATAACTCTATTCTTCAATGGTTCCAAATGTGATCAAGGTGGTGGCGTAGGTATCATGTTTTTACATCGTAAGGGGCTCCCATACCTCTTTCATTTAAACTCACTTTCTCATGCACCAATAACAATGTCGAGTATGAAGCCCTCATCATTGGCCTTCAGATGACAATCACCATGAAAATCACAAAGTTAGACATTTTCAGTGATTCCTTGCTCATAGTTAACAAGGTTAAAGGGATATTCTAGTGTTGGTGTCTTTTATTTTAAGCCTACAAATCCCTAGTATACAAACTTCTATAAAAACTTGAATGGTATGATATAGAGGCACTCCCTTGGTCATCTAATGATTTTTTGGACACAATGGCTTCTTTAGGGTCGCTAATCCCAAAAAACCCTTCATATGATATCACTACTATTCAAGTAAAAATGCTAGTGAAATCTATGACTGAGTGTGATGAGCATACTGCCACACCAGATGTTCACATGATTTATATTCAGCCTTCACACGAAAGGTTCTCTCAACTACACAATTATTTGAATAATGCAAAATGGGGGACTATGTTCCCTTAAATTTTTTTTGATACTAGCATAACACTATATCTTCAAGTTCATTCTCAATCAGCATTCACATGAGACAAATGTCAAAAGGATTACACGATTCATAATATTGAGGCTTCTTCAAGGCAATATTGGACCATACAAATTAAAGACTAACTTAAACTAGGAAATATTCCGCCTAGATTGTCGCATGCCGCAAAGCGTGCATTAAAAAAAAATGTGGAAAATATGTCTTATTAGGAGACATAATGTATCATCAGAGTTATGAAGGTATCCTCCTTCATTGCTTAGACTCACAAGAGTCGGCTTGGGCCATTTACCAAGCACACGATGGTACATGTGGTGGTCACTTTAGCAACATGGCCATCACCAAGCACATTCTTCACATGGGCTATTATTGGCCAACTTTAGAGTAATATTGTTGTGCTTATGTAAAGAAGTGTGTGAAGTTTCAATATCATGCCAATTTGACACACGTACCTTCACAGGCCTTACAACCAATTCAATCTATCTGGCCATTTGCACAATGGGGGTTTGATTTAATTGGAAAAATCTCACTTGCCTCTTCAGGCTATCACACATTTATCATAACAGTAATCGAGTAATTCACAAAATGGGTGGAATAAATTCCCCTTACAACTACGACTGGACCTCACATCATGGAGTTCATGCTACATAATATCATATGTCATTTCGATATTCCATTCAAAATAATATCGGATAATGGAACACCCTTCAAAAATAAGGATGTGCATGCATTAACAAAAAAGAATAACATAAAGCACAAATTTTCCATGCCCTATTATCTGTAGGCCAATGGGCAAGCAGAGACATCAATTAAGATAGTAGTAGCCATCTTGAATAAAATCGTCAAGGAAAATCATAAATATTGGCATAATCAATTACCGCTTGCCCTTTGGGCCTATTGCACTAGCATTCGGATGCCCATAGGAACAACTCCATTTTCACTAGTGTACAATGCTAAAGCCATCATGCCTCTGGAGTTAGAGATTTCGTTGCTGCACATTTCTATGCAGGAATTCATTGATAATAATTCTGCTAGGCAATCTTGTTTAGATCAGTTAACATTACTTGATGAACAATGTGTAAATGCCCTCGACCATCTAAGTGTTTATCAGGAACATCTTAAGAGAGCTTACAACCTGAAAGTACACCAAAGAGATTTTCAAGTTGGTGATTTAGTTCTAAAAGAGAACCAGCAAAACTCAAATTTTCCCTCCAATTTGCGAGATAAATTTATAGGAAACTGGTTAGGTCCATTCATCATTACAAGTCATATTGGACCTAGTTTTTATCGCCTATCATCCATCGAAGGAAGTGAAGAGCCTGAACCAATGAATGTTAGTCATTTGTAGTCGTTTTATACATAGAGCACCATTAAAATGCCCCTAGGTAGTCTAAGACACTTCCTTAGTGTCGATGACTGTCTAGGTCACCCAAAATGCTCCTAGGCGTTCAATGACCATCTAGGTCAAATAAAAAATCTCCTAGACAATATACGATCATCTAGATCAACCCTAAAAGCCCCAAAGGAATCTATAAGCCCTTTGGTCACAACCAAATGCCCCTAGATAGTCTATGGCATTTCCTTAGTGTTGATGACTATCTAGGTCACCTAAAATGCCCCTAGGTGGTCTATGACCATCTAGGTCAAATAAAAAATCTCATAGACAATCTACGGTCATCTAGGTCAACCCTAAATTCCCCAAAGGCATCTATAAGTTCTTTGGTCACTTTAAAATTCCCCTAGGTATTCTATGGCATTTCCTTAGTGTCGATGACCATCTAGGTCACCTAAATCACCCTAAGCGGTCTATGACCATCTAGGTCAAATAAAAATGCTCCTAGACAATCTACGATCATCTAGGTCAATCCTAAAATTCCCAAAGGCATCTATAATACCTTTGGTCACAACCAAATTCCCCTAGGTAGTATAATATACTTCCTTAGTGTTGATGACTATCTAGGTCACCCAAAATGCTCCTAGGTGGTCAATGACCATCTAGGTCAAATAAAAAATCTCCTAGACAATCTACGATCATCTAGGTCAACCTTAAAATCCCCAAAGGCATCTATAAGCACTTTGGTCATAGACAAATGGCCCAATGCAGTCTATGGTATTTCCTTAGTGCCAATGACCTTCTAGGTCACCTAAAATGCCCCTAGGCAGTCTATGACTATCTAGGTCAAATAAAAATGCTCCTAGACTATCTACGATCATCTAGGTCAACCCTAAATGCCCCAAAGGCATCTATAAGCCCTTTGGCCAATTTAAAATGCCCTTATGTAGTCTATGGAATTTACTTGGTTTTGATGACCATCTAGGTCACCTAAATCGCCCCTAGGAAGTCTATGACCATCTAGGTAAAATAAAAATGTTTCTATACTATCTACAATTGTCTAGGTTAATAAAAAAATCCCAAAGGCATTTATAAGCCCTTTGGTCATCTTAAAATACCCCTAGGTAGTTTATGGCATTTCCTTAGTGCCTACGACCGTCTATGTCACCTAAAATGCTCCTAGGTGGTCAATGACTATCTAGGTCAAAAGAAAAACTCTCCTAGACTATATACGATCATCTAGGTCAACCCAAAAAGCTCCAAAGGTGTTTATAATCCCTTTGGTCCCCATAAAACGTCCCTAGGTGGTCTATGCCCGTCTAGGTCAAACTAAAACATTCCTAGGCAGTCTACAATTGTCTAGGTCATACCGAAATGCTCCAAAGGCATCTAGAAGGCCTTTGCTTACCCAAAAGCCCCAATGGCACTCAGTTAACTTATTGGTTAACATGTATATACATATCTATCAAAAATAAAAATAAAATCATTTAAATCATAAAAAAAAAAATTGCTTCATTGCACTTCATTTAAACTGCATTAGGCATGCTCATAATTGCATTATGCATCATTCCAAATTGATCATACATGTCTATAACAAGGTCTGTACACCAGGAATATATTAAAATCATTGTTATTATGAGTCAATATTACCACCTATTTACATTACATATACCATTTACATTTACATTCCATATTATATGTTTGTTTCTCGTCACTTAGCCATTGTTAGGAAAACATAGTCAAAGTTTTCGGTCACTCAGCCATATCTAGTTGTCTTATCAGATTTTGTAGAAAGCTATCATGATTTTTAGAAGATATAATCCTGCTTAGATAATTCTTGATATACGTCAAAATCCCAACACATTTTCACACTAATAAATCCAAGTGGTCTAGGTTACTTTTAAGCAAAAAAGGTTATCTTGCTCATCCCCCTGTGCGAATGGTTCAAATATGTTGAGAATTGACAAAAGGACAAGTTCCTCCTTACCCAAAAATCCCTTTCCCTACACTAGGGCAAGTACCCCAAAGAGAAAAATAAAATAGTGATTATTATCATTTCAAAAATATGCAAAAAGAAACAATTATTATTATCACTAAGAAAAAGTAAAAAGAAACAATGGTTCTCACCACTACTAAAATCCCTTGCTCACCAAATCAAAATGATAAACTCCCTTAAGAAATTCAAATTTAAATGAAAATAAGGGAGTCTTGAACTTGAATCCTTGGAATTCTTAGCATTAGAGAACCATAAGGTGATCCTCATTATAGGTTTGGTGGATAGCCTACTTGTCAATGGTGGTAGCCTCCCACATGATGATATGTCTATCACTTAAGTAACTTGATTAGGTATAGACCAATGTTTGAATGTGGATGAGCTAGCTTGTTGTAACCTAGATTACCTAGTAGTCTAATCCAACTAAGTACAAAACTTAGAATAATAAGACTCGCAAAATGATCTCTAGTACAGATGGGCTGAGTGAATCCCATTCGTACTAGGATAATCGTATGAGTTATCATGTTAATGAACTCACATGCACACACATGGATGTTGATTATCTTGGTTATCTTAGTAGGTGCATACTTTATCAAAGTATATTGCATAGTTAGCATACAAATTTTTATTAGGTAACTAGAGTGTTTGAGTCTCTTAAAAACTACCAAATATATCGTATCGCATTACATTATCCATTTTATTTTACATCATGTTGTCACAAATTTGTCAAAATTACAAAATACATTACATAAGTGTCACAATAACATGAAAATAACAAAGATACATTTTGTACAGTCTATGGTTCTAGCATATAATGTGTCACATATTCATCACAAATCCATCATATAAAATTAAATCACATCAAATCATACACATTTCTTTCTTTCTTTATAAAATTTTGTTTCTTAAAGTGATGTTCATAAAATAGGATAGATACTGGATAAATATTAGAAATGATATTTATACGGTCGTTGACTATTTTATGCATATCTTTTAATTTACCAAAGTATATAGAGAAAACTTACACATCTACATATCACCAACTCACATCATCTGATAAATACATGCATCCATGTTAGACATTTATCAAAAATCATCATAAAGCATAGAATAAGCATACATATCATAAAGTAGCACAAGATGACATAATTATCAAATAAAATTCATACACATATATATCCATATCCATATGTAAAATCCAAAAGCTAAATCATAGTCCATAGGCTGCCCATAGGCTACAATAAAAGTGAGTCCTCAGACTTCACAAAACCATAAATATGAAAAATAGCCATAAGAGTCTACTAACTGTGGTCATGTAGGACCGACACTATGACCCTTTCCTTTGCCCTTAGTAGGAGTCCATTGCAAACTCCCATACCTGCTACCTCCAGACCTACTACCCCTAGACCTACTCCCTCCAAACACCTCCATCCTTCGTGCAGAGCTCGAAGTCCTCACCTGTGCAGATGACTATCTTGTGTCACTCCTATAGCTACACTATGAACCAATAGCTAATGCCTAATCTGGTATGCGCCCCTTCAAGTACACTATCTCATCCTCCATCATATCCATATAGGTGTGCTCCTATTGACACTGAGTCTGATAGTTCACCACAAAACCCTGGATATGTACCATCTCCTCTCGCATCGTGGCTAACTCACCACTGCTAGACTCCCCATGTCTAGGACCCTATCTGTGAAACTATGCCTGAAGTGTAGTTATCAGTGCTACCTATATCTCCATATAAAGTTGTGCACCCTACACCTGTGCCTGTAGTAAAGACTAATCACTATGCAACTCCATAATCGTAGCATCTCATACTACTAACTGTTCCTATATATCCTGATCTCCAAGGTCCTCCTCATCAAAGCCTATTAGATCATGTACATAAATCAAATCCACCCTATCTACTAACACATGTTGATGCACAAATCACTCACCTGTGTCTACCTCCTCATCATCTAGAGACTCACCAAAACCCTCCTCATATGGAGCACCCCTAGCTACATTCGCTGCCCTAGAAGCTACATCCCTTCCTAGTGATCCCTCCCCTCACCACTACCGTATGACCCACCATGCATCATACTCCTTTGTAGTTCCTACATCATCCAAATCAAAAACTACCACCTCAGGATCTAATTCCTCTCCCAGTGTCTCTACAACTGACCATGCTAAAGTCCTCTCATCCCCATGATGATGGTAAACCATCGGTTACCTAGGTAACCCCTAGAATAGCCTGAACTGTCATAGCACATGATCATAAGAGAATTACTTTCACTCTATCCCATGTCGGCCTATCAACCATCTACCTCATTGAACTCGACATAGATTTTTCTTAACCTCCCTCTATTCAGGACAATCCTTGTAGGGTCTCCACTTGATATCTACCACCCGAAGCCGTGCAAAAGCCTCTATGTAGTGCTCAACCTCCCCAACATGTCGTTGGCTCTGACCTACCTCATGTGACCTCTTCCATAGCTCCCCATAGCCAATATCCCTGTGGCATCTCCACAATAATATGCTACCAAGCCCAAACCTATAGTAAAAATCTATAGTCCAAGCTATAATAAAGTAGGACCCCAAGCCATTACTATGGGCTCATCCTATGTGCAATAAACACGCGTAAACACCAGCTCAAGTAGGTTCCATGGGAACATAGCACTTGAAGAGTTGGGCAACAACATGTTGTTGATCAAGGTCATCAACAAGGCATGCTTAATACCAAGCACACCAACTTGATACCACAAGGACACTAATATCCCTCCACTAATAATATCAACCACTGCATCCTCCCAGTGCACCTTGAAGTACCTCCACACTACGATCTCTTGTAGCTCTGTAGGAGAAGACACTATCTAGCACCTCTTTATCAGAATACGTAGTATCTGATATACATCCTCTAATGTCATTGTCATATACCTTGTAGCTAAATGGAAAGTATTAGTATACAGATCCCATAGATCTATCTGTGCAGTCAGATAGGTGCGGTCGCCCACCACGGGATCTAACCGTGTAACGTGTTTCAGGCCAATGGCATCGAGCCATTGCTAGTCTGTAACAATCAAATGATCTCTAGTGACTTGAAAGAGATTCGTAACTCTATCCTAACTATCTTCTCATTTAAAATAAGGTGTAAAAAATACCTTAAAAATGCATAAAATAACCTTAAAAAACCAAAAAAATACCTAAAAATAGGCTTTTTTTGGCCAAGTGGAATAGATTGTACAAAATGTGATGCTTCTTAGTAAATTTTACTACTAGGTGTCACTGGGTGGGATGGCCATCTAGGTGTCACTGGGTGGGACGGCCCCAAAACTACTAACCATCCCTGTTAGGGATGGTCACAAAACCAGAGGTTTTCTACAAAAATTTGTAGAAACAACAAGTTCCAGGTTAAAAATTTACACCTTTCCCAACCTTCAATTTGCATATATGTTGTTCAAATTAGTCAAATTTTACATTTTCTTGTCTTCTCTATGCATAGAAAGGTTAGATATCCTCTTTCTAAAATTTTGCATTAATTAAATCAGATAAAATAGGGAAAAGAATAGTATATTACATGCTTTTTGTCTGGTTTGCCTGCTTGAAACTTAACCAAAAGAAGGTTAAGTGCATATAGATTGTCAATTTCAATGGTTTCCTTTTGCTACTAACAAATCTGAAATTAAAATGTACTTTCATGCATATTAGTGAATCATCATTGTATGTTGTATTGTTTTATTTCAATATTTAAAAGGAACCCCACACACCACGAGGTATTTTAACATCAGTGATAGCAGTGGATGTAATTACCACTTGACTGGCTTGTCTGAAAGAGTATCATCGAGACCCGACTTACTGGCCAATACCAACTCCAATATCTATCCTAACCATGCAAAATAGCATGCATTCCTCTTCGGAGGGGTGTATCACTATGCACGGGGTGTTGGGTGAGGATCGGCAGGACCTATGCTCCTTGATCGAGTATGGAATTCATCACCATACTATCGATTGGTTTACGTGACCAGAATAATATGGAATTAATCACCATATCGGTTGTCGAGCTATGAGTATATAGGTGAAATCCTTTAAAATTTGAGTATATCATCCAATGAAATATCAAACATGCCAAGTATTTTCTTTACAAAGCAACACATCTTGAAACACAACAAACAGTTTAGGGATTCACATTTAAAATATTTAAAAGAGATAATCACTTCTATGCTTGTGTGTTCCTATTGTTTTTTTGTTTCAAATTCATAGAAATTGTAAAGGAGATAATCATATAGTAGTTTAGAGTACATAGCTATGGTACATACCCATAGCCAAGCCCATTTAAGGGTGGAAGTTGCGGGGAGTAGGGAAGAGGACATACAACATCTTCGCCTAGATCCCAAGGACATGGTAATACCTCCTTGGAGACCACCTACTCTTCCTAGCCCTAGAAGGGCTGAAAGGAGACCTAGACAACAAGGGACCCCTACATGGGGCACCCCCATAGGCGATGGTCCCAATTTAGGAAGTCATATCCCTAATCGCCGAGTGGTAGATGAATGAATGGTTACTCCTAGAACAGAAAGACAGGGACCTAGCCAACAAGGGACTCCTACATGGGGTACCCCCACGAGCAATAGTCCCCTTTTAGGGAAGTATTTCCCTAATATAGATGTTTCTAATACCTTATTTTTAGAAGAGTCACCATGCAATGGAGTGCTTCCCAATAGAGCAATCCCACGCATTCGTGTGCTTGCTCGATCTACTCCTCGCACTACTGCGTAAGAATATGACTTGTCACCTAAGGTAGGGTTGAATGATCATCTTATGATTTCAAACCACCCTTCCCCATGGTGCCATGATCATGATGAGGGTAATACTCATCACCATAGGTGACCTCATTCTACCTTACCTTTCCTTGTTTACGAGGGAAGACCTGAGGAACATCCAGATTATCCTCATTCAAATGTGTCAATGCAAGCACATTGTGCCTCTACACCAGTAGATTATCAAGAAGATCTATTTAGGGGTGAGCCTCAAGTCAATGCAACCTACCTCAATCGAGGGAAAGCTATAATAGATCTCACAAACCCCCTTGAACAAGATAGATATCAGAGTAATAGTGCTAAGGCACTTAGACCTAATACAGCTGATCAGATCAATCAGTTGGTAAAGAAGTATGTTGACTTCCAGGCCAAGTTTAATCAACTTAGGTCTGATAAACATCGCCTAGATCTTTTAGAGTAGTGGTAGCAATTAGAAAAAGAAATACTTGAATGCCAAATTCAAGAAACTTTGCGTAATGGAGCTTCTACTCCAACTATACGTAGATAGGAGGCTCGACCGAGGCAACCAAACCTCCAACAAGATAGGTCTCCTAGACCTAACCCAATGTTACCTCCTAGACCTCATAGGCCTGAACAAAATATACATGATAGGCCAAACATAGATCACCTTCAAGAGGCATTTGTTCCTCCTTGTAGGCCCATACCAGAAACACCTTATGGGGCTTACGATGATTTGGAACAAAATGAGGATTATATAGAAGCACCTTATGGAGGCGTGGCTGATGTCAATAAACCACCCCAACCTATGCTTAATATTCCTCATCCACCTCTACGAGTTCAAAATAAGGAAGAGGAAATCAAATCCTTAGATGCGTATCAAGCTTTGCTTGCACGCTTAGAAACTGTAGAAGGTAGGATAGCTGGCAATGGGCTTCAAAAGCCCACTTTATGTCAGCTAAAGAACCAACCATTACATCCATCCATTCCTTCCCCGATATACCCTGAGCATTTCAAAATGCTGAAATTGGATAGATTCAAGGGGGAAGAAGATGCTCAAGAGCACGTTACTAGATTTCTAAATCTGTGCTTTAACATACAGGACAATGATGCATTGCTCCTTAGAACTTTCTTAAGCACCCTCTCTAGTCCTACCATTGAGTGGTTCAACCAACTTCCAAAACATAGCGTCTACACATTTGAACAATTCGCTGACGCATTTTTGGAATGTTTCACCTTTAACACCAAAAGGAAGGTGACATTAACAGACCTCACGGGGTTGAAACAAACTGAGGATGAGTCAATTATTGATTATGAAAATAGGTGGTGAACGCTTTTGGCTAAGCTACCTTATCTATTACCAGTGACTGAGTTAACTCGGTTGTTTTCAAAGAGTTTCTTAAAACCCATCTCTTTGACATTGTAATTACAACAATACCCTACCTTGGAAGAAGCTCTAGCACAGGCTAGAAACATAGAGGAAATAAAAATCCAAGAGGGAGAAATAACCAAACCTCGTAAGGAGTGGACAAAGAATCCTAAAAATAGCTCGGCACCTACAAAGCCAGCAATGGTCAATCAAGTGGCCATAAATATCCCTGGGCCTACACAAGCAACGCCTCCTCAAAAGGTAAACTATTAGGCCCAACCTCCTCCTACGAACTATAATAGTAATGGTCAAGTGAATCAGGGACAAAACCAATAGCGTCACCCTAAGCGACAATTTACTCCCTTCATTGAATCCATGGATTCTCTATTCGATCGATTGTGGGTTGCAAAAATGATTAATCTACCAGATATCAAACCCATCGATCCAGAAATAGGTAAACCCAAGCCTATGGGATGTCGAGAGGATCAATATTGCAAATTTCATCGGCAAGGTGGCCATGATTTACAAATGTGCTATGGTTTTAAACACCTAGTACAAGATATGATTGAGAGGAATGAGCTTCAAGTTGATGCTCCACTAGCCCCTACCAATCAGCATATGGGTATATACAAAGACCCATTACCAACTCATGAGGTACAGGCAGCACCTGCTAAACCGATGAATGAGGTGAAGACAACACCCCCTATCCAAGGGTATGTTGGGATGGTGAGTATTGTGACCAGGAACAAAAGATATCCAAGCCAAGTTGCACCAGATGCAGCTTCAAGTGATGTTCCCACTACATCGTAAACTACACCACCTGTAGTACAGGGCCTTCCATCTAGGCCAACATTAACAATAAAGAACAAGCTTGCACAAAGTTTGAGGACAACATCAGCAAGATTGTCCATCTATGAGCTAATCCAACAATCACCTCCACATCGGGATGCTTTGATGGATATTTTAAAGTCAATAGAGTTGCAACCACAGGAGTCTAACTCCTTCATTGATTTTGTGGGTCATGTGCAATAGTGCAAGGAACTAGTAATAATATTCCATGAGCATGAGCTTAAGGGAATAGCCAATGACGTGGTAGATCCTCCTTTGCACATCATCGCATGTGTAAATGAGGTACCATACAAAAGAGTGCTCATAGACACCGGTTCCTCGAGCAATATCATTACAACCACAACATTGAAACATCTAAAATTTCTAGCATCTCATGTTGTTGCATCAACTTACACTCTTCGTGCATTCAATGACACAATATGTTCTACTATTGGTACCATAGTCTTACCCATCCAGGTGGGGTGCAAGACTATACCAACATTGTGTCATGTGCTGGAAGGTGAGATGGCGTACAATATTTTTCTAGGAAGACCTTGGATATGGGATATGAAGTGTGTCCCATCCATTGTGCATCAATGTCTTAAATACACTCATGAAGGGCAAGTGCATGTAGTCTCTACCGATCTAGAGCCCTTCAAATACTACAATATGGTGCAGTAGATGCCAGAGTCGACATTACCTTTGACTCACATAGACTTCCGACTGAATACACCTATTTAGGGTCTACCCATTCCATCATCACCTTCCATTTCACCATCTACATCTTCATCCATCCCATCCTCATCATCGAAAGCCATAGAGATGCCTTCGACATCGTCAGATCCTCCATCGAGGAACATGTCGAAAAGGCCCATTGATGAGAGCCCACCTTTAGTATCTACCATATCCATGGAGGAGATTCCTTGTTTAGTAGATGAGGAATCATCTCCAGAGGTTCACATTGAGTCACCTCAAACCTCACCTCCATCTCATTCACCTTCACCATCCCAGACCATAGTGCATATGTCTAGCATAGGGATAGGAGAATATCTAGTGAGAAATGTCACAATGGTTCCATCTGTAGAGACAATGCAAGATATGGGGCAACCTCATTTTCCCATAGGTAGCATTGTACCTCTTGGTTTACCTCCCAATCAAACTAATTTTGTATATGGAGGTTTAGAGTATGGAGCTCTGCCAATTCCTCCAAAAGAAGAAGATGATGAACCTTTTTTGGAGGATGTAAACTATTTGTCGAATCCAGATTATGCATTGCGGTACTTAGATCATTGTAATTGGCATGGTTTTGGTTTAGGCTTATATGAGTAGGGTACTCGTGTCCCATGTCAACCCCAATATCAATTACCTTATGATAAATTTGGGTTGGGGCACAATAAGCTAGTACCATTGGATGTCCTCACAGATAGTCTAGAACACCTATGTCTAGGTTATTAGGATAAGCTTGCACGTGATCCATACGCCAATCTGAATCACATCCATTCCTTGGGGGATCATTTCCCCAAAGAGATGATAGATCAAGGACTATCAAGTGATGTTGCCCAACCCCATGAAGTGGGGGAAAGCTCACATACCTTGAAATATGATAGTGAGGAAGAGGATCAAGGTCCTCCTCATGAATGGATGAGTGATGATGACGATGACTATGGCGTCGCACCAATCAACTACCCTAGCTCAGATGATGAACACGAGAGAGTGTTCCCCTTGGATGATGAGGATGAATATTATCTTCGCATGCTATTCCCCATCCAAGGTCCCATATGATGCCAGCTCTTGCCACATGAAGAGCAAGCTCATCCTCTTCCGCATAGGCCACCGCCATTCATTCCATTTCCACTAGAGCCACACCCGTGAGTCATGAGACAACATCAGGTCTCTAGACCCACTCACCCTAGAATGGGAAATCATGTATCCATCAACATGATTTCCATAGATTTAACCACACCATTGCTAGATCTGAATAACCCATCAAAGTCATTGCATCTCGACATTGAGGTAATTGACCTTGGTCGGGGAGATTCTACCCCATCACCATCAGAGTATTGGCCTTGCGAGGAAATGTTACAACCATTTCAATTTTCTCCAAGAACTACTCAGAATGTTTGTCAAGCCGAGGTTGATCCTGAGTTTCCTATGGATGAAGCAAACCCAGCTGATGACATTCATTTGATTCCCACTCCACATCAGTTGGAATATGGGTCTCATATGTCAATTGAGCCAACAATTGACAAGGATATCGATACAGATCTCGATAATCCTCGCATTATCAAACTAGGGGAAGGTCTATCCCTAGTTGAACAAGATGATTTCACACAAGCATTGAAATAAAGGATGAACACTTTTGCTTGGTCCTATAAAGACATGCCAGGACTGGACCCAAATCTAGTCATGCATAATCTTACATTGGACCCAAAGATAAAACCAATCAAGCAAAAGTTGCACAAGATGCACCCAAAAGTAGCCTTAATGGTGAAAGATGAATTGCAAAAGTTGTTGGACGCTGATTTCATCATCTCAATAGACTATCCGCCATGGGTTTCAAACATGGTTCCCATCAAGAAGCCTGATGGGAGGATTCACATTTGCACTGACTTTAGAGATCTTAACAAAGTGAGTCCTAAGGATGAATTTCCCTTACCTAACATCGATGCGTTGGTAGACGCTACAGTAGGACATGAAATGCTTTCCCTCATGGATGGTTTCTCTGGATATAATCAAATTCATATTAATCCAGAAGACCAAATCAAAATGGCATTTACAATGCCTTGGGGGACATTCTATTATAAGGTCATGCCTTTTGGCCTTAAGAACATTGGCGCCACTTATCAACGAGCCATGACGTATATCTTCCATGACTACATGCATAAGATTTTGGAAGATTACATGGATGACTTATTGGTGAAATATTTATTACGTCATGAGCATATCGGTGTATTATGTAAGGTTCTAGATCGCCTCATTGAGCACAATGTTAGGCTTAATCCCAAAAAGTGTGTCTTTGGCGTCACATCTAGTAAAATTTTGGGATTCATAGTCTCCAAGTGAGGCATAGAGGTAGATCCAAACAAGGTCAAGGTAATATTAGAAATGCCTCCCCCACAACCATTAAGTAGCTATGCAACTTGCAAGGAAAGGTCGCATCCATAAAACACTTCATAGCGCAATTATCGGATAAGTGTCGACCCATGAATAGGTTGCTACACAAGGGGGTCTCATTTCATTGGGATGAAGAATGTCAAAATGCCTTTGATGATATTAAGAAATACTTGGCTTCACCATCTAGTATTGGCTCCTCCGTGACCAGGAGTGTCATTCTATTTATACATCTCAGCTATTGAGTTGGCATTGGGCACCATGTTGTCCCAAAAGAATGAATTTCACAAAGAACAGGCTACATATTACATTAGTCGCACACTGGTCAACTATGAAATTAAGTATGCATACGTTGAGAAGCTATGCTTAGCAGTGGTCTTTGCCACTAAGAAGCTACGCCATTATATGCTCAATCATACCACGTATGTCATATCTAAGGAAAATCCATTGCGATATATGATGAGTAGAACATATCACAATAGTCACATGGTGAAATGGATAATGTTGTTGATGGAATTTGACCTAGAGTTCATTGGACAAAAATCAATCAAAGGATAGGTTATAGCTGATCAACTAGCAGAGGCTCCTCTCCAAGATGACCAACCTCTAAATGTAGATCTTCTCGATGATGGAGTGTTTCATATTTCAGAATCACCTGATTCTGTAGAGCCTGAGTCACAGGTGGACATAACTCTATTCTTCGATGGTTCTAAATGTGAGCAAGGGGGTGGTGCAGGTATCATGTTTTTCACACCGCAAGGGGCTCCCATACCTCTTTCATTTAAACTTGATTTCCCATGCACCAACAACAATGCCGAGTATGAAGCCCTCATCATTGGCCTTCAGATGACAATCACCATGAAAATCACAAAGTTAAACATTTTTGGTGATTCCTTGCTCATAGTTAACCAGGTTAAAGGGATATTCTAGTGTAGGTGTCCCATATTGCAAGCCTACAAAGCCCTAGTGGACAAAATTCTAGAAAAATTTGAATGGTATGATATAGAGGCACTCCCTCGATCATCTAATAATTTTGTGGACACAATGGCTTCCTTAGGGTCGCTAATCCCACAAAACCCTTCAGATGATATCACTACTATTCAAGTAAAAATGCTAGCACAATCTATGACTGAGCGTGATGAGCATAATGCCACACCAGATGTTCACATGATTCAGATTGAGCCTTCACATGAAAGGTTCTCTCAACTACATAATTATTTGAATAACGCCCAATGGGGGACTCTGTTCCCTTAGAATTATTTTGATACTAGCATAACGCTATATCTTCAAGTTCATTCTCAATCAGCATTCACACGAGATGAACGTCAAAAGGATTGCATGATTCATAATATTGAGGCTTCTTCAAGGTAATATTGGGCCGTACAGATTAAAGACTATCTTAAACTGGGAAATATTCCACCTGGATTATCGCATGCCGCAAAGTGAGCATTTAAACAAAAGGTGGAAAAATATGTCTTATTAGGAGACATAATGTATCATTGGAGTTATGAAGGTATCCTCCTTCATTGCTTAGACTCACAGGAGTCGGCTTGGGCCATTTCCCAAGCACACGATGGTACATGTGGTGGTCACTTTAGTGGCATGGCCATCGCCAAGTACATTCTTTGCATGGGCTATTATTGGCCAACTTTAGAGCAATATTGTTGCACTTATGTAAAGAAGTGCGTGAAGTGTCAACATCATGCCAATTTGACACACGTACCTTCATAGGCCTTACAACCGATTCAATCGGTCTGGCCATTTGCACAATGGGGGTTTGATTTAATTGGGAAAATCTCACCTGCCTCTTTGGGCCATCACACGTTTATCATAATGGCAACCGAGTACTTCACAAAATGGGTGGAAGCAATTCCCCTTACCACTACGACTGGACCTCGCATCATGGAGTTCATGCTACATAATATCATATGTCATTTTGGTATTCCATCCAAAATAATATCGGATAATGGAACACCCTTCAAAAATAAGGATGTGCGTGCGTTAACAACAAAGTATAACATAAAGCATAGCTTTTCCATGCCCTATTATCCATAGGCCAATGGGCAAGCAGAGGCATCAAATAAGATAGTAGTAGCCATCTTGAAGAAAACCGTCAAGGAAAATCAATTACCTCTTGCCCTTTGGGCCTATCGCACTAGCATTCGGATGCCCACTGGGGCAACTCCATTTTCACTAGTGTATGGTGTTGAAGCCATCATGCCTCTAGAGTTAGAGATTCCATCGCTACACATTTCCATGCAGGAATTCATTGATGATGATTCAGCTAGGCAAGCTCATTTAGATCAGTTAACGTTACTTGATGAATGACGTGTAAATGCCCTCGAGCATCTACGTGTTTATCAAGAACATCTTAAGAGAGCTTACAACTTGAAAGTACACCAGAGAGATTTTCAAGTTGGTGATTTAGTTCTAAAATAGAACCAACAAAACTCAAATTTTCCCTCCAATTTGCGAGACAAATTTGTAGCAAACTGGTTAGGTCCATTCATCATTACAAGCCATATTGGACCTAGAACTTATCACCTAGCATCCATCGAAGGAAGTGAAGAGCCTGAACCAATGAATGTTAGTCATTTGCGGCCATTTCATGCTTAGAGCACCATTAAAATACCCCTAGGTAGTCTATGGCACTTCCTTAGTGCCAATGACCGTCTAGGTCACCCAAAATGCTCCTAGGCGGTCAATGACCATCTAGGTCAAATAAAAATATCCCTAGACAATCTACGATCATCTAGGTCAACCCTAAAATCTCCAAAGGCATCTATAAGCCCTTTGGTCACAACAAAATACCCCTAGGTAGTCTATGGCATTTCCTTAGTGCCGATGACCATCTAGGTCACCTAAAATACCCCTAGGCGGTCAATGACCATCTAGGTCAAATAAAAAAGCCCCTAGACAATCTACGATCATCTAGGTCAACCCTAAATGCTCCAAAGGCATCTATAAGCCCTTTGGTCACTACAAAATACCCCTAGGTAGTCTATGGCATTTCCTTAGTGCCGATGACCATCTAGGTCACCCAAAATACTCCTAGGTGGTCAATGACCATCTAGGTCAAATAAAAATGCTCCTAGACAATCTACGATCATCTAGGTCAACCCTAAAATCCCCAAAGGAATCTATAAGCCCTTTGGTCACAACCAAATACCCCTAGATAGTCTATGGCACTTCCTTAGTGTCGATGACCATCTAGGTCACCCAAAATGCTCCTAGGTGGTCAATGACCATCTAGGTCAAATAAAAAGCTCCTAGACAATCTACGATCATCTAGGTCAACCCTAAAATCCCCAAAGGCATCTATAAGCCCTTTGGTCACAACCAAATACCCCTAGGTAGTCTATGGCATTTCCTTAGTGCCGATGACCGTCTAGGTCACCTAAAATGCTCCTAGGCGGTCAATGACCATCTAGGTCAAATAAAAACATCCCTAGACTATCTATGATCATCTAGGTCAACCCTAAATGCCCCAAAGGCATCTATAAGCCCTTTGGTCACTTTAAAATACCCCTAGGTAGTCTATGGCATTTCCTTAGTGTCGATGACCATCTAGGTCACCTAAAATACCCCTAGGCGGTCAATGACCGTCTAGGTCAAATAAAATGCTCCTAGACTATCTATGATCATCTAGGTCAACCCAAAAATCCCCAAAGGCATCTATAAGCCCTTTGGTCACCTTAAAATACCCCTAGGTAGTCTATGGAAATTTCTTAGTGCCTACGACTATCTAGGTCACCTAAAATGCTCCTAGGTGGTCAATGACCGTCTAGGTCAAAAGAAAAATGCTCCTAGACTATCTACGATCATCTAGGTCAAACCAAAAATCTCCAAAGATATTTATAAGCTCTAAATCATTAAAATCATCAAAATACAAAAATATTGCTTCATTGCACTTCATTTAAACTGCATTAGGCATACTCATCATTGCATTATGCATCATTCCAAATTGATCATACATGTCTAGCACCAGGTCTGTACACTAGGCATCTATTAAAATCATTGTTATTATGAGTCAATATTACCACCTATTTAAATTACATATACCATTTACATTTACATTCCATATTATATGTCTGTTTCCCATCACTTAGCCATTATTAGTAAAACATAGTTGAAGTTTTTAGTCACTCAGCCATATCTAGTTGTCTTCTCAAATTTTGTAGAAATCTATCATGATTTTTAGAAGGTAGAATCCTACTTAGATAATGCTTGATATACATCAAAATCCCAACACATTTTCACATTAATAAATCCAAGTCTAGCACAAGGAAAGATGAAAACTATAAAAGTGGTCTAGATTAATTTCAAGCGAAAAGGTTATCTTGCTCATCCCCCTGTGTGAATGGTTCAAAGATACTAAGAATTGACAAAAGGGCAAGTTTCTCCTTACCCAAAAATTCCTTGCCCTACACTGGGGCAAGTATCCCAAATAGAAAAATCAATAGTGATTATTATCCCTTAAAAATAAACCAACATGAAACAGTGATTATTATCACTTAAAAATATGCAAAAATAAATAGTGACTATTATCACTAAGAAAAAGAAAAAATAAATAGTGGTTCTTGCCACTACTAAAATCCCTTGCTCACCAAATCAAAATGAGCAACTCCCTTGAGAAATTTAAAGTTAAAAGAAAATAAGGGAGTCTTGAATTTTAATCCGTGGAATTATCAGCATTAGAGAACCATAAGGTGATCCTAATTACAATTTTTGTGGATAGCCTACTTGTCAATGGTGGTAGCCTCCCACATGATGATATGTTTATAACTTAAGTAACTTGCTTAGGTATAGACCAATGTTTGAATGTGTATGAGCTAGCTTGTTGTAACCTAGATTACCTAGTAGTCTAATCCAACTAAGTACAAAACTCAGGATAATGAGACTCACAGAATGATCTCTAGTATAGATGTGTTGAGTGAATCCCATTCATACTAGGATAACCTTATGAATTATCATATTAATGAACTCACATGCACACACAAGGATGTTGATTATCTTGGTTATCTTAGTAGGTGCATACTTTGTCAAAGGATATTGTATAGTTAGTATATGACTTTTTATTAGGTAACTATAGTGTTTGAGTCTCTTAAAAACTACCAAATATATCATATCACATTACATTATCCATTTCATTTTACATCATGTTGTCACATATTTGTCAAAATTACAAAATACATTACATAAGTGTCACAATAACATGAAAATAACAAAGATACATTTTGTATAGTCTATGGTGCTAGCATATAATGTGTCACATAGTCATCACAAATCCATCATACAAAATTAAATCACATCATCCATTGCATCATGCATATACACATCTACATATCATCAAATCACATCATCAGATAAATACATGCATCCATGTTAAACATTTATCAAAAGCATCATATAACATAGAATAAGCATACATATCATAAAGCAAAAAAATATGACATAATTATCAAAGCAAAGTCATATATATATACATATCCATATGTAAAAGCAAAAACCTACATCATAGTCCATACCCATAGGCTACAATAAAAGTGATTCATCAGACTTCACAAAACCAAAAAGACCAAAAAGAGCCATCAGAGTCTGCTAACCATGGTCATGCAAGACTGAAAATGCAACCCTCTCCTCTACCCTCAGTAGAAATCCGTCATGAAATCCCAAACCTAATACCTCTAGACCTACTACCCCTAGACCTGATCCCTCTAGAAACATCCATCCTCCATGCATATCTTGGAGTCCTTACCCAT
This sequence comes from Wollemia nobilis, assembly GCA_028583015.1. Classification (NCBI taxonomy): domain Eukaryota; kingdom Viridiplantae; phylum Streptophyta; class Pinopsida; order Araucariales; family Araucariaceae; genus Wollemia; species Wollemia nobilis. The sequence continues at coordinate 9,499,745 of JAQPPZ010017092.1, forward strand.
GTAGACGACTATCTTGTGTCGCTCCTTTTGCTACGCTGTGACCCAATAGCTAATACCCGATCTGGTATGAGATCCTTTAGGGGCACTATATCATACTCCATCATATCCATGTAGGTGCACTCCTATCAACACTGAGTCTGATAGGTCACCACCAAACCTTGGATATGTACCATCTCCTCCCGTATCATGGCTAACTCACCACTGCTGGACTCCCCATGGCTAGGACCCTTCCTGTGAACCTAAACCTAAAGCATAGCTATCAAAGATGTTTGCCTCTCCATCTCAAGCTATGCACTCTACAACCATACCTATAGTAAATCTCGATCACTACATAGCTCCATAATCATAGCATGTCGTGCTGCTAACTGGGCTTGCAAATCCTGATCTCCAAGGTCATCCTCATCAAAGCCTATTGGATCATGTACATCAGTCAATGCCACCCTATCTGCTGACACACATTGATACACAAATCAATCACCTGTGTCTACCTCCTCCTCATTTGGAGACTCATCAAAACCCTCCTCATATGGATCACCCCTAGCTACATCCACTACCCTAGCAGCTACATCCTTGCCTAGTGGTCCCTCCCCTCACCACTGCGTATGACCCACCATGCATCATACTCCTCTATATTACCTACATTATTCGAATAAGAAACTACCACCTTAGGATTTGACTCCTCTCCTAGTCCCTCTACAATCGGCCATGCTAGAGTCCTATCATCCCCATGATGGTGGTAAACCATCAGCTCCCTAGGCAACCCCTAGTATAGCCCGTATTGTCATAACACATGATCATAAGAGAAGTACTCTTGCTTTGTCCTGTGTTAGCATATCAACCATATACCTTGCCAAACTCGATGTAGCTGTGTATCAGTCTCCTTCCAGTCAGGACAATCCCTATAGGGCCTCCACTCAATTTCTATCACCCTAATCCATGCAAAGCCTTTACATAGTGCTCAACCTCCCTAGCATGTCATCATCTTTGGCCTACCTCACGTGACCTCTTACATAGCTCTCCATAGCCAATATCCCTTTCTAGTAGCTCTGCTCGAGTGGTCCATTGTAGTCCCCGTGGTATCTCCATAGAAATGTACTTCCAAACCCAATTTTTTTGTAAAAATCTACAGCCCAAACCCTTCCACCCATGAGATTAGATCTCATATAACTCATCATATAGTTGTGCTAATAAAGTGGGACCCTATGCCATCACTATGGGATCATCCTCTGTACAATCCATAAGAGTGAATACCAACTCTAGTAGGTTTCATGGGAACCTAGCACCTGAAGAGTCGGGTAACAACATGTTGTTGATCAAGGTCATCAATAGGGCGTTCTTACTACAAAGTACACCAGCTTGATACCATAAAGATACTAATATCCCTCCATTGAGAAGATTAACCATTGCATCCTCCTAACATGCCCCAAAGTACCTCCGCACTACGACCTCTCGTCGCTCTATAGGAGAAGATACTATTTGGTTCCCATCTATCAAAATACATAGTATCCGATATACATACTCTAATTTCACTGTCATCTCCCCCGTAGCTAAATGGAAAGTATTAGTATGAGGGTCCCATAGATCTATCAATGCAGTCAAATAGGCACGGTCGCCCACCATGGGATCTAACTGTGTAACATGGTTTAGGCTAATGGAATCGAGCCATCACCAATATACAGTATTCAAATGGTCTCTAGTAACATGAAAGAGAGTCGAAACTCTGTACTTACTCCTAAATATATACTTATGTAAAATAGGGTGTCAAAAATGCCCTAAAAATGCATAAAATAACCTTAAAAGTACAAAAAAAAAACCTAAAAATATGCCCTTTTTGGCCTAGTTTTTGGTCGTCCCACCCAAGTACCACCACTAGTGACCGTTCCTTATAGGGACGGTCCCCAAAAATGGGTAAAATAGGGTCAATTTGACCCCTAAAATTACCCTAAAAAACCCTAAAAATCACAAAAAAATTAGCATTTAACCCTAATTTTTTGCATCTAAAATATATATAAAATCTCAACTTCATACATTTCATTACTCCTAGAGTTTCTTAACCATTCGTGTGGGTGTAGTATGAAAATTGCAGCAGAAATCGTAAAAACACAATAAAATAGGACAAAGAAAGACATGTGGTTCATACCTGTTTCGCATCGGCTCCACCACCTATTGCATCTGTTGGATGGCTCATGTTTTAGGTGGCTATTTTGACAGTGATCCTATTCATAATATCACTCTCCTACCTCTCTCCTCTACAACTTCTCCAATCAAAATGAACAAATGAGCTCTTATGCCCCATTTTGAGCTTATATAGATCCAAAAGAAGCCAACCGCCCCTAGGTGGTACGAGCACATAGTTGGCTGGACGTCCCACCATGGGATGGTAATAAATACTATACTCATCCCACCCTGGTATGGTCACCAAAAAATTACATCAAAACAACTTAAAAATATCAAAAATAGGGTCCAAAACCCACCAAAAATAAGGCAGAATGGTCACAAAATTAGTAGGGATCAAGACTGAACCTATAATATTTTTGGATCCATAAAAATTCTGAATTTTACTACCCAAGAAGGCCTCCATGGCTGGACCACTCCACAAGAATGAAAATTTTAGCCTTTTGCTTCTAGAAATATTCATCAATACAGTCAAAAATCCCCTTCAAACAGGTATATAGTACAATGGGCAAAACAAAGAGTTATCCCATTTCCCTGCTATTTTGTGACCATCCCTAGGTGTGACACCTACTGAATTTTAACCATCCCCAGGTGGGAAGGTTACATATCTGGCTTATTTTTTCCACCAATACTCAAAGAAATTGGTACAAAAGTGGTTTAGGGGTGTTGTCAACAAATTAGGCCAAGTTTACCTTCAATTTGGCTGGTTTGGAATTGCTCGGATAGGTTTCTATTTCCCCTAAAATAGTATTTAAATGAAGAGGATTTCAAGGTAAAATTGGGGGTGATGTTTGGTTTGAAAATGGTGAGGATAGAATTGGGCATCACTTCATTTATCAAATGCTTCAACTTTCCTCTTCTAAAATGGGTGAATGCACCTCTTTTTATAGCCCAAAAGGGCATCTAGGGAAAAGGGGCAAGTCTTGCCATGTGAGGCAGGTGCCGCCACTTGTCCAATTATTTGGCATGCATTGGTGAGGGAAGGTTACCCATTTGGGGCTCCCAATTTGTAGTCCCTGACTCTAATGGCAGGTCCCCAATAAATTTGGGGTGATTAGATGTAGAAATGGTAGTCCTTGATTGCCATTTCATGTGTCTATTGATTTTTCAAGGGTCTGTTTAGGGACTGTCCCACCCAGGGACGATTATGGATGGCCGTCCCTAGGTGGGATGGTCACCAAATGTGATCGTCCCTTGGTGGGACGATCACAAGGAAGTGTCCCAAAACTGCACTAAACAACCGGTAAGCCTCCAAAATGTGTTTTGGAGCCTTATGCAAGCCTATAGGGGTTCCCAATGGGGCCATATTATGTCGATAAGAGTGGCATATGTAATGCACTGGTAGTATTATCTGATTTATGTGATTTAGGTGTCTACATTAGGATATTCATATGGTGCAAGAATTATTACATTCGGGATATGTAATTTTCTACAAAAAGACTACAAAAAACATCAACTCAGATCTCTATAAAATATATCCATACTAAAATGTAGATCTAACGACCACCATTTCAAATATTCAAGCCAAAAACCTACTATGCACAGGATGAATGTTCTAAAATGGTGAATTCAAAAATGATAGATTTGCAATGATGATGTTAGTAGAGCTTCTCAGCTCCACAAGGTGAGGTCATGTGTAATTAAGTGTATGATTATGAAACCAATCCCACCAAATTGTACCTTGACCATAAATCATTCCATTATCACCTGCACATATGAAATATGCAAAAGCAAAACTCAATTACAACTTAAAACTCTATTAAACAAAAACAAAATATAAAAGGTTAAAAAAAGAAAGAAAAATATGTTATTAGATAGCCCAACATAAATCAATAAATTTACTCCAATTCCACGTGAAAAGTTGTGCTAAATGTGCAAGGATATACCTATTATAACAATGTGTATGATGTTGTAACCATGTATTAGGTTGTAGTGTCTTCCACCAAGAAGTTCCCTCCCTTTGCCATAGGATGGCAATAGATCAATCACTGGCCAATCCTTTGAATTCTAAAACAAAATTGCAAGCAAGTGCAAAACCCAAAGCTAGGGAGTATAATTTTTTTCACATTACTATAAATACTATGTGCACGAAACTATTAAGGAGCATTAAAGTGAATCCACTACTAAATTCCTTGAGAACCTGGTCTGTGAAGTAGGGACTCCGATCATGTAGGGCCCTATAGGCCTCGATCACCACCATATCTTCTTTAGAATTCATGGTGAGACCATACTACCTCCTTATAACCACCAATTATTAAGACATCCCATGAAAATATAGATGATGTCATTGACACAAACTAATTATCTAGGTTTAATAGGATTATAGTTCCTATGGGTGTAAGCCATAGCACCATTAGGCTCCACCTTAAAAAAAATAAAGTCAAGCACCACTGAATTTAAAAAATTCTACCCTCTAAAGTTCCTACAAATCTTTTAAATGTTTTTTTAAGGGTGATTTTCTAAGGTGGTTTTTAACTACCCTCTTAGGGCCTATTAGGGTGTTTTTTTAATTCTATAAAAAACCACCATCTTTTATGCACCATTAAAAGCATTTTTTGGTGAGGGTAGTTTAGAACCACCGTCTTAGGTATATTAGGGCAGCTTTTTATCGCCATAAAAAACATCATCTTTTAGGTACCTTTAAAATATTTTTTGGAGAGGGCAATTTAAAACCATCCTCTTAGGGTCTATTAGGGCAATTTTTTACTATTGTAAAAAAATCATCGTATTTTAGAAACCCTTAAAATCCTTTTTTGGTGTAGTAGGAAGTGGTTGCACATTCAGGTGAGCTATGTTTGATTGATTCAATCATGCCTTGTTGACACGTGTGACATGGATTTCTTTTCTAAAGTTGGTTTGCATTCTACATTGTTGGATTCTAACCATCTAATGATGATCAATACTTTCTATTATGCTTAGCCACCAGAGCAGGAAAAAGTGTGTGATGGAGTAGGTCTTAGTTTTTGAGATCCTTTGATAGCAATGTTGTTTGGTGATTGATTGACATACATGATCTTGTTGACTAAGATAAGTCTTGAGAATTTATGTAGAGTATAGCAATGTGACGTCATATTGCTTATTGTCGAATAGTTTATCTTGGCTAAGTGTTACTTCTTCTATCATTTCTTCATGATAGATGTTGAAGATATTATTCTCTCTTGATGACTTCATTACTTGAAGAATATAGCAGTGACATTTTCTCATGCATAATATCGATCGTCGGGTTTCTTTGTTTGGTTCTTAGTGACTTATTATTAGGTTTGCTACCTTAGATTTATTTTGCATCCAATATTCATTTTTATTTATTGAAAATTCAAGCTCATGATGACAACATGATCATATTTTAAGTTTGATGCCTTTGAAAATCTTGTAGAGTATGACATCGGATGCCAGAATCTGGACCCAATACCTTTGAATATTTGGACCTTTCTTTTATACTATGTTAAATTTTAAATTTCACCTCGATAACATTAGCATCATTATTTGTTCGGTTTCTTACATTTTTGGCTTTGGTTTCACTTAAATGTAAGGCATTGGATGTTGAATGTCAGGTTTTGATGTGCTTTATCAGCCTTTTCTTTTCAAGAACATCGGATGCTAGATTTGTTTTATGCCTTTGCTAACATAAACATTGTGAAATATCCAACCAGATTTCTTAGCCAGTTTTTTATGTTTTTTTTTCAGTCTTATCAGACCCAATACCTTAAAATTTTTACTATCCATCAAGATTTTTCTTATTACTTTGCTACCTACCTTGCCTAATATTGCATCCATCCGTACATTTCAATTTTTGAAACTGCTTTAAAATATTTTGGCTAGCTCTGTACCACTATTTTATCTTTAAATATATCATATGGGCTTCATATGGTGTTGATCTAGGTGTTTTTTGAGCTTTTAAATGATTTTTTCTACTCTATCGCCTTAGCAAAATAACTACATGGATTAGACACAACCATATTATGAGTGTAGGTGATGAAGTTTATCTACATGACTTATTTAATGACTCACATATTTTGGAGCATAATTCCTTTGATCTACAATATTCTAGAATCAATTTTTTTGTATTGTATGTCCATTGCATCACAGATTGCTCGAGGCATGATGAAAACATCAACTCCTAGGTCGACTATGCAATTATGCATCACCCATCCTTTCAAGCACATTGATAAGTAAAAATATGTAAAATCAACTTTGTCAAAGACAAGAGACAATTTCTTGTGTGTTAATTTACTATTTGGACCATGCATTAAGTCAACTTTTGAGTCATGCAAAGTTATTTCAACCAGATTTACTCAATAAAAAATTAGCAAAGCTTCCCCCAACTTTCTAGTTTTTGTAATAATACTGCCTTGCGATATGCCCTTTAGCTTGGCTACATTTTGGGTTGTTCCTACCTTTTCCTCTCTCTACATTATTTTCATGGTTGGATAGCATAGTTTTTGGTAAGCTTATTTTTATTTGCAATATGGGTATACTTATTTTGAATCATATTATTTTGGGCATGTCTTCAACCTTTGATTTTCCTTATAATCCCCTTGTAGATTTATATTTCCATAAAATTTCTCTTTTTCTAACTTGATCCCATTTTTCTTGACTTCATCCAATCCTACATATGAGTTGACTAGATCCATTGTGGTGAACTTTTTTATTATCGAGAAATGGTCTAGATCCATTGTGAGGGCTACAACATCCTGTTATTATTGAATTATCCCTAAAATGAGTTTAGTTGATAGTTACCACTATTATATCTATCAAATATTGAACCATTGAACCAAGCCAAATCAAAATTTTCTCTCTTTTCTAATGCAAATTTCATCTATGCATCTTGCTTGGTTATTTGAAGGGATTTCTTCTTCTTCAAAGTTCCTTTTGTGCTTAGCTTTGTCACTCTATTTCTCAATTTCTACAAGCTCCTTGGTAAGATGTTGGATGATATATTTTATCTATTGAGCTATTTGGGGCTTCAATATAATATGCACCTTGTCATCTAAGTTCTAAACTAAGGGTATTGTATTTACTAGATTTATCGGTTATGGTAGTGGTAAAACTATAAAAGGGGTATATGGGTCTATTTGATGAGGTAATTGTAGGCCCAAAATTGCTACATCCTCAAATTTTAAAAAAAATATATTCTAAGGCATGGAAATATTTATTTCACCAAGGACATAGAGTATTTTGGAGCGGATCCATACAAGAGACCCGATTTCGCTCAACACTTAGTCTTTTTTTTAGAAAAGTTCTTATTCCACTTGAGACAATGTATTTTGTAGTAGACTCCGACAGGTTCTCAATCCACAAAACTTTTGACCTTCATTGATATCAGCACGATAAAAAGTGCAGAATGGCAATTATTTTGGATTCTGCGTGCTCTAATGACTAAGTACTGGGAAGCCCAATTCTGCTGGATTCTAAGACTAAAAGTGAGCGAAATGGAGTAAAGCTCATTTTACATAGCTTTTAGTGTGAAATGGTGATGAAAGGGTCAAAAGCATTGTAAAAGTGGCGGAATGATGTCAAGGGTCATTTGTATTGCTCGTAGAGTGGATTGGTGATTCCACAGTTAGATCTAATCGAAGATGACATCATCATCATTTTTTTACGAATTGCAACTTGCATTTTATGCTATGAATACTAGATATTGGAGATAAGAGTTAAAATTTTTGAAGACTAATTAAGCGGACTAATGATGGATCTGATTCTACTCACAACCCAGTGTATTTCTTGTCAAAATCTGATTCCGCTGGCCAAAGCCATTGAATATGATATCAGCATCTTTAAAAGTGCAGAATGACGTCTTGTCTTTCTCCATAGCTTTGTAAAGTATTTCTAAAGGTTTAATTGTAGCCATCCATTAAAAGAATCAACGATTGATATTTTACTGATATTGTGGTTGTGTATAAAGGTAGAATCTTGTCATATTCAAGAATTGTTAGTTTTAAGGTAGGAAGGCAAAGAGTCTGAGGGCTTTCAAGATCAATAACTAGAGTGGTTTCCGATCTACGATGGATCGAAGTTTCCAAGAATGATGAGAGATCCAGATTTGTTTCATAGTAAATTAAGGCCAAAATGTCATCAACGAACCATCAAGTTACAAATTTGAGCTACCATGGTGGATTACTCATAGTGGATTTCCTAGACTTCCCCAACCAATAAGATAATACCAATAAATCTCTCTATTGAGCTGTAAAATTATAATTTTTGTAATGTCTCCTTAATATCTTTCATTTTTCAAACTATAAATAGAGGTCAAACCCTTAGTTTTAAGGGTCGGGTCTAGTGCATTTACTTGCCCTACTGTAAATATTCTTTGTAAACTAATGGAAGGAGCATTAATCTAATTTTTAACTCGAGAACGTGTTGTATTTGCTATCTTTCATGCAAGAGGTTCAAAGTTGTGAACTACATTTCTGTTAATGCTCTAACAGTTAGTTCATTCTAGTTTATTAGATTACTAGTTGTGAAAGTAGTTGAAATCTATTCATAGTTAGATCTTTGTTGATAGGGAGTTTATTTATGCTAAATATGATTATTGGTCAATTTTGCTAAATTGGATTATTAGTATATTGGATATTGGAATTGCTTTCTGCAACATATCTCTATTTTGTGCTTAAATGTATGAATATTTCATGGTTTTGGGTGCTACTAATTTTGAGTGATGGGACACTAAAAATATTTTGTGGGAGATTTTTACTATAGTTGCCTATGTTGTTAGCCTATCTGGCCACTATTTTACATAATACCTCTAACCCTAAAACCTTTTCTAACCCTAATTGAGATTTAATTGTGTCAACACCCTGCTAAGTTGACAAGGAACCAACCTACACTAGAGATTGGGACGAATTAACATTTGGTCCATCCAATGCTAAGTGTTGAGCTATGACTATCGGGTGCATGCCTATATAGAAAATTGGAAGATCGATAGTCACAGTGTCAAGTAAAACTTAATGTCAATTTAGTGCCCAACAATTTTTGGCACGCCCAATGGGACAAGTTTACAAGAAACATGAAAACCCATAATATGATTTATTGTTTTATATCTACCCAGATGAATCAATATTTGGTGAATTTTCTTGACCTTGCTAAGTAGAGAATATAAAATTTACTTGGTGACTCCGTGGTATTTAAACCCATAAAACAGTTACTCGTATAGAACATAATTTTTCATGTATACCAGGTCATTCAAAAGGAATGATGTTGAATATTATTTCTGCTGTGAGCTACCTTATAGAGGTTCTACTATTATAAGGAATTTAAACCAAAATTTTCACTTAGAAGAAGTGTCTCCTAAGGAAAACCTTGTAGTTAATCCGACAACACCTCCAATAGTAGCTACACCTGGAAGCATGGTAGGAAATGCAATCCCAAATCAGCCCTTGTAGAATTACCCCAACTAGAACACAGATGACCCCCTTAGACTAGCCCATATGCATGATATTTATCAGGTTATATCTAAGGCTATTCCCTCTTATAAATAATGAAGACGTTATTATCAAGATTCTAGCCCTATCTTTTAGGGGAAAGATTCTACACTGATTTAGGACTCTAGAAGACAATGTCATTACCTCATGCGCAACATTAGCCGAGCCCTTTGTAGAATAATTTAATGAATATATTGATCCTTTCTCCCTCCTTAATAAGTTCACATCTATGCAAAAACATCAACAAGAAACTATCTCATATTTTAATTTGAGGTTTAGTAGAACCTAGAAGAGAACTCCCCCTATAGTTAGACCAGCTGCAAGCCTTGATTACATGTATTATATTAGATCTCTTGGATCATATCTAGGCCTATAAACCCAAAAATCTAGGGTGGAGACATTTCCATAGGTTTACAATACAGTTGTTCATGCAAAAAAATGCCCTTATTAATGTGGGAAGATTACCTCCCAAAGTTGTGCTACCTTACAATTTGGAAACCACTAATGTCCAAAGCCAAAAACAATGCTCCATATTAAATGGATACTACTCCCTTGTCATATCCATTCCCATAGATGAATCATATTCCTCAGCCAAAAGCATCATCTTCTACAATTTCTTTCCCTTCCCTTCCTTCTCAGACCCCTCAAATTTTTTTTGTCATCCTTGATATACATAATACTCTAAAATATCTTAGCAAAAAAATGAATTCAATGGAGAAGATAGATATGGAGAGGTCTCAACAAAGGATATTTCCTTATGTAAATAAAGATCAAAGACCTAGTCCTAGCAATAGTAATGGCGTCAAATTAAATGCAACATATGAAGAGCCTGAGTGTTATTTAGAGATAAGTCTAGTAAATATCTTATGTTTGGTATGTAATGATCCTCATGATTCACAATATTGTGTTATGTACCAATATCATGTTCAACAAGCTATGTATCAAGCAGAAAGAAATCATAAAGGGAGAGTGAATATGCTTTGGCAACCTGACCAGATCATGGCCAAAAAAGAGCTTGATGAGGATGGACCTATTACTGTCATGACAAGGTCAAACAATAAAACATTGCAAGTAGATTCATAGAAGATGGTTTAATTTTAGGTTCCTTCTCAGAGGAAGAATGACCCACCTCCCTAAAGCAGTGATACTTTCCCTATTCCCCAGGCCAAAGGAAAATAAAACAACATTCCCAAGATATTTGAGAAAGAGACTGAGGGAGACAAAATGAGGTCTAAGGATGAAGCTCAAGAGAGGCTTAGGTTCCCTTCTATTAACAAAATATAGAGAATAGAAGTTACTCAAAAATATAAGAGAAAATATATTGAGCTAGAAAGAAGACCTGAGAGACCCACCTTGGCTAAGTCTGAATACAACATTGTTGAAGAAATGAAGAATATACCATAAAAAGCTAGTCTATATGATACTTTCTTCATTCCTGGCCAAATAGACCTTCTAAAAGCTTCTCTCAACAAGTATCCATAGGATAAGCAAGCCACCACAATTCTTATTATACCCTTTGAAAATAAATAAATGCCCCATGTTGTTTTAAAGAATAAACCCCCTCATTTTTATATCTATCTAAGGATGGAAGGTTGGGTAGTCCAAAATTGTATGATTGACTCAGGGGCATCTACTACAGTTATGCCTAAATCAGTATATGAGGATATGGGTATGGAGTATACTCGATCCTATCTTGGAGTACTGTAATTAGATGGGACACCTGTGAAGACAATGGGAGTGATTAAGGATGCCTTGATGATGCTACATAGAGAACTTGAGGTGACTATAGTACAATAAATAGTAGTGGTGGATCTAGAGCCCTACTTTGGCTTATGTATTTCAAGAGACTTCACTGTAAATTTGGGTGGATGCAATGTACATGGACTATTCTAGCATGGTGATTCATTTCAAAGGAAAGAGGATAAGAATAACACTTTAAAAACATGTGTCTTATCACATAGAAAATTTGAGGAGTACATGCGTAATCTCATCCCTCTTAAAGAATTTGAAATTGTGGATAAGTTTGAGGAGTTGGAAATTGAAGATGAGCTACATTTCAGAGAGGATTACATCCAATTTGGGATAGGTATGGGTACATACAATATTTTTGTAGAATCAGAGAAGAAAGTTCCTGCTATATCTAATTAGTCTCTGAGAGAAATAGAAGTATGGACCATGCACTTTAATGGTGCTAGATGTAGAAATGGTGATGGTGCCAGTGTGGTATTATAGTCCCAATCATAAGGGACAAAGAGTTTCACCTATAGACTGACATGGTCATGTACTAATAATGTTGCGAAATATGAGACTCTATGCCTTGGACTTATGTAAGCTAAAAACATGGGTATTACAATCTTAAACATATGTGGCAAATATGAGTTGATTGTAAATCAAGTAAGGGAAAGGTGCAACAGTAAGCACCATAACCTGAAAGCATATAGAAATAGGGTATGATATTTGATGGAATTATTTCATGCCCTAAATATAAATTTTGTTTCTAGAGAAAATAATACTATGGCAGATTCCTTAGCGGTAAGGGGAGCTAACTTCAACCCTTCTACAGACATAGGAGTTAAGAAAGACAAAGGGATCAAAATGATTTTCAGACCTACAGTTCAAGATAAGAATATTTTATGGCAGGTCTTTGAAAGTGATGAACAAATCATTAATTTTCTTGTGAGAGAAGCATGTTTATCCACTATCCAAGAAGAAAAACCAAAGGAAATTGATCAATAGGATGTCATTCAACTTAAGAACAATTATATACCTAGATATTTTGTTACTCTAGAGAGCTTGTTTGACAATGAAGACAAGAAAAAAATCAGATCCATGGAAGTCAATAAGAAAATCTATAAAGAAGTTGAAATAGAAAAATAAAAGAAGCTCAAGGTTGGAATCCGATGTTCTCCAGAGGAAGAGGAGAATATCAAAGCTTTATGCCAAAAGTACCAAGACATTGTATCTTGGTCATATGAATACCTCAAAGTATATGATAAGAAAGTTATCCAACACATCATCGAGCTAGAGCCTGATGCAAAGCCTTTTAGGTAGAAAAAGAGGCCTATAAATCCTAGGATCAAATCCATAATGAGAGAAATTTTTTTGAAGTTGCTAAAGGCTAAGATTATTTATCCAATTAAACATTCAACCTGGGTAGCCAACTTGGTACTGCCAGAAAGAAGAATGGTGACATCCATTTATGTGTAGATTTTAGAAATCTCAATCAAGCGTCACTTAAGGACCACTATCACCTCCCACAGATTGATCAAATCTTGCATATTGTGGTAGGGATATAAAGGTTCTCATTTCTAGATGGATTATTTGGATATTAAAAAATTTGGGTGAAGAATGAAGATCAATATAAAAAACATTCACCACAAAATGAGGAACCTTTGCACATCAGAGAATACCTTTTGGGTTATCTAATGCAGGGGCCACATTCTAGAGAGCGATGGACTATGCTTTTGGAGAACTGATTAACAAGGTCATTCTGATTTATTTAGATGACATGACTGTGTTTTCCCATAACAAGCAAGACCACTTGGTACACCTAGAACAATTTTTCCAGAAGTCTAGAGAATTTGGAATTTCCCTCAATATAATCAAATCTATTCTTAGCCTTCTACTGCTTATGAATAAGAAAGAATTGCAGTCATTCTTTGGTCAGTTAAACTTTGTTAGAAAATTCATCTCTGACTTTCCTCAGAAGGTAAAGCCTATATTAGAAATGTTGAAGAAAAATATAAATTTCAAATGGACTGAGGTAAGAAAATGAGCCTTAAAAATCATCAAGCAGTCCATTACTACAACTTTAGTACTAGTAAATCCAATATTTAGCAAAGATTTTATTTTTTACGCTTATGAAGCTAAGGAAATCTACACATCAGTGCTCACCCAAAAGAATGATGAAGGAAAACACCCATATTATTTTGGATCTAGACTCTTCATGAGTATCAGGTTAAGTATAATTTCATTGAGAAACAAATATTTGTTGTAATAAAATCCTTGAAAAAATTTAGATAATACTTGGTTCAAAGCAAGACCCTGATTAATGTTGTTCATCCAGATGTAAGAAGCTTTATTCTACAAGGATAACTAGGAGATAAGAGAGATGGTTGGTTCACTAATATCCAAGAATATGGTGTGGAAATCCATCCTACCAAACTGGTAAGAGGCAGAGCCTTATGCCATCATCTAACAGAAGTAGCAGTTTTAGCAGAAGTGACAGCTTGTCATGAAACAACAAACAAAGAGGAAGTTGAAGAGTTAAATACATATGAATCAGACTACGTGGATCATATGACTAAGTACTTTCAAACTGGGGTATCCCCTCCTAATCTTAATGCATCATAGAGAAGAAGATATAGACTTCAGCCTTTGAAGTATGTCTTATTGCCAGAAGGTCTATACAAAAGAAACCTTGATGGAGTTCTCCTTAGGTGCTTAAATGATAATCAACAACAAAAGGTCATAGAGGAGTTCCATGGTGGACTATCTGGAGGACATTTATCGGACAGAGTTCTAGATTTTAAAATTATCAAAGCAAACTATTACTAGCCTACCATATTTTATGACATCTTCAAAGTCACTAGAGCCTGTGATAAATGCCAGCGACATGTAGGGAGTAAAAGGAATGCTTCATTCCCCCTTAAGCCAATTCAAGTGGAAGAACCTTTTTAACAATGGGGTTTGGACTTCATAGGAGTTATCAATTCACATTCCTCAGTTGATCACAATTACATCCTAAATACTATAGACTTCCTCACCATATGGGTATAAGTTATTCCTACAAATAAATCAGACCAAGAAGTGATGATTAATTTTATGGAAAGCTTGATTTCAAGTTTGGGTGTTCCAGAAACCTTGGTAAGTGATAATGGCCTAGCTTTCATAAGAGCCAAATATATTAAATTTACCAGCAAGTATGGCATCACCATAAATAATACTTCAAACTACTACCCCCAAGGAAATGGACTTGCAGAATCAACTAACAAGAATATGTTGAGAATTTTGAGAAGGTCACTAGAGGGTAACAAGAGAAGTTGGCACCTATTGCTAGAGTAAGCTCTTTGGGTAGAAATAATTACTATTAAGAAATCCATCAAGACTTATCCATATACCTTAGTGTATGGAAAGGACGTAGTGTTACCTTTCCATTTGGAGATTCCAACCCTCAAGCTAATAAACACAGAAGAGGAATATATAGAAAATCCAGTGGAAAAAAGGCTAACACAACTTCTACAGTTAGAAGGGAAGAGAACCCAGGCATATGAGGATTTCCAAAAACATTCAGTTGATATCAAGGTATAGTTTGACAAGAAAGTAAGTGTTGTGGTCATTCCACAACTAACCCCACAACTGAGGACCCACCTTTTTATTTTTGAGTTTTTAGATGTTAGGGGAAATTTTGGTTTAGGTTGCAATATATGTTCCAAGGTTTGGGTGTGGATTATTGTCTCATTTTAGTTTCTTTTAAGTTGTCTAGTGTGTTGATTAGCTTCTTTATTGTTTTTATTGTTTTGGTTAATTTTAATGTTTGAATTAAACCAATTCAAACATTTGAAATTAATTAAATCAAATTAAAAAAAATAAGTAAAAAAATAAAATAAAAATAAAAAGAGAAAGGATAATAAATAAATAAATAATAATCATGAAAATAAAATAAAAATAAAACAATCAAAATAAAACCATCAATGCGTTTTTTTTTTTGGAAATTTAATTTAATTTCATTAATGGTTTTGTTTTGGGAAAAGTTTTGTTTTAATTAAATTTTATTAATAGTTTTATTTTAGAAATTTTAATTCATGTTTTTTTCTTTATTGCATGTTACTATTAAAAAAAAAGGAAAAGAAAAGAAAAAAGCGGCAACACTTAAGAAGAGAAATGTCACTACCATGCCAATGGAAAAGAAAATGTTGGAAAGTCAAAAGTTGGAAAAGGAAAAAAATTGTCAAATGTTGGAAATTTTAAGAAGAAAAGAAAACGTTGGAAAGACAAGAGTTGGAAAAAAAAAGCGTTGAAGAACCAAGAGTTGGAAAAAGAAATGAATAGCCAATGCTGAAAATCTTTAAAAACCCATTGAAGCTCATAAACAAGGGTTGGACATTTTTTTGGAAGAAGCTGGAAATACTGGTTGTAAAACAGAATATTTTTTAATGCAAATATTTCAGAAACTTGCACTTTGTTAGCAAGATGGGGGGATATTGTTTTTGCATGTTTGAGCTAATGGTTTATATTTTCCTCCATGTTTTCTTGGCTTATAGATAGTGTTAAATGCATTTTAATGGTTGCATTATTGAAGGCTTAGAAGCACATATTTTTTTTTTGTTCCTTAGAAGATTGCACCTAATTTATTTTGAACCATGTGTATTCAGATTCGAATAAATTTGGTTACATGTTAAAAAGTCTCACATCTCCGGTTTTGCAGGATAGGGTGGCATTAGACTGACAATAGTTTACTTTTAACATTTCCAGATTTTATTTTATTTTTTTAATGTTTTCTAATCTTTTCTTTTTGTAGTTCTATTAAAAAGTCAAAAAAATAAAAATAAATAAATGTAGGGATGTGAAGAATGAGCTTCAATATTTCATCCAAAACAAATTCGAACTCATTCCGAAGCCATTTTGATTTTATAAAAATTATTGAAAATTGTTGTTTTATGGGGATTTTTATAATTTCGGGATTTTACATTATTTTATATTTCAAAGGCAAATCAGATTTCAAGGCTTTGCATGTTTATATTTTTTAGCATTCTACATTTTATTTCCATTTCCAGATTTTTATTTTTATTTTTCTAACCCCTTTTTTTGCATATATTTTTTTTAACTTCGGTGATTAAAATAAAAATAAAAAATAAAATTCCAAAAATAAATACATGGGTGTGAAGAATGAGCTTCAATATTTTATTTGAAAAAATTTCGAGCCCATTCCGAAGCCATTTCAAATTTATAAAAATTATTTAAATTTTTTTTATAAGGATTTTTATAATTTTGAAATTTTTCTTTTCTCACATTTTGAAGGTAAATCAGATTTTTTCAACCATGCATTTTTATTCGCAAGCAATAAATGAACCGCCCTTTATGAAAATTGCAATTTCATTAAAGGGGGGTAATTTATATGGCATTCCATAGGCCATCATTTCATTAAAGAGAGGTAATTTATACATTACATCAAAGACTATTGTTTTAAAGCATTAAATTATTTCTTCTTTATGAAAATTATGATTTCATTAAAGAGGGATGATTTATAATGACATTTTAAGGCCATTATTTTAAAGCAATAAATTGTCGCTTCTTTATGAAAATTAAATTTCATCAAAGAGGGATAATTTATTTATTATATCAAAGGCTATCTTTCTCTTTATGATAGAAGTGACAATTAAAGGAATCCAATCTTCATTTCACATTCACATTTGGAGAGATTTTAATCTTCTATTTTATTGTTCAAAGTAGGGTTTAATACAAGATAAAAACTTGTTTAAAATCTACTTAATCAAAAGAAGATAAAACCTACCTTAAAACATTTCAAGATAAAAGGAATTAAGGTTTTACATCGTGGTCATATGAGGGCCAATTCACATTTTCCTTTTCTTTTAAGTTTCATGAATATTTACTAGCATAGCAAGATAAAATAAACCAACACAGGCCCCTTGTTAACAGTTACTTATAAACCACTAAGGTATTCCTAGCACTCATGTAATACATTGTTACAATATTACTAATACACGTGCAATGCTTATAAAGTGGAACCTTGGAGAAGTTGTCTTTATTTTTTAACTTCTTTGCAAGAGAGAGTTTTGTTATCAAAATCCTAAGGGTGGGTGTGATTTTTGCAATTGGGTAAAATTACCACTCAACATTTTGGTGCTAGAAGGAGGGCCTGAATTGGTTTACTTTATTGCTATTTAGATGCTAAATTGTTCATATTTCTTTAAAAGAGTTATTTGAAAGTATTGGTCTTGACTAACAATGTTTTGATTTCTTGTGATCACTTTCATTGATTCAAACATTTTCTAATTTATGATGCATTAAGGCTAATCTTTTGCAAATTGGAAAATGTTCTCTAATGTCATGGTTTAATTGATGCATATATTTTGATTGATATACATGATGATTTATATATGAGACATTCAATTATTGTTAGTTATTTCATGCTTCTTTGCAAGACATTTCTTTGACTAACAAAATTGGTATTAAATTTGTATTCTTTAAGGTCCACTAATGGCATTCCTTGCTTCTTTGATGGCAGGATGTCCTTTAAACATACCTAGGTCTTCACATCATATACCTACAGATCTTTGGGATCATCTACCTCATTTTAAGAATGATGGAATATAATCGGTTGAGGAACATATTCAGGAATACAAGAACACTTTAATTCAATGGGAAATTTTCCATGAAGATGTTTCTTGTTATTCATTTTCATCTACATTAGATGGATTGGCTTATGATTGGTACCTCAGTTTACCTGCAGGTTCTATCACTTCTTGGGCTCAACTAGAAGTAACATTTTTTAGGCATTTTGGAAAACTAGTTTACCCAATCCTTATGTATAATAAGTTTGCCACTAGCCATAAAGGACAAAATGAATCTTTAGAGTTGTTCACTAAAAGGTTCCATGGACTATATGCTCAATTGGTGGTACCCTATGTTCCTCCAGAGGGAGTTGCTATCCAAGTGTATTTCAATGCTATTGACCCACTAATTTTTATGTATTTACGAGGGATGCCTCAAATCACATATTTATCCCAAGATTATACTCAAGCAATGGCAATTGAACAACAATTGAGTGATCAAAATTGTGATGTGGGTTTTGGATCATATAATTCTCAATCATCTAATACCTCCCTTACCCACCTAACTATTTGTGCACCTCAACCTACCATTCAAAATCAACCATCATTATTAAGTGTGAATCAATTTTAGAATACAAGAATTGATCCCACTAAAGAAACCCTTGACCCACTAAAAGAGGAATCTCTTGAAGTTGAGGAGAATAAATCTGTAGAAGATGAATTTTCTGAAATTAAGATAGATAAAGTTGAAAAAGAATTGATAGAGGAATCTAAATATCATGCCAAAGACACAATAGAGTTTCATCCCACAGATTTAGATGAAAATTTTTATAATGGTTGGGTAAGATATGAAGAATCATTGGTTTTCACACCCCCATTGATGAAATTTCTATTGACAAGCAGGATACTAAAAACTTGGGTATAAATTCTCATGATTATCTTGAATATTATAAGGAAGAAATATCATGGATGGTTAAAAAGGAATGAGAACCAAATGATAAAAATTTTGTAAATGTTACTTTATTCGAAGCAACTGAAGTGATTGATCATGGAGATTTGTTATTTGACACATCATTTGATCAACAAAAGTTATGTTTTGAAAATTGTGGACATTATTTTGATTGGGTTCCTAATTTTGACATTTTTGATGAACAGGTCATGGATGAAAATGAAGGACTACAAGATGATGAAGATGATAAAGACCATGAAGAAGAAGAAATTGCAAATATTCACCAAGCCTTGGTAAATGAAAATGTGCAAAAGGTAGAATCTCACTTTTTATGTTAAACCATGTGAACTTCAGGTGTAAGCTTACCTAATTGCTTATGGGATTAAAATGTTATTCATGATGAAATGCCATTGGAGGTGAATGAAGAAATTTATTCAATTTCTACTCACACCTCTAATAAGAATGCTTTGTTGAATGAAAAAGAAGTTGATGCACTTAAATTGTTGAATCAAATTCATCAACAATTGATATTTTAATCTAGGATAAAAACCTATAATGATCTTCATTTAATAGATATCCTAGATGCTTGTAAATTATTGCATAAGAATGATTAGCCTAAAATTATGAAAATTACATGGCTTCAATTTTTTTAGAAATAGGCTCCTACTTGAAAGATCTCATATTTGAAAAAGAAAGCCTAATTCTAGATAATAAATTGAATTATGAAATTTACATCTTAAGGAATATACAAGAAATAATTGAAGATCAATTATTGTCTTATCAATTTGAGGACTTGAAACTCCACTATGGGATTACTAATGGAACTAAATTAAAATGTTGTGATGAAAGAGGTAAAATAATGATTTTTGTATTTTATGGCTTAATCTTACTTGGGTTGGATTTCTCTAGAGCTTGGCATGCTTATCATGATATATGTTTGTTAAAGTGTGCTAATCGTGTTTGGGATCCAAGGAAATAATGGCCTAATAGAGTCACCATTTGTTGTGGCCATTCCACAACTAGCCCCATAATTGAGGATCCACCTTTTTATTTTTCAATTTTTAGATGTTAGGAGAAATTTTGGTTTAGGTTGCAATATATGTTCCAAGGTTTGGGTGTGGATTATTGTCTCATTTTAGTTTCTTTCAAGTTTTCTAGTGTGTTGATTAGCTTCTTTATTGTTTTTATTGTTTTGGCTAATTTTAATGTTTGAATTAAACCAATTCAAACATTTGAAATTAATTAAATCAAATTTAAAAAAAAAAAAAATAAGTAAAATAAAAAAAGGAGAAAAGGAAAAAATAAAAATAAAAAGAGAAAGGATAATAAATAAATAAATAATAATCATGAAAATAAAATAAAAATAAAACAATCTAAATAAAACAATCAATGTGTTTTTTTGGAAAGTTAATTTAATTTCATTAATGGTTTTGTTTTGGGAAATTTTTAATTTAATTTTATCTTTAGTTTTGTTTTAATTAAATTTTATGAATAGTTTTATTTTAGAAAGTTTAATTCATGTGTTTTTCTTTATTGGAGGTTACTATTTAAAAAAAAAAAGCGACAACACTCAAGAAGAGAAATGTCACGTACCATGTCAATGGAAAAGAAAATGTTGGAAAGTAAAAAGTTGGAAAAATAAACAAATTGCCAAATATTGGAAATTTTAAGAAGAAAAGAAAACATTGGAAAGCTAAGAGTTGGAAAAAGAAAGCGTTGAAAAGCCAAGATTTGGAAAAAGAAATGAATAGTCAATGTTGGAAATCTTTAAAAACCCATTGAAGCTCATAAACAAGGGTTGGACATTCTTTTGGAAGAAGCTGGAAATACTGGTTGCAAAACAAAATATTTTTTAATGCAAATATTTCAGAAACTTGCACTTTGTTAGCAAGATGGGGGGAGATTTTTTTTGCGTGTTTGAGCTAATGGTTTATATTTTCCTCCATGTTTTCTTGGATTATAGATAGTGTTAAATGTATTTTAATGGTTGCATTATTGAAGGCTTAGAAGCACAATTTTTTTTTTTGTTCCTTAGAAGATTACACCTAATTTATTTCGAATCGTGTGTATTCAGATTCGAATAAATTTGGTTACATGCAAAAAAGTCTCACATCTCTAGTTTTGCAGGATAGGGTGGCATTAGACTGAGAGTAGTTTGCTTTTAACATTTCCAGATTTTATTTTATTTTTTTAATGTTTTCTAACCTTCTCTTTTTGTAGTTTTTTAAAAAAGTTGGAAAATAAAAAAAATAAAATTAAAATTAAAATTTCAAAATTAAATGCAGGGATGTGAAGAATGAGGTTCAATATTTCATTCAATTGAAGAACAATCGCATTCCTAGGGAACTAATTTTGCTTAAAATTTTGTTTGATAAAAAATGACAAGGTCGAGAAACATAATATCAAGGTGGATGCAGGGTTATGCATAAGGGGTTGGACTCAAAATGTACTCATAAAAAAGTGGTGAATACTAATAAAAATCAAGGTTAATCATGGAGAATCCTAAGAAAATAAAATCGAGCATCTTCATACCAAAATTTGGGGTATTTGAATCCCAAAAAATATAAATTTATCTTTGGAACCACTTTTGACCTATTAAATCATCTTATATCTTCATAAAAACACCACCATTAGATCAAGCTTGAAAAGAGCTTTCCAACGAGTATAAATATGCCTATGTTTAGATATATATTGTGGCAAATTGAACCTAAGAAACATTTGATCCTGAAAATTTTAGGTGAATAGGCCGATGTCGAGGATCCTCATATTCACCAATTTCCAATTTTGGAAATCCTAATATTTGCCCAATTTCCAAATATTCGCCACTATGCATAACCCTGGGTGGATGCGAAAGGATACAAGGAAATGCAGTTGGATTTTGAGAAGATAATCAAATTCGGAATAGACTATACCCTAGAAGAACTTGAAGACATTAAAAATTTGTGTTATGAGTTCCCCGAAATTGTTGCATGGAGCTATCATGATTTAAAAGGATATGATAAAAATGTAATCCAACATACTATTGAACTGTAGGAGGGAGTCAAGCCTTTTCGGAAGAAATAGTGGCCTATTAATCCCAAAATTGAGGTACTCATGAAAGCAGAGTTGTTGAAAATGCTAGAAGCAAAAATAATTTATCCGATTAAGCACTCAACATGGGTGGCAAACTTGGTTCCAGTTCAAAATAAAAATGGATATATCCATTTGTGTGTGGATTTTTGGAATCTGAACCAGGCATCGTTAAAAGATCACTACCCCTTACCATAGATTGATCAAATTCTTCATGTGGTTGTTGGAGCATAGAGGTTTTCATTACTAGATGGTTTCTCTGGTTATAATCAGATCTAGGTGAAGGATGAAGACCAACACAAGACGATGTTTACTACAAAGTGGGGCAGTTTCAATTATCATAAAATACC
This sequence comes from Wollemia nobilis, assembly GCA_028583015.1. Lineage (NCBI taxonomy): Eukaryota > Viridiplantae > Streptophyta > Pinopsida > Araucariales > Araucariaceae > Wollemia > Wollemia nobilis. The sequence goes on from JAQPPZ010017092.1 coordinate 9,522,000, forward strand.
ATTTGGTATTTCCAATATCGATGCTACATTTCAGAGAGCTATGGACATTGCTTTCGGTGAGTTGTTGAATAGAGTTATTGTGATTTACCTTGATGACATGACTATTTTCTCACACCGCAGGGAGGAGCACGTATCTCATTTGAGGTAAGTGTTCGAGAAATATCGAGAATTTGGAATTTCCATTAACCCAAAGAAATCCATTTTTGCTGTAAAAGAAGAGAAACTTTTGGGACATGTGATTTCGCAAGAAACACTAGCAATTGATCATGCAAGAGCCGAGGCACTCTTGAAATTACCACTTCTAGTTAACATGAAGGATCTGCAATCGTTCTTTGGCCATATTAAATTCATTCGAAAGTTCATTTCCAGGGTTATGCATAGCGGCTATTTATCGCCAAATTAGCTAAAATTTAGATTTTCAAAATTTGGAATTGGCTAATATTTGGGACCCTTGACCAGGGTCCATTAGCCATAAATTTTTGGGTGCAATTTGTTTTAGGGTTGATTTGCCCTAATTTTATAATTATTTGACCATTTTAAGTTTAAATTTCCAACATTTTCCCTAATAATAGTGAACCTTCTACATGTGTTTGGACACTATTCACCTAGATTTCAAAACTGATTCACCAATTTTTTATAAATATATTTTGGGGTTGATCCCTTATGCATAACCCTATTCATTACTGATTTTTCTCAGGTTGTAAATTTGATGACTGAACTTCTAAAGAAGAATGTAAACTTTAAATGGACCAAAGTGGGAAGATAGGCTTTTCAAAAGATTAAGGAAATAATCACTCAAGTTCCAATATTAACTAAACCATATTATTCAAAAGATTTCATCCTATATGCAGTAGGTGAGCAGGAGAGTTATGTCGTTGTTCTCGCACATAAGCAAGAGGACAGGGATGAAAAGCCAATTGCCTTCTTGAGCCAAGTGATTTCACTGCACCAAGAAAAGTATAATTTCATTGAAAAATAGGTGTATGCAATGATAAAATCCTTGAAGAAATTCCGATATTTCATTTCACAAAGCAAGATGCTCATCTATGTCATACATCCAAATGCCAAAAATTTCATTCTCCAAGGAGAATTAGGCGACAAGAGGGTAGGTTGGGTCTCAAATATTCAATAATATGATGTGGAGATTTGACCGACTAAGTTGGTTCATGGATGAGCTCTTTTCCAAGAACAGGCCAAAAGTGTAGCTTCTGAATCACTGATTTTAGTCCAAAAATGAGGAGATCAGTGAAAGCAATTTTACAAATCGAGCTATAGGTTATCGTGACTGGAAAGAGGACCTTGTCAAATTATTTACATTTGGGAAATGTCCATCACATTTTTATGCTTCACAACATTGAATATTCAGACTGCAAGCACTTAAGTATGTCATGTTGCCAAGTGGGTTGTTCTACAAGAATATAGATAGAGTATTCCTCAGATGCATGAAGGATTCAAAGAAGCAAAAATTTTTGGAGGAATTTCATTTTGGCTTATCTGGTGGGCATTATGCAGGAAGGCCTATGGCCTTGAAGATAATCCAAGCCGGGTATTTTTGGCCTACTCTTTTCGTAGATGCACACAAGGTGAGCCAATATTGTGATAATTGTCAATGGTATGTTGGCAGGAATAAGAAAGCATATTTTCCCTTACATACGATTCAAGTGGAAGGTAGTGGGTTTTGGATTTCATTAGAGTGATTGATCCTCATTCATCAACTAAGCATAAATATATCTTGATAGTGACTTATTATTTTACCAGGTGGGCAGAGGCCATTTTGGCTAAAAAACAAATCAAGCTATGGTTATATCTTTCCTCGAGGGATTGATCACCCATTTTGGTGTTCCAGATGCTATTGTAATGGATAACGAGATACCATAATTAGGGTCAAGATCACCTAATTTGCAAGCAAGTATGGGATTTATCTCAAAACATCCTCCCCATAAGGAAACATCTTGGCCGAATCCACAAACAAGAACTTGCTACAGACATTGAAAAGGACACTGGGAAACACTAAAAGGCATTGTCACCTATTGTTGAACCAGGCTCTATGGGAAGATCAAATATTTAGTGAAGAATTTTATTAAAGCTTCCCCTTATTCTTCGGTGTATGGGAAAAAAATAGTCCTACCCAGTCACATCTATCTACTCGTCCTCCAAAAATTACAATTGTTCAAATATGAAGATGATGAGTTTGATCCAATGAGCACAAGGCTAGCTCAATTGATGCAACTAGAGGAGGAGAGAGAAAATACGTATGAGGCTTTCACAGAACATGTAAAAATGATGTAGAAGTGGTTTGGTAAGAAGACGACATAATGCAAGTTTCAGGTAGGGGATCTGGTTCTCAAATGGAACAAAAATAAAGCCAAGCCAGGAAAGCATCACAAGTTCAATGTAATTTGGGAAGATCCATTTCATATTTCTATAGTGAATTTGGTGAACGCGTATTATCTTCGAGAAATGGATGGTTGGAATCTTTGAATTCCAGTTAACGGTCTTCATATGAAGGCCTATTTTCAATGAGGCAATCAAGAGGTACAAGTTTGTAAATGTGTACAGATTTCATTTACAAGTATTTTATTGCTTTATATATATATATAAAGAGAAAATAAAATATATGATCCATCTCTCTTACAGAATCGATTTCACACCTAAGTGGTTCTCTAAAGACATGTTATGATTTTGGGTAGAATTAATAGTTACACTAAAAATTTTTAACAGGTTCAAAAGGCTCCAAAGTTTTTAAGGTTACTTTACTTTGCAAGTCTTAAGTTTAAAAGAGAAATGTTTTAGGGAAAGTGAATTGAAGACACAAAATGAAAATGTTTGAAAGCACAAGTAAAGTGCCTTAGTTGAAAAATCAAAGCATGGGGCTTGATTTCGGAATCGTGGAGCACAACAACCAAAAGTGCTTTTACCCCAAGGGAAGGGTGAAAGTCTCATTTGCCTCCCTATGGGGTGAACACGTACAAAATGCATTAAGAATTTTGGGCAGAAAATTCAAAAGAGGTTTCACCCCAATTAAGGAGCGAAACTCCCATTCACTTCTCATTTAGGCGAAAGCATTATATGAAAGATTATGATTTAAAATATTATAGCACCTTTGCCCCTTCTGATAGAAATAGATGATTCAAAGCTCTTTCACCTCATATTTCCTCGTGAAAGCAAAGCATAATATGTAAGAGGCTTGGGGATCCGTCCTAAAAATTAATGAGTGCAACAAAATAAAAGGTGCTTTCACCCCAATGGAAGGTCGACAGTCTCATTCATCTCCCTGTGGGGTGAACACATGTGTTAAAGACGGCAAGAGGGGAAGATCATTAAAAGCACCAAAGTTAACATAATGAAAGTGGTTAAAAGGGCTTCCATCACAAATGAAGGGCGAAACCTTCGTTCGCCCAAAGTTGGGGTAGAAATATTAAATGTAAATTTTAAGGCCTATGCTGCTCATTTTAAAAGAATATGTTGTAAAAAGTTTTTTGCCCTGAGTTTTTTCTAGAAAGGAAAAGGGGGAACGAATTTCAATCTCACATTTGCTTTATTATTTTCATAAAGAAGACAATGGCAAAAATAAATAAATTATATATATATATATATATATATATATATATATATATATATATATATATAGGAGTATGCATTAAAGTTTTTTTATTTGATTTTCTTTTTATATATGGCATGAAAGTGAAGCAAAGAGGAAAGAAAATAAAAAACGCTCCAGTTTTAAAGATGCTTTTTCTAAATATGGGACGAAAATGCAAGGCACAAAATTGTTTTAAAAGGAGGATATTCGCCATGGAGTTAAACCAAATAGGTTAAAGACGTTTTCAAAGTGAATGAAGAAGGAATCAAGTGTGCCTCAGATGTGTTTTCGCCCTCCATTGCTTTTTTGGAAGAATGATGATTTTTCAATTGTAGCCAAATGTTTATGAGTGTCCTCCCAAAGCAATTTTGCCCTCTGACATATGGTAGATTTTGGGAGATATGCATGCACATTAATGATGTATTTTTAGAGAAATTAATTTAAAACTTGCACCTGGATTTACATTGAGAGGCTATTTGGCATTCCTGAGGAATGAAATCTCACATCGACGGAAGAAAAAATGCTCATTGGTCCTCAGGTGGTGAATTTATTTTTCCAAGGTAGTTTTAGCAGCCAAGGCACATTTTCAAAGGCCCAACACAGGAAGAAGGGTATGCTTTACAAAAATTACCATTAAGCATGGGGATCAATGTCAGTTGAGGGAAACAAGGCACACACCCTCCCACATATACCAAGAAATTTTACTGTATTACTCTATTGGTTGGCATGCATTCTATAATTAGAGCACAGATAAATTTTCTCAGAAGTTAAAATTATTATAAAAAAAATTCGGTGCATTTTCGACCTTTTGGTTGCAGAAATTATAGAGCATCTTTGGGATTACAGGAGTGGACATAATGGGTAATATAAGTAAAGAGGTGAAAGAAACTGCAGATCCTAAGTAGTGGAGTTTATATTAAATATAAGTAAAGAGGTGAAAGAAGCTCAGGTAAGATGTGGAGTTTATATTAAATTAAGGATTAATGATGGAGATCCCTCTGAATATGTCATTTTATGTGTAATTATTTTAGTATTTGTGTATGCCCGTACATGCCTTCCTAGAGTTGGTGAAGTTGATTGCCCAATTTTACAACGTGGTTACCAAGATATTCAAAATACAAATAAGGAGGTGATTTTCTCTATCTTTGCATATGAAGTGAGGGAAGCATTTTCTTATAGGTTAAAACCCCCATCCGATATGATTTTCAAGAAGTTGCACATTGATGAGCAAGAAGAAAGATATGTTTCCACTGTAACAATGCGCCAATTCATGGAGATGCATCTAATTAAAGAACTGTAGCTAGAGTAGTTTTTGAATCTAGTGAAATAATTATCCGAGTTCAAGAGTCCTAACCTATTTTCAATGCTAGCATGGGTGGTTGGCCTTTTTTTAGATTCTATGATCTAGAAGTGGTAGGATGCACTGGTGCAATGTATATCCCAGGTGGATTTCTACACTTTGAAAACGATGAGGGCAGAAATGAAACCAATTTATTTCGATTGGGATGATTTCATTTAATAGAAAATGGAAATCCAATTGGAGAAACTGCATACAATAGAAGAGATTTCATTGAAACACACCTCCTTACTTGTCTAGTATTTCTTCTTCCATTTACATCAGCATTTTTCATTTACTGCAGTAAGACAAGTTGATGAAAAGGATGAATTATTGCCCGTTTATATGTGGATGTCCACTCTATCGAGGAGGGAGTCATTTTATTGTTTTAATCATTTATTTATGGGTCCCATGAACAAGCTACTTTGTTGTAAGAGTGAAAGGGTGTTGCAGGAAATGAGAGAAGCAGTAGTTAACTAGAAAAGAGAGATATCTTTTTGGTCACTCAAGGCATAGTCGTACAGATTTTTGGCTTCACTGGTAAGCCATTCCTACTTCCATACTTCACCATCGAGCATGTTTTTGCCATGGAGGTGGTGTTCTAGACTTATTATGCCAATGATTTTTATGGGGCAGGGTGCGATAAAATAACAACATGCACAATATCGTTCAATTTTGGCAACATAGAAGTGAGTTAGGTTAGATAGAACAAATTACTTACAAAATAACTTCAAGACCTGGGCCTAATGGATATTCTGCAATGGTGGATTTATAATCCATTGGGCAAATTTTTTAGAAATAATCAAGGCCAAGACTTTTCATTGTTGTCCATGACCTGATATTCAGGCAAATCATAATAATTTTGATGGGTGTGATTTAGAGTGGCATATTGAATATATGATGGTGCTTCCTTCGTGGCATGAATTTTATGAGAAGGAGATTGAATACAACCCAAAAGTGCATAGAGATCATATTCCTCCATTGGGGATATTTGTCCAAATGAAGGAACAATTACCTTGGATCGAAGAGAAAATTATGAATTGGTGGATAATGCGGGTCCATAGAGGAAAAATTGCATCACCTTATGGGTTGAAGATGGATGGGACATTTCCAGAGGTATATATCAACCCATCAATTTTTCCAAAGTTGTACCTCAAAGTTATCAAAAATATGATAGTGGTGAAAGCGTAGCGAGAGAAGAGCACCCAGTAGCTGAGGAAGAGACACTTGAGGAAGAAGAGCAAAAATATGTATTTTAGCGAAGATTTTAGTGGGTGAAGTAGAATATAGAGGAGATGCCTTTGTTGGAGAAGTAGACTTTTAGAGAGGTGCTTCCATTCTCGAAAGATACAAAGAGATCAAGAATTGGTACTTATTATTCATCTACTATTGCAGTTTTGTCGGTTGTAGTTTCCATAGTTACAGTTGCTGCAACAACTGTTAATCCTTCTCTGCTAGAGTTAGTTGCTCTGATTAGCATTTCTCAAATATTTCCATTAATTCATGAGTAGTCGATGGACCAGCAAGTGGAGGTTGTTAACCCAGAAGTGGAAGTGGAGGAGAAACAAGAAGAATTTATTATGCAACCACCTCCATCACTAAGACACACGATGCTCGCACTTGAAGGTACATATTTCCTTCCCTTTTCTTCTACTTCAAAGCATGTAGTGGTTGTTATTTTAGTTCCATCAGTTTCTATGTCATTCACTCCCCCCTTTGGTATGCCTTCTATGTCCATTTTGCTCCCCTACTCTAATCTACAAGTCACTACTGCTCCTATTTCTCTATTTGGGCTCCCTTTCTTTTAGTTCATTTGCATCAGGACCAAATTCATTTTTACATCCTTTCCTTTATATTATTGCCACCACTTCCACTTTCACTATAAGTACGTAAGATCCTCTAAGAGTAGGCGTAACTACAACCAAACTAGGTTCTTCCATCCACTTTGCTATTTCAGTACCCCCTCTCATTGTTATCTCCTCTTCTTCCTTTGAGCTATATCGTTCACAGATTCTTATTTATGTCATGCTATTTTTAGAGTTGCAAGTTCTTCCCAAAGCTAAGGTGATGCCTAAAAAACTTGATGTAGAGAAAATTAATCGAGTACACCTCAGTTTGTCGTAGTGGTTGAAGATATGCAGAAGGAAAGAGACAATTGCTCTAGCTAGGCCACTCAAGAAGGTCACCTTCGATATGGTTGATATGGATGCTCACACTACTAAGATCATTACCATAGTCTAGAAGCCACAAGGATAAATAACACAAAGCGATTACGATTACGAGACCGTAATAAAGGACCTAACCAGGATCGATCCCATAGAGAAAATGAGGAATATCTAGGTTGATATGTGCTCGGTCTATTTGGACGACGAGTAATATAAGTAGAGATTTTATGACGTTGAGACCAAAATAACCGAACTTGAGGATGCCTTGGCAATAAGTAGAGTGCAACAAGAGAATATTGTGATAGAAATTAAACACTTACTCCAGTAGGCCAAAGTGAATCAAGAGGACAATATGCAGTGGAGCAGCAAGTGCAAGTACTGAAGGTGCAACTTGAATCCATACAAAGTTAGCTAGTAAAGAAGGCCACACAAGTAGGAATTTCCCATAATATAGTTAAATAGGCCCACATTTGTTTGGTCTAGAGCTATGAGAAGTTAGCAAATAGAGCAGTCTAGGTTCTGCAGTATCTCTACGAGACTCAAATTTAGATTCAATTGAGCCAGTAGACAGTAGACAATATTGAGGAGATGGAGCCTCACGTGGAGATGGCTATGAAAATCCAAGCCCTGGCTTAGCCTAATATGTGCATTCATCCCATGAGTGACTTGGACTAAGCCTGGTCAACTGCTAAATTCATGTTGTTCAACTAATTTTAGTGGTTGGATATGGTAAGAGAAGGTAGAAAGATTCTCAACACAATAGAGTGGGAGCATACTGTTTCAATGTTTCATTTTGATTCTCTCACTAATATAGGATTTTTAGATTTCACCAATGAATGGGTGAGCCTATGCCAAAGGAATAGTTAGAAGTGGCATGGAAATTTTTTATGGAGGACACGTCCAAAATTAACAAATGGGAGGAGTTGATCACAGAGGAGCAGGTGTTGTCGCTTATAAATAAGTTCACCCGTATGGAGATGGCCTTGTTTGATTTGGCCCAATGAGCTAAATGCCTTAGCATGGAGGATGTTGAAAACTTGTAGGATAGCTACGAAGCACTTAGTATTCCCTCCATATTCACTATGCATGCTTGGGTAGATGCAGTTACAGTTTATGAGGTCACTTTTTCTCCAGAAGAAAGGAAAAACTCTCAATCATCCCTTTCAGGGGTGGAACAATACAAAGATGCTTCCAAGTGTTGTAATAAGTTGTTTTCACTTATTTTTCTTCCAAATTGATTTTTGCTGTAACAAGGGAAATTCACCAGGTTTCAATTTGAGTGAAGTAAGGGGCTATATGTGTAATTCAATAGCATGAGAACTACAAGAGGTGGAATGAAATTGTGGATATTATCTCTTTTTGGGTGCCCTCTTCACCAAGAAGAATAAATGAGGAAGAAATGATGTAGGTTGAAGAAAACACGTTCGCTCTTTGCTTGGTTCCAGGAAAATTCTATTTTTGGTGACAATAGAGGTTTTCAAATGCACTCGATTTAGGTGAGTAAAGTGAATTAAATTATTGGGGTGAAGAGTAACTGAAGATTGTTGATTTCAAGCAAAAGGAGCCGCAACATTAAAATCACCAGGCGATTTTCTTAAATTCCAAAGTATTCCTAATAAGAGTAAATTTTTGAGGCACAACAAATGTACCAAGTCATCAACCATATTTGCAGTTTTCTGTGCACCGACACCTGAATGTGTTGATTTATTGGAGGTTTTTTCCTTAGAAACTAGATCGTTGTTTCAAAAGATAGATTTTCAAGATTTCCAAGGAGGAATTTCCTCACAGAGGTTCCTGATCTATAAACATTTTGTCATATGTGCATTAAATGATAGAGGTGAAATTCCTCTATAAATACTAAATTATTTCCATTGTAAAATGGAGGACATACATTCTGCAAAAAAAAACTATTCAAGTTCTCTACACAAATAGAAGAAGTTGTGGTAGAAAAACTATTCAAATTCTATTTTACAAGTAGTCTCTTTGTGTGATTTATTTCTATTAAAGCATTTGTATTTTATATTCATGTTTGGTATCTATTGTTAAGTTCAAATTCTACACCTGGATTTGGGCATTGTTGGTGTAAGTGTGAGTACTGGAATACGATTCTGGAAGTTATATTCGGGAAACTATAAGTAGATTCTTTTGTTTCCTTTTCTATTTTATGCCGCTATAACACTTGGTTGGAATTCCTACTGCTAGTCTATCTCCAATCCTACATCTTTGGAATGTGGTTATATTTCCCATTTATTTTCATTATTTCCAATTTATTTCTTGCAAATCCAATCTTAAACCGGTGTAGGATTAGTAAGGGATCCAGCCCTCTCTGGATATTAGCACAGAGGACATTTCTTTCCTCTAGCCTTTCAATATTAGCGGTTTCTAGGGTGCACAAATGTATGTTTGTATTTTAGGCAGATATTTGACCAACACAACCATCATGCCTATCATTGTTAACTATGGATAAGTTCTAGTATGGATATCATATCTTATTATATAAGATATAGCCAATTGGAAGTGGATTAAATTAGTAGCCTCCCAAATTTCTCAAGAGTTATGCATCCATTAATATGAGGTATCATTTCCATATCAAGTTAAGTAGGTACCAAAGTATTTTTATGAGGCTTATTCGACTAGATATATCTTCTTACCTAACTACCAACAAAAACATGTGTGTGGTAGGGTGGAGGTACCCATGACAATCCCACAAATACCAACACCCCATGATCCACCTAAAAAAATATTAGAAACACAAGGATGGTGTCATGAGAGAGACATGGTTGATGGAGCTAAGGTGAGCTCCACCTCTCATCCTAACACACTATAAGATAATGGTGATTGTAATAAAAATTTTGGCCATTCTATAAATATGCTTAATTAAAAAAAATATATATTTTTTGACGTACAGTTCCACATATCTAGCCTATAATATTTTGTATCATGTTCTTAATAAAGTTTACAAGCATATTAAAGGATTTTCCATTTTCAAATTCAGTATCCAATAATAGAATTTCAAACAAACACTATAATTAATTTTTTTCTTAGAGTTAAGGCAACTGGGTAGTAAGTAGAGAAATTTCTAAATTATTTTTGGATCCATGATATTATAAACAATACAATAAAGAGTGGAAGGATCATGTCTCTAACATCCTCAAGGACCATTGTGACTATCATATTCTCATAATTCATCCATTCATTGATGCAATTAAATAAATAGAAACTCTAAAGAGTTAGAAATTAAACCAGAATTCACCTGGTGGATCTCTGACAAATCTTATCTTCCAAATCAATCACCGTATTTTGAATTATTTGAGTTAATTTCTAGAATTTGTAGTTGTTTGGTGATTGGATAGATACCATTTTTTTAAATTTAATGCATGTTAGAATTTTGGTGAGCTTTTCCCTCCAATCCCCAACTATAAATATGAATAGCAGATATCATCTAGAAAGAGGCAGCGAAGAAGAATAAAAGATATATGAAGAATACCAAAAGGGCAAATGACAAAAGCCAAGAGTTGAAACTGCAACCTTTAGAAATTTTTTGGTTGGATCTAACTTGCAATAGCAAATTCTAAAGTTGCAAATGTATACAGAATACTACTGGAGTAAGAAGCATCTTATGTAATCTATTTAAAGCAATATATAATTATATTTATGTATTAATTCTTCCATGTGATATTCAAATCTTAATTAATTTAACTTTGCAAAGTTAGGTTTTTATCTTCTTTATCTTGTGGTTGTTCGCATTCTAATTTTTGCTCATGGTAATCCCCTATAAAATTTTGCTAAATATTTCTATTCCACTCAAATTTTCTATTCCCCTAAGCAGATCTACACTACTTAGTATTGGATAAGTAAAATTTCGGGGGCACAAATTCTTTGTTAAATTTCAGCCACACAATCTCTTTGTAAAATTTTGGGCTTACATTTCTTTGTAAAATTTTGGCAGCCCATTCCTTTGTAAAAATCTGCTCAAGTAAATTTCTTCTCCGTGTGTGTCCTTTGTAAAATTTTATTCATGAATACTTTATTAAATTCTTCTTATAAATCATTTTTTAAATTCTGCTCATCCAGATCCTTTGTTAAATTTTACCCGCTTTATGCATCGAAAAGTGTGAAAGGTAATTTAAATCATGGAATTGGGTAACTAGCATATTTTCTTAAAGGAAAAAATCATCATCAGTCCTGAGTAACTCCAGTTCTAGGATATCTCCATTCTGGATCTTGCGTATTTTAAATTGGTATCAGATCCAGTGTCATTAGTGGAAAATAATAAGCAATGACTTCTAGCAACAATTCATTACAGTTGCAGATCCCACGATTCAATGGTAAGAATTATGATTATTAGAGCATCCAAATGAAGATATTATTTGGGTCTCAAGAGCTATGGGACTTGGTGGAGAATGGTTACCCAGAACCTATAGATGCAGCAACATTGAGTGCTCTCTCCCAAGTGGAGTCAGATCTATTGAAGGAGAATCAAAAGAAGGACCAGAAGGTATTATTTTATATAATGCAAGTAGTTGAGGAGACCATTTTCTCGAGAATTGCAACAATAACCAAATCAAAGGAGGCATGGGAAATTTTAGCTAGCTCCTTCCAAGGCACCAATAAAGTGAAGTTGGTGAGGTTGCAGATGCTGAGAAGGGAGTTCAAAAATTTGTAGATGAGTGAATCAGAGTCCATGAGCGACTTCTTTACCCGCACAATGGGTATCATCAACCAGATGAGGTTGAATGGTGAGAATGTTGAGAACCAAAGAATAGTGGAGAAAATACTGAGAAGCCTACTAGCAAGGTTTGACTCAATGGTGATAGCAATTGAAGAATCAAGGGATTTAACAACCCTTTCAATAGATGAGCTCATGGGTTCTCTACAAACACATGAGCAGAGGTTGAGCCGATCATCTTAGTTCTCATTAGAGCAAGCATTTAAGATGCAGGTCTCATTTTGAGACAATAGTAGAAGAGAAGAATCCCACCAAGCTACCTCAAGTTCTCAAGGAGGAAGAGGATAGAATAATAGAGGTAAACATGGAAGAGGCCATAAGAGAGGAGGAAGGTCAAACTCCAATGAAGGAGAGACCAACTGCAATTTCCATCAAGCAAGAGGAAGAGGTAATAATAGGAATCAACAAGGAGGATCAAATTAAAGGTATGATAAATCAAATATCCAATGTTATTACTGTAAGAAATTTGGCCATTATAGTTATGAGTGTAGAAAGAAGTTGGCCAAGGAAAATAAGTAGCAAGCCCACTATACAAATGAAAATAAAAATGCAGAAAATAGAGATGTATGTGGGTCTATGATGTTAACTTGTAGCACTGATGAAGAGAGCCAAAAGAATACTTGGTATCTTGATAGTGGGTGTAGTAACCACATGTATGGGAATAAAGAAATGTTCTCACAGTTAGATGAAACCATCAAATCTGAGGTGAAGATGGGAAACAACAACAAGGTACCTATCATGGGCAAAGGGAGGATCATAATCCGCACCAAGCAAGGTGAAAGAAGGCACATCCTTGATGTGTATTATGTGTCTGGGTTGAAACATAATTTGCTAAGTGTTGGATAACTTGTGTAAAAGGGGTACACTATGCAATTTAAAAATGGAGCCTGCATCATTAGAGATAAAGAGAATGGGCTCATAGCAAATGTGGCCATGACAAAGAACAAGATGTTTCCTCTACAAATTCAAAATGAACTATTACTTTCATTTAGTGCAGTTGTGAAAATGCTATATGGTCGTGGCATCTCAGATTCGATCACTTAAGTTTTAGTGGCATGAACCTACTGCACAAGAAAAAAATGGTGAGGGGATTACCTCTCATAGAGAAACCCAATCAAGCATGTGAAGGTTGCATAGTCAGCAAGTAGCATAGATATGCATTCCCTATGGGATAGTCATGGAGACCTTCATATCCATTGGATCTAGTGCATTCAGATATTTGTGGCCCTATGCAAACCAGTTCATTTGCCAACAATAAATACTTTCTATATTTTATAGATGATTTCAGTTGGAGTACATGGGTATATCCCATCAAACAAAAGTTAGATTTTTTTGATAAATTTAGGGAGTTTAAATATTTGGTTGAAAAACAAAGTGGCTATTATGTGAAGACTCTCAGAATAGATGGAGGAGGTGAGTACATCTCAAATGAATTCCATAATTTTTGCAAAGCAAATGGAATTAGAAGGTAGTTCACAACTAGATACTTGCAAGAGAGGAAGAACAGGACCATAATGGAGATGGCAAGGAGCATGCTAAAGGCAAAGGGATTACCACATGAGTTCTAGGTAGAAGTTGTAGCTTGTGTAATTTATCTGTTGAATAGGTGTCCCACAAAGAGTGTGAAGGACAAGATCCCTCAAGAAGCATGGAGTAACTAGAAGTCGAGTGTTGCTCATTTAAGATTTTTTGGGTGCATAGCATATGCACATATTCCATATGAGAAGAGAAGAAAGTTGGATGACAAGGTAGAAAAATGCATCTTCACTGGGTATAGTGAAGAATCAAAGACTTATAGGTTGTATAACCCTATCACAAAGAAGTTGATTATAAGTCGAGATGTGAAGTTCATGGAAGATGAAGCTTGGAACTAGAAATCCAAGACTGGTCAACAAGAGCCAATAATTATTGAGTCTGAGGACTTGAAAAGAGATAGCATGCATCCACCTGTAGCTTCAAGTAGTAGTACCGATGCTAGTAGTAACACTACCTCATCATCAAGGTCACCTCCACTTGTAAGAATGATCTCCAACATGAGAACACCAACAAAGACAAGGAGCTTGCAAGAAATATATGAGGTAACTAGAAATAAAATAGAAGAAGAACATTCTGATTTTGCTTTATTTTTTGAGTGTGATCCAATTTCATTTGAAGAAGTAATTAAGAATAGAACTTGGGTGAAAGCTATGGATGATGAGATAGAAGCCATAGAGAAAAATTAGACCTGGGAATTAATGGATCTTCTAGTAGGTAAGAAGACCATTGGAGTAAAATGGGTATATAAAACTAAGTTTAATGCCCAAGGTGATGTTGAAAGGTATAAAGCTAGATTGGTTGTAAAAGGCTACAAGTAGAAGTCAGGGATTGACTATCATGAGGTATATGCACTTGTAGCAAGACTTGACATAATTAGATTGATTTTAGGATTGGTAGCCCAAAAGGGGTGGAATGTTTACCAGATGGATGTCAAGTCTACTTTCCTAAATGGAGTGTTGGAAGAAGAGGTCTACATAGACCAACCACCCGACTATGAGCTGGAAGGGCAAGAAGGAAAGGTCCTAAAATTGAAGAAAGCCTTGTATGGGTTGAAGCAAGCACCCAAGGCTTGGTATAGCCACATTGATGCATATTTTTAGGAGAATGGGTTCATCAAATACCCATATGAGCACACTCTCTACATGAAGATAAATTAAAAAGGGGAGATGATAATAATATTCTTGTATGTAGATGATCTAATTTATACTAGCAATAGCAATATGCTATTTGAGCAATTTAGAAACAAAAGATTAAATTAATGAAATATTTTCTTGGCATTGAAGTTACCCAATCTATGGATGGTATCTTCATCTCTCAAGGCAAGTATGCAAAATATGTCTTGAAGAGGTTTAGAATGGAGGACAACAAACCAACAATCACACCAGTTGCAATAGGTCTAAAATTGAGCAAGAAATATTGCAGTAACAATGTTGATCCAACATTCTATAAAAGATTAGTTGGAAGTCTCATGTATTTGACAACAACCAGACCAAACTTAATGTTTACAGTGAGTTTAATTAGAATATTTATGGAGGCACCAAAGAACACTCACTTGTAGGCAGGTAAAAGGATTTTGTGGTATGTCAATGGGACCAAAGACCATGGAATTTATTATGCAAGAAAAGACCAACTTGAGCTTGTTGGCTACATAGATAGCGATTGGGCTAGAAATATAGATGATAGGAAGAGCACTTCTAGTTATGCATTCCATCTTGGATCAGGTGTAGTTTCATGGTCATCAAAGAAGCAACCAATTGTTGCATTATCAACTGCTGAGGTAGAGTATATTATTGCCACTTTAGCCACATGCCAAGTAATTTGGCTCAGAAGAATTTTAGGTGAGTTGAATCATCAATAGGAAGGGGAAACAACAATATTTTGTGACAATAATTCCACCATAGCACTATCAAAGGATCTAGTGTTTCATGGCAGGAGCAAGCATATTGACATCCGGTATCATTTCATTAGAGAACTAGTGAAATCTAATGAAATTGAGTTATTGTTTTATAGGTCCAAAGAGCAAGTTGCAGATATTTTCACAAAACCTTTGAAGGAGGAATATTTTAAAAGGCTGAGGGAAATGCTCGGTGTCAAAGTTTTTGTGAAATCTAGTTTAAAGGAGGATGTTAGAAATTAAACCAGATTTTACCTGGTAGATCTTTGATAGATATTATCTTCCAAATAAATCCTCATATTCTAAAGTGATCGAATTAATTTCCAATAGTTGTAGTTGTTTGGTGATTGCATAGACACCAAACTTTTAAATTTAAAGCATGTCAGAATACTGGTGATGTAACAACCCTCCTCACATGACCTTTGATAGCAAGTAAATTTATGATTTAAAATTACCTTTTTCCTATAGAATGTGGTATTACTGATGAACTTTGTGTATGCAAGACTAGGTATAGGCATTTGATAAATGAAATGGGTTGACGAAAAAGGTAAGTGGAAAGTGATGATTGTCTTGCGAGTACATGGAAGCTCGTACTTTGCATATTATATAGATGCATTACAAAAGACTTGCATTATTGCGTGAGCTATGTTTTGAATGCTTGATGTTTGTTTATGAGTGATGATGAAGATTTCAAAAACATGGGAGCCACTCTTTGTTAATTGGTGGTGAATTAAAAAGATAATCATATATTTATTTTATAAAATGAAAATGTATGAAATAGGAAATGCAATATGAAAAGGCATATATATAATAATAATAAAAGTATTTTTATAATTGGTTGTTAAACCCGAATACGTGTATATCATTGTTGTTAATGTTTTGACGTTATACAACAATGAAAACATGCATTATGGGAAGAGATATTCATGGAAATGGAAATAACTGCATGTAAGTACTCATGATGATTAAAAATAAAATCTTTCGACCCTCTCGTGAGGAAGAAGAGGTAAGGATAGAAGTAGGGAGTAGGATATTATTCTTGACTAGAGCTTCAAAGAAAAAAAGGACGTTCAATAAGGAACACATCAGAGAGTTGTAATGGAGTTGAAAACTAGTATAGGTTGAAGTTTTCTTACTAACTATTGCTACGCATTGTTTCTATTATTAAGAACTATATTTGAATTATCTATGTAGATTAAATGGTGAACGCATAATATATTTTAACTTTTGGTTGAATATTTAGTAATATTAGCTTTTCTCAATAGTCGACTATTCCTCTGAAGTTTTGGTAAAAGATTACTTAGAAGGAAATGAATGTTGGTTGTGTGCGAACTGTAATTTTGTCTGCATACCTCAAAGCGTTGTGATGCCTTTATAATATTTTATAATATGCATGTTAGTATAGTCATGGCTACATTAATTGTTATCTCTTTGTAAAATTTATTGAGAACTATGTTACTCTTATTTTAAAAACAAAAAAGAGTGTGTTGCATGTATCTGTTATTATGGTTGATTACATTTAGAAAATAAGAAATTACATATAGTAGCATATATACATAAAATATAATGAGCCAATGGAGAGAATGAAAGAGTCTCAAGAGGACGTTAAGAGAGGGTGGTGGTGTTTAAAACTCTTATTTGGTAGAGTTCAAGAGTGCAGATAGTGCATATACCAGTAGCTTCCTGTGTATGGAAGTACGTGCTTGGCATGAGTAAACACATATCTTATTTAGTCATTTTACTAGAAGGAATATCTTGAAACCTTCAAACTTGAGGAATTTTTATGTGTTGTGAGTAAAGTAAGAACTCCATTGTATTTGGTTTTTCAGAATACAAGACTGCTACAGGAGTAGAATGCAAACTGATTAAGTGTTGATTTAATGTAGAGCATTGCATTACTACTACACAACACATTATTTTTAATGACTATGTACATATGTAGTATGTGTTGATAATGAATTATTTTACCCATTTTTTAGAGTATTTCGATTATCAAACAATGTGCTAAATTCAATTTATTTATTTATTTTTGAATTTACATGGTGGGATGGGTAACTACCACACATCCAGACAGGTTATCCACAGTATTCTATGTTGTTTGCCCTGGAAGCTGCCACACAGATCTTCGCATAGTCTACCCCTATAACCACCATGCCACAATCATTTTAAACCTTTCATGCCACTGAAAACACCAAAAAGGGACAAGCGTTCATTTCGGGCGAGGCCCGATATTTGAACCTTGACCTCCGCCCCCTTATGGGGTTTGGATGAACCAAGTGGTCTACACTGGACCAATTGTGTATGCACTTAAGTTATGTTGGTATGATATGGTGAATGCAATGTATGTAATGCATTATTTACATGATGATGATCTAATGTAAATGAACTTGTATGCTTTAATCACTTCAAACATAAGGAATGCAATTAATGTGTTTTGACAAACTGATGGATGGAACCATAGAATGTATGAAAATCATGAATGAAAATGATAACTCTTATCATAAGAATTAATTATTTAAGCATCCATATGTGAAATGATATGATTGTGATAAGTGTAGACTTTCTCTATAAGCTTCTGTAAATTAAAATATATGCATAAAATAGTTAGTGGCCGTCTAAATATCATTGCTGATATTTATCTGGTATCTATCCTATTTCATGAACACCACTTAATAAATAAAAGTTCATAAAGAAAAATGTGTATGATTGATGTAATGATTTGTTGCTATTAGGGAATTTTTGAGGTTTTCCATGAGACTCAAACACCCTAGTTGATTAATCAAAAGTTGTATAATGACTATACAAGACTCTTGAAAGATAAAATCTTTTGTTATGAAGACCAAGATATTCATTATCCATGTGTGTGCAAATGAATATATTAGATGAGACATAAGACTACCTCATTTCTAGGCAGGATTCATTCATCCCATTGTTGTAATGAGGATCACCATATGTTCATCATGATCCTAAGTTTGGACTTAGTTGGATTAGACCACTAGGAGATACAAGCCACCTAAAGCTAGCTCACTTTTTAAATTTCTTAGAACTATCCCAATGCCAAGCGGGATTCATTCAGCCCATTTATGTATTAGGGATCACTCGATGGTTTCAGAATACTGACCATTCTAGGGATTCAAGATCTTCACCCCCTTATTTTATTGACATTGATGTGGGATACTTGGTCATGCTTAGTGATGAAAATCACTATTTATTTTATATTTTATTTTCTTTGAGCAAGGGATTTGTTTAGTGATGAAAATTACTATTTATTTTGCTTTTGATTTTTACTTTTTGGGATTTTGCTTATTTTGATGAAAGCAAGGGATTTCTTTGGGTACGGGGGAGCTTGTCCTTTTGTCAATGACCAACATCCTAGACCATGCACATCACAAGGTGAGCACGTAAAAACCTTTCGCTTAAGGTGACCAAGACGACTTTTTAATTTTCATCTTTCCTTGTTGAGACTAGGATTGTTAATGTTTAAATTGTGATGGGATTTTGAAAGATACAAGGTACCATCAAAACTAGACCTCATTTCCAAAAGCGAATATAGCTTTCTACAAAATATTAGAAGATCACTAGGTATGGCTGAATGATTGGAAAACCCTAGTATATACCTCATAGCAATAGTAAGGGTTGTGTTGAAAAACACAATTACTCACAGGGGTGATGGATGATGATGATGAATAGATGCATGATTGAGATACAAACGTGGTGTCATTTGTAAGATTGTAAACACAACCTATCCTAATGCAAGTGCAATGGATGAAAATGCCTAATGTAATGCAATTAAATGAATGCATATGATGCAATACAAAATGTAAATGTTTTTGTATTTTTGATGTTTTAAATTGTTTTTGAAATTTTGGTTTTTTTTTTTTTTTTTTTATTTTTTGAATTTTGAGTGCTTTTCAAATGTTTTTGAATTTTTTATTTTTCCATTGTTTTTGAAATTTTGATTATTTTCAATTGTTTTTGAATTTTGATATTTTATGATTTTTGTTTGTTTTTATGTTTTTAAGGGGGAAGGTATGCTACCTTAGGTACCCCTAGTGTGTGTGCTAGTCAATGAAAGTGAGGGAGGTGTGATACCTTTGGAGGTCTCACTTTGCTTCATTGATCATGATGTGGATGATGGGGAAGTTGTGACACCTTGAAGACCCCCAATGTGCATTGTGTTTGATGCAATATGATTGGCTTGGCTAGGGGGAGTAGTAGAAACCAATCCCCCTATTGTGATGTGTAATTTTATACAATGCCAATGTCCTATTGAGATGAGATAAGTGAAGGTGAAACATTGGATTATGCCACAGGTTGCATAGATCAATTTTGATATTCATATTTCTCTATTACAACACTGATCATTCCCACAAACTCTTGGGGAGGTAGATTAATGTGCACCTAATTAGGTTGTTCGACTTGATTGATAGGTGTTATATTTGCTTCGTGTGTAGGAAAGGGGTCTTGGAAGACTCCTATATAAATTTCTTGCCTCTCAATCATATCTTGTACTAAATATCTAAAGGGATAACATGTCTGGATGTCATGATCCCTTTGTCTATGGTAAACACAATATATGTTTTCTCTGTGCACCTTTGATCTATGCTTATTAGGTTTCAATGGACGGATCTCAAGAAGCATGATTGCTTGTGCCTCATACAATTGATTGAAGATCGATGCTAAGGGATCTGAAAAATTAGTATATTGTCTATGGGGTTGGCCTTGTCTTTGCTTTTGTTGCGTATTATTTTTGGCCAATGGAGGTTGAGCCTGGTAATTAGGTTGCACTAGTAATTGTGGTGATGGAGCCTAGTTTGAGGGTTCAAGGATACTCAAAACCACTTGATTGATTGGGGCCACATTTTGTTGCATGTTACCACCTTTAATATTCTTGTTTGGCCATTCCCCTTTGTGGAGTTGAACATCATCCTCCTAGACCTTGATGTCCTCAATGATCTTGGCCTATTCTAAGGCCTCCTCGAATGTTTGATATAGTTGTAATTGTAAGAGAAGTAAAATCTGCTTCGAACAACTTCTAGTAAAAATTTGGGTGAGTTCTGTTACGGGTAGGGTGAAAGGTAGTTTTGAAATCACCTTCCTCCATCTATTGCCATACTCCATAACTGGCTCATCATCAAGTTGATGAAGGCTACACAAGTCAGTCAAGTTTATCATTTCCTTAGCACTAGAGGCAAAACATCCCAAAAATGCATCGACCAATTGCTCAAAGGTGTTTATGCTATGATGTGGTAGATGATTATACCATTCCAAAGCATCCCCAACTAAAGTTGTAAGGAATATTATCAACATCAAGGGGTCATTATCTTGAAAACTAAAGCACATATGGATGAAGCTTATCACGTGCTCTCGTGCATCATCATCATCTTTGAAATTTTCAAGTTTAGGCATCTTGAAATTTGATGGGTATGTCAGTGATGACACTGATGGATGAAAAGGCTGATTGCTAAGCTACTTTAGTGTATCTTTTTGATAAACCAAACTTTGATATTATTTTTTGAATGAATTTATTCAATCAGCTAGCGCTTTGTATGGCCCTAACAAAATGATATGATCATCCTGTTGTCACCCTTGATTAGATAGAGGAGGTCGATTTTGATGTTGAGGTGGATGATAAGTATAATCATTAGGTACCTCATCATAACTAGATTTAGGGTAAGCATCTATTTGATCCTGATGTTCCCATTGGGACTCTTCATATGATTCTTCCTCATCTTGATCTTGGTACTATTGAGGAGTATTAGGTTCTTGACGATAACCAGATAATGGCCTTTGATGTTGAATGTAATTTTGGCATGGCCGAGGGGGAATATTTTGAGACTATATTGGGTACCTTCCATGTTGTTGCATCCTATAGGTGCTAGGTGTAAGCACCACTTCATGTAATGCATTTTGCAATTACTCTTGTTGTATATTTTGTTGTTCTTGTATCCTTCATTGATACAACCTTTGTAGGTGTGCTCATTGTGAGTCCACCCATTGTTTATTTAATTGTTGTTGATCCAACTAGAGTTGATCCATATGTTGTTGTATATTAATATTTGGCCTAAGTGCTTGATGAGTATGATATTGTTGCTCAGTTGCATGGGGTTTGTGTGCCCTCATATTTGAAATATGGATGGATTTATCATGTCTTTCCCCTCTAGTAGGATCTATTGCTTGTTTTCCATGCTCCCTAAAGGTTTCATTGACCTGATACTCTAGTTTATGAATCATATTTGTATAGTCCGATGATGTAGAGCGATAATGTCATCGCACCAAGTACTCTTAACGAGGAGTAGGAGGATGACTTGGGTCTTCTTCCTCATCTATAAGGAAAGACTCATATTTAGGTTTAGATGTAAGCTCTGTATATGCAAGTTGCATAGAAGCATGATATGTGCACGTTGAGTTCTCTCTGTGAGGAGTATGGGGGTGACTTATTTGATCAAATGGGGTGGTTTGCTCATCTAGGCTAGGCCATGGTGTACTCTCATGTTCATATTCCTATTGATATATAGAGCAATTTGGGATGTGAATCCATGATATTGACCTACTAGACCCCTTAGTGGGTAGATTATTCACTATATAGAACTCCATCAGGGTATCCAAGTCAATAAGGTTTCCTAGAGGACCTATGGGTGCTTCCCTAGTAGGGATATCTCGAAGGTTTACCCCATTGGAGATGGTATTATTGTTATGATAAAACATGGGATGTCATTCATGGATGGGCATATCCTTTGGACTTATTTGGAGATATTTTATGGTTATGGAGCTTGATTCTCTCTCTAAATTGGAGGTTTTTTTTACCATCGTATTTGGACCAAATCCATAAAAGGGGGTCCCTTGGCCATAGTAGAAAATTATGACTTCCAAAAAGGTTATGGGTGTTATATACCAGAATGATCAGTATGATGAGCTGATCACAATGGGCTAGGGCTCCAAAAAATGATATCCTAGTAAAAAATTATATTTTTGGAATATTTGGCCAAGTGGGGCTCATGGATAAATGCCCAATTTTAGGAATTTTGGGAAAATGTGGAGCCAGGCCTCAAAAATTTTATGAGGGGTGTACAAGGAGCTAACTAAGACAAAAAAATAAATTTGGTAGTTTTTGGGGTTATCTAGGGATTTTTATGACTGTTTTAGTGTATTTTTCCTTATTTTTGGCTTGAAAATCACTCAAAAATAGAGTAATCATAAAACCAACATAACGTTTTTGTTATAGCTCCAATTTGCATGATTTTTGATTCACTAGATGCAAAATAAAAAAGTAGCATTTCTTTTATGGTTTGGTCCTAGATGGTAGGAGCTTACATTGATTACCTAAACAATAAAGAAACACACAAAGTAGACAACATGATTATCTCTTTTAAATTTTAGAAACACACAATCAAATGATCAAAGAAGCACACAAGCAAACAATGTGATTATCTCCTTTAAGTTTTAGATGTGAATCCCTAAGCTATTTGGTGTGTTTATATTTGTTGTTTTGCAAAGATACTTCTTCTCATGTGTTTTTCTATTGTTGGATGATATTATTATGTTAAAAGGATTTCACCTATATACTTGTAGCTCAACAACGGGGGGGAAATTTTTTAGTAAACCAAAGAGGGGGGGGGGGCAAGGGGGGGGGGCCATAAGGCCGGGTCTATCCTGAGAGGAGAAAAATCCCCCCCGGTAGGTTTCATCAATAATTTAAGCCAATGGATGGAGATGAAACCCATCGTCATTGGTCTCTACTAGTGGTTGGTGATGAAATCCAACTCACTAATGTTCAAAATATTACATGGTGTGTGTGGTTCCTTTTATACTTGAAGAAAGTAAAACAAGATAGCACTCAATGAACCTTCACTAAATGCAAAAAATAACATTTCACTTTTAGAAGTATTGCATGAATAATGGAACCTACAAAATGTATATCCTATATGGCAACCTAACCATTAGGTAGGTTCCAAGCAAGAAAACGATACAAATGCATTTCTACTTAGTTTTTTTTTTATCTTTCTTCTCTTTTTTATTCTTGCGATTAAATAAAAGTGAGATCTACCTTTCAAGCAAACAAAGGGAGCAAGAAAAACCAAATTTAAGCTTTTTTGAATAGTAAAAATGCAAAGTAAAGGTGTAGTTACTTACCTTGAAAGCCTAAGATGTTGCTGTTTCTAGAAATTTGAGTTGCAGACCCTCTATTTTGTGGCCATCCTAGGGTGGAAGGATTGCAAATTTGGGGGCTATCCCTAGGTGGGATGGCTGTTGTGGCCATCCCTAGGTGTTCCAATTAGGAAATCAGGGGTCGTTTCAGGCCAAAATGACCAATACTTGCAACATTTCAAAAGCAAAAATAGGGTCAAAACTTAGCTAAATAAAACGGGACAGGGGTCCCACCATGATCACCACTTTAGAGTAGAAAAATGGCGCACCTAGCAAGGGTAAATGAGATGCATCTATTATTCTACTTGATCTAAGCACTACGAAAGTGACACTTCAAGTAAGCATAAAATGACAAGTATATGAAAGAAATGGGTGGTTCTCCTTATATTAATACAAATGTCAAATATACGATTACAAAATGTCCCCTTGAGGGCTCTCAATTGATACACTCATTACAATACTCAAAGGATCAAATCCTTTCAGAAATCCAAGGTGCGCTTGCAGTGTCTTCCTCGCACTCACAATTGAAGAGTGGCTTTTGATGTTGTCGCAATGTGTTCTATCAATGTTCTAACTTGCTACTCCTTCCTCATGCGCTATGATACTTGGATCTACACACAAGAAACTGAAATTGATTAATAGCATGTACGTATTAAGATGAAATCATGAAGGTGCATGCATCAATGAGCTTGAAAGAGGAAAAGTGCAATAGATTATTCAAAATTGCTCCAAATGCTACCAAAACTTAGATTCATGCATATTATGTGTTCTTTAAATGATCTAATTAAAAATAGTAAGGAAATTATCCTCATATTTGTGGTCATCCCAGGGTGAGCCATTCAGGCCTGCAAAACACAAAAAGCATGATAATAGAAGCAAAACAACTCCAAATTGCACCAAATTTTAACAAAAAGCATATAATCTAATCTAGAATTGATCTATGCAAAAATAGTAGAGAAATTATGCTCCAATTTGTGGCCATACCAGGGTGAGCCATTTAGGACTATCACAATTTGGGGGCCATCCTGGGGTGGGACGACCACCAAATCTGGTGGTTTTTACCACCAATTCCTCTGGGATTGGGTCTAAATTACTCCTAGGGGTATTGTCATCAAATTTTGGGATCTGATTCACTCAAATGGGTCGGTTTTGTAAATGGATTGCACATTTTGGAATCACTTGAAAACCTCCTTCACTCGATGGAGATCTCAAGGGAAAATGCACAATAGATTGGGGATAAATCTCGGTAGCACTTCATGGTAAAATATTGCAAAGACTCCTTTGAAATTGGGTGGAATTGATCCACTTTATAGACCAAGAGGGCATATGGTCAAATGGGCATGCGAGGCCATGCGAGGCAAGTGTCGCCATTTGTCCAAAGCTTGCCATGCGTTGGAGGGGGAAGGAATCTCCATTTTGGGCCTCCAATTTACAACTTGGCATGAGATTTATGCACCCTCATACTGGCATGCTTGAATGGGTGGGATAAATGGTAGTTTTTGGGTGTCATTTGTCCCTCCTTTGACTTTTTGAGGGTCCAAGGCCATGGTCATCCCACCCAGGGATGGCTGCTGGTGGCCGTCCCTAGGTGGGATGACCATGAACTGTGGTCATCCTAGGGTGGGACGACCATGCCTACATGGCCCAAAACTTCCCAAAAGTGGGGTAGAACCTCCCAAAAGTGGTTAGGACCACTATTTAACCTCTGAGGGTTTCCCAAGGGGGCCATATGGTGTTGATTAGAACATGTCTTGGTCGTCTAATTGGATTGACATGATTTTAGTGTCTACAAAGCCAAACATAGTGAAATTATACACTTAAACCCCGCTATAGCTTAGGTTAACTATTATTTTATCAAAAAAATACACCGATAGTTAAGGATATACTCTAAGGTTTTAACAATATTGAGCTAGTATCTTTAACTATGCCAAATAATATCTATAAAACTAAATCTCATAATCTTCCTATCATGCTTGTTTTAAGACGTATCTACCTGATGTATTGCTCTCAGTTTCTCTAAAAAACCTTCCCAAATAAAATTCATGATCATATTTAAATACTAACAAGGTTGACTTCAACACCGAACCAAACAATCACATAACATGATAGTCTTGTTTTCAAAGACAACAATAATATTACATTGCAATCATAATTTAAATATTACAAATATGATAAAGTATTACATTGAGAAAATACATTAACAGATCATTTACAATATCACAATGGTAACTATATAAGTGACTCCTCTCGTTCCTTTTATTATTTACCCAAAAATATATTACACATAGTTGAAGTAAAACTATAATGTTGAATTACTCCTAGATTTCTACACAGTATGCTAATTATAAAGTAATGTCAATATCTGGAACAAAGGTTAAGTTTCACTAATTACAGAATAGAATTCTATAAAATAAATATAACTATCCCTTAATATTTTTAGTTTCCCAAATACAAAGATAAAAAAATGAGTTACAACCTTTTATCCTAGAAAAAAAGACAGCTAGCCATCATCTAAATTATCATAAGCCAATATCAAATTGTAAATAACCCAATAAAGCTCTTTTTGGGAAATTTAACCACTGTCACAACATTGCATAATAGGTTTAAGAATTCCACTATTTCTCTTGTAAATGTTGATTCATACGTTCTCTCCAGAACATAATGGATAACATAAAGGTGAAATAATCTCTGTCCTCACTGTGAACTATCCTCCATTGCTACAGGAGTGACCACCATTGGAGTTTATAGAGAATAATGGATCAGAGTTGGCTCATTCATGAATTCAATTCACTAACTAATGTAGCCAAATTTAGATGCAATCATACAAGTCAATAATCACTAAAATAACCATAGATTATCCTATTGCCATTCAAACCATAAATATTTATATTTTCAATACCATTTCATGATTTCCAAGCAATAGTAACCACACAATAAATTTGGGCATTTCAAAACTATTCCAATTTTATTATGAGCTTCCACGATTGCACCATAGCTCAAGAAATCACATAGTAAAGCAGATTCAAATCCAGAATATAACAAATGTAAATTGTGCATTCGAAACTTATTTTATTTTTCATAGAAAACGTCATAGTTGCACAATATACACACATAGAATTCTCACAGAGGAATATTTTCAATTTTACATATCAGTTTCTCTTGTACAAAAGATAAATTTAGCTCAAACAAAACCAAGACATTAGAGGCAGCATTCCAACTTGGGTATCAATTGCTAAATATTGATATGCAATTTTTGTTCTACTAGTTCTTTTGCACCCATAACTCTCCAACTATCCCAATCCACATGCAAAATCAAAGACTATTTTCCCTAAAAACTCCCCTCATCGGTCCTCTTTCTCCCCTTTTCTAGTTGTTTTTATTATTCTTTTCACCACCTCCTCCTCAACTCCTGGAGAAACATGAAGTTGATTTTACCTAAGCCATCACTTCCTCCACAATTAAATCTAGATTTTTCCACCATTATTTTCCCACTCTTTTAGTTGTATTGTGGGTAATGAAGCTATCTCCTTTTTCTTTTTTTTTTTAATTTAAAAAGCATGTAAACATGTGCAATATATATATATATATCCAATATATATATATATATCTATACACACATATATATATATATATATATATATATATATATATGTATATATATATATATGTATGTATTTATGCATCCTTTTATTTTATCAAATTTATTGATAAATACACACAAACAAATCTAAATCATCACTACTCCATGAATGAAGGCTCCCATGCCTTTGGCACTTTTACTACCTTCTTTTAAAACAATATGAGTAGCTTCCATCTCTAACATATATGAATGCATATATATTTTTAACAAACAACAAACAAATCATTTTATAAATGGCACACACAAACATAATGCATTTCATTCCAATGCACCTATATGAGGCTCACCCATGTGAGCTTCCATGTACTCACGAGCTAAATCATCACTTCTCCACTTACCTTTTCTGTTGAATTTTCTTATATGTCAAAGAAATGTCCCTAGTCTTGCATAAACAAAGCCATTAGCAGTACCACATTCCAAAGAAAAAGGTAAGTTCATATCATTAATTTAATTGCTAATCAAAGGTCATGCGAGGAGGGTCGTTACATCCTCCCCCACTAGAAACAAACATAGTCCCTATGTTTCATACATGGTTAGCAAAATTTAAAACATATTCATTCATTTGATCAAAAATAGAATTTCTTTCTCAAATCATACATCATGCAATTTCATTCATACTTAGCTCTTTAATAACTCAAATTTATTTGCATATTCTACTCACATGAGATTTCATAATATAGTAAATCACATATTTATGTTCAAACCAAAACATATACAAAGCTACTCTACTTAGTAGTCTAGTCACACATCCATATATACATATACATCATCAATCCATACAAAATATTTTATAATGTCTATGTCTACTCAAAAAGATAAGGAAATTGTTGTTGCATATCTGCCACATTCTCCCATGTGGTATTTATGTCCGAGTAGTGGTCCCATTGGACCTAACATTGCTCTATATTCCTCTTTCTTAGGTTCTTGGTCCTATAACCAAGTATACGAATAGGCCTAACTTCAATTTTTAGTGGGTCGAACATCTGCAATTTAGAAACATCCCAAACATGAGTGGGGTTAGAAATATACTTCCTAAAGAGGGACACATGAAAGACATTATGGATTTTGGATAAGCTTGGTAGTAGAGCAAGTTTGTATGCAACAAGACTTATCTTGCCCACAATTTCAAATGGACCCACATATCTAGGGTCAAGTTTGGAATATTTTATAGAACTTTTAGTTGGTTTCACCCTTAAGAATACTCTATCTCCCATAGAATATTCTCTTGATGTTCTTTTAAGATCCGCATAGCTCTTTTGGCGATTTATGGCCTCCTTCAACTTTTGCTAAATTCTTTTTAATTGATCTTCCATTTCTTTTATTGTTTCTAGTCCAATCACTACCTGATCTTCCAGATTATCCCAAGACAAGGGAGTCTTGCATCTTCTTCCATATATAGCTTCAAAAGGTGTCATACCTAGTGATGCATGATAACTATTATTGTATGCAAACTCAACTAGGTATAAGTAATCTTCCCATTTTGTATGTTGATCCATGCAATACATTCTCAACATATCTTCTAAAACCTGATTCACCCTCTCAATCTATCCATCTATCTCAGGGTGATATGCTGAACTGATATTCAATTTAGTACCCAATGCTTCATGCAATGCCTACCAAAATTTTGAAGTGAAGTGAGAATCCCTATCTAAAATTATGATTTTAGGAAACCCATGAAGTCACACTACCTCTCTAGAAAATTTACTAGCTACAACAGGTGCATCATCCTGTATGTTTCTAGGTATAAAATGTGCAACCTTGGTTAACTTATCCACAACTACCAAGATTGCATCATGCCTAAACCTTGTTTTAGGTAGACCCACTATAAAGTCCATTGAAATCACCTACCATTTTTGTGTAGGTATGGCGTGTGGGTACAATCGACCGATCGAGTGCAAATGTTCTACTTTTAATTTTTGGTATTCCAAGCACCTGGCCACATAATCATTGATATATTTTTTCATACCTAGCCAATAATAGGCCTTTATCAAGTTCTCATGCATCTTTGCCCCTCTAAGATATGCTGAATAAGGAGTATTATATGACTCCTTAAGGATTATTTCCCTCAATCCATTCAAATTTGGAACAACTAATCTATTCTTATAATACAGTAAGTCATCCCTATATACAAAGAATGTATCTTTTCCAAGGTCTTGCTCAATTTGAGCACTACAAGACTAAAAAAATTCATCCTTCTATTGCATATCTTTAATTTGATCTACCAAATCATATTGACATTTTTCATTACAACGATGCACCCTCTTCTACTTAAAGCATCAACTACTTTGTTCTCCTTACCCTTAATGTACTCAATGCCAAAATCATACTCAACTAGAAATTCCATCTAGCATCATTGCCTAGCATTCAATAAGGGTTGAGTAAATATGTATCTTAAACTTTGGTGATATGTCTTAAGTTCAAATGGTTTCCCAAGCAAGTAGTGCCTCCAAACTTTAAGGGCATGCACAATAGCTACCAATTCCAAGTCATGGGTGGCATAGTTCACCTCATGCTTCTTAAGTTTCCTTGATTTAAAGGTAATAACCACATCATATTGGGTCAAAACCCCTCCTAATCCATCAATTTATGCATCAGTGCATACTATAAACTTCTTAGTTGGATCAAGTAGTTGTAAAATTGGTGTGGTAGTCAACCTTTCTTTCAAAATTTAAAAGGCTTCTTCACACTACTCTATCCATTTAAAAACCTTTCATTTCCTTTGAAGGTTGGTAATTGGTTGAGAAATTCTTGAGAAACCTTTGAAAAATCACCTATAATAGCCCGTAAACCCCATAAAACTTTGCACCTTAGTCACATTTGTAGGTGTAGGCCAATCAATAATTGCTTCTATTTTCTTAGGATCAACTGCAATCCCCTCAGTAGATACTATATGACCTAAATATTATACTTGTGGAGTGTAGAATTCATACTTTGATAACTTTCCATATAACTGATTCTTTCTAAGAGTCTCAAGTACAGTTCTCATGTGTTGATCATGTTCCTCCTTATTCTAGAAATAGATCAATATGTCATCAAGAAACACAAGCACAAACTGGTCCAACTGCTCTCTAAAAACACTATTCATGAGATTCATGAATGAAGTTGGGACATTAGTTAACCCAAAAGGTAGGATTATAAATTCATAATGTCCATACCTTATTCTAAAAGTTGTTTTGAGAGTGTCTTCTTCTCTAATCCTCAACTGATGATAACCTGATCTTAGGTCAATATTTGAGAATATGGTTGCTCCTTTTAGTTGATCAAAGAGATCATCTATTCTAGGTAACGAGTACCTATTTTTACAATAACCTTATTCAACATTCGATAGTCTATGCACATCCTTAAGGTTTTATATTTCTTTTTAAAAAACAAAATAGGAGCTCCCCATGGTGACACATTGGGCTTGATTAACCCTTTCTCCAATAGATCTTGTAGTTGTATCTTGAGCTCTTGTAGCTCAATAGGAGTCATTCTATATGGCACCCTAGCAATAGGTGTAGCTCTAGATAAAAATTCTATAGAAAAATTTAAACTCTCTTTGAGGAGGTAATCCTGGAAGGTCCTCTAGGAACACATATTTGAATTCCTCCAAAACAAGATGCTTTTGGAATAGATCAGATTCCATTTTAGACTCTTATTTCTTATTCATTTTAACTACAAAAATCATTCCCTTCTTCCTAAAGACTTTTTTTATCTACATTGCAGATAATAGATGTGGCTTAATTACACCATGATCACAATGAATCCTAATCCTTTGATTAGATTCATCCACAAACTCCATCCATCTATCCTCAAAGTTCAAAAGAGCTTTATGATCTTTTAACCAATCAACACCAAGAATGATGTCAAAGGTATGCAAAGGTGCCACATACAAATACCAATTGGTTTCCCCTTGAGATAGAATGATGTGAGGATCAAATAGAAATTGATTTACTTGATAATTTTACCTTGACCCATACTCCACCTTCCAACCATTAGCCAAAAATCTAGGTCTTACAGGTATGTCACTCACTAATCTAGTGGAAATAAAACTATCAGTTGATCCACTATCTATCAAAATACGTACATCCTATACGAAGGTGAAAACCATGCATCTAGACTATTGCAAGCATGTAACAATATAATAAATACAAAACAAGTAACCATTTGCACAAATAAAAGATATCCAAAAATATGGGGTTGCCCTTTTATTAAAAATGGTAGATCTCTATTACAATAGATCCTTCTTATGGAGTCACTCAAATTGATACAATGTTTACAATGGTTGAAGCCCCTCAATGGGGACATATGCACTGAAAGAGTCTTCACTTTAACACCAATTTACGTGAGGGATTACTAGATGCCTCCTTCTCCAATTTTTGAAGGTTGTGTTTGAATTCTAGAAAAATATGTTACCTGCATGTAGGGAAACAATAAGAAACATTAAAAGTATATAATGCCTCTCGATATGAGGCTTATTCCATAGATCTACAAGAAATAGTATGAAAGCATAAATAAAGCATGAAAATGCATAAATGGAAGAAAAATATGTCTATTACTATGCTTATGAACCGTGCAAATATGAGAAAATAGTAAATTTTAACTAGGGTAAACTAATGATGCATCAAGAAAAGTATATCTACACTAAGAACTCAAGAAATTGTATCTCAAACCCTAGTCGCTATCGCTTAGAGCAGCTACGCCTCTAGGCCACTATCGAAGACATTGACCGCTAACTATGATCTTTGCTCCTCATATTTAGGCTCTATGACTCAAAAATCCTTGAAGGAGTTAATGTTCAAGGTTCGTTGGTCTGTCTAAATATGAATTTGCAAGTGAAACCTCTTAGATATGCAGTAGGTTGATGGTATATGGGTGATTTGCTTCTCAACCTTATGGAAGCTCCATTGTTGATGGTATTATTGATGATCTATAATCGGGTAGCACTTTGACACTCCTCATAGGCCTATAAATTTATTGCTCAATGCAGAAGGACTTTTTTGTGTGAGACTTGATATTCAAGAGGTTCCTAGAAGGGTGCATATGTAGGCCCTCTCAAATTCTAAAATCTTGGCTTCTTAGAGAAGCCAAGATCCAAATTTGCATGAAACTGGTCATTGGGGGGAAAGGCCTAGTTCTAGACTTGCATGAGAGTGGTAGTTAGGAGGATTTCTAGGATATTCATACCCAAAACCATCATAATCCAATGCAAGTTCAGTTATCATGCATGATTTGGGTCTACATTTTAGTCTCAGTGCTAGACATTATCCAAAGTAGTGGCTAGCTTATAGTCATTCTGAGCTTAAGTGGCTAGTCTAGTAGCTTCTCTGGTTGATAGTGGTTGTGCCTAAATAGGTCAAAATTGCCCCTGTGGTTAGAACCACTACTATCTCTTGGAAAAGTCCAAGATCAGTCATATGGTCTACAGAGGTTCCCATATGAGTAGTCTCCTAAATATGACGTATTTTAGGTGTCTACAGATGCCCCTTTTTGTGATGCATTATGGGAAATATAGCTCTGGGTAAAAATTGACCACCTAAAACCATATTGTAGGGTGTATGATGATCATTGATCTGATCAACATTAGATACCCCAATCATGAGAAGGGTGTGCATCTCTGAATCATTGCTTCCAATGACATGGAAGGCTTAGTTTGCATAAGAATTTGAAGTCCACTAGAGTCTCAGGTTGCATTGCTTAGCATTAACAAAGTATTGAAAGCCATATTGTCAAAGGTTTAAATCAACATATTTGCTTTTGTCCCAAGAAATAGGGTAAGCTTATGATAGTTTTTAGCAATTATTCATAATATGAATGTTATAAACCTAATTAAGTTATCAATTGTTGATTTCAATTATGATTTTATTATTATGATTACCCCCTCAAGATATGAGTACATGAGGATAATTTTGATGAGAAAAGCGATGAGTTGCTTGACGAAGATGATTAATTTAGACAATTTAAGAGGATTATTGTTGTTATATGGTAGGTTCCAATTTCGGTATGATTTTGACCATTAATAGTAATTATACATCTCTATCCCATGGAGCAGTCCAGTTGGAATGGCCTTATTAAGGGAATTCAAATGATAGCAATTCAATTTAGCTTGTGTTGAATCACTCGATGATTTTCTAAAAACGTCATGGATGTAATGAAATGAACACCTTGGTCCCTTTGGGTAGTCCAACTTTCATGGCCTTCTTTGGGATTGAAGTGAAGCATTACCAATATAAAAATGACTAATTTGGCTCAAATGATCTTATGGTAATTTACTCATCTTGGTGGATTGCATGGAGCACAAGTCACTACAACCACCAAGTGTATAGGCTAAATAACCATTTATGAGGCTCATTTGAAATTTTGATGTTATTTGGTTTTGTTTACTTGGATTATTTTGATTTGTTTTGAATTTTTATTTTTCAATTGTTTTTGAAAATTTGATTTAATGATTTTTGTGTTATTTTAGTTTTTTTGATGTTTTTGGACCGTTAGATATGCTTAATTGTCCATTCTGAATCTTCCCATGGTGAGTAATATAATGCATTTATTGTTTTTTACTAGACTCTGTCAGCAGCAATAGCCCAATTTTGCAATTTTGTGATTGCTGTCAACATAGGTAGCCCATAATTTCTAGCCGCTGATTCCAGCAGTGGCCATGGAAAAACTAAAAAATATAAGAAGAAAATTAGAGTTTTGACTTTCATTATTTCCAGTTGGAAATATGTAGTTTGAGCTCTGAGGTGATAGAGAGAGAGAGATAGTGACCCGTAATGTTGACAATTTAACTGACACCATGGCGGAGCAAGGTTAGGCATTTACGATCAGAGGAGTTGGAGCTTCATGGGTATTTATCCAAACCCTAACTTTTTTATTTAAGCGA
Organism: Wollemia nobilis; assembly: GCA_028583015.1. Classification (NCBI taxonomy): domain Eukaryota; kingdom Viridiplantae; phylum Streptophyta; class Pinopsida; order Araucariales; family Araucariaceae; genus Wollemia; species Wollemia nobilis. The sequence continues at coordinate 9,555,890 of JAQPPZ010017092.1, forward strand.
TAAAATGAACCCAACTAAGTAATAAGTAATTGAAATTCATTAAAACCATTGGTCATGAACCACACCCATAGCTAGGATTAGATCTAGGCTAATTTAGGTGGGTGGGATGACCATGAAATTGTGGTTGTCCCTAGGTGGTATGGTCATGCCTACATGGTCCAAAATTTCCCAAAAGTGGGGTAGAACCTCCTAAACGTTGTTAGTACCACTATTTAACCTTTGAGGGCTACCCAAGGGGGGCATGTGGTGTTTATTAAAACATGTCTTGGTCATCTAATCGAATTGACATGATTTTAGTGTCTACAAAGATAAACATAGTGAAATTACACAATTAAACCCCACTATAGCTTAGGTTAACTATTATTTTATCAAAATAATACACCGATAGTTAAGGATCTACTCTAAGGTTTTAACGATATTGAGCTAGTATCTTTAACTCTGCCAAATAATATCTATAAAACTACATCTCATAATATTCCTATCATGCCTTTTTAAGATGTATCTACCTGACGTATTCTTCCCAGTTTCTCTAAAAAACCTTCCCAAATAAAATTCATGATCATATTTAAAGACTAACAAGGTTTACTTCAATACCGAACCAAACAATCACATAACATGATAGTCTTATTTTCAAAGATAATAATCAGATTACATTGCAATCATAATTTGAATATTACAAATATGATGAAGTATTACATTGAGAAAATACATTAACAAATCATTTACAATATCACAATGGTAACTATATAAGTAACTCTCGTTCCTTTTATTATTTACCCAAAAAGATAATATTGCAACAGAAGTTCCATTTATCTTACACATAGTTGAAGTAAAACTATAATGTTGAATTACTCCTAGATTTCTACATAGTATGCTAATTATAAAGTAATGTCAATATCTGGAACAAAGATTAAGTTTCACTAATTACAGAATAGAATTCTATAAAATAAATATAACTATCCCTTAATATTTTTAGTTTCCCCAATACAAAGATAAAAAAAAAGTGTTACAATATTTTATCCTAGAAAAATAGACAGCTAGCCATCATCTAAAATATCATAAGCCAATATCAAATTGTAAATAACCCAATAAAGCTCTTTTTGGGAAATTTAACCACTGTCACAACATTGCATAATAGGTTTAAGAATTCCACTATTTATCTTGTAAATGTTGCTTCATATGTTATCTCTAGAATGTAATGGATAACATAAAGGTGAAATAATCTCTGTCCTCACTATGAACTATCCTCCATTGATACTGGAGTGACCACCATTGGAATATATAGAGAATAATGGATCAGATTTGGCTCATTCATGAATGCAATTCACTAACTAATGTAGCCAAATTCAGATGCAATCATACAAATAAATAACCACTAAAATAACCATACATTATCCTATTGCCATTAAAACCATAAATATTTACACTTTTAATACCATTTCATGGTTTTCGAGTAATAGTAACCACACAACAAATTTGGGCATTTCAAAACTATTCCAATTTCATTATGAGCTTCCACGATTACACCATAGCTCAATAAATCACATAGTAAAGTAGATTCAAATGCAGAATATAACAAATGTAAATTGTGCATTTAGAAACTCATTTTATTTTTCATAGAAAACTTTATAGTTGCACAATATACACACATAGAATTATCACAGAGGAATATTTTCAATTTCATATCAGTTTCTATTATACAAAAGATCAATTTAGCTCAAACAAAACCAAGACATGAGAGGCAACATTCCAACTTGAGTATCGATTACTAAATATTGATATGCAATTTTTGTTCTACTAGTTCTTTTTCCTGAAACTTTCCAACTATCCCAATTCACATGCAATCCTGATTATTTTCCCCAAAAACTCCCCTCACTAGTTCTTTTTCATGCATGCTTTTTGTTAGTTGTTTTTATTATTTTTTCACACCTCATCTCAATCCTGGAGAAACATGAAGTTGATTTTACTTAAGCCACCACTTTCTCCATAATTAAATTAGATTTTTCCACCATTATTTTCCCACTCTTTCAGTTGGATCATGGGTAATGAAGATATCTCTTTTTTTTTTTTAAAAAGCATGTAAACATGTGCAATCAAAATATATCTATATATATATATATATATAATATGCACATATGATTTTGAACAAATGTGCATATCATATCATATATAATATATATATATATATATATATATATATATATATATATATATATATATATATATATGATATGCACATTTGTTCAAAATCATATGTGCATATTATATATATATATATATATATATATATATATATATATATATATATATATATGTGTGTGTGTGTGTGTGTGTGTGTGTGTGTGTGTGTGTGTGTGTGTGTATCCTTATTTATTAAATTTATTGATAAATACACACTAAAATAAATCTAAATCATCACTACTCCATGAATGAAGTCTCCCATGCCTTTGGCACTTTTACCACCTTCTTTTAAAACAATGAATGCATGCATATATATTTTTTAACAAACAACAAACAAATTATATTATAAATGAGACACAAAAACATAATGCATTTCATTCCAATGCACCTATATGAGGCTCACCCATGTGAGATTCCATGTACTCACGAGCTAAATCATAACTTCTCCACTTACCTTTTGTGTCAACTTTTTTTATTTGTCAAAGAAATATCCCTGATCTTGCATAAACAAAGCCATTAGCAATACCACAATCCAAAGAAAAAAGTAAGTTCATGTCATTAATTTAATTGCTAATCAAAGGTCATGCGAGGAGGGTTGTTACATCCTCTCCAACTAGAAACATACACAGTCCCTGTGTTTCATACATGGTTAGCAAAATTTAAAACATATTCATTCATTTGATCAACAATAGAATTTATTTCTCAAATCTTAAATCATGCAATTTATTTCATACTTAGCTCTTTAATAACTTGAATTTGTTTGCATATTCTACTCACATGAGATTTTATAATATAGTAAATCACATATTTAAGTTCAAACCAAAACATATACAAAGCTACTCTACTTAGTAGTCTAGTCACACATCCATATATACATATACATCATCGATCCATACAACATATTTTATAATGTCTATGTCTACTCAAACAGATAAGGAAATTGTTGTTGCATATTTTCCACATTATCCCATGTGGTATTTATGTCAGAGTAGTGGTCCCATTGGACATGACATTGATCTATATTCCACTTTCTTAGGTTCTTGGTCCTATAACCAAGTATATGAATAGATCTAATTTCAATTTTTAGCGGTTCGAACATCTGAAATTTAGAAACATCTCAAACATGAATGGGGTTAGAAATATACTTCCTAAAGAGGGATACATGAAAGAAATTATGAATTTTGTATAAGCTTGGTGGTAGAGCAAGTTTGTATGCAAAAGGACTTATCTTACCCACAATTTCAAATGGACCCACATATCTAGGGTCAAGTTTGGAATATTTTATAGAAATTTTAGTTGGTTTCACCCTTAAGAATACTCTATCTCCTATAGAATATTCTCTTGATGTTATTTTGAGATCCACATAGCTATTATGGTGATTTGTGGCCTCCTTCAACTTTTATTAAATTCTTTTTAATTGATCTTCCATTTCTTTTTATTGTTTCTAGTCCAATCACTACCTGATCTTCCAGATTATCCCAAGATAAGGGAATATTACATATTATTCTATATATAGCTTCAGAATGTGCCATACCTAGTGATGTATAATAACAATTATTGTATGCAAACTCAACTAGGTATAAGTAATATTTCCATTTCGTATGTTGATCCATGCAATACATTCTCAACAATTTTTCTAAAACCTAATTCACCCTCTCAATATATCCATATATCTTAAGGGTGGTATACTAAACTGATATTAAGTTTAGTACATAATACTTCATGCAATTCCAACCAAAATTCTGAAGTAAAGAAAGAATCCCTATCGAAAATTATAATGTTAGGAAACCCATAAAGTTGCACTAACTCTCTGGAAAATTTACTAGCTACAATAGGTGCATCATCCTATATGTTTCCAGGTATAAAATGTGCAACCTTGGTTAACTTATCCACAACTACCAGGATTGCATAATGCCTAAGCCTTGTTTTAAGTAGACCCACTATAAATTCCATTGAAATCACCTACCATTTTTGTGTAAGTATGGTGTGTGGGTACAATCTATCGATCAGGCGTAGATGTTATGCTTTTAATTTATGGTATTCCAAGGACCTAGTCACATAATCATTGATATCTTTTCATACCTAGCCAATAATGGACCTTTATCAAGTTCTCATGCATATTTACCCCTCCAAGATGTGTTGAAGTATTATGCAACTCCTTAAGGAGTTTTTCCCTCAATCCATTCAAATTTGAAACAACTAATCTATTCTTATAATAAAGTAAGTCATCTCTATATACAAAACTTGTATCTTTTCCAAGGTCTTGCTCAATTTGAGCACTACAAGACTAAAAAAATTCATCCTTCTATTGCATATATATAATTTGAACTACCAAATCATATTGACTTTTTTTTATTGCAGTGATGCACCCTCTTCTACTTAAAACATAAACTACTTTGTTCTTTTTTCCCTTAATGTATGCTAAAATCATACTCATCTAGAAATTCCATCCAACATCATTGTATGTCATTAAATAAGGGTTGATTAAATATGTATCTTAAACTTTTGTTATCTGTCTCAAGTTCAAATGGTTTCCTACGCAAGTGTCTCCCAAATTTAAGGACATGCATAATAGCTACTAATTCCAAGTCATGGGTGGCATAGTTCACCTCATGCTTCTTAAGTTTCACTGATTCGAAGGTAATAACTACATCATATTGGGTCAAAACCCATCCTAATACATCAATTGATGCATCAGTACATACTATAAACTTCTTAGTTGGATCAGGTAGTTGTAAAATTTGTGCGGTAGTCAACCTTTCTTTCAAAATTTGAAAGGCTTCTTCACATTGTTCTATCCATTTAAAAACCTTTAATTTCCTTTGAAGGTTGGTAATTGGTTGAGAAATTCTTGATAAACCCTTTAAAAATTACCTATAATAGCCCACAAACCCCATCAAACTTCACACCTTAGTCACATTTGTAGGTATGGGTCAATCAATAACTGCTTCTATTTTCTTGGGATCATATTCTACTATATGACCTAAATATTGTATTAGTGGAGTGTAAAATTCATACTTTGATAAATTTCTATATAACTGATTATTTCTAGGAGTCTCAAGTATAGTTTTCATGTGTTGATCATGTTCCTCCTTATTCTAGAAACTGATCAATATGTCATCAAGAAACACAAGCACAAATTGTCCAAATGGTATTTAAGAATGCTATTCAAGAGATTCATGAATGAAGTTGGGACATTAGTTAACCCACAATGTAGGATCATAAATTTATAATGTCCATACCTTGTTATAAAAGTTTTTTTGAGAGTGTCTTCTCTAATCCTCAAGTCATGATAACTTGATCTTAGGTCAATATTCAAGAATATGGTTGCTCCTTTTAGCTGATACAAAAGATCATCTATTCTAGGTAACGAGTATCTATTTTTGATAGTAACCTTATTCGACATCCGATAGACTATGCACATCCTTAAGGTTTTATATATCTTTTTAAAAAACAAAACAAGAGCTCCCCATGGTGACACATTGGGCTTGATTAGACCTTTCTATAATAGATCTTGTAGTTCCATCTTGAGCTCTTATAGCTCAATAGGAGTCATTCTATATGGCACCCTAGTAATCAGTGTAGCTCTAAGAAACAATTATATAGAAATATCAATTTCTCTTTAAGGAGTTAATCTTGGAAGGTCCTCTAGGAACACATATTTGAATTTCCTCCAAAATAGGATGCTTTTGGAATAGATCAGATTCCATTTTAGTATCTTCTTTCTTATTCATTCTAACTACAAAAATTATTTCCCTCTTCCTAAAGACTTTATTTATCTGCATTGCAGATAATATATGTGGCTTAATTGCACCACAATCACAATGAATCTTAATCCTTTGATAAGATTCATATACAAAGTTCATCCATCTATCCTCAAAGTTCAAAAGAGCTTGATGAGCTTTTAACCAATCAACACCAAAATGATATCAAAGTATGCAAAGGTGCCACATACAAATGCTAATTGGTTTCCCATTAAGACAGAAGAATGTGAGGATCAAATATATATTGATTTATTTGATAAGTTTACCCTGACCCATACTCCACCTTACAACCACTAGCCAAAAATCTAAGTCTTATAGGTATGTCCCTCACTAATATAGTGGAAATAAAACTATCAGTTGATCCACTATTTATCAAAATACATACATCCTATACGAAGGTGAAAACCATGCATCTAGACTATTGCAAGCATGTAACAATATAATAAACAAAAATAAAGTAACAATTTGCACAAATAAAAGATATCCAAAAATATGGGGTTTCCCTTTTATTAAAAATGATAGATCTCGGTTACAATATATCCCTCTTAGGGATTCATTCAAATTGATATAATTTTTACAATGGTTGAAGCCCCTCAATGGGGACATATGCATTGAAAGAGTCTTCACTTTAACACCAATTTACGTGACGGCTTACTAGATGCCTCCTCCTCCAATTTTCGAAGGGGGTGTTTGAATTCTAGACAAATATGTTACCTGCATGTAGGGAAACAACAAGAAACATTAAAAGCATATAAGGCCTCTCGAGATGAGTCTTCTTCCATAGATATACAAGAAATAGTATGAAAGCATAAATAAAGCATGAAAAGGCACAAAGGGAAGAAAAATATGTCTATTACAATGCTTATGAACAGTGCAAATATGATAAAATAGTAAATTTTAACTAGGGTAAACTAATGATGCATCAAGAAAAGCATATCTACACTAAGAACTCAAGAAACTATATCTCAAACCCTAGTCACTATCGCTTAGAGAAGCTACGCCTCTAGGCCACTGTCGAAGACATCGACCGCTAACTATGATATTTACTCCTCGTATTTAGTCTCTACGACTCAAAAATACCTGAAGGAATTAATGTTCAAGGTTCGTTGTTCTGTCTAAACATGAATTTTTGAGTGAAACCTCTCAGATATATAGTATGTTGATGGTATATGGGTGATTTACTTCTCAACCTTATGGAAGCTCCATTGTTGATGGTATGCTTGGTGATCTACAATTAGGTAGCACTTCGACACTCCTCATAGGGCTGTAAATTTATTGCTCAATGCAACAGGACTTCGTTGTGTGAGACTTGAGATTCAAGATGTTCCTGGAATGGTGCATATGTAGGCCCTCCAAAATTTTAAATATTGGCTTCTTGGAGAAGCCAAGATCCAGATTTGCATGAAACTGGTCATTGGGGGGAAAGGCCCAGTTCTAGACTTGCATGAGAGTGGTAGTTAGGAGGAATTCTAGGATATTCGCACCCAAAACCATTAGAATCCAATGCAAGTTTAGTTATCATGCATGATTTGGGTCTGCATTTTACTCTCAGTGCTAGATGTTATCCAAAGTAGTGGCTAGCTTATAGCTATTCTAAGATTTAGTGGCTAGTCTAGCAGCTGCTATGGTCGATAGTGCTTGTGCCTAAACATGTCAAAATTGCCCCTATGGTTAGAACCACTACTAGCTCTTGGAAAGGTCTAAGATCAGTCATATGGTCTGTAGAGGTGCCCATATGAGTAGTCTCCTAAATATGACGTAGTTTAGGTGTCTACATATGCCCCTTTTTGTGATGCATTATGGGAAATATAGCGCTAGGTAAAAATTGACCACCTAAAGCCATATTGTAGGGTGTATGATGATCATTGATCTGATCAACATTAGATACCCCAATCATGAGAAGGGTGTGCATATTTGAATCATTGCTTCCAATGACATGGAAGTCTTAGTTTGCATAAGAATTTGAAGTCCACTAGAGTCTTGGGTTGCATTGCTTAGCATTCGCAAAGGACTGAAAGACAGATTATCAAAGGTTTAAATCAACATATTTGCTTTTGTCCCAAGCAATAGGGTAAGCTTATGATAGTTTTTAGTAGTGATTCGTAATATGAATGTGATAAACCTAATTAAGTTATCAATTTTTTATTTCAATTATGATTTTATTGTTGACTACCCCCTTAAGCGACGAGTATATGAGGATAATTTTTATGGGAAAAGCGATGAGTCACTTGGCCAAGATGATTTATTTGGAAAACTTAAGAGGATTGTTGTTGTTATATGGTAGGTTCCATTTCAGGTGTGATTTTGACCATTAATAGTAATTGTACATCTCTATCCCATGGAGCAGTCCAATTGGAATGGCCTTCTTAAGGGAATTAAGATGATAGCAATTCGATTTAGCTTATGTTGAATCACTCGATGATTTTTTGAAAATATCATGGATGGAATGAAATGAACACCTCGGTCCCTTGGGGTAGTCCAGCCACCATGGCCTTCTTCGAGATTGAAGTGAAGCATTACCAATATAACAATGACTAATTTGGGTCAAATGACCTTATGGTAATTTACTCATATTGCTGGATTGCATGGAGCACAAGTTGTTGCAACCACCAAGTGTATAGGCTAAATAACTATTAATTAGGCTCATTTGAAATTTTGATGATATTTGATTTTGTTTACTTGGATGATTTTGATTTGTTTTGAATTTTTTATTTTCCAATTATTTTTTAAAATTTGATTTAATGATGTTTTTTTCTAGACTCTGTCAGCAAAAGTAGCCCAATTTTACAATTTTGCGGCTGCTGTCAACATAGGTAGCCAATAATTTCTAGCCGCTGATGCCAGCAGTAGCTGTGGCAAAACTAAAAAATATAAGAAGAAAATTAGAGTTTTGAATTTCATTATTTCTAGTTGGCAATTTGCAGTTTGAGCTCTGAGGTGAGAGAGAGAGATAGTGACCCGTAATGTTGACAATTTACCCGACACCATGGCAGAGCAAGGTGAGGCATCTACGAGCGGAGGATTTGGAGCTTCACGGGTATTTATCCAAACCCTAACTTGTTTATTTAACCGATAAAATGAACCAAACTAAGTAATCGATAAATGAAATTCATTAAACCCATTGGTAATGAACCACACCCATAGCTAGGCTTAGAACTAGGCTAATTTAGGTGGGTTCCTCTTAGTTTTAGGTTTTTGTTAATTTTATTTTTAGATTTTTGGGGGAGTGCGGATGTCGTTGGCGTGCCGCCTTGCGGCTACTTTCGCACAAAGAGGCCCCCAATTTGTAAAGAGGGGATGTTATCACTAAGGGTGGCTAGTTTGAATTACAACGATTAAAATTTTGACCATTGGTGGCTAACCGTTGTCAACATGATTGGCCGTTAAAATTTAGAATTATTTTTTTTTTATTTTTTGAATTTTTAAAGTGTAAATTTTGATTTTTTGCATGTTTTGGTGCATTTGCTTAGTGTTTTTGTACCCTTGCTTGATTATAGGTTATTGTTACACCATGTTTGAATTTTATTGAGTTTTTAGTGTAAGTGCATCTAATTAGGCATTTATTTTGCACTCTTAGGTCTTGTCTTCATGGGCTCGAGAGCCTGAGTTGCTTGCCAATATTATGCCCCTTATGGTTTGCACCGACTAGGATTGGTTTGATGCACAAGGTTTGATGTACATTGCTCACCTACCGATGATGCTGTTAGATGAGGCGTACCTCACAATATTGACCTATATATGGGATTGTCGCACTAACACTTTCCATATTCCTACCGATGAGATGACCATCATGCCCAAGGAAGTGTATAGGATATTCAAGATCCCATTTGATGGATGAACCATCGTATCCTACCCTACTAACCATAGGTCAGTATTTTTTGATAGAGTCTTCGATACCCAAGCATGGGAGGCCCTAGTAGACATTCAACACAGAGGAGTTCCTATCGCTCATTGGTATCAGGCCGATGTATTCACATGACGGTAGGCCCTTCTAGTGCACATCATTTAAAACATGCTTTGCTTGATACTTCTGGAGTGAGGTTCCCATGGAACCTACTGGTGATGGTGTAGGACCTTATGGATAGCACAGAGCCCATCATCATGGCTTGGTGGAGTGCCCTATTGGTGTAGCTCTATGATGAGATATATCAGGTCTATAGACAGGATCGTGTAGGGGTTTCTTGTAGCTTGCTCTTATAGATCTAGGGGTGATAGCACATCAGAGTGGATTTCCCAGGAGGACTACCCCAAGATATCACTACTATAGCACCTAGGTCACAGTGCTATAGAGCTAGGTGGCATCGAGATGTAGAGGAGTGACAGAGTCACCATCATGCAGGGGACTTGGCACACTATTCATACTCATTGACTGGGATACAAGCCCGAGACATCATTTGGAGGTCTTATGTGGATTGTATTGCTTGGCTTGAGGTATACAGGTTCATGGCATGCACGAGGTACGATCGATGGGTCATCGATCGCAAGGTAGGAGTTGGGGATTTCTTTCATTACTCTTGGATGAATATGCATTATGGTGTCCAATAGGACATTCCATTGGTGCCAATTTTGTATAGGCAAATCTAGGTGGAGAGGGATCTCCCTATTCCCCATATGATAGATTTGATAGAGAAGGTCGATCCTCCAATAGTTGATGTCTATATAGCGGATACCAGCACTACAGAGGTATACACCTAGTGGTGGGTGATGTGTCTATGACATGGAGGTGGTATCCTAGGGTGATCTAGATATGAGGGACCCGAGGAGGACCCTTATGCGATATGGGTGTGAGCTAGGATCAAGGAGTAGGGCCAAGATATCAAGGAGCAGGAAAAACCAAATGAGGAGGAGGTAGCTCTAGAGGAGCAGGAGTCTCCCCTCTAAGCTCAACTACAAAACATTGAGGCTGAGCTTCAGAGAACCTGATGATGGATTCTAGAGTGGGACACCTCTCTCACTATGGTACGAAGCCAACTATCAGCAAGATGAGCCACATGGTAGGGATATGCAAAGGAGAGGGCCACTCTACGGACACAACCTGACTCCACGTTGACCAAGATAGATGAGCTCATTGTAGAGCAAGATGCTCTATGAGCACATGGTGCATAAACCACTCCATATGCTTAGGGGCCAATAGATTTAGACCTGGGGGTAGAGATTAGATGCCTACAAGGGCTACTAGAGGAGTATGAGGCTTAAATATCAATAAATAATGGGTATATTTTCTATTTATATATCCATATTAGGTGGTTAGGTGGTACTCATTGAGAGAGGTCTACAACAGGGGGCTCACACCGAAGTAGGTGGAGTGAGTTAGGGCAGTCGTTAGTGTGGCCTAGCCAAAGGATAGGGACTTGAATAGAGGGGACTACAGGGACCAGCTGTAGGCACACTCACAAGGATGGATCTGAGGGTGGTGGTGAATTTGAGGGCACATTTCCTATATGATAGACATGATGGATTTATATCATTTTTGAGTGCAAGGTCTGAGGACCTACACTATTGTAGCCTATGAGTATTTTTGTACCTCTATGTACACTTGATATTGGACACATATATATGATATTATCTGTTGCTTTTCTCATTATGTGTATCATGTGATTGCTTTTATTTTTATGTGATGCAAAATGGATGCGATGCTTATGATCTTATGCTATATGATGTGATGTGTTAATGACATGCACTAGCTAGATGATGGATGTATGATTAGATAATGTGATCTAGATGTGTAGATAGACTACTATGTATACATATATGGATGCAATGGTGATTATTAAATGCATGTTTAATTTATTTCAATTATTTATGCATTTATCTTATGTTTGTTATGATATGGTAAATGCAATGTATGCAATGCAATATCTACATGATGGTGATCTAATGTAAATAAATCTGTATGCTTTAATCACTTAAAACATAAGGTATGAATGCAATATGTGTTTAACAATCTAATGGGTGACACCACATAATGTATAAGAATCATGAATGTAAATAATAACTCTTAGCATAATAAATAATCATTTAAGCATCCAAATGTGACATGAGATGATGTGATATTTATGTAATTTCTTTATAAGCTTCTGTAAATTAAAATATATTTACAAAATAGTAAGTGGTCATCTAAATATCATTGTTGATGTTTATCCGGTATCTATCCTATTTCATGAAAACCCTTTAATGAACAAAACCTCATAAAGAAAGTTGATGACATGATTTTTTTCTATTAGGGTATTTTTGAGGTTTTCCATGAGACTCAAACACCCCAGTTGATTAATCAAAAGATGTATGATAACCATACATAACTCCTGAAATATAAAGTTTTTGTTACGAGGACCAAGATATTCATTATTCATGTGTGTGTGAATGAATATATGAGAGATACATAAGCCTACCCTAATGTTAGGCGGGATTCATTCAGCCCATTGTTGTATTGGGGATCACCAAATGCTCATCATGATCCTAAGTTGGACTCAGTTGGATTAGACCATTAGGTGATACAGGACACCTAAAGCTAGCTATTTTTGCAAATTTCTTAGAACTACCCCAATGCTAGGTGGGATTCATTTAGCCCATTGTTGTATTGGGGATCACTCTATGGTTTCAAGTAGTGACCATTCCAAGGATTCAAGCTCTTCACCCCCTTATTTTATTTTTATTTATTGGGATACTTGCTCATGCTTAGTGATAAAAATCATTGTTTATTTTGCATTTTTGTTTTCTCTTTTTGTTTTGAGCAAGGGATTTGATTTGATTTTGGGATTTTTTCTCATTTTGATAAAGCAAGGGGTTTCTTTGGGTAGGGGGGAGCTTGTCCTTTTTTCAATGATCAACACTCTAGACCATGCACATTACCAAATGAGCAAGTAAAACCTTTCACATAGGATGCCTAGGACCACTTTTGTAGTGTTCATATTTCCTTGTCCTAATTAGGATTGTTAATGTATTGAATAGTGATGGGATTTTGATATATGCTAGGTGCTATCAAAACTAGACCTCATCTAAAAATAAAAGATAGCTTTCTAAAAAATCTGAGATCACTAGGTATGGCTGAAGGACCAAAAAATCTTAGTATATTTCTAATAGCAACGGGAAGGGGTTGTGTTGAAAAACATAGTTACTCACATGGGTTATGGATGAATGAATATTTGAAGATGCATGATTGGCATACAAACATGGTGCCATTTGCAATATTGAAAATCCAGGCTATCCTAATGTGAATGCAATGGATGTAACATGCCTAATGCAATGCAATTACGTAAATGCAAATGCAAAATGTAATATGCAAATGTTTTTGTATTTTAATGTTTTCAATTTTTTTTTTATGTTTTTGTGTTTTATTTTTGAACAAAGGGCTTAAGAACCTTTGGAGCCTTTTGTAAGTTGACCAAATGGCTTATGATACCTTTGGGGCTTTTCGTGAGTTGACCAAAGGGATTATGATGCCTTTGAGGCTTTTTTTGAGGTGACCAAAGGGCTTAATGTGCCTTTGGGACTTTTTTTGAATTGACCAAAGGGCTTAATGTGCCTTTGGGGCTTTTTGTAAGTTGACCAAAGGGTTCATGATTCCTTTGGGGCATTTTGTGAGTTGACCAAAGGGCTTATGATACCTTTGGGGTTTCTTGTGAGTTGACCAAAGGACTTATGATACCTTTGGAGCTTTTTGTGAGTTGACCAAAGGGCTTAATGTACCTTTGGGAATTTTTGTGAGTTGACCAAAGGGCTTAATGTGCCTTTGGGAATTTTTGTGAGTTTACCAAAGGGCTTAAGGTGCCTTTGGGACTTTTTGATTTTGATGTTTTTTGGATTTTTGCTTTTATGTGTAAAACGAATTCAGATAAAGTATGTTGGGAGGTTCAGGCTCTTCAACACCTTCTAACAATGTTAGGCGATATGTCCCAGGTCCAATATTATTTGAGATAATATAAGAACCTATCCATTTGGCCGTAAATGTGTCTTGTAAGTGCGACGGTAGGTTTGATTTTTGTTGGTTCTCTTTGAGCACAAGATCCCCAATCTTCAAGTCTCTCAAGTGGACTTTACTATTATAATATCTTGTTAGACGATCTTGGTAAATGAAAAGATGCTCAAGAGCATTGATGTGACATTCATAAAGAAGAGTCAATTGTTCAAGGTGATCTTGCCGCGTAGTATCATAATCAATAATTTTTTTAAATGTGATGCGTAGTGTTGGAATTTATAATTACAAGGGTATAATAGCCTTAGTACCATATACAAGCAAAAATGGTGTTGCCCTAGTGGGCGTTCGCACGCTAGTTCTGTAAGCCCATAATGCAAGAGGAAAATTCAGATGCCAATCCTTATGATTTTCTTTTACCATCTTCTTTAATATGGCTATGATTGTTTTGTTTGAGGCTTCTACTTGCCCATTTGCTTGTGGATAATATGGTGTCACAAAAATATGTTGAATGTTATATTTGGACCTTAAAGCCTGCATATTTTGAAATTATTCGAAATTATCTTAAATGGGATCCCAAAATGACAGATGATATTGTGAAGTATGAAATCCACAATTTGTAGTCCTGTCAATGATGTTAAGGGGACAACTTCCACCCATTTGGTGAAGTCCATAGTGGTCATTAAGATAAATGTGTGCCAGCCTAAGATAGAGGAGAGATATTTCCAATTAGATTGAAACCCCACTGAGAAAATGACCAAGCCACCTAAATGGGATGTAAGGCCTACGATGATAGGTGAATCAGATTCACATGATACTAACACTTATTACACTTCCTAACATACTCACAACAATCCTTTTCCATGGTGGGCCAATAATAACCCATTTGAAGGATGCTCTTGATGATGGCCATGTCGTTAAAATGGCCACCAGATGTACTGTCATGAGCTTGTGAAATTTCCCAAGCTAATTCTTGGGGCTCAAGACAACCAAGGAGGACTCCATCATAGTTTCAATGATACACTACATCTTATAGCAAGACATATCTTGTCATTTTTTGTTTGAATGTTCGTTTTACGGTATACGACAATCCTTGCGAGATGATTCTAAGCTTAAGGAAATCTTGTAATTGGCATAGCTAGTCCTGATAAGCTACAACCTCAATAGACAAGATGACGTGTTCTCTATGATTCGATGTGCACAAATGTAAATTAAGAAACAACCTTGTGATGAATGATGGTACCATTCCCTGTAGGATCCTATGCGATCAAAGATCCCCAAGGTGCCTTCTTTAGACAGTATTTGGATTTATAGAATCACTCATGGTTTAGTTCTATATAAGTCATGTTGACTGATTCTTTGTTATCAAAAGCCTCACGCTGCATCGCTGATTGCAAGAGCATCTTCACATGAATGGTAGCAAAATCAGTAAATGGATTCTGAGGGATCAAGGATCCCAAAGATGCCATAGTGTTTGCAAATCTATTGGATGTGTGAGGAATTGCCTCAATTTCATACCATTCTAGTTGGCTATATAAGTGTCAACAAGCTCTTTGTAAGCTTTCAAGATTGGACACCTGCATTGAAATGTTTCCTTAACTTGGTTAACAATGAAAAGGGATTAACCAAAGATATTTAGATTTTTAATCTTCATAGTGATTTTTGTTTGGAGACCCAAGATTAGGACCTCATATTCAACATTGTTATTTATGCAAGGGAATTATAGCTTAAATGATAAGGGTATTGGAGCATCTTGCGGCATGAAAAATGTAATCCCTGCACCACCCCCTTGCTCACACTTCTAACCATCAAAGAAAAAAGTCATACCATTTTTATTATCTGGTTCTTCAGTTTTGGGTGCTTTTGATAATGCAAAGACTGCATCATCAGGAAGTTCTATGACGAGAGGCCTATTATCCTGAAGAGGTGCCTCTGCTAGTTGATCAGCTATGACTTTTTCCTTGATGTAATTTTGGCTTATGAATTCCAAATCAAATTCTATCAATAAAATGATCCACTTTGTAGTACATGTAGTATGTGATGTAGGAGCATCCAGTGGCAGCAGAGCAATCTTGCATCAACCAAAAATAACAAAAAATTTCTAAGCGTTTTGCCTTTGTGTTTTAGACCGCCAGTTTGGCGGGAAAGTAGAATTTAAAATTTTGCATAGGCGGGAAAGTTAAATATAATTTTTTTTTCATGGGTGGGAAACTTAAAAATCATGTAAAAGGGGGGAAAATAGGATTTAAAAAGGGATTTTGGATCTGAAAAAGGGCTTCAGTTGGGCTCCAAGATTGGTATGATATGAAATTGTAATTTATACCCCTTTTGGCTAGAATTAATAAAATAATTCTTTTCTATTGTGATTCAACTCCTTGTATGGTTTTGTTCGTTTTTGTTCAGCCTCAACAAGTATGCCATTGTAATTTCTGCCCCTTTGGCTGGAATTATTAAAATAATTATTTTGTATTTTAATTTGGATCCTTGGATGGTTTTGTTCATTTTTGTTCATCCTCATTAAGTAGTATCAGAGTGGGAGTTCCTGAGTATGTAAGCAAATCGCTTAACATGAGGTAGTTTACACCAGGATCTGTGGTTCAGGTTTGGAGAAGCTAGAGCAAGATGCCCCCATGAAGGAACTAAGGTGTTTCCAGTAATGTCGTAGTGCCAGCAGAGGATTTCTAAGCTTTGTAGAGGCAATTCCAGGCATTACAAGAAGAGCTGCATAGAGGGTTTGACCCAAGAAGAGAGGAAAAGAGCGAAGATGAAGCCAAAGAAGAGGAAAACTAGTTTAAGGAAGAAGAAGAGGCAGTAGATCCTACCCAAGCGTGGTTGTACAGAGCCATATACTAGATTGGAAAGAGGCTCAAGATGGAGGTTTCCACATACTCAAGAAATATTAACCTGGAGGAGTTGATTGACTAGATCAATGACCTGGAAGAATATTTTGAATATGAAGAGGTGGAAGATCCTGATTGGGTCAAGTTTGCTAAGACCAAACTGAAGGGTCATGCTATAATCTGGTGGAAAGGAGTACAACTTGATAGAAATAGAAGGAGAAAAGAGAGGATCATTGGATGGGAAAGAATGGTGGAAAATTTGAAGAGGCAGTTTATTTTGATAGATTATGAGTTGGATCTGCTAAAGAAGATGCAAATTTTGAGACAATTAGGAAAGTTTGTCAAATAATACACCAAGGAGTTCTACAAGATCTTGATCCGAACTGACCATTCTGAGGCTAACAAGGAGAAGGTAGCTCGTTACATCCATGGGTTGAGAACTAGTATTTAAGAAGAGCTGAGTATGGTTAGGATAAGCACCATTGAGGATGCTTACCAGTTTGATCTAAAAGTTGAAGAGAAACCAAATAGAAGGTTTGAGGATAAGCAAAAAGGAAGAGGCCATGAAGAAAGAACTGGTGGAAGAACAAATGGAAGATGAGGTGAGAAGAAAGAAGAAGTTAGCAACAGTCATGACCAGAAGGGGGATAATGCTTACAGATCTCATAGTTAGAAAAACAACTACCCAAGAGGAAGAGGTAGATCTGATCAAGGAAATGGAGGAAGAGGATTTCATGGAACCTGATTCAACTATGGAGAAGAAGGACATCGAGCATATGAGTGTCCACAACACCAAGAGAAGCCAAATAGGATGCCAACAAGTAATTCTAGAGTTGCTAGTGTAGATGAAGGAGCTAAATCAGAGCACTCTAAGGAGGCAAAGAGAGAAGTTATGGTCACAAGAAGAACCTTGTTGAATGAGGAGAAGGAACCAAATCATATGAAGAGCCTGTTCTGTACAAGATGCAAATGTTCAAGTAAGGTCTATAATGTTATTATAGATAATGATAGTACTAATAACTTGGTATCTAAATAAATGGTTACTAAGTTACAACTAGAGAGGAGGAGACACCTACATCCATACCGGATTGCGTGGTTGTAGAAGGACCATAGGGCATTGGTCAATGAATAGTGCTTAGTCAAGTTTAATATTGGGAGATACAAGGACGAGATCTTGTGTGATATCATGCCTATCAATACTTACCATATATTGTTAGGAAGACCATGGCAGTTTGATCATCATGCAGTCCATGATGGACATTCCAACACTTACTTCGTAATAAAGGAAGGAGTGCATCATAAACTAGAGCCACTGAAGGAGATGGATGAAAATGTATGTAGCAGTGCAAAAATTTGTTTGGTTGATGGTAGGAAATTTCTTCATGATTTGAATCACGAGCATGTGTGCTTTGTATTAATTCCTAGAGTTAGGGAAGAACCAAGCAAATATGTCCCTATAGAAGTCTTAGGTCTGTTGGAAGAATTCTCAGTTATTAAATCTGATAATGTGCTAGAGGGTTTGCCACCCATGAGGTATCAGGAGCTAGTTTGCCAAACAAAGCTACCTATAGGATGACTCCTGTGGAGAATGAGGAACTGAACATGCAAGTTCAAGAGCTACTAGATAAGGGACTGATTAGGGAAAGCCTAAGTCCATGTGCAGTGCCTATAGTACTAACACCAAAGAAGGATGGAGAGTGGAGAATGTGCATAGATTCCAGAGCTATTAATAAGATCACCATCAAGTATAGGTTTCCATTTCCAAGGATGGGTATGACATAATGGACTGTTTGAGTGGATCCAAGTATTTTACAAAGATTTATCTAAAGAGTGGGTATCATCAGATCCACATCAGAGAAGGAGATGAGTGGAAGACAACTTTCAATACCAAAGAGGGTTTATATGAGTGGTTGGTAATGCCATTTGGGCTAACCAATGCACCCAACACATTCATGAGGCTTATGAATGAAGTATTGAAGGAGTTTATGGGAAAGTTTGTCATTGTCTATTTATATGAAATTCTAATTTTCAGCAAGACCTTGGAGGAACATCGGAAGCACATCAAAAGAGTTATAGAGAAGCCGAGGGAGGAAAATCTACTAATAAATTTAAAGAAGTGCAGTTTTGTGAAGAAGGAGTTGGTGTACTTGGGATTTGTCATCTCAAATAAAGGTATAAAGATGAATACAAATAAGGTAAGGGTTATCATTGACTGGCCTACCCCAAGGATCATAACTGAGGTAAGATCATTTCATGGTCTAGCAAGTTTTTATAGAAATTTTATTAGAAATTTCAGTAGTATTTGTGGACCCCTAACTGAAATAATGAGAGGGGATAATAAAGACTTTAAGTGGACCTTAGGATTTGATAGGAGCTTTGAGTTGTTGAAGAAGGTCACTGAGCAACCTGTGTTGGCACTTCCAGATTTTAATAAGGTGTTTTAGGTAGATTGTGATGCTAGTGGTAGTGCCATAGGAGTTGTATTGAGTCAGGAAGGTAAGCATGTTGTCTACTTTAGTGAAAATCTTAATGATGCCAGGAAGAAATATTATATCTATGATCAGGAGATTTATACTATAGTTCAGGCTCTAAAGAAGTGGAGACAGTATTTGTTGCAAAATGAGTTTGTTTTTTATACTGATCATCAAGCTTTACAATATATTAATAGTTAAGGAAAATTGAATCAGAGGTACTTAAAATGGGTTGAGTTTTTATAGAGCTATACATTTATGCTGAAGCATAGGAGTGGGAAGTCAAACAGAGTTGCAGATGCCTTAAGTATATGGTATAGTTTGCTGATAGCAATGGGAGTGGAAGTTGTGGGATTTGAAGAACTTAAGAGTTTGTACCGTGAAGATCCAGATTTTGCTGAAGCATGGAGAGCTTGTACAACACCAGTTACTCTGGATAGGACTAAGTTGGATTTTATGATCCAAGATGGAATTTTGTTTAAGGGGAATCAATTGTGCATTCATAGGAGTTCAATGATGGAGAATCTAGTCAAATATAAGCATAGTGGAGGATTGGATGGATATTTTGGTAGAGACAAGGCCATTTCCTTGGTGAGTGAGAACTTCTATTGGTCCTAGTTACTGCAATATGTGAAGAAGTTTGTACAAAGTTATAGAATATGCTAGATGGCCAAGGGTGTGAGGTAGAACACTAGGTTATATCAGCCATTTCCTGTACCAGAGAGACCCTAGGAGGACATCAACATGGACTTTGTTCTTGGTATGCCAAGGACACAAAGGGTTAATGACTCCATTTTTGTGGTAGTTGACAAGTTTTCAAAGATGGCACATTTTATTCCCTGCCAGAAAACCAATGATGTAGTTCATGTTGCTGGACTATTTTTCAAGGAAGTGGTACGACTTCATGGTCTACCAAAGAGTATAGTCTCCGATAGAGACACAAAGTTTGTTGGGTATTTTTGGAAGACCTTGTGGAAGAAATTGAAGACATATTTGAAGTTTAGTTATGTATACCATCCACAGACTGATGGACAGATAAAAGTGGTGAACAAAAGTTTGGGTAACCTACTGAGATTCCTGGTAGGAGAGAAGCCCAAGGGATGGGATATGATTTTACCACAGGTAGAATTTACCTATAACAATTATATCAATAGGAGTACTGGTAAATCACCATTCTAGATTGTATATGGGAGTAGTCAAATAAATGCTTCTGAGTTGAGGATGTTGGATAGAGGAGAAAATAATAGTGCTAAAGTTGAGAACTTTGCAGAGCATCTGAAGGATTTGCATGAAGAAGTAAAACAACACATCAATAATATGAACACTCAGTACAATATAAAGACTAATCAAAAAAGGAAGTTTAAGGAGTTCTAGGTTGGTGATGAAGTCATGGTGCACCTGAGAAAGGAGAGGTAACCTGCTAAAACATATAACAAGCTAAGAATGAAGAGTTTGGACCATGCAGAATCATACAAAAAATAGATTCAAGAAATGCATATGAGGTGGAGTTGCCGAGTGGATTGAACATATCACTTGTGTTCAATATTTTTGATTTGGTAGAGTATCATGAAGGTGACAGTTCTAAGGAACCAATTGCAAAGTTGTGAAGTGTTCCGGAATTGACTCCAATGATAGAAGAGATAGAGGAAATCCTGGATACATGTATCATAATAAGTACAAGAAACAAGTAGTATGAAGAATATCTACTGAAATGGAAGCGAAGGTCTGTAGAAGATTTGACTTGGCTATCCAAGTATGAGGTTGACCACCTTGGTTTTCCTCCAATAGAAAAGAAGTGAGGTCACTTCTCAAACTTACCTTGGGTGTCTTTGATGCAAGAGCATCCAGTGGTAGCAGAGCAATCTTGCATCAACAAAAAAAAATATATTTTTCTAAGTGTTTTGCCTTTGTGTTTATCGACCGCTAGTTGGACGAGAAAGTAGAATTTTAAAATTTTGCATGGGCGGGAAATTTAAATTTATTTATTTTTTGCATGGGCGGGAAACTTAAAAATCATGTAAAAGGGGAGAAAATAGGATTTAAAAGGGATTTTTTATCTAAAAAAAGGGCTTCGCTTGGGCTCCAAGATTGGTATGATATGGCATTGTAATTTCTACATCTTTTGGATGGAATTAATAAAATAATTATTTTCTATTGTGATTTAACTCCTTGGATGGTTTTGTTCATGTTTGTTCAACCTCAACAAGTCTATCATTGTAATTTATACCCCTTTGGCTGGCATTATTAAAATAATTATTTTCTATTGTGATTTGGCTCCTTGGATGGTTTTGTTCGTGTTTTTTCATATCTTGCTCATCATATACTACAAAGGATTTTGTTTTGATATCACATACGTTGTATGGCTCAGCATGTAGTGGCACAAATTCTTAGTCACAAAGACCACTGCTAAGCACAACTTCTCTACATATGCGTACCCTAGCTCATAACTCACCAAGGTGCGGTTGATATAGTATATCACTTGTTCTTTGTCTTGCACATTCTTTTGAGCCAACATGGTGCCCAAAGAAAAATTGATAGCAGATATATAAAGCAAAAATGGCACGTCTGGCCTTGGTGGAGCTAGTAATGGTCACATCACCAGGTATTTCTTGATCTCAGCAAAGGCTTGCTGACATTCTTCGTCCTAGTGGAATGGGACCCCCTTGTGTAGAAGTCGATTCATGGGTCGATATTTGTCCGATAGTTGTGCGATGAAACACTTTATGGATGCTACTTTTCCCTGTAGGCTTCTCAACTCTTTGATGTTAGTGGGTGGGGCCATTTCTAGGATAGCCTTTACCTTTTTTGGGTCGACTTCAATCCCTCATTTAGAAATGATGAATCCCAAGATTTTTCCTGATGTTACGCCAAAGACGCATTTCTTGGGATTCAACCTGACATTGTGCTCTATCAGGTGATCGAAGACCTTTCTCAGGACCTCAATGTGCTCTTCACGCAGCAATGACTTGGCCAGTAAGTCATCAATATAATATTCTAGGATCTTATGCATGTAGTCATGGAAAATATATGTCATGGCCCATTGATATGTGGCACCAGCATTTTTAAGACCAAATGGCATTACTTTGTAACAAAATGTCCCCCATGGAGTGGTGAATGTGGTTTTGTGTTGGTCTTCGGGTTTAATCTGAATCTGATTGTAACCAAAAAATCCATCCATGAGGGAGAGCATCTCATGACCCATAGTTACGTCTACAAGAGCATCTATGTTGGGCAACGAGAATGAATCCTTTGGTGTTGCCTT
Organism: Wollemia nobilis; assembly: GCA_028583015.1. Taxonomy (NCBI): domain Eukaryota; kingdom Viridiplantae; phylum Streptophyta; class Pinopsida; order Araucariales; family Araucariaceae; genus Wollemia; species Wollemia nobilis. The sequence continues at coordinate 9,578,320 of JAQPPZ010017092.1, forward strand.
ATTGAGATCTCTAAAATCTGTGCAAATATGGATCCTTCCATCAGGTTTTCCTACAGGTACCATGTTTGATACCCATTCTGGATAGTCAATGGGGGTAATAAAGACTACATCCAATAGCTTCTACAACTCGTTCTTTACCATCAAGGTGATGGTTGGATGCATCTTCCTGAGTTTTTGCTTGACCGATTTCTTTGTGGGATCTAGCGAAAGGTTGTGGACAACCAATTTCAGATCTAAACCCGACATATCCTTGTAGGTCCAAGCAAAGAGATTAGGTCTCTCTTTCAATAGAGGTATGATGGTGGCCTATTCTTCTAGAGATAATATTTCTTTGAACTTAACTTTCTTTGGATCAGAAGGATCATCATTGATGTCCACTTTGAAATTTTCCTCTATTGACATGTGTGACCCCTCCTCAAGCTGGTGAGGAGTGGGGATCAAGTGGATGTCATCCACTAGGTTTAAAGGTTCAACTAAATTAGGGTCAAACCTAGTGTGATAAACATCATGTGCACAGCCTGGTGCAAAATGAAATGGTTGTAGCATTTCTTCATTGGGGAAGAAATATTCAGGCTCTAAGGGTGAATCAGTGTGATCCCAATCAATAGCATCTAAGTTAAGACACAATGGTTTAGAAGGATCGGCTGGGTTGTGAAGTGGAGTGGTCAAATCAATGGAGATCATGTTGATGGATGGGATGGAATCTCCAGGACCACATAGGTGTAACTCTACATTATTGATTTACCTTCCATACCCAAGATGAGGCTCTAGGGGTATGGGGATCATAGGATCTGGTCTATGGATAGATGAGAATATGGGATCATTTGGTTGAAGTAGCTCTCTAAATGTAGGAGGATTAGGGAAAACCATACGATAGATTACATCTGAATTGGTTGGTCTTCCCCTGAGGTGAGGGCCAGGATATACTCTATGATACATCTCATCTATGTCAAATGGTTCATTACGATGATGTAAGTGTCGAGGCCCAAGGTAGGCCATCTTGGTCTCATCCTCATAATCACTATCATCTATGAAATATCCATCATTCATACCCATTGGCACTATGAGGTGACATGAATATTGAGGTCCAAGGTAGGCCATCTCAGTCAAATATTTTGACTCATAGTCACTATCATCTATGATGTATCCACTCTCCATATTAATTAGCTCTATGAGGTGACGTAAATGTCGAGGCCCAAGGTAGGCCAATTTAGTTTCATCCTCATCCTCACTATGATCTATGATGTACTCATTCTCTTCTCACTCATAACCATAGCCTGGTTCATCCTCCCATAGGATAAGTCCTGATGGGCTTGCCTCAAGAGAGAAATTTGGATGATACACAATAGGTGGTTCTATAGTGACCATGGTCACCAACCTATCATCCATGTAGCTTATGTTTGGGTGATAGGGATTCCATTCAATATCTTCCCTAAACCCTAAGCTTAGCCTATCTAGAGATGCTACTAATAAATCATCATAGCTTCATATATGATATCCTAGGCTAGACCTATCAGTAGGTAATTGATATTTTGGTTCAACTAGGTTTCATCGCCCTTGCTCATATAGACCTAAACCATAGCCATGCCAATGGTTGCATTCAAAGTATCTAAGAGCAAACTCAGGATTGGAAAAGTAATGAACATTCATGGTGAATGACTCATCCTCATCCTCTTCAATATCTGAAGCATCATGGACACAATCCAACCTAACATAAATGAAATTGGTCTAGTTAGGGGGATCCCCAATGGTACCACTATCCCTATGGGTAGGTTTGGGACTCTTGGTCATCCCATGTCTTGTGCAGACTTGATAATTGGAGTGAAAGTAACATTCTACACAAGATATTCACCTAGTCCTGTATTAGCTAGGTGAACTATCACCTACGATGCAGATGACATTGATGATGATGCAGGTGAGGTAGGTTGAGGTACCTCCTCGACTATGTCTTGGGAATCTTCCTCCTCCATGGGATTTGGAATTTTTGCTATTGCTATGGTTGGGACTTCCTTAGGTCTTTCCTCCACCAAGGGTGCTTTTAGTTTTTGAGAGTCTTTTGCCTTAGACATTGTTGGTTTCTTAGAAGTGCTAGTAGCTTTAGAAGTTGGAGGTGGCACCGATGTGGATGGGTCACCTCGCACTGATTTGGATTTGCTTCCTGGTTGTGTGGTAGGGGATGATGGCCTAATGTATAGGTGCATGGATAGAAGGACAAAATCCCCTAGTAAGTCAACTTGATGAACATATTTGAATGGCTCTTCATCCGATGGTACCACATGTACTTATCCCTCATGCACATATTTAATACATTGATGCAATATCAAGGGAACGCACTACATGTCCCTTATCCAGGGATACCCTAGGAGGATATTATACTACATGGCCCCCTCCAATACATGACACATCATAGGGATGGTCTTATGCCCCACCTGCATAGGTAGGATGATTGTACCCACTATGGAGCACAGTGCATCATTGAAGGCTCTCAATGTGTAGGAGGTAGGGATGATGTTTGACCTAGGGATCTTCAAGTGCCCTATAGCCTTGGTTGTTATTATGTTAATAGATGAGCCTATGTCGATTAAAACCCACTTGAAAGGTATGTCATTGATACATGTGATGATGTGCAGAGGTGGGTCTGCTATGGTAGTAGGGACTACCTTTATTTCATGATCATAAAAATGAATCATGAGCTCTTGACATTATTGTACTTGCCCCACAAATTTTGTAAATGCATCAGGGTTTTGGGGCTATAGCTCAATTGATTTCAATATTTCCATTAGGGTCTCCCTATGTCTGGGAGACTGTTGAATGAGCTCGTATATTGATAACTTAGTTGATGTTGTTTGGAGACTCTACATAAGTCTATTCTAGATAGTTATCATAGGTCATGCTAGTGGACCTGGAAGATTATTTTGCATTGGCCTCTATTGAGGTGTAGCTGAGATACGAATAGGAGCCACTGGAGGCTCTGGTTGGTTGTATCATTGATTTCTTGTAACCACATTGACTATGTTGACCATTCCAATGAATCCCTGGGTGGGAGGTTCAACTTGGATTTGATTTACTTGAGCACCCTAATTTCTAGGGGCTTCATGGTTTGGCAATGGGTTTCTAAATATGCCCATATCTCTATTGTTGGGTGCTAGTGGATTATCAACTTGTAGCTCACCCTTCTCGATCATATTTTGTACAACATTTTTGAAACTGATGCACACTTTGATATCATACCCCTATTGTCTATGGTATGGGAAATAATGATCATCCCTATATCCCTTGGGCTTGGGATGGTTAGGGTCAATAAGTTGTACCTTAGGTAGTCTGAGTCTTTGTGCCTCACTCAGTTGATTGAATATCGATGCCATCAATTCTGACAAAGGTGTGAAGTAGCGAGGTGGTCGACATTGCCTATTTTAGCCTTGGTTGTTATTTTGGTTGTAGTTGGTCAGGGGGGTTGAGCCTGGTAATTCTGTGGTTGCTGGCTATTTCCTCCCTTTGGTGCATTTAGTACAACTTGATTGACTAGAGCAGGCTTGGCCTACTATTGTTGATTTTGGTTGTTGTGATTGTTGTTCCAATATTTCTTGTTGTGAAGCTTAAGATCTCCTTCTTCAACTTTGATATCCTCTATCAACTTGGCTTGTGCCAAGGCTTCCTCAAATATTTTATATTGTTGTAGCTACAAGAGTAGTGAGATGTGCTTAGCACAACTCTTAGTGAACATTTGGGTGAGCTCAGTAGTGGGAACAGAAAATGGTAGTTTTACCATTAGTTTTCTCCATCTATTCCCATAGTCCATGATTGACTCATCATCATATTGCTTTAGATTAGCCAAGTCGGACAAGTTTATTTTCTTCTTGATGCCAAAATAAAAGTATTCAAGGAATGCATCCACCAACTACTCAAAACTGATGATGCTATGTTTGGGTAGTTGATTAAACCACTCAGTTGTTGCACCTGATAATGTCATGATAAATGTTCTTAACATCAAGGCATCATTATGTTGGAGCTGGAAGCATGCATTCATGAAATTGGTCACATGCTCTTGCATGTCTTCCTCTCCCTTGAATTTATCTAACCTAGGCATCTCGAAGTGTCTAGGATAAGTAGGACTTGGTACCGAAGGGCACAAATATTGATTGTGTATCTTGCTTAGGGTTGGCTTCTACCCAACCGTGTCTTATTTCTTGAGAGACTTGATTCTCTCGATGAGTATCTTGTATGCCTTCGAAGAGATGATCTCTTGTTCTCAAAGGTTTACTTAAGGTGGTCAAGGAGGTAACTCTACATTTGCCCACTTTGGGCATCTATATTCATCTCCCACGACTACGGATGAGGGTTCAAGATACGTCTATTCATGATCCTCAATTTTTGCTTATTCTTGTTCATGCTCTACCTATTCTAGCTCTAGGTATTTTTGGTGTTTTGAAGCATGCTGTGATGTGTGGTGAGTGCATTCATCTACTTGTTTAGTGCATCTCTCATGTTGAGAAATGGCACATCTGTTGGATTGGTAATACTCACTGCCCATGTGTAGATTGGCTCGAGCTAGCCTATTTGCTTGTTCCTCATGCTCTATTTGCTCTAGGGTAAGTTGCTCCCTCAAGTGCTGCTCATTTAGGTATAAATACCTTTTCCTTTGTACCTATGCTTCCTCCTATTTGAGGATGTCTAGGTGCTCTTGTTCTGCATGCAATACCTCCCTCTTATCTTGGAGTAATTTTTCCTGATATTGCACGTCTTCATACAACCTACGCACGTAGTCAGATTGATCCACCACTGAAGGTCTATGACTCTATAACTCCGTACGAGGGGTCCTTATGGAGAGGCCCTTTGGAGGAGCTCCTACTATGCTTTTGCCTTTGTCTGTCAGGGCAACATGGTCAGTGTACAATGACCTATGTTCAGTATCCCCATGATCGGAATTAGTGTGCATGTTGTAGGGGCACTTTGAAGCTTCCCCCTGCTCATTAGTGTACCTCATTATTTTTTGGCTATGTGAAATCTTAGAAATAGAGTGTGTAGTAGCATTGCTTCTCTGATTTGGTCTCGAGAAAACCTGATCCAACTCATCAAGCTATCTAGATTTCCATGGTTGATCTCGTGGAGTTCCATTGGCACCAATGAGATTGAGATCTATTACTATCCTACCAACTTTAGAGTGGCTAGGAGTTATGGTAAGTCTATGATTGGATGTAACCCTTGTGTTTTACCCCTCAGTGGGTTGATCTTGCCTATGTCTATCATGTGAGGATTGGGGCCTTGAAGCTCCCTCATGTCTATCATGAGAAGAACCTGGATATGGTTCTCTAGCTGGGGTTTCTCTAGGAGTACCCCCATGGGTTGAGTTATCCCCCTTGAGGCTCGCTAAACTTTATTCAATGGTATTCTATGTGGGTGGCTCAACATAATTGTTGTTGTGATTATGGTTGGGTGGAGTGGTAGTTCCTACCTCGATGTTGGACCGAGGGTGGTTGCTCCACGTGAAGACCATGACAATGTGAAATTATATTTTGTGTAAATTTTAAGACACACAAACAAAGTAGACAAAATATTTATCTCTTTTAAATGTTCTTGGTGTTCCTAAAATTGGTCTTGTGTGTTTCAAATTTGTTGAAAACTTTAACTATTTCTCATCATGTTTGGAAATTTGTTGATGAAATGCTTGTATAGTTTAATGGTTTTCACTTGTATGCTCATAGCTCGACAATCGACAATGAAAGTCATGGTCACGTAAACCCACCAAAGTGTGGAGATGAAGCCCACACCTAGTCAGGGAGCACAAGTCCTACCAGATCCTCACCCAGTCTCACCTGGTCAGTGTCATACCCTCTGAAGAGAAGTACATGCAAATTTTCTAGGCTACATCAGTTCTTGGATCCGGTATTGGCCAATAGAACGGGTTCATGGGATTTGAGCCAATGGATGGAGATGAAACCCACCATCATTGAACTCTATTAGTGGTTGGGTGTGAATTCCAACTCACTAACATTTACATGTGATGTGGTGTGTGTTTGTTCCTTTTAAACTTGCATGAAAAAGGAAATGCAACATAAAGCACTCAAATGTTATTCCTACATGCTTAAAAGAATGTTTCACTTTAAGAAAATGCACGTCTAATGCTACATGATGTTCAGAGAATGCAAGTTTTAATTATGAAGAAATGGCCTCTAGTTGGGCCTCAAGCATGCAAACTCCTACACACAACCTAGACCATTGGAGACTAGGGCGGATTGCAATCAAAAGTCTATTGTTCCTAGCAATGGCTAGTAGAAAAGCTAAGAGATTCTAATAATTTAACCTTAAACTTTCTCTATGTTTTCTAATTAAACAAAATTTCACCTACTGCATTCTGGAAATAAACACAGACAGAGAAGTGAAAAATTATAGAGAATCCCACCAACCTGGAATCCAAGTCTATTGATTCTCAGGTTATCTATTGTTGCATGTTTTCTATCGATCGCTATCGCTCAGGGTGGCTCTGACTAGCCACTATCTTCAAAAGTGGCTTAGCTCTGCTAGCCACTGTCAATCAGAGTGGTTGTACCTACATACAAAAAACATAAAATAGATCATCAAACAACACATTTTTAGGGTGTCCCCACCATGATCACCATCTGTACGAAGGTGAAAACCATGCATCTAGACTATTGCAAGCATATAACAATCTAATAAATAGAAATCAAGTAACCATTTGCACAAATAAAATATATCCAAAGAAAATGGGGTTGCCCTTTTATTAAAAATGATAAATCTTGGTTACAATAGCTCCCTCTTAGGGAGTCACTCAAATTGATACAATGTTTACAATAGTTGAGGCCCCTCAATGGGGAGAGATGCACTCAAAGAGTCTTCACTTCAACACCAATTTGCATGAGGGCTTACTAGATGCCTCCTTCTCCAATGCTCGGAGGGAATGTCTTGAATGTGGCTTATTCTCAGATAGATTTGTTACCTACATGCAAGGAAACAATAAGAAATATTAAAAGCATATGAGGCCTCTCGAGATGAGGCTTATTCCATAGATCTACAAGAAATAGTATTGAAAGCATAAAGAAAGCATGAAAAAACATAAATGGAAGCAAAAGATATCTATTACAATGCTTATGAACCATAAAAATATGATAAAATAATAAATATAAACTAAGGTAAACTAATGATGCATAAAGGAAGGTAGATCTACACTAGAAACTAAAGAAACTATATCTCAAACCCTAGCCACTATCACTTAGAGAGGTTGTGCCTGTAGGCCGCTATCGAAGATAGTGGTCGCTAACTATGATCTTTGCTCCTCATATCAGGTTCTGTAACTCAAAAATCCTTGGTGGAATTGATGTTCAAGGTTCATTGGTGTGTCTAAACATGGATTTATGAGTGAAATCTCTCGGATCTATAGTAGATTGATGGCAAATGGATGATTTACTTCTCAACCTTGTGGAAGCTCCATTGTTGATGGCATGCTTGGCGATCTGCAATTAGGCAGCACTTCGACGCTCCTCACAGGGCTATCAATTTGTTGCTCAATGTGGTAGGGCTTCGCTATGTAAAATTTGAGATCCATACTTGTTCCTGGGAGGGTGCATATGTAGGCCTCCCAAATTCCAAATCTTGGCTTCTTGGAGAAGCCAAGATCTATATTTGCATGAAACTAGTCATTGGAGGGAAAGGTCCAGTTCTAGACTTGCATGGGAGTGGTAGTTAGGAGGAACTCTAGGAGATTCATGCCCAAAACCGCTTGAATCCAATGCAAGTTTAGTTACCATGCGTGATTTGGGCTTCATGATTGAATTTATCTCAATGCTAGTCATTGTCCACAGTAGTGGCTAGCTCGTAGTCACTCTAAGCTTTAGTGGTTGGGTTGGCAGCCACTCTGGTCGATAGTGGTTGTGCCTAAATAGGTCATAACTACCCCTAGTGAGTGGTTAGAACCACTGCTAGCTCTTGGAAAGGTCCAAGATCAGTCATATGGTCTGTAGAGGTGCCCATATGAGTAGTCTCCTAAACATGACATGTTTTAGGTGTCTACATATCCTTATTATAAATTTTACCATTTAATAAAAACGAGTAATTTGACCATCAAGAATGGGACTACCTATCACTACAAAGATATTATAGGTGTTTTCTAGTGATTTTTGATGAATATCGGATCTATAGGGGCACTTGTTTGCAAAATGAGGTCATTAACATACATATAAACCATTTGGAGGATCTCTATCACCTTTTTTATTATTCCCATTCTTGCATTGAGGTGCAACATATTTAGGTTTCTCCTAATTTGATGTCCTTTGCCATATTTATTGAACTTTTTCCATTGAGAATTATTATTTTTTACCTCATTGCCTATTTTGATCTCCAACTCTTGGTTTCTTGTTCTAATATTTCTCCCCCTTCATAAAACTAGTGCTTTTCTGCTTCCTAAGCTCATTTTTCTCTTTTTCAGATAACTTTTGATGATTAAAGTATACCTTTCTAGTGTCTTGATTTGCTTCTTATTTTGTACCAAATCAAAAGCAATAGGAATATCTACTAGATTATGCATATTCACCACCATCCCAATTTTGGGATGCAGTCCCAAAATGAATTTTTGAACTTTTATTTCTTCATTACTTTCATATTGGGCGGTATATTTTAGAAGTTGAATATACTTTTGATGATAGTCATGTATTAACATAACCTATTGCTTTAGAGTAGTAAATTCTCCAAAATTTTCCACATAATATTACTTAGTCAGGAATATGTTCCTAAATTCCTTAACAAAATCTTCTCATTTGAGATCTGAAACTTCAATACCCTACCCTCTCTTGAAGGTCTTCCACTAGTATAGGGATACTTCAACCATATTCATAACAACCAAGGCAATTTTAGACTCTGGTGACAAAATCACCAAGAAGAAGTATGAATCTAGTTCATTCAACCAATTTTCTACTGCATCACCATATCCTTTTTTATTTAACTTATAAATTATCACTTTTCTTAGATTTTTGGCCAATTCCATACTTACTCTGGCTCTACTAGTACCGGATCTTGCAGGTTCACTAGGTGTTTCCTTTGTCCTCCCTACATTCTCCCTACCCCTAGCCAAGTCTTCTATGATTTTATGTTGTTGAACTATCATTTCTTGTTTTTGGGCCATGCGGGTTTTCTATTGGTCCATTTCTTCTCTTTGTTTCTCCATATGAGTTTGCAATAGTTGTACTATTCTTGCAAGGTTTTCTTCTTCTCTAACACATTCCTCAACAGACTCATTTAGAAAAGGTTCATTAATTTATTTCATTATTCTTTTCCTTTGAGGCCCTTCTTTTCTTAACCCAATTATTGATTATCTTGGTGGTCTTGTGATGGTCTCTTCCTCCTTAGCTCCCCTAGGATTTCTCGAAGATCCACCTTGCATTCTGTGAGCCATCAGACCTATACGTAAAATGATCTGGTTAATATATAGTTTAAGTTTTTCTAAAACAATTATTTGTTTAGATTCCCACAACTAAAGGATCTCTTTTTCTTTGATACCAAATGTAACAACCCAAGTCTTCTCACCTGGTTGTGCCACAAATAAATAAGACAAACAATATAATATGTGACTTTTTTTAAATCAATGTTTAACCCTAAGAGTACTATCTTCTTTACTACTATTTTGTTTTACCAATGAATCATTATCATACAGATAAATTAGTACCGACATACCAAAATACTTTTGAGTTCTAAATCTATTGCAAGTAGCTACCTAAGTGGACAAGATTGGTTAAATACTATGAGAATTGCCTTTTTGTGGAATCAACTTGCCTCATTTATCATTATGTTCATTTGGAATGAGGGTTAAACCATGTCAGAGGTTCTCCTTTAGGACCCATAATACCTAAAGGGTGGACACATACATTCCCTATCCCTTAGCATATTGAACCTTGATCCAACCAATCAACTTAATCCAATTAAATATGTAAGAGTCTAGTGTACATATGCCAAGTATATTACTATTTTTCCTACTACTCGGAGTCAACATGAGCTATGTCATTACCCTAACACTAGTATTAGTCACAATGTCTACTGTGATTCACATCCATTTATTTTTGAAGAACACAAGCTTATACCGAGAGGGGGGTGAACAGTATAAGACCACTTTTTACTTTTCTTTCCCAATCAATATTATGCAATGTATAGATAGCAATATCAACAACAGTAATCAAAGCAATGCACAAATCACCACACACAATAGAGACACCAAATTTACGTGGTTCACCCAATGTGGGCTACTCCACGGAGAAAATATTTCACTAAAATTTTCTCAATCAATCTCTTGGGAATCCTTTCCCTATTACAATGTTTATGGACCTCTATCCAAAGGAGACACCAATCCCCTAATCAAGTTCGTGGATCTCTATCCACAGGAGAACTCCTTTCTCCTAAGCTCTGACTGGTGATCTTCTAGAAGAACTATTATCCCCACTACTTTGGCTAATGGATCTCTATCCACTAAAGACACCTATCCTCACTACCCTAGCTAATGGATCTCTATCCACTAGAGACTATCATCCTCTATACTCTATCACCTTCAAATATCTATCTCAAATATACACTAAACATAGTCCTTCGATCTAGCACAAATCTATCCTCAATATCTATCCTCTAATCTACACTAAACATAGTCCTTCAGTCTAGCACAAATATATCCTCAATATCTATCCTCTGATCTGCACTAAACATAGTCCTTCGATCTAGCACAAATATATCCTCAATATCTATCCTCAAGCCTTAACTCAAAGCTTGACTCAATCTCAAATCAACTCTATTAGATCTACCCCAAACCTTAACTCAAGGTTTGAACAAATCAATCAATCAACTCTGCTCACAAGTCTTCTCAAAGACTTGTCTCAAATATGCTCAACAAGTCCTCACTAGAACTTGTCCAAATATGCTCAATAAGTCCTCACTAGAACTTATCCAAATATACTCTCAATCTATATTGTAAGCTTCCACAAAAGCTCACACAAATCTATCCACAAGTCTTCTCAAAGACTTACCTCAAATCTGCTCAACAAGTCCACACTAGAACTTGTCCAATCTCATAGAAACATAAAGAGAATTGTTAGAGACTCAATATGCTCTACATTCATCACAATGCTCAATCACTTTCAATCACTCTCTTAGAAACATATAGAGAATTGTTAGAGACTCAATATGCTTCACATTCACCTCAATACTCAATCACTTTCAATCACTCTCTTAGAAACATATAGAGAATTGTTAGAGACTCAATATGCTTCACATTCACCTCAATACTCAATCACTTTCAATCACTCTCTTATAAAACATATAGAGAATTGTTAGAGACTCAATATGTTTCACACTCATCAATACTCAACCTCTTTCTCAAATCAATTCAAAATATAGAATAATTTGTTTCACAGAACTTGAACAATCACTTCACACATTCACTTGACTAGGCTCAACCAACTCTACTCAACCAATCACTCAATGAAATGATCCTTGCTCACAAACCCTAGTCCAAGCATATGAATACTCACTCAAATATTTCCAACAATGCTTTATCAACCAATCTCACATAACAATGATACTCATGTTCTTTCCAAACCCTAGTTCAAGTTCTTCACTCAACAACTCACTTCAACAACAATGCTTATAAGACAATCTTCACATAACAATGATACTCATGTTCTTTGCAAACCCTAGTTCAAGTTCTTCACTCAACTCAAACACTTCAACAACAATGCTTATAAAACAAGGTTTTATCAACAACTCTTAATTCTAGAAAACCTTGAAGCATTAATTCAAAACACTCTCAACAATGCAAACCAAACAATCCTTTTCACTCCAACTTTCCATTCACAATTTTCAACAATCACTCACTAGGAAGAATATGCCCATACCTTTTGTTGGATGTAGAAGTGCCTTTAGAAAACCTGTCTTAATCACAATTTTCTTCTTTCCAATTCCAATGGTTAGACACAACAATATTACTTCAACACTTTCCAAAAATATTCCTTGGACATAAAACAATCACAACTCAATTTATGCCTTATTGCTCCCTTTTAAAATAACACTCATCATACCATACATAAAGATAATTTCCTTGATACACCTTATAAACTCCAACTTAAAATAATATCCAACACCATAAAAATATCAACCAAACACCTTACAATCTTTTCAAAACATTTGAGCAAACAACATTAAAAATTTAATTTTGCAAAAACCCTTATAACTCCTTTAGCAACCTTAGAACCAATTTAAATATGCAAAAATTAATTTTTAAATGCCCAAACTATATTCCCAAAATTTTTGGCGACCAATTTACAAGCATACCTCTTTCTTCCCCAAAAGGGGATTCGATGAGATTCGATCCATCGTCTCCTCTAGCCTAAGCGCCTTAGCGCTTGGGAGCCCACCGCATGGGCTACTAATGCCCACGTGAAGGAAGGTAGAGCCCCTTCCTCTTATGCCTCCACTCACCGTCTATTTCTCATGAAACTTGCACACCCTTTCCTTGCTTTGGACGCAACACAATTCGTAAGGCTCACAATTCTTAAAGCTCGCAATAATATTCGAAGGCATGGTAAGGTTTGGTAGGGTGGGAGTTCCCCCTTATATACATGTTTTAATTTCTCCTCACATCGATGGCGCTTTATTCAAAATCAAATTTTGAATTTTAAATTTGATAACCCACCTTAGGGTTATTTAACCTTAGCTTAAATTAATTTATAATTAATAATTAATTTAAATAACTTTATAAGTTAATTAAATTAACTAATAAATTAATTAAATTAATTTATAATTAATTTTAAACTTCCTTTGCATAATATTATAAAATAATATTATAATATTATTTATTTGGGCTTTTTCTTGCACTTTGGACCTCATATGACTTCCTTGAACCGGGTCTTGAAACTGAAACCGAAACGGATGCTGCCAACTGAAACTGCCACTGACTGGTGCTGAAATTTCGACATCAATGACAACTCACTCTTGACATCAATGACAACTTATCACTCAAAATGTCCAACAATATCCCCCTTTGTCATTGATGGCAACCCAAATTATTTTTACCAAATCTTGACCTTTTTCCTATTCTGCTCCCCCTGACTCAATGCTTTCTCCTTAAACCAAATCTCTCCCCCTTACTCAAATATCTCCCCTTTGAAATCAATGGCAAAGGGTCACCTTTGGGGCTCGGGGCTAAGAATGAATCTCTTAGCTTAGCCCCTCCCCCACCTCCTCTTGAGGTGGTTAATTCTAGGGTGGGAGTATTTCTACTCCAGAAAGCACTAGTATTTACATTTATCCTCTTTTATTTAATTGTTCCTATTCCTGTTCCTATTTATATCCATGTCCATATTCCTATTCCTATTCCATATTCCTATTCTTGTTCATGTTCATATCCATATTCCTATTCCTATTCTTATCCATGCCCATATTCATATTCATGTTCCTATTCTTTCATGCTTGATTCTGGAATGTCTGCTCTACACCATTTTGTTGTATGTCCATCATTATTGCACTTATAACACTTAATGTTATTATTCCTTGGAGGTGCAAATGTCTTAGGATTTCTCCTAGTGAAGCCATATCCTTTTCTATCATGAACCCTGCAATCCATTGCCTTGTGACCAAACTGATTACATGAGTAGCAATACCCATGGAAAAGCTACCTATTTCTGAAATTCCCATTTTCTTGTCTTTCATGTGTCCTGCACTGTGAAGCCATGTGTCCAAACCTGTGACATGAGAAACACCTTCCATTGAAATTTCCTTGTCTTGACCTCATTGGTCTCTTAGTCTCTCTTAACCTATTCTGATTGTTGTTCCATATATTTCTTCTTTGTGCATTGTTCCTTTCCTTGTTGAACTTTCTATTGTCCAACTCATCCTCAGATGTCTCACTTTCTCTTACACTTTCTTCTTCTTCAGAACTTGAGGTTGACTCTTCTTCTTGTTTCTTTTGAGCCTGTTCAAAACCAAGACCTATTTTGTTTGTTGACCTTCTTTGTACTTTGATCATCTTATCCACAACCTTTGAGCTCTTTCCAAACTTGTGTAGCTTATCCTCAGATTTTTCTAAATCTTCCCTTAGTAGAGCTACTTCTTGTTCTAACCTTTCACATTCTAAGACCTTTGCTTCTAACTTATCCTTGAACTTCTTTGTCTTAGCCATTGACTTGTTTAGATCCTCTATAAGCTTTCTTCTCTCTTCATCACATTCTTGAAACTGAAACTCAAGTTTAGAGTTTTGCTTTCTTACCTTCTTTACTATGTCAAGAGCATAAATAAGTTCTGCCTTAAGATCAAATCCTTCTTTATCTGATTCTTCCTCTATTTGTTTGCCTTTGTCTACATCTTCATTTTATTTTGACTTGTCTACTATAGGATCACCTTCTTCTTCTTCTAGTGCCATTAGAATATTTTCTTCTAGTCCTTCAAGTGCATCCTCATATTCATCATCACTAAAACTATAACCATTCCTTGTACAACTATCTTCAAGATGTCCAAAGTTACCACATCTAAAACACTTGAGAATTATTGGTGACCTTTTCTTGACTTCTTTTTTCTTCAATCATAAATAGGACTTCATCTCTATCATTATCTAAAAAACTAGCATCACTATCACTTGAGTACTTACTTGCCTTGTCTGCATAGTAGCTCCTCTTTTGTCTTTGAAAGAACTTCTTCCCTTGTCTACTTTGTCCATCCTTACCTTTCTTTTGGTACCTATATTTTTTTGATTCCCTATTCTTGTGATCCTATTTTTCTTCATCATTATTATTTTTAGCTTCTTGACAATCAGTTGCATAGTGACCATACTTTCCACAATTGAAACATCTAACAAATTTTACATCTTTGAATCTTCTTGAATCCTTGTTCCTTCTACCATAATTTGCTTCTTCATCACTAGATGACTCATTGCTTGATTCTGACTTCTTACCCTTTGTCTTCTTAATTGCTTTGAAGGTTGCTTCCTTCTAGGGATTAGGTTCTTTTGTTCTTAACTCAAAATTTATAAGAATACCAAGCAACATATCTCTTGTCAAAGAATCACCATCCTTTGCTTCTTCTATAGCTGAAATATTTTCACTAAACCTTGTTGGAAGAGACCTTAAGATCTTATCACAAACATTCGATTCATCCACATTAAGTCCAAGTCCTTGCATAGCATTAACAACCTCATCTACCCAAAGTAGATAAGAACTAATGTCTTCCTCATTATTCATTCTTAATTCTTCAAATTGTCCTTTGAGATTTCATATCTTTACCTTTTTGACACTTTTATCTCCTTCATATATGCTTTGCAACTTATCCCAAATTCCTTTTGCATCTTTACAATGCATAACTTTTATTGATTCTGTTCTATGCAAACCTCTCAAAAGTGCATTCATTGCTTTTGAATTGTAATGTTGTAGAAGCTTACCTTCCTTATCTGTAGGTGGATCAATTGGTGGTATGTATCCATTTTCAACTGCTTCCCAAATTTCATTGCCAAGTGCCATCAAGTGAACCTTCATTCTCATACTCCAATATATGTAGTCACTTCCATCAAATATTGGTGTTGAATTATCTGAGGACACATTCTTGGAATCCATTGTGTTCTTGAAAGCTTTTCCTTCAAGTTGTTAAACTCTTCCGAAGGAACCCGCTCTGATACCAATTGAAGAACACAAGCTTATACTGAGAGGGGGTGAACAGTATAAGACCACTTTTTACTTTTCTTTCCCAATCAATATTATGCAATGTATAGATAGCAATATCAATAGTAATAATCAAAGCAATGCACAAATCACCACACACAATAGAGACACCAAATTTACGTGGTTCACCCAATGTGGGCTACTCCACGGAGAAAATATTTCACTAAAATTTTCTCAATCAATCTCTTGGGAATCCTTTCCCTATTACAATGTTTATGGATCTCTATCCAAAGGAGACACCAATCCCCTAATCAAGTTCATGGATCTCTATCCATAGGAGAACTCCTTTCTCCTAAGCTCTGACTAGTGATCTTCTAGAAGAACTATTACCCCCACTACTCTAGCTAATGGATCTCTATCCACTGAAGACACCTATCCTCACTACCCTGGCTAATGGATCTCTATCCACTAGATACTATCATCCTCTATACTCTATCACCTTCAAATCTCTATCTCAAATCTACACTAAACATAGTCCTTCGATCTAGCACAAATCTATCCTCAATATCTATCCTCAAATCTGCACTAAACATAGTCCTTCGATCTAGCACAAATATATCCTCAATATCTATCCTCTGATATGCACTAAACATAGTCCTTCGATCTAGCACAAATATATCCTCAATATCTATCCTCAAGCCTTAACTCAAAGCTTGACTCAATCTCAAATCAACTCTACTAGATCTACCCCAAACCTTAACTCAAGGTTTGAACAAATCAATCAATCAACTCTGCTCACAAGTCTTCTCAAATACTTATCTCAAATATGCCTTTAAGCTTCAAAAACCACACAATTCAACAAGTCCTCACTAGAACTTGTCCAAATCTTCTCAATAAGTCCTCACTAGAACTTATCCAAATATACTCTCAATATGTATTGTAAGCTTCCACAAAAGCTCACACAAATCTATCCACAAGTCTTCTCAAAGACTTACCTCAAATCTGCTCAACAAGTCCACACTAGAACTTGTCCAATCTCATAGAAACATAAAGAGAATTGTTAGAGACTCAATATGCTCTACATTCATCACAATGCTCAATCACTTTCAATCACTCTCTTAGAAACATATAGAGAATTGTTAGAGACTCAATATGCTTCACATTCACCTCAATACTCAATCACTTTCAATCACTCTCTTAGAAACATATAGAGAATTGTTAGAGACTCAATATGCTTCACATTCACCTCAATACTCAATCACTTTCAATCACTCTCTTATCAAACATATAGAGAATTGTTAGAGACTCAATATGTTTCACACTCATCAATACTCAACCTCTTTCTCAAATCAATTCAGAATATAGAATAATTTGTTTCACAGAACTTGAACAATCACTTCACACATTCACTTGACTAGGCTCAACCAACTCTACTCAACCAATCACTCAATGAAATGATCCTTGCTCACAAACCCTAGTCCAAGCATATGAATACTCACTCAAATATTTCCAACAATGCTTTATCAACCAATCTCACATAACAATGATACTCATGTTCTTTCCAAACCCTAGTTCAAGTTCTTCACTCAACAACTCACTTCAACAACAATGCTTATAAAATAATCTTCAAAAAAAAAAGATTCTCAGTTTTTTGCAAACCCTAGTTCAAGTTCTTCACTCAACTCAAACACTTCAACAACAATGCTTATAAAACAAGGTTTTATCAACAACTCTTAATTCCAGAAAACCTTGAAGCATTAATTCAAAACACTCTCAACAATGCAAACCAAACAATCCTTTTCACTCCAACTTTCCATTCACAATTTTCAACAATCACTCACTAGGAAGAATATGCCCATACCTTTTGTTGGATGTAGAAGTGCCTTTAGAAAACCTTGTCTTAATCACAATTTTCTTCTTTCCAATTCCAATGGTTAGACACAACAATATCACTTCAACACTTTCCAAAAATATTCCTTGGACATAAAACAATCACAACTCAATTTATGCCTTATTGCTCCCTTTTAAAATTAACACTCATCATAACATACATAAAGATAATTTCCTTGATACACCTTATAAACTCCAACTTAAAATAATATCCAACACCATAAAAATATCAACCAAACACCTTACAATCTTTTCAAAACATTTGAGCAAACAACATTAAAAATTTAATTTTGCAAAAACCCTTATAACTCCTTTAGCAACCTTAGAACCAATTTAAATATGCAAAAATTAATTTTTAAATGCCCAAACTATATTCCCAAAATTTTTGGCGACCAATTTACAAGCATACCTCTTTCTTCCCCAAAAGGGGATTCGGCGAGATTCGATCCATCGTCTCCTCTAGCCTAAGCGCCTTAGCGCTTGGGAGCCCACCGCATGGGCTACTAATGCCCACGTGAAGGAAGGTAGAGCCCCTTCCTCTTATGCCTCCACTCATCATCTATTTCTCACGAAACTTGCACACCCTTTCCTTGCTTTGGATGCAATGCAATTCGTAAGGCTCACAATTCTAAAGCTCGCAATAATTATCGAAGGCATGGTAAGGTTTGGTAGGGTGGGAGTTCCCCCCTTATATACACATTTTTAATTTCTCCTCACGTCGGCGGTGCTTTATTCGAAATCAAATTTCGAATATTAAATTTGATAACCCACCTTAGGGTTATTTAACCTTAGCTTAAATTAATTTATAATTAATAAAATTAATTAATAATTAATTTAAATAACTTTATAAGTTAAGTAAATTAACTAATAAATTAATTTATAATTAATTTTAAACTTCCTTTGCATAATATTATAAAATAATATTATAATATTATTTATTTGGGCTTTTTCTTGCACTTTGGACCTCATCTGACTTCCTTGAACCGGGTCTTGAAACTGAAACCGAAACGGATGTTGCCAACTGAAACTGCCACTGACTGGTGCTGAAAGTTCGACATCAATGACCACTCACTCTTGACATCAATGACAACTTATCACTCAAAATGTCCAACAATTTCATACCAAATGGTGTGGTAAATCTAGCTATTGATGTCATGCTAGTCTCTATAACCATAGTGATGCATTGACCTATCATTGTACTCTTAGGCAATGACCTAGAGAAGACGTCCCATTTTATATCTTATTATAAGTACTAGTTAGATCTCATGTTCTGACCTGTTCCATGAGACTACAATCACTCTCGAAAATATATTGTATGTATACCCACATCTCAACATCATTGGGTTTCTAAATATTGTTTAATAAAATCTACACAAAGGAGTAAATAACTTTTATCAACAAGATCTATTTTCTAACTATCTACCTAAAGGATACAAAGGTTACTAAGTTTGATCCCCTAGATAATATTGGATAACCAATGGTTTTTTTGTCTAACATGTACTATAAGTCCCTTATAGTAAGCCCAAGGTTATAGTATAACATATACTTGGTCACTTAATTTTACTATACACCAAAATAAAGGAATTAAATACAAAACTCACTTTTTAAAGATATTCTTCCTTAAAATCCCTATTTTTATATCAAAATCAACCCTTATAAAAATAAGCATCTACTATGATTTATTTTAATTAGAAAGTACACTACCACTTATATTCCACTTCAAGATAAGTGTATATCATTTAAACTCCACATATCAACTATACAAATTGGTAAAACTTTATTATAACACTTTTACTATAAAATAAAGAAGTTACTTTCCTAATCCCAAGTGATTCCACTGTTGACCATAATCTTAAGTTTGAACCCGTCGAAGAACTAATATTTTACTACCACTAGATCTTTCTCTTTTAACACAAATTCCATAATAAACATATTACAAGTAGCTAAAATAAGATTTAGTAATTCGATTTTACACTCCAGCCAAGAATTACTTATATAAATAACTTTTTTTACCAACAATGGTTGTTGAATCCAAACACAGTGAAAGTCTACACTTAAAACCCACTATAGCTCAATTTAACTATTCTTTTCTCAAAACAATGCATCGATAGTTAAGGATCTACTCTAAGGTTTTAAAAACATTAAGCTAGTGTCTTTAACTTTGTAAAATAAAATCTATAAAATTACATCTCATAATATTCCTATCATGCTTATTTTAATATGTATCTACCTGATGCCTTGCTCTTAGTTTCTTCGAAACCCTTCCCAAATAAAAGTCATGATCATATTTAAAGACTAACAAGGTTTACTTCAACACTGAACCAAACAAGTGCATACCATGATAGTCTTTTTTTCAAAGACAACAATCGGATTACATTGCAATTATAATTTGAATATTACAAATATGATAAAATCTTGCATTGAGAAAATACATTAAAAGGTCAATTACAATATAATAATGGTAACTATATAAGTGACTCCTCTCATTCCTTTAAATTTTTTACTCAAACAAATAATACTGCAAGAGGGGTTCAATTTATAGCTGAAGTAAAACTACAATATTGAATTACTCCTAGAACTCTACATAGTATGCTAATTATAAAGTAATATCAATATCTAGAACAGAGGCTAAGTTTCACTAATTAGGAAATAAAATTCTATAAAATAAATATAACTATCCCTTAATATTTTTAGTTTCCCCACAATCTCTCATACAAAGATAACGCATATGTGTAACAATATTTTTTCCTGGTAAAACCGATGGCTAGCCATCATCTAAAATATCATAAGCGAATTCCAAATGGTAAATAACCCAATCAACTTCTTTTTGGGAAATTTAACCACTATCACAACATTACATAACAGGTTTAAGGATTCCACTATTTCTCTTGCAAGTGTTGGTTCATACGTTCTCTCCAAAACATACTGGATAACATAAAGGTGAAAGAATATTTGTTCTTGCTATGAACTGTCCTCTATTGCTACTAGAGTGACCATCATTGGAGTTTATAGATAATAGGGGATCAAATTTGACTCATTCATGAATGCAATTCACTAACCAATGCAACTAAATTCACATGCAATCATACAAACCAATAATCACTAAAATAATCATACGTTATCCTATAGCCATTCAAACCATAAATATTTATAGTTTCAATACCATTTCATGGTTTCCAAGCAATAGTAACCACACAACAAATTTGGATATTTCAAAACTATTCCAATTTCATTATGAGCTTCCACGATTGCACCATAGCTCAAGAAATCACACAGTAAAGTAGATTCAAATGCAAAATATAACAAATGTAAATTGTGCATTCGAAAAATCATTTTATTTTTCATAGCAAACATCACAGTTGCACAATATGCACACATAGAATTCTTAGAGAGGAATATTTTCAATTTCACATCAATTTCTCTTATACAAAACTTCAATTTAGCTCAAACAAAACAAAGACATGAGAGGCAATGTTCCAACCTGGCTATCGATTGCTAAATATTGATATACAATTTTCATTCTACCAGTTATTTCACCCTAAAATTTTCAACTATCCCAATTCACAGGTAAATCAGCCACCAAAGAAAAATAGTCAAGCACACACAATCCTGATTATTTTCCCAAAAAACTCCCCTCACTGGTTCTTTTTCATGCGTGCTTTTTGCCAATTGTTTTTATTTTTTTTTTACTTTTCCTCTCACTCTGAAAGAAACATGAAGTCATATTTACTTAAGCCATCACTTCCTCCACAATTAACTCATAGATTGTTCCGCCATTATTTTCCCATTATTTCAATTGGATTGTAGGTAACATATCTATCTCTTTTATTTTTTAATTTAAAAAGCATGTAAACATGTGCAATAAATATATATCCAAATATATATATCCTCATTTATTAAATTTATTGATAAATACATACCAATCATCACTACTTCATGAATGAAGGCTCCCATGCCTTTGAAACTTTCACTACCCTCCTAACATATATAAATGCATATATATATTTTTTAACAAACAAAATCCCTCCCCATTCAATTAAAGTTATCTCTTTCTGGCAGAGTGAGTGGGAAAGCCTGCCCTCCCGAAAGAGTAAGCACTAGCATTTCGAGATGAAGAGCTTTTCACTAGCATTTCTAGATCAACAGCTTTTCGATAACATCTTTATCAAACGCTCCAAATCCCTACCAGGCAACCTGGACAGAGCCAAACGTGGGAGGGGAGGGCCTTAGGCACTTACCAACAACTTATTGTCTACTACTCTTAAAGACATCTATAAGTGGACATATTAAGACATCTATCGAACTATATCCAACACTTATGGCGGATATATCCCATCATTTAATCCATTTGGATACATATTTAAGGCGAGGAAGCCAGGATATGTAGAAGTAAGCCTCCCTTCGGTCGAGGGTTCTTCTTCTTCTTCCAAAAATGCACGCGGGTGGCTTCCCTTCGATCGGGAGGATTTATGACTTTACCTCTGGGGCATCCGAAGAGCGAGCCCGGTTTATCTTTTAAAGGGAGACAGAGACAGAGATGTAAGCCTCCCTTCGGTCGGGAGTAGTTTCTAATTTCCTTCGGGTCATACGAATACCGATCCAGGTGGCTATTTGAAAGGGAGATATTTTCTTTTAATGGCTGGCAAGGGCACTTACCCCGAGGGCAAGGCCTCCTGTCGTCGGCTTTCAGGAGGTCCCCTCAATTCGAATTGGATATATTTTTGATGAAGATCATTTCTTTGCAAGGGCACTAGCCTCGAGGGAGAAAGGCCTCCTCCTCCCGTCGTCGGCTTGCAGAAAGCCCCCTCGATTCTCATGGTTATAAATGGTAGATGCAAAGATAATGCATTTCATTTCAATGCATCTATATGAGGCTCACCCACGTCAGCTTCCATGTACTCGCGATCCAAATCATCACTTCCCCACTTACCTTTTATATCGAAGAAATCTCTTTGATCCTGTGTAAATAAAATAATTAGCAGTACCACATTCCAAAGAAGAAGGTAAGTTCATATCATTAACTTAATTGTTAATGAAAGGTCATGCAATATATTTTTATTTTTATATAATTACATATACGCATTAATGTTTTCTTATGATACTCATTAATTTAACTTAATTACATATACGTATTAATGTTTTCTTGATACGGATTAATTTAACTTTGCAAAGTTAGGTTTTAGCTGTCAGCATTCTAATTTCCGCTCGTGGTAATCCCTTGTAAAATTCCACTCAATATTTATATTCCGCTGAGCGGATCCGCACTATTTACTGTTGGATAAATTAAATAACGGGCACCCGCATTTCTTTGTAAAAATCCGCTCAAGTAAATTTCCGCGGATTTGTAAAATTCCGCTCGCGAATTCTTTGTTAAATTCTGCTGCCTTGTGCATCGAAAAGTGTCAAAGGCATTCGCCAAATCGGATAACTAGTGGATTTTATAAAGGAAAAAACCATCGTCGGTCCTAAGCGGCTCCGATTCCGGGTTAACTCCATTCCGAACCTCGCGTCTTTCGTGAAGAACGAGAAGGACCAAAATATAATTCTCTAATGCAGATATGCCGAATTAAGTAACATTATTCTATAATCCAGATTTTCAACGAGAGGAACAGAAAATCGAAGACGCGTTACTTGACAGCGTTTCGTTTTGTCTTATAATTCCAGCATGTATGCACAAGTAGACAAGAGAAGCTCTGATTCACAATAATAGCTCTGATTCAAGTAGAGCTATTAAAGAGTTGAGAGGATATGAAACGATTCAAGGCGATATTAAATGTAAACAACTACTCTTATTATCTTCTTCCCAAAATTGTTTTGCTGACCTATTTGCACAGTGGTTTGGGAGGGCGTTTGATTTGGGCACGTAAATAATTATATAAATCTTAAATTTATCTGCTTTGCCCCACGAAAGAGACTTTATTGTGACGACACACCATGCGCCAGCGCCAGTGGTAGAACGTGAGATACCCTCAGAGGTTGACCGAGTATGAGATACCCTAACAAGATAAGTGAACACAATAATAAATATAACAAGTTCCAGCAAAAAACACATCAGGTTTATGGTTAGGAGGGACTTTTCACCTGTTTTTAGGTGAAATTAGTTATAGACATATTTGAAATGTTGCTTGAAGTGCAGTGACTCTATTCCAGGTATTCATCCAGCTGGATTAAGGAATTTATCAAATATGCATGTTTTTTAAATTCAGTGGACATAAAAGATTCAGCTGGACCCAAAAATTTAGAAAATATGCAGTTTACCTTTGGTGCACATGAGTATTTTTTTTTAATTGATGCAAAAACATCTGTCGTCTTTTCAAGACCCATTCTCTACGCCAGTTAGGCACCCATTCTAAACATGACAGCACTGACATATTGTCTACTGCAAGCATGGTGGCTCTTGCTTTAAGAATAACTACTAGAACAATAACTTGAAAGGCATTTCACCAGGGAAAAGAAAAAAAGAAAACAAAATTATTGTAAGATAGTGACGACATGTAGATTTACACAGTTTGAATAACCCATGTTTTCATTACGCTCTTGGTAATACAATCGTCACGTAAAATAACTTTGTTACCTTCAATGGCACTTCTGCTTATCCCAGTTACAATTGTTACTGCTTCTACTACGGTAGAAATAGTATAAGAGCTATAGACCACCTTCTAAAACAATAAGACCACCTCTCTGAACCAAAGAAATGAGATCGGAGTAAATGGAATCCAACTTATTATGTTTATTGCTCGTTGATCTTCTCACAGTTGCGTTCCTCCATCTCAAAACACTTTTGAACCTCCTTTTCAACACTATCAAATAAATAAATAATAAAACTATACATTAATCATAACTGAATTTAACACGTTTGTCTTGCTGTGATCCGTCGGGCAAATGTCGGATGGTAATATGCACGCCTTCTTCGTATTCCTCGTCGTAACTCTCTTCTTCTTCTTTTTCTACGCCTTTGACTTCGTTATGGGAAGCCATCATCCACCTTCAAATAAGAAGAGGAGTGTTTGAAGGAAGAGTTAAACAATAGAGCAAACCTAGGAAATGTTTAGCAGAAAACTTCTACTCGATTCCGTCCTTTGTACATGTCCCAGAAATCACGATTAACCTTCCCCCATCCAAGAAATGAACCTTTTTTATATAATTTTTCTTCTGCAACGGACATAAGCATCAGGTAGGTTCGAGTATTCTAGACTTGGCTTTCTTTTGCCAATGTTGCAACCAGGTTATTGTTGAAAAGAGGATCTAAAAAATAAAGCAATCCTAGAGCAGGTAGTTTCGAGTATTCTAGACTTGGCTTTCTTTTGCCAATGTTCCAACCAGGTTATTGTTGAAAACAGCATCTAAAAAATAAAGCAATCCATAAGTAGAGCAACACTGCCAATGTTCCAACCAGGTTATTGTTGAAAACAGGATCTAAAAAATAAAGCAATCCTAGAGCAGGTAGTTTCGAGTATTCTAGACTTGGCTTTCTTTTGCCAATGTTTCAACCAGATTATTGTTGAAAACAGCATCTAAAAAATAAAGCAATCCATAAGTAGAGCAACAATGCCAATGTTCCAACCAGGTTATTGTTGAAAACAGGATCTAAAAAATAAAGCAATCCTAGAGCAGGTAGTTTAGAGCAGGTAGTTTCGAGTATTCTAGACTTGGCTTTCTTTTGCCAATGTTTCAACCAGATTATTGTTGAAAACAGCATCTAAAAAATAAAGCAATCCATAAGTAGAGCAACAATGCCAATGTTCCAACCAGGTTATTGTTGAAAACAGGATCTAAAAAATAAAGCAATCCTAGAGCAGGTAGTTTAGAGCAGGTAGTTTCGAGTATTCTACACTTGGCTTTCTTTTGCCAATGTTTCAACCAGATTATTGTTGAAAACAGCATCTAAAAAATAAAGCAATCCATAAATAAAGCAACACAATAAAATCAGCCATTTACATAAACAAGATACCTAAACTCAATATTCATGATCATTGATATTGATGATCTTGATAATTAATATATTCAAGAATATTATTGATACATTTTAAAGAGTATAAAACAGTTAGATGTGGTTTCTATATGGTTTCTACCTTGTTGTTTCTTGTATCTTATCAAATCTTTAAGCATTACAAATAAAACAAATAATTAGTATTCTTCAACAATCTCCCTGCTTACATCATATTTTTGATCATGACTTGTCCTCGAACATTTCGAGTACATCACACAAGGAAATGGTGTGTTTGACTGACACCCCAAAATGAATTTCAACAAATTCCTTCACAAAATTAGAAACAACATTAACATGCAATTTCTAACAAATTCACTCACTTAACAAAGACATAGAATGAATATGAGACTTTGAACATAGTCTCACTACAAAAAGAGAACATTAACAAATTGAACCAGTTGTAACCACACACCAACATGAAAGCATTCTTTCAATTTTTTTTTTTTTTATCACTCCCCATTTTTCCTTTGGGTATATTCTGCTGCTCTTTCTCTTCCATATTTTTCCTCTTCATCAAAATTGTCTTCATTCTCTATATCTGATCAACTTTTGATCACACTTGGTTTCCTTCTAAAGAAACCATAAAAACCATACAACATGCCTTTTAGCTTATATTAAGGATTCCTTGTATACATTGTTGAAGTACATGGCTTCATTAACAATGAAATGGAACCGAAATCTTTCCATACTTTTATCCAACACATCTTTTTCATATTCTTGAACAAATACTTTTAAAAAATTTGTTTCATAAGTTTTGTATTTTTTTTCTTGAACTTTCCCCTTTCTAACTTCCTTCTAAAATAAATTCAAAATTTCTCCTCTGATCTTTTTCAAAATTTTTAAACTTAAAATAAAAAATAAAATAAAGTAAAAACAAAACTATATACCTACTTATTAAGCTTAACCATAAGCGTAATTCAAATTTGCATAGAAACAAACCTTAAATCTCTCTAAAATAATTCAACAAAAACTGTACCTTATTCTGCGGAATACTGCGCCCACCTGGCAACGTTGTAATACCGTGGAGTTTGATTGCTCACTACGCATACGCCGGAGTTTATGGGGCTGCCAGAGGGGGCGTGGGCGGCAGAAGGGGGATCAATAATGCCCAAGAAGGAATTGTTATAGGACTCGTGGATACAGGAATCAATCCTGTAGATCCGAGTTTTTCAAGCAACCACCATTTTGAGAATAAACAGCAGCGGCCTTATTTCAGTGGAAAATGCGATGTTGGTCCTCATTTTCCCGCGGCGTCGTGCAATGGAAAGATCGTATCTGCGAGGTTCTTTGCAGAGAGTGCCATGCCGTCAATGCCTTTCAATGCTTCAGTCGATATTCTCTCTCCTTGTGACGAAATCGGTCGTGGTAGTCACGCTGCCTCTAGTGTGACTGGAAACTCGGGAGTGGAAGTCATTGTAAACGGCTACTATTATAGAACTGCCATTGGAATTGCACCATTTGCTCTGATACTATTTGTTGAAAACAGGTTTAAAAAATAAAGCAACACAATAGCAACTATTTACATAAATAAGATAGCCAAATTGGTAATCATTTTGATTATCATTATGATGATTCTTATTGATGATCTGATCATTAATATATTTAAGAATATTCTTATATTTTATAAGAGTACACAATCATTAGATATTGTGTCAAAAGTTGAGCACCTTGAATCTTATCAAATCACAAATAAAACAAATAATTAATATTCTTCAACAGTTATTGCATAAATGATTTTGATCTTGTGGGAATGGGGAATGAGATTGGCCTACATGTCAACCAAACAATCAACAATATTTTCTTCTATTTAAGAATACTGATGTATTTTATAAGAGTAGATGCTCTTTCGAAAGTTAAGCACCTTGAATCTTATCAAATCACAAATAAAACAAATAATTAATATTCTTCAATAGTTATTGAATAAATGATTTTGATCTTGTGAGAAATAAGATTAACCTACATGTCAACCAAGCATTCAACAATCTTTTCTTCCCTTCACTGTAAACATGAGAATAGGCCCAGTTTTAAAAGGATGCAGCAAATGGCATAAAGATTACGGAATCATTTAACCAATTATTACAACCTTACCCTTATTTATAACAGTATCACTGTAAACATGAGAATAGGCCAGTATCACTGTAAACATGAGAATAGGCCCAGTTTTAAAAAGATGCAGCGGCACAAAGATTACGGAATCATTTAACCAATTATTACAACCTTACCCTTGTTTATAACAGTATCACTGTAAACATGAGAATAGGCCCAGTTTTAAAAAGATGCAGCGGCATAAAGATTACGGAATCATTTAACCAATTATTACAACCTTACCCTTGTTTATAACAGTATCACTGTAAACATGAGAATAGGCCCAGTTTTAAAAGGATGGGGCAAATGGCATAAAGATTACCGAATCACTTACCCAATCATTGGAATCTTACCCTTATTTATAACATTATCACCCATGATGAAATCTCCGACAATTTGTATGGAATATCATTAACTGAATCACATAAAGTAAACCTCCTTCTGAAGCAAATCATAGTTTTCATTTTGCATGGTTCTTTAAGAGCATTATCAAGTTTAGAGATGGTGTTTTATTTTAAAGATTATATTCTACCATAATAATAATTTGGAAAGCATGTTAAAAAACATAGCTGAAACGCAGAGTTTCACACAGTTTTGAAGAACCCACGTTTTCTTTTGAAAATACAATCTTCACATCAAATAATTTCATATGTTCAATGACATGTCTCATCTCATGGCAGTTATAATTGTTATTGCTTCTGCAGTAATAGGAAAAGCGTAAGAGCTACAAACCATCATTTAGAACAATAAGACCACCTCCAAAACAAAGGAAATGGGAACCAAATAGATGAAATCAAAATCATCATTTGTAAAGGAAGAAGTCTTGGCATTCTACACCCGGGCATAGTAATCATGCACCCTCTGCCGATTTTCTTCCCACCACAAGCTCGCTTGGGTATCCTTGAATTTCTGACGGCTGCACCCATTCCATCTCAACACCTTAAGAAAACCCTTTTCAGCACTACTTAAAGAAAAAAATCAAAACTGTTCAATAATCATACCTGAATTTAATTCGTTTGACTTGCTGTGATCCGTCAGCCAAACGTTGGATGGTAATATGCACGCCTTCTTCGAATTCTTCCTCGTAACTTTCTTCTTCTTCTATTTCTACGCCAACGCATGTGACTTCATCATCTCTAGATGTTTTTCGAAAAGGAGCAAAACAATAAATCAAATCTACAAAACGTTTAGCAGAAAAAGTCTTTCTGATTCCTGCCATTGTAAATATCGCCCAACCCAGGCTTAGTCCTCTGCCAAAGAAACGCCTCCTTTTATAATTATTCACATTCGATATTAACCATAGGAATCCCAAGTCTGAAGACCAACTGTTACATGGATTGGGATGGATCTTTCAGACAAACTATTCTGTCTGCCTATGAAACAAACCCTTTATCAAACATTATGTTTCCTTTTATCTTGTCATGTCCCTTTAACATCAACATCAGATTTAAAGCTATTCAACATTTAGAAATTTTTACTTCTCAAAAAAATTGTAATGAGTTTAATCAGCATAATAGATTGACAGTGGTTTTCAGATTGAATTGGTCAGCAATGTTATCTCTTTTTTTTTTTATTATATTATTTTATATCTATGTTTAGAATTTCAAATTATAATATAATGAACATTTATTACAAAGATAAGGATCTGACTTCATTTACTTTAATTTGATGTATGTATATATGTAATATAATAATACATTTTGTGGAATTTAAATTTATAATAACATAAATTTGTAAATAGTTTTAAATTTATAATAATTATAAATTTATAGTAACATTTGTTACATCAGAATCCAAAAGTTAATAAAAAGATAACATAAAAGTTATATATGACAGTTCTAAAATTTAAATCCTAATTAATAAAAATAATAATTTTCATACAAACAATTCCTTATATATTATCAAATAAATAAATAAAAGTATTTAAGGCTTAAGGAGTACTTCTTCTACGTAGGTTATTGGGCTGGGGATTTGACAAGACTAGAGGGAGAGGAGGGGGGACCAGGAGATGGGGAACCTATGCTTCACGTTGCAGGGAATAAATCTTGTTGACTGTGAATCACATATCCCCTATCTTTGGTAATAAATCTTGTTGACTATGAACCACATATCCTCTATCTTTTGGAATATCTTTTGGAATTTAATTTTATTGATACTGTTAATATTATATTTTTGGACAACTGTAAGCCACTGGAATTTTTGGTAAGTTGAAGAATGTATAGTGCCCCCTGGGTATCATGTAAAGTTCAGTTTCATGCCAACGAAAGCATGCATATTGTTGAAATTTTTAGTGTTACCTTTCCAAATGATGTGACGGAATCATGCATTTTGTTGAAATTTGTAGTGTTACCCTTTTCAAATGATGTGATTCAAAAATGTTTAAAGGATTTTTTAAGTAATTATGACAGTGCGGCCACATTGACAGTCTTCGGTAGTCCTAGTTGCAACCTGTATTTTAGTGTTACTTTTTCCAATGATTGATTCAAAAGTGTTTAAATGATTTTTTTTATAGTGTTGGATTAAGCATATGATCTGAATAACATTTTATCTTTTGTTGTCTTATTAGATTATTATTTTTTAATTATATAAAATTAAACATAAATTATATATATATATATAAACAATTATATTTATTATATTAAATAAGTTTATTTATTATATTTATACATGTGTTTGAAGTAAAAGTTATTTAAAATTATATGTTTTTCTTATTTGTAGAAGATATTTGTTTCTAAAATTTAAATAGAATATATATTTTTTAAAATATTAGTTGAATCTAATTGCATAAACTTGAGCTTTAGAATGTTTTTTTTTTTTTTGAATTTACATGGTGGAATCGGTAGCCGCCACGAATCCGGGCAAGCTTTCCAACTTTTATGGCCGCCACAAGATTCTGCGTCGTCCGCCCTAGAAGCCGCCACACAGATCTTCGCGTAGTCCGCCCCTATAACCACCATGCCACAATCATTTTAAACCTTTTATGCCGCTGAAATTGAGCTTTAGAATGTTAAACTTTGTGTTTCGGGTTATTTTTTGTCATAGTTGTTTTGGAATTTGTGATACCATTTATTATATCAAGTTTTATTTTGTTTCTACGAAGAATTTTGTATCATTTATATTTTCATCTTTTATGGTATCTATTGGCATTGCTTTTTACATGTTCATGACCCCTTTGTATTTGATTAGATTTATTATTTAATTATGGTAAATTCTACACAACTTTAAAATGAAAGATTACGCTTCATGTAAAAACCCATATGAAGTTGGTAACAATCTTGTCAAAGACTATGATTCGACAAAAGTTAATATCACTTTTTATAACCCAAACTTGTTGGGCAATCTTATTTATTTATATTATAAACAATCTCTTTTTTTATTTCGATATTCATGTAGGAATTAAGTGAGGTCCACATGAAAGGTGTCAAGATATAATGTATTATATGAAATGGACCTTCAAGCTGGTCTTTTATTGCATAGTAAATTTCATGGTTTTTAGTGCTATTGACATACCACATAATTCTTTTACCTGTTTGCAATTGAGTGTTATTTGGTGACTCCATAAATTTGCTAATCAAACTCACTGTAAACATTAAATCTAGTCTGGTGGCAGTCAAATACATGAGACTTCCAACTAATTTTTTGTAGACTACTACAATCATTCTTGCTCAATTATAGGCTTGTTGCAACTATCATGATCACTAGTTTGTTTTCCTCCATTTTAAACCTCTTCAAGATATATTTTGCATACTTGCCTTGAGAGAGATGAAGATACCATCCACAGATTGGATAACTTCAATACCAAGGAAATATTTCATCAAACCTAAGTCCATCATCTCAAACTCCTTCTTCATGGTATTTTTGAACTGCTCAAGTAGCATATTCCTATTGTCAGTATAAATCAGACCGTCTACATATAAGTAAACTATTATCATCTACCCATATTCATTTGTGTTCATGTAGAGAGTGTGATTATATGGACATTTGATGAACCCATTCTCCTAAAAATAAGCATCAATGCAGCTATACCAAGCCTTGGGTGCTTGCTTCAACCCATACAAGGATTTTTTTAACTTCATGACCTTACGTTCTTGCCCCTCTAGCTCATAGCTGTGTGGATGGTCTTTGTAGACCTCATCTTCCAACACTCCATTTAGGAAGGCAAACTTGACATCCATCTGGTACACATTCCACCCCTTTTGGGCTGCTAATCCTAAGATCAATCTGACTATGTCAATTCTTGCTACAGGTGCATATACTTCATGATAATCAATACCTGACATCTGCTTGTAGTCTTTTACAACCAGTATGGATTTGTGCCTTTCAACTTCACCTTGGGAATTAAACTAAATTTTATGTACCTATTTCACTCCAATGGTCTTCTTTCCTACTAGAAGATCCATTAATTCCCAGGTCTAATTCTTCTCTATGGATTCTATCTCATCATCCATAGCTTTCACCCATGTATTATGAATTGTTTCTCCAAATAAAATTGGATCACACTTAGAAAAGAAAGCAAAATCAGAATGTTCTTCTTCTTCAATTTCATTTCTAGTTAGCTCATATATGTCTTGCAAGCTCCTTATCTTTGATGGTGTTTTCAAGTTGGAGATCCTTCTTGTAAGTGGAGGCGATTGTGATGATGAGGTAGTGTTGCTGCTAGCACCGATAGTACTACTTGAAGCTATAGATGAATGTAATCTATCTCCTTCTAAGTCCTCAGACTCAATAATCGATGGTTCTTGCTAACCCATCTTGGATTTCTAGTTCCATGCTTCATATTCTAAGAACTTCACATCTTGGATTATAATCATATTCTTTGTGATAGGGTTATACAACATATAAGCCTTTGATTCTTCACTATATCCAGTGAAGATGCATTTTTCTTCCTTATCGTCCAACTTCTTTCTCTTTTCATCTCGAACATGTGCATATGCTATGCACTCGAAAACTCTTAAGTGAGCAACACTCGACTTCTAGTTGCTCCAATATTCTTGAGAAATATTATCTCCCACACTCTTTGTAGAACACATATTTAGTAGATAAATTACACAACATACAACTTCTACCCATAACTCATGTAGCAATCCCTTTGCCTTGAGCATGCTCCTTTCCATATCCATTATGGTTCTGGTCTTCCTCTTTGCAACACCATTTTGTTGTGGTGTGTATCTGGTTGTGAACTATATTTTAATCTACTTTATAAAAATTATGAAATTCATTGGATATGTAATCACATCTGCCATATATTTTGAGAGTCTTCACATAATAGTTGCTTTGTTATTCAACAAAAGCTTTGAACTCCCTCAATTTTATGAAAGCTTCTAAATTTTATCTGATGGGATATACCCATGTCCTTCAACTAAAGTTATCTATGAAAGTCAGGAAGTATTTATTGTTGGAAAATGAGCCTATTTGCATAAGCCCACAAATATCTAAATGTACTAGCTCCAATGGCTATGAAGCTCTCCATGACTATCCTATAGGGAATGCATCCCTTTGTTGCTTACCAACTAGGCAACCTTTTCATGCTTAATTGGGTTGCTCTATGAGAGATAATCCCTTCACCATTTGTTTTTTGTGCAATAGGTTCAAGCCATTGAAACTCAGGTGACTATATCTGAGATGCCACAACCATGTAGAATCTTTCACAACTGCACTAAATGAAAGCAATAGTTCATTTTTATTCTACAAGGAAAATATTTTGTTCTTTGTCATGGACACATTTGCTTGGTGGGATTCTTCTCTTTTGCTATTGTCTCAAAATGAGACTTGCATCTTAAAAACTTGCTCAAATGAGAACTAAGATGACCAGCTCAGCCTCTACTCGTGTGTTTGTAGACAACCCATGAGCTCATCTACTTAGAGGGTTGTTTAATCCCTCGATTCTTCAATCGCAATCACGATTGAGTCAAACCTTGCTGATAGACTCCTTAGTATTTTCTCCACTATCCTTTGGTTCTCAATGTTATCGTCATTCAACCTCATATGATTGATGATACCCATAGTGCAGGTAAAGAAGTCGCTCATGGACTGTGATTCACTCATCTAAATTTTTTTGAACTCCCTTCTTAGCATTTGCAATCTTACCAACTTCACTTTATTGGTACCTTGGAAGGAGTTGACTAAAATTTCTCATACCTCTAATTTGGTTGTTACTACAATCCTTGGGAATATAGTCTCCTCAAATGCTTGCATTATGTAAAATAATACTTTCTAGTCCTTATTTTGATTTTCATTCAACAAGTCTAACTTTGCTGGGGAGAGAGTGCTCAATGCTACTACATATGCGGGTTCTACATAACCATTCTCCACCAGGTCCCATATCTCTTGAGACTTGAACAATATCTTCATTTGGATGCTTCAGTAATCATAGTTCTTGCCATTGAATGATGGGATCTGCAACTGCAAAGAATTACCTCTAGAACTCATTGCTTCTTCAACCTTCCATAAATGATGCTAGCTCTGATACCAATTTGAAAAGAGGAATGCACAACACAATAAATCCAAAGCACCAAAGGAGTGTGATAATACACTTTAAAAAATCTGATGGATTAAGAATTCTGCAACTTGAAATTTTGGAAGTACCTTCCTGAAAATCAAGGAGCAGAAATTGAAATTTACAAGAGCAGAATAGAATTTATCTGGCAATGGACAAGGCGGAATAAATGACACCATGGTGGAAAATTTTTCTTCTAAAAATCTGCAAAATATAAATTTTGCTATTTGAAATACCGCGAACGTCTTAACAGAGAAATGAATAGCAGAATTTATAACTTGCAAAATATAACAAGGGAAAAAATATAATTTCAGAATTTTAATAATGAAATAACTTTGCGGATTTTTTTCAAACGGTTCTTGAGCGAAGTTTATAAAGAAATATTTTCAAGCAAAATATTTCAAAGGACATCTATGAGTGGAATAGAAATAAAATGAAACCCTAACTTTGCAAAGTAAATTTGCTCAACATTCGAATATTTAAACACGCTGAAAGTATTATATATTGAATAAAATGGAAATACATCCACATACATCTGCAACTTGGAAAGATTGCAAGATACACCAACCAATTGCAACTTCATCTCTCGCAGTTTTTCGTCCGCGTTTTCTCCAATCTTTATCGCTCTCTCCTTCTTCGAATGATAATAACAAAATAAATAAATATATAAATAAATATATATATATATATATATATATATATATATATATATATATAACTGGATATCGAGAGAAAATTCACCAACATTCTAACACGCAATAAATTCAAAAGTATGGTGTCTATCCAATTGTAAATTCAAAAGTATGGTACCTATCCAATTATCAACAACTGCAGCTACCGGTAATGACTTCAATTAAAGTACGAGTTCAATTAAAGTACGACGATCAAATTTAAAAGATAAGATATGTGAAAAATTTGTTAGGTGAAACCTGATCTAATTTCTAACACTTTTTGGTGAAATTTGTTATAGACATATTTGGAGTGTAGCTTGAAGTACAGTGACTGTATTCCAGGTATTCATCCAGCTGGATTAAGGATTTTATAGAATATGCATGTTTTTTAAATTGAGTGGACATAAAAGATTCAGCTGGACTCAAAATTTTTTCAAATTTGCAGTTTACCTTTGGTGGGCATGAGTATTTTTTTAACTTGTTAGATTTATATTGATGCATAAGAATCTGTCGTCTTTTCAAGCCCTATTCTCTACGGCAGTTAGACACCGATTCAAAACAAGACAGCACTGACATATTGTCTACTGCAAGCATTGTGGCTCTTGCTTTGAGGATGACTACTAAAACAATAACTTGAAAAGCATTTCACCAGGTAAAAGAAAAAAAAAAAACAAAATTATTGTAAGATAGTGATGACATGGGGATTTACACAGTTTGAATAACCCAAGTTTTCATTACGCTGTTGGTAATACAATCGTCACGTCAAATAATTTCGTTACGTTCACGTCTGCTTATCCCAGTTACAGTTGTTACTGCTTCTAATACGGTAGAAATAGTATAAGAGCTATAGACCACCTTCTAAAACAATAAGACCACCTCTCTGAACCAAAGAAATGAGATCGGAGTAAATGGAATCCAACTTATTATGTTTATTGCTCGTTGATCTTCTCACAGCTGCGTTCCTCCATCTCAAAACACTTTTGAACCTCCTTTTCAACACTATCAAAATAAATAAATAAATAATAAAACTGTACATTAATCATAACTGAATTTAACACGTTTGTCTTGCTGTGATCCGTGGGGCAAATGCCGGATGGTAATATGCACGCCTTCTTCGTATTCCTCGTCGTAACTCTCTTTTCTTCTTCTTTTTCTACGCCTTCGACTTCATAATGGGAGGCCATCATCCACCTTGAAATAAGAAGAGGAGTGTTTGAAGGAGGAGCAAAACTAGAGCAAACCTAGGAAATGTTTAGCAGAAAACTTCTATTCGATTCCGTCCTTTGTACATGTCCCAGAAATCACGATTAACCTTATCCAACCCAAGAAACGAGTCTTTTTTTTTATAATTGTTCTTCTGGAAAAGACATAAGCATCAGATAGGTTCGAGTATTCTAGACTTAGCTTTCTTTTGCCAATGTTCCAACCAGGTTATTGGGTCAATCACTGTAGATGATGATGATTTTGATCTTGTGGGGAATGAGATTGGCGTACATGTCAGCCAAACAATCATCAATATTTTCTTCCCTTCACTGTAAACATGAGAATAGGCCCAGTTTTAAAAGGGTGAGGCAAATGGCATAAAGATTACCGAATCATTTACCCAATCATTGCAACCTTACCCTTATTTATAACATTATCACCCATGATGAAATCTCCGACAATTTGTATGGAATATCATTAACTGAATCACATAAAGTAAACCTCCTTCTGAAGCAAATCATAGTTTTCATTTCGCATGGTTCTTTAAGAGCATTATCAAGTTTAGAGATGTGTTTTATTTTAAAGATCGTGTTCTACTATAATAATTATTTGGAAAGCATGTTAAAAAACATAGCTGAAACGCAGAATTTCACACAGTTTTGAAGAACCCACGTTTTCTTTTGAAAATACAATCTTCACATCAAATAATTTCATACGTTCAATGACATGTCTCATCTCATGGCAGTTATAATTGTTATTGCTTCTGCAGTAATAGGAACAACGTAAGAGCTACAAACCATCATTTAGAACAATAAGACCACCTCCAAAACAAAGGAAATGGGAACCAAATAGATGAAATCAAAATCATCATTTGTAAAGGAAGAAGTCTTGGCATTCTACACCCGGGCATAGTAATCATGCACCCTCTGCCGATTTTCTTCCCACCACAAGCTCGCTTGGGTATCCTTGAATTTCTGACGGCTGCACCCATTTCATCTCAACACCTTAAAAAAACCCTTTTCAACACTACTTAAAGAAAGAAATCAAAACTGTTCAATAATCATACCTGAATTTAATTCGTTTGACTTGCTGTGACCCGTCAGCCAAACGTTGGATGGTAATATGCACTCCTTCTTCGAATTCTTCCTCGTAACTTTCTTCTTCTTCTATTTCTACGCCTATGCATGCGACTTCATCATCTCTAGATGATTTTCGAAAAGGCGCAAAACAATAAATCAAACCTACAAAGCGTTTAGCAGAAAAAGTCTTTCTGATTCCTCCCATTGTAAATATCGCCCAACCCAGGCTTAGTCCTCTGCCATCAAAGAAACGCCTCCTTTTATAATTATTCACATTCGATATTAACCACAGGAATCCCAAGTCTGAAGACCAACTGTTACATTGATTGGGATGGATCTTTCAGACAAACTATTCTGTCTGCCTATAAAACAAACAATTTATCAAACATTATGTTTCCTTTTATCTTGTCATGTCCCTTTAACATCAATATCAGATTTAAAGCTATTCAACATTTAGGAATTTTTAAAGCTATTTAAAATGTACCCAAAAAAATTGTAATGAGTTTAATGAGCATAATTGATTGATAGTGGTTTTCAGATTGAATCGGTCAGCAATGTTTAGAATTTCAATTTATAATCTAATGAACATTTATTACAAAGATAAGGATCCGACTTCAAACTTCAGATTTGATGTATGTATATATGTAACATAATAATAATGTTTGTGGAATTTAAATTTATAATAACATAAATTTGTAAATGGTTTTAAGGTTGGATAAATTGAAATTGAAATTTATAATAATTATAAATTTATAGTAATATTTATTTATATCAGAATCAACCAGTTAACAAAGAGGTAACATATTTACATCAGAATCGAAAAGTTAATAAGAAGGTAAGGTTATAAATGAAAGCTTCAAATTAAAATAATTTTCATGTAAGTAATTATCATTAAATAAATAAAACAAAGAAATATGTATTTAAGGCTTAAGAAGTACTTCTTCTAGGCTGGGGATTTGATTTGACAAGACTAGAGGGAAAGGAGGGGGGACCAGGAGATGGGGGAACCTATGCTTCACGTTGCAGAATAAGTCTTGTTGACTATGAATCACATATCCTCTATCTTTGGGAAGAAATCTGGTTGACTATGAACCACATATCCTCTATCTGTTGGAATTTAATTTTACCGATGTTAATATTATATGGTTGGACAACTGTAAGCCACTGGAATTTTTGGTACGTTGTATAGTGCCACGTGGGTATCATGCCAAGTTCAGTGTCATGCCACATTGACGGAAGCATGCATTTTGTTGAAATTTTTAGTGTTACTTTTTCAAATGATGTGACGGAATCATGCATTTTCTTGAAATTTTTAGTGTTACTTTTTCAAATGATGTGATTCAAAAGTGTTTAAAGGATTTTTTATAAGTAAATATGACAGTGCGGCCACATTGGCAGTCTTCGGTAGTCCTAGTTGCAACCTGCATTTTGTTCAAATTGTTTTTCTCATTTGAATAAATAGTAGAAGATATTTGTTTCTAAAATTTAAATAGAATGATGTTTTGTAGAAATATTGGTTGAATCTAATTCTATAAAGTTGACCTTTAGAATGTTAAACTTTGTGTTTCTTGTTTTAATTTTTTTTGGTTAGTTGTTATTTTTTGAGTTTAATCATAATTTAGTGATTATAAATGTTTTGGAATTCGTGTTATCATTTATTATATCAAGTTTTATTTTGTTTCATGAAAAATTTTGTATCATTTATATTTTCATATTTTATGGTATTCATTGGCATTTCTTTTTACATGTTAATGACCCCTTTGTATTTGTTTAAATTTATTCTTTAATCATGGTAAATTTTACACAACTTCAAAATGGAAGATTACACTTCATGTAAAAACCCATATGAAGTTGGTAGCAATCTTGTCAAAGACTATGATTTGACAAAAGTTAATATCGCCTTTTATAACCCAAACTTGTTGGGCAATCTTATTTATTTATATTATAAACAATATCTTTTTTTATTTTGATATTCATGTAGGAACTAAGTGAGGTCCACATGAAAGGTATCAAGAGATAATGTATTATATGAAATGGACCTTCAACTTTGGAATGGTAATTTTGAATGTATTCTTCGAACATGAAGTGATGTACTAGTTAAGATTATGTTGCTATCCAAATGACTACAAACCTATACTAGATATATGCTCAACCTTGATAGTGAACCCATTTTATGCTTTTAAAACAAATAAAATAGAATAGATAAACAATGTTTTGTGTAATCTAGTGGCCCACATACATAGAAGTTGAGGACATAGTGAAAGTTTTTTGGTGATAACAATATACCATTTTTCTTTGTGATAAGCAATATAATAATGTAATCTAGTGGCCCATGGTAATAACTAGCATGTGCAAAACTCATTATAGTTATATTTATCAATTAATTTAGATATATATTTTATCAAGAAAATTTGATAACATTGAAAAATATAATGTTGATATCTTTACTAAGCACTATTAAAAGCCATACTTTTAAATTATATCAATGTTAATACTACATGAAGTTAACATTATGATAAATATTATCTCATTTATGACCCCTCTAATTTTTTAAAGGGATGTTATTTTTTTTGTTAAATAATTTATTTTTAGTTTTTTTTGAGGATTTTTGCCTTATCAATCACTTGTTCATCCATGTGGTTGATCATGATTTGTTAATTATCATCATATGGTTTTTTAGGATTAATGTTACAACATATTGTGTTGTTTAAATGTACATACATGCATCTATTAATGATATTGGGTTTTAATTTAATTTTGATCAAGACTTATATCTTATCCATATTTTGTGGAGTTGATCAATGCCATATTTTGTATATTTTACACACATATATTTTAGAGATTTCCCTTGATCATCATAAATTTCAATATAGAGGTCAATATAGTAAATATATTCTATAATTATAATAACTTATGTGCAACAATCTTAACCTTGTATTGTAATGATCCTCCTCACATGGATATTGCTTGGTAAGCAAAATTGGTAATAAACCTATATTTTTTGGTGAATTGTGGTACTATTGATAGTTACTATGGATGCAGGACCAGGTTCAAAGTCGTCGATGAAGGGAATCAAGTCGACAAAAAAGGTAAGAAGGGAAGTGATGATTTGGCTCGAGAGTACATGGATGCTCGCATACTTGAATATCATGTAGATTTTCTTATTTATTAGTTTGTGTGTGTATGTTTTATGTTAGAATAAGTGAATATTCTCTTAAGTTCTACTAGGATAGACACACTTGAGTTTCCACTCCTCCATGTGTCAGGAGAACTCTCAGTGGTGTCTTCATCAAGTTTGATGAGTTGTTGTAATCCAACTACTCTCGATGATCAACTTTACTATTTATACAAAGTTGATCTTTGGAATAAATCAATTAGTTCTACTCTTTCTTCATATTTTGTGTAATGTTGTGCATGTCTATTTAGAAAATGCTAACATGGTACCAGAGCAGGATAGACTTTGCTAGCATTCCCTCTTGAAGGTTCTCAAGTTGGTTCTTTGTATCTTCTGTTGGCTTCCTTTTTTTTGAAGCCTTCAATAAGATCTTATGTATAGTTTTTTATTTCAGTTATATATATTTTTTAAAATTATGTATGTGGATTTTTCTAATTAAAATTTGTCTTCTAGTATAAATTTTATTTCAAATATACTGCCCATTTATTTTTCATAGATCTATTTTCTTTTTTCAAAAAAAGGGAACTCTCTACTATGAAAATATTCATACATAATACTTTATAAGATTAACTCTCTTCTTCAAGCAATTATATTTTATTTATATATTTGAATATCTTTTAATCAAGCTTGACATCATAGGAAAAATATTTCGTATCAGTTATGTTTATCTTCCTTGTAGACAACTTTCGTTTTTTGTTACACTTGCTCTCAAAGACCAAATAAGACTCACAAATAATACACATGGCACATTTTTTGTGGCACCTTATTCATTCTCGTGTTATCTCTATTACGCCTCTCCATTGGCTCTTGAAGACCAAATCAGGCTCTCGAATCGTATGTAGGGTATATCTTTTGGTGCCTATGCCATTCGCATGTTGCCTCTATTCCACCTCTCCATCGACGCATATTTCATTAGTTTTTTTTTTATCGAATGTTGATAAATATTTTATAATTTATGTTCATATGCCACGTTTACTTGATAGACATCCTCAAAAGTTGCATTTAAAACATTTTTATTAAAAATAATTCTAAAGCACCGTTTGTTTATAATGTCTCTCGATTTGGCATTGGCAGATCGTCGCCAAACCCATTGATTTTGGGATTT
This sequence comes from Wollemia nobilis, assembly GCA_028583015.1. NCBI lineage: Eukaryota > Viridiplantae > Streptophyta > Pinopsida > Araucariales > Araucariaceae > Wollemia > Wollemia nobilis. Next base: position 9,619,646 of record JAQPPZ010017092.1, read on the forward strand.
CATTTTTATGATGGCTAATGAATATTTTTAAAATCCTTTAAATCTCATTCACTTCCTCCTTTATTCGCACTGCATTCATTTTTTCTATTATGCACAAAGATCCAGTGTGACATCTCTACAAAGCTCTTTTAATTTGCAATTGTTTTATATTATTTTCTTAAAGATATATTTCTGTCTATTTTTGCCTTCAAATGTATTTTTTATGTAGGTATTTCATAAGATGACGAGCAAGTTTTAAAGCCAGTTCTCAAGCAAAATAAACCCTTTTTCGAAGGCATCTGCTTCAACTGACAGCACTCGAACTGCATCTCCTTTTTCATAGTAAAATCTCCCGCATCGGTTTTTTATATGCTCTCAAAGTCACACCAGCCTTCGACTTCAAATAACTCCACATCGCACTGGGTCTACGACTTTCGTAGGTAGGAAACTCTCCTTTTTCAGGTGAACTCTCTTTGTCTCGTCCTTTGTATCCTGTCATTAATTTCTTTTATGCAGAAGTCCAAAATGTAATCAAAGGAGTATAATTTTTAATGTTGTTCTAAGCTTTCCGTAGGTACCTTAGTCGTTGTGCATAGTTGTCCTTCCTTTTTTAGTTCATTTGTATTCCTCTCTAGCATACCTTCATTTCAAAGGTTTAATTTCACACTCCCTTTTTCCCAAGTCTTCAAAAGATTATTTAAAAGTGAAGTGCATCTCTTGTAAATATAATTAATACAAAATCTTTTTTCTAGGGGGTTTCGATGCCTTTTCTTGTACCATTCGTTCAATATCTTTTGGGGGTACTCTTTTATTGTTTTTTTAGAGTCTTCATCTTCGTATCTCTCTAAATTTATTATAAAATTTAATTTATGAGATTTATATATTGCTTGGATATCTATCTATTAATCAACTTTAATTGACCCTCATTTGTATCTAAAGAAACAATTCCTTTTTTATTGTGAGAATCGTTGATAAATATTTTAGTATCTCTTTATAGGCCCATTGCTATATGCTATTTTTCTTGCAAGGTTTCTCTTCTGTAGGTTTGTGGCACCTTCTCCACGTTTGAAGTTCCTTTGCACCTTCTTCTCAATGTTGTTGTAAGGAGTGTGACGCCTTCTGGGGTGTACCATCTTCATCTCTATTGATGCCTTCCTCTACGAATGCGATCCCTATTTGAAACCGCTAGTCTATCGATGATGTCATCTATGCATTCTCCAATGTCTTCCCAGACCTTTGGTGCATTCAATTTTACTGGTATTTTTGAACTAATTTTTTTTTATTTTTTTATTTTTAACATCTTATCATTCAGTGCAGATGAAGTGCTAGAGAAAGGAAAACATTTTAAAGGGTTTCGTCTCTACTATGGTGCCTAAGATTTGAGTGTTGAACGATGCAAGGTTTCATCTCTACTATGGTGCCTAAGTTTTGAGTATTGAAATATGCAAGGTTTCGTCTCTGCTGTGGAACCAAAGGTTTATCGAAGGAACGCTCACTATGACAGAAGGCACCCGTGGCATTAGAAGTGATCATCTCAGCCATTCGAATCGTCTTCCAAAGGACCTCGCTGACCTAACCTTTTTTTGCAGAAAGAGAGCTCCATCAAAGAATCAAATCTTCAACAAGAGGACTTCGCTGCCTATCTTCTCAGGCTCAGAGTTTTTCGTTCCATTTCTAAATTATTATTTTTGTAGGTATATCACAGTGTTCCCTCTTCGTCTAAGTGCCAAAGGCTTTCGAAGGATTTCCCTCTAGTTACTTAGCATTGGTTCAACCCTTCATTTTTTTGAAGGCCTATATCTGTTAAAATTTGTAATGCATCTTCATAAGCACCTTTGTTTTTGTCTTTAATCCTTTATTTTTCAAAGTATTTCCCTTCTATTTCGAAGGTTGACTCCTTTTGCCTTTTATATTTCAAAGGCTTTAAAAAAATCATTTTTAACCTCTTTAATACAAAAAATATTTGTGGGGGGTTGTTCCGGTGCCTTCTTTGCACCAATTGCAGATCCAGGGAGGGGTGTTTTGTGTTTGCGTCATTTCTTTTTGCCTCCGCATTTTACCTTATTATTTAGTATAATTTTTATTTGCTTAAATCATAAAGGAAAATATAAAATCTAACATTTTGTCTTTATAATTTTCCATTAAGCAAAATTTTATATTATACATTTCTAATTGATTCCTTGGTATAATTAATTCTCTCTTACATAAGTTCTTTTCTAAAAAAACCATCAAATAAGTGAAAAGTATAAATTTCTTTTAATTTTTCTCTACTTTTTCAGAACTTATAATTGTTATATCAAAAGATCAATTAATTATTTTTCTATTTAAAATTAATTCTTTCTTAAATAAGTTCTTTTCTAAAATTCAAAAGTAAAAAGTATAAATTTCTTTTAACTTTTCTATTTCAGAACTTATAATTGCTATATCAAAAGATTTATAAATATTCTATTTTCTTTTAATCAAGCAAAATATAGAGAATTAAATATTTTTTTGGCAAAAGAATATTTTAAATACTTAATATTTTAATTCAAACTTTATTTCCTTTCCTTAACCTTTTAAACAAATATTATATCACCACTCACCTTATTGGTCATCCATATAACTAATAGTTTCCCTCACGTAAGGGCGAGTTATTAAGACAACCAATATAGGCCTGGATGATATAAAGCCTAAGTTCCAAGTATCAAATCTTATCAATACTTATAGTTTCCCTCTCGTAAGGGTAGGTATTTGAATAGAAAAGATATATAGGACTAGCATATTTGTAATCATTAAGTAAAACTTAATATCAAATATCCTCATAATACTTATAGTTTCCCTCTCATTAGGACAGGTATTTTGAGTTATTAGGTGTTTCTTAAAGCTTTGGAATATTTGATCTCATTAGCCTCGAAGTCCTATCACATATCCTCAAATTACTTATAGTCTCCCTCTCGTTAGGGCGAGTAATTTTGAGGTACTTGGTATTTCCTTCAGGCTTCTGAAACTATTTTCCATTGCATTCTCTAAATTAAAGTTGTAAGGGGGGTATATTGGTTAAACTTCAACTTTATTTGCAAAATGAATACAATTGATCTTCTCACCCCTCATAACTATCACACTTGGACACCCAAAATTTTAAATCTTATATCTCAAAAAGGGCTCACTCAAAGGTTTTTTTGAGTCGGACAACATGGTGTAGTCCTTTTTTCAGTTTTGAAACTATTTTTTCCACACTATTTTGTGGTTCAAAAATGTTGTATCATGGAGTGCATTCTCGGTTGAATCCGACACTCACAAACATTTGCTTAAGTGATCGCAACATTTTATGGTGCCCTTGTTTTGTTGTTTGTCCACAAGTTTTGGACCTAGTTATTATCCCATTGTGTTGATATAGGTGGAAACCACATACTCATTCTTGTGGAGTCTTTTTTGGACTACCCTTGCGATTTTTGTGTTTCTTTCTCCATCCTATCTTCACACTCCTTTTTGTGAAACACTTTGGTTTTAGGGGAGTTTTTTTAGTGATCATTCTTTTTTTTATCACATATTGTAAATGAGTACCTTATCAGGCCTTGTTGTTGGGACTCATACTTGGGAAAATCCCCTTGTTTTGTTGTTTGTCCACAAGTTTTGGACCTAGTTATCAGTCCATTGTGTTAATATACGTGGAAACCACATGCTCATGCTTGTGGAGTCTTTTGTGGACTACCCTTGCGATTTTTGTGTTTCTTTCTCCATCCTATCTTCACACTCCTTTTTTTGAGACATTGTTTTTGGAGAGTTTTTTAGTGATCTTTCCTTTTTTTGATCACATATTGTAAATGAGTACCTTATTAGGCCTTGTTGTTGGGACTCATACTTGGGAAAAGCCCCTTGTTTTGTTGTTTGTCCACAAGTTTTGGACCTTATTTCAGCCCATTGTACTCATATAGGTGGAAACCACATACTCATGCTTGTGGAGTCTTTTTTGGACTACCCATGTGATTTTTGTGGTTCTTTCTCCATCCTATCTTCACTTTGGTTTTAGGGGACTTTTCTTTAGTGTTATTTATTCTTTTTATCACATATTGCACATGATTACCTTATCAGGCCTTGTTGTCGGAACTCATTTCTGTGGCTATACCATCTCTATTGTACATGAGTACCTTATCAGGCCTTGTTGTTGGGACTCATATTCTATGGGTATGCCACATCTTGTTTATTTCTTTTTCACTTAACCCTACTATCACTTAAGGGAGGAGGTGTTAAAGTATCTTGCTGCATAGAGGTTTTTTCACCTCTCTCTTCTTCTTATTGTTCTTTTTTCTAGAAGATGGTTTTTCCCATGTGGTTTTTTTACCATCTCTCCTATATATAAGTAACATTGTACATGAGTACCTCATCATGCCTAGTTGTCGGGACTCATCATTCCTTTTGTAATAAGAGGACAATCTTTGCCATCCGAAGACAAGCCTCTTTTCTTATGATAGTTGGTTTTTCCCCAAGGGGTTTTTTCACCATCTATATATTGTAAATGAGTACCTCATCAGGCCATGTTGTTGGGACTCATCATTCTTATTATCTTAAGAGGAAAATCTTCACCATCCTAAGACAAGTCTCTTCCTTAATTCCTTTTTGATTGATGGTTTTTTCCCATAGGGTTTTTACCATATCTTCAAAAAAAATTCATTGTACATGAGTACCTCATCAGGTCTTGTTTTTGGGACTCATTTGTATAAACCTCCCCTAGTATCACTTAAGGAGGGGTGTTAGACTAAATTAATATTCTTTTAAGTTCTACTAGGATAGACACACTTGAGTTTACACTCCTCCATGTATCAGGAGAACTCTCAGTGGTGTCTTCATCAAGTTTTATGAGATGTTGTAATCCAACGACTCTCAATGATCAACTTTTCTATTTATACAAAGTTGATCCTTGGAAAAAATCAATCAGTTCTACTCTTTCTTCATATTTTATGTAATGTTGTGAATGTCTATTTTGGGAAATTCTAACAATTTATTGGTGTTTTATTAATTCAAATAAGATATTCATATGATTTGTGTGGCAATGATGATGCGAGCCACTATTTACTTGGATGTGCATATAATTTAAATTAAAAGAAAAATAAATATAAAATATAAATGAAAATATATAAATGTATGATGGTAAAAAGAAATCCAAATGTGAGTGTATTATTGTGGATGCCAATTACCTAAAATGTAGGTAAATATAATATTTGAATATTTTTGCATAAATGATATGAACAATGTTAAATTGGTAGCAAGTATGTAAATCAAAGAAAATGGTTTCCTTCATCATGAGATGGGTGAACGTGGTGTGGAGTAGTGGTCGACTTAACCACACCGAAACTAAGTATATGGTGTCATTACGAACTTAAAATCCCTCTATATCCTAGAATCAAGAAGGGAGGAAAAGGATAAAAATGTTCTTATTGTATTTTAGTAGAGGACCGATATTGGAGAAAACCAGCTTCAAATAGAAGAGAGAAAAATGATTTGTGACTATTCGATTAGGAAGGAAACAACATGAACTAGAATTACACTACAGAGTTCTCTCGAAGTGTTAGATAGCTCTTGGAAGGGTAAAGAATCATGAAGGACTCTAGGTATAATGTTCAAAACAATTTTTCCTATTAGTTTTTGGTTTTAAAAAAAGAAGAAAAGAATTTGATTTGAGCTAGAAAAAATACTTGTTTTTTTGTGTTATAGCTGACTTGAATGATTGCTTCTTAATTCCATAATAGGATATAAGCTTTGCATTGGTTATGAATATTGTTGTTATATGAAAAATTATGGATGGTTTATGTAAATCGCATGCATTGGATTTACAGAGTGCTATGTGAATCTCTGGTATACATTTGTATGTTTACATGGTTGTATGATAGTAGAATTGCATTCATTAAATGATGAGATAAAATTTGATCCCTTCATCTTAAAACCTCAATTCCATCTAAGATAGTGAATGGTGTTCCAGTCGACGGTGTGAATGAAGGCTATCAAGCATGATAGTAGTTGATTAGGGGCCAGGAGCAGCCATAATTTATGGTTTATAAAATATTTTGTTTATTTTTTTCCCTAAATTATATCCAAGCAAATGTTGTTGTACATTAGTGAGCAATTCAGTCCCAAACATCTAATGTATATTGTGAGGCATACATTGTGTTGAGTGGAAAAGGTAGACTAGGAGTCACCTTATTGGGTGTTGTGAGTAATTTCAATGCATTCAATAGAACTAGAAGCCAAATGATATGTCTGTAACAGATGACTTATTATTGTAACAAACAAATTTTGGAAAGTTTGACATTACAAGTAAAACTTTGTTGGTGTATTCTATAGTTATAGAATAGTGTTTAAATAAATGTTCTCAATGGAAGTGTGGATATAAACACCTTAATTGAAGGTGTAAGATACGAATGTGGATTTATGGTTAAAAAAAATTATTTCTTGGTCAAACATAAATCCTGTACTTGGTTATTATTGTATTGCAAATGAACTGAATCATTGGTTTGTTCACTGAAATACATTGGTCTAAATGGTGTGAGAATCCTTTTCTTTTACCTACCATTATATGCATCCAACACCTATTGGAAATGGTTAAACCATACTTTATGTGGTAGGGAAAAATCATTTTGGCAATCTATTGTGCATGTTTTGATCTAGGTTTTCCAAGTTCATAGAAGGTATTTAAGTTATTTGTAATTTATGAAGTTGTACTAGGAGAGCAACATAAAATTTAGAGGGACCTTCCATGTATTTCATATGCCAAATGTATAAAATCATATCAATAAGAAAACAATAATAGATGTGTCAATTATTATAATCTCTCCAATAGGGAGTTTCTATATTACCTAGTTTCTTAATAGACATCATGATTAGCTTGCATGTGTATTTGAGTGGTACCTTAAGTACATTCTATTTTACTTGAGAAAAAGTTATTACTGTAATAGAAATATGTGTTGTGCTTGGGCCAACGACTTAAAAGGGATTTCTTAATTCCATGTGTTGTGTTTCAACTCTCAATCAGAAAGCTTACCTATTCTTATAAATGTTTAAATTTATAGTTGAGACAGTGAACTCGTGTGTAAGTATCTTAAGGAAGTTTGGATGGTTGTAAGGCTTGCATTTTATATTAAAGGATTACTTTATTATAAATCTTAAATATAATTAATAGTTGTGAAATGAGTTGGGCTTATTTCATGAAAAGGTTAGTCTAGTTTTGTATATGTTGTTTATATTGAAAAGTTTTTTTTTTAAAAAGGATGTTTTATTAAAATCTGTCCATGCTCTGAAACCCTAGTACCATTGCAAAATAATGAAATTAACATAGATGATTATGTCATGAATTATTTTAAAATAAATTTATGTTTAAACCTTTGGTATATTCTAAAACTCTTAGCTTATTTTTAATTAGGTTTCCTTGGATGACATATAACCTTGTGGAAACATAAAATTTAGAATAGATGGGTTTAAACTCTTTGGGACAAGGGTTTTTTTAAGAACTTGGAAATAAAACATTTTGTTATGGTTGAAAAAGCCTATAAGCTAATATTGAAATCAAGGATCGAGAGCAAAGGATGCTCAAAATTTACCTAATATTGTTGAGGTATGGGTATGCACACCATAAATTTTGATTTTAACTTTGGACTAACAAAAGTGGTCAAATCACATGACTTGGTGAGGTTTGATAATGAGGGGTGATATGGGATGCCTTCTCTAGGTTGCTACTCAAATAGTATTGTGATAAGTCATGTGTTCTTTTGACCTAGCTAATTAAGTCGCGTTGTATGATATGGGACATACAAATGTGGGTCATAAAGAGCATGTGTGATCAGGACCAAGGCTAGAATATTGACATGGCTCTTGCTGACTCTAGGATGAGAATAATTAGCTAGAAACTGGGCATATGTATGCTAACCTCTTTCATTCATTATTAGAACATGGTTGATGCAATATGTTGAAGGTTTAGAATGTCAAGGGATGGGTAGGGAAGAATGCACCCTCTAGGTGTTATGGTCCCTAGAGGATAACCCCAACCGTGGATCTACCCTCATGCCAGAACATGAGGATATATATGAGATCCATCAACTCCACTAATGGTACTATTACATGATTTGGCCAATATCATCCACTTGGGTGACTGTTTATATTATTTTGGAACCCAAAAGTGTTATGATATACTAGTACTAAGTAAAGTATATGATTTTAATTTAATTGGGTAAACTAATTTGCTATGAACCTGAAAGCTTTGCTACAAAAAAACTATAGGTTGAAAAAAATTACCCTTTGAAAATGCTTCTAATTTCTAGTGGTAAAACCAAGAGAGTAGACATGGGTTTTTACATATGGTATTCGAGAAAAAGAGATTCTAAGTTGTAGACTTTGATTGTAAAATATTTCTAGTATAATACAAAAACTAAAAACTTACCTTTTTCACCTACAGGTCAATGGCATGAATGCTACGATGTGGGTCTTCAAGAAATCCTACGAGATATAGGGAGGAAGAAGCCATTGAAGGACTTTAAAGGGGATCAATGGTGGGATTAATATGAGAGGATCCTCAATGTGAAATAAGGATGAAACAACTAAATGAACCTCCCCAAAATGAACCTATTAGAGAGGAGAGAAATCTTGCAAAAATTATACAATTATTGTAAATGCACATGGAACAACAAAGTGAAGAGATGACCCAACATAAAACTCACATGTCCTAGCAATAAGAATTTATTTCCCAACAACATCGGGTCATAAAATACTTATCTACATGAAGAGAAACTAGATTAGGTAGGCTAGAGAAAGCACATAGAGAACCTGAGGGATCTAGTACTAGAAGGGCTAGTGTAAGTAAAGAGTTGGATAGGAACCTGAAAAAGGTTGTAATATCCAAATTCAATGGGAAAGGTGATGGTGATATAGCAAAAAATTGGCTAAATGAATTGGAATCATACTTTTCCTTGGTAATCTTATCATCTGAATCTAAAACTATATTGGTAGCTATGAACATGACAAAAGTAGCCCTAAACCAGTGGAAATCTTATAAGAGAGGGCACAATATTGAAGTTGCAAACCTTAGATGGGAGGAGTTTTTCAAGGAATTCATAGATATATTTTGGACTAAACAATATTATGTAGAAAATTTTGGTGAGTTTTCTAACATGTGTTAAGAAAACATGTTAGTTCATGATTATCACGAAAAAAAAATTCAACTGTTAAAATATGCATCTCAATATGAAAGCAAGGATGAAATGAAGACTCAAAAATTTATTTTGGGATTACATCCTAGAATTATGAAAGTGGTAAACATGCACAACCCTGTTAATCTACCTACAAATTTTGATTTGACAAGGAAAGAGGAAGCCAACCAAGAAACTAGAAAGATATATTTTAATTATAAAAAATTATCAGAAAAAGAAAAAGATGAACTTAGAAAGCAAAAAGGTACTGGGTTTATGAAATAGAAGATAAATTAAAGCAAGTAACCCAAAGGAGGATATAAAAATAGGCAAGGTGGCAAAAATAAATCTAATTATCAGGGTAATAAGTCCAAGGAGGATGCCAAAGAGTTTTCCAAAAGATAGGATCAAAAACCAACTAATCAATAAAGAACTAAATAGACTACACCTAATGGTAGAAATGAGAATTGCATCAGGGGAAGTAGACCTCCACTAAATGGATGCTATGTATGCCAGGAGCTCATTCGGCTAACAAATGCCTCTGCTAAGATGATATTCATCAAAAAGCTTCAGAAGAGACCACCCATAGGATCTTTACAACCATAGTTAGTTTTGAACTTGATGGTAAAATTACTCCTTTCTTAATAAATGGATTTTTTTTTATAAATATGTGCAAATTTTGATAGATAGTGGATCAACTGATAGCTTTATATCTACTAGATTAGTGAGGGATATACCTGTTAGACCTAGGATTTTAGTCAATGGTTGGAAGATAGAGTACGGGTTAGGGTAAATGTATAAAGTTAACCAATGTCTATTTGACCCTCACATCACTTTTCCATAAGGAAAACCTAATTAGCATCTGTATGTGTCACCTTTGCATGTGTTTGATATCATTATGGGAGTTGACTAGTTAAAGGTGCATAAAGATCTACATTTTAAAGAGAAATGGGTGGAATTTATGGATGAGTGTAATCAAAGGATTAGGATTTGTTGTGGTTGAAATGAATTTAAACCACATTTATTGTTTGCAATGCAGATAAAGAAATTTATTAGGAAGAGGGGAATGATCTTCATAGTTAAGATGAATAAGAGAGAAGAAATTGAAATAGAATCTGATCTCTTCCAAAAGCATCATGTATTGAGAGAGTTCAAGGATGTATTTTCGAAGGACCTTTCAGGGTTACCTCCTTAGAGGGAATTTGATTTTTTAATTGAGTTGCTACCTGGAGCATCACCTATTGCAAGATCACCATATAGAATGACTCATATAGATCTATAAGAGCTCAAAATGCAACTTCAAGATTTGCTGAAAAAAGGCCTAATCAAGCCAAGTGTGTCACCTTGGAGAGCTCCTATCTTGTTTGATAAGAATAAAGATGGTACCTTGAGTATGTGCATAGATTATCATATACTGAATAAGGTTACTATCAAGAATAGGTATTCATTACCTAGAATTGATGATTTATTTGACCAATTAAAAGGAGCAACCATCTTCTCAAATATTGACTTAAGATTTGACTATCATCACTTGAGGATACAAGAAGAACACCTCTAAAACAATATTTAGAATAAGGTATGGATAGTTTTAATTTACTGTCATACCTTTTGGGTTAACTAATGCCCCAGCCACATTCATGAGTCTCATGAATAGCATTTTTAGAGAGCAGTTGTACTGGTTTGTGCTCGTATTTCTATATGACATGTTGATCTATTCCAAGAGCTAGGAGCAACATGATCAACATATGAGTATTGTACTTGGGATTCTTAGAAAGAATTAGTTATACCAAAATTTATCCAAGTGTGAATTTTACACTCCACAAGTATGGTATTTAGGACATATTGTCTCACTTCAGGGGATTACAGTAGATCCCAAGAAAAATGAAGCAATTGTGGATTAGCCAACACCTACTAATGTGAAATAGGTGTAAATTTTTATGGGTATTGTAGGATATTACAGGTGATTCGTCAAAGGAATTTTATGAATTGTCCAACACATTACGAAACTTCAAATGAAGGGTAAATTCTTCAAGTGGATAAATCAATGTGAAGAGGATTTTTAGATTTTAAAAGAAATGTTGACAAATACATTGGTTTTGTAATTGCTTGATCCTAATAAGTATTTAATGATATGTACTGATGCATCAATTGAAGGTTTAGGTGGTGTTTTGACCTAAGAGAATTTATTTATTGCCTACAATTTTAGGAAACATAAGAGGCATGAGATGAATTACACCACACATGATTTATAGTTGGCAGCGGTTGTACATACCCTACAAATTTAGAGATACTATTTGTTGGGAAAACCTTTTGAACTAAAGACATATCACCAGAGTCTAAGATACATATTTACTCAACCCTTATTGAAATCCAGGTAAAGATGCTAGATGGAATTTCTAGCTGAATACGATTTTAGCATTGAGCATATTAAGGATAAGGAGAATAAGGTCATTGACACTCTGAGTAGGAGATGGTGTATCACTACGATGACAAAATGCCATTATAATCTATTAGACCAAATTAAAATATTGCAAGGAAAATATGAATTTTGCCAGTCTTGTAATGATCAGGTTGAGCAAGAAATTGGAAAGGATGTTGATTTTATATATAAATATAATCTTTTATTTTATAAGTGTAGGTTAGTAGTTCCAATATCAAGTGGATTAAGAGAAAAAATCCTTAATGAGGCACACAATACTCCTTATACAACACATCCGGGAGGAGAAAAGATGCATGAAATATTGAGAAAAGCTTACTATTGCCTACGAACGAAAAAGGATATCACTAATTATGTGGCTAGGTGTTTGGAGTGCCAAATATTGAAAGTAGAACATCTACATCCAGCTAGAATGTTGTTCCCACATGAGATAACTATGCACAAATGGCAAATGGTATCAATGGATTTTATAGTGGGATTGCTTAAAAAAAAAATTAGGCATGACATAATCATGGTAATTGTGGATAAGTTAACCAAGGTTGTACATTTTATACCATGTTATGTGTAAGATGATGCACCTATAGTAGCGATTAAGTTTGCTAGGGAAGTGGTAAGACTCCACAATTTTCTAGAAGTTTTAATCTTTGATAGAGATTCACGCTTCACCTCTAAATTTTGGTAAGTAGTGCATGATGCATTGGGGATAAAACTAAATATTAGTATTTCTTATCACCCTAATATAGATGGGAAAGTCGAGAGGGTGAATCAAGTATTGAAATATATGCTAAGAATTTACTATATGGATCCACATACGAAATGAGAAGACTATTTATACCTTGTGGAATTTATGTACAATAATAGTTATCATCCATCACTAGGTATGGCACTTTTTGAAGCCCTTTACGAGAGAATATGTAGAACTCCCTTATATTGGGATATTCTAGAATATCGGGTAGTGATCAGATTGGAAAGAAGATCAATTGAAAATAATTTAGTAGAAGCTAAAATAGGTCGTAGATCACCAAAAGAGCTATGCAAACTATAAACGATCACTGAGGGAATATTGTGTGGGAGATAGGATATTCTTAAGGGTGAAACCAACTAAAAGTTTCATAAATTCTTCTAAACTTGACTCTAGATATGTGGGTCTATTTGAGATTGTTGCCAAGTTAATGCATGTTGCATATAGACTTGCTCTATCACCAAGCCTATCAAAAATTCATAATGTCTCCCATGTGTTCCATTTTATAAAATATATTTTTGATCCCACTCATGTTTTGGATGTCTCCAAAATTGTAGATAACTAACTTACTCAAAATTGAAGTTCGATTTGTTCACATACTTGGTTTTAGAACCAAGAATATGAGAAAGAGAAACATAGAGCAATGGCAGGTCTAGTGGCATCACTAATCAAACATAAATGCCATGTGAGAAGATGTGACAGATATGCAACAACAATTGCTTTATCTATTTGAGTAGATATAGACATTTTTCAAGAACTTTCATATGATTTTATGATATACGAATATATATATATATATATATATATATATATATATATATATATATATATATGCAAACAAATATGAGACTAGATACTGAGTAGAGTAGTTTATGTTGATTGAGTTACTGAATAGAGTAGCTTGTATATGTTTTGCATTACTAAGTAAAGTGGTTTTGAACATGTGATGATATATGTTTTGATTGAATGTAATATGACATATTATATGATTTGGTTATATGCCCAAATATGAGTAATTGTGATTCTATGATGATTATGATGATTGGGATATTTTGTGTGAAATGGGAACAATGAATTTGTTTGATTAATTTTGATATTTGTAACAAAAAGGTATATTTAAAAGTGTTTCTTTTGATTAACCTAGTTTAAAAACATAGGGACTATGTTTATTTATAGTGGGGGAGGATGTAATGACCCTCCTCACATGGATATTGGTTGATAAGCAAAATTGGTAATAAACCTACCTTTTCTTGTGAATTGTGGTACTATTGATAGTTACTGTGGATGTAGGACCAGGTTCGAAGTTGTCGATGAAGGTAAGCAAGTCAACAAAAAAAGGTAAGAAAGAAGTGATGATTCAGCTTGTGAATACATGGATGCTCGTATACTTGCATATCATGTAGATTTTATGATTGACTGGTTTGTGTGTGTGAGGTTTGTTGTTGTTTGATTGTTTTGTGTGGCAATGATGATGAGAGCCACTGTTTACTTGAATGTGCATATAGTTTAAATTAATATATATATATATATATAATATGAATGCAAATAAATAAATGTATGCATGGTAAAAATAAATCCGAATGCGAGTGTATTATTGTGGATATCAATTACCTAAAGCATAGGTAAATATAATATTTGAATGTTTTTGCATAAATGATATGAGCAATGTTAAATGGTAGCAAGTATGTAAATCAAAGAAAATGGTTTCCTTCATCATGAGATGGGTGAATGTGGTGTGGAGTAGTGGTCGAATTAACCGCATTGAAACTAAGTATATGGTGTCATTACGAACTTAAACTCCCACCATAACCTAGAACCGATAAGGGAGGAAAAGGATAAAAACATTCTTGTTGGATGTTAGTGGGGGACCGATATTGGAGGAAATCGGCTTCAAAGAGAAGAGAGAAAAATGATTTGTGACAGTTCGATTGGGGAGGAAACAACGTAAACTGGAATTGCAGTGGAGAGTTCTCTGGAAGTGTTGGACAACCCTTGGAAGGGTAAAGCATCACGAAGGACTCTAGGTAGAATGTTCATAACAATTTTTCCTATTTGCTTTTGGTTAAAAAAAAGAAAAGAATTTTGATTTGAGCTGGAAAGATTGCTTGTTTTCCTGTGTGGAAATGAAATAGAAAAGATTGTTATGTGTTGATGCAAGAGCCTATCTTTTAGAGGGTTTTTTAAGGAAGTTTTTTTTATTACTAAAAATGGAAATTTTTGATGAAAAATAAAATGCCGAAAATGGTAATTACTGAAAAAAGGCAATTTTTGCCGAAAAAATAATATGATGAAAATAATAATTACTTAAAAAGGAAATTTTTGGCAGAAAAAAGCAATTTTCCAAAAATAGTAAATTTTTTATTTTATTTTTAGGGCTTTAAGCTTTAGGGTTTTGTTTTAGGGTTTCTTTGGGGATATATATTCCCTTGGTAATGCATTGTAAAAGGGAAGTGAATCCAAGAATGAGAAAATAAAATATTTATTGATTTATTTCCATGTATTGTAGTTTTTATGTGAATGGAGGGTTTTACCGATTATTTCTATTTATTATAGTTTTTATGTAAATGGAGGGTTTTACATGTTTAATTTTATTTATCGCAATTTTTATGTGATGGGAGATATTTTTTTAACCTCTTGCAGTTGGATTTACATAATTTGGTATCAGAGCAAGTTGGATCTTATTAGAGAATAGAAGGTAATTTTTTTTATTACAGTTATTTTGCTATCCTTATTTTCTATTTGGAATAACATAGATCATATTAACATGAAGATATGAAGAGGATATTATGTCCATCTTAACAGGGTTGTGCAAGAGCTACAAGCACAAGTTGCTTAGTTGATTAGAATGATGGCCCATATGAGGAAAAGACATCCAACAATTTTTTCAAATCTAGAATTTGATAATGAGATTATGGGAGAAGACAACAAATCGAGGATTCAAGTAGATGAATAATTGGAAGGGAAGCCATAGGAGAATAATTTCAAGGATAGGATAATTAGGGCCTTGGAAGGAAATAGAGATGGGATCAAGGTTGATATCCCTAAGTATGTAGGAGGGTTGAAACCAAAAGAGTTGATATATTGGTTGAATAGCATGGAGAAGTTCTTTGAGTGGAGAGACCTTTCAAAGAAAAGTAAAGTAAAGCTTGCATGCACGAAGTTGAAAGGGCATGCTTTGATTTGGTGGAATCATCTACAAAAGGAGAGACAAAGGAAAATAAAGGAAAATATTATGGTTTGGCAAAAAATGGAAGAATAATTGAATAAGAAATTATTACCTAAATATTATGCCCAAACATTATTTCATAGATTACAAAACCACAGGCAAAAGGATCAAAGCATCGAGGACTACACCAATGAATTCTACAAGTTATCAATTTGAGTGGAGCTTCAAGAGACAAAAGAACAAAATGTTGCAAAGTATATGAATGGATTAAGTTATGCAATACAAGATGAGTTTACTTTGGATCCATAGTGTAGAATATGCATATCAATTTGCATTAAAAGTGGAAGAGAAACATAAGAGGAGTAATTTTAGAAGAGGAGTGAGGAATGGACCATCGTCACCTCCAACCAGTGGGCATGGTGGATTTAATCTCTCAAAGGGAGAATCTTCTAATACAGGAAAACAAGAAGAATCTAAGCAAGGTCATAGTAACCATGAGAGAGATGGAGGATTTCAAAGAGGAAGAGGCTATGGTGGAGGATGAAATTGGGATGGCCCACAAAGACCATATACTTGTTATGGATGTGGTGAGGAAGGGCATAAATATTTTGAGTATCCACGTTATCCTACACAAGAAATAAAATAAGGAGAGCAAGCTAGAGTCAATATAGTTGAGGTAAAAGAGCAAAGTAAGACAAAAGTTGTTGCAGATATTAGGAAAAATCTTATGATAAAGAGGACAATTCTCATTCCAAGGAAGAAAAAAGTACAAGATAGTGATGGTGGTGATTCTTGGCTGCATATAAATATATTTCAAACTAGGTGCACATCTAGAGGAAAGGTATGCAAGATGATTATTGATAATGGTAGTTGTGAAAATATGGTTTCAAATGAAATGGTTGAGAAACTTAACTTAAAGTGTGAGAAGAACCCATATCCCTATTGCATATCATGGTTCAATAAATGCAATGAGGTAACTGTAGATAAGAGGTGTCTAGTTAATTTTTCAATTGGGAATACCTACAAGGACAAAGTGTGGTGTGATGTAATTTTGATGGATGCATGTCACTTATTATTGGGGAGGCCTTGGTAATATGATAGGAAGGCTACCCATGATGGGAGAAGTAATACATACACATTGCAAAAGGATGGAGTAAAATTGGTATTTTTGCCACATAAGGAAGAAGGGTAGAGAAAAAAACCTATTGACAACATCATACTAATTTGATCCAGGGTTCAAATGGTTGGAAAAGAGATTGATAGAAGGAAATTTGCATGAGTTTGATCAGAGGAACTCGCAGGAGCAGAGTTCTTTTCAACCAGAGGAGAATGATGTAGGAGCCTATCTTTTAGAGGGTGTTTTTAAGAAAGTTTTTAAATTATTTTTATTACTAAAAATGGAAATTTTTGACAAAAACATAATTTGCCAAAAATGATAATTTCTAAAAAAAAGGTAATTTTTGCTGAAAAAAATAATTTGTCGAAAATAGTAATTATTTAAAAAGGCAATTTTTGGCAGAAAAAGCAATTTGCCAAAAATAGTAATTTTTTTGTTTTTTTTAGGGCTTTAAGCTTTAGGGTTTGATTTTAGGGTTTCTTTGGGGATATATATTCCCTTAGTAATGCATTGTAAAAGGAAACATTTATTTATTTATTTCCATGTATTTTTGTTTTTATGTGAATGGAGGGTTTTATCGATTATTTCTATTTATTGTAGTTTTTATTTAAATGGAGGGTTTTACAAGTTTATTTTTATTTATTATAATTTTATGTGATGGGAGGTATTTTTTTGACCTCTTGTAGCTGGATTTACATCATTTGTACATATGTATGAAGTTGTAGTTGGCTTGAATAATTGCTTCTCATTTCCATAATAGGATATAAGCTTTGCATCGATTATGGATACTTTTGCTATCAAAAAAATTATGGATGGTTTATGTAAATCATATGCATTAGATTTACAACATGTTGTGTGAATATCTGGTATACATTTACATGTTTACATGGTTGTATGATAGTATAATTGCATTCATTAAATGATGAGCCAAAATATGATCCCTTCATATTAAAACCCCCATTCCATCTAAGATAGTGAATGGTGTTCCAGTCGACGGTGTGAATGAAGGCTATCAAGAATGATAGTAGTTGATTACGGGATAGGAGTAGCCATGACTTATTTTTTATAAAATATTTTGTTCATTAATTTTCTCTCAATTGTATCGAGGCAAATGTTGTTGTACATTAGTGAGCAATTCAATCCTGAACATTTGATGTATATTGTGATGCAGACGTTGTGTTGAGTGGAAAATATAGAGTAGGAGTCACCTTGTCGGGTGCTGTGAGTAATTTCAATGCATTCAATAGAACTATAATCCAAATGATATGTCTGTAACAGATGACTTATTATTGTAACAAATAAATTTTGGAAAGTTTGATATTACAAGTAAAACTTTGTTGGTGTATTCTATAGTTATAGAATAGTGTTTAAATAAATTTTCTCAATGGAAGTGTGGATATAAACATCTTAATAGAAGGTGTAAGATACGAATGTGGATTTATGGTTAAAATAATTTATTTCTTGGTCAAACGTAAATATTATACTTGGTTATTATTGTATTGCAAATGAAATGAATCATTGGTTTATTCATTGAAATACGTTGGTCTAAATGGTGTGAGAATATTTTTATTTTACCTACCATTATATGCATCCAACACCTCTTTGAAATGGTTAAAGCATACTTTATATGGTAGGGAAAAATAATTTTTGTAATATGTTGTGCATGTTTTGATCTGGGTTTGCCAAGTTCATAGAAGGTTTTTAAGTTATTTATAATTTGCAAATTTGTGTTGGGAGAGAAATGTAGACTTTATAGGGACCTTTCCTGTATTTCATATACTGAAGGTCATATCAATAAGAAAATAAGAATAGATGTGTCAAACACTATAATCTCTTTTATAGGGAGTTGCTATATTACCTAGTTTCTTAATAAATATCATGATTAGCTTGCATGTGTGTCTGAGTGGTACCTTAACTACATTTGTTTTTATTTGAGAAAAAGTTATTACTGTAATAGAACTATGTGTTGCACTTGGGCCAATGACTTAAAAAGGATTGCTTACTTTCGTGTGTTGTGTTTCAACTCTCAAGTGTAAAAGCTTACCTATTCTTATAAATATTTAAATTTATAGTTGAGACAGTGAATCCATGTGTAAGTCTCTTAAGGAATTTGTATGGTTGTAAGGCTTACATTTTTTATTAAAGGATTTCTTTATTTTTTCGGTACTATTAGTAAAAGAGGGTTTTGAAAGGATCCCCACAACCTTTTACAAAGTAAAATTCCCAAAGGCAACCACCTAGGGACCACCGAACAACACCAGCTGGTGCCTAAACACAAATAATGAGGAGACAACATAGACCAAAAAAATAATCTAGTAGGGGTTCAGGGAGAACCGATAGAGTTCAACACCTAAAACCCCCCAAAACAATACTCTTGGCCACGTTCCTCCTAACCAGTAAAAACATTCAAAATAAAAAAAACAATGGTCTCGACTACCACATTTCTCAAAGTATTTGTCCACTATCCCACGAAGGGATAGTGTGGAATCAAGAACAAAAAATAGCTAGTCTTGGCAATGATAGAAAATTAACTCCTTCGTACTTACACCATGCCATCAAGGACCTATGAAGGCACCACGTAGTCCACCACAAACACAGGACATTCACCACCATCTGACAGCATTAAGAGCTATCATTAATGGATTAGTACATAATTTCATCTGCCATATATAAAATCCCTAGGTAGTAATGCCCAGATTCACCATTAAGTCTGCAATGGCATTGGCTTCCCAAAACACATGCACAATAGATGAAATACTCAAATAATGAAGGTTCTATATGGTCTCCTTTACCATATTTGACACCTTCCAACCCGCATTACATTCCCCCTTTAGTATTTTAATTAAACTAAAGGAGTCACCCTCGATGATAGCATCGTGAATTCCCAGATACTTCAACAACATCACACCAATGAAAGTAGCTCTCGCTTCAGCAAAATGGGAATATTTAATACCAAGATTTTTTGCATAGGTAGAAATGAGATCTCCTCTACTATCGTGGATAACTACCCCAACACCTACAACACTTGGATTTCCCTTGGAAGCTCCATAAAAATTTTACTCAAACCACCCTTCAGGCGGCGGGGACCAACGTACAACACCCAAATATAATTAATAGTTATGAATCTCAAATATAATTACTATCAGGGATTACTTTATTTTGAATCTCAAATATAATTAATAGTTGTCAAATGAGTTGGTCTTATTTCATAAAAAGGTTAGCCTAGTGTTGTGTATGTTGTTTATATTGAATTATTATTTTTTAATAGGATGTTTTATTAAAATTTGTCCATGCTCTCAAACCTTAGTACCATTGCAAAACAATGAAATTGAGATAGATGCTTATGTCATGAATTATTTTAAAATAAATTTGTGTTTAAACCTTTGGTATATTCCAAAAATCTTAGCTTATTTTTAATTAGGTTTCCTTGGATGACATATAACCTTGTGGAAACATAAAATTTAGAATAGATGGGTTTAAACTCTTTGGGACAAGGGTTTTTAAAGAACTTGGAAACAAAACATTTTGTTATGGTTGAAAAACCCTATAATCTAATCTTGAAATCAGGCATCGAGAGCGAAGGATGCTCAAAATTCAACCAATATTGTTGAGGTGTGGGTATGCTCACAATAGATTTCGAGTTCAACTGTGGATTGATAGAATTGGTCGGATCACATAACTTGGTTAGGTTCGGTAATGAGGGACGGTATGGGATGCATTCTCCAGGTTGCTACTCAAATAGTACCATGGTAAGTCCTATGTTCTTTTGACCTAGCTGATTAAGCCACATTGTATGGTATGGGACATACGAACGTGGGTCATAAAGAGGATGTGTGATCAAGACCAATGCCAGGGTATTGACATGGCTCCAACTGATTCTAAAAAGAGGATAATTAGCTAGACATTGGGCATATGTATGCTAACCTCTTTCATTCATTATTAGAACATGATCGACAAAATATATCACATTCAAAATGTTAAGGGATGGGGAAGCAAGCATCCACACTCTAGGTGTTATGGTCCCTATAGGATAACCCCAGTCATGGATAGACCCTCATGCTAGAACATAAGGACGTAAATGAGATTAGTTGACTCCACTAATGATACTCTTATGGGATTTGGCCAATCTCATCCACTTGGGTGGCTATCTACAGTAGTCTAGAACCCAAAAGTGGTATGATATGTTGGTACTAACTAAAGTATATGATTTTAATTTAATTGGGTGAACTAATTTGCTATGAACCTGAAAGCATTGCTACAAACAAAACTGTAGGTTGAAAATAAAATAAAAATTACCCTCTAAAAACGCTTGTAATTTCTAGTGCTACAACAAATATAGTAGACTTGGTTTGTTGCATGTATACACATATGCTTATACCTCCTTTATTCAAATTTATAATCTCACATTAAAATTTAAAAAATTTAAATGAAATCGATTGATGACTATAAGATATTGTCACTTATTTTTTGAAGTTCAAGGTCTTAACAAGAAAATGTGCTGAATATCCATTTTTAGAAATGATATAAAACACTAAAAAAAAGATGATAGTTAATTGATATAAGAAAACCTTAAAATCAATGTCTCTTGAACAAATTACTTGTAGTTAATTTTATATATAAGAAGCATTTGTCTCATTTTTCAAAGATAATATTTAGGTATTTGATTAGAAAAGATTCATATGCATACATAATCTCCCAATAAAGAATGCATGTCTTTGGTTGAAAACGTATACATATTCCTCAATTTGAAATCATTTACATGCACAAATCATGGGTCACTTAGTATAACTTATGCAAAACACCTATGTTTATAGAGTTCTAATTAAATTATGTATTGTGTTTTAACTTACCACTTCCTCCTATATTTTTGAGGATCTATAACCCCTATCTTTACTAATTAAAAATTTAAATTCTATATATATATAAACTATATGCACTTAATGGTTTTTTTCATTTCTTATGGGTGTTCCTCCCGTGGAATAAATACTTACCTTTATTTCAATCATTCATGAATATCAAGTATATTGTACATTCTTGATACTCATGAATTTCATAAAAAATGAGTAGTCCTCTCATGATGTACGTGGCATAAATAAGTCCAAAATTTCACATAATCTAAAGGTGTAGATATTTTTCCTTTCAATATTTATTTTTATAATATATATTTATTGAAAATATTGTATTTCCAACATAGAATTATATCCATTAGTTAAATTCCTTGGCTTTCAGCGATAAAACCAAGGTTTAAAATATTGCTTAGCAATATATGAATAAATGTCAAGTTGTTGTAACATAACTATGTGGTTAGGATGTAATACATGTGGTTCTCATTTTAATCCCATATAACACATTAAAAATATACTATTTTTTATTGGCTTGAAAATATAATTAATAAAGATGATCTATCACAAAAATAGTTTTGATAGTGTTTGTTTATTTTTTTTTTAAATAATGATACTATATCACTAGCAAGTTAGTGCATTCAATTTATTGTCCAAATATATAAATTTAATTTACTAAATAAAAAATGTATGCCTTACTAGGGACATCAAAAGTTCAATCTCAATTAATGCCTATCCAAACAAGGACAAAGAAATTAACATTTAATCACATGCATACCAAACATGAAGATAAGTAGTAACATACAACCAAACTACACTACTCAACCTAAATCTACTCCTCTTATTCTATGATATCTATGAACATGATTCAATGGGTCATGTCCCTTTCTCTTGTTGAATTTTGTAAGCATTGATATTGTATTGAAAGAAACTAGGTGAGATATAAGAACAAGTTCTTATTTTTCCCCTCATGAGGAAGGATTTCACTATCAATCATATCCCTAGAATCTAGATATATACAACTAATAGGATATATTATCATGGAGGAACCTACCTATAGACACTTTTAATTTTATATGTAATGTAAAAGAGATGTATCCAACTCAACACCAAATTGCTTAGGATATTAGCATCTGAAAGTTATACCTCATACATGGAAAGACTCAACTTTCTAATAAAAAATCTATTATTAAATAATTGATCATTAGTAGTGATCACTTATGACTTAATAGCAACCAATTCAATCAATACATTTTGAAGAACACTAGAATTATCTTGTGTTGATCTCAACTTCCACATAAAAGAGTTGATTGTCATAACTATTAAGAATGTACATGGTGACTATATTTGTAACATCAAGCGGAGAGTGTCTATTTTTTCTATTATTTAGGAGTATAAAAAAAGCCCAGGATATTATGAATCCAAGTAAATTTATCTCCACCCTTGTATCTTATTTTTAATCAATTATTGACTAAGTCCTCAAAACTTATATTGTATCTTGTTGAGTTACACTTATTTGTAATAGGATCTACAAAAAAAAATTGATGAAATATAAATCCTAATATATCTTTGAGCTCTCATATTAATAAAATAGTATGATAAGTTATATCCTTCCAAAGGAGCTATAATATTTTAGTGGTAGAAATAAACAATAAACATAATAAAATATAGTTATCTTATCATCATGAAGTGTACTAATACCTATGTCTAAATAATAAATAGGACTACAAATAAAACTTTCCCAACTATAAAGCATAAATAACTATATATAATTTAGTAGCATTCAAATAGATACTTAGTTGACTCTCAAAAATTACATATTTGACAAATATATGGATCAAGACCAATTTCTAGAGATTTCTCTATAGCAAGTCCATAATTGAAAAAATCTATATAAATATTGACTTTTTATGTTTAAAATGTATATCATCCACATAACATCACAACTAATAGATGGAATTATAGCATAAATGTCTACCTATCCTAGAAGGTTGATTAACTTGAAAAGAAAAAGTTTGTATTAGAAGATTATGAATTCTTCTTTAATTTATTTTATAAATGGAGAACACCCATTCCATTTAGCATCCTTAAAACAAAATCAAATTTTTATTATAAAATTATATTAACTAGAATGCATTGCTATCTTTCTATGTAATGGGGTACATTTTATACTTAAAATTAGGTATAACATATGAAATTATCATGTTCTCTTAGTTTTGGACAATGTGCCCCTCAACCAAATCATCAAAAAAATTGATCCTCATCTTGTACCATTAATAAAATAAATGTATTTAACCAAGGCTAAATGTTTGTCTTCAAACAACAAATTCCACCATGTACTCTTGAAAACTTAATATATTTTTGCAAGAACTAAAATAGATGAGAAATATAGACATTTTATAACATATTCTAAAGCCTTCTACATAGACTTGAAATTTATTGACCCCCAAGGTTGGGCTCACAAGAACCCAAACCTTTGTAAAAAAAAATTAATGTTAACCTCTTTTTCTTCTTTTGGAAAAATTCTTAAAATTTATGTCTAATCAAAACCTACAAATAAAATTAAAATATCATATAATATGTTTGGATACTAGTTAAGTAGCTTGTATCTATAGATTTGTAACCTCAAAATCCACATGTGTCTGAACATAGAATACATTTTATAACTAATTACATACATTGTTTTAGTATAAATTTACCATTTTACCATGGAAAACACTTGGGCGTCTTTTATAATATCTCAATTTGATGTTTTTTTGAAGACCCACATAAAAAAATACAAGGAATACAAGAAAAAAACCTTTTAACATAATTGAAATATTTTTGTAAGATAAATATACATAACGATTTACTTACCAAGCATGGATGATATTCTTTGAAGCACCATGTTTCAAATATATTTTAGATAAGATTGAAGTCGAATCCCCAAATACATAATTATTTTGAGGACAAATAATTTTGTAACCTTGTTCAATGGACTAAATGTGAGGGCTCTTATTCCATGAAAGGAAGAAAGATCTACGTTTTATAATTTTTCACCTAAAGGTAGGTAAATAAGTATTAGTCCTATAAAGTCCAAACATTTTTTGAATTTTTGAGTTGTATAAAAAATATGATATCTATAAACTTGCTATAATCTTGATACATTAATTGGTCACATTAATATGCAATAGTAGTAACATATTTTGATTGGAATTCTTGACATTCCTCTATATTAAATAAAAATTTAAAAGGGACATATAATCGTATACAACTATCATATCTATAAGTAATATTTTATTACCTCAATCATAAAAAGACAATGAATATGAAACAAATTTATCAATTGTTATGTCATTCTTAGATGAATGTAACTAGGTGTAAATCATTGAATTTTGAAATAGGCATCAAAAAAATTGTTAATATAAGTGAAAACTTCCTTTTCACTATTTAGTATCCAAGGTTTCAATTACGCATGTTAAAGTATATAATTTATCTCATTTGTTCACCATCCTAAGGTGCAAATAAAATCATTTTTATATTAAATAACTAGTGGTCATGTATATATTAGTGATAATGAAGGTGGAAACAAAGATCAAAATAAGAGATTTTTTTTTAAATGGAAAAAGGTCACAAAGAACTAGAGTCTTTCCTCTAAGAAAATAATTAAATATTTTTAATTGATTATATGGTACTAAAATGGGTCCCACTTATACTATATCATGATCATGTTAGCATAATATTTCAATAAACCATACAATGATGTTAATAAAAATTGAACATGGGTTTCCACCTTGGTAGTTCACACTTTTAACCACATGAATCCATGCAATTTAACTTAAAATGTTAAGTTTCACCCAAGTGATTGGAAGCTTGGTCTATTGCATGAAATTCAAAACTCACCATCACTTGATACAAATCCCTTAGGCAAGATGATAAAGAAAATTAATGATTTGGAAATCAAAACTGGTATTTAATCTTAAAAATATCCCAGCATTTAAATATTGAATTATAAATGATGATTTTTTTATGAAGTAAAAAATTAACACTAATTTGAAATTTCTTCTTTGTCAAAAAGGAATAAATATTTAGAGCTCATAAAATATCTTAGGACTAAAATCTAAAGAAGGATATGATGTGTATTTAATTGCAATAACCCTTAACAAAAATTTAATATCTATTACCTTAGTAATAAATATAGAAGAACAACTAATTATAAAAGAGATCTTTCCAAAAAGTAAGGTTTTACACATAATTACTTTTTGGAAAGATCTCTTCCAAAGGCACCAAAAGAATTATTAATTGAGCAAAAATTTCATTTTTCTAAATGCTCAAGATCCAAGGGTGTAACTAATTTTATTAATCTTAAATATTTTTTTTAAATATGACATATATAAAAAGTAATAGTATTTAAATGTATATTAGAATATCTTTTCAATGGGAAAAAATACATCATAGATTTATCAAGTCCTATGATTTTTGTATTGATGATGTAAAATAAACTTTGCAAAATAAGGAGTAGAGTTGCACTAGAGAGTCTGAAGAAGATTACAATTATGTATCAAAGAGTCTCAACAAGATTATAAACTATATAAGTAACATTGATAGAACAAAAATAAAAAAATTTCCAAAAATAATTAGATTAGATTCATTCGATACATAAATAACCAAACACTATATTGCACCCTAGCCTCTAACACTTATAAATTGTCAAGTAGTTGTTAAAAGAAGTTATTATTTAATGTTTTAGCAATTACTTGTTTATACTCAGTAAGTAGCCATTTATATTCTCTCATACTATCATTGTTGCACATTTGTCAAGGGTGCAACTACTAGACAATAAGACCTCATGCATGTGCCTTGTATTTTTTTCCTTTTGACTTCCTCCTAGAATTATTTAGCTAAGAGAATCCACCTGCAATAAGTAGTTTGAGTAAAGTTAAAGATATCACATTGATAGAGGAAAATTTCATCAATAAAGAAATTATAGCATCTCATAAACTAAATATGACTAATAATACACTCCCTATAAGTTTCAAAAATATTATGAAACTTAAAAATAAAAATAAAAAAAGCCTTTCCTCTTTAGATTTCTACCCAACATCACTAGGAAACCTTACAAAACCCTATCCTAAAGTGATTTAGATTACCTATAAGTCTAGAATACAATTTTAACTATTTGAAGTCCTCACAATTGACACAATCAACAATAGAAGTCCCAAATTTGTTTAATAGAGATTTTATAGGGAGGTTTATATGCATGAACCTCTAGGATAACAATCTATTATGTATGGAAGCTCTATTTACATATCTCAACACTCATAACATACACCAATTCTTCAAAACTAGAATTTCATTTATCGTTTAATATAGGTGTAACAAATATAAGAGAAATAAGAGCTATGTAAAGTGTTTTGACTAAGGGATGAATTCTTCATTTGCCATTATGTTATCACCAAAATGTAATCCTATTATAGGTAAGAGTTATGGATATCTTCACCTAAAATTCCTCCCTAACTAAGTCTAAAACAATCAAAACTAGATTTCTAAACTTTGATGAGAGGTCAAATTGATCTACTAATATTTTCTAAGATTTTTGTACATGCTTAAGAATGTCATAGATAGTTGTAACTTACTTGATTCTCCTTTAAAAAATATATTTCTATTTAAGAGAGGGATTTAATGCAAGTGGTATCTCAATACTTAGGTAAAGGCAATTCCAACAAATGGAAGTAGTAGCAAGGCCTAGTTCTTAATTAAAAGAAGACTCATCTGAAATTAAAATAGAAACTATAATTATCCAAGCCTTCCAAATCCCTTGAATAGGTAATGATACTTCGATAGTAAAATCTTGAGTATTTAAGACCTTACCAAATTACACTATAGAATACCAAGCATTATTAGAGTGAGCCAATTATTCTCAAAATATGAATAAGAGTTGTTATTTTTTTTGTGTATACTATAGGAATCAACAACTCATAACATTTTATCATCACCTCATCATGGGTTCGAATCTTGCTCCTTAATACCACTATAACCTTCAGTTGAATTGGGTAAACTTTTTAACATAGTCAGTGATGTTGGCATGATACACCTTTCAATACTACAAGGCCCAAGGATTTAAACCAAGGTATCCACACTCTCATGGGAGTGCTTTGAACAACTAGTGTGGCCCTCAAACATATGAATAGGATTTTTTTAGGTTCATTTCCAAATACAATTACCATACACCATTTAGACACTAGGATGATCCCATGAAGCCAAGGATCAATAAATCCTAAACCACCTTTATTTTTCACTTGCATACATTGAACCCATGAAGTGTCTATTCTAATAAGATTGATTCTATTTTTACACAAACATGTATAGACCATCTTTGTAAACTAATCATAGTTTAGCTTAGTAGTAATTTAATAAGATGAATAAACAATATGTATGGCTATGAATAAGTTTTGGATTACCTACAAACTACCTACAATTTATAAGATTATATCAACCAATTATCTAACTTATGCTAGAATTTATCCAAAAAATATAACCATGTATTAGTAAGAAACACTAAATCCAAAGGATACCCCAAAATATCTAATAGCATGCTTTCTTGATCTCCAATGTATGGTGCTTGTTCCTCTCCAATGAAGGTGGCTACTCCTTTGGTGGTGTTCATCCAATATTCTCTCCTCTTCTGCTTGGATAGCACTTTGATATTTATGTTATTTTCTTTCCTATTCACACCTTTGTCCTTGATTAGTCTTCATTTCTTGTTGTAGGCTTCTTGTTGTAGGTTTATTTTCACTATAGGCACTACCTTATTGCAACTATGGCACCCTATTTGGTATATTTAGACATATCTAATGAGATAACTTTGAGCCCTTAGTCGGATTTTTCGCTTCACGTCGTAGCTTCTTTAAACTTGATAATGATGTTATTTTATTGCACTAGAATATTGAGACCTTTTTAGTCTCAATTTCTAGCTTCACTTCTTAGCTTTAGTAGGGCATAACATTCTATATTTCTTGGTGGTTGTAGTTCTCCTTTGGTGGCTTCTCTTCACCAAGACTTGCTACAGCTTTACCTATGTTTAATGGTGTCTTTTGACACTTTAACTCAACCTTGTTTTGTGCACTATTCTTCCTTCTCTTACTTAATACTAATGCACTTTGATAACTCTTAGAAATAACTTGTATTAAGCACTATCTATTTCTCCTTATTGCTCCTTTTAATCAACTTATAACACTAACTTGTGTTGATGTATATTATAGGTTTCAAGATAATAATGCTACCTCCTTAGCTTGAAAACCTTTAAACTCAAACTTCTTATTGCTACCTTTAATAACTTTAATATGGTGTTTTCAAGGAACTTAAATAATACTTGAATAATAAACTTTAATAACACCCATTTTCAAACCTTATTTTGACCTCCTTGTAGCAATATTTCTTGGTGATTTGGTTCACCTGTTTGTTGCCCTAGATTCATAAACTTTGTAGCTTCAACTTCTTTATATTTTCTATCCTAAAATTGTTGTAAATTCTTGAATTCTTATCCTTTAGTTTCTGTCTTAAACTCCTCTATATTGTAGCTTTCAATGTTGCCTATCTTCCTCAATTTATTGTTCTAGGACCCTAGAATTTGTAGATATTAGTGCTTCCCAAGTTGTTGCTCTTAAATTTAAAATTTGTATATTCTAATGTAGATTATTTATCCTTATATGTGTTGTCCTTAATATCTTGAACTTATGCTACAAAAACAACAATCTCTTTCTTCCACAAATCATCATTCAAGCCTTCCATTGCAATTTTCAAATATCTCAAATTTGGTGTCTTCTTCTACCTCCTTTCTCCTTCAACCTCATTGTCAAATTTTGACTTCAATATGGGGCTCTTTGTTGGCCTCCTTCTCAATAATATTAATTTCTTGATATCTTTGTAAAATCTCTTCCAAAATTTGGTAAACTTATTGCCAAACATTTCTCCCTTTTGGGATTGTTGTTATATGGTGGTAATTGCCCCAAATTCTACTCTATCAGGAACTTCTCCTTTCTAACAATCTTATCACTTGAGTTCTCTTCAAATATCCTCCAATGGCCTTATTCAAATTCTCCAATGAGGATTTTCTAGCCTTATCCTTCTTTCTCCTTACAAGTATGCTTGAGGCCTTCTCTTGGGCCTTTAAATTTTGCAGATCCTTAAATTTTATTTTCAAAACTTCAATGAGACATTTCCTTGATCTCTTAAATCTATCAACTATGGAAGTTTTACAATTATTTCTCTTTCTTGGATCTCCAAATTTTGCTACTTCTAAAATCTGCAATAGGACCTTTTCTAGTCCTCTATCTTCAATCTTCCAAATATGGAAGTTCTTCAATGGTACCTTTCTCTTGGGTCTCCTCCTTCTAGGGTTTTTTTCTTCTTCTTTCACTCTACAATTTGTAGTATTCAATATTCTATGGAAACCTACTTCTTGGGTCTCTTTGATCTCCAATATCCAATATTCTTTGGGACACTTTTCCTTTAGTCTCTTTTTCCTTCAATCTTAAATAAGACTCCTTTGACCTTTTTCTCTCTTCTCAATATTCAATCTACAAATATTGCAATGGGACCTTTTTCTTAAGCCTCCAATATCTTCAATCTTCAACTTGTTGCTTCAAGTATTGGATTGATTCCAAATAATATATTCTTCCTAGATCTTGTAGGAAGCTTCTCAAATTTCTTTGAATCTCATTTTCTCTACAACAAAGTATTAGAAAATGATAATGAAAATTTATTTAAATCTAAAGATAATGAATCTTCACTAGTTGATTTTTCAATCAAGTGGAATCAATGTTGAGTCCTAGTCTTCACAATTTTTTTTGCAACTCTATGGAAATACTCTAGCCAAATGCAATTTAAAAAATTCTAAAAATGATATTTTCTATATCCTCTCAATATTCTTTGTGTCTCTCTCTATTTCCTATCAATCTACCTTGTGCTTTGATACCACTGTTAGCTTTTTATGATATATATTTAAGGAAATGCAACCACAAGATCTAAAATGAGTAAGCAATGTTAACTATATTATAATGGCCATATAATATGTAGGAAAAATATATAATAAACTTTTTAAATAACTCAAAAAATATCCATTAATGAAATCTCATAAAAATAGTACAATGTAATGTAATGGAGGTCTCAAACACTCCAAAAATTCATGCAAGATCTACATTGTATCTACTTTCTCTTCTCATCACTATACTCTACTATTCTATATGCTTCTCTCTACCATATTCCTTTTTACTTTACTCTATCAAGGATCTATATATAGGGAGATATGTCCCTTGGCCTTTCACCTACCCATGACTCTTCATATTCCTATCCTATTACTCATGTACATAAGGACTACATGCACATTTACATCATTACACATTCTAACACTTGTGCATTTATTACATTGCATAAATTAAATTCTTAAACCTTAATCTAAGATAAAATACTAATCTAAAGATGTACCCAAGGTGGTACATTGGCATGTACCATATAATGTAATATATTCCAATAAATTTCTCCAACATTAACCAAGTTCCATTTCAACAACCTACCTATAACCTACCCTTAGGAAATCTAAGGACATTGAACAAAAACAATCCCAACATGCAAAGTTTGAGAATTATAGTGAAATAATTGGCATTAAGAACGGATACACTTCAAGATTCAAGTTTCACTTATAAATATAAGGAATTGTGCAATCAACCCCTAGATCCCATGGTAGGAATTAGGCCCTACCCTACATATTTTTCAATGTCCATATTACCCATTTATAAGTAAAAATAGGACCCAATAGAACACTTAAGGATGTTTAGAAAAACATACCATGATATTGTATATGATGATATGTTGTTTCTAAAATCCTTGGTGGTATGGCATTGGAATGGTTTTATCAACTATCTCATCATTCTTTGAGAAACTTTGAAGAAACAATTGAGTTATTTTTTCAATAATTTGGGGCTTATGTGGATAAAGGAGTAACCATTCAATATTTGTACCTTTTAAAAGAAGGTATGGATGAAAGTCGCTCAAATTTTATATCTTGACGAAGAAGTTTAGTTTGACATTTAAGATCACCTTATGTCCTTGAGACATGTTAGAGATATTTATATGGAAATTTTTAAGAATATATCTCATATGAGTTGGTAACGACAACCATTACCTCTTTAAAACAAGAAATATATTGGGTAAGAAGAGTAGATAAGTCTCTCATTCGAAGAGGTCAAAATAAGTTAGGGAAAGAAAAGGAAAGTACCACAAAAACCCAATACAAGAACAAGCATGTAGTTGGTAATGGGGTAACAAATAACATGCAAACCAAGAATGTGAATGTCGCTAGTACCTTGTAAAAGTTGATGCCTAGAAAATCTCAAAAACCTCCACTAAGAAATTTTAGTAAACTCAACCAACTTATTTTTTTAGTACTTAAGAAACTTTTGGAAGCTAAGATGATCAAACTACCTCCCATAAGGTAACCTAAAACCATGGTAGATTGGTATAATACTAGTTAGAATTATGAGTATCATACAGTGGATGGGCATGTAATGAACTCATGTAAGAGGTTGAAACATGTGGTTCAAGACCTAATAGATGAGGTTCATATTGTTTTGGATGACTCCCAAATAATTCCTAGCTACAAACATATAACTAATCAACCTCCTACTCAATATACACCAACAATTAATCATGATTTGGAAATATTCCAAAATCCCCTACCCAATCATGTGCAACAAACAAATAATCAAGTATCATATCATAATGTGCCACCTCCCTATAACAACATGGTTGGTATGATAGCAACTACTACAAGGAAACAAGCTCAAGATCAACTAACTCAACCACCTCCCTTGAGATAAGTTCTACATCCAACCAATCCTCTAGACCACCCTTAGTTCTTAAGATTACCCCAAAAAGGAGCACAAGTGTAGAAAAACCAACCTTAGTGTTTAAGTCACAATGAAAAGTCTCCTTCCACATCCAAAAATAGTTAAGTAACACACCTACGAATATATCCCTCTTAGAATCTTCCATCTGAAGATACCCCTGAGGAAGATGAATCCTTAACCCGTTTTTCAACACTTGCAAGGAAGAGGAAATTGATTGGTTCTGATAGTGATGAGGAAGCATCCAAAAGAAAAAAGCCTAAAATTGAAGAACAAGGGGGTGTTACGAGGAAATCTATTCGTCTCTGTAAGAATATGTGTACGAGCCAAACCATGTTCTAGATAATGGAATCTGATGAGGACGAGGACTTCACTAAGGAGGCCTACAAAATTTTGTTATTCAGGCTATATCTACAATAATTGTGCAAACCGAGGAGTTTCAGACAACTCTGAAAGAAATGCGTAATGGATTACATTTTTTGTTTTTTAGTAAAGATTTTGAAGAGTCCAAGGCTATAAATCTGAAGGAGCATATTAAGACAAAGGAGACCCCCTCTAGGATGAAATTCAATAGCAAATAAGAATTCAAGGATGGTGATAAGGATATTATCTAGATTACAATGCTGAGGATGGGTTCAAGAATTTTCCTGAGGATGGGGTTGTTGTATCTTGTGTTATCCTGGGTGGTCTAGATTTCTCTTGTTTTTATGTTATTTTGGGTGTTTCTAATCTGATTTCCTTTCTTTGTTATGTTACCAGAGTCCAGCATGAGTCCATGTTGTTTTTGTAACAAGGTTCGGAGACCCTTTCAAAACCGGTTTTAAATGAAATATATAATCTACTTATCAAACAAAATATATCCCTCTTAGATATTTTTTAGACTTCTCTTATTCATAGGGAAGCCTTGTTGAATATTTTAAGTCAACAATCTATCTCTCAATATCTTCCCCTTAGTAACCTAACCAATGTTGTAAGTACTCTTGGGGTAAATGATTTATCTTTTTATGATGACGATCTTCCTTCCTTATAATTACAAGGGGATTATCCCCTTTACATAATTAGATATATTGGGGAAAAGTTCATCAAGAGGATCATGGTGGACAATGTTTCCTCAATAAATATATGCACTTATAATTTTTTCTAAAATTATGGACTTGAGGAAGATTTAACCAAAACCAAATCTAATGTCATCATAAAGAGCCCAAAGAGGCTTACAATATTTTATCCCTTTCCCTTAGGGTAGGATCCAAGATCTTAGATACTTTATTTTATGTGGTATCTTGCCTAACATATTTTAATCTTCTTCTTGGACGCCCTTGGGTTCACGCAATGAGGATTATCCCTTCTACTCTTCACCAATGTTTAAAGTATGAATTCATAAATCAGCTTGTCACCATATAATGTGACCCTCATCCATTCCAAAATTATTCAATGGTTGATCAAGCCCAATCTAAAATCAATTTGTGTCCATCTATTTCTCTTCATAAAATTTATTCTACTTCTTCTTTTCCATCATCTAATATCACCAAGAATTTTGAAAACTTCAAAATCAGTTAGGAACCATCAATTATAATATCATCATAGGGTCAATATAATATGCTCAATGATAGTCCTCTTCTAGATCTAGCCAAGATACTATCTTCACCCCGAACTATGGGTTTACCTCATAAAAAATGTGAAGTAATACACATCAGTATGTGCACTTTTGTCTATGCGGGTACATCCCAAGAATAAAATATTTGTGGTAGCAACCCCTCTTTGATAGAGTAGGCCTTTACCCATTGTTATCTATCCAATTATTACCCACTTTTTAAACAAATCCTATATAGTGTGGGATATGTATATAAGGTTTTGGGGCCACAATAGAAAGATATTCAAGAACCTTTGGAAGTTGAGCTTTGGCCTGGGAAATGTAGCATAGGTTACATCCCCAACAAAAACCAACCCTTATCAATTAATAATGATCAAGTCGTTACTTATGTTGAATTCATAGCTTAGAATGGAGTAATGAGGACGAGGGACCTCATTATCCCTCAAACATATTATTTTACAATATTATAACCTTGGTTCCTCCTTGGATTCCTTTTATAATTATCTTTGACAATGACACTCCTTTCAAGAACAAGGATGTCCATAAATTTTGTGTTAAATACAAGATTCAACAACTCCATATTACCCTCAAGGTGATGATCAAGACACAACATCCAACATATACTTAGGATCCTTAAGAAGGTGGCAAGTAAAATTGGTCAATATTGAAATATCTAGTTGTACCATACCTTGTGGACCTATCGTACTAGTATGTAAACTTTTATAGGTGCAACCCCATATATCTTGGTCTATGGCACTAAGACATTCTTTTGTTTGAGTTATAAGTCTCATGCTTGCATATCTTATTGCAATATGTCTCTATTAACAATGAGTATCATTTAGATCATTTAAAATAGTTTGAGATATTGGATGAGAAGCACATTCATACCTTAGAGCATATTTGAGCCTATTATAATAGGCTCAAGTGATCTTACTCTAAGAAAGTTTGCACTCGTTATTTTGAGGTTGGGAACCTTGTTTTCGAGGAAAACAAAAATAACAAAAATTCTCACATGGATATTAAAGGTAAGTTTCAACTCAATTGGTTAGGCCCCTTTGTCATAATGACCAAGTTTGGCTTAGGAGCCTATTTTTTAGCAATTTTAGATGGTAAATAACTTAAAGAACCAATGAACATAATGCACTTAAAATGATATTATGCATGATTTTACATCTTCCTTCTTCATCTTGAGTTTTGTTTTCTTACTCATATTGCATGATTGCATTTCATACTTTGCGTGAATTGCTTGATATTATGTTCCATTTGCATATTTTCTTGTCATATAGCTACTTTTTTCTTGATCATACTTGCATTCGATTGCTTGAGCATATAGATTTTTAGGGACTTCACAATGAGGCAAGTGATGAAACCTAGTTATGTTTTAGCTCACATGCATTGCACTCATAATAGATCATTGATGCTTAGTGAACCCCCAATCTAGGGCACATCTCCATGCATTTTTTATATCATTACATTTTTTTTCATCAATCATTCTTTTCTTCTCTTCTCTTCTCTTCTCATATATTCCTTGATCTTGAGAGTTTTAATAATCATAAAATTTATCTCCAAGTCAAGGGATATATTTCTTCATCTCTTGTATATATTTTATTCTTTAAAAATTTTCAATCTTTTCTTCTCTTCTCCAATATAAAGGATATATATTCATTCTTCTATCTACATATCTTTTTTTGCTCACAGTTTTCCTTCTTGACCTTTCACTTATTAAAGGATTCTTGTGGGATAGGGTAGATACCACATGTATATTATTTATGGTGTTTATACAACCATTGATTATATTACGCACATATATTAGCTATTGAAATTTCAAAAGGATACGCACACATTATTATTTATTTCTTTCTTCTCTCATTATTCTATCTTCATTTTGCCTAACACATGCACTTTTTTTTTGTGCTTTACTCACTCATCTTTTGCACACACCACATCCCTATCAGGATACCCTCTTTTTATCAAATTAACAAACATTAAACCCTATATGGGATAGCTTCATAATTTTAAAGCAAGCACCAGCCTCCATATTACTATCGGATATATCTCCACATACAACCATTAGCGAGCATCACACCCATAGGAGGTATTGCTCCACACTTGTTCTTTTCAATAAGCATAACACTTTCATAGGATAGCTTCATGGTCCCTCCCGAGCACTACACCCATATCGGATTTCACTCCATCCCTAGACATTTATGAGCATACATCCTCACAAAGGTTCCACTCCATATTTTCTTTTTCTTTTTTTGCTTAGATTATGATCATTTGATCACATTGATCCCTTACGATATACACTAATTAAAATATCATGATCTAAGCATATTTTTACTTTCTTTGACCATTTTTTAACCTTCTCCTTCTTCTTATGCTTCTTCATCTATTCTTTTCCTTCTTTTCTCTTCTTTTTCCAAATCTGCACCTTGTATTTATGGGGCACAAATTCGCTCTTTGATAAATTCATGGTCCATTTTTATGGCATGAATTTAGTTTTAGTTTTGTTTTATCTTTTCTTCTAATTTTTCTTCTCCTTTTTTATTTCTTCCCCTTTTTCTTGCCTTCATTTTCAATACTCTTATCATTTTATCATGCATTTTTATTTAGTTAGATTCATTCATTTCACATTCATTAATTAAGTTTATTTTGCACTTACTAGTTAAGTTTCATTCATAATGCATTGCATTCATTTATCTAATCATGTGTAACCAAAAATTAAAATCATATAATAAAAACATGCACATTATAAATCATAGTATGGTATTACTCAAAAGTATGTGTTAGCATGCCACAATCCAAGCTTGGCACACTCGACCATCATCTAGACTAGGGATGCATACCACAATCAAAATTGGTATGTTATCCTATCCTAGCCCTAGCTCTATTTGCCAATCTCCTCTTCTCTTCCTATTGGAGGTGGTCTTAGTGGGGACATGTTCACGAATTGTGAAATATTTTGTGATCTAGAACATGACCTACCCTATGTTTATAGGGAGGTTGATGGAGGTACTCTTTGTTACAATGGAACTACCTAAAAATATATATTTTGGTAAAATTTATCCCTTCGTATAGATGCCTCCAACAACTTCCCCACCCTCTATATCTCCTCCTGTAGTACGTGGATCCCCTCACCCTATTGATTTTCCATAACAATAGTCATCCCCTCAACCTGATCCTATTGTTGATCTTGCTCCAACTAGCTCATATCTACCCTATAATTGTAAGTATTGTCCCTCACCATGTCCCACTCTATAAGTGTTATTTTCAAGGCACTTTGTATCCCCTCTAGCATCTTAGCCATGTTCTCTCAAAGTGGGTCCATATCCCTATGCATGGCTTCTATCCTAGCATACAATGATTGTGTCTCCCTCGCTAGATCATCTTGACCTATGGTTCCACTAAGTACCACTATCATTTATGTAGAGGCACCTCCTATCACCCTACGCAACCTAACCTCTATTATTTTAGGGGCCAGTTTTCCCCCCTTAACTTGTGCCATCTCTTATAACCAAGGGCTACTCTGACATCATCCACTCCTGGATCGACATACATTGGTTCATCCAAGTCCTCCTCTATGAACATACCCACATCAATATACCATATAACCCCTAATGGGTCCCTCTACACCTGCCTGAAC
The DNA here is from genome assembly GCA_028583015.1 of Wollemia nobilis. Taxonomy (NCBI): domain Eukaryota; kingdom Viridiplantae; phylum Streptophyta; class Pinopsida; order Araucariales; family Araucariaceae; genus Wollemia; species Wollemia nobilis. The sequence goes on from JAQPPZ010017092.1 coordinate 9,657,197, forward strand.
CAATAGTATCCCAAGTTTGATATCTCCTAGAGGATGCTAAACTATTTTTGGACCTAGTCAAGAATGTAGAGCTCCATATCATTCCTCTATATTACCACCCAATTGATCATCTATACCCTCACAAGATCCTCCCCATCCTCATTCCATCCAAGGTGTAGGCACCATGGTCACCATATAATTTGGTGCTCCTACAGCTCATCTACCACCCACCTCGCTAGTGATAGGATACTAGTATATGTCCTCTAGACTTGCTTATAGACTTGGACCCACCTATATATTTTTGGCTACTCTAGATTGAGCAGTGGTCTTGGTAGTGCATGTGGTCTTTGGATAACTTTGTGTTCCCAATACCACACATGGAGAAAAGTTGTACAAACTAGCCCTATATGACACTTGTACACAATATTGTACAATATCTTGTACAAACAAACTAGCACATATGATCCCCATATAAATCTAATTTATAGATCCACATGTCTACCACTACTCCCACCAATACCCATGGTAGGTTTCACCTACTCGTATGGAATTATAGGAACCCAACCACTACCCCACAAAGCATCATCTTCGATGTATCAACATCATATTGTGTAGGCATCTTATCTACATGGAGTCCACTCTACTGGACCTCATGAGTCAAATTCCTTGATAATCAGTGTTATGCTACCTGATTTCACCATGCTCTATAAATATTATAAATCATAGGCCATATTTTTTACCTTTTCCATTACAATATTCTTTGAATCTCAAATAAAATAATTACATCATCTTAACCACACATGATCCTTCCTTGAATTAAACCATACTTGCTGATCTTCACAAGCTTACACCAAGGTTTGAGACTTGATAAGGGATCAAAATAACTTTCTAACATGATAGTGCATACCCTACATGCATGCTATTTTATTTCAATGCATCACAAAAAATGCAAAGAGTTCAACCATTTCCTACTTTACATTTACCTTTCTTTAAGATGCATAAGTAATGGATTCTTTTCAACATAATATCAAATTATCACCTCAAACAGAAACCCCATAATTTCTTTTCATGCAAGGGTTCCACACCCAAGTATTTTAGATTTTTTTGTATATATATATGAAAAGAAAAACTAGATCTAAACAAAATATAAAGAAAGCCCATACTTTCTCTATCCCAGGGTTAGATTCCACATCCAACCTTAATATTTTGTTGTCTTTCTTTTCAGTTATTCAATAATAAATTTAACAAAACACAACAATGTTTAACATAAGAAATAGATTTTAGAAAGTATTAATTAACAAAATAATTATCCTTTTGTACTATTCCATTCCCTATTCTATCAAAGCCATAATTTCTTTATTTAATTAACATTGGTAAAAGATAGAGCTAAGCATTACTCAAAGTTAAATACCTAGGTTGAGTGCTTTTAGGTTTAACCCAGCATAAGCATAAACAACCATCATGAAGCCCAACCAAATAATTATAACTCAAAAACCATCTATACAAACTAAAGATGAACCAAACATGACTTAGAATAATTCTAAGCAAATTGTGTATCACAAAGCAATGTTGCTCCTATTTAGAACCAAAACATACCACACACAATGCTAATGCACTGACTACAAGGCAAACTATTTGCAATACCCAAGCATAACAAGAGAGCAAGATAAATAAATAACTTTTGAACCTTACTAACGGCCAAGGTAGTAAAAATTAAAAGACTCAAGCATAAGGTTGAATGACTTGCTCAAGGTCGGTGTTGATTGCGCACAATACTACATAAACAAGAGCACCATCATTTCATCCTTGGCTAGATGAACTAGGTGCAAGAACACAAGTCCATATAGCATTTAAAAGATAGCAACGATCTAAAACATGCACACCCAAAAGACAATTCAAAAATGGAAGAACTTAACACAAACTTATGAAAGAGGAAAAGTAAGCAGTAGCCTATGATGGCACACACAACTACCAAAAGGAAAAGCCAATAAAAATCCACCATGACATTTCAAACCAGAGCATTAGTACTACGTTTATTATCAACAAAGTCAAAGGAAAAATATTGTAGACTCCTTCACTATCAAACACAATCTCCCAAGAGGTCAATCCTCTTCGTATGGTATTCTATATTTCTAATGTATCATCCTCTCCCAAAATTATTAGATCCTTTCTCTTTATTTTTTAAAAATACCATCCAAGAACATCCACCAAGAATACCTTTTCACTCCCATCATCCCATTCTCCCGAGGTGTCTTCGTGGGTTGTGCATATTCTCAACTAACCATTATGCACTCCCTCCCATTCAGAGCACGAAGGAGTATCATCAACCAACAAGCAATAATATTCCAAAACTCTTTTCATAGACATAGTAAAATATTTAAATAATAATTTTGATTGCTAGCTAAGTAAACAATTTTATTAAAATACAGTTTAATAGTTAAAACAACCAAGCCTGGAGTCATTAAGTCCTTACTTAATGAGCCTTCCCTTTAAAGAAACATTTTCTTTTACCAAAGTAAATGGAAATAAGAATCATTAATAAAATATATTACTAAAAAAATCCTTAGTCATTATTGAATTCAAACAAGAATAATAATCCTTCATTATTAATGTTAAAACAATAATGTCAAACAAAAGATAAATATTTTATATCTATTTTAAAGCAATAAAATCAACCATAATGATAATAATTCATTGTTTCCAAATTAATGTCACCACCTAGAGTTAGTTAACAGTGATGAAATTTTCTAGAGAAGATTAAACCAAACCTTCCTACTTAATAATCAACCCTTTAACCTTTCTTTGCGATGAAACTTTTCTCATCAAATAGAACCCCAACCAAAGAGAGATTATTAAAAAGCAATCAAGTTTCATCAAAACTTAAGCTATCACAAAGCATACTCATCCACAAAGTAAAGGAATCAAGCAATGATCACACACTCAAAATGATCTACTATATCTATTTGTTGGTCACATATGTAGAAGGTCTTTTAGTAACTTCAAGGTTACCAACTTTTGCCCTATCGACTCCATTGTTATTAACAACTTCCCTACCGATGATATGTTTTCCACATGCAATTCATGATATGCAACTACATGAAAGGGTATTCATCCATGTTACCCTGAGTTGTTTTATGAACAAGTCATCATCATCATTTCCATTTTCTTATGGCATCTTGTTCTTGATGGTTGATCCTTTCTTCCACCCATGAGATTAATTGTTCTTGCAAATGTGCAAATCTATTAGCAGCATCATATTCTTACATAAAATAATTTTTTACAACAACTAATCATCATATAGCCATATAATTCATCATTAAAATAACATATCAATTCATAAGTCCATCATATGAATAAGTTTTCCAAGGGAGGGTCATGACATACTACCCCCCTTAGGCTAAACATAGTCCTTTGTATTTCATCAATATCTTGTAATTAAAACCAAAATTATATTTCATTCTCAAATAAAAAAGGAAAGTGTCTCTGCATATCAACCACTTTCTCCCAAGTGGCATTTCTCTCATAATAGTGGTCCCATTATACCTTGTAGTGTTCTAGAGTCTGGTTCCTCATAATTTTGGAATGGAACTCAAGAATCTTCATTAATTTTACCTCAATAACCAAGGGGTTGACTATTTTCAAGTTAGAAACATTCCATACATGGTTAGGATCAAAAATATATTTTCTAAGTAGGGATACATGGAAAGTATTATGAATCTTTGATAGGTTGGGTGGCAAGGCAAGACGATAGGCTATAGGACTTATCTTCTCAATAATTTCAAAGGGCCCAACATATCTGGGATCTAACTTAGTATATTTTATGACACTTTTCATAGGCTTTACCCTTAAAAATACTTTGTCTCCCATAGAGAACTCTCGAGGTAATATTTTAAGATCAGTATAGTTTTTTTTATGATCGATAACTTAAGCCTCTGTCTAATACTCCTATGCTAATCCTCCATCTCTCAAACTATGGTTGACTTGATGACTACTCGAGCCTCTAAATTATCCTAAGAGAGAGGCATCTTGTATTCCCTATCATGCAAGGATTCAAATAGGGTCATACCTAAGGAAGCATGATGTCCATTATTGTATGCAAATTCTACGAGATACAATAAGTCTTTCCAATGAGACTTTTGATCCATGCAATACATACGAATCATGTCTTCCAAGACCTGGTTTACCCTCTTTATTAGACCATCTATTTTTAGATGGTATGTAAAACATATGTTCAATTTTGTGCCAACCGCATGGTGAAGAGCTTGCTAGAATGCAAAAGTAAATTTGGAATCTCTATCCGAGATAATCACTTTAGGAAACCCATGTAACCTAAATATATCTTTGGTAAATATATTAGCCACCACTAGAGCATCATATTTCATGCTCCCTGGTATAAAGTGTGTAACCTTGGTCAGTTTTTCCACCACCACAAGAATTACGTCATGTTGGTACCTATTTTTAGGTAATCCCATAATAAATTCCATAAATATGACCTACCATTTTTGCATAGGTATATCATGTGGGTATAAATATCTTGCTAGATGTCTATGCTCAGATTTTACTTTCTAATACTCCATGCATCTAGTAACAAATTTGGTGATATCCTTCTTCATACCTGACTAGAAGAAGGTCTTTTTCATATTCTCCCTCATCTTAGCCCCTCTAGGATGAGCATAGTAAGGAGATTTATGCACCTCTTGCATAATCAATCCCCTTAAATCACCATTCTTAGGTATGACAACTCTATATTTGAAACACAAAAGCCCATATTTTATGCTAAAATCCTTATTTTCTTCTAGATTTCTTACCATATTTTTTCGTATGTCATTGTAAAATAGATCATGTCCCTGCACCTTCTTGACTTGGTCCATCAAGTCTATATGACTATGGGTCAATGCAATTATATGCCTTCTTCTACTCAAGGTATCAGTGACCTTATTCTCTTTTTCTTTGATATATTCTATACCAAAGTCATACTCAACTAAGAAATCAATCCACCTTCTCTGTCTAGCATTCAACATAGGTTGAGTAAAGATATACTTCAAGCTTTGATGATGTGTTCATAGCTCAAAAGGTTTTTCTAGCAGATAGTGCCACCACATCTTGAGTGCATGCACGACTGCTACTAGCTCCAAATCATGTGTGGTATAATTCACATTATGCTTCCTGAGTTTTATTGATTCATATGCCATTACTGATTCATCTTGGGATAGCACTCCTTCTAACCCCTCTAGTGATGCATCAGTACAAACTAAGTAATTCCCTTGAGGATCTAAAATCTTCAGTATAGGTGCAATAGTTAGTTTTTGCTTAAGTAACTCAAAAGCAACTTCACACTTATCTATCCATTTAAATTCCTTTCCCTTCCTTTGAATATTGGTTATTGGATAGGTAATATTAGAGTAATCCTTCACAAATCATCTATAATAACCTATAATGCCCATGAAGCTACAAAATTTGGACACATTAGTAGGTTGTGGCCAACTCAAAATGACCTCAATATTCTTGGGGTCTATTGCAATTCCTTCTACAGAGATGATATGCCCTAGATATTATACCTTTGGGACATAAAAGTTACATTTTGAAAAATTTCCATAGAGCTAGTTCTTCCTTAACAACTCAAGCACTATCCTCAAGTGCCTATCATGGTCTTCCTTAGTCTTAGAATATATCAATATATCATCTAGAAATATCAATACAAATATATCCAACTGCTTCCTAAATACACAGTTCATTAAATTCATGAAAGTTGTTGGTGTGTTGGTTAATCCAAAAGGAAATAATATGAACTCATAATACCCATACCAGGTCTTGAAAGAAGTTTTGTGAGTTTCCTCATGGATTCTAAATTGGTGATAGCCTTATTTTAGGTCAATTATTAAAAATACTATTGCACCCTTCAATTGATCAAATAAATTTTCCATCCTAGGAAAAGGATACCTATTTTTGATGGTCACTTTGTGAACACATTGGAAAATGGGCAATTGTATTATAATACATATATTATCAAAAATATTACAAGATATTATGATTTTATTTATGAGTTTTCCTTATAAATCTACAAAGTAGGTTTTCATGGGATGGAAGTCCCTTTTTTTCAATAAGCGAGTCAACAACGCCCATAATCAATCTTTCAAAGATCCTCAAATTGGGTAGGCTTAATGCTAGTGTGCCACTATTGGTCAAACTTATCCTCAAGACCTATATGACCAAAAAAAAGGATTTAGTGTGTTTGGGGGCCTATCATAGATCAGGCCTCGTATTGATGAAGACAAAAGATAAAAGAAAATAATATGATACATAATAAAAGTTGTTGGAAATGACTATATATATCAAAAATTAATGTATGTTACCTATATGAAGGGTTTTATGGCCTACTATCACCTGTGATCAGACTCTATCTAGAGTTGCACCCTAGGGTGTAACCAATTGTGGGTTGCAAGGTACCCTACAACTCTACCTGTGACTATTCTTTTCTTATTCTGGTAGAAAATGGTGGTGTTCTATGATTGTATCAACTCCTAGTCAGTGCTAGATCTAATTTTGCACCTATCAAAACCTGTCACAATAGTACACAAAAGGGGAAAAATGGAATGTTTGTCAAGGTGATTGATGGATGATGGCCTGATTGAATTTTTGTAGACTTTTGTTATGTAAAATAATGATGGATGCATTTTAGAATAAAAGGACTACTATTTATAGAAATTTGGAGAGTCTAGGGAAGGGTATGAGGTGTCCCCTATGAGGTGTTCCTATGAGATGTTCCTCATGAGGTGTCCCCTACAAGGTGGCCCATGTGCAATGTGGCTCATGATTGGGTTTTGTGTGAAGGAATCCTTCACCCATGTGGAGGATGATGTGGAAGATGACTCATCTCTTCTCATTCCTTGAAAGAGGATATTTTAAATATCCATTTGGATGAGTAGTGCACACATGTGTGAGCAACCCTTAGGATTATGGATGCACACATGTGTGAGCAAGGATTAGTGTTAACCTTGATTGGGTTGACCATAGGTTAGACCAAGGTCAAGGGGATGAGGTGGAAGGCTAGAGCTTAATTATGATTAATGCTAATTAAACATGAGTTTAGCCTTATAACTGCATTTTAATAATAAAATATTTTTTTTCTCATAGAGTAACTTTTGTCCAAGGTAAAGGTTTACCAAGGTTAAGCCTTTGATGGTGGTCACATGATAACCATGGTTAAGTGCAGTAAAGGGCGTAAGTGGTCCAAGGGGCTTATGAATAACATTTTTAATAAATGCAAGATGTTTTAAGGGGCTTATGATGTTTGCAATTTAATTAACCAAGACGAAGAAGCAAGTTACAATGAATTATTTTTAGGTGTCGACATTTACCTCTTTTTGTACTGCAATGTGTGAAGATATGGGGTAGTGCAAAAATTTATGACACCAGGTGATGATTTGATTTTGAGAAGAAATAATTGATGATGAATGATTGCAGATGATTATGGTCTTTTTCACACCATGGTGGTTATTGGGAGAGTAGATACAATATTTCCTTACTATCATGATCAATGTAAGATTCCCCAATTGTGAAAGGAGTGAATATCTTTGAAACTTTGCCTTTGATGCTTTGTTAAGCTTGATTTGATTTGATAAGTCGTTCAAAACTTGATAGGTCTTGATCAAGTGCTTCATTCATGAGTGGTCTTATGAATGCCATTATAAAGAAGAAAATCCATAATTAATCTATAGGCTAAGGTATTGGGTCCATCAAATGTTTATTTTAATTGGATTTTTGATGAGAAGAGAAATTTTTCTTTTAAGTTACCACAACAAAGGAGGGCTTAAGATGATCTCCAAAAAAGGTGTTTGGACAAACACAATTTCAAATATTGAGTGTTTGATTATTGATCACGTGTAAAGCTGCTTTAGTTGAGATGTCTATCCCCTCAAGTGATGAGGTGATGATAGGTGAAAATGAAGCAGTGATGAAACACTTGACAAAGTGGTCAATGGGATGATAAAATGGATGAAATTAGAAGAAAATGAGAAATTTGCATGGGGTGAAGGTGAAAAAAATATGTGGGGCCAAGAGGTATATTTTGGAGCAAATTGGGCTTAGTCACATGGTACCATGTGAATATTTAGAGTCATAGGATACCATGCAATAGTTTGATGTAAACATAAAAGGTATGGTCATAGGGCACGTGTGTCATTTGTGCACCTACAAATTGCAAAATGCAAGAGAAGAGAGAGGAGAAAAACATAAAATAAAGTGTTGTTGGAATTGGTTTGCGAAGGGGGAGATGGCATGAAATGTTACACAAGGAATCGACAAAGGGCGAGTGGTACTAGTAAGTGGACCTTGAAACCTGTGTAATTTAAATTTGGGAAATTAAAAAGAACCCTAGGGCATTTTTAGATATGCATGAAATAAAAGGAAAAAAGTAGATGTAGAAATGTATGCATGGGAAAATGAAAGTGCATCGATGTGTGCATGTATGAAATATTTATTTATTTGTTGTTTTTTTCTTTTTTATTTGTTTGGAATGCACGTTTTGCTAGATGCTTTGGAATGCATGCATGCATGTGTCTATGTCATGATTTTGAATGATTTGTGATGATTGGACAAGATATTTCACCATGGGGGAAAAACATGGAAATGGATATTCAAAAATACTCAAATTTGTATGATCGTGAGGTACCCTATGACTGTACTATGGTCACGGGGTACCCTATGACCATACACTTGGATACGAGTTTGATTTATTTTTTTATTGTATTGTGAGTTGTGATTGAAATACCACTAGGGTGGGAGAATGAAATGAGTTTGCATGGATGTATGGATGAAATGTGTATGTGAATTTTTGACTAGCAAAAACTAATGTTGTAAAATATGTACCATAGATTGATTTCAGATACCGCTTTCATCCTTTATTGGAGGATCTGAAGGACATGATGGGTTTTGGCAACCTACAGTAGTTGTGAAACATAGGATTCTGTGGGGTGGTCGAGATAAAAATTATACTCTATAACCATGCATATGTGGAGGTATTGTGTGAGCGGTGGGATCCATATCAAAACACCTTCCATATCCCAATAGGGGAGATGATGATTACTTTAAAGGATGTATTTTGAATATAGATATTACCAGTGGAGGGGTTGATAATTATCACTACAGGATGAGCTCAAAAAAAGGTTATGTTGTAGTGATTTTTGGGTGATAGATGGAAGGAGGTGAGAGTACATAGTTGTGGGATAGATTATGAGGATTGTTGGAATGAAAGGATGATTTCATTGAGACACTATGTGGCTATGATAGTGATAGTCAACCATGTGGTGCCTAATGTGTTGGTTTGCAATTTCTATGGAGATTGATGGGGTGATTTATGATGTGGTGGAGCATGGGCATCCATTTTCATGGACACCATCCTTATTGGTGTTGAAATCTAAAAATTTACACTTTACACTGCACCCATGCACAACATCAACATGGGATTTTTCCTCTCATGTAGGATTTCCTGAGAGGAAAAAATCTTCAGAGAGAGTTGGATCTCAAAAACACAAATAAAAATTAAACCAAAACTGCAACATAAAAATGCACTAAAATAATAGGGGACCTGATAAAAATAAAACTGCACAACAAAATAAAATTAAAATAAATTGTGCTTACTAGCTCACCGGGTAAAAGGGAAAGGAAAAATAAAAGGAAGGGTAAATCAGATAAATAAAAATAAAAACAAGGGTGATATGCCAAAATAAGACAGGTTGATTGATCTAACAAGAACTCCCAAAGAGGCACAATGCAATATAGGACATAAGACAATTCATGCACAAACTACAATAGGTAAGGTTGGTAGACCAAGGGCCAATACCACATGCAATCTGGCCAAACTAAAAATACATAGAACACAGTTTAAATAGTTTCTTGCATTATTTCCCACAATATTACAAGACCAGCAAGTGCTGGAGTCAACCAACCCTCATAACAACTTTGAAAAATATTTTTATAGCTCCCCAACAATTTTTTCCCACCTTCTAACTTTCTACCCAAATGGTTCAGATTAATTATTTTTGGCAGAATGCAGATTTTCTTGCTGATTTTAGATTTATAGGACATATTCAATAATTTTCATCCACTTTCTAGATTTACAGGTCTGCACATTAATATTCATGTTGTTCATGTTTAAAATTGTCGAATTGCTAAACATTAATTCTCACCTATTTCCTAGCTAGACCTTCTAATTAAATACTTTTTGTAGACTATACATATATTTACATCATACTTTCCTGATTCGTGGGACTATCAAAATATGTTTTTTTGTTTGACCTCTAAAACTGTAGATAGTTACATAAATGCTTACCTATTTTTAGATTTATATGACTACAAATGCATTTTTACCCAGGCCTCCTGCATTAAGTGCTTCTACCATACTGCATAGATATTCCATCCAACCTTACAGATCTACCAGTCTACAAAATATTTTCTTGCCCATGTTTAGGATTTGCAAAGCTGCACATAAATTTTGTTGACATTCAAACTGCAGAACTGCACATAAATGCTCACCCATCTATAGGATTTGTAAAACTGCACATATATTTCCCATCTATTGATGTCAAATCTATAAAAATAGGAATTAAATTTACACCTACACATCTAAAATATTTATATTTTGAAAAATGAGGACAACTCATGGATGGGGAATATTTGAATAAAAACTAAATAATAGTTGCAATACTTCTCCAAACTGGGTACCGATAAAAAAAAGCAATTACAGTCAAATTGAGTGGTGTACAACTAAACTGAGTAGTGTACAACTAAACTTGATTGTGAAAAATCAAATTGGGCAGTGTACAGTCAAATTGGGTAGTGTATAGTTAAACTGGGTAGTGTACAACTAAACTGGCAGTGTACAGTCAAACTGAGCAATGTACAGTCAAACTAGGAATCAGGCATTGTCTTTGAACTAGAATCCAGCACCGTCTTTGAACTAGAGTTAGGTGCCAACTTTGAACTGGAGTCAGACACCAACTTTGAACTAGAATTAGGCACCGTCTTTGAACTAGAGTTAGGTGCCAACTTTGAATTGGAGTCAGGTGCCAACTTTGAACTGGGATCAGGAGCCATATTTGAACTAGAATCAAGCACCATATTTGAAGTGGAATTAGGCACCAGATTTGAACTAAAATTAGGCATTATATTTAAACTAGAATCGGGTGCCAGATTTGAACTAAAATCTGGTACTATATTTACATGAACTGCTCAACTCCATTAGCTTCCAACATGAACTTGTACACCATGTATCACCAAATTTTACAATTGGTGCAACCATTAATAAATTAGAGCATGAGGCTCAAATTTATTAACAGTTGACATAGACCTATAAATAGTTTCACGGAGTGCGACAATTAGGACGTCAAATGATGGAAGTGGGGTTACTCATCCAAATATGGGTATAGAAGCATATCACCATGGAGATACTAGAGGACCTACCATACAGGGCATATGGAAGCAGATGTACCCTATGCCTTATGATGGAGGATAGATATGGAGGTATGATTGCATAGGCCGCATGAGAGGTAGACTATTCATTATATAGATACATTTAGCAAACTAAGGTCATAAGATATTATCTAGTGACCATGAGGGGGATGACAAATTGGGATAAGGTAAGACAAGAGATCAGGTGAGTGAGATGGGGATGATGGATGATTTGTAGCCTAGATAGAGTGGTTTCTATTTACTCATGTGTTGTGGTAGTTTGGATTACGACAGGAGGTACGTGAGGCACCCATCATGATTTGGTGAGTTAAGGGAGATCTTGGATGGTGAACAGAGGTGAAGCCTCTATATTTGGTAGGGTATACAACTATAGATAACTCAAATATAGATTATTTAGGAACCATGCCAGGATATGATGCTTGGTGGGCTACTCAAATTTGGGATATAGGAGTAGGTAAGACTGATATATACGCCAAGGCTACAATAGTTGGGGTAGGTGGATATTTGGGATGGATCGGTAGAGATGCTAAAGGTGGATTAGGTAATCAAAGTGGATCCCCTAATGTAGGAGCGATTAGTCCTTATCATGTTGATATAGGGTCTAGCAGTGTGATGGATGAGGGGGGACTGAGGAGGAAAGTTATGTAAAGGTGTTGCGATGGGTGTGGTAGTGTGTGGAGAGTTGAGGGGCTCCCATGGAGGGATGGAATAATATGATGGTGGTCCTAGAGGGGAGTGGGGATTTGACTATAGGTGAGAAATATTTGGGTTTCTATCTACACAACATGATGTATGCCTATGAGGATATGCACATGTTGTGAGATAGAGTACATCAACTGGAGATCCAAATAATTTTATGGGAGATGGTATGGATTCAGGAGAAAGCTACACTAATAGTAGAGAGATATGGAGATATTATGGGTTTCTTGCTTATGGAGCAGGGATTGGAGAGGGCTAGAGTGTATGTAGAGGTTGTTGAGACCAATGTAAAGTGATTACGAGAGGAAACCACACAAGAGAGAGGTTAGAGAGAGATCATGATGGTCGAGATAGCCCAACTTTGAGAGGAGGTTACCCATGATAGGACCTAGAGAGAAGCCATAGTGGGTGATATGGGTGAGATATGCTAGGTGAAGGATTACCTAGAGGATTTTTACTATAAATAGGGGAATAAGGTACATTAGTTATATGTGTAGTTGGATATCCATGGGATTAGGGTCCCAAAATAATTTGAGTCTAGATCACAGTCTCGTTAGAGTAGGAGTGTGCAGTCTACAAGATAACCATAGTTGAGCAAGGTCAACTAGATTAAAGTAGTAAAGGAGGATTAAGGAGAGTTGAGGAGTCTCCTACCCTGTGAGTGTGGAGTGGAGAGACTCATGGTGAGTTGTAGAGTTGAGCTAGCATGGATTGTATTGTATCGTATTTTTATTTTTGATGTGGTGAGAGTGCCACTAATTTTATACATTATAGCCCAGTGAGGTGATGTATGGCATAGTGGATATGCTATGTAGCCTACGGGTGATGTGATTATGTACATTGTATTCAAATTTTTTGACATGATATATACATGATGATTTTTGTGCATTTATTTACAATGTGTATGATGTATGTGATGTGATTGATGTGTATGTATGTGAATGATGTAGGTGTATGTGTGATTGAAGATACATGTGATCACCTATTGATAATGTGGGTTGATGCATGATAAATGATAGGTAGAAAAATCTAAGTGATGATGACTATGTCTATGGTGATGTAAAAGTGTGTGTATATGTGAGATGTAGAATCTTAGCAAGATGGATGGCCATATACCTTGCATATATACTATCTTGAGTGTTGTGATTAATCAATACAAATGACTAGTCGCATTAACTACTAACCATGATATACAACAAGGAAACATGAAGTGTACAAATGGATGATAATATACAAGATATACATAGTGAAAATATATATGATGGGTGGAATATGCAATGAGTGAGAGTATATAAATGTGATGAAGAGACACTTTTTATAGGTAAAATAAGTGGTGATGTTGTTACCCCTAATTCTTAAGCATGGTGGATGTTTAAAAGAGTTTTTAGACACTCAAACAACATAGTTCAAAAAATCAAAATTATCTAGTAGACAATCATTATCCCGTAGACATCTTGACTATCCTAATTAAGGTTAAGTTTGTCATGGACATGTGTGTGCACATGATGTTCATTCATCCATTTTGAGGAAGGTTGGACTAACCTATTGTAAACCTAGCCAATTTAGCTAGCTCATACACAAGTGCATATTGATCTACACAAGAGAATGTCTCTAATATGATAGATGTGTCACTACTTGTAAGGCTTATTCCACCACCATGAAGGCTCTTGGATAATATTTCTAGTTATGGAAATCGCTCGTGATGTTATTTTAGACCTGAGGACATCCGAGATTCAATCTTATTGATAGTACTCTTGAGGATTTTCCTATGTTTTTTTTTCCTTTTTATTTTAATTCTCTTTTAATGGTGCTCTTTTGTTGTGCTTTTCTCTCTTATTCTTTTTTGAGGACGTTGGCTTTTGTTTTCTACCCTATTTTTAGTTTTTTTTGGCTTATTCCTTTTTTTATACCTAGATTTATTTTTATCATGTAAATGATATAATGAGCAAGGAAAATTGTTTGCTAAATGGGAAGGCCTATGTAAAGTGTTGTCCTCCCTACTCTCAAAATTTACTTAAGATGTGAAATATGTGAGTGGTCCATGAATGAACTCAATTCAATGAGGGTTAGCCTTGAAATCCTATAGAACTGAATGACAATTGATATAGGTTGATTAGAATGACTATGAATGGTTGAGAAACATAAAATATTCCTTTTGCCATGTAAGTAAGAGTATACCAGACACCACAATAGTCATGCTAACAAATACTTGTTTAACTCTTCAAAGTGGTGCTATATACATGCGATGTATTACCTATGTACAAGAAGGATATGGACATGACTATGAAAAATGTGTGTAATATGATATGTACAAGACGACATGACACAAAAAATACCTAAAAATGTATGGTATTATGTGATCAACTTATTTTTAAGATGAAAAAATCATGTGAGATAGACAAATGCAAGGTGGTGTATCCCAATGTGGTTCCCAATATACTGGACCACATACAAAAGATATGGATGGATGCATATATTGAGTGAAATGAATGCCAATTTGTGGAAATATGAATCATGATGAATGACTATAAATGTGTGTAAAATAGTAATGTTATGATGAGTTTAAGAATTATAAATATTAATAGGAGGCCTTGACGATGGGGCAGGTGAAGAACATGGGAAACGAAAAATGATGGAGAAAGTAAATGAAGAGAAGATGGAAGAAATGGAGGGATAAAGTAGGAGAGAGGAAGAAGAAAATAAAGTGGAAGAGAAAATTTTTTAAACCAAATCAGAGGTATGTAGATTCTAATAGCATGGTCATACAACATCAACATGGTTCTAGAGGAAAAGGAAGAAAATAGAGGAAATGGAGATAGAATATGGAAAACTCCCTATATTTTGAAAGAGGAGGTGGTAGCAAAATAGGTCCACAATCTACAGAAGATGTGCTAGAGGAATATGAAAACTCCCCTTAGTTTTGGAAGATGTAGTTAAGAGGATATAAAACTCCCTAAAGTGTGAAATATGGGTTGGGATAAAAGGGTAACACTGTTCCCCCAATCATAGTGTGTAGGTGTATAAATTATGATGGAAAGCCAGTGGGTGAAAAGAGGACGAAGAAGAGAAGAAGTGAAAGAAAATTATGGAAAGGAAGAAAAAGGGTGAGAAGAAAGTAAGAAAGCTAAGGAAAAGGACCAGTCATAAGTACATAGCTGCTCGAAGTGTGACTGCACAACCATGATAGAAATCATGGAAAATATAGAGAAGAGAGAAAAATTGGAGAAGTGAGGAGGATAAAGAAGATTAAACCAATTCAAAGGTATGTATCTTCTCGTAGCGTGACCATACAATAGTATCATGGTTCTACAAAGAGGAAAGGAAAAATAAGAGAAGAAAGTTAGACCCAATCAAAGTTATGTAGACACTCGTAGCATGACCATACAACATTACCAAGGTTCTAGAATAAAATATAGAGAATAGAGAAAATGGGAATAGAATATAGAAGAGAAGAAAGGAAAATGGGAGAAGTGAAGAGGAGGAAGAATATTTAACCAAGTTAAAGTTATGTAGTTGCTCGTAGTGTGACCATACAATAGCAACATGGTTCTACAAATGGGAAAGGAAAGAGAAGAGAAGAAAATAAGACCAAATCCAAGGTATGTAGCTACTTGTAGCATGACCATACAACATTGAAAATGTGCTAGAAGAAAATATAGAGAATGAGGAAAGAGGATGGGAGGAAAATCATGGAAGTGACATGCAAAATGTGGAGGTGATGGGAGGAGATGAAACTCCCCTAGTTTTGCACAACATAGTTAGAGGGAGATAAAAATCCCCCAAGTGTGGAAGATGGGTTGGAAGGAAAGGGGAACACCCCTCCCTGAATCATACAATTGGTGTGTAGATGTAGAAGTGATGATGGAAAGCCAACAACTGGAAAGTGGAAGAGGAAGAGAAGTGAAATGAAATTGTGGAAAGGAAGGAAAAGGATGAGAAGAAAGTAAGAAAGATAAGGAAAATGACCATTCATAAGTACATAGTCGCTCAAATAATGACCACACAACCATGATAGAAACAATGGGAAAGATAGAGAAGAGAGGAAAATTAGAGAAGTGAGGAGGAAGAATATTGAACCAATTCAAAGGTATGTAGTCACTCGTAGCGTGACCATACAATAGCAACATGGTTCTACAAATAGGAAAGGAAAGAGAAGAGAAGAAAATCGGATCCAATCAAAGGTATGTAGTTGCTCGTAGCGTGACCATAAACCATTGACAAGGTGCTAGAAGAAAATATAGAGAATAAGGAAAAAGTATGGGAGTAAAATTATGGAAGTGACATGCAAAATGTGGAGGTGACAGGAGGAGATGAAACTCCCCCTAGTTCAACACAACATAGTTAGAGGGAGATAAAAATCCCCCAAGTGTATAATATGGGCTAGAAGATAATATGCCCCCTCCAATCATACAACTAGTGTGAATATGTATAAGGATGATGAAAATCAAGTGGATAAATAGATGAGAATGTAGAGAAGGGAGGGTGAGTGCAACAAATCATGGAAAAATACTAAGTTGGTGGGGGATGTCGTAGAGGCCATGAAAGGCTAGTCACTAGATCAGTGCAACTACTATCTTGATAAGACATGTGGTTGTGGACCTGATGAACCTGGCAAGGTCTGGATGAAGATGATGAAGTGCCAACATGTGATTGTGGTGGCATGGTGTGGGGAAATGGATTTGGAGATGTACTCCACTTCTTAGTGAAAGAAGAAATATTAATAGTATTCCATTCTCATTCATAATTTTGTAGACTAGGTGTTCAAAAATATGATAGGTGTTGATATCATGACCTTACTGGTGATGATAAACATAGAATTTGTGATCATTGTAACCTTTTGGTTTTTTATGGTTTGGATCAATTGGTTTGACCTCAAGTAAAATTAGGAGTCTTGCATGATGTAATCATTAAAAAGTGTGAGATAGAGGCTCAGAGAGAATCGATGTAGGATGAGTGGAATGCATGGGATGTGATGATCAAGTGAGAGATGGACTAGGTAGTGATGGAGTGAGTGCTTACCTAGGTTGTGTAGGACCTTAATTTTGAGGATGAGAAATGTGTGAAGATGAAGGCATTGGGGAATATGTCATGATTGGATAATGGGTGGATGTATGACATTGACAATGGTGCATGTGCAACTCTAGCTTATCGATATAGGCCAATATGTGTTGCATGTCGATAGAAGGAGGTGGTGGTGGTGTAGAAATGGGATGGGCATGAATGCCAGTTCTTATGGCTGGTGATTGATATGAAGGTTAATATGAATATGGATGAGCAGAAGAGGGTGAAAATAGGGGATAATAATGTTGTGGTGGCATGACTCTAGGTTGACTAATTGTGAAATAGAAATCAAGGTGAGAGAAGAAGGGGTGGAGCAATGTGACTAGCCTGACACCTATGGTATTTATCAATAGGATGAAATTCTATTACCTAACCTATGAGTTAGGCTTAAGGAATGAGGGGAAAAACATATATTTTTGTTTCCAACATGAGAAAAAATGGATGGATGTTTATGGTAAGAACGAGAAGAAATAGGTGGATGTTTGTTGCTTGAATGAGAGGAAATGGATATAAGGTCATCATTGGAATGAGAGAAAACTGGTAGACCTCTATTGTTATACTGAGAGGACATAGATAATTTTCAAGAATGGGTAGATATGGTTTCCTTTGAATGCCCTAGTGAATTGGTAGGTGGAGGAAGGAGCATAAAAAAACCATCCATGGCTAAGAGCATTTGTGCTCAAGATTTAGCTTTAGATAAAGACAATGGCTGAAGGGAAATAGTCTAAAAACCTTAGTTTTACCAAATCTAAGGTGAAATAGGAATCAAAATGATGTTTTGGCAGTAACCAAGTCTTTTTATAAAATAGAAATCTAGATCATAGGGAAGAGTGTGACTATTATGGGTCGCAAAGTATCCAAAAACTTTTTTGAAACTAATAACAAAAATAGAAAAATTTTGAACCTATGTCCAGAGAAGTATGAGATATGTTTTTGGTATGTTTTGGAACCTATTTTTGAGTGTTTTGTAATAGAAATCAAATCATATAGCAAGAAACAAGCATGAACAATTGTAATTTTCCAAAAGTGTGTTTTGATGTTAGAATAATCCTAAAACTAAAATGAAATAGGGTGTGGTGGGTGTATTCTAAAAGATGGTGTTTGTGTATAATCTCCTATTATTCCCAAAGCTATGCAAGAGGTGATTGTATATAAATGGGTGAATGGATTATAATGGAGGTAATGGCTCAAGGTACAACCTAAGGAAGTAAATAACCCTTGAAGGGGCCATACTACCTAATTTCTTCTATCGGCACAACCATGCTTTTGTTTAACCCTTATATTTGGAGTGTGAAAAATAATGACAACTACATCCACTAAATATTATCAGACCTATGGTAAACAGGCTTGCTAATCCTTCCTACTCTGAGGGTATCTCAAGAGTAGGGTTTTTTTTTGGTGATGAAGTCCAGAAAACCACTCACGAGGGTTACCATGGTATGTAGGGGGTGAACTAGTGGAAGGAGATGAAATCCAATGTCACCAATCTCGAATGGAAATTGATGATTAAATACAATATTGCCACTATTTAAAAGAAACATGAAGTGTGTGTCCTACTTTAAGAAAGCAATAAATGCTTGAAAAGTAAGCTAAACTAAACAACAAAGCCCCCCTTTTTTGTTTCTTTTTCAAAAGTAAAATACCTTTTGAAAATCAAGAGAGATGTAAAGAACAACTATGCACAATGTGTTTTGTAAAACCCAAAAAGCTATGATGTAATATTTTCCAATATGAACAAAATGAGAGACCACATGTATTCACAAAATATGATCAAAATGATTTGCAATCCTTCTCTAAGTAATTCCCAACTTCTTGCAAGAAAGACTAAAGTGATTTTAATGTGTTTGAAAGAGTAAGAAGGGAAACTTTCTTTGGAACTTTATTGTTTCTGAACCAGAGGGATAGGTTTTATAGACTTACCTATAATATTCAGCTCTTGTAAGTATTTGAGGATGAAATTAAGAGGTTTAAGTGCACCTCAAATTTGATTGCACCCTACCATATGACTAATTAGGGTCGCACCCTACCTTGCAACTTTAGTGAAAATATGAATTTAGGCTGAATTTGAACTTTTTGATAGTAAATGTTTCTATGGGAAAGTACCTACAACTACAAAGAACAGTATATCTCTTCTTATAAACAAAATAAATGTCTAAGAAGGCAAGATGTGAAATAAATACAAGTTT
The DNA here is from genome assembly GCA_028583015.1 of Wollemia nobilis. Taxonomy (NCBI): domain Eukaryota; kingdom Viridiplantae; phylum Streptophyta; class Pinopsida; order Araucariales; family Araucariaceae; genus Wollemia; species Wollemia nobilis. The sequence continues at coordinate 9,676,591 of JAQPPZ010017092.1, forward strand.
GCAAGATGTCAATACAGAGCTTGTGGGAGTTTTTTCAGTACTCTGCTATGTGTGTCTATAGCTTTTTGTTTCTCCACTGTTTCAAGGAAGGGATCTGTGTCTATTTTTTTTTTGTAATTATGATGCAAGTGTGTTTTCTCGAGGTATACCCAAAATGTTGTATGAGAAGTTTCTTTTTGATAACAGGCTATGTGCCTTACCTGATGTAATGGCTTTAACAAAATGTAGATTTTACATATATAGGATCTAAGGACATGTTCATCAATAGCCCTGGGCTAATTTTTGTAAAAGGTTTTGGGTCAACCTGTAAAACCCGATATTAATGCTATAGTATCTTATCTACCAAAAAAAAGTTTGGAAGATGGTGTAGTACCGAGTTTTGCAAACATAGATAACACCAACCTAGCAATATGGTGAGCTACAGAGTTTTTCCAAAGCTGAAAAACATAAGAACCTAGCAATATGGTGTGATACCGAGTTTTCCCAAAATTGAAAAACAAGAACCTAGCAAGATCGTGCAGTACAAAATTTTCCCAAAGCTCAAATTTAATAGAGAAGGGTTGATTATACCTTTCAGGATGCCAACTTCTTTAAATATTTTTTTGGTCTACAAAGGCTATCTTTGGCAAGGGGGATAGCAATCCCATATGAGGGCAAATCAGTCCCCTCGAATTACCTGCAACTCGATGATTGTTGTTCACTGTGTAAGAGTTGGTTCCTTAACCACCTCTTGGAACACTTGGTTGGGTTGTAGGGTACCCTACGACTTCATGTGGGTCACACCCTACCATGCAAATATGGATTGTAGACCAAAAATATAGTTTTCTTAGACTTGAGTTGTATTTTTAGGATTTTTGTAGGGTTTTGGACGGTTTTGTATCACCTGTAACACAAAAAAAATAGTAAAAATAAGCCAACTACTTAAATGGGTTAACTAATAAGAATAAAAAAAGTGGATTTCCCACATGGTGTGCCATAATAGACACATTGGAAAACAGGTAATTGTCTTATAATATATATGATAAAAAAGGGTTACTAATTTAATGCATAATGAAAGTTGCTAGAAATGACTATAAATGACAAAAAATCAATGCAAATTTCTTGTCTAAAGGATTTTGTGGCCTGTTATTGCCTGTGATCGGACTCTAGCCAGAGTTGCACTCTAAGGTGCGATCAACTGTGGGTTGTAGGGTACCTTGTGACTCTGCCTATGATTGTTCTTTTCTGATTCTGGAAAAAAATGGTTTTGTTCTATTACTGTATCAACTCCTAATAAGTGCTAGATCCACTTTTGTACCTATAAAAACCTATCACAATAGTACACAAAAAGAGGATAAAGAGAATGTTTGTCATGATGATTTATGGACGATTTATGGATGATGGTATTATTAGATTTTGGTAGAGTTTTGCTATGTGAAATGAGGGTGGATGCATTTTAGAAGAAAATGAATACTATTTATAGAACTTTGAAGAGGCTAGGGGAGGGAATGAGGTGTCCCCTATGAGGTGGCCCATGTGCAATGTGGCTCATGATGGGTTTTTGTGTGAAGGAATCCTTCACCCATGTGGAGGATGAGGTGGAAGGTGACTCACCTCTTCCCATGCCTTGAAAGAGGATATTTTAAATATCCATTTGGATGAGTAGTGCACACATGTATGAGCAACAAATATCCCTTAGGATTATGGGTGCACACATGTGTGAGCAAGGATTAGTGTTAATCCTGATTAGGTTTACCATAGGTTAGACCAAGGTCAATGGGATGAGGTGGAAGGCTAGAGCTTAATTATGATTAATACTAATTAAGCATGATTTTAGCCTTTTAATTTTACTTTAATGATAAAGTGATTTTTTTCTCATAAATTAAATTTTGTCTGAGGTAAAGGTTTACCAAGGTTAAGCCTTTGATGGTGGTCACGAGGACCATGGTTAAGCGTAGGAAATGGTTTAAGTGGCCCAAGGTTCTTATGAATAGTATTTTTAATAAATTTAAGGTGTTTTAAGGCTAATTAATACAATTTTGTGATGTTTAAATTTTAATTAACCAAGAAGAAGCAAGTGACAATGTGTGATTTTTAGGTGTCTACACTTTGTTTAACATTCGATAGTCAATGCACAATCTGAGTGATCCATATTTTTTTTTGACAAAAAGGATGGGTGACAGTGGGTTTCATCAACCCCTTCTATAGCAACCCTTAAAATTGTACTTTCAACTCTTGCATTTCAATAAGATTAATCCTATACAAAGTTCTATGAATAGGTTCCATTTTTGGCATTAATTTGATGGTGAAATCAAACTCTTGCTTTTGAGGAAGTCCAAGAAAATATTTAGGAAGAAAATCCCTGAATTCTTGCAAGACTGGGTGTTTTTCAAATACCTCTTCCTTTTTATCCTTCTCAAGCTCATTTAGTTTTACAGTGAGAATCACTACCCCTATTTTCATGGTATTTTTTACTTGCATTGCTGACAATAGCTGGGATTGAAATGACCCTTGTTCAGTGATGATTTTCAATATTTTGTTGTGCTTTTCAGTGTAGTCAATACATCTATCTTGAAAGTTAATCAGGGCCTTATGACCTTTTAACCAATCCATCCCCAAGATTATATCGAAGAAATGTGGTAGAGCTACATATAAGTGCGATATGGTAGAGCTATTGGGTAGGGTGATCTCAACTATAGGAAAACATTTATCTATTTAGTAGGTTTACCTAGAACCATACTCAAATTTCTACCCTTGTGCCAAAAATCTTTGTCTTTCTGGAATATCCCTAACTATACTAGAAGAGATGAAACTATTCATTGCTCCACTATCTATTAAAATCTTGATACTTATATCGAATAACTTACCATTAAAGAGTAAATGTGTAGCTTGTCCATCAAGGTTCTAGTTACCTATAGTTGTATAGATTATGTTGTTAGGTTCCTCTATTTTCTTGTTTTATTCTACTTCATGTAGACATTGGGTTGCATAATGAGGACCTCCACAATAAAAGCACCCATCCTTGGGACCAGGGTGTCTATCCTATTTATGTTCCTCTACCTTTTTTGCTAATATAAAACTCTATTGTCTTCGAGGCTAAGAAGTATTAATGTCATTATATTTATTTTGGAAATTATTCTTAAGAATCCCCTATTTTCCATTGTTCTTTATTTGAAACTTTGGGTTGGTCTTAATTTTCTTATTCTATTCCTGTTTCCACTTCAATAAATCAACACTCTATCTTTTTCGTAGTGCTTGTGAATCCACTTCAACTACATTAACATAGTTGAAGTGAGGTTTGCTATGCTACAAATTAGTTTTTTCTTGCTTCACCAGATCATGTGGCTTCTGTAGCATATCTGGTTGGAGCATACTGACCTCAAATCTGATCTTAGGTTCCAATCCTATGATAAATTTGTGCACCTTCATTTTCTTGTCTATCTCATAAGCTGGCACATATTTAAGTAGCTTTACAAAATTTTGGTGGTACACCTCCATAGTCTTTGTCCCCTGGTGGAGCATAGTAAATTCCTCAAATATCTTTGAATAGTACTATTCAGTGATGAATCTTTTTCAAAAATCTAAGACAAATTCTTCCTATTTTAAATTTATGGTCTTAATATTTTGACCAGTTCTAAAATTATTCCACCACTCTAACACAATTTCTTATAAATGTAGTGTAGCTCATATTGTATGGATCACTAATGAAATATTTTTAATTGAGAAGTAAGTTTCCATCTCACCCAACCAAGCTTCAAATGATTCTCCTCCTCCTTTTCCAGTAAAAATAGTTGTCTTTACCTTCTCCATCTCCTAGGCCAAGTCTGCCTCAACTAGATCTCTGGTCTCTTTTTCCTCTATAGTAGGGTCATGTTCTTATCTACCCTTAGAGTCCTTTTTCTATGAGTTTTGATTCAATATTGACTATAGTAGTTTTATTGGTTGGTTCATTTGATCTCGTTGTTGTTCCAACTATTCTTGCAATAGTGAAACTACAATTGGGAGGTTTTCCACCTCCTTGTTTGAGTTTCTAAAACTCTCACCCAAAGGTCTTTCATTGGTGCTATTCCATATAGGTTCCATTTATGGTATGGAAGATCCCTTTATTCCTCTTCTTAGTCTTGGTGCCATCTTCTTAGTCAGACAAAAGACTTTAGTTAGGTTGCAATTCAGTCCTTCAAATTCTACTTCTAAATAAAAGTTAAGTACATCTCTTATAGTACTATCCTCGACATAGTATCATCCACTAATTAGTTCATTGGTACTGGTAAGATGATTAGCTCACTCCACTGATGCATCTATTCCTATAATTTAAAGCTCTAATACCAAATGTAACAACCTTAAAACATACCCATGTTGAGTAAGAACTATTTTTAAAAAGAAGAAAAAACATGATTCACTAAGATGTTACCACAACATGATTTATAATTCCCTAGTGCTTAACCATATTTTAAGCCTTACAACACTGTAGATGTTGTTTGAGTGGACAAGACAAGCCAAGATCTCATAGATAATTTAAGTTTTATCTTGTATACCTCATCAATATGAAGGATGCCTTCATATGGTTTCCCCATTCCCATGCACTCTCCATGAATGTAGGTCAACTTAACCATAGTATTGGATTAACCCTATCTTAGTCCTTTGAGACCAAGGGATGCTTTATTCCAAGATTCATCAAAAGTCCTTCTATGATATCTCATCTAGTGTAATGCCCTTATACCTAGTTGTTTACACCTCCATGGTGAAACACTAGACTTCCAATGCTTAGTATTTCCATCTCCCTGATGAAATATCTAAGGTGATTTCTACTCCACATAGATAGACTCACATGGAACCTATAGGCCATTCTGCCTTGGTTACCATCACTAAATCCATCATGTCAATGAGTTTCAATCCTCCATAGATGAGTAGGATATTTAGGTTAAACCACCTAAACCCCCATTTTAAAGATTCATTGTCTTCTAAAAACTGCTCAAAATTCCTTTTTTTGAGTAGTACTTATTGCATGCTCCCTACGAGTTACGCCACTGTAACTTATTTAGGTAAGTTGTGTATTTTTAGGTTTATCTATAAGGAAAATCTAGGTTCACCCTCTCAAACTTATTTCTATAACCAGAATGGAACATAAATCAACTCATACTTTTTATTTTCCATAACAAACCAAGTTTTCCTTCATAATCATTATTGCTTATATCCAATATAAACCATCTTATTCCTTTAGATGCATTAAAAGTATTCAAGCATACTACTTGAAATAAAAGGTCTTTACTTTCAAATTGCACAAAGCAAGATAAAAACCAAATAACATTTCATTTTGCTCCATTGTAAATCATACATCATCTAATATAATATTCATTCATCATATCTTTAAAGCAATACATTGTGATTATATTTACATTTAGGAACAACTCTAATTCTTTGTAAACCACCATCTACTATCATTCATTAATGATAACCAAGAATTCATTTCATTTAGAACTGCATAGATGGAACTTTTAAATCTTAAAAAAACATTACAAATATGTAGACACCAAATCCTAGCCACTTGTCCTCCATCCACATCATCCAATCACATCCACCCATTATATATATATATATATATATATATATATATATAAGTATTTTATATTTATATTTATATATTTGATATAAATAAATATATATGTATGAATAAATCATAGCTACTCATTAACGTTTTAATATTAACCATCAACTTGACTTGATCCATGTAATATTGGAAAGATCATAATCCTAGCCATACAATATTTTTTAATATTGATCGTACGTTGGTGTCATCGAACCCTAGCATATGAAAGGCAAGTTATAAAAGGTAACTTATTTTTATGAATGAGGTGAAGCGGTATTTTGATTCATGAAACGTTTAAGAATTTTTGTCAAACTCTCATTTACATCCTTCCCCAAAACCCTAGAATTCTGCTACCATTCCCCTCATCGTTACCACAAAATCCTTCATTTGTAGTTGCCCAAACCCCTATGAACCAGATCTGGTTTTGTAGTACCTTATGAAGAAACCCCTAAACACGTCCCAACATCCTGTGAACGTTGCTAAGCATTCCAATAATGCTACTGAGCATTCACCACCATTTTTAAATGCTTTCGAGAATTTTCCAACATTTTAGTTTGCTATCATCATACCCTTGAATGCTTTCAGGAATTTGTATGATCTAGATCGCAGACATAAGAACACAAATCAGAACAATAGAAATTCTTTGACAAGGTAAATATTTTATTTTTTGAGAGCTTATGTTTCTTGTATTTTGTATGCATTTCATCATTTTTAGCACTAGGGTTTATAGATCTGATTCAAAAATGGACTCACATAATGGAGCCCTCTCATATGCTATTGACCTCTTGGTTTTTTTGATCTGTTTGCAGGTGCAATAACTATATTATTAAAAGCTATTGTAGCTAGGATAGCCATGTAGGGATACTCAATCCCACCTACCACTTATTTGGAGCAAAGGATGACATAGAAGACACCTACTATTCTTTGTGAACAAGGGTTTTAAAAACCCTTGTATTGTAACTATTGTATCAATATACACTATATTGTAACATTAGAGATCAAGGCTCCCCCACATTAATACAATAAATTCCTTTATTCTTTGTGTAATATATTTTTATGTGTTGATTCTTTTATTACTATCTTGGTGTTGTCAAATTTTGCTTTACAAAATAGCGATCACGGTGGCACCCAAAAAGGGTTCTATATTTTAACTTACCTTGTATTTTTATCTATGTTTTTGTGCTTTTGTTTCGAGTTTTCAGATATTCGATTGCATATAAGTCATGAAACTAGGGTTTCTAGAAGTAATTTTTTTTTATCTATGATCATGTGAATGCCCTGTAGCATTTGAGAAACACCTTACCGCATCCAGGAGACATGTCACCACATCCAGGAGATGCCTCATCATATTAAAGAGAGTTGGAAAGAAAAAAAGTAGGCTTCCTAGTAAGTCTAGGTCAAACCCCACCTCCATTTTTCTTTGCTTTTTAAAGAGAGATTGAAAAAAGGAAATACTTACTTTCAGTTTAAAAAACAAGATATTTTGCATCTTAGGCATTTATAAATATAGTTTCATATAGTTTGCATATAGGATAGATTTGCATTTATGCATCCACACTAGTTGCATCAAAACATTCATCATAGCAAATTTAATTTTTTTGCTATCTATAGTGTTTCTACTTTTACATTGGTTTTTGCTTGCAATAATATGAAAGAGCATAAGTAGCTACACCCTAGGCTAAATTCTCCCACCTTTACTTATTTTAAGTTGGAACAAGCCATTGATATTCGAGCATACTCCCACTATTGGAATCACTTGATGATTTAGGGTGGAAGGGCTAGGTGAACCCTCTACTATTAGAGTCACTTGATGACTCAGGGTGGATCGTAAGCAGTGTAGCCTAGGTTTATTTGAGGTAACTTGGTATTAATGTCCTTGGTCACTAGCTTAGCTAAGTAAAAGAGGGTTTCTTGGCAATGTATGAACACTATATACAACTAAAAATTTAAAAGGAATGACACATGAGCACATATCACTTTAAACATCAGTGAGTTGTAATTTATCACAAACCATTAATCAAGACTAGTGACAATGGATTTCATCTCCATCTATTGTCTTTCCTCATAGACACCTTAGAAACTCATGAGTGATTTTTTGGATTTCATCACCAAAATAATTCTAATTTACCATCCACTTTAGGAATCCACCTTGCATAGTAGTCTAGATTTAGGTATACATCAAAACATACCAATAGCATACAAAAGAAAAACATTAAGAACTATTGCAAGACATAGGAAAAAAATGTTTGATTGATTCTATGTGCTTTTCATTTTCACTCCACATTTTCATGAACATTCCCCACATTCACTACCCCAGTTGGATCATTAGCTTATGGTTTCATCTTGAAGACATGCTAAAATCATGATTCAAGCATCCACTAGCCAACCCATTTCATCCATGGAGTGCATCACCTCTTTCCCAACCACTTTTATGGCTAACCCTACAAGTGTGATACAAATAAACTATTCTATTTTTTCTACTAGACATTCATATTTCGTGTTTATTTTAAATGTATATGTGATGGAAAGGGTTATTCACACTTCCATACTAGAGAATAAGTCTTCCAAACTTACTAACACTCATATCACATACATAGACATGGATAATTTTGGAATTTATCTAAGACCAACCAGACCAGTCTTAGAGCAACTTAACATTCCACACAACCAAGTTCCTTCTTTTTAGCAAGAATTTTCTCACCCACAATACACCAACATTAGCCAAGTTTATACCAACCCTCTTTTTGAGGCCACATTTGCCCCTTCACATCACATGTCCCCACCACAAAATAGGCAAATACCTTCCATCCCATCTACCCATACTACCACCTACACTAATCCACTTTATGAAGCACATATCAATGCAACTTCACACATTACATCTACCATGCCATCCACTACCCCTCATTCTATTGTGATTTCCTTTGCAACTTACCCTACAACAACATTTCCAACATTCACACCTCATCCACATTCACCATAACCACATCATATGCTTCAAAAATTGCCATAAAATAAGCATGACATATCAACCAACTGCTCATAGGCTAGCAAGATGCTAGTTCTTATCCCCAAAAACAACCTCAGACAATGGAATTCAAACCTCTTTCGATCCCAATCCAATAAACTTACTTCACACCTGACTTATCCTAGGTATCACCATCTTCTCAGGTTCCTATACCCATGCCTCCATTCACCCAAACCAAAACCACTCTCATAATCCAAAATACAAATATCCCACAAAATTCACATCCACTTCATCAACATCAATCATTCCAACATCAAATCCAAAAAAACACCCAACATCATAAAATTTCCTTAAACTCATAAAGCCATCAACATCACATTTCTTCACAAAACTCATTCCTTCACATACATCACCTCCACTTAATCATCAAATAATCGAGGGATTCCATACAAAAATGGAAGAACCCAAAATACAAGCAATGCAAAGAGTAGATTGATAGCTTGATTCAGCATACTCCTAGTATGATGTACCAAAAGCCCACCTTAAGATAGCTAATAAATCAACATATCCATTTTTTGGTACCATCACCACCATATTGGGCAGATTTCAAAATACCAAAATTTGACTATTTTAAAGGTATTGAGGACCCTAGAGAACACATAAGCACATTTATACACTCATGCTTTTGGATCCAAGACCAATATGCTTTAATGCTCATTAATTTTCCTCATACATTGGGGAAAGAAACTCAATATTGGTATAATCATCTAGCTCACCATAATATTTTCACATTTGAACAACTGGTAGATAAATTTTTGGAGAGATTTTCCCTCAATGTTTGAAAGAAGACCACATTGATTGACCTATAAAACTTAATACAATTCTAATATGGGTCAATCAATAATTTTAAAAACTGTAGGAGGGTTGTTATCACTAAATTTCCATTCTCCTTGCCAATGGAAGAACTGACCTGAATGTTCACAAGGAGTTGCTTAAAACCCATCTCTTTTCTATTATAGCTAAAACAATATAGAATATTTTATGAGGCTCTCTCTCAAGCTCGTTTCATTTAAGAGATTAAAATTCAAGAGGACAAGATAAAGCCTAAGAAGAAAGAATGGCAGAACAAGGGTAAATCAAATACATACAATCATTACCCGAGGATAAAGAAACACCAATAGATAAAATAAACAATAGTAGGTAGTCCAACCTCCTAACTCAAGCAAATGTGTCACCACAACCTATCATTCCACCATAGCCCATCCATTTCTCTCCCAATTCATCTCAGCCAATTCACCTTCCAAGCCATACATATAAACCAATTCATCCTTTAAACCATTAACAAAGACCAATCATTTCACTAAGTAGCTAGCTAAAAATTAGCCTCAAAATGACTTCAGCCAAACCATCGATCTATGAGCTAATTCAAAAATATCCCCTACATTGCAAGGTATTAATGGAAATTTTAATATCCATTGAATTACAATCCCAAGATACTAATGCCTTCAACAACTTTGTAGGGAGTATTCAAACATACATGCATCCTTCCATTACATTCTATGTGTAGACACTAAAATCATGTAAATTGGATAATACTGCTATGTGCCACTCTTATAAAACTCATATGGCCCCATTGGGCAACCCTCAGGGGTTAAATAGGTCTCCCAACCACTTTTTGGAGTGTTTACCGCACTTTTGGTAAGTTTTGGGGTATATAACCATGCCCGTCCCACCCAAGGACAATCATAATTGGTGGTTGTCCCACCCATGGACGGCCATACATAGTCGTACTTGGGTGGTATGACCATGCTCCAGACCCATCAAAATTCAAAGGGATGATAAATGGAAATCAATTACTACCATTTACCCCTCCCAATCATCAAAAATTGATTGTGAGGATGTCATAAGCATGAAGGTCTACAAATTTGAGGTCCCAAATGGAAGGCATCTTCCCTCCTATGCATGGCACGGTAATGGACAGGTGGCAGCACTTGCCCTGCATGCTAGAACTTTCCCCTTTACACATTTGCCCTAATTTAACTATAAATTGAGGTAGTCACACCCAATTTCAAGGAGATACAATAACAAGCATTGCTAAAATTAAAGCGATTAAGCTCATGAAGGGATCCATTCCCTTGTAAATTGTAATCTGAATGTATCAAAATGATAAGACCTCAAAGGGGATGTATTGTAACCTTTTGGAATTTATGAATTAATAAATACAAGGAGAAATCCCCCCTCTTTTACTACAAATCATTCTTCATTTCAATAGTTACATCTTTTACATCTTTCTTTTGCATGCTTGCTTAGAAACAATAGATAGCATTTTAGTTTAAACGCACATTTAAGGCATGTCATTTTTCATGCTTCTTCATTGGTGATTATACCAAACATCTTAGGAATTCATATTTAAAACTTAAAGGAGATAATCACATTATTTTCTTGTGTGCTTCTTTGATCATTTGATTGTGTGTTTATAAAACTTAAAAGAGATAATCATGTTGTCTACTTTAGGTGTTTCTTTATTGTTCGGGTAATCAACATCAGATCCTACCATCTAGGAGTAAACCCTAATTTTTTAAAAATAAAAACTAATTTTTTATTCTGCATCCAGTGGATCGAAAATTGTGCAAATCAGAGCTATAACAAAAAAGTTATGTTGGTTTTATGATTACTCTATTTTTGAAGCCAAAAATAGAGAAAAAATGCACTAAAATAGTCATAAAAGGGTCTAGACAACTCCAAAGAATTCCAAATTTGTTTTTTTGTCTTAGTTAGCTCCTTCTACACCTCTCATAGAAATTTTGAATCCTAAATCTTCATGCTTCAAAATTTTCCAAAAATTCCTAAAAGTGGGCATTTCCCCACGAGCCCGGTTGGCCAAATATTCCAAAAATACAATTTTTTGAATAGGAAGTCAATTTTTGGAGCCCTAGCCCATTGTGATCAGCTCATCGCACTAATTTTTTTGATATATAATACTTATAAACTTTTTTTAAAAAGTCAAAATTTTCTAAAAATGGCTAATGGATACCCCTTTTACGGATTTGGTCCAAGTGCAGTTGAAAACAATACCTCTAATTCAGAGAGATATTCAAGCTCCATAACTAGAGAATATCTCCAAATAAGTCTAGAGGACATGCCCATCCCTGAATGGCATCCCAAGTTTTAACATAACAACAATACCATCCCAAGGGAGGCAAACCTTCGAGATATCCCTACTAAGGAAGCACCCATAGGTCCTCTAGGAAACCTTCCTAACTTGGATACCCTGATGGAATTCTATATAGTGAATAATCTACCCACTGAGGGGTCTATTATGTCAATATCATGGATTCATGTCCTATATTGCTCTATACATCAATCAGAATATGAACATGAGAGTACGCCATGGCCTAGCTTGGATGATAAAACCACCCTGTTTGATCGAGTAAGTCACCCCCATACTCCTCACAGAGAGCATTCTACATATGCATGTAGTGCTTATGTGTATCCTGAATATACAGAGCTTACATATAAACCTAAATATGAGTCTTTCCTCATAGATGAGGAAGAAGACCCAGGTCATCCTCCTACTCCTCATGAAGAGTACTTGGTGTGATCACATTGTGGCTCTACAACATCATATTATACAAAGTTGATTCATAAACTAGAGTCTCAAGTCAATGCAACCTTTAGGGAGCATGGAAAACAAATAATAGATCCTACTATGGGGAAAAGACATGATAAATCCATTCATATTTCCAATATGAGGGTACATAGCCCCCATACAACTGAACAATAAAGTTACACTCATTAGGCACTAAGGCCACAACTTAACCAACAACAACATATGGATCAACTCCAGTTGGATCAACAATAATTAAATCAACAATGTGTGGACTCACAACGAGCACAAATACAAAGGTTGTATCAAAAAAAAATACAATAACAACAAAATATACAACAAGAGTAATTGCAAAATGCATTACATGAAGTAGTGCTTCCACCTAACACCAATAGGATGCAACAATGTGCAAGGTGCCCAATAAAATCTCAAACTATTCCCTCTCAACCATGCCAAAATTACATTCAACATCAGAGACCATTATCTGGTTATAATCAAAAGCCTCATACTCCTCAACAATACCAATATCAAGATGAAGAAGAATCATACGAAGAGTCCCAATGGGAACATAAGGAACAAATATATGCTTACCCTAAATCCAGTTATGATGAGGTACCTAATGATTATACTTATCATCCAACTCAACATCAAAATTGGCCTTCGTTGTCTAAACAAGGGTGACAATAGGATGATCATATCATTTCATTAGGGCCATAAAAGCACTAGTTGGTCGGATAAATTCATTTGAAAAACAACATCAAAGTTCGGTTCATCATAAACCTACACTAAAACAACTTGGCAATCAGCCTTTGCATCCATCAGTGTCATCACTGACGTACCCATAAAATTTCAAGATGCCTAAACTTGAAAATTTTAAATATGATGAAGATGCACAAGACCACATGATAAGCTTCATCCATATGTGCTCTCATCTTCAAGAAAATGACCCCTTTACATTGATAATATTCATTACAATATTAGTTGGGGATGCTTTGTAATGGTATAAACATCTACAACATCATATCATAAATACATTTGAGCAATTAGCTAATGCGTTTTTGGGACATTTTTCCTCTAGTTCTAAGAAGACAACAAACTTGACTAACTTGTCTAGCCTTTATCAAATTGATGATGAGATAGTCATGGAGTATGGAAATAGATGGAGGAAGGTGATGTTAAAACTACCTTTCATGCTACCCACAATGGAACTCATCCAAATTTTTACTAGAAGTTGCTCAAAGCATATTTCACTTATCTTACAATTACAATGGTATCAAACATTCGAGGAGGCCTTAGCATAGGCCAATATCATTGAGGACATTAAGGTCCATGAGGGTGATGTTCAACTTTATGAGGGGGAATGGAAAAACAAGAATATTAAAGGTGGTAACATGCAAAAAAATGTGGTCCCAATCAATCAAGTGGTTTTGAGTATCCCTGAAACCTTTATCCAAGCTCCACCACTGCAATTTCTAGTGCAACCTAATTACCAGGCTCAGCCTCCATTGGCAAAGAATCATACGCATCGGCCACCATGATGATATACTCATTTTTCGAAGCCCTTAGCATTGATCTTCAATCAATTGTATGAAGCACAAAATATCAAGCTTCCTAAGATCCATCATTTGAAACCTAATAAGCGTAGATCAAAGGCAAATAGGGTAAATCTATATTGTGTATACCATCGACAAAGAGGCCATCACATCTAGACATGTCATCCCTTTAGATATTTAATACAAGATATGATAGAGAGTCAATAACTTCAAATAAGAGTCTTCCAAGACCCATTTCCTGCACACGAAGCAAACATAGCACCTATCAATCAAATCAAACAACCTAATCAGGTGCACATCAACCTACCTCCCCAAGAAGAGTTTGTGGGAATGATCAGTGTTATAACAGAGAAACAAGAATATCAAAATATATAAACATGGGTTCTATTGATAAGGGGTCCACCCAAAGGCATCCATAAGCTCTTTGGTCAACCTAAAATACCCCTAGGCAGTCTACGACCATCTAGGTCAACCTAAAATATCCATAGATGGTCTACGACCATCTAGGTCAACCTAAAACATCCTTAGGTGGTGTACAATCGTCTAGGTCACCCTAAACATCCCTAGGTGGTCTACGACTGTCTAGGTCAACCTAAAACATCCCAAGGTGGTCTATGACCATCTAGGTCAACCTAAAATGCCTTTAGTTGGTCTACGACCATATAGGTCAACCTAAAATTTTCCTAGGCGGTCTATGACCGTCTAGGTCACCCCAAAATGCTCCAAAGGTGTCTACAAACCCTTTGGTCACCCCACAAATCTCCAAAGGTGTCTACATAGCCCGTTGGTCATCAAAAATGCTCCAAAGGTGTCTACGAACCCTTTGGTCAACCCAAAAAGCTCCAAAGGTATCTATAAATACTTTGGTCACCCAAAAAATCTCCAAAGGCATCTACAAAATCCTTTGGTCACCCAAAAAGCTCCAAATGCACCTACAAAGCCCTTTGGTCACCTAAAAATCCCCAAAGGTATATGTAAACCCTTTGGTCACCCAAAATGCCCCAATGGCATCCACTAAGCCCATTGGTCAAATGTATATATATATTTATCAAAATCTAAAAACATTCAAAATAACCAAAATTTCAAAAACAATTGAAAATCAAAATTTTAAAAACAATGGAAAAATAAAAAATTCAAAAACATTGCAAAAACATCAAAAATACAAAAACATTTACATTTTGTATTGCATCATATGCATTCATTTAATTTCATTACATTAGGCATTTTCATCCATTGTAGTTGCATTAAGATATGATGTGTTTACAATCTTACAAATGACACCATGTTTGTGTCTCAATAATGCATTTATTCATCATCATCCATCATCCATATGAGTAATTGTGTTTTTCAACACAACCTTTCCTTTTGCTATAAGGTATATACTAGGGTTTCCTGGTCATTTAATCATAACTAGTGATATTCTCAGATTTTCTAGAAAGCTATATTTTTGGATATGAGGTCTAGTTATGATAGTACCTTGTATCTTTCAAAATCCCATCACAATTTTCACACTAATAAATCCAAGTTTAGCACAAGGAAATATGAAACCTACAAAGTGGTCTAGGTTACCTTAAGCAAAAATTTTATCTTGCTCATCCCCCTGTGTGAATGGTTCAAAGATGTTGATAATTGACAAAAGGACAAGTTCCTCCTTACCCAAAATAATCAAAATCCCTTGCTTCACACCAAATTGGGGCAAGTATCCAAAAGAGAAAAATAAATAGTGATTGTTATCACTTCATAATATGCAAAAATAAATAATGGTTTTTAGCATTAGCAAAAGTAAAATAAACAATGGTTCTCACAACTACCAAAATCCCTTGCTCACCATAACAAAAATGAGCAACTCCCTTGAACAATCAAAATTTAAAATAAAATAAGGGAGTACTGAACTTGAATCCCTGGAATTCTCAGCATTAGAGAACCATAAGGTGATCCTCATTACAGGTTGGGTGGCATCAAGCCCACCTAGCAATGGTGGTATCCTTACACATGATGATATATCTGTCATATAAGCAACTTACTTCTATACAAACCAATGTTTGCATGTGGATGAGCTAGTTTTTGATAGCCTATATTGTCTAGTAGTCTAATCCAACTAAGTACAAAACTTAGGATAATGAGACTCACATGGTGATCTCTAGTACAGATGGGCTGCATAAAAATTTTTTGGTACTAGGGTAACTTTATGCATTATCATAGGAATGAACTCACATGCACACACAGGGATATTAAATATCTTGGTTATCTTAGTAGATTTATACTTTGTTAAAAAGTCTTGCGTAGTTACTATACAACTTTTGATTAGGTAACTAGAATGTTTGAGTCTCTTGAAAATCCCAAACATATCATAAAAATTATATTATTCATCTCATTTCATATCATACCATCACATGTTTGTTTGTGTACATATTCACAAGCCATTACATAGTGTCATAATAACATTAAAATAATGAATAAATAAATTTTATACAACCTATGGTTCTAGCATCTAGTGTGTCAACTAGTAATCATCATACATCGTACAAATTAAATAAAATCATCTATTGCATTCTACACTTATGAATAGCCATATCATAAAATCATATCATAGGACAAATACATGCATCCATGTTAGGCATCCATCATATCATCATAAAGCAAATATAAGCATTGCATACATTTCATAAAGTAGTAGAAAATACATGATGACAACAGAGAAACTCATATATATATATGTATGGGACCAAAAGACACATCATAATCCAAAAACTGCCCATGGGTTGTAATAAAGTGGGCCCATAGACCTCACGATCCCAAAATTATAAAAAAAAATCAAATAATAAAAAATATCAAGAACACCTCATACCCAGTTATTCACCCTATACACTTGGCAGTTGTAGTGACTTACATTCCATGCAATCTGGCAAGATGAGTAAATTAACATAAGGCTACTTGAACCAAATTATTCATAGTCAAATTGAAATGTCTTCCCTTCAATCTCCAAGAAGGCCATTGTGGTTGGACTACTCCACAAGAATGAGATATTCATTTCCTTTCTTCTATGAAATCTCATCAAAAATAAAAAATAAAAAATAAATTAAAACACCAAAAAAAAATCATACAAAAACAACTAAAAAGATCAAAAATAGGGCAAAAAACCTACCAAAAATAGGTCTAAAATGGTTCAATTTAACAAAGGATCAAGATTAAATCTAAAGTATTTATGGATGCTCTGAAAATTCTTTATTTCACTCCCCAATAAGGTTATTATGGCTGGACCACTCCACAGGAATGAAGCATTTAGGCTCTCGCTTCCATAAATCATCATTAAAATGATCAAAATCCTAGCAAAATTGATAGGGTTTGTAATGGGTAAAATTGATGGTTATCCCAATTCATTCATATATGTCAAGCAACACATTGCTTTATCATTGGTCATGCCCTCATTGACTCTTCACTTGAGGGGGTAGTCATAACAACGATTTCATAATCAAATCAACACTTAAAACACTCAAAAGTGTAATTTTCATACATTCAAAAGAATATTTGCCAAAGATAAATTTACAAGCCCATGCTAGGGCAAACAATCAACAAATGCAACAAAACAAACACTTGGCCTCCTTGAAGCCTCGGTAATTCACCCTTGAAAAGGCATACAAGGATACAAGTAACCAATACCAAGTATACCCTAAGCTCGTACAACTGTCACTACAGGGCGGCTGAAAGGTATACCACAATCAATCCTTCAACTATGTCAAAAGCAAGGATTCCAAGAATATATACTCTTTCCACAATGGAGGTATCTAAAGTTGGTTAGTTTAATGAATGACCTCAATCATTTAAAGATTTAGTCATCTAGTTTTTCTCAACACTCTGTTGCACACAGTGCATCTCAAAAAGGGGTATCTGTATACACTAAAATCATGTAAATCAGATAAGACTGCTATGTGCCACTCTTATCAATATCATATGGCTCCATTAGGTAACCATAAAGGGTTAATTGGGACTCATAGCCACTTTTTAGAGGGTTTACCCCACTTTTGGGAAGTTTTGGGGCATATAACGATGACCGTCCCATCCAAGGACGGTCACAGTTGGTGGCCATCCCACCCATGCATGACCGCACATAGTCATCCCTGGATGGGATTACCATGCTCCAGACTCCTCAAAAGTCAAAGAGACATATAAATGGTAATCAATTACTACTATTTACCTCACCAAATCATCCTAAATTGATTGGGAGGCTATCATAAGTATCAAGGCCTACAAATTGGAGGCCCTAAATGGAAGGCATCTTCCCTCCTATGCATGGTAAGAGAATGGACAAGTGGAAGCACTTGCCCTATGTTATAGAACTTTATCCTTTGCACATTTACCCTCATTTAGATATAAATTGAGGTTCTCACACCAAATTTTGAAAGGAGACAATAACAAGCATTGCTCACGAAGTTTTGCTCACATTTGTCCTCAACATTGGCCAAGTATTTTCCTTGAGAACCTCTTCATTCAAAGGCACTTTCAGGGGCATCCCAAAATACACCAAATCCATTCCAAAACCTATCAAATATAATATTTATTTGACCAAATTTTATGATAACACATTTAGGAGTATTCTAAGCCAAATCCCCTTGGAATTGGTGGTAAAAACCACCTAGTTTGGGGACCATCCCTACTAGGGATGGCTAACAGTCCTAGTTGCACTTGCCAAGTACGACCACCAAATGGCTAACAATTTTTATGCAATTTCACCATAGATCAATTAGAAAGAATTATATTAGTCTTGTGTTCAATTTTGGTTAAGTTTTGAGTAGATTTGATGGGTCAATTTAGGTTTTTGTGATTGCAGGCTTAGTTGTTCCTTCCAGGAATGACCACACTCTATGATCACAATTTCACTTTAATTTATGCTCATATCCTTCCAAAATCATATTAATAACATCATATTATATTTTCAAGTCATTTGGAGTTGTTTTGAATAGTCACAAATAAGTTTTATATTCATAAATGCATACTTTCTATGGTTTTCCTAGCTTTTATCACTAAATGCATATGCTATTAACTATTTTTAATTTGTTGTGTGTAGATGCAGGTATTCTAGGCATGAGGTAGAACCTAAGAGTCATATTATAAGAAGCCCAAGATTATCTCTCAAGTGTGGGTTGTGAGAATAACATTGAAATACACCATTAAGCTTATGAAGGGATCCATTCCCTTGTAATTTGTAATCTAAATGTATCAAAATGATAAGCCCTCAAAGGGGATGTATTGTAATATTTTGGATTTTATGAGTTAATAAATACAAGTAGAAATCCCCCCTATTTTACTGTAAATCATTCTTCATTTCAATAGTTACATCTTTTGCATCTTTCCTTTGCATGCTTGCTTAGAAACAATAGATAGCATTTCAGTTTAAATGCACATTTAAGGCATGTCATTTTTCGTGCTTCTTCACTATGACTTTGAAATTAAATAAATTTCATTATAAGTGGTGGAGCCTCCATTACATATTATGGTTCAATTCGATAGGAATCCATTTAAACAAGTTCTAATTAGCACTAGCTCCTCCATCAACATCATCACCACATCTGTCCTTCAATATCTCAACCTTATGCCATCATACATAACTAATTCTACATTCACCCTAAGAGCATTCAATGATGCTCTTTGTTCCACAATTAGCACTATTATTCTACCCATAGAAGTGGGGTTTAAAATGTTGCACACCATATTTAAAATTTTTGAGGGCTCCATAACTTTCAATTTACTCCTCAGATGCCCCTGGATTGGGGAGATGAAATGTGTCCCTTCCATTCTACATCAATATTTAAAATATGTTCATGAGAGATAGGTTCATTGCATACCAATAAACTGAATGTTTAAGTATTGCAATTTCATTTCAAATCCCTATGAACCCACACTTCCATCAACTTACCTATTCTTAACACCATCAACCATGCCATCCACCACTTCTTCATCCAAAGCTCCCATTCTTGAGGAGCTACCCATCACCAACCCATATCAGGCTTCCACTTCTACACCCCCACTTTCATCACAGTCAGCCACATACACATGTGGTCAAACTCAATCCACTACCATTCTGTCCACATCATCAACATCAACATACACTATTGTTTCATCCACATCAACATCATCAACCATCCATTAAACCCCTCAACCAAATCCATCTTCATATTCACCCGCTGATGTCTCACAAGTTGACTTAATATATTGTGATATGTCATTTCACCTTACATCCCTCCCACTACTTGAACCATAAGTCATCCAAGAGCCTTCCACATCCACATCCACTCCATCCACATCCACATCATCCCAATTTGCGGTCCACATCACTAATCTTGGCATTGTTTAATACATGGTTCAAGACATGAGTGTTACATTGCTAAACATCCAAAATGTTTGGGATTATTGTTGCCCATGTGATCCACCATTATCCATAGGATCAGTTTACAATATAGGTTCAATTCCTATTAGCATTAACTTTGTGTATGGTGAGATTGATTCATTGTCTAATCCATCTTACCTAGATGAACCCAAAAAACCAACCCTTGCCAATATAGAACACATGATAGGTTTTCCTTCATGTTACTTTCACCAAGTCAAATGGAAAGGATACAAACTAGGATGACATGAATAGAGAATGCATGCCATTATTGATGCTCTATATCAAGAATCGCATGACCATTCAGGTTTAGGCTATCATTTTCATACCACCATTTCCTCTTTTGAACAAAATTTCCAAAGACTTCATTTGAATTCAAAAGAGGAAACCCATCATAATGATGACTTTGAGAAGGAAATTTATGAAGAATACAATGTTATATCGATAGCTTTAAATGACGTTGATGAGGAATCAACACCCATCACTCCATTCATTGAATAGGATGAGCATTACCTCATAATGTTCCCCATCCATCAACCCATTTTCCATTTGCTTCTCCCTAGGGATAAAGTTGAACCAACCAATGAACCACCACCTCCACTTAATTGATCAACCTCACCGAAACATTTTTTAACATATGTACATAATTCAAAAAAAATCAAAAACACAAAAAAAAATGCATTACATGTGCATGGCATTTGCATTTACAAGTATTGCTTTCTGCTATCCAAAGGAATAGGCTAGCCACTCTAGGGGGATTAGAAGATCTTGAACCACTTAAAATCACCCACTTAATAGAGTTTCATTCTTAATGTGATTTACATATATGTATATATATACATGGCTAATACACAAAAATATTACATTTCACACATTGTATTTTACACATTGCCTTTCACATATATTGTGTTTCGACACATGGCATCCACACCACATTACCTTTTACATACATTGCATTATAACATATGCCATACACACCATATTGCATTTCACACACTGCATTTCACAAGCACATTCATTGTCATTCTGATACATTTCATCGACAATATTAGGGGTCATTTGTTAAGTTTAGATGATAATTGATCTAATAAATTGTGTTGCCTTAATCAAGGGCACCCCCAAGGTCACATCCATTTCATTACACCATTTCACAAGTCAATTTACCATTTGCACTATCACTTCATTACCCCTAGGT
Source organism: Wollemia nobilis (assembly GCA_028583015.1). Lineage (NCBI taxonomy): Eukaryota > Viridiplantae > Streptophyta > Pinopsida > Araucariales > Araucariaceae > Wollemia > Wollemia nobilis. The sequence continues at coordinate 9,697,862 of JAQPPZ010017092.1, forward strand.
ATTTTCGATCACTCAACCATTCCTAGTGTTTCAAGAAAACTCTAATACATGTCAAAATTTCTCTAGGACCAAGTCACATTTTCATTGAAAGAATCTTGAGCCTTGGTATTGACTCTAACACTCTTGAACCAACCATATTTTACACATATTAAGAACATATTGTATCAAAGAGGAATAATACCATGATTGGGTTGAACCTCTTAGCAAAAAAGGTCATCTTTGCCTGTCCCATTATGGACATAGTTCAAAATAAAAAATAGTGGTTATCTTCACTAATCATACTTCAAAAAAAATAATGAGTAGTAAGCATAAGGTTAAATTCTCATCATACCTTCGTTAAGAATCCAATTCCCCAAATATATAACTCTTTTACAAATCACACACCACAAATATACAAGTGATGGGGGACCAGAACACACACACCAGCAAATCCAGAATTTGTAGCTATTAATCTTGGAAAAATACATACAAATGCAGTCCGCAGGCTTTATATTAACTAGCGCTTGGCTTGGTTTCCTCTAACCCTATCTCTTAGTGCATTCTCCAATCCACCACCCCCATTCTATTACAATGCTTGAGTTTTTATCGAGGTCTCGACCCTCTAGGCCATTAATGACCCACCTGCACGAAAGTATTAATCAAAACCTGCAAAATCGGCTTTCCCCGCCGAGTCTTCAATTTTCCTTCCGTAATTGGCCAACTCCCTGATCCACCATGAAAGCATGCATTCAATAGGCCCTTGACCTGCAACCACTATTTTGTCAGACTGTCCACCTGTGACTGTTGCCTCTTTTTTCGTGCACATGCGTGGTCGTCCATGTGTTCATTTCTTGTTTGCCTTCTCCCGACCACGATATTGTGACATGTCATGATATCGTGACATGTCACGATATCGCAATAAAAAATTTGCCTTGTCTTGCAGTCCACTTGATGTCGTGATATCGCGACGTCGCGATATCACGACAAAGCTGCCACTTCGCCTTGCACTCCACTCGATGTCGCGATATCGCGACATTGCGACATCGCGACCATCCTGCCTTTTGCCTTCGAGCCCACCCCTTGAGCCTTGCTTTAGATTTTACATCGTGATATCACGACGTCGTGATATCGCGACCATTTTTGCCTTCGGCCTACGTTCCGCTTTTTTGTCGCGATATCGCGCGTCACGATATCGCGACCATTTTTGCCTTTAGCCTACATTTCGCTTTTCTGTGGCGATATCGCGCGTCATGATATCAAGATGATTTTTGCCTTCGGGCCTATACTCTGCTTTTCTGTCATGATATCATGCGTCGCGATATCGTGACCATTTTTGCCTTCGACCTATGTTCCGCTTTTCTGTCGTGATATCACGCGTCGCGATATCGCGACCATTTTTGCCTTCGGGCCTATACCCCGCTTTTATGTCACGATTTCACGACACGTCATGATTTCGTGACCCTCCAACTTCTGCCTTGTTCCTGCTAAACACTTTGAAACATAAATAAATTTTGGAAACACTTAGAAAAATTTGGTTGATGCAAGATTGCTCTACTGCCGTCGGATGCTCCTACATCAGACACCCGGGGTAAATGGAGAAGTGACCTTCACTTCTATGTTGTTCGGTCCGCATCTCTTGTAATAGCTCCAAATGTGCACCTGCCTTTGTAGCCCACTTAAACCCCGTCTCCTGGAAAAAATATTTTCTACCTTCTACCAGACAAATTCTGGCACGGCTGCACACCTTCTTGTCCACTGCCTGTAATGGCTTTAACTTGTGGTGCACTCCATCTTTCGTCAAGGAGTACGTATTTGCACGACCATCATGCACTGCACTCCGATCAAACTGCCATGGCCTTCCTAACAGCAAATGGCAAGCATCCATAGGAAAAACATCACACAGGACTTCATCCTGGTATCTCCCAATTTTGAACGTGACTAAGCACTGTTCACGGACCCATGCTCTGTGGTCCTTTCGCAACCATGCAATCCGGTATGGATGCGGGTGTCTCCTCCTTTCCAGTTGTAACTTAGCAACCATCTCCTCGGAGACTAAGTTATCTATACTCCCATTGTCTATAATAACATTATAGACTTTACCTAAAATTTTGCACCGCATGCGTAACAGGCTTCTCCTCTACTCTGGTTTGTCTTCATCAATCAACATGGCTCTCCTCATAATCATTGCTTCTCCTCTCTCAGCTTCTTTAGAATGTTCAGACTCAGCATCTTCCTTTGCCACAGCAGCTCTAGAAGGACCCACATGTTTCTTGTTCACCCTCTTGGGGTGTTGGGGACACTCATATGCCCGATGTCCCTCTTCTCCACAGTGGAAATAGGTTCCCCAAAACACTCCTCTTCCATACCCACGTCCAGATCTACCTCTTCCTCTTGGGTAGCCATTGTTCTGAACTTGGGGTTTGGGTTCCTCATCTTCCTTCTGATCCCGACTGTTGCTAACTTCTTCTTTCTTCTCCTCTTTTCCTTCCTCTTTTCTTCCACCAGTCTTTCCTCCATGCCCTTTTCCTCTTTGCTTACTCTCAAACCTTCTGTTCAATTTTTCTTCAACCTTCAGAGCAAACTGGTAAGCATCTTCAATGGTGCTCACCCAAACTAAGCTCAACTCTTCCTGGATACTAGGTCTCAACCCATTGATATAACGGGCCACCTTCTCCTTGCTTGCTTCTAAATGGCTAGTTCTGATGGAGATCTTATAAAACTCCTCCGTGTATTCTTGGACAGTTTTGTTCATCTGTCTCAAACTCTGCATTTTCCTTAGTAGATCCAATTCGTAATCTGTCGAAATAAACTGTCTTTTTAATTTTTCTACCATTCGTTCCCATTTTGTTATTCTCTCTTTTCCTCTTCTATTCTGCTCCAGCTGTACCCCCTTCCACCATATGCTGGCATGACCCTTCAACTTGGTCTTGGCAAATCTGACCCTCTCAGGATCTTCAACTTCTTCATACTCAAAGTACTCTTCTAGATCATTGATCTAGTCGATCAATTCCTCCGGATCTAGGTTCTCGAAATACGTGGAAACTTCCATCTTCGGCCTCTTCCCAATCTGGGATATGGCTTTGTACAGTCTGGCTTGTGCTGGATCTATAGCCTCTTATTCTCCTTCAGACTAGTTTTCTTCTTCATCCACTTCATCCTCACTATCGTCATCTCTTCTTGGTTCATGCCCTCTGCGTAGTTCTTCTTGCAGGGCCTGAACTTGCCGCTGCAAAGCCCGAACATCTTTTGCTATCGCCATGCCTCTCCCACCAACGGGGTTTCTTCTCGGAGGCATTCTACTCACTTTTTCATGAGCCTTCCCACAGATCCTGGTGTAACTACCTCATGTTCGGTGATCTGTTACACACTCAGGAACTTCTAGCTCTGATACCACTTGATGGGGGACCGAAACACACACACCCACAAATCCAAAATTTCTACCTGTTAATCTTGGAAAAATACATACAAATGCAACCCATAGGCTTTACATTAACCAGCGCTTGGCTTGGTTTCCTCTAACCCTATCTCTCAGTGCGTTCTCTAATCCACCACCCCCATTCTATTACAATGCTTGAGTTTTTATCGAGGTCTCAACCCTCTAGGCCATTAATGACCCACCTGCACGAAAGTATTAATCAAAACCTGCAAAATCGGCTTTCCCCATCGAGTCTTCAATTTTCCTTCCGTAATTGGCCAACTCCCTGATCCGCCATGAAAGCACGCATTCAATAGGCCCTTGACCTGCAACCACTGTTTTGTCATACTGTCCACCTGTGACTGTTACCTCTTTTTTTTTGTGCGTGCGTGGCCGTCCACGTGTTCATTTCTTGTTTGCCTTCTCCCGGACATGATATCACGACAAAAAATTTGCCTTGTCTTGCACTCCACTTGATGTCACGATATCGCGACAAAACTACCGCTTCGCCTTGCACTCCACTTGATGTCGCGATATCATGATGTCGCGATATCGCAATGTCGCGACATCATGACCATCCTGCCTTCCGCATTTGAGCCCACCCCTTGAGCCTTGCTTTAGATTTTATGTCATGATATCGCGACATCACGATATCATGACCATTTTTGCCTTCGGCCTACGTTCTGCTTTTCTGTCGTGATATCGCACGTCACGATATCATGACCATTTTTGCTTTTGGCCTACATTCTGCTTTTCTATCGTGATATCATGACCATTTTTGCCTTCAGGCCTATACTCCGCTTTTCTATCGTGATATCACGCGTTGCGATATAGCGACCATTTTTTCCTTCGGCCTATGTTCCACTTTTCTGTTGCGATATCGCGCGTCACGATATCGTGACCATTTTTGCCTTCGAGCCTATACTCCGCTTTTATGTTGCGATTTCACGACATGTCACGAAATCGTGACATGTTGCGATTTCGTGACCCTCCAACTTCTACCTTGTTCCTACTAAACACTTCGAAACAAAAATAAATTTTGGAAACACTTAGAAAAATTTGGTTGATGCAGGATTGCTCTGCTACTGTCGGATGCTCCTGCATCAACAAGTTGTAATGATAGAACTACATATCCATCCAGATGGTTAGGTAGCCTAAATCCCTAAAGCTTAGTGATAATATTCTTGTACTATGGATCTAATATCCATAGGGGCTATAAATTATTTACTAGTAATGGAGTATGCTCATGCATGGTAACACGTCTCTCTTGAAGAGACCTCTGATCGCACATAAGGATAAACTAACTTCTTGGTCTCCTCCATGACAGGTTTCATATCAATTTACTCAATATGGGTTAATGAACTCACTTACGCACACATTGGTTCTTTATTACCTTGAGTCCTTACCACACTCATGGTTTTGTAAATGAAAATTTCATTGCACACATTTGGTCTTAGAGAGATTAGATAGAACTTAGTGAGTTTTTTTGGCATCACTAGTATGTCTGAGCCTCTACAAAACAATCAACTATTCCAAGGCCAACAACATCCATATCAACATTTATATCATTACATGAGTCTTATATTTTACATACTAGTGTAAATATAGCTGCAAGAGGTTAGAACAAGAACCTCCAATCACATAAAATTATGACAAAAAAGAAATAAAGCAAAAGATAAAATTCTCAATCACACAAAATTTACAATAGATGGAAATAATCTGATAAATGCTTTCATTCTCATTCTTGTATTTCATATTTTTACAATGCAATACAAAGGGAATATATATCCCAAAAGAAACCCTAAAACAAAACCATAAATATTAAGCCCAAAAAATAAGAAATTACATTTTGTTTTCATTTTTTTCTTAGGCTATTTCATCTTTAGTGCCAAAACATAAATCACCCAAAAAATCTTGAATAGCCCCCTAAATTGATACACACCATCATATCATCTATATTAATCCTCCTAGAAAATCTCAACATCTATCCATGCCTAAATAAGAAGTTATTCCAAATATATTTTCTTCTAAATTTACAAAATAAATACTAAAACCTATTTTTGGGGCACTAGATGAAGGAATTAGAACTTGAAAAAATTCTTAAAAAAAAAACTAGAAAACTAGTGTAGTCTATCCCATGGCATTTACACCTCTATATCTAGCTCCTCATAAAATTTCAAGCCAATATAATGGTCGGATAAAGAGTTATTCCCTCCGATAGATAGGCTCTTGCATTACATACCACCATCTCGATGCCCTAGATTAAACAACAATGATCATTGGTCAAGAAAATATAAACTACTACATATGAAGATTAGTGCATTAGTTAATTTATATTAATTCACATCATCATTACATTCATATCCATCATATTTATAAATACATTTAGACATACATCCATACAAAATTCTTAACACAAAAAGTAAATCCATGTATATATATAATCACATGTACAATGAATGCCCAAAGGTTATATACAATGGAGAACCAAGGCTCATATACAAAAAGTGCATCTAAGCACTAGCTAACACCTATAGGAGGACCCTTGTGACCACGAAATATCCCTAGACCTAGAGACACTATGCCTACCAGAATCTACTACAGAAGAAGAGGGTCGATCTAGCAGCTCAATGTGGTGTTGCATGCATAGATCCTCTAAATTCTAGATATATACCTCCCAAAATTGAAGGTATAGTAAATCATACCTTTAACAAGAATATCTCTATATTAGATCTTCCTAGAGCCTCACTATTGCATTCTCACCTCTTCTTTTTACCCTCTATGCCTCTAGCTATACCCACAATTAAGCATTCTCGATATCCTAAACTGTTATCACTACATCCTGAGTTGCTATCTTTGCATCTCACTCTACCACCATCTATTGGAGTTGGTCCCACTCTACCTTCATTATCACCCACTCCTTGTCACTCTAACCTGAAGGTCTATCTAAAACCTACTCCATGTCATCGCTACCACCATCATCACCTCCAATATCTAAAGGCTACTCTACTGCACCCCTCACATGCCTGCTCGATCGATGATATATATAACATCAAGGAACCTCCTCTACTACTACCTCCTCCTCATCTCCACCACCCTCCTTGACCACCTAACTCAACACCCATGAATTTTGTGAGCTAAACCAATCCTCATACTCTCCTGTGGTCTTGGTATCATCCACATCTAGGAGATCAATCTCCTCATCATCCTCATACTACACCCACCTCTCCTCAATGCATGGTAGGATCAACTCATCTAATCGATGCCTATACATCAAAAAAACCTTCAAAATACCTACCTCAGTCCAAAATACCATAGCACTTGAGATAATTGGATCAGTTCCACCTCACTCTCATGCCACCCAACCATCCATCTAGCCTGTCAAGTCTTTTGTAGTTGCTCTCTATCACTCGGCCACATAGCCTCCTACCATGGTCTCCAACACACCTGATATGGTGTTAGCCCTACCCACACATATCTATACTCCTAACCATTATGACCAAGATGAATAGGATGTATCTCCCTAGCTATGTACCACCTCAAATCATAGGTTGATCCCTATCCCAATCCTCCCAAGGAAAGCCCACAAGATGAGCCACATAGAAATATTCCCAATCCTAGCACTATAATAGCACACTATAGTCCAACCCATTCTACTCCTAACTCCTCATATCATATAGCTCAAAATAAATCTGATACAATAGAGCATGTGCCCATGCATACACCTGAGGCTCATTGATCATATCGTATGCCAACCTTATCATGTTCCATGGAAACCAATACCCATTATTGTTAGACACCAACATGTTGGCCAACAAAAACATGATCAATGTGGGCAAGACCTCCAACTCCTACCTCACATACATAGCCAAGTACCTTATCCCTCCACCTTGAATATTTGCATTCCTCCACCTATCTCCAAAAATCCACCTCATCTCATACCCCTTATCAGGCCCAACTTGGACACACAATCCCTCCACTAGCACTCGAAAGATGTGGTATACATCTTCCAGTGTCACTATCATCTCCCTAGTCAAGATATGGAAGGTTTCCCTATCCATATCCCACCTCTCCACTAAGGTGGATATATATCCCTCATCCACCCTCACCACCTCTATCCAGGCCACACCCACCAGTCCTATACCCTCTAGCTTCTTCCAATCATCCTTATACAAGGCCTTCCTTACCCCTAGTATAATCGATGAGAATCTATGATGAGCCTCAAAGATCCTCAATTTCAGCAACACAACACACATTACCATCACATTCATTGCATAATTACAAGAATTTACACATGTTAAAAAAACTTTACAAAAATCCAATCAAGATTGCCAAGGGTACTTACCTCAGACACCTGTGCCTCCATGCTTTCTCTCGCATCCATACCCTCCATTGTCATCACCTCACTCACTTCACACTCACTCACTCACTCCCTCACACCTTAGATGTTGTTTCTAAAACTCTTAAATGTAATCATGAGTATGATTTTACTTTTGTAACACTTTTATAGCTTATTTTGGCATGCTCAAATGCTCATAGGAATCTACCTACGCACTCAAACATTACCCTATGTTTACAGGGTGGCAGATGCTTACTAGTATCTATGCATGGTGTGGATGATGGTTGATGTCTAGCTCTAGAATGCTACAAAAATACCAATAGGGCCCACAAATGTAGCTTACCTCCACAAAAGAACTCTAAAATTCATCCATGTCATCACCACATCATGTTTTGTGAAGGTTCAGATCAATTTGGATGCTTCATTTTCATTTACGACCATAAGTTGTAAAACTACCAAATTTGCTTACAAAAAGATTCAAATGGTCCCAAATTTCACAAAACAACCACATTCATCATTCTACACATGCATCACATCATCCAATAACATTCTATGATAATTTGGATTAATTTGAGTATTTAATTCTTAATTGCAACTAATATTTGCAAAATTCCCCAAATTACTTCAAACTCATTCCAAATCATTTTACAAAATCATAAAATTCACCCACCAATCATTGCATCATCCATACACACTAATTTATATCATCCATAATTCCATACATTATCACTCAAAGTTCTCCAAGTCCATTCACATTCTCAAGAAAACCTCGTATCTAGTGGTTTACTCTAGTCACTTAGTGATTGTAGTGATCGATTATCCATACAATTTGATAAGATGGGTAGATAACCATAAGGATGCTTATTCATACCATCCTCCAACATCCTCTTGTTTGAAATCAAAATCTATTTGGTCTCTCATTTTTTGAGTGAGACTATACTTAGATTAATTTGCTCAAAAGCTGTCATTGATTGCCTTGCCTGTAGGGGATTGAAACATGGATAACTTCCAACACATCATCTATTTTATATAGAAAAACATTGAGGACATGGATCAATATCATGCTTGGTTCCTCGTAGAAGGAATATCACAACAAATCACTACAATGGTTATATTCCCCTATGTCATTTTGCATTTTCATAACTTTGCATTTCAATGACACCATACAGTACATTCTTCAATAGCACGTGATCACCCCAAAAATTGGGGCAAAAAATTCAATTTTGATTTCCCACATCAGGATACATCTTTTACATAACAATTACATCCATATTTTAAAAAACCTCCTTGCATCTATTGGGGCAAAAACAAAATACACCACATTTACATCACACACCATTGGAAAAAATCCCTTTTTTGTTGGGGCAAAGAACATAATCAATCTTTGCATCATCATCTATGTCACTTTCTTGACATTTACATCACATTTGCCACATTTTCAAAAAAACCCTTACATCTGTTGGGAAAAAATAGAATACATTACATTTACACCCACATTCACATCCACAATTCTGTTAATTGGCTTGTGAGATTCGTTCTTCACTCACTCGCCAATTGAAGGGGCAAGCTACACCCACATTCTTTTGTCTTAACAATTAATTTACATTTCAAGGAAAGAAAAGTTGTTGCACCAAATCAGGTGTCTTTTTTTTTGCACCACATTGTGTTTTACACAACGCGATACAAAAAGGGGCATTTGTAGACACAAAATCCTAGCCACTTGTCCTCCATCCACATCATCCAATCACATCCATCCATTATATATATATATCTATTTATTTATATTTTATATATAAATATAAGTATTTTATATTTATATTTATATATTTAATATAAATAAATAAATATATGTATGAATAAATCATAGTTGCTCATTAACGTTTTAATATTAACCATCCACTTGACTTGATCCGTGTCACATTTCAAAGACCATAATCCTAGCCATCCATTATGTTTTAATCTTGATCGCACGCTGGTGTCGTTGAAACCCTAGCATATGGAAGGAAGGCTATAAAAGGTCACTCATTCTCATGAATGAGATGAAGCAGTATTTTTATTCTTAAAAAAATTAAGCATTTCCATCAAGCTCTCATTTCCATCCCTCCCCAAAACCCTAGCATTCTGCTACCATTTCTGTCACTGTCACTACCAAATCCTTTGTTTCCAATTGCCCAAACCCCTGTGAACTAGATCTGGTTCTGTAGTACCTTACGTAGAAACCCCAAAATACCTCCTAGCATCTTGCAAATACTGTTGAGTGTTCTAGGAATATTTTTGGGCATTCACCACCATTTTTAATGCTTCCAGGTGTTTTCCAACATTTCAATTTACCACCACCATACATTTGAATATTTTTTGAGATTCGTACGACTCCAGATCACAGACATAGGAATACATATCAAAACAATAGATATTCTTTGACAAGGTAAATATTTTATTGTTTTGCATCTTATGTTTCATGTATTTTGTATGCATTTTATCATTCTTAGCACTAGGGTTTATAGATCTTATTCTAAGAGCGACTTACACAGTGGAGCCCTCTCATATGCTATTGACATCTTGGTATTGTTGATTTATTTGCAAGTGCAGGGACTACATTATTGAAAGATATTGCAGCTAGGGTGACCCTACAAGGATACTCAAGCCCACCTATAACTTGTTTGGAGTGGAATATGATGAAGAAGACACCTACTATTATTTGTGAACAAGGGCTTTGAAACCCTTGTATTGTAACTATTGTATCAACATAAACTATATTGTAACATTAGAGATAAAGGCTTCCCCCACATTAATACAATACATTCCTTTCTTCTTTGTGCAATATATTTTGTGTGTTGATTATGTTATTGCTATATTGGTGTTGTCGATTTTTGCTTTGCAAAATCATAGGCCATATTTTTTACCTTTTCCATTACAATATTATTTGAATCTCAAATAAAATAATTACATCACCTTAACCACACATGATCCTTCCTTAAATTAAACCATGCTTGCTAATATTCACAAGCTTAAACCAAGGTTTATGTTGGACATTTTGAGTCCCTAAGCTGAAATGTTGTCATTGATGTCAATAGAGCAATAAATGTCAAAAGGATCTATGAAGGGTTTTTGTGAAAACCAAGGCAGAGAAAATAAAATGTTTTATTTAAAACCATGGACAACAAATTTGATCTAGGATTTTCTTAAAACCCACATTGGGCTTTTGTTTTGTCGAAAAAGATGCCCCGGTGATGGATTTATTTGAGTTTTAATGTTTGGTTTAAATTTTAGTTATTTAAAATTTAAATTCAAATTTAAATGGAAATTTTCCTGCCAGCATCATCATGCAAATATAATTTTAATATTTTTGCCGACATATTCAAAGTGTTATTAAACACTATATAAAGGGATGGCAATTAAACCAAATAATCATCCTTGCTCTCGTGTGTTAATTGCCTTGGAATTCGAAGAGCTCGTGCAAATTGTTGAAAAGGAAGCAGCAAAGAAAGCACAACGATTTGGAAATCTCAAATGTGGTATGAGGTGTGGCACATTGGCGTATCGATTTTGCTAAGACTATGGGCAGTGCAAATATCAGGGATCAAATCCCCTTGACGACAATGTGTAGGAAGCGCTTTGACACTTTGTTCTTTGCAGCAGGTGGAGGAAGATTAAAGGCCCTTTTCGTCTTTGCTTTTCCAATGAGAACTTTGGATCAGTTGGAATATTAACCATGGCTAAGATCCTCGCAGTGTGTGGCAGACAGGGGTTCGAATCCCCTTGAGAGGTATTTACGTTTTTTCCTTTAATAATTTTTATTAGCCCTAAATTTTGGAGTTATAAGGTATTTAATGGGAATTAAATTTTATCATTAGGGCTATGATTATTATTGCAAAAGCATATTTGATTTATGTTTAATTTTTATGGAAATGGAGAATTCATTTTAGGTGAAATAAGGAGTTGTTGTTAAAGTGATATTGAGAGATTTATTGTGGGTTATTTTTAATAAGGATTTTTATTAAAATAGACTTTGGTGGATGTGTTTATGAAGTTGGAGTGAAAAGGGTGTAAATTAAGTTATGCTTTTATTGTGATTATTTAAAAGACCACTAACCCTTATTAATATTGAAAAGGAAAGTTATGATTAAGTGTGGCAGATTTTGTGAACAACTTATTGGCATCAAAAAGGTGTGGGCACATTCTCCTATTGATTGTTTGTGGTGGTTGATTTCTGAAATATCATTGGAGTGAAAAGGATTAATTGAAGTTTCCTTTTTGAAGATTGTTGGTTGAATGCTTCAAGGTTTTTTTATTTATGAGTTGTATTTAAACCTTGTTTCATTAGCATTGTTGTTGAAGCCCATTGATGATGAAATGAACTTGAACATGATCTAGAAAAGAAAATGAGTATCATTGTTATGTGAGACTTGAGATAAGGCATTGTTGGAAACATTTTGAGTTGGTTGATACATGCTTGGACTAGGGTTTGTGAGAAAGGATTGTTGCTTAATGGGATTGGTTGAGTTGAGTTGGTTAAGCCTAGTCAAGTGGATGTATGAAATGGTTTCTCAAGTTCCATAAAACAAACTATTTTATATTCTGATTTGAGTTGAGATTGAGATTGAAGAATATGACATATTGAGTCTCTAACAATTCTCTTTATGCTTCTATGAGATTGATTTGAGTTGAGATTGAGATTTAAGAATAGGACATATTGAGTCTCTAACAATTCTCTTTATGCTTCTATTAAGTTGAGATTGGGATTTGAGTATAGAACATATAGAGTCTCTAAAAATTCTCTTTATGCTTCTATGATATTGAATTGAGATATTAATTGTACTTTGAGTATAGAACATATATGGTCTCTAACAATTCTCTTTATGATTCTATAAGATTGAACAAGTTCTGTGTGAGCTTGTTAAGCAGATTTGAGACAAGTCTTTGAGAAGGCTTATGGACTATTTTGAGTTAAGATTTTGTGAAAGCTTGCTAAGAAGATTTGAGAAAGTCCAAGAGAGGACTTGATGAGCAGATTTGAGCAAGTCCAAGAGAGGAATTATTGAGCATATTTGAGCAAGTCCTAGAGAGGATTTGTTGAGCAGATTTAGACAGGTTTTTTGTGAACCTATTGAGCATATTTAGATAGGTTTTTGTGTGAACTTGTTGATCATATTTAGACAGGTTTTTGTATGAACCTATTGAGTAGATTTGAGCAGGTTCTAAGTGAAACTATTGAGCAAAAATATACTAGATCGATTTTAATGTGTTTAGTGCAAGAGATTGAGCAAAACTATGCTAGACTGACTAAACTGTTTTTGGTATAGTATTGAGATAGAGATTTAAAGGTGACAGAGTGTAGAGGATAGAGTCTCAGTAGATAGAGATCCAACAACCAGGACAATTGAAGATAAGATCTGAGTGAGAAGTCTTCAAGTGGAGAGAGATCCACCAGTCAGTGCAACATAGAGATAAATTCTTCCAGAAGATCACTAGCCAGAGGAGAAGGGGAAAGAGTTCTCCTATGGAAGAGATCCATGAACTTGATATTAGGGGATTAGCATCTCCTTTGGACCAAGGTACATAAACATTGTAATTTGGGAAGGATTCCTAAGAGATCATTTGAGAAATATTTAGAAGAAATATTTTATTTGTGGAGGTAGCCCACATTGGGTGAACCACGTTAAATATATGTCTCTATTGTATGTGATGTTTTGTGCATTGCTTTAATTATTGCTATGGATATTTCTATCTATACACTGCATAAAATTAATTTTAGAAGTAAAGTAAAAAGTGATCTTATACTATTCACCCCCCCTCTCAGTATAAGCTTGTGTTCTTAAATTGGTATCAGAGCGGGTTCCTTCAGAAGATTTTGATAGCTTGAAGGAAAAGTGGTCTAAGAACACAATGGATCAAAAGGATGAAAATAATGAGGTCTTCAATAATACAGTACCAGTATTTGATGGAAGTGACTTCCTATATTGGTGTGTGCTAATGAGATTTCACTTGATGGCACTTGGCAATGATGTTTGGTATGCAGTGGAATTTTGGTATAATTCAAAAATTAATCCTCCTACAGATAAGGAAGGTAGGTTTCTCATGCATGTAAATTCAAGAGCTATGAATGCAATTATAAGAAGATTACATAGACCAAAATATATGGAGGTGATGGAATGCAAAACAACAAAAGATATGTGGGAACTCTTGCAAACCATTTATGAAGGAGATAAAAGTGTTAGGAAAGCAAAGATAAAAAATCTCAAAGGAGAATTTAAGAATCTAATAATGAGGTATGATGAAAGCATTCATGACTATCCCAACAAGGTTGATGAACTTATACATGAGATGAAAAGTCTTGGAATGAAGGTTGATGAATCTGATGCTTGCAACAAGATCTTGAGGACTCTTCCAAAAAGGTATAGTGAATTTTTTTTTGCCATAGAAACATCAATTGATAGTGATAATATAACAATAAATACTTTTCTTGGTATGCTTACAAATTTTGAGATAAGAACAAAAGATCCTATTCCTCCAAAATAAGTTGCATTCAAAGTGGACAATAATAAAAAGGGTAAGAAGACATAATCAAACAATGAATGTTCTAGTGATGAAGAAGCTAACTATGGTAGAAGAGATAAAGGGTTCAAAAGACCAATAGATGTGAGATCTATCAAATTATTTAATTTTTGCAAGTTTGGACATTTTGCAACAGAGTGCAAAGAGCCAAAGATCAACAATGATGAATAAAAATAGGATCACAGGTACATGGAATCTAAAAATTATAGGTACCAGAAGAAAAATAGGGATGGACAAAACATGCAAGGGAAGTTCTTCCAAAGGCAAAAGAGAAGCTACTATGTGGATAATCCAAGTAAGTACCAAATTGATAGTGATGCTAGCTTTTTATACAATTATAGAGATGAAGTCTTGTTCATGGTTAAGGAAAAATATCAAGTTAAGAAAAAGACTCCGGTTATTCTCAAGTGTTTTAGATGTAGTAAATTTGGACACATTGAATATGATTGCACAAGAGATGGTTATAGTTTTAGTGATGATGATTTTGAAGATGCACTTGATAGATAAAATAAGAATCTTCTAATGGTTTTAGAAGATAAATAATTGATTGATCCTATAGAAAGCAAGTCAAAAGAAAGAAATGATATGGATAAATGCAAACAAATAGAGGACTACTCAATAGAGAATGGTTATGATATCAAAGGTGAACTTATCTATGCTCTTGACACAGTGAAGAAGGTAAGAAAGCAACACTCTAAGATTGAAAGTTAGTTTCAAGAATATGATGAAGAAAGATTATTGCTCATAGAGGACTTAGAGAAGTCAAAGGCCAAGGAAAGTAAGTTCAGATAAAAGTTAGAAGCAAAAATCTTGGAATATGAGAAGTTAGCACAAGAAGTGGCTACTCTAAAGAAATATTTATAGGAATCTAAGATCAAGATGAAGAGTTTTACAAATAGTTGTAAGAAATTGGATAATTTCATTCGTGGACAACAAAGAACATCATGTTCAATAGATCTAGGTTTTGGAAAGAAATAAGAAAATGCAAAGTCTACTTCAAGTATTGAAGAAGAAGAAACAACATCAGAAGAAGATACTTCAAAAGAGGGATTCTCAGATGTAAGTGAAAGTGAAAGTTCTAAGGATGAGTCAGATTGTAGTGGGTCCAAAATAGACAATGGGGAAAGAAGATATATATGGAACAACAATCATAATAGGATACCAATGAGGTCTAGGCAAGAAAGCTTCAATGGGAGATGCTTCTCATGTCACAGGTTTGGGCACATGGCTTCACAGTGAAGGACACATGAAAGACATGTATATGGAAGAGAACAAATTTTCCAAGGATATTTTTATTCATGTAATGAGTTTGGTCATAAGGCAATAAATTACAAGATTCATGATAGAAGAGGATATGACTTCACCAGGAGAAACCCTAAAACTATTGCACATCCAAGGAATAATAACATTAAGTGTTATAAGTGCAATAATGATGGTCACATAACAAGATGGTGTAGAGAAAATATTCCAAAAATAGGTATGAACAAGAACAAGAATATGAACATGAACAGGAATAGGAATATGAACATGAACAGGAATAGGAATATGAATAGGAACAAGAACAGGAACATGAGCAGAAACAATAAGAATAACAAGAACAGACTTAGAAAATAATGGGAACAAGAACATGTACAAGAACAGGAACATGGATGAAAACAAGAATGAGAACAAGAACATGTACAAGAATAGGAACATGGATGATAACAAGAACATGAACAGGAACAAGGATGATGACTTGAAAAGAAATAGTGAGAGAATTTAGCAAAATGAAAAAGGAAAATACAAAGGCAGAGAATAGTGCTTTCGAGGAGTAGAAATACTCCCACCCCAGAATTAACCACCTCATGTGGAGGTGGGGGAGGGGCTAAGCTAAGAGGCTTAATTATTAGCCCCGAGCCCCAAAGGTGACCCTTTGCCATTGATGTCAAAGAGGGAGAGATTTGTGTATTATGGGAAGAGTTTTTGGATATGAGGAGAGATTTGATATCTAAGAGAGCATTGATCTAGGGGGAGCAGAAAAGAAGGTCAAAATTTAGTAAAAGGATTTTGGTTGCCATCAATGACAAAGGGGGAGATTGTTGGACATTTTGAGTCCCTACGCTAAAATGTTGTCATTGATGTCAATAGAGCAATAAATGTCAAAAGGATCTATGAAGGGTTTTTGTGAAAACCAAGGAAGCAAAAATAAAATATTTTATTTAAAACCATGGACAACAAATTTGATGTGGGTTTTTATTAAAACCTACATTGGGATATCGTTTCATCAAAAAAGGTGCCTCAGTGATGGAGTTATTTGATTTTTAATGTTTGGTTTAAATTTTAGTTATTTAAAATTTAAATTCAAATTTAAATTCAAATTAAAATGGAAAGTTTCCCGTCGACGTCATCATGCAAATACAATTTTAATATTTCTGCTGACATCTTCAAAGTGTTATTAAACACTATATAAAGGGGTGGCAATTAAACCAAATAATCATCCTTGCTCTCGTGTGTTAATTGCCTTGGAATTTGAAAGAGCTCATGCGAATTTTTGAAAAGGAAGCATCGAAGAAAGCACATAGATTTGGAAATATCACACGTGGTATGAGGCATGGTGCATTGGTGTATCAATTTTGCTAAGGCTGTGGGTAGCACAAATATCAAGGATCAAATCCCCTTGATGACAACATGTGGGAAGCGCTTTGGCACTTTGTCCTTTGCGACAGGTGGAGGAATATTAAAGGCCCTTATTTGATTTTCCAACAAGCACTTTGGCTTGGTTTGAATCTTAACCGTGGCTAAGACACTCGTGGTGTGTGACGGACAGGGGTTAGAATACCCTTTAGAGGTATTTATGTTTTTGCCTATAATAATTTTTATTAGCCCTAAAGTTTGGAGTTATATGGTATTTAATGGGAATTAAATTTTATCATTAGGGTTGTGATTATTATTATAAAAGCATATTTGATTTATGTTTTATTTTTATGGAAATGGAGAATTGATTTTAGGTGAAATAAGGAGTTATTGTTAAAGTGATATTGAGAGATTTATTGTGGGTTATCTTTTATAAGTATTTTTTATTAAAATAGACTTTGGTGGATGTGTTTATGAAGTTGGAGTGAAAAGGATGTAAATTAAGTTATGCTTTTATTGTGATTATTTAAAAGACCACTAACCCTTATTAATATTGAAAAGGAAAGTTGTGATTAAGTGTGGCAGATTTTGTGAATAAATTATTGGCATAAAAAAGGTATGGGCACATTCTCCTATTGATTGTTTGTGGTGGTTGATTTTTGAAATATCATTGGAGTGAAAAGGATTAATTGAAGTTTCCTTTGTGAAGATTGTTGGTTGAATGCTTCAAGGTTTTCTCGATTTGTGAGTTGTATTTAAACCTTGTTTCATTATTATTGTTGTTGAAGCCCATTGATGATAAAATGAAACTTGAACATGATCTAGAAAAGAACATGAGTATCATTGTTATGTGAGAATTGAGATAAAGCATTGTTGAAAATATTTTGAGTTGGTTGATACCTGCTTGGACTAGGGTTTGTGAGAAAGGATTGTTGCTTGATGTGATTGGTTGAGTTGGGTTGGTTAAGCCTAGTCAAGTGGATGTGTGAAATGGTTGTTCAAGTTCCATAAAACAAACTATTCTATATTCTAATTTGATTTGAGATTTTTGTTTTGTTTTTGTATTTACATGGTGGAATCGATAGCCGCCATGAATCCGGGTAGGCTGTCCAGCTTTTATGGCCGCCATAGTATTCTGCGTTGTCCGCCTCGAAAGCCGCCACACAGATCTTCATGTAGTCCGTCCCTATAACCACCATGCCACAATCATTTTAAACCTTTTACGCCGTTGAAAACATGAGGAAAGGGACAATCGTTCAGTCCGACGAGGCCCGAGTTTTGAACCTTGGACCTCCACCCCCCTTATGGGGTTTGGATGAACCAATTGGTCTACACCTCGGACCTAATTTGATTTGAGATTGAGATTGAATAATATGACATTTTGAGTCTCTAATAATTCTCTTTATTCTTCATTGAGATTTATTTGAGTTGAGATTGAGATTTAAGAATAGGACATATTAAGTCTCTAACAATTATCTTTATGCTTCTATTAAGTTGAGATTGGGATTTGAGTATGGAACATATAGAGTCTCTAAAAATTGTTTTTATGCTTCTATGAGATTGAATTGAGATATTGATTGTACTTTGAGTATAGAACATATAGAGTCTCTAACAATTCTCTTTATGATTATATGACATTGAACAAGTTCTGTGTGAGCTTGTTAAGCAGATTTGAGACAAGTCTTTGAGAAGGCTTATGTACTATTTTGAGTTAAGATTTTGTGAAAGCTTGCTAAGAAGATTTAAGCAAGTCTAAGAGAGGACTTATTGAACAGATTTGAACAAGTCCAAGAGAGGACTTATTGAGCATATTTGAGCAAGTCCTCAAGAGGATTTGTTGAGCAGATTTAGATAGGTTTTTTGTGAACATGTTGAGCAGATTTAGACAGGTTTTTATGTGAACCTATTGAGCGGATTTAGATAGGTTTTTGTGTGAACCTGTTGAGAAAATTTGAGTAGGTTTTGAGTGAACCTATTGAGTAGAATTGTACTAGACTGATTGTACTATGTTTAGTGCAAGATATTAAGAACTGTGTTAGACTGACTGAACTGTGTTTGGTACAATATTGAGATAGAGCTTTGGAGGTGACAAAGTATAGAGGACAGATTTTTAGTGGATAAAGATCAAGTAACCAGGACAATTGAAGAGAAGATCTGAGTGAGAATTCTTCAAGTGGAGAGATATCCACTAGTCAGTGCAACATAGAGACAGATTATTCTAGAATATCACTAGCTAGAGCAGAAGGGGAAAGATTTATCCTTTGGAAAAGATACATGAACTTGATATTATGGTATCAACATCTCCTTTGGACCGAGGTCCATAAACATTGTAATTTGGGAAGGATTACCAAGAGATCATTTGAGAAATATTTAGAAGAAATATTTTCTCCGTGGAGGTAGCCCACATTGGGTGAACCACGTTAAATTTGTGTCTCTATTATGTGTGGTGTTTTATGCATTGCTTTGATTACTACTATTGATACTGCTATATATACACTGCATAATATTTATTTGAGAAGAAAAGTAAAAAGTGATCTTATATTGTTCACCCCCCTCTCAGTATAAGCTTGTGTTCTTCAATTTAAGACTTGATAAGGTATCAAAATAACTTTCTAATATGATAGTGCATACCCTACATGCATGTTATTTTATTTCAATAAATCACAACAAATGCAATGATTTCAACCATTTCCTTCTGTACATTTACCTTTCTTTAAGATGCATATGTAACAGACTCCTTTTAACATAATATTAAATTATCACCTCAAACAAAAACCCCATAATTTCCTTTCATGGAAGGGTTCCACATCGAAGTATTTTATATTTTTTCATACATACACACACAAACATATATATACATATATACATACATACATATATATATATATATATATATATATATATGAAAAGAAAAATCAGATCTAAACAAAATATAAAGAAAACCCATACTTTCTCTATCCTGGGGTTAGATTCCACATCCAACCTTAATCTGTTGTTGTATTTCTTTTTAGTTATTCAATAATAAATTTAACAAAACACAAAAATGTTTAACATAAGAAATAGATTTTAGAAAGTATTAATTATAATTATCCTTCTATACTATTCCATTCCTTATTTTGTCAACACCACAATTTTTTTATTTAATTAATATTGGTAAAATATAGAGCTAAGAATTAATCAAGTTAAATACCCAGGTTGAAGGCTTTTGTGTTCAACCCAACATAAGAATAAAAAACCATCATGAAGCCCAACCAAATAATTATAACTCAAAAACCATATACGCAAGCTAAAGATGAAACAAGCATGACTCAAAACAATTCTAAGAAAACTGCATAGTACAAAGCGATGTCACTTCTGGTCAAAACTAAAATATATCACACACAACACTGAGGCACTAACTACAAGTCAAATAGTTTGCAATACCCAAACATAACAAGATAGCAAAGTAAATAAACAACTTTCAAACATTACTAAAGGTCAAGATAGTAAAACTCAAAATACTCAAGCATAAGGTTGAATGACTTGCTCAAGGTTAGTGTTGACTGCACATAATACTACTTAAAAAAGAGAACCATCATTTCATCCTTGGATAGATGAACCAGGTACAAGAAAATAGGACCAAATAGCATTTAAAATATAGAAATGATCTGAAACATGCACACCCAAAAGATAATTTGAAAATGAAAGAACTTAACACAAGCTTATGGAAAAATAAAAGTAAGCAATAGCCTATGCTGGCATGCACAACTACTAAAAGCAAAAACCAATAAAAATCCACCATGACATTTCAAACCAGAGCATTGGGACTACGTTCATTGTCAACAAAGTCAAAGAAAAAAAAATGTGTCTCTAAGTTTTCAAATAAACAACAAGAATGATGCTCTCAATATTACCTTAGACTCATGCACTATCAAACACAAGATTCCAAGAGGTCAATAATCTACCTATGGCATGCTCTCTTTCCACTATGTCATTCTCTCCCTCAATTCTCAGCTCCTTTATCTTAAAAAAAATACCATCCAAGAACATCCACCAAGAATTCATTTTCTCTCCCATCATCCCACTCTCCCATGGTGTCTTTGTGGGTTGTGCATATTCTAAACTAACCATTATGCACCCCCACATTCAAATCACGAAGGAGTATCATCAACCAAAAAGCGATAATATTCCAAAATACTTTTCATAAACATAGTAAAATATTGAAATAATAATTTTTATTTCTAGCTAAGTAAACAATTTTATTAAAATATAGTTTAATAGTTAAAACAACCAAGCTTGGAGTCATTAAGTCCTTACTTAACGAGAATTCCCATTAAATTAACACTTTCTTTTTCCAAAGTAAACGGAAAAAATAATTATTTATAAAAGACATTACTAAAAAATTTCTTAGTCATTATTGAATTCAAACAAGAATAATAATCCTTCATTATTAATGTTAAAACAATAATATCAAACAAAAGATAAATCTTTTATATCTATTTTAAAGCAATAAAATCAACCATAATGATAATAATTCATTGTTTCCAAATTAATGTCACCACCTAGAGTTAGTTAACAGTGATGACATTTTCTAGAGAATATTTAAACCAAACTTTTGTACTTAATAATCATCCCTTTAACCTTTCTTTGTGATGAAACTTTTCTCATCAAACAGAACCCCAACCAAAGAGATTATTAAAAAGCAATAAAGTTTCATCAAAACTTAAGCTATCACAAAGCATACTCATCCACAAAGTAAAGGAATTAAGTAATGATCATATGCTCATAATGATCTACTATATCTATTTTTTGATCACATATGCATACAAAATTTTAGTGACTTCAAGGTTACCAACTTCTACCCTATCAACTCCATTGTTATTAACAACTTCCCTACCAATGATATTTTTTCCACATGCAATTCATGATATGCAACTACATGAAAGGGTATTCATCCATGTTATCCTGAGCTATTTGATGAACAAATCATCATCATCATTTCTCTTTTCTTATGGCATCTCATTCTTGATGGTTTATCCTTTCTTTCATCCATGAGATTAATTGTTCTTGCAAATGTGCAAATCTATTAACAACATCATATTCTTACATAAAACATTTTTTTACAATAATTAATCATCATACAACCATACAATTCATCATTAAAATAACATATCAATTCATAATTCCATCATATGAATAAGTTCACCAAGGAAGGATCATGACATTTACACAATGACAAAATTTACTATAAACAATACCTCTAACTTGCATTTATGGGTAATATTATCACATTAAGTTATTATGTCTAAAGACGAATATAATTTATATAATTACATATAGGCATAGACCCTATAAATCATTGGCAAGAAATAAGAACACATTTTTTATGATATTTTATTCCACTCCATTCATTACCCCATTCAGTATTGTTGTTAGACATAAATCCTAAAAATGAAAAACTCTATGTATATAGGGAAGTTATGCCCATATATGAGAATTTATACTTAAGAAAGTGTCATTGATAGGATAAATCCTTTTCAGTACTACCTTGGTACAACATATCAATATCTTTCACATGCCTTAAGGTCTCTCTCATGTGTAGTCCCATATATTGATAGGACTAGCTTCTTTCATGTATCTACAGGCATATAAGAAGGGTGGGTATATTGAGAATATTGGTATATAGAATTGGTGGTATATATAAAATGGGAGTGATTTTGTAGATATAAGGAACACTCACCATGTCTACATCAAAAATATTTTTTATAGAATCTCAATTGCTAAAGGGTACACATTTTTCACCATGGAAGACAAAATTCAAAACAAGACTAGTGATAAAAAAAATCTCAAATATAGTTGTTGGTGATGAAACACATCCTAAGGATGTTATAGTTAGGTAAAAATATGATGAAGGAGACTCAAATACATTTATGTTGATCATATATGGAGTGGCTAATGAAATCCAATCACATACAAGTGAAACAAAAACATTAAATTATGTATGGGATAAACTTTGTATCATATGAAAGGGTGGAATAAATAAAAAATTATTCACATTCAGTCACAACTACATACATTAAGGGTATAAGGTGGTGAGATTTCTAAACAATTCCTTCAAATAATTATAGAATTGAAATGAAGGTTGAACATTGTTGGTCATGCAAAGGGTATGTGATTTTGTGGGCTTGCCAAAGTAAGCTCTTAGTTCTAAAATATACCTAAGTCAAATATAGCGTTAATGTACACCCTTAAGACTTTGACAAACGGATTAGAAGACTAAAAAATAAGATATTTTCAAGTTAGCCTCTAGATAAAGTCATTTCCTTGTCCTAGCTAATCTATCTAAGGGGGGTTGTATACTAAAGTAAGGAATGCATAGGGTTAGAAATATGAGCTAAAAGAGGTACAAATTTTGCAACATCAAGAGACATGGTGTAGAGAGTCTCGTAATCCAAAATCAAATTGAACACCTAACAGAACAACCTACATCCCTTATTTATTTAAAATATTTCACCATTAAGCACACTGAGCTATACTAAATCATTCCAGTTTTATAATGGGAATCTTGGTAGAAATATAGAATGCAAAATAATTATAGAAAAATATTTTTTCATAGATTTAACTAAAAAGATTTAGCACAGTAAGATATACATACATGTTTTGCACAAGAAATTAGTAGGAGTCTAGACAACAATCCAATTCTTATTCAAAAAGGCATATAGCCTAAATAAATATAATCATGCCAATTATAAATACCAAAGAGTTGACCATTAGAATGTCTTGCATTCTAGTATATATAGAGATTTTACAATGTATTTAGTTATCCTAGAATGATTATTGTTAGAGCATATTGTAGGTTTCAAGGCAAGCACAAAGAGTGGTCATTGTATTAAACGTAGTTGTTCTTAACTACTTTAGACATACTCTTTTGATGTGGATGATGCAGATATTAACTTGAGGATGGATTTCATGCTACATCATTGGATGTAACCATCAAATGATAATCCACACCTTTTTGTTATGCATAGCCAACTAAACGGATGAAGGTGTGTGGTTTGAAGGGTTTCGACCATTGAGATATTTTGATAGTGATGATTCTTGTTGACTATTTGGAACATGCACATCTACTAACATGCATATTTTTGGCTTGATTTTGTAGGGTTTGGAATCAATAAGGTATATTGCTTATAGTTGAGCATCTATCAAAACTGAGCATTAATTTTTTCTCTTCATTTTGAATTACACTTCTCTTTGTTAGGTGTTGGGAGTATTTGATTCTTATAATGATTTTTTGTTGGGTCACTTCATCCAAAAATACATTTGGCTTGCTATAAGTTTAAACTCTTGATGCTAGCATCATCACCTTCTATAGTTTAACACCTCTAGATGCTTCAAAAGTTACAATGCCAGATGTCAAATACTAAGATCAATGTCTTAGGATATTCTTCACTTATCATTGTTTTACACTATTCTAGATACTTTATACCCTCTTGTTGCGATCAATATTATGATCCATATATCTATTCTTGTCTTCATTGCTTACCTATCAAATGTTGAGTGACGAGTGTTAGATCTTGTGCCTTTAATTTTGCTTCTCTTTGAAGAATGCTACACATCAAAACTTTTATTGTTTTGCTGCTAACATTAGCCTCTCATATACCTGATAAATTTTTCATACTTAGACAAATTTTTATTTACCTTTTTTGGGTGTTAGGTTTAATGACTTGGCATAAAATATTATCTAGAAGTCATCTATTTAGTGCCCTTTTATCTTCCCTAGTCTATTTTGTATCCGATCACACATATCTACACTCTGCTCCTTCAGGTAATATTTAAGCCCATTTTATTTTATTCAATAACATCTTCTATTGCTCTTCTAGAATGCTACATGCTCATTGTTGCACTACTTTTAGCAAAAGAACTACATGGTCTAAACTATACCACATAGTGGATGTAGGTGAGAAAATTCACCTACATGATTGGTGACTTATAGGGACTTTTGCTTGTAAAATTGAGAACCTATTATACCTTATCTTTGGGATAATAGAGAATCAAGAGGAAATAGAGTTTGAAGATAAGATGATTGTATATAGGAAGGGACAGACAAAAATTGGATGGTTTAGATAGAGGAGGATGATTAGGCTAATATAGAGATGTAAAAAAGGTTGAAGAATTTTGTAGCTACAATGAGGCTTTTGAAACACATATTAAGATAGGTGAAATCATTTATTCCATATTATTCATTGATAAAATGCATAATTTATTAAAGCAAAAAAAGGAACAAAAGTAAGAGGGGAGAAGAAATATAAGGATTATGATAATTTTGGGACTAAATATATGATTGGAGAGGCAAAGGTCACTAGAAAAAAGGAAGATTATGGTTTAGTATGGGGAATGTAAGGCAACAAGGAAATGGAATATTGGGATTTGGTGGTAATATGTTCAAGTAGATAGGGTGTGGATTCATGAAGGTAAGGTTAATACTGAGAAGAGGAGAAAGAGAAGAGAAGATAAAGTTGGGTACTACTCCAGATCCATAGCAGTTTTTTTAGGTAAATTTTTACTCATACAAATCACCTTAGGAAAATATTTCAAGTGCTCATAAGATTTCTTTGTTTATCTATCATTTTCTTTGCAAAATTGCATAGGTAAGTCTTTTCTATATCATCAGACATCATTCAAATTCTTGTTTCATCAATAGAATGCATGGCTTCTTGAAGTGATCATGGAACTACATGCATTAGAAGACCCTAAGAATTCCTTTATAGTTACTTTGAAGTAGATGATGGTTGGATCCTTCATTGAACTAGGCATTTGTTAGTTTGGCATGATTTTATTGGATCTTGTTGTTCATGTGATCATCCACATTTCTTCAAATTTTATTTTATCCATCTAATAAAATATTTAAGCCATAGATTTCTCATTAATACAATATGTGTTTGCTTTCATCACCTCACCATTACAACACACTACTATCAATTTAACATGGTATTTATCCTTTCAAATTTGTTGCCAAGCATATTGTGCATTTAGTTCACACATGTTAATCTGCCTCATCATATCCTCTTGTTGACCTTTTACATCCACCTTCATTATGAGAATATTTAAAGCATTAATTTCACATATTACCACATCCATGGGAGACGTCTGCAATGTTGCAAAAGATGACCTAAACCAACATTTCCATTGGGCTAAAAAGTTGAAAATATGGGATAAATATAAGGAATTATGGAATGTTGGAATGAGTATGATCAGAATGTGAAGATTATGGAAAGAAAAAGGATGAGAGAAAAAATATAAGAAATTCATACCTACACACCGCATGATCTAGAGATTCCTTGCTAGATTTGGTTTTCTAATGCATATGCATGTATGCTTAATTCACCTTTGCACTATATTGGAATTTGTTGTGTTAGTTTCAAACATCAATATAGTACAAAATATGAAGCATCTCCCCTTTTCAAAGGAGTTCTAAATTGTTGTTTCTTTTATCCCATGTTTATTGTAACAGACCTTTATGAATTGAAGAGTAGCTTGGAATGATCCTGGTAGTTGGTTAGGCCTACCAAATGATGATGATTCATAGACTTACAAACGTTTGGAACCATTCAAATATAAAATCATATCCCTTTCCTCACTTGCATATGGTTTTTAATTCCTCAAAAATATATAATTATTATTAGTAAATGGAGAAAATCATAGACCAAGAGGTTGTGGCTATTGTTGTTGAAATCATTCATAGTCCAAAGAGAAGGAATACATTGTCAATGTAGGAGTAGGCCCAACAAATACCAATATAATATTAGCTAACACCGAGATGGATTTAGCTAAGATCAATATGGTTCTTGGGATGCCATCAATTTAAATGCTAGGTTTAGCTAACATAGAAAATGCTAAGAATGATCATTATTTTTTGGTATTATTTTACTGTCCTAGAAACAAAGATCTTCAAAATAATCTCAAATTCAACCAAAACATCTTCTTCATTCTTCCTTTACTAAGCACCTATCCACCATAGACCCTCAAAACCAAATTATTCCTAAAGAGTACATAACCACTAAGGATAAAACTCCCTTTTATAAGATCTTATTTCTTGAAGATGTCTTTTAGTCTATCTCATATCACCAATTCTAACCTTATCAATTTCTAAGAAGTAGCATCTCCTTCTGAACCTATTCAAAGCATGTGATATACCTTGCATATTTCCAAAAACAATATTTTTATCTCAAAATTATGGCATACTAGTGTACACCAATTCAACTTATACCTTGATATGATATTTAGCTTATATTTATTAGCTGGCGTATTTACACAAAATTATGGTATACTATTGTACACCAATTGTACCTAGTTTATTCAACCTTTACCTCTAATTCTCAAACGACATGACTAGATGATGTTGAATTTACACTTTTTCCTTTGACATTCACTTTTGAAGTTGCACATCCCCATAAAAAGGTCCTGCCACTAGCTTGATTATGATATTGAATCAACTTCCTAGGTTTATTGAAAATTGGTTCAAAAAATCAGCATAATTAGCTTTTTTTTTCGATCAGATGACCAATTGCCTTTTAATACACCTAGGGAGGTGTATTTCATCCCATATTAGATAAATATTTATGATTAGGAACCTAATTTCTACTTTGGTATGTTTTTGGGACAATTTTGAGCATAGTTCCCTTTCTCTTACATTTGTTCCATAATCACTGACTTTGGTTGTTGGAACAAGTAGTTGATTGATATAGTAAATTATGATTGCTTTGTGGATTGTTCCAAACTCCTATTTCAGAAAACCAAGAGACTTGAAATCTAGTGAGGAGAGATTCTCTACTAATTGGTTGTTGCCCTTCTTCTGACTAATCAGTTATTTCTATTTTAGCCAAATGTACATTATTTTCTTGATAATTCCCAATGTGATAGGGCCAAAGCTCTTCAGGCTAAAACTAGACCAACGTTTCAATGCAAATAATAATCATTTGGCCCTATGCTATATGCCCTCTTATTCATTCTAAGAATTCTTAGGATAAAATCATTGTGAATATCGATGAAATATTAATGACCACCATATTTTGAATTGTTACTAGGCTTGGTAACCTATGTAATAGAAATATGACTTCTTTTATGACCTTAACCTTTAGGACTACTACTCCTTTGACTTGCAACACTATAGAATCAATTCCATTATATTGTATACCTATTGCATCATAAAAATATTGAGATATAATTGAAATGTCTATTGTAGGATCAATTATACATTTTTGCAACACCCAACCTTCAAAATACACCAAAAGATAAAAGGAATCTGAATCATTTTTACCCGACTCAATTGATAGTTGACTGTAAGATGATTTGTCATGCACTGAGTTAATCCTCTTACTCTAAAGAGTTGCTTCAACCAAATTTACCTATTTATATGCCAATAGATCTCATACTTCTATGGCCTCAACCTTTTTTTGATCTACCTTTACATGGGTTATTGTCATTCCTCCCTTTTAATATTTTGTTATGGCTAGATAATAAAACTTCCAATAGGCCTATTTTCTTTTGTAATATATGCGTAGGACTTCTAGAATGACCTAGTTTCCTTTTGCTCTACTTCATTTTCAATGTTTTCTATGATCTAAATGCTAGGTTGTTTGTGAAGGTACCCTTTTGAATTTGAGCCACCTAAATTCTATCTAACAACTCCCTCCTTTGTCATTAATTGATATGGATACATCGAGAGGGATACAAATCCCTATAAATGCAAATTTATTCTTATGATTGGATTCAACTAATAGCTATGATTTTCACCATTCTAAGTTATTATCCTTTTAATCTTACCTAGATTGAAATATTCCTCTTGTTCTATGTTAGTGCAATCAATGATTGTTTTCATAGATTTCATATGCACCTTTATATTGATTTTATGAGTAGAGATTATCTTGAGTACCATTGTTGTATTTGACTTCATAATGTTGGTACTCCATTCCTTCTAGCTCTTTCATGAGTTTTTGAATATATTTTACTATTTCTTAAATTGTTTAGGGTGTAAGTGAACTCTCTATATTTGAGGAATTGATTTGAGACTTTTTATATATAAAATATGGTTGTAAAAATTGAGGCTTCATTGAAGGTGTCTATGGATTTATCTAGCATACTCTTAGGGACTCGGCATGACCAAATTTTGGGAGAATTTTTCCTATAAAAATTAACAAGTTTTCGGCTTTAATGGCCACCTGAAAAACTTGAGGAAACCTTTTATTATTGTATTGCTAGATTTTTAGACTCGGATCTGAGTTAACAGATTGGACATAATACATATATGCTTGTCCATGAGATGGTCTCACCTCCTTGGGGATTCTATCCCATAATATTTTGAATATGATGTTGAATTCCAAGAGCCTTTCTAAAGGATACCTTTTGATATATGAAAACTACATGAGTAATTTTAAGACATTGGTCAAATCATCAAATATTGATATAATATGTTCAACCAAGTATACCCAATCCCTAATATTATTATATTCTAAATATATGTGTCATTGCAATACCTTTTCTCAAAAATATTGAGCCATAAGTCAAACCATAATATCTTGAAAAGAAATATTATAGATAATAGCTAGAGTAGTGACATCTTAGAAATGCTCATAAGCAGTCTTCCTAGTGCCATCATACGTAGATAAATTTTTAGTACATTGGTTGGAATTTTATGAAATATTTGAAGATAAAGGGATTCAACAACATTCTAGGCTAGACAAAGTTACCCAACCATGGTTTTAAAAATATTACTATTGTATTAACAGTTTTGTCTAGCTAGTGCCTAGGGCACTATTAAGGCTTACCAGTATTCTCACCATCTTATTGTAAGTGTGCTTGGTCAACAAAGTCACCATTTTCTTAGGATCCTTAATTAAATGGATTCATCAGGTGAATATACAGTCTTCACAATTAAGGTCAATACTATTTACCAAAATCTTGAGTCCTTTAGGTAATTATGCCAACAATGATTATTGGTACATTATATATCTTCTAACTATTAAATAATAGAAATAAATACTACCTATTCAAGGGAAGTGAGTCCTTTAGGTCCCACCGGGTGTGCCACAATTTTACTTTTTGTCATGCAATGAAAAGTTATTTTGTGGATATGCCAAAGTAAGTTCTTGGTTTCAAAACCTATCTAAGTCAAAGATAAGTTTAATGTTCTAAGACTTCAGCTAAGATATTAGAAGACTTAGAGAAAAGGGATTTCTGAGTCAGCCTCTAAAAAATACCAATTCCTTGTTCTAGCTAATCTATTTAAGGGGTGTTGCATACTAAAGTAAGGAATATGTAGGTTTAGAAAGATAAGCTAAAAGTGGTACAAATTTTGCAACATCAAGAGACATGGTGCAGAGAGTCTTGTAATCCAAAATCAAATTAAAAATATAACAAAAAAACCTTTGTCCCTTAGGCATTTAAAACCTTTTACCATTAAGCACACTGAGCTATATTAAATTATTCCAAAACTATAATGGGAATCTAGGTAGAAATACAAAATGTAGAATAACTATAGCAGAATATTCGTTCATAGATTTAACTAAAAATCATTAGCACATTAAGATATACCTATATATTTTGCACAAGAAATTAGTAGGATTCCAAACAACAATCCAATTCTTATTCAAGAAGGTGTATAGTCTCAATCAATATAATCATGCCAATTGTAAATGCCAAAGAGTTGACCATTAGAATATATTGCATTCTAGTATATATAGATATTTTACAATGTATTTACTTATGCTATAATGATTGTTGTCAAATCATATTGTAGGTTTTAGTGTGGGCATGGAGAGTGACTATTGCATTCAACTCAGCTATGCTTGATAGCTTTAGGTATGCTCTACTAATGTAGAAGATGCAAATATTAACTTGAGGTTGGCTTACATATTGCATCATTAGATTTAACCATTTGATGATAGTCCACTCCTTTTTTTATGCAAAGCCAATTGAATATGGGTAGGTATGTGATTTGGAGGGCTTCGATCATTGAGATATTCTAATCATTATGATTCTTGAAAATTTATGGACACACGCATACTTGTTAAAATGGATAGTTCTAGATTGCTTTTGTAGAGGTTAGCATCAAGAAGACATATTGCTTATCATCAGGTATCTATCAAAATTGAGCATTATGTCTTTCTCTTTATGTCAAATTTCACTTGTCTTTGTTAGGTGTTAGGAGTATTTTATTATTTTAATACTTTTTTTTTGCATTGCTTTATCTAAGAATACATGTGGATTGCTAAATGTTGAAGCTCTTGATGCTGACATCATCGCCTTTTAATGTCTAACACCTATAGAGGCTTGGTAGGGTATGTTGTTGGATATTGGATACAAAGATCAATGCTTGAAGATATTATTTGCCTAGAATTATTTTACAATGTCCTAGATATTTTGTGCCCTCTTACTAACATCATAATTATGGTCCATTTGGTTGGTCTTGTCTTCATTAATTAACTATCAGATGACGGGTATTATGCCTTTGCTTTTTCTCCTCTTTGAAGAATTCTAGATGTTGGAATTTTGTTGTCTTGTTACTGACATTAGCCTCTCATGTACTTGATAGGCCTTTTATACTTAGCCAAATTCTACTTTGCTTTTTTTGGATGCTAGGTTTAATGCCTTACTTAAAATTTTATCTGACAACCATCTACTTGGTGCACTTTCATCAATCCTAAGCCTACTTTATATCCAACCACACTTATATACACTCTGATTCTTTTGGTAATCTTCTAGTCCTCTTATCTACTTTAGTATCCTCTTTCGTTGCTATTCTAGATTGTTGCATGCTCATTTCCACACTCCTTTTAGCAAAAGAACTATATGGTCTAAACTATACCACATAGTTTGATGTAGGTGAGGAAATTCACCTACAAACACCATGGGAGAAAAAATAGAAAATAAGCTCTTAGTCTTAGTTGTTCAAATTATTGGTCACATATTTGCAAGTATTAAATATAAGACTGCCATTTGAATAATTGGTTAACATCCTTCACAAATATGAAGTAAAAAAACAATTGAGAGATGACCTATCCAATAATTCCCTTATATCAACAAAGAAGCCTCCAAAAGGTTCAAAGAGTACTTCTACCCCATCTTCATCATAAAATCATCCTTAATAGAGAAGGAGGTATTATCATATTTGTGAAAAAGAAGGACACAAATCCAAGTTTTGTAAATACAATATAATGACTTGTGGGAATCAATTTCAAAGACCTCCTTAAAGGAATAAAAAATTTCAATCACAATATCAACAAGGGCAACAAGGATAAGGACAATATCAAAGAGAGAAATCTCAATATAGACCATAACAACAAGGGCATATTTCTCAAGGTGAATCAAAACTATATTGTGAAGAAGAGTGTGAAATAACATATAAGGTACTCATGGATATGGAAGTATTAAAACCAAAAAAATAAAGGAAATAGTAAACAAGACAGGAAAAAAGGTGAAATTCAAAAGTGCACGTCATCAAAAGATAATGAAAATGACATGTTATCAAAATAAAGGTCTTGTTTACAAGCATTACTCAAAAATGTTGGAGAAGAATACTTTGAAAATGGTATGACAATCTCTATTGGTGTAGTAAAAATAATGTGCATGGCTATATTCACCCTTGACATCCTTGAGGTGTAATATAGATATCAAATAGAAATAATTGAAAGGTTGAAAGATAGTCCATTATGAAAGATGTTTGTTATCATACAAGTGATCTTATTCAAAGAATAAATTTCAATTATGATACTAGTGATTTGAGGTCAATGATGGAATATGGTTATTGTGATACATGTGATATTATCCAATGGAAGGATATATCTTATGATAAAAATAATTTTAAGATTGCTAATAATAAAAGAATTGTGTAGAAGATGGTTTTATTGGCCATGACAAAGCCCATATTATCATAATTAAAAGTGATAGTGATAGTTTATATTGTGTTAGGGATCATTGTGATGATGATGTGTGATATTTGAATGTTATTGGTAATGGTAACATGCATCATAATAGTGATAAATAAATTGGGTGATTTGAAAAGTATATCGAAGGAGTTTGTTCAAAAATAATAATAAAAATGGGATACATTGTTACAGGTTTGGCAAGATATAAGCAAGATGCGAAAATGCCCACAATGTCAAACATAAGACCAAATAATTAATCCCTTGGATATATGGGTCAAGTAGAAAGCAATGAAATTAAATTTATGATGGGTAGCACTAATACTAGATTTATGAGGAAAGAATCATATGTAAAAGTTCATAGGATGAGTTGTAGTCATTGTGGAAGATCTAGATACATGACAACTAGGTGTTGGAACCTGCATCTTGTTGTTGATATTGCACAACGTACCCCAATTTGGGGACCCACTTAAAAATTTTCTTGAGCTTAATGATAAGTGTCATCAATCACATCATTTAATATTTAAGTTTGTCAATCTAGGGCGGTGTCCAATGGTTGTATACGATAGCAGAATTAGGTATCTTGAAGATCAGGTCATTCAGGAAACAAGCTTTATTTGTGGGACAAGTTAGCCTTTGGAGGTTATGGTGTCACTTCTACTCCTATGAACTGAATTTGAATTCTAATTATTCTTGTAGAAGTAAAAATTATAGAAATATAAAGGTTGCAGAAAATGAAACCTACTTACTCTTGCAAAATGAAAATGACAGGAATGAAAGAGTTACAGAAAATAAAACCTAACTATAGTTGCATAATTAAAATGACAATAATGGAAGAATTGCAGAAATGAAAACACATAAGCTACTAATTACCCACACAATGGAAAATGCCAGAAAGTTGGAAATAACTGCTGAAAATAGGGAAAAACCATAAATGCTATAAAATTCCAAAACATATGCTAGAAAATCAACTGACATACACACACATATAATACATACCACAAATATTACATAATAAACATAATTAGTAACAATAAATAGAATTTGCCAAGTTTTCTGCTAATCTGTTGTAGCAAGAAATAAACAGAAAAACCTATAAATAGTTGATCCTTCTCCTGGGCTTGGAAGTGGCCCTTGTTACCTGATATAAAAGAAAGATACTGCTTCTTAGATACCTAATGATCACACATTCACTTTGAATAACAAATGGATGAAGAAACTATAATTTTATTGAATATGAAGCAACATTGCAGCAATGTAGGAAAAATCCTGCTGAATTGCTAATCTGTTACAGCTGAAACAACTATTATATCCATATATTTATATGGAAATGTATATATGATCAACCAAAATGGGATATTTCTATTTATACTAATCTATTACATATGGTAATCTGTTCTGTTGCTATTTTTTAGGGATTCAGCAACTGTTCTGAAGTCGTCTTCCTAAAATGTAGGAAACTATTCTGCTGCAGCATCTCTATTTTCCTTTTTGTGCATCATACATTGGTGTAAATGCATTGTAAGGGATGATAAAAATCCTCATCCACCTATATCCATATTCATATCACCATTTTCCACCTTTTTGGGTGTCTTATTTATCATTTTGACCAAAACTAGTCCTGCTCCGCTCATTCCGTAGTTGCTTCGAAATATCTGACAGTTTAACTATTTTGACCCTTATCCATACAGTAGATGCACAAGAAAGCAAGTTTGACCAGATAGGTAGTCTTCCTAAACCTTCATAAGACAAATTCTATAGGTTTTACATGCCAGAATTGACAAATTCCAAGCCATGCTATTTATGTACAGTTGGCTGGAATTTGTATGGTCAAATTCCATTTTCTACACAGTCACAGAAGTTTGGCACCTTTTTGCTATTTGAACTGGTTAGAATGCAAAGAAAACAAATTAAATACTCCTATAATGGAATACACATCAACACTCATTATTACATATTTCAAGTAAGTTTTTATTTGCTAGGTAAATCAGCTGAAACAAAGTAAATAAATGTAGAAAATGGACAAAACAGAGTACTGTGTTCCTGAACATTCAAACATGTAAACATTAATACACAATGCATTCAACCATAAAAATTAGCATAAAAAAACATAGCATAAGTTTTATAAAGCAATTTTTAAAATATCCAAAATAGTCCATGAATGAGGCAATTCTTGGCCTCACACTTAATGTGACTTTGATCTTGCATTTGTCCGTTTTAGTTTATGATGACATAAAGGGTCATGAAGTCCGAGGGTTTTCTTTATGGTCATATTTTTAGCCCTGGATATGTTTGTGATTAATATTTGATCTCATGTGTTTGTTCTCATATTCGTACTAGGAAAATCATTCCACTTTCAAATACCATGTGGAACTTACACATTAATAAAAATAAATAATATATATATATAAATAAAAAATAAAAAAGAAATAAAAATAATAATAATAATAAATTACATTTTCGCTTATATAAAAAGTATTGAAATAAAGTTCATTTATTTTACTTTTATCTTATGGATTTAAATAACACATTTGATTTTTTTTAATTAATATTTTAATGTTTATGTTGGCAGGTTTCTAAAAAAATATTGGCCCAATTTTTGAGACCATGTCAACCTGCGAACATAGCACCAGAGCACGATCAACACAGGTGTCATAATTTTTAAGGATCACGATCAACACATGTGGCATGATTTTTGAGGTAAACCCCCCAACCCGAACCTTCCAACCAGTGAATGTAGCACCAGAGTGTGGTCAGTGCGAAGGAATGAACACTAGAGTAAGGAAAATGTGTGGCACGAACCAAGGTGCCCCCAAAGGTCTAGCTAAGTCATAAGACTTAGTGCATATTCATGTTTATAAACCTTTCATCAGGTTGTTAAGGTATGGAGGACTAAATCTACATAGCTAAATGACTTTGGCTTCTACTTCGTACAAGAGACATAATCTTATCATTGTAAAAATGTGAAATATTGTACCTTAATGTGTTTTAAAAGATGAAGACGATAGCTTCGACATCTCTATTGGTGCCCTAGCTCGATCAGATTATCACCATCCTCACCCGCACTATCATTGGTATAATGGAGGTACTTCACTCTGTGCGATTTACAACTTGGTAATCAAGAAGACATAAGCGAATTTTGGGTCCAGTTGTGACCCCATGTCAAATCGTTGGTGAAATTTTACAGGATATTTGTTCAACATAGCCTTGTAGTTGAAAGTCATAGTAGAGGCAGTGGTTGAGAATTGTTTATGAAGGGCGACATTGGCTTACATGTATCACTAGAATTTGATTATTGTGGTGGTATGGTGTTTGTAGCCAATGTATGGTATTAGTGTAAGTATGTTTTAGCTAAGATGAAGGTGTCCTCATAAGATGAGATGCTATACTAATGGAGGTTGATGTTACAAACACTATCAAATAATTACTGATGCGTATATTGAATGGAAAATTCACCCATATTTTAACATTATTTAAATGATCATTCATGAATATATTATCCTAGCCGACCTCTCCATGATGATGTATTAAAGATTATGCACAGCTACTTCATGAATTTATTTTGAGGTAAACTAGCTTATGGATAATATCAGTGCTAGAGGAGTATGCACATGAATCCATGGAGTTTAATATCACCATATTTATAGATCGTTCGGTAAGTATGGTGGGAGGGCTATGGTTCCAATCTCTTGGGCTTGTTAATAGCTACGTACAATAATGAATCGAATACCAAAAATAATGTTGTGAGGGCATCTTTTGAATGCATGGTTGATGAAATACATTCTTTGGACATAAGACAACATTTTACTTTATTAGTATGGCTAATATTTTCACTTGAAATGTACACCAATTGGTAAGAATTAGTGTGAGAGAAAGTTCTTCATGTCCTTGAGAAAGAAAATCCCAATGCCGATGTGATATTTCACCTAAAAATTATGAATATGATATTAACGAAGCATCGAGGCTTCATCCTCCAGTGGTGTTTATGGTAAGAACTACCTACAAAAAGATGCAATGGGAAGGCCTCACTCTTCTAGAAGGTACATAGCTTGTTTTTACCATAGTCATAGTCCACCATGATGCAAACGTGTGGAAAATAAGTTAATAATTTCAATGATAAATAGTTTTAAGAGAAGATTATAGGTAAAGGAAGCAGATTTGTTTTGGGAAAAAGAGAGTTACAAAGAATGAATAAAACAATCAATTTCATGGATTATGCAAGGGCTAATTATACCATAATGAGTATGTCATCAGGTGCCATAGCAAACAATGAGGATATCACTATTATTAGTCAACATATTCGATCATGTGGTCAGTCACATTCTATAGTGTAACAATTAGGATATTATATTCAACGCCAAGTACAAGGGAGAGTCATTATGGTTACAATCTAGAAGACAAAAGTGAATGGTTGTTTTGTTTGGAGAAAGTGATATAAAATTAAACAAGTGAAAAGGAAACAAAGAGTTGTTGGAAGCTTTAAATATCCATTCAAACGCATGAAAAAAGGTCAAAGAATTTATGGAGGAAGTGCAGGTTGGAAACTTGAATTTGTGGAAGAACATATCCTTCTTGGTAGCTGGACTGCAAATATTTCACCATTGTAATCCATTTGGAGCAAGGTATTCTAAAGGAGCATTGATTTAATATTTTTTATTTGGCAATATATTGGAAATTTCAATAAGTTTTATGCATGCAGATGGTAGACTTATTTATTTTTTCTTAATATATTGTGCCCTTTTTCCCTTAGAATATTGCATCACATTAATTTTGGGTTGTGTGAAGACTAACCAATTTAATATTGATTTAGTTGTAGAATATTTGTTTATGCAAATTTGGGTTGAAATTTTAGAAGTTACATCGACTTGTTCTTTTCATTTTATTTTTCTAACCCTAGCCTTTTTTTTTTTTTGTTAAAGCTTCATTAAACAAAATAAAAAATTAAAATATCAAGACCCTTAAAAAAGAAGTACGTCAATTTCAAAATTAAATTTCAAATTTTTATATCACGTAAATTCACATTTATTAACGAAAATTTGAGGTTTTAATCTTTGCACAATTTTTCAAAATAATTAATTAATTTCATTTTATGTAAAAATGGAAACTTCAATAAATTACAATTTTGCATTAAAGTGAATAATTAATATGATATTTCAAAGCTTTTACATTGCAAATTTAGATTCAATCATTTTATTTTCATTTTCAAGCAAATCATAACAATAGAAGATAAAAATTGATTAACAATCGAAGATAAAAGTTTATTAACAATCGAAGATAAAATTTGATTAACAATTTGAGATAAAATAAATTAAAATCAAATTTTCAAAGGTTCAAATCAAATATTTATAAAATTTTGAAGGTTGTTAGTTGATCAATAATTTCACATTTTCATAAATTCAATGAACAACAAAATCATTGCAAATCAAATCAACCCAAAACAAGCCCCTTGTTAATAGGTATATGCAACATTGAGGTATCCAATTAATTTTGGCATTTCACATTTTTCACTAAGCATTGCAAGCATTTTAACACATTAAAAAGAACCTTGGGGAAATTACAAATATTTCCTTGCAAGAGAGGATATCCGGGAAAAATCTTGATTGTGAGTATATTCTTATGATTGGGCAAAAATATCACTCAATAGATTTTGCACTAGAAGGAAAGGTAATTGGTTTGATTTACGAAGTTCTTTTTAAGTTGTTCACATTTATTATTTTAAAATTCTATAATTCATGATGTGTAAATTCTAATCTTTTACAAATTGAGAATATTCCTTTTTGTTATGGTCTAATTGATGAATTTTTAATGAACATGATGACTTATCAGTTAAACATTTGAATGTTGGGAGTCATTTCATTTCAAGAGCACTAAAATCTTATTATTTTCATTGTTAAGGCCGAAACCAAATATTATAATTACAATATCTAAGGATTCTGAAGATACTCTTTTGCATAACATTTCTCCTACAAAGGGAATCATAAGGTATAAGATTCAAAAGATTGTTATTCCACCTAGTAGTAGTTCATCACTACCCATCATACCATTTATTACTCCATTAGTAACTACAATGGTAGGAGTTGTAGCTTGGTTAGGTACTCATAGTAATCCTTTAAACATTGCTGGTGCAACCCATGAAATTCCTAAAAACTTAGAAAGGTATTTACCTAAGTATAAACATGATGGAATTAGAATTTCTAAAGAGCATATTCAAGCTTACAAGGATACCTTGATTAGATTGCAAGTCCAACATGAGGATGTTGCTTGCAGAATGTTTCCACTTACTCTAGATGAAATGACATATGATTGGTACATTAGTTTACCTGTCAATTCCATTATGTCTTGAGCCTAGTTGGAAATAACTTTTGTAAATCAATTTAGGCTACCCATAGATCTTGTTGTAATCTATCATCAGTTTGCATTAGCTAAGAGAGAGCCTAATGAACCTTTGAGATTGTTCAATACTCGATTCTATAAGTTATATAGTAGGTTAGTTGATCCTTATACTCTTGTGTAGATGCTGCTATAGAGATGTACTTTAGGGCATTGGACCCTTTAACATCTATGTTTTAAGGATAACTCAAATCACTATGCTTCCCATGGCATATAGTGAGGCTTTGACTGTAGAACAACAATTGATACCACAATATTTTGGGATAGGACAGATGCCTTCCATAGGAAAATCAAGTGCTTATAATCGAGTACCTATGATCAATTAAGTTTTTTCACAACAAATGCCTATGTTGAATGCCATACCATTCAATAATTTCAGTTTGCCATACAATCCACCTATCACACCCACTTATCCTACTACTCCACTATATTTAGAAAATCAATTCACCACTCATAAAATGGATGAAAAAATACTCAAATAATACCTTCATTCTTTAATACAACACCCACTCCAAATGCGTCAAGCATTACATCAAAATAACACAGCTTTTCCACAGGTTGTCCAAAATCAAATTTTGCTGAATTTTCAAAATCCCATTGCTACTACGAGTAACACAACCAATCAAGCTATTGTAGGATAAAATAATGAACCTAATTATCAATTAAATGACCTAAAATAGGTTATACAAAAACTCAATAGTGACATGGTTCAAATACAAAAACAATTACCTCAAAATTCTCATCAAAATAGAAATTTTAGTTTTCAAAGAAAGAATGGAATACTCGTACGAACAATGGAGGAATACCTAATACCATGGTTAATTAGAACAATGCTACCATTAGTTCCAATTAAAATGACAGCATTGTTAATATTTCAGAGTTGGATTTAAACAATTGGTGTTGTATACATTCTATGTCACAACATAGTGAGAATGAGTGCCCTAAATTCAAAACCGCTCCAGATATTTTGCAAACAAATATGGATAACATGGAAATTGTTTCAGATGAAAATCCTTCCCAATAGGATAGTACTAGCAAAGGGAACTAATAAATACTAGTAGTTGAAATATTTAAATCAATTTAGGAAGAGGAAGAAGGGTATGATGGGTCTATAGAAGAGGAATTTCAAGCTTTCAGACAATTTAAAAAATTAAATCATAATTACAAGCTTAGGAGTAAGACTAAATATCCTTTTACTTCTTCTACTCCCCCAAATGACACCATCAATCCTCCTTATATGTAGACTAGTAAAAATCCCATACCTCCATATAAGGTTGATCTGCCTCAACCACCACATGAAAAAATTGCATATAATATTGTCAAGGATTTAAAGAAAATAAAAGTGAACATATCTTTATTTGATTAAGTTGAATAATAAAAAAGAGTTTTTGACACAGTATTTTTGTGACAAAATCTATGGATTCACCATTTGCTTCATGAAGGGACAAAGGAGAATCTCCTCCCTTTCTTTTGACCATAAAAATTGTAGGAAAAAATATGCAAACTTGTCTTGTTGATTTAGGAGCATTCGGTAATGTCATGCTTCACATTATTTGTCAAAAATTGGGTTTGAAACTTATCCCTTCTAACAGGATAGTGGTGCAACTGGATAAATCTGAATTTAATGTGGTTGGAATGCTTAAGAATGTTTACATACATCTAACCTTAGAACCTAGGATATAACAGTATATTGATATACATGTTGTAGATATACCTGATAGGTATGAAATTTTGTTGAGTAGAGATTGGTTTAGGAAATTAAATGGATACATGACCATATAATGTTCACATATGTGGCTACCATGGGAGGGTGTTTCTAACCAAATTATATTTGAAATAAAACCTATACTCAAGGATTTCATTACTGAATATAACAAAATCAATGAAATGTTTTACAATAATTTTGAGTTGGGTGTTTACACTTTGGAAACAAAATTGGATGTAGGTGAATCTGAAAATGAAATACCATATATTAATCCTACTAAGGATGAAAATATTATTTGGATTCTTAAATTCGATGGATCTAAATCCAAACAAGGTAGTGGATCTAGTGTAGAATTTATTAGTACTAAAGGTAAGTCATCTCTGGTAGCTTATATATTATAGTTTCCTTGCACTTATAATACTATAAAATATGATGCCTTCATATTTAGTTTACAATTAGCCTTAAAGAAAAACATAAAATGTTTGAAAGTGCTAGGATATTCTAAATTGGTTGTTAAACAAGTAAAAGACCAATATACATGTCATGATAAAAGGCTAATTCATTATAGAAATAGAGTTAGGGATTTGATTAATGAATTCCATGCTTTCAATATTTTATTGATATCTAGGAATAACAATCGAATTGTTGATTATTTAGCTATCATAGTAGGTACTCTTAAGCCTATCGATAATAATAGGCTAAAGAAATTTTCAATTGAGTTGATACCATGTCCTTCTATACCTAACAATGTGAAAAAAGTATAGGTATTTGAAAGTGACAGGTACAGTTTTTATTTTGTAATTAATTCAAGTGTTTTTGAAAATCAGGTGATCAATAAGGATGAGAGGTTGTAAGAAGATGAAAATGAATATCATGAGGTAACAAAGAAAATCAATATGATTTCTAAAGGTATAGTTTCTCTCAAAAAGATTTTTGATATTGATTACAAAATTAAAAGTTGTAATAAAGCCTCACTCCCGTAGGATGCTTATAATTCTATTGATCTTGGGATTAGTAAAGACCCGCATAAGGTTCTCATAGCAAAAGCTTGCACTCATCAGGAACAAGAAGGAATAATTCAGGCTTTGAAATACTACATTGATGTAATAGCATGGAGTTATGAGAATTTAAAGACCTATAATGAAAACATCATATCACATACTATTCCTTTAAAGCCAGATTCCAAACCATTTAGACAAAACAAAGACTAGTTAACCCATTGGTAAATCCTCTTATATAAAAGGAGGTTAAGAAATTATTAGATGCTAAGATTATTTTTTCAATCAGAAACTCTATATGGGTAGCAAACATTGTACCATTTAAGAAGAAAATAGGTGAAATATATTTGTGTATTGATTTTAGGAATCTCAATAACATCTCACAAAAAGATAATTACCCCTTGCCTTCCATTGATCATATTTTGCAAATGCTTAATGTTTTTGAGATGATGTCTTTTCTTGACGGTTATTCTGGATATAACCAAGTTATTATTGACTCAAAAGACATAATGAAAACTATTTTTACCGTGGAGTGGGGTATCTTTGCTTAGAAAATAATACATTTTAGATTTCTTAATGCAAGTGTCACATTTCAAAGAGCCATGGACTATGCATTTACAGATTTGATAGGTAAATGCATAGTTATTTATGTTGATGATATTCATATTTTCTCAAAGAACAT
Organism: Wollemia nobilis; assembly: GCA_028583015.1. Taxonomy (NCBI): domain Eukaryota; kingdom Viridiplantae; phylum Streptophyta; class Pinopsida; order Araucariales; family Araucariaceae; genus Wollemia; species Wollemia nobilis. Next base: position 9,740,437 of record JAQPPZ010017092.1, read on the forward strand.
ATCCAAACACATTAATGATTTGAGAAAACTTCTTCAAATGTGAAGACGAATCGATGAGGGAATGACCTGCATGAGAAAAGCGACGAGTCGCTTGACCCAAGATGACTTGTGTAAGGGTTCATTCAGATGTTTATCATTGAATGTGTGCACATTTTTTTTGACATTTAGACCTATTTTTGGTGGGTGCTAACCCTTTTTGTGATGCGCTTTGGAGCTGAAATTGGCAAAAATCTATCTTCCCGTGGAGCGGTCCGGCTATGGTAGCCTTCTTAGGGAGTAGGATAGTGCCAATTTGTGACTCCAACATTGGTTTTGCATGCCCGGAATTCCAAGTGCGAAAGCACTCTCCTCGGACAAGTTTATTGCTTGTTTTGGTGCATTTTTGTACAGTTTTTGCTGTTTTTTGAAATTTTTGCTCTTTATTCATTCCTGGGTGGTACGAATACCAGTTGAGTATTCATCCCAGGGTGGGACGAGTGCTATCCAGAGTGCTCGTCCCTGGGAGGAATGATTACAGGCTCAAAAAGCCTATTTAAAGGCCAAAACTGAGTTTTGGGCTCATTTGCATTTGTTTTTCTTGGCGATCTGGAGCTCTGAGGAGAAGGGGGTCAATTCTGTAAAGCGAAGCATTTCCGAATTTCTCCCGAAATTATGAGTTCACAAACCGGATCGAGCAGCGGAGCCGAAGCGAGACCAGTGAGTGATCCTCCTTGTTATTGCTTGTGTTGTGTTTGTTACAGTTTTTAATACCGTAATTTATTTATTGTTCCTTTTGTTGTTCAAATTAAAAATGAAAGTCCTAATTAAATGTATGTCATTATGCGTGAGTTGTTGTTTTATGGCTTCATGAAAACTTAGGTAAAAACCCTAGGTAAAAAAAGATCAAAAGTTAGTTTATAACTTAGCTGAAAACTTAGTTTAAAACGTAACTGAAAAAACTTCACTTAACCCTAGTTGACCAAAGATCAAAACTGAACGTAAAAAATTAAAAAAACTGTGTTTCTTGTTGTTTTTAGTTGGCTTCGTAAAAAATGAAACCCTTGTTTACGTGATAAAATTCTAAAATTTTTTTTTTTTATTTTTTATTTTTATTTTTGTCTATCAGTTTTAAACTTAGAGTACAGAAACCCTAAGACTGACAAACTATATTTGAAAATTGTTTTTTTTTGTTTTTTATTTTGTCTATCATTTTTAAACTTAGAGTACAAAAACCCTAAGACTGACAAAATGTATTTGAAAATTGTTTTTTGTTTTTTATTTTGTCTGTCAGTTTTAAACTTAGAGTACAGAAACCCTAAGATTGACAAACTGTATTTGAAAATTGTTTTTTGTTTTTTATTTTGTCTGTCAGTTTTAAACTTAGAGTACAAAAACCCTAAGACTGACAAACTGTATTTGAAAATTGTTTTTTGTTTTTTTTATTTTGTCTATCAGTTTTAAACTTAGAGTACAGAAACCCTAAGACTCACAAACTGTATTTGAAAATTGTTTTTTGTTTTTTATTTTGTCTGTCAGTTTTAAACTTAGAGTACAGAACCCTAAGACTGACAAACTGTGAATATTTGAAAATTGTTTTTTTTTGTTTTTTTGAATTTTGTCTATCAGTTTTAAACTTAGAGTACAGAAACCCTAAGACTGACAAACTGTATTTGAAAATTGTTTTTTTGGTTTGTTTGAATTTTGTCTTTCAGTTTTAAACTTAGAGTACAGAAACCCTAAGACTGACAAAGTGTGAATGCAAATTGTTTTTTTATTTTTTATTTTTTTATTTTGTCTGTCAGTTTTAAACTTAGAGTACAAAAACCTTAAGATTGACAAAGTGTGAATGTTTTGAATTTTTGTGAACTTTGTTCTTTTTAGCTATACATTGTTTTGTGCATTGCTGTATATTCATGTTACTACTGTACAATTTTCTATGATTGTAATGTTTTTATGTTGTTTTCTTTTGCAGGTTATGAAGAGTCGGTACCCTATGCCTACTGTTTTTACTGAAGCACGAGAGGCACTGACTTTGGCTGACTGGGCGTGGATTGATGCCCTTGGTCTCAAGAAGGTGACTCGGCTGGAGCCTATCTGATGGCCCTGATTAGCTTGTGGGATCCTCGGACCAACACCTTCCATATACCGATAGGGGAGATGATAGTGACCTTGGAAGATGTCTATGGGATTTTGTAGATTTTGATAGATGGGTTACCGATCAGGACGACGCCATGTGATCAGCGAAAAGTAGTGTTGACACGTTGCTTCGGGCATGACGAGGAGGTGGGTGTGGACATCCCAATGGAGAGGGCAGAGGGCAACTGCAAAATTGGTAGGATTCTAGTTTGATGGTGGCTGGAGAAGGGGGTGTTGGGAGTGAGGCACACAATACTTATGGGCCTCATTTCCAACATGCTGCTACCTGACTTGTCAAGTGCGAGGTTACTATGGAACCTGTTGGATGTGGTCTATTAGCTAGTGGAGTGTTCGATGCATGAGCCCTTGATTATGAGGTGGGGACAGACGCTGCTAGCACAACTCTATGGTGAGTTGTACGAGGTTCGTTGCCAGAGGTGGAAGGGGATTGGCTGTAGCTATCTGTTGCAGAGCTGGGCTTGGCAGCACATAGCGATGGAGATGCTGATGGGGTTTCTATGGATGACTCAAGCGAAGATGGTGGATAGGGATATAGGTTGTACGACTCTATGGCGGCAGTCTAAGGAGCAAGGACAAAGTCAGCGATGGGCAGGTGTCATAGGGCACTATGCTGATGCCTTCGCTCGGCTTACTCTAGGGGATGTGTTTTGGTGCCCCTATCGTGACTGTCCAGCCTATCTTGAGGCTGGAGAGTGGCTCCGATGGGTACGTAGGGGGCGATGGTTGAATGGTTAGCACGGGATCGAGCAATATTTATTCCCTTACAATTGGGTGACACAATAGTTTAGGGTGCGCCAGGGGTTTCTTGGTGAGCCCGTGGTCTATCGACGCCAGGGGGACAAGAGGAATTTGGACCAACTAGTCATCATGCCACTTGGCGAGGATTCAGATGTGACGATCGACGTCCCGAATGTGGACGACGTCGGTACTACCATAGAGTATGACCAATGGTGGGTACTGTAGTGATGGCGAGGAGAGGGACCACTGGGAGGCACAGAGGCAGCAACAACAGGTGGGGAGGGTGCCGAGGCACCAGGAGATGATTGGGGAGCTCCACTAGAGGATGCGGACATGGTAGAGGTTGATGATGTGGATGTGGATATTGGGGTTCTAGATCAGCCGAAGATGCAGGACGTCTCGAAGCAGTGGGAGCCAGAGCAGGCTATTGCTCTAGATATGCCAATGCCTCTGGTAGTCTTGGAGGACATGGAGGCAGTGTTATGTGCTGAGAATGCATGATTTGAGGGGCTGCTACGAAGGCATGATGATGATATGGGGGATGCGCTACAGGAGAGGGATCTCCTATGCATGTAGCTGGTAGAGCAGGAGAATGCATGGGCTGCGTACCGTTGGCAAGATGGGGATATCGATGCTGAATGGGAGAGGGATCTCCTGCAGATGCAATTGGTAGAGAGGGAGAGGGCATTAGCACAACGCGATGAGAATTTGGCTACATATCGTCAGTGAGATATGGACTTGGTGTGACATCGGTTGGAGCTAGAGGCAGATATTAGCCACCTCGATGGACGGGTCCCTACGTTTAGCGGAGGTAGATCATCGCACCACTCGAGAGGGAGCGACACTAAGTAGTTAGCATCCTCTCGACACAGGTGACTGGATGAGGGAGGCTCTAGTAGGTGTGATGTAGGGGCTAGCAATAGCCGCCCTGAGGGGTCCCATAGGACCCACACCATAGGGGGTAGTTCCCGTCACACCGATCCTACGTGATCATGGTGGCCAACGCCCTAGGCTTGGGGGTTTTTGAGGTTTTGCTTTTGTGGGGTTAGATGACCGATTATTGTAGCCTACGGGTATTTTTGATGATATATATACAGATGACTTTATTTTATTTATACACATATCGGCATTTGATGTTATGCTCAATGATTGTTGAATGTGTATGTATGCATGTTAATTGATGTTGATGGATGCATGTGTTATGATGAATGCAAATGTTTCTAATTTTTAGGATATGCAAATGTAATGGATGAATTGAATTTGTGTTGTTTGGCGGGGGCACCATAGACTGTTTAGAACTTATGGCTTTTTGTCTTAGGCGATTGCTGTGGTAAATGACTTTTGTTGTATACATGCTATTTTTGTATTTTTTGATGGCAATTCGAGGAAGGTAGATTGTACAGGTGGTTTAGAATGTAGTTAAGGTTTTCTAAGACTCAGATGTTTTAACAAACTAGCCAGTACTATAATTTTATCTTAAAAGATTTTTGTACAAGGTATGAATTGAACTTGTCTTTGACCAAGTTATTTCACATCCTTGTGTGTGCAATTGAGTTCGTTTATGTGGTATTTGTCAGGATACTACTAGTGCCAGATAGGCTGTCAACCAAACCTGTACTGAGGATCACCTAATTAGCTCCACTAACTCCTTTGTTGTATTTAGTCGGATTAATCTACGGTGCTATCTAGGATACCATAAGCTAGCTCATCCACATGAAAACATTGATCTGTACACGAGTTAATGTGACAGATATATCGTCATGCGGGAGGTTTGCCACCAGTGACCGATAGGCTATCCACCAAACCAGTACTGAGGTTTACTTCATGACCTTCTAAATGTTGAGAGTTCTAGGGATTCAAGTTCGACTCCCTTATTTTCTTCAATTGTATTGGGATACTTGCTCTTTTGTAGTGATAAAAATCATTGTTTAATTTTAATATATAATTTTTATTTTGAGCAAGGGATTTGGATTTCGAGTGATAAGAATCACTATTGTATGTGCCTTTTGATTTATGCACTTTGGTGGTGATGTCAAATTTTTGGAGTTTTAACTTTTGCAAATTTTTATGATGTTTGCACTTTCTGAGAACTTGGGATTCTTAGGGAATTGGGTAGGGAAGATGCTTGTTCTTTTGCCAACTCTCAGCATTCTTGGGGTCATTCGCACAGGGGGATGAGCAAGATAACCGTTTCGCTTATGTTGACCTAGATTACTTTGCAAGTTTCATATTTCATTCACACAACTTGGGAATTTTTATGTGTTTTAATTTGTGTTGGGATGCTACGTAACAAGGTGTGATCCAAGTAGAACTCTACCTTTGTAAAAATTATTTGACTTTGTATAGTATTTGGCTAGAAAGCTAATGACGACTGAATGACGAAAACTCTTGATAAATTTAGAAGACCACTGACTATGATATGGTAAAAATAAGTGAATGGCATTTATTTTTGATGCACTGTTTATAGAATGGAGAAATGTGGAACAAAATGGATTTGCCAAGTAATTACAGTCTATGGTGCCTTGACCTGTATGACCACAAATATGCAATGTATGGATGTTATGCTTAATGCATCTATTATTTTTGCATTGTTGATAGATTTATTTTTGTGAGTATGAAGATGAGATGCAAAAGAGGTCTTTATTGTTGTGATGAGTTTGAGCATGCATGGAAATGAGATGTAAATTTTTGTTATTTTTGATGATTTTACTGTTTTTGACCAAGCGATTATGGGAATCCTTGGAGCTTTTTTGTTTGGCCAAAGGGGTAATGGGAACCTTTGGAGAATTTTGGGATTGACCAAGTGATTGTGGGAATCCTTGGAGTATTTTGGGGTTGACCAAGCGATTGTGGGAATCCTTGGAGCATTTTGGTTTGACCAAAGGGGTAATGGGTACCTTTGGGGCATTTTGGGGATGACCAAGCGATTGTGGGAATCCTTGGAGCTTTTTGGGATTGACCAAGTGATTATGGGAATCCTTGGAGCATTTTGTTTGGGCTATGGCTCTTTTAGATATGGAATGGCCTCAAATGACTGATGTTCAAGGGTTCTAGTTCCTTGATTCTGTCAAGAGAGGCTAGCCGGTATGTTCCAGGTCCTATTTTACTATCAATTACATAGGGACCTAACCAGTTTGTCGTGAAATTGTCCCTTAGATGGGGCGGCAAGCTAGAGTTCTGTTGGTTCTCTTTTAAGACCAAGTCACCAACCTGAAAGTCCCTTAGGTGAACTTTCATGTTGTATGCTTTCTTTAGTCACTCTTGATAGATACGTAAATGCTCGAGAGCATTAACGTGTCATTTTTCAAGCAACGTAAGCTAGTCTAACCGAGCCTGCTACGCAGTATCATCATTGATGAACTCTTGCATTGATATGCATAGGGAAGGAATTTCCAACTTGAGAGGCATGACAGCCTCGAAGCCATACACGAGCAAAAACGGAGTTGCCCCAGTGGGTGTCCGAATGCTAGTGCAATAAGCCCACAGGGCAAGTGGGATCTGAATGTGCCAATCCTTATGACTGTCTGTGACTGTCTTTTTGAGGATGGCAACTAGCATTTTGTTTGACGCCTCTGCTTGCCCATTTGCCTACGAATAATAGGGTGTTAAAAAATTGTGTTGAATTTTGTACTTTATGGTCAAAGCATGCACGTCTTTGTTCTTGAATGACGTCCCATTATCCAAAATTATCTTGGATGGAATACCAAAATGACATATGATGTTATGTAAAATGAACTCCACAATGCGGGGTCTAGTCGTAGAGGTAAGCGAAACTACTTCCACCCATTTGGTGAAGTAATCTATGGCCGTTATGATAAACATGTGATGACCTGACGACGTAGGGGAGATCTTTCGATTAGATCTAAGCCCCACTACAAAAATGGCCAAGCCGATTGGATCAACTGTAAGGCCTGGGAAGGTACGTGTGTCAAATTAGCATGGTGTTGACATTTCATGCACTTCCTTACATATGCATAGCAATCTCGCTCTAAAGATGGCCAATAATAGCCCATGCGTAGAATGCGCTTTGCGATGGCCATACCATTGAAGTGGCCACCGCACGTACCATCGTGCGCTTGGGCGATCACCCAAGTGGACTCCTATTGGTCCAAGCAATGAAGGAGGATTCCTTCATAGCTACGATGGTACAAAATGTCTTCTAAAAAGACATGTTTAGCCACTTTCTATTTGAATGATCGTTTTGTGGCATGCATCAATCCAAATGGGAGGTTACCTAACTTGAGGTAGTCCCTTATGGGTGAATACCAATCCTGCTGATTAGAAGCCTCGACGGTATGAACAACCAATACATCTTGAAGTTCATCCCTAGCAAAATCTAAGCGGAAAAGAACTTGTAAGAATACCATTGTGTTACTATTAAGGGGAGTAGGGGAGAACAAGGACCCCCAGTTGGCATGGTTTAGACAATCATGGATTTGAAAGAACTTATCTGGGGATGGTTCAATATGGATCAAGTGGATCCCTGGCATCAAGTCAGAGCTTGTGTGCTCCATCACGGATTGCGATAGTGTCTTGACCTGAATGGTTGTCATATCACCAAAAATGTCTTGTGGGATTAAGGACCCCAAGGAGGCCATAGTGTCCGCAAAACAATTTGATGATCGAGGGAGTGCCTTGATGTCGTACCATTCAAGCTTTGCTAGGAATTTGTCCACAAGGGCTTTGTAGGCCTATAGAACTAGGCATTTACATTGGAATACCCCTTTGACTTGGTTGACAATTAACAACGAATCACCAAAGATGTTCAATCATTTGATGTTCATGGTGATTTTTGTTTGAAGACCTATGAGCAAGGCTTTGTATTATGCATTGTTGTTGGTGCACGGGAAGTCTAATTTAAATGACAGAGACATTGGAGCCCCTTGTGGTGTGAAGAATACAATTCCCGTGCCACCCCCTTGCTCACATTTAGAACCATAAAAAAATAGGGTTATGTCGGCCTGAGACTCAGGCTCATCAGAATCTGGTGATTCTGATACATGGAAGACCCCATCATCGGGTAGTTCTATGACCAAAGGCTGATTGTCTTCGAGAGGAGCCTCCGCTAGTTGATCGGCTATGACATGACCTTTGATGGATTTCTATCCAATAAACTCTATGTTAAATTCTGTCAACAACATGATCCATTTCGTCGTGCGGCTACTATGATAAGTACGACTCATCATGTACCGTAATGGATTCTCCTTAGACACAACATACATAGTGTTGCTCAGCATGTAGTGGCATAGATTTTTGGTAGCAAACACCACTACCAAGCAGATTTTCTCAACATATGCATAGTTAAGTTCATAATTGACCAGGGTGCGGCTAAGATAGTAAGTAGCATGTTCTTTGTGAAGTTTATTTTTTTGGGCTAGCATGGCATCCAGTGCCACCTCAGTAGCTGAGATGTATAAGTAGAATGACACTCCTGGTCTAGGTGGTGCCAATACTGGCGGTGAAACCAAGTATTTTTTAATGTCATCAAAGGCTGACTGGCACTCGTCATCCCAGTGAAATGCTACCCCTTTATGCAATAATTTGTTCATGGGTTGGCACTTTTCAGATAGCTGTGCTATGAAGCGCTTAATTGATGCGACCTTTCCTTGTATGCTTCTGAGCTACTTAATGGTAGTTGGGGGGAGCATTTCAAGGATTGCCTTGACTTTGTTTAGGTCCACCTCGATGCCTCGCTTTGAGACTATGAAACCCAAGAGTTTTCCATATGTGATGCCAAATACGCACTTCTTGGGATTCAGTTTGACTTTATGTTCCATGAGGCGATCGAGGATCTTGCTTAAGTCATCGAGATGATCTGGGCGCAAAAGAGATTTTGCCAACAAATCATCCATCTAATCTTCCAAATTTTTATGCATGTAATCATGGAAGATGTATGTCATGGCACATTGGTAGGTGGCGCCAGCATTTTTAAGGCCAAAAGACATGACCTTATAACAAAATATCCCCCAAGGCGTTGTGAACGCCATTTTTAGTTGGTCCTCGGGATTGATACGAATCTGATTGTATCCCAAGAAACCATCCATGAGGGAAAGCATTTCATGGCCTGCTATAGCGTCTACCAATGTGTCGATGCTCAAAAAGGGGAAATCATCCTTAGGAATCGCTTTGTTTAGATCTCAAAAATCAGTGCATATTTGAATCCTCCCGTCAGGCTTCTTGACGGGCACCATGTTGGACAACCATGGTGGGTAATCCATGGATATGACAAATTGTGCATCCAACAACTTTTGCAATTCATCTTTGACCATCAAGGCCATTGTTGGGTGCATCTTATGTAGATTTTTCTTAACTGGCTTGAATGTCAGATCAAGCGTTAGATTATGCATGACTAGCTATGGGTCTAGCCCCGACATGTCTCTGTAGGACCATGCAAAAACCTCCTTCTCTTTGAGAAGGGTAATGTAGTCGGCTTGCTCTTCGAGGGATAAGCTTACCCCCAACTTGATAATATGTGGATTCATTGGATTAGAGCCAATGTCTACGTTAGTCATCTCCTCGATCGACATGTGGGATCCGTCCTCCAACTGGTGTGGAGTTGGGATCAAATGGATATAATTTGTTGAGTTTAAATTTGCGTTGGGAACCTCAGGTTCCTCTTCAGCATGGAATATATCCTGAGTTGGCCCCAGGGTAAAATGAAGCATTTTACCAAAAGGCCAGTACTCTGATGGGTATGGAGGTGAATTGACACGATCCTAGTCTATGGCATCTATGTCTAGATACAACGACTGTGTTGGATCGATCGGGTTATGGATGGGGGTGGTTAAGTCAATGGAGATCATGTTGATGAAATGATTTTGGTCTCCATTACTATGGGTGTGGTGACTCGGACATTCTAGATGTTCTTTGTGCTCCAAATCTGGCTCTGGAGGTATTGGCATGAATGGATCGACCCTATGTGTGGATAGGAAGATAGGGTCTGCCCTCGACACTGATATTTCTATAGGATCCCTGGGTGAAAGGTATTCTTCGTATGCCTAAAGTGGTAGATTCAACACTTGTTCCCACTGCATTGGATCTACATACCACTCATGCCCTGGCACTATGTTTAGTTGTTAAAATATGTCATTAATCTCCAAGGGGTAGTGTTGTTGTCACATATGATTGAGATAAGCCATCTCAGTTTCATCTTCATAATCACTATCGGAGATCCAAAGGCCTTTGTTTGCTCCCATAACTATTCGTGACATTAGAGGCTCATCTTGCTCGAGAAAATTGATCTGGCCCCATTGGAGTTGTTTCGCTCTCTGCAGTGGGGCCTGATTGTCTTGTGGTGGCACTTGCTCGATGGGAGCCACCAAAGGGAACATTGCCAAGAGGCTTTCTTGATAATCATCCATGGGGGTCACTTGTGAGTGATTGCTATCTGATTCAAAGGGATCCCATGGTGCGACCTCATATTCTGACTCATCTTCTGAAGATCCTTCCTGACCTTGTCTATATCCCCTTTGTAGGTGACCCATCGAACTTTCTCCTCTCTCGAGCGAAGGGAAAGGGTTGTGAGGCTAGCAAGGTTGGTGGTCGACCATGGGAAATAATATTCAAATGTATATGTTGTATTAGGATTGGCATAGGGATTTAATGCCAATCCACCCTTGTTGCCTATCCCTAGGCCTTGCATGTTCTCTACCAATATGTCCAAGGGGAGGTGCTGGTTGAACCCTACCCCTAACTTTTCATATGGCATTTGGTATCTTGGTTGGCAAAGAACATGCACTCCTTGCTCATATATACCTAACCCATATCCATGCCAATTACATTGGCCAAGGTATCTCAAAGAAAAATTTGGGTTAGAAAAATAGTTGACATCTTCTGCAAAGGGCTCTTCATCTTCTTCCTCTTGCATGTATGGTTCAGTACCATGATCAAGGCCCCCATACACAAAGTTTGTCTGATTTGACGAGTAGCCTAGAGGAACAATAGTACCAATGGGGAGGTGATGTCTCCTCATGTCCTGCATGGACTCTAGTGTGGGCATTGCTATAATATTCCGCACCAGATACTCCCCCAGGCCCGTATTTGCCATTTCAACGATGATTTTTGGCGATTGAGGGGGAGGGAACAAAAGTTCTTTCAAAGTCCACTCCATGTCAGGTGGACTAGGAGCCTCGAATTCCATTCTGCTAGGTATCTCCTTAGTAGAGATAGTTGATACTGATGGTGGTGAGTCTTCCAGAGGTTTCTTCCCTTTGTCCTTCTGTGTGGCCACTATAGGTGGTGTCGTTGGTGAAGGACCAGCCGATGAATATGGACCCAACTGTGGTTTTGATGGACTTGTTAGTGGGGATGCCTATAGAATCGAAACCTGTCTATATGGATTCAACTGAAAATCCAAATGCATTGATGGAAGGGTCGATTGCGGCATCAGTTGTACCGCATTGCAATACTTGAAGGGTTCTATGTTTGTCGGGACTACATGCACATCCCCTTCAAATTTATACTTTAAACACTGATACCTCTCCTGTAGCTATCGTGGGGGCAGCTACACTAGGATACCTCCTGTTCCGAGTCACTATACTGATCATCCCTACATACCCCTACATGGGGCAATTTTGTGTGACCTCATTGAATTGTAGGGTCTTTGTCTGTGCATCATGGCTAGGCAAGGGGTCCTTAAATACCTCCATTTTTTGGTTGCTTGGTGCCACGGGATTATCCATCGCTAATGTCTTGTTATCAATTAGGTCTTGCACCAAGCACTTAAACTTCCAACATGCATTAAGGTCATGTCCCTTCCGCCTATGGAACCTACAGTACAAATATTCCCTGTAGCCCTTAGGTTTTGGCACGTTAGGATCTATGGGTTGAATCTCGGGCAGGTTGATCAAGTTTACCGCTGACAAGCGATCAAACAGGGAGTCTCTGGACTCTATATAAGGGGTGAATTGTCGCCTAGGGCAATGCAGCTGATTTTGTTCTTGCCTATGGTTTTATCGGTCATAACTGTTAAGAGGCACTGCCTGATAGTTAGCCTTTTGGGGCTGTGTTTCTTGTGTAGGCTTAGGGATGTTGATAGCAACTTGATTGACCACAGCGGGTTTCTATTGCATGGTCCCTGTTTTGGTGTTCTTAGACCATTCTTTCTTCTTCGGCTTGGCTATATCACCCTCCTGAAACTTGATCTCTTCAATGATTTTGGCTTGTGCCAGAGCTTCCTCTAAGGTGGCATATTGCTGCAGCTACAATAGCATAGAGATCGATCTCAAACAACTCTTTGAGAACATTTGGGTGAGGTCGAACATAGGAGGGAGGTAGGGTAGCTTGGAAAGTAGAGTCCTCCATCGATTCCCATAGGCCACCATGGTTTCTTCCTCATACTACCTGAGGCTGGCTAGGTCACTGAGTGATGCCTTCTTATTGGTGTTGAATGCGAAGCATTCAAGGAACGCATCCACTAGCTGATCTAAGTTTCTAATGATGTACTTTGGCAATTGAGTGAACCAATATGAGGTAGGGCCTACGAACGTGGTGATGAATGTTCTTAACAGAAAAGCATAATTATCCTGAATGCCAAAGCATTGGCTCAAGAATCTAGTCACATGCTCTTGGGCATCCTCCTCACCTCTAAATATTTCCAATTGAGGTAGCTTAAAGTGTTCAGGGTAAGTGGGTGCAGGCACTGACGGATGCACAGGATGAATGTGGAGTTAGCGTAACATGGGCTTTTGGGGCCCAGAAGTCTTGGTTTCCACAGACTCCAAATGCTCTAGCAGCGCTTTATATGCATCGAAAGATTTAATCTCTTCCTATTTAGTTTGCTCCCATCGTGGGTTGTGGGAAACTTGAGGCCTATGGAGGGGTGGCCGGATAGCAGAACCTCCACCTTGGTATGGCGTTTCAACCTCCTCTTTTTGTTCATGCTCCTCATAGGCTTCTTGAGGAGTTTTTGGATGAGACCTATGACCATGGGTGGGTTCCCGTGGAGGGAGCCTATAATTTTTCCTGGGAGTGGTCTCCCGCTCAGGTCTAGGAGGTCTCAAAGGTAACACTTGGTAAGGTCATGGGGACCTGTCTCATACCAAGGGGTTGTGCCTCTCATATGGTTATGCTCTTTGGGTGCGAGGGGTTGGAACCCTCTCAAGCACCATGTTATGGAGCAGATCATCTGTTTTGCCCTAAATGTGCTCTTTGCTAAGGCGATATAGATGCTCTAGCTTCTATTGGTCTTGTTCAAGCTACGTGATCTGTTCTTGGTGGGTGACATGTCTGGTGACTGCCAGGTGAATTTTTTTTGCCATCTTGAGTCTGGGAGGCCTAGATGCCTGTCCTACACATTTATCTCGATTGTGATGATCTGAGATATCTATAGGTCGCTTCCCTCTGTTGAGGTTTATGACATTCACTCGAAGCTTTGGCCTCGGTAGGTGACTCTAGTAAATAGCAGGTGTGGAGGCGCATTGCTCTCACGCTATGTATTTCTCTTGAGGAATGTAATGGTCTTCCTCGTGCTCCTTTTCGTATACATGAAAGGGGTGGGCAGAGTTGGCTCTCCCTGCTTGAAGAGCCTTGTGCTTTGTATTTGGATTTTTATTCCTAACAATGATGGGGGGTAAATGAGGGATGACATAATCATGTGGCCTCTCCTCATGGACCCTATGTTGCTCTAGTGCTTCATCACGCGATGGCCACTCATACCGAGATTCTGAGGGAACCTTCTTGTTTATCTTGAGTGCCACATGTAAGGACTCCTCCTAAAAGGGGCTATGATGGATGGGCGCATCCCTCAAAGGGGTGCCTCTATAGTTCCATTCTGAAATGGCACGATGTGGACTCTCTTGTGGGCCAGGCCGGCAAGGCGGTATGACCAAGTCCTCGGGGCTATAGCAGAGGCAACTTGTGCCCCCTTGTACACTCTTCGTAACTCCTGCCCATGATTGGGCTTGGCTATGGGTGTACACCATGGTGGTGCTTTCCTACAATATGCATATATTTTTACTTCTTTTTATGATTTTTCTGCTACACTAAAAAGAAAAGATCACACATGCAAAGCAATGATTATCTCATTTAAAGATTAAATGTGTGCCCTAAACCTGGTTTAGTGTGTTTTGATTTTATTTTGAAAGCTTTTGTAAAGGACATTTAAATGCAATATGATGGCTCTTATGGCTCCCAAAAATGGTCACCCCTTCAATATACGATTGCCAGGCCGATATACCAACCTCTCTATATATCCGCCCTTACATGAGGGAAACTGTTGGTACGTGAGAGCATATGGTATGTGGAACGTAGGCGGTACGGAAGGGGAATCACCCTATTTTTGACACCTACCATATAATACTTTTCCTCATGCACTGGGAATTACCCCAGCTGCACTCGGTCAGCTTTCATCAGGATTTACGTCTAGCAACAGTAGCGATCGGGGTTATGAATGCAAAATTCAAGCCAAGGTGGTGATGAAATCTATCGTTGGTCTTGATCAAGGGCTAGGGTTTTATGACCAGGTCCTTGGTGTTTATGTTGCCACGTGATGTGTGGGGTTATTTTTATTTTGTATGAAAGAAAATAAACATGTAGTACAACTTTTCTTAAGCACGCAAAGAACCAAAAAAATAGAAAATGACAGAAAGAGTTCAGGAACCTTACCTCTTCTCTGCCCAAATCTTCTGGTTCTAAGTTTTTGTCCTAAAACTGCACAAACAGATATTCATCCCAAGGAGGAATGAATTACAGGACTGCATTCATCACAGGTTGGGGCAAATGCCCATTCATCCATGGGTAAGACGAATTCCAACTTTGTATTCGCCTCAGGCTGGAACGAACAATAGTCCAACGTTTGAAAACTCAGTACCTGCAAGCAAAAACAATCAAGTTTTGATCAGATTTCTAATGTTAAAAATAGAGTACAATGGTCCCATCGTGATCTCCACTGAAATAACGAGGATACAGAAGCAAAAAGGAAACTCCAAGTGTGATGCAAATGGAACTAAACTTAACGCTAAATCGTATGAATTGAAAGTGCATGAAAGTAGGGAAAGCATGAACGAATCAAAATGAAAAAAAAGCCAATAAGGAAGACAACCATTTTTATTGATATGTTTCAAAACTCGGTTACAATGCACCTCCTCCCCTTTTAAGGGCTAGGAGCATTAAATATGTGTTCTCGTTACACCCATGGATGCTATTCCTTCTTTCGCGTGCCCACATGTAAAATGGGCGGACCAAACGTCGCCGCCGCTTGCATTGATGAATCTTGACTCCTTGCTACTCCTCTAATGTCCATATCCTACATTCAATGAAACAATAAAAAGTTAGTAGCACCTATAGATGAAATAAAACATGCAATCCCCATGCCTTCGATTAGTGCATGCAATATATAAATAAAACGGTAACTAGAATAAATCCAAATGAACTAAAAATTTGACAGGGGAATCAAAACATCATAAGGAAAACACTGCAAATGGAATAGTCAGGAAATTCACCATATATTTGTATTCGCTCTGGGGCGGGACGAATAGACCTGTAACAAAACATCAAAAAGGCACTGTCCCAAATGTCACATTTGAGAAGCTCTAAATCACCTACAAAGTTGGGGGTTAGCTAATTGGGGGCATTTTGGGAAGACCCATATGGTCAGATTTTCCCAATTTGGCCTCTATCAACAGGAATTTGACGATGCTACCTGCATGTTAGCAAGAGCAAGAAATAATAGAAACATGATAAAAAATGCTCAGAACGATCTGAGGTTTGAATGACAACCTATCTAAGCAGCATAGAATTAAATGCAACAATAAAAGAAAAGAAATCTGCCACAAATTTCCAATCACTCTGGAGCGGGGCGATTAGGACTGTAGTAGTGTGGGGGGCGCCCGGGGGCAGGCCGCCCGTAGTTTGGGCCCCGATTTTGGCACCAATCCACTTGGGATGGGTCCAAAACCTCTTGTGGGTTATTTTCAACAAATTTGGAGGGATATTGTGGCCAAATGTCAGGTTTTGGTTCTGGATTTGCGCTTCTAATAACCACCCTATGACCTATTTTCCAAAAGAGATCAAGGATGTGAAAGGCACAACTCAAACAGGTAGGGGGTGAAAGTAAAAAAACATCCCTTCATTGCTCCAAAATGATCCTCTCTCTATATTTTAGGGTGAGAAGACTCACCATTTTATATACCTGATGGTCTCTTTGGATGAGCATGCAAAGGTGCCACTTGGCAATCATGCCTTCCCAGGGGAGGGAAGATTCCTCCCTGATTAGGGGCTTCATGACTACCCCTGTAACTGCCTCTACTGCTCTAAAACACTCACCCACACTCCCATGCAATGAATGAAGCATTAAGTGGTGAATTTGAGCTACCATTTGTCAAGATTTGACTTTTTTCCCATCAAACCTGCTATTCGCCCCACCCTAGAGCAAATACTGCTATTTGTCCCTGGGTGGGGTGAATACTAGTTTGTAATCATCCCTGGGTGGAACGAGTATGGAGCAGAGTGCCTGAAGGTGCCAAATTGACATCTAACCTTCCAAAACTATTGTGAGAGTGGTTAGGACCACTGTTTAACCTCTGGGGGCTACCCTTGGGGCTGTGTGTGTCAATGCGATCAGTGTTTGTAGTCACATAATCATATTGGTGCTGTTTTGGTGTCTACACATATTTTCTCAAAGAACATATCCAAACACATTAATGATTTGAGAAAAGTTCTTCAAAGGTGTAGAGAACATGGCATTTCTCTAAATCCCAGAAAGTGCATTTTTGGAGTAACTAAGGGTAAAATTTTAGGCTATATCATACAAACAGACATAATTTCCATAGATCCTAAAAGAATTGAAGCCATCCAAAAAAATCCCTTTTTCTGGTAGAAAAAAAATTACGATCATTTTTTAGGAAAATCAACTTTGTCAAGAAATTCATTTTAGGATTTGCTGAAATAGTCAAACCATTTAATGATATGTTGAAAAAGGATGATAATATTAATTGGACTGGTGAAGCTAAAGCAACTTTTTAATCTGCACATGTGCTTGTGAGTCCTAATTACAAGAAACATTTCTATATTTATTTATTTGCTTTTGAGCATTATTTTGCTAGTGTATTAACTCGAAAGAATGAAGATAATTATAAAAATACTATTACTTTCTTGAGTCCACCACTAAAATATGCACAATTAAAATACACAATTATGGATAAATAGGTATATGCTATTTTCAAAATTGTGAAGAATATTAGACATTATATTTTGCATAGTAGAATTTTTATCGTAGTACCTGACCCAGTTGTCAATACAATGTTGATGTAGAATGAACTGAGAGAAGGAAGAGGTAAATGGCTGGCTACTTTGTAGGAGTTTGATTTAGAAATCCATTCAATGAAGCTTTTTATAGGATAAGTTTTAACAAAGTCTTTAACTGAAATCAATCCTCAAATCATGTGTTAGCAATACACCGCATAAACCATCACCAAAGATAAATGGTATTGTGTATTTTCTTTTGAATGGTAAGTGCCTTGACCACTTTAATGCTAAGAAAAGAAGAGCACTTCGATTAAAGATCTCTAATTTTATGATTAAATCTAGTGTGTTATACAGAAGAAATCACTAAGGAATTTTCCTTAGATGTTTGAGTAAGGATGAGTCTATGCAAATACTTAAGGATTTTTATGGTAAGTATGAGACTAGGCATGGATCAGCTAATGCCATAGCACACTAGATTTTGAGATCTAGTTACTACTAGCCCCACATTTTCAAATATGCCCATGCCCATGTTCATTCTTGCCATACATGTCAAATTACTGCCAACAGAGAAGGAAATGCCACCATGCATTTACAACCCGTATTTGAGGCTAGACCATTTGCACAATGGGGTTTAGATTTCATAGGAGTTATCAACCCAAAATATTAACCTAGACACAAATACATTTTAACCTCCACAAATTATTGTACCATATGGACTGAGGTCATTCCCACTAAGAACTATACTTCTAAAGTAGTTATTCAATTTTTAGGACACATTGTCACTAGATTTGGTATACCATATTCTATTGTTTGTAACAATGATTCTTATTTCACTTAACTTTGGTTTGTAGAATGGTCTTACAAAAATAAGGTGAGCATAAAAGTTTTCTTCAAATTATTACCCACAAGGTAATGGTTTAGCATAATCTACTAATAAAAATGTATTATCCATAATTAAGAAATTGTTGGAAATGAATCCTAGATATTGGCATAACAAGTTGAAATATGCTTTGTGTGTGGATAGAACTAGATCAAAAGGGTCCATAGGCACTTCTCCTTATCATTTAGCTTATGGTAAAGATCCTATTTTTTTGGCTAACCTGAGATTGTAGACTCTTCATTTTATTAAATACTATCTTGAAACTGATGATAAAATAGAGGTAATATTTACTTACTTAATGAGTCTAGATGAAAATAAGGAATGTGCCTTACAACATTTTAGTAAGCATTAGGGGGCTTTAAAATGGTGGTTTAATAAGAGAGCCAAGGTCAAATCCTTTAGGATTGTTGATTTGGTTTTGTTGTGAGATAAAGCACACAAAAAGAAGGGTGATCATGATAAATTTGATAATATTTGGTTAGGCCCCTACAAAATTTCAAAGATTATTGGGGAGAATGCATTTAGATTGCATAATCTGAGTGTTAATAGAATTCCTTTACTTGTCAATGGGCAGTTATTAAAGCATTATTTCCGTCCTTGAGATATAAAGCATAATCATCACTTGTATATATTCATATCTTGTACATAGTATTTTGGTTTTGCAAGGTTTGCTTGTATATAAATTTGTTGTTTTGTTTTAGTTTTCACTTGTACACTAGTTTTGTGTGTGTGCATACTATTTGGATGTAGTCGTCACTTGTTGGTTTATTTTGTGGTTTTCATTTTTGAAATTTTATTTATTTTTATTTTTTTCTTTCAATAATATAGGTTCATGCCAAATTTTATGTTTTGGTTTATGTTCACATTTTGCTTCTTCACTTTCACAACATGTTTGGGTTTTAGTTTTCTAGAATGTGGTATAGTTGCGTAGTAGCAATAAACTCTTCTCACTTTAGTAGTATTGGAAGATACATTTTCTATTTGAAATTAGGTGAAATTGAAGTTAGTGAAATTAGATTATTTAGTAGTTATTCTTGAATTGTGGATTAAAATAGTGGATATTGATGTAATATGATAGGTTGCTAAAGCTTCACATGTAAAATCATATTTAAAGGATTATTTGACTCCTAAAGGATGAAATCATTCGAGTTCATTGATTAGGAATTTTTTTATAGACTCCATCTTAAGTCTTAGATGATCTCTAACCCAAGGGATGCATATGATAATTGTAAATCAATTAAATGATTATAAAAAAAGAGAAATGCAAATCAATCTAGTGCCCGGGTGATTCAAATTATCTCTACCAGGGCTATAGATGCCTAGCTAGTAGTAGAGCAAGGTCTATAAGATATCAAGGTCATATCCACCAGAGCTATGGACGCTTGACTAGCAGTGGAGCAATGCAAGAGGAAATTTTTTATGAGTAACATTTGTCATATCCTAATTGTAAAACAGATGAGGAAATTCTAATGGATTCAAAAATAGAGAATGAATTCACAAAACACACACTAAGCTAAAGCAAATGGAGTGTTTACGTTCAATTGAAACTATTGAACCCCATATTTATTGGGTATTACTAGATGATTTATCTTGATAACCTTTGATTTTATTTATTTTGGATTAGGTTATTTATCCAAAATACTCAAGAGTATTTTCCAGCAGAGTTGCAATTTGTTGTCATTGCACAATGTACCCCAATTTGGGAACCCACTTAAAATTTTTTTTGAGGTTAATGTGACTTTGAGCTTGCATTTGTTTGTTTTAGTTTATGATGTCATAAAGGGTTATGAAGTCTCAGGGTTTTCTTTATGGTCATATTTTTAGCCCTGAATATGTTTGTGATTAATATTTTATTTCATGTGTGTCTTCTCATATTCATACTAGGAAAATTATTCCACTTTCAAATACCATGTGGAACTTACACATTAATAAATATATATATATATAAATAAAAAATAAATAAAAATAATAATAATAAAAGAATTACATTTTCACTTTTATAAAAAGTATTGAAATAAAGTTCATTTATTTTACTTTTATCTTATGGATTTAAATAAAGCATTTGATTTTTTTAATTAATATTTTAATTTTTATGTTGGCAGGTTTCTTAAAAAACATTGGCCCGATTTTCGAGACCATGTAAACCAACAAACGTAGCACCAGAGCACGATAAAGTCAGAGGTATGGACATCAGAGTAAGGATAATGTGTGGCACAAAATAATGTACCCCCAAAGGGCTAGCTAATTCATAATACTTAGTTCTTTTTTGTGTTGATAAACCATTCATCAGGTTGTTACGTAAGGTAAGTGGGACTAAATCTACATAGCTAAACAAATTCAGCTCCCACTTTGTATAAGAGAAATAATCTTATCACTATTAAAATATGGAATATTGTACCTTAATGTGTCATGAAATATAAATATGATAGCTTCAACATCTCTATTGGCACCTCAACTTGATCATATTATCACCGTCCTCATCCACACCATCATCGACATAATGGAGACACTTCACTCTGTGCGATTTACAACGTTGATGTGCTCTTTCACTTGAAAGCTGTGAACATGATATTATATGAAGTATTGAGGCTTCATCCTCCAGTGGGGTTTATGGTAAGAACTACGTACAAAAATATGCAATGGAAAGGCCTCACTCTTCCAGTAGGCACAGTGCTTGTATTACCCATGATTGCAGTCCAACACGATGCATATGTGTGGGAAAAGAGGTTAATAATTTCAATGATGGATAATTTTCAGATAAGATTATGGGAGAAGGAAGTAGATTTCTTTTGGGGCAAAGGAGAATTACAAAAATGAATAAAATAATTAATTTCACAGATTATATGAGGGAAAATTATACCATAATGAATATGTCATCAGGTGCCATAGCAAACAATGAGGATATCACTATTATTAGTTAGCATATTCAATCGTGTGGTCATTCACATTATATAGTGTAACATTTAGGATATGACATTAAGCACCAAGTAGAAGGGAGATTAATTGCGATTACGAGCTAGAATATGAAAGTGAATGGTTGTTTTGGTTGGAGAAAGCGTTATAAAATTAAACAAGCGAAAAGGAAACAAAAAGTTTTTGGAAGCATTAAATATCCATTCAAACGCATGAAAAAAAGGTTAGAGACTTTGTGGAGCAAGTGGAGGTTGGAAACTTGACTTTTTGGAAGAACATCTCCTCCTTGGTTGTTGGACTGCAAAAATTTCACCATTGTAATCCATTTGGAGCAACATATTCTGAAGGAGCATTGATTCAATATTTTTTATTTAGAAATATATTGGAAATTTCAATAATTTTTATGCATGCAGATGGTAGACTTATTTATTTTTTCTTAATATATTGTGCCCTTTTTCCCTTAGAATATTGCATCAGATGAATTATGGGTTGTGTGAATATTGACCGATTTAATGTTGATTTAGGTTCAGAATATTTGTTTATGCAGATTTGGGTTGAAATTTTAGAAGTTACAACGACTTGTTATTTTCATTTTATTTTTCTAACCCTAGCCTTTTATTTTTGTTAAAGCTTCATCAAAAAAAATAAAAAAATCAAAAAATCAAAACCCTTAAAAAAGAAGTACAATTTCAAAATTAAAGTTTAAATTTTTATTTCACATAAATTCACATTTTTTAATGAAAATTTGAGGTTTTAGGTTTGCACATTTTTTCAAAATAATTAATTAGTTTCATTTTATGTAAAAATGGAAACTTGAATAAATTTCAAGTTTGCATTAAAGTGAATAATTAATATGATATTTCAAAGTTTTTACATTGCAAAGTTAGATTCAATCATTTCATTTTCATTTTCAAGCAAATCAAAAAAATAGAAGATAAAAATTGATTAATAATCGAAGATAAAAAATGATTAACAATCGAAGATAAAATTTGATTAACAATCAAAGATAAAATTTGATTAACAATCAAAGATAAAATTTGATTAACAATCAAAGATAAAATCAATTAAAATCAAAATTTCAAAGGTTTAAATCAAATATTTATCAAATTTTGAAGGTTGTTAGTTGATCAATAATTTCACATTTTCATAAATTCCATGAACAACAAAAATCATTGCAAATCAATTTAATCCAAAATAGGCCCCTTTTTAACAAGTATATGCAACACTAAGATATCCAATTAATTTTGGCATTTCAATTTTTTTTACTAAGCATTGCAAGCAGTTTTAAATCATTAAACATAACCTTGGGTAAATTACAAATATTCCTTGCAAGAGAGGATATCCAAGAAAAATCTTGACTGTGAGTATATTCTTGTGATTGAACAAAAATATCACTCAACACGTCTTTGTGAAATTTGTGAATGTAATAATCACTCTCAAAGAAAATGTTTGCATAAAATTAAAGTGACAAAAAAAATGCATATGAATTATGGATGTATGAATGTATTAGAATGGGATAGAGCAAAAGAATGGTTGAATGGTTTCTATAGAAGAAGATCATGTTTGGTGGTTTAGAAATATCATAATATATATTTTTCCATGGAAAAATATCTTGGGGAACTTAAGATAAATTATCTTTGTATCAAAATATGACCCAAGAAATGCTTCGAAGACCTACAATGACAAATCCTATAGTGAAATATTATTTGGAGGATTCTAAAAATGTGAAATATTCTAAAATATAATTCAATGGTAATTTTCTAGAGGTGATGACCTAAAAACATATCCAAAGGCTGGTTTTAAGGTGATGATGACCCAAAGGTGACTCAGAGGTGACCCAAAGGTAAGGACCTCGAGGTAGAAGATGACCTAGAGGTAATGATGACCCTGAGGAAAAGACCTAGAGGTAATGATCCAAATATAGACCTAGTGATTGACCAAAGAGGTAAATCTAGTGGAAATTACTTAGAGCTAGAGCCAACAAAGCTAGAGCTAGTAGAGCCAAAGACAATATCGAAGCTAGAACATAATTATGTACCACCTCTAAAATAATGGAGTGTAATGATTTTTTTTTGAGTAATACTTCTTATACACATCCACCATGGGGATTGAACCCGGTTCACATCACCGATAATGATATTTATACCAAATAATATAATAAGGGTGTGTTAGACTTTATTAGATTTTTTTTATGTAAATGTAATTAATTCATTATTTAATGTTATAGGTATGAATGATGATGTCACCTAATATAAAATTGGATACTCATATTTCCCGTAAGAATGAGAGAAGGTGAAAAGACAAAATCAAAGCTAAAACACAGAAGGTCTCTTGAAACTAAGAGACACCATACACCATAAATATGGATGGTTTACTTAGATGATGGATGGTGAATAGCTACAAAACATGATAAAATGATGGTGTACTTAGATGTTGGATGGTGAATAGCTACAAAACATGATAAAATATTGTGGTGAAATATATTATGTGTTGTCTTTATTGATTGCCTTATATTCTATATTTTATTTATTAGTTGTCTTCTCCCATTTGCAATAGGATTTGTGGTGTGAAATCACTCATAACCAACTAGCTGAAATCCTACACGTATTAAAATGATAAGGTTCATCCATGGGTAAGCTAAAATGTAAAATTCCCACGCCCCTTTGCTTACCTCAAACCCATTAGATTAGTGAAAAAAATTATTCCAAATAAATGAAGCCTTGATTAATTAATTAAATAGTCTAAATAAGGAATAACAACATAAAGGTTTGCATTAATATATAGAAGAGATGCAAAATTCTTAGTTATTTTTTCCATTAGTATTTAAAATTTTAAATTATAAAGTTTCATATAAACTAAATAAGTTTAAGGAAAAAGACAAATAAAATTTTCCTACATATATTATAAGCATATGTCCATTTCATATTACAAGAAAATGAAACCAAAATGTAATAACTATGAAAAGAATATTTTGCATTACTTGCATCAATAAATAAAATAATACGTATAGAAGCATCAAGCATGATTCCACTTCAAACATCATGTTACTACACAAAGTCAATGGTAGGAACAAAGAGGTTAATTTCACTTATGTATGAAACCTTAGTTATCAAAAGTTAAATACTAATCCCTATCTCTACCATTTTTATTTACCATTAATATTACTAATATTATAATAAATACTCTAATCTTCAACTAATAACTTTATTTGCATACATTAAAAAAAAAAAACATCATAATGAATACTATAGTGATAATTTAATAGATAACATAGGTTTAGAAAAGATGGTTGAAATCATCCTACATAAATAACAATTTTTTATTAGTGTAAATACATCTTAATAAAAAAATTGTTTTTATTTTCTATTATAGAATATATATGTATATATTCAATCAACTATCACTAATACATTGCTATCATATCAAACCATACTATAAATCCTATAGCTAAGTGGCTATGCTATGCAAAATACAAAAACACACATGGAAGTCCTATACTTTAGGTTTTAAACTAGTACTCTCCATAGTAAGCACCATAACTTATCACTTTGTTTATCCCCAAAGGACTACTTTTAATTTTTTATATATGTTATTGGATTATATTTGTGTGTTTTACAATGATATACAACTAGTTTTCAACAAAATGGTTCATATAAATCTCAATATATATTCTAGACATATTAAGAGACATATGAAATACTTGAGGTGCCAACTCCACATGCATATCATGGTATGTTAGATGCATGTTAAGATATATAGCTTGTATTGTTTTATTTTTCAATGTTTATCATCATGATATTGTATATTAGTATTATTTTAAAGTGTATTATCTAATTTTGAAAAGTTGAATAAAAAATCAATTTATAATTGTTCAAAATAAAAGTAATAGGTAAAATCAAGTTGGGTAAATTACTTACTTTTTCTTATTTCTTGTATTTTGTTTCTATTTTTTTATCCTTTATTTCCTTTGTATCTACCTTTTCCTATTTTCTCTTATTCCTTTTTCTCATCTTCTTCATGCACTGTGTTCTTCTCATCTTATTTTAAATCTTACTCTTTATTTTATTTTCTATTATTTTTTATTTTTATTTCATGTGTTGTGTTGTAATAAAAATAAATAATATAAAAAGTATATTATTGGTTTTGAATGTCTTTCACTCATTATATACAAGGGATTTGGACAATCAAGGCAAGCGTTTCTTGGTAACGAGATCCTATGATGCAGGAGCATCCGGTGTCAATATGAGAAATCTTGCATCCTTTACGTATTTTCTTTAAGTTCTTGAATTTTGAAGTATTTTGGTTCTCTTCCGGGGGAGGAAATGATGTGAAGCAGAAAGGGAAGTTGTTAGAAGAGCTAAAGCAAGGGTTGGAGTGAGGTCGCGAAATCGTGACCTCAATGGCTGCGGCAAAGGCAGGGCGAGTTTCGTCGCGATATCGCGACGTCGCGATATCGCGACGGTTTTGTTAGCCGAAGCGAAAGTTGCGGAGGGGTCGCGATATCGCGACGGTTTTATAGGCTATGGCAAAAGGCGGAGGTGAGGTCGCGAAATCGTGACATGTCATGATTTCGTGACACGTCGCGATTTCGTGACCTCAAAGGCAGTAACAAGTGCAGGGCGTATTTTGTCGCGATATCGCGACGTCGCGATATCGCGACATTGTTTCAAAGTTGAGAGCGGGGCGACAGTTGGGTCGTGATATCACGACATGTCGCGATATCGCGGCCAGAGAAAAGTCAAACTAAAGTGAACACGCGGATGGTCGGACAGGGCGAAATCGACACGTGGCTGCCACGTGTGTTAAAGGCGACGCAACCAGTTGAGGTAGGGTTGAATTTGACACGCGGAAGCATACATGTAATAGGTCAAAAGGTGAGGTCCACGTAGTCTGAAAAGAAAGATAAAGATGTCGACCATGCATGCATATGTATCTTTTTATTATTGTTTCTGGAAGAACCGTAGTTACAGGTGATAGACTTAATGGCGGAGACAGCGGTACATAAGAACAGTCAGATTAAAACGGTAGGTGCAGGGTATGGGAAGCCATTAATGCAAGCTTCTGGACGGATCGGGCAGTTGCCCATTTATGGCAGAAAACAAAAATTTGAAAATGCAACCGGGGGAAAATCGAATTTGAAATTGTTGTTGAGCGGGAGCATTAATTGCGGGAAGGGCCGAGACCTCATCAAAATCGGGGAAATTGGTAAGGGAACGGGATGGTGAGTTCGGGATAGAGGGGGAGAGTTGTATGCCTGGAAAGACTACTGTATAAACTGTATTGAGCAATTTAATGAAAATTACTGTGAACTTTGTTGTGTGAATCCCGGCTTGCCATCAAGTGGTATCAGAGCGGGAGCTCCTGAGCGTGTAACAGATCGCCGGAGAGAGGCAGTTACACCAGGATCTGTGGGAGGATTTAAAAAAAATATATATATATATATATATATATATATAATGCCTCCACGAAGAAACCGTGGCGGGGTAGGAAATGTGGTGCCGGTCGAAGACTTTCGAGCCTTGCAGAGACAAGTTCAAGCCCTGCAAGCAGAGTTACGCAGAAGGCACGAGCCCGAAAGGGATGAGGAAAGTGAGGACGAAGTTGAAGAAGAAGACCAATCTGAGGAAGAGGAAGAGGCTATGGATCCTGCACAAGCCCGGTTGTACAAGGCCATCTCTCAGATTGGAAAGCAACCAAAAATGGAGGTTTCCACATACTCGGGTAACTTAAATCCAGAAGAAGTGATTGACTGGATAAATGATTTAGAGGAGTATTTCGAGTACGAGGAGGTTGAAGACCCTAATCGGGTCAGATTTGCTAAGACCAAGTTGAAGGGTCATGCCAGCATTTGGTGGAGGGGAATACAGTTGGAGAGGAACAGAAGAGGGAAGGAGAGAATAACAAGATGGGACAGAATGGTGGAGAAGCTGAAAAGACAGTTCATCCCGACAGATTACGAGTTGGATCTGCTAAGAAAAATGCAGAGTTTGAGACAGACAAACAAAACTGTCCAAGAGTACACCGAGGAGTTTTACAAGATCTCCATTAGAACTGGGCATTTAGAGGCAAACAAAGAAAAGGTGGCCCGTTATATCAATGGGTTGAGACTCGGCATCCAGGAAGAACTGAGCCTGGTTCGGGTAAGCACCATTGAGGATGCTTACCAATTTGCCTTAAAGGTGGAAGAAAAGCTAAATAGGCGGTTTGAAGGCAAGCAAAGAGGAAGGGGCCGTGGTGGAAGAACTGGTGGGAGGACCAATGGAGAAAAGTACAAAGACCCGAAGAAGACTGGTGAAGCCAGTAGTAACTAGGATCAAAGGGAAGAGGATGTTTATCAGCCCCGAGATCGTAACGACTACCCAAGAGGACGGGGTGGGTCTGGACGAGGATTTGGAAGAGGAGTATTTCGTGGGACATGTTTCCACTGTGGTGAAGAAGGACATCGGGCATTTGAGTGTCCACAACATCGAGAAAGGATGAACAAGAGGCCTGAGGGTCCAGCCAGGGCTGCTGTGGCAGAGGAAGATGCTGAGTCTGAGCATTCCGAAGAAGCGGAGAGAGGGGAAGCAATGATTGTAAGAAGAGTCCTGTTGAATGAGGAGAAGGACACAGATCAGAGAAGAAGTTTATTCCGCACCAGATGTAAGTGTGCGGGCAAAGTTTGCAATATTATTATTGATAATGGTAGCACGGATAACCTGGTTTCATAAGAAATGGTTACAAAGCTACAGTTGGAGAGGAAGAAGCACCCGCATCCATACCGGGTCGCATGGCTACAGAAGGACCACAGAGCTTTGGTCAATGAACAAGTGCTCCGTTAAATTTAACATTGGAAATTACTGTGATGAGGTCCTGTGTGACATCCTGCCCATGGATGCTTGCCACATGTTGCTGGGGAGACCCTGGCAGTTTGATCGGAGTGCAGTGCATGATGGTCGTGCCAACACCTACTCATTGACAAAGAATGGTGTACGCCATAAACTGAAGCCCTTAAAGGATGCAGATGAAAAGGTATGTAACAACTCCAAAATTTGTTTAGTTGAAGGGAGAAAGTTCCTAGATGGGTTGAAGCATGAACATTTATGTTATGCAATAATCCCTAGAGTTAGGGAGAAGGAATGCCAGGATACCCCAGCAGAAGTCCTAGACCTGCTGGAGGAATTTCCAGATATTGTGTCTGATAATGTGCCGGAGGGTTTACCCCTAGTAAGGAAAATCAGCCACCATATAGATTTGGTACCGGGATCAAGCTTGCCAAATAAAGCTGCACACAGGATGACACCTATAGAAACTGAGGAGTTAAATAGACAGGTCCAGGAGTTGCTAGAGAAAGGATTGATTAGGGAGAGTCTTAGCCCGTGTGCAGTGCCTGCAGTACTAGCACCCAAGAAGGATGGGGAGTGGAGAATGTGCACAGACTCTCGGGCAATCAATAAAATCACTATCAAATACAGATTCCCATTGCCAAGGATGGATGATATAATGGACTGTTTAAGTGGGGCTGAGTACTTCACGAAGATTGACCTAAAAAGTGGGTATCATCAGATCCGTATCCGAGAGGGAGATGAATGGAAGACAACCTTCAAGACAAGAGAAGGCCTGTATGAGTGGTTGGTCATGCCATTTGGGCTGTCCAATGCACCAAGTACCTTCATGCGACTGATGAATGAAGTACTGAAAGAATTTTTGGGAAAGTTTGTCATTGTTTATTTAGATGATATATTGATATTCAGTAGAACCCTGGAGGAACACCTGATGCATATCAGGAGGGTTTTTGAAAAGCTGCGGGAAGAGCAGTTATTAATAAATCTGAAAAAGTGTAATTTTGTCAAGAAGGAGTTGGTATACCTGGGGTTTGTAATCTCAGTAGAAGGTCTGAAGATGGACCCCGAGAAGGTGAGAGCCATCATCGAATGGCCTACCCCAAGAAGCACAATAGAAGTGAGGTCATTCCATGGTCTAGCCAGCTTTTACAGGAAGTTCATAAAGAACTTCAGCAGCATTTGTGCACCTCTCACAGAAACAATGAGGGGGGATAAAAAAGAGTTCAAGTGGACATTAGGGGCTGAAAGGAGCTTTGATACATTAAAGAGAAAGGTCACAGAACAACCTATTTTGGCACTTCCAGACTTTGACAAGGTATTTCAGGTGGACTGTGATGCCAGTGGCAGTGCAATAGGGGCTGTACTGAGTCAAGGAAGCAAGCCAGTTGCTTATTTCAATGAGAAGTTAAATGATGCTCGAAAAAAGTATTCAGTTTATGACCAAGAATTTTATGCTATAGTTCAGGCTCTGAAAAAGTGGAGACACTATTTATTGCCAAAGGAGTTTGTACTATTTACTGACCATCAGGCTTTACAGTACATTAACAGTCAGACAAAACTGAATCAAAGGCACATGAAATGGGTGGAGTTCCTCCAAAGTTATACCTTTGTGCTGAAGCACAGAAGTGGGAAGTCAAACAGAGTTGCAGATGCCTTGAGCAGAAGGCAGACTTTACTGATTAAACTGACAGTGGAAGTAGTGGGATTTGAAGAACTGAAGGGTTTGTACCCTGAAGATCCGGATTTTGCAGAAGCCTGGACGGCTTGCTCGATACTTGTTATTGTGGACAGGACAAAATGGTTGGATTTCTTAATCCAATATGGAATGTTGTTCAAAGGAAGTAAATTATGCATTCCCAGAAGTTCCATGCGGGAAAACTTAATCAAAGAAAAGCACAGCGGAGGACTGGCTGGGCATTTTGGTCGGGATAAGACCATTGCCCTGGTGGAGGAAAATTACTACTGGCCACAACTTCAGCAAGATGTGCGGAAGTTTGTGCAAGGTTGCAGAATATGCCAGATGGCAAAAGGTGTAAAGCAAAACATAGGGCTGTACCAGCCATTACCTGTACCTGAGAGGCCATGGGAGGACATAAGCATGGATTTCATTCTTGGATTACCGAGAACACAGAGGGGAAATGACTCTGTATTTGTGGTGGTTGACCGGTTCTCCAAAATGGCACATTTTATTCCCTGCCAGAAGACAAGTGATGCAGTTCACATTGCAGGGTTATTCTTCAAGGAAGTGGTACGACTTCACGGTCTACCAAGAAGCATAGTTTCTGACAGAGATACAAAGTTTGTTGGGTATTTCTGGAGAACTTTGTGGAAGAAGTTGAAGACAGATCTGAAATTCAGTTCTGCATACCACCCACAGACTGACGGACAGACAGAGGTGGTGAATAGAAGCCTAGGTAATTTGCTGAGATGCTTGATAGTAGATCAACCCAAGGGATGGGATTTAGTTTTACCGCAGGCGGAGTTTGCGTATAACAGTTCAGTCAATAAGAGCACCAATAAATCTCCTTTCCAGATAATATACGGGAACAGCCCAAGAAATGTGTCTGAACTGAGAAAGTTGGACAAGAGAGAAAAGTGCAGTGCCGAGGCAGAAGAATTTGTGGAACATATGAAAAGTCTGCATGAAGAAGTAAGGAAACAAATTATAAAAATGAATGCTCAATATAAGACAAGGGCAGACCGTAGCGGCGGTTCAAGGAGTTCAAAGTGGGAGATGAGGTCATGGTGCATCTCAGGAAGGAGAGATTTCCTGCCAAGACTTATAACAAATTGAAGATGAAGAAATTTGGGCCATGCAGAATACTGGAGAAACGGGAGTCAGGAAATGCATATGAAGTAGAATTACCAAATTGGCTTGACATTTCACCTATTTTTAATATTTCAGATTTAGTGGAATATCATGAAGGGGAAGGTACAGAGGTACCAAGTGCAGAATTGTGGCAAATTCCAGCATCTACTCCAACCACCAACGAGGTTGAGGAGATATTAGACACTCGTGAGGGCAAAAGCACTAGAAATAGACAGTATTCTGAATACTTGGTAAAGTGGAAGGGCAGGCCTGTTGAAGATGCGACTTGGTTGTCGAAGATGGAGGTTGACCGCCTGGGTCTTCCCCCAACAAAACAGAAGTGAGGATCACTTCTAATCTACCCCGGGTGTCTGATGCAGGAGCATCCGGTGTCAATATGAGAAATCTTGCATCCTTTACGTATTTTCTTTAAGTTCTTGAATTTTGAAGTATTTTGGTTCTCTTTCGGGGGAGGAAATGATGTGAAGCAGAAAGGGAAGTTGTTAGAAGAGCTAAAGCAAGGGTTGGAGTGAGGTCGCGAAATCATGACATGTCACGAAATCGTGACCTCAATGGCTGCGGCAAAGGCAGGGCGAGTTTCGTCGTGATATCGCGACGGTTGATGTCGCGATATCGCGACGGTTTTATAGGCTATGGCAAAAGGTGGAGGTGAGGTCGCGAAATCGTGACATGTCACGATTTCGTGACACGTCGCGATTTCGCGACCTCAAAGGCAGTAACAAGTGCAGGGCATATTTTGTCGCGATATCGCGACGTCGCGATATCGCGACATTGTTTCAAAGTTGAGAGCGGGGCGACAGTTGGGTCGCGATATCGCGACATGTCGCGATATCACGGCCAGAGAAAAGTCAAACTAAAGTGAACACGCGGATGGTCGGACAGGGCGGAATCGACACGTGGCTGCCACGTGTGTTAAAGGCGACGCAACCAGTTGAGGTAGGGTTGAATTTGACACGTGGAAGCATACATGTAATAGGTCAAAAGGTGAGGTCCACGTAGTCTGAAAAGAAAGATAAAGATGTCGACCATGCATGCATATGTATCTTTTTATTATTGTTTCTGGAAGAACCGTAGTTACAGGTGATAGACTTAATGGCGGAGACAGTGGTACATAAGAACAGTCAGATTAAAACGGCAGGTGCAGGGTATGGGAAGCCATTAATGCAAGCTTCTGGACGGATCGGGCAGTTGCCCATTTATGGCAGAAAACAAAAATTTGAAAATGCAACCGGGGGAAAATCGAATTTGAAATTGTTGTTGAGCGGGAGCATTAATTGCGGGAAGGGCCGAGACCTCATCAAAATCGGGGAAATTGGTAAGGGAACGGGATGGTGAGTTCGGGATAGAGGGGGAGAGTTGTATGCCTGGAAAGACTACTGTATAAACTGTATTGAGCAATTTAATGAAAATTACTGTGAACTTTGTTGTGTGAATCCCGGCTTGCCATCATCCTATGGCTAGAGAGATCCAAAATTGAGGTAATGTAGACTTATTAACCCTTAGAATTTCTTTTCCATTACTGATTTAGCCTTAGATGCTCCTATTTTTCCCTTTATTTTTATTGATGACAATGCCTACATTTTAACCATAATATTGTTTTACTAATTAATAATATCTCTCTACAACACTTGATTTTTTACTACAATGTATCAAAGTAGGTGCTCTCATAAAAAATGAGTCAAAGTGATCTAATACCTTAGAATTGGGTTCATTTGGTTCAAATAGACCATTCATTATATTATTATCCATTTCTAACTTAGGGCCAATATGAGCACATATAGTTAATCTATACTCTTATAAAAATGAGTTCAAAGGTTAAATGAGTATAGTAAAAAGTCACTTGTGGTCATTTATCATCAATTCCAACATTAATTAGTTTAGAAATCTAGATGAAATAAGTGAATACTTTATAGAATATTTATTCTATAAAATTCCTCTTTTGCCATGTGCTATTTTTGTTTTCCAATATTCCACACTACTTCTAATTACCCTTTGAGTCTTCTAGAAGTACCCTCTATTTTTTGCAAATACAAGAATTTTTATTTCCACTAGGTTCTCCCTTATGTCAAGTTCAAAGTAGGTCTTAATACCAAGTATCTAAGAGAGCATCATGTAAAGTATCAAAATCATTCAAATATTAACATTTAAGTCAATGTTCTAGATAAACATCTTTATCTTGAAAAAGATTATCACAGTTAGTGCAAAAAAAACTCTCTTATTTACTTTATTGTATTCAAGTAAATTAGCTAGAATGTGTATGTATCTATATCTTACCCTATACATTTATCTAATTTAAATTATATAACATTTCCCACTTTATATCTTATCATTGGCTTTTTACTTAAATTAGACTAGTGTTAATTTTACCTTCATTTATAGCATGTAGTGTTCTAGGATTAACCAAATTTAGGTAAAACATCTTTACAAAGTCAACCTACTCTTGCCCTGAATTATCTTTATATCTAGCAAGAGCCTAAATTAGCGCAATACCTTATACCCATTGTGGGAAAAACGTACGGTATTTCAAATTTGATCCAAAGACTTCAAGTAGAAAACCAATCACAAATATGGAATTGGATCATGGAAATTCCACAATTTTTTTTTCACCGTTCACTATAATATCATAAACTGTGCAAAAGACATAAGACATAAGCATCAGGTGGGTTCGAGTAATCTAGACTTGGCTTCCTTTGGCCAATATTTCAACCAGGTTATTCAGTCAATCAGTGTAGACGGTTTTGATAAAGTGGGGATTGAGGTTGGCTCATACGCCACTCAAACAATCAATAATATTTTCTCCACTGTAAACATGAGAATAGGTCCAGTTTTTTTTAAAAGATGAGATGCAAATGGCATAAAGATTACGGGATTATTTACCCAATTACTGCAACCTTACCCTTTTTTATAACATTATCAACCATGATGAAATCTACTCAATTCGTAAGGAATACCATTAGCTGAATCACATAAAGTAACCTCCTTCTTAAGCAAATCACAGCTTTCATTTCGCATGGTTCTTTAAGAAGTTTAGAGAGGTGTTTCTTTTCATTTATCAAGTTTAAAGAGGTGTTTTATTTTAAAGATGGTGCTCTTCCATATCAATAATTTGAAAAGCATGTTAAAAAAATATAGTTAAAACACAGAGATTGACATAGTTTTGAAGAACCCACGTTTTCTTCTGGAAATACAATCTTCACATCAAGTAATGTCATACGTTCAATGGCATGTCTCATCTTCCGGCAGTTACAATTGTTATTGCTTCTTCTGTAATAGAAACTGCTTAAGAGCTACAAACTTTCATTTAGAACAATAAGACCAGTGTTTTGAAACTCGTAACTCGGGAAAAACTCGATAGCCTAATTTTGGAGAGTACTTGGCAACTCCGCAAAAACGGTGCGAAAAAAAATCGAAGAAATTAAAATAAATAAACAAATAATTTTTTTAATCTGAAGCACACTAGTATTTCAAAATTAATAACATTTTGCAGATGGGATATGGGTATAATAAGGTTTCCAAGCATTTCAAAACTAAAAGCATTTACTAGAAACAAGGTTTCATCTAGTCCCCACTCCCAACTCAGCATCATGTATTTATTGCCCTATATCTTTATCACACCTCATCAAAATTATCACTAATTAGCAATAACTTTACTAAAACTACATAGTCAAATATTGTGGTTATACAACTAAAATGAAGTTCAAAAAATAAGGTTTTGGTTTATCAATCCCGTACTTTTTCAAAACCATTAAAAACATTTTATTTAATGTTTCATTCTTATAACAACATTTTTTAAGTCTTTTGCATTGTTTTATTGTCTTTAGAGCCTCCAAACAGACAATACCAATAATTATTAAGTGGTTTGCAATTTATGACCCTAACAATTAAATAATTATGGTATAAATTGACTTATTATCAAAAATATAGAAATCTATATCTATAAAACAACTATCATTTGAGATTCAATAAGAATGTTTAACTCCTCTCTTTCTTTTTCTCTCTCTCTCTATATATATATAGTAATTTTTAAATTGCTTTATGTTTTTTTTTTCTTCCCTTTGTAGTTGATGCTAATGGTTGGCCTTGGCTCTAAAATGGTGGGTGAATTAGAGATTGCTCAAGTGCAATATCATCATGATATATCTCCTCTAATTCTTTTAAATGTTTAGATTCCTCCTCAAATGCCTCAAGGTTATATGTAGTAAACTTTGCAATCAATGAACCCTCAGCAATCCAATCAAAAAGTGAATTTGCCTCATTAAATCGAATTGCCTCATAAGATTCACTACCCTCCACTTGTCTTATGTGAAACCTTAGATTGTATTGCACAAATACAAGGTCATTGAGGTGCTTTTGGCTTAATATTTTGGTGTGTATGGCCTCAAATAAATACCAATTGTGCTCACACCCAGAAGAGCTACAAGGTTGACTCAATATGTGAACAACCATCTTCTGCATGTTAGGTGTTTTTCCACCATAGTCCTCCCACCATAAATCTACAAAAAATGATAATTTTAAAAGTATTAATTTATGATGCTATACTACAAGAATGTTAACTAGATATATATTTTTAAATGTTAAACTTTGAAATTTTAAATTCATTACCTAGACGTAAGGTTGACCTTGTTTCTCTAGCAAAGGGGGATGCAAACAAGCTCCCTCTTGCATTCTTATACATCTGCAACTCATTAGGAATAAGGCGATGTTTCTCGATGTTTTCTATCATCCTCTCTGCACAAGTATAAAATGCTTCTTGGACCTCATCATTATCACATAAACTACTATTGTAAAATAATTTGGGGTTCAAGAAGCATCCTACAACATGAATTGGTTGACATAGTTGTCTTGTCCATCTCTTCTAAAAAATGTTGCTAATTGCTTCATATTTATGCATACTACCACTGCAACAATGGTGAATGGTATCTTTGGCTCTATCCATTACCTCATATAGATAGCCCATGGTCAATTGTTCACCATCTACAAGGTGAAGAACCCTTACCAAGGGTTCAGTCACCTACAATTAAAAAGTAAATATTAAAAATTTAGAAAAAATAATATTTTAGTATAAAATAAAATTTCAAAATTTAAATTTGAACTCAACAAGCAAATTATAATTACCTTGAGAATTTCTTGAATAGTTTTCCAAAATGAATTATTATACACTTGGATTTATATTTAATGTCCCTCCTCTTTAGCATGAAATAGTGAGGCATCTCATTCCTTGGACACAAACATCCGCTTCAAAGCAGAGGATGCTACAAGAAGGCTCTGCAAGACAATGAAATTAGAGATGAATTGAGTGTTCCCTAGGCAAAGAATGTTTCTCCCATCATTGTGCTCCCTCATCAAGCTGAGCATCCATGTGTGGTTATAGATAAATCATGTTATGTTCTTTGCTTGTTCTACCACTGTATTCACCCATGATATTTTACCAATGTCCTCCAACATAAGGTCAATGCAATGGGTAGCACATGGGCTCCAAAAAATAGAGGGGTACTTCTCATGAAGAAGTCTACCTATAGATACATATGTTGTTGCATTGTCCATCACTACTTGGACAATGTTCTCCACACCTACTTCAACCACAACCTCCTCCAACAAACTAAATAATAGTTGTGCATTTTTTACCTCTCATGAGGCATCAACTGACTTGAGGAAGACCATGGATCCATTTGAAGCCACCAAGAATATTAGGAGTGTGTATTTTCTTCCATATTCCACCCATCTAAAATAATGTTGCAACCCTTTTTCTTTCATACCATCCTTTGCTCTTCCACAAGAGTACATGTGTTAATCACACACTCCTCCAATAGTGGTCCACTTAATTCATGTGTAGAAGTTGTCTTTACTCCTTTTCCTAACTCACTTAATGCCTTCAAAAGGGCTTTCGAATAGGGGTTGTTAATAGTGTGAAAGGAAATGTTGCAATAATACCAAAAAATTGCCATGGTTGTCTTGAATTATTTTGCCTTATCCCTTTTTATTATAGTTTTAAATATAGTGGTTTATCTAGTGTTGGAGCCTTGTCCCATGCTTCTCCCACTCCTACTAACAACACTTTGATGAACACAAGGAATAAGTATAGATTCTTTAGCCATAGAATGTATATCCTATAGTTCAACCTCATCTTCATAAAAGGAGCTTCATGGCCCCACTCCTTGTCCAACTACAATTATTGCCCTTTTATGCTCTATTTCTTTAGCCTTTTTTTTGCACATAAAAGCCTTCACCTCATTTTTAACCATGTCATCTATGGTAGGGCAAGGGTCCACATCTTTCCTTGTTTGACCAATCAAATGGAATTTGAGGTAATTAATGCCTCCTCGCATGTCCTTGCCATAAAATTTACAAATCACTTGATTCGACAAGCTTCCCTTAATTTCATACTTCCACATGGGATCTCTTCCTAGGGCTTGTGTTGATGGAGTTGTTTGGGTTTCAACTATAGAAGGGTCATTGCTCTTCGTAGTGCCAATGGTTCTAGTGGCATGGGTAGGGACCTCACTTGAAGAAGTCATCTATATTTCCTAATAAGAGAGGAAATAATAAAATGAAATATTAATAATATAATGTCTAATCATATCTATGTCTTTAGTGTAAAAAATATATGTAAATGGTAAACTATTAATCCATTTGATCTATTCAATCCACAACTAATAATTTAAAAATACACATATGATGTGATTGGGCTAAAATTTTAAAATAGCAATTAAATTTAACTTTAATTCCGATTGGTAATACATTGTAGATGGTTAACTATTTCCAACTAAGTTCAATAAAAGAGATGTAGATATTTAACTATTTTCCTGTTTATAATATGTTTGGATATTCTCTAGAGTTTGAATTATGTTTTTCCTTTTTTCTTGGTATTAGCATTGAAAAACGTTATGATTATTTAATAAATTTTGAACAAGGTGCTCAATGGATGACATATATACATGTCCATATTGCACTATACCCTAATGTTAAGCCACTAAATATAATATTACCCATGGGAATAATTTTACATGCAAACTATATATTAGAAAATGAGACTGCCAAGAACTACAAGCCACTACATTGTGGCTTTGCACCAAAGAGGCACCCAAAAAAGGAAATGGTTGACATTATATAAATAGTTGATGTCCTATTTGATACAGTATCCACTTTATTGACATGTTTTCTCTTGTATATATGGAAACCTTGACCCAATATTCAAAGTGTACAAAATAGGCATGTCCTCATCACAGGAGCATCAAGTGGTATTGGTCTTAAGATTACAAAATATGCTCTTGTCAAAGGTTCTTACGTAACATTGATAGCAAGAAATGCATCCAAACTCAAGAGAGCTGCTAAGGAAATTATGGAAGAACTTCAATGTGACAACAACAAGATCAATGTCAAGGTATGAATGAATGCTCATGAAAAAATGCAGGGGAGTTAGAGCTAACCCAAAAGGTTTATTGTGCATAAAGGCCCAATGACACCCATGTAATTTTTTAATTTTTAACTTTTGTTTTCTCCCTCTTTTAGCAGGTTGTAGATGTCAAAGATTACATATCCATTTTACAATCATCAATGAATCCTTCCAATGGAGGCCAATTGAGGTGCTTGTGTGCAATGCTGGAGTTGGTTATCCATCATATATTGATTAGGTTTCCATTGAGAGGATTGATGCTATAGTGGGTACAAATCTTGTTGGGACACCGTATAAATAATAACTCATAAAAGCTATGTGCCAAATATGGAGAATTAAAAAAAGCAAGATAATAGTAAATTACAGTTGATTCAAGAAAATACAGTTAAAATATAGCATTTACAAAATCAATATGCATAAATTTTGGTAAAAATTCTAAATATTTACAAAATTAAACCATTGTGAAAATTTGTACTGTGGAAAATTACCTTTTATCATTGCTTTGTAATATTGGTGTTGATTCATCTAGTCGTACTAGTGGCCCAATGGGTAGCTGGATGTTAGGTAATAAATTAAAAATAAAATTCATTATGTAAAATATATTTGTTATATTTGATTTAATTTAAGTCCGTGAGTCAGATATTAGTCTATCCCTTCTTTTTTTATAAATAAATGGGTAAAAATTTATTGATAAAAAGTCAGGATTACAGAGTACAACTGAGCTTCCAACCAAGAATCAAATAAATAGCCAAATAGGCTAAAACCACTAGACTAGAATGACACCTAGAAAAGACAACAAGAAAAAACCACATTAAGTTTGTACATCCTTGTGGATCAACTCCCACAGGCGTTGAGAGTCCATATACGGGAGACTCTCCCAATTATCGATACTCCAAGGATATAGCAGCTCAAAAGCCCTTTTGGCCAGGTAATTAGCAACCACATTCTATTCCCTGGGAATGCGTACAAAGGATATAAATTTGAACTCTTCACTCATTCTGATAATCTAAATGACTACAAATACCA
Source organism: Wollemia nobilis (assembly GCA_028583015.1). Taxonomy (NCBI): domain Eukaryota; kingdom Viridiplantae; phylum Streptophyta; class Pinopsida; order Araucariales; family Araucariaceae; genus Wollemia; species Wollemia nobilis. The sequence continues at coordinate 9,779,361 of JAQPPZ010017092.1, forward strand.
ACTGTCAATTAACTTCCTCCACCCTTTTACTATTTAAAATATTAAACACAATTTGAGAGTCAGACTCACAGATAATCCTATGTTAGCCAAGAGAAAACCCCCTCTGCAAGGCCTCAAGAATTTCAAGAGCTTCCATAAAATTTTTGGAGTGAACACATTTATAAATGGAAAAGAAAAAACTGACACCACTAGTAGAATCTCTCCCAACACCGCCAATGCCAGCATGTCTAGGATTACCCCTAGATGATCCATCAGTATTAATTTTTAAAACTCCTCTAGGGGGTGGCCTCCACCTACCATATCTCCTAACCTTATTGTTGAGCTGAGGAACCCTACTAGGGCTAGAAGAGTTCACACCATCCCCAAAGAGACCAAGGGATTGATGTACCTTCTTCTCCCTAGAATCCAAAAGAGGGTCCACATCACATTTTCTATGGATGGTTTCCTGAACCATATACAGGATCCTTTGCTAGATTTGTTGAACAACCAAATAATTGCCCTGAAATATGCACCAATTCCATTCGAGCCAAATTTTCTAGATGATGCAAGAAGGGCCCAAATTCCAATCCACTCGAAGAAAGGGGGCCTTGGCCAGAGGTTTGCCCAGACTACTCCAAAACTCCACCAAGGACAGCACATGAAAACATGGATGGTTCCAAGCACTCCACTAATGGTGCTAAATGTCTTTGGCAAAGGAGCATTGGAAAAATAAATAAGAAGAGTCATCCTCATCCTTACTGCAAAGGACACAAAATGAGGGACCCTGAAATCCCCTCTTCCTCACATTATCCCAATTGAGGCATTTATTATGAGCTGCCAACTAGAGAAAGAAGTTACATTTTGGCTAGGCAAATTTTTTCCACACCTTTTTCCACCAAGTGATAGGAAGACTCCCATACTTTTGCTTATCAAGAACCTGATAACCATAGGCTACCGAGTAGGTTCCCTTAGGATCAGGGTTCCAATCCAAAATATCTTTACCCCTCAATGAAGAACAAAGCCTCCCCATAAGAATAAGAGCAAGCACCTCTATGTCCTTGGCCAGTCCCCCATGGGACCATTCTTGCAGATCTTTCCACCTCTACATCTCCATATTTCAAAAATACTAGATTTTTTTAAAGTCCTCCACACAAGATCAACCTGATTCCAAGAAAAAATGCTTAGGGAACGTAACCTAGGATATTGATTCAAGATAGGAGGGTGGCCATCCCAAGAATCCTCCCAAAAAAGATCATTTGATCCCTGATTGCAAATCCAAAACAAACCCTGCTTGATTAAATTAGCTCCTCTTTTCAGAGTGTCCCAGATAATTGAACCTTTCCCAACCAAGCTGACTCTAGTGATATCAGCCTCAAAAATACCTCTCAAGTATTTATAGGATAATATTTTAGCCCAAATCTGATCTTGAGAGGTACACCATATTCAATAATGTTTTACAGCCAAAGCCTGCCCAAAAAGAGTTGTTTGTCGCAACCCAAGGCCTCCCTCTTGCATCGGCCTACATATAGAATCCCACATAACCAAACTCCATTTAGATTGATCAAGTTTTCCATACCATAAAAATTGTCTTGACAAAGCATCCATGTCCTTGATGAAGTGAGAGGGAGCTATTTGTACTAACATCTATAAATAGGTAAATCTTGAACAACAAATTTTAAAAGCAACACTCTACCTGCAGTGGATAGCCATCTGAAAGTCCAGTGATTCACCTTCCTTCTAAACTTATCAAGCATATACTGCCAAGAAGATCTAGGTAGAGGATGAGATGAAATTGGAATACCAAGATAAATGAAGGGGGGAGTCCCAACCTGGAATCTTAGAATGCGAGCAATCATGGCTTGAATAAGAGGAGGGATATTGAAGAAGAAAATAGAAGACTTATCCTCATTAATCAACTATCCAGAAGTACCAAGATATATGTCAAGATATTGTCTAATATTTCTAGCTTCCCTGATAGTGGAAACTCCCAACAAAGTAGTATCATCAACAAATTAAAGGTGGGAAAGAGGTGGCAAACTACTATCCCACTTCCACCCCTGAATAAACCCTGCATGACTTGAGACTTGAGCAATATTCCCAACCCTTCCGCCATAATGATAAACAAATAAGGAGATAAAGGATCTCCTTGCCTCAATCTCCTTGAGGCCTCAAACAACTCTGATGGCTCATTATTAACAAGAACAGATAATGAGGAAGAATAAACACAACTCATCACCCATCTAATCCATTCCTCCTCAAATCCAAAAGCAGCAAGAACTTTATGAAGAAAGGACCATCTGACCCGATCATAGGCTTTGGCCATGTCCAACTTAATGAACATAGTTTTCTCTTTAGAATTTTACATCGAGTGAATAGCTTCTGTATCAATAACAACCCCATCCAAGATTTTTTAGCCAGTAACAAACCCTCCTTGCTCCTCAGAGATGATTTTTCTCAACCATATCTTCAACCTCTCAGTAATAATTTTTGTGATGATATTATACACAACATTGCAGAGAGCAATAGGCTTGAACATATCCAAGGAATTTGCTCCCTCTTTTTTGGGTATAAGCACGACAAAGGTAGCATTTAGGGCCCTTAGCATCTATTTGTTCTTTTGGGACTCATTGACCACCTCCAAAAGATCAAATTTGATTAAATCCCAAAAATCCTGATAAAACTCAATAAGGAATCCATCTGGACCTGGGGCTTTTTCTTTTTTCATATTGAATACAATATTTTCCAACTCCTCAAGGTAAATTGGACCCATCAAGTGCTCATTCATCTCTCTAGAAATAATCACTGGAATACCATTTAGAATAAGTTTTTCATTATCATCATTTGATAGGGAGTCCTCCTTGAAGAGAGAGGAAAAATAACTCTTAGTCTCTTCTGAAATATCCTTGAAAGAAGATAGCAGGGCACCCTGAGAATTCATAAGAGAGGTAATCAGGTTACCATTACGTTGAGCCTTAACTGAGTTATAAAAGAAGGTTGTGTTCCTATCCCCTTCATGAAGCCAATCTACTCGAGCTTTTTATTTCCAAAAAATTTCTTCCCTCAGTTCCCATTCAACAAGATCTTTCACAGCCTCATATTTCTCAACAAGAAGCTCCTTAGTGAATCCCTGATCTCTAATCTTCCTTGAAGCTTCTTCCATCCTCCTAAGAGTTGCCAACTTAGCCAAGGAAAGGTTCCCAAAATTCAGTCTATTCCATCTCTTCAATTTATATTTTATAAATTGTAGTCGCTTCATAAAGGAATACATAGCGGTTCCATGAGGAGGTTTTCCAGTGATCCACCATCCTCGCATGAAATCATGAAGCTTAGGATCACGAAGCCACATAAGTTAAAACTTAAAGGAGGGATTATTTTTTAGCCCTAACTCCATAGCAGAGAGTTTGATAGGCCAATGATAAGATCCCCTACCCTCCAAAATAACAAAACTAGCACTTCTATTATTACCCATCCAATAACTGGATATCAAAAACCTATCCAGTATCTCTAAGATGGAAGCTTCCCCACACCTTCTATTGTGCCAAGTAAATATCCCATTATTTGGCTTAATGTCAACCAATTTTAGGGCTTGGATATGAGCACTGAAGACAAAAGAAAAAGGCTCGAGACGGTCCACCCCACCATGTTTATCCTCTAGACAAGTGATAGAGTTGAAGTCTCTAGCCAAAATCCATGGGTACAGGGGAACCAAAATTCTCACAAAGAAATGTGCTCCCATAAATTCACTTTAGCATTTTAATCAATAGGAGTATACACATTGTAAGTAGGATGGTTTCACCAGATTCATTATCATGCCCGACCATAAAAATAGACCATCTGCTGGAAATCCAAGTAAGAGGGGATATCTTAATAGGATCCCATAAACAAGAGATGCCACCAATATATCCACATGCACCAATAAATTGGCATTACCTCCTTCTCCACAACTTGGGAGAATTATTGAACATACTATCAATAGCCAATTTAGTCTCTTGAATAAACACCACATCCGAAGAATGCACACGAACCAAATCATGAACAACTTTTTGTTTGGGGATGTTGTTCAATCTCATTACATTCCATGAGAGGATAATAATTTTTGGGGTTTATAAAAATGGGAGTCCAATTTTCTCACCAAGCATAACTCCACCAAAGTCTCCCCAATTAACTTAATTTTATCCTAGTCCTTCTTCCTACCCACCTTCATATTCTTATCCGAAAAACTTTTTTTAATTATTTTCTACTGCAATCCCAACATCGTAGGAGTTTTGCAGTCCAAGGATGACTGCATCAGTTCCTGAGTAGGAGAGGGCATAACTAAATCTATTCCACTTTCCAAAATAGTTTCCCTTATAGGGCTAGACCCATCCATGTCCCCTATACTCAGATCCAAAGCTCTTTGTTCATCATTTAAACCCCCTAGATCTGATTCCTTAAGTTCCCCCTCAAGAAGAGATATCTGATTTGGCCTTGTTATATTTGCATAAGGTAGTGACATTTCAAGTATCTCCATGCACTGATCACGATCATCTAATATTTCAAAACGATTGAGTAGAGCATTTGACTGGCTATCCTTAAGGTCTTTGTTTGCCCTTCGTCCTATGTTTCGGGCTTTTACCAGAATAAAACCTTCCTTATCTTGTTCCCCTTCCTTTATCAAGGCTTTTCCTTTATCCAAAATTTGTCCATACCGAGAGGGCCCAGGATTTGAAGCCATAGGTGGGATAAACTTAGGGCATTTTCTTTGCAGGTGGCCATATTCACAGCAAATCGGCAACGAAATGGAAGAGCTTCATAGTCAAGTTTTTGAACCCATGTAGTTGATCCAAATTGTATTTCAATAGAATATGGAATAGGATTATTTAAGTCAATTTCAACACAAATATGAGCAACAAAGATTACCTTTTTATCCATTTTTTGTTGTGACGGTCCAACTGACTTCCTAAGCAGAAGGACAATCTTATGCAAGATATTTGTTCTCTAGAATTCTAACGGGAGCCATGGAAGCCGCACCCATACTAGAACCCGTGATGACCGCTCCTTTGATGGGTTGAAACCCACATGCCAGGGTTTAAGAAAGAGTCCCACTTGGTTATAGAAATAAGGACCCCCTTCAAATGCTTTGTTACGATCTACAATACAAGAGAAAACCACCATAAAATAGTTGTTCACACTCAGCATCACCTCCACATCACCTTCAGGATTCCAAGTCTTCCTGACCCAAGCCTCCATAGAGGGGAGAGAAATTTGGATACCCAAAAATTTACCAATAAGGGCATGTTTGGTTAGATACTCCACATCTTCCACCACCGAGTCTGGTTGAACCACTAGAACTAGCCTGGCTTCACATTGTTCCAAACATCCATTATTCTTTAACAAGTAGTTCCTGATATGCACTAGAAAATATTGTTCCTTCCAGTCATTTTTAGATGAAAAATATCATAAGCATGCACTCTCTATGCCAGAACCGATGCCATCACGACATTCCTCCAATTTTTTAGACCTCCCCTGAAAGCTATTGCCATCCCCACAGAGCAGTTTTTCTTCATCATACCCTAGCAGAGTAGTTCTTCCTCATCAAACCCTAGCAAAGCTCATTCCAAATGATATGTATATCTTTCAAGTCTATCCCTCTTGTATGCATATGATTACATTAAAAAATATAAGTCTATTACATATACCCACATCCATATATAGGCTATAGTAATGGAATTCTACAAGTATCAATGGTATCCTTGCTCTACATAAAAATATAAGTCTACATTAAAACAAGCAAGACTATGGTAAATTGTAGTTGATCCAAGATAATACGGTTAAAACATGATATTTAATAAATCAATATGCATAAATTTTGGTAAACGGTCTAAATATTTACAAAATGAAACCATTATGAAAAATCATAGTATGGAAAACTGCCCTTTATCATTGCTTTGCAAGATTGGTGTTGACTCATCTAGTGGTACTAGTGGGTAACTGGATGTTAGGTAACAAATTAAAATGAAATTCATTATGTGAGAGATCTTTGTTATATTTTATTTAATTCAAGTCTGTGAGCCGGATATCAAATTGTCATTGTTGTATGCATATGACTGCATTAAAAAAATATAAGTCTATTACATATACCCACATCCATCATAGGCTATAGTAATGGAAGTCTACAAGTATCAATAGTATCCTTGCTCTACATAAAAATGTAGGACTACATTAAAACAAGGAAGACAATGGTAAATTGTAGTTGATTCAAGAAAATAAAAATAAAACATGATATTTAAAAAATCAATATGCATAAAGTTTGGTAGAAGGTCTAAATATTTACAAAATGAAACCATTGGGAAAACTTGTACTGTGGAAAACTGCCCTTTATCATTTCTTTGCAAGATTGGTGTTGACTCATCTAGTGGTACTAGTGGATAGTTGGATGTTAGGTAACAAATTTAAATGAATTTCATCTTGTGAAAGATATTTATTATATTTTATTTAATTCAAGTTTGTGAGTTGTATGTCTTAGATTATCACTATTGTATGCCCACATCTTAAATATAAGTCTATTACATATACCCACATCCATCATAGACTATAGTAATGGAAGTATACAAGTATCAATGGTATCCTTGCTCTACATAAAACTATAATACTACATTAAAACAAGGAAGAGAATGGTAAATTGTAGTTGATTCAAGAAAATAAAAATAAAACATGATATTTAAAAAATCAATATGCATAAATTTTGGTAGAAGGTCTAAACATTTACAAAATGAAACCATTGTGAAAAAATGTATTGTGGAAAACTATCCTTTATCATTGCTTTGCAAGATTGGTGTTGACTTATCTAGTGGTACTAGTGGCCCAGTGGGTAGCTGGATGTTAGGTAACAAATAAAAATAAAATTTGTTATGTGAGAGATCTTTGTTATATTTGATTTTAATTCAAGTCTATAAGTTGATATCAGGCTTTCACTGTTATATGCATATGACTACATTAAAAAAATATAAGTCTATTACATATATCCACATCCATCATAGGCTATAGTAATGGAAGTCTACAAGTATCAATGGTATCCTTGCTCTACATAAAAGTATAAGACTACTTTAAAACAAGCAAGATAATGGTAAATTGTAGTTGATTCAAGAAAATAAAGTTAAAACATGATATTTACAAAATCAATAAGCATAAAGTTTGGTAAAAGGTCTAAACATTTACAAAATGAAACCATTGTGTAAAATTGTATTGTGGAAAACTATATTTTATCATTCCTTTGCAAGATTGATGTTGACTTGTCTAGTGGTACTAGTGGCCCAGTGGGTAGCTAGATAACAAATTAAAATAAAAAAATTTATGTGAGAGATCTTTGTTATATTTGCTTTAATTCAAGTCTATGAGTTGATATGAGACTGTCACTATTATATGTATATGACTACATTAAAAAAAATATAAGTCTATTACATATACCCCATCCATCTATAGGCTATAGTAATGGAAGTCTAGAAATTTCAATGGTATCCTTTCTCTACATAAAACTATAAGACTAGGACAGAGAAGTGTACACCCCATGCCTATATGCAAACATCGAAGTCTAAAATAATTTAAGTATAATTTACTCTTCTACAAAATATGCTTTTAAAGGACTTGGAGAGAAATCAATAGTTGCAATTTGCGAGTTTAAAATCAAAAGCTTATATATTTATAACTACATGGATTCCAGAAGGTGCTCATCTATTATTTCCCTAACAATATGAGTTGACTAATGCCTTGACATGGCTATTGCAAGATTTTAGTGTTCCCTAAAAGTGATGGAAGATAATACATTAACCAATTTAACAAGAAGTTCCGTTCTGCAATTTAATGTAAAATAAATAGGTTTATTGCAAGATTTTAGTGTTCCCTAAAGTGATGGAAGATAATACATTAACCAATTTAACAAGAAGTTCCGTTCTGCAATTTAATGTAAAATAAATAGGTTCACCCTTATGAAGAAAATGAAAATTAAGAGTTTTACTCTCACCAAGAAAAGGATGGTGCAAAACTGGGTAAAGGAATTTTTAGTGTCAAATGTGATATCTTTATTTATATTCTACACAAACCTTGTGTATTGTTTTCTTGATTGCCCTTGTATAATCCAATTAATATTCAGTGTTTATGGGCACAGTATATTTTTAGGTTTGAATTGGTTACTATGTCCATATTTCTGACAAGAATATGGATATTTTTTTTGTTGGGCTTGATTAAAATATTTATAGATAATGGAAAGCATCTTCAGGCATGCTCAAAAAAAGTGAATGGGATCATCCTTCAGGTTGAAAAGCACCATTCTTTTGACACAAACAAAGGTAAGAAAATTGACTCTTTGTTATTTCCTACACCATCTCAAGAGATCTGTATAGACCATAAGTTCAGATGAAATTTTAGGCAATGCTAAGAAGGATGAGTTTATAAGTTTAATATTTGCTGAATGTTGCATCAGGAAAAGAAAGAGATTTCACAAAAGTTTCTAAACTTGGTTAAAATTCGGAGTCGACAACAAGAAACGTATTAAAAAATATTGGAATGAATATTTGTTTGAAATCTGTGAAAAAAACCAAAAAAGAAAAACTGAAAATTTTAAAATCTCTTGCAATGTCTCTGTTTTGTTCCGACTGAATCTCTTGCAATGTCTCGTCTCTGTTTTGTTCCGACTGAAAATCTTATTTGAGCCCTGAGGTACCACTCATCTTAGCATTCTACACCTGGGCATAGTAATCATCCACTCTCTGCCGATTTTCTTCCCACCACAAGCTCGCTTGGCTATCGTTGAATTTTTAACGGCTACACCCATTCCCTCTCAACACCTTAAAAAAACCTTTTCAACACTACGTTAAAAACGAAATCAAGACTGTTCAATAACCATACCTGAATTTAATACGTTTGACTTGTTGTGATCCGTCAGCCAAACGTTGGATGGCATTATGCACGCCTTCTTCGAATTTAACTTTCTTCTTCTTCTATTTCTACGCCTTTGGCTTCATTATCTCTAGATGTTTTTGAAAAGGGAGCAAAACAATAAATCAAACCTACAAAAGAAAGACTCTTTCTCATTCCTCCCCTTGTAAATATCGCACAATCCTCTCCCATCAAAGAAACGCGTCATTTTATAATTATTCACATCCAAATTTGACCATAGGAATCCCAAGTTTGAAGAGCGCCTATTACTGTGATTTGGATGGATTGTTCAGACAAACTATGCTGTCTGCGTATACAACAAACATTTTGTCAGAAATTAAACCTACAGATGTTTATAAACACCAATAATTTTTTTATTGAGTAAATATTTCTTATATATATATACATATATCCGTCGTGGGGATTGAACCCAGGTAGCATTACCGACAATGCAAGTGACGTCCTTACTGGTACATTTTTGAAGCTGTTTGAAGAGCACCTACAAAAGTTGTAATGAGTTTAATCAGCATAATAGATTGATAGTGGCTTTTAGATTGAATTGGTCAGCAATGTTATCACTATTATAAGGAAATCCCTTATAATTCATGCGGTGTCTCGTTAAGGTTAATCCCGCATGAGATGGCGGTGTCTCGTTAAGGTTAATCCCGCATGAGATGGCGACCCAGGTCTTTCGAGGAGGTTTGTATAGTTGTTGGTTTGGCACGCATTCAAAGGATTCAGATCAGACCCGCACGTAGAGGATTCATATCAGACTACTAACTTTGCAAAGGGTTGGCTTCCCCCAAAATTTGAACAAGATCTCTTCTTGGTAAATGCCTACCCACACCTACACTTACCAATCCACTAACCTTTAGAGTTAACATTGCTATATGTAAATATGTAACATTGTAAAAGCGGAGAAGAGAAATAATGTTTGTGGAATCTAACTTTATAGTAACATAAATCTGCAGATTGATATGTATGTAAGGCCGGAGTACAACTCCTACCCGTCTTATTAAGCTGGGGATTTGACAAGGCTATAGGAAGAGGAGGGACCAGGAGATGGGGAACCTATGCTTCCACGTTGCAGTGAATGAATCATAATAACATAAATTTGCAGATTGATATGTATGTAAGGCCGGAGTACAACTCCTACACGCCTTATTAGGCTGGGGATTTGACAAGACGAAAGGAAGAGGAGGGGGGACCAAGAGATGGGGTGCTTCCCCGTTGCAGGGAATGAATCATGTTGACTATGAACCACATGTCCTCTATCTTTTGGGATTTGATTATGTATGTAAGGCCGGAGTACAACTCCTACACGCCTAATTGACAAGACTATAGCAAGAGGAGGGGGACCAGGAGATAGTGTTAATATTATATGGTTGGACGACTGTAAGCCACTCGAAGTTTTGGTACGTTTAAAACTGTATAGCGCATGTCAAATTCAGTAATTATGACCGTGCGGCCACATTGAGAGTCTTCCGTAGTTGTAGTTGCAGTATTTTGTTAAAATTTTTAGCGTTACTTTTCAACCGATGTGATTCAAAAGTGTTTAAAGTCAAGTCTCCTTTGAAGGCCTATATTGGAAGTAAGACGAGAGAAAAATACATAGGGCTTGGTCATACTTGTGCAAGAAGAGAAAATTAGGGGGTTTTTGCTGTCGCAGTGTGCTACCCAAAGCTGTTCGACGGGAGATTTGAACCCACGTTGTTGTCAAATCCTTAGGCAGATATTCGAAGTCAAAGAAGAGGAAAATCCGTTCAAGTGCAAATTTGAACTTTGAAGTCGAAAGCCGAAGCATCTTGTTGTGTGGTCTACGTTTCAAGAGGAACATTGAAGTGCAAATTTGAACTTCGAAGTCGAAAGTCGAGGCATCTTGTCGTGTGGTCTACGTTTCAAGAGGAACATTGAAGTCGAAAGTCGGGGCAGTTGTAGTGTGCTACCCGTTCGAGGGGGAGATTTGAACCCAGACTATTGCGAAACCCCTAGGCAAGTAATCGATCTCCATTATTGTGTCAGATTTGTGGATATTTGGGTTATCTTTTACGATTTGGAAGGTAGCCAAGCTGAGTTGGTTTTGAAGGCAGATACTCGAAGTCAAACAAGAAGAAAATACATAGGTCCTTGCCATACTTGTGCAAGAAGAGAAAATTGGGGGGTTTTCGTTGTTGTAGTGTGCTGCGCAAAGCTTTTTGAGAGGGAGATTCAAACCTGGGCCATTGTGAAACCCCTAGGCAAGTAATCGAACTCCATTGTTGTGTCAGATTTGTCGATATTTGGGTTATCTTTTATGATTTGGAAGGTAGCCAAGTTGAGTTTCCTTTGAAGACGATTATTCGAAGTCGAACAAGAGGAAAATCCATTCGAGTGCAAATTTGAACTTTGAAGTCAAAAGTTGGGGCATCTTGTCGCATGGTTTGCATTTCAAGGTGATTAATTTGACCAGGCCCTGAATGCTCAGAGCCGCTTATCGGGTGTTTGTTCCAGAGATAATCTAAACATTTAGAAGTTTCTTTGACATTGGTAGAGATTTTGAAGTTTCACTGGGAGATCTTGGGTGTGGCAGTAGGGGACAAGTTTAGGCGGTATTGTAGGATAACTACAACCGTTGATAGGAATGTGTAGGTCATTACCACAAATCCTAACAATCCCATGATGCGCACATATGATTTGGACATGCTTGCTTGCATTTGGAGTGGGAGTTAAAAAAAAGCTTTGGCGGGAAGGAGATGGTGGACGAGAAGTTGCAAGTGAGGGGGAAGGATCTAATGGGAGAGGAATAGGAAACTAGGAAGGAAAAAGTGGTTAGGAAGGAGCAGTTGGGGGATCAGATTCAGGTTTTGGAGGGAATTTTGGTGCAGGGAGTTGTTCAGGCTCAAAAAGAAAATAGTCACGAGGTGGGTTGTGGCATTTTTGGGTGCTACATACTCACATGGAATTGATACTAATGCCAGTGAGTGGTACGCAAGTCAGGTGGCAAATAGGATGGATCCCATTGGATGGGACATCCTTTTGACCTGGGAGAATCTTTTGCCAAGGTTACTCCAAAATGTTTTAAATCTAGCAGGGCAAAAGTATTATTTAATCTCACCCCTGAAGGTGATGATATACATATTCATGATGATCTCACAAATATTTCTATGAAAGAGGGTTCTTGAAATTTGATAGGAAAATTTCAAGGAAGCAGACCCAATCTAGATTCCATTAGATGTTGGGCTTTGGCAAAATGAAAGCCATTGGGGTCCCTAGAAATAGTGGATGTACCAAAAAAAAATTCATTATCAAGTTGAACTACGAAGAGGACTCGAAATGAATCTTGGGTAGGAGCCCCTGGTTCTATGGGAAAAGAGGTATGTTTCTTCGTAAATTGGGTCATGATTTCAACCCAAACACCAAAAATATGAGTCTAGTTCCTCTTTGGGTGAGGCTCCTAGGTCTTCGCTTTCACCACTAGTAGGAAGACATCTTCAGAGGGATAGATAAAAGCATTGGTGAACTCATTCAAATTGACCCAACAATTAGAGCGAAATCCAGGATGGTCTTTACAAGGTTGTGCATTATGGAGGATCCGAAGGCTGTTCTTCCATCCTATATTAAGCTTGTTTCGAAGGTAGGCACATGGACTGAGTCTATTGATTATGAAAACAAACCCATTCAATGTTCTAGTTGTGGTAAACCTGGTCATTTATCTTCACAGTGCTCTAAGATCCTTTACAAGAAGGATAAAGTTTTGCAGGAGAAAGTTGTTGAAGGCTAGCTTGAGTAGACTGAGCTTGAAGGTTTGGGCCTTAAGGAGGTGGTGCATGACTCCACAAAACCTTAGATTTAGATGATGCTTGGAAAAGAAGTGGTGTCTAAAACTCCAAATACTAAAATTCTTTCACTAAAGGACACAGAAACAATAAGTATCGCTCAAAGTGAACCCACCTTGAGGGAGATTATGGCAATGGGTGGAAGCTTTTCTCAAACTTTGGAGGCCAATGAACATCTTCAGGTTAGTTTTTCTAGATCCATTTTAGGATCCTTTGGTCCAGTTGTTATGTTAAAAATCCGTATGACTGCTTGGGTTGTGACTCTGGCTTGCTAGAAGATTTAACCCTACAAGATCAAATTCCTTAACCTCTTTTCTCGGTTGAGGATTTAGCCTAGTCTCTGACTCTCGGGTCCCTTCCGAAGACTAGAATCCACAAAAAGGCATTGATGTTGGAGTGGAGTGCAAGGGGATTGACCTTAAAACAAAGCACGTCGATCTAAAGAGACAAATATAGATATGACGGATGGATCTTAGACCCTATTAAAATTTGATAATATCAAAGAAATAGGGAAAAAAACATAGGATTGAAATACTTTATCATAACTCCCAAGACAATGGGGGTAAAATATTTCACAAAATTTGTAAATGAGGTTCCTATCATAGAACTTTAGAGGCCTAAATAGGACCTCAAAACAAAGGATTCTATCTTCTTTGGGAAAGGATCTAAGAGACAATGATGGATAGAAGCAAGGTAGATGAGATAAGAAAGGTGGATTGGAAGGAGGTCAACTTTGTGGTCAGTTTGGCACAAGGGGCCTCAGAGGGTCTCATGTGTCTATGGAACCCCAAAAAAGTCACTAGCTCAGCTTTTTTTGTAATTGATAGAATTATTAGTATGTTGTTTTGTTGCAAGTCTTTGGGTAAAAAATGGATTTTGAACAATATTTATGCCCCCAACTCTAGAAAAAATAGAAGTTATATTTGGTCCATACTTAGTTCAATGAGAGAAGCTTTCAAGAACAAGGCTTGGATTCTAGCAGAAGACTTCAACTCTTCTTTGTACCAGTTGAACAAGAAGGGGGAATATAGTAATCTCAAGAAGTATGGAAAAATTTGCTTCTTTTGTCAATAATCAAGAGCTCATGGACTTAGATTTGAAAGGTTCCATATATACATAGAGTAACAAATGCTCGAGGACCCATCACATATAAATTATATTGGACAAAGTTTTTATTTCTAAAGAGGTCATTCCTTTGTTTGGGAACTCTTCTCTCAACTCTCTATCCAAGATTAGGTCCGATCATAACGCCCTTCTCTTTGATAATGATTCTAATACTCTTTTATTCTCGAGACCCTTTGAATTTGAAGCTATGTGGCTCTCTCATCTAGAGTTGGAGGTAAGAATTAGGGAATGGTGTAACACCAGATTCTTCGGCCCACGTATTATTCAGGTGGTTGCTAAGCTGATACTGATAAAAAAAATCTAAAATATTGGAACACATCGATCTTTGGGGACATTTAGATTAAGAAAAATAATATCAAATCCTAGTTATAGGCTATTCAATATTTCTTGTAAGTGGATATCCTCTCATAGAACAATATATTGGAGGAGAGAAGAATTTCGACTGAACTTCATAATGTCCTAAGGAGTGAGGAAGTTTTTTTGGCAATAAAATTCTAGAGCTCTTTGGCTCAAATACAGAGATATAAACACAAAATAATTTCATTCCTCAACTCTTTGCCATAGAAGCCATAACTGGATAGGGAGATTCGTAAATTGGATGGCTCTAAAATAGGGGATATCCAAGAAATTAGGGCGGAGGTTGTCTCCTTCTTCTAATATCTCCTTTGTGATATGAATGCAAGATGTGTTTTTACGGAAGAAAATCTCTTTTATAACATTCCTCACTTGGTGATGAAAGAAATGAATGATGATCTCAACAATCTGCTTAATGATGATGAAATTAAGAAATCACTCTTTTCTATGGAAGGATTGAAGGCCCTTGGCCCGGATGGCTTCCCCACAATCTTTTTCTAGAGGTTCTGGCATATCTTTGGTAGGGAGATCAGTGAAACTTTGTGTGAAGCTTAAATAACTGAAGTCTTCCTTGAGGTTTTAAATGCCACTTTCTTGGCTCTAATTCCAAAATCAACAAGTGCTATTGATTTCAAAGACTTTTGCCCAATTAGCCTCTATAATGTTAGAGTAGGTTGTTTACCTTAGCTCATGTTCACCTAGGTAATATATATATTTTTTATTTAGTTATTCCATGTATTTTCCCTACCCACTTATGTGTGGATATTTCATTTATCTTATTTAGATATTATGAGATATTACATATTTATTTCTTATATATTATGGGAATATTTTTAGGCTTGACTATTCCTAGGTGTTATGTGGATATTTTTAGGTATATTTGAAGGGTTGAGGTTCTTTGTCACAATAGCGGTTACAGATCTATGGACCATATCACATATTCCTTTTGTACATTGGATATTTATCCTTAGCTTGATCCTATGACTATGGTTGATCATCATTTCCTACATAAGCAAGACACCTTCATTGTACTCATAGTTCATTTTTTCAGATATAATATATAATATTGTTGCTCCTTGTTTTGAATATCTATTTGTAACTTTATGTTATCAATTTGCTTTCATATTCTTGTTTTTTTGGTTGAATGAGGTGTTTTTTTAACACCTGAGATCCTTACGGATTGAAATGATTTGATTATCATTCATTTCATGTAATACTATCTTAAAAAATTTCACTAAAGCTTTGGCTAACACGGTTAAACCTCTCTTGTCTCGTCTGATTGATTCTACCCAAAGTGGTTTCATTTTAGGTCATTAGATATTGGATGGAGTTATTTCGGTTCTTTATCTCATACATTTAGTGGACAAAAGTGGTCAAGCAAATTATTTTCTAAAATTGCACATCAATAAGGCCTATAATAGGGTCTCGTGGAACTTTCTCCTTAGGGTCCTTCAGAATTTTAGCTTTGATAGGAGATGGATGTTTGTTATTAAAACTTGCTTTTCGTTGACCAAATTTTTAGTGCTTGTCAATGGGTCCCCCACTAGGTACTTTCGTAGTTGTCATGGCATTCATAAAACAGACCCACTCTACCCTTATTTGTTTATCCTCATGGTAGAATTCTTGGGTAGGTCCCTTAAGACCTCCTCCTCTGTGGTTGGTATTAAACTAGCCTTGAGCATGGAACTGATCTCCCATCGTCAATTTATAAATGATACACTTCTCTCATTCCTCGCCTCAATTCCTTAGACTCGAGCAATCAAATAGATCCTAGTTTGGTATGAAGAGGCAATGGAGCAGAAGGTTAATTTTTGAAGGGTAAAATCTTCTTGAATTCCTCGATTCTCAGGCAAAGAATAATAGCAGTGAAGTTAGGCTATGAGATAGTGGAGTTTCCATCGATTAAACTTGGGCTTCCTCTTTTTAAAGGGAGATGTAAGGAATATTTATGGGAGCCAGTGGTGGAAAGGGTGCAATGTCAACTTGCCATCTAGAAAGGAGCTCTATTAAGCCCATAAGTTAAGGTTGTTTTGGTGAAATCTACACTTCAGAGTATACCAGTTTACTTTATATCCTTGTTAAATATGCCAGGTAAAATAGTGCAGAAAATCGAGCAAGCTTAAAAGTTCTTATTGTGGTCTAGGTTAGAGGAGAAGGAGAGATTCCACCTAGTAGAATAGGACCAGATCTATAGTATAAGGGAGTTTATAGGCTTGGGCTTGAGAAGGATGGATAAGATGAATAAGGCCCTGGTTGCTAAACAAGGTTGGCATCTGATCCAAAATGAATAGGTTGATTGGGTTAATATTATAAAAGTAAAATATTCAAATAATAGGAAGGACGTTCTATCGAATGACATCCCAAACTCTAGGTCAGAATTTTGGCTTAGTTTGCATATTTCCAAGAGTAGTATTAGAAAGGGAAGAAATTGTAATGTGGATAATGGCCATATAATTGATTTTTGGTTATATTCCTAGCTGATGGACCAACCGTTGGCATTGCTCCTAAAATTGGTAGTGGTTGAAGACTTCTACAGATGTACCTTTGATTCTAAGGTTGAAAATTATATCAAAACTATAAATCATAGGAAGAGATGGCAAGTTTTATTCAATCCTAACTTATCTCTGGCTGAGAAAATGACCCTTAAGAAGATCTTGGACCTCCTAAAGTTCCAAGTCATCAAATCTACTCATGAAGTTGATAATATTTTTTGGAAGGAAGAAAGTTCAGGAGTTTTTTTTTTGTGAAATTGATATATTTCCTTCTAGAGGACCCTGGCCCCCCTTGGTTTTTGAGTAGATTGGTTTTGTGAAAGGGATTAATCCCTAAGGTTAATGTTTTTCTATGGCTTACTATACAAAATAAAATCTTGACCACATATAATATGTAATCCTAAGGTATGATTATTTCTAAGTGGTATTACCTCTATGGCTTGGATGCTGAGTCAGTACAACATGTCTTTATTTTGTGCTCATTCTTTAAGGATGTGTTTTCCTCCTTTTTAATTCAGTTGGTGTCTGCTAGGTATGCCCCTTTAGAATGTCTAATCTTTTATACCAGTGTCACCCTCCCTTCTTCTCTCCTCAACTCCATCTATTCTAAATATTTAGCTTGGGTCACATCATGTGGTGTATCTAGAAGGAAAGGAATTTGAAGTATTTTAAAAATGAATCTAATTCAACCCTCTCTATCTGCACCAAGAGCATTGCAACAATAGTGGAGAATGTCTCTGCCATATCTTTGGAATCAAGTTCATCTATTGGGAAATTAGCTCTGGACCCTACTCTAGGGTTTAAAACTTTTTCGAGGTTTGCTTCCCATTTGGATTAAGGTGGAAGAAGATATATTTTTTGGGAACCACCCCCTATAGGCTAGATTAAACTCAATTTCGATAGGACTTCTAAGGGTAACCTATGATAGGTAGGTGTAAGTGGTTTAATTTGGAATAGTAGAAGTGAACTCCTTCTCAACTTTATTGAGAAGTTGGGACCTCAATTGAGTCATTTTGCTAAAGCTCGTGCTCTCTTCCAAGATATTTCATTTTTGAGTGGCTTCGATTAGAGTAAGCTCATCATTGAGGGTGATTTGCTTAATATCATCAATCTAGTGAAAGGATCTCAAACTCCTAGTCCTATCGCTAATATTATTTTTGAGGTAAAAATAATCCTTCAAGCCTTTGAGAATGTGGTTGTCAAGCATGTGTACAAGGAAGGTAATAAATCAATTTATTTCTTGGTAAATTTGGGGTTAATCCAGGATGGACTAACTATTTGGAGAGGATTTTTTGTTGAGTATCAATGATTTAGAGACAAGAAGTTTATTTCTTTAGGCCTCTTTGTTATTCCATAAGGTTGGGGAGGTTTTTCACAATCTATTTCTATGCTGACATTGGGGATGTTGTTGATAGCTCACCCATTTCCCCCAAGTTCAATATTTTACTATTCTTCACTTGTACCACCATCATTTTTGTGGGGCCCCTATATTATGGGTGGTATAAGCTATTTTGGATGCTAGTGAGGTTCACTAGGTTTTACGATAGCTGGTGTGGTGAGAAGACTCTTATTTTCACTGCTATGATGAGTTGGTGATAGGTAGGTCATCTTTTGGAGGGCCCCAACAAGGACAACCCAAACATCATCAAATAGAAATAGTTGGGGGCTTATTTTTTTATGGGTATTTTATATTTTATTTTTATTTTGGTTGTTATTTGTGCTTGGGTGTCCTTACATGGGTTGATCTGTATGGGTTATGGGGGCTGGTTGTAGGCCATCTGGTCTTCCTTTTGCCTATTTTTTCTTTTTTTATCCACCCTGGTGGTGGTTGTGTTGGTTTCCCTTGTGTGGGTTCTAGATGTTGGTCTTTGTTTAGCTTGCTAACATCCTTCTCCTTGATAGGGTGTTAGTTGTTCCTTTTTTAATAAGGTTTGGGGATCCTTTCAAAACCCTTTCTTTCAACTAATAAAAAAAAAAATTTAAAGGATTTTTTTATAGTGTTGGATTAAGCATGTCATCTAAATAACATTTTATCTTTTTTATTTTTATGATTGTTATTCTATATATTAGATTTTTTTTTTTTTAATTATATAAAAGTAAACATAAAATTTATATATATGTAAATAATTATATTTGTTACTTTAAATAAGTTTATTTATTATCTCAAGTTTTATGTACATATATTTGAGGCTAAAGTTATTTAAAGTTAAGTGTTTCCCCACTTAAATAAATAGAAGAAGATATTTGGTTTTAAAATCCAAATAGAATAACTTTTTGTAAAAATATTAGTTGAATCAAATTGCATAAATGGGAGCTTTAGAGTGTTAAAATTTGTGTTTCTTGTGTTAATATTTTTAATTTTTTGGTCACTTGTTAATTTGTGAGTTTAATCATAATTCGTTGATCATAAGTGTCTTAGAATTGTGATATCAAGTTTTATTTTGTTTTTAGAAAGTTTAATGTATCATCTATATTTTCATATTTTAGGGTATCTATCGGCATTGCTTTTACATGTCCATTACCCCTTTGTATTTTTTTAGAGTTGTTCTTTAATTATGGTAATTTATACACAACTTTAAAATAAAATATTACACTTCATGCAAAAACCCATATAAAATTTGAAACAATCCTGTCAAAGACTATGATTAAACAAAATTTAATCACTTTTTATAACCCAAACTTTTTGGGCAATATTATTATTTTTGTATTATAAACAATTTGATTTTGATTTTGATATTCATGTAGGAACTAAGAGGTCCACATGAAAGTTATCAAGAGATAGTATTATATCAAAGGGGCCTTCAACTTGCTATCACACTTTTCAATGGATTTCTTGGACATGAGGGGATATACTAATTAAGATTAGGTTGTTATCCAAATGACTATAAACATATATTAGACATATATTCAACCTTGACAGAAATCCCATTGTATGCTCTTAAAAGAAATAAAACATGGTATATATTTCAACTATATAAGTTGAGAACATGGTGAACCTTTCTTTATGATAACAACCTACCACTATCTTTTGTGATAAGCAACGTAATTATGTAATCTAGTGGCCCACAAGAATAACTAACATGTGCAAAATTCATTATCATTATATTTATCAAGTATTTTCCATATATATTGTATCCATGGAGTTTTCTAACATTAACAACTATAGTGTTGATATATTTACTAAGCACTATCAAAATCCATGTTTTTAAATTAGATCAATGTTCATACTACATGAATTTAAACTATAAATAATCATATTTATTACATTAAATATATTTATTTATTATCTCAATTTTTATGTACATATGTTTGAGGCTAAAGTTATTTAAAGTTAAGTGTTTTACCCACTTAAATAAATAATAGAAGATATTTGGTTTTAAAATTCAAATAGAATAACCTTTTGTAAAAATATTAGTTGAATCAAATTGCATAAATGGGAGCTTTAGAATGTTAAACCTTGCATTTCTTGCTTTAATATATATTTTTGGTCACTTTTTAATTTGTGAGTTTAATCATAATTCATTGATCATAAGTGCCTTAGAATTTGTGTTACCATTTGTGATATCAAGTTCTCACATGAATATTGTGTTGAAAAGCATCTAAGCCTTGTACAAGGAAATCACACATTTATAGAGGACAAGTAGTTAAAAAACCATGTTGGAAAGGAGCCAAGCCTTGTAGAAGGAAGGCCCATAGTTGTAGAGGATAAGTAATATTTGTGCATTGAGTTGTCTATGATAATCCAAAACCTAGGACATAGTAGAAGTTAAAGGATGATGTTGGAGGAGAATTCATGCACATTTGAAAAAGCTAGAGTGCACCAGTAAGAGGACATTTGATATTGAAGATGTGACAAAGTCAAGATTGCACTTGTTGATAATATACTCAAACACTATTTTGCACCCTAGCCTCTAACGGTTGCATATTATCAAGAAGTAGTTGATGAAAGAAGATATTATTTCAACCATGCATGAATATCAAGTATATTTTACATCCTTGATACTCATGAAATTCATAAAATATGGCTAGTCCTCTCATGATGTGATTTGTATAAATAAGTCCAAAACTTCACATAGTCTAAATGTAAAAAAATAAAAAAAATCTTTCAATATTTATTTTTCTAATATTTTTTGAAAACATTGTATTCCTAGAATCAAATGACATTAGATAAAGTGGTTAAATTCCTTGGAATTTAGGGATAAAACCAAGGTTTATTTCTTGCCAAGCAATACATGCATAATTGTCAAGTTGTAATATAACTATGCGGTTAGGATGTAAAACAAGTGGTGCCCATTTTAATCCCATATTACCCATTTTAAAAACATTGATTTTTGATTGGCTTGAAAATATAATTAATAAATATGTTCTATCATAAAAATATTTTTGATAGTGTTTGTTTAAAAATATTTAAAATAAGGATACTATATTACTAGCAAGTTAGTGCATTCAATTTATTGTTCAAATATATAATTTTAATTTTTTTATTAAAAAATATATTCCCAACTAGGAATATCAATAGTTCAATCTCAATTAAATCCTATCCAATCAAGGCAAAATAATTTATAATATAAATACATGCATATCAACCATTAAGAGAAATAGTGACACAACCAAACTATATTAGTCAATCTAAATCTAATCCTCTTAGTCTTAGATATATGAAGATATTTTAATGGGTCATATCCCTTTCTCTTGTTGAAGTTTGCAAGTGTTGATATTGTATTGAAATCAAATAGATGATATCTAAGAACAAGTCCTTAATTTCCCCCACATGAGGAAGGATTTCATTGTTAATCATATCCAAAGAAGCTAGAGCTCTACAACTAATAATATATTCTATCATGCAGTAACCTACATATAAACTTTTTTATTTTTATATGGAATGTAAAAGAGATGTATCCAACTCAATACCCAATTGCTCTACTACTCTTACTGTCATGCCTTATACATGAGAAGCCTCAACTTTCCAGAAAAAAATATTTTATTAAATAATTGATGATTAGTAGTGACCATTTATGACTTAACAATAACCAAATTACTTAAAATTTTTAAATTCTATAGGATTCCCAAGAGAAATTATTGATAAATTAGGCTAAAGAATTATTAGATGCAATTCAAAATCATATAATTCTATTAAGATGTTTGTAGAATTAACTATCTCATTAAAAATATTTTGAAGAACACTAGAGCTATCTGGTGCTGATATCAACTTCCATACAAAAGATTTGATTGTCAAAACTATTGAGAATTTACATAGTAACTATATTTGCAACATCAAGTGAAGAGTAACCACTTTTTCTATTTTTTAGGAGTATCACACAATCCTAGGATATTGTGAATCCTAGTAAATTTATCTCCATCCTTGTATTATTTTATTAATAAATTATTGACTGAGTCTTCAAAAAGTATGTTGTATCTTGTTGAGCTACATTTATTTGTAAGTAGACCTACGAAACAATTTAATGAAGGAAAAAATCCTAAGAGTTGCCTATGAGCTCTCTTATTAATAAAAAGAGTGTGATAATTTATATCCTTTCAAAGGAGCTATGACATTTTATTGGTAGTAATAAATAAAAAAGTATAATAAGATATATTTATCTTAGCATCACAAAGTGTACTAATCCATATGTATAAATTAAGAATAGTACTACAAAAAAAATTCCCAACTTTGAAGCTTAAGTAACTACATATTTAGTTTATTGGAATTCAAATAGATGTTTAGTTGACTCTAAAAAATTACATACTTGAAAAACATATGGATCAAGACCAACCTTTCAAGAGTTTTCTCTATAGCAAGTTCATGCTTAAAAAACAACTATCTAAAGCTTGAAACTTGGATCAATATATATCATCCACATAACATCACAAATAACAGATGGATTTTTAGCATAATTTTCTACCTATCTTTGAAGGTTTATTAACTTGAAAAGGAAATATCATAATAGAAGATCATGGAGTGTTCCTTAATTTATTTTACAAAAGGAGAACTCCCATATCATTTAACATCCTTAAAAGAAAATCAAAATTTTAATATAAAATCACATCAACTAGATTATGTTTCTAGCTTTCTATGTAATAGAGTACATTCTATACTTGAAATTAGGTAGAGCATATGGAATTATAATATTCTCTTAGTTTTGGATAGTGTTCCCATCAACCCAATCACCAAAAATTCTTATCCTTACCTTGTACCATTAATAAGCTTAATGTCTTTAACCAATGCAGAAGGTTTGTCTACTAAGATCAAATTACACCATGTACTCTTGAAGGCTTGACATATTTTTCCAAGAACTTAAAAATATGAGGAGACTAGAAATTTTCTAACATTTTCTGAAAGCTTCTAGAGATACTTGAAGTTTATTGGTCCCCAAGGTTGGGATCATAAGAACCCAAACTTTTGTATAAAAAAATAATGTTTACCCTTTTTTGCTTTAGAAAATAATCTTCAAATTTACACCTAATCAAAACCTACCAAGAGTAATTTTGATTAGAATACCATATAATTGATTTGGCTACTAGTGAAGTACCTTGCATATATAGATTTTGATCTCAAATATCCATGTGTTTTGACATAGAATACATTTATTAGCTAATTACATGCCAACAAAATATAAATTTACCCTTTTCCATGGAAACTACTTGAGCATCTTGGATAATGTCTCAATTTGATTTTTTTGTTGGACATTTTGAGTCCCTAAGCTAAAATGTTGTCATTGATGTCAAAAGAGCATTTAATGTCAAAAGGATCTATGAAGGGTTTTTGTGAAAACCAAGGAATGAAAAATAAAAGGTTTTAGTTAAAACCATGGACACCATATTTGATCTGGGTTTTTCTTAAAACCCAAGTTGGGCTTTCGTTTCATCGAAAAAGGTGCCCCGGTGATGGAGTTATTTGAGTTTTAATATTTGGTTTAAATTTTAATTATTTAAAATTTAAATTCAAATTTAAATTTAAATGCAAATTTTCCCGTCGACGTCATCAAGCAAACATAAATTCATATTTCCGTCGACATCTTCAAAGTGTTTTAAACACTATATAAAGGGGTGGTAAATAAATCAAAGTTTTATCCTTGCTCTTGTGATAAATGTTTGGCATTCGAATAAGTCTATGAGCTCGTGCGAATTTTGAGAAGAGAAGCAAGAAAGAAAATGACAGCACTTGGAAAGTCAAATCATGGTGGGAAGCATGGTGCATTGGTAAATCATTTTGGTTTAAGGCACAAGGCAACACAAACACCAGGGATCGAATCCCTTGGACGATATTTTGAAAGGCGTGTGGAAAGCGCTTTGGCACTTTGTCTTTTGCGGAAGGTGGAGGAAGGTTTAAGGCACTTTGGGCCTTTGCCTTTCCAATGAGCGCCTAGCTCGTGTGGAATCTTAGTCGCGGCTAAGACGCTCGTGGTGTGGCAAGTCGGGGGTTCGAATCCCCTTGAGGAGGTAATTACGTTTTGCATTTAAATAATTTTTATTAGCCCTAAAGTTTGGAGTTATAAGGTAGTTAATGGAAATTAAAGTTTGTTATTAGGGTTGTGATTATTATTGCAAAGCATAATTGGTTTATGATTTATTTGATGGTTATGGAGAATTAATTTTAGGAGAAATAAGGAGTTGTTTTTTAAAAGCAATTTTGAGAGGTTTATTATTTTTGATAAGGGTTTTAATAAAAGGGACTTTGGTGGATGTGTTTATTAACTTGGAGTAAAAAGGGTGTAATTTGAGTAATGCTTTATTTTGTGATTATTTGAAGTCCATTAACCCTTGTTTAGATTGGAAAGGAAAGTTGTGTTTAAGTGTGGCAGATTTTGTGGATAACTTATTGGCATCAAAAAGGTATGGGCACATTCTCCTATTGATTGTTTATGGTGGTTGATTTCTGAAATATCATTGGAGAGAAAAGGATTGATTGTGGTTTCCTTTGAGAAAATGATTGGTTGAATGCTTCAAGGTTTTCTGGTTTGTGAGTTGTATTTAAACCTTGTTTTATTAGCATTGTTGTTGAAGCCCATTGATGATGAAATGAACTTGAACTTGAGTTAGAAAAGAACATGAGTATCATTGCTATGTGAGACTTGTGCTTGAGCATTGTTGGAAACATTTTGAGTTGGTTAATACATGCTTGGACTAGGGTTTGTGAGAAAGGATTATTCCTTGAGGTGATTGGTTGAGTTGAGTTGATTAAGCCTAGTCAAGTGGATGCATGTGGTTGTTCAAGTTCCTAGAAACAAACTATTCAATATTTTGATTTGAGTTGAGATTGAGGTTGATTTGAGTTGAGATTGAGATCTGAGTATAGAACATATAGAGTCTCTAACAATTCTCTTGATGCTTCTATTGAGTTGAGATTGGGATTTGAGTATAGAACATATAGAGTCTCTAACAATTCTCTTTATGCTTCTGATAATGATTTGAGATATTGATTGTACATTGAGATTAGAACATATTGAGTCTCTAACAATTCTCTTTATGATTCTATGTGATTGAGACAAGTCTTTGAGAAGACTTGTGGACTGTTTTGAGTTAAGATTTTGTGAAAGCTTGCTATGCATATTTGAGCAAGTCCTATAGAGGACTTATTGAGTAGATTTGAGCAAGTCCTAGAGGACTTATTGAGCATATTTGGACAAGTTATGTGTGAACTTGTTGAGAATATTTGGACAAGTTTTGTGTGAACTTGTTGAGCAGATTTGGACAAGTTCTGTGTGAACTTGTTGAGCAGATTTGGACAAGTTTTGTGTGAACTTATTGAGTAGATTTGGATAAGTTTTGTGTGAACTTGTTGAGCAGATTTGGACAGGTTTTGTGTGAACTTGTTGAGAAGATTTGAGCAGGTTCTAAGTGAACCTATTGAGCAAAATTGTACTAGACCAATTGTACTATGTTTAGTGTAAGAGATTGAGTAGAACTATGCTAGACCGATTGAACTGTGTTTGGTACAATATTGAGATAGAGCTTTGGAGGTGATAGAGTATAGAGGAAAGAGTCTCGATGGATAGAGATCCAGCAACCAGGACAATTG
The DNA here is from genome assembly GCA_028583015.1 of Wollemia nobilis. Lineage (NCBI taxonomy): Eukaryota > Viridiplantae > Streptophyta > Pinopsida > Araucariales > Araucariaceae > Wollemia > Wollemia nobilis. The sequence goes on from JAQPPZ010017092.1 coordinate 9,805,055, forward strand.
AAGATAGATCTGAGTGAGGAGTCTTCAAGTGGAGAGAGATCCACAAGTTAGTGCAACATAGAGACAAAGTCTTCTAGAAGATCACTAGCCAAAGTAGAAGGGGAAAGAGTTCTCATGTGGAAGAGATCCACGAACTTGAGATTAGGGGATCAACATCTCCTTTGGACAGAAGTCCATAAACATTGTAATTTGGGAAATATTCCCAAGAGATTATTTGAGAAATATTTAGAAGAAATATTTTCTCTGTGGAGGTAGCCCACACTGGGTGAACCACGTTAAAATTAGTGTCTCTATTATGTGTGATGATTGGTGCATTGCTTTGGTTATTGCTATTAATATTGCCATTAATTATATTGATTAATACTATTTGGGAAAGAAAAGTAAAAAGTGGTCTTATACTGTTCACCCCCCCTCTCAATATAAGCTTGTGTTCTTCAATTGGTATCAGAGCTGGTTCCTTCAGAAAGGGTTTAACAACTTGAAGGAAGATCTTGCAAGAACACAAATGGCAAAGAAAGGCAAGAGTAAAAGCATGAGATACAAGAAGAAAATAACACCTATGGTCATGAAAGAAAAGGAATATGAGTTTAATATTGTTGTGTTTGGAGGACACATGGAAATAGATTCAAGAGATGAATCAAGTAATGGAGAAATATCCAGACTGATAAAATTTTGTACTAGTTGTGGAAAGATAGGTCATCATGCAACTTATTGTTCACAAGAAGGTGAAGAATGTTTTATCTGTGGTCAACTCGATCATGATGCAAGTTATTGCAATGGGTTTGATAGCAGTGAATATGAAGATGATTCTCTTAGATTTGAAGTTCTAAAGAATGAGTCAAAAAAGGATAACAAGAATAGTCGAAGCAGGTATCAAGAAGAAACTCCACTTTGGACAATAGAAGAAATTGAAGAAGAGGAAGATTCAGATAAAGAAAAGGAGGAAGCCACTCTTAAGGAACTTGTTGAATTGAAAAGAGAAAATTCAGAATTGAAGGCTCAAATACAAGAAGATGAGAAATGTAAGACAAAGCTTCTACAAGATATATCTGACTTGAGAGATAAGGTTGAAAAGGTAAGAAGAGTTGAAAAAGGTATGGTTGAACAATCAAAGGTAAAAGAGATAGAATGTGAAAGGCTTATGGTTACTCTTGAAGAATTAAAAAGGGAGAACTCAAGATTAAGGGTCCAAGCTCAAGAAGATGAAAAAGCAAAAGCAAGGTTTTTACAAGAACTCACCAACTTCAAAATCAAAGTTGAAGAGACAAGGAAAATTGAAGAAGGTATGGTTGAAAAATTAAAGACAAAAGATCTAGAGTGTGAAATATTAGAGCATGAGATAGTTTCACTAAGGATGGAAATAAAAGGCTCTAAGGATAAGCTACACAAGTCTGAGGAAAATTCAAGGACCTTGGAAAGGACTATCAATGCACAAAGATCATCAGTCACCATAATAGGACTTAGTTCTAAAGAAGAACAAGGGAGACAAGAAGCAGAAAAAGGAGAGCCAAGCTACTATGCAGATAATGCAAGTAAGTACTCAATTGATAGTGATGCTAGTTTTTCAGACAATGATAGAGATGAAGTCTTGTTTATGGTTGAAGAAAAAGATCCAGTTAAGAAAAAGACTCCAGTTATTCTCAAGTGTTTTAGATGTGGTAAATTTGGACATCTTGAAGATGATTGCACTAGGGATGGCTATAGTTTCAGTGATGATGATTTTGAAGATGCACTTGGTAAACTGGATGAGAATCTTCTAATGGCATTAGAAGAAGAAGAAGTGAGTGATCCTATAGAAGATAAGTCAAAAGAAAGGAATGATATGGACAAAGGAAAACAAATAGAGGACTATTCAATAGAGAATGGTTATGATCTCAAGGGAGAACTTATCTATGCTCTTGACATAGTAAAGAAGGTAAGAAAGCAACACTCTAAACTTGAAAGTCAATTTCAAGAATGTGATGAAGAAATATTATTACTCATAGAGGACTTAGAAAATTCAAAGGCTAAGGCAAGTAAGTTCAAGGATAAGTTAGAAGCAAAGATTTTGGAATGTGAGAAGTTAGCACAAGAAGTGGCTACTCTAAAGAAATATTTAAAGGACTCCAAGATCAAGATGAAGAGTTTCACAAATAGCTCTAAGAACTTGGATAAGTTCATTTGTGGACAGTAGAGAACATCATGTTCAACAGGTCTTGGTTTTGGAAAGAAATAGGAAAAAGCAAAGTCTACTTCAAGTCTTCAAGAAGAAACAACATCAGAAGAAGATACTTTAGAAGAGGGATTCTTAGATGCAAGTGAAAGTGAAACTTCTAAGGATGAGTCAGATTGTAGTGAGTCCAACAGGGACAATGGGCAAAGAAGATACAGATGGAACAACAATCAGAACAGGAGACCAATGAGGTCTAGGCAAGGAAGCTTCAATGGGAGATGCTTCTCATGTCACAGGTTTGGGCACATGGCTTCACAGTGCAGGTCACATGAAAGACAGGTATATGGAAGAGAACAAATTTTCCAAGGATATTGCTATTCATGTAATGAGTTTGGTCACAAGGCAATGAATTGTAGGATTCATGACAGAAGAGGATATGGCTTCACTAGGAGAAATCCTAAGATTGTTGCACATCCAAGAAATAATAACATTAAGTGTTATAAGTGCAATAATTATGGTCACATAGCAATATGGTGTAGAGAAAATATTCCATAATCAAGCATAAATAGGAATAGGAATAAGAACATGGATGAGAACAAGAATATGAAAAAGAACAGGAACATGGATGAAAACAGGAACAAGAACATGGATGAGAACAAGAACAGGAACAGGAACAAGGATGATGACTTGGAAAGAAACAATGAGAGGATTCAGCAAAAAGGAAGAGGAAAAGACAAAGGTAGAGAATAGTGTTTTTAGGGAGTAGAAATACTCCCACCCCAAAATTAACCACCTCATGTGGAGGTGGGGGAGGGGCTAAGCTAAGAGGCTTAATTCTTAGCCCCGAGCCCCAAAGGTGACCCTTTGCCATTGATGTCAAAGGGGGAGAGATTTGTGTATTATGGGGAGAGTTTTTGGATATGAGGAGAGATTTGATATCTGAGAGAGCATTGAGCCAAGGGGAGCAAAGTCCCAGGGGGAGCAGAAAAGAAGGTCAGAATTCAGTAAAAGGATTTGGGTTGCCATCAATGACAAAGGGGGAGATTGTTGGACATTTTGAGTCCCTAAGCTAAAATGTTGTCATTGATGTCAAAAGAGCATTTAATGTCAAAAGGATCTATGAAGGGTTTTTGTGAAAACCAAGGCAAGAAAAATAAAAGGTTTTATTTAAAACCATGGATAGTAGATTTGATCTGGGTTTTTCTTAAAACCCAAGTTGGGCTTTCATTTCATCGAAAAAGGTGCCCCGATGATGGAGTTATTTGAGTTTTAATATTTGGTTTAAATTTTAATTATTTAAAATTTAAATTCAAATTCAAATTTAAATGCAAAGTTTCCCGTCGACGTCATCAAGCAAACATAAATTCATATTTTCGTCGACATCTTCGAAGTGTTTTAAACACTATATAAAGGGGTGGTAAATAAATCAAAGTTTTATCCTTGCTCTTGTGATAAATGTTTGGCATTCGAATAAGTCTATGAGCTCATGTGAATTTTGAGAAGAGAAGCAAGAAAGAAAATGATAGTGCTTGGAAAGTCAAATCGTGGTGGGAAGCGTGGTGCATTGGCAAATAATTTTGGTTTAAGGCACAAGGCAGTGCAAACACCAGGGATCGAATCCCTTGGACGACGTTTCGGAAGGCGTGTGGAAAGCGCTTTGGCGCTTTGTATTTTGCGGAAGGTGGAGGAAGGTTTAAGGCACTTTGGGCCTTTGCCTTTCCAATGAGCGCCTAGCTCGTGTGGAATCTTAGCCGTGGCTAAGACGCTCGTGGTGTGGCAAGTCGGGGGTTCGAATCCCCTTGAGGAGGTAATTACATTTTGCATTTAAATAATTTTTATTAGCCCTAAAGTTTGGAGTTATAAGGTAGTTAATGGAAATTAAAGTTTGTTATTAGGGTTGTGATTATTATTGCAAAGCATAATTGGTTTATGATTTATTTGATGGTTATGGAGAATTAATTTTAGGAGAAATAAGGAGTTGTTTTTTAAAAGCAATTTTGAGAGGTTTATTATTTTTTATAAGGGTTTTAATAAAAGGGACTTTGGTGGATGTGTTTATTAACTTGGAGTAAAAAGGGTGTAATTTGAGTAATGCTTTATTTTGTGATTATTTGAAGTCCATTAACCCTTGTTTAGATTGGAAAGGAAAGTTGTGTTTAAGTGTGGAAGATTTTGTGGATAACTTATTGGCATCAAAAAGGTATGGGCACATTCTCCTATTGATTGTTTATGGTGGTTGATTTCTGAAATATCATTGGAGAGAAAAGGATTGATTGTGGTTTCCTTTGAGAAAATGATTGGTTGAATGCTTCAAGGTTTTCTGGTTTGTGAGTTGTATTTAAACCTTGTTTTATTAGCATTGTTGTTGAAGCCCATTGATGATGAAATGAAATTGAACTTGAGTTAGAAAAGAACATGAGTATCATTGCTATGTGAGACTTGTGCTTGAGCATTGTTGGAAACATTTTGAGTTGGTTAATACATGCTTGGACTAGGGTTTGTGAGAAAGGATTGTTCCTTGAGGTGATTGGTTGAGTTGAGTTGATTAAGCCTAGTCAAGTGGATGCATGTGGTTGTTCAAGTTCCTAGAAACAAACTATTCAATATTTTGATTTGAGTTGAGATTGAGGTTGATTTGAGTTGAGATTGAGATTTGAGTATAGAACATATAGAGTCTCTAACAATTCTCTTGATGCTTCTATTGAGTTGAGATTGGGATTTGAGTATAGAACATATAGAGTCTCTAACAATTCTCTTTATGCTTCTATGATATTGATTTGAGATATTGATTGTACATTGAGCTTAGAACATATTGAGTCTCTAACAATTCTCTTTATGATTCTATGTGATTGAGACAAGTCTTTGAGAAGACTTGTGGACTATTTTGAGTTAAGCTTTTGTGAAATCTTGCTATGCAGATTTGAGCAAGTCCTATAGAGGACTTATTGAGTAGATTTGAGCAAGTCCTAGAGAGGACTTATTGAGCAGATTTGAGCAAGTCCTAGAGAGGACTTATTGAGCAGATTTGGACAAGTTTTGTGTGAAATTGTTGAGCAGATTTGGACAAGTTTTGTGTGAACTTGTTGAGCATATTTGGACAAGTTCTATGTGAACTTGTTGAGTATATTTGGACAGGTTTTGTGTGAACTTGTTGAGTAGATTTGGACAGGTTTTGTGTGAACATGTTGAGCAGATTTGGATAGGTTTTGTGTGAACTTGTTGAGCAGATTTGAGTAGGTTCTAAGTGAACCTATTGAGCAGAATTGTACTAGACCGACTGTACTATGTTTAGTGCAAGAGATTGAGTAGAACTATGCTAGACCGACTGAACTATGTTTGGTACAATATTGAGACAGAGCTTTGGAGGTGATAGAGTATAGAGGATAGAGTCTCAATGGATAGAGATCCAACAACCAGGACAATTGAAGATAGATCTGAGTGAGGAGTCTTCAAGTGGAGAGAGATCCACAAGTCAGTGCAGCATAGAGACAGAGTCTTCTAGAATATCACTAGCCAGAGCAGAAGGGGAAAGAGTTCTCCTATGGAAGAGATCCACGAACTTGAGATTAGGGGATCAACATCTCCTTTGGACAGAAGTCCATAAACATTGTAATTTGGGAAATATTCCCAAGAGATTATTTGAGAAATATTTAGAAGAAATATTTTCTCTATGGAGGTAGCCCACACTTGGGTGAACCACGTTAAAATTTGTGTCTCTATTGTGTGTGATGATTGGTGCATTGCTTTGGTTATTGCTATTGATATTGCCATTGATTATATTGATTAATACTATTTGGGGAAGAAAAGTAAAAAGTGGTCTTATACTGTTCACCCCCCCCTCTCAGTATAAGCTTGTGTTCCTTAGTTTTATTGAAAACCCATATGAAATCATACAAGGAATATAAAAAACCAACCTCTTAACATACTTTTAATATTTTTGCAATATAAATATACATAATGCTTTACTTACCAGGAATGGATGAGTTCTTTTGAAACACTATGTTTCAAATATCTTTTAGATATAATTCAAGTAGAATCCCAAAATACATATTTATTTTAAGGTAAAAAAAAATTCAATATTGTTCAATGTACTAAATGGGAGGGCCATTATTTTATTAAAGGAAGAAAGAACTATGTTTTACAATTTTTGACCTAGAGGTAAGCTAATAAATATCAATCCGATAAAGTCAAAATATTTGTTGTTTTCTGAATGTTGTATTTATAATATGATACCTATAAACTTTCTAGAATATTTATACATTAATTGATCAAATGAAAATGCATGAGTATACTAGCAACCTATTTTGATTTTATATTTATTGAAAATTTGGAGTTGTTGAAACTTCTCTATATAAAATAAAATTAAGCAAAAAATAGATATAGAATATTATATAACTATAGTATCTATTAGTGATTATTACCTCAATCACAAAGAAATAATAAAATTAAAATAATTTTATCAATTCTTATCTCATTCTTAGATGATTGTAACTAGGTGTAAATCATTGAATTTTGAAATAGGCACATAATACATTGTTAATCTAAGTAAAAATTTTCTTTCAATTGTTTATGATCCAAGGTTTCAATGAGGCATGTTAAAGTATATATTTTATTTCATTTTTTTAGCATCCTAAGGTGCAATTGAAAATATTTTATATCAATATAGTGGTCATGTATATAGTAGTGCCAATAAATGTGGAAACAAATATCAGAATAAGAGAAAAAAAAATTAAATGGAAAAAGGTCATGAAAACTAGAATATTTCCTCTAAGAATATAATTAAACTTTTTAATTGATAGTGTTTCATTAAAATGGGTCTCACTTATACTACATAATGATTAGGTTAGCTTAATATTTTAAGAAACCACAACATAATGTTAATAGAAATTGAACATAGGTTTCCACCTTTGAAGTCTTACACCTTTAACCACATGAACTCATGCCAAAATTTTAAGGTTCACCCAAGGATTGGAACCTTGGTCGATTGCAAGAGTCAACACTTTCCATCACTTGATCCAAATCCCTTAGGAAATATGATAAAGCAAATTAATAATTTTGAGATCATAACTGATATTTAAGCTTAAAAGGATCGCATCATTTAAATATTGAATTATTAATGATGAATTTTAATTGAAGTAAAATATTAAAACTATTTTAAAATTTTGACTTTATAAAAAAATAAATATTTGGAGCTCATACAACATCCTAGGACTAAATGCTAAAAAATAATATAATTTGTGTTAATTGGAATAACTCTTAACAAAATTTTAATATATATTACATTACTAATAAATATTGTAGAATAAGTAGTGAGTCAGAAGGAAGTGCCAACCAAGAGCGAGTGTGAGTTGGGAGGAAGTGTGAGCTGAAATTCAATCATAGAAGATGAGTAACGAGTTCATCCAGACTATATTAATGATTCAAACCCTTACCATGAATGCATAGAATATTGTTTCTAGAAAATTGTTAAAGTGAATAAAAATCAACAAAAAAAAGAGACAAGGGTTATTACAAGCCTAGAGGGAGTGCAATCTGGGAGTGAGTGTGAGACATAAGAGAGTACAAGTTGGGACCTAATGCAATCTACGAGGAAGTGTGATCCGAGAAGGAGTGGAAGCCAAGAGTGATCCCCATTAGCTAGTATGGAAGGAAATTCATATTTGAAATTTCTAATGGGAAGCTAGGATGCCCTTGTTGGAATTATGGAGTCCCATATTGGAGAAAAGCAGAATATAAAATACATGAAAATTTTGATCTAAGTAGTAGATGTTACACTAGAACTGAGCATCAAGAATGAGATGACTGCACATGATATAATGGTTCTTAAAAGTAGAGGTTTAATACGAAATTTTAATAGATCATGGCCAAGATTTTTGGAGATTAAAAATTGTATAAAAGGGAAGTGGGAATAAATTCAAATTACTTTGTGACTTTTCATCCTAAATATTTTTTCCTCATCATATTTTCTAATTTAGATATTAGGGATAAAATAATGGTTGGTGGTCTATGGTTTAGAAGAAGAGATGCAATTTATTTGAGACCATGCAATGAAATTTTTCTATTGAGAAGAAACTATTAAGAAGCTTCTAATATGGGTTAGGCTTTTTGGACTTCCATATCAACTTATAAATAAGGATATTTTGAAGAATACTGGAAATACCCTAGGGAAATTTATCAAGGAAGGACTAACTACTAAGAAGCAAAAGAATTCTACATATACTTGAATATGAATACTTTTTCCACAATCCATTAATATTAAATATGAATCAAGAGAATATGATGAACAAGTATATTATGAAAAATATTACATTTCATTGCCACAATTATTATGAGATTGGACACAGGGCAAGAGTTTGCAATGTTAAAACTATGAAGAAAGAGATAAAAATATAATATGAATACCTTTTCCACAATCCATTAATATTAAATATGAATCAAGAGAATATGATCAATAAGTATATTATGAAAAAAATTACATTTCATTATGATAATTGTTATGATATTGGACACATGACAAGAGTTTACAAAGTGAAAACTATGAAGAAAGTGATAAAAATTCTAGCCATGATATAAACTTCAAGATGAAGCAAGTAAATCATACAATAATAAAAGCTAGACTAGATCAAAGGATATTCCACTCTAAAAGAAGAGGCAAAGAAAGCTTATCTAAAGTATAATTTTCCAATTTCAGAAGGAATTAAAGGTGCAATAGAATATGTGGAGAGAAATCCTAAAACAAAGATGACAAAAGAGGTCATGATTATTCTAGGTAAATAATCTTTATTTTTATCAAGTAGTATAGATCCTCTTTAGGTAATAAAAATGAAAAGGATTAAGATGGTATCCCTTGCATTTTAATGTTTCAAGAGCAACATAATAAAGAAATGAGGATGGAGGAAATCCATATCAATTTAGGTTTTCTAGGGCATAATAAGAAGATAATTTCTATGGAAGAGCATAATTGCACTTTAGGGTTTCTGAGACAATAAAAAGAAGATTGTGTTTTTTAGGTTATTCCATGCACTTTATATACTTGAATACAAGACAAACCTAAATATGATAAGTTTTACTATGAATAGTGTGAGAATATTGAAGAGATTGATGAAGGTGAAAGTATTGTTGGGAATGAAAAAAGAGAGGAAGACCCAAGAAACAAAAACAAAGACAAAAAGAAACCCAGAGGGTCTCTCTTGAAAATAAAAATAAAAGAAGGATATTTATATGGAAAAACAAGAGAAAATATCACAAGTGCTAACAAGAAGTGGGTCTAAACCCATAAATAAAAACAAAAAATCACAATGAAAATAATATTTTGGAATATTAGGGGAATGAATAAGTACCCTAAAAAAAGTATTAATAAATTTTGAGGTTGTTCTAGACAAGATATTAATAGATATAGAAGTTGGTCAAATAATATTTTAGCCATTCATAGTTTTGAATTTCATCTTGATAGAATTTAAATTTTAAAAGACATATGATGTAAAAGGAGTTAACTGTGGAAACTTAGTAGTTAGCAGCTTGAGGAAGTTGAAGAATATATTTGATAGAAAAATAAAGTTGGATATGATTTAATTAACTTGTTATGAATGTAATGAGAGAAATGTAATATTTTTTTTTGGTGATGGGAGTAGCCAATAGAAGCCTCACATAGCTTATTAAAAAAAAAATTGAAGAATAACTAGAGATCATTTTTATAATTGATACCTCCTTCCAAAGAAGAGTAATTATGTGTAAAACATTACTTTTTGGAAAAAAAACATATCAAAGGCACCAAAATAATTATCAATTTGGGTAAAAAACTTATTTTATTGAATTCTTAGGATCCAAGGATGTAATTAATTTTTAATATATATTACATTACTAATAAATATTGTAGAATAAGTAGTGAGTCAGAAGGAAGTGCCAGCCAAAATTGAGTGTGAGTCGAGAGGAAGTGTGAGCTAAGAGGGAGTGTGAGCTAAGATTCAATCATGAAATATGAGTAGCGAGTTCATTTAGACTATATTAATGATTCAAACCCTTACCATGAATGCATGGAATATTTTTTCTAGAAATTGGTTGAAGTGAAGAAATATCAGCAAAAAGAAGAGACAAGAGCTATTACAAGCCTAGAGGGAGTGCAAGCTTGGAGTGAGTGTGAGACATAAGAGAGTACAAGTAGAGACCTAGTACAATCTAAGAGGAAGTGTGATCCGAGAGGGAGTGCAAGCCAAGAGTGATCCCCATTAGCTAGTATGGAAGGAAATTCATATTTGAAATTTTTAATGGGAAGCTAGATGCCCTTGTTGGAAGTATGGAAGCCCATATTGGAGAAAATAATAATATAAAATACATGAGAAGTTTGATCTAAGTAGTAGATGTTACACCAGAACTGAGCATCAAGAATGAGATGATTGCACATGATATATTGGTTCTTAAAAATAGAGGTTTAATACGAAAGTTCCATAGATCATGGACAAGGTTTTTGGAGAATAAAAACTGGATAAAATGGAAGTTGGGATTAAATTCAAATTACTTTATGAATTTTCAGCCTAAATATTTTTTCCTCATCATATTTTCTAATTTGAAATTAGGGATAAAATAATGGTTGGTGGTCTATGGTTGAGAAGAAGAGATGCATTTTATTTGAGACCATGCAATGAAAATTTTCTATTGAGAAAAAACTATTAAGAAGCTTATAATATGGGTTAGGATTTTTGGACTTCCATATCAACTTATAAATAAGGATATTTTGAAGAATACTGGAAATACCCTAGGGAAATTTATCAAGGAAGGACTAACTACTAAGAAGCAAAAGCATTCTATAGATACTTGAATATGAATACCTTTTCCACAATCCATTACTATTAAATATGAATCAAGAGAATATGATGAACAAGTCTATTATGAAAAAAATTAAATTTCATTGTCACAATTATTATGAGAGTGGACACATGGCAAGAGTTTGCAAAGTTAAAACTATGAAGAAAGAGATAAAAATATAATATGAATACCTTTTCCACAATCCATTAATATTAAATATGAATCAAGAGAATATGATCAATAAGTATATTATGAAAAACATTACATTTCATTGCGACAATTGTTATGATATTGGACACACGACAAGAGTTTACAAAGTGAAAACTATGAAGAAAGAGAAAACTTCTAGCCATGATATAAAATTTAAGATTAAGCAAGCAAATAATACAATAATAAAAGCTATACTAGATCAAAGGATATTCCACTCTAAAATAAGAGGCAAAGAAAGCTTATCTAAATTATAATTTGCCAATTTTAGAAAGAATTAAAGGTGCAAAAGAATATGTGGAGAGAAATCCTAAAATAAAGATGACAAAATAGGTCATGTTTATTCTAGGTAAATAATCTTCATTTTTCTCAAGTAGTATAGATCCTCTTTAGGTAATAAAAATGAAAAGGATGAAGATGATATCCCTTGCACTTTAATGTTTCAAGAGCAACATAATAAAGAAATGAGGATGGAGGAAATCCATATCAATTTAGGTTTTCTAGGGTATAATAAGAAGATAATTGCTATGGAATAACATCATTGCACTTTAGGGTTTCTAAGACAACATAAAGAAGATTGTGCTTTTGAGGTTATTCCATGCACTTCATATCCTTTAAGACAAGACAAACCTAAATATGATAAGTTTTACTACGAATAGTGTGAGAATATTGAAGATATTGATGAAGGTGAAAGTATTATTGGGAATGAAAAAAGAGAGGAAGACCCATGAAACAAAAATAGAGACAAAAAGAAACCCAAAGGGTCTCTCTTGAAAATAAAAATAAAAGAAGGATATTTATATGGGAAAACAAAAGCAAATATCACAAGTGCTAACAATAAGTGGGGATAAACCCATAAATAAAAACAGAAAATAACAATGAAAATAATATTTTGAAATATTATGGGAATGAATAAGTACCCTAAAAAAAGTATTAATAAATTTTGAGATTGTTATAGACAAGATATTAATAGATATAGAAGTTGGTAAAAGAATATTTTAGCCGTTCATAGTTTCAAATTTCATCTTGATAGAATTTAAATTTTAAAAGACATATGATGTAAAAGGAGTTAACTGTGGAAACTTATTAGTTAGCAGCTTGAGGAAATTGAAGAATATATTTGATAGAAAAGTAAAGTTGGATATGATTTAATTAACTTGTTAGGAATGTAATGAGAGCAATGTAATATTTTGTTTTTGTGATGGGAGTAACCCCTAGAAGCCTCACATAGCTTATTAAAAAAAAAAAATTGAAGAATAACTAGAGATAATTTTTATAATTGATACCTCCTTCCAAATAAGAGTAATTATGTGTAAAACCTTACTTTTTGGAAAAAAACCTATCAAAGGCACCAAAATAATTATTAATTTGGGTAAAAAAGTTATTTTATTGAATGCTTAGGATCCAAGGATGTAATTAATTTTTCTAAAAAGTTTTAAATATTTTTTTGAAATATGACAAAAATAAAAAGTAATTGTATTTTAAATGTAGATTAGAATATCTTTTCAATGGGAAAAAATATTATAATTATGTATCAAAAATATTACAATGATGTATAAAAGAGTCTAAAAAATATTATAGACTATATAAGAAATATTGATATAACAAAAATAACAAAATTGCCAACAATAATTAGATTAATTTTATTTGAGACATAAATACTCAAACGCTATGTTGCACTCTAGCTTCTAACATTTGCATATAACATTTAAAAATAATCAAGAAGTAGTTGTTGAAAGAAACCATTCATTTTTATTTTTTTTGCAATTACTTATTTATACTTAGTAAGTAGCCATTTATATTCTTTCATACTATCATTTTTGCACATTAGTCAAGGGTAAAACCCCCAGATAATAAGACCTTGTGTGTGTTCTTCTTAATTTCCTCCAAAAATTCTATATCTAAGAGCATCCACTTGCAATAAGTAGTTTGAATAAAGTCAAAGATATCCCAATGATAAAGGAATATATCATAAATGAAGAAATTATAACATCTCATAAACTATATATGACTAATAATAAACTCCCTACAATTTTCAAAGATCTTATGGAACTTAACAACAAAACCCAAAAATGAGTTCCCCTTTAGCTTTCTACCAAACATGTTTGGGAAATCTTACTAAACCTTATCCTAAATTTATTTAGATTACCTACAAGTCTAGAATAAATTTTAACTATTTGAAGTCCTCACAATTGGCACAATCAACAATAGAAGTACCACATTTGTCTAATAGAGCTTTTATAGGGAGGTTTAGGTGCATGAACTAGGATAACAATCAATTATGTATGGGATCTCCATTTCCATATTTCAACATTTAGAGCATGCAAGAATGCTTCAAAAAATCTATATTTCCATTTATAATTTAATATGAGTGTTGTAGACACCAAATCCTAACACCCCACAAAACCCATCCATAACCAAATTTGCATAATAAAAATGTGCTTAAGATTTAACTTAGGAATAATTTACTGCACATTATCCTATTTTCTATATTTTGTACAATCTAGAAAATCCTCCTAGGATACCCTATCTCCATACTTGACATGTGTCCTGTTGAGTGGTAATTTTTCCCAATTACCAAATCACCATAACATTCAAGATTTTTATTAGAAAACCCTCTTGCAAAGAAACAAAAATATCTCCAAGGTTCCTTTTACTTAATATGTGCTTATAATATTGTGAATATGTATCAAATAAGTGCTAGGAATACCTTAGTGATTTGCAAATAAATTTTAACAAGGGGTCTGTGTTGGTATTACTTTATTTTGCTATGCTATTAATTGTTCATGAAACTTAAAAGAAAAGAAAATGTGATTGGCCCTCATATGCTCACGATGTAAATATATTAGTTCATTTTATCTTGAAGTGTTTTAGGTAGATTTAACTTATTTTGGTTAGGAAAATTTTAAACAAGTTTTATCTTGCATTATTAAATCCTGCTTTGAGCATGAAAGAGAAGACTAAAATCTATCTTTTGAAATGCAAAGTTTGAATGATGATTGGATTCATTTTATATTGCTTGATGAATGGATTTTATGTTGCTTTGTTAAACCTTGAGCATGAAATAAAATCATCTAAATGACTAACTTTGAAATGTAGCATCCTTTGAAATGCCATATAAATTACCCCCCTTTGATGAAATAGTAATTTTCATAAAGGAAGTTAATTTATTGCTTTAAATACAATAGCCTTTGGAATGCCATATAAATTACCCGTATTTAAGGAAATCGTAATTTTCATAAATAGAAGTTAATTTATTGCTTGAAAAACAAAAGTGCAAAGCTTGAAGTTCATTTCTCCTTTAAAATGTGAAAACATGTAAAATATGAAATTACAAAATTCCTTTAAAAACAAAAACATTGAAAAAAAAAAAAAATTTGAATTAGCTTCAAAATAAAATCAAAATGGCTTAAAATGAAACATTATAGCTCATTCTTGATACCCGTGCATCTATTTTTGGAGTTTATTTTTTTATTTTATTTGCAAAAGTTGAAAAAAAATGAAACAAGGTTAGAAAAAATAAAAACAAAAATTTGGAACATGGACCAGAATGCTAAAAATTTTAAAGACAAAATACCCTCAATATAATCTTACCCTATCCTGCAAAGCCATAGATGTGAGAATTTATGAATGGAACCTAGTTTAATTGAAGTTGCATTCACACAATCCAAAATAAACTAGGTGCAAGCTTCTAAGGAAATAAAATAGATTCCCTGTTTCTAAACATTCAATAGTGCAACCTGTAAACTGCATTAAAAACTATCTATAAGCCTAAAAACATGGAAGGGAAATATAGAAAATTAGCCCAATACATTTAGAAAATATTTCTCCTCTAATTTTGTTAACAAGGTGTAAATTTCTGAAGCATTTGCATTTACAATAGAAAAATAATGTCCTTCCTTTCAGAAAATTTCTAGCCCTATTTTTCCAAAAATGTCCAACCCCTAGTTTTTTCATTCAATGGAAATTTTAAAATTTCTAATATCTTATTTTGTTTAGTATTCTCCTCCTATTTTTTTTAAATCATTCTTCCACGGTGAATCCTCCCTCTATGCTTTATGTCGCTTTATTGACCTGTTCAACCTCGTAATATCTTTACATAGAGTAACGATTATAATTGTTGTTACAATCATGTGGAAGGCTCAAAATTCTCACCATCCTTCTATAACCTACACTCATATTATTTGTGCATTTCTTGTAAGCACCCATCATATTCTCCATAATACGCTCCTTTCGTTCACTTTAGAAAAATATTAAATTTTATTGAAGGTGAATGATTATGCTCTTTTCTAAAGATAATTCTTGCATTATATTCTGGAATGTGTCCACTTCTTCAACCTGTGGACATCTCCCCATCACTGTTGCATATAAATTCATACGATCGAATATTCGTAGCGGTGCCCATTTTATTTAGTAATAATCTCCTCATCATTCCAAAACTATCATCCGTTTAGACTATCGCTTAACATTGATCACATTGTCATTTGATTTGTCATATTACACAAGGAGTAGGTATACAAAAACATCGAGCTTCCTGCCATTGAGCTTCTTCAAAGTAGAATAGAGGTATTTAAATATTTTATTTACCGTTACTTCAGTGGATATAAATGTCCTTCGTGGAGAGTGTTCACGTTTATGGCTTATTTTACCTTGGTATCAAGAAATATTAAACATCCTTTACCACACAAAATTATGCCCTCCTTCACATATTTGGTTTCAAAATAAGACAAAATATCTTTGTACTATATAAATTTCTTCATGATATCATTAATATTCTAATAAATATCTTTGAATTCACTATAGTATCAAGAAAGGAATCCACCAATCATCATCACCTTATACCACGTCTAGGAATGTTGATGCTGAAATGCACACCTCATATGTTGATTACACCCATGGTCCCATCTATTTGTTTCCTAATGCAAACTCCCTTGCTTAACATTCCTTCAACCTGACTATCATGGGTCTTGCATTGATGTTCCTCTTTGTACGTATTCCATGTTCATGTCCATGCTTACAAACCATGTGCTGATTGGTCCATGTGTCATCATATCAGAAGTACACTATATCGATCTCATCATAGATTTACTCGCATGTTGCCTTCGCTGAAAACCATTACCATTACATCACACAATAAACTATTGCAAACTACAACTGGTTGTCTCAATCCAAATGACATCTATGCTCTTCATTCACGTTGTCCATCTATGTCACCCTGCTTTTAATACCCAATTTTGTATCAATGTCGAACTCCACAGGTAAGCTGTGGTAGTCCCCAAATATTGGCTTTGATGTAGCTAGCATTTGATAGTAGAATATGCTTATCATCTATGTCATCATCACGTACATGTGGTTTAAATTATCATTTTTCAAACATGGCACCCCCCATCCATGTTTGCATCCAGGTCATAGTGTTTCGCATCAGTGTCATTATACAACTATCCAATCTTCACTCGCATCACAACGTAGATTTTTCCCAATGGTCACATCCCTATCGGCATCTTCTCTTACTTGGTCTTCACATCCTACATGGCAATCCATATCAAAAGTGGGCTCCACTTCAATATTTCATGCAACAAACACACTATCATCCAAGACAAAAGCTCCAGTTCTGAATCCACCTAATGTCCCTGGTTCATATATTTTAAACTCATCCACATCAAGGATCCTCAATCTTACTACCAATTTTGTGTCACCACGCGTCATCACACGTGTGCTATCCACCGTGGTTCTTCTAGATAAACCTCACTATCTAAATCTGCATCCATCATGTGCTAAGTCGTTGGTCCAAATCCATCTACGTGTGCATCTCAGTCCATGTCTATGCATCATCGCCCCATCGACCACATAGGTATTGCCACATTGATGCTTTCTAATACGGCTTGAAAATAGCCTTGTCCCCTCGTAATCCTAACAATACACATCTGTGTGGCTATCCAGTTGGATTCATGGTCCCCGTAAGGTTTGCTTTGAACTTTGTGCTCTTAATCTATGTGTTTGGGCTCCTATTTTTATATAATATGCACGAATACACCATAGATTTAGGATCAATTTGTTTAAATCATATTAAAATGATTTTATATGGTAAGTAAAGAAAGGCTTGATTTTAATTTCACTATATATATAATTATTTATTTTCTTTTTTAATGTTATTTGTTTTTATTTTATTTATATATATTTTATACACACACACACAAATATATATATATATATATATATATATATATATATATATATATATATATATATATATATATATATATATATATATATATATACGTGTTTGTGTGTAAATGTATTTCTTTATTTATTTATTTTTTATATGTTTCATTGATTTTTATTACTCTTTTTTTATCATTTTTCTTTTTTATTTATTAGAAGAAAATTTTTCTTTCTTTTAATTTTACTTTTATTTTTTTATTTTTATTTAATTAATTTCACATATGTGAATTAATTAAATTCAAAGCATTAAAATCAATAAAAGCAATGCACATCTAATCAACACTCTAGAAATTGAAACAAAAGAAACTAATCCTATCAGTTTAATCAAGACACCAATCACTTCTACAGAAAATGAAGGAATACACAACTCAAGACTAAACCTTGGACTCTATATTGCAAACTCATGGATAGGTATCTATTAAAACCATCGCTCAAAGAAGACCCAAAATTCACAAAACCGAAATTAAAAATATGGGTCCCCAATTTTAGGGCAAGTTGTGCAATGGCCACAATAAATGGCGAATCTCCTTGGAAATGCTCTTGAGTATTTCAAATGAAGAACCCAATTCTGAAAAAAAACAACCCAAATATTAGAAATACAAACCATATAGCAACCTTTCAGAAGGTGGGGTAGATAACTACAAATAAAACACATGAACCATTTGCTTTAGCTTTCTGTGTGTGTACGTGATTTCATTTTGCATTCCTGAAAACCATCAAGATTTCATCACTTCCTTAGAATTTAGGCTATAGAAATACTGCTCATTAAAATAAATTTCTTTAGAAAGAGCCCTACTTTTAGTCAGGTGTCTATAGCCCCAGTAGATTTTATCTAAATCACCCTTGTGATTAATTGATATTTTGGCAACACCTTTTTTTTTTTTAACAAGCTTTTTCTGGACAGATCCCTACTTCCAATCAGGTGTCTATAGCCTCAGTAGAGTTTATCCAAACCTGCTTACTAATTTTAGCATGTTTTCCTCTGCTTCCCTTTTTTTTTTTAAATGGCTTTGCAAAAATTTTATGCACCACATGGGTTAGAAAGTATTTGAAATGGAGTGTGTTGTATTTTTGTCTTAATTTGCATACCAAAATGATTTCACCCTTCAATATTATAATAAATACCCCTTAATATGATGCGTTCATGTGTATGTTTAGCAAAGTGATTCAGTGTTCCAAAATTCACCATTTTAGTCCCAAAATCTAGGAGTGGTTACTAAACAACTTCATCTCCTTTTTATTGATCCACATGATAGGCAGTTCACCCTTCATGACAAAGGAACACAAAAATGATCAAGAGGCCATAAATTAGTAGCTATCACAAAACATCACCTCAAACAAAGGGACCAACCCCAAAACACAAAACTCAAAACTCAAACTTGGAGATAAACCCAAAACTTAACCTAATGCAAACTGACAAGAAAGTAAACACAAAACTCATCAAACCAAAAATTAGGGACAAAGAACCAAACAAAAAAACTAAAAATAAAAGCATGAAAACCAAAACTATATACAATAATATACAATAATATACAATATGGTGCAAAATTTGGGCCATCATTTTCCTGGATCCCAAACATGATTACCACAATTTAAAAATTTACCATGATATGCATGCCAATATTTACAAAGATCCAACCAAAATAGGATTAGGCCACACAATGCAACAACTCTCATATTGCCTCTCTCATCCCAACAATTTGTTTCAATGATATTAGCAATTCCATTTTGAAACTTCTATTCATTAAATTTACAAGCAAATGTATGATTTTCAACTATCTTTTGCTTATTCAAAAAGGTGTAAATTTCAAAACCTAATTCATCATTCCAACTTGAGTTCTCATCTTCACAAACATATATGAGTTCTTTCAAATAAGAAGCTATTTCTGAAAATTTTGAAGCCAAGTCATTAACTACATCTTTAGGCCAATCATGCTTATGCAACAATTTGCAAGCATCTAGGATATCTATTAAATGAGGATCATTATAAGTTTTTATCCTAGATTCCATTATCAATTGTTGATGAATTCAATTTAATAACTCAAAGGCATTTACTTCCATCTTGTTTAACATGGCAACCTTATTACTTGTGTGAGGAGAAGTCAACTCAAATTCTTTGTTCACCAAAAATGGTATTTCATTATCAACATCATTTGAATCCAACATACCATTATGCAAACTCTTACCTGGATTTCGAATGGTTGAACATAAAAGTTGAGATTCTACATTTTGTACACTTCCATTTACCAAATCTTTATGAGCACTTGTAATTTCCTCTATTTCCTCATGGTCTTTATCATCCTCATCCTCTTGTAGCGCTTCTTCTTCATCAGTTACCTGTTTATCAAAAACAACAAAATTAGGCACCCAATTAAAAATATGCCCATCCTTTTCAAACCATAAATCTTGCTGATCAAGGGGTGGGTCAACTAACACATCTCTATGATCAATTACTTGAGTTGCTTCAAATAAAGCAATATTTTCAGTTGGATCATCAATTATATCAAACCCAAACCATTCAAGTTCTAGAATTTCCTCTATCTAAGATGGCATAGGTATTATAGGATCCTTAGGTGAAACAAGGCTTTCAATTTCTTGCACCTCAAATGGAAACAAAGTGAGTGATTCCCCTTCTTCATCTAGAATGGTATAATCATTATATTTTTGAAACATTTGATGAGATTCCATCTCTTCTTTCATGCCATTTTTAGATTTTTCAAGAATTGAAAAATATTCATGTGAGATAGAGATTTTAGCATCCTACATATCAAGTGAAATAGAAATTTTATCAGGAGGAGTGTGAGAAATGAATAATTCCTCATATCTTCCCCAACAATTATAATAATTGTCATCTTCTAAAATCAAAGGATGAGATTCTATCCCTTCTTTCATTTCTTCCTGGTCATTATTTTGAGGATGTTGAAGGTTTTGATCATCAATTTTAATCATCTCATCCAAATTTATGGAAGATTCAGATATATAATATGTTTCAAAACTAGTCCACTCTAGGACCCCTCCACTGTCTAAAATGATATCACTTTTAGCATCTTCGACATTTATCTCATGAGGATGATTTGTAGAATTTTCAAGATGAGTATTTTGAGGTATTTGTTCTTGTAATTGAGTGATGTTTATTTTAAGTTGTAGAACTAGCCTTTACAACTTGTCCTACATATTAGGTGAAACGAGTTATTTGTTAGAAAGAGCGGCAAAGTCCTCCCATTTATTCCACCAATAATGATCATCTTCTAAAACAAGGGTGTGACGTTCAACCACTTCTTCACAATATTTAAATTCAACAATGGATTGCTTTTCAAACTCACCTTCATCCACTTTTGGGGGATCCATTATTTATAAAAGTGAATCATTTGGCTTTCCATGATTATTACAATCCTCACATAAAAATGACTCTAAGCTTTTTATTTCTAGCTTGTCACAAGTTGGCTCATGTTGGTTTTCTTGATCGTTATAATAATTGTCTTCTAAAAACAAGTGATGGAATTCTATCGTGTATTCTGATGGCTCCTTAGATTCATCTGTTGATTCTCCCTCAAATTCACTTTTAACCACTTTTTGTGGGTCAAGGGTTTCTTCAGTGGGATCAATTCTTGTATTTTTCTTTCTATGATTCTTCCAATCCTCCTTTGTGAATA
Organism: Wollemia nobilis; assembly: GCA_028583015.1. NCBI lineage: Eukaryota > Viridiplantae > Streptophyta > Pinopsida > Araucariales > Araucariaceae > Wollemia > Wollemia nobilis. The sequence continues at coordinate 9,826,091 of JAQPPZ010017092.1, forward strand.
AAAACGAACCAATCTCTACATCTTGATGGGTTTGTTTACCACAATCCTCATTAATGGACATTGGCTTTGAGACTTGCACCTCCTCTTGGATGATATCTAAGGTGGTTGTAATATGTGGACATTCAAATTTGTCCCATTGATTGCTCACATTAGACATCGTTAAATCCAAGGGTTCTAGATTGGATGGAATCCATAAATCCTGAAGAACAGTTCATCATGGTATAAGGATGTGCATCAACCTGACTCATGTATAGTATCTTATTTGGAGACTTAGGGTTAAGGAATGATAATATACCCACATAAACCCCTTTTTAAATCCACCTTTGTTCTACTTTTATTGCCTCACTGTAGGCTTTAGTCAAGGTTGAATTTTTTAGGACTCTCCCTAGAAATGTAGAAGTTAAGGGGTTTAAGGCTCCCATGTATATTTGAATGGATTCTTCTTTCAACATGAGGTAATGTGTCATCACTTCGGTATACAACCTATGGAATCTATCATTGAATTGACTCATGGATTCATTAGGTTCTTTATAGATAGAGATAAACTAATTTAATATCATAACTAGGTCAACTAGTTTTCCAAAATAACTAAGAAATGTTGCTTCTAGTTGAGCCCAATAAGTGATATAACTTAGAGGTAAGTGGATGTACCAATAAAATGCAACCTCATACAAAGTGTATGAAAACAACCTACAAGGAAAATCTCCATGCATAATTTACAAATAAATTAAAATGTCCTTGTATATCTAAATATGTTCCATAGTCAAGGTCACATCATGCCTAAATTGAGGTAAACATTCTTCTACATATTCAAGGATTTGATGGGTATGAATGTTTAAATGGCTATAATAATCACCTATCCAAGATGCAATTCCTACCCTGGTTGGAGTAAACAATGCCATTAGTGAACATTTTAGTACCAATTTTATTATTCAAATAAATATATCTTGCAAAGGAGCATAAAAATACTAACAAATATCAAATGTTAAACATATAGACCATCAAGTTAGCATCAACCAAAATATATGCATCAATTAAACCATTACATGAAATAACATTCTCCAATTTACAAAAAGGTTAGCATTAATGCATCATCAATTCAAGGACTTCCCAATCAATGAATGTAACCACCAAAAATGCATCATCAATTCAAGGAATTTCCAATCAATGAATGTAACCAACGAAACCTCATTAGTCAAAACCAATGCTTGGAAATAACCCTTTCAAGTAACATGAATAAGTTAGCATTTCAGTAGTAATAAAGTAAACAAATTTAGGCCCTCCTTCTAGCACTAATTTTGTTGAGTGCTAATTTTACCCAATTGCAAAATCACCATCACAATCAGGATTTTGATTAGAAAACCCTCTCTTGCAAAGAAATAGAAATATATTCAAGGTTCCTTTAACTTAATTTGTGCTTGTAATATTGTTGTAGACACCAAAACAACACCAATACAATTATGTGACGACAAGCACTGATCGAATTGACATAAATAGCCCCTAGGGCAGCCCCCAGAGGTTAAACAATGGTCCTAACCACTCCCACAATAGTTTTGGAAGGTCATAGGTCAATTTGGCACCTTTCAGGCACTCTGCTCCCTACTCGTTCCACCCTAGGATGATTACAAACTGGTATTCATCCCACCTCGGGATGATTAGCAACATTCACTCTAGGGTGGGGCGAATAGCAGGTTTGACGGGCAAAAGGTCAAACCTTGACAAATGGTAGCTCAGATCTGCCACTCAACTCCACCTTCAATGCATGGGAGTGTGAGTGAGCATTTTTGAGCTCAAAGAGGCAGTCATAGAGGTAGTCATGGAGCCCTTAATCAGGGAGGAATCTTCTCTCCCCCTGGCAAGGCATGATGGCCAAGTGGCACCTCTGCATGCTCATTCACAAGAGACCCTTAGGTCTATAAAATGGTGAGTCTTATCACCCTAAAAAATGATAGAGCAGGAAAATTTGGAGCAATGGAGTGCTTCCAAATTACATCCTCACCCATCACTTGTGCTTCTTACATCCTTGATCTCTCTTTTGGAAGGGAGGTTATTGGGTGATCATTGGAAGTGCAATCCGGACCTAAAACCCAAATATTTGGCCACAATACCCCACCCAATTTTTTGACACAACCCCCTAGGAGGTTTTGGACCCATACCAAGTGGATTGGTGCCAAAACCAAGCCCCAAACGATGGGCGTCCTGCCCCTGGGCGCCCCGCACTATTGCAGTCCTAATCGCCCCACCCCAAAGCGATTAGAAATCTATAGAAAATTTCTTTACTATTTCATTTTCATTTCATTTTAGGTCACTCATATAGGCTACCATTAAAATTTCATGTCATTTTGACGAATATTGGCTATGTTTTCAGTGTTTTCCATTTTTATTAACATATGGGGATCATAATTAGATATAGGGTGATCAAGGCATAATTTGCAAAATCTGACATTCTGGGTCATCTCAAAATTCCCCATTTTTCTCAACCCCAAATTTATAGGTGTTTTTGAGTCCCTTGGATGGGACATTTAGGAAGTCACTTTTTGACGTCTTGTGACAGTCCTAATCATCCCACCCCGTAGCGATTAGAAATTTGTGGTAGATTTCTCAACTGTTCCTTTTGCAGTGTGTTCTTGGTAATTTTTTCATACCTCTATCCAAATTTTAGCTCATTCTGATATGTTTTGATTATAGTTTTAATTATTTTATGCATGCATTAACCGGAGGCCTTGGGGATCACATGTTTCCCTCCATCCGCAGGTGCTTTTAATAATTTGTTGTTTTTTTGAACATAGGATCTCAACACCGGAGGGGCAGCAAGGAAGCAAATACACATTCACGCAAGTGGCGATGACGTTTGGCCTACCCATTTCACATGTGGGCACGCGGAAGAAAGCGTACCATCCGTGGTGTGACAAAACTATGTTTAACGCTCCTAGCCCCTGAAAAGGGAGGAGACGTATTGTAACCTGATCTCAAGAAAATTAATAAAATAAAGGGCTGCACTTTACATTTTCTTTACATCTCATTTCATTTCGCTTGTTTTCCCCTTTTCATGCATTTTCATTTGTAGGACTTAGCGTTACGTTTTGCTTTTGTTTGCATCGCACCCGATATGCCATTTTGCTTCTGTATCCTCGTGATTTTAGTGGCGATCATGGTGGGACACTGTACCTTGATTTTGAGATCAAATTTTTGATAAAAATTATGTGTTTTTGCTTTTAGGTGTTAATCCTTCAAGCGTTGGACTGCTGCTCGTGCCACCCTGTGATGAATACAAACTAGAATTCGTGCCACCCTGAGACGAATAAGGCATTCGTCCCACCCTGTGACAAATATAGATCTGTTATTCATCCCACCCCAAGATTATTAGCTCTCTATGTAGTTTTTGAGCTGAAACTCATGGGCATCTGGTGTGGGTAGAGAAGAGGTAGGTTGTCTAAACACTCTCTATCATTTTCTGTTTTCTGTCTCTGTAATTTTTAGTTTCTTTGCTTGCATAAAAAAGTTTTACTACATGTTTTCTTTCTTTGCGCAAGTAAAAATAACCCCACACACCACATGGTAATTTAAACATCAAGGAGTTGGTCGTAAAACCCCAAAACTTGATCAAGACCAACAGTGGATTTCATCATCACCTTGGCTTGAATTTTTGCATACATAACCCCAATCGCTACTGTTGCTAGACGTAAATCCTGACGAAAGCTAACTAAGTGTAGTTGGGGTGATTCCCAGTGTATGAGGATAAGTCTTCTATGTTAGGTGTCAAAAATAGGGTGATTCCCCTTTCATACCGCCTATTTTCCATGTACTGTTTTGATCTCACGTACCAATAGTTTCCCTCACGTAAGGGCGGGTATATTGAGAGGTTCAGTATAACGGCTTGGCAGTGGTATATTGAAGGGGTGACCATTTTGGGAGATATAAGAGCCCTCATATTGCATGTACAACCAAATTTTCTTTACAAGGTTTTCAAAAAAAAATCAAAACACACTGAACCAGATTTAGGGCACACATTTAATCCATAAACGAGATAATCACTTCTTTATTTGTGTGGCTCTTGTTTGTTTAAGTGTAGCATAAAAAAAATCGTAAAGAAGATAAAAATGTATGCATCGTTTAGAGAAACACCACCATGGTGTACACCCGTAGCCAATCCCAATCATGGGCAGAAGCTGTGGAAAGTGTACAAGGGTGCACAAGTCACCTCCGTTATAGCCCCAAGGACTTGGTCATACCACCTTGGCGGCCTGACCCAGAAAATAGTCCACATCATACCATTATGGAATGGGACTATAGAGGCACCCCTTCGAGGGGCACTCCCATTCAACATAGACCCTTTCAGGAAGATTCCTTACACGTGGCACTCAACATAAACGGGAAGGCTCCCTTAGACACTCGTTATGAGTGGCCACCCCACAATGAAGCACTAGAATAGCATAGGTCCCATAAGGAGAGGCCACATGATTACATCATCCCTCCTCTGCCCCTTATTACTGTCAAAAACAATAGGCCAAATCCAAAGCATAAGGCTCTTCAAACAGGGTGAGCCAACTCTACCCGCCCCTTTCACATATACGAAAGGGAGCACAAGGAAGACCACTACATTCCTTAAGAGCAATACACAACACAGGAACAATGCACTTTCGCACCTGCTATTTATCAGGATCACCTACTGAGGCCAGAGCCTCGGGTGAATGTCGCTAACCTCGACAGAGGGAAGCGACCTATAGAGATCTTGGATCACCATGACCAAGATAGATGTGTAGGGGAGGAATCTAGGCCTCCTAGACACAAGACGATGGAACAAATTTACTTGGAATTTTCCAAACATGCCGCCTGCCAAGCGTAAATCATGCAGCTTGAGTAAGATCAACAACAGTTAGAGCTCTTGTATCACCTTAGCAAAGAGCACATTTAGAATCAAACATATGAGTTGCTCCAGAACACTGTGCCTAAGAGGGTCCCAACCCCTCACATGCATAGGACAAAGTTGTATGAGAGGCATAACCCCTTGGTGCGAGACAGGTCTCCGTGACCTTATCAAATGCTGCCTCCAAGACCTCCTAGACCTAAGCGGGAGACCACCCCTAGAGCCAATGATGGGCACCCTTTGTGGGCACATACCCATGTTTATAGGTCACGCCTAGGAACTCCTCAAGAAGCCTATGAGGAATTCGAGCAAGAAGAAGAGTGAGCTAAAACACCCTACCAAGGCAGGGGGTGCTACTCGATTGCCCCTCCATAGGCCTCAAGTTCCCCATAATTCGCAACGGGAACAAACCAAGGAGGAAGAGATCAAATCTTTCGATGCATACAAAGTGCTGCTAGAGTGCTTAGAGTCTGTGGAGACCAAGACTTTTGGGCCCCAAAATCCCACTTTATGCCAGCTCCACAGTCACCCTGTGCATCCTTCAATGCCTGCACCTCCATACCTTGAACACTTTAAAATGCCTCAATTGGCAATCTTTATAGGGGAGGAGGATGCCCAAGAGCACGTGATAATATTCCTGAGCCAATGCTTTGGCATTCAGGAAAAAGGATGCTTTGCTTCTAAGAACATTTATAACCACTTTCGCAGGCCCTACCTCGAACTGGTTTACCCAGTTGCCGAAGCATAGCATCAGTAACCTGGACTAGCTAGTGGACACGTTCATCAAACGTTTTTCCTTCAATACCAAGAAGAAGGCGTGATTAAGTGACCTAGCTAGCCTCAGGTAGTATGAGGAAGAGACCATGGCGGCTTATGGAAATCGGTGGAGGACGTTGCTTTCAAAGCTACCTTACCTCCCTCCCATGGTCGACCTGACCCAAATGTTCTCAAAAAGTTGTTTGAGGTCTATCTCCATGCTAATGTAGCTATAGCAATATACCACTCTCGAGGAAGCCCTGGAACAAGCCAGAATCATTGAGGAGATCAAGATACAGGATGGCGAGATTGCCAAGCCACACAAGAAAGAGTGGCCCAAAAATGCCAAAATAGGGACCACACAACCGAAACCCGTTGCGGTCAATCAGGTTGCTATCAACGCACCAAAGCTTGCACAAGCAACACAGCCCCAAAAGGCTAATTATCAGGTAGTGCCTCTTGATAGCTATGAAAGATAAAATCATAGGCAAGAGCAAAATCAACAGTGTCATCCTAGGTGACAATTCACACCATTCACAGAGTCTAAAGACTCCTTGTTTGATCGCTTGTCAGTGGCAAAATTGATAAACCTGCCAGAGAGTCGACCCATAGACCCCAATGTGCCAAAAACCAAGGGTTATAGGGAAGAATTGTACTGTAGGTTTCATCGACAGAAGGGACATGACCTTTATGCATGTTGGAAATTCAAAAGCTTAGTGTAAGACCTAATAGACAACAAGACACTAGCGGTGGATAATCTCGTTGCACCAAACAACCAACAGATGGAGGTCTTCAAAGACCCCCTGCCTACCCATGATGTGCAGGCAAAGACCCTTCAAGTCAATGAGGTGACATAGAACTGCCCCATGTAGGGGTATGTAGGGATGATAAGCATAGTGACTCGGAACAAGAGGTACCCAAGCATAGCTGCCCCCGCGGCGGCTATAGGAGAGGTTCCATCAATGTCACAACCTCCCCCGCCTAGACCAGTGGCCATGATTCGGACTAAACTTACCCAAATTTTAAGGACCATGTCGGCTAGGCTCTCCATATATGAGCTCATCTAGCAATCATCGCCCCATCGGGAGGCTCTAATGGAGATATTAAAAGCCATCGAGCTGTAGCCCCATGAAGAAAACTATTTCAACAACTTTATGGGACACATAAAATGATGTACAAAACCAGTCATCACCTTTAGAGAAGACGAACTAAAATTGGTGACTGGTGATATGGCGGATCCACCCCTGCACATCATTGCACGGGTCAATGGGATTCCATTTAAGAGGGTGTTGGTGGACACTAGCTCATCCAACAATGTAATCACAACAGCAGCATTGAAGCACCTCAAGTTGCCAACATCTCAAATTATGGCCTCCACCTATACTCTTTGAGCATTCAATGACACGATATGTTCGACGGTTGGCACAATAGTCCTACCCATCCAAATGGGACAAAAGACTATTCCTATGTTGTGCCACATCTTGGAAGGTGAAATAGCCTATAATATCTTGTTGGACCAGCCTTGGATCAGGGACATGACGTGTGTCCCTTCGATAGCTCATCAGTGCCTAAATTACACATTCAAAGGGTAGGTGCATGTAGTCCCGGCAGACTTAGAGCCCTTCAAGTATTGCAATGCGGTGCAGCTAATGCCGCAATTGACCCTTCCATCGACACATTTGGATTTTTAGTTGAATCCATCTAAACAGGGTTTGATTTCGCATGCATCCCCACTGTTAAGTCCCTCAAATCCCCAGCCGGATCCATCTTCATCGTCTGGTCCTTCACCAACGATGCCACCTACGATGGCCACATCGAATAACAATGGGAAGAAACCCCTGGAAGAGGCACCGCCATTAGTCTCAACCATCTCTATCGAATATATGCCTAGCCAAATGGAAGTTGAGACGTCTAGTTCACCCGACATGGAGTGGACTCAGGAAGAACTCTCATTCCCTCCCCCTCAACCGCCAATGATCACCATTGAGATGGCCAATACGGGCCTGGGGGAGTACCTAGTGTGGAACATTGTAGCAACACCGGCACTTGACATGGGGAGACCTCGCCTCCCCATCGGCACTATTGTTCCTCTAGGCTACCCGCCCAACCAGATAAATTTTGTATATGGGGGCCTCGATAATGGCATTGAACCTTACCTGCAAGAGGAAGAATATGAAGAGCCCTTTGCTGAGGATGTCAAATATTTTTCCAACCCAGACTTCGCTTTGAGATATCTTGGCCAATGTAATTGGTATGGATATGGGTTAGGCAACTATGAACAAGGAGTGCACGTTATTTTCCAACTAAGATATCAGATGTCGTACGACAAATTAGGAGTAGGGTTCAACTACCCTTTGTCCCTTGACATCTTGGTAGAGAACATGCAAGGCCTAGGGATAGGCAACAAGGATGGGTTGGCACAAGACCCATATGCCAATCCTAACACAACATATACATTGAGGGATTATCTCCCATTGTTGACAACACACCTTGTTGACCTTGATAACCCCGTCCCTTTGATCGAGAAAGGAGAAAGTTTGAGAACTCACCTACAAGAGGGATATAGAAAAGGCCAGGAAGGATCTTCGAAAGATGAGTCAAAATATGAGGCAACATCGTGGGACCCTTTCGAATCTGATAGCAATCATTCACAAGTGACCCCCATGGATGACTATCAAGAAAGATTATTGGCAATGTTCCCCTTGAATGCTCCAGTCGAGCAAGGGCCACCTCAAGAAAAATAGGTCCTCCCGTAGAGAGCGAAACAACCTTGATGGGACCAGATCAATTTGCTCGAGCAAGACGAGCTTCACATGTCGCAAACAGTTGTCGAAGCCAACGAAGGCCTATGGATCTCCGATAGTGATTATGAAGATGAAACTGAGATGGCATATCTCAATCATATGTGGCAACAACAATACCCCATGGACATTGATGACATGTTTCAACAACTAAACATAGGGCCAAGGCATAGGTGGCACCTAAACCCCGCACAATTTGACCAAGTGTTGCATCCACCACTTTGGGCATACAGAGAGCATTTTTTGCCCAGAGACCCTATAGAGGCATCAGTGCCAATGGCAGACCCTGTCCTTCTATCCAAACATAGGGCTGATCCATTTGTGCCAATACCCATAGAGCCAGATCCGGAGCACAAAGATCACCAAGGATGTCCGAGTCACCCCCCGCGTGGTAATGGAGACCAAATTCACTTCATCAACATGATCTCCATTGACTTAACCACCCCCATCCGTAATCCAGCAAATCCAACACAACCATTGTATATAGAATTAGATGCTATAGACTGGGATCACGTTGACCTACCACCATCTCCATCAGAATACTGGCCTTGCAGTGAGATGCTTCATTTCACCCCAGGACCAACTCAGGATATCTTCCACGCTGAAGAGAAACCCAACGTTCCAAATGTAGATCTAAATTTAGCGAATGATATCCACCTGATCCCAAATATGCACTAGTTGGAGGATGGGTCCCACATGTCAGTCGAAGAGACGACTCCATAGACATCGGCTCTAATCCAATGAATCTGCAAATCATCAAGCTGGGGGTAATTCCATCCCCCAAAGAGCAAGTCGATTACATTACCCTTCTCAAATATAATAATGAGGTTTTTGCATGGTCCTACAAATACATGTCGGGGCTAGACCCACAACTAGTCACGCATAATATAATGCTTGATCCGACAGTCAAGCCAGTCAAGCAAAAACTACGTAAGATGCACCCAAAAATAGCCTTAATGGTCAAATACAAGCTACAAAAGTTGTTGGATGCATAGTTTGTCATCTGCGTGGATTACCCACCATGGCTATCCAACATGGTACCCATCAAGAAGCCCGACGGAAGGATTCGTGTATGCATCGATTTTTGAGATCTAAACAAAGTGAGTCCCAAGGACAATTTCCCCTTGCCTAGCATCGATGCATTGGTAGACGCTACAATAGGCCACAAAATGCTTTCCCTCATGGATGGTTTCTTGGGATACAATCAGATTCGTATCAATCCCGATGATCAACTAAACATGACATTCACAATGCCTTGGGGGACATTTTGTTATAATGTCATGCCCTTTGGCCTTAAAAAAGCTGGCGCCACCTACCAACGCGCTATGAAATACATCTTCCATGATCACATGCATAAAACTTTGGAAGATTATATGGATGATTTGTTGGCCAAATCTCTTTTGCGCCCAGATCATCTCGATGCCTTAAGCAATATCCTCAATCACCTCATCGAACACAAAGTCAGACTAAACCCCAAGAAGTGCGTATTTGGCATCACATTTGAAAAACTCTTGGGTTTCATAGTCTCAAAATGAGGCATCGAGGTGGATCCGCATAAAGTCAAGGCAATCCTTGAAATACTTCCCCCAACTACCATCAAGTAGCTCAGAATCCTACAGGGAAAGGTCGCATCAATAAAACGCTTCATAGCATAGCTATCTGACAAGTGCCGACCCATGAATTAATTATTACACAAGGGGGTAGCATTTCACTGGGATGATGAGTACCAGTCAACCTTCAACGACATTAAACAATACGTGGCTTCGCTGCTAGTATTGGTACCACCTAGACCAGGAGTGCCATTCTATTTATACATATCAGCTACTAAGGTGGCACTAGGCGCCATGCTGGCCCAAAAAAATGAACTACACAAAGAACAAGCTAATTACTATCTTAGCCGCACCCTGGTCAGTTATGAACTTAACTATGCATATGTTGAGAAGTTATGCTTGGTGGTGGTATTTACTACCAAAAAGCTATGCCATTACATGCTGAGCAATACGACGTATGTTGTGTCTAAGGAGAATCCATTGCGGTACATGATGAGTCGTACTTATCACAGTAGCTGCATGGAGAAATGGATCATGTTGTTGATAGAGTTTGACATCGAATTCATTGGAAAAAAGTCCATCAAAGGTCAATTCATCGCTGATCAACTAGCAGAGGCTCCTCTCGAAGATGATCAGCCTCTGACCATAGAGCTACCCGATGATGGGGTCTTCCATGTCTCAGAATCGCCAGATTTTGATGAGCCTGAATCACAGGCCAACATAACATTATTCTTTGATAGTTCTAAATGTGAGCAAGGGAGTGGCGCAGGAATCGTATTCTTCACACCATAAGGGGCTCCAATGCCTCTATCATTTAAACTAGATTTCCCGTGCACCAACAACAATGTCATACGAAGCCTTGCTCATAGGTATTCAGACAACAATCACCATGAACATCAAATGCTTGAACATATTTGGTAATTTGTTGTTAATTTTCAACCAAGTAAAAGGAGTATTCCAATGCAAATGCCCAGTTATGCAGGCCTACAAAGCCCTTGTGGACAAATTCTTGGCAAATCTTGAATGGTACGACATCGAGGCACTCCCTCGATCATTGAATCATTTTGTGGACACTATGGCCTCCTTGGGGTCACTAATCCCACAAGAACCTTCCAGTGAGATGACAACCATTCAAGTCAAAACACTATCGCAATCCGCTATGGAGCATGCAAGCTCTGACCTAACACCAGGAATCCACATGATCCATATTGAACCATCTTAGGATAAGTTCTATCAAATCCATGATAGTCTGAATCATGCCAACTGGGGGTCCTTGTTCTCTTCGACCCCTCTTAATAGCAACACAAAGCTATTCTTACAGATTCGTTCTCGCTCAGCTTTTTCTAGGGACAAACTTCAAGAGGGATTGGCAGTTCATACCATCGATGTTTCTGATCAATAGGATTGGTACACACCCATAAGAGACTACCTCAAGCTAGGTAACCTCCCACTTGGATTGACGCATGCCACAAAAATATCATTCAAACATAAAGCGGTAAAACATGTCTTGCTAGGAGACATTTTGTACCGTCAAAGCTATGAAGGAATCCTCCTTCGTTGCTTGGACCAGTAGGAGTCCACTTAGGCGATCACCCAAGCACACGATGGTGCATGCGGTGGCCACTTCAGTGGAATGGCCATCGCAAAGCACATTCTTTGCATGGGCTATTATTGGCCATCTTTAGAGCGAGATTTTTTCGCGTACGTAAGGAAGTGCGTGAAGTGTCAACACCATGCCAATTTGACACACATACCTTCTCAGGACTTGCAACTAATCCAATCGGCTTGGCCATTTTTGTAGTGGGGCTTAGATCTAATCGGAAAGATCTCCCCTACGTCGTCAGGCCGTCACACGTTTATCATAACGACCACAGAGTACTTCACCAAGTGGGTGGAAGCAATTTTGCTTACCTCTATGACTGGAACCCGCATTGCAGATTTTATTTTACATAACATCATATGTCATTTTGGTATTCCATCCAAGATCATATCGGATAATGGGACGTCATTTAAAAACAAATATGTGTGTGCTTTGACAACAAAGTACAAAATTCAGCACAATTTTTCAACACCCTATTATCCGCAGGCAAACGAGCAAGTAGAGGCATCGAACAAGACGCTAGTTGCCATCCTTAAAAAGACAGTCGTAGATAATCATAAGGATTGGCACATTCAAATACCACTTGCTCTTTGGGCTTACTGCACTAGCATTCGGACGCCCACTGGGGCAACTCTATTTTTGTTGGTGTATGGTTCTGATGCAGTCATGCCTCTCAATTTAGAAATACCTTCCCTACGCATATCAATGCAAGAGTTCATCGACGATGACACTACGCAACAGGATCGGTTAGACCAACTTGCATTGTTCGACGAATGACGCATCAATGCTCTCGAGCATTTACATATCTATCAAGAGCGACTTAAGAAAGCATACAATATGAAGGTTCACCTGAGGGACTTTCAGGTTGGTGACTTGGTCCCTATGTAATTGACAGTAAAATAGGACCTAGAACATACCATATAGCCTCTCTTGATGAAATCAAGGAACTAGAACCCTTGAACATCAATCACTTAAGGTCATTCCACATTTAAGAGAGCCATAGCCCACCCCAAAAGCTCCAAGGATTTCCACAATCACTTGGTCAATGTAAAATGCCCCAAAGGTATCTATAAACCCTTTGGTCACCCCAAAAGCTCCAAGGATTCTAGCAATCGCTTGGTCAACCCCAAAACGCCCCAAAGGTGCCCATAATCCCTTTGGTCACCCCAAAAGCTCCAAGGATTCCCGCAATCGCTTGGTCACCCCAAAACGCCCCAAAGGTATCTACAAACCCTTTGGTCAAACAAAAAGCTCCAAGGATTCCCACAATCTCTTGGTCAACCTAAAATGCCCCAAAGGTATCCATAAACTCTTTGGTCAAACCAAAAGCTCCAAGGATTCCCACAATCACTTGGTCAACCTAAAATGCCCCAAAGGTATCCATAAACTCTTTGGTCAAACCAAAAGCTCCAAGGATTCCCGCAATCGCTTGGTCAACCCAAAATGCCCCAAAGGTATCCATAAACTCTTTGGTCAAACCAAAAGCTCCAAGGATTCCCGCAATCGCTTGGTCAACCCAAAAATGCCCCAAAGGTATCCATAAACTCTTTGGTCAAACCAAAAGCTCCAAGGATTCCCGCAATCGCTTGGTCACCCAAAAATGCCCCAAATGTATCTATAAACCCTTTGGTCAAACCAAAAGCTCCAAGGATTCCCACAATCGCTTGGTCACCCCAAAATGCCCCAAAGGTATCTATAAACCCTTTGGTCAAACCAAAAGCTCCAAGGATTCCCGCAATCGCTTGGTCACCCCAAAATGCCCCAAAGGTGTCTATAAACCCTTTGGTCAAACCAAAAGCTCCAAGGATTCCCACAATCGCTTGGTCAACCTAAAATTCCCCAAAGGTATCCATAAACTCTTTGGTCAAACCAAAATCTCCAAGGGTTCCCACAATCGCTTGGTCAAAAACAAATATTCAAAAACAAACAAAAACAAAAGATAATCAAAAATAACAAAAAAATTGCATCTCACTTCCATGCATACTCTTAAAAATTAAAACACAAAAGTATAATAGACTGCATTAGGCATCGCATCCATACATGGCATATTTGTTGGCCATACACGTCATAAGCACCATAGACTGTAATTGCTAGGCAATTCCATAATTTTCTACATTCAGTACATTTTGTAAACACATCCATCCAAAATAACACCATCCACATTTTTTATCATAGTCAGATGTCTCCTAATGTATTTAGGGTTTTCGTCATTTAGCTATCTTTAGATTTCTAGCCAAAAACTATACAAAGTCAGACAAATTTTACAAAGGTAGAGTTTTACTTGGATCACACCTCGTTACGTAGCATCCCCACACAAGTTAAAACACATAATAAAATTCCCAAGTTGTGTGAATGCAAGAGAAACCTACAAAGCAGTCTAGGGTACCATAAGCAAAAGGTTAGCCTGTTCATCCCCCTGTGCGAATGGTGCGAGAATGCTAAGAATTGACAAAAGGACAAGCTCTTCCCCATCCAATTCCCCATAATAAACAGTGGTCTTCACCACTAACAAAAATCCCAATCACCTTTGGTCCCCAAAGTCGTAAGAATTCGTACTACACTCCCCTGACAAGGATGGGTAGTCATCCCCAAGGCCTAAAATATCAATGCCATTACATAATCATATCCCCAATCACCTTTGATCCCTAAAGTCATAAGGATTCGTACTACACACCCCTAACAAGGATGGGTAGTCATCCCCAAGGCCTAAAATATCAATGCCATTACATAGTAACATCCCCAATCACCTTTGGTCCCCAAAGTCATAAGGATTCATACTACACGTCCCTAAACAGGATGGGTAGTCATCCCCAAAGCCAAAAGGGATCAATTCCATTCGCAAGCAAAAAACCTACAAGCTCAACTTTGAAACCTAAAATGCAAAATCAAATAATAGTGGTTATCACCACTATTCAAACTCCTTGCTCAAAAAGAAAAACAAAAGAGAAAAATAAACAGTGATTTTCATCACTATGTATGCGAGCAAGTATCCCAACAAGTTGAGCAACCGAAAGACGCCTGATCTTGAATCCTTGGAATTCACAGCATTCAAAAAACCATCTAGGTGATCCTCATTATGGGTTTTGTGGACAACCTACCTGGCAATGGCGGTATCCTAAACGCATGACGATATGTCTATCACATTAGCTTTGCATGTTAGGAGACCAATGTTTGCATGTGGATGAGCTAGCTCATGGTACCTTAGATTATCTTATGGATTAATATTGCTAAATACAACAAAGGAGTTAGTGGAGTTAATTAGGTGATCCTCAGTATAGGTTTGGTGGACAACCTACCTGAAACTGGTGGTATCCTGACAAATACCACATAAACGAACTCAATCGCACACACAGGGATGTGAAATAACTTGGTCAAACTCAAGTCTAATTCATACCTTGTTCAAAAGTCTTGTAAGATACATAGTCTTGGCTAGTTAGTTAAAACATCTAAATCTCAAAAAAACCTTAACTACATTTTTAGCACAACTGTAGCACACTCCATTATTACATCACCATCAAAAAATACAAAACAACAAAATTCACACATGCAAAGTCATTCCACAAAGTCATCACATAGTATAGAAAGCTAGTGAATCCTGTACAGTCTATGGTGCCACCGACAAGGTATCCACAAATCATTCCATCCATTCCATATGCATACATCATATAATTAGAAACATCACATTCATAATAACACATGCATACATCAACTAACTAAAATGTGCATAAATTTAAACCATAACAAGTGTATAAAAACAAAGAAAGTCATGTATATATATCATCAAAAATGCCCTCAAGCTACAATAAAATGGTCCTTTGACCTCACAAACAAAATAAAAAACTCAAAAACCCCCAAGCCTAGGGCGTCGACCACCATGATCACGCAAGATTGATGGGACTGGAACTACCCCCAGTGGTGTGGGTCCTATAGGACCTCTCATGGAGACTGCTGCTAGCCCTCGCATCACGCCCACTAGCATTGCCCTCACCCACCCGCCTACGACAAGAGGAAGAAGACTGCTCAGTCTCACTCTCTCTCGTTTGGCATGAAGATCCACTTCCAGTGAGCTCAGGTAACTTCCCACCGAGGTAGATAATATCTGCATCCAAATCCAACTAGTGCCAAACCCAATCCACCTCCCATCGATGGTACATCGCCAATGCGTCATCACATTGTGCCAACTGAGTCCGTAGGAGATCCTTCTACCACGAAGCATCTGTGTCCCCATCCCATCGATGGTACGTAGCCAATGCATTCTCCAACTCTGCCAACTGAGTTTGTAGGAGATCCCTCTCCTGTAGAACCTCCTTGTGCTCTTCATCTCATCTTCGTAGTATATCCTCCAATCGTGCTATCTCTACGCGATACCTATCCTCCATGTCCCTCAAGACTTCCTAAGGCATGGGCATCTCCAGGACGACGGGCTGCTCCAGCACCCACTACTTTGAAATTTCCTATATATCCGACTGCTTCGAAACCCCTAGGTCATCCCCAGTCAATTTTTCAACCTCCACCATATCTGCATCATCACGTGAAGCACCCCAACCCTCCCTTGATGCCTCTGCATCCTCACCACCTACTGCTGCCACATCCATGCCTCCTAGACGTCCCTCACCCTGCCATCACTGCATCTTCCACCACTTGTCGTACTCTGTAGTCGCCCTGACATTGTCCACGTAAGGGACATAAATCACTACATCTGACTCCTCACCTAGTAGCTCAATTATCGGCCAGGCTAGTGTCCTCTCGTCGCCCCAACGTCGATAGATCAAAGGCTCACTAGGCAATCCCTGGTGCACCCTAAACTATCGAGTCACCCAGACGTACGGGAAGTACTCCTGCTTGGTCCCATACTGCCTGATTAGCCACCTCCCCCTGCGTGCCCTTTGGAGCCACTCCCCAGCCTCAGGCCAGGCTGGACAGCCCTGATATGGATGCTAGAACAACTCCCCTGGAGTAAGACGCAAGAAGGCATCGGCATAGTGCCCTAAGGAACCTGCCCACCACTGAATCTGCCCCTACTCCTCTGACCTCCGCCATAGAGCCGCATACCCTATTTTCCTGTCCACCATATTTGTCTGGGTGGTCCAAGGGAATCCTTGCAGTCACTCCAAAGCTATGTGCTACCACCCCCAACACTACAACAGATAGCTGCACCCAATCCCATTTCGCCTTCGATAATGGACCTCGTACAACTCATCATAAAGTTGCGCTAGTAGTGTTTGAGCCCACCTCATAATCAGTGGCTCTGAGGTCGAACACTCAACCAGTCTGAAAACTACCTCCAATAGGTTCCAAAGGAACTTCACACCAGATGAGTCAGGCAACATCATGTTGGAGATGAGGGTCATGAGCAGTGCATGACTCACCCCCAACATGTCCTTCAAGGACTTTCCAATCAATGAATGTAACCAACAAAACCTCATTAGTCAAAACCAATGCTTTCAAATAACCCTTTCAAGTAACATGAATAAGTTAGCATTTCAGTAGCAATAAAGTAAACCAATTCAGGACCTCCTTCTAGCACTAGTTTTGTTGAGTGGTAATTTTGCCCAATTGCAAAATCACCATCACAATCAGGATTTTGATTAGAAAACCCTCTCTTGCAAAGAAATATAAATTTCTTCAAGGTTCCTTTTACTTAATGTGTGCTTGTAATATTGTGAAGATGTATCAAATAAGTGCTAGAAATACCTTATGCTATGTTATTGATTGTTCATGTAACTTAAAAGAAAATAAAATGTGATTGGCCCTCATATGACCATGATGTACATGTCTTAGTTCATTTTATCCTAAAGTATTTTACGTAGAGTTTATCTTCTTTTGGTTAAGCAGAATTTAAAAAAGTTTTATCTTGTCTTATTAAACCCTGCTTTGAGCATGCAAGAGAAGACTAAAATCTATCCTTTGAAATGCAAAGTTTGAATGATGATTGGAATAATTTATATTGCTTTATGAATGGATTTTATGTTGTTTTGTTAAACCTTGATAAAGAAAGATAATCCTTTCGTTACCCCCCCTTTGATGAAATAGTAGTTTTAAATAACTCCTGAAGAACATTTCATCATGGTATAAGGATGTGCATCAACATTACTCATGGATGGTATCTTATTTGGAGCCTTAGGGTTAAGTGATGATAATATACCCACATCAACCCCTTTTGAAATCCACCTTTATTCTACTTTTATTGCCTCACTGTAGGCTTTAGGCAAGGTTGGATTTTTTAGGACTCTCCCTAGAAATGTAAAAGTTAAGGGGTCTGAGGCTCCCATGTATATTTAAATGGCTTCTTCATTCAACATAAGGTAATGTGTCATCACTTCGGTATACAACCTATGGAATCTATCATTGAATTGACTCATGGATTCATTAGGTTCTTTGTGGATAGAGATAAACTGATTTAATATCATAACTAGGTCAGCTAGTTTTCCAAAATAACTAAGAAATGTTGCTTATAGTTGATCCCAAGAAGTGATATAACTTAGAGGTAAGTGGATGTACCAACAAAATGCAACCTCATACAAAGTGTATGAAAAAAACCTACAAGGAACATCTCCATCCATAATTTATAAATAAATTAAAATGTCCTTGTATATCTGAATATGTTCCATAGTCGAGGCCACATCATGCCTAAACTGAGGTAAACATTCTTCTACACCATCAAGGATTTTATGGGTATGAATGTTTGAATGGCTATAATAATCACCTATCCAAGATGTAATTCCTACCCTGGTTGGAGTAAACAATGCCATTAGTGAACCTTTTAGTACCAATTTTATTATTCAAAAAAATATATCTTGCAAAGGAGCATAAAATGACTAAAAAATCTCAAATGTTTAACATATAGATCATCATGTTAGCATCAACAAAAATATATGCATCAATTAAACCATGGCATCAAATAACATTCTCCAATTTACAAAAAGGTTAGCATTAATGCATCATCAATTCAAGGACTTTTCAATCAATGAATGTAACCAACAAAAATGCAACATCAATTCAAGGACTTTTCGATCAATGAATGTAACCAACGAAACCTCATTAGTCAAAACCAGTTCTTTCAAATAACCCTTTCAAGTATCATGAATAAGTTAGCATTTTAGTAGCAATAAAGTAAACCAATTCAGGCCCTCCTTCTATCACTAATTTTGTTGAGTGGTAATTTTTCCCAATTGTAAAATCACCATCACAGTCAGGATTTTGATTAGGAAACCTTCTCTTGCAAAGAAATAGAAATATCTTCAAGGTTCCTTTAACTTAATGTGTTCTTGTAATATTGTGAATATATATCAAATAATTGCTACAAATACCTTGTGCTATGTTATTGATTGTTCATGTAACTTAAAAGAAAATAAAATGTTATTGGCCCTCATATGACCATGATGTAAATGTCTTAGTTCGTTTTATCCTAAAGTATTTTACGTAGAGTTTATCTTCTTTTGGTTAAGCAGAATTTAAAAAAGTTTTATCTTGCATTATTAAACCCTGCTTTGAGCATGCAAGAGAAGACTAAAATCTATCCTTTGAAATGCAAAGTTAGAATGATGATTGGAATCATTTATATTGCTTTATTAATGGATTTAATGTTGTTTTGTTAAACCCTGAGAATGAAAGATAATCCTTTCATTACCCCCTTTTGATGAAATAGTAGTTTTAAATAAATCTTGAAGAATAGTTCATCATGGTATAAGGATGTGCATCAACCTGACTCATGGATGGTATCTTATTTGGAGCCTTAGGGTTAAGTAATGATAATCTAACAACATCAACCCCTTTTGAAATCCACCTTTGTTCTGCTTTTATTGCCTCACTGTAGGCCCTAGCCAAGGTTGGATTTTTTAGGACTCTCCCTAGAAATGTAAAAGTTAAGGGGTCTGAGGCTCCCATGTATATTTGAATGGCTTCTTTATTCAACATAAGGTAATGTGTCATCACTTCGGTATACAACCTATGGAATCTATCATTGAATTGACTCATGGAATCATTAGGTTCTTTGTGGAAAGAGATAAACTGATTTAATATCATAACTAGGTCAGCTAGTTTTCCAAAATAACTAAGAAATGTTGCTTATATTTGAGCCCAAGAAGTGATATAACTTAGAGGTAAGTGGATGTACCAATCAAATTCAACCTCATACAATGTGTATGAAAACAACCTACAAGGAACATCTCCATGCATAATTTACAAATAAATTAAAATGTCCTTGTATATATGAATATGTTCCTTAGTCGAGGCCACATAATGCCTAAATTGATGTAAACATTCTTCTACACCTTCAAGGATTTGATGGGTATGAATGTTTAAAATGGCTATAATAATCACCCATCCAAGATGCAATTCCTACCCTGGTTGTAGTAAACAATGCCATTAGTGAACCTTTTAGTACCAATTTTATTATTCAAATAAATATATCTTGCAAAGAAGCATAAAATGACGAAAAAATCTCAAATGTTAAACATATATATCGTCATGTTAGCATCAACCAAAATATATGCATTAATTAAACCATTACATCAAATAACATTATCCAATTTACAAAAAGGTTAGCATTAAGGCATCATCAATTCAAGGACTTTCCAATCAATGAATGTATCCAACAAAAATGCATCATCAATTCAAGGACTTTCCAATCAATTAATGTAACCAATGAAACCTCATTAGTCAAAACCAATGCTTTCAAATAACCCTTTCAAGTAACATGAATAAGTTAGCATTTTAGTAGCAATAAAGTAAACCAATTCAGGACCTCCTTCTAGCACTAGTTTTGTTGAGTGGTAATTTTGCCCAATTGCAAAATCACCATCACATTCAGGATTTTGATTAGAAAACCCTCTCTTGCAAAGAAATAGAAATATCTTCAATGTTACTTTAACTTAATGTGTGCTTGTAATATTGTGAAGATGTATCAAATAAGTGCTAGAAATACCTTATGCTATGTTATTGATTGTTCATGTAACTTAAAAGAAAATAAAATGTGATTGGCCCTCATATGACCATGATGTACATGTCTTAGTTCATTTTATCCTAAAGTATTTTACGTAGAGTTTATCTTCTTTTGGTTAAGCAAAATTTAAAAAAGTTTTATCTTGTCTTATTAAACCCTGCTTTGAGCATGCAAGAGAAGACTAAAATCTATCCTTTGAAATGCAAAGTTTGAATGATGATTGGAATAATTTATATTGCTTTATGAATGGATTTTATGTTGTTTTGTCAAACCTTGAGAAAGAAAGATAATCCTTTCATTACCCCCCCTTTGATGAAATAGTAGTTTTAAATAACTCCTGAAGAACAGTTCATCATCGTATAAGGATGTGGATCAACCTGACTCATTGATGGTATCTGATTTGGAGCCTTAGGGTTAAGTGATGATAATATACCCACATCAACCCATTTTGAAATCCACCTTTATTCTACTTTTATTGCCTCACTGTAGGCTTTAGGCAAGGTTGAATTTTTTAGGACTCTCCCTAGAAATGTAAAAGTTAAGGGGTCTGAGGCTCCCATGTATATTTAAATGGCTTCTTCATTCAACATAAGGTAATGTGTCATCACTTCGGTATACAACCTATGGAATCTATCATTGAATTGACTCATGGATTCATTAGGTTCTTTGTGGATAGAGATAAACTGATTTAATATCATAACTAGGTCAGCTAGTTTTCCAAAATAACTAAGAAATGTTGCTTATAGTTGATCCCAAGAAGTGATATAACTTAGAGGCAAGTGGATGTACCAATAAAATGCAACCTCATACAAAGTGTATGAAAACAAACTACAAGGAACATCTCCATGCATAATTTATAAATAAATTAAAATGTCCTTGTATATCTGAATATGTTCCTTAGTCGAGGCCACATCATGCCTAAACTGAGGTAAACATTCTTCTACACCACCAAGGATTTTATGGGTATGAATGTTTGAATGGCTATAATAATCACCTATCCAAGATGTAATTCCTACCCTGGTTGGAGTAAACAATGCCATTAGTGAACCTTTTAGTACAAATTTTATTATTCAAATAAATATATCTTGCAAAGAAGCATAAAATGACTAAAAATCTCAAATGTTTAACATGTAGATCATCATGTTAGCATCAACCAAAATATATGCATCAATTAAACCATGGCATCAAATAACATTCTCCAATTTACAAAAAGGTTAGCATTAATGCATCATCAATTCAAGGACTTTTCAATCAATGAATGTAACCAACAAAAATGCATAATCAATTCAAGGAATTTCCAATCAATGAATGTAACAAACGAAACCTCATTAGTCAAAACCAATGCTTTCAAATAACCCTTTCAAGTAACATGAATAAGTTAGCATTTCAGTAGCAATAAAGTAAACCAATTCAAGCCCTCCTTCTAGCACTAATTTTGTTGAGCGGTAATTTTACCCAATTGTAAAATCACCATCACAATCAGGATTTTGATTAGAAAACCCTCTCTTGCAAATAAATAGAAATATCTTCAAGGTTCCTTTAACTTAATGTGTGCTTGTAATATTGTGAAGATGTATCAAATAAGTGCTAGAAATACCTTGTGCTATGTTATTGATTGTTCATGTAACTTAAAAGAAAATAAAATGTGATTGGCCCTCATATGGCCATGATGTAAATGTCTTAGTTCATTTTATCCTAAAGTATTTTACGTAGAGTTTATCTTCTTTTGGTTAAGCAGAATTTAATTTTTTTTTTATCTTGCATTATTAAACCCTGCTTTGAGCATGCAAGAGAAGACTAAAATCTATCCTTTGAAATGCAAAGTTTGAATAATGATTGGAATCATTTATATTGGTTTATGAATGGATTTTATGTTGCTTTGTTAAACCTTGAGAATGAAATATAATCCTTTCATTACCCCCCCTTTGATGAAATAGTAGTTTTAAATAACTCCTGAAGAACAGTTCATCATGGTATAAGGATGTGTCTCAACATGACTCATGGATGGTATCTGATTTCGAGCCTTAGGGTTAAGAAATGATAATATACCCGCATCAACCCCTTTTGAAATTCACCTTTGTTCTACTTTTATTGCCTCACTGTAGGATCTAGGCAAGGTTGAATTTTTTAGGACTCTCCCTAGAAATGTAAAATTTAAGGGGTCTGAGGCTCCCATGTATATTTGAATGGCTTCTTCATTCAACATAAGGTAATGTGTCATCACTTTGGTATACAACCTATGGAATATATCATTTAATTGACTCATGGATTCATTAGGTTCTTTGTGGATAGAGATAAACTGATTTAATATCATAACTAGGTCAACTAGTTTTCCAAAATAACTAAGAAATGTTGCTTATAGTTGAGCCAAAGAATTGATATAAGTTAGAGGTAAGTCGATGTACCAATAAAATGCAACCTCATACAAAGTGTATGAAAACAACCTACAAGGAACATCTCCATGCATAATTTATAAATAAATTAAAATGTCCTTGTATATCTGAATATATTCCTTAGTCGAGGCTACATCATCCCTAAACTGAGGTAAACATTCTTCTACACCATCAAGGATTTTATGGGTATGAATGTTTAAATTGCTATAATAATCACCTATCCAAGATGTAATTCCTACCCTGGTTGGAGTAAACAATGCCATTAGTGAACCTTTTAGTACCAATTTTATTATTCAAATAAATATATCTTGCAAAGGAGCATAAAATGACTAAAAAATCTCAAATTTTAAACATATATATTGTCATGTTAGCATCAACCAAAATATATGCATCAATTAAACCATTACATCAAATAACATTCTCCAATTTACAAAAAGGTTAGCATTAATGCATCATCAATTCAAGGACCTTCCAATCAATGAATGTAACCAACAAAAATGCATCATCAATTCAAGGACTTTCCAATCAATGAATGTGACCAACGAAACCTCGTTAGTCAAAACCAATGCTTTCAAATAACCCTTTCAAGTAACATGAATAAGTTAGCATTTTCAGTAGCAATAAAGTAAACCAATTCAAGCCCTCCTTCTAGCACTAATTTTGTTGAGTGGTAATTTTACCCAATTTCAAAATCACCATCACAGTCAGGATTTTGATTAGAAAACCTTCTCTTGCAAATAAATAGAAATATATTCAAGGTTCCTTTAACTTAATGTGTGCTTGTAATATTGTGAAGATGTATCAAATAAGTGCTAGAAATACCTTGTCTTATGTTATTGATTGTTCATGTAACTTAAAAGAAAATAAAATGTGATTGGCCCTCATATGACCATGATGTAAATGTCTTAGTTCATTTTATCCTAAAGTATTTTACGTAAAGTTTATCTTCTTTTGGTTAAGCAGAATTTAAAAAAGTTTTATCTGGTATTATTAAACCCTGCTTTGAGCATGCAAGAGAAGACTAAAATCTATCCTTTGAAATGCAAAGTTTGAATGATGATTGGAATCATTTATATTGCTTTATGAATGGATTTTATGTTGCTTTGTTAAACCTTTAGAATGAAATATAATCCTTTCATTACCCCCCCTTTGATGAAATAGTAGTTTTAAATAACTCCTGAAGAACAGTTCATCATGGTATAAGGATGTGTATCAACATGACTCATGGATGGTATCTAATTTGGAGCCTTAGGGTTAAGAAATTATAATATACCCACATCAACCCCTTTTGAAATTCACCTTTGTTCTACTTTTATTGCCTCACTGTAGGCTCTAGGTAAGGTTGGATTTTTAGGACTCTCCCTAGAAATGTAAAATTTAAGGAGTCTGAGGCTCCCATGTATATTTGAATGGCTTCTTCATTCAACATAAGGTAATGTGTCATCACTTTGGTATAAAACCTATGGAATATATCATTTAATTGACTCATAGATTCATTAGGTTCTTTGTGGATAGAGATAAACTGATTTAATATCATAACTAGGTCAACCAGTTTTCCAAAATAACTAAGAAATGTTTCTTATAGTTGAGCCAAAGAAGTGATATAACTTAGAGGTAAGTCGATGTACCAATAAAATGCAACCTCATACAAAGTGTATGAAAACAACCTACAAGGAACATCTCCATGCATAATTTATAAATAAATTAAAATGTCCTTGTATATCTGAATATGTTCCTTAGTCAAGGCCACATCATGCCTAAACTGAGGTAAACATTCTTCTACACCTTCAAGGATTTGATGGGTAGGAATGTTTAAATGGCTATAATAATCACCTATCCAAGATGTAATTCCTACCCTAGTTGGAGTAAACAATGCCATTAGTGAACCTTTTAGTACCAATTTTATTATTCAACTAAATATATCTTGCAAAGGAGCATAAAATGACTAAAAAATCTCAAATTTTAAACATATATATTGTCATGTTAGCATCAACCAAAATATATGCATCAATTAAACCATTACATCAAATAACATTCTCCAATTTACAAAAAGGTTAGCATTAATGCATCATCAATTCAAAGATTTTTCAATCAATGAATGTAACCAACAAAAATGCATAATCAATTCAAGGAATTTCCAATCAATGAATGTAACCAACGAAACCTCATTAGTCAAAACCAATGCTTTCAAATAACCCTTTCAAGTAACATGAATAAGTTAGCATTTCAGTAGCAATAAAGTAAACCAATTCAAGCCCTCCTTCTAGCACTAATTTTTTTGAGTGGTAATTTTACCCAATTGTAAAATCACCATCACAGTTAGGATTTTGATTAGAAAACCCTCTCTTGCAAATAAATAGAAATATCTTCAAGGTTCCTTTAACTTAATGTGTGCTTGTAATATTGTGAAGATGTATCAAATAAGTGCTAGAAATACATTGTGCTATGTTATTGATTGTTCATGTAACTTAAAAGAAAATAAAATGTGATTGGACCTCATATGACCATGATGTAAATGTCTTAGTTCATTTTATCCTAAAGTATTTTACGTAGAGTTTATCTTCTTTTGGTTAAGCATAATTAATTTTTTTTTTATCTTGCATTATTAAACCCTGCTTTGAGCATGCAAGAGAAGACTAAAATCTATCCTTTGAAATGCAAAGTTTGAATAATGATTGGAATCATTTATATTGGTTTATGAATGGATTTTATGTTGCTTTGTTAAACCTTGAGAATGAAATATAATCCTTTCATTACCCCCCCTTTGATGAAATAGTAGTTTTAAATAACTCCTGAAGAACAGTTCATCATGGTATAAGGATGTGTATCAACATGACTCATGGATGGTATCTGATTTCGAGCCTTAGGGTTAAGAAATGATAATATACCCACATCAACCCATTTTGAAATTCCCCTTTGTTCTACTTTTATTGCCTCACTGTAGGATCTAGGCAAGGTTGAATTTTTTAGGACTCTCCCTAGAAATGTAAAATTTAAGGGGTCTGAGGCTCCTATGTATATTTGAATGGCTTATTCATTCAATATAAGGTAATGTGTCATCACTTTGGTATACAACCTATGGAATATGTCATTTAATTGACTCATGGATTCATTAGGTTCTTTGTGGATAGAGATAAACTGATTTTATATCATAACTAGGTCAACTAGTTTTCCAAAATAACTAAGAAATGTTGCTTATAGTTTAGCCAAAGAAGTGATATAACTTAGAGGTAAGTCGATGTACCAATAAAATGCAACCTCATACAAAGTGTATGAAAAAAACCTACAAGGAACATCTCCATGCATAATTTACAAATAAATTAAAATGTCCTTGTATATCTGAATATATTCCTTAGTCGAGGCTACATCATGCCTAAACTGAGGTAAACATTCTTCTACACCATCAAGGATTTGATTGGTATGAATGTTTAAATTGCTATAATAATCACCTATCCAAGATGTAATTCCTACCCTGGTTGGAGTAAACAATGCCATTAGTGAACCTTTTAGTACCAATTTTATTATTCAAATAAATATATCTTGCAAAGGAGAATAAAATGACTAAAAAATCTCAAATTTTAAACATATATATTGTCATGTTAGCATCAACCAAAATATATGCATCAATTAAACCATGGCATCAAATAACATTCTCCAATTTACAAAAAGGTTAGCATTAATGCATCATCAATTCAAGGACCTTCCAATCAATGAATGTAACCAACAAAAATGCATCATCAATTCAAGGACTTTCCAATCAATGAATGTAACCAACGAAACCTCATTAGTCAAAACCAATGCTTTCAAATAACCATTTCAAGTAACATGAATAAGTTAGCATTTCAGTAGCAATAAAGTAAACCAATTCAAGCCCTCCTTCTAGCACTAATTTTGTTGAGTGGTAATTTTACCCAATTTCAAAATCACCATCACAGTCAGGATTTTGATTAGAAAACCCTCTCTTGCAAATAAATAGAAATATCTTCAAGGTTCCTTTAACTTAATGTGTGCTTGTAATATTGTGAAGATGTATCAAATAAGTGCTAGAAATACCTTGTGCTATGTTATTGATTGTTCATGTAACTTAAAAGAAAATAAAATGTGATTGGCCCTCATATGACCATGATGTAAATGTCTTAGTTCATTTTATCCTAAAGTATTTTACGTAGAGTTTATCTTCTTTTGGTTAAGCAAAATTTAAAAAAGTTTTATCTTGCATTATTAAACCCTGCTTTGAGCATGCGAGAGAAGACTAAAATCTATCCTTTGAAATGCAAAGTTTAAATCATGATTGGAATCATTTATATTGCTTTATGAATGGATTTTATGTTGCTTTGTTAAACCTTGAGAATGAAATATAATCATTTCATTACCCCCCCTTTGATGAAATAGTAGTTTTAAATAACTCCTGAAGTTGCCCATGTACCGATGGACTTACCAGTCTTGATCTTTATAAGGGGTGATGCTATGACATCGAGCCTATTCCTGGAGAGGAAACTCAATTTATTGCTTATGTAGCTTACCCCTTAGACCTTTTTGAAGAAGGTTTTGTTACCAACCTGTTCACTTCCATTGTAGGTAATGTATTTGGATTCAAAGCCCTACGGGCTCTACGTCTGGAAGATCTACGAATTCCTCCTGCTTATTCCAAAACATTCCAAGGTCCACCCCATGGTATTCAAGTTGAAAGAGATAAATTAAACAAATATGGTAGTCCCTTGTTGGGGTGTACTATCAAACCAAAATTGGGTCTATCTGCTAGTTCATCATGGTATAAGGATGTGTATCAACATGACTCATGGATGGTATCTGATTTGGAGCCTTAGGGTTAAGAAATGATAATCTACCCACATCAACCCCTTTTGAAATTCACCTTTGTTCTACTTTTATTGCCTCACTGTAGGCTCTAGGTAAGGTTGGATTTTTTAGGACTCTCCCTAGAAATGCAAAAGTTAAGGGGTCTGAGGCTCCCATGTATATTTGAATGGATTATTCATTCAACATAAGGTAATGTGTCATCACTTTGGTATAAAACCTATGGAATATATCATTTAATTGACTCATAGATTCATTAGGTTCTTTGTGGATAGAGATAAATTGATTTAATAGCATAACTAGGTCAACTAGTTTTCCAAAATAACTAAGAAATGTTGCTTATAGTTGAGCCAAAGAAGTGATATAACTTAGAGGTAAGTGGATGTACCAATAAAATGCAACCTCATACAAAGTGTATGAAAACAACCTACAAGGAACATCTCCATGCATAATTTAAAAATAAATTAAAATGTCCTTGTATATCTGAATATGTTCCTTAGTCGAGGCCACATCATGCCTAAACTGAGGTAAACATTCTTCTACACCTTCAAGGATTTGATGGGTAGGAATGTTTAAATGGCTATAATAATCACCTATCCAAGATGTAATTCCTACCCTGGTTGGAGTAAACAATGCCATTAGTGAACCTTTTAGTACCAATTTTATTATTCAAATAAATATATCTTGCAAAGGAGCATAAAAATACTAAAAAATCTCAAATTTTAAACATATAGATTGTCATGTTAGCATCAACCAAAATATATGCATCAATTAAACCATTACATCAAATAACATTCTCCAATTTACAAAAAGGTTAGCATTAATACATCATCAATTCAAGGACTTTCTAATCAATGAATGTAACCAACAAAAATGCATCATCAATTCAAGGACTTTCCAATCAAAATCACCATCACAGTCAGGATTTTGATTAGAAAACCCTCTCTTGCAAATAAATAGAAATATCTTCAAGGTTCCTTTAACTTAATGTGTGCTTGTAATATTGTGAAGATGTATCAAATAAGTGCTAGAAATACCTTGTGCTATGTTATTGATTGTTCATGTAACTTAAAAGAAAATAAAATGTGATTGGCCCTCATATGACCATGATGTAAATGTCTTTCATTTTATCCTAAAGTATTCTACGTAGAGTTTATCTTCTTTTGGTTAAGCAGAATTTAAAAAAGTTTTATCTTGCATTATTAAACCCTGCTTTGAGCATGCAAGAGAAGACTAAAATCTATCCTTTGAAATGGAAAGTTTGAATGATGATTGGAATAATTTATATTGCTTTATGAATGGATTTTATGTTGCTTTGTTAAACCTTGAGAATGAAATATAATCCTTTCATTACCCCCCCTTTGATGAAATAGTAGTTTTAAATAACTCCTGAAGAACAGTTCATCATGGTATAAGGATGTGTATCAACATGACTCATGGATGGTATCTGATTTGGAGCCTTAGGGTTAAGAAATGATAATCTACCCACATCAACTCCTTTTGAAATTCACCTTTGTTCTACTTTTATTGCCTCACTGTAGGCTCTAGGTAAGGTTTGATTTTTTAGGACTCTCCCTAGAAATGTAAAAGTTAAGGGGTCTGAGGCTCCCATGTATAGTTGAATGGCTTCTTCATTCAACATAAGGTAATGTTTCATCACTTCGGTATACAACCTATGGAAGCTATCATTGAATTGACTCATGGATTCATTAGGTTCTTTGTGGAAAGAGATAAACTGATTTAATATCATAACTATGTCAGCTAGTTTTAAAAAATAACTAAGAAATATTGCTTATAGTTGAGCCCAAGAAGTGATATAACTTAGAGGTAAGTGGATGTACCAATAAAATGCAACCTCATACAAAGTGTATGAAAACAACCTACAAGGAACATCTCCATGCATAATTTACAAATAAATTAAAATGTCCTTGTATATCTAATATGTTCCTTAGTCGAGGCCACATCATGCCTAAACTGAGGTTAACATTCTTCTACATATTCAAGGATTTGATGGGTATGAATTTTTAAATGGCTATTATAATCACCTTTCCAAGATGCAATTCCTACCATGGTTGGAGTAAACAATGCCATTAGTGAACCTTTTAGTACAAATTTTATTATTCAAATAAATATATCTTGCAAAGGAGCATAAAAAGACTAACAAATATCAAATGTTAAACATATAGACCGTCATGTTAGAATCAACCAAAATATATGCACCAATTAAACCATTACATCAAATAACATTCTCCAATTTACAAAAATGTTAGCATTAATGCATCATCAATTCAAGGACTTTCCAATCAATGAATGTAACAAAAAAAAATGCATCATCAATTCAAGGACTATCTAATCAATGAATGTAACCAACGAAACCTCATTAGTCAAAACCAATGCTTTCAAATAGCCCTTTCAAGTAACATGAATAAGTTAGCATTTTAGTAGCAATAATGTAAACCAATTCAGGCCCTCCTTCTAGCACTAATTTTGTTGAGTGGTAATTTTTCCCAATTGCAAAATCACCATCACAGTTAGGATTTTGATTAGAAAACCCTCTCTTGCAAAGAAATAGAAATATCTTCAAGGTTCCTTTAACTTAATGTGTGCTTGTAATATTGTGAACATGTATCAAATAAGTGCTAGAAATACCTTGTGGTATGTTATTGATTATTCATGTAACTTAAAAGAAAATAAAATGTGATTGGCCCTCATATGACCATGATGTAAAAGTCTTAGTTCATTTTATCCTAAAGTATTTTACGTAGAGTTTATCTTCTTTTGGTTGAGAAAAAATTAAAAAAGTTTTATCTTGCATTATTAAACCCTGCTTTGAGCACGCAAGAGAAGACTAAAATCTATCCTTTGAAATGCAAAGTTTGAATGATGATTGAAATCATTTATATTGCTTTATGAATGGAATTTTTGTTGCTTTGTTAAACCTTGAGAATGAAATATAATCCTTTCATTACCTCCCTTTTATGAAATAGTAGTTTTAAATAACCCCTGAAGAACAGTTCATCATGGTATAAGGATGTGCATCAACCTGACTCATGGATGGTGTCTACCCACATCAACCACTTTTTAAATCCACCTTTGTTATACTTTTATTGCCTCACTGTAGGCTCTAGGCAAGGTTGGATTTTTTACGACTCTCCCTAGAAATGTACAAGTTAAGGGGTCTGAGGCTCCCATGTATA
The DNA here is from genome assembly GCA_028583015.1 of Wollemia nobilis. Taxonomy (NCBI): domain Eukaryota; kingdom Viridiplantae; phylum Streptophyta; class Pinopsida; order Araucariales; family Araucariaceae; genus Wollemia; species Wollemia nobilis. The sequence continues at coordinate 9,857,014 of JAQPPZ010017092.1, forward strand.
TTTGAATGGCTTCTTAATTCAACATAAGGTAATGTGTCATCACTTCGGTATACAACCTATAGAATCTATCATTGAATTGACTCATGGATTCATTAGGTTCTTTGTGGATAGAGATAAATTGATTTAATATCATAACTAGGTCAGCTAGTTTTCCAAAATAACTAAGAAATTTTTCTTATAGTTGAGCCCAAGAAGTGATATACCTTAGAGGTAAGTGGATGTACCAATCAAATGCAACCTCATACAAAGTGTATGAAAACAACCTACAAGAAACATCTTCATGCATAATTTACAAATAAATTAAAATGTCCTTGTATCTCTGAATATGTTCCTTAGTTGAGGCCACATCATGCCTAAACTAAGGTAAACATTCTTCTACACCTTCAAGGATTTGATGGGTATGAATGTTTAAATGGCTATAATAATCACCTATCCAAGATGCAATTCCTACCCTGGTTGGAGTAAACAATGCCATTAGTGAACCTTTTAGTACCGATTTTATTATTCAAATAAATATATCTTGCAAAGGAGCGTAAAATGACTAACAAATCTCAAATTTTAAACATATAGATCATCATGTTAGCATCAACCAAAATATATGCATCAATTAAACCATGGCATCAAATAACATTCTCCAATTTACAAAAAGGTTAGCATTAATGCATCATCAATTCAAGGACTTTCCAATCAATGAATGTAACCAACAAAAATGCATCATCAATTCAAGGACTTTCTAATCAATGAATGTAACCAAAAAAACCTCATTAGTCAAAACCAATGCTTTCAAATAACCCTTTCAAGTAACATGAATAAGTTAGCATTTCAGTAGCAATAAAGTAAACCAATTCAAGCCCTCCTTCTAGCACTAATTTTGTTGAGTGGTAATTTTTCCCAATTGCAAAATCACCATCACAATCAGGATTTTGATTAGAAAACCCTCTCTTGCAAAGAAATAGAAATTTCTTCAAGGTTCCTTTAACTTAATGTGTGCTTGTAATTTTGTGAAGATGTATTAGATAAGTGCTAGAAATACCTTGTCTTATGTTATTGATTGTTCATGTAACTTAAAAGAAAATAAAATGTGATTGGCCCTCATATGATCATGATGTAAATGTCTTAGTTCATTTTATCCTAAAGTATTTTACTTAGAGTTTATCTTCTTTTGGTTAAGAAGAATTTTAAAAAGTTTTATCTTGCATTATTAAACCTTGCTTTGAGAATGCAAGAGAAGACTAAAATCTATCCTTTGAAATGCAAAGTTTGAATGATGATTGGAATCATTTATATTACTTTATGAATATAATTTATGTTGCTTTATATTGCTTTATGAATGGATTTTATGTTTCTTTGTAATCCTTTGAAATGCAATATAAATTACCCCCCTTTGATGAAATAGTAGTTTTCATAAAGGAATTTATTTTATTGCTTTAAATACAATAGCCTTTGGAATGCCATGTAAATTACCCCTCTTTAATGAAATTGTAATTTTTATAAAGAGAATTTAATTTATTGCTTGAGAAGAAAATGTGCAAAGCTTGAAGTTTATTTCTCCTTTAAAATGAGAAAACATGTAAAATCTAAAATTACAAAATTCCTTTAGAAATAAAAAATTTGAATATTTTTTGTAATTTCAAATTAGTTTCAAAATAAAATTCAAATGACTTAAAATGAAATGTTAAAGCTCATTCTTGAGATCCGTGCATCTATTTTTGAAGTTTTAATTTTTTCGTATTTTTTAATTTTATTTTCAGAATTAAAAAAAAATGAAAAAGACAGAGTTAGAAAAATAAAAACAAAAATCTAGAACATGGACCAAAATATTAAAAATGTTAAAGACAAACTACCCTTAGTGTAATGCTACCCTATCATGCAAAACCAAATATGTGAGAATTTCTAAATGTAACCTAGTTTAATAGAAGTTGCATTCACACAGTCCAAAATAAACAAGGTGTAAGCTTCTAAGTAAAAAAATAGATTTCATGTTTTTAAGCATTCAATAGTGCAACCTGTAAACTGCATTAAACACTATCTATAAGCCTAAAAACATGGAAGGGAAATATAGACAATTAGCCCAATACATTCAGAAAATATTTCTCCTCCAATTCTGTTAACAAGGTGCAAATTTCTAAAGCATTTGCATTTACAAAAGAAAAATTATGTCCTTCCTTTCAAAAAATTTCAGCCCTATTATTCTAAAAATATCCAACCCTAGTTTTTCAAAAATTTACAGCCCCCAGTTTTATCCTTCAATGACCCGTTTAATATTTCTAACATCTTGTTTTGTTTACTCTCCTCCTCCTTTTGTTTTCAAAATCATTATTCCATAGTGAATCCTCCCTCTATACTTTCTATCGCTTCATTGACCCGTTCAGCCTCGTAACATATTTACATAGAGTAACGATTATAATTTTCATCACAATTACATGGGATATTCAAAATGCTCACCATCCTTCTATAACCTACGCTCATATTATTCATGCATTTCCTCTAAACACCCATTATTTTCTCCACAACGTACTCCTTTTGTGAACAATTATGCTTTTTTCTAAAGATAATTCTTACATTATATTTTGGAATGTGTCCACTTCTTCGGCCTATGGATACCTCCCCATAACTGTTGCATCTATATTCATACGAGCGTCTCTTTGCAGTGGTGCTCATTTTATGTAGTAATAATCTCCTCATCATTCCAAAACTATCATTTGTTTTGACTATCACTCAACATTGGTCATATTTTCATCTGGTTTATCATATTGTGCAAGGAGTAGGTACACAGAAACACCATACCTCCTACCACTAAGCTTCTTCAAAGTAGCATAGCGACACTCAAATATTTGCTTTACCATCACTTCGACAAAATTAAATGTCCTTCATGGAGAGAATTCACGTTTATAGCTTATTTTACCTTAGTATTTATGGATAAAATACACCCTTTTTCACATGGAAGTATGCCCCCCTTCACATATTTGGTTTCAAAACAACATAAAACATCTTTGTACTCTATAGAGTTCTCCATGATATCATTAATATTCTAATGGATATCTTTGAATCTGCTATAGTATCAAGAAGTAAATCTCCCAATCGTCATCACCTTATGCCACGTCTAGGAATGTTGATGTTGAAATGCACTCATCATATGTTGATTACACCCATGATCCCATCTATTTGTTTTCTAATGCAAACTCTCTTGTATAACATTCCTTTGACCCGACTGTGATGGATCTTGCATTAATTTTCCTCTTTGTATATATTCCAAGTTCGTATGCATGCTTGCAAACCATGTGATGATCGATATACGTGTCATCATCTCAGCAGTACTCTATATCAACATCATCATAGATTACCTCACGCATTGCCTCTACCTAAAACCATTTCCATTATATCACAATATAAACTGTTGCAAAGTGCAACTGGTTGTTTCAATCCATATGACATTTATGCTCTTCATCCACAATGTCCATATCTATCATCCTACTCTTAATACCCAATTTCATATCAATATTGAACCCCACGAGCAAGCTATGGTAGTCCCCAAGCACCGGCTTCGATGTAGCTAGCATTCGGTAGTAGAAGATATTTATCAGCCATGTCATCACCATGTACATGTGGTTCAAATCATCATTTTTCAAACATGGCACCCCCCATCTACATTTACATCCAGGTCATAGTATTCTGCTTTCGTGTCACTATACAACTATCTAATATTCACCCGCATCATGACATGGAGATTATCCAATGCTCACATCCCCATCGGTCTCTTCTCTCACTTGGTCTTCACATCCTATGTGGTGGTCCACATCAAAAATGAGCTCCACTGCAATATTTCAGGCAACAAACACGCTATCATCCAAGACAACAACTCTAGTTCGAATCCACCTGATGCCCCTGGTTCACAAAATTTTCTCTCATCCACGTCAAGGATCCCCAGTCTTACTACCAAGTCTGCATTGCCATGCATGCGTTGTCCACCATGGTTCTTCTAGATAAACCACGTTATCTAAATTTATGTCCATTGTGTGCTAAGTCATTGGTCCAAATCTATCAGTCTAAGTCTACGTATGTATCCCATTCAATGTCTAAGCACCATCACCCCATAAACCACATAGGCACTGCCACGTCGATGCTTGCAAAGAGGGATTTAAAATAGCCTTGTCCCCTCGTCATCCTAACAATTCGCATCTATGTGGCTGTCCGATTGGATTCATGGTCACCGTAAGGTTTTCTTCAAACTTTGTGCTCTTAATCTGTGCATTCAAGCTCCTGTTTTTTTATAATTTGTATGCATACACCATATATTTAGGATCAATTTGTTTAAAGCATATTAAAACAATTCTATAAGGTAAGTAAAGCAAAGCTTTATTTCATTACTTTTAATTTCACTATATATATATATATAATTATTTATTTTATTTATATATATTATACATATTGATATATATGTATATATATATAAATGTATTTATTTATTTTTTATATGTTTCATTGATTTTATAAAACTCTTTTTTTATCATTTTTTATTTATTTATTAGAAGAAAAATTTTATTTCTTTTAATTTTACTTTTATTTTTAATTTTTAATTTTTAATTTTTATTTTTTATTTTAATTTTGATTTAATTAATTTTACATATGTGAATTAATTAAAGTCAAAGAATTAAAATCAATCAAAACAATGTACATCTAATCAACACTCTAGAAATTGAAACAAAAGAAACTAATCCTATCAGTTTAATCAAGATACCAATCACTTTGAAAGAAAATGAAAGAATACACAACCCAAGACTGAACCTTGGACTCTACATTGCAAACTCATGGGTAGGTATCTATCAAAATCATCGCTCAAAGAAGACCCAAAATTCATAAAACTGAAATTAAAAATGTGGGTCCTCATTTGGGGCAAGTTGTGCAATGGCCACAACATGCCCTAACCACCACTCCCCTTCCTCTTACCACATCTCACACACCTCACTCCACTCCCACCTACTCACATGCCACCACTCCACCTAACTAAGACACCTTGGATGACTCACTCTAACTTCCAAGATAGGTGGTTGCCCAGTCCTTGCCACTTGGTAGCCCTAGCTTGTCACATATTTATTACCCCCTCATATCCCAAAAGCCTAGAAATGCACCATCACTTGACTAACCAAGAAGACTGAATACACACTGTTACGCTGCCCAAATGATACCTAGAGGATATCAACATTCCACCAGTAAAATTTCAGTATATTTATAAAATGAAACCATTGTGAAAATTTGTACTATGGAAAATTACCATTTATCATTACTTTGTATTATTAGTTTTGACTCATCTAGTCGTACTAGTGGCCCAATGGGTAGTTGGATGTTAGGTAATAAATTAAAAATGAAATTCATTATGTGAGAGATCTTTTTTATATTTGATTTAATTCAATTTTGTGAGTCAGATATAAGACTGTCACTCTTGTATGCATATGATTACATTAACAAATATAAGTCTATTACATATACCCACATCCATCTATAGGATCTAGTAATGGAAGTCTACAAGTATTAGTGGTATCCTTGCTCTACATAAAAATATAATTCTACATTAAAACAAGCAAGACAATTATAAATTGCATTTGATTCAAGAAAATACGGTTAAAACATGATATTTACAAAATCAATATGCATAAAGTTTGGTAAAAGCTCTAAACATTTACAAAATGAAACCATTGTGAAAAATTATACTGTGGAAAACTACCCTTTATCATTGCTTTGCAAGATTGGTGTTGACTCATCTAGTGGTACTAGTGGGTAGTTGGATGTTCGATAACAAATTAAAATGAAATTCATTATGTGAATGATCCTTGTTATATTTGATTTAATTCAATTATGTGAGCCAACTATCAGATTGTCATTGTTGTATGCTTTTGACTACATTAAAATAATATAAGTCTATTACATATACCCACATCCATCATAGGCTATAGTAATGGAAGTCTACAAGTATCAATGTTATCCTTGCTCTACATAAAAATGTAGGACTACATTAAAACAACCAAGAAAATGGTAAATTACATTTGATTCAAGAAATCACGATTAAAACATGATATTTACAAAATCAATATGTGTAAATATTAGTAAAAGATCTAAACATTTACAAAATGAAACCATTGTGAAAATTTGTACTATGGAAAACTTCCCTTTATCATTACTTTGCAAGATTGGTGTTGACTCGTCTAGTAGTACTAGCGGATAGTTGGATGTTAGGTAACAAATTAAAATGAAATTCATTTTGTTAAAGATCTTTATTATATTTGATTCATTATGTGAAAGTTTGTGAGTCGGATATGTTAGATTATCACTATTGTATGCATATGATTACATTAAAAAATTATAAGTCTATTACATATACCCACATCCATCATAGGCTATAGTAATGGAAGTCTACAAGTATCAATGGTATCCTTGTTCTACATAAAAGTATAAGACTACATCAAAACAAGCAAGACAATGGTAAATTGTAGTTGATTCAAGAAAATAAAGTTAAAACATGATAATTACAAAATCAATATGCATAAAGTTTGGTAAAAGGTCTAAACATTTACAAAATGAAACCATTGTGAAAAATTGTATTATGGAAAACTATCTTTTATCATTGCTTTGCAAGATTGGTGTTGACTTGTCTAGTGGTACTAGTGGTACAGTGGATAGTTGGATGTTAGGTAACAAATTAAAATGCAATTCGTTATGTGAGAGATCTTTGTTATATTTGATTTAATTCAAGTCTATGAGTCAATATCATATCAGACTGTCACTTTTGTATGCATATGACTACATTAAAAAAATATAAATCTATTACATATACCCACATCCATCTATAGGCTATAGTAATGGAAGTCTACAAGTATCAATGGTATCCTTGCTCTACATAAAAATATAAGACTAGGACAGAGCAGTGTACACCCCATGTCTATATACAAACATAGAAGTCTAAAAAATATTAAGTGTAATTTACTCTTCTACAAAATATGCTTTTAAAGGACTTGGAGAGAAATCAATAGTTGCAATTTACGAGTTTAAAATCAAAGCTTATATATTTGTAACTACATGGATTCAAGAAGGTGCTCATCTATTCTTTCTCTAACAAGTTGAGTTGACTAATGCCTTGACATGGCTATTGTAAGCTTTTAGTGTTCTCTAAAAGTGATGGAAGAGAATACATTAAACAATTTAACAAGAACTTCGGTTCTGCAATTTAACCTAAAATAAATAGGTTCACCCTTATGAAGAAAATCAAAATTAAGAGTTTTACTCAACAAGAAAAGGATGGTGCAAAACTGGGAGAAGGAATTTTTAGTGTCAAATGTGATATCTTTATTTATATTCTACACAAACCTATGTATTGTTTTCTTGATTGCCTTCATATAATCCAATTAATATTCATTGTTTATGGGCATAGTATGTTTCTAGGTTTGAACTGGTTACTATGTCCATATTTCTAACAAGAATATTGATATTTACACCATATTTCTAACAAGAATATGGATATTTTTTTGTAGGGCTTGGTTAAAATATTTATAGATAATGGAAAGCATCTTAGGACATGCTCAAAAAGAGTGAATGGGGTCATCCTTCAGGCTGAAAAGCACCATTCTTTTGGCACAAACAAAGGTGAGAAAATTGACTCTTTGTTATTTCCTACACCATCTCAAGAGATCTGTATAGACCATAAGTTCAGATGAAATTTTAGGCAATGCTAAGAATGATGAGTTTATAAGTTTAATATCTACTGAATGTTGCATCAAGAAAAGAAAGAGATTTCACACAAGTTGCTAAACTTGGTCAAAATTTTAAAAGAATGAAGTCTAGAGTCTACAACAAGAAACGTATTGAAAAATATTAGAATTTGTTTGGAATCTGTGAAAAAAAAACAAAGAAAATACCAAAACATTTTAAAATCTCTTGCAATGTCTCATCTCTGTTTTGTTCAGACTGAAATCTTATTTGAGCCCTGAGGTTCGACTCACCTTAGCATTCTACACCCGGGAATAGTAATCATGCACCCTCTGCCGATTTTCTTCCCACCACAAGCTCGCTTGGGTATCGTTGAATTTCTAACGGCTAAACCCATTCCCTCTCAACACCTTAAAAAAACCTTTTCAACACTACGTTAAAAACGAAATCGTGACTGTTCAATAAACCATACCTGAATTTAATAAGTTTGACTTGCTGTGATCCGTCAGCCAAACGTTGGATGGCAATATGCACTCCTTCTTCGAATTCTTCCTCGTAACTGTCTTCTTCTTCTATTTCTACGCCTGTGACTTCATTATCTCTAGATGTTTTTGAAAAGGGAGCAAAACAATTAATCAAACCTCCAAAAAGTTTAGCAGAAAGACTCTTTCTGATTCCTCCCCTTGTAAATATCGCACAATCCTCTCCCATCAAAGAAACGCGTCATTTTATAATTATTCACATCCAAATTTGACCATAGGAATCCCAAGTTTGAAGAGCACCTATTACCATAGGAATCCCAAGTTTGAAGAGCACCTATTACTGTGATTTGGATGGATTGTTCAGACAAACTATGCTGTCTGCATATACAACAAACATTTTGTCAGAAATTAAACCTACAGATGTTTATAAACACCAATAATTTCATTTCACATAAAGATCGTATTTAAAGCTATTGAGCATTTAGGAATTTTTGAAGCTGTTTGGAGAGCACCGACAAAAGTTGTAATGAGTTTAATCAGCATAATAGATTGATAGTGGCTTTCAGAATGAATTGGTCAGCAATGTTATCGCTTTCTATTATTATCCTATTCTTTTATATGCAAGTTTACAATTTAAAATTATAATATAGTTAAACATTTATTTAAAGACATCGAGACCCGACTTCGTTTCACTTTATGTCATTTCAGATTTGATGTATGTAAATATGTAACATTGTAAAAACGGAGAAGAGAAATAATGTTCGTGGAATCTAACTTCATAGTAACATAAATCTGCAGATTGATATGTATGTAAGGCCGGAGTACAACTCCTACCGGCCTTATTAGGTTGGGGATTTGACAAGGCTATAGGAAGGGGGACCAGGAGATGGGGAACCTATGCTTCCACGTTGCAGTGAATCATAGTAATATAAATTTGCAGATTTATATGTATGTAAGGCCGGAGTACAACTCCTACACGCCTAATTGACAAGACTATAGGAAGAGGAGGGGGACCAGGAGATAGTGTTAATATTATATGGTTGGACGACTGATGGGGAGCCAAATTTAACAACAAGAGAAAACTTAATTTTTATTCAGAGAACATGGAAATATTACAAAGTACAGAAAGAAAATACATTTGCAGTCTCCATCTACGTCTTTCCAGCCTGCGCAATCCTTCGAAATAATCTCTTTTTATCCTCACATGTTCTTGCTGCAACCGTCGTTCTTAACCGTCCCTGTAACCGCCGCAACGACCCCCTGGAACTGCTGTAACGACTTCTGGTAACTGCCAAAGTCGGGCTGTAATGTTCTGTGAAAAAGTAACAGGTCGCGATATCGCGACATCCTGTATGTCGCGATATCGCGACACTTCCGTTGGCTCTTCCCTGCGTTCAAAGTTTGTCGCGATATCGCGACATCTTTTATGTCGCGATATCGCGACACTTGAGATTGGCTTCCGCTGCGCTCCGAGTTCGTCGCGATATCGCGACAACTTGTATGTCGCGATATCGCGACACTTGAGATTGGCTTCCGCTGCGCTCTGAGTTCGTCGCGATATCGCGACAACTTGTATGTCGCGATATCGCGACACTTGAGATTGGCTTCCGCTGTGCCCTGAGTTCGTCGCGATATCGCGACAACTTGTATGTCGCGATATCGCGACACTTGAGATTGGCTTCCGCTGCGCTCTGAGTTCGTCGCGATATCGCGACAACTTTTATGTCGCGATATCGCGACACTGCGTTTTGCGCTCGCCGTGGTTCGAAATACGTCGCGATATCGCGACAACTTTTGTGTCGTGATATCGCGACACATTGTAACACTTAGAATATTTTTTCAAACTTAGAACTTTTTTTGCTTGTTTCTTTTGTTTGTCTTTTTCGATGATGCAAGATTGTTGTGCTGCCCTGGATGCTCCTGCATCAGACACCCGGGGTAGATGTTTAGAAGTGATCCTCACTTCTGGACGGTCAGAGGAAAACCCAGACGATCAACCTCTGATTTGGACAACCATGTGGCATCTTCGACAGGTCGGTTCTTCCACTTGACCAAATACTCCGAATATTGCCTGTTTCGGGTACTTCTGCCTTCGCGAGTGTCGAGTATGTCTTCAATTTCTTCTTTGTCTGGAGTGGATGCTGGAATGTTCCACAGATCCGGACTGGATGGTTCGCTACAACTTCCTGCATGATATTCAACCAAGTCGAAAATATTGAAGATGGGTGAAATATTCATCTCACTCGGTAGATCTACTTCATAGGCATTGCCTGAATCTCGTTTACCTATGATTCGGCATGGTCCAAACTTCTTCATTTTTAGCTTATTGTAGGTTTTGGTAGGAAAACGTTCCTTGCACAAATGAACCATGACTTCATCTCCTATCTGGAATTCCTTGAAACGCCGCTTCTGATCTGCTCGGGCTTTGTAAGTAGCATTCATTTTACTGATATGTTGTTGTACTTCTTCATGTAAATTCTTCATGTGTGCTGCAAAGTCTTTAGCTTCAGCACTGCGCTTGTCACCCTTATCCATCGGCCTCAACTCAGAAGCGTTTCTCGGGCTGTTCCCATGCACTATCTGGAATGGGGATTTACCGATGCTTGTGATTGACAGAATTATTGTAAGCAAACTCTGCCTGTGGTAAAATCAGATCCCATCCCTTGGGTTTATCTCCTACCAGACATCGTAGAAGATTACCCAAACTTCTGTTGACTACTTCGGTCTGTCCATCAGTCTGCGGGTGGTACGCAGAACTGAATTTCAATTCTATTTTCAGCTTCTTCCACAGGGTTCTCCAGAAATAACCCACAAATTTGGTATCTCTGTCCGAGACAATGCTTTGGGGTAGACCATGAAGGCGCACAACCTCCCTGAAAAACAAGCCGGCAATATGAACAACATCACTTGTCTTCTGACATGGAATAAAATGGGCCATCTTCGAAAACCCGTCAACAACAACAAAAATGGCGTCATTTCCACGTTGTGTCCTTGGCAGACCAAGAACAAAATCCATACTGATGTCCTCCCACGGTCTCTCTGGTACAGGCAATGGCTGGTACATTCCTGTATTCTGGCTGACTCCTTTTGCCATCTGGCACACTTTGCAACCCTGCACAAATCTGGTCACATCCGGCTGCAACTACGGCCAATGGTAATTCTCACTAACGAGAGCAATGGTCTTATCTCGACCAAAATGCCCCGCTAGTCCTCCGCTATGTTTCTCTTTGATCAAATTTTCCCTCATGGAACTGCGTGGAATGCACAACTGGTTCTGCCAAAACAGCATCCCATCTTGGATCATGAAATCCAACCACTTAGTGCGATCCACAGTAGTAGGAGACACACATGTCGTCCATGCCTCTGCAAAATCTGGATCTGCTGGGTATAAACTCTTGAGTTCATCAAACCCAACAACTTGCACTCTCATTTCCATCAACAAATTGTGCCTTCTACTCAAGGCATCTGCAACTCTATTAGATTTGCCACTTCTATGCTTCAGGACAAAGGTATAACTCTGCAAGAATTCAACCCACTTCAAATGCCGCTGGTTAAGTTTACCTTGACTATTTATATACTGCAAAGCTTGATGGTCAGTATATAAAACAAACTCCTTGGCTAGCAAATAATGTCTCCATTTCTTAAGAGCCTGAATTATAGCATAGAATTCTTGATCATAAACAAAATATTTCTTGCGAGCATCATTCAATTTTTCACTAAAATATGCAACAGGTTTACCTTCTTGGCTCAATACGGCTCCAATGGCACTGCCACTGGCATCACAGTCAACCTGAAACACTTTATTAAAATCTGGAAGTGCCAGAATGGGCTGTTCTGTCACTTTCTTTTTCAATATGTCCATACTGGTACCTGCCTTGGCAGTCCACTTAAATTCTCTCTTATCCCCTCTCATAGTTTCCGTTAGGGGTGCACAAATACTGCTAAAGTCTCTAATAAATTTTTGATAGAAACTTGCAAGACCATGAAATGATCTTACCTCTGTTACATTTCGTGGGGCAGGCCATTCAATGATAGCCTTCACCTTTTCAGGATCCATTTTCAGACCCTCCTCTGAGATGACAAATCCCAGGTAAATCAACTCTTTCTGCACAAAACTGCACTTCTGTATATTAATTAATAACTGCTCCTCACGCAATTTTTCAAAAACTGTTCGAACATGCATCAAATGCTCTTCTAATGTTTTACTAAAAATTAAAATATCATCTAGATAAACTATCATGAACTTTTCCAGGAAGTCATGCAATACCTCATTCATCAACCTCATAAACGTACTTGGGTGCATTAGTCAATCCAAATGGCATAACTAACCACTCATACAAACCCTCTCTAGTTTTAAAGGTTGTCTTCCATTCGTCACCCTCTCTAACACGTATCTGGTGATATCCGCTCTTCAAATCAATCTTAGTGAAGTATTTAGCTCCACTCAAGCAATCCATTATATCGTCCATTTTGGGTAATGGAAAGCGATATTTAATGGTAATTTTATTAATGGCTCGGGAATCAGTGCACATTCGCCATTCGCCATTCTTCTTTGGTGCAAGTACTGCTGGCACTGCACAAGGGCTCAAACTTGCTTGAATCAAACCCTTCCTCAACAATTCCTGAACTTGGCGGTTCAACTCTTCATTCTCTATAGGAGACATTCTATGGGCAGCCTTATTGGGTAAGCTAGATCCTGGCATTAAGTCAATCTGATGACTAATCTTCCTCATTGGCGGCAAACCCTCGTGCACATTGTCTGATATAATATCAAGAAATTCTGCTAACAGATGTTCAACTTCTGCTGGAATGTCAGTAGTTTCTTTTCTCTTTACAGTAAGAATTAATGCATAACACATTGAATCCCTCTTTAGACCATCCAAAAAAAATTTGCCATCTACTAAACAAATTCTAGCATTATTGCATACCTTTTCCTCAACCTCCTTCAATGGCTTTAGTTTGTGGCATACTCCGTCTTTTGTCAGGGAATAGGTATTTGCATGCCCATCATGTGCTGCACATCTGTCAAATTGCCATGGTCTTCCAAGCAACAAATGGCAAGCATCCATCGACAAAATATCACACAGGACCTCATCCTGGTATCTTCCAATTTGAAACTTGACCAAGCATTGTTCACTGACCAATGCTCTATGGTCCTTCTGCAACCACGCAATCCGGTATGGATGCGGGTGTTGTCTTATTTCTAGCTTTAACTTAGCTACCATTTCCTTAGAAACCAAATTATCTGTACTACCATTATCAATAATAATATTATAGATTTTACCTGAACATTTGCACCTTGTGCGGAACAGGCTTTTTCGTTGATCTGGTTCCTTCTCTTCGTTCAACAAGGTTCTCCTTGTGATCATCACTTCTCCATGCTCTGCTTCTTCAGAGTGCTCAGATTCAACACCATCCTCAACAACTGCTGCTCTGGCATTACCTTCGAGCCTTCTGTTCGGTGTTTCTTGGTGTTTGGGACACTCATATGATCGATGCCCCTCTTCTCCGCAATTGAAACAGGTTCCACAAAATCTGCCTCTGCCATATCCTCGTCCACCTCTACCTCGTCCCCTTTGATAATCATTGTTCTGATTACGGGGTCGGTAAGCATTCTCCTCCTTCTGTTCCTGGTGATTGCTTGTTTCACCAGTCTACTTTTGGTCATCATATTTACCTCCATTGGTTCTTCCACCAGTTCTTCCACCATGACCTCTTCCTCTTTGCTTACTGTCAAATCTATGGTTCAGTTTCTCTTCCACTTTCAGAGCAAACTGGTAAGCATCTTCAATGGTGCTCATTCGAACCAGACTCAATTCTTCTTGCACGCTGGTTCTCAACCCATTAATGTAACGGGCTACTCTCTCTTTATTTGCTTCTATATGATCGGTTCTGATAGAAATTTTAAAAAATTCCTCTGTATATTCTTTAACAGACTTGCTGGACTGGCGCAAACTCTGCATTTTTCTCAGCAGATCTAATTCGTAATCTGCTGGAATAAACTGCCGTTTCAGTTTTTCAACCATTCGATCCCACCTGGTGATATTTTCTTTTCCTCTCCGATTTCTTTCCAATTGCACTCCTTTCCACCATATGCCAGCATGGCCTTTCAACTTTGTTCTGGCAAATTTAATTCGATTTGGATCTTCAACTTCCTCATATTCAAAATATTCCTCCATGTCATTAATCCAGTCAATCAATTCTTCTGGATTTAAATTTCCAGAATATGTGGATACATCAATCTTTGGCCTTTTCCCAATTTGAGAAATAGCTTTAATCATTCGAGACTCTGCAGCACTCATTGCTTCTTCTTCTTCTTCAGACGGGTCTTCAACTCCGCAAGCTTCATCATCGCTTTGGTCTTCTCCTCTTGGCTCTACTCCTCTACGCAATTCTTCCTGCAGGGCCTGCACTTGCCTCTGCAATGCTCGGAAGTCTCCTTCAGGAACCACGTTCCTTTCAAGCACCATGATTTCTTCGCGGCGACATTCTGCTTCACTTTTTCTCAGAACCCGTAACCCCAGATCCTGGTGCAAGCTGCCTCACGTTCGGCGCTCTGCTCACACACTCAGAATCTTACTGCTCTGATACCACTTGATGGGGAGCCAAATTCAACAACAAGAGAAAACTTAATTTTTATTCAGAGAACATGGAAATATTACAAAGTACAGAAAGAAAATACATTTGCAGTCTCAATCTACGTCTTTCCAGCCTGCGCAATCCTTCGAAATAATCTCTTTTTATCCTCACATGTTCTTGCTGCAACCATCGTTCTTAACCATCCCTGTAACCGCCGCAACGACCCCCTGGAACTGGCTGTAACGACTTCTGGTAACTGCCAAAGTCGGGCTATAACGTTCTGTGAAAAAGTCACAGGTCGCGATATCGCGACATCCTGTATGTCGCGATATCGCGACACTTCCGTTGGCTCTTCCTTGCGTTCAAAGTTTGTCGCGATATCGTGACATCTTTTATGTCGCGATATCGTGACACTTGAGATTGGCTTCCGCTACGCTCTGAGTTCGTCGCGATATCGCGACAACTTGTATGTCGCGATATCGCGACACTTGAGATTGGCTTTCGCTGCGCTCTGAGTTCGTCGCGATATCGCGACACTTGAGATTGGCTTCCACTACGCCCTGAGTTCATCGCGATATCGCGACACTTGAGATTGGCTTCCGCTGTGCCCTGAGTTCATCGCGATATCGCGACAACTTTTATGTCGCGATATCGTGACACTACATTTTTGCGCTCGTCGTGGTTCGAAATACGTCGCGATATCGTGACACTACGTTTTTGCGCTCGCCGTGGTTCGAAATACGTCACGATATCGTGACAACTTTTGTGTCGCGATATCGCGACACATTGTAATACTTAGAATATTTTTTCAAACTTAGAACTTTTTTTGCTTGTTTCTTTTGTTTGTCTTTTTCGGTGATGCAAGATTGTTGTGCTGCCCTGGATGCTCCTACATCAACGACTGTAAGCCACTCGAAGTTTTGGTATGTTGAAAACTGTATAGCGCATGTCAAATTCAGTAATTATGACAGTGCGGCTGAAGTGTCGATTAAATGTCAAAGCCACCGAACTGCGTAGGATTTACCCGCGACGTTCGGCTATGCAAATTCAGTCCGGTCAACGTCCGACTGTGCAAGTCAACAAGAGCGCAGTTGGACTGTGTTGTGTAGTCAGGCGGGGGCTAAAGGACTTAGGCAAATTTTGAAGAGGGAGCCCATTGGACTGCATTGCTTTTTTGGGCTGCCCCGTCAGACTGCACACGAGACAACTTGCGCAGTCGGACAAGCAGTCCCACACTTAGGCAAATTTTTGCCTATCAAACTTTGTTGTCTCAAGTCACGTTGTAATGCAATGACGCCTTGCTTGACTCGTGAGTTGTTGCACGGGAAGGAGAAAGACCTCAAATTTGAAGACGTCATTTGGGGCTCGACTACAAACCCTTAACAAGTTCAATATCGCTTCGGTGAGGATAGTGATTGCAAAAGTTCCACAAAAATATAGTGGGGGCTTTAAATGAGGGTTCACAATCAACAAAGTCTAAGCTAAATTGTAGAGGAGAAAATAATAAAGAAACACAGACACTGATAATTCTAAACCCTACAAGATGCTGAAAAAATGGCAATAGTTTATTTATCCAGAACAGGGGTTACAAGGATCCTCAACTAAGGATATAATAACTTTTGCATATGAAACTACAGGATAACCTAAGAAATAGACCGAATGTCGATACTGTTGCTCGGGCATCAAACAAATGAGCTTTACTGCTCATTGATCTGGTCTACAAAATGACTGCTCTGCACTTGCCTATTGTCCTCTCGTCGACGACATTGAGTCCTCTCCAAAAATCCTCCCTCTGAAAACTGACTGAGCAAGGGTTTATATAGTAGGGTAGAAGAGGCGAATCACCAACCACGCACGAATGAATTTAACCAATCGCCTAACTCGCATGCGAGAAATAAAGAGTGATTGGACAACTGAAATGTGTGACATCACATTGGAGTTTTAGGTAGGACACCTAACTTCACTGATTTTGGTGAACGAAATCCGATAGCGCACACATTCTGAGCGCAGTTGGGCGGAGATGGGAAATCAGGGTTAATTTTTCTAACACCCTCCTTTAAACCTGATTTCATGAGCGCTTTGACTCCAAGCTGCTCTCGCAATCTGTTGAAGTCTTCCTCCTTCAAAGGATTCATGAAAATGTCCGTCAACTACTCCTTCGATTTGTAAAACTGTAGCTAAATTTCCTCGAACTTCAACATCTCTCTAATGAAGTGATAACGAATATCAATGTGCTTCGTTCGGCCATGGAACACTGGATCCTTCAATAGTGCTATGGTAGAATTATTTTCACAAAATACTGTTGTCGTGCCCATCGGAGGATGGTTCAGTTCACCTAGAACTCTTCGTAGCCAAACTGCCTGCCATGCGGCTAACGTGGCAACGACATACTTTGCTTCAGCTATGGACAACGCAACTATCGGTTGCTTCTTGGATTTCCATGAGACTACCCTTGATCCGAGATGGAAAGCATACCCGAAGGTGCTCTTTCGATCGTCGGTGATGCCAGCCCAGTCACTATCTGTGTAGCCCACCAAATCTAACTGGTCTCATCTGGCATAAAATAGGCCATGGTTCTATATCCTGTTGACATAGTGTAAGATCTTATTTCTTGCTTTCCAATGCGTGTCCTTTAGAGTCTCCATAAAAATATTGATTAGACTGACTCCGAACATCAGATCTAGCCGAGTTGCAGTCAGATACATCAAACTGCCAATTAATCGTTTAAACAAAGTTGGATCAACATTCCTCCCAGAGTCCAACTTGCTTAGCTTCAACCCTGTGGCAATAGGTGTGATGGTAGGTTTGTTGTCATATTGAACCGCTTCAGGACATCCTTCGCATACTTACCCTGAGAAATGAAGATGCTATCTATCGATTGGTCAGATTCAATGCCTAAGAAATATTTCATCAGCCCTAAGTTTGTCATCTCGAACTCCTTCTTCATGGATGTTCTAAACTGGACAAATAGTGTTGCATTGTTGCTAGTGTACATCAGATCATCCACATACAGGCATACGATTATGAGCTCTCCTGTATCATTTGTATTCATGTACAGGGTGTGCTCATATGGCCATTTTAAAAACCCATTCTCCTAAAAATAGCTGTCAATTCGATTGTACCAAGCCTGTGGTGCTTGCTTCAAACCGTACAGGGCCTTCTTCAGCTTCAAGACGTTGCCATCCTGGCCTTCAATATCGTAACTTGGTGGCTGATATATGTAGACCTCCTCCTCCAAAACTCCGTTGAGGAATGCTGACTTGACGTCCATCTGGTAAACACTCCAGTCCTTCTGAGTTGCTAGTGCCAAGATCATCCTCACTGTGTCAAGTTGGGCTATAGGCGCATATACCTCATGATAGTCAATGCCCAAATTCTGCTTGTAGCCCTTTGCCACCAATCTGGCCTTATGCCTTTCTACTTCTCCTTGGGCGTTGAACTTCATCTTATACACCCACTTGACCCCAATGGTATTCTTATTTGCTGGGAGATCTGCAAGCTGCCATGTGTCATTCTTCTCAATGGCTTCAATCTCCTCGTCCATCGCTTTTACCCACTTTTGATTTTGACTTGCATCTTTGAACTCAACTGGATCAACCTCAGTAAAGAATGCAAAATCATAATATTCTTCATCTTAATGAGTTTGGGTTATCTCGTAAATGTCTTACAGGCTCCTTGTCTTTGTAGGTGTCACCAAGTTCTGGATTCTGCTTTCAATTGGAGGCGACAGAGATGGTGAGGCTATGCTGCTGCTTGCACCACTATTGTTGCTTGAGGCTATAGGTGGCTGTACATTATCCTCCTCCAAGTCAAAAGACTCCACTACTGTTGACTTAGGTTGGACAGTATTTGATTTCCAGTTCCAAGCTTCATCTTCCAAGAACTTCACATCACGACTGATGATGAGCTTCTTCGTCACAGGGTTGTACAATTGATATGCCTTTTTCTGTTCACTGTACCTTGTAAAAATGCATTTTTGCTGCTTCTATTTTGGAACATGTGCATATGCAATGCACCCGAAGACACGCAAATGAGCCACACTTGGCTTCAGACCACTCCAAGCCTCCTGAGAGATTTTGTCCTTCACACTTTTGGTGGGACATCTATTCAGCAAGTAGACTGCACAAGTTATAGCCTCTGCCAAGAACTCGTGAGGTAATCCCTTCACCTTCATCATGCTATGTGCCATCTCCATGACGGTTCGGTTCTTCCTCTCAGCTACGTCGTTCTATTGCAGAGTGTATCTGGCAATGAGCTACCTCTGAATTCTGTGTTGCTTGTAGAAGGTGTGGAATTCGTTGGAGATGTATTCACCTCCACCATCCGTCCAAAGGGTTTTGATCTGATATCCACTCTATTTCTCCACTAGAGCCTTAAACTCCTTGAATCTGGCAAATGCTTCTGACTTCAGCTTGATGGGATAAATCCATGTCTTGCGGCTGAAATTGTCAATGAAAGTCAAGAAGTATTTATTACCGAAAAATGTGCTGGTTTGCATCGGACTGCAGATGTCTGAGGGCACCAGCTCTAATGGCTGTGATGCTCTCCAAGACTATCTGAAAGAGAACGAATCCCTATGTTGTTTATCGACTAAGCATCTCTCACAAATATGATTTTTCTGCTCAATAAGGGGTAAACTCTTCACCATCTGCTTCTTGTGCAGCTGATTCAAGCCACTGAAAATCAAGTGATCGAACCTGAGATGCCACAGCTAGGTAGCATCCTTCACAACTACACTCAGCGACATCAGAGACTCATTTTGAATCTACAGCGAAAATATTTTATTTTTCTTCATGGACATGGTTGCAATCTACCCATGCGACTTGTCTCTGATGGTGCATACTCCATCTTTGAACTGGACCGTATGCCCCTTCTGCACGAGCTGTCAAACACTTAGCAAGTTGTGCTTTAGACCAGTCACATAATAGACGTCACAGATCTACTTATGTTCACAATGTCTGGTGCGGATGAGGATCTTTCCTTTCCCCATCACAGGAACTTTGTTGTTGTTCCCCATCTTGACCTCGGACTAGACTATTTCATCTAGTTGTGAGAACATCTCCTTGTTCCTTGTCATGTGGTTGCTACACCCGCTGTCCAAATACCAGACATTCTTCTGGCACTCCTCCTCAATGTTGCAAGTCAACAACACGTTTCCTCCTACCGCATTTCTAGCTTCATCCATGTAATGGGTCTGCTGCTGGTTCTCCTTGGCCATCCTCTTTCTGCATTGTGTAGGGTTATGCATAAGGGGTCAACCCCAAAATGTGGTTATAAAAATTTGGCAAATTAGTTTCAAAATCCAAGCGAATAGTATCGAAACGCATGTAGAAGGTTAACTATTATTAGGGGTAATGTTGGAAATTTAAACTTAAAATGGTCAAATTATTATAAAATTAGGGCGAATCGACCCCCCCAAAAATATTGCACCCAAAATTTTTTGGCTAATGGGCCTTGTTCAAGGGTCCCAAATATTATCCAATTCCAAATTTTAAAAATCCTAATTTTAACCAATTGGCTATAAATAGCCATTATGCATAACACTGGCACTGTGAGATGTAATGGCTAAATTTCTTGCAATAGTAGCACTGGACCTTTGACATATCCTTTTTCTGACTAGATCCGGCTTGCTGGTTCTTTGCATAACCTCTTCCTCCTTGCTGATGGAAGTTGCAATTGGTCTCTCCCTCACTAGGGTTTGACCGTCCTCCTTGCTTGTTTCCTTTCCCATGCCTACCTCTGCCTCTTCCTCCTTGAGAACTAGAGGCATCTTGGTGAGAGTCTTGTCTGCCGCTATCTCAAAATGAGACCTAAGCCCTAAATGCCTTCTCCAAAGAGGTCTGAGATGAACGGCTCAACCTTTGCTCATGTTTCTACAATGAACCCATGAGATTGTCTATTAAGAGGGTTATAAGATCTCTCGACTCCTCTATCGCAATCACAATAGAGTCAAATTTGGTAAGCAGAATTTTGAGAATCTTCTCCATGATTCTATGGATCTTCACGATTTCTCCATTCAACCGCATCTAGTTGATAATGTCCGTCGTCCGGGTGAAGAAGTTGCTCATGGACTCGGACTCACTTATCTACAGATTCTTGAACTCCCTCCTAAGCATCTACAGATTCACCAACTTCACCTTGTTAGTACCCTGATATGAGCTAGACATAATCTCCCAGGTCCACTTCACTTTGGTGGCCGATGCGATCCATGGGAAGATGGTCTCCTTGACCACTTGCATGATGTAGAAGAGGGTCTTTTGGTCCTTCTTTGTGTTCTCCTTCAATAGGTCCTTGTCTGTTTGGGAGAGGGCAACTAGTGCTGCTGCATCTGATGGTTCTGGGTAGCCGTTCTCGACTAACTCCCATAGCTCCTGAGATCCAAACAAGATCTTCATCTGGATGCTCCAATAATCATAATTCTTGTTGTTGAAGCGTGGGATTTGCAATTGCAATGAATTGTTACTACCGAAATTCATTCTGCTTTGATCTTTGCATCAAGGGCACTATGGCTCTGATACCAATTTTAAGTGTCGATTAAATTTCAAAGCCCTCAAACTATGCAGGATTTACCCACGACGTCAAACTGCATGGGGTAAAATCCGTGACTTTAGGCGGATTCAGTCCGGTCAACACTCGACTGCGCAAGTCAACAAGAGCGCAGTTGGACTACGCTGCATAGTCGGGCGAGGGCTAAATGACTTAGGCGAATTTTGAAGAGAGAGTCCATCAGACTGCACTGCCCTTTTGGATTTTCCCGTCAGACTGCATACGAGACAACTTGCGCAGTCGAACTGCATTGCGCAGTCGGATGGGCAGTCCCACACTTAGGAAAATTTTTGCCTATCAAACTTTTATGTATAAAGTCGCGCTATAATGAAATGATGCCTTGCTTGACTCATCAGTTGCTGCGCGGGAAGGAGAAAGACCTCAAATCTTAATGCGTCATTCAGGGCTCGACTACAAACACTTAGCAAAGTTTAATGTCACTTCAATGAGGATAGCGATTGCAGAAGTTCCACAAAGGAACAATGGGGGCTTTAAATGAGGGTTCACAATCAACAAAGTCTAGGCTAAATTGCAGAGGAGAAATTAATAAAGAAACATAGACACAGATAATTCTAAACCCTACAAGATGTCAAAAAATGGTAATAGTTTATTTATCCAGAAGAGGGGTTACAAGGATCCTCAACTGAGGATATAATAACTTCTGCAGATGAAATTGTAGGATAACCTAACAAATAGACTAAATTCCAAGACTGTTGCTCGGACATCAAACAAATGAGCTTTACTACTCACTGATCTGATCTGCAAAATGACTGCTCTGCACTTGCCCCATGTCCTCTCGTCGACGATGTTGAGTCCTCTCCAAAAATCCCCCCTCCAAAAACTAACTAGGCAAGGGTTTATATAGCAGGGCAGAAGAGGCCAATCACCAACCACACACGAATGAATTTAACCAATCACCTAACTCGCACGCGGGAAATAAAGGTTGATTGGACAAATCACATGTGTGGCATCACATCAAAATTTTAGGCAGGACGTCCAACTTCACTGATTTTGGTGAGTGAAGTCCAACAGCGCACACATTCTGAGCGCAGTTGGGTGGAGAAAAGAAATCAAGGTTAATTTTTCTAACAACGTCCACATTGATAGTCTTCCGTAATTGTAGTTGCAATATTTTGTTGAAATTTTAGCGTTACTTTTTCAACCGATGTGATTCAAAAGTGTTTAAATTCAAGTCTCATTTTAAGGCGTATACTCGAAGTAAGACGAGAGAAAAATACATAGGGCTTGGTCATAATTGTGCAAGAAGAGAAAATTAAGAGGTTTTGGTTGCCTTGGTATGCTATGCAAAGCTGTTCCAGGGAGATTTGAGTCAAGGCCATTGTGAAATAGCATGCAGATATTCCAAGTCAAAGAAGAAGAAAATCCGTTCGAGTGCAAATTTGAACTTTGAAGTCAAAATTCGAGGCATCTTGTTGTGTAGTCTACGTTTCAAGAGGAATATTGAAGTGCAAATTTAAACTTTGAAGTTGAAGGTCTACGTTTCAAGAGGAACATTGAAGTTGAAATTCAGGGCAGTTGTAGTGTGCTACTTGTTCAAGGGAGAGATTTGAACCCAGGATATTGCAAAACCCTTAGGCAAGTAATCAATCTTCATTTTTGTGTCAAATCTATGGATATTTAGGTTATCTTTTACGATTTGGAAGGTAGCCAAGTTGAGTTTCCTTTGAAGGCAGATATTCAAAGTCAAACAAGAAGAAAATATATAGGGTCTGGCCATACTTGTGCAAGAAGAGAAAACTAGGGGGTTTTTGTTGTTGTAGTGTGTTGTGTAAGGTTGTTTGAGGGGGAGATTCAAACCTAGGGCCATTGTGAAACCCCTAGGCAAGCAATCAAATTCCAGTGTTGTGTCAAATTTGTGGATATTTGGGTTATCTTTTATTATTTGAAAGGTAGCCAAGTTGAGTTTCCTTTGAAGATGAATATTCGAAGTCGAACAACAAGAAAATTTGTTCGAGTGAAAATCTGAACCTTGAAGTCAAAATTTGGGGCATCTCATCGTATGGTTTGCATTTCAAGTTGATTAATTCGACCAAGACCTGAATTCTTAGAGCCACTTGCTAGGTGTTTGTTCCAGAGAGAATCTAAACATTTAGAAGTGTCTTTGACATTGGAAGAGATTGTGAAGTTTCACTAGGAGATCTTGGGTGTGTCAGTAGGGTACAAGTTTACGCGGTATTGCAAAATAACTATAGTCGTTGATAGGAAGTTGTAGGTCATCACCACAAATCCTAACAATCTCATGATGTACACATGATTTGGACATGCTTGATTTCATTTGGAGTGGGAGTAAAAAATGAGCTTGCGAGAAGGATATGGTGGATGAGAAGTTGCAAGTGAGTGGGAAGGAGAAAACGGGAGAGGAACAAGAAACTGGGAAGGAACAAGTGGTCTGGAAGGAGCAATCGGAGGAATATATTTAGGTTTTGGAGGGCATTCTAGTGTAGGGAGATGTTTAGGCTAAAAAAGTAAATAGTAATGAGGTGAATTTTATGGCATTTTTGGGTGCTACATACTCACATGGAATTGAAACTAGTGCCAGTGATGCAATCCCCTTGGTGGTACTCAAATCGGGTGGTAAATCATGTGGATCCCGTTTGATGGGACATCCTTTTGACCTAGGAGAATATTTTTCCAAGGTGACTGCAAAAGTTTTTAAACCTAGCAGGGTGAAAGTATTATTTAATCTCACCCCTAATGGTGACGAGATTCATATGTATGATGAGCTCACAGATGTTACTATGAAAGAGGGTTCTTGGAATTTGGTAGGAAAATTCTAGGGAAACAGACCCAATCTAGATTCCATTAGATGCTGGTCTTTGGAAAAATGGAAGCCATTGGGGTCCCTGAAGATTGTGGATGTACCAAAATATTTTTCATCGTCAAGTTGAACTACAAAGAGGACTCGAAACAAAATTTGGGTGGGAGCACCTAGTTCTATGGGAAAAGAGACCTATTTCTTCACAAATGGGGTCATGATTTCAACCCGGACACCCAAAAGGTGAATCTGGTTCCTCTTTGGGTGAGGCTTTTGGGTCTCCCCTTTCACCACTGGTAGGAAGACATCTTAAGAGGGATAGCTAAAAGCATTGGTGAACTCATTCAAATCGACCCAATGACTAGAGAAAAATCCAAGATGGTCTTTACAAGGTTGTGCGCGATGGAGGTTCTGAAGACTAATCTTCCATCCTATATTAAGCTTGTTTCGAAGGTAGGCACATTGATCGAGTATATTTATTATGAAAACAAACCCATTCAATATTCTAGTTGCAGTAAACCTGGTCATTTATCTTCACAGTGATCTAAGATCCTCAACAAGAAGGATAAAGTTTTGCAAGAGAAAGTTGTTGAAGTCCAGCTTGAGCAGATTGAGCTTGAAGGTTTGGGCCTTAAGAAGGTGGTGCATGACTCCACAAAACCTCATATTCATATGATGCCTGGAAAATAAGTGGTGTCTAAAATCCAAATACTAAAAGTCTTTCGCTAAAGGACACAGAAAAAAAAAGTATGGCCCAAAGCTAACCCACCTTGAGGGATATTATGGCAATGGGTGGAAGCTTTTATCGAACTTTGGAGGCCAATGAACATCTTCAGGTTAAATTTTCTAGATCCATTTAAGGATCCTTTGGTCCAGTTATTATGTTAAAAAATCTGTATGATTACTTAAGTTGTGACTCTGGCTTGCCAAAAGATGTAACCCTAGAAGATCAAATTCCTTAACCTCTTTTCCGGGTTGAGAATTTATCCTAGTATTTGACTCTCGGGTCCCCTCCGAATACTAGAAGCCACAAAAAAGAGTTTGATGTTGGAGTGGAGCACAAGGGGGGTTGAACTTCCAACAAAGCACATCTATCTAAAGAGATAGAGACAAATATGGAAGATGGATCTTAGACCCTATTAAAAGTTGATAATGTCAAAGAAATCGGGGAAAAACAACTCAAGATTGAAATATTTTATCATACCTCCCAGGGCAATGGGGGTAAAAAAATTCACAAAATTTGTAAATGATGTTCCTATCATGGAATATTAGAGGACTAAATGGGACATCAAAACAAAGGGTTTTGTCTTCTTTGATAAAGGAGGTTTGTCCATATATAATTCTTTTGTAAGAGACAAAGATGGATAGAATCAAGGTAGATGAGATAAGAAAGGTGATTTGGAAGGAGGCCGAATTTGTGTCTAGTTCGGCACAAGGGTCCTCGAAGGGTCTCCTACATCTATGGAACCCCTATAAAGTCACTATCTCAACTCTTTTGGTAACATATAGAATTATTAACATGTTTTGTTGCAAGTCTTTGGGTAGAAAATGGATTTTGATCAACATTTATGCCCCAACTCTAGAACAAACAGAAGTTGTCTTTAGTCCATAATTAGTTCAATGAGAGAAGCTTTCAAGAATGAGGTTTGGATTCTAGAAGGAGACTTCAACTATCCTTTGTACCAGTTGAACAAGAAGGGGGATACAATAATCTCGAGAAGTATGGAAGAATTTGCTACTTTTGTCAATAATCAAGAGCTCATGGACTTAGAATTGAAAGGTTCCAAATATATGTGGAGTAACAAATGCTTTGGGGCCATCACATACAAATTATATTGGACAAAATTTTTATTTTTAAGGAGGTCATTCCTTTGTTTGGGGACTCTTCTCTCAAATCTATGCCCAATATTGGCTCCGATCACAACCCCCTTCTCTTTGATAATGATGCTAATATTATTTAATTCCCATGACCCTCCAAATTTGAATATATGTGGCTCTCTCATATGGAGTTGGAGGCAAGAATTAGGGAATGGTGGAACACCATATTATTTTGCCCACATATTAATAAGGTGGTTGCTAAGCTGATACTAATAAAAAAAATCTAAAAGATTGGAACAAATCAATCCTTGGGGACATCTAGATTAAGAAATATAATCTCAAATCTCAGTTACAGGCTATTCAATCTTCCTTGGAAGTGGATATCCTCTCATAGAACAATATATTAGAGGAGAGAAGAATTTTTGTTGAGCTTCGTAATTTCATAAGCAATGAGGAAGCTTTTGGTGATAAAATTCTAGAGCTCTTTAGCTCAAAGACAGAGATAGAAACACAAAAAAAAACCATTCCTCAACTCTTTGCCATAGAAGCCATAACTGGATAGGGATATTTGTAAAGTGGATGGTTCTAAAATAGGGGATATCCAAGAAATTAGGGCAGAGGTTGTATCCTTCTAATCTCTCCTTTGTGATATGAGTGCGAGATGTGTTTTTAGGAAGAAAAACTCTTTTAGAACATTCCTCATTTGGTGACGAAAGAAATGAATGATAATCTCAAAAATATTCTTAATGATGATGAAATTAAGAAAGCACTCTTTTCTA
The DNA here is from genome assembly GCA_028583015.1 of Wollemia nobilis. Classification (NCBI taxonomy): domain Eukaryota; kingdom Viridiplantae; phylum Streptophyta; class Pinopsida; order Araucariales; family Araucariaceae; genus Wollemia; species Wollemia nobilis. The sequence goes on from JAQPPZ010017092.1 coordinate 9,883,692, forward strand.
TGGTAGGATTGAAGGCCCCTAGCTTGGATGGCTTTCCCACAATATTTTTCTAAAGGTTCTGGCATATATTTAATAGAGAGATCAGTGAAACTTTGAATGAAGTTCAAATCACTAGAGTCTTCCTTGAGGCTTTAAATACCACTTTCTTGACTCTAATTCTAAAATAAACAAGTACTGTTGAGTTCAAATACTTTTTCCCAATTAGCCTCTACAATGTTAGAGTAGGTTGTTTACCTTAGCTCATATTCACCCAGGTAATTTAGTTTCTTTTTATTTAGTTATTCCATTCATTTTCCCTGCCCACTTATGTGTGGATATTTCGTTTAACTTATTTAGATATTATGAGATATTACATATTTATTTCTTATATATTATGGGTATATTTTTAGGCTTGACTATTCCTAGGTGTTATGTGGATATTTTTAGGTATTTTTGGAGGGTTGAGATTCTTTATCCCCATAGAGGTTACAAATCTATGAACCATATCACATATTCCTTTTGTACGGTGGATATTTTTCATTAGGTTGATCCTACGACTATGGTTGATCATCCTTGCCTACATAAGCAAGGTACATTCATTGTACTCATAGTTCATTTTTTTAGATATAATATATGATATTGTTGCTTCTTGTTTTGCATACCTATTTGTAAGCTTATGTTGTCAATTTGCTTTCAGATTCTTATTTTTTTGGTTGAATGGGGTATTCTGTTAATACTTGAGATCCTTACGACTTGTAAATATATGATTATTGTTCCTTTCATGCAATACTATATTCAAAATTTTCACTAAAGCTTTGGATAACATGGTTAAACCTCTCTTGTCTCGTCCGATTGAGTCTACCCAAAGTGGTTTTATTTTGGGTCATAAGATCTTGTATGGAGTTATTTCGGTTCATGAAATCATACATTTAGTGGACAAAAGTGGTCAAGCAAGATATTTTCTAAAATTGGACATGAATAAGGCCTACGACAAGGTCTCATAAGACTTTATGCTTAGGGTCCTTTAGAATTTTGGCTTTGATAGGAGATGTATTAAAACCTGCATTTCGTTGACCAAATTTTTAATGCTTGTCAATGGCTCCCCCACTAGGTACTTCCGTAGTTGTCGTGGCATTCATTAGGGAGACCAACTCTCCCCTTATATATATCATCATGGCAGAAGCCTTGGGTAGGTACGTTAAGGCCTCCTCCTCTACGGTTGGTATTAAAATAGCCCTGAGCATGGAACTGATCTCCCATCATCAATTCATAGACAATACTATTCTATCATTCCTTACATAAATTCCTTAGGCTCGAGCAATCAAAGAGATCATATTTTGGTATTAAGAGGCAACAAGGTAGAAGGTCAATTTTTTGAAGAGTAAAATATTCTTCTTGAATTCCTCTATTCTCAAGCAAAGAATAATAACGACAGGGCTAGGCTATGAGATAGTAGATTTTCCATCGACTTAACTTGAGCTTCCTATTTTTAAAAGAAGGTGTAAGGAATATTTATGGGAGCCGGTGGTGGAAATGGTGCAATGCAAACTTTCCATATAGAAACGATCTCCGTTAAGCCAAGCTGGTAAGGTTATTTTGGTGAAATCTACACTTCAGAGTATACCAGTTTACTTTATGTCCTTGTTCAAGATGCCAGGTAAAATAGTGTAGAATATCGAGCAAGCTCAAAAGTCCTTCTTGTGGTCTAGGTTAGAGGAGAAGAAGAGATTCCACTTAGTAGCATGGGACCAGATCTATAGTAGAAGGGAGTTTGGAGGCTTGGGTTTGAGAAGGATGGACCAAATGAATAAGGCCTTGGTTGCTAAACAAGGTTGGCACCTGATCCAAAATGAACAGGTTGATTGGATTAATATTATAAAAGTAAAATATCCAAATAATGGGAAGGATGTTCTATCGAATGATGTCCCAAACTCTAGGTCAGCATTTTGGCTTAGTCTGCATATTTCCAAGAGCAGTATTAGAAAGGGAGGAAAATTTAATGTGGGTAATGGCCATCTAATTGAATTTTGATCAGATCCTTAGCTGACGGACCAACCGTTGGCATTGCTCCCAAAATTGATAGTGGATGAAGACTTCTGCAAATGTACCTTTGGTTCTAAGGTTGAAGATTAGATTGAAACTATAAATAATAGGAAGAGATGACAAGTTTTATTCAGTATTGAATTATCTCTTGCTGAGAAAATGACCCTTAAGAATATCTTACACCTCCTAAGGTTCCAAGTCATCAAATATATTGATGAAGCTGATAATATTTTCTAGAAGAAATAAATTTCAAGAGTTGTTTTCTATGAAAATGACATATTTCCTTCTAGAGGACCTTGGATCCCCTTGGTTTTTGAGTAGATTGGTTTGGCCAAAGGGATTAACCCCTAAGGTTAATATTTTTCTATGGATTACTATACAAAATAAAATCTTGACCAGATATAATATGCAATCCTAAGGTATGATTATTTCGAACCATTATTACCTCTATGGATTGGATGCTGAGTTGGTACATGTATTTATTTTGTGCTCATTCTCTAAGGATGGTTTCTCCTCCTTTTCAGTTCAGTTTGTTTCTTCTAGGTATACCCCTTTAGAATGTTTAATCTTTTATACTAGTGGAACCCGCCCTTCTTCTCTCCTCGAATTCATCTATTCTGAAGATTTAGCTTGGGCCACATCATGTGGTGTATCTAGAAGGAAAGGAATTTGAAGGCTCTTAAAAATAAAGATAATTCAACCCTCTCTATATGCACCAAGAGCATTGCAACAATAGTGGAGAATGTCTCTGCCATCTCTTTGGACTCAGGTTCCTCTGTTGAGAAATTAGATCAAGAGTGTACTCTGGGGTTTAAAACTTTTCCAAGGTCTACTGCCCATTTGGATTCAAGTGGAAGAAGACACATTTCCTGGGAACCACACCCTGTAGGCTAGATTAAAATAAATTTCTATAGGGCTTCTAAGGGTAACCGAGGAGAGGCAAGTGTAGGTGGTTTAATTTGGAATAGTAGCAGCGAATTCCTTCTCGCCTTTGCTGAGAAGTTGGGACCTCAATTGAGTCATTTTGCTAAAGCTTGTGCTCTCTTCCAATGAATTTATTTGTTGAGTGGCTTTGATCAGAGTAAGGTCATCATTGAGAGTGATTCACCTAATATCATCATTCTAGTGAAATACTCTCAAAATCCTAGTCCTTCTATCTTTAATATGATTTTTGAGGCAAAAATAATCCTTCGAGCCTTTGAGAATGTGTACAGGAAAGGTAATAAATTGGTTGATTTCCTAGAAAATTTGAGGTTGAGCTAGGATGGACTAACTATTTGGAGAGGAATTTTTTTGTTGAGCATCAATGATTAAGAGACTATAAGTTTTTTTTAGGCCCCTTTGTTATTCCTTTAGGTTGGGTAGGTTTTTCTCAACCTTTTCCTATGCTGACATTGGGGATGTTGTTGATAGATCACCCATTACCCCAAGTTCGATATTTCAAATATTTTACAATTATTCACTTGTACCACCATAATTTTGGTGGGACCTCTATCTCATGGATGGTATGAGCTATTTTGGGTGCTAGTGAGGTTCACTAGGTTTTATGATAGCTGATGTAGTGAGAAGACTATTCTTCTAACTGCTATGTTGAGTTGGGGATAGTTGGGTCATCTTTTGGAGGGCCCCAACAAGGACAACCTAGACATCAAGAAATAGTAATGGTTGGGGGCTTATTTTTTGATGGGTGTTTCTTAGTTTTTTTGTTTTATTTTGGTTTTTATCTATGCTTGGGTGTCCTTGCATGGGTTAATATGTATGGGTTATGGGGGATAGTTGTAGGCCATATGGTCTTCCTTATGCCTATTCATTTTTATTGTCTTCCTTGGTGGTGGTTGTGTGGGTTTCCCTTGTATGGGTTCTGGATGTGGGTCTTTGTTTAGCCTGCTAACATCCTTCTCCTTGATAGGGTGTTAGTTGTTCCTTTTATAATAAGGTTTAGGAATCCTTTCAAAACCCCTTCTTTCAACTAATAAAAAATAGTGTTTAAAGGATTTTTTTATAGTGTTGGATTAGGCATGTCATCTAAATAGAATTTTATCTTTTTTATTTTTATGATTTTTATTCTATATATTATATATTTTTTAACTTATATAAAAATAAACATAAAATTTATATATATGTAAATAATTATATTTGTTACATTAAATAAGTTTATTTATTATCTCAAGTTTTATGTACATATATTTGAGGCTAAAGTTATTTAAAGTTAAGTGTTTTCCCTGCTTAAATAAATAGTAGACGATATTTGGTTTTAAAATCCAAATAGAATAACCTTTTGTAAAAATATTAGTTGAATCAAATTGCATAAATGGGAGCTTTAGAGTGTTAAAAATTGTGTTTCTTGCGTTAATATTTTGTTTTTTTTGGTAACTTGTCAATTTGTGAGTTTAATCATAGTTCATTTATCATAAGTGTCTTAGAATTGTGATATCAAGTTTTATTTTGCTTTTATAAAGAGTTATGTATCATCTATATTTTCATCTTTTATGGTATTTATTGGCATTGCTTTTACATTTTTATGACCCATTTGTATTTTTTTAGATTTATTCTTTAATTATGGTAATTTCTACACAAATTTAAAATGAAAGATTACACTTCATGCAAAAGCCCATATAAAGTTGGAAAAAATCTTGCCAAAGACTATGATTAAACAAAAGTTAATCACTTTTTATAACCCAAATGTTTTGGGCAGTATTATTTTTTTTGTATTATAATTACTTTGAATTTGATTTTGATATTCATGTAGGAACTGAGGTCCACATGAAATTTATCAAGAGATAGTGTTATATCAAAGGGACCTTCAACTTGGTATCACACTTTTCAATGGATTTCTTGGATATGATGGGATATACTAATTAAGGTTAGGTTGTTATCCAAATGACTATAAACATATATAAGATATATGTTCAAGACGTAAATCCCATTGTATGCTCTTAAAAGAAATAAAACATGGTAGATATATCAACTATATAAGTTGAGAACATGGTGAAAATTTCTTCATGATAATAACCTACCACTATCCTTTGTGATAAACAATGTAAGTATGTAATCTGGTGGTCCACAAAAATAACTAACATGTGCAAAATTCATTATCATTATATTTCTCAATTAATTTCCATAAATATTGTATCCATGGAGTTTTCTAACATTAACAACTATAGTGTTGATATATTTACTAAGCACTATCAAAAGCCATATTTTTAAATTAGATCAATGTGCATACTACATGAATTTAACCTATAAATAATTATACTTATTACATTAAATGTATTTATTTATTATCTCAAGTTTTATGTACATATGTTTGAGGCTAAAGTTATTTAATGTTAAGTGTTTTCCCCACTTAAATAAATAGTAGAAGATATTTGGTTTTAAAATTCAAATAGAATAATCTTTTGTAAATATATTAGTTGAATCAAATTGCATAAATGGGAGCTTTAGAGTGTTTTTTTTTTAATTTACATGGTGGAATCGGTAGTCGCCATGAATCCAGGCAGGTTGTCCAGATTTTATGGCCGCCATAGTATTCTGCGCTATCCGCCCCAGAAGCCGCCACACAAATCTTCGCGCAGTCCGCCCCTATAACCACCATGCCACAATAATTTTAAACCTTTTACGCCGCTAAAAGCACCAGGAAAGGGACAAGTGTTCAGTCCAGCGAGGCCCGAGATTTGAACCTTGGACCTCCGCCCCCAGGGAGCTTTAGAGTGTTAAACCTTGCATTTCTTGCTTTATTTTTTTTTCTTTTTTTGGTGACTTATTAATTTGCGAGTTTAGTCATAATTCATTGATCATAAGTACATTAGAATTTGTGTTACCATTTGTGATATCAAGCTCTCACATGAATATTGTGTTGAAAAGGATCTAAGCCTTGTACAAGGATGTCACACATTTATAGAGGAAAATTAGTTAGAAAACCATGTTGGAAAGGATCCAAGCCTTGTAGAAGGAAGGCCCATAGTTTTAGAGGACAAGTAATATATGTGCATTGAGTTATCTATGGTAATACAAAACCTAGAACATAGTAGAAGTTAAAGGATGATGTTGGAGGAGAATTCATGCACATTTGGAAAATATAGAGTGCACCAATAAGAGGACATTTGATATTGAATATGTGACAAAGCCAATATTGCACTTGTTGATAATATACTCAAACACTATTTTTCATCCTAGTCTCTAACATTTACATATTATTAAGAAGTAGTTTATGAAAGAAGCTATTATTTCAACCATGCATGAATATCAAGTATATTTTACATCCTTTATACTCATGAAATTCATTAAATATGGCTAGTCCTCTCATGATGTGCTTTGTATAAATAAGTCTAAAACTTCACATAGTCTAAAATGAAAAAAAATTTCTTTCAATATTTATTTTTCTAATATATATTAATTGAAAACATTGTATTCCTAGTATCAAATGACATTATATCAAGTGGTTAAACTCCTTGGAATTTAGGGATAAAAACAAATTTATATTATTGCCAAGCAATACATGCATAATTATCAAGTTTTTGTAATATAACTATGTGGTTAGGATGTAAAACAAGTGGTGCCCATTTTAATCCCATATAAACCATTTAAAATACATTGAATTCTTGATTGGATTGAAAATATAATTAATAAATATGCTCTATCACAAAAATATTTTTGATAGTGTTTGTTTAAGAATATTAAAATAAGGATACTATATTACTAGCAAGCTAGTGCATTCAATTTATTGTTCAAATGTATAATTTTAATTTTTTGATTAAAAAATATATCCCCAACTAGGTACATCAATAGTTCAATCTTTCCTTGGCTAATCTGGCAGCTCTTAGGAGGATGGAAGAAGCTTCAAGGAAGATTAGAGATCAAGTATTCATGAAGGAGCTTCTTGTTGAGGAATCTGAGGCTGTGAAAGACCTTGCTGAATGGGAACTGAGGGAAGAATTTTTTTGGAAACAAAAAGCTCAAGTAGATTGGCTTCAAGAAGGGGATAGGAACACAACCTTCTTTTATAACTCAGTTAAGGCTCGCCATAATGGTAACCTGATTACCTCTCTTGTGAATTCTCAGGGTGCCATGCTCTCTTCTTTCAGGGATATTTCAAAAGAGACTAAGAGGTATTTTTCCTCTCTCTTCAAGGAGGACTCCCTATTAGATGATGATAATGAAAAGCTTATTCTAAACTATATTCCAGCGATTGTTTCTAAAGAGATGAATGAGCACTTGATGGGTCTAATTTCCCTTGAGGAGTTGGAAAATGTTGTATTCAAGATGAAAAAAGGAAAAGCCCTAGGCCCAGATGGATTCCCGATTGTGTTTTATCATGAGTTTGGGGATTTAATAAAATTTGATCTTTTGGAGGTGGTCCATGAGTCCCAAAAGAACAAATATATGCTAAGGGCCCTAAATGCTACCTTTGTGGTGCTTATACCCAAAAAAGAGGGAGCAAATTCCTTGGATATGTTCAGGCCTATTGCTCTCTACAATGTTGTGTATAAGATCATCACAAAAATTATTGCTTGAGAGGTCGAAGATATGGTTGAGCAAAATCATCTCTCGAGGAGCAAGGAGGGTTTTTTGTTGGCCGACAAATCTTGGATGGGGTTGTTATTTCTACAGAAGCTATTCACTCGATGGAAACTTCTAAGGAGAAAACTGTGTTCATTAAGTTGAACATGGCCAAAGCCTATGATCGGGTCAGATGGTCCTTTCTTCACAAAGTTCTTGCTACTTTTAGATTTTAGGAGGAATGGATTAGATGGGTGATGAGCTGTGTTTCTCCTTCCTCATTCTCTGTTCTTTTTAATAATGAGCCATCAGATATTTTTGAGGCCTCAAGGGGATTGAGGCAAGGAGATCCTTTATCTCCTTATTTTTTTATCATTATGGTGAAAGGGTAGGGAAAATTTCTCAAGTCTCAAGTCATGCAGGGTCTCATTCAGGGGTGGAAGTGGGATAGTAGTTTGCCCACTCTTTCCCACCTTAAATTTTTTGATGATACTGCTTTGTTGGGAGTTTCCAGTATCAGGGAAGCTAGAAATATTAGACAGTCTCTTGACATATATCTTGGTGCTTCTGGACAGTTGATTAATGAGGACACATCTTCTATTTTCTTCTTCAATACCCCTCCTCTTATTCAAGCCAGGATTGCTCACATTCTAAAATTCTAGGTTGGGACTCCCCCCTTCATTTATCTTGGTATTCCAATTTCATCTCACCCTCTACCTATATCTTCTTGGCATTTTATGCTTGATAAGCTTAGAAGGAAGGTGAATCACTGGAATTTTAGATGGCTATCCACTGCAGGTAGAGTGTTGATTTTAAAATTTGTTGTTCAATATTTACCCATTTATAGATATTTTGTACAAATAGCTCCCTATCACTTCATAAAGGACATGGATGCTTTGTCAAGATAGTTTTTATGGTCTGGAAAACTTGATCAATCTAAATGGATTTTGGTTAGGTGGGATTCTATATGTAGGCTGGTGCAAGAGGTAGGCCTTAAGTTTTGACAGACAACTATTTTTGAGCAGGCTTTGGCTGCAAAAATTTATTGGATATGGTGTACCTCTCAAGATAATATTTGGGCTAAAATATTATCTTGTAAATACTTGAGAGGTATTTTTGAGGCTGAAATCCCTAGATTCAGCTTGGTTGGGAAAGGTTCAGTTATCTGGGACACTTTGAAAAGAGGAGCTAATTTAATAAAGTAGGGTTTGTTCTAGATTTGCATTCAGGTATCAAATGCTATTTTTTGGGAGGATTCTTGGGATGGCCACCCTCTTGTCTTGAATAAATATCCTAGGTTATGTTCCCTAAGCATTTTTTTCTTTGAAGCAAGTTGGTCTCGTGTGGAGGACTTTAAAAAAATCTAGTCTTTTGGAAATATGGATATGTACAGGTGGAAAGATTCGCAAGAATGGCCCTAGGGGGTACTGGCCAAGGACAGAGAGGTGCTTGCTCTTATTATTATAGGGATACCTTGTTCTTCATTGAGGGGTAAATATATTATGTCTTAGAACCCTGATCCTAAGGTAACCTACTCGGTAGCCTATGGTTATCAGGTTCTTTATAGGCAAAAATATGAGAGTCTTCCTATCACTTTGTGGAAAAAGGTGTGGAACAAATTTGTCTGGCCAAAATGTAGCTTCTTTCTCTGGTTCGTAGCTCATAATAAATGCATCACTTGGGATAATGTGAGGAAGAGGGGATTTTAGGGTCCCTCTTTTTGTGTCCTTTGTAGTAACAATGAGGATGACTCTTCTCATTTATTTTTCCAATGCTCCTTTGCCAAAGATATTTGGCACCATTGGTGGAGCACCTGGAACCATCCATGTTTTCATGTGGTGTCCCTGGTGGAGTTTTGGAGTAGTCTAGATAGACCTTTGAACAAGGCCCCCTTCCTTAGGGTGGCTTGTAATTTGGGTCCTTCTTGCAAAATCTAGAAAATTTGGCTCGAACAGAACCGACGCATATTTTAGGGCAGTTATTTGGTTGTTCAACATATCTGGAAAAGGATCCTGTATATGGTTCAGGAAACCATCCATAGCAAATATGATGTGGAACCTCTTTTGGATTCTAGGGAGGAGAAGGTACAACAATCCCTTGGTCTCTTTGAGGATGGTGTGAACTCTTATAGCCCTAGTAGGGTTCCTCATCTCAGCAAGAAGGTTAGGAGAGATGGTAGGTGGAGGCCACCCCCAAGAGGATTTTTAAAAATTAATACTTATGGATCGTCCAGGGGTAATCCTGGACATGCTGGCATTGGCCGTGTTGGGAGAGATTCTACTGGTGGTGTCAATTTTTTCTTTTCCATTTATAAAGGTGTTCACTCCAACAATTTTATGGAAGATCTTGCAATTCTTGAGGCATTACGGAGGGGGTTTTCTCTTGGTTGGCATAGGATTATCTGTGAGTCTAACTCTCAAATTGTGGTTAATATTTTAAACAGTAAAATGGTGGAGGAAGTTAATTGGAAGTTGGCCTTTGTAGCCATTCAGATTCTCAAAATGAGTGAAGAGTTCAAATTTATATCCTTTGTGCACATTCCAAGGGAATGGAATGTGGTTGCTGATTACCTGGCCAAAAGGGCTTCTGAGCTGCTGGATCCTTGGAGTATCAATAATTGGGATAGTCTCCCATCTAGGGACTCTCAATTCCTGTGGGAGTTGATCCACAAGGATGTACAAACTTTATGTGGTTTATTCTTGTTGTATTTTTTGGGTGTCATTCTAGTCTAGTGGTTTTAGCCTATTTGGCTATTTATTTGAGTCTTGGTTGGAAGCTCAGTTGTACTTTGTAATCCATACTTTTTATTAATAAATTTTTACCCCTTTATTTAAAAAAAAAATAGTTCAATCTAAATTAAATCCTAACCAATCAAGGACAAAAAATTTAATATTTAATCACATGCATATCAAACATTAAGATAAATAGTGACACAACCAAACTATATTACTCGATCTAAATCTAATCCTCTTAGTCTCAGCTCTATGAAGATATTTTAATGGGTCATGTACCTTTCTCTTGTTAAAGTTTGCAAGTGTTGAGATTGTATTGAAATCAACTATATGAGATCTAAGAACAAGTCCTTAATTTCCCCCACATGAGGAAGGATTTCATTGTTAATCATATCCCAAGAAGCTAGAGCTCTACAACTAATAATATATTCTATCATGTAGGAACCTACCTATACACTTTTTTATTTTTATATGGAATGTAAAATAGATGTATCCAACTTAACACCCAATTGCTCCACTACTCTAACTGCCATCCAATTGCTTAGGATATAAGTATTCAAAAGTGATGCCCTTTACATGGGAAGCCTCAACTTTCCATTAAAAAATATTTTATTAAATAATTGATGATTATTAGTGACCATTTATGACTATTGAGAATGTACATAGTAACTATATTTGCAACATCAAGTAAAGAGTTACCACTTTTTCTATTATTTAGGAGTATCACACAAACCTAGGATATTGTGAATCCTAGTAAATTTATCTCCATCCATGTATTCTTTTATTAATCAATTATTGACCGAGTCCTCAAAAAGTGTGTTGTATCTTGTTGAGCTACACTTATTTGTAAGTAGGACTTAAAAATAATTTTATGAAGGATAAATCCTAAGAGTTGCCTATGAACTCTCTTATAAATAAAAAGAGTGATAATTTCCATCCTTTCAAAGGAGATATAACATTTTATTGGTAGTAAAAAGTAAAAAAGTATAATAAGATTTATTTTTCTTAGCATCACAAAGTGTACTAATCCATATTTAAAAATGAAGAACAAGACTACAAAAAAAAATTCCCAGCTTTGAAGCATAAATAACTATATATTTAGTTTACTGGCATTTAAAAAAATGTTTAGTTTACTCTAAAAAATTACATACTTGAAAAACATATGGATCAAGACCAACCTTTCAAGAGTTTTCTCTATAGCAAGTTCATGCTTGAAAAACAACTATTTAAAGCTTAAAACTTTAGGATCAATATATATCATATACATAACATCACAAATAACATATGGATTTTTAGCATAATTTTATTCCTATATTGGAAGGTTTATTAACTTGAAAAGAAAAATAATCATAATATAATATCATGGAGTGTTCCTTAATTTCTTTTACAAAAGGAGAAGTCCCATCTCATTTAACATCCTTAAAAGAAAATCAAAATTTTAATATAAAATTACATCAACTAGAATACATTTCTAGCTTTCTATGTAATAGAGTACATTCTATACTTGAAATCAGGTAGAGCATATGAAATTCTAATATTCTCTTAGTTTTGGATAGTATGCCCATCAACCCAATCACAAAAAATTCTTATCCTTACCTTGTACCATTAATAAGATTAATATCTTTAACCAAGGTGGAAGGTTTGTCTGCCAAGATCAAATTCCACCATGTACTCTTGAAGGCTTGACATATTTTTTCAAGAACTAAAAAATATGAGGATACTAGAAATTTTCTAACATATTCTAAAGCCTTCTAAATTGACTTGAAGTTTATTGGTCCCCAGATCATAAGAACCCAAACTTTTGTATAAAAAATAATGTTTACCCCTTTTTACTTTAGAAAAGAATCTTCAAATTCATACCTAATCAAAACCTACCAAGAGGAATTTCAATTAAAATACCATATAATTGATTTGGCTACTAGTGAAGTACCTTTCATCTATAGATTTTGATCTCAAACCCCCATGTGTCTCGACATAGAATAAATTTATTAACTAATTACATGCCATTTTATATAAATTTACCCTTTTTCCATGGAAAATACTCGAGCATCTTGGATAATGTCTTAATTTGATGTTTTATTGAACACCCACATAAAATCGTACAAGGAATATAAAAAACCAACCTCTTAACATACTTTTAATATTTTTGCAAGATAAAAATACATAATTCTTTACTTACCAAGAATGGATGATTTTTTTCAAAACACCATGTTTCAAAAATCTCTTTTAGATATAATTCAAGTAGAATCCCCAATTACATTTTTATTTTAAGGCCAAACAATTTTTTCAATCTTGTTCAATGAACTAAATGGGAGGGCCCTTATTCCATGAAAAGAAGAAAGAACTATGTTCTACAAAATTTGACCTAGAGGTAAGCTAATAAATATCAATCCAATAAAGTCCAAATATTTGTTGGTTTCTGAATGTTGTATTTATAATATGATACCTATAAACTTGCTAGAATATTGATACATTAATTGATCAAATGAAAATGCATGAATATACTAGCAACCTATTTTGATTTTATATTTATTGAAAAATTGGAGTTGTTGACACTTCTCTATATAAAAAAAAATGAAGCAAAAATGGATATAGAATATTATATAATTATAGTATATATTAGTGATTATTACCTCAATCACAAAGAAATAATAAAATTAAAATAATTGTATCAATTGTTATCTCATTCTTAGATGATTGTAACTAGGTGTAAATCAAAAAATTTTGAAATAGGCACATAATACATTGTTAATCTAAGTAAAAACTCCTTTTAATTGTTTATAATCCAAGGTTTCAATGAGGCATGTTAAAGTATATATTTTATTTCATTTGTTTAGCATCCTAAGGTTCAATTAAAATTATTTTATATCAATATAGTGGTCATGTATATCGTAGTGACAATAAATGTGGAAACAAATATGAATAAGAGAAAACCAATTTTAAAAAATGGAAAAAGGTCATGAAAACTAGAATATTTCCTCTAAGAATAAAATTAATTTTTTTAATTGATAGTGTGTCAATAAAATGGGTCCCACTTATACTACATCATGATCATGTTAGCATAATATTTTAACAAACCACAACATAATGTTAATAGAAATTGAACATAGGTTTTCACCTTTGAAGTCTTACAATTTTAACCACATGAACTTGTGCCATTTAATTTAAAATGTTAAGGTTCACCCAAGGATTAGAACCTTGGTCTATTGCATGAAAGTCAACACTTTCCATCACTTGATCCAATTTTTTTAGGCAAGATGATAAAGCAAATTAATAATTTGGAAATCAAAACTGATATTTAAGCTTAAAAGGATCACATTATTTAAATATTGAATTCTTAATGATGAATTTTTAATGAAGTAAAATAGTAAAACTATTCTAAAATTTTGAATTTATAAAAAAATAAATATTTGGAGCTCATACAATATCCTAGGACTAAATGCTAAAAAAGAATATATTGTGTGTTAATTCGAATAACTCTTAACAAAATTTTAATATATATTACATTAGTAATAAATATTTAAGAATACCTAGTGAGTCGAAAGGAAGTGCCAACCAAGAGGGAGTGTGAGTTGGGAGGAAGTGTGAGCTAAGAGGGAGTGTGAGCTGAGATTCAATCATGGAAGATGAGTAGCGATTTCATCTAGAGTATATCAATAATTCAAACCCTTACCACGAATGCATGGAACATTATTTTTAAAAATTGTTGAAGTGAATAAATATCAGTAAAAACAAGAGACAAGGGTTATTACAAGCCAAGAGAGAGTGCAAGCTGGAAGTGAGTGCGAGACAGAAGAGAGTACAAGTTGGGACCTAGTGCAAGCTAAGAGGAAGTGTGATCCGAGAGGAAGTGCAAGTCAAGAGTGATCCCCATTAGCTAGTATGGAAGGAAAGTCATATTTGAAATTTCTAATGGGAAACTAGGATGCCCTTGTTGGAGGTACGGAGGCCCAAGTTGGAGAAAATAAAAATAGAAAATAAATGAGAAGTTTGATCTAGGTAGTAGATGTTATGCCAGAAGTGAGCATCAAGAATGAGATGACTGCACATGATATAATGGTTCTTAAAAGTAGAGGTTTAATATGTAAGTTCCATAGATAATGCCCAGGGTTTTTAGAGATTCAAAATTGGATAAAATGGAAGTTAGGATTAAATTCAAATTAATTTGTGACTTTTCATCCTAAATATATTTTCCTCATCATATTTTTCAATTTAGATATTAAGAATAAAATAATGGTTGGTGGCCCATGGTTTAGAAGAAGAGATGCATTTTATTTGAGACCATGGAATGAAAATTTTCTATTGAGAAAAACTATTAAGAAGCTTCTAATATGGGTTAGGATTTTTGGACTTCCATATAAAATTATAAATAAGGATGCTTTGAAGAATACTGGAAATACCCTAGGGAAATTTATCAAGGAAGGACTAACTACTAAGAAGAAAAATTATTCTATATATACTTAAATATGTGTTGTTATGGATATTAAAAACCTTTGCCACAGTCCATTAATATTAAATATGAATCAAGAGAATATGATCAACAAGTATATTATGAAAAATATTATATTTCATTGCCATAATTGTTATGAGATTGGACACATGGCAAGAGTTTGCAAAGTGAAAACTATGAAGAAAGAGATAAAAATTCTATCCATGATATAAACTTCAAGATGAAGCAAAAATATCGTACAATAATAAATTCTATATTAGATCAAAAGATATTCCACTCTGAAATAACAGGCAAAGAAAGCTTATCTACAATATCATTTGCCAAGTTCATAAGGAATTAAAGGTGCAAAAGAATATGTGGAGAGAAATCCTAAAACAAAGATGACAAAAGAGGTCAAGTTTATTCCAGGTAAATCATCTTCATTTTTCTCAAGTAGTATAGAATCTTCTTTAGGTAATAAAAAGGAAAAGGATGAAGATGTTATCCCTTGCACATTAATGTTTCAACAGTAGCATAATAAATAAATGAGGATGGAGTAAATCCATATCAATTTAGGTTTTTTGGGGCAGAATAAGAAGATAATTACTATGGAAGAACATCATTGCACTTTAGGGTTTCTAAGACAAGATAAAGAAGATTGTGCTTTTGAGGTTATTCCATGCACTTCAAATCCTTTAGAACAATGTAAACCTAAAGATGATAAGTTTTACTACGAATAGTGTGAGAAGATTGAAGAGATTGATGAAGGTGAAAGTATTTTTGGGAATTAAAAAAGAGAGGAAGACCCAAGAAATAAAAAAAAGAAAAAGACAAAAAGATACCCAAAGGGTCCCTCTTAAAAATAAAAACAAAATAGGGATATTAATATGGGAAAACAAAAGCAAATATCACAAGTGCTAACAAGAAGTGGGGCTAAACCCATAAAAAAAATAACAATGAAAATAATATTTTGGAATATTAGGGGAATGAATAAGAACCCTAAAAAAGGTATTAACGAATTTTTAGGTTGTTATAGACAAGATATTAATAGATATAGAAATTGGGCAAAGAATATTTTAGCCATTCATAGTGTTGAATTTCATTAAATTTTAAAATACATATGATGTAAAAGGAGTTAATTGTGGAAACTTAGTAGTTAGCAGCTTGAGGAAGTTGAAGAATATATCTGATAGAAAAATAAATTTGGATATGATTTAATTAACTTGTTAGGAATGTAATGAGAGCAATGTAATATTTTATTTTTATTATGGGAGTAGCCCCTAGAAGCCACACATAGCTTATTAAAAAAATATATTGAAAAATAAATAGAGATAATTTTTATAATTGATACCTCCTTCCAAAGAAGATTAATTGTGTTTAAAACCTTACTTTTTGGAAATATATATATCAAAGGCACCAAAAGAATTATTAATTTGGGTAAAAAATTTATTTTATTGAATGCTTTGGATCCAAGGATGTAATTAACTTTTCTAAAAAAATTTAAATAATTTTTTGAAATATTATAAAAATAAAAGGACTATAAAAGTAACACTGATACAACAAAAATAACAAAATTTCCAAAAATAATTAGATTAATTTTATTTTATACATAAATACTCAAGCATTATGTTGCACCCTAGCCTCTAACATTTACATCTAACATTTACAAATAATCAAGAAGTAGTTGTTGAAAGAAACCTTTATTTATTTATTTTACAATTACTTATTTATACTTAGTAAGTAGCCATTTATATTATTTCATACTATCATTGTTGCACATTAGTCAAGGGTACAACCCCAAATAATAAGATCTTGTCTGTGTTCCTTCTATTTTGTTCCTCTTAAATTCCTCCTAGAATTCTATACCTAAGAGCATCCACTTGCAATAAGTAGTTTTAGTAAAGTCAAAGATATCCTATTGATAAAGGAATATGTCATAAATGAAGCAATTATAACATCTCATAAACTAAATATTAGTAAGAATAAACTCACTACAAGTTTCAAAGATCTTATGGAACTTAACAAAAAACCCAAAAATGAGTTCCCCTTTAGATTTCTACCAAACATGTTTGGGAAATATTACAAAACCTTATCCTAAACTGATTTAGATTACCTACAAGTCTAGAATAAAATTTTAACTATTTGAAGTCCTCACAATTGACATTATCAATGATAGAAGTACCATATTTGTCTAATAGATATTTTATAGGGAGGTTTAGGTGCATGAACTAGGATAACAATAAATTATGTATGGAAGCTCCATTTCCATATTTCAATATTTATAGTATGCAAGAATGCTTCAAAAAATCTATCTTTCCATTTATTATTCAATATGAGTGTTGTAGACACCCCATAAAACCCATCCATTTATTATTTATTGTACATTATCCTATATTCCATATTTTGTACAATTTGGAAAATATTCCTAGGATACCCTATCTCCCTACTTGACATGTGTCCTAACCACCACTCTCCCTCCCCTTACCACATCTCACACAACTCACTCCACTCCCACCTACCCACATGCCACCACTCTACCTAACTGAGACACCTTGGATTACTCACTCTAACTGCTCAGGATAGGTGGCTACACAGTCCTTGCCACTTGGTAGCCCTAGCTTGCCACATATCCTTTCCCCCCTCATCTCCCAAAAGCCTATAAAGGCACCATAATTTGACTAACCAAGAGGTCTGAATACACACTATAACGTTGCCCAAATCATACCAAGAGGACATCAACATTCTTGAAGGTTGATCCATTGAATCTAAGGAGCCATATTGAGCCTTCTACCAATTGGTCCTAAAATCGTAACTACGTTTACACAAGCTAAAACACAGACATACATTTGATGATGTAACCATAAACATAGCCATATGTTTAACTACTCCCAAACACGGCCCTTCATTTACTTAGGAATAGTTTTAGTCATTGATAGATCCATATCGGAATAGGTAAGTCAGCAAGGTATAAAATTTGTTTTTTTCTATCTTCTACATATTTTTCTATTTTCTACAAGCATTTATATTCAAGGTTTAATAGCTTTTCTTTACATAAAAAATGCCTCACACCATGGAGGACCTTCATATGCTATTGACTCTTTTTATTGTAGTATATGTGTGCAGGTGATAGGATCTTGAGTATCTACTAAAGCAATGATGGTCCACAAGGAGATTCAAGCCCATCCAACAATCTAATTAGAGCAATGAATATTCATCACACCCGCATTCATTGTAATTTGAAAGCAAGCATGCTTTTGTAACCCCTACAATTTTGGGTATATCATAATTGTAACAAAGGATACCAAGGCTCCAAAAAATTTAATACAAAGATCATTATTTTACTGCACTTGTTTATTTCAGTCTTTATTTGTTTGGGTATATCTTTATTGCTTACAAATGTGACAAATATAAGAGAAATAAGAGCTATGTAAAGTGTTTTGACTAAGAGATCAATGATTCATTTTCCATTATGTCATCACCAATATTTAAGCCTATTATAGGTTAGAGTGGTTGATATTTTCACCTAAAATTCCTCCATAACTAAGTCTTAAAAAATCAAAGTAGATTCCAAACTTTGATGAGAGGTAAAATTGATCTAATATTTCTCTAGTTTTTGTACATGCTCAACAATATCCCAAATATCTATAATTTATTTGATGCATATTTCAAAAATAATAATTATGCAAATGGTATGTCATTACTTATTGTAAGGTAATTCTACAAATAGAATTAGTAGCAAAGCTTAGTTCTTAAAAGAAGACTCATATTAGGTTAAAATAAAAGGAATAATTTTCTAAGCCTTCCAAATCCATTGAATAGGTCATGACTCTTTGATAGTAAAATCTTGATCATTTAAGATCCTATCAAATTACACTCTAGAATACCAAGCACTATTGGAGTGACCCAATTATTCTCAACATATATACAAGAGTCTTTAAGGTTCATTTAAATAGAGGATTATCATACACCATTTAGACATTAGGATGATCCCCTGAACCCAAGGATCAATAAACCCTAAACCACCTTTATTTTTCACATGCATACATTTAACCCATAAAATGACCATTCTAATAACAAACATTTCATTTTTTAAACAAATATTTGTAGACCATATCTGTAAATTAACCATAGTGTGGCTTAGTAGTAAGCTAACAAGAGTAATAAAAAATAAATATGGCTATGAATACTTTCTGGATGACCTACAAACTACCTATAATTAATAAGTGTTAGTTAACCCAATTATCTAACTTATGCTAGAATTTAGCCAAAAATCATAACCGTGTATTAGTAAGAGAAACAGTAAATCCAAAGGAGACTCTGAAACATATAGTAATATTTCCATGTCTAACACCTCTTCATACCCTCATACTATAGTTTTTTTTTTACATGGTGGAATCGGTAGCCGCCATGAATCCGAGCGAGGCAGGCTGTCCAGCTTTTATGGCCACCATAGTATTCTGCACTGTCCACCCTAGAAGCCGCCACACAGATCTTCGCACAGTCCGCCCCTATAACCGCCATGCCATAATCATTTTAAAATTTTTATGTCGCTGAAAGCACTAGGAAAGGTACAAGTGTTCAGTTCGACGAGGCCCGAGATTTGAACACCCTCATACTATTGTTGGGATGTACATAATCATCAATTAGAATAAATTTTATATTGTTGGAAGAAAATTTAGCATATAAAATACCAAAAAAATCAAAAATATCCAATGTATTTTCTAATTCCCCCTTTATTACTAAGGTACAAGGAGTCCAATCATCTACAAAAGAATAATTGATAACCTTAGTCTTCTATAGGAGGGATATTCCTTTACTAAAGTTAACATTATCAATGCATTTTTAAAAATACCCTAAATCCTCAATAATTATAATATATATTAAAGGTGACGTAAGAGAAAACCATTAAAAGCTAATTTTATTGTTTCATCAACAAACAAAAAGTTTATTTTGTGATAGATATTTGGATCAAATTCAATCCATTGAAGCTTCTATATGATGGAAGGCCAAAAATACTTATTATATGCTTTATCACAAGTCAAGCTTAATTATCAAATCATTCTAACTAGTTTTTCTACCCAATCTATGGACTCTTAAGATAAAATTAAATAATTTAGAAGAAATATCTTCTTTGAAAGCCTAGTTTCCTTGTGGCACATAATTTTTTGAGTGATGAGACTTACTCTTCATAGAAGTGTTTTTGTTATGATCTTATAAGCTACATTTAATGGAGTGATAGGTATTCAATGAAATACCTTATCCCTATTTGATATTTTAGGATTATCTTTATTTTATATACTAATTAATAAAGATTCTCAAAGAACCATTTTTTTGTTAGCTTCTCTATACATTGTATAAAAATTAGGTCATGTTACATCCTAAAAAATTCTTAAAAAACATCATGAAGATCATATAACCCTTTATACTTTGTCTTTAGGCATCTAGAATAAAGCATCAATTAATTCCTTGAAGGAAAATAGGTGAATAGAATCAAGATGCTCATCATCTACCTTCCAAAAAATATAAGAGGTAAAATGATGTACTTTTATATGATATAATTTCATACTATCATCCCTAAAAATATTATATATGTGTGGAATGAAATCATTTATTATCCTTTTGTCATGTACTCTAAGATTTACTTTATCATCCTTAATGTCAAGGATGAATTTTTTTTTATGCTTATGTTTGGTATAACTAAAAATAATTTGACCTTTTATCACCAAGGTTTCAAATTGAACCCTAGACCTAACTCTAGATCCATGAGCTCTATAACACTCTTATATTTAATGATTAACCTCAACAATGATAGCTTAATCCCAAAAAAATTGAAAAGAGGGATCTTACATTAGTGCTTGATGAATCTTAGAGAGTTTGATTGATGCAACATTCTCTTACCTTCTATGATATTTACTATTCCTCTTACTAAATGCTCTAAGAAATCTAATTATTCTACCAATATTCTTTTCTCTTGGTAGTAAACAACCATCATTACCAATGTGTTCTTCCTACTCATCCCATACTAATGGCATATCTTTAATGTAATTTGGGTCCTAAATCAAGGAAATGTTAACTTTGTAAGGAAGGTCATTAGAGTTATTCTCTAATTCACCAAAGCCAAAGGAGGAAACTATAGAAAAATACTTATAAATAGTAACACCATAGTCATAAAAGAATGTATACACATAATAAAATTTATTAACAAATAAAATAATCCTAATAAATAAAACAATCCAATCTGCAAAACTTAGAATCATTGTATGGTTTCCTATTTATTCAAGTAAATAAAATTTTCTAATTTTCATTTGAAGTATACCTCAAAATGTTAAAAACCCCTAATTTGTTCCTCTAGGGAATTTAGTTGTAAAAGTCTAAAGTAAATAGGTAATTGAATGAAATTCCAACTTCTATCCTAGTTGGATTCCACCATGTCAAAATCCCTAATCAAAATCAATTTCATAGAAGAGAGTTTGATTCCTAGCCTACTCCATATGTGATTTCTTTTTCTACCTAAAATGACACCTAAAACATATCTTTTGATATAAAATATGTCCAAATACCCCTATAACATGAATCCCCTCCCTTAGTAATTAGAAGGTTCTACATCCAAGACTAAATATATACATTAGTGTCCCCAACTCATATTGATATGAGGATGTTAACAAAACAAATTTTAGTTTGTCTAGAATACACATCTATGTTCCTATTATGGCATTTAATTTCTTGTAGCATAATAATATCAAGTTTGTGGCTTTCAACTGTAACCTGGCCAAACTCACCAGTTGTAAGCTGTATCGCTCCAAATTTTTCGCATCCCTACCTTCAGGCTATAGGATCCGTGCCCGGAAGGAGGATGGGAAAAGGATGGCACGGTACCTCGGACTGAGAGGCCTTGCGAAGGTCCCGCCTCTCGGGGGAGGTGTATTATGGTGATTTTTCGACGGATGGTGGGTTCACCAGGAAACGTTTGAATGGCAGTTTCCACGCCTAGGTTGGGAATGTGTTTGATGTGTTCAGTTTTAGCTTTAATCATCCAAGTCCTAGGTTTGGCCAAAATGAATCTAAGCTATTCTATATGAAATGCAGATTTAAATGAATACAGAGAACAAAATTAGACAGAAAACAGAGAGAACAAGATGGATTAAAGACCCATACCTGATCCGGATGTCTGATGGAGGTTCTGATTTTTGAAGTAGTCAGGATCGTCTGGAATTTGACAGGATCGTCTGAAATCTGACGAATTCGTCAGAGACCTGCAAACAGAGAAATAGATGCAAAATATAGAGAATGCAACTATGATAACAGAGGGTAATGATGTAAAATGATAGTAAGAACATTAAAATGATAATAACAAACTAAGACACGAATGCATTATAACGATCTAATGACAATTTATGCTTTTATTATGCATTAAAGCTACATGGGTGAACTCCAAGATGCAGGATAATAAAGAATAACCATAGAATTAACTAAATGCAGAATAATGCAGTAGAAAAGAGTGGAGAAAATGCAAACTCTGGGCATTGATTGCCCCCAATGTGGACTGCAGTCGAAATCGTCTCGAATTGGGTCGAGATCGTCCGAGATTGTACGAGATCGTCTGAGATGAATTGAGCTTGCTCCGACTGAAAAACAATGAAGTTCCTGCAAACAAACTTGGAAAAATGCAAATGCAAACAGTGATTTAAGATGGTCTAGTGCGTGTAGAATTCGAGTTACAGGGAATTTCAGCCAGGGGGATGCTAAGGGGAGGGCCTAGGATTAAATAGGCTTAGGATAGAGGTTGGGAGGTTGGAGATCATCCCAATTTGGGAGATCTCCAATGGGGGAGGTCTCTAACGGCGCAGACACGCTTCTGCCCGGATTAGAGACGTCGTTGGAACAGAGTCCAACTATGCACAAATCAGTTTGGGACGAGATCGTCTGGACGTCCTACGCCAGACGAAATCGTCCGATCTGAGGCGATATCGTCTTATCGGAGACGATATCGTCAAACGGACAAAACAAACTCTAAAAATGGCATGGGAAAGGAGGAAACGGGTTAAACGGCGGTTTGGGAGCGGTTTTGGAGGTTGAAATTTGAATTTGAATATTTACTAGAGTAATTGTAATTATTAAGGTTTTATTGCGCCAATTTTAGGGTGCTACATTTTGCCCCCTCTTTAGCGAATTTTCTGAAGAAAATGCGTTAAAGATGAGTTCTTCTCGATCTACGAGAAAGCAAAAATTATTCCCATTTTTAGGCGACGATTCTTGGTCGAATCGTACGACAGCTTACTATGGTGCCCCCTCCGTGTTTTTACCCAAATCGAACGTTTGAGGTAAAAACGGAAAAGCAAAAATTTTAAAATGTTTTTAATTGTGTTTTGAATAAAATTAAGAAAAATAGGGTAAAACCCTAATTCATTGTTACTGTTCATTTTTCTAGTTTTTAGAGCTCTGCAAGCAAAATGGTCGAGACAGCGCACAGATCGACAGAGGTCCGGCACGGGCTACGGGTAAGAGTCTAAACTTAGTTTAGAATGCTTTAAGTTGAATTTACATGCTTTTTAGGTGAATTTTGAGCAATTTTTGAGCATCGCGGCCATTTTTGGGCCGTCGACGTCGTCGGGACGAAATCGTCCCGATTTCGATGAAATCGTCTCAAGTTCGCCGATTTCGTCTAAGGGCGAAATCGGTGAAAGGGGGACGATTTCATCAAATTAGGGACGATTTTTGAAATCGGAGATGATTTTGCTCAAATTTGGGACGATATCGTCCAATAGTGGACGATATCATCATTTATATAAAATTGAACTTATTTTAACTTGCATTATTAATTACATGAGTTTTTATTAATGATTTTTATTGTTTTGTTGTTTATGTTGTAGAGAGGATTGCTAAAGAGCAGAGAATGGAAATATGGCGGGTTGAGAGATGACTTGGCCGCCCTATCTCAGGCGAGCGAGATCAGCTGGCACAGGTCGGCTTGCAGCATGTGGTAGAGATGCCACAAGTTTCTATAGATATGGGGCTATTGACAGCCCTAGCAGAGAGGTGGTATCCGGGTTCTTCCTATTTTCGGTTACCGACAGGGGAGATGACTCCCACACTAGAGGATGTATGGAGGATTTTGAGGATCCCCATACAAGGACGACTGATCACTCCCACGGCCAATCAGGGCCATGCGATGATGCGACTGTGTGGCGATCCGAGCTTCGCCCTGGAGAAGGGCGGAGTGAACATCGAGTCGTTGCGTCAGATGCCTGGGGCATCGAGACTCACACGGGTTTTGGCTGGGGTGGTAGGTGGACTTCTGTTGTGCCACCAGAGTGGATGCAGGGTACCATGGGTACTGGCAGATGTGGTCTGTGACATGAGAGACCATGGCTATAGGTTTGCTTGGGGCAGCTTTGTTCTATGCCGATTGTACAGGATCCTGCATGGGGTCGTGTACAAGGGCGGCCGATGTCTGGTTATGACATCGCTACTACAGGTTTGGTGCTGGGAGCACATTGCGATGTGGAGGCCGGTAGGGCTCCCACTGATAGGGATTGATGGGGAGAGGCCCCGAGCTTTCTACTGGTGGCTCCGGAGAGGGTCACAATGGCGGATAGATCTATCGATGTCCCGGAGACTACTTGATGACCTTGTCTTCGACCAGATCACCTGGAGGCCTTGGAGAGATCATCCAGGGTGGGCCGAGGATGGACAGGAGTTGGCTCGCATCAGGCGAGTCTGTTGGCTGAGGATGGAGAGGGGAGAGGTGGAGCTCCACCGCTACGACCGAGTTTTGAGATAGTTCGGTCTACAGTAGGGGATCCCATCTCTCAGGGATTACGAGTTTTCCTGGACTATCCGGGATAACACTACAGTTAGCGGGGCTCCAGATATGCAGCGCTTCTAGAGTCAGGACGTAGATGATGCCCCCATTCAGCCAGTGGATGGGGACGACGCTAGGGTAGCCGATGGCTATGATGCCTGGTACATAGGCATCCGCCCTCCTCGGATGATGAGGGCTCAGGGTTCGATTCATGTAGTTGTGCATCGGATGGGGAGGCGATGCCAGGCGGCCATTGAGGTGGCCTAGGGTCATGATGGGAGAGAGCAGAGGAGACCACAGGCACAGCAGAGGCCGCGACAGTGGGAGAGGAGGGAGGAGAGACCCCCTTCTCCATAGAGAGAGAGGCCACCATCGCTCGATAAGGGCAAGGGTGTTGACACTAGGGAGAGCAGCGAGACAGTGACTCTCCGAGCGGAGATAGTCCATCTCCAGGCATAGGTGCAGACATTGCAGGATGAGGCTGCATGCCACCGAGCTGAGGTGACACAGCTCAGAGATGAGATTGCATGCCTCAGAGCATGGGGTGGAGGAGCGAGCACTCGGGAGCTAGCACGGGCTATTGCCCAGATCACATTTTACCGGTACTCTACTACCAGATGGTGCCGGAGGAGGAGAGATTACCAGTGCCTACCAGCATTGCGGATCCGATCAGGATTGGGTCGTCAAGGACTTCATCTCGATCGATAACTAGGACTCGTAGTACCACACATACTACGATGGGGCCACCTCGTCCACCTCAGGGCAGGGGAGGAGATGAGGCTGAGAGCTCGAGGGGTTCTCGAGGCTAGCTACTACAGATTGCACTGCACAGATTGATATATAGTATTTATTATTTTTGATAGAGGATTGAGTATGCCGAGGTATAGATTGTGGCATACCGATTCGGTTTTGATATGATGTATATTATGGTTGATACAGATATAGATGAGATATTTTTGATCATATGACTTGTGTCTTATGTATTTTTATGATGCTTTTAATGTTTTGATTGATTGATTTGATGATTCATGTAATTACGTCGTTTGGAAATATTATGGTTGAAATGTCATGCTTGAAAAATTTAAATGAAATAATCTGATAGAACAAATTGGTTGTTTGTGATGTGATGATTTGATAAAAAAATAAAAGGGACTTTTAACAATAATTTCAAAGGACATTGTCGCTATTATAGACCATTTCATGGAGTCGCCGCTCACTCGGTCGTCAAGCTAATCCCAGTATAGAAATATTGTTAAAAGTAAAAGAGTGCTTAAGAGACTGTCTTAAGACTTTGGTGCAATGGTGCAAATGATGATGATGATGGTTTGTTTTCAGAGTTTCATAAAAATAGTATGCATGAAATAATGTTAAAATGATTTTTGCTAGGCATAAATTCCTAAGTGTGATAAAATTTTTGGATAATTCCCTAGGAATTATACCATCATTGCAAAATTGAAGGTTGACATAATGACATGAAATAGTGATAATGTGCATGCTTTTTGTTAAAAAACATAATTGTATAACATAATGATTTAAGTCATATGGTTTTCATGATTTTCAAATAAATGGGGAATAAAAATTGGTACAATGGTTTGCGCTAGGCATAGAATATGTAGGTATAGACTTATACCATCATCGCGAAATCCAAAAAAAAAGAGATAGTTTTATTGCATGGTTGATTTTTAATAAATAGAAAATATGAAGATGAGGACTTGCGCTAGGCATAAAATTCCAATTTTGGTTTTGGAACTATACCATCGTCGCGAAAGTCGACAATATATATATATATATATATATATATATATTTTTTTTTTTTTTTTTTGTGTTTTGATTGTATGGTTTTGAAAGAAATTTTGATTTTTTCTATTATGTATGTAGTTGTCTTTATACTAAACAACTGTACTTTAAAGAAGAAAATGAATTATTCCAGACAATTTGCAAAAAATATTTCAAAGTATCTTAAAGACAAAAGTTAGATTTATAAGGAATCCCATGTGCATATGTGAGTTCATTTCCAATCTTGATTTATCATAATGATACACAAAATCTCTCAAATACAAAATGTGTGTGCAATTGCTATGTTCATTTACCAGTTTTGAGCAAGATAATATGATACAAGTGATTTGAATGAACCAAATAAGTGTTCATTAACCATGATGTAGATGCATATAACCATACTAGACTACTATGTAAGTCGGATTATCAAGAGCTAGCTAATCCATAAGCAGACATAGGTCTGTACAAAAGAAGGTCGCTAATGTGACAGACATATCGCCATGCTAGGAGTTACCCAAGGCCAAGCGGGTTGGGCACAAACCACCTGTTATGGGGCTTACCTCACAGTTTTCGAATAATTGAGAATTCCAGGGATTCAAGCTCATCAACCCTTCTTTTCTTTTCAAAGGGTAGGGAAAGGGATTTTATTGCTTTTGCTTTTGCTTCTTTTCATTTCTTTTGCTTTCTTTTGTATTTTTGCTTGATAATGCTTGGAACATTGCTGTAATGATATAAAATAACATTTTTCTTTTTCTCTTTTTCTTGAACTTTGCTTTTTTTTTTGTTCTATGCTAGGGATACTTGCTCGGATTAGCTGTAGAGCAAGGGATTTTTATTCTGGGTAGGGGTGAGCTTGTCCTTTTGCCAATTCTCAAAGATTCTAGACCATGTGCATGATAGGATAGCAGGGGAAACTTTTCGCTCAAGAAACCACTTCTACTATGTAGCATAGCATGGACATTACAAATATAATCATTTTATTGTGAAAGGATGTGCTTGGTTTAAGTAAATAACAAGATCAATTCTCTGTGCTCAAACTTTATTTAATTGAATTTTGTGGACTTTGATATAAGAGAGATTAGTAATCATGCCAGATAAAAATCAAGATATTTATTTTTGTGTTTGTGAAAGTGAGGGATTCCAAATAAATGCTAATTTATCCAAAATAATTTGAAATATATAACTGCAACATTTGTAAGAAGATATATATAAATTTTTGAGAATTTTGAGAATTTACTCTCTTTTTTTTTTATTTTTTGAAAGAATTAACAAGTGCCATAAATAAATACAACAAATATTTTTGAAGATTTTGATGATTTTGATGTTTTTATATTTTGATTTTAATTGATGAATTGAAAGAAATACAATGTGATTGTTTTTTTGAAACTTTTATATTTTTATATGAATTTTTAGATGATGGAATTGGTGGTATATACAAGATGATCTATATACACTATACAAGGTTATTTGAGTATAGCATGTCTAAGGTTGCTTCAAAATCAAAGGAGGTTTTGAAGGATAATTTGGTTGTGTTGAAGGTAAGAACAAAAGGTGATGAATAAAAGGTAGTGATAACAAAAGCTTTGTTATAATGTAGAATAATGTAGCAAAAGATTTTACTTTTATATGTGTAAAATTGATCATATTACAAAATAAAATGTAAGAAGGATAAGAAAGTTCTTCATTCTTATCACTATCTTCCAAGTCTTGATAAGATGGAGGGAGTATATGTGAAAGATATGCATGGGTGTTATTTGGTAAACAAGGATGATCATATATGGATGAAGAAAAGTGATGGATAGAAGATAATTGTGACAATAGAGAATGTATAGAACTTGATGTTTCAACCGTTAAATATTCTTCAAATGGTGTTGGGTCACCATGTATGGTAACAATTTTATTTGCAAGTTCAAACTTCAAACATTGGTGAAGAGTGGAAGGGACAACCCTCATCGTATGAATCCAAGGACTTCTGAGAAGTAGGTTGTAAGGTGAAGGGCAATATGCTACATAAAACAAAGTATCCAGGATCTTGGATCCAATATTAAGGGGAAAAATTATAGTACCTTGAGCTTCTTGAATTTCATTATTAAAATATTTTATAATAACATTTGATTCATTAAGATCTTCTTCCTTTGATTTGAGTTTTTGGAATAATTGATAAGTGCATAAATTAAGAGAGGAGCCATTATCTACCATGATAGTTTTAACAGGTGTTTCTTTACTAGATCCTGTAATGTAAAGATAGTAGTCTTCTTGTGGAGTAGAGGAAGGAATCTCCTCATCATAGAATGAAATATGGTTAACCTCAAGAGGGTTTACACCATTAATTATGTTCTTAGAGAAAATATGATGAGGAACAAATTGTTGGCTAGGTATCTTGAACAAAGTTTCCTTATGAGAACTTTGTAATACTTCTAAAAGGGATATCTTTGCTTGAGGATTAATCACTTGTTGTTGGCTATCAAAGTGGATTTCAGATTGAGATTTTGATTCTAAAGATGAGCTTTCTATGCTTACATTCCATTTTGGATCATTCTCTAGAGCCAAAGATAGTTTTGAAGGTTGGTCAAATGAGGAATCCATATCTTGAATATCAGATTGAGTTGATTGAACTTGAGGTTGCTCATTTGTAGTTTTTGTTACAATATTAGTAATATCATCATGATGGGACACATTAACATGCAATATTTGATTGGTTTCTTGTTGTTGATAATTGAATAGGGGTTCTTGGGAGATCCCCATGTCTTGATTGATTATTGGTATTTGTTGTGTAGGAGTTTGATTGTTTACTGGAGATTTATAATCAGTTGTAGATTGTAATTCCTTTATATTAAAAAGACCCTCATCAATCAAATCTTGAATTGCACATCTTAAATCTTTACAATTTTGTGTCATATGTCCATCTACTCTATGATATTCACAATGTAGCTCGGGTTTAAACCAATCTGCTGTGGTATCAAGTTGTCTTATGGAAGGGAGTTCAATCCTATTTGTGTCAAGTAAATACTTGAGAATTATATCCATTGGTTGATTGAGCTTAGTAAATTTACGTGATGAAGGTTTTCGAGAGGTTTTTGATACGTGCCTTAGGAATTCAGTCATAAAAGGGCCTAATGGTTTCTCACCTCTACTTTCTTTATTATGGGTAGAATGATGATAGGAAGATTGCGAAGTATGAGGTGAGTGCATGGTAGAATTGGAAGAATAAGTATTTTCTTGTTGAAATGGATGTGTTGTATTGAAAGAAGAATATTGAAAGGGTGGAGGAGGATTGTATGTGGATCGATAGACATAATATGGATATATGGGAGAATAGATAATATCGTTATGAAGAGGATTGGCAAAGGGATTGTCCTGTTGGGGTAAGGATGAAAAATGAGAAAAGTGTGATGGAGGTGGTGTTGAATAGGGATGAGGTTGGTCATAATCAACAAATGTATTTGGCTGAATTCTTCCAACATTACTGATGGGCTCATATTGATTTGAGTAAAAACTCATGGTTTCTTTAGTACTTCTAAAAGTAATATTTAGTATCTACTATTTAGAATTGAATCTAAAACATACAAACTTGAAATGATGATTTTGTTATATTTTTTTCTTGTATACATATATATATATATATATTTTTTATATTTTTGAATCAGAAAGATGCCTATGTTATTCACGTCGGGTTCACCAAAATGTATCGCTCCAAATTTTTCGCATCCCTACCTTCAGGCTATAGGATCCGTGCCCGGAAGGAGGATGGGAAAAGGATGGCGCGGTACCTCGGACTGAGAGGCCTTGCGAAGGTCCCGCCTCTCGGGGGAGGTGTATTATGGTGATTTTTCGACGGATGGTGGGTTCACCAGGAAACGTTTGAATGGCAGTTTCCACGCCTAGGTTGGGAATGTGTTTGATGTGTTCAGTTTTATCTTTAATCATCCAAGTCCTAGGTTTGGCCAAAATGCATCTAAGCTATTCTATATGAAATGCAGATTTAAATGAAGACAAAAACAGATTTGGACAGAAAAATAGAAAGAACAAGATGGATTAAAGACCCATACCTGATCCGGATGTCTGATGAAGGTTCTAATTTTTGAAGTAGTCAGGATCGTCTAGAATTCGACAGGATCGTCTCCTATCTGACAAGATCGTCTGAGATCTGACGAATTCGTCAGACGAATTCGTCAGAGACCTGCAAACAGAAAAATAGATGCAAAATACAGAGAATGCAACTATGATAACAGAGGGTAATGATGTAAAATGGCAGTAAGAACATTAAAATGATAATATCAAACTAAGACACGAATGCATTATAACGATCTAATGACAATTTATGCTTTTATTATGCATTAAAGCTACATGGGTGAACTCCAAGATGCAGGATAATAAAGAATAACCATAGAATTAACTAAATGCAGAATAATGCAGCGAAAAAGAGTGGAGAAAATGCAAACTCAGGGCAATGATTGCCCCCAATGTGGACTACGATCGAAATCGTCTCGAATTGGGTCGAGATCGTCCGAGATTGTACGAGATCGTCTGAGACGAATTGAGCTTGCTCCGGCTGAAAAACAATGAAGTTCCTGCAAACAAACTTGGAAAAATACAAATGCAAACAGTGATTTAAGATGGTCTAGTGCGTGTAGAATTCGAGTTACAGGGAATTTCAGCCAGGGGGATGCTAAGGGGAGGGCCTAGGATTAAATAGGCTTAGGATAGAGGTTGGGAGGTTGGAGATCATCCCAATTTGGGAGATCTCCAATGGGGGAGGTCTCTAACGGCGCAGACACGCTTCGCCCGGATTAGAGACGCCGTTGGAACAGAGTCCAACTATGCAAAAATCAGTTTTGGGACGAGATCGTCTGGACGTCCTACGCCAGACGAAATCGTCCGATCTGAGGCGATATCGTCTTATCGGAGACGATATCGTCAAACGGACAAAACAAACTCTAAAAATGGCACGGGAAAGGAGGAAACGGGTTAAACGGCGGTTTGGGAGCGGTTTTGGAGGTTGAAATTTGAATTTGAATATTTACTAGAGTAATTGTAATTATTAAGGTTTTACTGTGCCAATTTTAGGGTGCTACAGTAACAACCCAATCTATCTCACAAGTTTGAAGAATAATTTTTTCAAGAATTAGATTTAATTAGTTCACCCAATATTTAATTAGTATGAGGTATAGACAACCACTTTTGGGTTAATGTCACTGTAGACAACCCCCAAGTGGATGAGATTGGAAAAATTCGATAGATGGTGTCATTTAGTGGTTCTCACCCTCTAACTTGGTATGAGATCATAGAACCATAACTTGGGGTTGTCCTCTAAGGCCCATAATATTTATAGGAGAATGCTTACCTCCCCTACCCTATCTTGGTTTTTCCAAGTAGGGTTTATTTAGTGTATATACCTAGTGCTTAGATGATTGTCCACTTCTCTAGAGTCAACTAAGACCAAGCCATTTATTTGGCTCTAGATCTGGTCTCCCTTTCCAAGTTATGGATAACAATGAATTATCCCATTCCAACTTTCATGGATTTTTCTAGCTCCTTTTATCATTTTAGGTTACTCTTATTCATAAATTATACAAGGATCCATCATCATACTACTCACTCAATGGCCTAGAGAAACATCCCATACCGCCCCTCCTTACCTACTCATATCGACCTATCTTGCCAAAACAACCATTCTTGAATCACAGTTATCTACACATATGCAATTGGTATTGGATTTATAATTTTATATTTCTTTGGTTGAATAATCCATGATCTAGTCAAAAAATAGACCCAAGGTTTTAATTTGTTATCCTTCCTTGAAGAGACTAGAGAGACTAAGGTACAAGTTTTAAATCTTTATATATCATTCCTATAATTAAAGTTTTAGACCTCTATTTTCCTAAGAAGTGAACTATGTCAAATATTTTAAGAAATATTCTATTTTTTAGGAAGAGAATTTTTCAAACAAGACTTGAAAGAAAAACAAGGTAAGCACACATATTTATACCTTTTCATATATGTATTAAATAGGATTCTAAACATTTCAAAAATAACAGTGCTTTCTAGTACAACCAAATGGGACAATTTGTGCTTTTTAACATCAAAAAGTAAAATATCTTGTACTTTTCATTCATAAGGTAAATTATAATAGCTTAAGAAAGTAAACGTAGGAAAACATTCCTTTTTCAATTGCTAAAAATAAAAATGAATTATCATTATTATTTTTAAATTAGTCAACTTTAATAGTGCCTTCTTCTATGATACATTCTATTTTAAAACCAAAGATCTATCAATATTCATGAAACATATAATACAATAGCCCAAACATACAAATTTTGTAACATTCGTATTCAATTAAACTCAAAGAAAGCAAACATGGAGAAATATTAATAATAAAAAATTCCTCTTTTCATTTTCCAATGTCACTCAAAGCATACAATAAACAATTTTTAAGCCAAATAAGAATGTTTGACCTTGGACGTACACAACTGAATAAACAACATCTAAAGTTTACTATAATGTACATACGACTTCAATAAATCTATTTGAAAGCGATAAGCATTATTTATGCCATATAGAAGTATTTTAGATTTTGTAAAAACATAGTTAATTGCCCTAGGAAATTGTAGTTAGGTGATGGTGTCTCCCCATTTATTAAATACATAATTCCTCCATATCATCTTTGAAGTAGATATGAGAGCTTTTTAAGGAATAGAACGACTTGTGGTGTTATGTAAACTAATTATGCATTATTGAAATGATAATTTTTAATGCAACTGGATTATTCTGATGTGCACATAAATGGGTTCACTATCAACAACTAAGATAACCTATTATTTTAAAAGAAGATTTATTCAAGTTTAATAACCGTCTAACAATTGAACTAAAGAAAATCATCACCTTAGAAAGAGTAGTTAACAAATCAAGGGTAAATTTTAAAAAGTTCGATAAAAAGTTTGGGAGCATATTTAGTTCAAAGAATTTTCCCATAAAATAATACCTCTAAATTTTTAGTGCATCGACAATAGCATCTAGTTCCAACTCATGAGTGGTATAAGTTATCTCATGATTTTTAATATTTCAAGATTTATAAGCGATGACTACCTCATCTTGAATTAATACTCCCACTAGATCTTCAATAGAAGCATCGGTACAAACCATAAATTTTCTTGAAGGGTCTGGTATTTTGAGTATCAATTTAATAATAAATTTTTCCTTCAAAATATTGAAGGCCTCCTTACACTAATTTGTCCATTTGAATACCTTCCCCCTCCTTTGCAATTTTGTAATAAAATGGGCAATTTTTGAAAACATCCTTACAAAATACCTGTAATAACCTGCCATACCCATAAAACTATGTACTTTAGTTACACTAGTGGGTGTAGGCCAATTAATGATAGCTTCAATTTTCTTAGGGTCTACAACGATTTCAATAGCAGAGATCATATGTCCCAAATATTGCACTTGAGGGATATAAAATTCACATTATGATAATTTTCCATACATTTAATTTCTCCTAAGTACCTCAAGTACAATCCCCATATGTTTATCATGTTCTTTAGTCCATGAATAAATCGATATATTATCTAAAAATATAAGCACAAAGCGGTCTAGTTGTTCTCGAAAGATACTGTTCATCAGGTTCATAAAGGCAATTGTGGCATTTGAACCATGAGTTCATAATACCCATAAAAAGTAGGCTTAGGTATATCTTCTTCTTGAATTCTTAACTGATGATATTTTGATCTAAGGTTAAAGTAGCTCCCCTTAGTTGATCAAATATATCATCAATTCATGGCAAGAAATATCTATTTTTGATTATGACTTTGTTGAGCATTCGATAATCAATACATGACCTTAAGGAGCCAT
Source organism: Wollemia nobilis (assembly GCA_028583015.1). Taxonomy (NCBI): domain Eukaryota; kingdom Viridiplantae; phylum Streptophyta; class Pinopsida; order Araucariales; family Araucariaceae; genus Wollemia; species Wollemia nobilis. Next base: position 9,917,803 of record JAQPPZ010017092.1, read on the forward strand.
ATTTATTTTTCACAAACAAAACATGGACACCCCATGGTTATACACTAGGCTTAGTTAGTCCCTTCTCCAATAAATCTTGCAGTTATATTTCTAGCTCTTGTAACTCATTTGGGTCCTTACAATATGGGGACTTAGTGATAGGCTCAGTCCTAGATAAACATTTTATGAAGAAATCAAATTCTTGCTAAGGTGGAAGACCCATTAAATATTTAGCAAATACATCTCTAAATTTATTTAGGATAGGATATTTTTGAAAAGGGTTTGAATTTGCTTCAATCTCTTCCATTTTTATTTATTTTGCCTATGTATATTGTTCAACCTCTTTTTATTACCTTCTTAAGTTGTAGAGAATAAAGCAAGTGTGGTTGGAAAGAGCTATGATCACAATGGATTTTGATCCGCTAACTCATTTTATCAATGAATTCTTACCATCTCTCTTCAAATTTAATGAAGGCTTTATGGGATCTTAGCCAATCTATTTTGAGTATAATATCAAAGGCATGTAAGGGTGCTACATACAGGTACCAATTGGTCTTACCCTTAGGTAAAGTTATGTGGGGGTCAAATAGATATTGGTTAACATAATAAGTTTATCCTGATCCATATTCTAACTTCCACCCATTTGCCAAAAATCCAGGTCTTTCTAGTATATCCTTGATAATATTAGTAGAAAAGAAACTATTCATAATACCACTAAAATATTCATTACTTACCTCTCAAAGTAGATGAGTGTCTTTCTTATCTAAGATTAAAGTTCTTACTGCAATAGAATATTTGTGGGTTGTTCTTTAGATACTTCATTTTGATAGAATATTTGAGGGCATTTGTTAGCTAAGTGTGGCCCTCCACATATATAACAACCTATCCTTGGTTCTTGTAATTTTTTTTCTTGTCTTAATTAGTGGTCACTATGGAGAGATCATTTTTTATAAGTAGTATCCAAATATTTCTTCTCTGTATAATTCTTCCTATAAAATTTTTTTTATTTTACTCCCCAATTTTCTCTAGTCTTTTTGAGATCATTTTTGATGGAGCAGACTCCAAATATTTCTTCTCTGTACAATTCTTCCTATACAATTTTTTTTATTTTACTCCCCAATTTTCTTTAGTCTTTTTGTTTCCCTTCTTGAACTTTGGTCTCTTTCCTTACTTTTCCTTATTTCTTTTATCTCTAGATTATTTCTTAACAAGTCATTCTATTATCTTTTGTTACAACTTCATATTTTCTACTAATGACTTCACAATAGATGTAAATTGTTCCAATTGCCTTTGAAATAATTTGACTATAGATACAAGGTCCTCCATATTTTTCTGACCATAATAAGAGCTATGTTAGATTTGATGTTTTATATTTGAGTATTTTCCTATGAAAGCTTTGAGTCCTATGACCTAGGCTCTGATACCAATTGCAACGACTCAATAAAACACACCAATTGTAACAACCCAATCTATCTCATAGGTTTATAGGCTAAATATTTATTAGATTTAATTGGTTCACCCAATATTTAATCAGTATGAGGTATGGACAACCATTTTTGGGTTAAGGTCACTACATACAACCCCTAAGTGGATGAGATTTTCCAAATCTCATAGATGGTGTCATTTAATGGTTCCTTCATTCTCACCCTCTAACTTGGTATGAGGTCATAGAACCACAACTTGGGGTTATCATCTAAGGCCCATAATACTTAGAGGGGATGCTTACCTCCCCTACCCTATCTTGGTTTTTCCAAGTAGGATTTATTTAGTGTATATTCCTAGTGCTTAGTTGATTATCCACTACTCTTGAGTCAACTAATGCTAAACTATTTGTTTGGCTCTCGACCTGGTCTCCCTTACCAAGTTATGAATAACGATGAGTTATCCCATTCCAACTATTGCGGATTTGTCTACCTCCTTTTATCATGCTAGGTTACAACTATTCATAAATTGTACAAGAAACCATCACCATACTACTCACTCAATGGCCTATAGAGATGTCTCATACCGCCCCTCCTTACCTTCTCGTTTTGACCTATCTTGTCGAAAATAGCCATTATCGAATCATAGTTGTCTACCTTCATGTAAGCAATCGGTATTGGGTTTATAATTTTATATTTCTTTGGTTGAATAATCCATGATCTAATCAAAAAATAGGCCCAAGGTTTTAATTTTTTATCCTTCCTTAAAGAGACTAGAGAGACTAAGTTACAAGTTTTGAACCTTTATATATTGTTCCTAAAATTAAAGTTTTAGACCTCTATTATTTGTAAGAAAATCTTAAATAAAAATTCCTTGTCTCAAGGTAAGAAGTGAACTATACCAAATATTTTAAGAAATATTATATTTGTTAGGAAAATACTTTTTCAAAAAAGACTTAAAGAACCTGCAAGGTGTTGGAGTTGGCTCTGCTAGGGTTTGATGCAAGACTGGCTGTGCATTTTTCGTAAGGGTTTCAATGGGAAAATATTGTTTGCTACATTAACACCACCTTGAGGCGGTGTTAATTCACCCTTTTTAATGGTTGTCGCTCATGCAGTCGACTCCATTTATTCTGAGTCTGCTGGAGAGCTCAATGGTACCGGGGAAGCATCCGTGCAAGTTCATTCTGATAATGTATCATGAGGTAAAGGCCATGTCCCTGAAGCTGTTATTCCTTTGCATGAATTCCATATAGCTTGTGAATGGTTTGAGAGTCATATCCTGGTGGGTTATTTTTTGGGTCATATCGCATATGATACCCTTATTCGTTCATGGGTACAGCAATTTTGGGGCCCATATGGAGTCAAAATGGAGAATGTACAAAACCTTACAAAAGGGTATTTCATTTTTTGCTTTTCAGATCTAGCTCAAGCACAGAAGGTTCTGTCTAGGGGTCCATGGAGTGTCTGTAATTCTTTGTTGATTTTGCAACTCTACTCTCGAAATTTCCAAGTCAGTGATCAAGCTGCATTGGAAGTCCCGGTGTGGGTTGAATTCCCTAGTCTTCCTGTTCCCCTTTTGGGTTTTTTGCAGACTTTAGTTGCCCCCTTAGGTAAGTTTCTTTGCCTTGAGCTAGAAATTTTTTTCTCCGCTCGACCCACTAGAAGGGTTTGTATCAAAGTTGACCTTCCTAAGGATTTGCAGGAGTTTATTGATATTAAAATCGAGGACCAATCCATAAGGCAAAGAGTTGCCTATATCAATTTACCCAATACCTGTTATCGGTGTCAATATGCAGCTCACAAAATTTGGGAGTGCCCTTTGATGGAATGGAAATATAAGGCAAATCCCTCGTCCACTCTTGCGGCTCTTGCTAATGTCTCACAGGGAAACACTGAAGAATGGACTATTGTCTCTAGCAAGAAATCTCGTGGTACTAAGCAACAAGAAGCTTCGATTTTTGCTGCACAACTTGCCCCTTCTCCTTCTCAAGACATGCAAGCTTTTGCTAAAGTTGTTCAAAATCCTGTTGATATGGCCTCTCCGATTGTTGACATGCAACCCCCAGTTCCACCAGTGTCTCAAATTCTTTGTTTGGGCCCTTCTTTGGCCTCAGTGGTGGTAGCTCCAGATAATTCTTCAGTGGAGGAGGGTCGGGCCTTGATGGTCTATTGCTCTCGTAGCCCTATTCAGAATGATAAACGTCGACAACTAAATAGTGATGCTTTCCATGCGACCTCCAACTATTTTGGCTCACTTACAGGTTTGGGTGATGCAGAGGATGTCATGGATATCATGCATCCTGACAAATCCCAATGATTTTTTTATCATGGAATGTTCGAGGACTGACGGACCTGATCAGAAAATATTTGGTCCAAAATGAGATGTCAAATGTTTCTCGAATGCATGGAAGCCTCAATATTTTATGTCTACAAGAAGTTAATATTTATGATTTCAATTTGTAGTGTACATGTGATTTTTTGTGGCCATGAAGTACCTCTTTTGCCACAAAGCATTCCCGGGAAAAGGAGGAGCCGTCACTATCCTTGGGCCTCGATTATAGAAGAATGTTGTGACTTGGGGTGTTGACCCATCCAATCAAGTTGTCTGGATTTTTCTCGAGATCTATGGAAAACCGCTTGGGGTGGTTAATGTGTATGCCTCAAATGTCACTTTTGACAGATGCGAGTTGTGGAGATGGCTTGCCATGAATCTACCATTTGCCACTTGGGTGCTCTATGGAGATTTTAATATGGTGGAGAAATATTCTTATAAGGTCAGTCATGTCCCAATGTGGTGGTGTTTAGGTGAAAGAGAAGCTTGGTTTTTTATGAAAAACAAGCTTCGCCTTTATGACCCTAATTCCTGCTTCTTGCCTTCTGACTTACCGCAGGCTCTTTGGTACACATGGTCCAATTTACAGGCTACTTCTTCTAGGGTTTTGGTAAGATTGGACAGAGCCATGATTTTTGAGTGTGATAACTTTCAGTTCTCCCATATTTTACCTTTTTCATCGTATGTGTTGACTTTACCTGGTACTACACTGTCTGATCATTCACCTATTTTATTCTCGGTGGCAATGTTAAAATTTCAACCTAGAGTGTAGCCTTCACAGTTTTACCTAAATGTTTCTTTTTTGCATAGATTTAGCATGAAAGCTCATATATGCCGTATTTGGAATTTGATTCCTAGACCTGATGGTATTTCTGGAAGGATTGAATGGTGGAATGCTATCATTCAATGAACCACTAAGGTGTTACGAACTCTGGGTGTTGAATTTGCAAAAAGATGAAAATAGGCTAAGTCTGCCTTGCAAAGTGAGCTATCCAAAGCCTGTCTCAGGCTTGAAGCCTCTCCTTTCAACTCTGTTGCTCAATCCCAAGTTTCTTCCATTCGGCATGAGCTAAAAAATGTTGATTTGTATGAAGCCAAGGGGGCTTAATTACGTGCTCGAATGCATTGGATCAAAGTGAGGGACAGAGTGACCAAAGAATTTTTTTAGCGCCTTAGACCTCCTGCTCAACATTCTTAGTTTCAAGCCATTCAAGTTGATGGGCAGAGATTTACAGATCTTTCAGACATTGTCAAAGTATTTGTTTCACATTATCAAGGTGTTTTTGCTTCTCAACCCCTTGATGATGCTAGAAGGCAAGCTCTTGTTGATTGTACCATTGTTGTCCCCAACAAGCTTTCTCCCGAGAAAATGTTATTTTGTGACACTCCTCTTTCTCTGGAAGATCTAAAAACTGCCTTGTCACTTATGGCCAATGATAAGGCACCTGGGATTGATGGATTCCCATGTGAATTCTATAAAGAATTTTAGGATATGCTTGGTTCTGATCTCCACAAAGTTTATCTTGAAGCCTCCGCAATGTGGTTCACTGGGTTCCATTATTAATAAAGGCAATGTTAAATTTATTCCTAAGTCTGGAGATCCTAAGCTCATCACCAATTGGAGGCCGATCACCCTTCTTAATGTGAGCTACAATATTATTGCTAAATCCCTTGCACTTAAGCTTAAATCTATTATGTCTTTGATTGTCAAACCTGAACAAACTGGCTTTGTTAAGGGAAGATACATTCTTGATAATGTTCTTGTTGTTTGGGAAGGTATGGAGTGGGCAAGAAATTTTGAAAAAGATGCTTTATCCATTAATATAGACTTTGAGAAAGCCTATGATAAGATGGAGTGGTACTTCACAACTGTCATGCTTCGGGCTCTAGGTTTTGGGCCAGTATTTGTGAGCACCATTCTTATGTTATTTCAAGATGCTTCAACTATTCTTACCTTGAATAATAGTCAATCTCAATCAATTTCTCTTGGTCGCTCAGTGAGATAGGGGTGCCCTCTTGCTCAATCTCTTTTCATTCTTGCTACAGAGGCTTTTGGCTATTTGTTGGCCCATAAGATGGATCAAGCATTAATCAAGGGTATTGCTCTACCTAATTCTGACCGTCAGTTGGTCAATGGTAATTTTGCAGGTGATTCCTTCTTAACGCTTCAAGAAGATGAAAAATCTCTTTCCTCGGCTATTAGTTGCTTAGAGGTGTTATGTTTAGCCTCTAGTTCTTCTATACAATGGAAAAAAACATCCTATTTTCGACAATCTCAATCTCAACTGCCACACGGGTTACATCAATTCCAATGGACTTGGATTCATCCAGGTGAGGTGTTTAAATTTCTTGAAATTCCTTTTGCATTTCATGGTTCCTCTGCTCAATTGTGGCAGTATGTTATTGATAAAGTGGAAAAGAAGCTTTCTTACTGGACTAGTAAGAAACTTTCTCTAGCAGGAAAATTTTAGATTTGTTCTAAGGTTTTAGCCACTACCCATGTCTATTATTGATCTTGTTGGTTTCCATACAAATCTTATTATAAAAAATTGGATAAGCTTCTGAGAGACTTCTTGTGGTCCAAAGACTCTGTCAAGCAAGGTTTTCATCGAGTAGACTGGGAAATTTGTTGTTTGCCCAAGGATTGTGGAGGCATGGGTTTGTTTTATTGTCACCGACAAGGTCTTGCCCTTTGTGCTAAATGGATCACCCGATATTTAATTGGGGATGAATCTTGGAAAGTGCTGGTTAGGCATTGCATTTATTCTTGTTTGCTTTAGGGGAAGAAAATTTGGAAATGGGTGGGATTGCAATCCATTCTTACTGCCCCTGTACCTATTAAAGTTAAAGGTTCTTTTGTCATTCAGAGTATTTGGAAAGCCTGGGAGGCCTTCAAACCCTGTCTTAGTTGGAAAGGGAGTTTTCACAAAGAAGGTGCCTCTTTGTCTTCCATGAATATTTGTGGCCTCTTGTTATCACTTGGCAAGGTTCTCCCTTAGCTCTGGTGTAGTGGGTCAGAGCGTAGAGGTTCTATAAGCATGGCATTGCTTCCATTTTTTATTTCTTCTCCCGATATGCCAGGTGTTGGATACCCTGGGAAAGTTTTCATCAAATTCACAATTTAAATCCTAGTGATAGAGACACTTATGAGGTGGTTATTGATAGTATTATGTTTTCTATTTGGAGCAAACTACATAAGCATTTTCAAAAACCCTGGTGGTCATATTGGTGTTGGCCTAGGGAGCTTCCTGTTTTGCAATATAAAGCTCATCTAGGTTACAAATGGCTCACCCCACAAGTTTCAATGGTTGATAAGCTCACTCTGAGATGGAATTTAGTCTCTCTTCCCTCCCAATGGAATAAGAGGTTTCAAATTGCTTGGGCTACTTATATTGAACCTAAACAAAGTTTTTTTTCTTGGAGTCTCTTACATCAAGGGTTACCTATTGGCAGTAGGCTCAAGCATCTAGGTATTCATAATCTCATTTGCTTGGTTTGTGGACAAGCGAAAGATTTACTGCATGTTTTTTGGTCTTGTGATCGGGATCAGTCAGCTTGGGAGTGGCTTCTTGAATTTTTTAGACCTTTTATGCAGGAGGATTTTACTTGGGTGCATGCTATTTTGGGTGACCCTATTGCTTTTTCCTTCAACTTGATGTTTTTTGGAATATTTTTAGAATTGGTACCTTGTTTTATCTATGGAAGTCCCATAATAGAGCTATTTTTTCTCAGCAAGATGTCGGACATGTCTTCTCTATTGCTGATAAATATGATATATTCTTTGATTGCTGGTTACAGATTCAATTACAGGTTAAAAAAGTATAGGTGGAGCTACAATACTTGCGTACCCTCATGGATCATTGGGGGAATGCACCCTGCATTATGAGTCATATGCATCTTCCTTCCCCTTACAGGTGGCAGTAATTTCTCGGCTTCTTTCTTTTCGAATGCATATTTAATACTGTTTTGGCAGTTGTTATTGACAGTTTGTGAGCTATTTCTGACACTCTTGTATACTCTTAACCACAATGGTTAATATATTGGTTTACGGGGTGTGCTAATCCCACCCACCCTTTTTGTATGATTAAACATTATTTTATTAATATAATGACTTTTTCATCCAAAAAAAAGACTTAAAATAAAAATAATGTAAGCACACATATATCTATACCTTTTCATATATTTATTAAATAAGATTCTAAAACTTTCAAAAATAACAATGCTTTCTAGTATAGCCAAAAAGTAAAAAATCTTGTACTTTTCATTCATAAGATTGTAATAACTTAAAAAATTACCTAAGAAAATATTTTTTTAATAAAATATAAATAAAAATGAATTATTATTATTATTATTATAAATTAATCAACTTCAATGGCGTCTTCTTATACGATGCATTCTCTTTTAAAACCAAAGATTTATGTGAAACAGATAATACATAGCCCAGATATAAACTTTATTCTATGACATTTCCTATTTAATTAAACCCAAGGAAAACAAACATGGAAAAATATTGATAATAAAAAAATCCTGTTTCTGTTTTTCAATGTCACTCAAAGCACACAATAACCAATATTTAAGATAAATAAGAATGTTTGACTTTGGAGGTAACCTATAAACAACATCTGAAGTTTACTATAATGTAAATACGGCTTCAATAAATTTATTTGAAAGTGATAAGCATTATTTATGCCATATACACGTACTTTGGCTTTTGAAAAAACAAAGCTAAATACCCTAGGAAAGTGTAGTTAGGTGATGACGTCTCCCCATTTATTAAGCACATAATTCCTCTATCCATCTTGTTTCGAAGCAATATGAGAGTTTTTTTTTAGGGATCAGAATGGCTTGTGGTGTTATGAAAACTATATTATTGAAATGATAATTTTTAATGCAATTGGATTATTCTATACACATAAATGGATTCACTATTAACAACTAAGATAACTTGTTTTTTAAAAGAAGATCCATTCAAGTTTAATAGTAGTCTAAAAACTAAACTGAAGACAAACATCACCTACCTTAAAAAGAGTAGTTACCGAATCAAGAAAAATTTTAAAAAAATTTGATAAAAATTTTGGGACCGTAATTAGCTCAAAATATATTATACCACCAACACTTTCCTAGCGCGGATGAACAAGCATCCATAAAACTAAATAAATAAATAAAAGAGCTCAGAAAAATACTGCAACCAAGACCCTTAATTCAAGGCCTGTTCGAAATATTAAACCCGATGTTCACTCTCCGCCCCAAGGTAGCTCGCAAAGTGAGCGACGCCAGGGTTTGCTCGCCAAAAGCAGCGACAATGGGCTTCCCGCCAAAACCGATATGATTTGATTCGCCACGTGCCGAACAAGTCTTCTGTTTTGGCGCAGTTATTTCCTTCGTGCGAGGGTTGTTGATTGGTTGTTCATCTTCCTCAGCTATATAAACCTTTGTTAGGTTGGTATTTCGCAGGAGGAGAATAGAGGCAGGATTGATGCAGCTAGACACAGAGCAGCAGTAGAAGAGCAAATTAGCAATTAGCGAGTAGAGAAGCAAATCTGAATCTAATCTGAGGAGCAGTCTCGGTATTGTTAGTTTCTAGTTTATCCTATTGCTCTTGCAAAAGTTTGTAAATCCTCGGTTGAGCTATCCTGTAATCCGTTTCATCTATATAAATAATATTTGTGCGATATTTTTGGGTGTTCGGATTGTTGTGTTTAATTTATCTGTATCTCATTTCGTCCTGCTCTTGAGTGTTCGAGTTAGGGTTTGAAAATTAAATTGTACTTCAAGGCCACCATCAATTTTATGAGGAGCCTAGAAATACAATTCATACAAAATGCACTAAGCTGCCAACGTCTCTACAGCACAGACATATAAGAGGTCAGCGTAGATGTATAAGCAATCATAAATCCGAAAGGGGTAAAAGAGCTCCAAAAATATTGTAATCAAGAACATCAATCCAAAGCCTCCATTACAATTTACACACCTACCCCAATGAAAGAAAATACTCAAGGGTTGATCAAAAATTAAATATGAAACATAGAGGCGTATAGACTCAACTACCCAATTGCATTGTTATGCATTGTTTTAGTAAGGGAGACCAACTTAGTACATGGTTACTTAAGTTATAGCAAACGAACATCAGGTAAAATAGAAGAACTCAAGAGTAAAATCAACATAACAAAATTACTTGAAAAGTGGTCAATTTCAGATAAATAAGGGAAAGAGCCAAAAGACTTCAGTAGATTATTCTAGGGTTAAATTTAGATTACCCATTACTCAAAGTTTAACTTCTTTTTATAGGAAGAAATATATCTTTGAGTCTTTAATAATCGATCCATCTGCTGCTACTATTAATTAAAATTTAATATATATTTTTAAAACTACAATCCTCAATCCATCTACTACGTATAATATTAACTATAATTTAAGTAAACAAATTCACATTCTTTACTTCATACTAGAAATATCCATATTTCAGATGACAAAAGATTCGACTTGGTTGTTTCCTTGCAATTTCCACCCTCTAAGTTTCCCCTTTTCCGCTTTTCTCCTATTTTCCATGTCCTTCCCTTCCCTGAGAATCTTTTCCCTTTTTAAAACAATCTTAAAGAGAGGTAATAGCAAATGTAACAACATGCAATTAGCCAGCTAAACTCCCTTCTCCCTCCCCCAAGTGGATGTTTTACAATAATATTTTCTAAAATGAAATTTGTTCATAATCAATTTAATTTATAAAAGGAAGGAACTCTTTTATTAATTTTATTTTTCATATATGGTTGGAAATTTTATTTTATTATATTATATATACTTTTTTATTAACAAAAAAAATAAATAAAGGTGTAAAATTCAAAATCAAGGCAGAAAGAGCAAGGGTAGTTTTTCAACTCCCCAAGCAAGAGTTACTTCTAAGCCTCGTGTCTCTTAGTACACCCCACAGCGTGGCAATTCTTTTCCTTTGTATATGGTAATGCATGCTTTCAACTTTGATCTGCGCAACTTGGGTTTTTTCAATTTTCTACAGGAAAGTCACAATTACCATGGTTCAAGAAGCTTCTGTCTCTGTGCCACCTTCGGGGATGGAAACATCACCTTTCTCATGGCAGCTTTTCATTTTTGGGCGAACGTGCTTCAATCTAATAGCGGTTGGCAGAGCATGTATAATCCTCATATCCTCAAGGAGGTAGAATTACCAAGAAGCCCATTTCACCGTCCACGTGGTCACGGATGTCAGAATTTCTTCTTACGCCCTCACTACTATGGCCAAGTCTCACACCAAAGTCCACTCTGGACTGGTCCCTAGACTTTCTTTGGGCCCAAGGATGGCTAAGCCCATGTGTGATATTTACGGGCTATTAAATAATCCTCAGGTTTTCCTTTCTCTCAGGCATGTCAGAGTCTTCCTTGTTGAGCCCTTGTTTGTTACCTACGATCCTTTCTTCCTCACCATGGCCATAATTGAGCCTGACACCCTTAGCCTAGAAGCTGACATCAAAACTATTTTCAAGAACCACGACTTCCTTGCTTTTCTTAGAAAGCTCAGGGGTACCGACGATGAAACAACAAATGATTTTGTTAATTCATGGGTGAATGGCCAGGTCATTGTCAGAGGCTTGAAGTTCAATATCACCGCGAATCTTATGGTGGAGATAACTGAACTCCTAAATGATGGTTTTAAGCTGCATAGAGATAATCATACCATTCAAGAAGAGTTGAAGCATTTCGCTGATAAGGGCAAGAAACTGGTTAGAAACTAGAAAGAAATCATCAGGAAAGATTTGTCGAAGCCGTGGTGCATAACATTAGTACCTATGATGCAGTATATCACCATGGACAAGATCGATGAACCAATAAGGAGTTTTCACTTGGTATTCCTAAACCACCTTAAATTTGTCAAAGAGGTAAACATCCCCAAATATCTTAGAAGATCCATGGAAGAAAGCTTCCCCTCACATCAAGAACCAAGGCTTATTTCTGAAAGTGGCAGCCAAGGTGACTATCAACCCGATTATCTGTTTTAAAGAGGAAAAACTGCATAAATCCATGTTCCAAGAGAGACTAAAGAAACTCATTGATTATTTAGTACCAAGATGGGCATTGGGTAAATTCCTAAGAAATTTAAGAACACCATGTGTTTCCTGTATTTGACAAAATATCCTAACTTGCTCATAAATCCCTTGGTCATAGAAGGCCAATATGTATAAGGGGAATCATTGTGTTTGTATTTGATTTCTTACCAACCTTCATATAGGAATACATCTTTGCTGTAAGGGTAAACCTTAGAATATCTCTAATTAAATTAGATGCCTATGGAAGGTTGTGAGAGGCTGAGTTTCAACTTTTAATAACAATTTTGTATGCTTAATTAAATTGTCAAAATCCTTTTGCATGCATCCTTTGGCATGACCTTTACCTCTTTTATGTTGCATACCAAACCTCTAATACTTTATATATAAACCTTTTAATAATATCCCATAAAAATGAATGATCTTGTAAAACACCATAAAAATCAACATAAACCAATTAATAATCCAGACACAATATATGAAATTGAGTGCAATAACATCACGAAAATATAACACTTGCACTCACTAAAATTGAGACAAACTAATTATACTAAATGGATTCAAATACACTTGATTTCCCCTTACGCTACATTGATGAGATACTCCATTAAATGGTGATTAATATACTTCAATTAATAAAAATAAATCATATTTATAACCCTTAAGAATATTTATAATTCATTATCTTGTAAATAATTTAATTTAAAAAAAATTAAACTATTATTTTTTCCCATAACTATAATATTTATTCTACTTCTACAATTATTTTTCCTTTTACGTTTTAAGCTGACTTTTCTACATTTTTCCCAAAATAAACATTGAAAAATATTGCAAGTGCAATTCCTAAAGGCAAAAAAGAGTGTTTCTGGTTTTTACATAGTCAAATTTCAAAAGAATTGGAAACCTCTATGTTTTGTCGTTGTATACTATATTTTCTTTTTCTTTCTTTTCTTGGAGAAGACTAATGGAAAATGCTGGCCATTTGTAAAGAGGTTCAATTAAAAGAAGTAAAATTTTTGGAACGTACAGTTACACATATCTATCTTACAATATTGTTTTATCGTGTTCTTTACCTATTATAAGAGCTTATTAAAGGATTTTCCATTTCCACAGTCAGTATCCAACATAAAAATTTTGGTAGCGTTGGTGTACCTGGGCAACAAGTAGAGAAATTTCCAGTTTATTTCTGCATCCACGGTATTATAAACAAGCCTATCAACAGTGGAAGGATCGTGTCTCTAACGTCCTCAAGGACCGCTGTGACTACCGTTTGCTCGTAATCAATCCATTCATAGATACAGTTTAATAAATAGAAACTCTGAAGAACGAGAAGGACGAAAAATAGACAAACGTCTTGACTTAACTGCATGTTTGCCGAATTAGGTAACATTATTTTGTAATGCAGCTATGCCTAATTAAGTAACATTATTCTATAATCCAGATTTTCGACGATCCAAGGGAACAGAACATCAAAGACGCGTACCTTGACAACAATTCGTTTTGTCTTATAATTCCAGCACGTATGCACAAGTAGACAAGAGAAGCTCTGATTGGGAACGATGGTGAGCTATTAAAGAGTTGAGATTATATGAAATTATTCAAGGCGGTATTAAATGTAAACAATTACTCATATTATCTTCTTCCCAAAATTGCTTTACTGACCTATTTAGTATTTACAAAGTTGTTTGATTTGGGAATGTAAATAATATTATAAATCTTAAATTTCTCTGACCTATTTAGTATTTACAAAGTTGTTTGATTTGGGAATGTAAATAATAATATAAATCTTAAATTTCTCTGCTTTGCCTGACGAAAGAGACTTTATTGCGAAGACACACCATCCACCAATGGTGGAACCTGAGATACCTAAGAGGTTCACTGAAATGTTAGATAATATTTTATTATTTGATATTTTTCAGATGTTTTGTAAACATATTGCATCTAGTAATGTTATTATTAGAAGACTAATAAATATATATTTTCTATGAGAAATAAGGGATTGTATTCCCTTCATTTTGAGGAGATGAAGAGTTAGATGAAGTTGAAATATCAAAAGATACCTTGTAAAGACTATTTTTGAAGATAATATATAAGAACAATGTAATTTTTTGAGTTATCGATGTGAAATATAGTGTGTTATGAGTTATGGGTTGAATATACTTGTATTGTGGTATATTGTGAGAATTTCTTAAACCTTGTATCTATTATTGATTATTGTATTAAGTTTATTTGCTATCATGGGTATTAGAACCATGATAAGTTTACCATGGTTATTAACTCACCATTGGATGTGAATTGAGGCATAGATAAGTTTGTTCAAAGCATTAGTCTATCTAAAGAGAATTGTTATCTGGGTTATGTTAGAGTTCAAGTAGTTGATAAACATCCTTCGAAGAAGTTGTATTAATGAGTAATATATTCCTCTAGTAACAATTGATAGATGTCCTTAGAAGAAGTCATGTTAGTTGTTTTCTTGATATTTTTTAAAAAACGATCTAAAAAAAGAAAATTGTTCAAGTTGAAGCTTCCATTATGAAAAATATAGACAAAGTATTAGTGACTCAAATAATAAAAAATGCAAAGAAAATGTATTGGTATATTGGCTCATGGGCAACCAAGCATATGACTAGAAGCAAACAATGGTTTAATTTTTTTCAAGGAAATGGAAAACCAATTACAATTGAAGATGATAAAACTTATAAGGTCGAGGACATAGGAACTGTTTCAATCAATCTACGTAGTGGAAAATGCACAATTAAAAATGTATTGTATGTACCTAGGTTAGAAAATAATATGTTGTTAATATCTCAGATGTTAGAGCTTGATATGAAGGTTGAGCTTAAAATTGTTAATAAAAGAAAGAAATGCTTCATCACCAAACAAGGAAATGTTGTAGCCATTGGATCCTTTAAAAATGGTCTAGTTTATCTTGATATCACTTCATCATCAAATGTTTCTTTGTTTGTCAATACATAAAAATAAAATGATCTTTGGCATAAAATATTTAGCCATACAGGTGCTTCATCCTTAAAAGAAATAAATATATATTAAATGGTGACAAGATTCCTTAACTTAACTTGGCATACCAAAATTTGTCCAAAATTCTTAATAGGTAAACAACATAAAGCACCTTTTGAACTTAGTTCATACACAACTAGAGAACCATTAGAGTTTATACATACATATTTATATGGACCAATGTTAGTTAGTCTTGGTGGACACATATACTTTCAACTCTTTGTTGATGATTACTCACGCAAAATATAGGTATATTTTCTAATAGTGAAATCAGATGCTTTTACGTCAAGCAATTCAAACAACTTGTAGAAGTAGAGACTTGATCATCAATTTGAGCTCTTCATTCAAATAAAGGAGAAATAATATTTTTCTAATGAATTTAAAACATTTTTGAAACAAAATGGAATAAAATGACAACTTACTATAGCTTATACACCATAATATAATGGTATTGCAAAAAGAAGAAATTGATATATTATGGAAATGGCTCATTGTATGCTCAAAGAAGCAAACCTTAAAAAATAATATTGAGCATAAGTGTCTAAAATAATAGTATATATTCAAAATAGGTCACCCACAAGAACCTTTAAAAATATTACACCTAAAGAAGCTTGGTCAAGATGAAAACCATCAATATCACACCTAAGGATTTTTGGATGTAAAGCATACATGCATGTTCTAAAATAAAAAATAATAAAGTTAGATGCTAAAATAATATGTAGTATATTCCTTGGATATGATTATGCATCAAAATATTATAGAATAATTGATCTAAACACAAGGAAAATATTTATAAATAGAGATATATTTGATTAAGGATGTAAGGCAAATATTAAATAATCTAAGGATACTATATTTTTCATTCTAAATTTTGATTCATATAAATAAACTCATGAAGAATTGTTTGAAGAAGAATTATATATAATGAATGAGCCTAATCATAACTCTAGCTCTACTCTAAAAATTAGGGAGAAGTAAAATGGTATACAAACACTCTTAATATTTAGAGTTAAAAAAACCACACGATCTTTCTTGTACTACACCCCAAAATTGTAGTATAATAAGAGAATAATTATATAAGGGACTAATGATCTCAATAATGGAAAATACAAAATCCACTATAGTATTAGATATAGAATACAAAACAAAATTTGGGATCTACTTGATTTACTCAAAGGAAGAAAAAGCTATAGATGTGAATGGGTCTACAAAACAAAATACAAAGTAGATGGCTTCATTGAAAAATGTAAGGTGCAACTTATTGAAAAGGTTTTGCATAACTAGAAGGAAATGACTATAAAAAAGCATTTGCACCTATAGTTAAAATGACAACTATTTGCACAATCTATGCACTAGCAACTCAATTTGTGTGGAAAATACATAAAATACATGTTAAAACTATATTACTCAATGATGATCTTGAACAATAGGTATATATGACAACCAAAAGGATTTGTTATTGAACAAAAATTAAAAAAAAAGTTTGTAAGTTAAAAAAATTATTATATGGATTGAAACAAGCACCTAGAGCTTTGGTATATTAAGATTAAAGACCATCTTCTACAACATGGTTTTAAAAAGAGTTCTTTTGATCCAAATATTTATATTAAGAAAATGGTTTTGATATAGTGATTCTTGTAGTCTATGTTGATGATCTAGTAATTATAAGGAGTTTAAATAAATTGATAGATAGTGAGAAAAATGATTTAAAAACTAAATTTGAAATGAGAGACCTAGAATTTTTAATTTATTGTCTTGGTTTAAAGTTTGAAAAAATAAGAATCATATCACACTCACTCAAAAAAAATATGCTAGGACATTACTTGAAAAATAGAAAATGATAGACTACAAATCTAAAGAGAAACTCGTGGAACCAGGACCACAATTATAAAGATATGATGAATCACCTCAAGTAATTGTCACCCTATATTAAAAATTGTTTGAGGTCTTTTATACTTAAAAAATATCAGACCAAATATTATCTTTGTCATAAACTATATTTCCAAATTCATGCAAGGTCCTAAAGTAAGTCACTAAAGAGCTACAAAAAGGATACTACATTATGTTAGCAACACTACATAATATGGTCTAGAATATAGGAAATATAATACTTTCTATTTTTAAGGATATATAGACTCAAACTATGCTAGATTAGTTGGCAACAGAAAATGATGCACCTTGTCGAAGCCATAACTTGTGAATCGTAAGCCCGTTTGCCTTGAAATTTAATAGGTGGTTTTGCATGCATGTTCTACATTAGGCTCATCTTTGATGCACTTGACCCTCCAAAAACATACTTTAGGGACCTAAATCCTCCATCTAGTGTCCCAAAATTAGCTTTTAGAATAGGTTCTCGAGTTTTTTAGGTTTTTTTGAATGTTAGATGTTTATTATCTTTTTTTATACCTAAATTTGAGACCTAATATTTTAAATTAAGGTTCATTATTGTAAGAGGGATGTGTACACCAAATTTGGGTGCAATCCGACTCATTTCTATTTTTAGCAGTTTTTAGAAAAAATATTTTTAGGATTTCTTTAGGGTTTCTTTGGTTTTCGGTGGCTATATGATGGATTGTATTATTTTGGAGAAGGGGTGTGAATTCAAGAATGAGAAGAATATTGATTTGCAAGTTTCTTTCATTATATTACATTTGTGTTATGTGATTGGAGTCCATTTTGTTGGTCTCTTGTAGCCGAGTTTACACCATTTTGGTATCAGAGTGGGTGTGATCTTGCTAGTGAAGGTAAGATGTCTCTTAGAATATATGCCCAGATGAATAGGTAGATCAAGGATCTAAATGCAAAAATAGTACAGTTGACTGGTGTGATTGATCGCATGGGAGAGACATCCCAGGGCATGTGCAGATCAAGGATCTGATGATGAAAATGTACCTGAGGAACCTGGATATGAGGTCCATGCAAAAGTAGAACCAAAGGGACCAAAGGAAGAAGAGCACAATTTTAAAAATTGATTGATACAAGCTCTAGAGGGGTTTAAGGAGAATCAATATGGGATCAAGATCGAGGTTCCCGAGTATGTTCATGGGTTGAAACTAGAGGAGTTGATAGATTGCATCAATAGCCTAGAAAAATATTTTGAATGGATTAACCTTGCTAAAGAGAAGAAGGTTAAGATCGCATGCACAAAGTTGAATGTACATGCATTTATTTGATGGGATAATTTACAGACTGTACGACAGAGGAATAGAAAAGAAAATATCAGGAATTGGACAAATATGAAGAAGTTATAGGAAAAAATTATACTTGTAGACTACTCCCAAACCCTATTTCGTAGATTTCAAAATCTATGACAGAAGGATCAAAGCATTGAGGACTATACTAATGAATTCTACAAGCTATCCATTCGAGTGGAGCACAATGAGATGAAGGACCAAAAGGCTACCAGGTATGTAAATGGCCTAATTTTTGTTATCCAATATGAGATGAGCACGCATCGCACTCTTACAATGGAGGATACGTATAAAATGACCCTCAAGGCAGAGGAGAAATTGAAAATTATTAATAGAAGAGGTAAGAAGGGATTCACACCCTCTTCAGGTCGGGGTCGAAGTGGATCTAATTTTCTCAAGGGAGAATCCTCAATACCTGTTAAAAAATAAGAAAATCGGTAGAATCTGAGAGGAAGAGGATACCAACGAGATAGAGGTTACGATGATGGACAAAATGAGAATGATCCAAGAAGGTCGTATACCTATTATGGATGTGGTGAGGAGGGGTACAAAGCATTTGAGTGTCCCCAACATGATGTCCAAGAAAGGGGTCAAGGAGGACAAGGAAGGGTCAATATGGTTGAGATGGAAGAGCAGGATGAGGATGAAGTTGTTGTTGACATGGGGAAGCACTTATGACAAGGAGGACGTTGATTATTCTTTAATAAAGAGAAGGTGCGGAGCAAAGCAAAGGGGCAGACCATAGATGGTGATGATTTTGGGCTGTAAACAAACATATTTTGAATAAGGTGTACATATGGAGGGAAGGTATGTAGCATTATCATTGATGGTGGTAGCTATGATAATCTGGTGTCAAATGTCATGGTTGATCAAATGAACCTGGAATGCAAAAAGTATCCTTATCCATATCACATCTCATGGGTTAAGAAGGGGAATGAGGTAACAGTAGATCAGAGGTGTTTAATTTAATTTTCAATTGGGAGCACTTACAAGGATGAAGTGTGGTGTGATGTTATCCTGATGGATGCATGTCACATTCTATTGGGAATACCTTGCCAATACAACAGGTATACTAACCATAATGGAAGAAATAATACTTACACATTTTGGAAGTATGGCGTAAAGGTGGTTCTTATACCTCTAAAGGAGGATGGGCTGAGTGATATTTTTTTGACGATAAAGGAGTTTCTTGTAAATATCAAGGACACTACCTTCTGTTATGCCTTAATAGCTAGGAAGCTAGAAACTGAGGAAGTGGTTATGCCTACAGTAGCATCTAAGTTGCTAAGTGAATATAAATATGTCACACTAGAGGAGTTACCATATGGGCTACCACCAAAAAGGGATATCTAGCATCACATGGATTTGATTCTAGTATCAGCACTCCCAAATCAGGAAGCTTATCGATTGAACCTAACACAAAATGCAGAGTTGAGTAGGCAAGTGATAAAGTTGATAAATAAGGGATTAGTTAGGGAGAGTATGAGTCCATGTGCGACTCCAGAATTGTTGACCCCAAAGAAATATGGTGATTGGCAGATGTGTGTGGATAGTAGAGCCATAAACAAGATCACAATAAAGTATCGGTATCCTATGCCGAGAGTGGATGCCATAATGGATGGATTGGTTGGAGCTAAATACTTTAGTAAAATTGATTTACAGAGTGGCTACTACCAGATCAAAATTAAATAAGGGGATGAATGGAAGACAACTTTTAAGACAAAATATGGATTGTACGGGTGGATGGTGATGTCATTTGGGTTTTCTAATGCACCCAGTACATTTATGCGGTTGATGAATAGAGTACTACGGGAATATAATGGTAAGTTTGTGGTTGTGTATTTTGATGATATTTTTATTTATAGTAAAAGTGAAGAAGAGCATTTGTTACACCTAAAATTAGTGTTAGACATGCTCAGGAAGAAGAAATTGTATGTCAACCTGAATAAATGTAGATTCTTCAGGATAGTTTAGTGTTTTTAGGATTTTTAATCTCAAGAGATGGCATGAGGATGGATGACAAGAAAGTGAAGGCGATTATGGAATGGCCTCTTCCAGAAACTATAACAGAAGTAAAGAGATTTCATGGCCTAGCTACCTTTTACAAAAAGCTCATCAAGAAATTCAGTAGTATAGCTGCCCCTATAACTGAGTGCACGAAGGGAAAAGAGTTTGTATGGACTACGACGGCAACAGAGATTTTTGAACTCTTGAAGAAGAAGGCGTCGAAAGACCCTGTTCTAGTGTTACCATATTTCAGTAAGGTGTTTGAGGTTGATTGTGATGCCTCATTTGTTGGAATTTGTGGTGTCTTAAATCAAGAGGGCCGACCTGTAGCATTTTTAGTGAGAAGCTGAATGACGCAAGGAAGAATTATTCTACATATGATGTGGAATTTTATGCAATTGTGTAAGCATTACAACATTGGAGGCACTACTTACTCTCAAAGGAGTTTGTGTTGTTTACTGATCATGAAGCATTGAGGTATGTCAACTCTTAGAAAAAATAATTAGTAGGCATGCCAAATGGGTTTCATTTTTGCAACAATATATATTTATTCTAAAGCACAAGTCGAGCAAACAAAATAATGTTGTTGATACATTGAGTAGGAGAGTCTTGTTGTTGACCACTATGGAGAATGAAGTGGTAGGATTTGAGGGGATTAAAGATCTGTATGAATCTGATGTAGATTTTTGGAATATTATGCAATAGTGTAAAAGTGTGGTAGAGGGTAAATCTCATACTATTTTTGAAGAGTATTTTTTACAGAATGGTTACTTGTTTAAGCGTAATTGATTGTGCATTCCCAATGGCTCTATGAGAGAGAATATCTTGAGGTAATTACATAGTGGGGGTTTGGTTGGTCATTTTGAAGTAGCCAAAACTACCACTCTTGTAGAGGAGAAGTACTATTGGCCGAAATTGAAGAGAAACATAATCAGGTTTGTCTCTAGATGTAGAGTATGTCAAATGGTTAAGGGCCATGCACAAAATATAGGGTTGTATATACCACTGTCAGTTCCTACATGACCATAGACTGATTTGAGTATGGATTTCATGTTGGGGTTACCCAAGGCACAAAGGGGTAAGGATTCAATTTTTGTTGTGGTAGACAGATTTTCAAAAATGGTGCATTTCATTGCTTGCCAGAAAACTAATGATGCAACTTGGATTGTAGTCTTATTATTTGATGAGGTTGTGTAGTTGCATGGTGTTCCAAAGACTATTACTTATGATCGGGGTACTAAGTTTTTGAGTCACTTTTGGAGGACGTTGTGGAAGAAGTTGAACACCAGGTTGTAGTTTAGTAGTGTTTACCACCTATAGACTGATGGGAAAATAGAGGTAGTGAATAGAATCTTGGAAAACCTCTTACGGTGCATAGTTGAAGAAAAACCAAAACAATGGGATTTAGCCTTGTCACAAGCTGAATTTGCATACAACAGTTCAGTGAACAAGTCGATAGGTAAATCTTCTTTTCAAATTATTTAAGGTCAAAATCCTAGAGGTGTATTATATTTGGTTGAGTTACCAATTGAGGAACAAGTTAGTGATGATGCAAAAGCATTTGTTGAGCATATCCAAAAAGTGCAAGATTCAGTGAGGGAAAAACTATAGAGTAGTAATGCTCACTAAAAAGAGTCTGCTGATGCACACAGAAGGGCGAAAGTGTTTGAAGAGGGTGATATGGTCATGGTTCATCTTAGGAAAGAAATATTTCCTAAGGGGACGTATAACAAACTGAAACTTAAGAAAATTGGGCCATGCAAGATTTTGAAGAAGATCAATGATAATGCCTATAAAGTGGAGTTACCCGATGAATTTGATATTTCACCCATTTTTTATGTTTCTGATTTATTTCAATATCCTGGTACTACCTAGGATGGTGAATTACATGAGATATTAAATTAGGCATGACAGATGCCTAAGAAGAAAAAATATAGAGTTGTACAAGTGCTCGATAAGAAGGTGATCACCACTAGACATGAGAGCTACAACAGATACCTGGTTCATTGGGAAGGATTACCACAGTCGAATAACACTTGGGTTTTGAATTTAGAGCTAAAGAAAGTTGATAACCATAACCTATAGGATTTCAATTCAGCTGAACTTGTAGGAGCTGAGTTCTTTTTCACTAGAGGAGAATGATGCACCTTGTCGGAGCCATAACTTATGAACCGTACGCCCGTTTGCACTAAAATTTAATAGGTGGTTCCACGTGCATGTTCTACATTAGGCTCATATTTTATGTGTTGTATCCTCCTAAAAACATACTTTTGGGACCTAACTCCTCCATCTAGTGTCCCAAAATTAGCTTTTATAATAGGTTCCCAGGTTTTTTGGATTTTTTGAATGTTAGAAGTTTATTATCTTTTGTTATACCTTAAGTTGAGACCTAATATTTAAAATTAAGGTTCATTATTGTAATATGGATGTGTTCACCGAATTTGGGTGCAATTCAACTCATTTCTATTTTTAGCAGTTTTTAGAAAAAAATGTTTTTAGGGTTTCTTTGGTTTTTGATGGCTATATGATGGATTGTATTCTTTTAGAGAAGGGGTGTGAATTCAGGAATGAAAATAATATCAATTTACAGGTTTCTTCCATTATATTGCATTTGTGTTATGTGATTGGAGTCCATTTTATTGGTCTCTTGTAGCCGAGTTTACACCAGAAAATCAACATCACACTATGTATTTCATCTTGGATGAGAAACTTTCTCATGGAACACTAAAATTAACATGCAGTGGTACTTTCCTCAATAAAAACACAATATCATGCTAAAAGAGATGCTATATGGAAAACATTATAGTTATAATATATTTTGTTAGATGTGACGATAAATAAAAACCCTAAACCCTAAAATTTTAAATTGGAATAATTAAAGGGTTTTAAAATTAATGAACAATCTAATGTTTTATGAGAGAACTAAATATATTAGAACATGTTCAAAATCATCATATTCAACTTAAATACATCTCCATTAAATAACTTTCATATCTTTTAACAAAGACACTTGGTTGAAACAAGAACGAAAATTAACAATTGAACCAAAGACAAACTCTAAACTAGAATGAAAAATCAAGGTTAATGCAAAAATTAAAAATCTAAAACAAGAATTAAAAATTCTCTTTATACCAAATAATGTAATGGGGTGTTGAACACTATTACATTACTTTGCAAAAGCTCTGTAAATATTTAAAATTTAATAATCATAAAATATTTACCATTATTAAAAAATTAATGAATAATAAATATATTTTTCCTATTAAAATATGAGTCATATCGTGAGAAGAAGAAAAGATAAATAAAATTGAAATGTCAAAGAAACTCTTATAAAGATTATTTGTACAATTTAATTTTTTTAAGTCATCCATGTGAATATAGTCTCTTACGAGTTGTGGGTTGAATTATGTCTCCCGTTACTGGTTATTTTGTTAATCTTACTTGCTATCATGAAATACCCTAAGTAGTTAAGTGAATACAATATAAAATGTTCCGGCAAAAATAAAATTTGGTTACGGGAGACTTTTCACCTGGTTATAGGCAAAATTAGTTATGGTTGTAGACCTGTTTGGAACGTTGCTTGAAGTGCAGTGACTGTATTCCAGGTATTCATCTGGATTAAGGAATTTATCGAATATTCATTTTTTTCTAAATACAGTTAAACCAAATAATTTATCAAATATGCAGTTTACATGTTTTTTTTTTTAATTTATTTTTTTTAACGCATTAGATTTATAATATTTTCAGGCAGTTTTGACATTTTAACCATTATTTAGGGCAGTTAGACACCCATTCTAAACATGACAGCAAAAACATATTGTCTACTGCAAGCATGGTGGCTCTTGCTTTAAGAATAACTACTAAAACAATAACTTTAAAAGCATTTTACCGGGGAAAAAGAAAACAAAATTATTGTAAGATCGTGATGACATGGAAATTTACACAGTTTGAAGAACCCATGTTCTCATTACGCTCTTGGACATACAATCGTCACGTCATATAATTTTTTTACCTTCAATGACACGTCTGCTTATCCGAGTTACAATTGTTATTGCTTCTACTACGGTAGAAATAGCATAACAGCTATAGACCTTCCTCTAAAACAATAAGACCGCCTCTCTGAACCAAAGAAATGAGATCGGAGTAAATGGAATCCAAACTTATTACTTTTAAATGAAGATCTCCAATAATAAAATTATTCAATGTTTTACTTGGCTCTCTAGACCATGCACCCTCTGTAAATGTCTCAGAAATCACGATTAGCCTTCCCCACCAAAGGAATGCGTCTTTTTTTTTTTATAATTGTTCTACTGCAAATCAGATAATAAGAATATCTTACGGACGGATTCGTTCCGACAAGTATTCTGTCTACATATTAATGTCCGCCAAAACATTTTATCAAAATTCAAACGTAACCAAAGATTATAAACAGCAACGAATACATTCTCATTTGTTACGTCTCATATTAATTATCCATCAATATATCCTGTCTAAAGTCATTGAGAATTTCAATTGATTGGGAATTGTAAATGCTATTTTAGCAAGTTTTAAAGAGCGTTTAAAACAAACTTAAGCTTAACATACAGATTGAGCTAATTTCAAAAGTATTTGTAATCTCTTTGTACTCCTCTTACTCATTTTGCAAGTAAGTGTGCTGAATTTAAAATCATACCGTCGGTATGTTTTGGTTTTATATCTATTTGTTGAAATTATTAAACCTGACCCCCATCTCGCTGTCGCTCGAAACAAGCACCAAAGCCATGGAAAACACATCAACGATGGCGATCTAGGGATCACTCTGTCAGGAGTGACTTGACGTCTGACAACACGGACAACCGCAAATCCGATCGCCGCATTTATTTCAGTTGTTGCAATTCGACGATTGGTCAGTAACCCTACTTCGGCTGTCAAAAACCCTAAGCGTGTCAGAAGATAAGCCTGTCAGAAGGCAATCCTTATCCTCCCTTCCGCAGGCTATAAAAAGACAGTTCGTGTTTTCAGAATAGGTAGATCGGAGGGTGAGATCACAGTAGTGCACAGCAGTGCAATCTTGGGGCAAATACCGGTAGCGAGAATTGCAGAGGAGCAGAATTTGACAGAGCCGAGCAGCAGCTTCGGACTCTTCTTTGTTCTTGTTTATCCTGCATTTATTTGTAGAAGTTTGTAAACCTTTCAATGGTGAAAGATCTGTAAGTTTCTCTTGCATAAATAAAACTTCGTTTTATTTCCCTCTATCGCTCGCCGGTGTATATTTTTCTCTCTATCGTTGACCATGTGTCTGTTTTCTCCCTTTGGCGCTCACGAATTGAGCGATATTCGACACTTTGAAACGTTACCACCAAAAGAGAAGCTATTTCGTCTTATATGATTTTTGTCTTTTTGTGATTCATCTTTTATGCCTTCGTCTTACTCCACAATCCCTTAATCGCTCTAATTTCCTCACAACTCCCCTTAGTGCTCATGGGAAGAGCGATTCAAGGCTTTTCATCTAAGGTCTAGCGATTTAGGGCTTATGAGTGTTTTGTCCTATTATTATTTCATCTTTTACTCCCACTCCTTTCGTCGCTAGAAACCAAAAGTCGTCGATGATTTTTCATCCTCTTCCAGCGATTTGGAGACTATAAGACTTAGGACATATTTTTTTAATATTAATTCCCTGCCCGTCGTCGCTCGCTAATACCTCATGTTCCCTCTGTCGTTGGCCTTTTCTAGCGATTTCGAGCTCAAAGGGTTTATTCCCCATCTCGCTAGCGCGCATAGTCATTTCCTCCATTTTACTATTTTGGACAGCGCTTTTGGGCATATTCCTTTGTTCCCAATATCATTGGAGTTAGTCAAGCTTACCCGATATCGCTCCAAGAGCTAGCGATTTCGAGATCGGGCATGTTATTTCCTTCAAATTGGTATCAGAGCCGACTTGTCATCCCGTGGAGTTTTGAAGCATGGCTTTCGCAACAACAACTTGCAGTTGTAGATCCCGCGGTTCAATGGCAAGAACTACGACTACTGGAGCATCCAGATGAAGATCCTGTTTGGATCTCAGGAGCTGTGGGACCTGGTCGAGAATGGCTACCCAGAACTAGTAGATGCAGCAACACTGGCCGCCCTCTCCCAAGCTGATAGGGACCTGTTGAAGGAGAACACCAAGAAGGACCAGAAGGCCCTGTTTTATATCATGCAAGCGGTTGAAGAAACCATCTTCCCATGGATCGCATCGGCCACCAAGGCAAAGCAGGCCTGGGAGATTCTGGCCAGCTCATACTAGGGCACCAACAAAGTGAAGCTCGTGAAGTTGCAGATGCTTAGGAGGGAGTTCGAGAACCTGCAGATGAGCGAGATGGAGTCCATGGGTGACTTCTTCACCCGAATGATCGACGTAATCAACCAGATGTGGTTGAATGGAGAAATCATGTAGAGCCAGAGAATCATGGAGAAGATTCTCAGAAGCCTACCTGTAAAGTTTGACTCCGTTGTGATAGCAATCGAGGAGTCGAGGGATCTGATGACCCTCTCGGTGGATGAGCTCATGGGTTCGTTGCAGACACATGAGTAGAGGCTGAGCCACTCATCTCAGTCCTCTCTAGAGCAGGCTTTTAAGGTGCAAGTCTCATTCCGAGATAGTGGCAGGCAAGATTCCCACCATGGTGCCTCTAGTTCTCAAGGAGGAAGAGGTAGAGGTAGGCATGGGAAAGGAAAAGGAGGAAGGTCAAACCCTAGCGAGGGAGAGACCAATTGCAATTTCCATCAGCAAGGTGGAAGAGGCGGACCGAAGAACCAACAAGGTGGGTCCGACCAGAAAAAGGATATGTCCAAGGTCCAATGTTATTATTGCAAGAAATACGACCATTATATCTCATAGTGTAGAAAGTGGATGGCCAAGGAGAACCAGCAACAAGCCCATTACACGGATGAAACCAAAAATACGGCAGGAGGAAACGTGTTGCTGACTTGCAACATTGAGGAGGAGTGCCAGAAGAATGTCTGGTATTTGGACAGTGGGTGCAACAATCACATGACGGGGAACAAGGAGATGTTCTCCCAACTGGATGAAACAGTCCAGTTCGAGGTGAATATGGGGAACAACAACAAGGTTCCCATGATGGGGAAAGGAAAAATCCTCATCCGTACCAGGCACGGTGAAAGGAAGCAAATCTGTGATGTATACTATGTGCCTGGGTTGAAGCACAACCTGCTAAGTGTGGGACAACTCATGCAGAAGGGACACACTATCTAGTTCAAAGATGGAACCTGCACCATCAGAGACAAAGCGCATGGGCAGATTGCAACGTTGTCCATGACAAAAAATAAGATGTTTCCACTATAGATTCAGAGTGAGTCTCTGATGTCCCTAAGTGCAGTCGTGAAGGATGCTACCTGGCTATGGCATCTCAGGTTCGATCACCTGAGTTTTAGTGGCCTAAATCTGCTGCACAAGAAGCAGATGGTGAAGGGTTTACCCCTTATTGAGCAGTCGAATCAAGTTTGTGAAGGTTGCTTAGTCGACAAGCAACATAGGGATTCATTCCCTTTCGATCAGTCTTGGAGAGCATCACAACCATTGGAGCTGGTGCACTCAGACATTTGTGGTCCGATGCAGACCACCACATTTATCGACAACAAGTACTTTTTGACCTTCATTGATGATTTCAGTCGAAAGACCTGGATCTATGCCATTAAGCAGAAGTCGGAGGCTTTTGGCAAGTTCAAGGAGTTCAAGGCTCTGGTGGAGAAATAGAGCGGCTACCAGGTCAAAACCCTAAGAACAGATGGTGGAGGAGAGTACATCTCCAACGAATTCCAAAATTTTTGCAAAGCGAATGGAATTCGGAGGCAACTCTCTGCCAGATACACGTCACAATAGAACGGTGTAGCTGAGAGAAAGAACAGAACCATCATGGAGATGGCACGTAGCATGATGAAGGCAAAAGAATTACCACATGAATTCTGGGCAGAGGTTGTGACCTGTGCAGTTTATCTGCTAAACAGGTGTCCCACCAAAAGCATGAAGGACAAGATTCCTCAGGAGGCCTGGAGCGGTGTGAAGCCATGTGTGGCTCATTTGCGTGTGTTCGGGTGCATTGCATATGCACATGTTCCGAAAGAGAAGAGGAAGAAGCTTGATGATAGAGCGGAGAAGTGTATCTTCACAGGATACAATGAGGAAGCAAAGGCATATCGACTGTACAATCCTGTGATGAAGAAGCTCATCATCAGTCACGATGTGAAGTTCCTGGAAGATGAAGCCTGGAACTGGAAGTCCAACACTGGCCAGCCTGAGCCAGTAGTTGTTGAGGTTGTTGACTTGGAGAAGAACAATGTGCAACCACCTGCAGCCTCCAACAGCAGCAACGGTGCCAGCAGTAGCACAACCTCACCATCTCGATCGCCTCCAATTGCAAGCAGGATTCAAAATTTGAGGACTCCAGCGAAGATGAGGAGCTTGCAAGACATCTACGAGGCAACCCGTCATCATGAAGATGAAGAATATTCTGACTTCGCCTTCTTTACTGAGTGTGATCCAGTTGAGTTTGAAGAGGCAAGTCAGAATAAAAAATGGGTAAAGGCGATGGATGAGGAGATTGAAGCCATTGAGAAGAATGATACATGGCAGATAGCGGATCTCCCAACAGGGAAGAAGACCATTGGGGTCAAGTGGGTGTATAAGACCAAGTTCAACGCCCAAGGTGATGTTGATCGGCATAAGGCCAGATTGGTGGCGAAGGGCTACAAGCAGAAGTCAGGCATCGACTACCATGAAGTGTATGCGCCTGTAGCCCGACTTGACACAGTCAGGATGATCCTGGCATTGGTAGCCCAACAGGGTTGGAATGTGTTCCAGATGGACGTCAAGTCAGCCTTCCTCAATGGAGTGTTGGAGGAAGAGGTCTACATAGACCAGCCACCCGATTACGAGATCGAAGGACAGGAGGGCAAGGTCCTCAAGCTGAAGAAGGCCCTGTATGGGTTGAAGCAGGCACCCAGGGCATGGTACAACCAGATTGATGACTATTTTTAGGAAAATGGGTTTGTCAAATGCCCATATGAGCATACCCTGTACTTGAAGACAAATGAAGCAGGGGAGCTCATTATCGTCTGTCTGTATGTGGATGATTTGATTTACACTGGCAACAACAATGTCTTGTTTGACCAGTTCAGAACAACCATGAAGAAGGAGTTCGAGATGACGAACTTAGGGCTGATGGAGTATTTCCTCGGCATTGAAGTTGACCAATCAGCAGATGGCATCTTCATTTCTTAGGGTAAGTATGCGAAGGATGTCCTGAAGTGGTTCAAGATGGAGGACAACAAACCTGCCATCACACCTGTTGCCACGGGATTAAAGTTGAGCAAGTTGGACTCTAGGAGAAGCATCGATCCAACTTTGTTCAAGCGGCTAGTTGGCAGTCTGATGTACTTGACTGCAACTCGACCAGATTTGATGTTTGGAGTCAGTCTCATCAGTCGGTTTATGGAGACTCCAAAGGATCCGCATTGGCAAGCAGACAAGCGC
The DNA here is from genome assembly GCA_028583015.1 of Wollemia nobilis. NCBI lineage: Eukaryota > Viridiplantae > Streptophyta > Pinopsida > Araucariales > Araucariaceae > Wollemia > Wollemia nobilis. The sequence continues at coordinate 9,947,316 of JAQPPZ010017092.1, forward strand.
ATCTTGCGCTATGTCAACGGGATGAGGAACCATGGCATATTCTATGCCAGGCAAGACCAGTTGGAACTGATAGGGTACACAAACAGTGACTGGGCTGGCAACACTGATGATCGAAAGAGCACTTTCGATTATGCATTTCATCTTGGTTCGGGTGCAGTGTCATGGGCGTCCAAGAAGCAACCGATCGTTGCGTTGTCCACTGCTGAAGCAGAATATGTCACCGCCACTTCAGCCGCATGCCAGGTAGTCTAGCTACGAAGGGTTCTAGGAGAACTGAACCATCCTCCGCAAGGCGCGACAACAGTGTTCTGTGACAACAATTCCGCCATTGCACTATCGAAGGATCCAGTGTTCCATGGGCGGACGAAGCATATCGACATTCGGTATCACTTCATCAGAGAGTTGGTGAAGTCAGGCGAGGTTCAGCTGTAGTTCTACAGATCGAAGGAGCAGATAGCTGACATTTTTACCAAGCCTTTGAAGGAGGAGGACTTCAGTAGACTGCGTGAGCAGTTAGGGGTCAAAGGGCTTGTAGGATCAGGTTTAAAGGAGGGTGTTGAAATTATTAAACCTGACCCCCATCTCGTTGTCGCTCAAAACAAGCACCAAAGCCATGGAAAACACATCAACGATGGTGATCTAGGGATCACTCTATCAGGAGTGACTTGACGTCTGACAACATGGACAACCGCAAATCCGATCGCCGCATTTATTTTAGTTGTTGCAATTCGGCGATTGGTCAGTAACCCTACTTCGGCTGTCAGAAACCCTAAGCATGTCAGAAGATAAGCCTATTAGAAGGCAATCCTTATCCTCCCTTCCGTAGGCTATAAAAAGATAGTTTGTGTTTTCAGAATAGGTAGATCGGAGGGTGAGATCACAGTTGTGCACAATAGTGCAATCTTGGGGCAAATACCGATAGCGAGAATTGCAGAGGAGCAGAATTTGACAGAGCCGAGCAGCAGCTTCGGACTCTTCTTTGTTCTTGTTTATCCTGCATTTATTTGCAGAAGTTTGTAAACCTTTCAATGGTGAAAGATCTGTAAGTTTCTCTTGCATAAATAAAACTTTGTCTATTTCCCTTTATCGCTCGCCGGTGTATATTTTTCTCTCTATCGCTGATCTGTGTCTATTTTCTCCCTTTGGCGCTCATGAATTGAGCAATATTCGGCACTTTGAAACGTTACCACCAAAAGAGAAACTATTTCATCTTATATGATTTTTGTCTTTTTGTGATTCGTCTTTTATGCCTTCGTCTTACTCCACAATCCCTTAATCGCTCTAATTTCCTCACAACTCCCCTTAGCGCTCATGGGAAGAGCGATTCAAGGCTTTTCATCTAAGGTCTAGCGATTTAGGGCTTATGAGTGTTTTGTCCTATTATTATTTCGTCTTTTACTCCCACTCATTTCGTCGCTAGAAACCAAAAGTCACCGATGATTTTTCATCCTCTTCCAGTGATTTGGAGACTATAAGACTTAGGACATATTTTTTTAATATTATTTCCCTGCCCGTCGTCGCTCGCTAATACCTCCTGTTCCCTCTGTCGTTGGCCTTTTCTAGCGATTTCGAGCTCAAAGGGTTTATTCCCCATCTCGCTAGCGCGCACGGTCATTTCCTCCATTTTACTATTTTGGACAGCGCTTTTGGGCATATTCCTTTGTTCCCAATATCGTTGGAGTTAGTCAAGCTTACCCAATATCGCTCCAAGAGCTAGCGATTTTGAGATTGGAGGTGTTATTTCCTTCACTATTTAGAGTCACAAATTTAAGTTTAACATACAGATTGAGCTAATTTCAAAAGTATTTGTAATCTCTTTGTACTCCTCTTATTCATTTATACATCACTTGCAAGTAAGTGTGCTGAATTTAAAATCCTATCCTCGGTATGCTTTTTTTTTGATGAGGAACTTTTGTATACAACATATTCGTAACATGTGAGGGGAGAGATTTGAACCTGGGCCTCTCGATAACTGGAGAGTTTTAACTACCCACTTACTCTCCAACTCCCTCGGTATGTTTTGGTTTTATATCTATTTAGAGTCACATGAAGTACCCCTATAAGCTAATTGGGTTGGGGATTTCTGAGAGCGTGAAACTTAAGCCGACACATACGCAAGATATTTTGGTCACCTCAACGGATGAATGATAATGTCTATTCTGTGTGCATAGTAAATGTCTTTTGAAATTTTGATTTTATCAATGGTTTTTAATTTATACGGTCGAGTGTTCAAATTCTCAGTACGTTGAAAGAATTCACATAGTGGGATGTCGAATGTCAAAGATTATGATTCTTCTAAAGTTTATATTCTTTTTAAAAACAAATGGTTTAAAATCTTATTATAAAAAATTAAATGATTATATTTTATGAAAAATCAATGTCACTTTGACTCAAACTTGTAATACTATGATTTTTCCAAAGCTAATATTTTTCTGTATAGATATACATGTATCCTTGTATCCTTGGATATTATCCATCACCAAATAGTGGTATTACAACAAAGCTTGGATATTATCCATGTATCCTTGAGAAATATTTGAATCTTGATCTCCTCTTTAAATATTGAGGAATCTAACTGGTTGAGCTAATGCCACTTGATTAAAAAATTGAGTTTACACGAAATTTTATGAGGACTCTCTATCAACAGCAAAAGGAATATTAACAAATCATTATCGTTATATTTCTTAATAAATTTAGAGAATTATTTTTTCCATGTAGTAGGTCAATGTTCATGTTACATGAACTTGAGTTTAAGAGGAAAATTAACAATTCACTATCATTACATGTTAGCTTTTGATGGTGTATGCCAAGGGAGAATGCAATCACAGGATATAAAATATGCAAAAATGTAAGATGCTAAAATATGCTATTAATGGAAAGTGATGAAAATGATACAATGCAATATGGAGGAAATGAACACTCCAGAACTGATGCTAAAGAACTACATTGTATCCATCACCAATCTATATGGTGATCTACACAGTATACCTACTACTACCTACAATGATATATAATCACTCACTATGAGGCCCTTTATATAGAAATATGGATTGCTTGGCCAACACTCTACCTAGATGTACAAGGGGACACCTTGCACATTTACAACTTGCACATAGACACTTGTGCATTTATTATATTACTTGAAGTAACTAGCTAACTACCCCCTAAAGTAATCTACTACTCTAGTTATGTACCAAGGGTGGTACATTTACATGACCCAAATGATGTAATATACTCTAACACCCCCTATATTACATTATTTGGGTATTGAAGACTTTAGTCTTCAATATGGATCTTCTTCTCTTGAATAGTCTTTGGCTTCAATTGGTTCTTCTTCTTTTGCAGTAGTCTTCATGTTATATCCATTGTTCCTTGTTGTCTAGCATCTTTGATGTACTAGAGATCTCATAATTTTGCATGTTGCAAGTGGATCAGGGTAGCTCCATATTTCCTCCTTTGATTCTTTGTATAACTTGCTTCTTTGATCTTCACAAATGTTAAGCTTGAACTTATTGTTAGTGGATGCTTCTAAAATGAGATCTTGAAAGAAGCAATCTATTATGTGTAGTAATATTTCTTCATGACTTCTATAGTACTTATATTTATAGTAACATAAGAAAGATAAATGGTTCTTTCCTCCACAATATTTACAAGGATGGAGGTTCCAGCAGTTCACCTTTTCATGACCAAATTGGTTGTAGTAAGTGCATAGTAAAGATATTCTAACTGCTTTTATCTATTTTAGGAATATCATGTTTATCTATCTCCTTGATGAGATACTTAAACCATATGTGGATAATTGAAGCAATTGCATTCTTACTTTGTTCATACATTTGTATGATATATTTTTGTTCAATACTCTTTTCTTCTCCTATATCTTCATTAGTGCAGTTATCACCAATTTCTTTTGTTGTCTCATTTGAAGATGTAACGGATGGATCTATCTTTCCATTATCAGAAATCCTTTTAAACTCTATTGATTATTTCCTTATGTCTGTATCTTTCTCATTATTATCCATTGAATCATCAATCATGCTTCTAATCTAGGTTGGTATTTTTCTTAAGCCTTTTCTGATAGCATTATTCAAGATGTTAGTAGACATCCTTATATCTCCCTAGTTAAGAGATGTGAACTAATTTGATAAAACCTTTTTAGAATTAGGTTTTGTAGGCTTCCTTATATCTCCCTAATAATTAGAATATGCTTAGTTCACCTTCTAAGTTGATTTTGTAATGTTTTGAGAATAATCAACCTTTTAATTTTGCCTTATCTTTCCCAATGAAGTATGCTTTAATGGTTGGATTTATTTTTGTCTCCTTAGAATGAGTATGAGATAATTTTTACCAATTAATTCCAACTCTATATGTAGGCAATTGATTTGCTTCTCTATCCAATAGATTAATTTTCTAAATTCCAATTATATGTATATAGTTTGAAGTAGTATGCCTTATATCTCCCTACTTTTTGGAATATTAGAAAACAATAATATTTGCAATAATAGAGTTTTAATTTTCCAAGTAGAAACCCTTATATCTCCTATGTTATAAATTGCAAATATTAACCTATTTAGGTGTATAGATCTCTTTTAATTTTACTTTCAAATGTGGTTGATTTTGCTATGGTTTCAACCTTATATTATACCCCTTATAACTCCTTAATGAAACCAAATTTAATTAAGGTAAATTTTTACCTTTATAATGTTGCAAATGGGCGTTGTATTCTCCAATGTATGGGTATTGTATTCTTCAATGTATGGGTGTTGTATTCTCCAATGAATGGGCATTGTATTCTCCAATGTATGGGTGTTGTATTCTTCAATGTATGGGCACTTGTATGCATTCTTCAATGTATGGGCGTTGTATTCTCCAATGTATGGGTGTTGTAGTTGTTGGTTTATGATAGGCCTTTAATGTAGGCTTACACTCCTCTTGAATGGTGCATAGGCTTGATTTAGCTCCTTCCTACAAATGTGCTTCCACACCTTTCAATGCTTGACCTTGCTTTGACTTCATTCTTGACCATGAGCTTTTAATGCTCTTATCTCCTCTTACACATTGTGCTCTTTTGCTTGCTATGAATGCACTTCTCTCCTTGAGTTTTGGTGCCTTAAATAGAATGGATGTCACTTGACATTGGACAAGTGTCCTGGGAGTTACATTCAATGCTCAAGAAACTTAGATGCTCTTCAACACTTGGTGGATAGACGTTAGGGTCTTCTATGAGCGAATCTTCAATGCTCTTGGCTGGGAATAATGATGACTCTTTTTGAATAATACCTCTAACGCTTCTAATATGAGCGTTATATTATGGATGCTTCTTCTAATGCTCAAGAATGAATGTTTTGGATGTTATGAGCGCTCCTTTCAGATTTTCCAAGTGTTAGGTCCTTTGTATGCATGTAGAGCTTGCTTCAACGTATATCTTTCCTTGCCAACCCTTGCTCTATTGTATTTCCTCAATGCTTATTCTCTAGCTGGCTCCAGTTCGATGTATGATGCTTTGGTGGCTGAGTGGCGCTCTCCTCAATGTGTGTATGGAGCTTTGATGGTAGCTTAAGTGGTGCTCTCCTAGAAGTTTTCTCTTGGTAATCTGCCCTTCTCTTTTTACGTCTTCTTGTTGTCTTTCTTCTCTATTGTAGTGAGTCGTGCATTGGAATGCAATAGACAACAGTTGCTTGATATTCTACCCTCCTTATGTTGGCTTTGGTGTTGTAGGTGAATGCTTGATGATAGGTCAAATATGGAGGTTTTGTTCACCTAAACACAAGCCCTTTGTTGGCTCTCTTCCTTGCTTGGATGATGTTGCAATTTTTGCAGTCCGTTGGAGTGTTTCTATGACACTCAAGCTTGTCCTTCCAATGGTGCAAGAAACTAATGTAAACACCTTTACAAAAGTTAGAATAGAATATTTGATTTTGCACCTATTTTCCAATCTCCTTGCAAGCTTGCTTTCTGCTGGTTCTGATGATTGCTTCTTTGTACAATATCTTGTAGGCAAGGGATGATTCGATGTTGTCTTCTTTATTAGACAACTCTCTCCTTTGCTTGGTTAATTTAGTAATGAACCCAAGCTAATAATCATGCACATAATATGCTTTTGGAGGAGGAATTTCTGCACTAACTTTTACCTGTAATGAGCTCTTAGTGCACCTTGAATCTGAGACTCACCAAGTCTCAATTTTTGGCTTCTTTTCAAGGATCTTAATGGTGGATTTATTCTCCACTCCTTGGAGGAATATGATCCTATTTGGTGGCTTCTCTAGGCCACAATACCTTGCTGGTATTGAGTTCTGAATAGTGTCTTTAGACACTTTGATATTTGCAGATTTTTGTGTCCTTGATCTTAACAATCAATACACAAAATAACCCTTTGAGAGTAACTAGTTTAATGAACAACTAGTATAGTGCAATGAACCAATAATATTTCTAACTTAATGCACTTTAAAGGTAACAATAATCTCACCTTATTGCTCCTATTAATAAGCTCTCAAAGTAGTTTCAAATGCACTAATGATCACTGCAAATTTCTTAATGTAGTCCTCTTCTCAATAATTAGATAATAGGAAGAATGTATCTAACTCCTATTAATGTGCAGGTAATGAACCTTAACAAAAACTATCTTTTGCACTTTCTTTGAGGACTTAAAATGCAACCTTCTAATTTGCAACTTTTCGAATTCTAATAAGGTGCTTAATGAAGTTAAGTAGTAATCCAAATTAAGTGTTCAAGTAATGAACCTTTTGCACCTAAGTTGCTTACCTTTGATGATGAATATCTTGATGAGTTGATTCACCAAATTTCTTGTCTAGAATGGTGGTTGCTCGTAGCTATGAATGCTTCTAGTCTACTGCTCTAAAATATAGTAGATGATTTCAACTTCTCCTTTAGGATCTAGGCTTGGAACTCCAAAGTCTTGTAGCTAGTAATGCTATCTTGATTGTTGTCCTTTAGTAGTCAATCTATTCACTAAAATGTGCCTTCTTAGCTATGAAGGGCAATCTCCAAATCTTCTTGGATTTGGTAGGTTTCTTCTATCTGAGTTCTTCTTCAAACAAGGCTTTCTTCTCAAGAATCTGAAGGTCTTGAGGTCTTCAATATTCTTCTTCGAAATTTGGCACTCCTTACCAAATTCTTCTCCTTTTGGGCTTGTTGTTGGATGGCGACAATTGTCCCAAATCTTTCACTATATTTTGTAGTGAATTTCTCCAATGAGTTCTCCTAGGAACTTCTTTGATGGCTTCTCCAATTTCTGCAATGAGGCTCTCCAAGCCTTCTCCTTGTTTCTCCTTGAGACCTCTCCAAGGTCTTTAGTCTTGCAACTTCTCTGGTCTTCTTGATGAGACCTTTCCTTCAACCTTCAACTACGGAAGTGTTGGCAATGAGATCTTCTTCATGGATCTCTGGAACAGGAATTTTGATAGTCCTTCTCTATCTCTTCCAAGGATGGAAGTTCTTCAATGAGACCTTTGATGGGTCTCTTTAGCTTCTTCTAGAGGAAGTCTTCAATCAGCAAAGGAGATCACCAATATCCTATCTTTCATGGACTCTTCTCTAGAGTCTTCTTCAGGTTCAAGGACTCTTCTCTGGAGTCTTCTTTAGGTTCAAGGCTTCTATGGCCTTTTCTTCTGGATCAAGGCTTATGTGGCCTTTTCTTCTACAACCCTTTTCTACAATAAGGCTTTTGTGGCCTTTTCTTCTACAATAAGGCTTTTGTGGCCTTTTCTTCTGCAATAAGGCTTCTGTGGCATTTTCTTCTGCAATAAGGCTTATGTGGCCTTTTCTTCTACAATGTGCAGGTCTACAATAGGGCTTCCTTTAGTTTCCTTTTCTGCAACAAGATATTAGTAAGATGATTCTAAATCTTGTCAATGATGAATCTTCACTAGTTGATTTGTCAATCTAGTGGAACGAATGTTGAGTCCTAGTCTTCACGAGTTTTTCTGCAACTCTATGGAAAGACTCTAGCCAAATGTAATCTCAAAAATTTTGGAACTGAGATTTGCTTCTCCTCTCAATCTCTCTTGGACTTTTATTCCCCCCTAGTGGCTCTCCCTATTCCTATCTAGATCTACCGTGGCTCTGATACCACTGTTATCTTTTGATGGTGTATGCCAAGGGAGAATGCAATCATAGGATATAAAATATGCAAAAATGTAAGATGCTAAAATATGCTATTAATGGAAAGTGATGAAAATGATACAATGCAATATGGAGGAAATGAACACTCCAAAACTGATGCTAAAGAACTACATTGTACTCCATCACCAATCTATATGGTGATCTACACAGTATACCTACTACTACCTAATACTATGATCTATAATCACTCACTATGAGGCCCTTTATATAGAAATATGGATTGCTTGGCCAACACTCTACCTAGTTGTACAAGGGGACACCTTGCACATTTACAACTTGCACATAGACACTTGTGCATTTATTATATTACTTGAAGTAACTAGCTAACTACCCCCTAAAGTAATCTACTACTCTAGTTATGTACCAAGGGTGGTACATTTACATGACCCAAATGATGTAATATACTCTAAAATTATATTTCCTAATTAGTTTAGAGAATATTGTTTCTATGTAGTAGGTCAATATTCATGCTACATGAACTTGAGTTTAAGGGGAGAAAAAAATATATTGTCTCCTTTATAATCCACCTATTTTTAAGGGGATGTTAAAAAAATGAATTGATTTAACTTTGAATTTTAGGTTCTTTTAAATCTTTTTTCTCTCTCATGGACCACTTGTTAATCATGGTCTATTATTTTTTACCATGTGGTTTCTTAGGACTAGGGATATTCTATATTATGTTGTATAAATGTGCATTCATGGACCTATTTATGATAATGATTTTTAACTCATGAATACTTTTAGATTATGCATATTTTTTGGTGTATATTAATAACATATTTATGTTTTGTATACTTTTATAAATTTTAGAGTTCATTCTTGATCATAATTATTTGTAGCATAGAGACTAGTACAATATAGCTATGTTGTAATCATAATAACTTGAATATAACCTTTTATATTCTTTTATGTACATATCCTTTAATAAAATCTATAACCTCACATTGATTTTTTAAGGATGTGTTTAAATTGATTGATAAGTACAATATATTAATCCATTTTTAATTTTTTGTTTCAAATGATAACATGCAATAAATCCATTCATAAAATAAGTGATGCAAAAAAATAAATTTAATAATTTAATTGATATAAGGAAACCTACTCTTTACAAAATTTCCATATGACAAGTATAGTATAGGTTAAATCCCAAACGTAAACACCGCATTCCTCCATGAAGCATGATAGTGCTTCTACATTCTTTTGTTTTTCCAATGGAATACAATATGAAATACTAAAAATTAAATTCAAACTTTCCTAAATAAACCCTCATAATAAAATATTCTTTAAAATATTGTGAATATCAATAATTGCACTCCTCTTTGTGTGAAAAGTTGAAAATATATTTTTTACCTATTTTTTTAGAGGCTAACATTCCATTGGTTGCATTCAAATAATACTTATAACATACATAATGTTATTTAGTTTTTAAATTGTAAATGTGTTGTAAAATGGTTTCAATTATCATGTTAACAACAACTTAAATGAATAGTTTTACATAAAAATATCTATTTTATCAAAGACTATGTAAATAATCTAAATGATAATAATTAATTTTTTGATTAAATAAATAAGTTACATGTATATGTAATCCTCTAATTTAGAATGTATGCGTTTATTTGAAAAGTGTATATATTTTTATTAGATAAATAAGTTATATGTATGAGTTGTAAGCTTACTACGGTGGTAAAGAGCTTTGGCTTCTCTTTGGGAGGTCCAAGGTTCCAACCCCACTCAGTATGAGGGGACCGGGGCCCTCATAAAAACTCGCACTTTACCCTAAATATATAACCATGTGTTGTAGGTGAGTTGGAGAGGGTAGGGTAATCCTCTAAGGGAGGTCCCTAGTTTGAATCTCCACCTTACCAAATGCATATCTAGTACCCAAAATCTAGTTGATAATGTTGGTGTGGTCAGGGTCAAGCACAACTCCCGAGTGATTTTGATGGTGTAGAACCTCTCGGTCATGGTTTCTCTTACCAAGGCGGCCCCACAAGGGGATTTTTGCTAAATTGAAAAAAATAAGTTAAATGTATATGCAATCATATAATATAGAATACATGTGTTTATTTGAAAAGAGGATAATTTTTCTTCACTTTAAATTCATTGATATGTAAAAATCACATATTACTTACTATAACTTATCTAGAACACTTTGGTTTATAGGGTTCTAAAAATTATATCATATTTTAAAAAAATGTTATTTTTAATTGATAGAGGGGTTTTGAAAGGACCCAAAACATTTTATAGAGAAAGACAGGTGTGAATCCAATTGGGATCAACATCGAAAGCCAAAAATAATAAAAAAGCATCTAAGAAAACCCAGCTAAACCATTTAAAAAGACAAAAAGGGAAACCTAGCAGTTCCAAAAAAACCCAAAAACCCAAAAAATGAATAGGAGAAACTATTAAAACAAGCAAACCATGAACATGACCCACACAAAATTAGAACAGGAAACCATAACTATCACTTGAGCTGAAATTGACCTACATCTCAGAATTCTCACAAGAAATCAAATACCATACGAGAAGTGATTACTCCTAGGCAAAATATAAGGGAGTCTCATTTGGGGTCCAATAGGTTTACTTGTACCATCATACTTCCCAAAGTAAAAAAATTCCATCATCATGGTTTACCTCCATGAGTCCCACTAGGAAGTTAAACCGCTAAATGCAAAGGGATTCTTTCAAAACTCCTTTGTTTACAAGTAAATTTACTACTTTATTTCCTTCTCTATACACGTACTAGATAATGATGTTTGCATACTTCCCTAGTAAGCTTTTGCATTCATTAATCATATTATAAGCACTCCATGATAGGACTTGATTTCATTTGAGCCAATTGATAGTAAGCATGGAATCACCTTCACTAATGATGTGGTCACAATCAAACACCTGTATAATTATTATACCTTGGTACATGGCTCTCACTTCTGCAAGGTTGTTGGACTGAATCCTAATATTGTCTGTATAAGAAAATATTATTTGACCCCTATCATTTTTTATAATGCCCCTAGTGTCGGTCATTCCAGGATTTCCTTTTGCCATGGCATAAAAATTTAGTTTCAACCAACCAACCAATGGAGGAGTCCACTTAATAATATATCTATCAATGTGGGTTTGGGAAACCGTAGAAGGATTGCACTTAAACTTGAATATATTAAACAAGTAATTTTGAAGGTTAGGTTTAGGGACTTGAGATGTAGAAACAAGTTGGGCATTCCTTGAGGAAAGAGTGATGACACGGTGGAAGACAGACCAAGGAGTTTTTATCAAACTATTAAACACTTTATTATTACTCTCCAACCATACTTACCACATGTAATGATGTAGACAAGTTTGACCTCTGTACAAGTTGTTCAATTATCGTCAAAGGGTAGTTTGGAGGACCCTATAGTTGTACGATTTGGTATCCAAGTTGGAAATTGTATATTGATCATTACTAACCTTAGATAATCATCTCCCCACTTGGAATATTGCACCCTTATGCCATATTTGGTGTCATTGCCTTATCAAATCTAGCATTTTTGTTAAAACTGGTCAAATTGACGAAGTGTGAATACTATGAAATTGGAGGTGAATGACGGACACTGATGTATGAAGTCATGGGTAATGGGTAGTACAAGAGAATATTCCAGTATGAAGGAGCACAAGGATTTCTTAGAGATAAAACACAAGTAACTCAAACCATAGTACTCAAAAACCAAAAATAGAGCAAGTTTGGACATCCGAAGGAGACTTTGAGGTATTGTTGATAGATACAAAAGATGAGGAAATAGAACCACCAAGTGTAGAGGCAAGGGTTGATACATAAAAAGTGAAATAGGATGGAGAGTGGATGGTGACACCTAATAAAGTGGTAGAAGGGTTCCAAGGGAGTGCAGAGGATGGGATTCAAGCACCAGAGCAACAGGACGTGAGGTCTCAAAAGGAAATACCAAGACCAGCACTCTCACATCAGTGAAGGAGGTCATAAATTAAAGACACATGAGAGTTTGGTCATCAAGTGGTGGGATAGAATAAGATACCTCGAATTGACACTTCTGACGATAACGGGAGTAAGACACGCCCAAGGAGGAATCAATCAGAGATTCCACGAGATACCTCAAGTGATAGTGGTGATTCTTCTATGATGGCTAACAAGGCAGCCAAACAGATATGTCCACCATTTTCAAGTGAGGTTAAGGAAGACCCCACACAACACATAGGGACTTGCATAACCATTTGGAGAGAAAATTATGTGGATATACCAGATGATTGGCTAATTTTATTTCTTGCTACCTTGAGAGGATTAGCAATTGATTGGTGTTTTAAGAGAGAAAATACCATATATTTTTAGGGTTGGGGATTTTTGAGAGCATGAAACTTAAGCTGACACATATGCAAGATATTTTGGTCACCTCAACGAATGAATGATAATTTCTATTCTGTTCATAGTAAATTATCTTTTGAAATTTTTATTTTATCAATGGTGTTTAATTTATATGGTCGAGTATTTGAATTCTCAGTACGTTGAAATAATTCATGTGTGATGCCAAACTCACTAAAAATTTTAGTAGGATGTGATTCTTCCAAAGTTTATATATATTTTTTAATCAAATTGTTAAAAATATTATTAAAATTAAATGATTATATTTTATGAAAAAATCAGTGTCACTTTGACTTAAACTTGTAAGACTATGATTTTTTCCAAAGCTAATATTTTTTTGTCCAACTTTTTGACAATCTTATCTACTTATCATCGAGTCGACCTAATTTTATTTTTATCTTAATTTTCTATATTTACTTAAGAACTATGAAAAGTTTTTATACAAATGGTCAAGAGAATAATGTGTTATATGAAAGGAAATTTTAATTTTAAATTATGCTAGTGATGTAAATGAATGACAAATTTATATCAAGATATACATTCAAGATTTATAGTGGTTTTATGGCATGGTCTTAATATAAATAAAATGTTATAGATATTTTTAATGTAAACCTTGGCATATTTGATGTATGGATAGAGAAAATATGGATTCACGATTTTCTTTATATAATACAATATATCTAATAACAACCTACAATCTTTTATGATAATGAAAATATGATTAATATGGCATATAATAGAGTGGAGCACAACAACAAAAGGAATATTTTTTTCAATTGGTTATATGGGATTGAAACGGGCCCCACGCATGTTACATCATCACCACATAGTGGTATTACAACAAAGCTTGGATATTATCCATGTATCCTTGAGAAATATTTGAATCTTGATCTCCTCTTTAAATATTGAGAAATGAAGAATCTAATCGGTTGAGCTAATGCCACTTGATTAAAAATTTGAGTTTACACGGAATTTTATGAGGACTCTCCGTCAACAACAAAAGTAATATTAATAAATAATTATCGTTATATTTCTTAATTAATTTAGAGAATTATTGTTTCCATGTAGTAGGCCAATGTTCATGCTACATTAACTTGAGTTTAAGAGGAATATTAACAATTCACTATCATTATATGTTAGCTTTTGATGGTGTATGCTAAGGGAGAATGCAATCACAGGATATAAAATATGCAAAAATATAAGATGCTGAAATATACTATTAATAGAAAGTGACGAAAATGATACAATACAATATGGAGGCAATGAACACTTCAAAAATGATGCTTAAAAACTATATTGTATCCATAACCAATCTATATGGTGATCTACACAATATACCTACTGCTACTTACTCTTATATCTTAATCACTCACTATGAGTCCCTTTATATAGAAAGATGGATTGTTTGGCCAACACTCTACCTAGATGTTCAAGATGACACCTTGCACATATACAACATGCACATAGACACTTGTGTATTTATTATATTCTTTGATGTAACTAGATAAATATACCATAAAGTAATCTACTATTATATTTATGTATGAAGGGTGGTACATTTACATGACTCAAATGATGTAATATATTCTAACACCCCCCTAAATTATATTATTTGAGTATTAAATACTTTAGTCTTCAATATGGATCTTTTTCTCTTGAATAGTCTTTGGCTTCAATTGGTTCTTCTTCTTTTGCAGTAATCTTCATGTTATATGCATTGTTCCTTGTTGTCTAGCATATTTGATGAACTAGTGATCTCATAATTTTGCATGTTGCAAGTGGATCAGGGTAGCTCCATATTTCATCCTTGTATAACTTGCTTCTTTGATCTTCACAAATGTTAAGCTTGAACTTATTGTTAGTGGATGATTTTGAAATGAGATCTTGAAAGAAGCAATATATTATGTGTAGTAATATTTCTTCATGACTTCTATAGTACTTATATTTATAGTAACAGAAGAAAGATAAATGGTTCTTTCCTCCATAATATTTACAAGGATGGAGGTTCCAACAGTTCACATTTTCATGACCAAATTGGTTGTAATAAGTGTATGGTAAATATATTCCAACTGCTTTATCTATTTTAGGAATATCATGTTTATCTATCTCCTTGATAACTTAAATCATATGTGGATAATTGAAGCAATTGCATTCTTACTTCATTCATACATTTATATGATATATTTTTGTTCAATACTTTTTTCTTATCCTATATCTTCATTAGTGCAGTTATCACCAATTTCTTTTGTTGTCTCATTTGAACATGTAACGGATGGATCTATCTTTCCATTATCAAAAATCCTTTCTAACTCTATCGATTATTTATTTATATCTATACCTTTCTCATTATTATCCATTGAATCATTAATCATACTTCTAATCTAGTTTGGTATTTTTCTTAAGCCTTTTCTGATAACATTATTCAAGATGTTAGTAGACATCCTTATTACTCCCTAGATAAGAGATGTGAATTGATTTGATAAAATATTTTTAGAATTAGATTGTGTAGGCTTCCTTGTATCTCCCTAATGATTAGAATATACTTACTTCACCTTCTAAGTTTATTTTGTAATGTTTGAGAATAATCAACCTTTTAATTTTTGCTTTATCTTTATTAATAAAGTATACTTTAGTGGTTGGATTTATTTTTGTCTCCTTAGAATGAGTATGAGATATTTTTACCAATTAAATATGTAGGGAATTGATTTGCTTCTCTTTCCATTAGACAAATTTTATAAATTCCAATTATATGTATATAGTTTGAAGTAGTATACCTTATATCTCCCTACTTTTTGGAATATTAAAAATTAATAATATTTGCAATAGTAGAGTTTTAATTTTCCATGTACAAACCCTTATATCTCCTATGTTATAAATTGCAAATATTAACCTTTATAGGTGTATAGATATCTTTTAAATTTACTTTCAAATGTGGTTGATTTTTCTATTGTTTCAACATTATATTATACCCCTTTATAACTCCTTAATGAAAGTAAATTTAATTAAGGTAAATTCTTACCTTTACAATGTTGTAAATAGGTACTATATTCTCCAATGTATGGGTACTATATTCTTCAATGTATGGATGCTATATTATGCAATGAATGGGCACTGTATTCTCCAATGTATGGGTGTTATAGTCTTCAATGTATGGTCACTGTATTCTTCAATGTATGGTCGATGTATTCTTCAATGTATGGGTGTCGTAGTCTCTAGTTTATGAAAGGCTTTTAATACAGTCTTACACTCCTCTTGAATAGTGCACAGGCTTGATTTAGGTCCTTCCTACAAATGTGCTTCTATACCTTTCAACGCTTGACCTTGCTTTGACTACATTCTTGACCATGAGATTTTAATGCCTTATCTTCTCTTACACATTGCACTCTTTTGCTTGCTATCAATGTGCTGCTCTCCTTAAGTTTTGGTGCCTTAAATAGAATGGATATCACTTGATGTTGGATAAGTGTCCTGGAAGTTACATTCAATGCTAAAGAACCTTAAATGCTCTTCAACACTTTTGTGGATAGATGTTAGGGTCTTCTATGAGTGAATATTCAATGCTCTTAATTTGGAATAATGATAATTCTTTTTGAATAATACCTCTAATTCTTTTAATATGAGTGTTATATTATGGATGCTTCAAATGCTCAAGAATGAATGTTTCAAATGTTATGAGCACTCCTTTCAGATTTTCCAAGTGTTAAGTCTTTTTTATCCATGTAGAGCTTGCTTCAACGTATATCTTTCCTTACCACCTCTTATCTATTGTATTGCTTCAATGCTTATTCTCTGGCTAGCTCCAGTTAGATGTATTATGATTTGGTGGCTAAGTTTTGCTCTCCTTGATGTGTGTATGGATATTTAATGGTAACTTAAGTGGTGCTCTCCTAGCAATTTTTTTTGTAATCTACCCTTATCTTTTTACGTCTTCTTGTTGTCTTTCTTCTTTGTTGTAGTAAGACATGCATTAGAATGCAATAAACAATAGTTGCTTGATATTATACCCTACTTATGTTGGATTTGGTGTTGTAGGTGAATGCTTAATGATAAGTTGAATATGAAGGCTTTGTTCACCTAAACATGAACCCTTTGTTGGTTCTCTTCCTTTCTTGGATGATGCTATAATTTTTGAAGCCTGTTGGAGTGTTTATATGACACTCAAGCTTGTCCTTCGAATGGTGCAAGAAACTAATGTAAATACTTATAAAAGTTAGAATAGAATATTTGATTTTACACCTACTTTCCAATATTCTTGTAATATTTCTTTCTATTGATTCTGATGATTACTTCTTTGTACAATATCTTGTAGGTAAAGGATTATTCGATGTTTTTTTCTTTATTAGACAACTTTCTCCTTTAATTGGTTAATTTAGTAATGAACCCAATGTAATAATCATGCACATAATATGCTTTTGGAGGAAGAATTTTTGTACTAACTTATACCTGTAATGAGCTCTTAGTGCACCTTGAATATGAGACTCACCAAGTCTTGATTTTTGGCTTCTTTCAACGATCTTAATGGTGGCTTTCTTCTTCTCCACTCATTGGAGGAATATGATTTTGTTTGGTGGCTTCTCTAGACCATAATACCTTATTGGTATTGAGTTTTGAGTAGTGTCTTTAGACACTTTGATATTTGCATATTTTTGTGTCTTTGATCTTAACAATCAATACATTAAAAAAAAAATTGGTAAGTTAAAAATTTTATTAAAATGGGGCATTTATAAGGTGCCCCAACGCCTTGTACAATAGAAGATCATAAAGAAAAAACCTTAGAGGAACCCATAGAAGGAACTAAAATAGAGAGGCAAAAAGTCGACCAAACCAAAAAGGACAAAATCCTCTGAAGGGAAGGAACAAAAAAAGACAGGCATACAGCCAGCAGAACCAAAGAGGACAAAAACCTCCAGAAGAAGAAACAATAGACGAGGAAAAAAACTATAGACTCAAGAAGACCTGTATACTAGCTCAAAAGGGTACATCAGTCTACATTGGAAAGGCAACAACAACCTCCAGCATGGCATCCTTCCCATCTTACTTTAGATCATCCTTTGGGGCTTCGATGCAATATTTCTTTATGATTTCCATGACGTCCTCATCCTTAGCATCAAATTTTACATCAAAAGGTCCCTCCATAGCAAAAATGGTAGGAATATCCTTGAAAGCATCATAGAAAAATAGAAGGTTGAGCGCTTGACGTTGTTCCTTGAGCTTTGAAATTGCCTTTCCAATAGCCACATGAGCACATTCCAAGTGGTCAATAGTAATAGAAGTGGCTTGGACAACAAGCTTATGGAGGTATTTTTTAATAATATCATGGGATCTGGAAATATCCTTCAAGGGTTTCTCAGAAGTGGAATGGGGGGTTTCAGCAACTTCCTTGAATTTGAGTTTTTGGGAATAGTGAACAGGCATTTTTTCAACCTTAACCTTTTTCTTGATGTTGGACCCAGAATGAAGTTTGTCACTCTTGTCCTTTCTCTTAGGTCTAGAGGCTTTAGGGTTGGGCGTCGAAGAAGAATTTTCTTCCTTAGAATCAAGGGCGGGAATATTTCCTTTGGGAAAATTTAGGAGAAGGAACCTATAAAGGACACTAAAAATGCCCTGGTGATAGGGTAAACCCTTTTCCTTCTTAGTGCGGGTGGAGATTATTACGTAGTCCATGGACCAATATAGTGCAGCTAGGATGTTCATCATTTTAGCTTCACAAAAATGGTTAATGAAGGCTAAGTGAAAATAATAGAGCTGGGATTTAGGATTATCAGCTATTAAATACTACATAATGGGTTTGAGGATTTCCTTCCAAGGTGTAGAGAGGTGGTGGCAATACAAACCTTTCTTATGCAGCTTGTGGATCACCGAATTCTTCTCAAAGTGGGTTAACTTCACATCCTAGTTGTGCTTGTTTCACCTGATCACCTTGCCTTCAATATTTTATCCTGTCAGCTCGTCCAGTAGCTCCATAGTGATCTAAAACTCCACACCATGAATGGTAACAAAGCCATTATCCCAGGAGGTAGCAAAATTATTGATCACCTCCCCGTCGATGCCATAGAACATCTTAAAAAAGCTAATAAGCCCACATTTGTATTTCAAAATATCATTGGCAGTGGTTTCCAAATAATATATCTCAGTCTCAATAAATACAGGTTTTCCCTCCTTCATGATTAACAGAACTGAGCAGTGGTGAGGAGGACAGAGGGGATGGTAAGAAAAAATAAGTAAAAACCACTTGGATATGGGATGATGTAAAATCAGAGCATGCAAAGGGAAATATAAATGGAAACTAATGGTGCAGCTCCAGATCCAGTCGGGATACCAGTAGGGACGCCTCAAAAAGGAAAAAACCTACCTGGAGGAAGATTGGCAAAACCTGGAGACAAGGGGGATTTTTTGATGTCAAAAATTACAAGTAACTAGGAAATGCCCAAGCCTATGGGAAGGTTGACTCATGATGATGCTCAAAAAATGGAGCCAATAGGAGGAGGCACAAGAAACGTAAAGGATTGGAAAGTTCACCAAAATAGATCTTGAAACAATGCAAAAAAAAATGGTAGCAGATGATTCTCGAGGAAGTAAAATGGTGAAAATCAAAAATCACAGGGAAGGCATGATTAAAGATCGTGTTGGGATTTACATTAGGATTCCAACAAGAGTCGGTTATTGAAAAATAAGCACAGGTTGGAAAAAGAGGCGATGGATATCCTAAGATCATATCAAAAAGGGTCATGTGATCATGATCCAAGGCAAGGCAGCGCAAGTGGTGTAAAAAGATCATCAATCTAAAATTGGAATATTTCTTAATAATTAGGTAATAAATCCAAGGCTTCACATGAGAAATGAAGCATTGGACAATGAATTGAACAAAGAGCTCAATATTCACCATGATTACCGACATTTTGATCACGCCTGATGAGCTCAACAACTTTGGGAGGAAGAATGTTAGTCCATGTCATCAGCCCCTAGGCATTCACTCCAATGTTAGCCAATCTGTCAGCAACAGAGTTGGCTCCCCTGAAGGCATTTTGGACAATGTGGCATTATGTTGAAGCAGGATTTGTTTGTTTTCATCAATTATGGTTCGAATCCTCCAACTGTAGGGTTTTTAAGTTTCTAAATAATTGATAATGTTTAGAGAATCTCCTTCGACAATGATATTCCCTGGGATATTTTTTATGAATTGGATGCCTCTCCATAGAGCCTTGGCTTCAACAGGATGATCAGAAAGAACACCCAAATATTTGGAATAAGCAAAAATGGAGTTGCCAAGGTGATCACAAAGAATTCCTCTAGCTCTAGCATTTCCAGGGTAATCAATACATAAAATAACCCTCTTGAGAGTAACTAGTTTAATGAATAACTAGTATAGTGCAATGAATCAATAAAACCTTCAATTTAATCTACTTTTAAAGGTAATAATAATCTTACCTCATTGCTCTTATAAATAACCTCTCAAAGTAGTTTCAAATGTACTAATGATCACTACAAATTTCTTAATCTAGTCCTCTTCTCAATTATTAGATAATAGGAAGAATGTATCTATCTCCTATTAATGTACAGGTTATGAACCTTAACAAAAACTATCTTCTGCACTTTCTTTGAGGACTTAAAATGCAACCTTCTAATTTGCAACTTTATGAATTATAATCACGTGCTTAATGAAGTTAAGTAGTAATATGAACTAAATGTTCAAGTAATGAACCTTTTGCACCTAAGTTTTTTACCTTTTATGATGAATATATTGATGAGTTGATTCACCATATTTCTTGTCTAGAATGGTGGTTTCTTGTAGCTGTGAATGCTTTTAGTTTGCTACTCTAAAATTGTAGTATATGACTTCAGGTTCTTCTTTAGGATCTGGCTTGGAACTCCAAATTCTTGTAGCTAGTAATCTTGATTTATGTCCTTTAATAGTTAATCTATTCACTGAAATATGTCTTCTTAGCTATGAAGTTCAATCTCCAAATCTTCTTGGATTTGATAGGTTTCTTCTATCCAAATTCTTCTTCAAATAGGGCTTTCTTCTCAAGAATTTGAAGGCCCTGAGGTCTTCAATATTCTTCTTCAAGATTTGGTACTCCTTGCCAAATTCTTCTCCTTTTGGGTTTGTTGTCGGATGGTAATAATTGTCCCAAAATATTTCACTATCTTTTGTAGTGAATTTCTCCAATAATTTCTCCTAGGCACTTCTTTGATGGCTTCTTCAATTTATGCAATGAGGCTCTCCAAGCCTTATCCTTGATACATCTTCAAGGTCTTTAGTCTTACAACTTCTTTGGTCTTCTTGATGAGATGTTTCCTTCAACCTTCAACTATGGATGTGTTGGCAATGATATCTTCTTCATGGATCTCTAGAATAGGACTTTTTATGGTCCTTATCTATCTCTTTCAAGAATGGAAGTTCTTCAATGAGATATTTGATGGGTCTCTTTAGTCTCTTCTAGAGGAATTCTTCAATTAGTAAAGGAGATCACCAATCTCCTATATTTCATGAATTCTTCTCTAGAGTCTTCTTCTGGTTCAATGAATCTTCTCTGGAATCTTCTTCATGTTCAATACTGATATGGCCTTTTCTTTTGGGTCAAGGCTTCTATGGCCTCTTCTTCTACAATAAGTGTTCTATGGATTTTTCTTCTTGAAATAAGGCTTATATGGCCTTTTCTTCTGCAATAAGGCTTCTATGGCCTTTTCTTCTACAATAAGGCTTTGGTGGCCTTTTCTTATACAATAATGCTTTTGTGGATTTTTCTTATGCAATAAGGCTTCTATGGCTTTTTCTTCTACAATAAGGCTTTTGTGGAATTTTCTTCTACAATTTGCAAGTATGCAATAGGGATTTCTTTAGTTTTCTTTTTCTGCAACCAAATATTACTAGGATTATAAATCTTGTCAATTATAAATCTTCACTAATTGATTTGTCAATCTAGTGGAATGAATACTAAGTCCTAGTATTCATGAGTTTTTCTACAACTCTATGGAAATACTCTATCCAAATGCAATATTAAAAGTTTTGGAACTAATATTTGCTTCTCCTCTCAATATCTATTGAGACTTTTCTATTCAATAATTCCTTGCAACAGTGTTTTTATGTAGCGGTGCATAATGGAAGATCCAATTTGTAAATTCAAACCTATACTAGTAATGGTGGTATCTAGTGGCTCTCCCTATCCTAATCTAGATCTACTTTGGCTACAATACCACTGTTATCTTTTGATGGTATATGCCAAGGAAGAATGTAATCATAGGATATGAAATATACAAAAATGTAAGATGCTAAAATATACTATTAATGGAAAGTAATGAAAATAATACAATACAATATGGAGGAAATGAACACTCCAAAACTTATGCTAAAGAACTACATTGTATCTATCACCAATCTATATGGTGATCTACACAGTATACCTACTGCTACTTACTGCTATATCTTAATCACTCACTATAAGGCCATTTATATAGAAATATGGATTGCTTGACCAACACTCTACCTAGTTGTACAAGGGGACACCTTGTACATTTACAACTTGCACATAAACACTTGTGCATTTATTATATTCCTTGAAGTAACTATCTAACTACTCCCTAAAGTAATCTACTAATCTAGTTATGTACCAAGGGTGGTATATTTACATGATCCAAATGATGTAATATACTCTAAAATTATATTTCCTAATTAGTTTAGAGAATGTTGTTTCTATGTAGTAGGTCAATGTTCATGCTACATGAACTTGAGTTTAAGGAGAGACAAAGCGATAGTATCTCCTTTATAATCCACATATTTTTAAGTGGATGTTAAAAAATGATTTGAAATAACTTTAACTTTTAGGTTCTTTTAAGTTTTTTTTCTCTCTCATGGATCTCTTGTTAATCATGGTCTATTATTTTTTACCATCTGGTTTCTTAGGACTGGATATTCTATATTATGTTGTATAAATATGCATTCATAGACCTATTTATGATAATTAATTTTTAATTCATTTTTGATGAATACTTTTAGATTATGCATATTTTTTGGTGTATATTAATAACATATTTATATTTTTATACTTTTATAAATTTTAGAGTTCATTCTTGATCATAATTATTTGTAGCATAGAGACTAGTACAATATAGCTATGTTGTAATTATAATAACTTGAATATAACATTTTATCTTCTTTTATGTACATATCCTTTAATAAAATCTATAATCTCACATTGATTTTTTAATGATGTAGTTAAAATTGATTGATAACTACAATATATCAATCTATTTTTAAATTTTTGTTTCAAACAATAACATGTAATAGATCCATTCATAAAAGAAGTGATGCAAAAAAATAAATTTAATATTTTAATTGATATAAGGAAACCTACTCTTTACAAAATTTCCATATGACAAGCATAGTATAGGTTAAATAGCAAACCTAAACCCCACATTCCTCCATGAAGCATGATAGTGCTTCTACACTCTTTTGGTTTTTCCAATGGAATACAATATGAAATACTAAAAATTAAATTTAAACTTTCCTAAATAGACCCTCATAATAACAAATTCTTTAAAATATTGTGAATATCAATAATTGCACTCCTCTTTGTGTGAAAATTTGAAAATATAGTTTTACCTATTTTTTTAGAGGCTAACATTCCATTGGTTGCATTCAAATAATACTTATAACATACATAATGTTATTTAGTTTTT
The DNA here is from genome assembly GCA_028583015.1 of Wollemia nobilis. Classification (NCBI taxonomy): domain Eukaryota; kingdom Viridiplantae; phylum Streptophyta; class Pinopsida; order Araucariales; family Araucariaceae; genus Wollemia; species Wollemia nobilis. Next base: position 9,970,501 of record JAQPPZ010017092.1, read on the forward strand.
AAATTGTAAATGTGTTGCAAAAGGGTTTCAATTATCATGTTAACAACTTAAATGAATAGTTTTACATAAAAATGACTATTTTATCAGACTATGTAAATCATCTAAATGATAACAATTAACTTTTTGATTAGATAAATAAGTTACATGTATATGTAATCCTCTAATATCGAATGTATGTGTTTGTTTGAAAAGTGTATATTTTTTTATTAGATAAATAAGTTATATGTATGAGTTGTAAGCTTACTACAGTGGTAAAGAGTTTTGTCTTCTCTTTGGGAGGTCCAAGTTTCCAACCCCACTTAGAATGAGGGGATAAGGGTCCTCATAAAAACCCGTGATTTACCCTAAATATTTACCCATGTGATGTAGGTGAGTTGGAGATGGTAGGGCAATCCTTTAAGGGAGGTCCCTAGTTTGAATATCCACCCTACCAAATGCACATCCATTACCCAAAATCCAGTTGATAATGTTGGTGTGGTCAGGGCCAAGCATGACTCCTAGGTGATTTTGATGGTGTAGAACCCCTAGGTCATGGTTTTTCATACCAAGGCAGCCCCACAAGAGGATTTTTTCTAAATTGAAAAAAAAAAAGTTATACGTATATGCAATCATCTAATATAGAATACATGTGTTTTATTGAAAAGAGGATAATTTTTCTTCACTTTAAATTCATTGATATGTAAAAATCACATATTACTTGCTATAACTTATCTAGGACACTTTGGTTTATAGGGTTCTAAATATTATATCATATTTTAAAAAAATATTATTTTTTTTATTGATAGAGGGGTTTTGAAAGGATCCAAAAAAATTTACATAGATAAATAGGTGTGAATCCAATTGGGATCAACACCTAAATCTGAACAAAATAAAAAAGCATCTAGGAAAACCTAGCTAAACCATTCAAAAAGATAAAAATGGAAACCTAGTAGTTCCCAACAAACCCATTAAATCCAAAAAATGAATAGGATAAACTATAAAAACAAGAAAACCATGAACATGAACCATGCAAACCAGAACAAAAAACCATAACTATCACTTGATTTGACGTTGACCTACATCTTAAAATTCTCATGAGGAATCAAAATGCCATACGAGAAGTGATTACTCCTAGACCAAAGGTAAGGGAGTCTCATTTGGGGTCCAATAGGTTTACTTGGACCACCATACTTGCCAAAGTAAACAAATTCCATCATCATGGTTTACGTCCATGAGTCCCACTAGGAAGTTAAACCACTAAATGCAAATGGATTCTTTCATAACTCCTTTATTTGCAAGTAAAATTACTACTTTATTTCCTTCTCTATACATGTACTAGATAACAATGTTTGCATACCTGCCTAGTAGGATTTTGCATTCATTAATCATATTATGAACACTCCATGATAGAACTTGATTTCATTTGAGCCAATTGATAGTAAGCATGGAATCACCTTCACTAATGATGTGGTCACAATCAAACTCCTGTATAATTATCAGACCTTGGTACATGGCTCTCACTTCTGCAAGGTTGTTGGACTAAATTCCAATATTATCCACATAAGCAAAGATTATTTGACCCCTATCATTTTTTATAATGCCCCTAGTTTTGTTCATTCCAGGATTCCCTTTTGCCATGCCATAAAAATATAGTTTTAACCAACCAACCAATGGAGGAGTCCACTTACTAATAGATCTATCAGTGTAGGTTTGGGAGGCCATAGAAAGATTGCATTTAAACTTGAACATTTTAAACAAGCGAGTTTCAAAGATAGGTTTAGGGACTTGATATGTAGAAACAAGTTGGGAATTCTTCGAGGAAAGAGTGATGACACGGTGAAATATAGACCAAGGAGTTTTTCTCAAACCATTAAACACTCTATTATTACTCTCCAACCATACTTACCACATGTAATGATGCATACAAGTGGATAAAAAAAACTTTTATTGGGTATTGGAAAAGGGATTTGGCCATTGTTCTAATAATTGATAAAGGGATGATGGATGAACCCACATAATGCTAAAGAGACCAAAGAGGAATTTCAATATGCCAATGGAGAATGGAAATTCCAAGAACAAATGAAAGTTTAAATTCCAATTAGACTTACCGATAACACAATGATTGGTGATGTACATACCTCTTTCAATTAGATTATCAATAGTTAAAATTTTATTCTGAGAGGTAAGCCAAGAAAAGAAACTCACCTTTGTAATTAAGTATTTATTCTAGACAAGCTTTGTGTAGGCCCATGACTTTGTTGGAGGATCTTGAATGTGATATGTAGTTTTAACTATGAATTGACCATCCTCATAAAGTTTCTAGATATGAGTATCTCTAGATTGGATGCTTGGAATGACATAGATCCTTAGAACTTTTGATATTTTTTTTTGTGGAAAATATCCCAGAAGGGATGCCACTTTCGGGTAAGACCCAATGAGGCACGGATATATCTTCCAATAAAATAACCCAGGGCTCACACCTAGCCTACCACCTTTGTCATACTCAAGGAGCAAACCTGAAACAACAAAAAACAAGAACACACAAACACAAACACACAAAAAATATTAAAAACAAAAAATAAAAAAATATGCTTCTTGAGTGTGTCAAAAATATAAAGCACAACCAAACACACACACAATAATATAAAAAAACACAACATGAACCACATAGAAAAAAAACAAGAAAAACATAATAAAACACAACCATAAAAAAAAACAACAGAATGCTACAAAGACACAACCAACAAAAACAAGAAAAACAAAAACAACCAAAACCTAAAAAATAAAAAATAAAATGAAATAAAATAAAATAAAAAACAATCAACAAGAGACAAAATAGAAAAATAAAAACATATAAAACACTCACAAACCAAAAAAACAAATACATCAATTAATGCTAAGGAGTCACGTGCTTTAGCTAATTGGGCTTTGGACCAATCAATAACCCAATGACTTTCATGAGTTCGAAAGGAGGTTTTGGGAATATCCTATTCCCTAACTCATATTTGGTGAAACCCTAAACGTAAATCTAATTTGGTTAAGTATTTGGAACCATGTAGTTCATCTAGTAAATCATCAATAACAGGAATAGGAAATTTATCTTTGATTGTGATTTTATTGAGAGGATGAAAATCTTGACACATACGCCAAGAATTGTCTTTTCGACGAGCTAAAACTACTAGTGAGGAAATGGCTAGTACTATGACGAATGACACCATGGTCTAATAGTTCTTGGAAAATCTTCTCAATTTCTATTTTTTGGGGTTGGGGATATCGATAAGGACGACCTTTGGGTGGAAGACTTCCAGGCACAAGGTGTATGGCATGGTCATGAGATATTTTGGGTGGTAGTCCTTTTGGTTCTTGAAAAACCTCCTCATAGTTAGCAACAATGTTTTGGAAATATTTTGCTTGGATTTATGGCATTTCCTGTTCTAATTTTTCTATGCAATTGATTTGGGCTATGAATCCTTCACCATATTTTCTTAATATCTTTTCCATGCTATGTGAAATTATGATTTTTGATGGAGGTTTGGGCATTACTTGAAGACAGATGGTCTTCCCATTGTCTTACCATTCCACAAAATGATGTTTGTGATTAAAACCCACTGTGGTTTCCAATTATTCCATCCATGCAATGCCCAAAAAAACTTTTGGGTTTCCTAATTCCATCACAAAAAGAGGACCATGCTAAGTATAAGTAACCATTTGTAATGAAATTGAAGATGTCTTACCTAAGCATTGAGAATTTTTTCTGCTTTTTGTTCTTACTTGAAATATGTCTTGACTAGATGAAGATTTAATGCCCTTGCAAGTTTTGCATCAATAAAGTTGTGAGTGCTTCCTGAATCAATTAATATTTTTACCTTATTTTTTTGAATGAACCCTACCACCTTGATTTTATGGTGAATAAGAGCATGTACTAAAATAGTCATGGTATCTTCTTCAGCTACAACCTCCTCGTGTTCACTTTGGTCATCGATTGTGGGATCCTCAAGTGCATTGTATTCCTTTGTTTCTTCATATTTCCTATCTGCATATTCAATTTGAAAGTTTTATTGTGGTACACATGCTTGATATTTTAGGTTTTTATTGTGACATTTGTAGCAGAATTACCATGATGGTTGATCATTTTTGCGAAAAGAGTTGTTGCAAAATTGAGGTCGACCATATGAATCACATCGTGTGGATGGACCTAGTTAAACCTGCGTCTCTATCAAATTGACAATCTGTATACACTCATCTAGCTTGGATGGATTTTTTAGGTCCACTTTGACTTTAATATTTGCTTTCAATCCATTTCTAAAAGCTGCTACCACCACCCCTAGTTGTAAGTCTTGTGCATAGTGAAGCATATTGGTAAATTCTGAAATATAGTATCCTACTAATCATGTCTGCTTAAGTGAAAACAACCATACTATGTATGAACCTATGGGACATTTTTCAAATATTTGAAGAAAGGCATCCTTGAAATTATCCCAAAAGAGATCTCGGTGGTCATTCTCATGTTTGTACCATGTAAACCATTAATAATCTTACATGCCTAATTTTGTTGTCATAAAAGGAACTTTTTCCTCTTGCCTGAATTTGTAGAACTCTAAGATGCCTTCCATTTTGGCTATCCACTCATGCAGATCCTAACCTTCAAAGGTAGGCATGTCAATGCATGGATAATTTACTTCAGTAGGACCTCTTGGTTGGTAGTGAACATTATTCCTATCTTGTTCCTTGTTATTCCTCTATCGTTGGTTGTGATTTTGGTAAGGTCTGTTAGAACCTCTTTGTTGCTCAAAATTTTCTTTATTACCCATATCCTCATTATTTATTTGGCCATTGATGTTTTGGGACTGACTATTATGACCTCTTTGGTGTGTATCATCCTCATATTGAATGCCATTACTCTAGTGGTGGGGACTAGGGGGATTTGGTTTAAATACTTGGTGGAAGCTAGAAATCATGGTAGTAATGTTGTCTATTAATTTGGCTAACATCTCATCTAAGACCTTGGGACATACAGATTCTACTTGAGTGATGCTATCTTGGGAGGATTCTGGGGAGGTATTGGATACCATTATGTTGATCCATGGATGACCTAGATTATAACTAACTATTTTGAAAGGAGAAGGAGAATTTTGTGCACCTTTGTTTCGACAAGGTCTTCCTGGTGATTTCGAGTTCTCTTTTTTGGGAATCTTCAAACTTGATAGTCGATCGTTGGATCCTTTGGTCCACCTTTTGTTCATGCATTTTTCAGAATGTCTTGCTTAGCAGTCTTTGAGCTTCAATTTTTGTAAAAACATTGTTAAATTTACCCAAAACATTTCCACCAATTGTCGCTCCAACTATGACATGGATTTGAATTTTGGCTCGCCTCCTTGATATCAACTTTGAACAATTTCTTGGCAAATTTTAAAAATTTCTTGATAATTTCCTAATAACTTTTGACAATTTCCTTACAACTTTTCTTGATGACTTTTCAATAGCAATTTTTTTGACAATAGACAAGACAGTTGGACCCATGACTTAGGGTTAACCATGAAAACACCATAGCGGATACTATTTTAAGGGATACAACAAATGCGACAGAGACTAAGGATGATAGAACATGAAGAATGACAGATCAAGATAGCTGGACCCCAACAATGAAAACAAGGTACCCCAATTTTACCGAATGATGATGACTAGACTACAACGAACGAGAAGGTGGGACCTACCTCATACATGATATGATGATAGGCTAGCATGGGAAACAAAGAGGGATTGATACGTAGAAAATGGGACACATGACTGAACAAGGACGTGACATCGAGATGAAGACACAATAGAAGGACATGAATATCTAACAATGAAGCAGAAATATGATGGAAAGGGGACGCAAGGAGAATCCTAGACCAACGGGAGGAGGACATGTGGGCATGGGTAAGAAGACAACCAAGGCTAACACACACAGGAGGAGGCTCTAGCCGTGTGATTGAAGTCACACTTTACCACTTGGGTCTACCGTGTTATAAATCGGAACTTGTTCGTAGCATGTCAAATGTGGGATATTTGTCCCAGCGAAATAAAACAAATTATAAAATTTTTGAAAGCTTATTTTATGCACCTTAATAATTTTGTTTTGCATGCTCCTATTGGTCGACAGATGGCATGAGCAGGGACAAATATGTGCACTCTACTCTACCCGATTTTGTGTGTTTATTTGGCTACCAATCGAAGGGGTAATGCTCGTAGCTATCGAAGGTTCTGTGATGAATCCTCATTGTGTGGAAACTATGCTTGGCTCAGCAAAGTCTCCCATGGATCCAACTTTTACTGCCCCATAGATAGTGCATGATTCTCCTTCAGTCCACTTTTAAAATCTGACTGCACTCACTACTTTAGTCTATGGATATCAACAAGCGGTTACAAATGTTGTTTTATGGCTTTGAGTGATGTATTTCTTTGTACACGCTACGATAGAGAGGAATGACTATTTCACTATTAGCACTGTGATCGAGGGAATGTGAAACTTTATATAGTTTTGTGCACTCAGGATCGAATTCACTAATACCATTTTGAGAGGAACAAATCCTCTATGATTAATAATAATCAAACTCTCCAAAGTATTAATGCATTTCACATAAAACCAATAACATATGCAGCAAAAATACTATAAATAATTTAAATCAATAATGTGAATGAATAAGGAAAGTGTTTCGCCACTCAGGGAGGGCATGTCCCTGCCTTAAAGGCCAAGTGTGGAATTCGTAGATGAAAGATATAAAATAAAAATATGATTCATACAAATAATTTCAACCTAGTTATATACCAAATAAATCAATTGGAAAACATATCCGACGTGGCTATGTTTGGTATGTAGCACTTGTTCTGATCTTTGACCACATGATTGTAATAAATTTTCAAAAATCCCATCTAGATTAATTGAATCTTCTCAATAATTATTTTTATTCTCCAATCAACCTTATGATTCTTAGAAGGAGTCTTCAAAATATTAATCATGAGTTGAGAATCAGACTCAACTAGTACCATTTTCCATCCAACCTTAGTAACCTCTTGAATGCCTCTAAGGATACCATACCCCTCATCAAGTTTATTGGATAGAATGCCTAAATTCTTAGCAAAAGTTAAAACTAGGAATCCATCTAAAATTCTAGTGATTCCTCCCGCACTAGCTTTTCTAGGGTTCCCTCTAGAGGCTCCATCAGTATTGACTTTTCCAAAATCCTTAGGAGGAGGTTGTCAATTACTTGTTCTATCCATATTAGAATTACTCATATTCCATTTAAGTTGGTTTCTCTTAAAAGAGTTAATCTTCAATATTTGCATAACTTGATCTCATATTTGGTGGGATTTTTGGGGGTGATTAAGGAGTTTATGGATTGATTCAACTAAGTTGGCAATGGTATTTTTACATATATAGTGAATGTCCTTCCTTTATTGATTAAAAATAAGGTTGTTCCTTTCATTCCATATATTCCAAATAAGAATGGTAGATATCATCCAAAATAATTGCCTTATAAAATGATCAACACCCTCTTGATTAAAAGTTGTTCAAAAGTAAAAAAACTGGACCACTGTAAGCCAAGTAAATTGGCCATTCTCCTCCAAAGCTCAGAGACTGAAGTACACTCAATAAAAATATGGTTGAGATTTTCCACATTCTCTTCACACATTTCACATCTAAAAGGGCCATGAAAACCATGCTTCATAATATGCTCCCCAGTAAGCACCCTGTGATGAAATAAAAGCTAAGTAAAGAACCTCACATTAGGCCAGAGCTTTTGAGACCACAACTGAGAAAAGATGTTAGATGATTGGCTGGGATTATTATGGCATAAGTCCAAATAACTTTGAGCAACTGAATACTCACCTTTATTAGTGTTGTTCCATCCAAAACAATCTTTATCATGGCAAGCATTTTTTATATATGTATTACAACATTTTTAAGTTCATTGTTAAGTTTATTGGTAGGAATAATTTTCCATTGCCTGTAGTTGGACATTTGAGAAATAAAATTAGCCACTTTATCTCCAAGCAACTGGTTTGTGATAGGTTTTATAATGGTAATACTTATCTCATTGATTAGCGGATGGTCCTTCAGTCAGGATTATTCCTAGAATTTAATATTCCTGTCAGATCCAAGTTGCCACCTTTGGCCTTTTTTGATAATTTCCTTGGTATGTATGACTGATTTCCAAAAGTGAGATCCATTGGGAATGAGAAATTATTCCAAGAAGGAATTATACTAGAGATATTTACCACTCATTATATCCATCCATGAGGCTTGAGCTTCTTTTGAAATTCTCCATCCCTATTTGACTAAGAGGGCCAAGTTCATATGGTAAAATTTCCTAAAGACTAGTATACCTTTATCTTTCTTAGAGTAAACTTTATCCCACACTACCAGTGGTAATATATTACAATTTTCATTCCTAGACCAAAGGAATTTTCTTTGTATTTGCTCAATATTCTAACATATTGAGGCTGGGACTTTGAAGACAGATATGAAGAAGACTGGAATGCTCTGGAAGCTTGCTTGGACAAGAGTTGCCTTGGTAGCTTGACTCAACAAGGCTTTTTTCCAGCTAGCTAATTTCTTGAGAATTCTATCAATAACATTGTTCCACATCACGTTTGTCATATTATCGTGAAACAGGGGTATGCCAAGATATATATAAGGAAGAATTGAAATGCTACATCTCAATATTTTTGCTATGTTTTACTGCCTACAAATAGGGGTGTTTAGTAGAAATATTCTATTATTGTCAAAATTGACCATCTGGCCAGCAACTTCTTAATAAAATTTTAATATGGTTTTAAATATTTTTTCTTTAGGAATAGAATAAATAGTGTCCAAAATCATATCATCTACAAATTGCTAGTGTGTAACAGCCCTGAACCTTGAATATGGCTTGATTCCAAAGAGGAGATCAAGAGAGCTCACTTGTTTGAGGGATCTCCCAAGGGCTTTGGCCATAATGATGAGGAGGAAGGGAGAGAGCATATCCCATTTACTTAAACCTCTAGATCTCTTGAAAAATCCTATAGCAAAACTTTTAACAAGGACATAAAACCAGGTAGAATTTAAACATTCTTTAATTAGGGCAATTCAGTCATCATGAAATCTGAATTTGGTAAGGATAGCAAAGAGAAATTTCCAAGATACTTGATCAAAATATTTGTTCATATCAAGTTTCAAGAAAATACCAAGTTTCTTTCTCTTGGCAACTGAGTGGATGATTTCATGGATTGTTATTATACCATCAATGATATATCTCCCTTGGATAGAGCTTCCTTGGAAATGATCTATAATATTTAAAAAAATATTATCTCCTCTTATTTTTAAGACTTATTTTACACTATCATACATATTTTACAACTTATTAGTCTCATATTTATATATAAATGCACTATGTATCCACTAGTGGTTTTTATCATTTCTCTTAATTGATGTTTTGAAGCTTGAATATCTAGATCTATTTTAATTATAAATGAATACAAAACATAAAATGCATCATTTAAACTCATGGAATTTATAAAACTAGAACTAAACCCTCTCATGATATAATGTAAATAAGATCAAAACTTCACATAGTGATATCCAACAGGTATAATGCATCTTTGTTCTTACATAAAATATTTTAGTTTTTATTTTTAGGTTTTAAAATGCATTTCATATTTGAGTTTTTTAAAGGATAAAATACTATCAAGAATATTTGATTTTAAAAATTTAAATAATAATGATGTTATATATATTTTTATTGATAACGGGTTTTTAAAGGGACCCAAAACCTTTTAAACAAGTTATAGAGATGATCTCGTGAAGGTTCAACTCTCTACAGAACAATCCAAAAATGGACCAAACGTTGAATCCACAAAACTAAAATAGAAGCAAGGAAACATGTAGAAAACTTCTCGTAGGCACAAAATAGAATGGCAAGAGAAAAGCACGAGAGGTGTAACGATAATCCCAAAAAAAAATGGAACAATCCAAAAGCAGGGGAGCACCCCGGGATCATCTTCTCATTCTGGGACATAGTCTTCGTCCTCTTTGGGGTCGTCCTCCACAGTGATGTTGTTATTCTATGCATGCATGAGGGTGATGATCTTGCTAGCTCTAAGAAGCATTGAAGTGGCTAGGGTGAAAATATCCTCCAAGTCAGTAATATGGTCCACGTCACCCATATTCTAGATGAAAAGAGATCCCAAAGAAGGTCCATATGCAGTCCTCTGACTCTTGCAAGCAGGGGATGGACTCTTAGATTTGTCGTTCGTGTTCTTGAAATGGATAGAGCATCTTGTGGAGGTTACAGAGGATGGTCCTATGGGAGGTAACCCCCTTGGTTTGCCTAGTCTATTGGGAGTTCCATTGTCCCCTTCAATTATTTAAGCTTCTTGGGCAATGTCTAGTATTTACAAAGGTTTTGAAGAAGGGTCAAGATCTTCAGTCGATCGATCAGTATCCATGACATGTTGGTCAAGATTTTGTCTTATAAACTTGTAGATAATAATATGGAGGCCCTGGTGCTTGGGGTAAGTGGACATCCCCTATATAACGTTATCCACTGAAATCTCCATTGACTAAAAGAGGTACTTTGAGATATTTATTTGCTTGATGTGCTTAAGGAAATTCAAGAATGCCAAGTGAAAGTTCTAGAGAGGATACGATGGATCATCCACCATTAGATACTGCATGACCGGAATCATTACCTAGTTCCAAGGTGGATGGATACCTTCCCTGATATAGCCATTGTCCTTATTTGTTAAGTACTTCCCCTTATCTCAAAAAAGTTCCAGTTCACCTACCAATGAGTGTTTGTCCCTACAAATAATCTCTCCATTGTTAGGAAGCTCAATGATTTCTGTAAACATGTGATGATAACAGTGAACGTAAGTCCCTTTAGGGATGCAGTTTCATTATCCTAGCTATGGATAAACTCATGGAAAATTTTAGGGTCATATCCATTGAATTTCTTCAAAAAGTTTAGCAGTCTGTGAGAAGCCAAAATCTCTTCAACCATTGGGTCTAAATGCAGATGTTCGAGCTTAATCAATGCCATATTCCACCATATATAAAAATACTACATGCCAATGGGCTTCACCTTCCAATTAGTTATGTGAGCACTCTGGTTCTCACTGTATCTAATTAGAATAAAAATACCTTCCTCCATGAGCTAGAGGGTAATCATGCCTACATATTTGGCCTTGGTACTTGCTTTAGGCTGATTTTTTGTGTGATATCTTGACTCATGGTCCATTCCTCTTCAAAAAATTATTTGGTTTTTATGGCGAACTCACACTAGAAATAGAGGTAGTTGAAGCTGGGGATATATTTGCCAGACATAATTAGAATTATTTCCAATTTATAGTGTACCATTGGAAGCCTACCACATTCACCAACATCTTCCATGAATGAGTCTTTAGGGCCACTGATGCCACCTTGGAATCCTTCCTATCATCGCACCCTATGAAAATAGTTTCTTGGCATGAGGTAGTGATAATGGTATTATTGGTCCCAAGATCAAGCTTTCTAATCACATGAAGAAGATCATGTTTTCTCTGGTTTATTTTCTTATTCAGCTCAGACTTAGCCCTTTGTCTATTCGCTTCTTTCCAAAAATTAACGACACCATTGACATTCTTGTTGAGAATAATGTCACCTTTAAAGCTGTGTTTGCGGATTCCTACCTTACAAGTGTAACCTTTGCACTGAAAAATGCAGTCCCAAGGAACAATTAGAAGGTTCCTGTGGGCATAAACCTAGAAATTGTTGGACACCTAGAATTGGTTGGTGATTGGATGCCACATCATCATCATGGTGTAATAGGGTCTCCCAACACTTCTTGCAAGGTAAATATTTGGATGTCAAGTCATCACAGTGGTGTAGTAGGGTTTACCATCACTCCCTATGTGGTAGTATATGTTGGTCCTTGACATTTTGGAGCTAGTCATAGGTGGAAACTTCATTTTTGTGGTAAAATTTCATAATGCACTGAGGAAGGTCCTATTGCCACGTCGATAAGGATTGAACGGTTAACCAAAAATTGGCCAAAGCATTAGCAACTTTATTGCCTTCCCTATACACATGTTGGATAGAAACATTTATGAATGCTCTGAGGTGGAAGATGGTTTCTTGGATGAGATGCCCGATGTTCTAGGGTGGATTTAAGTGGCCTTTGATATAATTTATAGTATTTAATGAATCACCTTCCATGATCAGGTTTTGAATTTTGGATTCAAGCGCCATTTGGATGCCACGATAGACTGCTCTAGCCTTAGCAAATTTATTTGATTAGATTCCCAAAAATTTTGCATAAGCTAATATGACTTTACCTTTGTCATCCTGGATCACTCCTTCATGGCTTGCTTCACCAGGATTCCCTTTGGATGCACCGTCAAAATTATTCTTGAACCACTAGGGGGAGAGGAAATCCATGACACAAGGGTTCTGTCCACCATAGGGTGGGAATGCCCAAAAGCCACGGGCAAGAGGTTGGTATATATTTCTACATGAATCTCGAAGGGGGACATGGTAAAATCCTTGAAGAGGGTAAGGTTGGCATTCTCGGAGGCTAAGGTGATAATTCTCAAGGACACAAACTCTGAGTCGTGACAAGAAAACCTAAAAGCTCTATTATTCCTCTTGAGCCATACCTACCACATGAAGTGTGGTAGGATGACTGACCACCAATACTTCAGTCAGGTGGAATAAAATGGGTTATGCCATTGGATAATGAGGTCACTAACACATTGAGGGGTAGCCCAAGAAATGAACACGATGGAAATAATGGAGGACATGATAATGCAAGAGAAGGAACACTCTAAGAACAAGTGGTTAACCGACTCCCAAGAAGAGTTACATAGGAAACATATGTTTAGGAGGATCATACCTTGAGTGATAAAATTATTGATAGTTAGGAGTCTATTTTTAGCATCCAACCAATAAAAATGGGCTATATTGGGAATGAGGTTCTTAATCCAAATGCACTTTACAAGGAACCAATCATCTTCGAGTTCGTTCATCGACGCATAAGTTGTTTTGATAGAGAACGATCCAAAATATCTAAGCTACCAGAAAGTGGAATTAGGTGGTTGAGTACTTGGGATTAACTGGGTATAAAGCAGCTCGAGTAAGTGAAGACTTGTTGATAAAATTTTAGGTGGTCCCATATCAATAAATAAATTGACCCACCTGGGGGGATAGTTGCATGGGAGATAAAATTGTCAACATTGGGACCAAAAATCTGATCAGTAATGGGTTTGAAAATACTTACATATTGATCATGCATCAGAGGTTGAGTTGTAATCCATGGATATTCCTAGAACTTGATTCGTGATCCATATCCTAACCTCCATTGGTAGACATTTTTTAGAATGGTTTTGGTATGGCACATAGAGTTCTAGAATGCAGAGTCATATCACATGAGGAATTTGTCCAATAGAGACCCTTGCCTAAGATATTTGTTTTTCACTATTTCCACCCATTGGCTAGGGGAGTTAGTGATAATCTTCCATCCCTATTTGGAGATCATTGCCATGTTCATTTGGTGAAATCTTCAAATACCTAGCCCACCTCTGTATTTTGGGAGGTAGACTTTATCCCATGCAACAAGGGAAAATCAGACTTTATTCTTCATTCCTGACCATAAAAAGTTCCTTTGAATTTGTTCTAACTTGTTACACATGATAGTTGGGGCTTTAAACAAGAACATGAAGTAAATTGGCACACTATGAAGACACAATTGAACTAACATGAACTTTTTTGCACTATTGATAAGGGCTCCCTTCCATCCTGCAAGCTTCTTCATTACCCGCTAAATAACATTATCCCACATTCTCTTTGAAGGGCTGCCTTGGAAGAGGCCAAGGTAAGTCGCAAGGAACTCAACAATGACACATCCCAATATTTGAGCAATTTTTACCTTTATTTTTGTGGGAGTGTTGATGAAGTAAATGCTTATTTTGAGATAATTGACTCTTTAGCATACAACTCGCTCATAAGCCTCCAAAATAGATCTAATGATTTTGGCTTCTGGGACGCTGGATAGGTTGGCCATAATAGTATCATCAATGAACTATTGATGATACACTAGGGTGAGGTCAAGTGAAGCCTTGATCCATGAAATATCATCTACAGAGCATGCTGCTTTAAGAGCCCTTCCTAGGTTATCAGCCATCGAGATGAACAAAAATGGTGACATGGGGTCCCCCTGTTTGATTCCACGTCTACTTTTAAAATACCCAGCTACAACTCTATTAACTATGATAGAAAACCATACGGAAGATATATAGGATTTTATCAATTGAACCTATCTATGGTGGAATCCAAACTGGGTTAAGACAACTATAAGGAAATCCTATGAAATTCTAGCAAAGGCTTTGCTGATGTCAAGCTTTAGGAAGAAACTTGGTAGCTTTTTGATAGTAACAGTATGGATAAGTTCATGTATGATGATCACACTGTCAGTGATGACTCTACCCTAGATAGAGCTTCCTTGGTACATGTCTATAACTCAGGGTATGATAAGTTTCATTCTATTTTCCATGGTCTTGGTAAGGATTTATACAATAAATTACAAAGGCTAATAGGATAGAAATCAATCATGGAGCAACATTCATGAGATTTTGGGATGAGGGTAAGGAATGTGGAATTATGGTATCTCAAAACAAACTTGTATCATTGGATTTCAAGGATGGTTGCTGACACATCTTCATTGACCTCATCCCAGAAGTTTTGAAAAAATCTTGGTGGAAACCCATCTAGGCCAAGGGCCTTATTGGTTGACATGAAGAGGATGGATTCTTTGATTTCATCATGGGAAAAGGGCTAGAGCAAAAAATCATTGTCAGCTTAGGAGATGAGAGGCAGAATGTGCTAGAGAAGATATTTTGACACATTAACCGAGCAATACTAGGATGGGCCAAGGATGTTGCAAAAATATTCCACTACCTTAGATCTGATATTTTCTATACCTTTGACTAAGGACCCATCATATTTTTGGAGACATCTAATTACATTTGCACCTCTGTGTCTCATTGTTGTTGCATGAAAAACTTTGTATTTAAATCACCTTCTTTAAGCCATAGTGCTTTGAATTTCTACCTCTATAATATTTCTTCTTTGGCTAGTGATTTATAAAACTTTGTTAAGAGTATCTTCTCTGGTCTTCTAACGTCGCTAGTGGATTTCCATTCTAAAATTGATCTTCTATTTCTTTAAATTGGAAACAAATTACTCTGCACGATTAAAAAATATTCCTGAACACATCTTTATTCCATTTCTTAAGCTGAAGTTGAGGAATTTTAATTTCATGCAAACCTTGAAAACACACAAGCCATTGAAATTTTACCTCCACCATTCACTTATTTTTGAACTAAAGTCTAGGTTTTGGAGCCACATAGACTCAAATCTAAACGGGGGTTTAAGACTAGGGTTTGGACTTGAGACTTCAAGAAGAAGCGGGTTATTGATGAGGCCCAAAAATGCCTCATTATTGCACAATGTTTTACTACAATATGATAATTTGATTGCCAAATAGTTGACTAAAATATACTATTTATTAAGTGTTTGCATGATTTTATGTTAGGAATAATATATCTCTGTTTTTGACTATTTTCAGCATTTTGTGACTAATTTTGCTTGATTAAGAAGCAAGTAAAAACATGCATTTCAATTAACCAAATGTGGTATGCTGATATCCATTAACTTCTAAATGGTTTTTGAATGTTTTCCTGCCCTTCAACTTGTTTCAAATCCACATTGAAGCCAAAATTTTAGGACTATCATAAATCTGAAAATCTGAAAAAAATAGCCATATAAAAATTAGCAAGCTATCACTTTATAGGAACACCTTGAAGTTGTCAAGCAAAGCATGAGGATATGGATGGAATGAGTTTAGAAGGACTACGGAAGACATCTGACCTATTTAGAAGCATTCACTAATGGTCTAAATAGGCAGCAACAGGGTATAATAGAGCAGGGACAATTATGCAGCACTATTGTACTATTTTAGCATTGTTACTTTGTGAATGAAGTGTATAAATTCAGTAGCAACTTGATGTACTCCTTCATGTTGATATTTGAATAATTTTTCCATGTTATATTTTTTTTTAATTTGCAATAAATGTCAATATACTGTGCAGCAGAGTTGAAAAATGTAGTAATTTACCATGTAAATTCCAGCAAGCTACCAATGAATGGCAAGGCATGGAATTCACACATGGAGAGGAATGAAGGCTATTGCAATATGATCTTGAGATCTAACCCACTTGAGAAATACAAATGAAATCACTTGAAGAGCACATAGTTGTTCATTCTGAAGATCTTTGGAATGAGAAGACATCTTCGGAATGAGAAATACAGTCTCTTCGGAATGAGTGGACATCTTCGGAATGAGAAATACAGTCTCTTCGAAATGAGCCACTTATCTTCGGAATGAGAACATAAAGATTTTTTTGATTTGTTGACTAATTTTTGACGATGGAAAAATGGAAAGAAGGTTGAAAAGGTTAAAGGAAAATATCTCCCATATGACTTTGTCGTCCTTGCCGTCCAAAGCCACCATTCATGGAAAAGATCAATTTTGATCCTCTTCTAGGATAAACCCAAAAAAAATTGTAGCATAATAGGAAGTTGTTTGCAAGATAGAAATGGCATATTATGAAGTGGAGAAAGATGTGTGAGATATTTCTAGAATCCTCCCACGTAATCCCACCACTGAATATGCTTTCTAAGGGCCAATGACTACTACTGCAACACAAACTGTCCAGATTTGCATTTATTTCAGATCCAAAATTATTGGTAAATCATTGTAAAGTAGCACATAGGCTGATTTGAGCATGGGATATGTTGTAAATATTTATATAAATAACATAGCTCCCTCCTTGGTTGAGGCAATTAAGAATTAGAATAGAGGAGAGTTTTCAATAGCAGCAATTAGGACTATATAGTAATTTTTTGTAACAGTTTTTAGCATATTTTTTCATCAATAAAAGTGCAGTTATTTTATCATTTTCTATTATGAGTGTTAATTAGTTAAGGATTTATTTTCACCTCCTTCTATATTAGAAAGTATGGACCCACTTTCAAATCTAGAAGGAGGGATTTTATGGCAAGTTTTATTCTATAATTTTGCTGCAGCAAAATTAATAGATTGCTTGCCAGATTTCATTTTCTTGTTTTTATTCTGTATTATGTGATTGATATTTTCTATTATGTTTGTGTACAACATTTATGTGTGTGTCAGCTAAAAAATTAGATTAAACATTTATTTCAAGTTTCCTTTCCTTTCCATGTTCTATTATTTTTATGTTTCAGCAGCTTTCAATTTCCAGCAGATTTCATTTTGCTGTCAATTCCTATAGCAGCAGCTTGATGACCTTTTGTGGTAGGACATTGATAGGTGTTTCATTTCCAAGCATCACTTCCATTCTACAAGAGTAAACTAGGTTTTAATTTTGCAAGCGTAATTTAGGATTTTATTTTAGCAACATTTCAATTTAGAAATTTCAATTCTGATATTTCAATTCTGCAAAAGTACATTATATTTTAATTCATCCATTTCCAATTATTGCAATTGTAGTTAATTGTTAAATTCTACAAATTAGATTTAGTTTTCAATTCCTGTAATTTATTTTAGTTTTCATTCTGTAGACTAGGTTTAGTGTGACACCAAAAGGCTAAACCAAAATTTGCTTCACTAATAAATGCTTAAAATCTCAATGCCTGAATTGCACTATGCACTAAATTTCTATTGTAGATAGCCTTGGACACCACCCGGATTGATAAATCATTGATATTAAATTATGAGACTCAACAACACTCATCAGTTATGGTCAGAAGCTATTCTCGACAAAGATGATAAGGTTGCATTGCCTAGGATCAGGATGGATTATTTGGATAGCAAGACTCTATCTAATATCATTTGGATGAGTTGACCTCCTTTGCACTGGCTTTTCCATGTGAACAACAATCCTCCCAGTTCAATGTCCATCAATTCATTAGAATTAATGAAATCAACAAACTGTTCATAGCTCCTGGAAGTGATTGGAGCACCTCCAGCTTTTTTTGTTGGGTACATAGGGTTATTAAAGTCACCAGCCAACATCCATTCTTGGTAGGGGAAGGTCATGTGCATCTGTGAGAGGCTATCCCACATTGAGATTCTTTCATTGAAGTTGTTTGGAGCATAGATGTTGGTTAAAACCTACTTCTTGTTTGTTTCATTGCATGTGAAGTAGATGTTGATAACTCTGTCATTGTAAGATATGAGTTGTCCAGTTATCTTGGCCACGTCCCAAAGGCATAGTAGTCCCCCTGAAGCACCGTGAGCTAGACTTACAACAAACTTATAGTTTTTCTATACTAATTTGACTATTATTTTTGTGTTAGCATTTTCCACTTTTGTTTTCTGGATGATGAATATTGAAGGTCTCATTTCTTTTTTCATGGAAAAAAATACCCTCTACTTCATTGCTCCATTAAGGCCTCTGGAATTTCAAGATATGACATTCATTTGTATGATTTAGGAGTAAATTTTCCCTCCTTCTTCCTTTGACATCTCTCTGAGTGGAGATAATGAAGATAATAATATTGTTTGGATGTCGTTGGCTATATCATCAACTGCATGCTTTTTCTTAGAGTCAGGGTTGGGTGGATGACCTCGCTTTCTTTCTAGACCTACATCACATTGTAGTTTTTTATGGATTTTGGCATTATTCTTGGGGGTGCTGGAAGACTCACCACCTCATGGAAAATCAAGGGCATGAGACAGGGACCCTAGTGAAAAGGCTTCAATTGAAGAACGCCCAGCTTGTAGAGGAGAACTGCCTAACATAGGTGACATGGGGTACAGGGGTGAGTGAAAGGGAGACACAGGTGAAGAGAGTTGGATTAAATGGGATAGGGGGGAAATGAGCTTGAGGGGGAGGCCAACGAGGATGGAGTAGAGGGGGAGTTTTTAATAAAGGTTGGCTCTTAATGGGGGAGGTGAGGGGGGATGAGGGGGTGGATGCTATAGGGAGAGAAGGAAGGGGAGAAGAGCCAGAAGTATGGGATTCTAAGGGAAGGGGAAGTTAACTTGGGACACCTTGGTTTGCAAGGGATGGATCAATATGGGTGAGTTTTTCAACAACAAATCCTTCAGAAGGGACTCCGTTGTCCTTATCAGTAAGAATTTTGAGCTGGTTAGCAAAGAGATAAAATACCTTATTGGTGTCACAGTTCTATCCTTTGGATGATGATTCTGGAGGAGCTTCTATTTTTTTCCTTTCTCCCTCTAAAATTATGAGTTGGGGGCTTCTCATCATTGAGGATGATTGACATTGCAAAATTGCTTTCCACCAGGGCATGCTCCACAAAATATTTCTTGAATGACGGGCATTGCTCCTTGAGGTGGTCTTGGTTGTGACACACACTACAGGCTCCATTTTTAACTTTTGGGTCTTGTTTGATCAAAGGACATTGGGACCTGAGATGTCCCTGTTGCTGATACTCTACGCAAAAGGTGGATTTGTTCTTATATTCAAAGGTTTGTCTCCAATGAAAGCACCCATAAGTTAAGTCAATGTACATCGAAATCTAGGAATTTAGGTTTACCATAACATATTACTTAGCAAAATTTAACTTAGTACTATCCATTGAAACTAGTATTTTTAACCATTTGATATTATTTCATTTTAAAGATGCTAAGATTCACCCTTAGATATCAGAACCTTGGCTTGTAGTGTGAAATTCCTCACTTTCAAGCACTTGATCCAAACCCCATGTAAATATGTTAAGTTTCACCAATGGGATTAGAACCTTAGTCTCTAGTGTAAAACTCCTTACTCGATATTGCTTACCCCAAAGCCATTAGGAAGAGTATTAAGGTTCACCTATGGAATTTAAAATTTTCCTTATGGTGTGAAAGTTCTTATTCCCCTTTGCTTACCTCAAATCCAATGGGCTAAAAGTAAGGTTCCTCTATAGGATTAAAATCTTGATTTAGGGTGTAAAATTCCTCATTACCCACCACTTGCCCCAATCCCTTTAGTATAAAATTTAACTATTTATATGGGATTTAACATAAGACCCTTCCTCATTATGTTTATTTAAATAGTATACAACTCTACCCATTTCAAATGTTAAGGTTACCCTATTGGAATTAATATATCCAATAATGAACAAGATCAATATCTTAGCAAAATCTTAGCATAAAATGAATAAAAAGAGCAAATGAGAGTAAAAAAAAATGAGAGAACATGAGATGGATTACATTAGGCACACATTATTGATGATAAATAAATGATTATGTGCTGATATAATGGACCTATTTAGGAGGTTTACAGTAAACATTTGGTATGAATATACAAATTCTAATAAATATCAAAATGACATTATTTATGGATACAATAGTATAAGGATCAACTATACAAAGTGTAACAAAAGAAACCATGTCTAGATGGGAAAAAAAGATTTTATTATACAATGAAGTCTCACTCATGAGATCCTATCATGAATAAAAGAAACCATGCAGACCTAGGACTTTTTGCATTTAGATTCTACCCAGACCATCGTTCTTCAAAATTCATCATATGAGTTTTGCTTTATGAGTCTGCCTATTTGGGATGGGATTTCATACAACTGCTGGTGTGAGGGTCCTGACTAAATGAAATTAGGGTTTGTTTTTTGGATGAAAGTAGGGCTTATTTGATTCTGGGATGGAGGGTTTCAACAAAGATACATACACTGAGGCAAAAAAGAATTTTAAATAAGCTATCCATAGAGGACCACGTCAAACAAGAGTGAAACACAATGAACGACTGCCAAGGAACCCACTGACGATGCGAAAGGTCGATTCAAGGAAAATAGACATGGGTTGCATGAAAGTAACTAATGGATCCCCATTAGTGATGTTGGAAATAACATATCTCAAAGAAGGAATAGTTGAAATGGAGAGGAGAGCACTAATTTGTCGATTCATGGGATTTCAACTGACTCTTGCTACCTTCAAGCAATGGGCTACCAAAAACTAGAGCACTAAAGGTGAGTTCCAAATTAATACTTACCCTAATGGCTACTTCTATATTTTTTTTGTTAATAAAGAAGCTAGGCAGGAAATTTTTTAAGGGGGCCTTAGTTTTCCTAGTAGGGCAGGGTTATTCAAGAAGCCTTGGCATACCAAGTTCAAAGCTAAGGAAGAAATTCAATCAATTGCCTCTGTTTGGGTCTGTTTATGTGGTGTTCTGATAGAATACTATAATCCAAAGATATTTGCAATAATTGGGAATTCTTTAGGAGTTTTCATGATGACTTCTAATAGCACTTTACACTTAGAGCATATGATTTATGCAAGGATCTATGTTTTTATTTATTTTGACAAACCACTTCCAGAGAAGATTACTTTACAATATGGGAAAGAAATATGGGAGTAAGTAGTATATTATGAAAATATTCCATTTAGATGCAGAATATGTCATGAATATGGCCATATAGCCAAGGATTGTCCACATAATGTCCCTAATAAAGAGAAAGAGGATGAGGACCTGTCACGGTTTCAAATATCTAAACAAAAAAGCACAAAGAAAAAATAGCAACAAAAGAGAAAACGGTAATTTCAACTAACATTTTTAAAATTCTCTCCATGGATGAGCAAGCAAATTATGAGGATGGTCAAATGGAAATAATAATTATGGAAATACAGTTGGATGAAGAGATGGAACATGAAGGATTGCATGATGAGAAAACTCTAAAAAAGCTTGCCCTGATGCTAAGAAATAACAGTCAAAGAGAGCCATCTCAGTCAATTTTAAACTATATAAAAAAAGAACAATGTAGAAAATCAACCCAAGTGCAAAACCAAAGGGCAGATTCAAACTACAAATAAAATGGATCCTCAAAAAGACCATACAAATTCCAATAGTAGTGTCATGGTTCTAAGTAACCATCCTATAGTCCCAGCTGGAATGAAGCAAGATACAAATAAAAGGATGAGGATACCTTAATCCTAAGGGTTTATAGGATGGGTGTTATCCTACAATATCTTGATGGCAATGTCGAAATAAATGGCTAATTTGCTAAGAAATTTATGTTATTTTTAGTAATTTATTTAGCTATGGTTTAGTTTTAGTGTTATGTTACTGATTTGATTTATCAATAGCTCCATGGGCTTAGTTTCTTTTCATGTTTTTTTCTATGGTGTTTTTGTATCATTTTATTGTTTTTGTTTCTGTTTTGGTTGTGTTTTGTGGTTTTATCTGTGTGGTTCATGTTCTAATTTTTTTTGTAGTGTATTTTTTTCATTCGATTTTTTGTTATCGTAGTGTTGTGTTTTTTTATTTTTTGTTTTTTCTATGTTTCATGTATTTTTTTTTTGGGTTGTCTTTGTTTATGTTTGTGTGTGCTTGTTTTTGTGTTTTAGGCATGCTCCTTGAGTGTGTCGTAGGTGTGTTTTTTTTTGTGTATTTTTTTTTGTGTTTTAAGCATGCTCCTTGAGTGTGTTGGAGGTGGTAGGCCAGGTGTGAGCCCTAGGTATTTTTTGTGAAAGAGATACCCTTGCCTCCTTGGGTCTTACCCGAAAGTGGCATCCCTTTCGGGATGTTTTCCACACAAAAAAAAAGTGTAATAATGGACATATATCCAAATACAAATATATTCATATCTTATGAAGTGTTGATTAGATATTCCAACATATAAAAATAGTGACAACCTAGGAAGTGAATAATGCACATTCTAACACCCCTCCAAAATCTAAACTAATAAACCAAGGAGATAAAATATTAAAGGTAAAATAATCCTTTCCTTTAATTGAATATTTTTTGTACCCTTATGAATCCATGTAGAATAAGAGCCACAAGAAGGATCTCCATCACACAATGAGATGTTATTCCACCTACAACAAATATTTCTACAAATTTCAAAAATATTAAGAGCTTAAAAATATAAAGGATTTAAAAAAAAAACATAATGATATTCCATATAAAAATATACAGCCTCTAGAGTTTTCCCTACAAAATACAACAATGATAGAAAACATTAAATTGGAACTACTAATATATTTTGAAAAGAATCTAAAAATACTGATGGTCCATCCAAATTTTTGTAAGTTGGTCTTGTACAGTAATTTTTTTGAATGAGACACATCAATTAATCCTCCACTAAATAATCCTAAGAGCCATAAGAACCAACTATTGACTTTTGTTTGGTCTTAGTAACTAGATATTTTTACAACTAGGAATGATCATAAAATGGTTAATATCTTCTTCAATATTTTCAATGCCATGTAGATTTCTCTCTCATAAATTATTATTGAGTGACAAAAAAACCTAAAATTATGATCAATATAATTTTTTTATATATAAAAATCCTAAAAACCTAATTTGGATCTTAAAATTCTTCAAAATATCCAATCTAGTAACTTGTCATCTAGTTGCTCTTTTAAAGGATGTATTTTTACTAAAACAATGCATCACCAAAAAACATTTGAAATGGAATAAATATCTAGAAATAAGAGGGATATGGAACAAAATTACCACACCATCATAACAAATAAAAACTATTTATGGGTGAAATAATGGTGAGTAATAATGATATTAGGAGTAGAAGTGGGAGCGAGAACGAATAGGGTCATAGTAGTGAGATTGGAATCAAGAATGGCTCTAGGGCAAAACCTAGTAGTGGTTGCAATATCAAAGTGCAAAGAAGGCGAACCCTATGTTGAATCAATATTTAGACCCGAGGGGTCTAACAATAGATAGGGGTAAGTGGTCGTGGTCTCATGTAGTGTTGGTAAAGGTCCAACTATTTATTCTAGATGATCTAGTTAATATGGCTATTGAACAAGGATCCCATAACTTGGTTGGTATATTTATGGGGGTGAGGCCCGACCTGGATGCAATCAAGAAATGGGCTTCTACCAAATGGAGGTCAAATGGTAATATGGAAATTGTTGCCCTTCCTAAAGGTTTTTTTATGGTAAAGATAAATTATTTTGAAGATTCAAAGAGAATTTTATGGGGAGCTAGTTCTTTCGTAGGCATGACCTTTTCCTTAGAAGATATTGACTGGATTTCAATATTGATATCCAAGACTTGTTGTAGGTCCCAGTCTAGGTAATATTAACTAATATTTCATTTCACTATTGGCACGAGAAGATTTTTTCTAGTATTGCCAAGGAAATGGACCATCTAATTGATATGGATCCAACCACCAATTCCAAGTCTCACCTCATTTATGCAAGAATATGTGTCAATGTGGATATGGAGAAAAATATACTAGATTCAATTTAGTTGGTTTCAATATTGGGAGTTTGGAACCAATCTCTTGAATATGAGAATCCCCCTATTAAATATGGGGTTTGTAAGAAATTAGGGCACTTGGCCAGGTTTTTCCCAAACCAAAAGCCTCCAACCTATGGTTAGAATGCCTAGAAACCAAATTAAATGGAAGAAGATATTGATAGGAAGAAATTTGAAAATCCTAATAGTGAAGCTAGTAAATCTGATATGCAAAACTTTTCATCCATGGAGAACACTAGAATGGAAGATTCATTGGAAGTGAAAAATATTGAAGCAAGTAAAGTTGATGTACATAAGAATTCTTCCATGGAGAATTAAGCTTTGGTAGGAAAAATGAAGGTATGTGAAACTTTACCCCCCTCAAACTCAAATATTGTTTTATCTTCAAATCCCTTTGATATCCTTCAAGAAATCATTCCTAGAGAGGAAGAGAATATCTTATTGGAAAATTCAATGGATGGAAACTCTTAGTTAGGAATTGAGGATGGGGGAAATGAATAGAATGAAATGGTCTTAAAAGAAATGGTAAATCAATTAAAAAAGAACCTAGGAAATCTAGTTGAGTCAGGAAAAACTGCTCAAACTCCAAAGACTAGACATCAAAATAAAATAGGGGTTGATGTGGGTGATGTTAAATCTCAGGGAAGACCTAATAAAAAATTAGAGAAAAAGAGACATTATTAGATATTGCCAATGAAATCCAAACTATTATTGCCTTGGGTGGGGGAAGTAAAAAGCCACTAGGGAAATCCAAAAAATGAAGCTTATTTCATGGAACATTAGGGGACTCAATGCCCCAACCAAGCATAGACTAGTCCAAATGTTGAGAAAATATAATGGACCTCAAATCATTCTTCTTTAGGAAACTAAATTGGACACTTAGAGTATAGAACCAGTCAAACAGAGAATTTGGAGGGAGGTTGATTTTATTGCTAGTCCTACCTTGGGCACCTCTAGAGGGATTTTTAGCATGTGGGATAAAAATAAATTAGAAGGAAGACTCATCATTCAATCTAATGAATTTATCTCTATTCTTTTGCATTGCAAAGAGGAAAATACATAGTGTATCTTAACTAATGTCTATGCTCCAAATTCTATTGTTGATAGAAAGCATTTATGGGAGAATTTGAGTCATCAAAGAGAAGCTTTTAAAGGAATTCCTTGGATTGTGGTTGGGGATTTCAATTCCCCATTGAATCCATTGGATAAGAAAGGGGAAACCCTATAATCTCGAAAGGCATATCTAATTTTACTCATTTTATTAGATCTAATGAGCTTTTGGATGTGGATTTGAGAGGAGCCAAATACACTTGGAGTAATAGATGTCTTGGAGATCAGCTTATTCAAGTCAGGCTTGATAGAGTCTTATTCTCCAAATAAATCTTATTTCTTTTAGGGGATACCCTTCTCTTAGCCCTACCAAAAATTGGTTCAAATCACAATCCTTTATTATGTGAAATAGGGGGAGTTAGGAGAAGGTTCATAAGCCCTTTTAGATTTGAAATTATGTGGCTTAGACATGAAAACTTGGAAGCCCAAATTGATGAATGGTGGAAGGTTGATTTCTCTAGCACTAAGCTTTCACAAGTTGCTAAAAAGCTCATTTTTGTTAAGAGAAACCTAAAATTGTGGAATAAATATATTTTTGGTCATCTCTTTTAGAAAAAGTCTGATTTAAAAATTCAACTACAAAATATAGAACAATTGATAGCCAAGGAAGGCCTTTTAGAGGACACAAGGAATAAGGAAAAGTAGGTCCTTGTGGATCTCCATAATATTTTGGCTTGTGAAGAAACCTTCTGGTATCAAAATTCAAGAATAACATGGCTCAAAGAGGGAGACTACAATATGAAATTTTTCTATGTCTCCACTCTTAGAAATCGAAGTAGCAATAGAATTTCAGAAGTCCTCAAAGCTAACAAATAACTCTCTAAGGATCCTTTGGAGATCAGAGGAGAAGTGGTCAAGTATTTTTTGAATCTAATTAGCATTGAAGATCCTATTAATGAGGAGGCAATGAGTGAGTTGTGCAATATTTCTACTCTGGTGACTAAATAGATGAATGATTTATTAATGAGCCCTTTTAAGGATGAGGAGATTAAAAATGCTCTCTTTGATATGAATGGGGATAAATCTCCTGGTCTTGATGGTTTTCTAGTAGGGTTTTTCAATATTTCTAGAATATAGTGGGTGGGGATATCATTGAAGCTATTAAGGAGTTTTAAAAGAGTCATTTTATTCCAAAGGATATTAATTCTACATTCTTAGCTCTCATTCCAAAAGTAGTGGGAGCTAACTCTTTCTCGAACTTCAAAACTATTAGTCTTTGCAACACCATTTACAAAATTCAAAGACTCTTGCAAATAGAATCAAGGTGGTGCTCCCTTTTATCATTGAGCCCCATCAAGGGGAATTTATCAAAGGAAGGTAGATTTTAGATGGTATTATCACTATCCATGAGATTATCCATTTGCTTGATAGAAGTTGGGAAGAAGGGATGCTCCTAAAATTAGATATGAATAAGGCTTATGATAGGGTCTCTTGGGACTTCCTTATTAGAGTGCTGAGAAGTTTTGGTTTCCATTAGAATTGGGTTGATCTCCTAAAAGCCTAATTTTCTTCATCCATGTTCTTAGTTCTGGTGAATGGTTTAGTTGTGGGTTACTTTCCAAGAAAAAGAGGCCTTAGGCAAGGGGACCCCTTATCCCCTTATCTCTTTATAATTTTAGCTAAGGCTCTTGGGAGATCTATCACAAAATATAATTTTGATAGACATATAAGTGGTATAAATCTTACCTCTACTATTAATCCCATATCTCACCAATAATTTGTTTATGACACTTTTATCACCACTAAGGCTTCAATCCCCTAGGCTAGAGTGTTAAGAGCTATTCTAGAGAGATATGAGATTGTTCTATATCAGAAAATAAACTTTGGTAAAAGCAAGATCTACTTTTTTAATACTCTAACTATTAGACAACAAAATATTGCTCAAATTTTTTATTATGGGATAGGTACCCTTCCAACTACTTACCTAGGAATATTGCTTTTCAAAGGGAGAGTGAAGGAAGAGATGTGGAACCCTATGGTGGAAAGGGTCTCTAGGAAACTGGCTAGATGGAAAGGGTCTTTGATAAGCAAAGTAGGTAAAGCTCAGTTGGTGAAAACTTTACTCCAAAGAATTCTAGTTTATTTTATCTCTCTTTAAGATGCCTGCTAAGATTTGTGATAAGATTGAACAAATGCAAAGAAATTTCTTATGGTTGGGTTCAAAGTAAAATAAATGAACTCATTTGGTGGCATGGGATATTTTCTTCCAAAATAAGGAGGGTGGAGCTCTTGGTTTAAGAAAACTCAAGGAGCTAAATACAACCCTATGGAAGATGTTGGTCGGGTTAAGATTCTTCAATATAAATACATTAAGGATACTAAATTTTTGGTAGAGAGGGACTTTCTCATAGGTTCCAGCATTTTGAATAGTTTACAAATGACACAAGATATTTGATGCAAAAAGGAAGCAGATGAAGGATTTGAAATGGCAGACATATTCACTTTTAGAAAGATGTTTGGTTAAGAAGTTTTCCCCTATAGGAGGATATGCATCTGGGATGCTTTGAGCAGGAGTTATCTTAAAATTTTAGGATTTTGGTTCATGATTACATTAAGTGGGGAGAATGGTAGACCATTATGGAAAAGCATCCAGGTTGATGGGTAGGATCAAAGGAAATTTCAAATGGCCCAGAGGTTAAATAGATTTTTGTAGGTTTATACCCTAAAGAGCAAAGATGTTGAGGATTCTAGATAGTCAAATCCTTCTAAGCAGGGGTTCTATACAACTAAATAAGGTTATCATTTGCTCCAAAATGAAGAAATGGGATGGTTGATAGTCTCTAAGGTGTGGTTCAAAAACCTTATCCCTTGATTTTTTTTCTTCTATTGGCTAGCTATCCAAAATAGAATTTTCACTTTGGACAACTTAGAAAAAAGAAGATTTCATATTGCTAATCATTATAGTCTTTGTGAAATATATTTGGAGAATGTGAATCACCTTTGTATTCATTTTTATTTTACCCAAGAAGTCAAGAAATTTTTAAAAATATTGGGTTTTACCATATTTCTTAGTGGATCTTTTCTTTTAATGGTGCCCATCCTTTAAAAGTAAAATACTGCAAATATTGTGGAACCTCAGTCTTCCTCATGTTTTATGGGGAGTATGGAAGGAAATAAATGGACATATATTTAAAGAGAATAAAAAGGACAATATGCTAGTTGTAGATAAAATCATTTTGTTCATCAAATAAAATATGGAGATTGTTAATTGGGAAGGAATTAAAGAATCAGAGCAAGAAAGTATAATTACTAAGAAACTGAATTTATCTCTTATTACTGTCAAGGTTATTCCTACTTTAAACATTGTTAGAGAACATTCTAAATAGAATCTCCCTTGTGAATATTGGCTTAAACTAAAATTATATGGAGCTGTGAAAGGTAATGCTAGCATGGTAGGTGTTAGAGGGATAATTAGGAATGAGAATGGTAAGACTGTGAGAATTTTTATTGAAGCTATGGGAACCCAATCAACCCTTTTTTTTTAAGTTTAGTCCATGTACCAAGGAATCAATCAATTGAATGAGCTCCAAGCCAAAAATTTTATCATTGAACAGGATTCCCTCAATGTGATCAAATTTCTAGAAAGAAGTTTAGATGTCAACTAGAATAGTGCTATCATATTTGAGGAGGCTTGTAAAATGATTGAATACATGGAAAAGGTAGAGTTTACTCACATATATAGAGAAGGAAATAGTGGGATTGATTATATGGTGAATATGAGTATTTATTAGGATGGGCTTCGTGCTTATGATCAAGATTTCCCTTCTCAGATTATTTTAGTTTATAAGAATGAAGAAAAATCTAGAGTGTGATTTTGTTTATGGGATTATTTATTCTGTCTTCCTAGATAGGGTTATCGATGATTTAATTGGAGAGCTAGAACTTATCCTTAAATACATGTTGGAATTTGGGTTGATATTGAGACAAATGTTAGCCTATAATTTTGAGGAGTATGTCTCCCAGGTGGAGTATATAAAAAGCAAAGCAGACTCTAGCTAGTGGGTAAGTCTAAGATGGTGTTTTGGGTCTCTTTCTAGGTGCTTATAGTTTTTTTGTTCTCTTGGGCTTAGATTATGTATGGTCTTGGTAGACTACTTCTCTTTGCTAATTTTTGTACTTTATCTTGTTTAGTTTTATAGGTTGTCCTATGTATATTTGTTTTGAATGTGTGTTTTCTTAATGTTGGTGGCTTCTCTCTTGTAAAAGTTTCGGAGCTCCTTTCAAAACCCCTTCTTTCACCCTTATAAAAAAAGAGGGATATGGAACATATAAGTAAGTATTTTCTTTGATCTAGAACCTTCTCAATTATAAAATCACTAGAAAAATAGACGATCATCAAGAATCAATCTACAACTAAGGTTTTTGGAAAATCCTAAAAATTACAATGGTGAAACTTGTTAGTGAATATTTTTTCTAAACCAACCTCCTCAATTATAGAACTTCAATGAGATAAAATAAAAATTATTGTGATCCAAGCTCTAACTAGGATTTTAGAAAATCCTAAGCAAGATAGTGTTATTCCAAAAAAATATCTATTCCTCTAGAAAACACACTTTCTACATAAATTAATATTTGGTTTTTAGATCAAGTAATGGAGATTTAGACTTTCAATAATACCATGTTGAATTTTACAATATATAAAATCAATACACTACCACATCTTAGATTAAAATAAATAGAGTATAAGATATTAAAATAATAAGATAACATGGGGTGGGTGTCCTTGGGCATCCATAATTAATGATAAATAAAATATTATATAAAATCCCCTTCTACTGGATATGAAAAAGGAGGAGAAACAAGGAGGAACACCCTTTAGGTATGAGCTCATGTGGAATATGCACCTAGACATTACAAACACAATAAAAGCTTAGAGGAAGGAGGAGGTTCAAGGATCAACTATTTATAGAGTTATCCAGAAACTAAAAAACATCAAGTATCAATCAATTTTAGAATAAAGGGGTTTTTGGTAACATTCATTTAAGAAAACAACAACTTAAAAAGGATATCCAAGATATAAAGGAAAAAATAGAGAGGTAAGGTAGAAAACTAGAGTGGCATGAAAGGGAAAAACAACTCCTCACGAAATATCATAATACCATTGCACAAGAGGAAATTCATTGGAAATAGAAATAAAGAATATTGTGGCTAAAGGAAGGAGATAAAAACACTAAATTATTCCATATTTAGACTATCAGGATTTATATGATATTAGACATATGGCCATTACTTTATTTTAGAACCTTCTTAGAAAAGAAAAAATAGAGTACAACATGGAAATAGAAAGCATCATTAACAATGTTCCAAAAGGAATTAATGATAGCATGAATGAACATCTATGAAAGTTAATTTCTAAGGAGGAAATTAAAAAAGTTATGTTCTCTATGGTAGTATTCATGGCTCTGGGGTTGGATGGTTTTCCATCAGGTTTTTTCAATATCATTAGGATATTTTTGGAGAATATGTAGTCACTACAATCCAAGAAGCCCAAGAATCTAGTAAGCTATTGAAAGAATGGAATAATACATTCCTTTATCTAATTCCCAATAAATATGCAAGTTAAAAATGTTTCAAAAGGAGTTAATTATAGCATGAATGAACATCTATGCAAGTTAATATCTAAGGAGGAAATTAAAAAAGTTGTGTTCTCTATGGGAGTATCCAATGCTCTAGGGCTGGATGGTTTTCTATCGGGTTTTTTCAACATCATTAGGATATTTTTTGATAAGATGTAGTCACTACAATCCAAGAAGCCCAAGAATATAGTAAGCTATTGAAAAAATGGAATAATACATTCCTTTCTATAATTTTCAAGAAATATGGAGTGGATAAATTGCAAGACTTTAGACCCATTAGCCTATGCAATACAATTTATAAAATGTTTACTAAAGTGTTGACCAGTTGGTTGAAAATTTCATCCCCTCAATAATTAATGAATATCAAGGAGGTTATGTGGCAGGCAGACAAATTACTGAAAGCATCATTGTCATTTATGAAATTTCACATTCTCTTCAAAGGATGAAAGGATCATGCATGTTCCTTAAGCTAGACATGAACAAAGTCTATGAGAAGGTTTTCCAGTATTTCTTATATAAAATCATGGAGCAAATGGGTTTTAGTGAAAAACGGAGGACATGGGTTGGTATGTGTATTTCTAACCCCCACATTTTTATTATGATCAATGGAAAATAATTTGGGTTCTTTCCTTCTACCATAGGAATCAAGCAGGGAGATCTGTAATCTTTATATCTCTTTATCATTATGGTAGATACCCTCAAAAGAACTTTGCAAATAAATTGAAATGGTGGTAATATCAAAGGTTTAAAACATTAATCCATTGGTAAAGCTTTGTCCCATAAATAGTTTGTGGATGATACTTTCTTGCTTTGGGAAGCTGTAGTGGAGGAAGCTTTGGAGTTATAAAAAGTCATTGATTCTTATGAAAAAGCTACAGGTCAAAAAATAAATTATGAAAAAAATAGGATTATATTTTTAAACATAGAGGAAAGTAAAAGAGATAAAATAATTAAAGAGTTATATTGTAAGGAGGAAAATTTCCCTATCACCTATCTTGGTTTACCTTTTTTTATAGGCAAAATGAAAGATGAATTTTAGAATCTAATTATTGATAATTTTAATAGGAAACTTCAAGGATAGAAAGGATCTCTATAATCCTCTACAGGGAAATTACATCTTATTAAACACATGCTTCAAAGCCTCCATATTTACTTCATGTCTTTCCTAAGGATGTTAAGGAATAGGGTTATGCATAAGGGGTCGACCCCAAAATATATTTATAAAAATTTGGCAAATCGGTTTCAAAATCTAGGTGAATAGTTTCAAAACACATGTAGAAGGTTCACTATTATTAGGGGTAATGTTGAAAATTTAAACTTAACATGGTCAAATTATTATAAAATTGGAGTGAATCGACTCCAAAAAAAAAAATGCACCGAGAATTTTTTGGCTAATGGACCCTAGTCAAGGGTCCCAAATATTAGCCAATTCCAATTTTTGAAAATCCTAATTTTAGCCAATTTTGTGAAAATAGCCACTATGCATAACCCTGTTAAGGAAAGAGGAAGAGACTTTAGAAATATTACAAAAAAATTCTTATGGGTTGGCATTGAATGTAAAAAATATATACATCTTGTAGCCTAGGATACCTGTTGCAAGCCTTTACAAAATGGGGGTCTTGAATTGAGGAAGTTAAGAGATATAAATAGAGCCCTTCTAGCTAAACATGGTTGGAGGCTTCGCACTAGAGAATCAGGGAAATGGGCTAGCATTATCCAAAATAAATACTTGGAGGGCAAAAACCACTTTATCATTTGTTATAATCCTCCACGTAGATCTATTTTTTAACAAAATATTATCAACGATAGGAAAGTTCTATGGCAAGGGATAAAATAGAAAGTAGGTAGGAGGGAAAAAATAGATTTTTGTAAAGACCCTTGGATTCAAGAGGAGCCTTTAGCAAACTACAAAAAGTTCAAAGATATCAAAGAAAATTTAACAAGAACCTATGTTAAGAAAATTAATAGTTACATTCATAGGGTGGGTTATTTTTAGGAGTATAAAATATTGTAAGAAGATATGCAAAGCCTAGGGGATAAACATATGTAGAACCTTTTAAGGAGTTATTATTTAGGCAGAGGCTCAGAGGAGGATCAAATATTTTGGGGAAGAAACCAACAAGACCAGTACTTAGTGAAGGATGGGTATAGAGTCTTGGGTAAAGTAACCTTAGAGAAACTTGAGCTTAAAATAATTTGGAAGCTAAACATCATCCCTAAGGTTGCTATGTTTTTATGGACTGTCATTATCAATAATATCCTCAAAAAATACAATATGTTCAAAAGAGGGATAGTGGTTCCAACTGATTGCATATTGTATAACAAAGAGGATGAGTGTGTGGACCACATGTTTGGAACTTGTGTTTTTTTATAGATATCCTAAATATGTTATTGAGAGAATTTAATGTTTCTTGGGCCATTCTAGATTCTCTAATTAGGATTTGGGAGCAGTGGCACTTAGAAAGCAATATATTTTGGCAAAAATACATTGCACATATTTGTTGAGGGATTTGGTTGGAAATAAATAGACGAGTGTTCAAAAATAAAACCAAAGTAATATTGGGGTTTATGCTAGGATAAGAACAACCCTCTTTAAATATTGTATTAAAAACATTATTTTCTAGGAAAATATTATAATGATCCTCTCTAGAGAAAAAGATATCTTAAATATGGAAAAAATCAATAAGGTAAGACAATATACTAGATGGGAACAAACTCACAAATATTACATAAAAATAATCTTTTATGGAGCTACGAAAGGCAACCCGGATCATTTTGGTGGTGGGGGCCTCATCAAGAATGACAAATGTCAGGTAGTGGTTGCATATGATAAGGATCTAGGAATTACCACAAATCATCAAGCT
Source organism: Wollemia nobilis (assembly GCA_028583015.1). Lineage (NCBI taxonomy): Eukaryota > Viridiplantae > Streptophyta > Pinopsida > Araucariales > Araucariaceae > Wollemia > Wollemia nobilis. The sequence continues at coordinate 10,004,306 of JAQPPZ010017092.1, forward strand.
AAAGTAAGGGTGTTGCTTACAGGCCTTTGAATTGTGGTGAATTTGGGTTTTAGGAGAATTGTTCTTGAGGGGATTCCAAGGATATTATAACTTCCCTTAAAAAATGGGAGCTGAAAAATTATAGCATTTTCTAAATAATTACAAATGAGGTGTAAATTGATTTATTTCCAAGTGTAATTTTTGCATTATAGAAATAGGGATCCTAGGTTTTTAGAAGCTTATTCTTGAAAGATTAAAGAGGAGAAATAAGGCATTGATTTTCTAGATTTATTGTGGACACCTTTTGGAAAGATTTGAGTGGATGATGTTTTTATCTATGCTAGAATTTGAAAATCACTAACTAGATTTCTTGAAGGATCAAAAGGAAAATTGTTTTGAGACAGGTTTTAGAGGCACATCATCATCAAGGTAATTTTTAGAGGTATGGTGTTTTGATCTCATTCACAAGGTGTTTTTGGTTAAGAAATATTTTGTTGTTATATGATTGGAGAAATAAAGATTGAGTAAGTGTGCATTAGTCCTAGGGTTTGAAAGTAAGCTTGGTTTTGGTTGAAATTGAAAATATATGAGCTAGGGCTTGAAAATAAGTTGTGCACATGTTTTGAATGAGTTTGGAATTAAAAGTGCAAGTGTTTGAGAACATAAGTGTATATTACTTTGAGTGAAATTGTAAATAAAGGAGCAAGTCTTGTAGATCAAATTTGTGGAAGTAAATTTGTATATTGTTCATATTGGTTTTGGGTATACATGAGCATTGTGTGTATGCAAGAATTAGAAAATATTATGAGCAGATTTGAGCAAGTTCTATGAGAAGATAAGAGCAGTTTTGAGTAGGTTATTGTGGGCAGTTTTGAGCAGAGTTTTGGATAGGTTTGAGCAGTGATTTGAGAAAAATTGAGCATAGTTGAGCAAGCCTTGTGAGTAGGCTTGGTGCAGATTTGGGCAAAGTTGAGAGCAATTTTGAGCAGGGTTTTTAAGTAGAGTTGAGCAAGCCTTGTGAGAAGGCTTAGAGCATATTTGAGTTGAGGGTATTGAGATATCTTGTGGATAGAGGTCCATGAACCAGAGTAGAGAGGATAGAGGTATCCTATGGATAGAGATCCATGAACTTGAGCATAGGGGATTGGAGTCTCCTTTGGGTAGAGGCCCATAAACATTGTAATAGGGAATTGGTTCCCAAGATATTTGTTGAGAAAATTTATAAGAAATATTTTCTCCATGGATGTAGCCCACATTGGGTGAACCACGTTAAATTTGTGTCTCTCTTGTGTGTGATGATTTATGCATTGCTTTACTACTACTATTGATGATATTGGTTAATACTACTTTGGAAAGTTATTGCAATTGATAATATTGGATAATATTGATTGGGAAAGAAAAGTAAAAGTTTTATCTTATATTGTTCACCCCCTCTCAGTATAAGCTTGTGTTCTTCAATTGGTATTAGAGCGGGTTCCTTCAGGGAAGTCTAACAGCTTGAAGGAAGATCTTATAAGAACACTCATGGCTACTGATATAATAGAAATTGCTCCTATGGTTGAAATCAACAAAAGAGATTCAAAAAAGGAAAAGGAAGGATTGGTTCACATAGAAGAGGAACTTACCACCACACTTGCAGAATTAAAAAGGATGAGAAAGAAGAATTCAATATTGAAAGCTCAAATTCAAGATGATGAGGAAACTAAGGCAAGGTTTCTACAAGATCTCACATATTTAAAAGTAAAGGTTGAAGAGGCAAAAATAATTGAAGAAGTAATGATTGAGAAATTAAAGACAAAAGAGTTGGAATGTGAAATATTGGAATGTGAGGTCATCTCTCTTAGAAAAGAAGTTGAAAAATCTAAGAATAGGATACAACAAAATACAAGGTTACAAAAGGAGGAATCAAGCTCAAAAGGGACATCAAAGAAAGTAAGTGATAAAGAGCCCATGACTTATGCAGATGTGTTAAAAAGTAAAAGCATCAAGGAAGAGAGAAAATAATCATCATGGACAAAAGTCAATCATAGGAAATCAAACAGGTCTCAATACTTCTTTCATGGTTATTGTTTCTCATGTAACAAATATGGTCACAAAGTTGCACAATGCATGGTCCATGTAAAAAATGATTTTGGCATCTTCAGTAGAAATTCTTTTGCACCTCTCAACAATGTCATGTGTTATAAATGTGAAAATTTTGGGCACAAGGCTAGATGGTGTAAAATAGTGGTTCCTAAAATTTCTAAGTCAAGCAAGAAAGAGGAAAGTCAACCAATTCAGAAAGAGATATCTTCAAAAATATGGAAAAATAAGGAACAAGAAAAAGAAAAATCCATGTTAGTACAAACAACTCTTCATGTGCAAAATGAAGGAAATCAGTGGTATATTGATAGTGGTTTCTCAAGCCATATGACAGGTGATAAAAGTAAATTTCTTTCTCTCAAGAAAATAAATGGAGGAACAGTAAAATTTGGTGATAATGCTTCAACTAAAATTGTTGGAAAAGGGACCTTGAGTTTGGATAATGGAAGATCAAAAATAGAAAATGTGTTATATGTTGAAGGATTGAAGCACAACTTACTAAGTGTAAGTCAACTATGTGATCAAGGACACACACTTACTTTTCACCCAAATGGATGTGAGATCAGGAAATCCAAAATAGGAAAGCTTATTGCAGATGCTAGTAGAACTACAAACAATCTCTACATGTTGAGTGATATCAAGGGAGAAAAATGCTTTTTGTCAAAAGAGGATGAGAGCTGGTTATGGCATAGAAGGATGGGTCACTTGAATTTTGACAACATAGTGAAAATAAGCAACAAACAAGCAGTCAAATATTTACCCAAAATAACAAAACCACCAAACATAGTTTGTGCACAATGTCAGCATGGCAAGAAAGTAAGAACAAGTTTTAGATCAAAAGAATTTACTTCATCCAAGCCTTTGGAACTAGTTCACACTGATCTATGTGGTCCTACAAGGACAAAAAGTTTACAAGGTGAAAGTTACTTCATGCTATTTATTGATGATTTATCTAGAATGACTTGGGTAACATTCTTAAAAGAAAAATCAGAAGCATTTGAAAAATTCAAGGCATTCAAGGCACTAGTAGAAAATGAAATAGGCAAAAGGATCAAATATTTAAGATCAGATAGAGGAGGAGAATTCATTTTAGGTGAATTTATAGAATTCTGTGAGCAACATGGAATCAAGAGACAATTTTTAGTAGCAAGAACTCCACAACAGAATGGAGTAGTTGAAAGGAAAAATAGAACTGTTCAGGGTATGGCCAGAGCTATGTTAAATGAGTCTAATATTTTAGATGGTTTTTGGAAAGAAGCAGTTCATACAATAATTTATATTATCAATAGAGCTCAAGTAAGAGTAAATCACCACAAAACCCCATATGAGCTTTGGAAGGGAAGACCAACTACTATAAAATATTTCAAAATTTTTGGAAGCAAATGCTATATTAGACGAGAAGAGAAAAATTTGGGTAAGTTTGATTCCAGGTGCGATGAGGGTATCTTCCTTGGGTATTCCACAAAGAGCAAAGCCTACAAATGCTATAATAAAATATCACATACAATTGTGGAAAGTGCAAATGTAAGAGTTGATGAAGAGATAGAGCCAAGAGAATCAACTCAAGAGATTGTATATCAAGAAGGAGAAAGTTGTAGAGAAGAAGAAGGTGAAGAAACAAAATAAGAAGAGACACCAAGAGTACCAAAGACACCTTCTAGATATGTGCAAAAGAATCATCCAAGAGAATTGATTATTGGGAATTCAGATGAGAGACAAACAAGGAGGAAGATAATAGGAATAAATGAACATGCAAATATTTCTCTACTATCTAAAATTGAGCCCAAGAATTTTAGTGAAGCAAGAGAAGATAAACATTGGGTCAAGGCAATGGATGAAGAGTTAGACCAAATAGAAAAGAGTGAGACTTGGGAACTTGTCCCATGTCCAAAAGGTAAGAATGTAATTGGCACCAAATGGGTCTACAAAAATAAGTTAAATGAAGATGGTCAGGTTGTCAGAAACAAAGCAATATTGGTATGCAAAGGATATGCACAAGTTGAAGGGATTGATTTTGAAGAGACTTTTGCTCCTATTGCACTTCTTGAGGCTATAAGAATATTTTTGGCATTCTCAAGTTTCAAAAATTTCAAGGTATATCAGATGGATGTAAAGTCAACTTTTCTAAATGGTTACTTAGAAGAAGAAGTCTACATTGAGCAACCAGATGGTTTTAGCCTAACAGATAAGCCAGACTATGTATGCAAATTAAAGAAATCTCTCTATGGACTTAAGCAAGCCCCTAGGGCTTGGTACTCAAGGTTGGATAAGTATCTCCAAGAGTAGGGTTTCAAGAAAGGTATAGCCGATAGCAATATATACATCAAAAATGAAGGAGATGACTTGTTGATTATAGTGGTTTATGTGGATGATATCATTTTTGGAGGTAGTAATGATAAGATGTGTCAAAAATTTGTAAAATGCATGTAGAATGAGTTTGAGATGTCAATGCTTGGTGAGCTATCTTTCTTTCTTGGTTTGCAAATTTTTATAGTTAGACAAAGGCATATTTCTCTCTCAGACCAAGTATATCAAAGAAATGTTGAAGAAATTTAAACTGGAGGATTGCAAACTTGTAAGTACCCCCATGGTTACAGGATGCAAGTTGAGTAAATATGATGAATCTCCTGAGGCAAATCAGACATTGTATAGATCCATGATTGGAAGTTTACTATATGTCACAACTACAAGACCAGATATAATGCAAGCAGTGGGATTAGTGGTAAGATTTCAAGCAGCACCAAAGGAAACACATGTACAAGTAGTAAAGAGAATCCTTAGGTATCTAAAAGGAACTATGGAATTTGGACTATGGTATCCTAGGGGTAACAATTTCACTCTCACAACATACACAGATGCATATTGGACAGGTAGTGTTGATGATAGAAAGAGTACAAGTGGAGGAGCATTCTTTCTTGGAGATTGTTTAGTCTCTTGGCTAAGCAAGAAACAGGCTTTAGTATCCCTATCCATAGTAGAGGTAGAGTACATTGCAGCAGTTTCTTGTTGTACACAAGTTTTATGGATGAAGTAAAATTTACAAGATTTCAAAATAGAGCATGATCATCCAATCTCCATACTTTGTGACAATACAAGTGCCATAAATATTTCAAAGAATCCAGTAATGCATTCAAGGACCAAGAAAATTCCGATCAAATATCACTTTTTGAGAGAACAAGTGATAGATCAACAAGTCAAATTGGAATATATAGCTACAAAGGAACATATTGCTGACATATTCACCAAGCCACTTCCAAAGGAAATTTTTGAGTATCTCAGAGGAAATTTGGGAGTAGTCTTACTCCCATCCCAAAATTAATCACCTCAAGAAGAGGAGGTGGTGAGGGGGCTATGCTAAAATATCTTATTTTTAGCCCCAAGGAGCCCTTTTCCATTGATGTCAAAGGGGGAGAGATTTTAGTAAGGGGGAGAGATTCCAGTAAGGGGGAGTAGCTTCTCAAGGGGAGCATTTTTGGTATCCAATTGCACTAAAAGAATATTTTTTTGTAAGGGTTGCCATCAATGACAAAGGGGGAGATTGTTGGAAATATTGAGTACATTGAGTTGTCATTGATGTCAAAGTATTAATGAGGCATAAATAATGTGATGTCAAAGGATACATGAGGTGGAAATAATGTGATAGTCAAGAATATTCTACATGGGTTTAGAAGGTAAAGTTTAAAATCAAGAGGGGCAAAGGTTTAAATAAAAATCTCTTGGGACGATATTTTGAAGGCAAAGGTTCAAAAGGAAATATTATGATATTTATTAAATATTACAATATAATGTTATAAACCCTTGGTGCCAACGTCTCTTTAAATACTCCCATGCAAAATCATGTGCCAACGTTTCAAGTCAAGACGAAGTGAATATAAATAAGGGACAAGAGATTTGATTTTTGCATTATAGAAAAAGGGATCCTAGGGTTTTAGAAGCTTATTATTGAAATATTAAAGAGGAGAAATAAGGAAATGATTTTCTAGATTTATTGTGGATACCTTTTGAAAATATTTGAGTGGATCATGTTTTTATCTATGCCAGAATTTGAAAATCACTAACCAGATTTCTTGAAGGATCAAAAGGAAGATTGTTTTGAGATAGGTTTTAGAGGCACACCATCATCAAGGCAATTTTTAGAGGTATGGTGTTTTGATCTCATTCACAAGGTATTTTTGATTAAGAAATATTTTGTTGTTATATGATTGGAGAAATAAATATTAAGTGTGTATTAGTGCTAGGGTTTGAAAGTAAGTTTTGGTTGAATTTGAAAATATATGAGCTAGGGATTGAAAATACGTTGTGCACATGTTTTGGATGAGTTTAGAATTAAAAGTGCAAGTGTTTAAGAATATAAGTGTATATTACTTTGATTGAAATTGTAAATAAAGGAGAAAGTATTGTAGATCAAATTTATGGAAGTAAATTTGCATATTTTTCATATTGGTTTTCAGTATACATGAACATTGTGTGTATGCAAGAATTAGAAAAAATTATGAGAAGATTTAAGAAGGTTCTATGAGTAGATAATAGTAGGTTATTATGGGAAGTTTTGAGCAGAGTTTTGGATAGGTTTGAGTAGTGATTTGAGAAGTTTTTGAGTAAAGTTGAGCAAGCCTTATGGGTAGGCTTGATGCAGATTTGGGCAGAGTTGAGAGCAATTTTGAGAAGGGATTTTGAGCATAATTGAGAAAGCCTTGTGATAAGGCTTAGAGAAAATTTGATTTGAGGGGATTGAGATCTCCTATGAATAGAGGTCCACAAACCAAAGTAGATAGGAGAGGTGTATCCTGTGGATAGATATCCATGAACTTGAGCATAGGAGATTGGAGTCTACTTTGGGTAGAGGCCCATAAAATTTGTAATAGGGAATTGGTTCCCAAGATATTTGTTGAAAAAAATTATAAGAAAGATTTTCTTCATGGACGTAACCCACATTGGGTGAACCACATTAAATCTGCATCTCTCTTATGTATGATTATTTATGCATTGCTTTACTATTGATATTGATGATATTGGTTAATACTTATTTGAAAAGTTATTGCAACTGATAACATTAGATAATATTGATTGGAAAAGAAAAGTAAAATTTTTATCTTATACTTTTCATCCCCCTCTCAGTATAAGCTTGTAATATTCAAATGGATATACTCAAAGCCATAGAGCTGCAAACCCAAGACTCTAATACTTTTGCCAATTTTATGGGTAACATTCAAACCTACACCTCATCAACCATCACATTTTTTGACACTGAGATTAAGACTATCTCAGTGGAAGGATAAACTCCACCCTTACACATCATGGCTACTATTAACAACAAAATATTCAAACATGTCTTGATTGACATGGGCTCATACATCAACATCACCATATTATCTCCCCTTAAATATCTCAACCTTCCACCCACTCACATTATTGATTCTACCTTCACTCTACAGGCATTCAATAACACCCTATGGTCAACACTAGGAATAATTATTCTCCCTATTCATGTAGGGATTTGGACTATCCATACTCTATGCCATGTCTTGGATGGAGAGACGTAGTACGATGTACTCTTAGGTAGTCATGGATAAAGGATATATAGTGTGTACCCTCAAACTTGCACCATTGCATCAAATACACACATAAGGGTCACACTCACTACATCCTGATGGATGACAAATCATTCAAGTATTATCACATGGTCATGCATTTGCATGAGTCTCACTTACCTTCAACACATCTACCTCTCACTCATCTCCTATCTAGATCATCATACCATCCATCCACATATTGCATTCCCTCACTTGCATCGTACATTTCCAATTTGAAACCTACCCTCTCAATCCCACCCTTCTTCATTCTTGGATACCACTTACACCTCTTATCTAGCCCCAAATAAAAACCAACCATATTATTCATATTATTCATTTCTTTCTCCTCAAAACTACACACCTTCTTTCTCTCCTTCTCCAAACACTCAACCATTCCATCCTTCTTCTATCACACAAGCTATTCAACCCCATTCTCAACCCCTTCATCTGTCATACTATACTTATACCTCTCATTCATCTTCGATTGCTTTATATCCATATTCAATCCCACCTATCACACCCATACCGCATCATCCTCTATCTCTTGATCCTATCTATCAACTACATCTAGATCACACCATTCTACTTCTTACACTAATCCCAACCACCATCTCAAGGCTTCTCCTTCTACTTCCACCTCTTCTACAATTAGAAAATCTACCACCACCCTCACTCATACCATCTCTACCTCTCTATCTCCCCCATACTAGCACCCACACATGTATACCAAACCACATCTTCTTCCATGACACCTGATCCACCCCCCAAAATCCATCTAAGGTGCATCCATCCATTCATGACACAGATCAAGAGACATTCATTTATATTCTGCTACTGTCTACAACTCACTCCACTTTCATGGATAATGTATATTCATCCTCCTCCATCCCCTCTCCAATGGTCTCATCCTAATATTCTAGTGTTGCTGTACATATGACCACTTATAGCATAGAAGAGTACCTTGTCTATAATATATTTTTTTTGACTCCATTGTATAATCGATTAGGAATTTTGGCCTCCCTCATCGTACCTATTTAATAATCAATGTTGTTATCCTAGTAAGATCTTCCTCTAATCACATGATTTTCATATATAGGGGAATTATATCATCATCAGATAAACCTTCTAAAAAAGAGCCTAAAGTATTATTTTTGACAACATCGACTTTTTGGATAATCCTTCATTCACCATGTACTTCTATAATTTTAATTATCAAGGATGTGGCCTTGGTAGTTATAAGTAAGGAATGCAGACTATTTTGGATCTCCATTCTTAGCCTCCTTAGGAAAAACATAGCTTAGGCTATGATCAACATTCTCCAATCGATCCCCTTAAAGATGATCTTCAATGTATCACCCTTGGTCTCAAGGAGGAAAGTGAATATGAATGCATTGATCCAGAGCATGCTTCCACATCGCCAAAAAACCTCTTCTAAGTTGGAATCATCCACACTATCTCATATGAACCTTCATATGATTAATTTGATGAGTCATTTGAGGCACTTTTGATTACCTCTGATAGATTTGAAGATGAATCATATCCTATTATCTCCATCATAGATGCAGATGATTTTTATCTACATGTGTTCCCTCTTTTGCCACCCATTTTCACTTGCTCCTCCATTGGATCAATTAGATACATCCATAAATCCTTCACCTCCACCATGGCTACCTCTACATAATCCTCACTCATATATTCTCAATCAACTCCTTCCTCAAGAGCATGTGCAAGGAAGCACATACTTTGATCTACAACCACTACTATTTCTCCAAGTCAACATAATTTCTATTGACTTATGTACTCTCCTCCATAATCCATATTATCCTACACATCCCATCCCCATTGATATTAGTATCATTGAATTTATACATATTTCATCTCCTTCAACTACCTCAAATCAATTACTTAGGGACTCAAATATCTACTTTCCTACTTCACCTCCATATTTGCCCTATTTTTTATAATTTTGAAGTCAGTGATATTGCATCATACCTTCCACATAATGTCATAGATGATATCCATATCATTCCCCCCTCATTATCTTGATGAGGGTTCCTATATACTCATCGAGAAAACCATCAAAATCAACATCAATATAGATTTAGATAACCCCAAAATCATCAAACTTGAAAAGTGTCTCTCAATCAAAAAGCAAAAAAGTTTTGTCATGCTCTTAATGGAGTATCAAGAGGTCTTCAAATGGTCCTATAAATACATGCCTAGTCTTGACCTGAATCTTGTCATCCACAACCTCACGTTGAACCCTAGTGCTAAGCCAGTGAAATAAAAGTTGAGAAAACTTCATCCTACCATAGCCCTCATGGTTAAAGAAGAGTTGTAGAAAATCTTAGATGTGCAATTTATTCAACCAATTAACTATACAGAGTGGATTTCAAATATGGTGCACGTTGGTAAACCCAATGGAGGATGCACATTGCATTGATTTTTGTGATCTCAACAAAGAAAATATTCCCCTCCCTAACATCGATATTCTCATTGATTCTATCACAGGACACAAAATTCTCTCCCTAATGGATGGTTTTTAGGATATAACCAAATCCAATTCAATCCTGATGACCAACACAAAACCACTTTTACATCACCTTGGGAGACATTTTACTACAAAGTCATACCGTTCAATCTTAAGAATGTAAGACCCACATACAAAAAAGCCATGAATTACATATTCCATGATTACATGTGTAGCACCCTAAAATTGGTGCAGTTAAACCCTCAGTAAAATATAAAAAAATTGAATTTTAAACCCCAAAATCGCTCGTTAACCACTCACCTTGTTTTTCATGTCATTTTTAGAAGTTGTTTGACCATTGGACGATATCATTGCCGATCTGATGATATCGTCCCAAATCGAAAAAATTCGTCTGGAACAGAACGTCCAGATGATTTCATCCCAAAACTAAATTTTCATAATTAGCTTTTGTTTCAACTTCTCCAAATCAGGTAGAAGTGTGTCTGCACGATTGGAGATTCCTACATTGGATATCTCCTAGATTGGGATGATCCCCAACCTCCTACCCTCCTCCTAATCCTATATAAACTTAGGATTTTCCTAGTTTATCTCCCTGGATGATCATTTCCCTGCAACTTTAGTTTTTGCTATGTTAGAACATCCTATCCCCTATAATTTGCATTTGTGTTTTCAAGTTTTATTGCAGGATCTCACTGTGTTTCAGTTGGAGGAAGCTCGGATCATCGCAGGTGATTCAACCACAATTTCGGATGATCCTGACGATATCGACAACGATCTCGTACGATTGCATACGATTTTGACTGTAGTTCATATTGGGGGCAATCAGAGCCCTGAGTTTGCATTTTCTATCTCTTTTCCTATTTAATTGTGCATTAGATTAATTCACTTCTATTCTACATATTGGAGTTCACCTCATTTAGCATATTTGCATGATAAAATTCAAAATAAATTATTAAAACATTGCATCTCATTTGATTTGATATCAATATTTATCATTTAAGCATTTATATTCTTATTTCTATCATTTTGTATCATTCTTGCAATTGTATTTTTGGTTTTTGGTGTCTATTTTCATGATTGCAGGTTTCTGACGAATTCGTCAGGTCACTGACGATATTGGCTAATCTTAGATGATCTCCTATGATATGGATGATTCTGTACAATTACAGATGATCCTGTCATATCCGAGATGATTTGGACTCCTACAAGCTTCAAAATCTTCATCAAACATTAGAAATCAGGTGCACTCTTCTCCATTTTAGATATTTTCTATATTTAGGATTCATTTATGTTTGTTGTTTTCATATAAACCAGGAATTTCATATAGAATAGTTTAGATTCATTTTGGCCAACCTAGGAATCTGAATGATTGAACATAAAATGAACACATCAAACCCATTCTCGACCTAGGTGTGGAAACTGCCACTCAAAGTTTCCTGGTGAACCCTACCATCCGTCGAAAATTCACCCTTATACCCCTCCCCGAGAGGTGCGACCTTCAAAGGGCCTCTCCATCCGAGGTATTGTCCCATCCTTATCGCATCCCCCTTCCGGGCACGGATCCTTTAGCTTGAAGGTAAGGGTGCAAAAAATTTGGGCTATACATTTTGGTGAACCCGACGTGAAACTAAAACACCTTTTGAAAACAATCCAAAAAATATATATATTATTAAGAACATCTAGAATCATTAGAAAATAGTTAAATTTGTATATCATATTTAGATGGTAGATTATAATAGAAGACGAGTTGTTACCATAAATGTTGAAAATCAATTAACAGCCACAGAGATTACTTCTGTGCTTAGAGTACCTCAAACAAATAGAGCCCAATATTTGTGGGATGAACTTGATAGAAGATTAGGTATTATTGAATCCAGATTTGTAGAACTTAGGAAAATTAAGAGGTTTGTCCTAGATAGAATCCTGGATCTTGATTAGGTGACTTTGTATCATGAACTTCAGGGAGCTTGCCATAGGTGGTTAGCAGATAAAAGAGCACTTGTGTATTCAGAATTATACACCTTTGAGGAGTACCTTGAGAACACAGTTGTAGTACATAAATTTCTATCTCGTATAAAGGATCAAGAAGTCGTTCTTACGGATATAAAAATATGGAATAGAATTCCTAGAACTATGTTGTATCGAGAGTATTGCCATGAACTTTATTTTTACAAGTCAGAGTCTAAAGTAGATCATATTACCATAGCACACTTTGTCAAATTCTTGAAAAACCACTTCCAATTTGAAGAGGAGCATTTCATGACTCCTGATGAACTTGACCCTATCAATGATATTCATAAACTATTCATAGAAAACTAAGTCATTATTTTTACTATTGTTATTTCTTGCAACTAGCATGATGTTTGTTATTTTTATTCTTGTAAAATAATAATATAATCAAAAAAAAAAAAAAACAAGCAAAACAAAAACAAAACATTTTCCTTTTAAAGTATTATAGTAGGTATATAGTTAAAATATATACCTCTCAACCCTACCACATATATATATATATATATATATATATATATATATATATATATATATATATATATATATATAAGTATATATATTTGCTAAAACCTAAGTTTAGCACAATGCATAGACTTACGAATGGAAAACAAACCGAAGAAGATGAAGATTGGTTAGGAAGACCATTAACTGACCAAAATGTCTCTCTTGAGGACCAAGTTTAGGAAGAAGAAATCCTAGACTAGCAAGAAGAAGAGCTTGCTGTAGGAAATGAACAAGAAGAAACTAATAGAGAGGAAGGATCCTCATCCCCTAAAATGTCTCCGGGAGGAGCTATCACTTTTGAAAACATGGAATAATTTTGGAAGTTCATTAACACTAATATTGGTGTTTTTAATAGAACAGTCCATATGGACAAGGATCGAATTAGTGACACTCAAGAAACTCTAGAATACGTATTTCAAACACACACTAATCCCTTGTCCTTTATTGATCAAGAGAGTGATCGGGCTGGACCATCCAATTTGGATATGGCAACTGTGATCCAGAACATGCAACAACAACAGGCTACTCAAAAATCTAAAGTGCTTGTTAACAAGCCTAGGAACATTCCCACACAAAAGAAACCATAATTTACTACTCTATTTCACCAAGCTCTTGATCAACATACCTCAAATCAACAAAAACCCAAAACAAAACCAAACACCAATTACCAACAATCTGGGGTACAACATAATACTATTACAAATCCTCTTCATAATACTCTTCCTACCAACACTTTGCATAATAGCAATATAGCATCCAATCCTTATGTTACATCATCATACACTCATAGATCTCATACCTATGTCCCATCGAACCAATATGGTGGACAAACTAGTAATCTTGAAACCATGGTGAAACAACTAGTTTCCCGCATGGACCAGATAGATCCCTACCGTCCCTCGTACAACTATCGAGAGATGTGTAGTCAGCCTTTAGATCCTATAGTCATAGCACAACGGTATCCTAAACATTTTCCTATGCCTATTCTTCCCATATATAAAGGAACCGAAGATCCCATAGAGCATCTTCGTATGTTTAGGATAGCATGTCATGATATATCGCATGATGACTTGTTATTACTAAAAATGTTCCCAAAAATCTTGGGAGGAATGGCATTAGAGTGGTATTATCAATTACCCACTAATTATTTGAGGAATTTTGAAGAAACTGCCAAGTCTTTTGTTCATCAATTTAGTGCCTACATCGAAAGACATGTGACCATTAAATATTTGTATAACTTAAAATAGGACAAAGATGAATGCTTTGCTGATTTCCTAGCTAGGTGGAGACAATTGATAGGAAAATTGCACTTTGTGTTACCTTATAGGGAGATGTTGGACATCTTTATTAATAATTTGCAAGAGCAACTATCTTACGAATTATCAACTGCTACCTTGACCACCTTCGATTAGGCTATAGACTTAGCCCAAAGAGTGGAAGACGCTCTCATTAGGAGAGGCCAGTTTAAAAAGAAAGACGATGAGAAAACATCCAAAAATCAATACAAGAATAAACAAGTTGTGGGTGATGGAGTCACCGATAGTCGAAATATTGCTAATGTTAATGCTGCAAAGACAACAGAGAAGTTTGTACTGAAACCTCATGATAAACCTCCTTGAGAATTTACTAGGTTAAATCAACCTTTATCAACTATTCTACCATAATTATTAGAATGAGGTTTGATTCAATTACCAAATATCCGGGAACTTGATCCAACTATACCCGGATACAGAGAAAATTTACATTGTGACTTCCATAGAGGACCTGGACACACTACCAACTCTTGTAAAAGATTAAAACATAAAATACAGGACTTGATTGATAACAATGATATGGAGATGCAAGCCTTTCAACCTAAGTAAAATCCTCCTAATAATGTTCAAAATAACACCCCACAAAAACCGAATCAAAACACCAATCAGTCATTGGATATCTTTCAACATCCCTTACCAAAACATGGTAAGGAGGTGGCTAATCAAATTGAACATCATAATGTCCCTTCTCCTGCCCGATATGTAGGAACTAATAGCAAACATTTACCTGCTCGTGATCTAGAAATATTCAACACTAATTTATCCGTGGTTACAACCAGGCCTCTATATAATATTCAGATACCTGATCTTAGTGATACAAAATATGAGATTGAGAGTGATATGGAAATCACATCAAATAAATTGAATAGTTCTGAAGATGAATCAAATACTATTCACCCTATCACAAGTTATATGGTTCCAGAAGAGCCATTTCCAAGAAGAGTCACTACTAGACCATCGTCTCACCGATTACTTTCCAATGAGCTAGCTATAAATTCTAGAGCAAGACCCATTCATCATCCGCAGAATAATATTATGGGTACCATCGGAGCTGTTACTAGACAACAGGCTCAAAATTATCAACAAGATCAAATTCAAAATGGTGGATCAACTCCATTTGTTTTGAAGGTTCCTAATAAAGGGAATCATGCACCTAATGTTCAACCTAAACCTCCTTATAATATTAATGAACAATTATCAAATATTACAGCTAGAATTTCCCTCTTGGACCTTTTAAGATCTTCTCCTACACATAGAGATGAATTAATGCTCACATTAATCCAGATGATGGTACCACAAGACATTCAACCTGAAGCCATGGCCAATACTATAATAACTTGTGAAGTTGATTGCATTAACTTCTGGGATAGAGACATACCCCAACATAGTTTACATAAAGATAACCCCTTGTATATTACTGCTTTAATTGGAGACGTAGTAGTCAAATGAGTTTTGATTGATAATGGTTCATCTTTAAATATTTGCACTTTTGACTTCTACCAAATATTTGGGTTTAGAAGTGAGGAAATGAAAAGAAATGATATGATCATAAAAGCTTTCAATGACGAAACACAAGAAACATGTGGAGTTATTACCATTCCATTGCAGGTTGGTCCGAGAACCTTGGATATGACTGTGTTTATTGTACATTACCCTACCTCGTACAATATAGTCTTGGGTCGTCCCTGGATCAATGCGATGTGAGCTGTTACCTCAACCTTATCAATGTGTTAAGTTCAAATTTAAGAATCAGTTGATTACCATTCATGGTGATCCAAGACCCTTTGATATGTGTACTTTGGCAAAACCTATTGGAGTTCAATTTTTCTCTACTCTATCATCCACACATCCTAATTCTCATTATACATCTAAATGTGCAAAACTCACACCCACAAAGTCATCTACTTCTTCTCCATTAGTTGCACCTTCATATATAGCTCAACCATCTTCTGAACAAACCGTATTAGGACCTAAGAAAGATCCTAATCTCACAACCTATGTCTCTTGTTCTACTCCTATAACTTCCATACCTATAATAGACCCATCTATAGACACCTCTACACCGTCTACATCCACCAAAGTCATATTTTCAGTATCATAAGACGTAGGGAATGTTCCTTCTACCTCTTATGCTCTCACTGACGAGCTCTTACCCGATCTATCTAAAATCCTTATATCAAAAGAAACGAATACTTATATGCAAGATTCCCAAATTTTAAATAATTTACTGCCATATCCTCGTACCTTGGGCCTCCCATAGCCTATGGGAAGTATTTACCAAGTTGGGAGCTATGCCTTTATTTATAAGGGATATGACTGGGGTAGAATACCTAGAAACATCATAACTCATTATGATGGATATGCTCGATGTTATTTTACTAATGAATATATTAAAGCCAAACCTATAATGCTGAAATTGGGATATAAAGGGAAAGGTTTGGGACCTTTCCAGAATGGTATGAAAGAACCTTTTGAGGTAGAAGCATGGCCCACTCGATGTGGTGTGGGCCTATTTCCTAGTAAGGGTCAGCCATTCCCATTTGAGGATGATGACCAAATTATATGTTACCAAGATTATTTAGATGCGCGTGATGCCTTATGTTTAATAAATAAGACATTCACATGTAATATGCTATCTATAGCTTATCCTAAGATGATCGTTGAATCCAACGATGAGTTGGAGGGAGATATCTTTCACGATGTCTCCATTGAGGAATTATTACATAATGAATTTTATTTTGATGGCTCTATACCTAGTATAGCCCAGCTTGAGGCCATGACTCCTCAAGATGAATTATCCAAGCTAACCTTGGAAGAATTACAATAATTGGGCGTTTCACCCGCCCCACCTAATTTTGACAGAGATCTACACATGGAAGTAGAAAATGTCATAAAAATTAACATTGGAATCGAGGATAACCCCCACATAATCAACATTGGATCATAATTGAGTCAAGAAAAATAGGATAAATAAATTGCATTTATTAAAGAATATGAAGATGTCTTTGCTTGGACATATGAAGATATACCAGGTTTAGACCCTTCTGTAGTTATGCATCACCTAGTAGTACACCCAGAAGCTAAACTTGTTAAACATAAACTTAGGAAAATGCATCCTGTTGAGAAGCAACACACCCCCACTGAAAAATGAATTTCCACCCTTTGAAAATTTTGAGCTTTCATTTTGCAGTAAGGACCCTCTTGATGTTTTTAAGGTTCTAAGTCCAAGATTTTGCTTGTCTCTTTCCTCTTCAAGTTTTGCATATACCAAAGTGTCCAAACAGACTTGCATCTGGCTTTGTTTTATTTTAGAATTCATTTTGCAAATGTTAGAATCATTGCTGATTAAAGAAAATCTTTCACCGGTATGAAAAAAATGCAGATTCCAGATAGATGAATTCATTAAAAGCCAAAACTTTCCATTTTTGGCAAGGTAGCGAAATCGCGACACTTCCATTTTTGGAAATGTCACGAAATCGCGACGGGTTTTGAAAAAATCGGCTAAGGCAAGAAAACATAGCGAAATCGTGACACTTTCCATTTTTGGAAATGTCGCGATATCGTGACACTTCCATTTTTGGAAATGTTGCGATATCGCGACACTTCCATTTTTGGAAATGTCACGAAATCGCGACAGGTTTGGAGAGAGAAAGCAAATGCGTACGGAATGGCGCAATTTCGTGACATGTCGCGAAATCGCGACATGTCGCATTTTCGCTGCTACAGGAGGCAAAAGGAAGCTAAGGCATGAAAGAGGCGCGATTTCATGACATGTCGCGAAATCGTGACCTGAAGGTTGAAGAAGTGTCTAAATCAGAGAAGCGTCATGATTTCGCGACATGTCGTGAAATCATGACATGTCGCATTTTCGTGGCTGCAAGAAGAGAAAATTGACTAAGGTATAGAAAGGGCGCGATTTCGCGACGTGTCGCAAAATCATGACATGTCACGTTTTCGCGGTGCGGGAATTCAAAAAAGCACAAGTCGCGACGTCGTGAAATCGCGACGTTGCGAAATCACGACGTTTTTAGGAGAGAGAGCAAAGGCATGGAGATGTCGCGAAATCGCGACAGGATGGCAAAGAAAAGTCTAAGGCATGGAAAGGTCACGAAATTGCGACGTCACGATTTTGCGACGTCGTGAAATCACGATGTTTTGGAGAGAAAAGGCTCGGAAGGAGAAGGTGTCACGAAATCACGACATCGTGATTTCACGACGTCATAAAATCGTGACACAACGCAGAGAAGTGCCAAAGCTGAGGAAGTGTCGTGAAATCGTGATGTCGCGATTTCATGACATCGCAAAATCATGACAGACAAAGGGAGGAGTGCCAAAGCTGAGGGGGTGTCACAAAATTGCGACGTCGTGATTCCGCGATGTCGTAAAATCGTGACAGCCGAAGGAATAAGCCGAAGCAGCAACAAAAAACAAAGGGAGCCCGAGGGTGGCCGTGTCGCGAAATCATGACACGACAGCGAAAGGGAAATGCAATGGAGCGAACACGTCGTGAAATCGTGACACGGTCCAAAGGAGGATGCCGAGGTTGGCAGCAAGAAGAAATACAGGTGCAGCAACGAAAACAAAGGGAGCCCAGGACGGAGTAAAGGTCGCGAAATCGCGACAGCCGAAGAGAAAGCTGCCAAGTGTTAGAGACTATCACGATTTTGCGACATGTCGCGAAATCGTGATGTGTCGCATTTTTGCGGTGGAAGGAAAAGAAAGGGAGCAGAGTCATAGGGAAAGTTGCAATTTCGTGACATGTCGCGAAATCGTGACATGTCGCATTTTCGTGGCTTAGACAGCAAAGAGCCCGAAAGTGGAAAACAGCTGGAAATGGACACGTGTCACGATTTTGCGACACGTGTCAAGACAAAGCAAGCCACGTATCAGATAATTAGAGCCGCGTATACTGAACTTTAGGGTTTCATTTTAATATTTAAGGTTTTGATTTAATAATTTTAAAATGCTAATCCTTGTTTGTCTTTCATGCAGGAAGCCATCTGGCACTTACATGATAACGGAGAAATGGCCATAAAGACAAAGTCAAGTGCAAATTAATCGAAGATAGCCATATTGAAATGAGAGATGCCGAAAATTGTTGTTTCATCCAAATTTTACAGATCTGGCCGCAAAGAGACTTTATGGTGACTAAGCAAATGCCCATTTAAAGGAGTATGTCGGGAATTGGCCGAAAAATGAAAATATCTACACACAGTTACCAGAATTTGCCGATGAATGCATTTAATGATAATTTAATAAAATAAATGGTTATCCTTAAAAGTCGAGGTATTTAACTAATTAAGCTCATCTTCTTTGATTAAATGTTAAGTTTAACCTATGAAATTTGAACCTTGGTTTATGGTGTAAAATTCTTCATCCAACTACTTGCTCTAAATCAATGGATAGTGTAGTTTTCTTTTTATAACATAGGAATTTCTTTTTAAATTATTTTAATTATATATTTCAAAATATTTAAAAATTAAATAAATTTTACTCATTGAAAAAATAAAAAAATAAAATAACATAAATTTAAAAATAAATTTATTTTATTTTATTTTATTTTGATATTGATAAACCAAGGTTTTTGAAAGGGTATGAACCCTTTTACAATCCTAGATTAATCTATATGGACTTACATTTTATTTTTTCTCAACTACCAAAATTTTAATACATTCTAGCACATTAGATCTTCTGTTTATTTTGGTGCAAAAACACTGCAACATAACACAACACATCCCTATTGTGAATTTTCTGACTCAATTTGCTTTATGCATTTCTACATACTTTTGAGATAGCTATTATTGATGCACTCAATTGCTTAATGAACCAATGCAAGTTTACGTATACCTGTTGAATAATGCGCTACTCAAATGAGAATCAAACCTTGTCAAGCCTTAAAAAAAAAGATAAAATTAGTACTTCCTTCCTTTCACTGCACAAGATGAAACCCATTTTTTTATTTACAAATAGATGCCTAGTTCTCACTTTGTTGCTCTCTTTTGTAGAAGAAACCAATGTTTGTACTAAACTAATCTACTTAGTAACACAAATCGAATACTACATACTTCCAAGACATTTTTATATGTGATATACAAACTTAGGAACTAGGGAAGTGAATGTAATCTAAGCTCGACACCAAGAAACAACAATGATGAATCTAGAAATATTGTTGGTAAATATACCTAATTATCTGAAGTAAATTTCTCTAGGATCAAATAATCACACACAATAATGTTCACAATATTGCACACCAAAAATATCTCTTTATTACATTTAAAATTACATAGCATGGAGCTTTGTCTCCAATATATAACTTTAGATAATAGACTCTTCAATACTCCTTATTATTGTTCTCCTCAAAAACATGAAAGATGCAACCTTTCACATGCCTCACATTATGACAAAGTTTTTTACGATTATATAACATTCTACTTCATATCTTGATACATCTCATATGACTCTTCACTTCGACACTTGACACCTAACACTTATGACTATTCACTTGTAGAATTTATGCCTTGCACACTCACACTTGCACACTTGACACCTTTCACACTCTATTACATAACACATAACACTCTTTACACTTTGATACATACTTTAGATACACATACTTCCTAATCTAAATATTTACAATAGTACTCAATGGTACTTCAATGATACTTCATGGTACTCAACGTACCAAATAATGTAATACATGCTAACATCCACCCTATATTATATTATTTGGTGTGAAAAAATTTAGTATTCAATCTTCATATTTTATCTTCATATTGTCTTTATCCTATGATCCTGTTGCTAGTACCAAAGTTGCATTTGTCGTGATTTAGATTATTTATGCAGTAGGTTTTATAATTATTTCATCTAATGCCATCATTAAGATGCCTTTTATAGTGCTCTATTCATGAACACCATCTCCTTTGTACCAACAAGTTTTGTGGGGATGATAATTACTCCCACAATTTTGACTATGAGCAAGATCACAACAACCGTTAACTTTATGTCCATACTTAATGCACTGTTCACACCTCAATGTAATTTGATTTTCTATATTTTGGATAGACTCTTATAGGAACACAAAAATTGTTTCTTGTTTTTCAACTTTCCTTGATGCCTTGAATGTCATTATGTTTTTGAAATATGATTTTCCTTCATTAGTATCTTCAAAACAATCATTTATGCATCATTTAAGAATCATAAGAACACCATGTTTTTCTTCTTTATAAATGAATTGTATATGTTCCATCAATTTTGTTGATCCATGTTTTCTTTCTTTTGAAACAATTTATAAATGATTCTTGGAAGTTTTTCCTTTCTTTCTAGCCATGATGTGACTCTCCTAAATTTATTCTTCTTCTTTAAATGAAACAACCAATTAATTATTCAATTTTACTTTTCACTCCTTTTAACTCCCAAAATTTTAATTTTAAATTCTTCTCTCTTTTATAAATTTAAATATCCTCTTTTAAAGATCTCAATTTCATCAATCAATTCTCAAATCTTATTTCATCATTCATCAATTTTCAACTCTTTAAATTGTTTCCTTCTTATGACTCCCTTAAATCAAATTTAATTCAATTCATTTACTTCATTAATTTCAATATTTTTTCTTGTCTCCCAAAGCAATTTTCCAATTTCTCAATTCCAAACTTTCTCCTTTAATTAATTAATTAATCTCTTCAATTAATTAATTAATTACTCCTCCATTCATTCCATTAATTCATTAATTAAAAAACTCTCCTTATATCTCCCAAAAAGTAAATCAAACAACACTTTAATATTTTACACCTTATAACTCCTAAAATTCAAATGTGTGCTCAAAATTAATTAACTTTGCTATAAAATAACTCTTACCTTCAATAGCACTTAGGTATATGACATGTTAGGGTAAATTAAACTCAGGTTAAATCTATCATATGTAACACTAGATCATAATTAACCATTTTTAAACTTGAAATATGTTACACTCTTGTACATCTCTTCTATTGCACTATTCCTTTGCCTAAGTCTCCTTCCTCTTTGCTACATGAATTGCAACACTATTATTTAAAAATGGTCTAAATATCTCCTGCAAATAGCTCTTCTAACACTACTTATGGCACTATAGCCTCCTGTGATCTACATATGGATCTTCTAGCCTCTTATGGGCAATGTCTCCAAGTTGTCACATTCATGGATTTCATCCTCACAATACTTCAAATGGACTCCAAGCTAGCTTCACCTTTCTTCTCCACGATGTATCTCCATAACTCAACAATCTATATTCTGTAATGTTCTATTCTCTATGCTAAAATTTGTGCTTCTTCAAGCCATCTCACTGTAATTTTCTCAACATAAAATTTTTGCATGTTCTTATCACATTCACTGCAATATATTCACATTTCTCCATGGATTTTTGTTGTAATATATTCATGTTCCTCTTAGCAATCTCCTCAAATCCATATCAATTTTTTCATATTCCTCCACTCCAAAAATTCTCATAATACTCACAAAATTCTATTGCTTCTTCAAATTTAGGTTCTCCTTTGTATTCTTCAATATCTCATGTAGACTTTCTCTTCAAATTTGCACTCATCCAGTCCATATCTCCTTCCCCAATTCATATCTTATTCAATCCTTATATTAATATTTCAATCAGTCTCTTACCCCTGCAATATGAGTCTCAACTTCTCTAATGCATCTCTTCCTCTTGCAATAATCTTCTCCTCTTCAATATCTCTCTCAACCTATCAAATATTCACACTCTCTATCAAGATGGCACTTGGACCAAGTTGGATCTGATACCACTATTAGAAAATATGCCTAATTATCTCATAGATAAAATTCTTTAAGATTGAATAATCACACATAATAATATTTATAATATTGCATACAAAAAATACTTCTCTATTACATTCATTTAGATTACATTCTAAATTACAGAGCAAGGAGGATTGTCTCCAATACATAACTTTTCATAATAAACTCTTCAACACTCTTGACTATTTCTCTTCTTAAACACACGAGAGATGCAACCTTTCACATGCCTCACATTATGACAAATATTCTCATGATTACATAACCTCTTAATTCACATATTGACACATCTTATATGACTCTTCACTTCTACACTTGACACCTAACACGTATGATTCTTTACTTGTATACTTGACACCTTGCATACTCACACTTGCACATGTCACACTTACATACTTGACACCTTTCACACTCTATTACATAACATATAACACATTAAAATATTTACACTTTGATACATACTTTACACACACACACTTTCTAATCTAAATATTTACAATAGTACTCAATGGTACTTCAATGATACTTCATGGTACTTAATGTACCAAATAATGCAATACTTGCTAACAAACATATGATGCAAGAACTACATGTATTTACAAAAATTGCAGATGAATCACGAGAAAGTTTTGAAAGTCCTTTTATTTTAAGTTTCACTACCTTGTGCAAGATATCCAAAACCTGCACATAGAATATCATTTAGGACCCACAACTCACAAGTATCAATCTCTCTATCGATCATGCTAAAATTCTCAAGCACCACAATACAACCCCAATATTAAAATAGTAACAAGATAACATTCACCATCCAATACTTCCAAAAAAATTTCTCTATACAACTTTTTTAACTCTCATAAATTATCCCTAATATCAGATCTTTCCCTTTCCACTAGCTAAATTATGTTTAGCTAAGGGAACCCATATTTTATCCTCTTCACAAAGAGCCCTCAAATTTTATAACCAATCCACTACCCCATTTCTTTCTCTAAATTCATGGGCTATTTTAGTTCTCCAATGAGTTTAGAATCCTTATAGTATCTATGATTGTACTTAACACCTATCAACTCACCATAGCTCTCTTCTTAAGATGATAATGTTAAGTCAATCTCCCTCCACTATCAACTTTTTCATTCCCATCTACCTTGATAATTTTGCTCCAACCAATACTTATCTATCTTCTTCTTGATGACTTGTTAGGGTTCCTAAATACTCATTAAAAACTCTAGCTAGGATTCCCTTACTATCCCTTATTACCGCTTCATCCCTATCCTTACCAGGAATTCATTTAGATGCCCCATCAAAATTGAACTTTAGTCATCCATACCTAGGTGCCTACCACTTTATACTTCTTATTGGATCTGCTTGGGGATTATTCTCCATCCCTACTAGGCTTAGATCTCATTGTTCACTTATCTTTGCTTCCTCTACTAATTATGATTTTACCTTTATGCTTAGGATTTTTACATTTTCCACTAAGTGGCTTGAATAATTTGACTATTTTTGTATGTAGCTTTCTTTTCCCTCTTAAATATTCTTCTATTTCAATCCAACCATACACCTCATGCATAATGGAAAGGAATAAGGTCCCATATCTTATTTAATCCAATACTCTTAAAGGATTTTTCCCACTACTTAATCCATCCTATAAAATTATTTGGCATAACCCATTTAATCCCCATCTCCTTGATTAGTGTTTAAAGTATCTTGAGGGAGTAGTTACACTCTAACATTATGTGTTTCACTGTCTCTTCTTATGCTTCTAAAGGTAATACTTATTTGAAAATTTAAACCCTCTCTTATGCAAGTTATCTCCTACAAGGATCTTGTTTTGAACAACCAACCACAAAAACATTACTATCTTAGGTTTATCCTTCCTCCCCAAAATATCCCCCATTGAAATCTCACCCAATTTTTTTGAGTAATACTTATTATACACATCCACCATGGGGATTGAAATCCCCCTTCTTGATCCAATGTTAGTAATTCATAGGAATATTTAGCATTAAAGGAGCCTTATTGAGTTTCTTCCCATACTATGTTGTCCTCACCCATATTAACATGTACATGGTAGACCCTTAGTTTAGTTTTGAGCTTACTTAGTGCCTCCTCATTCTAGTTATTGCTCATAAGTTCCTTCTACCTTACCTCTTCATCTTACCAATCCAAGTAGTCACTAACCAAACTCCCAAACCTTTGCTCTAGATCTTATCGAACTTTGACTATCTCTTCATCCCTACTTAAAGGGTGGTTTTCCAACCATGTATCCTCCAAAAAGTGGACCGACCTACCATTACCAATTATCCATTGGAAACCTTTAGTTTCTATCATAATAATAAAGAGGTAAGGAGATAGAGGATCCCCTTGCCTTAGACCCCTACTACTCCTAAATAACCCTATGAAAGAATTATTTAGAATGACTTAGAATCTTGGCCCTCCATAACAGTTACCCACCCATATTATCAATATCCTACTAAATCAAAACCTGACTAGAAATTTGTCTAGGAAGCACCAAGAAACCCTATCATAAGCTTTATTCATGTATAGCTTGAACACCATTCCTTCCATTTTACTTGTTTCCTTCGATTTCAAAGTTTCATGAACTGTAATGGCGCCATCCAAAATATTTCTTCCCTTCATAAAACCCCCTTGTTGTTTTACAATTATCTCTGAGAGGACATATTTCAATCTTAATACTATTACTTTAAATATGATCTTATACACTACATTACATAGGCTAATCAGTTTGAAGTCCTTAAAATATTTCACCCCTATTTCTTAGAAATTAGCACTAAAAAAGTGTTGATATACTCTCTTAGCACTTTGCTTGAATGGTAATATTCTTGGACTACTACTGTTACATACTTGACTATATTCCAAAAGGCCTGAAAGAATCCTACCTAGAATTTGTCTAGGCTTGGAGCTTTATCCTTCTCTAGGGAGAAAATTACCTCCACCTCCTCTTCACTCACATCTTTCTCAAGATTTGCATTCAGATCTCTTGTCATCAATGTCGGAATATGTTGAAGTATATTTTCCGTAGCTTCCTAGTCATCTTCCCTATCCTTCGTTAGTAATGAGCTGAAGAAGTCAACCGTCCCTTTCCTGATTTGCTCTTCTTCTTTGACTACTTCTCCATTCTCTTATAGGATTTCATAGATCCTACTAGTACTTTTATATTTTATGGTTGAGACATAATTTTTTTTGTGTTTCTATCTCCTTCCATAAGCCACATATTCCTAGAATTTTATCTAGTAAGTTTCCTCTCGAGCCATTAAAGTATGCATTTTTGACTAAATCTTCTTCTATATTGTAGAGGACCAAATCCATTTTTTTTTACTTACTTCTAAGCTTGGTTCCTACCTTAGGCTTTCCTTTTGTCTGACGATATTTTCAAATATTAACTTGTTTCATTTTTCACCTCTCTTTCACATATTTGAGTTTTCCATCCAATATATACATCTTAGATCCTTGGATCGGATGCCTCCACCATGTCTCCATTTCTTCATAAATGTTTGGGTGTTGAAGCCACATATATTCAAATTTTGAATGATCTTCTTCTCTTTTTTACTTTCCATTTGCACCAAAAAATAAAAGGATTATTAATAAAATAATAATTAATATTAATATAATTTTATTAATTTAGTTAAGTTTATTCAATTAAAAAAATAAGTTGAAGTATAAGTTGACATCCAAAAGAGTTAAATTCATGTGCTCTATGCAACAAGGTTAAAGGTTCAAACATTATAGTCTCATGGCCATGTGTATGTAACATCTTTAAAAATACAATTGCTATTGGAATACCATAATGGCATGTCTTTGGATTCTCATCCAAGAGACCCAAGTTCAAACCACTACACAAGGGAATATGACCCTTTCCAAAACCCATGCTTTATCCTAAATTTTTTGGGTTTTCATCCAAGAGACCGAGGTTCATACCACTACACAAGAGACCAAGATCCTTTAAAAAAAAACCCTTCTTTACCCTAACAATTTTAGATCCAAAAGGGATAGGCCAGTTGGTAGTGGTTGAGTGCTTGTCGATAGGTTGCCCCAATTTGATTTACTTGACGATCGGAGGTCCTGTTGACTTCATCATAGCAGGCTATAATTTATAGTGGCGACATTCGTGTTCGATCTAGAGTCATGCCTTGCATTGGATAAAAGGTGTTACCAATTCCCTATGCAAAAAAAAATCATCTTAAAAAAATATATGTATATATAGCATTTCATTATCAATAAAATCCATAAAAAAAATATTGTATTTAACATCTTTTTGTATAATTTGATATATGAGATTAAAACATAGTACTTTGAGTATGGAATTATGGTGTGCATCCTTAGACCTCTTATTTAAAGTTTCAAAGTATTCATTATTAAGCATACTTAGATTTTACCATCCATATTGTGTTCACATAGTGCTATAACAACTTGACAACTTTATATATATATATATATATATATATATATATATATATATATATATATTACGATTAAAAAACCTATCTCCAAGTAATTTAAACCTTTGGCCATTTATTTAAAGTTCGAATGATGGTTGTTTCTTAACAACTTGACAACTTTATATATATATATATATATATATATATATATATATATATATATATATATATATTACGATAAAAAAACCTATCCCCAAGTAATTTAAACCTTTGGTCATTTATTTAAAGTTCTGAATGATGGTTGTTTCTTAAGTGGTCTTGTGTTCAAACCCCTTGAGGGTGGTTGTTGATGTAATTTGTAAACGTTCTCCTATATATATATATATATATATATATATATATATATATATATATATATATATATATTCTAAACTATCTACTATTAGATCCACTAATATTATAATACCTTGACAACTATATATATTATTTGATCACACATAATAATATTAATAACTTAAAAATCTAAAAATTTAACTAATTAAACCCACTCTTTACTCTTAATAGATATACTATATAAATAATTTCACATAATAAAGGCAATGATATTCCTTTAATTCCTTAAGCTTAAGCTAAGTATGAGATTAGTTTCAAGGGACCCTTCACCTGTTCAGATTTGATAGAACTAATATATTATTTTAAAATTTAAAAAAAAAATACAAACAGAATAAAGTGTTTTGTTTGTATATGCAAACCACCTAATAGTATAGGATCCATCCATTGAGAGTGGAAAACCATAACAATCCTTATCACACTTCATGTAACCCACATATTAACATTATTTCTTGGAGGACCCCACTGTCCTTTGTGACTCACTCACCACCAGCTAGAACTGATTGTCTCAGTGTGTCTCTCCGTCTCCGTCCTTGGTGACTAACTCACCACCAGCTAGAACTGATTGTTTCTGTGTGTCTCTCCGTCCTTGGTGACTAACTCACCATCAGCTAGAATTGATTCTCTGTGTGTCTCTCTGTCCTTGATAACCATATATGTATTTGTATGAACCTTAAGATACAAGCAATTAAGCGAAAAGACACACAAAGAGACAGACAGAGGAAAGGGGGTGGCGGTGGATGTGGGCCATTGGCAGAACTGTGGGTCCTCCAGCGAACAGTGCTGTAGCCAATGTGGGCCATTGGTCGGTACTGTTACTAATCCCAATTTTTATTACCGTTCATTTTTCTCAGCTATCCAAGCCAACCTAAGCCGGGCCCATTAAATGGAAAGAAATGAAACGAAAGCACACAGATGCAGGAACTACAGCTATGGAGCGGCAGGAGATTACATAAACTTCCATGGGTTGAACAACTGTCATTCTGCCATCACTTCTGGACAGGGCTTCTGAGCGACAATAGAAGCTATCTGGAAAGGGCTTCGGAGCTACAATAGAAGCTATCAACGGCATAGAATGCAACGATGGAAACCCGCCTCTGTGAGCAGCCCGAGTGAATTCCTAACAGGAATTTTGCCGGACGTTCTACGTGGACCCGGGACCTAATCTTCAATGCTTAGCTATTTGGGTTATCTATCATTAACCAGAACATTGAGTAAAGTTGCGTTTGAGATAGATGCTTCTAGGAGATTCATTGTTAATTCAATTTGTAATGTTTTTCTTATTATTTCCTACGATGGAATTATCATCCACTTTAATACTGTTCTACCTGTTATTAGACCTAGGCTATTAGGCATTTTAAAAATTGTTTTCATCCTGATTTTCTTTGGTTAAAGACCGAACGAAAGTTTCCATCATTTCATTTTCCGTTGGAAGACGTAACAAACAAACAATTATAACAATTCTAAGATGTTCTTTGGTTAAAGACAGAACGAAAGTTTCCATCATTTCATTTTCCGATGGAAGACGTAACAAACAAACAATTATAACAATTCTAAGATGTTCTTTGGTTAAAGACAGAACGAAAGTTTCCATCATTTCATTTTCCGTTGGAAGACGTAACGAACAAACAATTATAACAATTCTAAGATGTAATACCATTTTTAACATTCCTAAGTAGAATACCATAACTGGCACAAACACTTGGATTGGGACAAACACTTGAATCTATGATTTACAATGATGTGAACATAGATAAATACAATTGGTTACATCTTATTGAATTTTCAATCAAGAATAAAGACAAACTCAACTATTCATGATTGTACAATCAATGCAATTAGGGACACATGTTCTATCCATCAAACCAATAGACATGGACAAACACATAATCTTCAACATTCTGTGACCAATGACCAATAATGAATCTCATATTCAATATGTGAATAGGGACGCAGTCAACTACTCACATCCTCATGACTAGGGACGTACACAACCAGTCACAAGTACAACATACCTCTTGTGAACATTGGACATGCACAACAATTAAAAAGAATATTTTTTTATTTTGTTTAGAAGAGATACTCCTCACTTTCCTTGCGGGAAGGGTCTTTGACATGTGTCGCCATGCATCCTATGTTGGTGATCTTAATGGCCTTTTTCATATGAATAAGCAACTGCTTGTGATAAGTGATGCATTCACACTTCCCTTGTTTGGCGACGCGATATGTCGTTCATAAATACAATCAAATATTAGGTGCCTTATGTAGGGATTCTTGGTCCTTCTTGTTGACCTCCATTTCTAGCCCATTTAGATTGAAATATTTTAATGAAGATGAATCATAATCAAAATGAACCTCTTGGACTTCAAGTTGCCTCATCTCAACTGCTTTAAATTCACCATTGTTTTGTTCATGTGTATTGAGATAATATAGGATTATCTTTCCTTAATCAAAACAATCTATTAGGACATCAAATACCACCGATTATGCACCTTTATAACTCAACTTTGAAACTAATAAAATAAAAAAAATAATGACTTGACTTGACACATTAACTCTTCTAACTATTTTTTTAACATTATCTATTATTATTATTATTTTAAATTATCCACTCATACCCAGATTATCTTGGAAATACAAGGTGTTGCTCTAGTTTCCTAAAAAACTCCAAAATAAGAAAAATAATTAAATAAAACTAAATAAACACACCCCACATGGAGTATCGACGTATTGTGGGCATCCATAAAGAAATAAAGGTAATGGTCAATGGACAAAAACTATTGAGTTGTGTGATGAATGGACTTGATTTATGTGTCACAGTATTATAAGAAGTTAAGGAAACTTACGACTCATGATTTCAAACTCACCCCTCATGATAAGCCTTTTTTTTGGTCTCACGAAGCCCTTCTCTTACATATCTAGAGCCATAGTTCAACATAGGCCCAACAAACCTGGCATATACAACGCCTTGGCTTCTCCAAGAGATTTTGACCTCTTTTCATGGAACTATGCATACATGAGGCTCTCGGGAGTATAACAACCCAAGTCTACCCACCTGGTTGTACCAAAAAAACAAGCCAAGCAATTTTAGTGGGTAATTTTTTTCTAAGTTTAATGTTTCAACCCCTAAGGTGTTTTCTTGTTTCAAGTCAAATACCTTTAGGTTCATAGCATTATGTTCCATCTAATGAATCATTAACATATAATCTTAATTAGTACAGGTCTATCAAACCACTTTTGAGTTCAAGATTGCTGCAGATAGCCTCCCAAGTGGACGAGATTGGTCAAATCCCGTAAAAGGTTCCATTATGTGGAATTGACTTATCTCATTTATAGACCTCTAGTTTTGGCATGAGGGTCAATCCATGACTGAGGTTATCCTATAGGGCCCATAACACCTAGATGGGGACACTTTCTTTCCCTATCCCTTAGCATTTATGAACCTATGACTTAACTGATCGAATTGTTTTGAACCCACGACCTAACTGGTTGACTTGTTAAAAATTTAATATGCAAGGGATCAACATACATATACCTAGAGTCTAGCTTATTATCCCCTATCCAGAATCAGTTAGAACCATATCAATACCCTGATTTTGGACTTGATCATTCATGTTCATTATGACTCACGATTGTTTGTCCCATACCAAATGTCATGGTTCAACCAGCTCAATAAAATGAACATGAGACTTATCTCAGTACTACCCAAGAAACAACCTAGAGGTGGCATCTCATACTACCTCTCGTTACAATTTCTAACCAAGTCACGTGTTTTGACCAATTATATTAGGCTACGGTTGCTCCTGAGACTTGTTGTGTGCATACTCGCACCTCAACAACATTTGATGATAAAGGTTTTTTCTATGAGGAACACATTTGTCTATTCCTCTTCAAGAGTTCAAGGGAGGTTTTGGATTTTCTATATTGAAAATAAATTGTTAAGTTTCCAAACAAGGATTTACCCATAGCTTAATTTGCTAGGTGGAAACCATCTCTATCCCTTATAGAGTCTTACCAAATCTTAACCTTTCCATAATATTTTAAAAGATATTAAATCCTTTTTCAAAGTCTATATTTTCAATATATTCATAGGAATCATAGTAAAAATATGAACATAAGATAATTAGGCTTTTCCAATATAATTCAACGTTATGAAAATTATTCAGTTTCTTCACTTTAACATATCTTTGATGCCTAAGGTTTTCCAAAGGTAGTTCCTACCTTCAAATTTATTTAACCTTTATTACTTTTCTAGTTTTTTGGTCATTAGTTGGACAATTAACTACTATAGTGGACTAAGTTTGACTTCATTTTTAGTTTTCCAAACTTAAACCTAGAATAAATTATTTTAAGGTACTTATAACACATAACAATATTTTTAACATACACTGCGCTAGATGTTACTTAAAATTATTACATCCAGAGTTCCACTAGATATTATCATACTGAAAATGAATCAAATTCTAATTTCTCTTTGAATTCATATATTCTGTCAATAGACTGTTATGGGTAGACTTAACAAGAAGCTATTTCCAGTTTTCTAAGTTATTAAAAACTTTTCTAGAAGGTTAAGCTTCCCTTTACTCATTCGGTTGATATGTCATGAACAGAGAAGTGAGTTTTTCCCTCAGACGTAAATTAAATCCTTTGTAATGCAACAACATTTTGTGCTCTAAAATTTATAAAAAATTTATAATAAAACCTTTCATTTTAACAATGTGAAACTCCGGTTATAACAAAGGTATCTTCACATCTACTTTTGGAACAACAAAATGAATTTCTTTCCTTTAATTAACATAAGCCAACACCAACATTTCACAATCCAAACCTAAGATAAAATTAATATGCATTCCATCATCTAGAAACGAGCTATAGCCAAAAGAAATGTTTTGAAAAGAATATATATATAGTTTTTTCATTAATTATTAGGTCTTGTTGTGTGGATATTTTGCCCTATAGCAAAATGATCACGCAACTAGAGTCTCTGACAGGAAACTCTCTCTTGCAAAGAAATTAGTTATTTCTCCAAGGTTCTTATGAACAAACATTCATATGCATAAATAATAATATTCAATTTAAATGCTTGGAACACCTTAGTGATTGCAAGTAACTCGTAAACAAGGGGCAATGTTGATTTATTTCACCATGAAACTTTTGTGATTGTTCATTGACCGAAATAAACAAATTTGAATCGACAATGAAATTTTAGATGTTTAGATTTTTAAAGATTTAAAATAAAATAACAACTTCTGGAAAAGTAAAGTGCAGAAAAATAAAAATAAAATGCCTTCAGTATGATGCTATCCTATTTCGACAAAATCGAAGATATGAGGTTTCCATGCATGCAACCTAACCTATTGGACCTGCAAAACATGCACAATCCTGATAAGCTAAGTGCTGGCTCCTAAGGATTTGAATGAGGTTTTCAGATTTAAGCATTCGCATGCAACAACCAAGAAAAACTTGTATCAACTACATTTACAAGCCTAAAATCTGAAAAGGGAAAATAGACATTTAATCTTGCATGCAGAAAATGACTCCTTCTTTCTTGCCCATAAGATGCAAATTTCTGAAATATTATCTGCATTAAATATTTGTCATTTTACAATAGCAGACATCTGGTTCTCCAAAACCAAAAAAGTGGAAGAAAAGCACTCCAAAGCAGGCCCAGAATGGCTCATCACCCTCAGCTCTGCAACCCTGCTCCCAGCGGTTTTCGACCCCTGTACCAATCTGTGCTTCTGCTTTTATACTTTTTGGCAATGCTCTCTGTTTTGCCCTGTGACGCTTCGCTTCATCTCCCAGATCGCTTCGTTTCATCTTCCCCGCCTCTTCGTATTCTTTGACTTTCTGCTCGGATGTCGAACGTTTGATCTTCTCCATGAAATGTAACGCTTATGTAACCCTTACACCTTTATGCCACGTGTTCAGCGCTTCCTTGCATGTTCCATAATGGCCCCCCTGTAAATCACGATGAAAAAAAAGCATGTCGCGATATCGCGACGTTTTTCTTTCAACAACCTTGTCCGCCTTCATGCATACGAAAATAAGACATGTCACGAAATCGTGACATTTTTATGCCCGCAACCTTGTCTGCCTTCATGCACAAGAAAATAAGACATGTCATGAAATCGTGACATTTTTCTCCTTAGGGCCGCATGGATGCAACTTGTCGCGAAATCATGACGTTTTTCTCTTTCGGGCCGTGAGGATGCAACTTGTCACGAAATCGTGACGCCTTTTCATTTTTTTGTGTTTTTTGGCCACGAAAACGCGACATGTCACAAATCATGACACTTTTTCTATTCCACGCTTTCTGTCGCGAAATCATGACACCTTTTCATTCCGTACCACTTTGGCTGCTCCAGGTCACGAAAACGTGACATGTCACGATTTCACGACACATTTCCCTCGCTTAGCTTGTCAGTCGTCGTGAATCGCAAAAATGAGACATGTCACGATTTCATGACATTTTCTTTCATTTGTTCCTTCCTCACTTTTATACCATGAAAACCTGACATGTCGCGATATCGCGACGCTTTTTATCCTTTGCCCTTCATCTCGTCTTCAGGTCATGAAATGGCGACATGTCGCGATATCGTGACAACTTCTGCATTGACTCTTCTCTTGATGCCTTCGACCGTGATTTCATGACAAGTCGCGATATCGTGACATTTTTTCATTTTGTCTTTCTCTCTCCTTTATGAACCGTGATTTCACGACATGTCGCGATATCGCGACATTTTGAGTCTTCAACTTGGTTCTTTGTCTTGCATCGCGATTTCACAACACGTCGCGATATCGCGACATTTTCTCTTCATGATGCATTCTGCTGCTCTTAGCCATGAAAACCGACATGTCACGATATCGTGACACTTTTCTTTCATTCCACACTTTTCATTTGTCGACAGAGCAACATGTCGCGATATCGCGACAACTTTTCATTTTCGGTCGCGACGGAGCAACATGTCGTGATATCGTGACAACTTTTCATTTTCGGTCGCGACGGAGCAACATGTCGCGATATCGTGACAACTTTTCATTTTCGGCCGTGACGGAGCAACATGTCGCGATATCGTGACAACTTTTCATTTTCGGTCGCGATGGAGCAACATGTCGCGATATCGCGACACTTTTTCTCTTTTGTGATATTTTGTTTTTTTCCCTTGATTTTTAGCATCTGGGCCACTGTGGTCTTCTTTGAAAGCATGCAAAAAAGGTGGGTCCCCAATTTTGGGGTGTGTTGTGGATCAGCCACAACAAATGGTGACTCTACTGTCAAATGCTCCTGAGCATTTTGGTGAGAACCCAACCTGAAATATACAAGCTTAGATACAGGCGTCAACACATCAAAGATAAACAAATACCAATAGATCAGAAATACATGAAACATCAGAATCATTAAATATCAGCTCGGTGTGTGCAATGTGTTTTCATTCCCTATCGCTTGAACTTGATCAACATTCCATTGTCAGTTTCACTTATGATTTGTATGCAAGGCTATGAATGATTTGTGCAGGATTTGATGCATGATGAAGATGCTAGAGATATAACAACTTGCTTTGCAAAGGCTCCAACCTTCTAATATCATGAACAAACATATCAAAACTGTCAAACCCTCTTAAGGCCAAATAAATATATGTATACCGAATTAATTCATTAGATCCCAAAGTTGGTTATGTGTCACTACCATCTTGAACCCATGTGCAAGTGTAAGTGAAATCGAGCTTTGGGGAATAGGATTCCCAACCTAAGCGAGATGGGAATTTAACCCTATCCTTACTATTCTGATTTGGAGTTCATTACCTCACTTTGAGCAAAATGATTTAACCAGTTATGGATGAAATGGTCAGGCTAGTCTATCCGTTTGAACAGACAGTGGTCTTGTTTTAGACAAGACATGCTGCCACGCATGGGCATACTTAACCCCATAATCCATGATTTGGCTTCATTCATTCTCTTCTTCTTTCTTTTTCTTATTTCTTGGACCTTTGGGATGACTACCCATCCTTGCTAGGGACATGTAGTACGATCCCTCCAATCCAATATTAAAATGGAAAATATTAATTTTATTTTTATTTCTTGGACTTTTGGGATGACTACCCATCCTTTGTAGAGGACATGTAGTACAATCCTTCCAATCCAATATTAAGATGAAATGGGAAATATTAATTTTTTACTTCTTGGACCTTGGGGATGACTACCCATCCTTTGCAGAGGACATGTAGTACGATCCTTCCAATCCAAGATTTATGATGAAATGAGACATAGGAGCTTTGGGGAATCAGATTCTCAACCTAGGCGAGATGAGAATTATGCCCTATCCTTACTACTCCATGTAGGTCAAATCAGAGCTTTGGGGAGTTGGATCCTCAACCTAAGTTCGATGAGGATTTAGCCCTATCCTTACTACTCTGATTTTAGGCTTTAAGCTCTATGGGAGTGGTAAAAACCATTGTTTTAAGGATCAGGTTGCATGATAGGACAGACATGAAATATTCTTTTCGCCTCACCTTTTCTTCCAAGCATGGTTTTGATCATTTTGCCCAAGATCTTCTTTAATGTGCATAGAACGTGCTTGGTTCAAGATTGTTCGGACATCAGTTCCCAACCTTAGGATTTTTTTTATATGTTTCATGTTATAGAATAACCCTAAGAGGATTCGACACCTTCTCAATGATTGCACATGAAATGAAAATGTAACTGAGATGACATGTATATGCAATGAGGAATGTGACATGAGATATGAATGCACTGCTTCTTTTGAAATGCAGATGGAATATATCATCTACTTTACCATAATGTGTAAACTCGACAACTTCATGCATCACAAGATTCAAACGATAATATTTAAAATGTTTGTGTTACTTGTGGAGCTTTCTACAACACAATTCCAATGTTTCATATTCTCCTGATTTTAGGCATACGTTGACATCTCAATTTTTTTTTTTTTTTTAGACAAACCAAACATGTCCAGAGGACTAACACACAAAACTTAAAACCAAACCCAAAAATGAAACTTGAAAAACACAAACCAAAACCAAAACCAAAATCTATATACAATATAGTACAAGATGATGCCAAGCTTGGACTATTACT
Source organism: Wollemia nobilis (assembly GCA_028583015.1). Classification (NCBI taxonomy): domain Eukaryota; kingdom Viridiplantae; phylum Streptophyta; class Pinopsida; order Araucariales; family Araucariaceae; genus Wollemia; species Wollemia nobilis. The sequence continues at coordinate 10,040,940 of JAQPPZ010017092.1, forward strand.
TTCCTGGATCCCAAACATGATTAGAACATTTCAAAAGACATATGACACAATACACATGCCAAATGTTGTAGGAATCCAACAACAATAAGATCAAACCAAGCAATGCAACAAATTTCAACTTGCCATGCTCACCATACCAATTTGATTTAGTTCTATTACCAACATCATAGGTGAGATTCAAATCAAATTGATTAGACAATGGTTGGTATTCAATTTTATTTTGTCTATTCTTTAAAGTGCAAGTTTCATCATTCCATTCATGATTTAGAAGTAGGCTTTCCTTTTCAAATGTGAGATGTTGCAAACAAGAGCCTATTTCTAAAAGTCTTGAATTCAAATTATTTTTCGAGATTTTAAAGCAATCAAAATCAATCAAAACTTGACAAACATCACCAAGATTTGACATTTCATCATTAATGACATTAGCATCCAAAGGGACATCATGTAATCCATCACTTAAAATTTTTGTAGCTATCACCAAAGGTAAAGATTTCACCTTGTCACCCATACTCAACCCATCATGATTAGAATTTACCACAACTTGATGAGTGTTAGTAGCTTTTTCTTTTTCCTCATTGTCTTCTTCATCATCCAACACCTGTTCAAAAACACCAAAGTTAGGCACCCAATCAAACATGCGTCCATATTTTTCAAAACAAGAGCCTAATTTTTCAAGATATGTGTCGCGTGACACCTTTCCCTGATCAATGGCTTGAGTTGCCTCAAAATCCATATTTTCATTAGGATCATCAATAGTATCAAACCCACACCACTTAGGTTTTGTAATTTCATCATTTTGAGATGGCATAGACATTGTAGAAACAATAGGTGGATCAAGATTTTTGATTTCTTGCCCCTCAAGGGGAACAAAAACAATTGATTCTCCTTCTTCATCCATGGTAGTAGAATCATTATCCTTCCCCAACCTTTGATGAGATTCCAACCCTTCTTCCAAAACATTCTCAGATTGTACAGGACTTGTAATATCCTCATATGAAAGGGCAATTGTATTATCCTGCATATCAATAGGCACACAAATTTCATCAGAAGGTTTGGAGTGAGCATACTCTTCCCAAGAATCATAATGATCATCTTTCAAAATCAAATTGTGATGCTCAACTATTTCTTCATCATCTTTTAATTCATCAACATGTTTCTCATCAAATTTATCTTCACCTTCCTTAGATGGTTCAATTACTTCCAAAATTGGGTTATTGCTTGTATTCAAATTGATAAGGCTATCATAATCCACATGTGTAACCCATGATTCACGTTTAACATAATTTGGAAGGTGTGAATTTTCTTGGCCATCATTTTCAACAATGTCATCCAATGTGTCATCCGAAACAGATTCATCCTCATAGAATTCATCTTTTGGTGAGTCAAGGGTTTCCAATCTGTCACATGTTTCAATACTAGTTGGATCTAGTACTCCTCCCTTGCCTAAAATCATATTCTTATGAAAATCATTGAAATTGATTTTAGAAACATCTTTTGAATCAAGATGAGTATCTTGAAGTTGATTCATACTTAAGAAATATGGTTGATCTTGCATAGTAGGTTGAGGATTTTGAAATTGATTGAAGCTTGGGAATGATTGTTGATTCTGAAATTGATTCACACTTGAACTTGGTTGAGGTGGATAAATCATTGGGTGGGTAAAGGAGGTATTAAATGATTGAAGATTACATGATCCAAAACCCACACCATAATTTTGACAACTCAATTGTTGCTCAATTGCCATTGCTTGAGTATAGGCTTGTGACAAAGATGTGATTTGAGGCATCCCTCGCAAATATGTGGACATGGGTGAGTCAAGAGCATTGATGTATATTTGGAGAGCCACTTCTTCTTGAAGAACATAAAATGTCACTAATTGAGTATATAATCCAAAGAACCTTTCAGAAAATGACTTCACATTTTCACTTGGTCCTTTTCTAATATAGACCAACTGATTGTACATGAGGATTGGGTCAACTCGCTTTTTGTTGAATTGATTGAGAAATGTTGCCTCTAGCTGAGCCCAAGAAGTGATAGACCCTAAAGGCAGACTTGTAAACCAATCATATGCCACTTTGTCCAAGGTGTAAAGGAACATTTTACAAGCAACATCATCATACCAACTTGTTAAGTGATTCACAACAAATTTGAATGCTTGAATATGTTCTTCTGCTAGTATTTGTCCCATTAGACAAAAATCGAGGAAGACATCTCTCAAAACCAATGGGCAAATAATGTTGAACTCCCGGTATGTTCAATGGGCTACCTGTCATCCACGGTGTAAACATAGCCATTAGTGAATCTTAAAGAATATAACTTTAATACCCAAAAATTCCTTTTTTTTTTAAATCAAATCAAATCACATTATTCCTGTATGAACAATCAAAGTGTTAGAACAGTGCATAGCAATTCATGTCCTCCTTTTAACAGTACAAGGTTGTATTGTTAAAAGAGGGCTAAAGATAATAACCAATAGGGCATGAAATATTCAAAATTTAAATCCCTATAGCATTTAAATCACACTAGAAATAAACCTATTCGAGGCCCTCCTTCTAGCGCCAAAATGTTGAGTGGATATTTTGCCCTATAACAAAATGATCACGCAACTAGAGTCTCTGACAGGAAACTCTCTCTTGCAAAGAAATTAGTTATTTCTCCAAGGTTCTTATGAACAAACATTCATATGCATAAATAATAATATTCAATTTAAATGCTTGGAACACCTTAGTGATTGCAAGTAACTAGAAACAAGGGGCAATGTTGGTTTATTTCATCATGAAACTTTAGTGATTGTTCATTGACGTTTTAACAAATTTGATATTTCAGCAATGAAAATTTCCATTTTCAATTTTTTAAAGATTTGCAATAAAATAACAACTTCTGGAAAAGTAAAGTGCAGAAAAATAAAAATAAAATGCCTTCAGTATGATGCTATCCTATTTCGACAAAACCGAAGATATGAGGTTTCCATGCATGCAACCTAACCTATTGGACCTGCAAAACATGCACAATCCTGATAAGCTAAGTGTCTGGTTCCTAAGGATTTGAATGAGGTTTTCAGATTTAAGCATTCGCATGCAAGCAACCAAGAAAAACTTGTATCAACTACATTTACAAGCCTAAAATCCGAAAAGGGAAAATAGACATTTAATCTTGCATGCAGAAAATGACTCCTTCTTTCTTGCCCATAAGATGCAAATTTCTGAAATATTATCTGCATTAAATATTTGTCATTTTACAATAGCAGACATCTGGTTCTCCAAAACCAAAAAAAGTGGAAGAAAAGCACTCCAAAGCAGGCCCAGAATGGCTTATCACCCTCAGCTCTGCAACCCTGCTCCCAGCGGTTTTTGACCCCTGTACCAATCTGTGCTTCTGCTTTTATACTTTCTGGCAATGCTCTCTATTTTTCCCTGTGACGCTTCGCTTCATCTCCCAGATCGCTTCGTTTCATCTTCCTCGCCTCTTCGTATTCTTTGACTTTCTGCTCGGATGTCGAACGTTTGATCTTCTCCGTGAAATGTAACGCTTCTGTAACCCTTACACCTTTATGCCACGTGTTCAGCGCTTCCTTGCATGTTCCATAATGGCCCCCTATAAATCGTGACAAAAAAAACATGTCGCGATATCGCGACGTTTTTCTTTCAACAACCTTGTCCGCCTTCATGCACAACGAAAATAAGACATGTCACGAAATCGTGACATTTTTATGCCCGCAACCTTGTCTGCCTTCATGCACAGTGAAAATAAGACATGTCACGAAATCGTGACATTTTTCTCCTTAGGGCCGCATGGATGCAACCTGTCGTGAAATCATGACGTTTTTCTCTTTCGGGCCGCGAGGATGCAACTTGTCGCGAAATCGTGATGCCTTTTCATTTTGCTATGTTTTGTTATACCTGGCTGCGAAAACGTGACATGTCATGAAATCATGACACTTTTTCATTCCATACCATCTCGTTGCTTTCTGTCGTGAAATCGTGACACTTTTTCTTTGGCATCATCCCCACACTTTTTTCAAACACACTTTTCTCTTTCGTTCTCCTACTTTCTGTCATGAAATCGTGACACCTTTTCATTCCGTACCACTTTGGCTGCTCCAGGTCACGAAAATGTGACATGTCACGATTTCGTGACACATTTCCCTCGCTTAGCTTGTCAGTCGCCGTGAATCGCAAAAATGAGACATGTCACGATTTCGTGACATTTTCTTTCATTTGTTCCTTCCTCACTTTTATGCCGTGAAAACCTGACATGTCACGATATCGCGACGCTTTTTATCCTTTGCCCTTCATCTCGTCTTCAGGTCATGAAATGGTGACATGTCACGATATCGTGACAACTTCTGCATTGACTCTTCTCTTGATGCCTTCGACCGCGATTTCATGACAAGTCGCGATATCGCGACATTTTTTCATTTTGTCTTTCTCTCTCCTTTATGAACCGTGATTTCATGACATGTCGCGATATCACGACATTTTGAGTCTTCAACTTGGTTCTTTGTCTTGCACCGTGATTTCACAACACGTCGCGATATCGTGACATTTTCTCTTCATGATGCATTCTGCTGCTCTTAGCCGCGAAAACGTGACATGTCGCGATATCGCGACAACTTTTCATTTTTGGTCGTGATGGAGCAACATGTCGCGATATCGTGACAACTTTTCATTTTTAGTCGCGACGGAGCAACATGTCGCGATATCGCGACAACTTTTCATTTTTGGTCGCGACGGAGCAACATGTCGCGATATCGCGACAACTTTTCATTTTCGGCCGCGACGGAGCAACATGTCGCGATATCATGACAACTTTTCATTTCTGGTCGCGACGGAGCAACATGTCGCGATATCGCGACACTTCTTCTCTTTTGTGATATTTTGCTTTTTTTCCTTGATTTTTAGCATCTGGGCCACTGTGGTCTTCTTTGAAAGCATGCAAAAAAGGTGGGTCCCCAATTTTGGGGTGTGTTGTGGATCAGCCACAATAGGTCTACTCTACTCCAAATAGACGTACAACTCCAATATCCACATAAATGATTTTAAATGAACAATATAATTCCTTGTTCATGACATCAACTGGTAAAATTACAAGAATTCAAAGACATCATAAACCATTGTCTTCTATTCAACTTACATCTCATAGATGATTACAATTACAGACATGCTCTTTTCAACTTAGTATAGAGAATACAAGACTCCACAATTGCTAACTATTTGAAAATACAAGTCTCTCCAATTTATGTATTTCACATAACTATGCATGAGTCTAGAAAAGGTTTAGTTGTCTTTTCACATTATAGCAAATACTTATCCCAACTTTGACCAAGTGAGGGCGTATCAAAGCTCATAAATTCACCCCAGTCTCTAGCTCCATACTACCACCCAACTCATAGCTCAAGTATTTACTTGGAAGGGGATCATAAAAGCTCTTAAAATATACCTATTTATTAAGATCTAAATGCAGATGCAATTTCACATAGACATATTCATGCATGTAGCAAATAGAAGATATAGTTCTATTCATTTGTTTCCTTCTCGGTTACACTCAGTGCTTGACCAAAAAATATTATTTAACTTTAACATACAATCACCTTCTACCCAGGTGTATAGTTGACCAGACACACACAATACTACGATATCCAGGTTCTCACATCTAACGTATTTTGCATGCATGAGAAACCTCAAACTTGGTCATTCAACAACATACAATGCTAGGGAATATTAAACCATTTACTAACATTCTATACATGCATTCTATATATATCAACACTATGCTTTCAATAAAAGGTTTATTCTTTGTAAAGCATTTCATAAGATCACAATAAGCAATCTATTACCGAATAGGGATTGTTAGCGTATCTTGTTAACAACCTACTGTTAGTAGTTATTACATTATAGTTAGTGGTTAGCTATTCTTTCCTATTTTTTCTAACGAGCTCTATTTTGGCCTCGGGTGGTTCCACAACCTCTGGCCTAATCTTGGGCATCCATCTATTATTTATCCCTTGATGAGCAATACAATGTTGATGATTATCTTCGCATGGTATCAGAGCAGGTGAGGAGTAGGGTGAGGAGGATGTTTTTGTTTTTTTTTTAGAGCAGCTGACCCGGGGCATGATTCCCAAGGTGAGAAGCCCTCGGCATGATTCTTGAGGTGACCTGACAGTTGACCTCGAGCACACATCTCGAGGGAGATTCAAATCTGACTGTCTCTGTTAGACCTCGGATCTGGCGCCTACACACCAGATCCATCAAATCTAACTAACGACCTGCATTGACAGGACCTATCAGAACTGATAGACCTGTCATATCTGCCAACTTGTCAGTAGCCTGACTGACACACGCAAAGACACTGGGATCTGACAGACTAACCAAACGGATGACCAAGACGAGACCTGACACGTGGTGCTTAGCCACTAGACCAGACCAGACGAACGTTTGTGGCATAGAGGTCGAGATCGACTAATGCATGGACGACTGACGCGGATGGGTGACATGGATGACTGACAAAGACTAACAGGTGGCATGCTCTGATTAGACGACAAACTGGTTCTGGTTGCTGGGTTGGACAACAAAAATGGCAACAGTCATTCATTGATTGCTCGGAGGCAATCAAGTTCAAAAGGGGGTTCTTTGGTTTTTAAACCACTCTCGTCCCCCCTGTCTCTCGAATGTGGGACTAAAAAAAAGTTCCATGTTTTTTTTGAGCCGATTGTTGGGGACATTTGACTCAAAGGGAAGGAGCCCTTCTATGCTACCATCCGGCGGTGATAGCCGAGACGGCTAAACCGCCCGCCCCACTGCCAAGAGGTCATGGGGTCGAACCCTGTGTCATCCCCCCATTTCGAGCAAGCACCCTTTAAAAAAAAGTAAGGTAATTTTTTTTCTTAATTTTTTTTTTGTAATTTTTTTTATATTATTTTGGTTAGAGTTTTTTAATTTAATTAATAATTTTAATAATTTCTTTTGTTCTTTTAAATCATTTTTTTTTCAAATTATGATTTTTAAAACCAAACTAAATTATTATTTTTATTAATTATATTAATTTAAAAAAAATTGCATTAAAAAAATTAGAAAATTTTCCAAAGTGCAAGGGGGGGTATATTTTTTTCAAATGAGCAAATTTTAAGGGGGGATAGTGAGTAAATTTTGGCAATTTGGCATTATTGTAAAGGTGCATTTTCGACAGCGCCCGACACCTATAGGTTTATTTCTGTGGGTACTTTTATGTTGTATGTTGCATTTCCATTATTTTTGCACTACTTCATTAAAATTTAAAAATCAAATCACTCCCTAAAGTCCCCGAAATAATTAAACCTAACTATGCAATTTATTGCACTGCAGCGTTCGATATTTGTGATACCTTTGGCCAGCACTTACAGGTAATGCTATCATGATTGCGCTACTGTATCCGCCACCTAATATAGCTACCAAAATGACGTCTGAGCTTGTTCTCTATCAATCGTCGAGGAGGAATAAGTACGCCATTTTGCATTTTTTTACTCCATCCACTACCCTAATCGTTCTTGTGTTTAGACGTAAATCCTGATGAAAGTACTAATATCTGAAGTGTTTAATGGAAGTTACGCCCCACGCATGAGTATTGACGAATTTTTATGGTAGGTGTCATCAACGAGAAGATTCCCTTTCAGTACCGCCTAAGTATCACGTATCGTATAATCTCTGAAATTACCTATAGTCTCCCTCACGTAAGGGCAGGTAATTTCTCTGATTTTTCAAAATACCTATAGTCTCTCTCACGTAAGGGCGAGTATTTTGTATGATATAACGGCCTGTCATTAAGGTATAAAGAAAGGGGGACCATTTGGTGATATAAGGAACCTTCACTATGTCTGCAAAATTAATGACTAATGCTCATCAGTTGTTGAAAGGTCCTAACTATACACCATGGAAAAATAAGATGAAGGTAATTCTAGAAATGGATGCCTTATGGGATGTTGTATCTGGAGCAACAACAAGACCTTCATCTGCTGCTGGAGCTACAGCTCCATCTGTTGATCAGAAAGTCTTTGACAAGAAAGATAACACAGCCAAAGTGCTCATCTTGCTTGTTGTTTCTGATGAAGTTCAACCCCATATTTCTGACAGTGAACATAGTAAAGAGACATGGGATGCCCTTAAAACTATCTATGAGGGAAAGAATGATTCCACTATTCTATTTCTTCAATCTCAAATGCACAGTCTAAGCATGAAGCAAGGAGAGACAGTTGAACTCTTTCTTTGCAGAGTGTCTGAGTTGAAAGCCAAATTGAGTTCTTTGGGAGAAACTGTTGACGATAAGACTCGACATAAATTGAGCCATGTTCTCCCATGTGGATTTTTTTTTTAGTAGAGGCCCATTAGACCCGACATTGCTCTATATTTCCCTTTCTTAGATTCTTGGTCCTAAAACCAAATATACGAACATACTGAACTACAATTTTTTAGTAGATCGATCATCTGCAATTTGGAAACATCCAAAATATGAGTAGGATCAGGAATGTACTTTCCAAATAGGGACACATGAAAGACATTATGGATTTTGGATAAGCTTAGTGGCTGAGCACGTTTAGATGCAACAGGGCTTATCTTACCTGTAATTTCAAATGGACCCACATATCTCTGGTCATGTTTGGAAGATTTTATGGAACCTTTAGTTGGTTTCACCCTTAAGAAAAATCTATCTCCCATAGAATATTTTCTTGGTGTCCTTTTGAGGTTCGTGTAGCTCTTTTGGTAGTCTGCGATCTCCTTCAATTTTTGTTGAATTCTTTTCAATTGATCTTCCATTTCCTTTATGATTTTTGGTCCGATATTTACTCTATCTTTTAGATTATCCCAAGATAAGGGAGTTTGAAATCTTCTTCCGTATAGGGATTCAAAAGGTGCAATATGTAGTGATGCATAATAACTATTATTGTATGCGAATTCCACTAGGTATAAATAGTCTTTTCGCTTTGTATGTTGATCCATGCAATACATTATTAACATTTCTTCCAATACTTGATTCACCCTATTAGTCCACTCATCTGTCTCTAGGTGATAGGTGGTACTAATATTCAATTTTGTTCCCAATACCTCATGCAAATATTGCCAAAACTTAGAGGTAAAGAGAGAATCCCTATTAGAGGTTATGACTTCTGGAAATCCATGTAGTCTTACCACTTCCATGGCAAACTTTCTTTCTCCTACAAGTGGATCATATTGCACATTGCTTGATATAAAATGTACAAGCTTAGTTAACTTATCCACAACTACCAAGATTGCATCATGCTTGAACCTTGTCTTAGGCAAATCCACTATAAAATCCATTGATACCACTTGCCATTTTTGTGTAGGTATATCATGTGGGTACAACCTTCCCATTGGATGCAAATTTTTCGCTTTCACTTTCTGGTACTCTAAGCACCTAGCCACATAATCAGTGATATCCTTTTTTTATACCTAGCCAATAGTAAGCCTTCCTCAAGATTTCACACATCTTTTCTCCTCTAGGATACACCGAATAAGGAGTGTTGTGTGTCTCCTTAAGAATTATTCCTCTCAATCCACCCATGTTTGGAACTACCAACCTGTTCGTATAACATAATAAGTCAAATTTATATACAAATCCAGTATCCTTTCTAAATTCTTACCTTATTTTAGCATTGCAATACTGGCCATATTCATATTTTTGTTGATGAATTTTAATTTTATCTAACAAATCATATTGAAATTTTATAAATGCAACAATATACACTCTCTTGCTCAGAGCATCAACAACCTTGTTCTCCTTACCCTTAAAATACTCGATGTCAAAATCATACTCAGCTAGAAAATCCATCCAACATCATTGCTTGGAATTCAATAAGGGTTGAGTAACTATGTATCTTAAACTTTGGAGATTTTTTTTTTAATTCAAATTGTTTCCACAATAAATAGTGCCTCCAAATCTTAAAGGTATGTACAACAACTACCAACTTTAAGTCATGAGTGGCATAATTCACCTCATGCCTCTTAAGTTTTCTTGATTCAAAAGCAATAATCACATCATCTTGGATCAAAATCCCTCCTAATCCTTCAATTGATGCATTAGTATGTACTGTAAATTGCTTATTAAGATTAGGTAATTGTAAAATTGATGTGGTTTTCAACCTTTATTTTAAAATTCAAAAAGCCTCTTCACACTGCTCTATAAATTTGACGGCTTTACCTTTCCCTTGAAGGTTTGTAATGGGTTGGATAATTCTTGAAAACCTTCTAAAAAATTGCCTATAATAGCCTGCAATCCCCATAAAACTTCACACCTTAGTCACGTTAGTAGGTGCAGGTCAATCAATAATTGCTTCTATTTTCTTGGGATCAACTGCAATCCCCTCTACAAAGATAATATGTCCCAAATATTGTACTTGTGGAGTGTAGAATTCACACTTTGACAATTTTCCATATAATCGATTCCTTATAAAAATATCAAGTACAATTCGCATGTGTTGATCATGTTCCTTCTTATTCTTGGAATAGATCAATATGTCATCCAAAAACACGAGCACAAACTGGTCCAGTTGCTCTCTAAAAATACTATTCATGAGATTCATGAATGCGTATGGGATGTTAGTTAGCCCAAAGGGTAGGACTGTAAACTCAAAATGTCCATACATTATTCTAAAAATTATTTTAGAAGTGTCTTCTTCTTGAATCCTTAACTGATGATAACTAGACCTTAGGTCAATCTTCAAGTAGATGGTTTATCTTTTTAACTGATCGAAGATATCATTAATTCTAGGTAATGAATATTTGTTTTTGATAGTAACCTTTTTCAGCATCCGATAATCTCTACACATCCTCAAGGTACCATATTTCTTCGTGATAAACAAGATAGGAGTTTCCCATGGTGACACATTGGGCTTGATTAACCTCTTTTCCAAAAAACCCTGAAGTTGCATTTTGAGCTCTTGTAGCTCAATAGGGGTCATCCTATATGGTACCCTTGCAATGGGTATAGCTCCAGATAATAGCTCAATTGAAAAATAAAACTCAAAGGGTAATGAATACCTATTTTTGATAGTAATATTGTCCAACATCCGATAATATCTGCACATCCTCAAGGTACCATCTTTCTTTTTAATAAACAAGATATGAGCTCCCCATGGAGACACATTAGGCTTGATTAGCCATTTTTCCAACAAATATTGAAGTTAAATTTTGAGCTCTTGTAGATGGTGCCCTTGCAATGGGTGCAACTCTAGGTAATAGCTCAAAAGAAAAATCAAACTCTCTTTGAGGAGGTAACCTTGGAAGGTCCTCCAAAAACACATCCTTGAATTCTCCCAATATACGATGATTTTTTAATAGGTTAGAATCCATTTCAGTCTCCTATTTTTATTCATTTTAACTACAAAAACCATTCCTTTCTTCCTAATGGTTTTCTTTATTTGCATTGTAGTCAGTAAATGTGGCTTAATTTCACCATGATCACAATGAATCCTAATCCTTTGACTAGAATCATCCATAAACTTCACCCACCTTTCCTTAAAATTTAGAAGAGCAAAGGTTTAGAAGAGTAAATGTGGCTTTATTTATGTATTTTGCATAACTATGTATGAGTCTAGCAAAGGTTTATTTGTGGTTTCACATTCCAGAAAATGCTTGTCCCAACTTTGACCAAGTGAGGGTGTATCAAAGCTCATAACCCCATCCCAGTATCTAGCTCCATACTACCACCCAACTCGTAGCTCAAGTATTTACTTGGAAGGGGATCAGAAAGGCTCTTAAAATATACCTATTTATTAAGCTCTAAATACAAATGCAATTTCACATAGACATATTCATGCATGTAGCAAACAGAAGATATAGTTTCATTCATTTGTTTCCTTCCTGGTTAGACTCAGTGTTTGACCAAACAAACATTATTTAACTTTAACATACAATCACCTTCTACCTAGGTGTACAGTTGACCAAACACACACAATACTGTAATATCCAGGTTCTCACTTCTAACATATTTCGTATGCATAAGAAACCTCAAACTTGGTCATTCAACAATATACAATGCTAGGGAATATTAATCTATTTACCACCATTCTATATATATCAACACTATTCTTTCAACAAAAGGTTTATTCTCTGTAAAGCATTTCATAAGCTCACAATAAGCAATCTATTACCAAATAGGTATTTAATCCCCTTAAAACCCAACACACAACAAGAAAAAATGTTTCTTCTTTTTGAATCAGTTTATTCCATTACGCAACAGATAAATCAAATACATTAAGCAATGTAAAAACATCTCCCATTATTTCTTTTATCACAATACACAAACATATCAAAATAAATCCACAAATATAATGTTGCATGCATTAAAACACACTTGTTAAAACGTCTGATACATATTTTAGATTCATTATTCCTTCCAAAACAGAACAAATTCTCTCACAAGCAATCACACCCAACAACTCTTTTCTTTTTTCCTCTACTTTGAATACCCACACCATAATACCTTCTCTCAACCAATTCCCCTTTTCATTTGCTCCAAAGAGTATGGGTGTGGTTAAGGTACCATAATTACTATTATATGTAACAATAGACTACTTACGCAATCAAAATTTACTTTATTAATTAAATAAAAACAAGCAAATAAAAATCATTCGTGTTCCCTTTTGAATCAACTTGTCAATATAAATTTATATCTATATATGAGCTCTAGAAGAGAAAACTAGGGCATCATTTGGATAGATGAAGTGCTTTCTAGTTGTTGTAGAATTGAAGACAAGATTGCTACTTTAGGAGAGCCCAATGGAGACACCTCCATATCCTCTTTTATAGAGATAAATTTTTTGCAGGTTTATTGAAGAAAAAATCTTCAGAAGAGTCTAAAGAAACACAAAAAACTGCATTAAAAATACTCTTTATGGCTGTTGGAAAAATATCATCATCTCAAAGAATCAATGGATGTTTGTCATAGTCAGAATCAAGGCCAAATATTATCATTGAGTATAGGATGGTAGAAGAAACAATATTATATAGAGCCAATCATGATTTGATCTATAAATTCATGGGTATTCACCCTACCCTAATTTTTTTGCATTCCTAGGTTTGGAAAAATTAGGAGCCTCTTGGTGAGTATTCTTTGTGGTTTATTAGTAATAGATATTTTATTATTAGTTTTTCCTCACTTTTCAACAAAAATAGGGCTTTCAAATAAAAAAAGAGAAATCATGGTCAAACATGATTATTTATTTAGCCCTAGAGAGTGGGATTTGATCCTTGAATTGAACTAACTATTATCTTGGTTTGGATCTATTTGTATGCACTTCCAATGGAGTTTTAGAGTGAGAAGGTAGTGGAAATTATTGGTAATTCCATTGGAGGATATTTGGGTGTTTCTAGAGACATAATGGAAGGAAACAAAATCGTTTATGCCAGATTATGTATGGAAATGGATCTCAACTAGCTTTTGTCGGTAGAGGTTGAATTTGAACTTGTAGGACTATCATGGATTTAGCAACTAGATTATGAGCCATTGCCATTTAGGTGTAGATTTTATCACAAATATGGGTATTTAGCCCGGTCCTTCACAAAAAATATGAACACAAAAATGGAGGCTCCTATAGGAATGTTGAATCTTCCTAAGGAGGGTAAGTCAATAGTCAATAAAGAAACAACCAATATTTCTCAAGGTGGATAAGCACATGAAGATGGTTTTGAACAACCCAAAAGAAGGAGAAGAGAACAAAAAAAAAATATGACAAAGAGTAAACCCAACTAAAGCCCTCAAATAGGCATGATATCTTCAAGACACTAGTGGACCAGGAAGAAGAACAACTCATTGAAGGAGTAGATGGGAATAACAAAAAAATAGCCATGTTCAAGCCCCTCTTTCACCTCCTCATATCCTAGAGTAGGTAATAGACTGTAGCGAGTTACCACAATAAAATATTGTAGGGGCATTGATAGTGCATAACTAAGAGCAATTGATGATAAAGGATGTCATTATGGGTAAAGCATAAAAGAACGTAAAAAATTCAACTCTAGGGATAACTCAAGTGGAAAAGAGATCAAAGAATATTAGCTCTCAAGGAGTGAGTAGAAATTAAAATAAGGAATTGATAGCAATTCAAGGAGACAAACCGATCACTGAGATATTGGTGAGGCCACTATATTCTTATTGGTCTCAAGGTAACCAATGACTATACAATCATGAAATATTAGGGGTTTATATAGTAGAACCCATCAATCTTCTATTTGAAGAATCTTAGAAATAATTAAAATATATATTTTCTTATCTAGAAGATAAAAATATCATTGGATCTTATGGGTAAAATAGTAAATATATTTTGGAGGGGTGCTGGTCATATGGAAGTGGCTACCCAAGGGGCATTAGGGGGGATAGTTACATTTTGGAACTTTCTTGAATGGATTAAAATAGAACATATAGCTTGGAGGGGTGTCCTCACATAACATTTTAGGAACAACGTGACAGTTGAGTAGGTTTTAATCATTCATTTTAATGGGGATCAAAACCTAAATGGTAAAATTCATTAACGAAAAGTGATGCATAATATAAGAGTCTTAAGGGAGGAGTTAGACTGGATTGTTTCTAAGGATTTCAATGCTAAAAAATAATATAGATATTAGGAAGGAGGAACCCCAATTTTGGATCTAGGGGGTTGACTTATGATTGCCCAAGTCCATGCATTACACTTGGTGAACATTAAATATCCTAGAACCAACTATACTTGGACTAATAAGAGGAGGAAGCCAGATAGTAGAAGGTGAAGTTAGACCAAATTTTGGTTTTAGAGGAGGTGTTTGTGAAATGGAATCTAAAATTTAATATTTTGGAGGGTCCAATCTCGGATCACTTCCCTATTCTATTGGAAGGAGGGATCAAGATATGGCAACATCAAAAACCATTCAGATTTGAAAACTTTTGGTTACAAAAAGAGGAGCTTCAAAATAAAATTCCATAGTTATGGGAAGAGGTACGCCCATCATATGGGAAAATAATGTTGAAAGCACGAGGATACGGAAGCAAAACAGAAGGGAAAATGTAACGCTAAGTCCTATGAACGAGAATGCATGAAAAGAAGGAAAAACAACGAAATGAAACGAGATTTAAAGCAAGTGTAAAAGTGCGGCCCTTTATTTTATTAATTTGCTCCAAATCGGGTTACAATACGTCTCCTCCATTTTCAGGGGCTAGGAGCGTCGGACATATTTTGATTACACCATGAATGATATATTCCCCTTTGAGATCTTCCGCGTGCCCACATTGAAAATGGGCGGACCAAACGTCACCGTCGCTTGCATGAATATGTCTATGGTTCCTTGCTGCCCCTCCGGTGTCGAGATCCTACATTCAGAGAAATAGTAAACGGTTAGTAGCACCTACGGATGGAGAGAAACATGCGATCCCCAAGGCCTACGGTCAGTGCATGCATAAAATGATTAAAATGATAACTGAAACATATCAGAATGAGCTAAAAATTTGACAGAAGCAATAAAACATTACCAGGAACCCACTACAAAAGGAACAGTTGAGAAATCTGCCACATATTTCTAATCGCTCTGGGGTGGGACGATTAGGACTGTCATAAGTTGTCAGAAGGCGACCTCCTAAATGTCTGGTCCAGAGGCCTCCAAAATGCCTACAAAGTTGGGGTTAGACAAAACGGGGCATTTTGGGATGACCCAGAAGGTTAGATTCTGCAAATTCGGCCTCGATTGCCCTGTATCCGATGATGCTCCCTGTATGTTAGCGAAAGCGAGAAATGATAAAATCATAGCCAAAACTTGTCAGAATCACATGAAACTTGAATAGCAGCATATGTAAGTAACCTAGAATCAAATGCAAAAGAAAAATCAAGGAAATCTACCATAGATTTCTAATCGCTCCGGGGTGGGGCGATTAGAACTACAGTAGTGCGGGGGGCGCCCAGGGGCAGGACGCCCACCGTTTGGGACTTGGTTTCAGCACCAATCCACTTGGGATGGGTCCAAAACCTCTTATGGGGTTGTGTCAAAAAATTTGGTGGGGTATTGTGGCCAAATGTTTGGGTTTGGGTCCGGATTGCGCTTCCAATAATCACCCAATAACCTCCCTTCCAAAAGAGAGATCAAGGATGTAAAAGCACAAACGATGGGTGAGGATGTAATTCGGCAGCACTCCGTTGCTCCAAATGCTCCTCTCTGTTCTCTTTTTTGGGGTGAGAAGACTCACCAATTTATAGACCTAGGGTCTCTCTCTTTGAATGCGCATGCGAGGGCGCCACTTGACTTGCTTGCCCTATTTTGGGAGAAAAGATTATTCCCTGATTTAGAGTCTCCTTGCATGAGGCCTCCATAATCAAGGCATGCATGACTGAAGTCTCTCTCTCTATTTGAAGTCGTTCCTCGCAATTGCATGCCCTGAAGGTGCAGTTAAGTGGTGGACCTATCGAGGTTTGAATTTTTGCCAGTCAAACCTGCTATTCACCCCACCCTAGGACGAATGCTGATAATCATCCCGGGGTGGGACGAATACCAATTTGTAATCGTCCCGGGGTGGGACGAGTAGAGAGCAAAGTGCTAAAAAGGTGCCAAATTGACCTCTGACCTTCCAAACTACTGTGGGAGTGGTTAGGACCATTGTTTAACCTCTGGGGGCTGCCCTAGGGGCTATGCATGTCAATTCGATCAGTGCTTGTCATCACATAATCGGATTGGTGTTGTTTTGGTGTCTACAGATGCCCCTTTTTGGGATGCATTGTGCATGGCGCAGTGCTGAGCAAAAATAGATAACCAAAGCACTAATGATTAGGGTTTCTCAGTAACCTAACCAACTCTTGATGCCCCAAGTATGGAAAGGGCACGCATTCTTGAATCCTTGCTTTTGACGAGCTAAGGAGCTTAATTCAAGTGTTAACCTTTTTCAGTGAGGTGTTACTTGATCTTGGACATTGTTCAGTCATGAATAGGCAAAGGGCGCAACCTTTTGTCTATGGGAACCTTGAGTTCATGATTCTAGAATGCCAAGTGTTTGATCAACTTGTGATTATTGCTTGTTTGCTGCCCCAAGCAGGAGCATGATTGTCTTTGTCAATGATCCTTTGAATGCGTGCCATTTCCTTGATTGGGTGTGTTTTTGTTGATTGGTGACTAAGTGTGACTACCCCCTCAAGCGACGAATCGATGAGGGAATGACCGACATGAGAAAAGCGACGAGTCGCTTGACCCAAGATGACTTGTGTAAGGGTGCCTTCAGTTGTTTTTCATTGAATGCTTATGCAGTTTTCGAACATTTTGACCTATTTTTGGTGGGTTTGAACCCTTTTTGTGACGTATTTTGGAGCTAAAATTGTCAAAAATCCGTCCTCCCGGGGAGCGGTCCGGCTATGGTAGCCTTCTTAGGGAGTAGGATAATGACAATTTGTGACCCCAACGTCTATTTTGGATGCCAATAATTTCAGGCGCAAAGGCGCCTTCGTTCGGCAATGTTATTGCTATTTTTTGGTGGGTTTTGACCCTTTTTGTGACGTCAGTTGGGGATGAAATTCTCAAAAATCCATCCTCCCATGGAGTGGTCCAGCTATGGTAGCCTTCTTAGGGAGTAGGATAGTGAGGATTTGTGACCCCAACGTCTATTTTGCATGCCAATAATCTCAGGCGCAAAGGCCCCTTCGTTCGGCAATTTTATTGCTATTTTTTTGTGCATTTTGGTGTAGTTTTTGCTGTTTTTGAATTTCTTGCTCTGTAATCGTCCCTGGGTGGGATGAATACCAGTTTAGTAATCGTCCCAGGGTGGGATGAGTGCTAACTAGAGTGCTCATCCTAGGGGGAACGATTACAGGCCTAAAAGCCTATTTAAGGGCCAAAACTAGGTTTTGGGCTCATTTGCATTTGTTTTTCCTGGCATTTGGGAGTTGTGAGGAGGAGGTGGTCGAGTTCGCGTAGCGGAGCGCTATCAAATTTCTTGGACACCATGAGTTCATGGACCGGATCATCAAGTGGCGGAGCCGAAGCGAGACCGGTATGTGATCCTCCTCTGTATTTTGCTTGGTTTGCGTTACAGTTTAAAACCGCAATTTGTTTTCTTTTGTATTTTGTTTTTCAATTTAAAAATGAAAACCCTAGTTAAATGTTTGTTGTGTTTGTGAATTTGTGTTTTGTAGTGTTTTGTTAGATTAAACCCTAGTTTTTTTTTTTTAAGCTAAAAAAAGAAAACCCTAGTCTAAACTAAGATTGAAAACTTAGCGAAAAAAATGTTTTTATGTTGTTTTCTATTGTTTATCAGTTTTAGACGAATGTTAAACCCTAGGAACTAAAATTTTTTATTGTGTGTTGTATTTTTTAGTTTGATAGTAAAATGAAAACCCTAGGTTAAATTTTTATTTTTGTTTAACTAGAGTTAGAAACCCTAGTTGTGATTTTGTTTGATTTTTTTTGTAGGTTAAACCCTAGGTTAAATTTTGATTTTTGTAAACTAAGGTAAAAAACCCTAGAGTTGTTTGTATTGATTTTTTTGTTTTAAACTAGAGTTAAAAACCCTAGGTTAGATTTTGATTTTTTGTAAACTAAGGTAAAAAACCCTAGTTTGAACAAAGGTCGAAAACTTAGCTTTGTTTTTATTTTGTTTGTTTTTGTTCATCAGTTTAGACTAAGGTCAAACCCTAGGTTAACTGTTTAATTTTGTTTTTGTTTTTTGTCAGTTTAGACTAGGATGAAAACCCTAGGTTAACTGTTTATTTTTGTTTTTTTTTTTGTCAGTTTAGACTAGGATGAAAACCCTAGGTTAACTTTTATTTTGTATTTTGTTTTTTTGTCAGTTTAGACTAGGATGAAAACCCTAGGTTAACTGTTTATTTTTGTTTTTTTTTTGTCAGTTTAGACTAGGATGAAAACCCTAGGTTAACTGTTTATTTTTGTATTTTTTTGTTTTTTTGTTTTGTAGTTATTTATCAGTTTGATATTAGAGTTAAAAACCCTAGGAACTGACAAATTTGTTTTTGAATTTTTTTGTTTGTCAGTTATTTATCAGTTTGAACTTAGAGTTAAAAACCCTAGGAACTGACAAAGTGTTATTTGAATTTTTTTATTTTTTTATTAATGTATATACTTGCATTTTGCTAATGTGTATGTTGTACATTTATTAAATGTTTTTGTGTTTAGACATTGTGTATGTTTGTTTTAGTGTTGTACTATTTTTTTGTTTTTTTTTTTTTTATTTTGTCATGTTTTAATGTTTTTGTTTTGTTTTCTTTTGCAGGTTGTGAAGAGCCGGTACCGTGTGTCGACGGTGTTCTCTGAAGCGTGGGAGGCGCTGACTGTGGCTGACTAGGAGTGGCTTGATGCCCTTGGGC
Source organism: Wollemia nobilis (assembly GCA_028583015.1). Taxonomy (NCBI): domain Eukaryota; kingdom Viridiplantae; phylum Streptophyta; class Pinopsida; order Araucariales; family Araucariaceae; genus Wollemia; species Wollemia nobilis. The sequence continues at coordinate 10,060,255 of JAQPPZ010017092.1, forward strand.
TCAAGCAGGTGACTCGATTAGAGCCTATGGTGGGGGATCGAGCCTATCTGACGGCCCTGATCAACTTGTGGGATCCTCGGACTAATACCTTTCATCTCCCAACAGGGGAGATGACAATGACTCTTGAGGATGTCTATCGGATTCTATGGATTTCGATAGACGGGCTTCCTATTCGGACTACTCCGTGTGATCAGCGGACAACAGTGCTGACACGGTGCTTCGGGCATGGGGTGGAGATGGGGGTGGATAGTCCAGTGGAGAGGGCAGAGGGGGATTGCCTGATTGGTGGTATCTTGGTGCGGTGGTGGCTAGAGAGGGGCGTGTTGGGGGTGAGGCATGCATTACTGATGACCCTCATTTCCAACATGTTGCTGCTCGACTCATCAGGTGTGAGGTTCCCTTGGAACCTGCTGGAGGTAGTGTTCAGATTGGTCGAGTGTCCGACGGAGGCACCCTTGATTATGAGATGGGGACAGATGCTTCTGGCACAGCTTTATGATGAGTTGTACGAGGTCCGCTGTCGAAGGCGAAAGGGGATTGGGTGCAGCTACCTATTGCAGTGTTGGGGGTGGCAGCACATAGTTGTGGAGTGGCCACAAGGTTTGCCATGGACTACTCGGGCAGAGATGGTGGACAGAGAGATAGGATATGCGGCTCTGTGGCGGAGGTCTGAGGAGTAGGGGCAGAGTCGATGGTGGGCAGGTGTCGTAGGGCACTATGCCGATGCCTTCGCTCGGCTTGCTCCAGGGGAGGTGTTCTGGCACCCATACCGGGACTATCCAGCCTAGCCTGAGGCTGGAGAGTGGCTTCGGTGGGTGCGTAGGGGGAGATGGCTGATCGGGCGGCACGGGACCGAGTAGGAGTACTTCCCATACATTCGAGTGATACGATAGTTTGGGGTGCACCAGGGGTTGCCTAGTGAGCCCTTGATCTATCGACATCGGGGTGACGAGAGGACTTTGGCCTGGCCGATCATCGAGCCATTGGGTGAGGAGTCAGATCCTATGATCGATGTCCCTGACATGGACAACGTCGGGGCGACCATTGAGTATGACCAATGGTGGACGTTGCGACGGTGGCGAGGTGAGGGGCCTCTAGGGGGTCTAGAGGTGGCAGTAGTAGGTGGTGAGGGTGCAGAGGCATCAGGAGAGGGTTGGGGGCTCCGCTCGAGGATGCGGACATGGTGGAGGTTGACAGCTTTGGGGGGGATGATTTTGGGGTTCTAGAGCAATCGGATACGTAGGACATCCCGGAGCAGTGGGAGCCGGAGCAGCCTACCATCCCGGATATGCCTATGCCTCAGGCAGTCCCAGAGGGTGTGGAGGTGAGGCATCACACTGAGATAGCATGATTGGAGGATCTACTTTGGAGATGGGATGAGGAGCTTGGGGATGCTCTGTAGGAGAGGGATCTCCTATGGACTCAGTTGGTAGAGTGAGAGAATGCATTGGCTACATACCGTCAGTGGGATGGGGACACAGATGTTGCACGGGAGAGGGATCTCCTACGAACTCAGTTGGCGTAGCATGATGATGTAGTGGCTACGTACCATCGATGGGAGATGGATTTATTTCAGCATCGGATGGAGTTGGAGGCAGATATTATCCACCTCGATGGGTGGTTACCTGAGCTCCCTAGAGGTGGGTCTTCGCGTCGGATGAGAGACAGTGATACTAAGCAATCAACATCTTCTCATCATAGGCGGCTGGATGAGGGGGGCGCTAGTGGGCGTGATGCGGGGGCTAGCAACAGCTGCCCTGAGAGGTCCCATAGGACCCACACCACGGGGGTAGTTCCCGTCGCATCGATCCTGCGTGATCATGGTGGCCGATGCCCTAGGCTTGGGGGTTTTTGAGTTTTTGCTTTGTTTTGTGAGGTCAGAGGACCGACTTATTGTAGCTTGCGGGCATTTTGATGATATATATATACATGACTATTCTTTTTGGTTATACACTTGTCATGATTTATTTTTTCTGTTTATGCACATTTATTTATGATGATGTATGCATGTGGTATTATGAATGCGATGTTTCTAATTATATGATGTATGCATATGGAATGAATGAAATGAGTTGTTGATAACTTGTCGATGGCACCATAGACTGTACAAGATTTACTGGCTTTCTGTACTTATGTGATGGCTTTGTGGAATGACTTTGCATGTGTGAATTTTGTTTTGGTATTTTTCGTATTTTTTGATGTTGATGTAAGTAATGAAATGTACCAGTTGTTTTAAAATGTAGTTAAGGTTTTCTGAGATTCAGATGTTTTAACTAACTAGCCAAGATTGTACATTTATCTCACAAGATTTTTTGAACAAGGTACGAATCAGACTTGAGTTTGACCAAGTTATTTCACATCCCTGTGTGTGCAATTGAATTCGTTTATGTGGTATTTGTCAGGATACACCCGCCGATACTGAGATAGGCTGTCAACCAAACCTGTACTGAGGATCACCTAATTAGCTCCACTAACTCCATTGTTGTATTTAGTAAGATTAATCCATGGGACAATCTAAGGTACCATAAGCTAGCTCATCCACATGCAAACATTGGTCTGCTCACACGCAAAGCTAATGTGATAGACATATCGTCATGCATTTAGGATACCACCATTGTCAGGTAGGTTGTCCACCAAACCCGTAATGAGGATCACCTAGATGGTTTTTCGAATGCTGAGAATTTCAAGGATTCAAGCTCAGGCGTCTTTCGGTTGCTCAACTTATTGGGATACTTGCTCGCATATATAGTGATGAAAATCACTGTTTATTTTTTGCTTTTGTTTTTCTTTTTGAGCAAGGACTTGAATAGTGGTGATAACCACTGTTATTTGATTTTGCATTTATAGGTTGCAAAGTTGAGCTCGTAGGTTTTTGGCTTGTGAATGGCATTGATTCTTTTGGTCTTGGGGATGACTACCCATCCTGTTCAGGGACGTGTAGTACGAATCCTTACGACCTTTGGGAATCAAAGGTGATTGGGGATGTTATTATGTAAGGGCATTGATCTTTCAGGCCTTGGGGATGACTACCCATCCTTGTCAGGGGTGTGTAGTATGAATCCTTACGACTTTGGGGACCAAAGGTGTTTTGGAAGTTTGTGATGATGGATTGTTGGAATTTTGGTTGTAAATGGCATTGATCCTTTTAGGCCTTGGGGATGACTACCCATCCTTGTCAGGGGCATGTAGTACGAATCCTTACGACTTTGGGGATCAAAGGTGTTTTGGGATTTTTGTTAGTGGTAAAGACCACTATTTATTATGGGGAATTAGATGGGGAAGAGCTTGTCCTTTTGTCAATTCTCAGCATTCTTGAACCATTCGCACAGGGGGATGAACAGGCTAACCTTTCGCCTATGGTACCCTAGACTGCTTTGTAGGTTTCTCTTGCATTCACACAACTTGGGAATTATTTTATGTGTGTTAACTTGTGTAGGGATATTATGTAACGAAGTATGATCCAAGTAAAATTCTCCCTTTGTAAAATCTGTCTGACTTTGTACAGTTTTTGGCTAGAAATTTAAATACAGCTGAATGGCAAAAACCCTAAATACATTAGGAGACAACTAACTATGCTAAAATGTGGATGGTGTTATTCTGGATGGATGTGTTTATAAAATGGAAAAATGTGGAAAATGATGGAATTGCCTAGCAATTACAGTCTATGGTGCTTGTGACATGTATGACCAACAAATATGCAATGTATGGATGCGATGCCTAATGCAGTTTATTATGTTTTTGTATTTTAATTTTTATGAGTATGCATGAAATTGAGATGCAATTTTTTTGCTATCTTTGATTATTTTATTGTTTTTGTTTGTTTTTGAATATTTGTTTTTGACCAAGCGATTGTGGGAACCCTTGGAGCTTTTGGTTTGACCAAAGGGTTTATGGATACCTTTGGGGCATTTTAGGTTGACCAAGCGATTGTGAGAATCCTTGGAGCTTTTGGTTTGACCAAAGGGATTATTGATACCTTTGGGGCATTTTGGGGTTGACCAAGCGATTGTGGGAATCCTTGGAGCTTTTGGTTTGACCAAAGGGATTATTGATACCTTTGGGGCATTTTAGGTTGACCAAGATTTAAACCAACGATTTAGAATCCTTGGAGCTTTTGGTTTGACCAAAGGGATTATTGATACCTTTGGGGCATTTTGAGGTTGACCAAGCGATTGTAGGAATCCTTGGAGCTTTTGGTTTGACCAAAGGGATTATTGATACCTTTGGGGCATTTTAGGTTTGACCAAGCGATTGTGAGAATCCTTGGAGCTTTTGGTTTGACCAAAGGGATTATTGATACCTTTGGGGCATTTTTGGGTTGACCAAGCGATTGTAGGAATCCTTGGAGCTTTTGGTTTGACCAAAGGGATTATTGATACCTTTGGGGCATTTTAGGTTGACCAAGCGATTGTAGGAATCCTTGGAGCTTTTTAGGTTGACCAAGCGATTGTAGGAATCCTTGGAGCTTTTGGGGTGGGCTATGGCTCTCTAAATGTGGAATGGCCTCAAATGACTGATGTTCAAGGGTTCTGGTTCCTTGATTCCTTCAAGAGAGGTGAGCCGGTATGTTCCAGGTCCTATTTTACTATCAATTACATAGGGACCTAACCAATTTGCCATGAATTTGTCCCTAAGATGGGTCGGCAAGTTAGAGTTTTGTTGGTTCTCTTTTAAGACCAAGTCACCAACCTGAAAGTCCCTCAGGTGAACTTTCATGTTGTATGCTCTCCTAAGTCGCTCTTGATAGATACGTAAATGCTCGAGAGCATTGACGCGTCGTTCATCGAGCAACGTAAGTTGGTCTAACCGGGCCTGCCACGCAGTGTCATCATCGATGAACTCTTGCATTGATATGCGCAGGGAAGGTATTTCCAACTCGAGAGGCATGACTGCCTCGGAGCCATACACCAACGAAAATGGAGTTGCCCTAGTGGGCATCCGAATGCTAGTGCGATAAGCCCATAGGGCAAGCGGGATTTGAATGTGCCAATCTTTATGACTATCTATGACCATATTTTTGAGGATTGCAACTAGCATTTTGTTTGATGCCTCTGCTTGCCCATTTGCCTATGGATAATAGGGTGTTGAAAAACTATGCTGAATTTTGTACTTTGTGGTCAACGCACGCACATATTTATTCTTGAATGACGTCCCATTATCCGAGATGATCTTGGATGGAATACCAAAATGACATATGATGTTATGCAAAATAAACTCCGCAATGCGGGGTCCAGTCATAGAGGTTAGCGGAATTGCTTCCACCCACTTGGTGAAGTACTCTGTGGCCATTATGATGAACGTGTGATGACCTGACGACGTAGGGGAGATCTTTTCGATTAGATCTAAGCCCCACTACGAAAATGGCCAAGCCGATTGGATCGGTTGCAAGGCCTGAGAAGGTACGTGTGTCAAATTAGCATGGTGTTGACACTTCACGCACTTCTTTACATATGCGCAACAATCTCGCTCTAAAGATGGCCAATAATAGCCCATGCGGAGAATGCGCTTTGCGATGGCCATACCGCTGAAGTGGCCACCGCATGTACCATCGTGCGCTTGGGTGATCGCCCAAGCGGACTCCTGCTGGTCCAAGCAACGGAGGAGGATCCCTTCATAGCTTCGACGGTACAAAATGTCTCCTAACAAGACATGTTTTGCCGCTTTCTATTTAAATGATCTTTTCGCGGCAAGCATCAATCCAAGTGGGAGGTTACCTAGCTTGAGGTAGTCTCTTATGGGTGTGTACCAATCCTGCTGATCAGAAACCTCGATGGTATGAATGGCCAATCCCTCTTGTAGTTCATCCCTAGAAAAAGCTGAGTGGGAAAGAACTTGTAAGAATAGCGTTGTGTTGCTATTAAGAGGGGTCGGGGAGAACAAGGACCCCCAGTCGGCGTGATTCAGACAATCATGGATTCGAGAGAACTTATCCTGAGATGGTTCAATCTGGATCAGGTGGATCCCTGGCGTTAGGTTAGAGCTTGCACGCTCCATCGTAGATTGCGATAATGTTTTAACTTGAATGGTTGTCATTTCACCAGAAGGGTCTTGCGGGATTAGTGACCCCAAGGAGGCCATAGTATCCACAAAATGATTCGATGATCGAGGGAGTGCCTCGATGTCGTACCATTCAAGCTTTGCTAGGAATTTGTCCACAAGGGCTTTGTAGGCCTGCAGAACTGGGCATTTACATTGGAATACCCCTTTTACTTGGTTGACAATTAACAGCGAATCACCAAAGATGTTCAAGCATTTGATGTTCATGGTGATTGTTGTTTGAAGACCTATGAGCAAGGCTTCATATTCTGCATTGTTGTTGGTGCACGGGAAATCTAATTTAAATGATAGAGGCATTGGAGCCCCTTGCGGTGTGAAGAATACAATTCCCGTGCCACCCCCTTGCTCACATTTAGAACCATCGAAGAATAGGGTCATGTCGGCTTGTGACTCAGGCTCATTAGAATCTGGCGATTCTGAAACATGGAAGACCCCATCATCGGGTAGCTCTACGGTCAGAGGCTGATCATCTTCAAGAGGAGCCTCTGCTAGTTGATCGGTGATGACTTGACCTTTGATGGACTTTTGTCCAATGAATTCGATGTCAAACTCCATCAACAACATGATCCATTTCATCGTGCGGCTACTATGATAAGTATGACTCATCATGTATCGCAATGGATTCTCCTTAGACACAACATACGTCGTATTGCTCAACATGTAGTGGCACAGCTTTTTGGTAGCAAACACCACTGCCAAGCATAGCTTCTCGACGTATGCATAGTTAAGTTCATAACTGACTAGGGTGCGGCTAAGATAGTAATTAGCCTATTCTTTGTGTAGTTCATTTTTCTAGGCTAGCATGGCGCCCAGTGCCACCTCAGTAGATGAGATGTATAAGTAGAATGACACTCCTGGTCTAGGTGGTGCCAATACTGGCGGTGAAGCCAAGTATTGTTTGATGTCATCGAAGGCTGATTGGCACTCGTCATCCCAGTGAAATGCTACCCCCTTGTGCAATAATTTATTCATGGGTCGGCACTTGTCAGATAGCTGTGCTATGAAGTGCTTGATTGACGTGACCTTTCCTTGCAGGCTTCTGAGCTGCTTGATGGTGGTTGGGGGAAGCATTTCAAGGATTGCCTTGACTTTGTTTGGATCTACCTCGATTCCTCATTTTGAGACTATGAAACCCAAGAGTTTTCCAGATGTGATGCCAAATACGCACTTCTTGGGGTTTAGTCTGACTTTATGTTCAATGAGGCGATCGAGGATCTTGCTTAAGTCATCGAGATGATCTGGGCGCAAAAGAGATTTGGCCAACAAATCATCCATGTAATCTTCCAAAGTTTTATGCATGTGATCATGGAAGATGTATGTCATGGCACGTTGGTAGGTGGCGCCAACATTTTTAAGGCCAAAGGGCATGACCTTATAACAAAATGTCCCCCAAGGCATTGTGAACGCCATTTTTAGTTGGTCCTCGAGATTGATACGAATCTGATTGTATCCCGAGAAACCATCCATGAGGGAAAGCATTTCATGGCCCGCTGTAGCGTCTACCAATGCATCGATGCTAGGCAAGGGGAAATCATCCTTAGGACTCGCTTTGTTTAGGTCTCAAAAATTGATGCATATGCGAATCCTCCCATCTGGATTTTTGATGGGCACCATGTTAGACAACCATGGTGGGTAATCCACACAGATGACAAACTGTGCATCCAACAACTTTTGTAACTCATCTTTGACCATTAAGGCTACTATTGGGTGCATCTTACATAGTTTTTGCTTGACTGGCTTGACTGTCGGATCAAGCGTTAGATTATGCGTGACTAGCTACGGGTCTAGCCCCGACATGTCTTTGTAGGACCATGCAAAAACCTCCTTCTTCGCTTTGAGAAGGGCAATGTAGTCGGCTTGCTCTTCGGGGGATAGACTTACCCCCAGCTTGATGATTTGTGAATTCATTGGATCAGAGCCGATGTCTACGTCAGTCGTCTCTTCAACTAACATGTGGGACCCATCCTCCAACTAGTGTGGAGTTGGGATAGGTGGATATCATTTGCTGAATTTAGATCTACGTTGGGAACGTCGGGTTCCTCTTCAGCATGGAAGACATCCTGAGTCTATTCGGGGTGAAATGGAACATCCCACCGCAAGGCCAGTACTCGATGGGGATGGTGGTGTGTCAGTGCAATCCCGGTCTATAGCATCTAAGTCTAGATACAATGACCATGTTGGGTCGGTTGGGTTATGGATGGGGGCGGTTAAGTCAATGGAGATCATGTTGATGAAATGATTTTGGTCTCCATTACCATGGGTGTGGTGACTCGGACATCCTAGGTGATCTTTGTGCTCTGGATCTAGCTCTGTGGGTGGACCAAATTGATTGGCCCTATGTGGGGATAAAAGGATAGAGGCACCCTTTGAAAAGGGGTGTGGGGGTGGTGGAAGGAAAAGATGTTCTGGGGGGGTGGGGGGGGGGGGTGTGCTAGTTGTTTAGGTGCCACCTATGCCTTGGCCCTATGTGTAGTTGTTCAAACATGTCGTCAATGTCCATGGGGTATTGTTGTTGTCGCATATGATTGAGATATGCCATCTCAGTCTCATCTTCATAATCGCTATCAGAGATCCATAGGCCTTCGTTGGCTCCAACAGCTATTTGTGACATGTGAGGCTCGTCTTGCTCGAGCAAATTGATCTGGTCCCATCGGGGTTGTTCCGCTCTCTACGGGGGACCTGATTCTCTTGAGGTGGCATATGCTCGATTGGAGCATCCAAAGGGAACATTGTCATGAAGCTCTCCTGATAATCATCTATGGGGGTCACTTGTGAATGATTGCTATCAGATTCGAAAGGGTCCCAAGGTGCTACCTCATACTCTGACTCATCTTCTGAAGACCCTTCTTGGCCTTGTCTATATCCCTCTTGTAGGTGAGTCCTCGAACTTTCTCCTTTCTCGATCGAAGGGAAAGGGTTGTTAAGGTCAACAAGGTTGGTTGTTAGCAATGGGAGGTAATCCCCCAATGTATATGTTGTGTTAGGATTGGCATATGGATCTAATGCCAACCCATCCTTGTTGCCTATCCCTAGGCCTTGCATGTTCTCTACCAAGATGTCAAGGGGTAGGGGGTGGTTGAACCCTACTCCTGACTTGTCGTATGGCATTTGATATCTTGGTTGGCAAAGAATGCGCACTCCTTGCTCATACCTGCCCAACCCATATCCATGCCAATTACATTGGCCAAGATATCTCAAAGTGAAGTATGGGTTGGACAAATAGTTGACGTCCTCAGCAAAGGGCTCTTCATCTTCTTCTTCTTGCATGTAAGGTTCAATGCCATTATCGAGGCCCCCATAAACAAAGTTTGTCTGATTTGGTGGGTAGCCTAGAGGAACCACAGTGTCGATGGGGAGGCGAGGTCTCCCCATGTCCTGCATGGACTCAAGTGCGGGTGTTGCTACAATATTCCACACTAGATACTCCCCCAGGCCCGTATTGGCCATCTCAATGGTGATCATTGGCGGTGGAGGGGGAGGGAATGGGAGTTCTTCCTGGGTCCACTCCATGTAGGGTGAACTAGGCATCTCGACTTCCATTCGGCTAGGCATCTCTTCGGTAGAGATGGTTGAGACTAGTGGTGGTGCCTCTTCTAGGGGTTTCTTCCCCTTGTCCTTTGGTGTGGCCACCATAGGTGGCATTGTTGGTGAAGGACCAGATGATGAAGATGGACCCGACTGGTGATTTGATGGACTTAACAGTGGGGATGCATGCGGAATCGGACCCTATTTAGATGGATTCAACTAAAAATCCAAATGTGTCGATGGAAGGGTCGATTGCGGCATTAGTTGCACCGTATTGCAATACTTGAAGGGCTCTAAGTCTACCGGGACTACATGCACCTGCCCTTCGAATGTGTACTTTAGGCACTGATGAGCTATTGAAGGGACACACTTCATGTCCCTGATCCAAGGCCGGCCCAACAAGATATTATAGGCCATCTCACCTTCCAAGATGTGGCACAACGTAGGAATAGTCTTTTGTCCCACTTGGATGGGTAGGACAATTGTGCCAACCATCGAGCATATCGCATCATTGAATGCTCGAAGAGTATAAGTGGAGGCCACGATGTGAGATGCTGGCAACTTGAGGTGTTTCAATGTCATTGTTGTAATTATATTACTGGATGAGCCAGTGTCCACCAACACCCTCTTGTATGGAATCCCGTTGACCCATGCAATGACGTGCAGGGGTGGATCCGCCATATCACCAATCACCGATTTTAGTTCGTCTTCTCTAAAGGTGATGACTGGTTCTGTACATTGTTTTACATGTCCCACAAAGTTGTTGAAAGAGTTTGCTTCATGGGGCTGCAGCTCGATGGCTTTTAATATCTCCATTAGAGCCTCCCGATGGGGCGATGATTGTTGAATGAGCTCATAAATGGAGAGCCTAGCCGACGTGGTCCTTAAACTTTGGGTAAGTCTAGTCCGAATCGTGGCCACTGGTCTAGGCGGGGGAGGTTGTGTAGGGTGTTGTTGAGGTTGTGACGTTGATGGAACCTCTCCTGTGGCTGCCGCAGGGGCAGCTCCTGGGTACCTCTTGTTCCGAGTCACTATGCTTATCATCCCTACATACCCCTGCATGGGGCAGTTCTGTGTCACCTCATTGACTTGAAGGGTTTTTGCCTACGCATCATGGGCAGGCAGGGGGTCTTTGAAGACTCCCATCTGTTGGTTGTTTGGTGCTACGGGGTTGTCCACCGCCAGCGTCTTGTTGTCTATTAGGTCTTGCATGAAGCTCTTGAACTTCCAACATGCGTAAAGGTCATGTCCTTTCTGCCTATGAAATCTACAGTACAAGTCTTCCCTATAGCCCTTAGGTTTTGGCATGTTGGGGTCTATGGGTCGACTTTCTGGTAGGTGTATCAAGTTTACCATGGACAAACGGTCAAACAAGGAGTCTTTGGACTCTGTGAAGGGTGTGAACTGTCGCCTAGGGTGACGCTACTAATTTTGCTCTTGTCGATGATTCTCCTTCTCATAGCTGTCAAGAGGAACTACCTGATAGTTAGCCTGTGAGGGTTGTGTTGCTTGTGCAGGCTTTGGCATGTTTATAGCAACCTGATTGACCGCAGTGGGTTTCGGTTGCGTGGTCCCTATTTTGGCATTTTTAGGCCACTCTTTCTTCTTTGGCTTGGCAATCTCGCCATCCTGTATCTTGATCTCCTCAATGATTCTGGCTTGCACCAGGGCTTCCTCAAGAGTGGCATATTGTTGTAGTTGCAATAGCATGGAGATCGATCTCAAACAACTTTTTGAGAACATTTGGGTTAGGTCGGCCATAGGAGGGAGGTAGGGCAGCTTTGAAAGCAATGTCCTCCATCGATTTCCATAGGCCGCCATGGTTTCTTCCTCATACTGCCTCGAGGCTAGCTAGGTCGCTTAGTGACACCTTCTTCTTGGTGTTGAAGGTGAAGCGTTCGAGGAACGCGTCCACTAGCTGATCCAAGTTACCGATGCTATGCTTTGGCAATCGGGTGAACCAATCCGAGGTAGGGCCTACGAACATGGTTATAAATGTTCTTAGCAGCAAAGCATCATTGTCCTGAATGCCAAAGCATTGGCTCAAGAATCTAGTCACGTGCTCTTGGGCATCCTCCTCCCCTCTAAATATTGCCAACTGGGGTAGTTTAAAGTGTTCGGGGTATGGGGGTGCCGACATTGACGGATGCACAGGGTGACTACGGAGCTGGCGTAAAGTGGGATTTTGGGGCCCAGAAGTCTTGGTCTCCATAGACTCTAAGCGCTCTAGCAATGCTTTGTATGCATCGAAAGATTTGATTTCTTCCTCCTTGGTTTGTTCCCGTTGTGGGTTGCGGGGAACTTGAGGCCTATGGAGGGGTAGCCAGACAACATCCCCCCTGCCTTGGTAGGGCATTTCAGCCCGCTCTTCTTCTTGCTCATACTCCTCATAGGCTTCTTGAGGAGTTCCTGGGTGAGACCTATAAACATGGGTGGGTACCCGCGGAGGGTGCCCATCATTGTTTCGAGGAGTGGCCTCCCGCTCAAGTCTTGGAGGTAATATTTGATAAGGTCGTGGAGACCTATCTCGCACCAAGGGGTTGTGCCTCTCATACAACTCTATCTTATGCTTGCGAGGGGTTGGGACCCTCTCAGGCATAGTGTTCTGGAGCAATTCATCTGTCTGACATCGAATGCGCTCTTTGCTAAGGTGATACAGGTGCTCTAACTATAGTTGGTCTTGCCTGAGCTGCGTGATTTGCGCTTGGCGGGTGGCATGTTTGGCAAAGGCCAAGTCAATTTGTTCCATCATCTTGTGTTTAGGAAGCCTAGATGCCTCTCCTACATGTCTATCTCGGTCATGGTGATCCGAGATCTCTATGGGTCGCTTTCCTCTATCGAGGTTAGCGGTATTCACCCGAGGCTCTGGCCTCAGTGGGTGATCCTGATACATAGCAGGTGCGGAGGTGCATTGCTCCCATGTTATGTATTGCTCTTGAGGAATGTAGTGGTCTTCCTCATGCTCCCTTTCATACATGTGAAAGGGGCGGGCAGAATTGGCTTGCCCCGTCTGAAGAGCCTTGTGCTCTGGATTTGGCCTATTGTTTCTGATAGTAATAAGGGGTAAAGGAGGGATGACGTAATCATGTGGCCCCTCCTTATGGACCCTATGTTGTTCTAGCGCTTCATCACATGGTGGCCACTCATAATGAGCATCTAAGGGAGCCCTCCCATCTATGTTGAGTGCCACGTGTATGGCCTCCTCCTGAAAGGGTCTATGTTGAGTGGGAGTGCCCCTCAAAGGGGTGCCTCTATAGTCCCATTCTGTAATGGCATGATGTGGACTATCTTGTGGGTCAGGCCACCAAGGCGGTATGACCAAGTCCTCGGGACTATATCGGAGGTGACTTGTGCCCCTTTGTACACTTTTCATAGCTTCGGCCCATGATTGGGCTCGACTACGGGTGTACACCATGGTGGTGTTTCTCTAAATATGTGTACATTTTTATCTTCTTTACGATTTTTTATGCTACACTAAACAAAATGGAAACACACAATCAAAGCAATGATTATCTTGATTATGGATTAGAAGTGTGCCCTAAATCTGGTTCAGTGTGTTTTGATTTTTTGTTTTGAAAACCTTGTAAAGAAATTTTTGTTTGTATATGCAATATGAGGGCTCTTATATCTCCCAAAATGGTCGCCCCTTCAATATACCACTGCCAGGCCATTATACCGAACCTCTCTATATACCCGCCCTTACGTGAGGGAGACTATTGGTACGTGAGAGCAGAACAAGACGTGGAACATAGGCGGTACGGAAGGGGAATCACTCTATTTTGACACCTACCATAGAAGACTTATCCTCATGCACTGGGAATCACCCCAACTACACTTGGTCAGCTTTCATCAGGATTTACGTCTAGCAACAGTAGCGATCAGGGTTATGTATGCAAGTTTCAAGCCAAGGTGGTGATGAAATCCACCGTTGGTCTTGATCAAGTGTTGGGGTTTTACGACCAATGCCTTGATGTTCAGATTATCTCGTGGTGTGTGGGATTATTTTTATTTGTGAAAAGAAAGAAATCATGCAGTAAACTTTCCTATGCAAGCAAAGAAATAGAAAATGACAGAGACAAAAAATAGAAAATGACAGAGGATGCTCAGAACCCCTACCTCTTCTCTGCCCAAACCGGATGCCTCTGAGTTTCTGCTCTGAAACTGCACAGAGAGCTAATCATCCTGGGGTGGGATGAATAATAGATCTGTATTCATCACAGGGTGAGATGAATTCCTATTCGTCCCAGGGTGGCATGAATTCTAGCTCTGTATTCATTCCAGGATGGAACGAGCAACAGTCCAGTGCTTGAAATATTGATACCTGCAAGAAAAAACACACAACTTTTGATCAAAAATTTGATCTCAAAATCAAGGGACAGATGGTCCCACCATGATCGCCACTGAAAGCATGAGGATACGAAAGCAAAACAGAAGGGAAAATGTAATGCTAAGTCCTACGAACGAGAATGCATGAAAAGAAGGAAAACCAACGAAATGAAATGAGATTTAAAGCAAGTGTAAAAGTGTGGCCCTTTATTTTATTAATTTTCTCCAAATCGGGTTACAATACGTCTCCTCCATTTTCAGGGGCTAGGAGCATCGGACATATTTTGATTACACCATGAATGATATATTCCCCTTTGAGATCTTTCGCGTGCCCACATTGAAAATGGGCGGACCAAACGTCACCGCCGCTTGCATGAATATGTCTATGGTTCCTTGCTGCCCCTCTGGTGTTGAGATCCTATATTCAGAGAAATAGTAAATGGTTAGTAGCACCTGCGGATGGAGAGAAACATGCGATCCCCAAGGCCTACGGTCAGTGCATGCATAAAATGATTAAAATGATAACTGAAACATATCAGAATGAGCTAAAAATTTGATAGAAGCAATAAAACATTACCAGGAACCCACTGCAAAAGGAACAGTTGAGAAATCTACCACATATTTCTAATCGCTCCGGGGTGGGACGATTAGGACTGTCATAAGTTGTCAGAAGGTGACCTCCTAAATGTCTAGTCCAGAGGCCTCCAAAATGCCTACAAAGTTGGGGTTAGACAAAATGGGGCATTTTGGGATGACCCAAAAGGTTAGATTCTACAAATTCGGCCTCGATTGCCCTGTATCCGATGATGCTCCCTATATGTTAGCGAAAGCGAGAAATGATAAAATCATAGCCAAAACTTGTCAGAATCACATGAAACTTGAATAGCAGCATATGTAAGTAACCTAGAATCAAATGCAAAAGAAAAATTAGGGAAATATACCACATATTTCTAATCACTCCGGGGTGGGGCGATTAGAACTAGCAATAGGGGGGCGCCCGAGGGCAGGACGCCCACCGTTTGGGACCTGGTTTCAGCACCAATCCACTTGGGATGGGTCCAAAACCTCTTATGGGGTTGTGTCAAAAAATTTGGTGGGGTATTGTGGCCAAATGTTTGGGTTTGGGTCCGGATTGTGCTTCCAATAATCACCCAATAACCTCCCTTCCAAAAGAGAGATCAAGGATGTAAAAGCACAAACGATGGGTGAGGATGTAATTTGGAAGCACTCCATTGCTCCAAATGCTCCTCTCTATTCTCATTTTTTGGGGTGAGAAGACTCACCAATTTATAGACCTAGGGTCTCTCTCTTTGAATGCGCATGCGAGGGCGCCACTTGACTTGCTTGCCCTATTTTGGGAGAAAATATTATTCCCTGATTTAGAGTCTCCTTGCATGAGGCCTCCATAATCAAGGCATGCATGACTGAAGTCTCTCTCTCTGATTTGAAGTCGTTCCTCGCAATTGCATGCCCTGAAGGCGCAGTTAAGTGGCGGACCTACCGAGGTTTGACTTTTTGCCAGTCAAACCTGCTATTCGCCCCACCCTGGGATGAATGCTGATAATCGTCCCGGGGTGGGACGAATACCAGTTTGTAATCATCCCGGGGTGGGACGAGTAGAGAGCAAAGTGCTAAAAAGGTGCCAAATTGACCTTTGACCTTCCAAACTATTGTGGGAGTGGTTAGGACCACTGTTTAACCTCTGGGGGCTGCCCTAGGGGCTATGCATGTCAATTCGATCAGTGCTTGTCATCACATAATCGGATTGGTGTTGTTTTGGTGTCTACAAATGTTTAGATTCCACAAGTAGCTTTATTATATTAAGGATCAAATGAAACAATGGAGGTGAGCTAACAAGATAGATTTCCAGGTCTAAAGAGATCTATTGGTGGCTAGATGGGATGAGGTCCAAAAACACTTCAGGGTAGGAACAATTACAAATCAACTCAAAGAAGAGGATGATGCATTGCATAAAGCGATTGAGGACATTGACAACCAAGAGGAGATCTATTGGAAATAGAGATCAAGAACCACTTGGTTATTAGAAGGTGATAAAAACATAAAATGTTTCCATCGGGTTGCTTGTTCTAGGAGACAGACGAACAAAATGGAAGCTCTTCAAGATGACAATGGGCACTCCTTTGATACAATCCCACTTATGCATTTCCATTCAAAAGATTATTTTGCTAAATTGTTTAAGGAAAGAATGATGCAATATGAAGAGACTAAAAAATACATTCTTGCTATCATACCCTCTATTATATCTAAAGAAGAAAATAGGGCCCTACTTAAACCCATTTATAGAGAGGAATAAAAGAAAGTAATCTTTGGAATGAGTACCAAAAAACACCAAGTCCAAATGGATTTCCAATTGAGGTTTTTCAAACTTTCTAGGACAACATGGAGGAGGTTGTAATGGATTTTATAAAGGAGTTCAGAGGTAGTAAAATAATTTTTAAAGCATTAAATCATACATTCATTACCTTAATTCTAAAAGGAGAGGAGGGGTGCATATTTTAGATTATAGACTTATTGCGTTATGTAATGTCATATATAAAATAATCATGAAGGTTATGGCTAAGAAACTAAAACCTATCCTACATAGCATTATCTCCTTAGAGCAATGGGGTTTTGTAGAGAGTAGGTAGGATGGTGTGGTTCTAGCTTATGAGGTAATCCACTCAATGCAAAAATATGGAAATAGGGGAATGTTCCTAAAATTAGATTTATCAAAGGCTTACGATAGGGTAGAGTGGAGCTTCTTTTCAAGGATTATGGTAACCTTCAGTTTCTCTCAAGATTGGATAAAATGGGTCATGAGTTGTGTTTCTACTTTGACACACTCAATGTTAATCAAAGGTCTTCCCTTGCAATTGTTTGGAATTACTTGAGGCCTTTGTTAAGGAGATCCTTGTTCCCCCTATCTTTTTCTCATATTGGCTAAAGGTTTGGGTAGACTTATCATGTAGAGAAGACAATAAGGTTTTCTAACAAGTATCAAGGTGGGTGAGGAGGTTTTGACTCACCTATAGTTTATGGATGATATAGGATTGGTGGGATGGCCAACTTTAGGAAAACAAGAATGATTAAATATGCTCTTCATATTTACCTTAGGTCCACAAACCAAGTCACCAATGATAAAAAATATAAAGTAGTCTTTCTCAATATTGATCAAAGGCTTAAGGATACAATTTTAGAGACCTTGGAATTCACGAGGACTCCTCTCCTAGTGGTATATTTAGGGGTCCCTTTGCATTTAAAAAAAATGAAAATAGATATCTTAAGGAATATTTTAGATTGTATCAAAGAAATGATTAATCATTGGTCTCACAAATGGTTAAGATTTGGGGATAGATTAAAGTTTTTTCATCCAATCATTCAGGCCATGCCAATTTATAAATTTTCTACTCTTGCTACTTAACATACCATATGGAAAGTGTTACACAATATGGATATAAAATTTTTATGGGGAGGAGTAAAAGGAGAGAGGAAACAGGCCTTAGTATCTTGGGAGAAAGTAACCCAACCCAAGGTAAAGGGAGGTTTGGAAATGAGGAGTTAACAGTTAAATAATAAAGCTTTGGTTGGAAAGCTTCACTAGAGGTGGATCTCCCAACCAACTTCTTTATTCAATAGAGCTTTAACTAGTAAATATTTGGGACCAACTTCTTTATTCAATAGAGCTTTAACTAGTAAATATTTGGGACAGGTGAATCCGAATGAGATGAGTCATTTTATTTTGGATGGTAATGGGTCCATAGTGTAGTAGGATCTAAAGTTAGATCTTAGGTAGTGAAATATGGATTATTTTGTAAAGTGGGGAGAGGGGAGAAGGCATGATTTTGGATAGATTCATGGGATCAATATCCACCTATAATTGTTGAATTCCTAGAATTGCAACTAGTAAAAACAACCATGGAAAGCAGGGGTTGGATATAGATTAAAAGTTATTTCAACACTAGTTAGTTGGGTGATTATAAGTTTAAGCAATTTAAGAAGTTGGATGAGTGGCCAATTCCAATCCCTCTAAAATTGACACCCATCAAGACTAAAATATTGGTAGAAATATTTCTCACAGGTAGAGATGAGGAGGATGAATTAGAGTGGGGATATGGGAGCCTTAGATTCTACAAATTTAAGGATGAGTATGATAAGATCCTTCTAGAACCTCCTCCTCATGCATATCAGGTTAAGTATTGGATAAATATTTGGTAGTCCAAGGGTTGACCAAAAGTAAACTTCTTTGCTTGGCAGTTCATGCACAATGGAATTCTTACTTTTGATAATTTGGTATGTAGAGGAATCAATTGTCCATATCAATGTATTTTATGCTACAAGAGTGAGGAAACATCTTACCAGTTGATGTTTGAGTGACCATTCATGCACCAAATCTAGGAGCGGTGATTTTTGTCTTATAAAATTTGAGACAATGGTGATTTGAATAAGATTAATATTTAGGAAATATGGAAGAGGGGTAGATTTAAATCTAAAGCTCTTTGTATCAATTGGAATATTGAATTAAAATTCATTTGGTGGCATGTTTTGTTGGAGAGAAATGGTAAAAATTTTAGAGAAATATTTTCATCCTTAGATGACATTTGGTAGGTCATTTGGAGTAAAGTTCACAGAAACTGTGGGAGTGTATTTTAAAGAGGAAACTCAGGCTGATATAGGGACAATGGAGAAGGAAGCTGAAGTGCATGAGGGATACGATAGAGCTAGTTGGAAACCACCCCTATAAGGTTAGATTAAATTTATTACTAATGGAACTATAAAAGGTAATCCAGATAGAGCTAGAATTGGAGTGGTCTAAAATAATCATGTTAGGACAATGCTCTATTGGGAACTGTAAGGCTTGGAAAGGACCATGAACTATGTAGCAAAAGCCTTAGCTATCGAATATACTTCTATCTAGATGGTAAGACAAGGTTATAGGAGAATAATCCTAGAATCAGATTCTCAAATATTGGTAGGAGCTCTCGATTGCATGAGGAACTTTGCTTTGAAGACATGGAGGTCAAGGATTCTTGTCACCCAAATTAAGGAATTATGGAGGGAATTAGATGATGTGATTCTAGTTTATGTGAGTAGAGATCTAAATAAAGTGGTAGATTTCTTGGCTAAGATGGGTACTAAGAAGGAGGTAGGGGTTCAATGGTACAATACCAAGGCTATTGAGGATGAGAGGATTAGGCAGGTTGGTGAGCAAATCCAGTGTTTAGCTAATTGGACAACCATTGTAGAAATATGGTTTAGGAAATTTGGATCCATTTCATATATTCTCTTACTATTGTAAATAGATGGACAACCATTATAGAAATATGGTTTAGAATATTTGGTTCCAATGTAAATATTTTTTTATTATTGTAAATAGGTGCTATTAATGGCTAAGGCTAGGAGGAGTCTCATCCCAACTTGTAACTGATCTTGTTTTAATGCATGCTTTTTAAATTCTTTTTCAAAAGAAAAATACAATTTCCAGAAATAAAAAAATATTGGAGCTTTATGGGACTAATATTTATTAGCTTGCCTCCAGGTCAAAATTATAAAACATAGATCTTTCTTCATTTCATGGAATATAGGCCCTCCTAATTAGTCCATTGAACAAGGTTTTTTGTTTTTTTGGCATCCAAAATAACTATGTATTTGGGGATTCCACTTGAACCATATCTAAAAGAGATTTGAAACATGGTGTTTCAAATAATTTCATCCATTCTTGGTAAGTAAAGCATTATGTATCTTTATCTTGTAAAAATATTTCAAGTATGTTAAAAGGTTCTTTCCTCATATTGCCTATATATTTTCATGTTGGATGTTCAATAAAACATCAAATTGAGACATTATCCAATATGGTCAATAATTTTCCATGGTAAAAGTGTAAATTTATATAAAATAAGGTATCTAATTAGTTGGAAAATTATTCTATGTCAAAACACATGGGGGTTTTAGATTAAAAATCTTTAGATACAAGGTACTTCACTAGTAGCAAAATGGATTATAAAGAATTTTAATCAAAATTCCCCTTCGTAGGTTTTAATTAGGTGTAAATTTGAAGATTCTTTTAAAAAAAATGGTTAACATTAATTTTTCATAAAAAGGTTTGAATTTTTTGTGAGCCCAACCTTGGGGGCCAATAAATTTCAAGTCTATCTAGAAGCCTTCAGAATATGTTAGAAAATGTTTAGCCTCCTCTTTTTTTTTAGTTCTTGGAAAAATATGTAAAGCCTTCAAGAGTACATGGTGGAATTTTGTCTTGGTAGACAAACCTTTAGCCTTGATTAAGGTCAATTAGCTTATTAATGGTACAATATGAGGATCATTTTTTTTGGTGATTTGGTTGAGGGGCACACTATCCAAAACTAAGAGAAAATTAAAATTCCATATGCTCTACCTGATATCAAGTATAGAATGCACTCTATTATATAGAAAGCTATAAATTTATTTTTATATTAAAATATTGATTTCCATTTAAGGATGTTAATGGGATGGAGGTTCTCATTTTGTAACATAAATTTAAAAATACTCCTTGATTTTCTAGTACAAACTTTTTGTTTTGAATCCAATAAACCTTCCAGGATAAGTAGACATTTATGCTAGAAATCAATCTCTTATTTGCGATGTTATGTGGGTGATATTTATTGATTCTAAAAATTTAAGCTTTGGAAATTTTTTTTTCAAGCATGGACTTGCTATAGGGAAACCTATAGAAAAGTTGGTATTTATCCATATATTTTTCAAATATATAATATATGAGTCAACTAAGCATCTATTTGAATTCTACCAAACAAAATATATAGACATTTATACTTTATAGTTGGGAAATTTTTGTTTGTAGTCCTATTTGTCATTTAGACATATGGATTAGTACACGTCATGATGCTAAAAATTTATTGTATTTATTTTGTTTATTGCTATCACTCAAATGTTATAGCTCCTTTGGAAGGATAGAAACTATCATATCTATTTACAAATAAGAGAGCTCATAGACATATCTTAGGTTTTACATCAAATTATTTTGTAGGTCCCCTTACTCTTAAGCATAGCTCAACAAGATACAACATAATTTTTTAGGACTCAATCAATAATAGATAAAATTAAAAGATACAAGGATGGAGATAATTTTTTTAGGATTTACAATATCCTAGGCTTCTGTGATACACCTATAATGTCAAAAAATGGTTAGTATTTACTTAATGTTGCAAATATAGTCACTATGTACATTATCAATAGTTTGACAATAAACTCTTGCATATGGAAGTTGAGATCAACATGATATGATTCTAATGCTCTTCAAACTATTTTTGATAAGATAATTCTATAAACATAATAGAATTAAATTATTTTGATTTGCATCTAGTATTTCATTAGTCTAATCTATCAAGAATCTTGGGAATCATGTACATTAAAAAAGTATGATTAAATTGGTTTTTATTAGGTCATAAGTGATCACTAATAATGATCAATTATTTAATATATTTTTTATTAGAAAGTTGAGGTTTCCCATATATGAGGTATCACTTTTAAATACTTAGATCCTAAGAATTTGGATGACTTGGTTAGCGTAGTAGAGTAATGGGTGTTGAGTTGGATACATCCATTTTATATTCAATATAAAAATACAAATGTTTATAGGTAGGTTCCTTCATGATAGAATATATTATTAATTATAAAGCTCTATCTTGTAGGGATATGATTGATAGTGAAATTGTTCATCATGTGAGGGAAATTAGGGATGTGTTCTTAGATCTCACATAGTTACTTCTAGTACAATGTCAACACTTAAAAACTTCAACAAGAGAAAGGCACATGATCCATTGAGTCATGTTCATAGATCTAAGAGACTAAGAGGATTGGATTTAGATTGAGTAATATAGTTTTGTTGTGTATTGCTATTTCTCTTCATGTTTGATATGTGCATGATTAATGTTAAATTATTTATCCTTGTTTGGATAGAACTTAATTGAGATTGAACTATTGATTCTTTAGTAGGGAATTCAATTTTTATCAATATAATAAAGTTATATATTTGGACAATAAATTTAATACACTAACTTTCTAGTGGCATAGTATCCTTATTTTTTTGATTTTTAAACAAAGACTATCACAAAAAATATTATTGTGATAGAATAAATTTACTAACTCTTTCAAGCCAATCGAGAATAAAATGTTTTAAATGGGTTATATGGGATAAAAATGGGCACCATTTGTACTATATCCTAACCACATAGTTGTATTACAACATGATAATTATGCATGTATTGCTTGACAAGATTTAACCCTTGGTTCTATCTCTAAAAGCCAAGGAATCTAACCAATTTATGTAATGTCATTTGATATCGAGAATACAATGTTTTTAGTAAATATAAAAAATATTAGAAAAATAAAATTTGAAAGGAAAAAATATTTATACCATTAGACTATGTGAATTTTTGGACTTATTTGTACCATGTACATCATGAGAGGACTAGCCATTTTTTATGAATTTCATGAGTATCAAGGATGTACAATATAATTGATGTTCATGCATGGTTGAAATAAATCTTAGTATTTATGTTATAGGAAGGATTAAGAAATGACAAAAACCATTAAGTGCATATAGGGTGTATTTTTCAATCGACAAAATTTAAAGCGTTAATTAGTAAAAACAGGGGTTATAATTTAAAAGGTGATCCTAAAAATAATAGGGTGAAGTGGTAAATTAAAGCACAATATACAATTTATTTAGAACTCTATAAAAATTGGTGTTTTTCATAAGTTATACTAACTGATGCATGATTTATGAATGCCAATATTTTCAAATTGAGGAATATGTATACATTTTCAACCAAAGACATACATTATTTGTTGTGGAATTATATATATATGACTCTTTTCTCATGAAATACTTAAATATTAATTTTGAAACATGAGATCCTATTAGATTTCTAGGTAGATTAACTCATGGAAAGCTTCATCCAGGATCATATATATGCCACTAATAAAAATAACAATATATCTCAATACAACAATATCTCTTCAAATATACAATATCAAAAGATTATAAGAATAATCCAAATAGATTTCATTGCATAGAACTTTATCTCCAATATATAATTTTACATGAATTTCCAGTATTCTAACTATTTCTCTTCTCTAATGTCTGGGAGATACATCCTTTCATATTCCTCGTATTGAGACAAAATTCTCATCTTGCCACATATCAATGTGACTCTTCATTCTCTCTCTTGACATCTTGCAGTTTCTCTCATATTAACACATACATCATATGAAACATAAATCAACTACCAAATTAATATTCAGAAGGGGGCCAAATAATGTAATACTTCCAACACACCCATCCTTATTATATGTAAATTTAACGACAAGTAAATTGTTCAATAGACTTTGGTTTTAAGCTTTTCTTATATCAATTAACTTTCAACTTTATTTTAATATTTTACATCATTTCTTTAAAAATGGATATTCAACACATTTTCTTGTTTAGACCATGAAAAAACAAGAAAGAAGTGACAATATCTTATAGTCATCAATCAATTTCAATTAAATACTTTAAAGCTTAATGTGAGATTATAAATTTAATTAAAGAAGGTATAAACATATGTGCACACAAGGTGACGAGGTTGCACTTAAGTTATTTTAATTATAAAATATCTTTACTATACCAATCTCTATATCGAAATTTATCATGATCAAGGGAAATATCTAAAATATATAAATGTGTAAGCATTGATAAACACCATAGAATATGGATAACATACAAGTCTTGATCAAAATTGAACTATAACTCAATGTCATTAATAGGTGCATGCACACACATTTAAACAACACAATATGTTGTAGCATTAATCCCAAGATAACATATAATGATAATTGATAAATCATGATCAACCACATAGATCAACAAGTGATCCATAAGGCAAAAATCCTAAAAAGACTTGTACTAGAGTTTATAACAAATAAAAAATAACACCCCTTTAAAAAACTAGAGAGATCATAAATGAGATAATATCTCTCATAATGTTAGCTTCAAGTAGTATAAACATTGATCTAACTTTAAAACATAGCTTTTGATAGTGCTTAGTGAAGATATAAACATTATAATTGTTAATGTTAGAAAACTCAATGGATATGACAAATTAATTGAGAAATATAATGATATTTTTTTTTGCATATTATTTGTTGTTGTGGATCACTAGATTACATACTTATATTTTATCACAAAGGAAAGTGATAGGTTGTTGTCACGAATATATTTTCACCATGTTCTAAATTTCTATAGTTGAAAGATCTATGATGTTTTATTTCGTTTAAAACCATAGAATAGGGTCACTCTCAAGGTTGAACATATATCTAATGTAGGTCTGTATCCATTTGGATGGTAGCATAATCTTAATCAATATATCCCCTCATATCCAAGGAATCCATTGAAAAGTGTAATGCCAAAGTTGAAGGTCCTTTTGACATAACAAACTATTCCTTAACAACTTTCATGTGGACTTCCCTTAGTTCCTAAATGAATATTGAAACCAAAATCAGGTTGATTATAATATATAAATAAGATTACCCAACAATTTTGCATTATAAAAGTGGTATTAACTTTTGTCAAATTATAGTCTTTGACAAGATTGTTACCAACTTTATATGGGTATTTTTCTTAATCTTTCATTTTAAAGTTGTGTAAAATTTACCATGATTAAAGATTAATTCTAAACAAATACAAAGGAGATGAACTTTTTACCAACTTTATATGGGTTTTTTCTTAAACTTTCATTTTTAAAGTTGTGTAAAATTTACCATGATTAAAGATTAACTCTAAACAAATACAAAGAAGACATGGACATGTAAAAAATATTGTCAAAAAATAATGCCAATAGATACCATAAAAGATGAGAAAGAATGATACTTAACTCTTGATTAAAAAAAACAAAACAAAAGTAAATATCACAAATGGTAGAATAAATTCCAAGACATTTGTGATTAATGAATTATGATTAACCTCGTAAATTAACAAGTGACCATAAAATGGAAAAAGTTAAAATAAAACACAAAAATATTAACACTCTAAAGCTCAAGTTTATGCAATTGGATTTAACTAAATTTTCTAAAAAACCTGGTTGTATTTGAATTTCAAAATCAAACATCTTACTATTTTTTGAAGTGTTAAAAACACTTAACTTTAATTATCTTTCACTTCAAACACATGTATGTAAAACTTGGGATAATAAATAAATTCATTTAATATAACAAAATATAATTGTTATATATATAATGATTAATTTTATATTAAAAAAAGAATCGTAAGAGAAGGATGGGATGTTGGGTGGAAGGCTGGGGTGGAAGGTTGGATCAGCTAAAAGAACCACAATGGAAGACTATGATGTTGAGTGGGAGGCTAGATCAACTAAAGGAACCACAACAGAAGGTTGAGATGTTGGGTGAAATGATGGATCAACTGAAGGAACCGTAGAAAAAAGTTGGGATGTTGGGTGAAAGGCTGGATCAGCTAAAGAAATCACAACAGAAGGCTAGGATGTTGGGTGGAAGGTTGGATTGGATGAAGGAACCATAGCGGAAGTTTGAGATGTTGGGTGGAAGGCTGTATCAACTAAAGTAACAATAGTGGAAGGCTAGGATGCTAGGTGGAAGGCTGGAACGACTGAAGGAACCACAGTGAAAGGTTGAGATGCTGAGTGAAAGGTTGGATCAGTTGAAGGGACCGTAGTGAAAGGTTGGGATGTTGGGTGAAAGGTTGAGTAGATGGCTAAAGGGTTTACAACAGAAGGCTATGATGCTGGGTGGAAGGCTGGTGTGGTGCTTTGGCCCTATTTTTATCTTTGGTGTGCCAGTGGGTTTAGAACCCATAAGGATTGGGGTGTTTATCCCCCTCCTTTTGTAGTGCGAGTAAGCCTCTTCAAAAAATTATTGGCCAGATCTTTTTCAAGTTCGATCTTGTGTGTGTGCTGCTAGAAGGTAAAATCTAGATTGGTTTCAGAAACATGGTTTCTGGGTTGGTTAGGAATTTGTAGTTGGATTTTTTATCTTGAGCTGGGGAGGGTTGGAGGCTCCTCTTTTTAGGCTTAGTTTTTTTATGTTTGTTAGCCTGTGCTTTTCTATAATCAACTTTAGGGGTCCTTTTGTAGATCTAGAGCTTTTCCAGTTCTTACAGAGCAGACCTTACTTTGTTGGATGTTGTAGAGATTTGGGCGAGATTTTTTTCAAAATTCCTTGGCTTGTTTAGGTGCTTGCCCCCATGATTTTTATGGTTGAAAATTTGTTTTGTCAAATTTGTTTGAATTTTCTAGGTACAAGTCTACTTTTCTTGACTTAGGTGGAAATGTGCATTGTAATGTTGAATATATTTTCTTTTAGACCTTTGGAAGAGCTAATTCTCAATATTGCTGAGAATGGATTCGTTTTTAGATCTGGGTGAGATTTTATCTTTTCAAAATGCTTGGCTTGTTTATGGGTCCCCCCATGGAAATGTCTTTTACTTATGGGTGGGTGTTTGTATTTTGAAATTTGCTTTAATTTCCTAGGTGCAGATCTATGTTTCCTGGTGGGAAACTATATTGTAATGTTGATTTGAATATTTTCCAAGTTAGTGTGGAAAAATTATGGAGGTAGGATTTGATGGTTTTGTGGATTCGGAGATTTCATTGGCACTCCCGATTTGTTTAACCCTCATGACATTGTTCTTTTTTCCTAGATCCAGGTTTGTCGGACCGTGGGTTAGCTTCGTTTTTTAATTGCTCTGGTAATCATCTTCTCAAAGGCTCTGTCTTGTTGTAAGTGACTTGGAGTTTCTCTAATCACCTTTTCTACTTTGTAGAAGGCTCATGAAGCCTTTCAAATCCCCTTCAATCTCTTATTATAAAAAATTAAAAATCCTTTCAAAATCCTATATTTTTTAACCAATTAAAAAAAATCTAATAAATATAACCAGTACAAAAATATAAAATATTGCTTAGATCACATGTCTAATCCAACACTATAGAAAAAGTCCTTTAAACACTCTTCAATCACATCATTTGAAAAAGTAATACTAACAATTACTGAATTTGACTACAAAAGGCTGTGATAATTCTGAATTTGACGTGAGAGACCCACGCTCTCTCACGCGCGGCGTACAAAAAATTCCAGTGTCTTAAAGGGATCCAACCATATAATATTAACACTATCGATAAAATCAAATTCCAAAAGATAGCTTATATGTACTTTATAGTCCACACGATTCATACACTGCAAAGTGGAAGCATAGGTTCCCCTTCTCTTGGTCCCCCCTCCTCTGCATAGGTTCCCCATCTCCTGGTCCCCCCCTCCTCTTCTAGGCTTGTCAAATCCCCAGCCTAATAAGCCGTGTATTAGTTGGACTTCTTTTTGGCCTTAAAATACTTCAAATCGTAAATTTATGTTACTATGAATTTAAATTCCACATACATTCTTTTCCTTCTCTTTTATAATACCTCTAATAATAAATGTTTAATTATATTATAATTTTAAATTTTCTAAACTTACTTATAATATACATAAAAATATATAATACGAATAGAAAGAAATTACAATGTTGACAAATTCAATTTGAAAACATCTTTAGGTGCTCTTCCAAACAGCTTTAAAATTCTGTCATTGCTCAATAGCTTTAAATAGGATATTTATGTATTTTATATTTTATATTTTTATTTTTTATATTAGGGGATTTGTTTACATTCACAGTTTAAATTTTGGGACTCTTATAACCTGTATTCCATCATGTAAATGATATTTTTTATTTTTTATTTTTTATTTTATATTTTTTATATTGGAAAATTTCTTTACATTCAGAGTTTTTTTTTACTACTAAATAGGGTTCAAATCTTGGGGCTGCCTCTTATAACTCTTATTGGTTGTTATTTAGCTTGGTGTGAACTGGACCACCAGGTGCTCGGGGTTGCCTCTTATAACCCCTATTCCATCTGGTTGTTATTTAGTTAGTGAACTAGACCACCAGGTGCTTGGTACTCGTTGAACTGAACTACTATTTAGTAAAAGGTTTCCCCAAAGTTTGAACCTAAATATTTTCTTGAAAAATGTCCAACCCAACTAACACTTACCAATCCATTAACCCAAATTTTACCTGATAGGGTTCAATTTCTGACAATATGGTTGTTGTTTATGCCGACAGTATAGTTTGTCAGAACGATCGATCCCAATCACAGTAACAGGTGCTCTTCCAACTTGGGATTCCTATTGTCATATTTGGATGTGAATAATTATAAAAGGATGCGTTTCTTTCATGGGAGAGGAATAAGCCTGGATTGTGCGATATTTACGATGGGAGGAACCAGAAAGACTCTTTCTGCTAAATTTTTGGCAGGTTTGCTTTATTGTTTTGCTCCCTTGACAAAAACACCTAGAGATAATGAAGTCACAGGCGTAGAAATAGAAGAAGAAGAAAGTTACGAGGAAGAATTCGAAGAAGGCGTGCATATTACCATCCAACGTTTGGCTGACGGATCACAGCAAGTCAAACGAATGAAATTCAGGTATGATTATTGAACAGTTTTGATTTCGTTTTTAAGGTAGAGTTGAAAAGGGTATTTTAAGGCGTTAAGATGGAATGGGTGCAGCCGTCAGAAATTCAACGATACCCAAGCGAGCTTGTGGTGGGAAGAAAATCGGCAGAGGGTGCATGATTACTATGCCCGGGTGTAGAATGCCAAGACATCTTCATTTACTAATGATGATTTTGATTTCATCTATTTGGTTCCCATTTTCTTTGTTTTGGAGGTGGTCTTATTGTTCTTAATAAAGGTATGTAGCTTTTAAGCTGTTTCTATTACAGCAGAAGCAACAACAATTGTAACTGCAGACATGCCATTGAACCTATGACATTATTTGATGTAAAGATTGTATCTCCAAAAGAAAACGTGGGTTGTTCAAAACTTTGTGAATATCTGTATTTTAGCTATTTTTAAGATGCTTTTCAAATTATTGATATGGTAGAGCATCATTTTTAAAATAAAACACATCTCTAAACTTGATAATGCTCTTAAAAAAACCATGCGAAATGAAATCTATGATTTGCTTAAGAAGGAAGTTACTTTATGTGATTCAGCTATGTGATTCAGGTAATGATATTCCATACAACTTGGAGGAGATTTCATCATAGATGATAATGTTATAAAATAAAGGGTATGGTTGCACTGATTGGGTAAGATTTCATCATGGGTGATAATGTTATAAAATAAAAGGTAAGGTTGCACTGATTGGGTAAATGATTCGGTAATCTTTATGCCATTTGCATGTCATATTTTTAAAACTGGACCTATCCTATTCTCATGTTTAGAGTGAAGGGGAGAAGAGATTGTTAATTGTTTAGCTGATGTATGGGACAACCTCAATCCCCACAAGATGAAAACCATCTACAGACCGAATAACCTGGTTGAAACATTGGCAAAAGAAAGCCATGTCTAGATTACTCGAACCTACTTGACGCTTATGTCTGTTGTAGAGTCTATGATATCATAGTGAAAGGTGACAAAATCTCGTGGAATTTCCATGATTCAGTACATCTTTGTGATTGGTTTTCTACTAGACGCCTTTGGTTCAAATTTGAAATACTGTAATTTTGCACATAATGGGTATAAGGTATTGCGCTAATTTAGACTCCTGCCGGATTAAAAAAAGAGGTATTGCGCTAATTTAGACTCTTCCTGGATTCAAAAAAAGATAATTTTAGGGCCAGATGGAATTTTGGATCCCCTCTTTTACTTTCGTATCTATAAGGTTCTTTCCTTTAAATTTTTATTTTTATTTTGTTTGTCTGATCATTTTCATTTTTATTTTAAATGTTTTTTTAAATTATCTATATTTTAAAGATATGATTTTGAAAGAAATTTTGTTTTTCTTGTCTATGGAAAAATTGTTTAATACAAAAGACAATTGTTATTGGAAAATTGACTGATAGAAAAGACAATTTTAAAGTCATTTTGTCTTTCTTGGCTATTGAAAAAATGCTCAATAGAAAATGGGCTGTTGGTAGATATGTTTTTACCCATATAGGACAAAGAAAGCTTAAGTTATGAACAAAGTTATCGTAGATCCATTCACAATGAACATCTTATGTTGGGTTTGTGAAGATGTTTTACTTCAATTTAGTTGATCTTAGAACGACATTACACGCCATAAATGAAGGTAAAACTAACACTGGACTAATTTAAGTAAAATGCCAGATATAAAGTGAGAAAGGTTGTATAATTTAAATAGGATAAATAGATAAATCTATATCCTAAGATATGGGATATATACATATTCTAGATAATTTAATTGGAATGTAATAATGTAAATAAGATAATGTAAAAATACTATGGAGAGCAATAGAGTTGTTTTTATTAATGTTGATAATGTTTTTCTTAATAAAGATGCCTATTATGGAACTTTGATTTAAAGGTTAATTTTTGAATAATTTTTATGCCTTATATAATGATCCTTAGATGTTCGGTGTTAAGACGCACCTTGACCTTAATATAAGTGAGAACCTACTGGAAATAATAATTTCTTGTAGTTGTGAAAATTAGAGGTTATTTTGCGTAATACTTTAAGGTAATTAGAAGTAGCGTAGAAGATTGGAAAAAAAATGAGTACATGGAAAAAGAGGCTAAGAAATATTTTATGAATTATTCGTTTATTTTATTTAAAATTTTAAATTAATTAATGTTAGAATTGATGATAAATGATCTCGAATGATTTTTTATAATACTAATTTAACATTTGAACTCATTTATAAAAGAGTATAGATTAATTATAGGTGCTTAGATTAGCCCTAAGTTAGAAATAAATAAGAATATAATTGTAGACACCTAAAAATATCATATTATTCCTTGTGTATTGCTAACAGTTAATTAATTTGCAAAACCCCTTAAAATTTGCGTAATTTACCCAAAAACACTATTCATCCCCTTTAGCCTCTTTAGCCATCTTAGCCCTGCTCTACACTTATTCCCTAGTCACCATGTGGTCACACCTCATACCTAGCCTAGGGCTATCTCACCATAGTCTACCCTTTGACTAAGCCTAGCCTCCACCTCACCCTAGCCTACTCTACCCCCTACTCTCCACATTCCCATACCCATTTAATACCTTAAATGCCATGAAGACTTTTCCCATTCAATGCATTTATGACATGGATGACTTTGCATCCACATGCCATAATGAGGGTGAGGAATTTCTTCACCCCATGCATTTATGAGGCATGGTGCACCCATACCCATTTAATGCATGTGGGTGGATGAAGACTTTCCTCCACCCAAGGGCATTGATGACACCTCAACCCCCCATCATTGGCTAATTTCTATAAATAGGAGACCATTTCCTTTATTTTAAAGAATTAAATAATTTCTTACCAAAACTTTGATAAAATCACTCTAGCCCTCCTTTGTGCTAACCCTCCATTACATACAAAACCTCTTTTGGTGTTTCTTTATTTTGTAAATTTCTTGTAGGTTTGGATACATATGAATATAAAATTCAAATTATATCCTCTAGAGAATCAAAAGAATATTTTCTTTGACGGAAATCTCTATCGAATCAAGCTACAGTCAATCATAAGGTGTGTTATGATTGGCAATGTTTTTCTCACAATTTGTAAGTCTAGACTCCAAAGGCCACCAAATTTGGAGGCTAGCTTCTTGACAACCTATAGGACCCCTACAAGTTTTATTCTATTCTAACCAAGCCAAATCCAACCAAAAGGTGGGTTGCAACTGATAATATTTTGCTATAGTTGTAGGTTTGAATACTAAAAGCCACCAAATTTGGAGGGCAACTTCCTGATAGCCTATAGAATATCCCTCCAAATTTTATCTCATTATGATCAACAAATATCCAACCACAAGGTGGATTGCAATTGAAAATCAGAAACACACCTTGGGGTAAGGTTCCCATCAGGAATCTATTTCAATTATCCATAGTCTAGCAAACCAAAAATTTAGGTATGTAATGCTTGTTTTCATCTATTTTTGACTCATTTTAAGATATATTTCAATGTTGTAATCTAATTTTCCTTTCTTGCACTCTTTTTATCAAATCAAATCTAATCAAGATAGGCCCATAGGTGCTACTAATTCAGTGTTTTGATTGTGTGTAGGTGCTAGAGGTTCTACTCAATCAAGTGGTGGTACACGTACAGTAAACCCATCCCCCTTTTTTAGGTGATCAAAAGAAGACTTAGAGTGCCAGAAGTTGTTTACTAAAGAAAGAGAGTTTCTTCATTGCAAGACCCCAAATTGTAGTCCATGGAGCATAATTTGTAAAAGAGGATAAAATTGTAACCTCTTTTTATTTATCAATGAAATGGTTATACTAAATATATTTTGGTGATCACGGTGGGACTTGAAGCCATAACATCCCACTATATTTTGTTAGTTTTTTAGCTATCTTACTCACCTTTTGATGTATTTTTTTGTGTTTTAGGTTCAAAATCCAGCACAAACCCTCCTAAAATAGGGCCCATCAAGTTAGGTCCAAGTTAGAAGCCTTTTCTAATCTACTAGCTAGAACCTCAAGGAGGGTTATGATTAACACCCAAAATTTCATGGACCCTTGCGATATCTAAAGATATACAAAAACTAAATTCAATAGGGCAAGTACCAATTTTTAAACAACTAACATGGTAGCTACATTAGTTATAGGTAGGTATAAGGTTATGTCCTTTGCCTCACCATACCAATAAATTGCCATGCATAAGGTTATGTTCTTTGCCTTACCATCAAAATCAATTGCTAGGTATAAGGTTGCACTCTTTCACTCACCATCAATATCAATTATCAAGTATAAGGTTGCATCATGTACCTCACCATCATAATCAATTTCCAAGTGTAAGGTTATGCCCTTTACCTTACCATCATAATCAATTGCTTTCATAGGCTAAATTATCTTGCATAAAAGACACTCAAAGGTGTACTCACTTTTTCTCACCTAGAAATCTCTCTAACTCAACATTGTTTTTTATTTAAAACTACCTCAAATTACATGTAGGATTTTACCAGTTAGAAATAGTTGTTTTCAACATCTTCTTCAAATTTTTTCAATTTTTTTTTCCTTTTTTTTTATATCAAACTTCACAAAACTAGACATTTACAGTAGCAAAATCAACCCTAGCATGATGGGATACCAAAAACCTCTTCTATTGTGAATTATAGGGTCTCATGTAATTGCTTCTATAAGGCAAAATTTAGACATTTAGAGCATGTGCACCACTCTTGGGAAGAATCTAGATAGAATAGGGTCTTAGTTAGGTACGTTTAACACCTATTCTAAGTCAAATTTTAAATTTGGGTTTCAAAATCAATTCCCCTTTACCTTCCCTTAGCGTAAATTTACCTTTCAATATATTTGCTTGTGTGTTTTGCATATTATCTTTTAGTAGCCTAGCATAAGCATATGCATAGATGCTTGAAGAAAAATCTTAATTTCTTTATCTCCCTAAGCTAAGCTAAATATCGATCTGTCTCATATATGAAGCTCTTGGTAGACACTTGGTCATAACCTTATGAAGCATATCTTGACCAGTGTTTGTGACCAAGTAAATCTTCGCATAGCCCATTGCTTAAATAAACAATATTTCACTTTCATGCTCTTAGCATAGTCATTGCTTAAATAAGTAATCTTTCATTTTCACACTCTTAGAATAGTCATTGCTTAAATAAAAAATCTTTCACTTTAATGCTCTTAGCATAGGCATTACTTAAATCAATAATATTTCATTTTCATGCTCTTAGCATAGTCATTTCTTAAATAAACAATATTTCATTTTCATGCTCTTAGCATAGTCATTGCTTAAATCAACAATTTTTTACGTTCATGCTCTTAGCATAGGTATTGCTTAAATCAACAATATTTCATTTTCATGCTCTTAGCATAGTCATTGCTTAAATCAACAATCTTTAATTTTTGTGCTCTTAGCATAGTTATTTTTTGTCTTAGCATAGACTTTGTTTCAATAAGCATCTTCCTTTCTTGTTTTAGCATTGACCTTGCTCTTTCTTCAAAGAGCAATTTACTTTCTTATCTTAGCATAAACTTTATTTCAACAAGCATATCCCTTTCTTGTTTTAGCATAGACCTTGCTCTTGATCCAAAGAGCAATTTACTTTCTTGTCTTAGCATAGAATTTGTTTCAACAAGCATCTCCCTTTCTTGTTTTAGCATAGACCTTGCTTTTTTTCCAAAGAGCAATTTACTTTATTGTCTTAGCATAGACTTTTTTCAACAAGCATATCCTTTTCTTGTTTTAGCATAGACCTTGCTCTTTCTCCAAAGACCAATTTACTTTCTTGTATTAGCATAGACTTTGTTTCAACAAGCATCTCCCTTTCTTGTTTTAGAACAGACCTTGCTCTTTCTCCAAAGAGCAATTTGCTTTCTTGTCTTAGCATAGACTTTGTTTCAATAAACATCTTCGTTTATTGTTTTAGCATAAACCTTGCACTTGCTCCAAAGAGCAATTTACTTTCTTATATTAGCATAGACTTTGTTTCATTAAGAATATTTCTTTCTTGTTTTAGCATAGACCTTTATATTTATCCAAAGAGTTTTTTATTTTCTTGTCTTAGCATAGATCTTGCTCTTGCTCCAAAGAGAAAAGTTCTCTTATCATACCTTTAGCATTGACTTTGTTTTCAAAAGAAAATTTTCTTATCATGGCTTCAGCATAGACTTTGTTTTCAAAATCAATTCTCCTTATCATGCATTTAGCATAAAGTTTTATTTCAAAAGAAATTTCTCTTGTCATACCTTTAGCATAGACTTTGTTTTTAAAGCAATTTCCCTTATCATGCCTTTATCATAGAATTTCTTTATCATAGAATTTAATTTCAAAGCAATTTTCCTTATCATACCTTTAGAATAAAGTTTCATTTCAAAAGCAATTTACCTTAGCATACCTTTAGCATAAATTTTATTTCAAAAATCAATTTACTTTCTTACCCTTAAAATAGGTTTGTTTCAAAAGCAATTTTCTTTCATCAAAATCAAAATTTTGCATTTGCATTTATAAGATAATTTTTGTTTGTGCACTTTAATTTCAAAGCAAAAATCCTCACACACTTACACGTACTACCGGTAACATTGATGAAATAAGATTTCATCACCAACCATCAATCAAATTTGGTGATATTGGGTTTCATCTCTAACCATCAACTTGCCCCCTACACATCATAGTAGCCTTTCAATAGATTTTGGACTTCATCACCAAGAAACTAACCACCCTTGGGATTATATTGGGGTAGTTTAGGATAGAATTCCTTGTCCATAGGGCTATTTAATTCATGAGTGTGTAGCTATCATTTTTAACCAAGACCGCTCGAGGGTGAAGCGAAAGCCAACTGGGCTACCATATATTTTAGATAGTGCTGACTCTTATATAAGAGGTTTTGTTTTCCTCTTTTTGTATATCCCAAGACATTTTTTCCTTAGGAAGCCTTCACCTATTTGTGCATCTTACTCTTTATGTACCTTTGGGTATATTAGGGAAAATTCATTGACATACCCCTTTTAGATCTCATCCATTTATATTTTTTTGTTATTTTTAGAGATCTTCAAAATTGAAAACACATCAAAAACATATCAAAATAAAAACAAAATCACAAAAATAGTTAATTTTTGAACAACATCAAACAATTTCACAATTAATCACACCCAAAATGTTTGCACTCGGATTATTTATTGTATGCTAATTCATTTGCTAGCTTATATTTTTTATAGAGAAAAATAAAGAAAACCAAAAACATAAAGATAAAAAAAATACTCCCTTTTTATTTCTCCATCCCCCCAGGCCCTATAACGGGTCTCTAACAAAATTCACATAGACACTTGCAGTTGTAGGTAATAATTACAAGGTAACCTAAAATTGAACTTAGAATCACACATGTAGGTGTAATTGAACCCATGATCATACAAATAGATTCAGTTCTATATAAAATTGGATTGTACTTTCTTTCTCCCCCTCCTTTTCATCCAAACCTTGTTCCTTCCATATTCCCTCATGGTTATATCCCAAAGCCAAGCTCGAGCACAATATTACCTAGCCATTGTAACAATCCAAGTCTACTCACTTGGTTGTATCACAAGAATAAGCCAAACATTAATACAAGGATTTTTTTAAGTTTATTGTTTATCCCTAAGAGTTCTATCTTGTTTACAACAAATTTTTTTAACCCAATGAATCATTACCAACTAGATAAATCAGTATAGGCATATCAAACCACTTTTGAGTTACAAGACTACTAGAAGAAGCTACCCAAGTGGATGATATTGACCAAATCTCATGAAAAATACCTTTTTGTGGAGTTGACTTGTCTCATTTATCATCATATTAATCTATCATGAGGGTTGAACCATGATAGAGGTTTTCCTTTAGGGCCATAAAACCTAAAGGGTGGATACATACATTCCCCATACCTTAGCATATTGAACGTTGATCTAACCGATCATATTATTCCAATTTAGTATGCAAGGGGTTAGCGTACATATGCCTAGTGTCTTGTTGATTGTCCTACTACTCGGATTCATCAAGAGCTAAGCCATAACCCTAAAACTGGAATTATTCCCAATGCCCACTTTGAATCATATTTATTTATCCTATACCAAACAATGTGATAAGACTAGCTATTGATATCATGCTAGCCTCTTTAACCTTTATGATGCATCAACCTATCACTGAACTCCTCAACAGTGACCTAGAGAAGACATCTCATACCATCTCTCATTAATAGTATTGACTAGGTCCCTTGCTTTGACTTGCTCTGTCAGACTACAATCACTCTTGAGACATGTTGTATGCATACCTACATCTCAACATCATTGGGTTTCTAAATTTTATTTTTATTTTTAAATTCTACGCAATGGAATAAATAGTTTTCATAAACAAGATATACTTTCCAACTATCTAACTAAAGGATACAAAGGTTACTAAGTTTGATCCTTTAGATAATATTAGATATCCTATGGTTTTTTTGTCTATCATGTACTTTAAATCCACTATAGTAAGCCAAAGGATATAGTTTAGCATGGACTTGGTCACTTAATTCTACTATACCCAAATAAAGGAATCAATTAAAAGGCTCAAATTTTTAAAGATAAACTTCATTAAAGTCTCAATTTTTCTATCAAAGGCAACCTTCTTAAAAATAAATATCTACTTTGATTTATTTTAATTAAAAAAGTACACTTCTATTTTACATTTTATTCCAAGATAAATGTATATCATTTAAACATCACTTAACAACTATAAATATCGATAATGCTTTATTAAAACACTTTTACCATTAAATAAAGAAGTTACTTTTCTAATCTCAAGTAATTCCATGGTTGACCATATTATTTAGTTTGAACCTTTCAAGAACTAATATCTTACTACGACCAACTTTTTTTTTTAAATGCCATAATAAAATTATTATAAGATTGCAAAATAAATATTTAGTCATTCATTTCACACTTTGGCCAAGAGTTATGTATATATATATATATATAAGGATTATTACCAAAAATGTTTTGCTAAAGTAAAACATGGTGAGAGTTTGCACTCAAAATCCACTATAACACAGGTTAACTAATCCTTTCTCATAATAATGCTCTGATAGTTAAGGCTCTACCCTAAGGATTTAACAATACAGGGTCTACGTGCTTAACACTGTCAAATAAAGTTTATAAAACTAAATTTCATAATCTTCTTATTATGCTTGCTTTAAGATGTATCTACCTGATGCCTTACAACCGATTTTTCTGGAACCCTTCCCAATTTAAAAGTCATGTACAAAATTAAAGTTTATTTAAGTTTACTTCAACTTTGGACCAACAAAAACATAATAGGAGAATCATTATTTTCAAAGACAACAATCGGAATACATTGCAAAAATAAATAGAATCTTACATTTATAATAAAGTCTTACGTTGGGCAATTACATTATCATATTACTTTCAATAAACAAGGTAACATCATAAGTTTCTTCTCTCAACTTTAACATTTCCTCTAAATTGTTTACCCAAGCAAAAATACTACAATAAGAGTTCCACTTAACTTACACATAAATGAAGTAAAACCATATTATTGAATTACTCCTAGAACTCTTCAATACATGCTAAGCATAAGGTAATGTTATTACCTAGAATGGAAGCTAAGCTTCACTATTTAGGGAACAAAATCCTATAAAACGAATATAGCTATTTCCTTAATAATATTAGTTCCCAAAATATCTCATACAAAATATAGCACATACATGTTACAATATTTACACATGACAATATCTGATGGCTAAACTTCAACTAAAATAACATAAGCTATTCCTGAATGGTAATTTAACACAAACTATTTCTTTTTAGGAATTAAACCACTGTCTCAGCATTATATATCAAATTTAAGGTTTCCACTAAATTGCTTGCAAGTTCTGGTTCACACGTCCTCTCCAGAATGTACTAGATAACATAAAGGTGGAAAATTTCTTCCCTCACCACAAGATATATTCCACTACTACCGAAGTTACCACCATTAAAGTTTATAGAGAATAGGGGATCAAAGTTGGCTCATTCATGAATGCAATTTTCTAATTAATGCAGTTAATATCACATGCAACACATAAGCCAATATTCATAGAAATAACCTGATGTTATCCTATTGTTGTTCAAGCCATAAATATTTACAGTTTTATTGTCATTCATGGTTTCCAAGCAATAGTAGACACACAATGAATTTGTGCATTTCAAAACTTATCCAATTTCATTATGAGCTTCCATGATTGCACCATAGCTCAAGAAATCACACAGTGAAACAATTTCAAGTCCAAAATATAACAAATGTAATTTGTGCATTTTGAAATTCATTTTCTTTTTTATAGCAAACATCATAGTTGCACAATATGCACACATAGAATTCACACAGAGGAATAATTTCAATTTCACATCAATTTTATCTAATATGAAAGCATCCATTTTGCTCAAAAAAATCAAAACATGAAAAGCAATGTTCCAACCTGGTAATTGTTTGCTAAATTTTGATATGCAATATGAATTGTACAAGTCCTTTCACTTAAACCCTCCATCTATTTCCCATCCACACACAATCCAAATGATACAATAAAACTTTCTATGATCGATCCCCCATGCATCCTTTCCCAAGTTGTTTTTATTATTTTTAACCACCTCTCTTCTCACACTCATAAAAAACATGAAGTCATTTTACTTAAGCCATCACTTCCTCCACAATTAACTTGTAGATTACTCTACCATTATTTTCCCACTCCTTCAGTTATATTGTGGGTAATGGAGCTATATCCTTATTCCCTTTTGTTTTAATTTAAAAAGCATGTAAACATGTGCAATATATTCCCAACACATTTATTCAATAATCATATGTGCATATTTTATTTATATATTTTTATGCAGGTATATATATATATTTATCCTTATTTATCAAATTTATTGATAAATACACAAACAAATCTAAATCATCAATACTCAATGAATGAAGGCTCTCATGCCTTTGGCACTTTCATTGCCATACTAAAATATATGAATGCATATATATTTTTAACAAATAACAAACAAATCATTTTATACATGGCACACACAAACATAATGCATTTCATTCCAATGCACCTATATGAGACTCACCCACATGAGCTTCCATGTACTCACGAGCCAAATCATCACTTCCCCATTTACCTTTTATGTCAACTTTTCCTATCTGTCAAAGAAATGTCCCTAGTCCTACATAAACAAAACCATTAGCAATACCACATTCCAAATAAAAAAACAAGTTCATATCATTAATTTAATTACTAATCAAAGGTCGTGTGAGGAGGGTTATTATAGCCATGGACACTTCTAGGATGATCCCTCCTCCTTCAAACAACCTATTAGGGTGCTCAAAGGAAACCACCTCCACCCCACCTCAAAATCACTCCAAATCCCATTGCATTCAAACCCTCTTTGGTGCTAACCCCCATGGATGCTTTTGTATACCTCTTGTTGTCCCTTTTTGTTTTGTAAAATTCTTATAGGCGTGGATTCAAATGGCCATTAGAATTGAGCAACATATCTAGAAAACCAGAAGAAATTTTCCTCCAAAGGAAATCTCTATCAAGTTAAGCTAGAGCCAATCATAGGGAGGGGTGTTTTTGACATTGTTTTGCTCATAGTTTATAGGTTTAGAATCCAAAAGCCACCAAATTTGGAGCATTTTGGGCTTGACCAAGCGATTGTAGGAATCCTTGGAGCATTTTGGGATTGACCAAGCGATTGTAGGAATACTTGGAGCATTTTGGGATTGACCAAGCGATTGTAGGAATCCTTGGAGCATTTTGGGATTGACCAAGCGATTGTAGGAATCCTTGGAGCATTTTAGGATTGACCAAGCAATTGTAGGAATCCTTGGAGCATTTTGGGATTGACCAAGCAATTGTAGGAATCCTTGGAGCATTTTGGGATTGACCAAGCGATTGTAGGAATCCTTGGAGCATTTTGGGATTGACAAAGCGATTGTAGGAATCCTTGGAGCATTTTGGGATTGACCAAGTGATTGTAGGAATCCTTGGAGCATTTTGTCTGGGCTATGGCTCTTTTAGATATGGAATGGTCACAAATGACTAATGTTCAAGGGTTCTAGTTCCTTGATTCCATCAAGAGAGGCTAGCCGGTATGTTCCAGGTCCTATTTTACTATCAATTACATAGGGACCTAACCAATTTGCCATGAACTTATCCCTTAGATGGGATGGCAAACTAGAGTTCTGTTGGTTCTCTTTTAAGACCAAGTCACCAACCTGAAAGTCCCTCAGGTGAACTTTCATGTTGTATGCTCTCTTAAGTCGCTCTTGATAGATACGTAAATGCTCAAGAGCATTAACGCATCGTCCATAGAGCAATGTAAGCTGGTCTAACCGGGCCTATCATGCAGTGTCATCATCGATGAACTCTTGCATTGAAATGCATAGGGAAGGAATCTCCAACTCGAGAGGCATGATAGCCTCAGAGCCATACATGAGTGAAAACAGAGTTGCCCCAGTGGGTGTTCGAATGCTAGTGCGGTAAGCCCACAGGGCAAGTGGGATCTGAATGTGCCAATCCTTATGACTGTTTGCGACTGTCTTTTTTAGGATGGCAACTAGTGTTTTGTTTGACGCCTCTGCTTGCCCATTTTCTTGTGGATAATAGGGTGTCAAAAAATTATGCTAAATTTTGTACTTTGTGGTCAAAGCACGCACATCTTTGTTCTTGAATGACATCCCATTATCCGAGATTATCTTGGATGGAATACCAAAATGACATATGATATGCAAAATGAACTCCGCAATGCGGGTTCCAGACTTAGAGGTAAGCGAAACTGCTTCCACCCACTTGGTGAAATACTCTGTGACCATTATGATGAACGTGTGATGGCCTGACGACGTAGGGGATATATTTTCGATAGATCTAAGCCCCACTATGAAAATGTCCAAGCCGACTGGATTGGCTGCAAGGCCTAGGAAGGTACATGCATCAAATTAGCATGATGTTGACACTTCATGCACTTCCTGACATATGCGCTACAATCTCGCTCTAAATATGGCCAGTAATAGCCCATGCAAAGAATGCGCTTGGTGATAGCCATACCACTAAAGTGGCCACCACATGTACCATCGTGCGCTTGGGTGATCACCCAAGTGGAATCTTGTTGGTCCAAGCATCGAAGGAGGATCCCTTCATAGCTGTGATGGTACAAAATGTCTCCTAACAAGACATGCTTTGTCGCTTTCTGCTTGAATGCTCGTTTTATGGCATGTGTCAATCCAAGTGGGAGGTTACCTAACTTGAGGTAGTACCTTAAGGGTGAATACAAATCCTTCTGATCAGAAGCCTCGATGGTATGAACAGCCAATCCCTCTTGAAGTTCATCCATAGCAAATGTTGAGCGGGAAAGAACTTGTAAGAATAGCATTGTGTTGCTATTAAGGGTAGTAGAGGAGAACAAGGACCCCCAGTTGGCGTGTTTCAGACGATCGTGGATTCGAGAGAACCTATCCTAAGGTGGTTCAATTTGGATCATGTGGATTCCTGGCATCAAGTTAGAGCTTGCACGGTCCATCGTGGATTGCGATAGCATTTTGACTTGAATGGTTGTCATATCACCAGAAATGTCTTGCAGGATTAATGACCCCAAGGAGGCCATAGTGTTCGCAAAACGATTCGATGATCGAGGGAGTGCCTCGATGTCGTACCATTCAAGCTTTGCTAAGAATTTGTCCACAAGGGCTTTGTAGGCCTACAGAACTGGGCATTTACATTGGAATACCCCTTTGACTTGGTGTTAGAATAAATAGCAATCGTATTTTATTAAT
The DNA here is from genome assembly GCA_028583015.1 of Wollemia nobilis. Classification (NCBI taxonomy): domain Eukaryota; kingdom Viridiplantae; phylum Streptophyta; class Pinopsida; order Araucariales; family Araucariaceae; genus Wollemia; species Wollemia nobilis. The sequence goes on from JAQPPZ010017092.1 coordinate 10,102,511, forward strand.
CAGCAGATTAAATAGACTATTAAGCCCGGAGGTTATGGAACCACCCGTGGCTGAAATAGGCCCTGTTACAACAATAATGTAATAATAGCTTCTAACAATAATATACGCTAACATCCCCCCTTATTACATTATTTGGGTAATAATATAACTACTAGCTATACTAACATTCCCCTTGATTACATCATTTTGCAATACAAAGAGAGATGCGAAACAATTCAAATTTGACACGTGCAAGTGCCTTAGTGAAAATGTCTGCAACTTGAGCATCAGTGGGAATGTGTTGAAGCTAAATTCGATGCCTCGAAACTTCATCTCAAATGAAATGACATTGTGTGTCAATGTGTTTTGTTCTTTCATGATGGACTGGATTCTTGACTAGGTTCAGAACACCTTAATTGTCGCAAAACAAGTGTATTGGAGATTTGGATGGATGAACCATACTTGTCAGAATGTGACGCAACCATATCACTTCGCACACAGCTTCACGTGCGGCGCGATACTCTGCCTCTGTTGATGAAATAGCAACCACCTGTTGCTTCTTTTTGTGCCAAGAGACAGGATCGGATCCTAGATGAAAAATATATCTTGAAGTTGACTTGCGATCATCAAATTATCCGACATAGTCGGAGTTCATGTATCCTTGCAAGAAGAATTTGTTGTTCCTCTTGTATTCTAGGCCATATTCCATTGTGCCACGGACATAGTGAAGAACACGTTTTGTTGCTTTCCAATGAGTGGTCTTAGGCTCCTGCATGAACCTCAAAATATAGTTGACAACAAATACGAGATCTGGCCTAGTATTTGTCAGATATATGAGACTCCCAATCAACTGTCGATAGAGAGTACCATCTACCCGAGGTGAATCATCATATCGCGATAATCGAAGTCCAGCCTCCATCGGAGTTGCCATTGGCTTGCAATCGGTCATGCGATATTTTTCTAGCAATGTCTTGGCATATTTTTTCTGAGACACTTTGATGGAGTGCTCCTTCTGGCTGAATTCCAGACCAAGACAGTAATGGAGAAGTTCGAGATCTGACATCTCAAAATATTGACACAAGTCTCTTTTGATAGTAGAGATCATAGTTTCGAAACTCCCTGTAATGAGCAGATCATCAACATAGAGTACAAGCAACATTATCTCAGAACCCTATTTCTTTAAATAGAGGTTTGCATCTGACAGACATCTCTTAAAACCATGTTGTAGGAGGTGATTGTCCATTTTTATATACCAAGCTCGAGGAGCTTGTTTCAGGCCATATAAGGATTTGACCAATTTGCAAACTTTATGTTGTTGGCCTTCCACTGCAAATCCTTCTAGCTGAGTCATATAGACTTCTTCTTGGAGATCACCATTCAGAAAGGCACTTTTGACATCCATCTGATGAACTTTCCACCCAAACTATGCTACCATAGCACAAATAAATCGAATTGTTGTCATCCGAGCAGTAGGTGCAAAAGTTTCATCGTAGTCAATGCCTTCCTTTTGAGCATAGCCCTTTGCAACAAGATGGGCCTTATGCTTATCAATTGTCCCATATGCTTTGTACTTGACTTTATACACCCATTTGCAGCCAATGGGTTTCTTTTCGTGTGGCAGATCGACAAGCTTCCAAGTTTTGTTTTTCATCAAAGACTTATACTCTACATCCATAGCAGCCTTCCATTGAGGCTCACCGAGAGCAACTTGTACTGATGCAGGTTCAAGATCGTCTATGGAAGACATAAACACCTTATCACTATCAATATCCATATCTTCTGTATCTCTTGCTAGATCTACAGAAATTTCTTCAAAAGACTGACACAAATCATCAACCCCAGTATTCTCTGTTGCAGCTTTCTCCTGTCGAGCCATGCTGCGAGTACAAGGCCTATCCAAAGTCAAATCTGGTGGAGTAGATAGCTTAGAGTCTTTTATTGTATTTGTATACCACTTTGGATTCTTCTTCTTAGGTGTTGAAGAAGATCTAGAAGAACCTCCAACCTTTGATGAAGGAGATTTAACAACCTGAGTTTCCACAAGGTCTAGGTATACATCTGATGTGTTTTTTGATGTGAAAGCCTCATCAAAAACAACATCTCTACTTATGTGAATCTTCTTGGTTAAGGGATCAATCAAACGATAACCCTTAGAGTGCTCATCATACCCAAGAAGAATACACTTCAATGTATTCTCATCTAGCTTCTTCCTTTTATCTTTTGGTATGTGCATGAAAGCTTTACATCCAAAAATGCGTAGATGAGAAATGGAGGGTTTCCTACCACTCCATGCTTCCTGTAGAGTCATTCCTTGTAGGGCCTTTGTGGGTGCCCTATTCAACAGATATACTACTGTGGTGATAGCTTCTGCCCAATATAGTTGCTCAAGTCTAGCTCCTGTGAGCATGCAATGAACCATTTCCATGATGGAACGATTTCTCCTTTCAGCAACTCCATTTTGCTGAGGAGTATAAGCAGTAGTTAACTATCTTGTGATCCCATTTTCTTTCAAGAATGCAAAAAATTCTTTAGAGGTGAACTCCCCCCCTCGATCTGAGCGGAGGGTCTTTATAGAAGTCCTTGACTCCTTCTCAACAGATTTCTTGAATTGCTAAAAAAGCCAAATGCTTCAGATTTCAGTTGAAGAAAGAATACCCACATCTTTCATGAGTAATCATCCACAAATAACTAAAAATACCTCTTACCCCCACAAGCTGTTGGGAGTGAAGGGACCGCACATATCGGTATGAACCGACTCCAGAAGTTTCTTTGCTCTTGTAGAGCTCTTTTCAAAAGGTACTCTATGCTGCTTTCCTGCCAAGCAATCAGAGCAAACTGGTAAAGTGGTAGAAAGGGAAGGAAGACCCTTAACCATCTCATACTTACTTAGCTCAAGTAAGTAACCAAAACTCAAATGTCCATATCTCTTGTGCCATAGGTAAGTTGCCTCCTTTGTAGAGACTGTCATGGCAACATGTGGAGTAGAGATAGTATCTAAGGCAAATAAGCCATGCTTATATGAAGCGGTTGCAATGTTCTTACCCCTCCTGGTAATAGAACAACACTTCTTTCCTCCCTCAACACTAAAGTTCACAACCATATATTTGTCCAGAATTTGTGTGACTGACAACAAATTGTTTGCCAATCCTAGAAAATAGAGAACTTTATCGATCTGACACTTGCCATCAGGAAGAGTGACTGAAACAGTGCCTTCTCCTTGAACCTTGTAGGTTTTATCATCAGTAATAGTGACAGGTTTGCCTCTTTGGCTTCAAAGGACTAAAACCATGATTTATTACCAGTCATGTGCTTATCGGCTCCGGAATCAACATACCATATAGGATCCGTCTGCTTGGACATTGTGGTAGTCATGAGAACTTTGTGAGCTCTCTCAGAATCCGTGTCAGATTCTTCAACAACAACATTCACTTGCTGTTTGTTCTTTTGTGGTTTGTTTCGGCGTTTCTATTTTGATTGCTTATTCTTATGCCAACATCTGTTTGTATCATGACCTTCTTTGTCACAGATCTTGCAATATCTTTTTTTATATTGAGGTTGTTGAGTTTGTTTCCCTTTTGAATCCTTTTATGAATTCCCTCCCTTCTGAAAATTACCCTTCTTCCGGTTCTCGCCCTTTCTTGTTGATGTAGAGAGCAGTGTTAGAAGAATCATCTCTCCGTAGTTGGCGTGCATCCTCCTCTTGAAGCATATTAACCAATTCTACAAAAGTAACTTTCCGTTGTGATACCTGAAGGGAAGTGATCAACACCCGATAAGAATCAGGTAAAGCTCTCAATACAACTGAAGTAAGGAGCTTGTATTCAACTAGTTCTCCCAAAGAATTCAACTTCGCTTTCAATTCAGAAACTCTACAAAGAAAGAATTCAACTGTCTCACCCTGCTTCATGCTTAGACTATGTAATTGAGATTGAAGAAATAGAATGGTGGAATCATTCTTTCCCTCATATATAGTATTAAGGGCATCCCATGCCGCTTTACTAGTTGCACAGTCAACAATATGGGGTTGGACTTCATCAGACACAGTAAGCAAGATGAGCACTTTTGCTTTACTGTCTAGCTTATCAAAGTCTCTTTGAGCAGTAGATGGAGTTGTAGCACCAGCAATAGGTGAAGGTCTGGTTGTTGCTCTAGATACAACATCCCATAAATCATCCATTGCTAGGATGGCCTTCATATTATAACACCAATTGGTCCCCATTTCGATATACATTTTGCTAGGCCGTTATACCATACAAAATACCCGCCCTTATGTGAGGGAAACTATAGGTATTTCGAAAGATCAACAAAAAATCACCCGCCCTTACGTGAGGGAAACTATAGGTGATCTTTAGAGATCATACGATACGTGGAACATAAGCAGTACTGAAAGGGAATCGCCTTGTTGATGGCACCTACCATAGAAGATTATTCTCATGTGTGGGGCGTAACTTCCCCTAAACACTATGAAGAATACTTTGTCAGGATTTACGCCTAAACACAAGAACGATTAAGGGTAGTGGATGGAGTAAAAAAATGCAAAATGGCAAACTTATCTCTCCCCGACGATTTATAGAGAACAATCTCAGACGTCGTTGTAGCAGCTATATTAGGCGGCGGATACAATAGAACAATCACGACAACTTTACCTGTAAGTGCTGGCTAGAGGTATCACAAATACCGAACGCTGCAGTGCAATAAATTGCACGGATGGGTTTTAATTATTTCGGGGACTTAGGGAGTGAATTTGATTTTAACTTTTAATGTTATAGTGCAAGAAATCAAATATGCAACATACAACAAAGAAAAGTGCCCTCAGGAATAACCCACTAGGTGTCGGGCACAGCCGAAAATGCACCTTTACAATAATGCCAAATTTGCTTTTCAAAAATTACTCACTTTCCCCCTTTGATTTTTGAAAAAAAATACCCCCCTTCTTTTTAAAAAAATATAATCTTTCCTCAAATAATTTTTCAACAATTATTTTATAACCTTAAGTTAAAAAAAATATATTAATTTTAATTTATATAGTTTGTAAAAAACCTTTAAAAAAAATTAAAATCAAATTAAAAAAAATTAATTTTAATTTATAAAGGTTAAACTATAGAAAATAAATTAAAATAAAAAATTAAATTTTTAACTTTAGGAAATATAAAATAATTGAAAAAAAACGTCGGAAGAATTTTTTTTTTTTTTTTTTACCTTTGATGAAGGGGAGTCGGCGGGATTGGAACCCGTGACCTGCAGGGGAGTCGGCGGGATTGGAACCTGACCTGCAGGCTCCCAGAGCCTTATCGCACAGTCCACCACCAGGTGGACTAGCAGGCTGATCCAACAGGATCAAGGGCCCCCTCGTATTTGAGGAGGGTCCCCAGTCTGTTGCCCGAGCGCGGCCGCCTGGCCGCAGCTCCCTTTGTGGCTGCCTCTGCCAGGTGGCCGCAGCGTCCTCCTCCGCAACGTCCTCCTCTGCTGGTTTCGTCGACGGCCGCAGTGTGCTCTCCTCTGCTGCTTGGTCACGACGATGGCTGCAGCTCGCAATTAGTAGCAGGCGACCTACGGTCGCTCGCTGCTGCAGATTAGTCGCGAGTCGTCGTTAGTGGCTACGATCGCAGCCCGCTGCAGTGAGCAGCAGCTGCAGCTTGCTACGCGTCGCGCACGCGGTGCACAAACGACGCAGGGAAGGGGAAGGAGGGGAGGGAGGTGGAGGGCGGCCACGTCGCGGCAGCAGGAGGGGGGGGAGGGCCGCCGCGCAATTTTTTTTTTTTTTAATTAAATCACAGTGGGGGGGGTGGTGTCCACAAAGATTTTTTTTTTTATTTATTCGCGTTCAATTCAATCACGCGATTGGTAAAAATAATCACGTCACGAATTTTTTTTTTTTTTTTTAAATCTCGCGGTGCTTGGGAAAAAAAAATAGACCAGCATCGGGAAAAACAGCGCATAGGAGGTCTGTATTTTTTTTAAAACTATGCGTTCAGAAAAAAAACGCACAGTCCAGCGCTGGGAAATTAAAAATTTTCCAGACCAGCGCTGGAAAAAAAAATTGAAGCCTTCCGCTTCCTGCAAAACTTTCTCCAAGCAAACAGCGTCCGCCTCCTCTCTCTCTTCTCATGCTACTGGCTCTGATGCCATGTTAGAATAAACAACAATCGTATTTTATTAATCAGTAGATTAAATAGACTATTAAGCCCGGAGGTTATGGAACCACCCGTGGCTGAAATAGGCCCTGTTACAACAATAATGTAATAATATATTCTAACAATAATATACGCTAACACTTGGTTGACAATTAACAGTGAATCACCAAAGATGTTCAATCGCTTGATGTTCATGGTGATTGCTGTCTGAAGACCTATGAGCAAGGCTTCGCATTCTACATTATTGTTGGTGCATGGGAAGTCTAATTTAAATGACAGAGGCATTGGAGCTCCTTGCAGTTTGAAGAATACAATTCTCGTGCCACCTCCTTGATCACATTTAGAACCATCAAAAAATAGGGTTATGTCGGCCTGTGACTCAGGCTCATCAGAATCTGGCAATTCTAAGACATGGAAGACCCCATCATTGGGTAGTTCTATGACCAGAGGCTAATCGTCTTCAAGAGGAGCCTCTGCTAGTTGATCGGCTATGACTTGTCCTTTGATGGATTTCTGTCCAATAAACTCTATGTCAAATTCTATCAACAACATTATCCATTTCACCGTGCGGCTACTATGATAAGTACAACTCATCATGTATCGCAATGGATTCTCCTTAGACACAACATACGTAGTGTTGCTCAGCCTGTAGTGGCGTAGCTTTTTGGTAGCAAACACCACTGCCAAGCAGAGTTTCTCAACGTTTGCATAGTTAAGTTCATAACTGACCAAGGTGCGACTAAGATAGTAAGTAGCCTGTTCTTTGTGAAGTTCATTCTTCTGGGCTAACATGGCTACCAATGCCACCCCAGTAGCTGAGATGTATAAGTAGAACGACACTCCTGGTCTAGGTGGTGCCAATACTGGTGGTGAAGCCAAGTATTGTTTAATGTCGTCGAACGCTGACTGGCACTCGTCATCCCAGTGAAATGCTACCCCCTTGTGCAACAATTTTTTCATTGGTTGACACTTGTCAGATAACTGCGCTATGAAGCGCTTGATCGACGTGACCTTTCCCTGCAGGCTTCTGAGCTGCTTGATGGTAGTTGGGGGAAGCATTTCAAGGATTGCCTTGACTTTGTTTGGGTCCACCTCAATGCCTCGCTTTGATACTATGAAACCCAAGAGTTTTCTAGATGTGACGCCAAATACGCACTTCTTGGGATTCAATCTGACTTTATGTTCCATGAGACGATCGAGGATCTTGCTTAAGTCATCAATATGATCTGGGTGCAAAAGAGATTTGGCCAACAAATCATCCATGTAATCTTCCAAAGTTGTATGCATGTAATCATGGAATATGTACGTCATGGCACGTTGGTAGGTGGTGCCAGCATTTTTAAGGCCAAAAGGCATGACCTTATAACAAATGTCCCCCAAGGCATTGTGAACGCCATTTTTAGTTGGTCTTCGAGATTGATACGAATTTGATTGTATCCCGAGAAACCATCCATGAGGGATAGCATTTCGTGGCCTGCAGTAGTGTCTGCCAATGTGTCGATGCTCGACAAGGGTAAATCATCCTTAGCACTCACTTAGTTTAGATCTCAAAAATTAGTGCATATGTGAATCCTCCCATTGGAATTTTTGAAGGGTACCATGTTGGACAGCCATGGCCGATAATCTACGCAGATGACAAACTATGCATCCAACAACTTTTGCAATTCGTCTTTGACCATCAAGGCCACTGTTGGGTGCATATTACGTAGTTTTTGCTTAATTGGCTTGACTGTCGGATCAAGAGTTAGATTATGCATGACTAGCTATGGATCTAGTCCCGTCATGTCTCTATATGACCATGCAAAAACCTCCTTCTTCTATTTGAGAAGTGCAATGTAGTCGACTTGCTCTTCGGGGGATAGACTTACCCCCAGCTTGATGATCTATGAATTCATTGGATCTGAGCCGATGTCTACATCAGTCATCTCCTTGACCGACATGTGGGATCCATCCTCCAACTGGTGTGGAGTTGGGATCAAATGGATATCATTTGCTGATTTTAAATCCACGTTGGGAACCTCGGGTTCCTCTTCAGCATGGAAGATATCCTGAGTTGACCCTAGGGTAAAATGAAGCATTTTACCGAAATGCCAGTACTCTGATGGGGATGGAGGTGAATTGATGCGATCCCAGTCTATGGCATCTATGTCTAGATGCAATGACCATGCTGGATCGTCCGGATTGCGGATGGGGGCGGTTAAGTCAATGGAGATCATGTTGATGAAATGATTTTGGTCTCCATTACCACGGGTGTGGTGATTTGAACATTCTAGATGTTATCTATGCTTTGGATCTGGCTCTGTAGGGATTGGCACGAATGGATCAGCCCTATGTGCTGATAGGAGGACAGGGTCTGCCCTTGGCACTGATAGCACTCTAGGGTCTAGGGGCAAAAGGTGCTCTTTGTATACCTAGAGCGACGGATCCAACACTTGGTCCCACCCCGCTGGGTCTACGTACCACTCATGCCCTGGAACTATGCCCATCTATTCAAATGTGTCGTTAATATCCAAGGGGTATGGTTGCTACATTTGCCGCATGTGATTAAGATATGTCATTTTTGTTTCATCTTCGTAATCACTATCAAAGATCCAAAAGCCCTCGTTGGCTTCGACAACTATCTGAGGTATTACAGGCTCGTTTTGCTTGAGAAAATTAATCTGGCCCCATTGTGGTTGTTCCACTCTTCGTTGGGGGACCTGATTCTCTTGACACAACACTTGCTTGATTGGAGCCTCTAGGGGGAACATTATCAAGAAGCTCCCTTGATAATCATTCATGGGGATCACTTGGGAGTGATCACTATCTAATTCAAAGGGGTCATATGATGTTGTTTCATACTCTGACTCATCCTCCGAAGATCTTTCTTGACACTATCTATACCCTCCTTGAAAGTGAGTCCCCAAACTTTCGCCTCTCTCCAGCAAAGGGGGAGGGTTAGTGAGGTTAACAAGGGTGGTTGTTGACCATGGGAGGTAATCCCCCAATGTGTACATTGTGTTAGGGTTGGCATAGATATCTAATGCCAATCCACCCTTGCTGCCTATCCCTAGGCCGTGCATGTCCTCTACCAAGATGTCCAAGGGTAGGGGGTGGTTGAACCCCATGCCCGACTTGTCATAAGGCATTTGGTATCTTGTTTGGCAAAGGACATGCACTCCTTGCTCATACCTACCTAGCCCATATCCATGCTAGTTGCATTGGCCAAGGTATCTCAGAGTGAAGTCTGGATTAGATAGATAGTTGACATATTCTACAAAAGGCTCTTCATCTTCGTCCTCTTGCATGCATGGCTCAGTACCATGATCAAGGCCCCCATACACAAAGTTTGTCTGGTTTGGCAAGCAGCCTAAAGGAACAATTGTATCGATGGGGAGGTGAGGTCTCCCCATGTCCTGTATGGACTCTAGTATGGGCGTTGCTACAACATTCTATACCAGATACTCCCCCAGGCCCGTATTGGCCATTTCAATGGTGATTATTGGTGATTAAGGGGGAGGAAACGGAAGCTCTTCCTGAATCCACTCCATGCTGGGTGAACTAGGAACCTCAACTTCCATTGTGCTAGGCATCTCTTTGGTAGAGATGGTTGATACTATTGGCAGTGCCTCTTCCAGGGGTTGAGCCTCTTCCAGGGTTTGCCTCCATTTGTCCTTCTATTTGGCCATGATAGGTGGCATCGTTGGTGAAGGACCAGACGATGAAGATGCACCTGACTGGGATTTTAATGGATTTATCACCAAGGATGCTTGCAAAATCGAACCCTGTCTAGATGGATTTAATTAAAAATCCAAGTGTGTCTATGGAAGTGTCGATTGCGGCATCAGCTGCACCGCATTGCAATATTTGAAGGGTTCTAAGTCCGTCGGGACTACATGTACTTCCCCTTCAAATGTATACTTCAAACACTGATGAGCTATCGAAGGGACACACTTCATGTCCCTGATCCATGGCCACCCTAGAAAGATGTTGTAAGCCATCTCGCCTTCCAAAATATGGCACAATGTAGGTATCGTATTTTGTCCTACTTGAATGGGTAGGACAATTGTGCCAACTATTGAGCATATCGCATCATTGAATGCTCGTAGTGTATAGGTGGAAGCCGTGATGTGAGAGGCTAGCAACTTCAGATGTTTCAATGCCGTTGTGGTAATGATGTTACTGGACGAGCCAGTGTCTACCAACACCCTCTTATACGAGATCTCGTTGACCCGTGTGATAACGTGTAGGGGTGGATCTGCCATGTCATCAGACACTAATTTAACTTCATCCTCTCGAAAGGTGATGACTGGCTCCGTGCATCGTTTGACATGTCCCACGAAGTTGTTGAAGGAATTTGCTTCATGGGGCTGCAACTTGATGGCTTTCAATATCTCCATGAGAGCCTCCTGATGGGGCATTGATTGTTGTATAAGCTCATATATGGAGAGCCTAGCCGACGTGGTCCTCAAAATCTGTGTGAGTTTGGTCCGAATCGTGGCGACGAGTCTAGGCAAATGTGGTTGCATAGGGTGCTATTGAGGTTGTGACATCGATGGAACCTCCCTTGTGGCTGCCTCGGGGGCAACTCCTGGGTATCTATTGTTCCTAGTCACTATGCTTATCATTCCTACATACCCTTGCATGGGGCAATTTTGTTGCACCTCATTGACTTGAAGGGGTTTTGCCTATGCCTCACGGGTAGGCAAGGGGTCTTTGAAAACTCCCATCTGTTGGTTGTTTGGCACTATGGGGTTGTCCACTGCCAATGTCTTATTGTCAATTAGGTCTTGTATCAAACCTTTGAACTTCCAACATGCATTCAGGTCATGTCCCCTCCGCCTATGGAACCTACAATACAAGTCCTCTCGGTATCCCTTAGGCTTCGGTGCATTGGGATCTATGGTTTGGATCTCTGGGAGGTTAATCAAGTTCGTCATTGACAAGCGATCAAACAAGGAGTCCCTAGACTCTGTATAAGGTGTGTAATGTCGCCTAGGGCAACGCTACTAATTTTTCTCCTGCTTCCAATTTTCTTTTTCATAATTATTAGGAGGCACCACCTGATAGTTAGCCTTTTGAGGCTATATTTCTTATGCAGGCTTAGGAACATTTATGGCAACTTGATTTACCATAGCAGGTTTTTGTTGCATAGTCCCTATTTTTGTGTTCTTGTTCCATTATTTTTTTTAGGTTTGGCTATCTTGCCATCCTGTATCTTGATCTCTTCAATGATCCTGGCTTGTGCCAGGGCTTCTTCTAAGGTGGCATATTGTTGCAGCTGCAATGGCATAGAGATCGATCTCAGATAGCTCTTGGAGAACATTTGAGTGAGGTCAGACATAAGGGGAAGGTAGGGCAGCTTTGAGAGCAAAGCCCTCCATCGATTCCCATAGGCCGCCATGGTTTCTTCCTCATACTGCCTGAGGCTGGCTAAGTCACCGAGTGACGCATTCTTCTTGGTGTTGAAGGCGAAGCGTTCGAGGAACGCATCCACTAACTGATCTAAGTTGTTAATGCTATGCTTTGGTAATTGAGTAAACCAATCCGAGGCAGGGCCTACGAATGTGGTTATAAATGTTCTTAATAACAAAGCATCATTGTCTTGAATGCCGAAGCATTGGCTTAGGAATCTCGTCACATGCTCTTGGGCATCCTCCTCACCTCTAAAGACTACCAACTAGGGCAGCTTAAAGTGTTTAGGGTAAGGGGGTGTTGGCACTGATGGATGCATGAGATGACTATGGAGCTGGCGTAAAGTGGACTTTTGGGGCCTAGAAGTTTTTGTTTCCACAGACTCCAAGTGCTCTAGCAGTGCTTTATATGCATCTAAATATTTAATCTCTTCTTCTTTAGTTTGCTCTCGTTGTGGGTTGTGGGATACTTGAGGCCTATGGAGGGGTGGTCGGATAGCAACCCCTTCGCCTTGGTAGGGCGTTTCGGCCTACTCTACTTCTTGCTCATACTCCTTGTAAGCTTCTTGAGGAGTCTCTGGACGAGACCTATGACCCTGAGTGGGTCCCCGTAGAGGGTACCCATCGTTGTTCTGGGGAGTGGCCTCCCCCTTAGGTCTAGGAGATCTCGGAGGTGGCACTTGGTAAGGTCGCGAAGACCTATCTTGCACCAAGGGGTTGCGCACACACACACAAAGCAAGGAGCACACACACACAAAGCAATGATTATCTTGTTTAAAGATTAAAAGTGTGTCCTAAACCTGGTTTAGTGCGTTTTAATTTTTGTTTTGAAAGTTTTTGTAAAGAACGTTTAAATGCAAAATGATGGTTCTTATGGCTCCCAAAATTGGTCGCCCCTTCGATATACCATTGTCAGGCTGATATACCAACCTCTCTATATACCCGCCCTTACGTGAGGGAAACTATAGGTACGTGAGAGCAGATGGTACATGGAACATAGGCGGTACGGAAGGGGAATCACCCTATTTTTGACACCTACCATAGAAGACTTATCCTTGTGTGCTAGGAATCACCCAAGCTACACTCGGTTAGTTTTCGTCAAGATTTACGTCTAGCAATAGTAGTGATCGGGGTTTATGAATGCAAAATTCAAGCCAATGTGGTGATGAAATCCATCATTGGTCTTGATCAAGGGCTGGGGTTTTACGACCATCTCCTTGGTGTTTACGTTACCACGTGATGTGTGGGGTTCTTTTTATTTTGCAAAAAGGAAACAAGCAAGCAGTAAAGGAAAACTTTCCCTAAGCAAACAAGTAACCTAAAAATAGAAAACTGAAGACAAAAAATGATAGGAAAAGTTCAAAATCCTTACCTCTTCTCTGCCCAAATCTGTCGGTTCTGATTTTCTACCCGAAAACTTCACAAACTGGAATTCGTCCCAAGGGGGACGAATTACAGGACTGTATCCATCATAGGGTGGGGCAAATTCCCATTCATCCCTAGGTAAGACGAATTACAGCTATGTATCCACCTCCTAATGGAACGAACAATAGTCAGCGTACAAGAACTCGGTACCTGCAAGCAAAAACAATCAAGTTGGGATCAGATTTCTGATCTTAAAAATAGAGGACAAGGTCCCACCGTGATCGCCACTAGAAGCATGAGGATACAAAGCAAAAAGGAAAGCGAAGATGTGATGCAAATTAAACTTAGACTTCACGCTAAATCCTAGGAATTTGAAAGTGCATGAAAAGAGGGAAAAGCATGAGCGAATCGGAATGAAACAAATGCAAATAAAGAAGACAACCCTTTTTATTGATATGTTTCACAACTCGGTTACAATGCGCATCCTCCCCTTCCAAGGGCTAGGAGCATTTTAGATAAGCATTTTTGTTACATCCATGGATGCCCTTCCTTCTTTCACATGCCCACATGTAAAATGGGTGGACCAAATGTCACCGCCACTCACGTTGATGAGTCTTGACACCTTGCTGCTCCTCCGATGTCCAGACCCTACGTTCAAAGGAACAAGAAACAATCAGTAGCACCTGTAGACAAAGTAAAGCATGCAATCCCCAAGCCTATGGTAAGTGAATGAGAAAAATGCATTAAAACCAGGGTTTGATAGGGGCATCAAGGCATCCCAAATAAAATACTACAAATGAAACAATCGGGAAATTCCTCGCCGATTTGAATTCACTCTGGGGTGGGACAAATTCACTTGCAACAAAATGCCGAAAAGGTACTGTCCCAAATGTCCTACCTAGGAAGCTTCAAAATACTTGCAAACTTGGGGTTAGCTAATTGGGGGCATTTTGGGAAGACCCAAATGGTCATATTTTCCCAATTTGGCCTCCGTCAATGGGAATTTGATGATGCTACCTGCAAGTTAGTAGAGGCGGACGAAGATAGAAACATGATCAAATTTATTCAAAACAAAATGAAATTAAAAGGGAAACCTATCTAAGTAGCATATAATTGAATGCAAAAATGAAAGAAAGAAAATCTGCCATAGATTTCCAATCACTCCAAAGAGGGATGATTAGGACTGTAGCAGTGCGGGAGGGGGCATCCGGAGGCGGGCTGCCCACCGTTTGGGGTCTGATTTCGACACCAATCCACTTGGGATGGGTCCAAAATCTCTTGTGGGGTATTGTTAGCAAATTGGGTGGGATATCGTGACCAAATGTCAGGTTTGGTTTTGGATTTGTGCTTCCAATAACCACCCTATGACCTCCTCTCCGAAAGAGATCAAGGATGTGAAAGACACAACTCAAAAGGGGTATGGGTGTGAAAGTAAAATGATAGCACTTCGTTGCTCCAAAATGCTCCTTCTCTGTATATTTTGGGGTGAGGAAACTCACCAATTTATAGACCTGGAGGTCTCTTGAAATGAGCATGCAGAGGTGCCACTTGGCAACCATGCCTTCCCAGGGGGGAGGAGATTCCTCCCTAAATAGGGACTTCATGACTACCCTTGTAATAGCCTCTAACACTAAAAAACACTCACCCACACTCCCATGTGATGAAGGAAGCGTTAAGTGGCAGATCTGAGCTGCCATTTATCAAGATTTGACTTTTTGCCCGTCAAACCTGCAATTCGCCCCACCCTGGAGTGAATCTAGAATTCGTCCCTGGGTGGGGCAAATCCTAGTTGGAATTCATCCTTGGGTGGAACCAATACTGAGCAAAGTTCCTGAAGGTGCCAAATTGATTTTTGACCTTCCAAAATTGTTGTGAGAGTGGTTAGGACCACTGTTTAACCTCTGGGGGCTGCCCTTGGGGTTGTGTGTGTCAATGCAATCAGTGTTTGCAGTCACATAATCAGATTGGTGCCATTTTGGTGTCTACACTTCTTGAAAATATATAGAAGGTTCCCTCCAAATTTCACTCCATTTTAATCAAACAGAGTCAACCTTATGGTGGATTGTGATTAACATTTAGAACCGCACCCTAGCGTGTAGTTCCCATCAAGAACCTATTTTGGTCATCGATAGACCATAAAATAAAAAATTTATGTAAGTATGCTTATTTTCATCTATTTTTGACTCATTTTAAGCTCTATAAAAAGTTATAATCTAAGTTTCCTTTCTTGCACTATTTTTATTAAATTGGGTCTAATCAAGATAGGCCCATAGGTGCTACTAATTTAGTGTTTATTTGTGTATAGGTGCTAAAGGTTCTACTCAATAAAGTAGTGGCACACATGTAGTAAACCCATCCCCATTTTTGAGGTGATAAAAAGAAGACTTTGAGTGCCATAAACTATTTACTGAATAAATAGGGTTTCTTCATTGGAAGTCCCCAAATTATAGCCCATGGGGTAAAATTTGTAAAAGAGAATCAACTTGTAACCTCCTATTTTTTGAACCAATGTTTGTATTGTTACTCATGAGTTCCCTTCATTGAGGTGGTAAGTTAAGACTATTCAAAATCGATTGAAGCATCTTGAGGATACCTACCTATGGTTGGTTAGCTTACTAAGTCAATCAAGCTCAACAATCTATCAAAGGTAAAGTTTCAAGGATATTTATCCCTTCCATAATTGGGGCATCTCACATTGTTCATGATTTGAGATAATATTGCATATCCTCCCTCAACAACCATTGCAACATGCCAAAAGCTATGATCAATCATAATCAACCATGATCATCCATCATCAACTCGTTCTTGTCACAAGTCAACCACTAATATGGTTTCATGTGTTTTTGTAGTACATTATGTTTTTACACACCCTAGTAGAAAAGGGGTAAATGTAGACACCTAAAAATGTCCAATTATCCCTTGTGCATTGCTAACAATAAATTAATTTGCAACCCCCCTTAAATTTACTTAATTTACCTAAAAATATTATTCATCCTCTTTAGCCCATTTATCCACCTTAGCCCCCTCCAATTCTTAGCCCCTAGTTAGCATGTGACCACAATTCTAACCTAGCCTAGGTCCACCTCACCCTAGTCTACCCTTTGACTAAGCCTAACCTCCACCTCACCCTAGCCTCCTCTACCCCGTACTCTCCACATCCCAATGATCATTTAATTCCTTAAATACTATGAAGACTTTGACCATTCAATGCATTTATGATATGGATGACTTTGCATCCACATGTCATAATGAGGATGAGGACTTTCTTCACCCCCATGTATTTATGAGGTATGGTGCACCCATACCCATTTAATGCATGTGGGTGGATGAAAACTTTCCTCCACCCAAGGGTATTAATGAGGTATGGTTCATCCATCCACATAATAGCACACCTCACAAGACACCTCAAGCCCCATTAAACTTGGCCAATTTCTATAAATAGTAGGTCATTTATTTCATTTTAAAGAATCAGATAATTGCTTACCAAAACTCTACCAAAATCACTCTAGACCTCCTTTATGCTAACCATAATTTGCATACAAGCCCTCTTTTGGTGTTTGTTTATTTTTTAAATTTCTTGTCAATGTGGACTTAGATGGCTATTATATTTGAACCAGAGCCTTAAAATAACAAAAATAATTTTTTCTATGAAGGAAATCTTTGTTAGATCAAGCTAGAGTTAACCATAGGGTGTGTTTTGACTAACAATGGTTTGCTCACATTTTGTTGGTTTGGACTCCAAAAGCCACCAAATTTGATGGGAAAATTTCTAACATCCTATAGAAGGTCCCTTCCAAGTTTCATTTTATTATAAAAAATCCAGAGTCAACTATAGGGCGGGTTGTGATTGACATTATTTTACTTATAATTTGCAGGTCTAGACTCTAAAAGACACTAAATTTGTAGGGAAAATTCGTAATAACCTATAAAAAGTCCCTTCAAAATTTCATCCCATTCTAATCCACACAAATCCAACCATAGGGTGGGTTGTTATTATCAGTTAGAATTGCACATTGAGTTGGGATTGTCATTGGGAACTTGTTTTAGTGAAGAACATGTGCTTATACTGAGAGGGGGGGGTGAACAATATAACATAAATCTTTTTCCCAAATAGAAGCATAAGCATTAATGAAACCATAAACATCACACAAAACATCACACACATGAGAGACACCATTTTAACGTGGTTCACCCAATGTGGGCTACCTCCACAGAGAAAATATTTCTTCTAAATATTTCTCAAATAATCTCTTGGGAATATTTCCCAAATTACAATGTTTATGGACCTCGGTCCAAAGGAGATGTTGATCCCCTAAATCTCAAGTTCGTGGATCTCTTCCATAGGAGAACTCTTTTCCCTTCTACTCTGGCTAGTGATCTTCTAGAAGACTCTATCTCTCTGCTGCACTGACTTGTGGATCTCTCTCCACTTGAAGACTCCTCACTCAGATCTGTCTTCAATTGTCCTGGCTGCTGGATCTCTATCCACTGAGACTCTATCCTCTATACTCTGTCACCTCCAAAGCTCTGTCTCAATACTATACCAAACATAGTTCAGTCGGTCTAGCATAGTTTTGCTCAATCTCTTGCACTAAACATAGTACAATCGGTCTAGTACAATTCTGCTCAATAGGTTCACTTAGAACCTACTCAAAATCTCAGCCCAATCCTATCCAAATTCTCAAAGGTCACACAACACAAACTAGTCCAAATCTGCTCAACAAGTTCACACAGAACTTGTCCAAATTCTGCTCAACAAGTTCAACAAACTTGTCCAATTCTCTAAACTTGCTCAAATCTGCATAGCAAGCTTTCACAAAAGCTTAACTCAAAATAGTCCACAAGTCTTCTCAAAGACTTGTCTCAATCACATAGAATCATAAAGAGAATTGTTAGAGACTCAATATGTTCTAAGCTCAATGTACAATCAATATCTCAAATCAATCTCATAGAAGCATAAAGAGAATTGTTAGAGACTCTATATGTTCTATACTCAAATCCCAATCTCAACTCAAATCAACCTCAATATCAACTCAAATCAATCTCAACTCAAATCAGAATATTGAATAGTTTGTTTCTAGGAACTTGAACAACCACATGCATCCACTTGACTAGGCTTAATCAACTCAACTCAATCAATCACCTCAAGGAACAATCCTTTCTCACAAACCCTAGTCCAAGCATGTATTAACCAACTCAACTCAACCAATCACCTCAAGGAACAATCCTTTTTCACAAACCCTAGTCCAAGCATGTATTAACCAACTCAAAATGTTTCCAACAATGCTCAAGCACAAGTCTCACATAGCAATGATACTCATGTTCTTTTCTAACTCAAGTTCAAGTTCATTTCATCATCAATGGGCTTCAACAACAATGCTAATAAAACAAGGTTTAAATACAACTCACAAACCAGAAAACCTTGAAGCATTCAACCAATCATTTTCTCAAAGGAAACCACAATCAATCCTTTTCTCTCCAATGATATTTCAGAAATCAACCACCATAAACAATCAATAGGAGAATGTGCCCATACCTTTTTGATGCCAATAAGTTGTCCACAAAATCTGCCACACTTAAACACAACTTTCCTTTCCAATCTAAACAAGGGTTAATGGACTTCAAATAATCACAAAATAAAGCATTACTCAAATTACACCCTTTTTACTCCAAGTTAATAAACACATCCACCAAAGTCCCTTTTATTAAAACCCTTATAAAAAATAATAAACCTCTCAAAATTGCTTTTAAAAAACAACTCCTTATTTCTCCTAAAATTAATTCTCCATAACCATCAAATAAATCATAAACCAATTATGCTTTGCAATAATAATCACAACCCTAATAACAAACTTTAATTTCCATTAACTACCTTATAACTCCAAACTTTAGGGCTAATAAAAATTATTTAAATGCAAAACGTAATTACCTCCTCAAGGGGATTCGAACCCCCGACTTGCCACACCGTGAGCGTCTTAGCCGTGGCTAAGATTCCACATGAGCTAGGCGCTCATTGGAAAGGCAAAGGCCCAAAGTGCCTTAAACCTTCCTCCACCTTCCACAAAAGACAAAGCACCAAAGCGCTTTCCACACGCCTTCCGAAACGCCGTCCAAGGGATTCGATCCCTAGTGTTTGCATTGCCTTGTGCCTTAAACCAAAATGATTTGCCAATGCGCCATGCTTCCCACCATGATTTGACTTTCCAAGCGCTATCATTTTCTTTCCTGCTTCTCTTCTCAAAATTCACATGAGCTCATAGACTTATTCGAATGCCAAACATTTATCACAAGAGCAAGGATGAAACTTTGATTTATTTACCACCCCTTTATATAGTGTTTAAAACACTTCGAAGACGTCGAAGGAAATATGAATTTATGTTTGCTTGATGACGTCGGTGGGAAACTTTGCATTTAAATTTAAATTTGAATTTAAATTTTAAATAATTAAAATTTAAACCAAATATTAAAACTCAAATAACTCCATCACCGGGGCACCTTTTTCGATGAAACGAAAGCCCAACTTGGGTTTTAAGAAAAACCCAGATCAAATCTGTTGTCCATGGTTTTAAATAAAACCTTTTATTTTTCCTGCCTTGGTTTTCACAAAAACCCTTCATAGATCCTTTTGACATTAAATGCTCTTTTGACATCAATGACAACATTTTAGCTTAGGGACTCAAAATGTCCAACAATCTCCCCCTTTGTCATTGATGGCAACCCAAATCCTTTTACTGAATTCTGACCTTCTTTTCTGCTCCCCCTGGGACTTTGCTCCCCCTGGCTCAATGCTCTCTCAGATATCAAATCTCTCCTCATATCCAAAAACTCTCCCCATAATACACAAATCTCTCCCCCTTTGACATCAATGGCAAAGGGTCACCTTTGGGGCTCGGGGCTAAGAATTAAGCCTCTTAGCTTAGCCCCTCCCCCACCTCCACATGAGGTGGTTAATTTTGGGGTGGGAGTCTTACTCCCAATTTTCCTCGAAGATACTCAAATGTCTCCTTTGAGAGTGGTTTAGTGAAAATATCTGCTATATGTTCCTTGGTAGTGACATACTCCAATCTAACATATTTATCTAACACTTGTTCTCTCAAAAAATGATACTTAATTGGAATATGCTTCGTCCTAGAGTGCATTACCGGATTCTTTGAGATACATATGGCACTGGTATTGTCACAAAGTATAGGAATGGGCTGATCATGCTTTATTCTGAAGTCTTCTAAAGTTCTCTTCATCCATAACACTTGTGTACAACTAGCTACTGCTGCAATGTATTCTGCCTCTACTGTAGATAGTGATACTGAAACCTATTTCTTACTTAACCAGGAGACTAGACTTTCTCCAAGAAAGAAAGCTCCTCCACTTGTGCTTTTTCTATCATCAATACTGCCATCCCAGTCTGCATCTGTATATGTTGTGAGTGAGAACCTATCACTTTTGGGATACCAAAGCCCAAAATCCATAGTTCCTTTTAGATACCTAAAAATTCTTTTTACTGCTGCCACATGTGTTTCCTTGGGTGCTGCTTGAAATCTTACCACTAATCCCACTGACTGCACTATATCTGGTCTTGTAGTTGTAACATATAGTAAACTACCAATCATGGATCTGTATAGTCTCTGATCTACCTCTGGAGATTCATCATCCTTACTCAACTTGCACCCTGTGATCATAGGAGTACTTACCGGTTTGCAATCTTCTAACCTGAATTTTTTTAACATCTCCTTGATATACTTGGCTTGAGAAAGAAACACTCCCTCTCTTGATTGTGAAATTTGAAGACCGAGAAAGAAGGATAATTCACCAAGCATGGACATCTCAAACTCACTTTGCATGTTCTTAGCAAATTCTTTGCACATTTTGTCATTGTTTCCTCCAAATATTATGTCATCAACATAAACAACTACTATTAGAAGATCATTTCCTTCATTTATGATATACAAATTACTATCTGCTATTCCTTTCCTAAACCCTTGTTCCTATAGATACTTATCCAATCTTGAGTACCATGCTCTGGGAGCCTGCTTTAAACCATACAATGCCTTTTTTAATCTGCATACCTGATCTGATGTATCTGTTAGTATGAATCCCTCTGGTTGTTCTATGTAGACCTCTTCTTCTAGAACCCCATTTAGAAAAGCTGACTTGACATCCATCTGATATACCTTGAAGTTCTTAAAACTTGCGAAGGCTAAAAACATCCTTATGGCCTCAAGTCATGCTATAGGAGCAAAATTTTCATCAAAATCAATTCCTTCTACCTGAGCATATCCTTTGCATACTAACCTTGCTTTGTTTCTGACCACTTGCCCATCTTCATTCAACTTATTTCTGAAAACCCATTTTGTACCAATCACATTTTTGTCCTTTGGTCATGGAACAAGTTCCCAAGTCTTGCTTTTTTCTATCTGATCCAATTCCTCATTCATTGCTTTAACCCAAAATTCATCTTCACTAGCTTGAGCAAAGTTTTTTGGCTCAATTTTAGATAGCAAAGAAATATTTGCTTGTTGAGATGGTTTTATTATTCTTCTTCTTGTCTATCTTTCATCTGGATCCTCGATAATCTGATATTTTGGGTGATGTTTCTGTACATACCTGGAAGGAGTCTTAGGAAGAAGCCTTTGCATTTCTTCTTCATCATTATCTGATTCCTCACAAAATTCTTCTGGACAACATCCATCTTCTTGGTATATAGATTGCTGAAATGATTCTCTGGAATCTATTTTTTCATCAATAGTTACATTCATACTTTCCACCATAGTGCGAGTTCTTTTGTTGTAACACCTGTAAGCCTTGATTTTTGTAGAGTAACCAAGAAAAACTCCCTCATCACATCTAGGATCAAATTTTCCCAAATTCTGATCTTCCCGTCTTATGTAGCATTTGCTTCCAAAAATCTTGAAATGTTTTACGGTAGCAGGTCTGCCTTTCCACAACTCATAAGGAGTTTTGTGGTGATTTACCCTTAATTGAGCCCTAGTAATTATATATACAGTTGTAGATACTACTTCTTTCCAAAACCCATCTGATAACTTAGATTCATTTAACATAGCTCTAGCCATGTTTTCAACAGTCTTGTTCTTTCTTTCAACTACTCCATTTTGTTGAGGAGTTCTTGCTGCTGAGTATTCTCTCTTAATTCCATGTTGTTCATAGAATTCTATGAATTCATTTGATGTGAATTCTCCTCCTCTATCTGATCGAAGACACTTAATCATTTTGCCTATTTCATTTTCAACCAACTTTTTGAAAGCCTTAAATTTTTTGAAAGCCTCTGACTTCTCTTTCAAAAAGGTTACCCATACCATTCTGGAATAGTCATCTATAAACAACATAAAATAGCTCTCACCCTGAAGACTTTGTGTTCTGGTAGGACCGCATAAGTCAGTGTGTATGAGACTCAAAGGCTCAGAAGTCATATAACCTTTTGGTTTATAAGTTGTCCTAGTTTGCTTTCCATGTTGACACGGTCCACAAATTGTATTTTGTGGTCTTCTTATTTTGGGTAAATCTTTGACTGCTTGTTTATTGCTTATGCTGACAATGTTGTCAAAATTTAGATGACCCAACCTTCTATGCCACAACCAACTCTCATCATCTTGTGACATAAAGCACTTTTCCCCTTTGATTTCATCTAGCATGTATAAGTTGTTTGCGGTCCTTTTTGCATTTGCAATAATTCTTCCTATTTCTGTTTTCCTTATCTCACATCTATCTGGATGAAATGTGACCACATATCCTTGATCACAAAGTTGACTTATACTCAGAATATTGTGTTTTAACCCTTTGACATATAAAACATTCTCTATTTTTGTTTTTCCATTGTCTAGACTTAGAGTACCTTTCCCAACAATTTTTGTTGATCCATTGTCACCAAAACTTACTGATCCTCTATTTGTTTCCTTTAGAATGATGAACTTGTCTTTATCTCCTATCATGTGACTAGAACAACCACTGTCCAAATACCATTGTTCATTTTTATCTTGAGCATGTAGGGTTGTTTGAACTAACATAGAGTTGGCCCTAACATTCTTCCTAGTTGTTGGAATAACTTTTCTAGATTCTGGAATCGTCATTTTACACCATCTAGCCTTGTGTCCAAAATTATTGTATTTGTAACATATAACATCATCATCCATGAGAGGTGCAAAGGAATTGAAATTTCTATTGTAAGCAACATGATGAATACAGTGAGTAGCTCTATGTCCATATTTATTGCAAGAAAAACAATGACCATGGAAGAAGTTATGTAACCTATTAGGAGACCTTGGATATTGTGATGAGGTGATCTTCATTTTGTGATTAACCTTTATCCAGGGTTCTTTTCTGATGTCCTTTGCTTTCTTTTCTTTGTTTGACATTTCTGCCCTTTTGAAGCTTGATTCTTCTTTCTTTTCTTGTAGAATCTTAGTCTCTTCAACTTTACTTTTTAGGAGAACAATTTCAGCTTCCAATCCTTCACATTCTGTTTCTTTGGCTTTCAGAAGATCTATCACATCTTGCTCAATTTTCCTTCCTTCTTCCACCTTGATCTTAAGTTCTGTGAGATTCTGAAGGAACTCCACTCTTGCTTCTTCATCTTCCTAAATTTGTTCTTTCAGGTTTGAATTTTCTTCTCTAAGTCTTTCCAATTTTTTGAGAGCAGAGAAGAACTCTTCTTTCATATCAAACATAGTCTCTACTTCACTCTCTAAAGCTATGTGTGCTTCCAAAGGATCCTCTTCCAAGTTGTTAGACTCTTCATGGAGAGACCCACTCTGATACCAATTGAAGAACATGTGCTTATACTGAGAGGGGGGTGAACAGTATAACATAAAAATTTTTCCCAAATAGAAGCATAAGCATTAATGAAACCATAAACATCACACAAAACATCACACACATGAGAGACACCATTTTAACATGGTTCACCCAATGTGGGCTACCTCCACAGAGAAAATATTTCTTCTAAATATTTCTCAAATAATATCTTGGGAATCTTTCCCAAATTACAATGTTTATGGACCTCGGTCCAAAGGAGATGTTGATCCCCTAAATCTCAAGTTCATGGATCTCTTCCATAGGAGAACTCTTTCCCCTTCTGCTTTGGCTAGTGATCTTCTAGAAGACTTTGTCTCTCTACTGCACTGACTTGTGGATCTCTCTCCACTTGAAGACTCCTCACTCAGATCTATCTTCAATTGTCTTGGCTGTTGGATCTCTATCCACTGAGACTATATCCTCTATACTCTATCACCTCCAAAGCTCTATCTCAATACTATACCAAACATAGTTCAGTCGGTCTAGCACAGTTCTGCTCAATCTCTTGCACTAAACATAGTACAGTCAGTCTAGTACAATTTTGCTCAATAGGTTCACTTAGAACCTGCTCAAATATGCTCAATAGGTTCACACAAAACCTATCCAAATCTGCTCAACAAGTTCACACAAAACCTATCCAAATTACTCAATAGGTTCACACAAAACCTATCCAAATATGCTCAACAAGTTCACATAGAACTTGTCCAAATATGCTCAACAAGTTCACACAGAACTTGTCCAAATCTGCTCAACAAATCCTCTCTAGGACTTGCTCAAATCTGCATAGCAAGCTTTCACAAAAGCTTAACTCAAAATAGTCCACAAGTCTTCTCAAAGACTTGTCTCAATCACATAGAATCATAAAGAGAATTTTTAGAGACTCAATATGTTCTAAGCTCAATGTACAATCAATATCTCAAATCAATCTCATAGAAGCATAAAGAGAATTGTTAGAGACTCTATATGTTCTATACTCAAATCCCAATCTCAACTCAAATCAACCTCAATATCAACTCAAATCAATCTCAACTCAAATCAGAATATTGAATAGTTTGTTTCTAGGAACTTGAACAACCACATGCATCCACTTGACTAGGCTTAATCAACTCAACTCAACTAAATCACCTCAAGGAACAATCCTTTCTCACAAACCCTAGTCCAAGCATGTATTAACCAACTCAACTCAACCAATCACCTCAAGGAACAATCCTTTTTCACAAACCCTAGTCCAAGCATGTATTAACCAACTCAAAATGTTTCCAACAATGCTCAAGCACAAGTCTCACATAGCAATGATACTCATGTTCTTTTCTAACTCAAGTTCAAGTTCATTTCATCATCAATGGGCTTCAACAACAATGCTAATAAAACAAGGTTTAAATACAACTCACAAACCAGAAAACCTTGAAGCATTCAACCAATCATTTTCTCAAAGGAAACCACAATCAATCCTTTTCTCTCCAATGATATTTCAGAAATCAACCACCATAAACAATCAATAGGAGAATGTGCCCATACCTTTTTGATGCCAATAAGTTGTCCATAAAATCTGCCACACTTAAACACAACTT
Source organism: Wollemia nobilis (assembly GCA_028583015.1). Lineage (NCBI taxonomy): Eukaryota > Viridiplantae > Streptophyta > Pinopsida > Araucariales > Araucariaceae > Wollemia > Wollemia nobilis. Next base: position 10,127,759 of record JAQPPZ010017092.1, read on the forward strand.
TCCTTTCCAATCTAAACAAGGGTTAATGGACTTCAAATAATCACAAAATAAAGCATTACTCAAATTACACCCTTTTTACTCCAAGTTAATAAACACATCCACCAAAGTCCCTTTTATTAAAACCCTTATCAAAAATAATAAACCTCTCAAAATTGCTTTTAAAAAACAACTCCTTATTTCTCCTAAAATTAATTCTCCATAACCATCAAATAAATCATAAACCAATTATGCTTTGCAATAATAATCACAGCCCTAATAACAAACTTTAATTTCCATTAACTACCTTATAACTCCAAACTTTAGGGCTAATAAAAATTATTTAAATGCAAAACGTAATTACCTCCTCAAGGGGATTCGAACCCCCGACTTGCCACACCGCGAGCGTCTTAGCCGCGGCTAAGATTCCACATGAGCTAGGCGCTCATTGGAAAGGCAAAGGCCCAAAGTGCCTTAAACCTTCCTCCACCTTCCACAAAAGACAAAGCGCCAAAGCGCTTTCCACACGCCTTCTGAAATGCCGTCCAAGGGATTCGATCCCTGGTGTTTGCGCTGCCTTGTGCCTTAAACCAAAATGATTTGCCAATGCGCCATGCTTCCCACCATGATTTGACTTTCCAAGCGCTGTCATTTTCTTTCTTGCTTCTCTTCTCAAAATTTGCACGAGCTCATAGACTTATTCGAATGCCAAACATTTATCACAAGAGCAAGGATAAAACTTTGATTCATTTACCACCCCTTTATATAGTGTTTAAAACACTTCGAAGACGTCGATGGAAATATGAATTTATGTTTGCTTGATGACATCGGCGGGAAACTTTGCATTTAAATTTAAATTTGAATTTAAATTTTAAATAATTAAAATTTAAACCAAATATTAAAACTCAAATAACTCCATCATCGGGGCACCTTTTTCGATGAAACGAAAGCCCAACTTGGGTTTTAAGAAAAACCCAGATCAAATCTGCTGTCCATGGTTTTAAATAAAACCTTTTATTTTTCCTGCCTTGGTTTTCACAAAAACCCTTCATAGATCCTTTTGACATTAAATGCTCTTTTGACATCAATGACAACATTTTAGCTTAGGGACTCAAAATGTCCAACATTTAGTCATCCATAGTCTAGCAAACAAGAAATTTAGGTAAGTATGCTTGTTTTCATTTATTTTTGACTCATTTTAAGCTCTATTTCAATTCTATAATCAGGGTTATGCATAGTGACGAATATTCATCAATTGGGCGAATATTAGGATTTTCAAAATTGGAAATTGGCAAATATGAGGACCCTCGACGTCGGCCCATTCACCTAAAATTTTCAGGACCAATTTTTTATTAGGGTCAATTCACCATAATATATATCCAAACATAGGCATATTTGTACTCGTTGGAAAGATATTTTCAAGCCTGATGTAATGGTGGTGTTTTTATGAAGTTATAAGATGATTTAGTAGGTCAACGGTAGCTCCAAATATGACCTTACATTTTAGGGTTTCAAATATCTCCAATTTTTGTATGAAGATGGTCAATTTTATTTGCTTAGGATTCTCCATGATTCACCTTGATTTTGATTAAGATTCATCATTTTTTTACAAGTATATTTTGAGTCCAACCCCTTATGCATAACCCTATCTATAATCTATGTTTCCTTTCTTGCACTTTTTTTTTATCAAATTGGGTCTAATTAAGATAGGCCCATATGTTTTACTAATATAGTGTTTCAATTATGTGTAGGTGCTAGACGCTCTACTCAATCAAGTGGTGGTACACGTACAGTAAACCCATCTCCCTTTTTGATGTGATCAAAAGAATACTTGAAGTATCATAAGCTATTTACTAAAGAAAGAGGGTTTCTTCATTGGAAAAATCCAAATTGTAGCCCATGGGGTAAAATTTGTAAAATAGAATATTGTAACCTCTTTTTATTTTTTGAACACATTTTGGCAATCATAAAAAATCAATCACAAAATCAAAAACATAAAAAATCTCAAAAAAATAAAAAACATCAAAAAATCCTAAAAATTTACAAAACATCCTATCACATATGCACTGTGTCATCCCACATAACTCCTAAATAAATATATTAGATCCATATCCTCTAACATCTCATGTCTATCTAATCGTATGCATCCATCAAGCATATAAATCAAAATAACCCAAATATATGCATACATCCTCCATCCATAAGATCATATCACATCAATCATCGAATAAGCATCATGTGTATAGCATGAAAGAATACAATATATCCAAATACATCATCATCATTTCCCATTGGGCTACATCAAAATTACCGCTAGGGCTATCACATCATCCATCTACATGTCATAATACATAATATTATCATCATCCTCATCTCATCAAAAAGATGATTCCAAAATCATGGCAAATATGCCATGCTAAACATAGACTCACTATTGATTTCATTGTTGTGTTCTATTTCTTCACTTTATAACTCACCATTTGAGGGGGTAGATATTTCCCATTAATGTTGCCTTGAGTATGATAAATATCAAATACTTGATCTTGAAATTGTGTTTGTCAAAAACTTTGCCTAAGACTATCATAAGCCTTCCTCTGTTAGGGCAAGCAAAAGCAAAATTTCTCTTCTCAATCAAACTCTAATCCAATAAAATTTGGTATACTCCATGCCACTATTTGTATGGTTACGCTTGCATTCACTTCATCTAGGTGGCCATTAAACCCACTTTCAATTTATTTATAACATCTTGAGGATATCTACAAATGGTTGGTCAATTTGCTAAAATTAAATAAAGCCCAACAATCTATCAAAGGTAAATTTTTAAGGATATTCATCCTTTCCATAATTGGGGAATCTTACATTGTTCACGATTTGAGATAATATTGTGTCCCAAAAAATTATTATGGTATAGCAAAATCCATGATCAATCACAGTCAACCATGATCATCCATCATCAACTTATCAATCTTATAGTTAACTAGCTATTTCGTGTCATGTTTTTTTGCACTACATCGTGTTTTCACATATTGCAGTACAAACAGGAGAAAACTTAGGTACCTAAAAATTTCACGTTATCTCTTATGTAGTTGTAATGGTCAATTAATTTGAAAAAACCTTTAAAATTTTTTGAGTATTTTTAAAAATACTATTCATCATCTTTAGCTCCTTTAGCCACCTTAGCCCCCTCCTTCGCTTAGCCCTTGGTTACCATGTGACCACATCTCTAACCTAGCCTAGGGCCACCTCACCCTAGTCTAACCTTTGACTAAGCCTAGCCTCCACCTCACCCTAGCCTACTCTACCCCCTACTCTCCACATCCCCATGCCCATTTAATGCCTTAAATTCCATGAAGACTTTACCCATTCAATGTATTTATGACATGGATGACTTTGCATCCACATGCCATAATGAGGGTGAGGACTTTCTTCACCCCCATGCTTATTTAATGCATGTGGGTGAATGAAGACTCTCCTCCACCCAAGGGTATTGATGAGTATGGTGCACCCCTCCGACTCATAGAAAATCTCATCCCCCTAACCTTGGCTAATTTCTATAAATATAAAGTCATTTTTTTTTATTTTAAAGAATCAAATAATTGCTTACTAAAACTCCACCATAATCACTCCAACCCTTCTTTGTGCTAACCCTCCTTTGCATAGAAGCCCTCTTTTGATGTTTATTTTTTTTATATATTTTTTGTAGGTGTGGACTCAAATGACTATTATATTTGGACCAGAGTTTCTAAAGAAATAAAAGAACGTTTCCTTTGAAGGAAATCTCTATTAAGTCAAGCCAAAGTCAATTGAAGGGTGGGTTGTGACTGATAATTTTTTGCTCATAGTTTGTAGGTTTGGAATCCAAAATCCATCAAATTTGGAGGGTAGATTTTTGGCAACCTATACAAGGTCCCCTCCAAGTTTCATTCCATTTTGACTAATCTACAACCAAGCATAGGGTGAGTTGCAAATTATAGTGGTTTTTCTCATAGTGTGCAAGTCCAAACTCCATAAGCCATCAAATTTGGAGGGAAAATTTCTAATTGCCTATTTAAGGTCCCCTCAAAATTTCATCACATTATAATAAACATAAATCCAACCATAGGGTTGGTTGCAATTTATAGTCATAACCATACCTTGAGATGTGATTCTTGTCGAGAACCTATTTTAGTCATGCATAGTCCAACAAACTAAAAAATTAGATAAGTATGCTTGTTTTAATCCATTTTTAACTTATTTTAAGCTTTGTTTAAATGGTGTAATCTAATTTTCCTTTCTTGCACTCTTTTTTATCAAATTATATCTAATCAAGATAGGCCCATAGGTGCTACTAATTTAGTATTTTGATTGTGTGTAGGTTCTAGAGGCTCTACTCAATTAAGTGGTGATACATGTGCAGTAAAACCATCCCCTTTTTGAGGTGATCAAATGAAGAATTGGATTTCCATAAGTTATTTTCTGAATAAATAGGGTTTCTTCATTAGAAGACCCCAAATTGTAGCCCATGGGGCAAAATTTGTGAAAGAGAATAAACTTGTAACCTGTTTTTATCTATTAATAAAATGACATATCTTTTTTGAACATAATAATGAATGGTCTATTTGGTCCAAATGAAACCAATTCTAAGGTGTTGGATCATATGGAATAATTTTGTATGAGAGCACGTATATTAATATAGTATAGTAGAAATTCAAGTGTTGTAAAGAGGTATTATTAATTAGTAAAACAATGTTATGGTTAAAATATAGACCTTGTCACCAATAAAAATAAAAAAATTGGAGCATCAAAAGCTAAGTCAATTATAGGAAAAAAATTCTAAAATAAGCCTATATTATGTCAAGTTTGGACCTCTCCAACCATAGGATCTCTTTACAAGGCAATACTTGCCTTGATTTTCCAAATCCATAGTATATTATGAGTGAAAGACATTCACAACCAATAATATATTTTTATATTATTTATTTCTATCACAACAATTAAAATAAAAAGAGAAAATAATGGAAAATAAAAATTAAAAATATGCATAATAAGATATAAAATAAGATAAGAATGACATAAAGTATGAAGAAGAAGAAAAGAAGAAATAAGGGAAAATAGGAAGAGGAAGTGGCAAAGGAAATAAAGGACAAGAAAATAAAAAGAAAAACAATAAAAAAGGAAAGTAATTGATGCAAATTGATTTTACACATTACTTTAATTTTTAACAATTGTATATTGATTTTTTATCCAACTACTCAAAATTAGATAATACAATTTAAAATAATAATAAATGACATACATGATGATAAATATTGAAGAATTAAACAACACAAGATATCTATATTAAGATGCATCTAACATACCATGAGATGCATGTGGAGTTAGCACCCCAAGTAATTTAGATGTCTCTTAATATATCTCAAATTTTATTGAGATAGATATGAACCATTTTATTGAAAACTATTTATATATAATTGTAAAACACATAATTATAATTAAACAATTAAAATAAAATATTTAAAATTTATCCTTTGGAGAAAAGTAGAGTGATAAGTTATGGTGCTTACTATGGAGAGTCCTAGTTTCAAACCTAAAGTATAGGCCTTCCATGTGTGTGCTTGTATTTTGCATAGCATAGCATACCCACTTAGCTAAGGATTTGTAGTATAATTTGATTTGATGGAAATTTATTAGTGATGGTTGATTGAATATAAACATATACATTCTACAATAGAAAAATAAAGCAATTTTGTTTATCAAGATGTATTTGCACTAATATATGAAATTGTTATTTTTATATCATGATTTCAGCCATCTTTTCTAAATCTATGTTACCTATCAAATTATCCCTATAATATTCATTATGATGTTGCTAGTACTAGTGAACAATAAAAATAGTGAATGCAGGCAAAGAAAGTTATTAGGTAAGGATTATAATATTTATTATAATGTTAGTATTATTAATGGTAAATAAAAATAGTAGAGATAGTAATTAATATTTAACTTTTGATAACTAAGGTTCCATACACAAGTAAAATTATCCTCTTTATTTCTACCATTGACGTCATGTAGTAGCATGATGTTTGAAGTGGAATCATGCTTGATGCTTGTATACATATTATTTTATTTATTGATGCAAGCAATGCAAAATATTCTCTTCATGATTTTTACATGTTGGTTTCATTTTCTTGCAATATGTCTAACATAGTTAAGTAAGACTTTTTTTTGTTCCCTTAAACATATTTATTATGAAATTTTATAAAATAAATTTGAAAAATTAATGGAAATATTATTTTACATTAGCTACAAATTAATCAAGAATTTGGTGTCTCTTGTATCTATCAATATAAAACTTTATGTGGTTATTTCCTATTTAGATTATTTAATTAACTAATCAAGACATTATTTATTTAAACAAATTTTATTTTTTACTAATCTAAGGGGTTTATGGTAAGCAAAGGGGTATGGAAATTTTACATCATAGCTTAGCCATGGATGAACCTTATCATTTTAGTGCTTGTGGGATTAAGGACTATTGGTTGTGAGTGATTTCACACCATAAACCTATTGCAAATGGGAGAAGACAAGCAATAAACACAATTGTAAATATATAATGCAAGCAATAAAAACAACACAAAATATATATTACCATAATATTTTATCATATTCTACCACTATTCACTAGCTAGCATCTAAGTACACCATCCATATTTATAGTTTATGGTATCTCTTAGTTTCAAGAGACCTTTGGTGTTTCACCTTCAACTTTGTCTTTTCACCTTCTCTCATTCTCATGGGAGATATGAGTATCCAACCTCATATGAGGTGACATCATCATTCATCCCTATAAGATCAAATAATATCATAATTTCATTTACAAAACAAAAAATATTGCAATAAAGTCTAGAACCCTCTTTATTACATTATTTGGTATAAAGATCATTACCCCCATGATTTTAGGTGTGGTATAGAATTATGTTTTGGCTTTGGCACTAGATTTGTTGGATTTGGATCTAAGTAATCTCCACTAGGTCTACCTCTTTGATTAATCATTAGGTATTCCTCTTTGGTTAGTCACTAGGTCTTTCTTTGGGTCATTACCTTTGGGTCTTTGCCTTAGGGTCATAATTACCTTTGGGTTGCCTTTGGGTCATCATTACCTCTAGGTCACCTATGGGTTATCATTGCCTCTAGGTCACCTCTGGGTCATTACGTCTAGCTCACCTCTAAGTCAAAATTACCTTTAGCTTACCTCTAGGTCATCATCACCTCTAGTTCAGCCTTTAGATATTCCTTTAGGTAATAACCTCTATGGAATTACCATCTAATTATATTTTTAAAATCTTTCACATATTTAGAAACCTTCACATAATATTTCACTACAAAAACTTATCACTAAAAGTCTTCCATGATACAAATATCATTTATATTAAGTTTCCCAAGATATTTTTCCATGGGAAAATATATATTAAGATATTTATCAACCACCAAACTTGGTCTTCTTCTATAAAAATCATTCAATAATTTTTTCTCTATCCCATTTTAATACATTTATCCATCCATAATTTATATGCATTTTTTTGGTCACTTTCCTTTTATAAAAACACTTATTTGAGAGTGATTATTACTTTTGAAAATTACACAAGGATGTAGGTTCCAACACATAGCTATCACATATCCAAATATTCCATAATGACTACAAAACTCATCCTAGGCACCGTGTCCATATCTTGTCCATAACTTCTCAAACCTATGCCACATATTATGCATATTTTCTCAAACCTATACCACTATATCCCATTTTTTCTTCTTACTATTTAACCAAATCCTTTGGTATGCTTTTTTAAAGCATCCAATTTATTTATCACCATTATGATCCCTCTTTCCATTATTAACAACATTCAAATACCACACATCATCATCATAATGACCTTTGACACAATATAAACTATCACTATCACTTTAAATTGTGGTAATATGGCCTTTTTCATGGCCAATACAACCATATTCTAAAAAAAAATTATCTTATCAATATTCTTCAAATTAATTGTATCACAAGATATATTCTCCTTTTGGACAAGATCACATATATCACAATAACCATTTGCCATCATGGGCCTCAAATAACTAATATCACAATTGAAATTCATCCTTTGAATATTATCACATGTGTCAAAATAAACATCTTTAATCATGGGCTATCTTTCAAATTTTCAATTATTTCTATGTGATTTTTACATTGCACCTCCAAGATGTCAAGGGTGAATATTTCCATGCAATTTATTCTTACTACACTAATAGAGATTTTCACACCATTTTTAAAGTATCCTTGTTCAAAGTTTTTGAGTACTACTTATAAAAAAGACCTTAGTTTTTAAAACACGCCATATTCACTATCTTTTAATGACACACACTTTTGAATTTCACTTTTTTTCTTGGATTGTCTACAATATTCTTTATTTTTTTGTTTTGTTACTTCATTGGAATGAGGACCTTATGTGTTGTTTCACACTCTTCTTCACAATCTAGTTCTAATTCACCTTGAGCAATATACCCTTTTTGTTGTGGTCTTTATTGAGATTACCCACTCTGATATTTCCCTTGTTGATATTGTGATTAATTAAATTATTTATTCCTTTAACGATGTCTTCAAAATAAATTCCCACGAGTCATCATATTGAATTCACAAAACTTGGTGTAATGTCCTTCTTTTTCACAAATATGAAAATACCTCCTTCTCCATTGAGGATAATTTTTTTTTGAATTGAATAGTGTGCCCCTTCTGCACAAGTTGGTAGAAGGATCCTTTGAACCATTTTGAGGATTATTTGCTGAGATAAGGGCATTATTGGAAAATTCATCTCTCAATTGATTTTCTACTTTATATTGTTGAAATATGTTAACCAATTGTTTAAATGAAAAACTTTTATTTGATAGATGTGACCAATATTTTTAACGATATAGGGATATATCTAAGTACAATTAAGACTAATAGATTATTTCTATATTTTCTCTCATGGTGTTCAACCTTCATTTCAAGTTTACAATTCTTCAAAATAAATTATTCAAGACTCTCACCATATTGGACCCTTAATGTATGCGGTTGTGATTAAAAATGAAGGATTGTGGGCTCATTATCCCCTATAAATATGGTACAATGTTTATCCTATGCATATTTCGATGATTTTACTTTACTCGTATGCGGTTTTATTTCGAAATCCACTCCGAATATGATAAGTATAAGTGTATTTTAATATTATTTATCATAATTTTTCCTATCTACAACCTCCTTAGGATGTGTTTCATCACCACTAACTATATCCCAAAGTTTTTTTGACTACTAGTATTATTCTCATTATTGTCTTCTATGGTGCAAAATTTGTACGCTTTAGCAACTAAGATTTTGTAAGAAATAATTTTGATGTAGACATAGGGAGTGTTCCTTATATCTACCAAGGTGGTCCCTTTTTCTATATACCACTATTCCTATATACCAATCCTTTTGATTTACCCACACTTCTCATTAACCTGTTGATATGTGGAAGAAGCTAATCCTCTCAATATATGTGACCATACATGAGAGGATTATTATGATATGTGAAAGAGATTAATATGTGGTAGCATGGTAGTATTGAAAAGGATTGATCCTTTTAATGACACTTTATTTAAGGTGAAAACATCATACATGGGTATAACTTCCCTATATACTTGGATTTTTTCCAATTTCAATATTTATGTATGATGATAATAACAAATGGGATAATGAATGGAGTGAAATAAAATATAATAAAAAAATATGCCCTTATTTCTCCCAAATTATTTATAGGGTCAATGTCCATATGTCTTTATGATATCTATATTAGGCTCTCGACATAGTAACTTAATATGAAAACATTACCTATAAATGTAAGCTATAGGTATTTTTTTATACCAAATGCCACAATTGTGTAAAGCACATATTTTGATAAATTGTTTTTTGAAAATTTAAGGTGTTGGTCTTCACCAAAAATACTCCTTTTTATAAAAATTATTATCTTTATTGTAAAAACATATCCACTCCAAACTATAGAATCTTTTTATCTTCAAAACTTTCAACTTTCTTTCAAATATGTATCCCCTTAATAAAGAATTCACTTATACACCTTTTAAATACCTAAATGCTTACTTCCTCCTAAAATAAAATTTCCACTCTCTTTATCAACATGCTCTCCTAAAAAAAACTTTCTTTTAAACATGCACCCAAAAAGAAATTGAACCTTTTACCTACTTTTCAAAAATTTTAAACTTGATTTCATACACGAACTACCTTGCTATGCACCTATAACATAAACATGAAATCAAAAATTTTTAATTTACCCATTTAGTACCTTAAAAAAAGAAATTGGTTGAGCATTTTGAACCTCCAACCTCACATACCTAAAATTCATGCACTAGCCACCAAGGCAACACAAAAATGTTAAAGAAGAAAGGTAGACAACATGATATTATACATGGTATATTTTCTACAAATAGTGCTCAACATTCACACAAACCTCTCCTTAGGCATATTAGAATTTGAGCTTCATAAATTAAACATTGGGTCCTACTATCACCCTCTAGGTGTCTATAGGTACTAAGAAATTGGCAAGTGAAACACATGTACTTGGATGGTAACACTCCTTTAAAGATGAAAAAACAACTCAATCTCCATATTCTCAACTTCCTAAAAGATACTTAACCATTCTTAGGATTTTATTCATAATTTCAAATATTAAGATGTGTGCACTTGCTTGAGATTCAATATTACCGATATTGATTTATTTATTTCTTCAAGAATCACCAAAACATAGTAGCAAAATATTTTGGTTTATATTTTATTTTTAAAATTTCCATGGATACTTTCCCCTAGGACACTTTGTAAGAATATCATAAATTTTTATTTTGCAAAATCGCCACCTTTACATGGCATTTGAGCAGCCCAGATAACTAATTAAACAAAATAATTAAAAAAATAATTTATCTATAGTTAAAATGTTGACCTATAGGTCTTTAGAGACTCTAGACTTTACTCCTTTCAATAGGCAAGTTGTATTTTGTCCCTCTTAAATGCACACACTCTACTTTGATGAGTTTTAATTGCAACCTTGCAAGGACACTTATACCTCTTTACAATATAGTACCTTCATTCAAATGAGTAACACTAAAAAAATAGGGATATATATTAATGAAGAGCTATTAAATTTTGATGAATAAAAAGGAGACATTACAAAACTTATTGACTCATATGCAAACAGATCAAAACCTAGAGATGAACACAAATATGATATATAAAGCATGTTTTTAGATGGTGACAATTATACCTTTTTCACACAAACTAACTAACCAATACTAGATGTTGCAAATAGGAGAAGGCACACAATAAACATCACATAGAATATAGACAAAAATCAATAAACACAACATAGGATATATTTTACCATAGAATTTTTTCATATTCTTCCACTATTCCCCAACCAACATCTAAGAACATCATCCATATTTATGTTTTATGGTGTCTCTTAGCTTTAAGAATAATTTGGTGTTTCACCTCTTGGTGTTTTACCTTCAACTTTATTTTTTCACCTTCTTTCATCCTCATAGGAGTTATTACTATCCATCCTCATATGAAGTGACATCATCATTCATCTCTTAATTACTACATAACATAAAATAATTTAATAATTATATTTACATAACAATAAATAATGTAATAAAGTCTAACAAAACTAAGGTTTTGACCCCATGGGTGTTGGAATGTGTAATGTTCATTTTCTAGGCTATTATTATCTTTGTATATTATTATATGCAAGCTACATTTCCTAGTCTATGAATATATTTTTATTTGGACATGTGTCCATTTATGACACCTTGAATAAGGAATCCATGTGATTTTTTATTCATCAATAATATATCATATTTACATTTATTTTGATTCACACATTAATACAAAAGGTGTATATATACCTCTAGAATTAGTTTTTTTTTGGTATTGATAAAAAAAATAGGGTTGGAGGGCTTTGACCCTTTACAAATATCTCGAAAGATGTACAAGAAAAAATAAGATAAGATTAGACAAATGCGAGATAGTTTTATCTTAGTAAAACAAACAAACTTGGGCTAAACTTTCTTATGGAGAAGCTAAAAAAATATCCATACCACTATCCTCCTATTTGACAAGGCTTATGAAGTGCTCAATGCTTCACATGACTGATAAAGAAACCACTGATAGCAATGTAATTCAGTGTTATAAAATCCTTCATCACATGATCCCAATAAGTATTCTACTTTGCTATGCCCTCTTTATCTACTAGCTTCATTATAAATTCTTATAATCTCTTTCAATTACAAGGGGGCGTATGACCAGAGCTGGAAATTCTTAGATCTAAATGCCATATTCACCATTTTATTAGCAACTTTATTTCCCTCTCTATAAATATGTTTAATTCTACTTTCTTCTAGGTTTTTGAAACCCCAAATCCAATTTACAATAGAGAATATATAAATTACTAAATACACCTTATAAATCCAAGCTTATGACACTCAACAATACACCCTAATATACAACTCACAATGTAGAATATAGAAATCTCTAAATGCACCTTAAAACTCCAAACTTTACAATAATCAAAAAAATTTACCTTGCTTAAAGTCTTCGTGCACTTTGTGAACACCAAGCAACCTTATCGTATTAAAAAAATCAACTCTATCATCAATGCCAAGAAAAAACACACTCAACGGGTTTTGACTCGCAAACCTCTACCCCAATAGCACTTTCACAAGCACCTTGACCAATTGTGTTACCGCAGCAGTTGGAACCAAGGAGGCACCCATAGATATTTGTCCCTATCTCAGCATGTGGATCAAAAACTTAGCACAACATACAAAAATAATGTCTAGGGGTTTTGACCCTATGATCTTCCTCCTACCAGAGCTTCACACAAGTCACATGGCCAGCTAGGCTATCCTAGTTGGATAGGATGTCTCAGGTTCTCACAAAATTTTTCATTGACCAGCGCATGCACACCTTTTAAACACTTCGAATCTTAGAAGGTATTAACAACATTTTTGCATTAATTAAATTCAAAATATAATATTAGCAATTGGTAAAAAATCAAATCTTGTGTCCCTTATTTATATACACTTCATATTGACATGAAACATCAGCATACAATTTTACATGGGAGTATTTAAAGAGACGTTGGCACCAAGGGTTTATAACCTTATATTATAATATTTAATAAATATTATAATATTTTATTTTGACCTTTGCCTTCAAAATATTGTCCCAATAGACTTTTATTTAAACCTTTGCCCCTCTTGATTTTAAACTTTGCCTTCTAAACCCATGTAGAATATTCTTGACTATCACATTATTTATGCCTCATATATCCTTTGACATCACATTATTTCTGCCTCATGAATCCTTTGACATCAATGACAACTCAATGTACTCAATATTTCCAACACCATTAATGCCTCTCAATGAGGAGGCGATTATTAGTTTAACTCATAAATTGAGAGCTTAGTCAAGGCTATTTTGAGGCTATGGGTAAGCCTACTTTTGAGATGTATGACTGGTTTAGGTTGAGGTGTAATGGTGACTTACACTTGCACAAGTGGCATAGTTGATGAGGATGACACATTTGAGGGACAGTAGTTTGTACAGGTGGATCCAGGTACCTTTGATTTTTTATGACCACATGAATCATGCCAACAAAACCTTGATAATTGGGGGTATTATTGACATTCTTAACCTAGTTTGGTTGAGGAGCAACCATAGTGTCTCCAGTGTCTAGTTGTATTGCACCATGTTGTGGTAATAGGGTTTGATATATACCCATATTTTTATTAGGGGGAGCAAGAGGATTGTTGACTTTGATAAGCCTCCTTTCAATTAAATCTTGCACTTTGTGCTTAATTTGGATGCACCTATCAATATCATGACCCTTTTATTGATGGTAGATGCAATATCGATCTTATCTATACCCTCTTTCTCAAATAATTTTTGGATATTTAGGTTTTATCTTGGTTAAAGAGATCAGTTGTGTGTCCATGAGTTTTTGAAATATTTTGGACAAGGGCTTTGAGAGGGGTGTGAAATTTATTTGAGGTGGTTGAGGTCGCGCAACTTGATGAGTGGTATTATGATTTTGGATGGAAGGTAGCATGGTATTGTATATCAATCATTGTGGTAGATGAAAAAATTTTTGGTGCAAAGGTGGAGTTTGTTGTTGGGGAGGTTGAGTGGTCAAGTCACTCAACACTACCTGGTTGATTTGGGTAGGTTTGTATTGATTGTTTGTGTTATTGCCCTTGGAATTTTTACTTGGCCATTCCTTCTTTTGGAGCTCGATTTCTCCTTCTTGGATCTTGATATCCTTGATAATTTTGGCTTGAGTGAGAGCTTCTTCAATATTTTAATATTTTTTTATTTAAAGAAGAGATGTTGATTTAGAACAACTTCGAGTGAACATCCAAGTTAGCTCAGTGATAGGGATAGAGAACAGTAACTCATTCAACATCGCTCTCCATAGATTATCATAATCGAGGATCTACTCATCCTCAAATTGATAAAGGTTTGTGAGATCTGTTAAGGTGGTTTTATTCTTAACATTTAGAACAAAGTGATCTAAAAAGAGATTGGCCAACTGTTCAAAATTATACAAGTGTATCTAGGCATATGGTTGTACCAATCCAAGGCTCCTCCCATAAGAGATAGCAAAATGTTACAAAGCATGAGGGGTTCTATCTCATTAATGAGATAATAGGTATTTATGAACATGCTCAAGTGATCCTGAGGATCCTCTTTACCCTTAAAATTTTCAAATTTTAACATTTTGTATAGGGGGGGATAAGGTGGTGTAGACAAGGGTGAGTACATTCCCGATATGGGTGATGACAGTTAGTATTAGGATTAGGCAACACAACAAGGTTCTCATCATGAAGCTAACTCTGGTTTCAGTTGGCTCAGTCGGGATGTCAAGGGTCTAGACGTCGAATGGACAAGTACAGACATCTAAGACAAAGTTAGATGTCTGGTCTAGGCATATGGGGGTCGGACATCAAGTATGGCAGGTAGGGTGTCTAGCTACTAGAAATCTGGTCATGGCTAGATGTCGGGTGGAGGGGCTAACAACTAGTCATCTGGTGGTTACCAGAAATTTTGCTAGACGTCAGACCTCAGGGAATCTGCAACCACCATAACCGCTCCTGCTTCGGGACCTGTTCGTCGATAATGGATAGCAAACCTGCAATGACAAATCAACATTCAAAAACCTGCAACATGTCCATCAATGGCTTCAAACCTGCAACAACTCCATTAATGGCAGCAACCCAACAACTCAACTCAACATTCACTCAATGCATACGTAGAATATGGATTAGAATAACAACCTTTGTATTATATTCAATCACAGTTACAGCATACAACAGAGTCTGATGCTCTCTGATTGTCTTCTCCTTGCTTTTGATGCCTACAAATGACAAAAGAGGGGGGTATTTATAAGGTTGGAAGTTGGTTATCCCAATAAAATTCACAACTAATTCTTTTAACTAATAACTAATAAAACATCTAACTGGCACAAACTAGCCGTCAGGCCACTAACCTAAATGTCTAGCAGTCAGACTAGCAGTCAGACCAGATGTCTGACAACCAGTCCAGACATTTGACGGCCAATCCAAACATCTGGCAGTTACCCTAGACGTTTGAAAAAATTAGATTTTTGGTGACTTACAAAACTAGATGTTTGACTTACAAAACTGGACGTCTGATGACTATATTGCAAGCACTTAGACAAAATTGCTCAGTTACATTACAAAATTGTTGGAGAATGTGTCAGTCAATCCTAGGGCTTAGAACTATTGTCTACATCTATCCTCCCCTTTGAATAAGTCGATGTCCTCAGCAAATTTCTCCACTCCAATGCTAAATCTCCAGCCTCAGTTTGTTGTATCGTTGTTGGTGTAGCAGCCTTCAGTGCCTGTTCATAGTCCTAAATCTTTTTACGATGTTGGTTTCGTTCCTCCTTGAGTCTTTTGACATAGTTATAATATTTTACCCATTCGACTTCCAAGTTATTTGCTCTCTTTTGTCTTCTTCAGGTTAGTTAGTAGCTTTGTCTCCCTACTGCGGAACATATCCTTCAACAATTTATTTGAAAGAGAAGTTTTTGGTGCACCTGGTTGTTGTTTTGCCTTTCACAGTTCCTCCTCCAAAGCTACATTGTTTTTAATAGTTCTTCCTTTTCTTGAGCCCAAGATCGCTCTTGCTAACTTCTACTGACTAAAAATGAGGCTGTCTATTTAACCAATAGTTCTTTTTTATTCTTGAGTTGATTTATATCCTCCACTGCTGCCTATAATTGTTGGTTTCTTTCCACCAACTCAGCTGTCAAACTTGCATTTACTTTCTTCATCCCTTCGTGGACTCGTTCCATACGTTCCATGCCTTCAGCTAAGAATTTATCCTTTTCCAACAGAGCCTTTGTGACCTCTTGCTCCATAATGTCCTTAGCTGAACTGATGTGTTTGATTCCCTCGCCCAGCCACTATAACAAGTGTGCAAAAAAATTTAGCTGTGTATATGGGTAACAATTTTGCAACTACTTCCACCTGCATGTCGTGCTCCATAGCCTGTGGTGGATTCTTGTCATGGCCACAAATGTAAATCTATTCTGTCTCACAATAGAGACTTGGTGTCTTGTTTGGCAATTCTGTCACACCCTCCATCGTTTGCACTTGGGCCGTCGGTAGTGACCAAGGCTGCTTTGCGTAAATACTAGAAATATCTCTCCGCCAAGGTCCCTGAACTGCCCACTTAACCAATCGGTCAAGCTCATATTCCACCATGCCTTGCCATTTCTTCCATTGGCCCATATAGGCACTGCTAAACTGCAAGCTCAGACTCTGCATCACTTGTGCCAGTTTCTGAAAACAGAGTGTTGCGTGCTCATCCATCTCGTCCGAGGGATCCATAAAATTTGGTAACCTGAGGAGGATCTCCTGGGACCAAGCATCAATCTGTTCAACCTCCCATACAGTTGCTTTGCCTTTGTCTTTCTGGCGAACATATGGGCTTCCTGTAGACCGTCCCAGGGCTTCACTGTCATATTTTTCCTATTCTTCATTCTTATCTAGGTCTACCAATTTCGATGATTGTTCTCTTTCATCCTTGGTAATATCTACTACCAAAATTTTTGTTGTTGTCTCCTTTGTGGGATATTCCATCTCCTTCTCCAACTATTCTATAGTTGTTTGTCATATACCTTCTTCTACTCCCAAGCTATCATTGATTCCTATAGCTTTCCTAGCTGTTGTTACTTTCTCGGTTGTAGAAAACATCTCCTTTATAGAGAATGTTCTCAACGTGTCTGCCAATATTGTTGGCCTTGCCACTGGGCTATCTAATACATCAGGTGAACCCATGCAACCTATGTGCTCTTCTTCTGCAACAATATCATCTGGTCCAACTGGGTTAGCTGTGCTTGTCCCAGCTGCTACGGGAAACTCAAATTCCTCTCTCTGCTGCAGTTCTTGACTATGAGCTACTTCCAGATTCTTTGCTATATTTTGTAATGCTTCTTGTGAGATATTTGTGGTGGCACATCAAATCACCCCTTCTTCTTCTACCTAGGTTCATCTGGATATTGGGCTTACTTTTTTTTATGTACTTCTGGCTCTCAAGTTTGTGAGACTCTCTTATCCTCCCCTTCTAGCTCAGCCACCAGCTTCTCCTGACGCAGTTTGTGGGAAATCTATTTTACCCGTGCTTTCTTTATTGGCATATTCTTGGCTGGCTATGTCTCTATCCACCTACAGATGGATGGTGCTTTTGGTGGCATGTCCCTTGAAGCCTCAAAGTCTAGAATGGGAATTTATGCTCTTACCGTCGCATCCAAAATCAGTCCAATTGCATGAAATGTCATCGAGAAATTCTTTGTTATCCTCAGTAGAAACATTTGTATCTAGTTGGACAGATATGTTGCCCAATCCTACTATTTTCCCTGCTCTATACCTTGTAAATAAGGGATCATCCAAATTGGCAAATTTGAATTTCATTGCTCTCTTGACAGCCTAGACATGATTACATTCATGATTACCTCATACCCTTCATTATGGAGTTGTGGTTGCTTAAATCCTCTTCTACCATGGACATGGATCATGGCATCTACTTCCTCTATCGTCAGATTAGTCACACTCATAATCAGCTTTGTTGTATTCTTTGGATCTATTTAATTTAACACTGGTTTGCCCCTAAGAGGAAGCCCAAAAGTGTGCTTGAAAGCTTCGGGAGTGAATTCAACCTCCAATGGAGTACTATCTATTTCTACCAAACTGCTATGCCTTCTTTCATCATAAGTCTCCAATATCTGCACCAAATATTTCTTAAAAATATCTTGATCAAAGTGAGGAGCCTGCAAAATAAAGTGTACCCCCACTGCCTTGATCTTGGATTTCATTGGATGATCCATAGGTGTCTTTGCCCACCACTACCAATAGAAATATCCTATCAAACATACCCAGGTCATCTCCCCCATAGGAATGGGTGATTTTCTACTCGGTTGAATCTCTTTGCCTCAACGGGTTGCCACTTCAACTGTTTCTCTCCTACCTCTAGACTATCAAGCTTCTATACTTCTGCTCTGACTTCTCATTGCTACCTCTTGCTGGTGTCACGACTGCTTACCTACCACTGATTTAGATTTAGTTTCACTCTATGCAAAAGTCTTTCTTTCTTTATGTTGTGATGTTCTCATGTCTCCCTTTTTCCACCTTGTTTCCCTAGACGTCTAATGTCTCAACCGTCTGATTTAGCAGACATCAGTCGCTACGGGCGTCTCCTTCCTATAGACATCTAGATCTGTAGTCATTTTCCCTGTCCAGCCATCTGGTCTGGCTAGACATTGGTTGGGCTAGACATCAAGTGCAGACATCTGGTTGGTTGGATGTTCGATCCTAGCCTTCTGTTGCAACCATCCACTCCTATCGTAAATCGTCAATATCCTTCCTCTTATGCCCTTAGCCATCTGCAATAGTTATCGTGTGCTCCTCCTCCTTCTATCATGCACTCTCCTTCACATGCTCTTCCTTGCAACCTAAAAGCGATGTGAGAAGAATGAAGTCTCTCCTCCTTATATAGCTTTCCAAGAACCGTTTCTTCAACCGCTCCAACTAACTTGTTTGCATGCATGCGTGACACGTCGGCCTTCCTAGACATCTAGGTGTCCTTATTTTGTCTTTTTCCTTATTTTATATTTTCCCTATTTAATCTTTTTCCTCATTTTTGACTTTTTTGTTGACTTTTGAGTTTTTTTTTTTAATTTTGGCTAGACGTCTACTGTTTAATGTTGTCGGGTGAACCGTATGGCCATGCTAATAGGTAGTTCCTAGCCATATGACATCTCCCTTTACCGATGATGAGTTTGTTCTTAAAAACTATCAAAGTTGTTCGTGCTTCCGCTATGAAATTCTTCTATCCTTTGACATCTTCTTCTATTATTTTGACTTGAAGCAGCTTATGGGTATGGTTGATGTCGGAATATTTTTCTTCATGGAATAATATGCCAGTTCGATTGTCTAACTTCTTCTGATTCTTCAACTTGGTGGTTATTTATCTATCGCCCATCATTATTATCAACCTCCTATTGATTTCTTGCTGCTATCTGGAGAATCTGTTCTATCCAGTCTTCCACCCTTTGTATATCTACCTCTCCTAGTTCAACAGTCTCATGATCCAGTTGCTCCTTGATAGTTTCCAAACGTGTACTTGGATGTACTACATTCTCCGGATGACTAGGTTCTGCTACATCCTCTTGGTGTCTGCTTGCAAGAGTTGGACGTTCTGGGTGAGCAGGTACTAAGGGAACTCGTGTCGTACTCCCGTCACCTCGCCGGATTACTATACAATCATCCAAGTAATGGAACCGTTCTTCATTTTGATCCAGATCAGTCTGATTGTGTTGTTGTCTTCGGGGCCTGTTATCTTGGTGGGGTCGTCTTGCTTGTGGACCTCGCCCTCTGCCTCTGCCATTTCCTGCAACAGCTCGTGCTTGATCCTGTCATTCAAAATTGGGGTTTTTGTCCCAATTCCTTCTGCCACAGACTTGGTTACCACCTCTTCGACCTATTTCTGATTGAATCCCCCTAGCATTAAGTTGTCAGACTCCCAGCTGCCTATGACTTGGTCGGTCCCTTAGCTATTCTTGATGACGTCTCGAGTTCCTACGAGCTCATTGAGATGGACCTCTCGGTCTATTCTTAGGAGCACAAAGTGATGGGTTGACTTGGACTAGGTTCTCAAATGGGCCTTGCAGTCCAAACTGAGAACCAGTCGACCTATTGGTAATCGAAGGGGAATTTCTTCCTCTAGGACTATCGGGATGGAGGTCAACCATGCTCCTCCCTTGGCCAGGTGCTCTCGGGGTTCCTTGCGGTCTTCCGAAAGTACCTCTTGTAGGTTGTATTCCTGGTTCAGGTGTTAGTTCTTGCAAGATCCTCAGTCGCCGATCAGCCCTCATCAGTCTTCGTCTCCATCTTCTTTGCTCAAATTGTTGTTGCATTGTACAATGAGCTAAATTCTCCTGGTACTCTTCTAAAAATTCTGAGTCGGTACTTGAGTCATTTCCATCTCCTATCACATTGAGTGGCCAATCTGAGGTTTCATGTACTTGTTGCTACAGTCTTCGTACTTCTCTTCTATGTGTGCGTAAGTCCTGTGCAGCCATTCGGTACCTGGCCACCTCCTCCCATTCAAGTGGTCGTCTCAAGGCTCCAAAGTATGGTGTTCTCCATTCGCGGTGCGGTGGTAATTCTGGCATACCGTCCTCGTTATTTTCCTCTTGTGGGCTTATTGAAGCACCATCTTCGATTATCTATGCGGTTTCCAAAAATCTGACACCCGCTTGTCGACTGCGATCTTCATCTATCTGCCTCCTACGGTCCGGGTTGGGACTGGCATATGGAATATCAGGATCTTGATTGTCGTCACTGCTTGTTTCTTCCAACCATCCTCCAGTTTTTGGTTTTTCTTGTACTGTTTCGATATCTTTCCATAATATGGCTGCCATTTCCTCCCTGCTTTTCTTATATTCAGCAGTCGAGCTTTGTCCTACTTCCCATACCCTGGATTTTTCTGGAGACTTGCCCAACTCCTGATGTTTTACGAATTCCGTACGTGAGGAGCCTTTCGAATTGAGCACAATGTTTAATGTAGGCGAGGAACTTCTGGAACGGCCATCTATTGCCAAGGCTTTTCCTCTTCGGGTCTCAACTGAGCTAGCAGTCTCGTCTTGTTCTTCTTCTGGTAGGGAAAACAGACTGCTCTCCGAGGAATTTCCCGTTGCCTCTCTTCTCAGTTCCCCCTGTTCCAGCTCAGCCCACTCCGCCAGGCGAGCTTCATGCCTCTGGTTTACCCGCTGCATAGTTTCATCCAATTCGTTTATCACTTGTTCCCGTAGCTGATTATTATACTGCCTTAGAGTCTCATATTCTTCTTGCAACCTTTGTGTTTCCGTTCTCATTCGTTGCATAAGCCTGACTCCGGCTTCTTCGTCTTCTTCTTCTTCTATTGGAACTTCCTGTTGAGCGACCTCTATCGGCATTCGGGGTCGGTCATCTTCGCTGTTATTTGGGTCTTGTCTATCCTCACTCCCAAACAACCAATTCAGGTTCTGATTTTCCTCCTCTCGAACAGCGCTACCCTGCTCGCTAGTTTCAGAAGGTTGACTGCCTGAATCCTCTTCTTCTCTCCTGGGAGTTCCAATTCGCTCCAAATTGATCATGTTGACTTCAACACGTGGCTTATATACCTTCAACTTGGAACCATTGACTACCTTGGGTTATAATGTTCCATCCAATTTCCTTAGTTTAACTACCCTATTTTCAAGCACTTCATCTACCTGGAAGGGTCCAAGCCATAGGGTTTTTAATTTCCCTGGCTTGAGTTCTCTCTTACTGTTGTATTTGAGAACTAGTCCATCAACCTTCAAATCCATCTTCCAAAGGTGTTTATCATGTCATAACTTCCTTCTCTTTTGCACTACCTCCATTTCCCATTGAGCCATCACCCTTTTCTCTTCCAATTGCACCAAGGCTATCAGTCGCTCTTGAATGCTTTCTTCTTCATTCAACCAGTTTTCGACTGCTACTCTCAAGCTTGGTATAAAAAATTCAACTGGTACCACTACTTCTTGCTCATACATTAGTTGAAGTGTGTGTTTTTTGTGGTCAGCTTATAATTTGTTCTATACGCCCATATAACTATTGGTAGTCTCTCCTCCCAGTTAGCTCCTTCTACTCCACATGTCTTGTACATGATGGAAACTAGGACCTTATTCATCGCCTCTACCTACTTGTTTGCTCTAGGGTAGTACAGACTTGATAGCGAGTGGAATATCCTAAACTCCTCTATTAGTTTCTTTATAATTGCATTCACAAAATGGCTACCTCTATCACTTGTCAGTTGTAGAGGTATCCCGAACCTTGTAATCACTTGTTTGTACAAAAAGTGATTCGTGCTTATTGTCGAGTTATCTGGTAAAGCCCTTGCTTTGACCTATTTTGTGAGGTACTCTATGTAACACAGTGGTGGATTATTCCCATTGGGGATGTGTTTTCTAGAGGATATAATGATTATTAGGCCAATTCTATCTCAATTACCAAATTAGATAGTATTCTGATCAACCTGACTAACCTCGTACAAACTGTCAATTCCTTGTATGGACCTTAATTACCTACACTATACGATCTCAAATAGTATAGTGTTCAATATGGTATGATATTGCATGCATAAAAACTAATATATGCTATTTTTGAGGCTGCCGTACACAATTTTGTAATCATTCCAGTTGAGTTCCCAAAACTACCAAATTAGGTAAATTCTTGTTAATCGTCTATTTTACCAAATCGGGTAATAGTTATTTGTACGATTTGTACAATGTAAGATGTATGATATATATGAACTAAAGGTACATCATGGTAGTATTTAATATGCTCTTCTACTCCAATATCTCTCCGGGATATTTTGTAAAGGTTTTAACAGCCTAAACAATACAATCTCTTTCACAAGCAAAACATCCTAACCGGGCTGGTGAGATATTCCATATAGGTAACTACATCCTTTTCAATGTCCTTATGCTCATAATTCATTCTCCATGATTCACCAATGACAATCCTCTTAACAAATCTACAACAATGCCTAAAACTAACATATAACAGTAAGATAGAAAACTCAATTACACAATACCAATCCACAATGCATTATCCATTCATAACAAGATCATACATAGTCATCCACAACATCTTTATTCTCATTAATGGCTGTAAATTTGAGTACAATGTGAAAAAATATCTCACTGTAATTTTAATAACTTAGAAATGTATCTATCTCTCTATTCTAGCAACTAATAACCAGTAAACTAGTAGCCAGACCTACAAATTTGAAAATGGGACTTTATATAACATTTCCCAAGCCATTCCAAAGCGGTTCCTGAGACAATCCATTATTCACAACTACCCATATACAACTGAATACATTATTTTGGTGTTCTTCTAAGTTTAACACCTTATTTTAGCAAATCCATGTGATATTTCATCCCGAAATTACATTTCCTTTGCATTTGAGTGAATTTTGGTGCGCCTTGTATGATTTACTACTGCTCTGTACGATTTGCCAATCCAGTTGTATGATTTTACCTCCCACTGTATGATTTTACAAAACTTGAGCAAATTATTCCAAAACTGTCAAAATCTAGCAAATCACTTCTTCTTCTAGGAGGTGGATTTGCTACCTACATCTACCCTCCCCTTTACTTTAGTCGGCGTCCTTGACGACTCGTTCTGTTTCTTCTACTAGGCTTCATATCTAGCTAATTCAGCCTCCAAGTCCTTGACTTATGTCTTATACATTTCTCATTCATTTCTTAGTTTGGCTACATAGCTCCCCATTTCGACATCTTTGGCTCCGTGAAGGTTAGCCTTCTCCTCGATAGCTTTCACGAACTCCATCATTTGTTTTTTCCATTTGGAGGTACTCTTCTTCAATTTCTCCTTCCAGTGAGCTTCAACTCGAGTAGCTTCCTAGAGTTCCTCATTAATCTCTACAATGGTATCTAAGTGGTGTTTGATATCAGCTTCTAGATCTTGAACCTGGTCTTCTTTGATCCTCATCTGAGTTTGCTTCTCCATGACCATCTCATTCAGCTTCTTGTTGTCTTTTGTCAGCTCATTTATCTGCTTGGCTTTTGTAGCCATATGTTCACTCTTTTCGACCAATTGAGTTGTCATCTGCTCATATTTTATTTTGAGTTATGCCTCCAAATCCTTAATTTTGTCCTATTTCATCTGGAAAATCAATCGCTTTTCCTCTTCAAGCATGGTAACTCTAGCTTTAGACTTTGTTCTAAGTCCTGACAGATCCTCCTCCAGCTTCTTTATTTTCTCTTTTATTGCAGTTCTAATTTTTTGCAGTTCATATTCCATTGCAGCCAATTCCGTTTGAGTGGATGTGGTCTCTTCCTCCTTTTCCTTCTTGAGTCGATGGATTTTCTCAAATCCAATGCCCAGCCACTCTATCCAGTATGTTATGAAGTTCAACTTCCTTAGGGTAATGGACACTCCTGTAGTGACCCTATTGTATTCAACTTCTGCCATATTGATGGGGCAGGTTGGATGACTTACTCGATCCAAATATATCCTTGGGTCTTTCCTATAATTTTTGACAATCCCTTTCATTAAGTCTTCTCTTCCTAGCATCGTTTTTACCTCTTCCTTGGGTAACCTCCATGGATGCTGCACGTGGATATTCGCTATCTTCCTTATGCGCTCTGCACTATTCACCCATTATGTTATCCTCTCTAACTTGAGAGATACTTGTTCCTCCCATAGCTTCAGTTCTCCCATGTGACCAATGCAAAATTCCATTTTGGCACTATTCATCACGTGGCCTAACTGAGAAAAGAAGTGTTCCACCTTACTCTCTATTCCACTTGCCTCCTCTTCCATTGTGATTCTCTGAAACCATAGAATTTCTAGGAGATAGTTGGATTGCATTCCCCATCATTCTTCTTCTATAGGAGTTCTTAAGTCTTATTCCTCCTTAAGGTTGCTAGAGCTTCCTCTCATCTTGCTAAGTACTCTCTCGATATTTATATTTTCCTGAGGTGGGGATTGTTTCATTGTTTACTCCTCCCCCTCACTATCCATAATTTTTATGATCTCCTTTTGAGATCACCGCTGCTCAACTTGTTCTTGAGAATTTTCTAGTTCGGTTGAACCCGCATTTTGCTCCTCTGTATTTTTCCAAGCTACTTCATGTTGAGTAACAAGTGCTTTTTTTCTTGTGGCACTTCGATATTCTTTGGGACATCTTTCTTACTGGAGCCTCCTGTTACAATTTTGTAACGAGTCTTCTTCTTGGGCTCTTCTTCTACGATACTTGGTCCAATTCCCACTTCATCCTGGGTAGTGGCTACTCCATCGTACCCTACCTCAATTCCTTTAAATAAATCAGAGGCATCCATCTTCTCAAATTTTTTGAAGATATCCGAAGATTGCACTATCTTCTCTGCCTCTGTCCAATATAATTCATCCAGTTTTGTTGCTTCTAAATCTGATTGTTCCTTCCCCTGTAATTCCAGAACTGGTTTACTTACCATTATTTCTAATTACCTTCTCATACTTATTTTTATTGGGCTACTCTCCCTTTCCTGAATGAGAGGTTGCTCCTGATACCTTTGTGCAAGTACTTGTTGTTCTAGTTTTGGCTCCAACCGTCTAGAATGCTTCCTTCGATGATGTACATCAGTATCTTCCTTCGAAGATGTATCTCCTTGAGCTTCACTCCTATGCCGCTCACTCCTTGTGTGTGGTTTATCTGGAGTATTCTTTGTTAGCGGTACAACTTTTACCCATCTCAATATCGTCGATTATCCCAGCCTGATTCCTATAGGTGGCGTCAACCTTGGGAATTATACTCCTGCTTTCGTGACTACATTTAGTAGCAATCCAATTTCCTGAAAGGCCATCCCAAAATTCTTCGATCATTTTGTCAATGCCTCATTCATTTTTCTTTCCAGAAAGGTACCCCAATCATACATAATTCCCTAGATAATACCTTCTATATACTGTACCATCCACATTGGCATCTCTGTCGCCCTTATGTACCCTGATAATTGAGCCATTACTATATTCATCGCACATACCCAATTATCTCCTTGTAACAGGCTATGCTTGATTCCATGCATTCCTACACCTAAAATATTTACCTCTATCATTGATTTGACAATGGTCATGGTGGTAACCAGGCGGTGTTCTTCTATTGGGTCTACCAGTTTTTTAACTATCTCCATGCCTTCCACCAGCAACCCAATTTTTTTTTGGAATGCCTCTGCCAAAACTTCCACCCTTACTAACCTCTTGCCTACATTGACGTAGGTTGTCCAAGTTGCTACATTATGTGCCTAAACTATTTGTAAAGGATATATATAGAATAATGTTCGATGAAATGGTGGGATCTGTGCAATGACTGACACTTGTGCATTTTTGAATGTCTTCCTCCAGGGATGCAGCCTATTCTTCTCCTCATTCTACCATTTCCTACACGCTTCTACTCCATGCTGCACAAATGCAATATTTGACACTTCCACCTAGTCTTCCTCCTGTCCACTACTTAGGTGTTCTTCTTATTCTTGCACATGTACTTCGTTCCTCAACTCCCTTTATGAGGTAGCTTCTTGCCCTCTCTGTGCCTCGATGGTGTTCTATCTAGGTGTGCCCGCCAATGGCTTTATCCCCTCCATGGCCTATATCCTCCTCTCCTCCATGAATGATTACCACACCTTCCATGAGACTAAAATTGATTCTCGTGGTGCTGACGTGAGTACGCCTCTCTCTCGTGTAGCGGACCTAGTGATATCTCCACCCGATTTGTTGCAATCCACCTTAACTGGCATCTAAACTCTTTTGTTGATATCATTCCTCCAACATCTCGTTGATTAACTCAACCTCTTCCTCGGTAATTAGAAACATACCAAAAATTGTACAGCCTCCTATAAAATTGTACAATGTATGGTTATGTGTCCCTTGTACAATTTTACCTTCCTTTCGTTGCTTCTAGATCGTACAATATTCTACAGTTCTTTCCTCCACCCCGTCAATCTTCAAATGGTCAAATTTTCTTCAAATTGTACAACTACAACCTAAAATCGTATAGGGTGCCAGTACTCCACACAATGTCACTTTCTGGCTACCCCTCCTTTACAATTCATACGATTCCATACAGTTCCATACGATTCTTTGAAAAAATACCAAAAATGGAAAAAAAAAACACTCAAACTACACTCTTATTTTTGAAAATCGTACAAGCTGCCCCCAAATCACACAGTGTGACTTTCCTAACCCTCACTAATGCAAAATACTAGGATTTTTATCTCCTTTACCAATTTTTCCATTGAACCAGTTGCCGAATTGTCCCGATCTACTCTTTAGTGCTTTATTTCAACAAATATTGCATTCCTTCACTCCTGGCGCAATTTTATTCAACTTGAAAAAATTTTGGTTGTGCTGTATGGACTGTACAGACTGTATTTTTCTTCCCTCATGTTTCTCAACTTGCTTTTTGCTAGATTTATCAATTTTTAGGGTTCAAATATTCCTTGCTTCTGCAATTTCCACAATCCAACCACCAATCTCTGCTTCCTATATCTCCAACAAAAATTTCTTAGTCTAAATCCTTACAATGATGTATTTCGACATCTTTTGTTGTAATACTTCTAAAAAATTTGAATTTCCCCCTTTTTGTGGAGACAAACCCCTAATTCCTCTTTCTCGGGTTGATTCTTTGAAGCTGAAAAGAACTCCCTAGTACAAAATTAAAAATGGGTCTGTAAATTCAAAGCGCTGGTGAATATTTATCTCCCATATGGTCCTCTTTTGTCAAATGTATGCTTTTCCCCTTCAAGCTCCTGAAAAAATTTGAATTCTACTTGGTGATTATGAAATTGTCAATTTTCTTTCCCTTTTTAAAGAAAAATTTTTATAACCCTAACTGAAAAACCTTAACTATCAATAAAATCTAAACAGTTGCCATGTGGAATGTGTTTCCATCTCCACTACTAGATGACTACCAACTCAGTAGTTGGTTTAAAATTTTATCTTTTTCCCCCTTCTTTTCCTCCAACCATTGCTTTTTTCACATGCCGCATTAATTGGTTAGTTAGCAAATCGTACACTATACGATCTAAATCGTACAGTACACAATTATGTATGATTTGCACGTCATTCTTGTATTGTACGATTCTCTTTTGTACGATTTCATCTTGTACTTTTTATTTGTACAATCTCATTACTTAGAAAAAGTTTGCTTTTTGTTTCTCTAGAGAGGCTACAGTTTCTGATTTTCAACCTCGCCCTTCTTAATTGCTTCTCGAGGGATTTTCACAACTAAGACACAATTTTTTTTTCATTTTTGTTTTTCATCCTAGTCTAATTATACTTACCTTTTTGGTAATCGTACAGTGACATTCATTTGTACGACCCCATCCTGATCTTGACCTTGAGGTTCGACCATAACATTCTGATTAGCGGTATCCTCTTGTACCGCTGCTTGGCTGGTCTTCGCCTGTGATGTTGTTGCCTGTTCATTTCCCCTCTGACAATGTGTACTGTTTGGAATTGTTCAATTATTGGTTGTCTCCTCCCTTTTGGCAAATAATCTTACGAGTCCCAAATCTAGCTCTTCTTGCGGTGGACCTGGCTCATGATGAGCCTCATCTTGAGCTTTCACTCGTCATCTTCGTTCAATCACTTCTAAAGCAATGAATAAATATTGTACTTTGTAAGGCTTCAACTTTGAGCCATTTACAGTGTTGGGTACCTCCATCCCATTCAGGTTCTGTAGCCTGACTGCTCCATTACTCATTACTTCAATCACTTTGTAAGGGCCAAGCCATAACATCTTCAGTTTACCTGGCTTGATTTCCCTCTTCCCATTAAACTTTAGAACCAAGTCCCTTGGACTAAATTCCAACTTCCACAAATGCTTGTCATGCCACGCCTTTCATATTTTTTGAGCTATCTCAATTGTCCACTGTGTCATGACTCTTCTCTCATCTAATTTGGTCAGTGTCATTAGTCGTTCCTTCAAAATTTCTTGATCCCCCAAGTGATGCTCTACTGTAACTCTCAAACTTAGTATCAAGAACTCTATTGGAACCACCGCTCCTTGACCATAAATTAATTGGAAATGGGTATGTTTTGTTGTTGGTTTAATATTTGTTCTATATGCGCACAAAATGGATGGTAACCTTTCCTCCTAGTCTGCTCCTTCTATCCCATAGGTTTTATACAGATTTGATACTAAGACTTTATTTAACGCTTCAGCCTGCCCATTCGCTCTCGGGTAATACGGACTAGACAGTGAGTGTAAAATCTTAAACTCTATTATTAGCATTTTGATAATCTCGTTAACAAAGTGTCCTCCATGGTCACTCGTTATTCATAGTGGAATACCAAATCTTATGATTACCTACTCGTACAAAAATTGTGTTGTACTTTTGGTAGAATTATCAGATAATGTTCTTGCTTCTACCCATTTTGTGAGGTATTTTGTTGCCACTACGATATATCTATACTTTCGTCTCTAAGATGTCTTTAGTGGTCCCATGAAGTCTAAGCCCCAACGTTAGAACAACTCTTGTGGCTGTGATGGGTGTAAGGGCAAAAAGTCCCTCTTGACTAGTTTACATGCTCTTTGTAAAGTATCACACACTTTCACATGTTCTTTTGCATCATTATACAATGTGGGCCACCATAGACTTGCTAACAATATTTTCCATGCGGTCGCATCTGGTCCCATGTGTCCCCCTACTAAGCCTGTGTTGGCTTCTTTCAATGTTGCCTTGACTTCCTCCTCCATTACACATCTTTGCAAGATACCATCACTTCCTATCTTGTATAGAAATCATGTTATTATCTAGAAGGGTGTTGAATTCATGATTATCCTCTTCTTTTTTGTTGTCGTCATCTCTTGTGGCAACTCACCTATGGATAGGTACTAGCCAACCAACTTGTACCATAATGGCACAATATTGATGGCAAATAATTACACATCTAGAAATTCATCAAGAACTCATGTTCTTTTTGGCTCCCTAATTGTATTCAATACAACTGGTTTGCAATCACGTGCTTCTTACTAGATCTCACCACAACTCGGAATACAAACTCTTGGAGCGTAACGAGCCACCGACTAACTCATCCTTCTATTACTAGTTTGTTTATTAAGTACAACAGCGCCTGATGATCGACGTATAATACAAAAGGGTTTGCTAGTAGGTAATGCCTAAACTTTTGGACTGCATATACCATCCCCAAGGCTTCCCTTTCTTTTGTACTATAGTTTCTTTCTGATCTTGATAAGAGGTGACTAGCAAATAAAATCGGCTGATCCAACTTAAATTGTCCTTCTTGTACCAATGCACATCCGATTGCAAAATTTGAGGCATCGACATGGACATGGAATTCCTTATCCCAACTAGGATACACCAAAATCGAACTGCTTACCAACTTAGCTTTTAAATCCTCAAAGGCTCCCTGGTGCTCCTTTGTCCATCTGAAAGGAATATTTGTTTTGTCAAAGAATCTAACGGGTAGGATACATGGGCATAATTTTTTATAAATCTTTAGTAATATCCTATTGAACCAAGGAAGGTTTTGAGTGAAATCACATCAAAGGGTTCTTCCATGTATAATATCACATGAATTTTATCTGGATCTGTCTTCAATCCTTCGTTGCACACAATGTGTCCTAGAAATTTTCCATATGGTACCATCAAAAAACACTTTGTTGGATTTAATGATATATGTGCATTTATGCACCTACTCATACATTCGTTAAGGATTGGAACATGCTCCTTGATCTTCCCATATATGGATCAATCATCCAAAAATGCTTTGAAATTACCTATCGCTAGTTGGTCAAATATATACAGTATGATGTGTTGAAACATAGCTGGAGCATTACATAGCCCAAATGGCATTCGATTATACACGTAGAATCTATTCTCCACAACAAATGTGATCTTAAGCTTATTCTCCTCAGCGATGCTGATTTGATTGTATCTTGAGAATCCATCCAGAAATTAATAGATCTCATGTCCTGCAACTTCTTCCAAGATAGAATCTATGAATGTAATAGGAAATGGGTCCTTAATGGTCACTGTGTTTAGACTCCTAAAGTCTACACATATCCTTATATTATCCAATTCCTTCTTCAACATGATTGCTATCGGTGAGACCCATTCACTTTTTGTCACCCTGAATATAATTCCTGCTTCCAACATCTTTTCTATCTCTATGTTTACTAATGTTGCATACTTTGGATTCATTCTATATGGCCTCCTCCTAACAGGTTGAGCACCAGGCATTAGTGTAATCTTATGGACACATAATTTGGGTGGGATTCCTTTCAAATCCTTGTATGTCCATGCAAATACATCCTTGTACTCCAAGAATATCTTGAAAGTTGTTGCCTTCAATACCAGATTCCAATCATCACCACAATGGACCATCCTAGGTTCCTCCTTTATTCCAAGGTTGATGTCCACTATCTTGGTTCCTTCATACTTGATATTTTTTGGCTCACTCGTAGCTTTCATTACATTCTTAGGGTGTGATGGTCTTGTATCGATCTCTGCATATCCTATTGTATACTTCGCAAAGCTTTTTGGAAACATCCACTTCCCTTCTATTTCCTTCTTAGTTTCTTTTTTGGCTTTTGGTTTGTCCTGTTTTTTCATGATTTCTTCTTACTTAATACAGAGGTAGTTGGTCTGAAACATTTTGTACTCCTCCATTTTCCAATGAAGGAGTCCACTATCGTATCGAGCTTCATCCTCGCTACATTCATCTATGTACAACATTCCCTCTCCATCAGGTTCATGTCCTTCATCCCCTGATGAGTTTTTTTATTCTTTAATTGTAGCTATATCTTCGCTAACTCTTTGATTAACTAAATTAATCATGTATTTATGTTGTCCTGTTAGGATCCCATCCTAACCCTTAATGTAATAACTTCCATGATGTAATAATTTCTAAAGAATATGGGTAGTACCCATGATTAATATTTTGTAATGTTCTAAGTTTTAGCTTATGTAGTGCCTATGACAAATGGCACCCTTTTTATGTAACACATGGTAGATAGGTTATGTAAGGTGGCCTTGTGCATGTAATTCGAGTGGCATTGTGCATGTAATTCGAGTGGCACTATGCATATAATTTGGGTGGCATTATGCATGTAATCCAGGTGGCATTTTGCATGTAAGACAACCATGGAAGGGAACTCTTTAAATACCCGAGAAGGCACCAATGTATTCATATTTTTACAAGTTAATGAAGTGTTGAATGAGGTTGCCCCCTCGAAGAGGCCTACGATTCTATCTTATTGTGAGATTGTTCCTTTATGTAAATTTTTGTTATAATGTGTATTTTGTTATGAATATTAATATGATGTTTATGTGAGTTTATTTCCAAGCAATTGTGTGAGAGTGTGTTTATTTGAGTTTATTTTATAGTAGGATCCTAACAAGTGGTATCAGAGCACTTTCCAAGGCCAAGTTCTACTACAACAGTAATGATTCTTGCCTGTTAGGTATAATCCTCTGTTATTTTCATGTAATTTTTTTTTACTATTATAAAAAAAAAAGACAGAGACCAGTCAAAAAAAAAATAGTCTTTTTTAGTTGAGTAGGTAGAAACCATGTGCCAGGGGTTTTAAAATATCATGAAGGATATGTCGTTATTGGCTAAGCTAGATAGCCCATACAGCGTCTAGTGAAGTGAGGGGCGATCAGGCTCCAATACCCAAGCCTTAGATAGAACTCGCGCACGGACTTGAGCTCCCACGCATCTTTGGGTGTATCGAGAGACCATTCTAGGGTTAACAAAATTTTATCCAATAGGAAGATTATTGGCCTTATATCATCCATAGTCCATGGGACACAACATCCCAGACGATTACCCTCTTGTACTGTCAGAGAGGCAGATAGTGTGCTCAAGGGTATGTTTGGAATCCTCCTTGGATAGTGGCCTAAAATATTGGTCCAAGAACTATTGTTCGTCACTGCGGTATAACAGAGGGCCTATGGGTGTTACATACTCCTTTACCTAGCATACCCTAGTTTTGTTAAAACTTCAACCTGCAACAAAATCACAAACCAAAACTCCCTATTTGTAAACCTGCATTCCAAATTCCCAAAAGTGAGCATATGAGAAAGGAATCCTCTACCAAAAAAATAGCATAAATTGCATGAATTCGGGATAGAATATGAGGGTGACAGTTAAGTTGATAGTCTGGAGAATAACAATCAAATTTACAGTGGCAGTAATAGTCAGGTCAGCACAATCAGGTCAGAAATTGTAGTTTTCAGTGTCAAAACAAAACTGTCATAATAGTAACCTACACAATATAGAGAATATTCAGACTAGTGAGGTAAGTAGTGTCAGAGAGACTATTAGGGCTGAGAAAAACATTGAGCGAGTGACCAGAGACCAATTATAGATAGTGCTCAAGTACCCAACTTTTTCACTGTAGCTCAAAATACAAAACTGTAAACACTGTTAGACTCGACAAAATAGGAGAAAAAAAAGCCTACTGTGCCAAAAAGTAGTTTTGTGGGATATAGCTCACTGTGACCACCTCTTCAGTTGATCGTTTTGATATATAAAACCCAAGGACTTTTTTGGACACTTACTAAAAATAGTAAGTCCTAAAACCCAATTCTATTTTTAGTAACTGGTCACAAAAGGTTCCAAAATGGCCCAGGGTACCCGTGGACATCAAAAAGAGCTAGAACATATGGACTCCTTAACAAAATCCATTGAGAATTTGAACTTGGCAATTTTCTCCATAAGGGAAGAGGTCCAAGGTCTTTGTCTAGATCATGAGGCCACTAGCGCTCACTTAGAAGAAACACTGATAGAAGTGGATAGAAAGTTACATAAGGGACCACTCAAAATAAAACACCAGGCTAAAAACTCTACAAGGAATGACCATGACCTATCCTTTAAAATGCCAAAATTGGACTTCCCTCGATTTAATTGGAAGGATGTTGATGGGTGGTTATGTAGAGTTGATCAATTCTTTAGACTTCATAATTTTCTCATATATCATCGAGTTCATATGGCTTCCTTCAATTTGGAATCTGAGGCTCTACACCGGTTCTAGTGGTTACGTAATTCCAACCAAAATCTCTCTTGGGAGGAATTTGAGTCCCAACTACTAACTCGATTTGGGCCTAGTGAGTATGAAGACTTCACAAGGGCCTTGACCAAACTGCAACAAACATCCTCAGTCTATGACTACCAAACTCAATTTGAAAAATTGTCCAATAAGACAAGAGGATTGACGAAAGGGTTCTTCACGAGTTGTTTTATTGATGGGTTAAAAGGGGATCTCCAAGCTGAAGTAAAGATGTTGAAACCACAGTCCATGATGGAAGCTATTAGTTTGGCCCGTCTGGCTGAATCTAAACTCTCAAACCAAAGGTGCCCACCATGGTTTCCTCAAAACCGACCTTCATTTCCTTCTCAAACCCAAAATTCAATGGATAATAAACCTACTACACCCAAGCGAATGACTACAGAGGATATGGATGCACGTCGTGTCCAAGGATTATGTTATAATTGTGATGAAAAGTTTTTTAAATCACTCTGGGTACCATCAGATTCGGCTCAAGGATAAGGACATCCCCAAAACTACCTTTCGCACTCATGAAGGTCATTAAGAATTCTTGGTAATGCCATTTTGTCTCACAAATGATCCTTCTACATTCCAAAGTCTTATGAACAACATCTTTCGGCCCTTTCTGTGGAAGTTCATCCTTGTGTTCTTCGATGACATCTTGATTTACAGCCACACATGTGAAAAGCACCTCAATCATGTGGATCAAACTTTACAGTTGTTGGTAACCCATCACCTTTTTGCCAAAAGGTCCAAGTGTTCCTTTGGTCTGATTGAAGTAGAGTATCTGGGACACATTGTCTCACAGGATGGTGTCAAGGTTGACCCTAAGAAGATTCAAGCAGTTCAAGAGTGGTCGAAACCTCGCACCCTTACGGGACTTCGAGGATTTTTAGGGCTTACGGGCTATTATCACAAATTTGTCTACAATTATGTGAAGATAGCTACCCCCCTCACCTCCATGTTGAAAAATGATTCCTTCACTTGGACAGGGCCTGCTGACCAAGCCTTTATTGAAATCAAGCATGCTATGACCACCACTCCCGTTTTAGCCATGCCAAATTTCTCTAAACCATTTGTCATTGAAAGTGATGCTTTTGGTCGTGGTATTGGGGCAGTATTGATGCAAGAAGGACGACCTGTGGCTTTTACTAGCAAGGCACTCTCTGATCATAATTTGGGGAAATCCA
The DNA here is from genome assembly GCA_028583015.1 of Wollemia nobilis. Taxonomy (NCBI): domain Eukaryota; kingdom Viridiplantae; phylum Streptophyta; class Pinopsida; order Araucariales; family Araucariaceae; genus Wollemia; species Wollemia nobilis. The sequence goes on from JAQPPZ010017092.1 coordinate 10,163,150, forward strand.
CATATGCTAAGGAAATGTTAGCCATATTGCATGCAATAACACATTGGCGACCTTACCTAATTGGGCGTCACTTCTCCATCAAAACCGACCATCAAAGTCTCAAATATTTTTTGGAACAAAGAGTTGCCATGCCTGACCAACAAAAGTGGGTGTCTAAAATCATGGGCTATGATTATGATATCACCTACAAAAAGAGAAAGGATAATATTGTGGTTGATGCTCTTTCTTGCCAAATGGAGACCATAAGTATGTTGTGTGCCATCTCAGCACCACTTCCCCAATGGATTTATTCCTTGTATCAAGAAGCACGTCAAGATGCAAATTTGCAAGCTTTGATAGCCTCACTAATGGATGATCCAGATTCTACACTAGGGTATAGTTGGAATGGCCATGATCTGTGCTACCATCAATGCCTAGTTCTACCTCATAAGTCCCCACTTCGAGAGCTCCTCATGAAGGAATTGCATGCCACTCCCTCTGCAAGCCATTCAAGGTTCCTTAAAACATATGAGCGACTCAAGCGCACCTTCTTTTGGAAAGGTATGAAACGTGACATCCACTCTTTTCTTGCTACCTATGACACATGTCAAAGGATGAAAGGTGAAACAGTGCACTCTCCGGGCACTCTTCAGCCATTGCCTATCCCATATTAGGTTTGGACCGACATTTCCATGGACTTTATAGAAGGGCTCCCTAAATCTAGAGGTAAGTTAGTTATTTTTGTGGTAGTGGACCGCCTTTCAAAGTATGCTCACTTTTGTGCCCTTGCCCATCCTTATACAGCATCCATTGTTGCACAAATTTTTCTTGACTCCATCTTTCGCCTTCATGGCATGCCCACCTCCATTGTATCTGATCGTGATCCCACCTTCACTAGTCATTTATGGCAAGAGTTGTTTAAGTTGCAGGGGACTTAGCTCAAAATGAGTTCAGCCTACCATCCGTAAACGGATGGTCAAATAGAAGTTAATAAATGCTTGGAAACCTACCTTCGTTGCTTTGTCTCAGATCATCCCACTCAATGGGCAAAATGGCTATCCTTGGCCGAATGGTGGTACAACACTTCCTATCATACCGCAACCAAACTCACACCATTTGAAGTAGTCTATGGGTGCCTTCCACCTATGCCTTCCTCTTACATTCTTGGTAGCTCCAAGGTCTAGGTCGTCGACAACACTCTGAGTCAACACACCGAGGTCCTTCACCAACTTAAGAAAAATTTGAACATGGCCCAGAATTGGATGCACCAACAAGTTGATCAATATCGTTCTGAGCATAGTTTTGATGTAGGTGATATGGTCTTCCTTCGCTTGCAGCCGTACAAAAAATCATCCCTACAAATTCGTAGGTGCTAGAAAATTGCTACAAAATTCTATGGTCCTTACCAGGTTCTACAAAGGATTGGCCCCACAGCTTACAAATTGGCGCTCCCACCTACTTCCAAGCTTCATCCTTTTTTTCATGTTTTCGCTCTCAAGAAAGTTATGGGCACACAGGTACAGGTTCAATCCACACTTCCTGAATTGGATGAAGAAGGCTCCATATTACTTGAACCTAAGCAGTTGTTGGATCGTCGGACTCACACTCTTCACAATCGTACAATTACAGAGATCCTGGTTTAGTGGCGTGGGCTTAAACTTGAAGATGCTACATGGGAGTCTCTCCACCAACTCCAACAATAGTTTCCTCATTTCAGCTTTGAGGACAAAGCTTCTTCAAGGGGAAGGGCATGTTAGGATCCCATCCTAACCCTTAATGTAATAACTTCCATGATGTAATAATTCCTAAAGAACGTGGGTGGTACCCATGATTAATATTTTGTAATGTTCTAATTTTTAGCTTATGTAGTGCCTATGACAAATGGCACCCTTTTTATGTAACACATGGTAGATAGGTTATGTAAGGTGGCCTTGTGCATGTAATTCGAGTGGCATTGTGCATGTAATTCGAGTGGCACTATGCATGTAATTTGGGTGGCATTATGCATGTAATCCAGGTGGTATTTTGCATGTAAGCCAACCATGGAAGGGAACTCTTTAAATACCCGAGAAGGCACCAATGTATTCATATTTTTGCAAGTTAATGAAGTGTTGAAGGAGGTTGCCCCCTCGAAGAGGCCTGCGATTCTATCTTATTATGAGATTGTTCCTTTATGCAAATTTTTGTTATAATGTGTATTTTATTTTGAATATTAATATGATGTTTATGTGAGTTTATTTCCAAGCAATTTTGTGAGAGTGTGTTTATTTGAGTTTATTTTATAGTAGGATCCTAACATGTCCTTTCTTGAAAGTGATCTGATTCTTTCCCCAATTGTGATTAACTTTAGCTACTTATAGCCATCCTCTCCCCAAGAGGGAATCGTATGCAGGTTTATGCATTGTAATCACAACAAAGTCTAATATAAATTCTTGCTTAGATATCATTACTTATGTAGTCAAAACTCATTTTATGTTAATATCATTTTGGTCAGCTCCATACAGTCGGAATCTTGATGCCCATAGGTATGGAGCACATAGTTCTAGCCAAGTTCTTTCTGATAGCACATTGACACTAGATCCTCCGTCCATGATTACTTGCATTAATTTGTACCCCAAAATCTCCATATGCATTAATACAGGCTTCTTTCCCACATCAATCATTAGTATAGTATCCATAAATTGGTCTTTCTGTTCTTCCTCTAAAATAGGTTGGCTTTCTACCTCCATCACATTCTATGGTTGTATTTCTTCCCCAGTTGCTTTCTATAATTCTAGGATAGCTTCCAGTAAGTCAGATACTTTAAGTTCCACTGTGGCATCTAATACCTGTGCTGCCAGATGTTGCACAATTGTCTCATGTTCTGATGGTTTTCGTAATTCCTTTCAAATTCTCGATTTTCCTTCCTTAGTTTTCTTAGTTTTTTCTTACAATATTTTCTTTGATACTTTCCAGCGTTGCTTTTCTTTTGTTGGCTCTAGATACTTATCCTTTTTAGCCTGATTCTTCATCATGACTAAAACTTCCTAAGTTTCCTCTTTAACTTGAGGAACTTCAATGTCCAAATAGCTCACATTCTATGGGTTGGTCGAATTCGCCTACTTTGGACAATTCTCCTCCTTGTGGTTACCTGGACTACACCATCTACACATGTGTATAGTGCTTTTTTGTGGTGCTCCTTGCGTCGGAGGTGCAGGATAATGTTTTGTAAAATGCCCTCACTCTTGGCAATTACAACATTGTATAATCGGTCTACCTTCTGAGTCATACTGTAAGTGACTTTTTCCTCCTTGTCTATTACCTTGATTTTATCTACCACCTCTTCTACTATTTTTGTACCCGCCACTTGTTGCTTGTTCATCACTTCCTTGGGCCTTTGGTTTTTCTTCCTACTCTTGTATTGATAGTACCTATGGACGAATTTTTGCATTGTAGGGACAGAGCATTACCTCATGCCCCATCACGTTACAAATATGGCAATAGTCATTCTTTGAACACTTCATATTTGTATGTCCCTCTATCTTACATTTTGTGCACCACGACTCATTCATATCTGGTTTGATATTTTATTCCTTCACCATCTTATCAAACTGATTGCGGAATGATGTTATTCTCCTCTGTATAGTGTCATCTTCTTCACTATCTGAATATATCGACTTAGGATGAGATAATATTCCTATATACATATATTTTTATTTGCTCTCAAAGTTCTTTGTGTGTTTAAGTGCTTATTCATATATCTCGGATGGTACTGCCTTTATAGTTTTCTTATATTTTGGTAGTAACCCATCTATGAACCACCATTTTACTAGCACATCTACCAATAGCATCTATATCTTATAGACTAATTGCTTCAGTTGACGATTGTAGGATTTCACATCCTCATTTGCTCTCTATTTTTTTATGCAAAGCTCAGTGATGATGTCTCCATCATCTTTCAAAGTTCAAAACTCTTCAATGAATTTATTCTTTATCTGATTCCAAGTTTGAAAATCAATGTTACTTTCTCTCTTTAGGTACCAATCTATTGCCAATCCTCTCAAGGTAGCAGTAAATAATACTACCCAATCCTCTGGTCTATCTACACCATTCACTCTCTAAATGGATATGCAAGTTCCTACATGTCATGTGGGGTCTTCCTTACCCGCACCTAAAAATAGTGGACATCTTTGTTTGGCTGCTCTGTTAGCCATCTTAGGAGAGTCATGGCTCTCACTTGAGGTGTCCCATGGAATCTCTGTCAGATTCCTTCTTGGGGGTGTCTTACTCCCATTGTCATAAGAAGTATCAATTCGAGGTATCTTGTTTTGTCCCACCACCTGGTGACTGAATTCTTGTGCGTCCTCACTCTACGACCTTCTTCACTGGTTTGATGGAGATGATCTTGGTCTATCCTTCTAAGTCCTCATGTCCTGTTGCTCTGGTGCCTGACTCCCATCCTCTACACCCTCTCGCAACCTTGATGCCACTTCCTTGAGTATTACCATCCACTCTCCATCATCGTGCACTTTTCTTTGTCACTCTTTTCTTCTATGTTTGGTGGTTCTTCCTCCTCGTATTTTGTCTCAATCAACAACGCCTCAAAGTCTCCTTCTTAGGATGTTCAAAATTACTCTATTTTTGGTTTGTGCGTACTCTAATCTGAGTTACTCGTGTTTCCTCTTTGAGAAATATGTGTTCTCCTTCTTACTAAAATTTTTCTTTGTGGTTCCCTTCTCTCACAGCTTTGTGTACTGGTGTCCGTCATAAAAAATCACCTCCAGTCTTCAATCAAATTTGACCCGTTTTAACAAGAATACCATATTTGATAAGGCAACGAAACCAAAATGTAACACAATGGTGGATTATTCCTAGTGTGGATGTTTTTTCTAGAGGAGAGAATGATTCTTAGGCCAAGCCTATCTCAATTACCAAATTAGATAGTATTCTGATCAACCGAACTAACCTTGTACGAACTGTCAATTCCTTGTACGGATCTTAATTATCTACATTGTACGATCTAAAATCATACAATTTCCAATATGGTACGATATTGCATGCAGAAAAACTGACAGATGTTATTTTTGAGGCTATCGTACACAATTGTGTAATCGTTCTAGCTGAGTTCCCAAAACTACCAAATCGGGTAAATTTATGTCAATCACCTGTTTTACCAAATCGGGTAACAATTCTTTGTACGATTTGTATGATGTATGATGTACGATATGTACAAAATAAAGGTACATTATGGTAGTATTTAATATTCTCTTCTACTCCAATCTCTCTCTGGGATGTTTTGTAAATGTTTTAACAGCCTAAATAGTATAATATCTTTCACAAGAAAAACATCCTAACCAGGCTGGTGAGAGATTCCATACAGGTAACTACGTCCAAAAATCATACAGTATGCTTCAACACATCCTTTTCAATTTCCTTATGCTCATAATTCATTCTCCATGATTCACCAGTGACAATCCTCTTAACCAATCTACAACAATACCTAAAACTAACATATAACAGTAAGATAGAAAACTCAATTACACAATACCAATCCACAATGCATTATCCATTCATAACAAGATCATACACAGTCATCCACAATATCTTTATTCTCATTAATGGCTATAAATTCAAGTACAATGTGGAAAACTCTCTCACTATAATTGCAATAACTCAAAAATGTATCTATCTCTCTATTCTAGCAACTAATAACCAGTAAACTAGTAGCCAGACCTATAAATTTGAAAATGGGGCTTTATATAACATTTCCTAGACCATTCCAAAGTGGTTCCCAATACAATCCATTATTCACAACTACCCATATACAACTAAATACATTATTTTAGCATTTTCCTAAGTTTAACACCTTAGTTTAGTAAATCCATGCGACATTTCATCCCGAAATTACATTTACTTTGCATCTGACTGAATTTTGGTGCACCCTGTACGATTTACTATTGCTCTGTACGATTTTCCAATCCAGTTGTATGATTTTACCTCCCACTATACGATTTTCTCCCACTGTACAATTTTACAAAACTTGAGCAAATTATTCCAAAACTATCAAAATCTAGCAAATCACTTCTTCTTCTTCTGGGAGGTGGATTTGCTGCCTACACTCTATTGCAACTATTATATATCAGCATCTCCTCCTTCGACTTGTATTTATAGGACCCACAAATTCTAGCCCCCGTATTTCGAATAGTTCTTGAGGCTACGATGGATGTAGTGGCATGAAGTCTCTTTTCAATGGTTTCCCTATTCTTTGGCATGCATCACATGCTGTCACAAACTACTTGGCATCGTGAAATAGGGTGGGCCACCAAAAACCTTCCAATAACACTTTCCTTACTATCACATCCAGTTCCATGTGTCCTCATACCAATCCCTCATGTGTCTCCCTCAGGGTCTGTTGTACTTCATTTTCTATTATACATCGTCGGAGTATATGAGTCTCCCCTATCTTGTAAAGTAGTCCTGCAATCACGGTGAAGGGTGCCAACTTCGTAATTACCTTTCATCATTTCGCTATCGTCAACTCATCTGGAAGCTTCCCTACTGACATATATTTCCTGATATGCTTATACCATCCTGGAAAATCATTAATCATGAACAGTTGTGCATTGGGAAATTCATCCGTTATTCCTCCATCTACAAGTTCACCTGAGTGAATCCTTGATAACTGATCCACTATTACGTGTTTCTTCCCTGGTCTGATTACCACTCTAAACATGAATTCCTATAGGGTGATGAGCCATTGACTCACTCATCCATAGATCATTGAATTATTGATTAAGTATAACAGAGCCTGGTGATATACATAGAAAGCAAAAGGGTTAGCTAGCAGATAGTGTTTGAACTTCTACATCGAATACACCATTCCCAATGCTTCTCACTCTGTTGTACTATAGTTCTTTTTAGATCTTGACAATAGCCTATTTGTAAAGTATATGGGCTGATCTAACCCAAATTGACCTTCTTGTGCTAATGTGCATCTAATCACAAAGTTTGAGGCGTCCACATGCACATGGAATTCTTTCTCCCAATTAGGGTAAACCAGGATAGGTGCTTTCACCAAGTGCCATTTTAATCCTTCAAATGCCACCTAGTGTTCCTCTGTCCATCTAAATGGAACACTCTTCCATGTAAGCACATCTAGTGTATGATATGTCAATGCATAATTTCAAATAAACCTCCTATAGTATCCAAAATTTCCCAGAAAAGTTTTAACCAAGCTCACATCATGTGGGTCCTCCATCAATAACACTACCCGTATTTTATCTGGGTCAGGTTTCAATCCTTCTTGGCATACTATGTTCCCTAGTAGCTTTTTGTATGGCACCAACAAGACACATTTATTCGGGTTCAGTGCTATTCATTCTTTCCTACATAAACTCATGCATTCTCCCAGGGCCTTTAAATTTTCCTATGTCTTCCCATACAGTGACAAATCATCTAAAAAAGCTTTAAAATTCCCTGTGGACATTTTATCAAAGATATACAAGATGATCCTTTGAAAAGTAGCGGGCACATTGGATAGGCCAAATGACATACAATTGTATGCATATATTTTGTTCTGTACCACAAAAGTAGTTTTTAACTTATCTTCTTTTGTTATGCTGATCTGATTATACCCCGATAATCCATCCAAAAATGAATAAATCTTGTGGTCGACTACTTCTAGTATGAAATTGTGAATGGGATAGGAAGGGATATTTTATAGTTACGACATTCAAACTTCTAAAATCCACATAGATTAGGATTTTATCTACTTCCCATTTCAGAGTGATCACAATTGGTGAGACCCACTCACTTGTCGTAACCTTGAATATAATGTCTTCATCCAGAATCTTGTCAATTTTGGCATTCACCTTTACTACATACTTGGGATTCATTTTGTAAGATTGCCTTCTCACTGGTTGCACACCTTCTATCAGAGAAATCTTGTGTATGCAGAGTTCGGGTGGTACTCCCTTCAAATATTTATACGTCCAAGAAAAAACATCCTTATAGTCCATAAAAATCTTAATTGTTGCTACTTTGAGGACTGGATCCCAATAATCTTCACATTTGATCATCTTATCTTCACCCTCTTCTCCTAAGTTTACCTAAATCATTCTCGGACCTTCATATTTGATTGACTCAGGTTCATCTGCTACTTTTAGTGTCACGATGGGGTGGGTAGGTTTATCTTCAATGACCGCTTCTCCCATCGTAAATTCTACAAAGTTCTTGGGAAATGTCCACTTCTCTCATTCTTTGTCCTTGTCTATTGCTTTCAGTATTTTTTTACTGATATCTTTTCTAGGTTCTTGCACCTCATCCCTTTCGGTCTCTATTTTCGCTTCTATGCATAAACATTGGGGAGGTAAAACTTCATAATCTTCCATCTACCAGTGTAATAGACCCTTGTCTTGGTTGTATTCATCCTTCATGCAATTATCAAGTTGCAACACTCCCTCCTCGTTGAGTTCATATCCTACCTCTCCATCTGATGAAGAGGACCTCGAATCATCTGAAGTCGCTATATCCTTGCTCACCATTTTATTGTTTAGATTAATGATGTACTTGTGTTGCCCTTGTTTGAAAGATAGTCTTTCCTTCTCCTAGTTATGGTTAACTTTTGCTACTCTCAGCCATCCTCATCCTAGAAGTGCATCATATGTGGACTTTTGCATATCAATGATGACAAAATCCAACACAAAGTCTTGTTTCGCTATGCGTATCTTCTGGTTCATTAAGACGCCTAGTGTTTCAATTCCATACTGATTAGCTCCATATAACTTAAAAGTCAGAGATTGTAAGGCAGGTTGCCCAATTATCCACCAAGTATTTTTCGGCACTATGTTCACACTCAATCCTCTATCAATGATTACATAATTCAGCCTATGGTCTAAAACTTCTATTTGAACTATAGCTGGCCTCTCTCCTGCTTCAATCATTAGGATTGTTGGATCAATGAACTATTCATGCTTGATAGTTGCTACCTGCCAAGGTTCATCCTTCTTCTTGATGACTTCTTTGATTGTAGCATACAACTCAGGTACGATGCTAAACAAACTGGCGACCTTCATTTCCACCTTCGTGTTCAGTACCTCCATTACCAAGCCTTCTATTGATGCCTTATGCATGATCTCCGATTTTTTCAACACTTTCTCCATAATTAGTTGATCTCATTTTTCCTTGGCTAGTTTTGTGCTTATCATATCTTGGGCATCCTGCCATCATGCCTTCTCCTTTACAGGATTAGGGTACTCCTCCATCTTCCTGGTTTGTGCCCTCGTTATAGCTAGAACTTCATTCTTTGGTTCCTCCACCTCTCCTATGCCAATCAGGTTTATATTATGTGTTCCACTAGTACTTGCATTATTCAAGCAATTGGCTTCTGTGTCGTTTCCTGTACCACACCATTTACACATATGTGTGGTATTGTTTCCACGATTATTGTTTCCTACATTTTGTGGCTTGGAGAAATTCTTTGCGAAATGGCCCCATTCTTGAAAATTCTAATATTGAATAATCGGTTGACCCTCAGATTCATATTGCAATCAGCTCTGGCCTCCTTGTCTTCCTCCCTGATAGTTATTCCTATATTATCCACTTGTTGCAGCTTTTCCATTCCTTCCTGTGTTTGGCTACTCTTCTTGTTGTATGGCCAAATTTTTATGTTGCTTGTTCTTTATATTGAATGGACACTCAGCCACTGGATGACCTACAATATCACATATGTTACAGTAGGCTTTATTCGGATAGTTGATATTAGAATGCCCTTTCGTCTTGTAATCCAAGCACCAAATTTCCTTCCTGTCTTTACGATTTTCACTTTTGGCTTCCTTTAGTATTTTCTCCATTTCCTTCTAAAATGTGTGGATTGTGCTCTACACCTTATCTTTAGCATCACTATCTGATTCCTCGATATGTTTCAAGTATCCTCCAATTTCGATGGTTTTCTGCTTGCCTTCACTTTCGAAGTTCTTCACCTTCTCCAGTGCTTCTGCATATATTGGGGATGGTATTTCCTTAATCTTCTTCTTCCACCTAGGGAGTAGTCCATCTAGAAACCATCACTAACCATACTATCAACAGGTGTCATCTCCATATTTTCTGTCAGTTGTTTTAGTCTTCTATTGAATCTTTTGATATCTTCATCTATTTTTTGTTTCATGATGCAAATTTATGTGATTATGTCAGTGTCATCTCTCATTGGTTGGAATTATTTTATGAATGCGTTATTCAGGTTGTCCCATTGTAAAAATACTTGTATACTCTATATTTTCAAGTACCAGTCTATCACCATGCCTCACAATGTTGCTGGAAATAATTGCAACCATTGTGTATTTTGATTCACCCCATTTGATCCCTAAATGGTAGTGCAAGTTCCCACATGTCGGGTTGGGTCTTCTTTCCCTTCACCTGAGAAAGGTGGGCATTTTTGTTGTATAGTTCTATTGGCACGATTTCCTATCATAATGTTTTGGTATACAGGTACTACTATGTGTTGAGTTCTTTGTGGTTGCCTATCAATTGTTGGTGGTGCAAAATCCGCCTCGAATAGACTTGTATGCGTCTCCAATTGGTCTCTGCTTTATGACCTTCTTTGCGAATATACCAGATGTGGATCTGGTCTTCCTTCCCATGAACCTCCATTTCAATGCCTCAATACCAGGTTCTCTCCTATAGTATCCTCTGTCCACTTCTCTTTCATCGATTTAGGTGTTATCATTCAGTCGTCAATTACGGGTACTCTTTTCGCTCTTTGCTCTTCCTCATTTTTTATAGTCACCAAAAAAGTTTCTATGTGTGCATTCTCATCATCTTCAATATTCTATACTCGTTCTACCTCAGGTGTAGACACCTTTGGGGCCTCGTTTGCTCATAGTTTCGCCAGTCGTGCACATCTTCTTATCGATATTTGTTCGTTGTTCTATGACCTGAAACCAGTCATTCACCTAGTTACTTTTCTCACTCTATCTTGACTCTCCAGGTTTTTTATTATGTAAAATCACGAAATGTATACATGGGTGAGTACATTCCCGATATGGGTTATGATAGTTAGTATCAAGGTTAGGCAACACAATAAGGTTCTCATCAAGAAGCTAACTTTAGTTTTATTTGGCTCGGTTAGGACGTCAAGGGTCTAGATGTTAGATGTACGAGTACAGATGTCTGAGACAAAGTTAGGTGTTTGGTCTAGGCATATGGGGGTTGGACGTCATGTCTAGAAGGTAGGGTGTCTAGCTACTAGACATCTAGTCAGGACTGGACATTGGATGGAGGGGCTGATGGCTAGCTGTCTGGTGGTTACCAAAAATTTGGCTAGACGTTAGACCTCAAGGAATCTACAACCACCATAACCACTCCTACTCTGAGAATTTTCCATCAATAATGGATAACAAACTTGCAATGACAAATCAACATTCAAAAACCTACAACATGTCCATCAATGGCTTCAAACCTGTGACAACTACATTAATGGCAGCAACCCAGCAACTCAACTCAACATTCACTCAATGCATACATAGAATATGGATCAGAATAACAACCTTTGTATTATATTCAATCACAGTTACAGCATACAACAGAGTCTGATGCTCTCTGATTGTCTTCTCCTTGCTTCTGATGCCTACAAATGACAAAAGAGGGGGGTATTTATAAGGTTGGAAGTTGGTTATCCCAACTTCACAACTAATTATTTTAAGTAATAACTAATCAAACATCTAACTGGCGCTAACTAGCCGTCAGGCCACTAGCCTAGATGTATGGCAGTCAGACTAGATGTCTGGTAGTTAGACTAGAAGTTTGACAACTAGTCTAGATATCTAATGGCCAATCCGGACGTCTGGCAGTCATCCCAAATATCTAACAAAATTGGATGTCTGGTGACTTAAAAAACTGAATGTCTGATGACTATATTGAAAGAACTTAGACAAAATTGCTCAGTTACATTACATAATTGTTGGAGAATGTGCCAGTCAATCCTAGGGCTTATAATTTTTGTCTATAGGTAGCCCTGGTACTGAGGGGTTGATGGGGTAGTTTTGAAGTTGACTCAAGGTTGGGTTTTGATATCTTGTGCCTATAACTTGAGTTTCAAAATATTGACCTTGTTGGCAAATTATTGGAATGCATCTATAATATCTTGGAGAGTAGAGTATTGGGTGCCATGATGGGTTATACGGGATGGATCAACAATGGGATACTATTTGTGTAAATAGATATGATGATGATGATTAGGTTCAAAAGATGGCACTTGTGGTACCTAGGATCCTAAAGGTAGATATTGATAATGTTGATGAGAGTGATTATGGGTGTGCAAGGGATGTGATGGTGGTTGTTGAACATGGTTCTAATGATAAGTAGGTAGTTGAAATGGGGATACAATAATGGGTAAGAATGAAGGGGTTGTATAGAAGTTAAATGATGCATGTGTTGGGTGGGGTGTGATTGGTATGGTTGATAAGTGAGTTGATACAAATTAAAAGTGAAATGGTATTGATGATATGGTGGTTGATGTGGGTGTGGGTTATGTGATTGAGTCACAAGCCACTTATGAAATTCTTGAGGGTGATAATAAATTGTGGGCACCATTGGAGAACAAGAGTCCCAAGATAGTGATTGAGGAAATAATGATCCCTGGAGTGGTGAATGTGATGAAGCATGTAGATTTTGAGGTGGTTGTTTAGGAATGTGGGTGGTTTGAGAAGAGTTGATGTGACAATATGGGCAATGATTAGGAAGCTCTTTACAGGAGGATAATTGATGACAAGATACCCCAATATTATAGGGTACAAGCAGAACATATGGTAGAAGAGTGTATGATGTACACACCATTAATATAAATGGTGGGGGATGAAGAGAAAGTGGTGGAAGAAGTGACATGGGAAGTCATGGATTGAGATGATAAATGAGAAAATTGGAAAGAAGAATATGGACTGGAGGAATGTAGATAGAAATCAGCACAAACTTGGGCCAAATGATGTGGGTGAGAAGTATGCATGACATAAGGAGGTGATATAGAAATGTGTAGCCATTGTGATGAGTGGACATGATTAGAGGAATATGGATGATTAATGTCGATGGCCATATACATTGGACCTATGGTGTTCCTAGGGTGGTGAGGACACTGGCAGCATTCCAAAAGTTTGCACACTCAATATAAGGTGAAAACTAGAAGATGTGGGGGATGACGGAGGATGATAGTACTTGTGAGCTTGAACCTGGACAAGGATGGGGTTAGTGTGAGTAGGAATGTGCAATGGTGGTAAATATGGATGGAATGAACTAGGTGGTGGAGGGTATGATAAAGAAGCATTCTGGGGAGCATGAGATTATTAGCCATTATAGATTGGATTGGTGAAAAGGAGGCAAGCAGCATCGATATTAATGGGTGTGATTTTTGGCTCGGGTGGAGAAAGGGGAGTCTTAGGAAAAGAGAACTTAGAAGGGATGGTGTACATGATATGGTGGTTTCAAATCTAATTATACCCAATGTGATGAGTTTTGGGTGAGGGAGATATGTAATAATGGACATCATCGAGCATCCTACCCTGATAGATTTGGGATGCGTCCCCCTGATAAGTTGAAGAACCAGTTAAAGAATGGGCAGATTGACCTGAATGGTCCATGGAGACTTAGGTGTGGGAGTGAGTCTTGGCTTGACTGTGGGTCATTATCATAGGTTACCCATAATAAAAGTGGATGTTAGTGGATGCTCTCTTTTCTCTCTTTTTTTAAATAAAAACACACTATCTATGCAAATAGAAAAGCAAGCAAACAAGGAATGTTTTGAGGTTTTAATTTTGATTTTTTATGTGATGCTTGTCTTCTTTCATTTTTTGGTTTTTGTGTTTGATGTTCCATATACCTAGGAACTATGAGGGATGATGGAATGAAATCTAGCAAGGTGTGTTTATGCCCACTCCCCTGATGAGGAGTGAAACACAAATGACAAAAATACTTCCTAAGATGGTGGTTTGGCTCTAGGTATCCTAAGGGGATAAAAACCCTCTCAAGAGAGGTCACACTATCTATGTCCTACTACTTGCCCAGTTGGGTTTTTGCTTCACCCTTAGTCAGGCTTGGATATAAACAATAGCTATGAGTCCAAAAATTATTAAGCCTTATGAACAAAAGGACATCTAACCTCAAAATTACCCTGAGCTAGCCCCAAGGGTAACCATATTCCCAATGATGAAATCCAGGAGACTATGCAATCTTGTTATGGTGTCTAAAGGGCTTGACCAATGGTTGGTAGTGAAATCCAACATCACTGAGAGGTTTTCCTTGCAAAATATTTTTGGAATGTAACCTGCAAATATGTGTGATTTGATGTGTCTTTTGATTTTGATTTTGATTTTTTTATATTTTTTTGTTTTTATGCCTACTTACCATGTAAGTTTAAAACTAGCCCTAAATATGCAAATAAAACAACAATCTAAGTTTTTTTTTTTAATAAATCTTGATCTAAATGGGTTTTTGAAAGCATGCACAAACTAATATACTTAGTTTGAAAGAAAAAATCAACCTAAGCTACAGAGTTTAAAAAAGTAAATGATAACTATTCTAAAGAGTGTTTGAGTTTTTTAAAATAAAGGATAACAAATCTAATGTGCCTTGAGTGTTTTGAGAAAATAGAAAGATATAAATAAGATATTGTGCCTTTGAATTTTTGAAAAGCAATAGAAAGAAACAAGTAATGTGTCTTTGAGTTTTGTTTAGAAAGGAATCGAAAGAACAATTAAACTAATGCTCCATTTTTTTGCTTTTTTTTAATTTAAAAGGAATAAGGGGAGGAAAGAGATTCAAACAAACAAATGAAAAGAACTATGCTATAAGTTTTTGCATAAAATTAGAATATGAGAGCCTATGCAATTATTTTCTGAGCTTGAGGACCACCCTAGGCAGTTGTATCTGAGCTTGAGAACCATCACGGATGGTTGAGACTATGCTCAAGAACCAACATGGGAGGTTGAGATTAAGGTTGAAAACTACCACAAGTAGTTGAGATTGAGCTTGAAAAATACCATGGGTGATTGATACCGTGATTGAGAACCATCCTAGGCAGTTGAGACTAAGTCTGTGAGGGTAGATCTTGCAAGATCCAACCCTAATCTAAGAAGTGTGATTGTGTCTATCCTTCCCTTGAATGTCTGTAATAGAGATAGCAAGTAGGATTTTAAGAAAGTAAGTTAAACAAGCATACAAACACAAATAACCCTAAGTAAAAACACATAAGACATTCTATACCAAATGCAAGTACCAAAGCTCATGCAAAATAACAAGCATCAAATGTGTTGTGGACAAAAGGTCCCATCATGATCGTCATTTGTGTGAAAGAGGAAATACACCATAATAATTGAAAGTAGACAAATTACAATAAAAGAGAGATTTGTAATAGATTTAAAATTTATAGACTTTATCTTTTATAAATAGGCCCTTTCAGTTATAACCGACCTCTCAAAATGGAGGGTTTTCTTTTACATGCAATATCTATGGTGTCGTAAGTTATCTCCTCGAACGCATAGCAGATTGTGAGAGGGTTTAGAAGATGCATTTCTTAACATCCCTAGCTTCCATGTGTATCTAATACTTGCACACAAGCTCACAATAATAGCATCAATAGCATATGTAGGGCCTTTTGGCATGAGGCCCAAGATCATGAAAGAAAGTTACAAAAGCAACTAATTATTACAAAAATTCATAAAATTCAGTGTAAAATTTATAAAATTGCATTAAATTCATACAAAGCCTTTTCAAATACTTTATTTACATTTTTGTTCAATTTAGAGTTGATCTGGAGCTATCCTTGGCTTTGATGCTCAATTACCCATGGCAGTTATGCTTCTGGTCAACTATCCTAGGTAGTTGTGCTTCTAGTCAATTACCCTAGGAAGTTATGCTTTTGGTCAACTACCCTAGGTGGTTGTGCTTCTAGGTAACTACCCTGGGTGGTTATGCTTATGATCAACTACCCTAGGCGATTGAGATTGTTATCTAACAGAGGGTTCTAATCTTGAATCTGAGCCTTTAGAGATTTATTTTAAGGCCCTTGCTACAAATCCAATGCATTGTTGAATATTTATTGATGTGACTACAAATAAATGTTAGTTAACAATCCAAAAAACCTCCATGGTTGATGCCTTTGAGCTCCTCCAATGGTAAAACGTGCAAGCACAATTTCAAGCAAAACCACAACAATATCAAACAAAATTTTAATAGATTTTTATTATAATTTTTGTGCACCCTATGAACATGAAAATGGAGACCTATTTGTAAATTCTTCCATGGGTGGAGGATATTGGAGAGGATTGAAGAAAAATGTTGACAAGTAGCATGGATGCATAAGAGGGGCATCTTGGAGATTCCTCGCTTGGAGTGGACAAATGTGCAACTTAACTTGTTTGGGATATGATGTCCTATGATGCCTTATGATGTGTCATAACACCTGATGACATGCCATGATGCACTATGGCATGCCATGATGTATTATAACATGCCATATTAAGGCCCTTTTGTGGAGAAATTCATCACCCACTAAATTAGCATTTCTAATCAAATTGCATGGGTGGAGGGAACCCTCACCCAAAATACATTTAATATGCTTGAAAAGTGGTAGATAGAGGGAAAATAAATATCAACTAGAATTAAGGTGAACCAAAGTTAAAAATAATGGAGTGGTCTCATGATGACCACAGTTAGGCATAAGAAGGGGTTAGAGTGGGTCAAAGGGGCTAGAACAAGTGAAAGGGGCTAGAATAGCCAATATTAATTAAGTTTGTACTATATTAATTAAAATAATTGCACATATTATTAAATATTAATACTAACCCTTATCAATGTGACACTTTTTAGGTGTCTACAACCCTAAATTTTTCAAAGCAATTTCTTAAAATTATGACACTGAGACGATAGTGTATGGCATGCAAAGGAGGAAACTATTAATCATCATAGAGGAGGGAATTAGAAGAGCTTTTGTAATAGGAGCATAGCTTGGTATAAGACCTAAGCCTATTGATATAGATGATCAAATAAGAGTTTTAAATAAATATACTTTTAAAACTTGGTTGAGTAAGCATATAAGGGAAATCCCAAAGTACTTTCCTGAAAACCCTCTAAAGCTCAAAAAATTTAAGGAGATTCTACAAATAGTGTTTTCCATGTTATTCTAGGGTTATATTTTCATGCATATGTGTATGACTATCAATTCTCTCTTGTGTATAGTTACTAATGTGCATAAATTTAACGGTTCAAGTGTTATTAACCCTGAATTATTTGATGGTACCCACTTTCTAAGCTATAAAATCCATAATCAACTAGTTTCCTTTAAGCTAAAATAAAGTGAGAAACTTTGCTACCCATCATATTTAGCATGGTTATTTTTTTACATGCTCCAAACTTGCATAGTATTAAGCTCTATTTAAAATATAATAAGCAACAGTGCTCTATAGTTTATTGGACTCTAGTTCTTAGGGAAACCTCTTCATACATGGAATTTAACATAATGTTTCTAGGACATACATTAGCATCCATATATGGTATATTGCTTCACCTTAGCTCTGAAGCTATAGATAAGCTAAAAGGTAAGAAGTGTGAATTGGGAGACTGGTATTTTTTGCTAGATAACATCATCATCAGAGTATATGGTGTTTTTAAAATACCTTATCTACTCCCATACTATGTTAGAGACTGGATGTTTGGCATGGAGCTATGTAGACAAATAGATGAGGCGAATGAAAAATTTAGGTTTGGTGCCAAGAAGGCCTACACTTTTTGCTACCCCTTCATATTTGAAGACATAGCCATGACAATAAGGAGTCAAGCAAAAATTCTATACAACAAGATCAACACCATCTAATTGTAGATCATGCCTCATATGTGGCATTATGACCTAGAGGATAAGTTCAAAGTAAAATTGGTAGAATTAACCAATAAGCCACTAGAATTTGACCATTTTCTATGATCGAAGATTGAGCAATTAAAATACAATAATGAAGATCAAGTCATGGAAAACAATATCAATTAAATGCAAGAACAAACTCCATGGAGAGAATACTATGATTTCAAGTGGGTTTATGACCCAACAAGAAATAAGGAGCAATGGATAAGTGATGAACTCATAGATAAAATTAAATAAGATCTAAACTAGAGTCACAAAAATATTAGAGAATGGTGGATCTCACATTTTGAATGTGATAAACAAAATAAATCCTTCCCCAGTGCCTTTGACAAACAATTTGAAAATTAATTCAAATCCAAATATGAAAAGTGGGTGGAGGATCACAAGGGAGAAATATATCCTAAATTGATGATACTGAGTGGTCTAGAGGAAGAGGTATATGAAGAAGAAGAAGAAGAATTCCCTCAATAAACTACCATGCAAGAAGGTTCCTTGGTTGGTTGTGAGGATTCAAAGGAAGATGCAAGCTCAAAATACTAGCCTCAATATAGAAAATGAATAACCCAAGCCAAAAAATATGATGTGCTTGAGAACATTTTAGCAGTTAGCATTAATATAGTGAAGAAGAGCTAGTAGAGCACATTGCAAAAGTTGAAGTAGCTCAAGTAGCAACACTCACAAGAAAATTAGTCACTTTAGTAAGTGCAAAAAAGGCCAAATCCCAACAACATGCTCAACACAAAAGTCCCAATGAAAAAGCAAAATGAAAAAAGTATTCAAGCATTGAGTAAAAGGAGGCAATGAGATTATCCAAAAAGAAAACAATTAGAATAAGAAATGTTGAGGGCTGAGACACAAATTGTAATATTTTATGTAAAAATCCAAGAGCTGATATCAAAAGTGAGAGGAACAAGTATATTTTCCTTCCCTTCTACTCTATTTAAAATTTTCTCCACTGCCTCTACATCCTCCACTAGAATATCCACCCCAACCATCTACCCCTACTGATGAGGCCATTACCTTGTATGTTATGTTGCAAACAATAATATTCACCTCCCATGTATAGGAAACCCAAATAGACACAATAGAAGTATATATGTGAACCCTTGTAAATACCACCACTATATTATTAAATCCCCCATCCATGACTTTCTCACCTTTTCAATCTACTTTTATACTTTTCCTACTTCTAAGCATCCATTACTAAAAGCATTCTCTATGATTCAAAGCATTGAAACAAATACTTAGAAATAGATATAGAAGGAAGAATCACAAAACGGAACAAATATGGCAACCACTTAGACGTATGATGGAGTGGATCCAATTGTTGGAGAATAATTCAAGATGGTTGCATATCCTAAAGTTAGGAAGTTGGTTGTAGAGATGATAGTGAAATATTACCACATCAAGGTGCAAAGGTATAATATTTTAGAAATTCCCAAGATTGAACACTCCAAGCCCTTTGCACTAAAGTAGATACGTTGTTTTCTCCAAAGCAACCAGATAGACAAAAAGCTTGTGGTTGTAGAGAAGAAGATTAAAGCTCTAGACCAAAAGCTGAATAAAGAAAATTTTGAAAAGGATAGTCTCAAGAATGAGATTTAGGATCTAAAATGCATAATAGATGAATATCCCACTAAAGAACAACTTCATTAGAGGGATGAGAAAATTCAAATATTGAAAGAACACTTGCAACAAGAAAGCAATATAATGCAATCACGGGAGAAAGAGTTGCAAGAATTGAAGTCAAAGCTCCAAGTCCAAGAAGAGATATTGGTAGTAGTTCAATCAGAGCTAGAAAAAAAAGAGAAAATCCTCAGGGTTATGTGATCTCCAAGGATATGCTAAAGCAAATCAGAGGCTAATAGTGGATCAAAATCAAAATTATCTCAATGAGAGCTTTTCCTTTGGTAAAAAATATAGCAAACATTGTAAAATTGATCCAGGATGTCAAGGGAGAATTCAATAGAGGTAAAAATGAGCTGATGAGAAAAGTGCAGTAGGTAGAAGTAGCACAACATATGTTGAGAAATAAAGGAGAATACCCTTTGCTATAAAATCACTCATAATTATATTTGGGTGAGTCCAATTTTTGTACAAATTAGGTCATATCTAGAAGCCAGGTAATTATAGGAGAAATAATTTTTGCCCTCAAAGTAAGCATTGATAAAATAAATTTGGTAGTCCAAGAGGTCATGAATCTTAATTTCCTAATATTTTGAGATGCAAATGGATAGTTTTATAATAAAAATCAACTCAGAAAATGTTTGGACCAACAACTCAATAATGGAAGTGAGATTAATGCACTATTGGAGCCTCTAAAAATAGATTAAATCATTGCATTATTTCATAGGATCTCTACTTTGTTGTCAAAATTTGAAGAGTTGGAATGAAGATATAAGGACCCCTCCTATGATCACTACTTTTAGCTATAAATATTCCTTTATAAATTTAGAGCAATACATGTCCCTTCTCAAAATATATTGCATTAAATATGTAAGCTATTTCAACTATCAGTAGCTTCTTTAGAAGCTCAAGAAGCCAATCAATAGGGAAAAATATCTACAGAATATTTGAAAGGATAGGAACAATCTAGTGGTATAGCCAAGACTTCAAAAATAGGAAGTATTTAGAAGATTAACTCATGTGCAAGAAAATTTTGATTTTATCTTATCTTTTTGTTTCATTTGGATTCCATTACCAATTAAGATAAGGCTAGATGGGTTATATGCTTCTAAAAGCAAAAATCCCCTATGAGGCACTAATAATATGGGTATAATTCCTCACCTACATCCATCTCCTTAGAGGGATATAAATTTTTCCAATAGAATATTTTGCCATTTTACTAAAAAACGTAGCCTTAGAAACATAGTCAAACACCTAAAATAGTATTCAGATTAGAAGAAGGTAATTTAGGTAGGAATAATGCTATTTTTTTCTCAATGTATAAAGTTATAGGAAAATCTGGGATGATGACATCAAAAGCAAGTGTGAAATCATCTAGCATCTAACAACTAAAGGTAGAAGAGTGCAAACTCAAATCTTCACTAAGTATGAAATACTATGAAAAAATTAAATGTTAATGTTAGCAAGGGCATGATGAAAACCTAACATTTGACATAGCATGGAGAAGCATTTGATGCATTAAGAGATAGTCTTTGTCTAAGTATGGATAGAAGCTTGGAATTTGGTGGTGTAGCAGGTTCTATTGGGTACAATAAGTTTAACCTACAAGGAAAGAAGAGTGTCAAAAAAATTTGGGTGTTGACATCAACAAGAGTAGCACAAAAACCTAGTGCAGCAAAAGAAATCATGAATAATAAATATTCTAAGGCATGGAACCCAACACTCTAGGAAACATAAAGTGGATTTGACATCTGGTCTTTGGCAAAGCACTTCACCCATCTAAGTATCAAAGAGGACCAGACATCCCAAATGTTGATACCATCAAGAGAGGATAAAAAATTTGGCATCTGACAAAAGAGGATGGAAGTTAAAAGTGCTATATGGATTAAAAAACTAAGTGTTATCTTGGATGCTATGATATCCTCTCAAAAAATATCAATAGTCAATAGATTTTATGACACCTATGCTAA
Source organism: Wollemia nobilis (assembly GCA_028583015.1). Classification (NCBI taxonomy): domain Eukaryota; kingdom Viridiplantae; phylum Streptophyta; class Pinopsida; order Araucariales; family Araucariaceae; genus Wollemia; species Wollemia nobilis. The sequence continues at coordinate 10,184,600 of JAQPPZ010017092.1, forward strand.
TACAACTAAGGTTGTAGTGGGGCAATTAAAGGTAAAATAAACTTGTAAAAATATATAGTGCACCAATGAAGATACTTTAGCCACCACTCCCTAGTATGAGAAAGAAACAAGCCACATAAACACCATGATGCCAAGTTGGTTGCACTATAATGAGCTATAAGAGATGGACACGTGTTGAAACAACCTAAAAAATCTGCAATCCACTCTTAGAGAAATGATCCTAAGCTAACTGAATGCATTTTAAAAACTATATATACTTGAATATAATCCATTCAAATGGTTGGATCTTTAGCATTTACAATTGTATAATTATATGATGATTGTATTATATACCTTTTGAATGAAGATTGGATTATTGTTTGGCCTCTTTCTCAACATTTTGTAAAACATGTATGTATGCCAACTGAGTAATCATGCATTTCTATTAAAGTTATGTGAATGGTTTATTATGTTATAGTTATTTTATTTTTTGGATTTATCCTTGGATATTTTGTTCATTAGTTCCTATAATGCTTGATAATGCTTAGTGTTTGTTATGATTAAATATTATGCAATAAGAAAAGTGAGTTGGTCTCTTAGGTAGTCTAGTTTAGTTCAAATTGCAAGACTCTCATACTTTGTGTCTCTTGATATTGTTAAATCCACACTATTTTTTTATTAGCTTCTAATCTTATGCATCTATTAATTTAGTCTATAACCTCTTTTAGTTATTTTAGTTAGGATCATAGGAGTTGGCCTACTCTAAAAGTTGACTCAGAGATCCCTATTTCTGAGTCATTTAATATTGGTTAAGGTCTTGAAGGCACAACTCATTCACTTAGGTAGATTCCATATGAAGACTTACCAACACCACATGGACATGGTAGTCTAGGGTGGAATATGGCACATTAAAAGCAATAACATGGGATCTAAAATAGGAACAACGTCAATCTTGGAGCATTTATTATAGAGATATTTTGCACTCAATCTATAGATATCTCTAGGAAAAGTAGTTGACAACTACATTTGTAGCTACACATATAGAGGTCCAAAATCCTTCAACATTGATGATTATATATCTAGATACCTCAAGGTGATCAACAAATTGAATGCAGGTTTGGCCTGACATGCAAAGAAGAAAGCATTTTGAACCTGCTACATAATTATAGAGGGAAAATGCTACCTAATTTTATCTATAAAAAGTAATGTATTATTCATTGAAGGCATTGAAAGTGGCCTATTGATGCCTAATACTTGGCCTTGTATACATTTCATTTTATTTTTTTATATATCAGTCTAGACACAAGCCTTGAGTCATTCCATTGACAGCATTGAGCCTATTTTGTTCTAGCATACATGTATGAAATGTTGTGATATATATATATATATATTTATATTTATGGCTAATCTCTTTCTACCTTATTTCATGTGTATAAATTTGTGTTAATGTTATGTCAGACCAGATCTATGTTAATTTTTAGTTGTTAGTAAACGATGCATGTGTTCATTCATCACAATGATATATAAAATAATCTCTTGATATTTATGCATCACCTCTCATAGCATAAGAATTTATTTCTCTATTATCTATCTTCATTTTTCCTTTGAAGAATGCAAGTATCTTAGGAGTCATTTAAAAATGTGAACATAAAAATATCGTATCCTATAAGGAGTTGGCCTTATCAAAAAAATTAAATTTCATCCATAGAGTTGTCCCCCACACTCTCTAGACTTCTGGTTGTGTTGCTCTATGCAAGGTGCAAGTGTCCAATGCATTTGGCCACTACAACTAATGACCACAATATTTTGAATAAAAAATAGTTTACATCCTAAGAACATAATATATCAATAACAACAAACGATATCTCCATATTCATTCAAATATCATTACATATTATCATTGGCATTATTTATCCCAACTATTATTAGATCCATGGTGAATAAATACTCATATCAGTGGAATAACTACAATAAATATGGATGGCCAATAGAAGGTAGAACCATTGGCTTACCTTCAAAAAAATCCAAATCCTAATGGGATCATGATCAAAATCATTCCTTGCTATTTTTCTTTCTTCTCTTTCCAAAACCTTGTAATTCCAATATCTAAGCATAATCAATAAAATTGGAAAGATTAATTTTTAATATCAAGGCAAAACTCACAATTGTAGCATGATAATAATAAACAAGCATAATATCTCTTATTTTATAGCTTCATGAGTTTATTTTAGGAAAGCATATATCCTTATTTTTAGGATTTTTTCTTTTCTTTTTTTATTAATTTAAGATCTAATTAATATTTAAAAAGACTTATTATATATGTATATATTACTTCTATAATTATTTTTATGATCAACAATATGTTGCCTTTTCTCATAAACTTAATATTTCATAAAGTATAATAATATACTATCAAATGGTATGAGCTTAAATGATCATAACCATGGACTCCTAATTCGAAGACCTATGTACAAATCTTGACAAGCAATGTGTTGTAATACCACTGTGGTTCATTGAAATATAATGGGAGCATGGTAATTATGTAATATGGGTGAGGCTTGTTTCAAACTCATAAAACCGATTAAATAATAATATACTAAATATATTTCTTAGAAATTTTATTTATGTCACTTTTTTAGTAGTTTTCATGCAAAGCCACTCTATATTTAAAAAGGGTTTATTTATTTTTATTTACATGAGTAGGGAGAGTGTGTGAGTGCAATTGCAAACAAGGAGCAAGTATGAGTGGTAGAAATCACACCTCACCTTTAGTGTTGTTATTTTAGATCCTTAAAGGAATTCCAAAAATGAAGTATTCTCATAAGGAAAATCTAGATAACAATGAGGGAAATTCATATATGAAAACCTTAATTGAAATTTAGGATGCAAAATTTGTTGATAAAAAAAAATAAATCTATATCAATACCTATAGAAGTGATAGAAGATACACAAAAAGTAATTATCAAGGATAAGATGATTCATAATTATATAATAGTTTTTAAAATCAAAGGATTAACATGTGAGTTCAGTAGATACAAGTTTATTTTTAAGAGATGCAAATATGGATTAAATAGAAGTGGGGATTGGGTTTATATTATTCAATGACACACCTTCCAAAAGGACTTGTTTCTCATCATATTTTCAAGTTTTTAACTAAGAGATAAAATAATGCATGGTGGCCCATGGTTTAGGGGGAGATATGACTTGTATTTAATATCATAAAATGAGATTTTTTTGTGAAGAGTGAAACTATTATAAAGGCTTCTAATGTGGATTAGTTTTTTTGGACTCCAATATTAACTTATCAATAAGAGGTTTTAAAGAACCTTGGTAAAATTTTAGGGGAATTCATCCAAAATGGATAAACTATTAAAAGTAAAAGCATGTTATGTATACCAAAATAGGTGCTACCATGGATATTTTAAAACCTTTTCCAAAATCCATAAATATTAAAATTCAATAAAAGTAATGGGATCAATGAGTGGATTATGAAAACATTACATTTTGATGTCATAAATTATATGATATTGGACTCATGTCAATAGATTACAAAGTGAAAATTATTGAAAAAATCAAGATGAAGTAAGGAGAAATATTGTTTTAGAAGTTTGCTTAGATCAAGTATTTTCTACTCCCAAACAATTAGTAAAGAAATCCTTTCAACATCATTAGTTGGAAAATTCCCAATTGGTTTATTTTAATGAAGCAATAGAAAAACTAAAAAGGATGCAAAGGATGAGAAATTAAAATCAGCAAGCTCAATTTCAAGAGGAATTAACGATACAAAGATTCAAGGATATTCTTCCCTTCCACAATTGGGACATATTACATTGTTCATGATTTGAGACAATCATATGTCTCTTCCCTCAACTATCATTTATGTCTCTTCCCTCAACTATCATTGTGGTGTGCCAAAATCTATAATCAACCATGATCATACATTATCAACTCATTCTTGTCATAGTCATCCACCCATCTGGTGTCATATGTTTTTGCACTACATCATGTCTACACACACCACAGTACAAATAAGGGCAAATGTAGACACCTAAAAATGTCATATTACCCTTTATGTAGTGTTAATATTAAATGAATTTGTAAAAAACTCTAAAAATCTAATTATTTTGTATTAAAATATTAATTATCCATCTTAGCCCCTTTTCCCCACTAAGCCCCATCCTACACCTAGCCCATGGTCACCATGTGATCATCCCACTCACCTAGCCTAGGTCCACCTCACCCTAGTCTACCCTTTGAATCTAGCCTAACCCATCACTCTAGCCTACCTTAACCCCTACTCTCCACATACCCATGCTCATTCAATGCCTTAAATGGGATGAAGACTTTCTCCACCCATATGTATTTTCTCCACCCATATGCATTAATAACATGAAGACTTTCACCCACATGCCTCAAATGGGGTGACTTTCTCCACCCCTATACATTGACGAGGCATGGTGCACCATGATCTTTTAATGCATATGGGTGGGATGAGGACTTTATCCATCCAAATATATTGATGAGGCATGGTGAACCCATGTCACCTCACCCCTCTAACACTTTTCAAAATATATAAATAACCCCTCATTTCCTTTATTTGAATGAATGTGATAAGTGCTTAGATAACCTCTACCAAAATCAATCTAGCCCCCATTTTTATGCAATCCCTCTTTTATGTTAACCGCATGGATATCATTTGGTGCCTCTCTTTTCATACCCTCACTTTGTAAACATGTTATAAACCAAATTTAGATAGTCATCAGAATCAAACTAGAGCTACTTGGACACCAAAAGAAGACTCTCATCGAAGGAATTTTCATCCATGTCAACACAACAAAAATCAATTAGATAGGGGTGATTTACAACCAAAACTATCTTGACAAGGATGGTTCTTGTTAGGAGCCAATTTCAATTACCTCCAAACTAGTAAACTAGTAACAAATGTGAATAATATGTTTGAATGTGTTTTCAGCTTATTTATAGTTTTGTTTAATGTGTTAGTTTAAGTTTTTATTTGTGTGAAATTGGGTCTAACTGAGGTAGATCCAACAAGTGCTACTAACTATTAACTTGGGTTGTGTAGGTTTGGAGGACTTGCTCAACTAGTGATGGTACACAAGCATAAACCCACCCCTCTTGAAGTGGTCAAAGAAGAAAAAGGAGTGCCAAAATTTTATATTGCTTAGGTATTCCTCATTGGAAGACCCTCATTATAGCCCAAGGAGAATTTGTAAAAAATATTGTAATATCACTTGATGATTAACGAAATGGCATGTTTTCATGACCATATTTTGGAAATCACAGTGGGACCTCTAAACCCTACACCACACATAGGTAAACATGCTTTATAGGTCAAAATAGTTTCGATTCTCACCACTCACTCTTCTCACTTTTTTGCCTTATGTGTTTTATTAGATTTTTAGCTCATTTACTCACTTTATTTGTGTTATATTTGTGTTTTGCAGGTCCAAAACTCATCATAGACCTCCAAAACTGGGACCCATCATGTTTGGTCTAAAGCAAAAGTCTTATGGCAAGAACCATCAACACCCAAATGGTTTACAACTCAGAATCATCCAAACAAGGATGGTTTTTGTTGAGCTCCAAAACTAGGACCCATCATGTCAAGTAACCATTTTACTTAGAAACCATAGCAGCTTGTAGATAGGTATCAGGTAAAATTCATCTACCTAGCTATCATTTTGTCATTTCATATGTGAAAACCCTTCTTAGGCCAACTTGTCATAATGAGAGATGTTAAAAGTTGTACTCTCTCACCTACCACTCGACCAAAATCAATATCTTTAGTCTAGTTTATTGTTTATTTCATATTCATTAGTTTAGATGTTGTTTTTAGTATAATAGTGGCTTCAAATTACGTGTAGAGTCTAACTAGCTAGGATTAGTTGCTTTTTGTACTTTCTTGCAAATTTTTGACTTTTTTTATTTGTTTTTTGTAGGAAAATCATCAAAACCAATCCTCTATGGCAGAAAATCACATCCTAGAAGAGGGGGACCAAGAGTCCCTCCCAACATAAACTATCCAAATAGGTACGATTTCTATTGTAAACTATCCAAACCCTTATGGTTTCTACTGTGAGTCATCAAGACTAGGATAATTTTTGACAAACAATGAATTTCAAGAATATAAAGCCTATCCAACAAAATCATACAAGATCCAGAGAGCATAGGACCTTAGGTAGGTATTTTTGTCTTCAATTCTAAGTTAACTTCCAATTTGTGTTTCAAAAAGCTAGTTGCTTTCTTGTTTTGCTTTTTCATTTCCTTAGAATAGATTTAATTTTATAAATTCATTTGTTTTCTTGTCTTGCATTTCCCTTTCTTTAGATTACATTTTGTAGACACCAAAACAGCACCAATCCGATTATGTGACTGCAAACATTAATCGCACTAGCACACACAGCCCCAGGGCAGCCCCAGAGGTCAAAACAGTGGTTCTAACCATTCACACAATAGTTTTACAAGTCAAGGATCAATTTTGCACCTTTTAGACACTCTGCTACTTATTTGCTCCACCTAGGGACGAGTGCAGATTGGTACTCATCTCACCTAGAGACGAGCACAGATTGGTACTCGTTTCACTCAGAGACGATTACCAACACTTGATTTGGGGTGGAATGAATGCCAGGTTTGACCGGCAAAAAGTCAGACCTCGACGCATGACAACTCAAAACTGCCACTTAGCTTTCCCTGCATGGCATAGGAGTGCGAGTGAGTTCTTTTGACAACTCATATCTGCCAATTGACTCTCCCTTCATTGCATGGGAATGAGAGTGAGCTTTTTAAGACAACTCAGATTTGCCACTTAGCTATCCCTTCATTGCATGGGAGTGCGAGTGAGCTTTTCTAAACATACAAAGACATGCACAGAGGTAGTTAAGAAGCCCTTAATCAAGAAGAAGTCTTCTCTTCACAAAAAAGCATTCATGCAAAGTAACACTTTTGCATGTTAATTCAAATAGACCCCTTGGGTCTATAAAATGGTGAGCTTCCTCACCCAAAAGATATACAGAGAAGGAGCATTTTGAGCGACGAAGTGCTGCTAATTCACTTACTTGCGATTTGTGCTTTCAACATCCATAATCTCTTAATCGAAAGAGAGGTTATTGGGTGACTTTTGAAGGCACGAATCAAGAACCAAAACCCAATTTTTTTGACTACAATATCCTACCGATTTGTCGAAAACACATCACATCAGGTTTCGGACCCATCCCAAGTGGATTGGTGTCAAAACAAAGTTTCAGCCGCGGGTGGTTTGCCTTCAGGAACCCCCCGCCTTATTGCTTTGGTGACTATTTCTTTTGTAGTATTTAGCTAGTTTCATGATTATGCTTCTATCAAGTTTTTAGTTTATTCAGACTCATTTTAACCATCGTTAGATTTATCTTTTATTTTTCATACACAGGTGCTACTGATTCTTTGTTTGTTTCTTTGAACGCAGATTTGTAGCATTAGAGGAGCAGCGAAGAATCTACTTTTACCAACGCAAGCTTCGGCAACGTTTTGGTTCACCCATATTATATGTGGGCACACGGAAGGAGGAATTCTGAAACAAGTTGTAAAAGACCAACATTTAACGCTCCTATCCCCTAAAAAGGAAGGAGACGCATTGTAACACAAATTTGAAAAGCATATCAATAAAAGGGCCGTATTTTATATTACTTTGATATCTTGTGTTCATGTTCTTTATTTTTACGCATTTTTCAATAACATAGGGTTTAAGCGTTATTTTAGTTTTGTTTACATTGCAATTTTAGTCTATCCTTTTTGTTTCCGGAATCTCGTGTTTTCAATGGCGATCACGGTGGGACCTCTGTCCTCTATTTTTTTTTAGGTTAGATTTTTGATCTAAAATTGCTTGTTTTGATTACAGGTACCTATTTTTCAATCATCAGACTGTTATTCGCTTGTTCCAGTGACGATTACAGAATTGGTATTCGTTTCACCCAGGGACGAATAAGCATTCGTCACACCTGGAATGAATACTGTTATGATATTTGCCTCACCCAGGGACGAGTATAGTTTTGTGCATTTTTTAGAGCAAATCAGAAACATCCTGTTGGGCAGAGAAGAGGTAGGGGATTTTAAAGCTTCTGTCAAATTTATATTTTCTGTTTTCTAGTTTTCAGTTTTTGTATGGCTTAGGGAAAGTTTCCTTTTCGTTTGCCTGTTTCAATTTTTGCAAATTAAAATGAACCCCACACACCACGTGGTATTTTAAACACAAGGAGTTGGTCGTAAAACCCCAACCCTTGAGCAAGACCAAAGGTGGATTCCATTATCACTTTGGCTTGAGATATTGCATCCATTACCCCGATCGCGACTGTTGCTAGACGTAAATCCTTACGAAAGCTGACCAAGTGTAGCTAGGGTGATTCCTAGTGCATGAGGATAAGTATTCTATGGTAGGTATCATAAACAGAGCGATTCCCCTTCTGTATCGCCTATGTTCCACGTATCATCTGCTCTCACATACCTATAGTCTCCCTCATGTAAGGGCGGGTATATAGAGAGGTTGGTATATCGATCCGACAATGGTATATTGAAGGGGTGACCATTTTGGGAGTCATAAGAGCCTTCATAATTGCATTTAAACATTTCACAAAAAATTTCAAAAACAAAACAAAACAAACAACAAAAACACACTAAACCAGATTTAGGGCACACTATTAATCTTTAAAAGAGATAATCATTGCTTGTGTGTGTATGCTATTTTCTGTTTAGACAAAAAAAATCATAAAAATAAAAATCATAAAAAGAATTTTTGCATCTTTAGGTTAACATTACCATGGTGTTTACTCGTAGCCAAGTCCAATCACGGGCAGAAGCTGCAGAAAATGCACAAAGAGAGACAAGTCGTCTTCGATATAGCTCTAAAGACTTGGCCATCCTGCCTTGGCGACAGGGTACACAAGTTAGTTCACACCATGCAGAACATGGCTCTAGAGGCACCTCCTTGAGGGGCACTCCAACTCATGCCATCAATAGACAGGACTATGGAGGCACCTCCTTAGGGGCTACTCCTAAGCAACAACAATATTTTCAAGAAAATAACCAATATGTAGCACTTGGTCTAAGTACGAGGCCTCCCTTGGAAGTTTGTTATGGGTGGCCTAGTGATGAAGCGTTGTGTACTGCTCTAGAACAACAAAGGGTCCACAAGGAGGAACCATATGATTTTGTTACTCCTAATTTACCCTCGATTAATGTCGGACACAGCAGACCATATCCAGAGTATCAGGTTCTTCCGATAGGGCAAGACAATTCTGCCCACACCTTTTATGCATATAATAGAGAGAGTGAGGAGGATCACTACGTTCCTCAAGAACAGTACACAGGCTGCGAGAACGATGCACGTCCGCACCCGCTTTATATCCAGATCGCTCATTGAGACCAGAGCTTCAAGTCAATGCTGCCAACCTCGACAGAGGGAAGCAACATATAGAGGTCTCAGAGCACCATGATCGAGACAGATATGTAGGGGAGACATCTAGGCCTCCTAAACAAGAGACAACAAAACAAAATGACTTGGAATTTTCCCAACTAGCTGCCTACCAAGCACAAATAATGCAGCTTAGGCAAGACCAACAAAAATTAGAACATTTGTGTCACCTTAATCAAGAGCGCATTCAGCATCAAATAGCTAAATTGCTTCACAAAAATGCACCTGAGAAGGCTCCAGTTCCTCACGCATAGCAATCTGAGATGTATGTGAGGCACAACCCCCTAGTGCGATACAGGTCTTTGTGACATCAGCAAGCACTACCTCTAAGACCTCCTAGACCTGAGCGAGAGGCCACTCCCCGCAACCATGATGGGCATCCTTCGCGGGCACCCATCAATGTGTATAGGCCTAGGCCAGCCACTCCTTAAGAAGCTTATGAGGATTATAACCAGGAAGAAGAGTGGGCTGAAATGCCCTATCAATGCAGAAGGGATGCTACCCATTTATCCCTCCAAATGCCTCAATTTCCCTGCAGCCCACAGCGGGAGCAAACCAAGGAGGAGGAGATTACGTCCTCTGATGCATACAAAGTGTTGTTAGAATGCTTGGAGACTATGGAACTCAAGACTGTTGGGCCCCAAAATCCTATCTTACACCAACTCCGTAGTCATCTGGTGCATCCATCAGTGCCAGCACCTCCATACCCCGAACATTTCAAGCTGCCCCAGTTGGCACTCTTTAGAGGGGAGGAAGATGCTCAAGAGCATGTGACTCAATTTTTGAGCCAATGCTTCGGTATACAATACAATGATGCATTGCTATTAAGAACATTCATAACCACATTCGTAGGATCTGCCTTAGATTGGTTTACCCATCTATCGAAGCATAGCATTTATAACTTGGATCAGCTAGTGGATGCATTCCTAGAACGTTTTGCTTTTAACATAAAGAAAAATGTGTCACTTAGTGATCTAGCTAGCCTCAAGCAGTATGAGGAGGAATCTATGGTGTCATATGGGAATCGGTGGTGGATGTTGCTTTCAAAGCTGTCCTACCTCCCTCCTATGTCCGACCTAACTCAAATGTTCACAAAGAGCTGTTTGCGATCGATCTCTGTGCTATTGCAGCTGTAGCAATATGCCACTTTAGAAGAAGCTCTGGTGCAAGCTAGAGTTATCGAAGAGATCAAGATACAGGATGGCAAAATTTCCAAGCCTAAGAAAAAAGAGTGGAACAAGAGCACCAAAATAGGGAATACACAATAGAAACCCATCGTGGTCAATCAAGTTGCTATCAATGCCCCTACGCCTACCCAAGCAACACAACCTCCAAAGGCTAATTATCAGGTAGTGCCTCATAATAACTATGAGAAAGACAATAAAAAACAAGATCACAATCAGCAGCGTCACCCTAGGCGACAATTTACACCATACACTAAGTCTAGGGACTCCTTGTTTGATCGTTTGTCAGTGACAAAATTGATTAATCTACTAGAGATTCCAATAATCGATCCTAATGCGCCAAAGCCTAAAGGCTACAGAGAGGATATTTTCTGTAGATTCCATAGAAGGAAAGGGCATGACCTTCATGCCTATTGGACATTTAAAGGTTTAGTGCAAGACCTCATTGACAATAACACATTGGTAGTGGATAACCCCATCACACCCAACAACCAACAAATGGGTGTTTTCAAAGATCCTTTACCCACACATGATGCACAAGCAAAACCTCTTCATGTCAACGAAGTGCAACAGAATTGCCCCATGGAGGGGTATGTTGGGATGATTAGCATTGTGACAAGAAACAAGAGACACCCAGGAGCTGCCCCCATGACAGCCACTAGGGAAGTTCCACCCATATCACAACCTCAAGTGAATCCTACACAGTTGCCCCCGCCTAGACCAGTGGCCACGATTCGAACTAGACTTACTCAAAGTCTACAAACCACATCAGCTAGGCTCTCCATCTATGAGCTTATTCAACAATCGGTGCCCCATCGGGAAGCTCTCATGGAGATATTAAAGGCAATTGAGTTGCATCCCCATGAAGCAAATTCGTTCAACAATTTTGTGGGGCATGTTAAACAGTGTATTGAACCAGTCATCACCTTCAGGGAAGATGAGTTAAAAATGGTGACTGGGGATGTAGTGGATCCACCCCTACACGTTATTGCATGGGTCAACGGGACTCCGTACAAGCGGGTGTTGGTAGACACTGGTTTGTCCAGTAACATTATTACAACCACTGCACTAAAACATTTGAAGCTTCCAGCCTCTCACATTGTACCTTCCACTTATACTCTTTGAGCATTCAATGATGCGATATGCTCGACAGTTGGCACAATTTTCCTACCCATACAAGTGGGAAAAAATACCATTCATACGTTGTGCCACATTTTAGAAGGAGATATGGCTTACAATATCTTGCTTGGGCGGCCTTGGATCCAGGATATGAAGTGTGTCCCTTCAATTGCTCATCAATGTTTAAAATACACATTTGATTGACAAGTGCACGTGGTCCCCACATATTTGGAACCTTTTAAATATTGCAACTCAGTGCAAATCATGCCACAGTCAACCCTTCCTTCAATGCACATGGATTTCAAGTTAAATCCATCTAAGAGGGGTCCGACTAAGCAAGAATCTCCATTACCAAATCAATCAAATTCCTAGGTGGGTTCATCTTCTTCATCCGGTCCTCCCACAATGACGCCACCTATGGTGGCCACACCAACGGACAAATGAAAGAAGCCCCTGGAAGCGAAACCACCTTTAGTCTCCAACATCTCTACAGAAGAGACGCCTAATAGAATGGAAGTTGAGACACCTAGTTCACCCCACATGGAGTGGACTCAAGGAGAACTCCCATTCGCTTCCTCTCAATCGCCAACAATTATCGTTGAGATGTCTAACACAAGCATGGGGGAGTATATAGTGCGCAATGTAGTTGCAACACCCACACTTCGACCTATGCAAGACATGGGAAGACCTCGACTCCCCATAGGCTCCGTGGTTCCTTTAGGCTACCCACCTAATCAGACAAACTTTATTTTTGGGGGCCTAAATCATGGCGTTGAACCTTCCTGACAAGAAGAGGAAGATGAAGAGCCCTTTTTAGAAGATTTCAATTATCTGGCTAACCCAGACTTCGCATTACGATATCTTAGCCAATGCAATTGGCATGGATATGGGTTAGGTAGGTATGAACAAGGAATGCGTGTTTTGTGCCAACCAAGATACCAAATGCATTATGATAAGTCAGGAGTAGGGTTTAATCACCCTTTGCCCCTCGACATCTTGGTTGAAAACATGCAAAGCCTAGGGATAGGCAACAAGGATGGGTTGGCATCAGATCCATATGCTAATCCAAATACAACTTATACATTGGGGGATTATTTCCCATTACAAAAAAATAACCTTGTTGACCTCAACAACCCTTTCCCTATGGCCGAACAAGGAGAAACCTCGTGAACTCACCCACAAGGGGAATATGGAAAAGACCACGAAGGGTCTTCTGAAGATGAGTCGGAGTATGATCATTCACACGAATATCCAATGAATGATGATCAAGAAAGCTTCTTGATGATGTTCCCATTGAATGATCCTAGTGAGCATAGGCTACCTCAACAACAATATCCTTTGGACATAGATGACATGTTTGAACACTTACACATAGGTCCAAGACATATGTGGCATCTCAACCTAGCGCAGTTATAGCAATTACTGCACCCGCCACTCCAGGTATACAAAGAGCATCTTCCACCTGGAGACCCTATCAAACCATCAGTGCCTAGGGTAGACCCTGTTTGTAGGTCCATGCATAGGGTTGATCCCTTTGTGCCAGTGCCTACAGAGCCAAATCCAACGCACCAATAACATCCTGAATGTCAAAGTTATCACACTTGTGGTAATGGAGGTTACCATAATCTCATAAACATGATCTCCATTGATTTGACTACCCCCATCCATGATCCAGCCAATCCAACATGATTATTGCATCTAGACATAGAAGCTATAGATTGGGATCACGCTGACACACCACCATCTCCATCAGAGTATTGGCCTTGCGGTGGGATGTTTCATTTCACTCCGGGACGGACTTAGGATGTCTTTCATGTTGAAGAGGAACTTGACGTTCCTAATGATGATCTTAATTCAGCAAACGATATCCATCTGATCCCAATTCCACACCATTTGGAAGACGGATCCCATATGTCGATCGAAGCAATGACTGATGTAGACATCGGCACAGATCCAACGAATCCACGGATTCTCAAGCTGGGGGTAAGTCTTTCCCCCGAAGAGCGAGCTGATTATGTTACCCTTCTTAAGGAAAAGAAGGAGTTTTTTGCATGGTCATACAAGGATATGCCGGGACTAGACCCATAGCTAGTCATGCATAATTTAACGCTTGATCTGAAAATCAAGCCAGTAAAGCAAAAACTGCGCAAGATGCATCCAACAGTGGCCTTAATGGTAAAGGACGAGTTACAAAAGTTGGATGCCCATTTTGTCATCTGTGTGGATTATCCTCCATGGTTGTCTAACATGGTTCTTGTCAAGAAGCCCGACAGGAGGATTCACATATGCACCAATTTTTGAGATCTTAACAAAGCGAGTCCTAAGGATGATTTTCCCTTGCCAAGCATTGACGCATTGGTAGACACCACAGCGGGCCACGAAATGCTTTCCCTTATGGATGGTTTCTTAGGATACAATCAGATTCGTATCAATCCCGAGGACCAACTAAAAACAACATTCACAACGCCTTGGGGGACATTTTGCTATAAGGTCATGCCTTTTGGCCTTAAAAACGTTGGCACCACTTACCAACGTGCCATGATGTACATCTTTCATGATTACATGCACAAAACTTTGGAAGATTACATGGATGATTTTTTGGCCAAATCTCTTTTGCGCCCAAATCACCTCGGTGACTTGAGCAAGGTCCTTGATCACCTCATTGAACATAAAGTTAGACTAAACCCCAAGAAGTGCGTCTTTGGTGTCACATCTGGCAAGCTCTTGGGTTTCATAGTCTCCAAATGAGGAATTGAGGTCGACCCAAACAAAGTCAAGGCAATCCTTGAAATGCATCGATCAAGTGCTTCATAGCGCAGTTATCTGACAAATGTCGACCCATGAATAAATTATTGCATAAGGTCACATTTCATTGGGATGATGAGTGCCAGTCTACCTTTGACGACATTAAACAGTACTTGGCTTTGCTGCCAGTATTGGCACCACCTAGACCAGGAGTGCCATTCAATTTATACATCTCAGCCACTGAGGTGGCACTCGGGTGCCATGCTATCCCGAAAAATGAACTTCATAAAGAACAGGCTACATACTATCTTAGCCGCACCCCGGTTAGTTATGAACTTAACTATGCATATGTTGAAAAGCTCTGCTTAGCGCTGGTGTTTGCTACCAAAAAGCTATGCCACTACATGCTCAGTAATAAGACGTATGTTGTGTCTAAGGAGAATCCATTGCGATACATGATGAGTCGTAATTATCATAGTAGCTGCATGGCGAAATGGATCATGTTGTTGACGGAGTTTGAAATAGAGTTCATTGGACAAAAATCCATAAAAGGTCAAGTCATCCCCGATCAACTAGCTGAGGCTCCTCTTGAAGACAATCAGCCTCTGACTTTTGAACTACCTGATGATGGGGTCTTCCATGTTTTCGAATCGCCAAATTTTGATGAGCCTGAGTCATAGGCTAACATAACCCTATTCTTCGATGGTTCTAAATGTGAGCAAGGGGGTGGCACAGGAATTGTATTCTTCACTCCGCAAGGCGCTCCAATGCCCTTGTCATTTAAATTAGACTTCCCATGCACCAACAACAATGCAGAATACAAAGCCTTGCTCATAGGTATTCAGAAAACAATCACCATGAACATTAAGTATTTAAACATCTTTGGTGATTCGTTGTTGATTGTCAATCAAGTGAAGGGAATTTTTCAATGTAAATGTCTAGTTCTGTAGGCCTACAAAGCCCTTGTGGAAAAATTCCTGGCACAACTTGAATGGTATGACATCGAGGCACTCCCTCGATCATAAAATCGTTTTGCGGATACTATGGCCTCCTTGGGGTCACTCATCCCGCAAGACCCTTCTGGTGAAATGACAACCATTCAGGTTAAAACATTATCACAATCTATGATGGAGCGTGCAAGCTCTGATCTAACGCCAGGAATCCACCTGATCCAGATTGAATGATCTCCAGACAAGTTCTCTCGAATTCGAGATTATTTGAGTCAAGCCAATTGGGGGTCCTTGTTCTCCCTGACCCCTCTTAATAGCAACACCACGTTGTTTTTACAAGTTCTTTCCCGCTCAGCTTTTGTTCGGGATGGACTTCCAGAGGGATTGGCCATTCATACTATCGAGGTTTCTGATCAGCAGGATTGGTACACACCTATTCGAGATTACCTCAAGCTAGGTAATCTCCCACTTGGATTGACACAAGCTGCAAAAATATCATTCAAATAGAAAGCGGCAAAGCATGTCTTGTTAGGAGACATTTTGTATCGTTGAAATTATGAAGGAATCCTCCTTCATTGTTTAGACCAACAAGAGTCCGCTTGGGCGATCACCCAAGCTCATGATGGTACATGTGGTGGCCACTTCAACGGTATGGCCATCGCAAAGCGCATTCTTTGCATGGGTTATTATTGGCCATATTTAGAGCGAGATTGTTGCACATATGTGAAGAAGTGCATGAAGTGTCAGCACCATGCTAATTTGACACACGTACCTTCTCAAGACTTGCAGTTGATTCAATCAGTTTGGCATTTTTTGTAGTGGGGCTTTGATCTAATTGGAAATATCTCCCCTACGTCGTCTGGTCGTCACACATTTATTTTAACAGCCATAGAGTACTTTACCAAGTGGGTGGAAGCAATTTCGTTGACCACTATGACTAGATCCCACATTACGAAGTTTATTTTGCATAACATCATATGTCATTTTGGTATTCCATCCAAGATCCTATCAGATAATGGGACACCATTCAAGAATAAATATGTGCGTGCTTTGACCATAAAGTACAATATTCAGCATAGCTTTTCAACACCCTATTATCCGCAGACAAATGGGCAAGCAGAGGCGTCCAACAAAACGCTAGTCGCCATTCTCAAAAATATAGTTGCAGACAATCATAAAGACTGGCACATTCAGATCTCACTTGCCCTATGGGCTTATCGCACCAGCATTCGGACGCCCACTAGGGCAACTCCATTTTTGCTGGTGTATGGCTCCATAGCAATCATGCCTTTTGAGTTGGAAATCCCTTCCCTGCGCATTTCAATGCAAGAGTTCATCGATGATGACACTGCGCGGCAAGCCCGGTTAGATCAATTGATGTTGCTTGACGAACGACGCATTAATGCTCTTGAGCATTTGCGTATCTATCAAGAGCGACTTAAGAGAGCATACAACATGAAAGTCCACCTTAGGGAATTTTAGGTTGGTGACTTGGTCTTAAAAGAGAACCAGCAAAATTCTAATTTGTCGTCCCATCTACGGGACAAGTTCATGGCAAACTGGTTAGGTCCTTACATCATTGATAGTAGAATAGGACCCGAAACATACCGGCTTGCCTCTCTTGAAGGAATCAAGGAAATAGAACCCTTGAACATCATTCATTTGAGGCCATTCCACATCTAGAGAGCCATAGTCCAACTAAAAGCTCCAAGGATTATCATAATCGCTTGGTCAACCCTAAACGCCCCAAAGGTATCTATAAACCCTTTGGTCAAGACAAAATCTCCAAGGATTATCATAATCACTTGGTCAACCCTAAATGCCCCAAAGGTATCTATAAACCCTTTGGTCAAGAAAAAAGCTCCAAGGATTATCATAATCGCTTGGTCAACCCTAAATGCCCCAAAGGTATCTATAAACCCTTTGGTCAAGACAAAAGCTCCAAGGATTATCATAATCGCTTGGTCAACCCTAAACGCCCCAAAGGTCTCTATAAACCCTTTGGTCAACACCAAAAGCTCCAAGCATTACCATAACTGCTTGGTCAAAATAAATATTCAAAAATAAACAAAAACAATACAAAAATCAAAATCACAAAAAAAAAAAACAAAAATCACAAAAACAATTGCATTCCAATTCCATGCATTCTCATAAAAATCAAAATACAAAAATATAGGTTGCATTAGGCATCGCATCCATACATTATACATTTGCTAGGTCATACAAGTCAAAAGCACCATAGACAGTCATTATTTGGAAATTCCATCCTTTTCCACCTCAGATCCATTTTCATAAACGCCTACATCTAGAATAGCACCATCGCCATTTTTCGCATTGTCAGTTGTCTCCTAATGTATATAGGGTTTTCGTCATTCAGCTATTTTTAAATTTCTAGCCAAAAACTGTACACAATTAAGCAAATTTTACACGGGAAAGTTTTACTTGGATCACGCCTTGTTACGTAACATCCCAACACCAATTAACACACATATAATAATTCCTAAGTTGTGTGAATGAAAGATGAAACCTGCAAAGTAATCCAGGTCACCATAAGCGAAACGGCTATCTTGCTCATCCCCCTGTGCGAATGACCCTAGGAATGTTGAGAGTTCGCAAAAGGACAAGCATCCTCCCTACCCAATTCCCCACGAATCCCAAGTTCTCAAAAGTTGCAAAACATCAAAAATTTGCAAAACGTCAAAACACTAAAATTTGACATCCTACAGTGCACACATCAAAAGGCACAAACAATAGTGATTCTCATCACTCCATATCCAAATCCAAAAAACATATAATATCACAAAAATAAACAGTGATTTTATCACTACAAAGGAGCAAGTATCCCAATACAATTGAAGAAAATAAGGGAGTCAAACTTGAATCCTTGGAACTCTCAGCATTTTGACAGGTCATGAGACAAGCTTCAGTATCGATTTGGTTGATAGCCTATCGGTCACTGGCAGCAAACCTCCCGCATGACGATATATCTGTCACATTAACTTGTGTACAGATCAATGTTTGCATGTGGATGAGCTAGCTTATGGTATCCTAGATAGCATCATAGACAAATCTGACTAAATACAATAAAGGAGTTAGTGGAGCTAATTAGGTGATCTTCAGTACAAGTTCAGTTGAAAGCCCATCTGGCACTCACGGTATCCTAATGAATAACACATAAACGAACTCAATTGCACACACAAGGATGTGAAATAACTTGGTTAAATTCAAGTCAGATTTAGACCTTGTTTAGAAGTCTCACGAAATAAATGTATAGTCTTGGCTAGTTAGTTAAAATATCTGCATCTCAGAAAAGCTTAACTACATTTTCCAACAACCAGTACATTTCATTCCGTACATCCCCATCAGAAAATAGACAAAATACAAAAACAAAGTTTTCACATGCACAAGAATTCCACAAAGTTATCCCATTACTATAGCAAGCTAGTCAAATCTTGTACAGTCTATGGTGCCTTGACAAATCATCAACAATTCAATGCCTTCATTCCATACGCATACATCATACAAATTAGAACCATCGCATTCATAATCGCATATGCATACATTAATGTAAAAACATGCACATAAAAATAAAATCATGAAAAATGTACAAACACCAAAAAGAGTCATCTGTATATATGTATCATAACAAAATTGCCTGCAGGCTACAGTGAACCGGTCCTCGAACCTCGCTACTACAAGCCAAAAACTCAAAACCCCTAGCCTAGGGCGTCGGCCACCATGATCACACAGGATCGATGTGACGAGAACTACCCCCTGCAGTATCAGTCCTCTGAGACATCTCAGGGTGACTGCTCGCCCCTGCATCATGCCCACTAGCGCCTCCCTCATCTCATCGCCTATGACGGGATGATGCTGACTGCTCCATCCCACTGTCCCTCGTCTGAGATGACGAGCCACCTACAGGAGTCTCTGGTATTCACCCACCAAGGCGGATAATCTCTCCCTCCATCTCCAGTCTATGTCATCGCCAATCTAACTCCTATCGGACCCAATCTGCCTCCCGTCAACTCCACTCTATCTCTCGCCTATGATAGTATGCGATTGCATCATCACGTTGTGCTAGCTGCACCTGCAAGAGATCCCTCTCCCGTGCAGCATCTGTATCACACTCTTATCGACGATACGTAGCCCCTGCGCTCTCTCGCTCTGCCAACTATGTCCATAGGAGATCCCTCTCCTATGCCATCTCCCCAAGCTCTCCATCTCGCCTCCGTAATAACTCTGTCAACCGCACCACCTCTGCATGCAACCCCGCCTCTATATCCCCCGGCACGACTGGTTGCGTCGGCCTCTCTGGTGCATCGGCCTGCTCTGGAGCATCCTACATCTCTGGCTGCTTCTCCTCACCAAATTCCTCTCTCGCATCTGCCACCTCCACCATGTCCACTTCAATAGGAGCTCCCCAACCCTCTCCTGGTGCCTCTGTGCCCTCTCTGCCTCCTGATGACTCATCCCCTCCTAATGGCCCCTCACCTTGCCATTGTCGTAGCGTCCACCACTCCTAGTACTCGACAGTCACTCCGATGTCATCCATGTCTAGAATGTCCAGTACTGTATCCACCTCCTCCCCCAGTGGCTCGAGGATCAACGCAGCTAGGGTCCTCTCATCGCTCTGACGTCGATAGACTATGGGTTCCCCAGGAAACCCCTGGCATACCCCAAACTGTCATTTCACTCGAAGATAATGAAAGTATTCCTGCTTCGTCCTGTGTCGTCCAATGACCCATCTCCCCCTCCAAACCCATTGAAGCCACTCATCAGCCTCTGGCCATGTGGGACAATCCCGATATGGCCTCCACACCACATCTCCTAGAGTTAGTCATGCCAATGCATCTTTGTAATGGTCCATGTCTCTCGCAAACCGCCGACTCTGCCCCCGCTCCTCAGACCGATACCATAAAGCACCATAACCAATATCTTTGTCCACCATGTCAACCCGTGTAGTCCAGGGTAGCCCTCGTGGTCGCTCTACGGCTATATGCTACCATGCCCAGCACTGCAACAAGTAACTACAACCAATCCCCTTTCGCTTTCGACAACGGACCTCATACAACTCATCATATAATTGAGCCAAAAGTGTCTGGCCCCATCTCATGATCATCGGTTCTGTCATCGGAAAATCCACTAACTGCCACACCACCTCCAATAGGTTCCATGGGAACCTCGCTCCTGACGAGTCTGGTAGGAGCATGTTAGAAATGAGGCTCATAAGTAGTGCATGCCTCACTCCTAGCACTCCCCTCGCGTACCACCATCGTACCAAAATCCCCCCAATATGACAATCTAGCTTCGCCTTCTCCATTGAGCTCATCCCATCCACATCCTCCCCGTGTCCAAAATATCGAGTCAGTACAGCCGTCTGGCCTCATGGCGTCGTTCGGATGGGAACCCTGTCTATCGGAATCCATAGAATCCAATACACGTCCTCTAAGGTGACTGTCATCTCCCCTGTCGAAATATGGAAGGTGTTCGTCCGAACATCCCATAGGCTGATCAAAGCTGTAATGTACGCCCGATCCGCAACAACTGCCTCCAATCACGTCACATGCTTGAGCCCTAAGGCATCAAGCCACTCCCAGTCCTCTGCACTCAACACCTCATGGGCACTAGAAAAAACAGTCGATACCCGATGTTGACTCTTCACCACCTGCACATCACAAAAAATAACACACATCAAAACCACGCATCAAATTACCATCACATGTACAAAAATGCATAACTGTACAGTAACATCTTTCATTCACATGTACATCCATTACCAAAAAAAAAATAACACACAATTCGACATGGTTTACCTACGGTTTCGACCTAAGTTTACCATTTCAACAAAAAAAATCATCACTTTTCCATCTTTCATTTTATACAAAAAAAAAAAAAAAAAACATTTTTATAACCGTGGTTACCTTAACGTGTTACTCTAAGTTTCATTTTGGGTTTATCCTGCGGTTTTCCATCTAGGTTTCCATTAGTTTGCATACACGTTTTAGTTTGTTTCAGGGTCTATCAATCAAATTCATTCACCTTTTAATTTAATTAATTAGGGTTCCATGTCTGAAACAAACGAAAAACATAATAAAAACACATTTTCATTTTTCAAATTCAAACTCGAGGAGATAGTGCACTTGCTGGTCTCACCTTGGCTTCGCCGCCTGACGACCCGGTCTGTGCACTCATGGTGGCTAGAAAATCCGACAGCGTTTCGTGTCAGAAAATCTACTTCCTCTTCCCCAGAGCTCCAAATCGCAATCGATGCACAGTGCAAATGAGCCAAATTCATCATTTTCGCATATTTATACTTTTTGCTTGCTGGTATTCGTCCCTGTATGGAACGAGCGCTTTTTCCTCGGAGGCGTGCTCGTCCCACCCTAGGACGAGTACAATCATGGCGTTCATCCCCCCCTGAACGAATAAAAAAATAAAAAATCAAAAACAACCCAAATATAAAAATAACAAATGCCAAAAAAACCACTAAAAATTGTCGGACAAAAGTGCTCTTGCACTTAACCTCTTGGCATACGAAAACTGATGTCGGGGTCTACCTTATCGTTATCCTACTCCCCAAGAAGGCTACCATAGCCGGACCACTCCACGGGAAGACGGATTTTTGCCAATGTTAACCCCAAATGGCATCCCAAAATGGGTTCACACCCACCAAAAATAGGTCAAAACAATTTGGAAACTGCTCGAGCATGCATCGGATAACATCTGAAGGCACCCTCACTTAAGTCATCTTAGGTCAAGCGACTCATCGCTTTTCTCATGTCGGTCATTCCCTCATCGATTCGTCGCTTGAGGGGGTAGTCACACTTAGTTGCCAATCAACAACAATATACCCAATCTTAGAAATGACACGCATTCAAAGGATCATTGCAAAAGACAATCGTGCCCCTGCTTGGGGCAGAAAATAAGCAATTATCACAAACTGATCATATACTTGGCATTCGTGAATCATGAACTCAAGGTTCCCACAGACAAAAGGTTGCGCCCTTTTCCTATTCATGACTGATCAATGTCTAAGTTCAAGTAATACCTCACCAAACCAGGTTAATGCTTGATTTACATTCCTTACCTCGTCAGAAGCAAGGATTCAAGAATGCACCCCCTTTTCCATACTTGGGGCATCAAGAGTTGGTTAGGTTACTGAGAAACCCTAATCATTAGGGCTTTGGTTACTATTTTTGCTCAGCACTGCACCATGTGCAGCACTTTCCAAAAAGGGGCATCTGTAGACACCAAAACAGCACCAATCCGATTATGTGACTGCAAACATTAATTGCACTAGCACACACAGCCCCAGGGTAGCCCCAGAGGTTAAAACAGTTGTTCTAACCACTCACACAATAGTTTTACAAGTCAAGGATCAATTTGGCACCTTTTAGACACTTTGCTACTTATTCGCTCCACCTAGGGATGAGTGCGGATTGGTACTCGTCTCACCCTAAGATGAGCACAGATTGGTACTCATTTCACCCAAAGACGATTACCATCACTCGCTTCGGGGTGGGACAAATGCCAGGTTTGATCGACAAAAAGTCAGACCTCGATGCATGACAACTCAGAACTGCCACTTAGCTTTCCCTGCATGGCATAGGAGTGCGAGTGAGTTCTTTTGACAACTCATATCTGCCAATTGACTCTCCCTTCACTACATGGGAATGAGAGTGAGCTTTTTAAGACAACTCAGATTTGCCACTTAGCATCCCTTCATTGCATGGGAGTGCGAGTGAGATTTTCTAAACATACAAAGACATGCACAGAGGCAGTTAAGAAGCCCTTAATCAAGAAGAAGTCTTCTCTTCACAAAAAAGCATTCATGCAAAGTAACACTTTTGCATGTTAATTCAAAGAGACCCCTTGGGTCTATAAAATGGTGAGCTTCCTCACCCAAAAGATATATAGAGAAGGAGCATTTTGAGCGACGAAGTGCTGCTAATTCACTTGCGATTTGTGCTTTCAACATCCATAATCTCTTAATTGAAAGAGAGGTTATTGGGTGAATTTTGAAGGCACAAATCAAGAACCAAAACCCAATTTTTCTGACTACAATATCCTACCAATTTTCCAACAACACATCACATCAGGTTTCGGACCCATCCCAAGCGGATTGGTGTCGAAACAAAGTTTCATTCGCGGGTGGTTTGCCTTCGGGCACCCCCCACCTTATTGCCTTTGGTGACTATTTCTTTTGTAGTATTTAGCTAGTTTCATGATTATGCTTCTGTCAAGTTTTTAGTTTATTCAGACTCATTTTAACCATCGTTAGATTTATCTTTTACTTTTCATACACAGGTGCTACTGATTCTTTGTTTGTTTCTTTGAACGCAGATTTTCAGCATTAGAGGAGCAGCGAAGAATCTACTTTTACCAACGCAAGCGACGAAAACGTTTTGGTTCGCCCATATTATATGTGGGCACGCGGAAGAAGGAATTCTGAAACAAGTTGTAAAAGACCAACATTTAACGCTCCTATCCCCTAAAAAGGAAGGAGACGCATTGTAACACAAATTTGAAAAGCATATCAATAAAAGGGTCGTATTTTATATTGCTTTGATATCTTGTGTTCATGTTCTTTCTTTTTATGCATTTTTCAATAACATAGGGTTTAAGCATTATTTTAGTTTCGTTTATATTGCAATTTTAGTCTATCCTTTTTGTTTTCGGAATATCGTGTTTTCAGATTTAATTTCAAAATGTAATTGCTTTCTTGTTTTGCTTTTTTTTTGTGGAAAACATCCCAGAAGGGATGCCACTTTTGGGTAAGACCCACAAAGTTAGGGGTATCTCTTCTGCAAAAATCACCCAGGGCTTGCACTTGGTCTACCACCTTTGACATACTCAAGGAGCAAACCTGAAACAATAAAAAATAAGAACACACAAACACAAACACACAAAAATATTAAAAAAATATATATGCTCCTTGAGTGTGTCAAAAAGATAAAGCACAACCAAACACACACAATAATATAAAAACCACAACACAAATCACACATAAAAAACACAAGAACAACATAAAAAATAGAAACATAACAAAAAACAACAGAATGCTACAAAGACACAACCAACAAAAATATGAAAAACAAAAACAACCAAAACCTAAAAAATAAATAAAATAAAAACCAACCAACAACAGACAATGGAGAAAAATAAAAACATAGAAAACAGTCACACACAAAAACACAAAAACACCAATTAACACAAACATACATAAACACAAGCACAAGAAAAATAACAAAAAACACAAGAATAAAAACACATGAACAACAAAAAACAACATAAAAAATACAAAAATAAAACAAAATAAAAAAAAGCACACACATAAATAGAAAATAAAAAAGAAAAAAAATAGAACACAACAATGACCTTTCTATATCAAAAGACTATTAAGGCAAGAATCAATAGAGGAAACAAAAGAAATATTAGTTTGAGCTAGGGAACTAAAATACCCTGACCAAACCAAAGAGAAGAAAAAATAAAGAAGAAACTAGGTACCTTTAGAACTAGAACCATCTAAAGAAATGATAGAAAGAATAACTTCCCTTATTTTTGAAGCCCACCATCTAGGAGGGTGGTCGTAGCAAGTAAGAACACATTTGTCCATAGCCAACTAGCTAAAGCATAAGAACTCTTATTTTGATCTCTAACCACATGATTGTAATCGAATTTCAAAAATCCCATCTGGATTAACTAAATCATCTCAATAATTCTTTTTATTCTCCAATCAACCTTATGATTATTAGGAGTCTTCAAAAGACTAATCATGAGTTGAGAGTCAAACTCAACTAGTACCTTTTCCCAACCAACCTTAATAGCCTCTTGATGGCCTCTAAAGATACCATACCCCTTAGCAAGGTTATTAAAAAGAATACCCAAATTCTCAGTAGAAGTAAAAACCAAGGAGCCATCTGAAAGTCTATCAATTCCTCCCACACTCGATTTTCCAAGGTTATCTCTAGAGGCTCCATCAGTATTGAATTTTCCAAAATCCTTAGGAGGAGGTTGTCAATTCCTTGTTCTATCCATCTTGTAATTACTCACATTCCCTTTAAGTTGGTTGCTCTTAGAAGAGTTAATCTTCAATATTTGCATCACTTGATCCCATCTTTGGTGGGATTTTTGGGGGTGATTAAGGATCCGATGGACTGATTCAACTAAGTTAATGTTTTTTTGCTTTTTACTTTTCTTAGAATAGATTTAAGTTTAGAAAGTCATTTTTTTTCTTGTCTTACATTTCCTTTTTTTTTAGAATAGATATAATTTCAAAATGTAGTTGCTTTCTTTTTTTGCTTTCTCCTTTCCTTAGAATATATTTACTTTCAAAAATTATTTGTTTTCTTTTTTTTCTTTTTTCCTTACTTTAGAATAGATTTAATTTCAATTCATTTGATTTTTTTGTCTTGCATTTTCCTTCCTTATCATAGATTGGATTTCACACCATTTATTTTTTGTCTCGCACTTTGCCTTCATTATAATAGAAATTATTTATTGCACTATAGTATACAAATTTATTTTCTTGTACATTAGCTTAGATTTTTCTATTTATTTGGTTGATTAGATTAGGATCTTATTTTTGCTTTCTTAGTTTAGATTTCCTTTCCTAAAAATTGTATTTTCTTAGTTAGTCTAGGGTCTTGCTTTCTTAGGTTAGTTACAAATCATATTCCCTTTCTTAGTATAGTTTACATTTCTTGTAATTTGCTTAACAAAAATTTCATTTCCTTTCTTAGGATAGTTTTATTGTCATCACATTCTAGGTAACAAAATGTCATTCCTAGTTTAGGATTTACTTTACATAATTTATCTTAGAAAAAAAAAAATTATTTACATTCCTAGGGTAGATCTTGGTTGTGCATCATAGTTAAAAACAAATCCACACAGTTTAAATCACACATGTGCATGTACTTGTAAACACAGATCAATGATGTTGGATTTCATCTCTAATCATTGATTAAGATTGACAACATATTTCATATTCAACTATCGACTCACCCCCTAGACATCATAGTTGCTTGCCCATATTTTTATGGACTTTATCATTGGAAAACTCTACCCTTGGTATTATCTTAGGGTAGTATAGGTTAGAGCCCCCACTCATTGGGCTATAGAAACAATGTGTAAAGTTGTCATTTTGGACCAAGCCCACCTAAGGGTGAAGCAAAGGACAACTAATCTTGAGTAGGTTTAGACAACACCACCTCTTATATCCCTAACAAGGATATTAGAGGTATTTTTTTTGCTTTTAGGTACTCGATACATATCCACCTTAGGAAACCTTCACCCATTTATGCACATTGTATCTCTCCATGTACTCTTAGGTATATCGAGGATCATGCATACGCATACCCTTAGCTCTCACCCATCCATATTTTGTTTATTTTAGGGTCATTAAAATAAAATACATAAGAACATTCAAAATAACAAAACAATCTATTAGATATTTTGGTCATCTTTAGGATGTCCCTTTAACTATCGATGTTGTTTCCATTGGCTCCTTGCCTAACCAAACAAATTTTGTACATGGGGGAGTTGACACTTCTTTTGAAAATCCTAAGTCTAAAGAGCTTGAAGAATAATTTTATGAGAACAATAATTATATGTCCAAACCTTCCTTCACCATTCAATATTTTCAATGCTTTCAATAGCAAGTATTTAGCCTAGGTTGCTATGAGAAGGTTCCACAATACATTATTGATCCACCCTATCTACTACCTAAAGACAAATCTAGATTGGGCTATTACATGGACCACACAGTCGCCCTCCTTAAGGAATATTTCCAATATCTTAACCTTAACCTTGAGGATGATGATTTTTATGTTTATATCGACCCTCAGTAAGCCTTGATATATGATCCTCTCTCCCCACGTTCTATGGTAGATATTCCTACAAACTTATTTCAATTTTTGATGATTCACATTACCCCATTTGACACTTTTGAGGATGATATTAATGAGTAATTTGATAACCTCTCGATTACTTTTGATAGATTTGAATATGTATCCTTCTGCATCACCCCCATCACTAAGCATCTTGATGAAAGTGATGATTACCTTTGACTATTTCCACTTCAACTTCCTATCCTTCCCATGCTCTTCCCACAAGAGCATCCTAGTGGTCAACTGCTTCCACCTCTCCATATCATTCTACCATGATAGCCCCTACCTCAACCTAATTCTCATCCACAAATCCTTTAGCAACTCCTCCCCTATCCACAAGAGCCATAAACATCAAATCCATCCTCTAGTGCATCTCTTCATACACCCTATGATACGCCCACTGTTAACATGATTTTTTTCAATCTCTTTCTTGGTTCTAAAATTTGTCTAAGTGAATAAGATGCACCCTCAATACCTCGACCAAGAGATTGGATGGCTTAAAAATAGGGGTCTCTAAGTAAACCTATGGATAATTTTAGTGTATATTCCTAGCTAATATAACTAAATGGGGGGTGGAAAACTAAAGTAAGAAGGATTAAAAAGAAGAGCTAAATGTGGTATAGATTCGGCAACATCAAGAGACATAATACAGAGAGTCTCACAATCTGAATTTAAATTAAACCACCTAATATAACAACCTATTTTTCTTATGCATCCAAAATATTAATAATTAATAACTATGAGTGATGCTAATTCATTTTATAACTATAACGACAAATCCAAGTAGACATAGAATGTAAAATAACTATAGCAGAATTACATGTTCCTAGCTTTAACAAAAAATTCCTAGCTACTCAATAAGACATACATACATGTTTTGCATACAAAGTTAGCAGGAGTCTAGAAAACAATCCAATATTCATTTAAGAAGGCTTATAGCCTCAATAAATACAATTATACCAATTTTAAATGCCAAATAATCGATCATTAGAATGGCTTACATTCTAGTATATATAGATATTTATAATGTGTTTATTTATCTAAGAATGATTATTGTCAGAGCATATTGTAGGTCTTAAGGTAGACACAAATAGCGGTAGCCACATTCAACTAAGTGAGGTATATGTGGGGTGGAGAAGGCTTTGATAATTAAGATCTTCTAACAATATTTATGCCTAGCGGTTGATTGGCATGTGTACTCCTACTGATGTGGACTATTCAAGATCACTTGTGCAATGGTTGATGGCATAAAATTATGTTTCTTATTATTGGGAGGTTTTCATGACCAACTATAGCTTCCTTTGGCTTTCTCCTCATGCCAGGTTTTTGAACTTCTTCTTTCTAGATGCTAAGTAACTTATTCACCTCTAATGATGTCAATTGAAGAGTCTAATAGCTGCATTTTCTCATGTATGATGTCAAACATTGAGATTATGCTTTGATCCTTGGTAATTTATTGCCAAGAAACCTAACTTAGATTTATTTTACATCTAAAATTCCATTTGTCTTGTCAAAGATTTTAACTTTTGATGATGACATCATCACACTCTAAATTTTAACGCTTTTGGGAGCTCTACAAGTTGTAGCATCGAATGTCAGATATTGGGTCCAATACCTTAAGATAATTCCTACTTGATATTGATTTACATAGTGTCAAATTTTTCATGTTTCTTTGCTTACATAATCATTGTAATTTGTTTGACGTACGTTCTTTAGCTCTTTATTAAGTGTCAAGTAACGGATGCCAGAGTCTTATGTTTTTGCTCCTTCTATCAGGCATTGGATTTTTATGATCCTACTACTGACATTACAATTTTAAATATCTAGCTAGCTCTTCATACTTAGCCAAATCTACTTTCTTGCTCCACTTGGTCAGATGTCGGGTCTTATGCCTTAGCACCAAAATGTTATTTGACAATCGTTTACTTGTTGCTTTGTTATCTACCTTAGCCTACTTTGCATCCGACCCACATCTCTACTTGTTGTGTGTTTCTACAATATTTTGGCCTACTCTAAACCAAGCTTTCATTTTTAAATCTACTATAGTAGCCTCCTCTTATGCCCTTCTAATTTTCTTTTGAACTGTTGCATGCTCATTGTTGCACTATTGCCTTGGAAAAAAGACTACATGGTCTAAACTGTACCACATAGTGGATGTAGGTGATGAAAATTACTACACTCTTCAACCTACTTTACTATGTAGCTGATCTCAATCAAACTATCAACATAGACCCAAGTTACATTGAATTTGAACAAATTCCCTCTAATCCTTCTCCTCTTGATATCCTCCAACAGAGAAAATGATAAAATAGTAAAATTCTTATCTTCCCCCTCTCCTCATTCTTCTTTTGTGTTCCAATTTAAAGTCATTGATAATGATGAAGTCCTTAATAAGAGTGTAGTAGATGATCTACATCTCATTCCCACTCCTACCTAGCTAGAGGATGGATCCCACATGTTTATGGAATAAACCACAACATTGGCCCAAGTACTAACCCTGCCAATCCCCACATTGTCCAACTTGGAAAAACATGTCTCATAAATAGAGCACTTCACAACATTGTTGATAGAATAAAAGAAATTTTTTTCATGGTTCTACACTAACATGCCTAGCCTCAATCCTAACTTAGTGTTCAACAACCTCAACCTTGATAGCAATGCTAATCCAATCAAGAAAAAGCTAAGGAATATGCATCCTACCATTTCTTAATGGTTAAAGAAGAGTTGCAAAATATCTTATATGTGAGATTAATTCAACCCATTGACTATCCAGAGTGGGTTTCAAACATGGTACCAATTGAAAATCTATAAGGGGGGATACACATATACACAAATTTTTGAGATATAAAAAAAGCATGTCCTAAATATAATTGTCCTCTTCCTAACATTGATACATTAGTTGACTCCACCACAGGTCATAAAATGCTTTCCCTAATGGATGGTTTCTTAGGATATAACCAAATTAGATTTAATCCTAACGATCAACATAAAACATCTTTCACCACACCATGGGGGATATTTTTTTATAAAATCATGTCATTTGGTCTTAAAAACACAGGCACTACATATCAATGTGTTATGACCTATATATTTCATGACTACATGCATGAAATTATGGAGGATTATGTGGATGATCTATTAGCTAAATCTAAAAATCGTAATCAACATATCGATATTTTGCACAAAGTATTTGACCAACTTCTAGAGCATAACATTAGACTCAAAACTAAGAAGTGCATCTTTTGTATCATCTCGAGAAAACTTCTAGGGTTTATTGTCTCTCAACAAGGTACCAAAGTGGATCAAAACAAAATGAAATCAATAATCAAAATGCTTTCCCCTAAAATTATTAAGCAATTGCATAGCTTGCAAGGCAAAATTCAAGTGATCCATCTCTTCATCGCATAACTATCTGACAAATGCAAGCCATTCAATCATATTTTACAAAATAGGGTTGTCTATCAATGGATCCAAGAGTTTCAAGATGCTTTTGAGGCTCTTATGAAGTACCTCACATCCCCACTAGTTTTATCTCCACCTAGACTGGGTTTTCATTCCATCATTACATTTTTGCCACTAACTTTGCCTTAGGCACCATGTTGGCCCAAAATAATGAGGTCAATCAAGAGCAAACCATTTATTACATTAGCCACACCTTGGTGATATATGAAATCAAATACACCTCTATGGAGAATGTATGTTTAGTGGTAGTTTTTCCACTAGGAAACTTCACCATTACATGATCAACCATACCACCTATGTTATTGCTAGGGAAACCATTACGATATATGATGGGTCACACTTACAATAATAGCTAAACCACCAAATAGATTATGATTTTAGAAATAATTTTACATTGAATTCATCTGCCAAAAATCCATCAAAGGTCAAATAATCACTGACCAACTTGCATAAGCTCTACTCGATGATAAAACTCTTGTCATTGATCTTTCTGATGACACATTAATGAACTTGAAGAGTATATCAAGCCTGAATACCAAGCTAACCTTATGCTCTATTTTGGTGGTTCCAAGTGTGAACAAGGGGGAGGCCCTAGAGTTATTTTCTTCATGCCACAAAGGGGCTCCCATCCCCTTATCATGTTGGATATTTTGAGAAGTTGTCATTGATGTCCAAAATTAGTTGTCATTGATTTCAAGGTGCCAGGTGATAGCTCAACCCAAGTGCAAGTGGGAGTTTAATAAAATTCATGATGGGTTAAAATATCTATATTTTACACCCAAGAGAATGGGTCAAAATATGGTTTAATTATCCCAAGGAATAAATTTATCTAAGGCATCAAAAGGATATAATATTATAATAATTGTTATTATAATATTAAAATGATATGGTGAAAACCCCAAATAAAATATTTATAATTTTCATTATAATATTTTATAAATCAAAGTGGGTTTTATAAAGTTTAATTATATTTCATAAATCCAAAATTTGGGTTTGGAGGCAAAGGCATTCAAAGCACCATATGAAATTATTAAACCTTTACCGACATCGTGGAAGGAGAGTCTTTGGAAGCACCAATGTTTTCCAAGGAGTGGAGAAATCAAATATAAATACCTTGCCTAAAGGGCATAAACATTATCTTTGCTCAAATTATTAATTGGTATGCGAAAAGGAAGAAGATCTCGTGGGATTTTGATTTTCGTGTACAACAAATAGTTTAAAAAGGGAAGCGTTAACTGTTTGAAGGCCAACCGAGCAGTGTGGCCTAGTGGTGAGTGGGCAAGTACAAAAACATTTGTTTACAAGAGGGCCTGTATTCAAAATATGATAGCTGCATTGGAGGTCATGTTGGTTGAAAGGCACCCAAGGCGTATTTTGTTTTTGCCAAGGGTAAATGGAGCACGACTTGAAGCACGTGGTACTTCGTTGGTTTCAAACGAGTGCGTAGCTCATGCGGGGGTTGAAACCGTAGCTAAGGCAGACATCTTGGGCATAGTTGAAGGTTCGATTTCCCTTGAAATTGAGGTAAATATTTTTGATTAAATTTTTATTATCCGCCTAAGTTGGAGGTATAAGGGTGTTTAAGGTTTTATGATTATTTGCCTATGTTGGAGTTATAAGGGTTGTTAGTAAAAATTTAGAAGGATTATTTATTGGATAAGTGGTGGTATTTGAGTATTGTTATTAGGAGTAATAAGGAGAATTTTATTTTAATTTTTTATTAAAGTCTTAATTAATATATTGATAAATTGGAGAATTAAGACTATTGAGCATTGATTTTATTTTATTTAGGGTTTTTCTATTAAAGAAGATTACGGTGAATATTATTTTTAAGTTGGAGTGATAAGGTGTATTTTAGTCATATTTTTGTATTATGTTTTATTGAAGTCTTCTAACCCTTATTGATATTGGCAAAGAGGAATTTGTGAGTGTGGCAGATTTGTGAGATCAACTCCTTGTCAAGCAAAAAGGTATGGGCAAATTCTTCCATGGTTGAGTTGATTGATTGGCTTACTAGAAAATAAAGTTTGGAGTGAAAAGGATTTTATTAGGGTTTCCTTTTTAAAAGTGTTTGAGTTAATGCTTCAAGGTTTTATGGAATTAATAGTTGTGATTAAAACCTTGTTTGATAAACATAGTTGTTGAATTCATTGGTTGTGTGAAGAACTTGAGTTAGTTTTTTGCAAAGATCATGAGTATCATTGTTATATGAAGATTTTTTTATAAGCATTGTTGTTGAAGTGAGTTATTGTGCAAAGAACTTGAACTAGGGTTTTTGAAAAGAACATGAGTATCATTGTTATGTGATATTTTTTGTTGAGCATTGTTGGAAATATTTTGAGTTGGTTGATATATGCTTGGACTAGGGTTTGTGAGAAAGGGGAGTTTCATTAAGAAATTGATTGAGTTGAGTTGGTTGAGCCTAGTCAAATGGTTGTATGAAGTGATTGTTCAAGTTCCATAAAACAAACTATTCTACATTCTGATTTGAGTTGTGAAAGTGATTGAGCATTGAGTATAGAACATATTGAGTCTCTAACAATTCTCTTTATGCTTCTATGAGATTGAGTGAGTTGAGAAAGTGATTGAGCATTGAGTATAGAACATATTGAGTCTCTAACAATTCTCTTTATGCTTCTATGAGATTGAGAAAATTTTGAAAGTGATTGTGCATTGATAGTAGAACATATTGAGTCTCTAACAATTCTCTTTATGCTTCTATGAGATTGGACAAGTTCTATGTGTGGACTTGTTAAGCAGATTTGAGGCAAGTCTTTGAGAAGACTTATGGACTTATTTTGTGTGAGCGTGTATAGAAGCTTACAATACATATTTTGTTAATTTCTAGAGAGGACTTATTGAGAATATTGGGACAATTTATGTGTGAGCTTGTTCAATAAATTTTGAGCAGGTTCTGAGTGGACCTATTGAGCATATTTGAGCAGGTTTTGAGTGGACTTTTTGAGAATATTTGTTGTAGACCGACTGGAATGTGTTTAGTGCATATTTGAGTGGACTTGTTGAGCAGATTTGTGCTAGATCGATTGGACTATGTTTAGTGCATATTTGAGTGGAATTTTTGAGCATATTTGTGCTAGATCAACTGGATTGTGTTTAGTACAGATTTGAGATAAATATTTGGATGTGATAGAGTAGAGAGGACAGTAGTCTTCAGTGGAAAGAGTTCCATAAAGCCAAGGCAGTGAGGATAGGTCTTCTTAGCAGGGACAAGAGTCTTTAGTGGAGAGAGATCCACATGTTAGTGTAGTGGAGGCAGTAGTCTTCTAGAGGATCACCAGCCAGAGAAGAGGAGAAGGAGTTCTCTTGTGGATAGAGATCCACAAACCAGATTTAGGGGATCAAAGTCTCCTTTGGATAGAGGTCCATAAACATTATAATTGGGAAGGATTCCCAAAGAGATTATCTAAAAAATATTTAGAAGAAATATTTTCTCCATGGAGGTAGCCATCTTTGGGTGAACCACGTTAAATTTTTGTCTCTATTGTGTGTGATGATTTATGCATTTCTTTGATTACTGCTATTGATATTGTTATCTATACATTGCATAATATTGATTTGGAAAGAAAATTAAAAAGTGCTCTTATACTGTTCAACCCCCTCTCAGTATAAGCTTGTGTTCTTCAATTGGTATCAGAGTGGGTGCCTTCATAAGATTTTAACATCTTTAAGGAAAAGCTAACAAGAACACAATGGATCCTAAGGAAGTGTCCTCAAATAATTTAGCACCAGTATTTTATGGAAGTGACTATATGTATTGGAGTATGATGATGAAGATCTACTTGATGGCTCTTGGAAATAAAATTTGAGAATCAATGGAGTTCGGATATGATCCCTTAATCAATCCTCCTATATATAAGGAAGGTAATATTCTAAAGCACTATAATTCAAAAGCAATGAGTGAACTTGTGAGAGGTTTGCATAGAACAGAGTCTATGAAAGTTATGCATTGTAACACTACAAAAGAAATGTGGGATAAATTGCAAAACATATATGAAGGAGATAAAAGTGTCAAGAAAGCAAAGAGTCAAAATCTCAAAAGACAACTTGAAGAATTAAGAATGAATGAAGAGGAAAATATTAGTGCTTACCTAATTCTAATTGATGAGGTTGTTAATAATATGCGAGGACTTGGTATGAAGATTGATGAATCTAATGTTTGTGATAAAGTCTTAAGATCTCTTCCAAATAGATTCAGTGAATAGGTTTCTACTATAGAAGTATAAATATATGGTGACACTTTGACAAGAGATAAGTTGCTTGGTATGCTCACAGTATTTGAGATAAGAACAAAATATCCTATGTCCTAGAAGGAAGCAACATTCAAAGCAACCAATAAGACAAAGGGTAAGAAGTCAGAATCAAGTAGTGAGTCATCCAGTGATGAAGAAGCTAATTATGGTAGAAGAAATAAAGGTTCCAGAAGATCCATAGATCTAAGATCTGTTAAGTGTTTCAATTGTGGAAAGTATGGACATTTTGCAATAGATTTTCGAGAACCAAAGAACAACAATGGTGAAGAAAAATAGGATCACAGATATAGGGAATCAAAAAGATATAGGTAGGATAAGCATCAAAAGAAAAGCAAGGATGGACAAATAATACAAGGAAAGAAGTTATTTCAAAGATAAAAGAGGAGCTACTATGCGGATAATGCAAGTAAGTACTCAAGTGATAGTGATGCTAGTTTTTCAGACAATGATAGAGATGAAGTTCTGTTTATGATTGAAGAAAAAGAATCAGTTAAGAAAACTCCAGTTATTCTCAAGTGTTTTAGATGTGGTCACTTTGGACATCTTGAATATGATTGTACAAGGGATAGTTATAGCTTTAGTGATGATGAGAATGAGAATGCACTTGAAGGACCAGATGAAAATCTTCTAATGGCATTAGAAGAAGTAAGTGATCCTATAGAAGACAAGCCAAAAGAGAGTAAATGTGTGGACAAAGGTAAACAAATAGAGGATTATTCAGAAGAGAATGGTTATGATCTCAAGGGAGAACTTATATATGCCCTTGACACCGTAAATAAGGTAAGAAAGCAACACTCTAAACTTGAAATTCAGTTTTAGGAATGTGATGAAGAGAGAAGATTGTTTATAGAGGATTTAGAAAAATCAAAGGCTAAGACAAAAAGGTTCAAATATAATTTAGAAGCAAATATCTTGGAATGTGAGAAGTTAGCACAAGAAGTGGCACTACTAAAATAGATCAATATGAAAGGATTTAAAAATAGCTCAAAGAACTTGGATAAGTTCATCAAGACTCAAAAGACTACATCAAGCAAAATAGGTCTTGGATTTGAACAAGTTCAAAAGAAATGGGAAGGAGAGTCAACTTCAAGTTTTGGAGGAGAAGAAACCTCAGATGAAGATATTTTAGAAGAAGACAGTGTAAAATAAAGTGGGACATCAGAGGATGGGTTGGACAATAGAGAATTCAACAAAAATAGGAACAATGCACAAAGAAGATACATATGGAACAACAATCAAAATAGGAGACCAATGAGGTCAAGACAAGGAAGCTTCAATGGAAGATGCTTTTCATGTCATAGGTTTGGGCACATGGCTTCACAATGCAGGACACATGAAAAATAGGAATATGGGAATATACTACTTTTTCATGGGTATTGTTACTCATGTAATCAGTTTGGTCACAAGGCATTGAATTGCAGGGTTCATGATAGAAGAAGATATGGCTTCACTAGGAGAAATCCTAAGACATTTGCACCTCCAAGGAATAATAACATTAAGTGTTATAAGTGCAATAATTATGGTCATACAACAAAGTGGTGTAGAGCAGACATTCCAGAGATAGGTATGAACAGGAACTTGAACAAAAATAGGAATAGGAATAGGAATATGGATATGAACAGGAAAAGAAATAGAAACATGGATGTGAACATGGATAGGAATAGTAATAGGAACATATATATGAACAGGAATAGGAATAGGAACAGGAATGATGACATGGATAGGAACATAGACATAGATAGAAAAAGTTAGAGGATTCAAAAAATTCAGAAAATAAGAGAAGAGGATAAAGGTAAAGAATAGTGCTTTCTGGGAGTAGAAATACTCCCACCCCAGAATTAACCACCTTAATAGAAGGTGGGGGAGGGGCTAAGCTAAGAGGCTCATTCTTAGCCCCAAGCCCCAAAGGTGACCCTTTGCCATTGATGTCAAATGGGAGAGAGATTTGAGTATAGGGGAGAGATTTGATATTTAAGAGAGCATTGAGCCAGGGGGAGCAGTGTCCCAGGGGGAGCAGCATAGAAGAAGAAGTCAAATTTTTGGTAAAACATTTTTGGGTTGCCATCAATGACAAAGGGGGATATTGTTGGACATTTTGAGCAGTTGTCATTGATGTCCAAAATTAGTTGTCATTGATGTCAAGGTGCCAGGTGATAGCTCAGCCCAAGTGCAAGTGGGAGTTTAATGAAATTCATGATGGGTTAAAATATCTATATTTTACACCCAAGAGAATGGGTCAAAAGATGGTTTAATTCTCCCAAGGAAGCAATTTATCCAAGGCATCAAAAGGATATAATATTATAATAATTGTTATTATAATATTAAAGTGATATGGTGAAAACCCCAAATAAAATATTTATAATTTTCATTATAATATTTTATAAATCAAAGTGGGTTTTATAAAGTTTAATTATATTTCATAAACCCAAAAGTTGGGTTTGGAGGCAAAGGCATTCGAAGCACCTTATAAAATTATTAAACCTTCGCCGACATCATGGAAGGAGAGTCTTTGGAAGCGTCGACGTTCTCCAAGGAGTGGAGAAAGCAAATATAAATACCTTGCCCAAAGGGCATAAACATTATCCTTGCTCGAATTATTAATTGGTATGCGAAAAGGAAGAAGAGCTCGTGAGATTTTGATTTTCATGTACAATGAACAGTTTAAAAAGGGAAGCGTTAATTGTTCGAAGGCCAACCGGGCAGCGTGGCCTAGTGGCGAGTGGGCAAGTATGAAAATGTTTGTTTGCAAGAGGGCCTACATTCGAAATGTGGTGGCTGTGTTTGGGGTTGTGTTGATTGAAAGGCACCCAAGGTGCACGTTGTTTTTGCCAAGGGCAAAGGGAGCACGACTTGAAGCATGTGGTGCTTCGTTGGTTTCAAACGAGCACGTAGCTCATGCGGAAGTTGAGGCCGTAGCTAAGGCGCACATCATGGGCATAGTTGAGGGTTCGATTTCCCTCAAATGCAAGGTAAATATTTTTGATTAAAATTTTTATTATCTGCCTAAAGTTGGAGGTATAAGGGTGTTTAAGGTTTTATGATTATTTGCCTATGTTGGAGTTATAAGGGTTGTTAGTGAAAATTTAGAAGGATTAATTATTGGATAAGTGGTGGTATTTGAGTATTGTTATTAGGAGTAATAAGGAGGTTTTTATTTTAATTATTTATTAAAGTCTTAATTAATATATTGATATATTGGAGAATTAAGACTATTGAGCATTGATTTTATTTTAATAAGGGTTTTTCTATTAAAGAAGATTATGGTGAATATTATTTTTAAGTTGGAGTGATAAGGTGTAATTTTAGTCATCATTTTGTATTGTGTTTTATTGAAGTTCTTCTAACCCTTATTGAGATTGGCAAAGAGGTAATTTGTGAGTGTGGCAGATTTGTGAGATCAACTCCTTGTCAAGCAAAAGGTATGGGCAAATTCTTCCTTGGTTGAGTTGATTGATTGGCTTACTAGAAAATAAATTTTGGAGTGAAAAGGATTTGATTAGGGTTTCCTTTTTGAAAGTGCTTGAGTTAATGCTTCAAGGTTTTTTGGAATTAAGAGTTGTGATTAAAACCTTGTTTGATAAGCATAGTTGTTGAAGCCATTGGTTGTGTGAAGAACTTGAGTTAGGGTTTTGCAAAGATCATGAGTATCATTGTTATATGAAGATTGTTTTATAAGCATTGTTGTTGAAGTGAGTTATTGTGCAAAGAACTTGAACTAGGGTCTTTGAAAAGAACATGAGTATCATTGTTATGTGAGATTTGTTGTTGAGCATTGTTGGAAATATTTTGAGTTGGTTGATATATGCTTGGACTAGGGTTTGTGAGAAAGGGGAGTTTCATTAAGCAATTGGTTGAGTTGAGTTGGTTGAGCCTA
This sequence comes from Wollemia nobilis, assembly GCA_028583015.1. Taxonomy (NCBI): domain Eukaryota; kingdom Viridiplantae; phylum Streptophyta; class Pinopsida; order Araucariales; family Araucariaceae; genus Wollemia; species Wollemia nobilis. The sequence goes on from JAQPPZ010017092.1 coordinate 10,223,538, forward strand.
GTCAAGTGGTTGTATGAAGTGATTGTTCAAGTTCCATAAAATAAACTATTCTACATTCTGATTTGAGTTGTGAAAGTGATTGAGCATTGAGTATAGAACATATTGAGTCTCTAACAATTCTCTTTATGCTTCTATGAGATTGAGTGAGTTGAGAAAGTGATTGAGCATTGAGTATAGAACATATTGAGTCTCTAAAAATTCTCTTTATGCTTCTATGAGATTGAGAAAATTTTGAAAGTGATTGAGCATTGAGAGTAGAACATATTGAGTCTCTAACAATTCTCTTTATGCTTCTATGAGATTGGACAAGTTCTATGTGTGGACTTGTTAAGCATATTTGAGGTAAGTCTTTGAGAAGACTTGTGGACTGATTTTATGTGAGATTTTGTAGAAGCTTACAATACAGATTTGATTAAGTTCTAGAGAGGACTTATTGAGCATATTTGGACAAGTTCTATGTGAGCTTGTTGAGCAAATTTTGAGCAAGTTTTGAGTGGACCTATTGAGCAGATTTGAGTAGGTTATGAGTGGACATGTTGAGCAGATTTGAGCAAGATCGAGTGGACTTGTTGAGCATATTTGAGTGGACTTGTTGAGAAGATTTGTGCTAGACCGATTGGACTATGTTTAGTGCAGATTTGAGTGGACTTGTTGAGCAGATTTGTGCTAGACCTACTAGACTATGTTTAGTGCAGATTTGAGTGGACTTGTTGAGTAGATTTGTGCTAGACTAACTGGACTATGTTTAGTATAGATTTGAGATAGAGCTTTAGAGGTGATAGAGCAGAGAGGACAGTAGTCTCCAGTGGATAGAGATCCATCAAGCCAAGGCAGTGAGGATAGGTCTTCTAAGTGGGGACAAGAGTCTTCAGTGGAGAGAGATCCACAAGCTAGTGCAGTGGAGGCAGTAGTCTTCTAGAGGATCACCAACTAGAGCAGAGGAGAAGGAGTTCTCCTATGGATAGAGATCCATAAACTAGATTTAGGGGATCAACATCTCCTTTGGACAGAGGTCCATAAATATTGTAATTGGGAAGGATTCCCAAAGATATTATTTAAAAAATATTTAGAAGAAATATTTTCTCTGTGGAGGTAGCCATATTTGGGTGAACCACGTTAAATTGGTGTCTCTATTATGTGTGATGATTTGTGCATTGCTTTGATTATTGTTATTGATATTGTTATCTATACATTGCATAATATTGATTTGGAAAGAAAAGTAAAAAGTGCTCTTATATTGTTCACCCCCCTCTCAGTATAAGCTTGTGTTCTTCAATTGGTATCAGAGCGGGTGCCTTCATAAGAGTTTAACAACTTGAAGGAAAAGCTAACAAGAACACAATGGATCCTAAGGAAGTGTCCTCAAATAATTCAGCACCAATATTTTATGGAAGTGACTATATGTATTGGAGTATGATGATGAAGATCTACTTGATGGCTCTTGGCAATGAAATTTGGGAATCGAGTGGAATTTGGATATGATCCCTTAATCAATCCTCCTACGGATAAGGAAGGTAATCTTCTACAACACTATAATTCAAAATCAATGAATGCACTTGTGAGAGGTTTGTGTAGAACAGAGTCTATGAAAGTTATGCATTGTAACACTACAAAAGAAATGTGGGATAAATTGCAAAACATATATGAAGGAGATAAAAGTGTCAAGAAAGAAAAGAGTCAAAATCTCAAAAGACAACTTGAAGAATTAAGAATGAACGAAGAGGAAAATATTAGTGCTTACCTAATTCGAATTGATGAGGTTGTTAATGATATGCGAGGACTTGGTATGAAGATTGATGAATATGATGTTTGTGATAAAGTCTTAAGATCTCTTCCAAAAAGATTCAATGAATAGGTTTCTGCTATAGAAGTATCAATAGATGGTGATACTTTGACAAGAGATAAGTTTCTTGGTATGCTCATAGAATTTGAGATAAGAACAAAAGATCCTATGTCCCAGAAGGAAGCAACATTCAAAGCAACCAATAAGACAAAGGGTAAGAAGTCAAAATCAAGCAATGAGTCATCCAGTGATGAAGAAGCTAATTATGGTAGAAGAAATAAAGGTTCTAGAAGATCCATAGATATAAGATCTATTAAGTGTTTCAATTATGGAAAGTATGGACATTTTGCAATAGATTGTCAAGAACCAAAGAACAATAATGGTGAAGAAAAATAGGATCACAGATACAGGGAATCAAAAAGATATAGGCAGGATAAGCATCAGAAGAAAGGCAAGGATGGAAAAAGCAGACAAGGAAAGAAGTTCTTTCAAAGACAAAAGAGGAGCTACTATGCGGATAATGCAAGTAAGTACTCAAGTGATAGTGATGCTAGTGTTTCAGACAATGATAGAGATGAAGTTCTGTTTATGATTGAATAAAAAGAACCAGTTAAGAAAACTCCAGTTATTCTCAAGTGTTTTAGATGTGGTAACTTTGGACATCTTGAAGATGATTGTACAAGGGATGGTTATAGCTTTAGTGATGATGAGTATGAGAATGCACTTGAAGGACCAGATGAAAATCTTCTAATGGTATTAGAAGAAGTAAGTGATCCTATAGAAGACAAGATCAAAAGAGAGTAAATATGTGGACAAAGGTAAACAAATAGAGGATTATTCAGAAGAGAATGGTTATGATCTCAAGGGAGAACTTATCTATGCCCTTGAAACCGTAAAGAAGGTAAGGAAGCAACACTCTAAACTTGAAATTTAGTTTCAAGAATGTGATGAAGAGAGAAGATTGCTTATAGAGGATTTAGAAAAATCAAAGGCTAAGGCAAAAAGGTTCAAAGATAAGTTAGAAGCAAAGATCTTGGAATGTGAGAAGTTAGCACAAGAAGTGGCACTACTAAAATAAGACTTAGAGGACTCCAAGATCAAGATGAAAGGATTTAAAAATAGCTCAAAGAACTTGGATAAGTTCATCAAGACACAAAAGACTACATCAAGCAAAACAAGTCTTGGATTTGAACAAGTTCAAAAGAAATGGGAAGGAGAGTCAACTTCAAGTTTTGGAGGAGAAGAAACCTCAGATGAAGATACTTCAGAAGAAGACAGTGTAAAATAAAGTGAGACATCAGAGGATGGGTTGGACAATAGAGAATTCAACAAAAATAGGAACAATGCACAAAGAAGATACAGATGGAACAACAATCAGAATAGGAGACCAATGAGGTCAAGACAAGGAAGCTTCAATGGAAGATACTTTTCATGTCACAGGTTTGGGCACATGGCTTCACAATGCAAGACACATGAAAAATAGGAATATGGGAACAGACAACTTTTTCATGGGTATTGTTACTCATGTAATCAGTTTGGTCATAAGGCATTGAATTGTAGGGTTCATGATAGAAGAAGATATGGCTTCACTAGGAGAAATCCTAAGATATTTGCACCTCCAAGGAATAATAACATTAAGTGTTATAAGTGCAATAATGATGGTCATACAACAAAGTGGTGTAGAGCAGACATTCCAGAGATAGGTATGAACAAGAACTTGAACATAAATAGGAATAGGAACAAGAATATGAATATGAATAGGAATATGAACAGGAACATGGATAGGAATAGGAACAAGAACATGGATGTGAACATGGAAAGGAACAGGAATAGGAACATGGATGTGAACAAGAATAGGAACAGGAACAAGAATGATGACATGGACAGGAACATAGACATGGATAGAAACAATCAGAGGATTCAAAAAATTTAGAAAAGAAGAGAAGAGGATAAAGGTAAAGAACAGTGCTTTCTGGGAGTAGAAATACTCCCACCCTAGAATTAACCACCTTAAAAGAAGGTGGGGGAGGGGCTAAGCTAAGAGGCTCATTCTTAGCCCCGAGCCCCAAAGGTGACCCTTTGCCATTGATGTCAAAGGGGGAGAGAGATTTGAGTATAGGGGAGAGATTTGATATTTGAGAGAGCATTGAGCCAGGGGGAGAAGTGTCCCAGGGGGAGCAGCAGAAGAAGAAGTCAAGTTTTTGATAAAAAAAATTTGGGTTGCCATCAATGACAAAGGGGGAGATTTTTGGACATTTTGAGTAGTTGTCATTGATGTCCAAAATTAGTTGTCATTGATGTCAAGGTGCCAGGTGATAGCTCAGCCCAAGTGCAAGTGGGAGTTTAATGAAATTCATGATGGGTTAAAATATCTATATTTTACACCCAAGAGAATGGGTCAAAATATGGTTTAATTCTCCCAAGGAAGCAATTTATCCAAGGCATCAAAAGGATATAATATTATAATAATTGTTATTATAATATTAAAGTGATATGGTGAAAACCCCAAATAAAATATTTATAATTTTCATTATAATATTTTATAAATCAAAGTGGGTTTTATAAAGTTTAATTATATTTCATAAACCCAAAAGTTGGGTTTGGAGGCAAAGGCATTCGAAGCACCTTATAAAATTATTAAACCTTCACCGACATCATGGAAGGAGAGTCTTTGGAAGCGCCGACGTTCTCCAAGGAGTGGAGAAAGAAAATATAAATACCTTGCCCAAAGGGCATAAACATTATCCTTGCTCGAATTATTAATTGGCATGCGAAAAGGAAGAAGAGCTCGTGAGATTTTGATTTTCATGTACAACGAATAGTTTAAAAAGGGAAGCGTTAATTGTTCGAAGGCCAACCGGGAAGCGTGGCCTAGTGGCGAGTGGGCAAGTGCAAAAATGTTTATTTGCAAGAGGGCCTACATTCAAAATGCGGTGGCTATATTGGAGGTCATGTTGGTTGAAAGGCACCCAAGGCGCACGTTGTTTTTGCCAAGGGCAAAGGGAGCATGACTTGAAGCATGTGGTGCTTCGTTGGTTTCAAATGAGCGCGTAGCTCATGCGGCGGTTGAGGTCATGGCTAAGGCGCACGTCGTGGGCATAGTTGAGGGTTCGATTCCCCCTGAATGCGAGGTAAATATTTTTTATTAAATTTTTATTATCCACCTAAGTTGGAGGTATAAGGGTGTTTAAGGTTTTATGATTATTTGCCTATGTTGGAGTTATAAGGGTTGTTAGTGAAAATTTAGAAGGATTAATTATTGGATAAGTGGTGGTATTTGAGTATTGTTATTAGGAGTAATAAGGAGGTTTTTATTTTAATTATTTATTAAAGTCTTAATTAATATATTGATATATTGGAGAATTAAGACTATTGAGCATTGATTTTATTTTAATAAGGGTTTTTCTATTAAAGAAGATTATGGTGAATATTATTTTTAAGTTGGAGTGATAAGGTGTATTTTAGTCATCTTTTTGTATTGTGTTTTATTGAAGTCTTCTAACCCTTATTGAGATTGGCAAAGAGGAATTTGTGAGTGTGGCAGATTTGTGAGATCAACTCCTTGTCAAGCAAAAAGGTATGGGCAAATTCTTCCTTGGTTGAGTTGATTGATTGGCTTACTAGAAAATAAATTTTGGAGTGAAAAGGATTTGATTAGGGTTTCCTTTTTGAAAGTGCTTGAGTTAATGCTTCAAGGTTTTCTGGAATTAAGAGTTATGATTAAAACCTTGTTTTATAAGCATAGTTGTTGAAGCCATTGGTTGTGTGAAGAACTTGAGTTAGGGTTTTGAAAAGATCATGAGTATCATTGTTATATGAAGATTGTTTTATAAGCATTGTTGTTGAAGTGAGTTATTGTGCAAAGAACTTGAACTAGGGTTTTGAAAAGAACATGAGTATCATTGTTATGTGAGATTTGTTGTTGAGCATTGTTGGAAATATTTTGAGTTGGTTGATATATGCTTGGACTAGGGTTTGTGAGAAAGGGAATTTTCATTAAGCAATTGATTGAGTTGAGTTGGTTGAGCCTAGTCAAGTGGTTGTATGAAGTGATTGTTCAAGTTCCATAAAACAAACTATTCTATATTCTGATTTGAGTTGTGAAAGTGATTGAGCATTGAGTATAGAACATATTGAGTCTCTAACAATTCTCTTTATGCTTCTATGAGATTGAGTGAGTTGAGAAAGTGATTAAGCATTGAGTATAGAACATATTGAGTCTCTAACAATTCTCTTTATGCTTCTATGAGATTGAGAAAATTTTGAAAGTGATTGTGCATTGAGAGTAGAACATATTGAGTCTCTAACAATTCTCTTTATGCTTCTATGAGATTGGACAAGTTCTATGTGTGGACTTGTTAAGCAGATTTGAGGTAAGTCTTTGAGAAGACTTATGGACTGATTTTGTGTGAGCTTTTGTAGAAGCTTACAATACATATTTGATTAATTTCTAGAGAGGACTTATTGAGCAGATTGGGACAAGTTTTGAGTGATCTTATTGAGCATATTTGAGCAAGTTCTAAGTGGACTTGTTGAGCAGATTTGAGCAGGTTCTAAGTGGACCTATTGAGAAGATTTGTGCTAGACCAACTGGACTATGTTTAGTGTAGATTTGAGTGGACTTGTTGAGAAGATTTGTGCTAGACCGACTGGACTATTTTTAGTGCAGATTTGAGTGGACTTGTTGAGAAGATTTGTGCTAGACCGACTGGACTATGTTTAGTATAGATTTGAGATAGAGCTTTGGAGGTGATAGAGCAGAGAGGATAGTAGTCTCCAGTGGATAGAGATCCATCAAGCCAGGGTAGTGAGGATAGGTCTTCTAAGTGGGGACAAGAGTCTTCAGTGGAGAGAGATCCACAAGCTAGTGTAGTGGAGGCAGTAGTCTTCTAGAGGATCACCAACCAGAGTAGAGAAGGAGTTCTCCTATGGATAGAGATCCACAAACCATATTTAGGGGATCAACATCTCCTTTGGACAGAGGTCCATAAACATTGTAATTGGGAAGGATTCCCAAGAGATTATTTGAGAAATATTTAGAAGAAATATTTTCTCCGTGGAGGTAGCCATATTTGGGTGAACCATGTTAAATTGGTGTCTCTATTGTGTGTGGTGATTTATGCATTGCTTTGATTACTGTTGTTGATATTGCTATCTATACATTGCATAATATTGATTTGGAAAGAAAAGTAAAAAGTGCTCTTATATTGTTCACCCCCCTCTCAATATAAGCTTGTGTTCTTCAATTGGTATCAAAGCGGGTGCCTTCATAAGAGTTTAACAGCTTGAAGGAAAAGCTAACAAGAACACAATGGATCCTAAGGAAGTGTCCTCAAATAATTCAGCACCAATATTTGATGGAAGTGACTATATGTATTGGAGTATGATGATGAAGATCTACCTGATGGCTCTTGGCAATGAAATTTTGGAATTAGTGGAATTTGGATATGATCCCTTAATCAATCCTCCTATAGATAAGGAAGGTAAGCTTCTACAACACTATAATTCAAAAGCAATGAATGCACTTGTGAGAGGTTTGCGTAGAACAAAGTCTATGAAAGTTATGCATTGTAACACTACAAAAGAAATGTGGGATAAATTGCAAAATATATATGAAGGAGATAAAAGTGTCAAGAAAGCAAAGAGTCGAAATCTCAAAAGACAACTTGAAGAATTAAGAATGAATGAAGAGGAAAATATTAGTGCTTACCTAATTTGAATTGATGAGGTTGTTAATGATATGCAAGGACTTGGTATGAAGATTGATGAATCTAATGTTTGTGATAAAGTCTTAAGATCTCTTCCAAATAGATTTAGTGAATAGGTTTCTGCTATAGAAGTATCAATAGATGGTGATACTTTGACAAGAGATAAGTTGCTTGGTATGCTCATAGTATTTGAGATAAGAACAAAATATCCTATGCCCTAGAAGGAAGCAGCATTCAAAGCAACCAATAAGACAAAGGGTAAGAAGTCAAAATCAAGCAATGAGTCATCCAGTGATGAAGAAGCTAATTATGGTAGAAGAAATAAAGGTTCCAGAAGATCCATAGATCTAAGATCTATTAAGTGTTTCAATTATGGAAATTATGGAAATTTTGCAATAGATTGTCAAGAACCAAAGAACAACAATGATGAAGAAAAATAGGATCACAGATATAGGGAATCAAAAAGATATAGGTAGGATAAGCATCAAAAGAAAAGCAAGGATGGACAAAGCAGACAAGGAAAGAAGTTATTTCAAAGATAAAAGAGGAGCTACTATGCGGATAATGCAAGTAAGTACTCAAGTGATAGTGATGCTAGTGTTTTAGACAATGATAGAGATGAAGTTCTATTTATGATTGAAGAAAAATAACCAATTAAGAAAACTCCAGTTATTCTCAAGTGTTTTAGATGTGGTAACTTTGGACATCTTGAAGATGATTGTACAAGGGATGGTTATAGCTTTAGTGATGATGAGTATGAGAATGCACTTGAAGGACCAGATGAAAATCTTCTAATGGCATTATAAGAAGAAGTAAGTGATCCTATAGAAGACAAGCCAAAAGAGAGTAAATATGTGGACAAAGGTAAAAAAATAGAGGATTATTCAGAAGAGAATGGTTATGATCTCAAGGGAGAACTTATCTATGCCCTTGACATCGTAAATAAGGTAAGGAAGCAACACTCTAAACTTGAAATTCAGTTTCAAGAATGTGATGAAGAGAGAAGATTGCTCATAGAGGATTTAGAAAAATCAAAGGCTAAGGCAAAAAGGTTCAAAGATAAGTTAGAAGCAAAGATCTTGGAATGTGAGAAGTTAGCACAAGAAGTGGCACTACTAAAAGAATATTTAGAGGACTCCAAGATCAATATGAAAGGATTTAAAAATAGCTCAAAGAACTTGGATAAGTTCATCAAGACACAAAAGACTACATCAAGCAAAACAGGTCTTGGATTTGAACAGGTTCAAAAGAAATGGGAAGGAGAGTCAACTTCAAGTTTTGGAGGAGAAGAAACCTCAGATGAAGATACTTCAGAAGAAGACAGTGTAAAATAAAGTGAGACATCAGAGGATGGGTTGGACAATAAAGAATTCAACAAAAATAGGAACAATGCACAAAGAAGATACATATGGAACAACAATCAGAATAGGAGACCAATGAGGTCAAGACAAGGAAGCTTCAATGGAAGATGCTTTTCATGTCACAGGTTTGGGCACATGGCTTCACAATGCAGGACACATGAAAAATAGGAATATGGGAATAGATAACTTTTTCATGGGTATTGCTACTCATGTAATCGGTTTGGTCACAAGGCATTGAATTGCAGGGTTCATGATGGAAGAAGATATGGCTTCACTAGGAGAAATCCTAAGACATTTGCACCTCCAAGGAATAATAACATTAAGTGTTATAAGTGCAATAATGATGGTCATACAACAAAGTGGTGTAGAGTAGACATTCCAGAGATAGGTATGAATAGGAACTTGAACATAAAAGAACAGGAATAGAAATATGGATATGAACATGAATAGGAACAGGAACATGGACAAAAACAAGAATAGAAACATGGATGTGAACATGGACAAGAACAGGAACAGGAACATGGATGTGAATAGGAACAAGAATAGGAACAGGAATGATGACATGGACAGGAACATAGACATGGATAGAAACAATCAGAGGATTCAAAAAATTCAGAAAAGAAGAGAAGAGGATAAAGGTAAAGAACAATGCTTTCTGGGAGTAGAAATACTCCCACCCCAGAATTAACCACCTTAATAGAAGGTGGGGGAGGGGCTAAGCTAAGAGGCTCATTCTTAGCCCCGAGCCCCAAAGGTGACCCTTTGCCATTGATGTCAAAGGGGGAGAGATATTTGAGTATAGGGGAGATATTTGATATTTGAGAGAGCATTGAGCCAGGGGGAGCAGTGTCCCAGGGGGAGCAAACAAAGAAGAAGTCAAGTTTTCGGTAAAAATAATTTGGGTTGCCATCAATGACAAAGGGGGAGATTGTTGGACATTTTGAGCAGTTGTCATTGATGTCCAAAATTAGTTGTCATTGATGTCAAGGTGCCAGGTGATAGCTCAACCCAAGTGCAAGTGGGAGTTTAATGAAATTCATGATGGGTTAAAATATCTATATTTTACACCCAAGAGAATGGGTCAAAATATGGTTTAATTCTCCCAAGGAAGCAATTTATCCAAGGCATCAAAAGGATATAATATTATAATAATTGTTATTATAATATTAAAGTGATATGGTGAAAACCCCAAATAAAATATTTATAATTTTCATTATAATATTTTATAAATCAAAGTGGGTTTTATAAAGTTTAATTATATTTCATAAACCCAAAAGTTGGGTTTGGAGGCAAAGGCATTCGAAGCACCTTATGAAATTATTAAACCTTCATCGACATCATGGAAGGAGAGTCTTTGGAAGCACCGACGTTCTCCAAGGAGTGGAGAAAGCAAATATAAATACCTTGCCCAAAGGGCATAAACATTATCCTTGCTCGAATTATTAATTGGCATGCGAAAAGGAAGAAGAGCTCGTGAGATTTTGATTTTTGTGTACAACGAATAGTTTAAAAATGGAAGCATTAATTGTTTGAAGGCCAACCGGGCAGCGTGGCCTAGTGGCGAGTGGGCAAGTATGAAAATGTTTATTTGCAAGAGGGCCTACGTTCGAAATGCGGTGGCTGCATTGGAGGTCGTGTTGGTTGAAAGGCACCCAAGGCGCACGTTGTTTTTGCCAAGGGAAAAGGGAGCACTACTTGAAGCACGTGGTGCTTCATTGGTTTCAAATGAGCGCGTAGCTCATGCGGCATTTGAGGCCATGGCTAAGGCGCACGTCATGGGCATAGTTGAGGGTTCGATTCCCCTCGAATGCGAGGTAAATATTTTTGATTAAATTTTTATTATCCGCCTAAGTTGGAGGTATAAGGGTGTTTAAGGTTTTATGATTATTTGCCTATGTTGGAGTTATAAGGGTTGTTAGTGAAAATTTAGAAGGATTAATTATTGGATAAGTGGTGGTATTTGAGTATTGTTATTAGGAGTAATAAGGAGGTTTTTATTTTAATTGTTTATTAAAGTCTTAATTAATATATTGATATATTGGAGAATTAAGACTATTGAGCATTGATTTTATTTTAATAAGGGTTTTTCTATTAAAGAAGATTATGGTGAATATTATTTTTAAGTTGGAGTGATAAGGTGTATTTTAGTCATCATTTTGTATTGTGTTTTATTGAAATCTTCTAACCCTTATTGAGATTGGCAAAGAGGAATTTGTGAGTGTGGCAGATTTGTGAGATCAACTCCTTGTCAAGCAAAAAGGTATGGGCAAATTCTTCCTTGGTTGAGTTGATTGATTGGCTTACTAGAAAATAAAGTTTGGAGTGAAAATGATTTGATTAGGGTTTCCTTTTCAAAAGTGCTTGAGTTAATGCTTCAAGGTTTTCTGGAATTAAGAGTTGTGATTAAAACCTTGTTTTATAAGCATAGTTGTTGAAGCCATTGGTTGTGTGAAGAACTTGAGTTAGGATTTTGCAAAGATCATGAGTATCATTGTTATATGAAGATTGTTTTATAAGCATTGTTGTTGAAGTGAGTTATTGTGCAAAGAACTTGAACTAGGGTCTTTGAAAAGAACATGAGTATCATTGTTATGTGAGATTTGTTGTTGAGCATTGTTGGAAACATTTTGAGTTGGTTGATATATGCTTGGACTAGGGTTTGTGAGAAAGGGGAGTTTCATTAAGCAATTGATTGAGTTGAGTTGGTTGAGCCTAGTCAAGTGGTTGTATGAAGTGATTGTTCAAGTTCCATAAAATAAACTATTCTACATTCTGATTTGAGTTGTGAAAGTGATTGAGCATTGAGTATAGAACATATTGAGTCTCTAAAAATTCTCTTTATGCTTCTATGAGATTGAGTGAGTTGATAACATTGAGTATAGAACATATTGAGTCTCTAACAATTCTCTTTATGCTTCTATGAGATTGAGAAATTATGAAAGTGATTGAGCATTGAGAGTAGAACATATTGAGTCTCTAACAATTCTCTTTATGCTTCTATGAGATTGGACAAGTTCTATGTGTGGACTTGTTAAGTAGATTTGAGGTAAGTCTTTGAGAAGACTTGTGGACTAATTTTGTGTGAGATTTTGTAGAAGCTTACAATACATATTTGGTTAAGTTCTAGAGAGGACTTATTGAGAATATTGGGACAAGTTATGTGTGAGCTTGTTGAGCAAATTTGGATCAAGTTCTGAGTGGACCTATTGAGCAGATTTGAGCAGGTTCTGAGTGGGCCTATTGAGCAGATTTGTGTTATATCGACTGGAATATGTTTAGTGCAGATTTGAGTGGACTTGTTGAGCAAATTTATGCTAGATCGACTTGACTATGTTTAGTGCAGATTTGAGTGGACTTGTTGAGCATATTTGTGCTAGACCGACTGGACTATGTTTAGTACAAATTTGAGATAGAGCTTTGGAGGTGACAAAGTAGAGAGGACAATAGTCTCCAGTGGATAGAGATCCATCAAGCAAGGGTAGTGAGGATAGGTATTCTGAGTGGGGACAAGAGTCTTTAGTGGAGAGAGATCCACAAGCCAGTGCAGTGGAGGCAGTAGTCTTCTAGAGGATCACCATCTAGAGTAGAGGAGAAGGAGTTCTCCTATGGATAGAGATCCACAAACTAGATTTAGGGGATCAATATATCCTTTGGATAGAGGTCCATAAACATTGTAATTGGGAAGGATTCCCAAAGAGATTATTTGAAAAATATTTAGAAGAAATATTTTCTCCATGGAGGTAGCCATCTTTGGGTGAACCACGTTAAATTGGTGTCTCTATTGTGTGTGGTGATTTGTGCATTTATTTTATTACTATTGTTGATATTGTTATCTATACATTGCATAATATTGATTTGGAAAGAAAAGTAAAAAGTGCTCTTATATTTTTCACCCCCCTCTCAGTATAATCTTGTGTTCTTCAATTGGTATCAGAGTGGGTGCCCTCGTAAGAGTGTAACAGCTTGAAGGAAAAGCTAAAAAGAACATAATGGATCCTAAGGAAGTGTCCTCAAATAATTCAATACCAGTATTTGATGGAAGTGACTATATGTATTTGAGTATTGATGATGAAGATCTAACTAATGGCTCTTGGTAATGAAATTTGGGAATTAGTGGAATTTGGATACGATCCCTTAATCAATTCTCCTACAGATAAGGAAGGTAAGCTTCTACAACACTATAATTTAAAATCAATGAATGCACTTGTGATAGGTTTGTGTAGAATAGAGTCTATGAGAGTTATGCATTGTAACACTACAAAAGAAATGTGGGATAAATTGCAAAACATATATGAAGGAGATAAAAGTGTAAAGAAAGAAAAGAGTCAAAATCTCAAAAGACAACTTGAAGAATTACGAATGAATGAAGAGGAAAATATTAGTGCTTACCTAATTTGAATTGATGAGGTTGTTAATAATATGCGAGGACTTGGTATGAATATTGATGAATCTGATGTTTGTGATAAAGTCTTAATATCTCTTCCAAATAGATTCAGTGAATAGGTTTCTACTATATAAGTATCAATATATGGTGACACTTTGACAAGAGATAAGTTGCTTGGTATGCTCATAGCATTTGAGATAAGAACAAAAGATCCTATGTCCCAGAAGGAAGCAGCATTCAAAGAAACCAATAAGACAAAGGGTAAGAAGTCAAAATCAAGTAGTGAGTCATCCAGTGATGAAGAAGCTAATTATGGTAGAAGAAATAAATGTTCCAGAAGATCCATAGATCTAATATCTATTAAGTGTTTCAATTGTGGAAAGTATGGATATTTTGTAACAGATTGTCGATAAGCAAAGAACAACAATGGTAAAGAAAAATAGGATCATAGATACAGGGAATCAAAAATATATAGGTAGGATAAGCATAAGAAGAAAGGTAAGGATGGACAAAGAAGACAAGGAAAGAAGTTCTTTAAAATACAAAATAGGAGCTACTATGCAGATAATGCAAGTAAGTACTCAAGTGATAGCGATTCTAGTATTTCAGACAATGATAGAGATGAAGTTTTGTTTATAATTGAATAAAAAGAACCAGTTAAGAAAACTCCAGTTATTCTCAAGTGTTTTAGATGTGGTAACTTTGGACATCTTGAATATGATTGTACAAGGGATGGTTATAGCTTTAGTGATGATGAGTATGAGAATGCACTTGAAGGACCAGATGAAAATATTCTAATGGCATTAGAAGAAGAAGTGATCCTATAGAAGACAAGCCAAAAGAGAGTAAAGATGTGGAAAAAGGTAAACAAATAGAGGATTATTCAGAATAGAATGGTTATAATCTCAAGGGATAACGTATTTATGCTCTAAACACCGTAAAGAAGGTAAGGAAGCAACACTCTAAACTTCAAATTCGATTTCAGGAATGTGATGAAGAGAGAATATTGCTTGTAGAGGATTTACAAAAATCAAAGGCTAAGAAAAAAAGGTTTAAAGATAAGTTAGAAGCAAAGATCTTGGAATGTGACAAGTTAGCACAAGAAGTGGCATTACTAAAATAATACTTATAGGACTCTAATATCAAGATGAAAGAATTTAAAACTAGCTCAAATAACTTGGATAAGTTCATCAAGACTCAAAAGACTACATCAAGCAAAACAGGTCTTGGATTTGAACAGGTTCAAAAGAAATTGGAAGGAGAGTCAACTTCAAGTTTTGGAGGAGAAGAAACCTCGGATTAAGATACTTCAGAAGAAGACAGTGTAAAAGAAAGTGAGACACCAGAGGATGGGTTGTACAATAGAGAATTCAACAAAAATAGGAACAGTGCACAAAGAAGATACAGATGTAACAACAATCAGAATAGGAGACCAATGAGGTCAAGACGAGGAAGCTTCAATGGAAGATGTTTTTCATGTCACAGGGTTGGGCACATGGCTTCACAATGCAGGACACATGAAAAATAAGAATATGGGAACATACAACTTTTTCATGGTTATTGTTACTCATGTAATCAGTTTGGTCACAAGGCATTGAATTGCAAGGTTCATAATAGAAGAAGATATGGATTCAATAGGAGAAATCCTAAGACATTTGCACCTCCAAGGAATAATAGCATTAATTTTTATAAGTGCAATAATGATGGTCATACAACAAAGTTGTGTAGAGTAGATATTCTAGATACAGGTATGAACAGGAACTTGAACATAAATAGGAATAGGAACATGAATATGGATATGAATAGGAACAGGAACAGGAACAGAAACATCGATAGGAACAAGAACAGGAACATAGATGTGAATATGGACAAGAACAAGAACAGGAACATGGATGTGAACAGGAACAGGAATAGGAATAGGAATTATGACATAGACAGGAACATAGACACGGATAGAAATAGTCAGAGGATTTAAAAAATTTAGAAAATAAGAGAAGAGGATAAAGTTAAAGAATAGTGCTTTCTTGGAGTAGAAATACTCCCACCCCAGAATTAACCACCTTAATTTAATGTGGGGGAGGGGCTAAGCTAAGAGGCTCAATCTTAGCCTCAAGCCCCAAAGGTGACCATTTTCCATTGATGTCAAATGGGGAGAGAGATTTGATATTTGAGAGAGCATTGAGCCAGGGGAGCAGTGTCCCAAGGGGAGTAGCACAGAAGAAGAAGTCAAGTTTTTGGTAAAAAATTTGGGTTGCCATCAATGACAAAGGGGGAGATTGTTGGACATTTTAAGTAGTTGTCATTGATGTCAAGGTGCCAAGTGATAGCTCGGCCTGAGTGCAAGTGGGAGTTTAATGAAATTCATGATGGGTTAAAATATATATATTTTACACGCAATAGAATGGGTCAAAAGATTATTTAATTCTCCCAAGAAAGCAATTTATCCAAGGCATCAAAAGGATATAATATTATAATAATTGTTATTATAATATTATAGTGATATGGTGAAAACCCCAAATAAAATATTTATAATTTTCATTATAATATTTTATAAATCAAAATGGGTTTTATAAAGTTTAATTATATTTCATAAACCCAAAATTTGGGTTTGGAGTCAAAGACATTCGAAGCACCTTATGAAATTATTAAACCTTCATCGACATCGTGGAAGGAGAGTCTTTGGAAGACATTCTCCAAGGAGTGGAGAAAGCAAATATAAATACCTTACCCAAAGGGCATAAACATTATCCTTGCTCAAATTATTAATTGGTATGTGAAAATGAAGAAGAGCTCATGAGATTTTGATTTTTGTGTACAGCAAATAGTTTAAAAAGGGAAGCATTAATTATTCGAAGGCCAACTAGGCAGCATGGCCTAGTGGCGAGTGGGCAAGTATAAAAATATTTGTTTGCAAGAGGGCCTGCGTTTGAAATGTGGTGGCTGCGTTGGAGGTCGTGTCAGTTGAAAGGTGCCCAAGACGCACATTGTTTTTTCCAAGGGCAAAGGGAGCACAACTTGAAGCATGTGGTGCTTCGTTGGTTTCAAACGAGCGCATAGTTCATGCAGCGGTTGAGGCCGCGGTTAAGGCGCACGTCATGGACATAGTTGAAGGTTTGATTTCCCTCGAATGCGAGGTAAATATTTTTTATTAAATTTTTATTATCCGCCTAAGTTGGAGGTATAAGGGTGTTTAAGGTTTTGTGATTATTTGCCTATGTTGGAGTTATAAGGGTTGTTAGTAAAAATTTGGAAGGATTAATTATTGGATAAGTGGTGGTATTTGAGTATTGTTATTAGGAGTAATAAGGAGGTTTTTATTTTAATTGCTTATTAAAGTCTTAATTAATATATTGATATGTTGGAGAATTAAGACTATTGAGCATTGATTTTATTTTAATAAGGGTTTTTCTATTAAAGAATATTATGGTGAATATTATTTTTAAATTGGAGTGATAAGGTGTATTTTAGTCATCTTTTAGTATTGTGTTTTATTGAAGTCTTCTAAACCTTATTGATATTGGCAAAGAGGAATTTGTGAGTGTGACAAATTTGTGAGATTAACTCCTTGTCAAGCAAAAATGTATGGGGAAATTCTTCCTTGGTTGATTTGATTTATTGGCTTACTAGAAAATAAATTTTGGAGTGAAAAGGATTTGATTAGGGTTTCCTTTTCAAAAGTGCTTGAGTTAATTCTTCAAGGTTTTCTAGAATTAAGAGTTGTGATTAAAACCTTGTTTGATAAACATAGTTGTTGAAGCCATTGGTTGTGTGAAGAACTTGAGTTAGGGTTTTACAAATATCATGAGTATCATTGTTATATGAAGATTGTTTTATAAGCATTTTTGTTGAAGTGAGTTATTGTGCAAAGAACTTGAACTAGGGTCTTTGAAAATAACGTGAGTGTCATTATTATGTGAGATTTTTTGTTGAGCATTGTTGGAAATATTTTGAGTTGGTTGATATATGCTTGGATTAGGGTTTGTGAGAAAGGGAATTTTCACTAAGCAATTGATTGAGTTGAGTTGGTTGAGCCTAGTCAAGTGGTTGTATGAAGTGATTGTTCAAGTTCCATAAAACAAACTATTCTACATTTTGATTTGAGTTGTGAAAGTTATTGAGCATTGAATATAGAACATATTGAGTCTCTATAAATTCTCTTTATGCTTCTATGATATTGAGTGAGTTGAGAAAGTTATTGAGTAGTGAGTATAGAACATATTCAGTTTCTAACAATTCTCTTTATGCTTCTATGATATTGAGCAAATTCTGAAAGTGATTGTGCATTGAGAGTAGAACATATTGAGTCTCTAAAAATTCTCTTTATGTTTCTATGAGATTGGACAAGTTCTATGTGTGGACTTGTTAAGCAAAATTGAGGCAAGTCTTTGAGAAGACTTGTGGACTGATTTTGTGTGAGCTTGTGTAGAAGCTTACAATACATATTTGATTAAGTTATAGAGAGGACTTATTGTGCAGATTGGGACAAGTTCTATGTGAGCTTGTTGAAAAAATTTTGAATAGGTTCTGAGTGGACCTGTTGAGCAGATTTGAGAAGGTTCTAAGTGGGCCTGTTAAGCAAATTTGTGCTAGGCCGACTGGACTATGTTTAGTACAGATTTGAGTGGACTTGTTGAGCATATTTGTGCTAGACTGACTAGACTATGTTTAGTGCATATTTGTGTGGACTTGTTGAGCATATTTGTGCTAGATTAACTGGACTATGTTTAGTACAGATTTGAGATAAAGCTTTGGATGTGACAGAGCAGAGAGGACAATAGTCTCTAGTGGAAAGTGTTCCATAAAGATAGGGAAATGAGGATAGCTCTTACGAGTGAGGACAAGAGTCTTCAGTGGAGAGAGATCCACAATCCAATGTAGTGGAGGTAGTAGTCTTCTAGAGGATCACCAACTAGAGCAAAGGATAAGGAGTTCTCCTATGGATAGAGATCCACAAACCAGATTTAGGGGATCAAAATCTCCTTTGGACAAAGGTCCATAAACATTGTAACTGGGAAGGATTCCCAAAGATATTATTTGAAAAATATATAGAAGAAATATTTTCTGTGTGGAGGTAGCCATCTTTGGGTGAACCACGTTAAATTGGTGTCTCTATTGTGTGTGATGATTTATGCATTGCTTTGATTACTACTATTGATATTGCTATCTATACATTGCATAATATTGATTTGGAAAGAAAAATAAAAAGTGCTCTTATACTGTTCACCTCCCCTCTCTCAATATAAGCTTGTGTTCTTCATCTCATTCAAACTCGACTTCCCCTGCACCAATAACAACATCAAATACAAATCCCTCATGCTTGATCATAAAACTACAATTGCAATGTGCATCAAGTGAATCAAAATCATTGTTTATTCTCTTCTCATTTTAAACCAAGTGAAGGGTATCTATCAATGTAAATGTGAATTACTAAAGGCATATAAACAAGTTGTAGAAATTTATTGTCACACTTTGATTGGTATGATATCGAAGCCTCTCTAAGGTCCACAAATCATTTTACAGATACCATGGCTTCTCTTGAATCTCTCATTCTCAAAAATCCACATGACAAAGTCACTCATGTCCATGTAACTACTCTCCACAAATATTTTTTTCTAAGAAGACTTCTCTTAATGAAGTGTGTCAATTTTTTCCAAGAAAAGCCTTTTAGTTCTTGGTTTTTATAAGTCAATGACAGTATTAAACATGGTGTCCTTCCCCATGATTTACCTCATGTTGGAAATAAAACTTTCAAGTATAAAATTATGAGGTACACCCTCTTAGGTAACATCCTCTATTGATGAATCTATGATGGTATTCTCCTCTATTATCTTGAACCACACAAAGCCAACATTGTCATTGTAGCTCATAATGGTGCTTGTGGTGGCCATTTTAGTGGAATTGCTATCACAAAGTACATCTTGTACATTGGTTATTATTGGCCATTATGGAAAGTGATTGTTGTGCTTATGTCAAGAAATGTCTCAAATGCCAACAACATGCCAATCTAACCCACTTGCCCTCACAATATTTGTAGTATATCCAATCATTATGGCCATTTTCACAATGGGGTCTTGATCTCATGAGGAAGATCTCCCTAGCCTTATTGAGGAAGCATAAATTCATCATAATGGCTACTAAATACTTCATCAAGTGGGTCAAAGTTGCTCCTCTTATCCAAACAATCAGTCTCATAATTGTTGAGTTCATCTTTCACCACATCATTTGTCATTTTGGCATCTCGTCTAAAATTATATTTGATAATGGTTTATCCTTTAAGAATAAGTATGTTAGAGCATTGTGTGACAAGTATCACATCCAACATAGCTTCTCTACTCTTTACTACCCTTAAGGCAATATCCAAGCTAAAGCCATGAACAAAACCATTTGTGCAATCTTGTGTTAGATATTTACAAAATCCCATTGATATTGGCATACCCAAATACCTTTAGAACTTTGGGCCTACAAAAAAAGAATTTTCACACCTACTAGGGCAACTCCATTTTCCTTAGTCTATGGCACTAATACCATTATGTCCCCCAGACTTTAGGGGATTGAGGAACCCAAACCCCTCAATACCATTCATCTTCATACATTCTATGCATAATTATATTAAAAAAGCTCTCTAATTCTTGTACATCCTTTCAAAAAAAAGAAATCAAAAAAATTTGGACACCCCTTTAGTACTTTCATTCTTTTAACTCATCAAATTCATACATCATAAAGTCAAAACTCATAACATGCTAATTTGATAACCTTTTGGATGAGTAGATATGTGTTTTCCAATACTTATTGGCATATTTAATCAATAACATGTACATGGTGCATATTATTCCCATTTGTATATATTGTGTTTTTATTCGTTTCACATCTCACTATCATTTGTCTAAATATAGTGATGTATCATTTGTAATGTCATCTTGTCAACCATGTTACACACAATTCTTGGTTATCTTTTGCATTTAGTTAGTTTCCAACTTTTTGTGATGTCTTGTTCAATCATATTCTTAGATTGCTTGGAAATAGAAGTCTTTTCTGTTATTCAACCATTCCTAGTTGATCCAATCAACCTTTTTCAAATGTCATTGTGTTCTAGGGAGATTTTAGGATTCCCCTGACTGACTTGAGTTCTTTCTTAGACCAATCAGATATCAAATTGTAACTAAATTATGAGTTTAGGGAAGACAATGTCATGCATAGTATTGCTATAAAGCAAAAGTTTTCTCACTCATCCTATCATTCACATAATCTAAATTTAAGGATCCAAATTGAAAGTTCCAAAAAAAGAGAAAGAAAAAGAGAAAAGAGATCCAAATATTGGAAACCTTAGGTATTACAGATTCCTCCACTGGGGCTATAGACACTTGGTTGGTAGTGGAACTACACCAAATTATTATGGGGCTAACCTCCATAAGGGCTATGGGTACCTATATGGTAGTGGAGTATGCCTTCTGAGTGGCAACATGTCTATCACATCAGCAAACTTCTTTTGTACAAACCTTTGAATGCTCATGAATGAGCTATATTATATTGTCTTGAGTCACAATTGGTTAGTCCAACCTTACTCAAGATGGAAAATGAACCTCAATGCACACACTTTGATCCATGATAGGCTTGATCTTATTTAGGATGTTCAAGATCTCTATGGGATATAGACTGGCCATTAGATGAGTTTATTTATTGAAACTAGGGTATTTGACTTTCCTGAGATTCTTCTAGCATCCAAAAACCTTAGGATATCTAGGAAAACTACATCAAGGCTATCCACTATGCACTATCAATATGTCCTAAGTATTAATTCATGTCATCAATAATTTTCCATTGTTTACTTGGTCAGCAATTTTTTTTATTACATATTATCTTATTGCTTATGTCCTCATCATGTTAATTTTTGTTATTTATATTCATTGTTCCTTGTTATTAGGTTCATGTTTAATTTGTTGTCCCTCTTACGACAAGATACTGAAGCAGGACTGAAGCAGAGCATAGGGATACTGAAGCAGAGCTGATAGAATGAAGAATATTTGAACTGTACACTCCAGACAAGAAATATCAGCACAAAAAAATTAAAGGGTTTGCGGCAAAGGGTTTTTGCAGAGCAAGGAGGGTTTGCGGCGGAGTATTGTATTAAACATCTATTTCATCGGGTAAGCATATTTTTTTGTCCTCTTTCGATTTATAAAATAATTTAATTAGGTAGGAGAAATACATTCGTTATAGGGGTTTGTGGTAGAAGGTTTTATTATCAGCAAGGGTTTGCAGCAGAGGGTTTGTAGAGCAAGAGGGTTTTATTACACATTTATTTCAACGGATCAATAGTACAAAGGGTTCGGCTATAAAGGGTTTGAAAATGGAAGAAGGGAAGCAACAATTGCAAGAACCAATATATGTCAATGAGAAACAGTATTGGAGGATATTAAGGCGTCGACAAGCTCGAGCAAGGGCAACAACAATGAAAAGGGCATATCAAAAAATAAAAATAAAAAATATTCTACCACAAACAGGTGGAGAATAAGGAACAATCAAATGCAAATCACCAAAATGAGTTTTCAGATGAGGAAGAAACTTACAGTCCCACAACTACACCACTCATGTGGGTACCAAGACTTTATGTGCAAGAGCTAATGAAGATGAAAGAGAAACTTGAAAGCATGGAAAGGAGGGAGAAATTAAGAGAAACTAAATCAGATAAGGTTATAGACACCATTTGGAGGCTGGAAAAAGAAAACAACCAGCTCAAGGAGCAAGTGTCAAAGCTACAAAACCTTGCAAACATGGGTCAACATGAATGGCATGTCCTCAAACAAGCCATCCATCCCCCAATCAATGATGCAATAGAGGTGGAAAAAACAAATGCAAATCAAATAAAAGAGGTACAGAAAACACTCCAAAATATTGAAACAAGAGAAAATGAGCTACAAAATGAATTAGCAAAGACAAAGACATGGTCTCAAGTAGTAAAAGAACTAGTCAATCAACAAAAAGAGTTGATAGAGAAGCAAGTAAAAATTCAAATAACAGAAGAGAAAGAAAGACATGAGAAGTTAACAAATATAATCATCAAAGGGTTGAAATATTATGGAGACAAGGAAGACAAATCATTTAACCAGGAACTTCTTATCAGATCGATTACAATGGAAGGGTCAGATAAAAAAAGTAAGCAGAATTGGCAGGCTGAGAGAAGGAGGCAGAGATAGACATATTCGGGTCACATTGATGAGCTACGAGGATAAAATAAGGTTACTTAAAAATAGAGGCATGTTGCGAGGGTCACAATTTTATTTAGATGATGACCTAACATTTTTACAGGGGGAAGAAAGAAATAAGGAATGGGAAAATGTGAGGGCAGCAAGGAATGAAGGGAAACAGTCATATTTAAGAAATGGAAAGTCATACATCACATCTAAACAAATCAAAATAAATAGGGAGTATGGCCCTCCCGAGAACATCTTACAATGGTAAGTTGGAACTGTAGAGGTTTCCCTTGGAGAAGAGGACCCGGGTTAGGGCCCATTGCTAGAGACAAAGATATAATCATATTGACAGAAACACATGAACACGATGGATGTAGGACTCCAAAATTTGTGGGATACAAAAAAATAGCAATATGGAATAAAGCAGTAGAAAATGGCAAAGGGCATGGGGGTATTATGGTTTTAATAAAAGAGGAATGGGATAGGGTCATTAAAATTGAAAAACAAGATGAAAACAAATAGTACATTTGGATAAAGATCCTAGAAAATAAGTTAGTTATTAGCATAGCAACATGTTATTTTGCTCCCAAGAATTCTAAATTCTATAAGAAACATGACCTTAACAGAGAAGACCCATACTCCTCCCTAAAAATAGACATTTCAATATATAGTAAGTTGGGGGATATTATATTAATTGGAGATTTCAATGCAAGGACATCAAATAAGCAAGCTAACATTCTAGAAGGTAATGAATATATTGAGATTAATCCTCTTTGGATGCTAGAAGAGGAAAATCAACAGTGGACTAGGACTTCAAAAGATGAGCATGGGGCTATCACGCAATATGGAGAAGAGTTGTTAGGTCTTTGCAGCATATACAATTTGATTATTTGCAATGGGATGAACAAATGGAAAAATTTAGGAAAGTATACATGCAAAACATATAAGGGACAAAGTGTAATAGACTATGTAATATGCTCACAGAATTACATACCAAAAATAGAGGAGCTAGAAGTGGAAGATTCTCCAGTGGAACTTAAGTCGGATCACAATCCAATTGTTATGAAACTTCGAATGCATGGAGACAAACCAAGGGAAAAACACTTGCAAGGCAATCAAAATAAATATCCTCACAAGGGAAACATTCTCTTAACGGATGAAAATCGAAAGAATTTTAGAGCAGTATTAAATAATAAGTTACAAGAAAGGGAAGAACTACATCATAGTAGTAGAGATTACAGTAAGATTGAATGGTTAATGCAAGTTATTCAAGAAGCTCTAAACAAATGCAAGAGAGCTAAACCTAAAAAGAAATAAAGGAATAGCTTCCCAACCAACCCATGGTTCGATGAAGATTGCAAAAAAATGCAAAGATTACTAAAGGAACCAACGGGTAAAACAAAAGCAAACAAAAAAGCATATGAGAAACTGGTAAGGGCAAAAAAAGAAGAATACACTAAAACAAGGAGGGAAGAATTGATTTATTTAGGGAAGCATGAACCAAAGAAATTTTGGAAGGAACTAAGCGTGAAAAGGATGCAAACTGAAAATAACATAACATTTAATCAGTGGTTGGAGTATTCAAAACAATTGTATCAACGTAGTAACCAGTAGGAGACACCTCCTACTATCATTGTCAAGAAATAACTTTTCACAATTGAAGACATTATTCAAGGGATAAAAAAGTTAGCAACTGGAAAATCCCGTGACATAGACAATCTTCAAGCAGAGCATATAAAATGGGGGGTAGATATCTTGGCACTGCAAATCAAAGAAATTTTCAATGAGGTCATACAAAATGGCTTCCCTACTGAGTGGACAACTAGCTTGACCATTCCTTTGTTTAAAAGTGGAGATGTAAATAATCCCTCAAACTATCGAACTATCATGATCAACCCTCTCTTTGCAAAGTTGTTTGGGAGTATGATAGAGCGTAGGATCGGCATATGGGCGAGAAAAAAAGGGAAAGAGAGCAAAGGGGCAAGCGGGTTTTAGGTCCAAGCACTCAACTATTGATCACTATATCACGCTCAGACACAAAGTGGAAAAAATATGGGACAAAACAGAGGAGGCTTTTTGTTGTTTTGTAGACTTCAAAAAGGCATTTGACACGGTGCACGGGAAAAAATTATGGAGCGAGAATGGAAGAGCTAGAGGTTCCAATTCACTACGAGGCGGTAGTTCACAGACTATATGAGCATGTAAAAGCTAGAATCAGAACACAAGAAAGGTTATCTGAATGTTTTGGTAGTGACATAGGTGTCAAACAAGGTTGCCCTCTATCTTCGACCTTATTTGGGCTGTACATTGACAAGTTAGAAGAATGGATAAACAAATTTGGGGGAGATGGTGTGCATTTAGCCAAATATGTGGTAAAACTCCTCATGTATGCAGATGATGTAATTCTTGTGCCCAAAACAACCAAAGATCTAGAAGATCACCTTCAAGCTCTAGAACTCTTTTGTAAAGAAGTTGGGATGCAGGTGAACACAAGCAAAAAAAAAATTATGATTTTTTCAACAAAAAAGAAGCAACAACTCAAATTTTAGTTTGCAGGAGAACCGCTTGATGTAGTAGTAGAATACAAATACCTGGGCATAGACTTTCATGACAAACTTAATTGGAATACATGTAGGATGAAAATAACTCAAAGTGGTTGGAGAGCACTATATGCACTTCAAAACAGGTGTAGGAATGCTTTGAGTTGTGGGACTGGAAGACCACCAAGGTCTTATTTAGCCTACTTGTTACACTAGGATTCCGTTGTATGGTTGCGAGGTGTGGGCTAGTGGCACAACAAATGCAAAATGGAGGCAAATAGAAAGGATTCAAAAATATCTAATCACAAACTTTCTCAAAATTAAGGCCACAACCCCTTATGAAATTATTCTAGCTGAAACTGGAATGCTCCCTTTAGAAGCAATTGCTATGACCAAGTTGTTATGTTACTTGAAAAAAATAGAAAACATGACAAATGATAGATGGCCTAGAGCAGTTAGGGATGAAGAGTTGCATAGGCAAAATAATACGTGGATGAAACAAAATCAAAAATGGATGAAACGTTGGGAAATCAACATAAATGAATGCCCAAATGTCAACAAAGACATTAAAAATTATGTGAATGAAAAGTTCAGAAGTGGAATGTGGAAAAATGCAAGCGAGGAAAAGACAATATTATATTGCAAATTTTAACCCAACGTATGACCACAAGGAAAAAGCGTATATAGGCGTTGAAATCAAGTGGAAGGAAAAAATACTCATTGTTCAGATAAGGACTAGCTCTCATAGGCTTAGATGTGAAACAGGGAGATGGACAATGCCCAAAGAACAATGGTAAGAAAGGATATGTACTCTATGCAGCACAGGGGCAGTAGAGACAGAGGAACACTTCATCTATAAATGCCCAAGTTTTTTAGATATTCGTGACAAATACAAAGAAACACTTGGGAACGAGTTTATTACAGATTTATTTGAAGACAGTAAAATAAAAAAATTTGGAGAATTGCTAACACAAATCAGCGGGGAGAAGGAACAACCTTCTCAAAGATATTAAAGATCATATGATATGATTTGAGTAATTGTACTTCCATATTTGAGGTCCCATAGACCATATTTGGGTCTCGCGAACGTAATTAAAATCTTTCATTTCATTACATTATCATTAATTAATTAAACCAATTTTTATTATGACATTCATATACATACATCTATAAAGTGATCAACATAACACATGTGAGTCTCAACCATACAAATAAATAGAGGAGCTAGCATCCATCACATACGCATATCAAATCTATCTCACCTAACATGTCATGTCTATCTAATCATATACATCCATCAATTATAAACATTAAAAGCCTAAACATATGCATCACATCATCCATACATACAATCATATCATGACAACCATCAAATCATCATCATGTGTATATCATAAAACAATAAAGTACAGACAATCCATAGGCTCTATCAAATATCCATTTATCATACATCTCAACACAAATTTAATGATACATCCTCATCATAAATACCCATAGGGCTACATCATCATACATACATCTATACATATCATACTACATATATCACCATCTTATCAAAACTACTCTACAAAATTCATGGTCAATATGCCACACCAAAAATAGAACTCATTATTGTTGCTCCTTTGGATTCTCTTTGCTCCCCTCCTACCCTCATTACCTCTCATATTTACTTATCTTATGCCATCTACTACCTAATAATTTGTTGGTCACATTGCCTTTGATGTTGAGTTTGTAAAACAAGGCACTACTAGGGCCATTGATGGTGTGCTCCTATAAGTCTATCAAGATCGAGAAGTTGAGAATGACAAAACTACCATACCCTAGAGCATCATCCTCTTCTTGTACATTATAACTCTCTCTCATCAAGCTAGCCCTAAACTCACCCCTAGCTCACCACAACTATGTGATCTCAACTTGTAAGACCATCATGTCTCCCTTTCTCTCTACTACTGGTGGTTGTGCCTTCAACTTCTCAACCTCCTATCAAAGCCTATCTCGCTCTACATTCACTGCATCAAGTTGTCCCTATAGCCCATCCATATTTTTCTATAACCTATCCTTCTTTTACCATAGTCCATCCCTCTTTGTTTGTAAATTATCCCTCTCAACAGTCACAACATCAAGCTACCCTTGTAGCCCTATCCTCTCTAGCACCCCCATTAACCCCTCGTTTACTAGTTGAACCTCCAACTATCATAACTTCTCCCTCAAAACCTTGGCCTCCTTGACCACTGCCACCACCCCACTAAAATCTATGGTATTATCAAAATCAAGTACCTCTCCGCTCCTAGTATCTGTTGTTATCATCTCACCACCTGTTATCCCTGATGGACCCACTCCCTCACCTACTCATTGACGTACTCCAGGGTTATGCACAGTGGTGAATATTCGCAAATAGGACGAATATTAGGATTTTCACAATTTTAATTTGGCAAAAATGGGGACCCTAAACATTAGCCCATTCGCCCAAAATTTTTGGGACCAAATTTTTTTAGGGTCCATTCGCCCCACTATTATACTTATTAGTCCCTATTTCACGAAGCTTTCCCACCTAATTTTTGCCTTCAAATTATAAAAAAAATTATTTATCCCACCAAATTCACCTCTTATACCCCCATTATATATAGCTAACATGAGAGCGATACTCATACATTTAAAACATTAATTTTTCTCGATAGCGAGCGATACACAACAGATGAGAGACAACAAGCAATAAGCAACAGAGAGCAAAACAAAGAGAGGGTGCAAAAGACAAAGGATGATAGACATAGTGCAACAGACACACGAAAAAATAAACACAACATGAAAGACACAGTGCGGCTAATACTATGCAACTAATACAAAGCAATTGACACAAGGCGGGTGATACAAGTCAAAAGGCACAGGGTGATCAACATAGCGTGATAGACACAAAGTGACTGATATAGGGCAACTGATAAAAGGTGACTGACACAGAATGATTAACATAGGGCAACCGATATAGGGTGACTGACATAGGATGGCTGATGTAGGGTGACTGACACTAGGTAACAGGTACTAGACAACTAACACTGGGTGATAGATATAGAATTACTGACACTAGGTGACTAACACTAGGCGATTAACATTGAGCAACTGATACTAGATGACTGATGCAGGGTGATTGACACTAGGTGATTGACATAGGGTGACTAACATAGGGTGATTGACACAAGGTGACTACCATTTTCTAGTACTTCTCTTTTACCTTTAATTTTCCTTTTTTAAACATCTTATTCATTGACACTCAATAAGGAGGTTTTCCTATTATTTTGGCATCAATCTCAAGCTTGATTTCTATCTTCCATTCAGATTTGCTATAGACATCCAGTCTTTCTAACACAATACGACAAACACATCATGAAATACATAAGACAACTAACATAAGGTGATTGTCACAGGGCCACAACCATTTGCTAGTAATTCTCTTTTACCTTTAATTTTTCTTTTTTAAACATCTTATTAATTGACACTCAATAAGGACGTTTTCCTATTATTTGGGCACAATCTCAAGCTTAGTTTCTTTCTTTCATTCAGATTTGCTATAGATATCTAGTCTTTCTAATAAAGTGACTAACATACAATGATAGCCATTTACTAGTAATTTTCTTTTACCATTAATTTTCTTTTTAAACATCTTGTTCATGGACACTCAATAAGGAGGTTTTCCTATTATTTGGGTACCAATCTCAAGCCTGCTTTCTTTCTTCCATTCAGATTTGCTATAGACATCCAGAATTATCGTCAGACATCCTATTGTCTTGAATAGTAGTTCTCTTTTACTAGTAATTTTCATTTTTTAAACATGATGTTCATGTTCATCTTCCATTTATACAGGTAAAATATCACCTGTTGGCAATGGAAAGAAGGGAGGCCAATATTTCGATAAAAAGAGTATCCTCAAATACTTTCAGAATATTTTAAAATCTAGTCAGCCATCAACATCTATACAAATTCAAGGTACAAATACCTTTTAGTTACTAACCAGTTAATTTTTGTATATTGTTAATTTATATAATGTATTTCTTCATTAAAAAATATTGTTTTTTTGGTTGATGGCTTTGTCCAGTGTTTATCTGTATTTTTTTAATAAAATGTATGTTTTTAAATAAAAAATGATATGGAAAAAAATTTCTTTGCAAAAAACACTATTGACCCTGGTATACCTCCACTTCCACATATCCACGATAATGAAATGTCCACAGATGAATTTTTTCTTAATGAAATGCAACAACAACATGAAGAGATTCCTAAAACTAACACGTCAAATAGAAAATAAAATAATAGTTCTCATACAATCCCTACTTTCGGAGAATCTTCTTCTAAGAAATCTAAATGTGCCAGGTTATCTAGGTGGACAATTAACAGATCATTTCAACCTGATTGGGTATCAAAATTTCCATTTATTGAGCCAGTGCAACCAGAGAATAGTAGTGAAGAAATAAAATAATTGAGATGCGTAATTTGTAGTTGGAAACACGGAAGGGATCATAGATTGCAAGTTAAGAAAGATATAGTAGAAAAACATTGTGGAAAAGTTTATATAAAAACAAAAGAAAGTGATGGAACAATACAGAAAAATTTTAGGTGGAAGGATGCATCAGAATGCACACATATCATATATGCACAAGAATATGATAAAGAAATGAAACAACAACAAACTTTGGTTGAGAAAGGTGGAACGATTCAAGCCCAATTTCAAAAAATGAATAAGATCACTTTAGCTTCAAAAAGTTTACAGTTTGTTGTTGTATACACTATTCTTAAAAAGGGTAGACCTATGTCTGATTTCATTGATTATAAACATCTATTTCAACTAGCTGATGTGCAGAACCTTCCTAGTGCCCATTGGTCAGATCGAAGTGGTTGGAAAATGGTAAAATGTCTCTCTTTGGTTGAGCAGGATGACCTCAAAGAGAAAGTAAAAAATGCCAAATTCATTTCACTTTCAATTGATGAGGTGATTGTTGTTGACAACACATCTTGGATTTGCATGCATGTTTACACATTGGAAAATCATTTAAGGCAACCTCATTTACTTGGAGTACGTAAGATGGTGGAAAATTGCAATGCAGAAAACCTTTACAATATTGTTGTAACCAGTTTAAAGGAAATAGTAGGAATGAATGATATGGAAATAGCCACTAAGTTAATATGCGTCGGAGCTGATGGTGTTGCTACAATGCAAGGACACATGAATGGTCTTTGTGTTCGACTACAAACATCAATTACCCCATATTTGATCCCTATTCATTGCATGGCTCATAGAATGAATCTTGCATACAAAATTGTGAGCACATTTGTAAATGTAGCAAAAGTGGAAGAACTTGTCCATGAAATTCATTCTTATTTTTCGTGCAATCCAAAATGATTTTTAGAGTTTCAACAGTTTGCACTAGGAGTTACTGAAGGTAAAAAATTATTAAAAGATGTAGATACTAGGTGGATTTCATTGTATCAACCAGCATATAGAGTTTTCAAAGAATATCAATCCTTGGTAGGGTTTATGTATGCAAATCGTAGGGCAGTTGATAAGGCTAAAGATTTGTTATTTCGAATGACTAATTTGGAAACACTTCTCACATTGTGTGGTATTCTTCCAATGTTGGAAGAAATGAATACTTTGATTAAACTTGCACAACAAAGATCAATTTATATTGTGGATTTCATCAGGGTGAGAAAACAAATTTGTATGCATATTGATATGATGTACACATCTATTGAAAGTTTTATGGATCCCATGTTTGAGAGTTGGAGAACATTAACAAACATAAATGACCCTCAGAACTTTTTGAAGTTCAACATAAACGATCATCTATGTATTAATATCCACGAAAAGGCAATACCTTTATATTGTTTTGATCAATGAATGGATATAGCTACAAATGAAGTGGAACAAATACCCATAACACACAATAGATTTGATGTGGTTGTACACGATACGAAAATTAAACTTAAAAAAATAGCAAAAACCTTGACAAAAGAAATAAGAGACCGTTTTCAAAGAGATGAATTGCTTGAGGCTATGGGTGTGGTTAACCCGATGTTCTGGGATCCTTGTAATGAATACCAAACTATAAATGGTTTATTTCTCAAATACATGGGCACTCTTGCTAACCATTTCACTAAACATGTGGAAGTCAATGGTATTGAAATCAATGGTATTCTCAACAAAGATCTTTTGAGAAAACAATCAAACTATTTTGGAATGACAATGGTTGCTCAAGTTTCACAATTGACTAACCATCATGAAACAGGTTCTATTTCACATTTGTGGAAAATATTGCATCCCAGTAGTGTCTTACAACTTACGATGAGTGAATATTTTCTTTTATATGAATTATGTCAAACGATGATTTTGGGATCAATGGAAGATGAAAGGGTGTTTAGTGCATTATCGTTTGTAAAATCTAAAGTTCGAAATAGGTTGGATAAAAATTTGGAAAATTGTTTGAGAGTATATGTGTCGACCTATGAGGTGGAGCAATATCCTTATGATAGAGCTTTGACATATTGGAAATCTCTGGCAGATAGAAGATGTGTAACGAATACTCAGGATGATGAGGATAATGGTAACACTGATCAGATTGTAGAGATAAAATATTTGGGTATGAGTACAAAAGAATTTGTATAGTCTGAAGAGTGTATGTTTCAGCTTCCAACATTATAATTTGAATAAATTTCACATCATTTTTTGTTTTACTTAGACATGTATTTTTTGATATCATAAAAGTGTTTGTTTCAGTTTTTGACACTATAAATTTATTGTTTTTATATCACTTCATTGTTATTCTAATGTGTCCATTTAAAAAAAAATCCTATTTTTATATCATGGATGTGTTATTGGATATTCTGTGTATCTATGCCTTGTTATTTGATTATGTATATTTTGATGAAATTGTATGTTTAAAATTTAAGCCTTGTTATTGGATTATCAATCAATGATATTTATATTATTTATTAGATTTGTATTTTATAAACCATTTATGGCAAAGCAGATATTTGTGCTACAATTCATTTACTCAGTCATTTTAAAAGTTTTTATGAAACATAAAATAACTCTTTGCCTATGTCCATCTTTCCAAGCAATTCATTCATAATTCACAATTATTTATTGCATACACATAACTAATCAAAACATCAAAATTTTTAAAACAGAATTTCAAAAAGATAATACACAATTTCTGGAAATGGTCTCTTATATGGATTTCAAAGCATTCTTTTACAATTTACAAAATTGTTGACTATTATACATTGTACAACAAAAGCTACAGTCAACTAGTTGGCTTTCTCTTGGGTGGCTTTCTCTTGGGTGCCTAAAGCATGAGTTGGATCTTCCAGAGAATGAGTCTGTGTTGAAGATCCCTCATCAATAACAATATCCCTCACTTCCAATGCACCAACTCTTACCATACCATGAGTTGTAGTGGTCAACCCCACTAGCAATGATCCTTCTTCTTTCATAGGGTCTTCTCTGAAGGAGCATTAAGTTCTTTCTCATTTTCTCTTAGCAAAACGTCCGGGTCCAGGCCGTTATCTCTGATCACCTTCTTCAGCCAATTGTTTTCTCTAATGGTGAATTGTAATATTTTTTCACTTCAATAGCATTAAGCACACTAGTTTTTGTAGTCTTAATTAATATTTTCATGTCGTTGACTTGCATTTTTAAGTATTGAAAATTAGACTGCAAAAGAGAAGAGAAGAACATTAATATAAATAAATAAAATATATGTAAAAAAAATGATTTTAGTTATATGTAAAACTTACATCAATGGTAACTCTTGCAGTTTCTGCAACTGCTACTTTTTTCTTATCTGTTGACCACAAGTTGAAATATGCCTGGGCCTCGACATTGAGGTTTTCCAATCTGTTCAGCATAATTTTCAAAATTTCATCATTGTATGGGGAGTTGGTGGTCACGCTGTTGGATTCAACCTTATGTAACAATGCATCAAGTTTTTGTGGTTCATTCTCCACCAGTGAAAACATCTCCTTTCTTTTTGGAAAATTCTTGTATCGGGCATTTATTTCTTTTATTAAAATCTCTTCACCCAAAATTCCCAATTTTTCAAGCCTTCAATATCTAAAAGTAGACTATTCTTAACTGTAGCTTCACATTTTTGAGCCAATAAAACATTTTCTTAAAAAGTAACTTTTTCATCATCGGTTGGAGGATGTTGGGTAGCGGTGTGATGGGAGGGGGATGAGGTGGGTGCGGTGGTATCTACCCCAATAGCCTCTTCTGCATCATTATGTGGATCCTGAAGTAGATCACTTACCTTGAAAGGCAAAGATTTAGGATTGGTATCTTGATAAATAAAATCATCATCAAGATTACCAGAGGGTATTTGAGAAGCGCTCTGCACATCCCCAAGCCCAAGGGAAAATATTGGGAAGTAAGAAACGTTAGAAATAGTGTGTGTCTGTGATTGAGTAATGGTTCATCCCAGAGGCGGTGGCGTAAGGAATTGTTTCCCACGCATCCAAATTTGGCCTCTCATCATTGGTGCTACTTGGTGTGATTGCGCTTGTTGTGGATCCATTTGCGGTGGTGGAGGCGGTGGAAGCATATTTTTTTTGGTCTTTGGAATACAGTCGCCTCCCCTACAAAATTTTACATTAAAATATCAATTAAAACTATTGTAAAAGTAAAAAACAATGCCAGAAGAACATATTTAATTTAACCACACTTACCAGAGGAGGATGTGTCCTGCATAGCAGACTCTTACCTCGTTGTTGATGGATCCACTTGTTGTTGCTCTGAAAACATATAAAAAAGTTCCTTAAAGTAATTATAATTTTAAATCAATAAAATACATAATTTTAAACAGTAGTTTTGAATAGTAAGGTTACCTTTTGAGTCAGAGCTTATTTCTTGAACGTCAACTACAACATGTCTAGAAAAAGGAGTCGAAGGTGTACGTTGAGGAGGTGACAAAGACCTCAAATATTTCATGCTTCTTGTGGTAGTTACTGGTGTCGATTCCGACTGCATGTCAAAATCTCTAGTGGCTTTCGAAATGATACCCCTTATGGCGGCATCCCTTTTACTAGCAGATCCAACTACTTTTTTTTGCATTCAAGCAAAAATTAAAAAATAAAAAATTCATTGGAAATAAAAAATATAGTTTTTTTTAAATATAATTTTACCTGTATTTCTTGTTCGGTCATACCAAGAGCCAGCAAGCTCGGGTGCAATGCAGTTGGAGGTGGGGTATCTTGAACATTGTAATATGCTTCATAAAAGAAAGACATAAGGAAATTGTTGGTTGTTACTACACATGGTGTTTGTTGTTTTTTGGCGCATAGAAGATCTTGTTTAATGCGGTTTGAAATGTGGGTGCACCAGTCAAATATGATGCCAAAAAGACATCGCACCAAATAGGCCAATGCCCAAAATGGCATGTCTGTAGGTCATCCCTACAAAACAAGTCTTGTTTGGAAAAATTCTATGCAAGCATGAAGAAAATTGTCTGCAATGTTGGAAATGTTTAAGCCCCTTTTGGACTTAGTAGAGTGAACTAAAAAAAAAGGACAACATTATCATAAAATAGAAATTAGAATACCTAAAAAATGCAGAATAATAAAAATTATATTTTAAAAATATACCTTTCAAATGTTCCAATTTGACACCGTATTTGCTCTCCAGCAATTGTTTGTCATCATCGCTCAAAACATATTGATTGGTCACTATTTGACCATCGGTATATGGGAGCCTTGTTATATGGTACAGATCTGAAGGTTTCACAGTAAACCCAATATTCTTGTTATCGATGGTCATGTGAACAATGGACCCATCATCATCGTAGGAGTTCACAATCCTTTGCAAAATGGTGTTGTTGTTGTTGTACTGTGCCATTTTTAATGCTCCTGCAAGTCCAGACTTCTCAATCCATTGCGAATCCATTCCAGGTGTGCTAAAAATATTTGAAATGTTAGGGCAGAAGCTATTTTTGAATGTAACTTTAGCCGCAAGAGGAGAGGAAGAGCTAGCCATTTGGACTATGATTTGATTTGACTCTGATCTAGATTTAGGATGCACGATACGGGCTGCAGTAGAATATTTAGGATGCACAACACGGGTTGTGATAGAAAAAGGGTGAAAAAATATTCGATGGGAAAAAGGCAAAAAATTCTACATTGGTAAAAAAGGGAGCAAAAATGAGTCTACATTCCTATTTATAGAATTTTACATGCCAAAAGTCGATGGATGCACAACACATGGTCGATGTAAGGATACATGGTAGCATCTCATTGATGACTGGTAAAAGGTTACCCTATGTCTATCGCCAACAGATATCGTCATCTTTCTATCGCTAACAAAGGGTGCCACCTAACTATCACCAGTAGAGGTTGTCATGTATCTATTGTCAGTAGAGGTCACCATATGTCTATCGCTAATAGAGGTCACCATATATCTATTATTGGTATAGGTCACCATCTATCTGTCGTCAGTAGAGGTTGTCATCTGTTTATCACCAGCAAAGGTCACCATCAGTCTATCACCAGTAGAAGTTGCCATCAGTCTATCACTAGTAGAGGTTGTCACCTGTCTATTGCTAGTAGAGGTTTCTATTTATCTATCGCCAGCAGAGGTTGCCATATATCTATTGTTAATAGAGTTCATCATCTATCTATTATCAGTATAGGTCACCATCTATTTATCGCCACTAGATTTTGTCATCTATTTATCACTAGCAAAGGTCGCCATCAATCTATCGCTAGTAGAGGTTGCCATTTGTCTATCACTAGTAAAGGTCGCTATATGTCTATCTCTAGTAAAAGTCACCATCTATTTGTCACCAAAAAAGGTCACCATCTATCTATTGCTAGCAAATATCACCATCTTTCTATCGCCATTTATCTATCACCAGTAGCAATCGTCTTCTATTTATCGCCATTTTTCTATCGTCTTTTGTTTGTCACTTGCAGCAGTTGCATTCTAACTATTGCAAGTAGATGTCACCATTTTTCTCTCACCAGTAGTAGTTGCCTTCTACCCGTCGCCAGTAGGTGTCATTCCATTTTCCCAGTCTATCATTGGCATTTTGCATGTCGTCAAATTCACCAAAATTTTATAATTTTTTAGGAAAAAATAGAAAAATTCACCACCTATTGTATATAATTTTAGACACGATTCGCCTTGATTTCAAAGTTGATTCACCCCATTTTTATAAAAATATTTCAAATTTTACGTACCTGTTGCTTGAGTGACTTCTCCTAAATTCTTCCTCCACCAACCTCTTCTCCCACTCCACTAGCTTCACCCTCATCACCCACCCCCTTATCTACCACCTCCTTCTCCATAACTCAGCCTTTGCACCATTATTGTGTGGTCCACCACCTGTAATACTCTAATATCATGCTAACATCATCGATATCTAGCACTGGCACAACCTCATCCACTTGCAAATCCATCAAACCTACCTATGGTGCTACTCTATCATCCCTAATCCTTCAGTATATCATAAGTGAATCTGGTACCACCTACCTCTGCCCAAACTACCTCAACACACAGGTAAACTAAAAGTCCTCAACCTAAATGGTCTTATGACCAATCACCCATCTCACCTACCAAAACCTAAGATAAATGGTGAGCCTCCTCATCCCATACTGGACCATCCCTCCATGAACACTAGATAATATCTTGTTGTCGCAAGTTTACCCATATTTGGCAATAATAGTCCCTCATGAACCCTCCTCCCCTGTACCTTTATGCTTTTCCACCAGCTCAAGTCATATGGCAAATCCTGTCCAATCAATATATGCATACCATATGGCAAAGCCCATGGCCTTTCAATCACCACATGTTCTCATTCCCATAAATATACAAGCAAACTGTAACTTAACCTCGCATGATAGCTCCTTGTATGTATGTGCCAACAAAGTCAATTCCCACACATACATTGTTGAGGCCTCCACCAAATCCTAAATAACCCCTAACGGGTTCCACAAAAATTATGCACTTAACAAGTCATTAAACACAAAACTAGATATAAGCACCATAGCTAATGTTTACCTCTACGATAGTACCCCATCCACATAATAATGCTCATATAATATATTTTCATTGCTTGTTTCCACCCAATCCCACATAGCCCCAAAAATCCTTCCCATCAATGTCTCCTACTATACCAAACCCAAACCACTATCTGCCATCTCGTCCCTCCATGTGTCTAATTCAATAACACTTCAATGCAAATTCTTCACCTCACCCATTTCTCTCTCTCTCTCTTCTCTAAAAGCACGTGATGCAAATGAGCTTGCATGCCATTTTTCATTCAGTAATGATCCATGACCATATTGTATGGTTGGTGATCAGCTTGTACTATCAAATCCACTAGCCATATGATCTCCAATCTATCATACAATTTTGACCTTGATCGTCATTTTGCCAATTTCTCCCCTCATTTCCACTTCTTTGTTGCACAACAATATTTCATCAAGTGCTTCATTGTTGTGTTCCATTTCTTCACTCATCAATTGATCGCTTGAGGGAGAAGATATTACCCATCAATGTCATCTTGAAAATGTTCAATATCCAAACACTCAATCTTGGAATTGTGTTTGTCCAAGAACTTTGCTTGAGACTATCACTAGCCCTCCTCTATTGGAGCAAAGAAAATTTTATTTTTTCTTCTTCTCCTTCTCTTCTCAACTCAAACTTTAATCCAATCCAAATTTGGTATGCTCCACAATTGGGGCATCTTACATTGTTCATGATTTGAGACAATCTTATGTCTCCTTCCTCAACTATCATTGCAGTGCACCAAAATCCATGGTCAATCATGATCATCCATTATCAACTCATTCTTTTCATAGTCAACCATCCATATGGTGTAATATTTTTGCATTGCATTGTGTCTACACATTGTAGTACAAAAAATGGCATATGTAGACACCTAAAAATGTCATATTACCCCTTGTGCAGTGTTATATTTAATTAATTTGCAAAAAGTTCCAAAATTTCAATTATTTTGTATTAGAACATTAATTAGCCATATTAGCTCCTTTTGCCCATCAAGTCCCATCCTACACCTAGCCCATGGTCACCATGTGACCACCCCACTTACCTAGCCTAGGTCCACCTCACCCTAGTCTACTCTTTGACTCTAGCCTAACCCATCACCCTAGCCTACCTTAACCCCTACTCTCCACATCCCCATGCTCATTCAATGCCTTAAATGGGATGAAGACTTTCTTCACCCATGTGCATTAATGACATGAAGACTTTCATCCACATGCCTTAAATGGGGTGAGGAATTTCTCCACCCCTATGCATTGATGAGGCATGGTGCACCCATGCTCATTTAATGCATAGGGGTGAGGAATTTCTCCACCCAAACACATTGATGAGGCATGGTGCACCCATGCCACCTCACCCCCCTAACCCTTGTCAAAATCTATAAATAACCCCCTCATTTCCTTCATTTGTATGAATGTGATAAGTGCTAAGATAAACTCTGCCAAAATCACTCCAACCCCCATTTGTATGCAATCCCTATTTTGTGCTAACCCCATGGATATCACTTGGTGTCTCTCTTTGCATGTCCTCACTTTGTAAATAGGTTACAAATCCATATTTAAACAACCATCAGATTCAAACCAGAGCTACCTAGGCACCAAAAGAAGATTTCCAGCAAAGGAATTTTCATCCAAGTCAACACAACATAAATTGTCCAAACATGAAAGGTTTACAACCAGAACCATCTCGACAAATATGCTTCCTATCAGGAACCATTTTTAGTCACCTGCAAACCAACAGACTAGTAATAGAAGTGAGTAATATGTTTTAATGTATTTTTAGCTTTTTTTTAGCTCTATTTAATGCATTAGTTTAAGTTTTCATTTGTTTTCTCCTCTTATAAACTTGGGTCTAAGGTAGACCCAACAGGTGCTCCTAAATATTTTCTTAGGTTGTGTAGGTTTGGAGGACTTGCTCAACTAGCAATGGTACACAAGTATGAACCCACCCCTCTTGAGGTGGTCAAAGAAGACAAATGAGTGCCAAAATATTGTAATGATTAGGGATTCCTCATTAGAAGACCCTCATTGTAGCCCAAGGGGCATTTGTAAAATTTGTTGTAATATCAGTTAATGATTAATGTAATGGCATGTTTTCTTGACCACAATTATAGTTTTAAATTTATTATAATACAAAAAACAAAAATACATAATGAGTGTAGTGATGCATTTATTAAAAAAATGGAAGATGGAAGATTTGCTTCATAGGGTGTTGCAACAATAGGGGACAAATGTAATTGGGATGAATAATTGTTAAAATGAACAAAATAAATGGGTTGATGTTCTTTTTTGCAATAAAAAGTTAAATACCAAAGTTGGAATTATAAATATGTACCAACTATAGTTACTCTTTGTAATAAATATTCGGAAGGAACTCGGTCTATTTATGTCAAGTTCAATGAAGATTAATTATTATGCTCTATGGATTTTGCGGTTGGGGACTTCACAATTCTCTCCTAAAAATCAAGGTGGTACTCTTATATTGTCTAAACTAATGGATGATTTTGCTTCCCTTATCAATTCAAATGGCCTTTGGAATGTTATTAATTTAAGTTTTCAATATACATAGGATAATAGACTATTAGGAAAACTCATATGGTAGAAGGTTTGGATAGATAATAGTTATCTAATACATAATTACAAATAATGTTCTCTTTAGTCATTTTATTATGAGCAAAGATCATATCACAAACCCTTTCTTTTGAGATATGATCTACTTAATAATGGTCATTCGATACCATTTTGATTTTAATTTGTGGCTCCAAGACCATGATTTCTTCCAAATTGTCATGACATGGTGAGATGAAGCAAGATTTAAAGGATCATGTATGGACATGTTTGTTTAATAGGTGAAATGTCTCTAGAGGAAAAAGAAGATTTGGAATATCAAATATTTTGGTAACATATTTAAAATAAAAGAGGAAATTAAAACCAAGCTCAGTAATTTAGAAGATATAGAAATCAATGGAATAGACCAAAAATTTTATATGCAAGAAAAGCAATTACTCTAATTATCATAATCAACTAAAAAGGAAGACTCATGTTGGGCCCAAAAATCCAAGGAGATATGGGGGGGAACTGTAGTAGACTTCCCTGGGAAGTCTTGTTCCACTTCCTTGCTTCCCCCCTAGCCCTGTCCTGGCACTTCATTGACCCTTCCTTCTTGGTTGGTCGGTGTTGCAGACGACCTGCTTGCGGTGGATGGTCATTGTTCCTATTGTCTGCCCCAATCCATACCTTTCTGAAGGGTCCTTTCGTGTGTTCTTGGTCTAGGACGTCCCTAGGATCTTCCTTGGGACCTCCCCTAGGATTTTTGTGTTGCTTCAGGGATCCTTTTCCTTGGAGTTCTCAACTCTATCCTAGCTTTTTTGCTTTTTGTAGGGTTATTTTTGGAGCTATGGTTCAGAGGTTTTTCTAGTGCGATGCTTCGTGGCTTGGGCATTTGGCTTCATGAGCAGCTCTTCACAGTATGTTAATGGTTTGGAACTGGCCACGTGTTTATTCCTTTGGTGCTGCTCTTTGGGTTTTCGAATGTGGGCTTCATGGTGGGCTTACAGTATTTTTTGTGGCTCAAGATGGGCTTATGTTCTACTTGTTGTGATCCCGCTGGACTTCCTTTCTGGATCCCTGAAGTTGGTTGTCAACGGTATTGGTCCTTGGGGTTCTTGTTGTCTTGTTGTGTCTTCATGAGCAGCTCTCCATAGTATTTTAATGGCTTGGGAAATTACCACGTGATTATTCCTGTAGTGCTACTCTTTGGGCTTCTGAATGTGGGCTTCGTGGTGGGATTTCAGCATTTTTCATGGCTTGAGGAAGGGCCTCTATTTTACATGCTAATGTGATCCCGCTGGACTTCCTTTCTAGTTACCTTAAGTTGTTTGTTGGCAGTGTTGGGGGTTGCCTTGGTGTTCTTGCTACATTTTTTTGGTCTAGTGCTAGACCTATGCTTAACATTTGCAGCTCATTTTCTCGTGGCTCCTTCTATTGGAACTCCCTGCGATCTTTCCACCTCTTTCCCGTGGCTTGCGAAACTGCACTGTTGTTTCCTTTGTTGTTGTTTCTGAATAGCTTTTCCCTGCATTTTTTTGTGGTTTTCAGGTCCCTTCCTGTTGTTTAGGGGGGTTTTGGTTTTGCTTTTCTAGTTTTTTTATGTTCTCTACCCAGATTTCGTTGTCTCCCCTACACGGGATTATGCATTTCAAATTTTGGAGGGTTTCTTTTTTTTTCGCCTAATGAGCTGTTCAAATTTGTAACTAGACAGGAATGTTTCATTATTTAGTTTTACTGCTTTTTCTTTTTCCTGCTGGGCGGGCTTTCCAACTTGTTGTTGGGCAGGACTTTATTTTTTTCCTGCCTCGGGCATGATTTCTCACGTCCTTCCTGAAGGTGGTCCTTAAGCTTGTCTTCAAGGCTTTCCTTAAGCCTGTCCTTAGGTCCATCCTTGGGCCTTCCTGCGGCCTTTCCTGTGGCCTTGCTTAAATTTTGGTGACTTGTAATCAAGTTTTGAGTCCCTTGATAAAAACCCACTTAAATTTAAACGACCAAAAAAAATCCAAGTAGAGATGGATCAAAAAATAGAATCGAAATATCAAATTTGTTCATGCTATTACTAAAAAATTATTTTTTTGTCGTATCAAAAATATATTGAAAAAGTATGGAGGAAGAAGAAGAAGATATAAGGGAGGACGCAAGGAATTATTTAAAAAATATTCTATCAAAATTTTGGAAAGATTAAGAGGCCTATATTAAGCTTTTGTTAAATATTCTATCAATTTTTAAATAAAATCCAAAGGATAGCTTGATGAAAAAAGTATGTATGAAGGAACAATATTCACTTTCTACCATTATAAAGCACAAAGTCACGATGGATTTTTTGTAATTTACTTTCAAAAAATTTGAGATTTGTTAAAGAGTGATATGTTTGATGAGGTCAAATAGGCTAGGACAATAAGGCTATAAGAAGTAATATCAATGTCATTTTTATTACAATGGTTCCCAAGAAAGGTGATACAAAATATTTTAATCATTTTTATTTTGTAAGCCTTTGTAATATGATTTACAAGATGATTTCAAAAATTATGGCAAATAAATTAAAAGCATTCTGGATTTTGTTATCTCAAAGGAACAAGATGGTTTTGTTTATGCTAAAAATATCCTTGATGGTATAATCATTATGCAAGAGGCGAATATTCTTTGTATTCTATGAAAAAAACAAGTATTCTTATAAAATTAGACATGATTAAAGCTTTTGCTAGGATTTGCTAGAGTTTTCCAAATGATATTATCAAACAATTGGTTTTGATTAAGGTTGGTATGAATGGATTAGATTTTGTCATAGAACTTCAAAATACTCTATTTTGATCAATAGATCCCCTATTTTATATGTTGAATAATCCTATGGACTCCATCGAGGTGACCCACTATCTCCTTATCTCTTAAATATTCTTGTTGAGTCATTGTGAAGAGTTGTCTCAAAGGCAAAAATGGAAGGCAAAGTCAAAGGTATTCAAGTTACAACATGTTAGAATATGTAGTATTAAGCTTTACTTGAGGTCATGGCCAATTATTGTATTATATGTATCATATAACCCTATGTACCTTTGTATACCTTGTATAGGTGGGTTAATTGTAATATTTTAATAATAAAACTTAATGTTTGTTCCGTTTACCTTGACATAACATCACGTGTAATAGTCCATGTAGGACACCGCAATGATATGGCTTTCACCTCTTATCCGGGAGACCCAAAAACAAACCATGGCAGGGTGTGTATGGGTATGTATAAAAAAAAAATCACATGTAATTTGACGTTTATACCCCTTGAGACCAATCATTTTCTTATTGGTTGGAGTGTTTATTCTTTTCTTTAGTGAGATTACTTTGGTGTCTACAAGCACCATTCACATTGTAGTGTGTCTATGTATGAATTATTTTTCTCTTTTTTGGTGTTTATTTCATTCATTTTTGGACAATATTTCTAAATATGACATGGTATCAAAGCAAGTGTAAATGTCCAATACTCGATGATTTTGGCAAGCTCTCTTCTACAATGATTGTAGAAGTAGTATAGTATTTTTTAGAAGTAGATGTGGAAAGCTTTGTGTTGTCGACAATTCATTTTTTAGGATTTTATGCCAGAATCGTAGTTGGACCTTGATCATGAGGATCTCATTGTACAACATACTTGTTACTCTAGGATAAGTAGTCACTAGCAGGTTCCTTTTATTTCTCTTGAAATTCAATCTATTTTTTGAAGTGACGGGTGGATGCCCTAGCTACTAGATTGAATTTTTGGCGGTTGTTTAAAACCCATGTATTTTATGAATTTTTCGAAGAAAAAAATCCATTTCCTTCTTTACTTTAAATTTTTTGGCATCGATGCATCACAGATGAGAGGGTAGTTTGCATGATTGTCAAAGCAGAGAAGAGATTGAACAATATTCAACCAACCCTAGATGGCTAAGAACTCATGGGAAAATTTTCATGCATAGCAAAGACCTCCAAGCTACTTGACAAGGTTGTACAAATCCTCCAACAACCTTCATGTTGCTTTTATAGGAGAGGATGGATTGATTGGTTGTCCCAAAAAGGTTGTGTCAGGCAAACTATGACAAATATGGATGTACCATCAATGTTTTTTGGGTCTCTACAAAAAAATAAGATGTCCTAGTTCAACACTTTTTGTCATTTTTCCACCAACCATCTATTTTTTGTATAAAAATATATTGTTTTTTGCCTCCAAATTTTAAAAGTTTTAATTTTGAAATCAAAAAGTTTGAGAAATATTCCCTTCAGTGGCAAAAGAATTAGCAAAGGCACAGAAGGTTTAATGTGTCTGTTGAATGGAGGATGGCTCTAAAATTTGAGGAGATCAAATTAAGGGTCATAACATAATAAAGCTTGGTGCAAGTGCTAAAAAATTGTGTGCCTGTGGTCATGAGGTCAATCCACAACACAACTTGTGGCTTGGAGGATTTTTTTGACAAGTAGCAAATATGTGTTCAGTCAGGCATTGATTTATGAAGTGGCATTAGGGTGTGCGTTTCTATTGGGTGTGGTGTAGGATTGTCTAGGTGCATGCATCCTCAACAGAATGACACTTCCCTTTTGTTCTCAATGAAATCAAAGGCACAATGATTTGTAGTCATAGCATAAGGCTCTTGTGGCCTAGGGGCATGAGTTTGAATCTTTTTTCCTCTACGACAAGTAGCAAATGAACACTATTTTGGAAGGTGGCATGTTTAGCAGGCTTAGAGCCTTTGGCACATAGAGGGAAGTGTTTTTTGGATCTTCCACGTAGAAGACCCGCCCTTCACATAAAGGGTTGGACACAAATGATCCTAATGGTCTCATAGGGAGCATGGCTAGAAAAAATTGCATTAAAGCTTGGCACAAGGGAGGTCATGGTTTCAAACACCCATAGGAAC
Organism: Wollemia nobilis; assembly: GCA_028583015.1. NCBI lineage: Eukaryota > Viridiplantae > Streptophyta > Pinopsida > Araucariales > Araucariaceae > Wollemia > Wollemia nobilis. Next base: position 10,267,974 of record JAQPPZ010017092.1, read on the forward strand.
ACTTGGCTAGTGTTGGCTTTGATATTGATTACTTGGTGTTTGATATGGACTTGTTTGTTATGCATCTTGGAGAAGGCACTTGATACATTTTTCTTTTAAAAGAAGGTTCGACTAATCAATTTGATGCCCATTCAACCTTGCCAAATCATTTGACCAGTTAACAACAGACTTGGCAAACAAGTGGCAATTTTTGGTCCAAAAAGGTGACATGGTATATTTTGCTTCATTGATACCTTGTCCAACGACTTACATAACATTCTAGTGGCATCCCCTTGCCTAGTTCAACGTAGGAGATAGTTGGTTCATTGAAGTCATCCAGTTGGTTGTCCAATTAACACATAGTTGTTATCCCATTTGCCATTCAAGTAAGGCCACATGGCACCTTACAATTTGTTGGAGGTATTTACATTTTTTTGCATTAATTGATAGGTTTTGGTGTCATTTTTTGTGTTTTTGGGCTAACATTCCAAAGGCCATAACTTTTGCATATATGAGTGTTTTGACCCTTTCCTTAATCATACCCTTGTTTGAGCTCTTTGATTGACAATATTATTATTGTTCACAACTACATACAAAAGACAACATTTTTCAAGGATATGGATCAATATTTGCCCCTACTTAATGGTCCTATCTATGCCACCTAGAAGATCAAGATAGAAGCTCTACTTAAGAGTAAGGGATTTTTCTATCAAAAGACATTAGTTCAAATGGTTAGATTCCTCAACTTTCAAGGAGGAGACCAGGGTTCAAATATTTTCAAACAATATATGCATAATTCTCAAGCTATTGTAATATCACTATGTGGTCATGATGTAATACGAGTGGGATTTGTTTCAATCTTATATAACCTAGTGAAATAAAAGGGTAGGGGATTGTCAAGTATGTGAATGAGGACCTTAAAGATATTGATTATGAGGAGAGGAAACAATTATATAGGGAAAAGGAGAAAGCCCATGTTGTGATTGCCCTGTTGACAAGATCTATGACAATCACAATAGTAATATTCCAGACCAAAAAAAACTACTAGAGAAATTTCAACAAATGTGTGATCATGTTGATTCTACTCAAAGTAGTGGATTAGAGGTAGAAATTGTTAGACATTAGTATTCTTGGAAAATTTGATGAGTATATCAATTGATTCAAAAATTAAAAGACATGCACATTTCTAGAGGAAATGTCAACACTAAGACAAACCTTGAGTATCTCTATATGAAACAGTGGCATTATATTTGAGATGTTATAGGTACACTTCCCCAATGATCCTTCTTCATCCCTTGATGATATATTCAAGTTCCTCCACTATTAGCCTTAGCAACAACGAAAGGACCATTCTCTTACTATCTAGGCTCATGCTAAGGAAGTAGCTAAACCAAAGACTAAGAAGTAGCAGAAGCATTTAGAAAAGAAAACCAAGAATTTGTCCCAAATGTCACTCTATTGATATTGCAAGAAGTAAGGGCACAAGGTAATGTTTTGTCCACAACAAATTAAGAAGCTCAAAGAACCAATGAAAGAGGGTTTTTTATGTTGCTCTCTTTTATACTCATGATGAGGATGACCAAGATGGAGAGACCTCACATGCACATGTAGTTGTTCATTAAGCTTTTTGGACATCAATTACATTGTCTAAACGGAGAATGTCGTTTTAAAAAAAGGTCATCTAACCTACAAAGACAATTGTCTAGGACTACCTATTGGAGGCAGTCGTGTGAGGTTGGCCATCTAGGAAAGTTTCCTGGAGTCAATCGTTTGGCTTGCCACTCGAGTGGCCAACAAAGAATGTCACATGGGAATGGTTGATAGAGAATAGCATCGCGGAGCAGATGACAAAGACCACCATTTAGGCATAGTTGTCAAAGGTAGGTGTATGGAGTTATTTGTTTGGGCCTACTACCCTAAGTTGACATTTAATTTGGTAGTCGTTTGAACCACACCATGTAGACCTGCCATCCAAATAATGCAATTTGAGGCAACCGTCTATGGGGTCCCATCAAGATCATCCACTAGCAACTAAACATTTGAACAACAATATGAGTGTTGAAAGTGGGTTAAGCAGACTACAAATATTTAGATGAGAAAATTTAACCCAAACATGCTTAAATATATTTACATGAGTTAATGATACATGTAATTAAGAGTAGTCATATGTAAGTATTGTCACATAGTGTTGTGTATGTATGTGGCAATATGTATTTGTAATAAATGTAATGTAATATAATGTAATGGTGTGTTTTCAGTTTTTATGTATATGGATAGTTCGACGGTGGTTGGATAGTTGTCAATTGCATACCAGTTCTATAAATCCTACAAGTTTGCATCTATGTGGGAGATGTTGAGTGTGTATGTTAAATGTTGAGTTGTTCATCGAGGACTCTAATATATTACAAATAATAGTTGTGTTGGATACCTGTTATAAGTTATTCTCATTGTATAGTTTTGTTCATATTTACTGATGATGAAATTATATTGTAATGTTTTGTATTCCATTTCTACAATCATTCTAGGCAATTCTTCATAAAACATTCTCCGACATGAACCCGGATTAACTTTACCATTCCAAAATTCAGTAGGATTAGCTCCTTTTATTCCAAAATGAATTCATTTATTTGAACGCCTTACCAATAGCAATATGCTTTTACACAAATACCCCTTAGAGCCTCTTTTCTATTTTATTTTTTTTCTATCTATTTGGAGGAATTGCCTCTTTATGCCTTGTCTTGTCCCCATTACTTCTTAGTGTGACTCTGGTCGCATGGACTTGTTAGTTATAGACAATAATATAATGTCACTTTATTTGTTTAATGCACTTCCATTCCCTTCGAATTGAGATTACCATGACTTTAAAAGGTTTCAAGGAATTTTCTCACATGGGATCTCATATGTTTTTTTAAATGATTTAGGGTCATGCTGAGCTCTTCTTCGAACGTATGTACTACATTTGATATTGAGGTGGGGCTGAGTACAGAGAGGAAATCCTATAATTCCGGTTCTTCTTGATGTGCAATATGAAAAGCTGTAGAGGTTTAGAATTCTAGGAAACGTTCGATTTTATAGAGATGGATAGAAGCATATTTAATTATAAATAATTAAACACTTCAAAAATCTGCATGCTTGCCATTTTTTTTCTTCCAAGAACAATTTTAAAAGATGACTTAAACATGAAATAAGAGTACTAAGAGCTTAGGAATTAATTGTAGTAAACTTGGATACATACAATATCATTTTTAAGTTGTTTCTTCCATTGCTTAGGTCCAGACCAAACTAGATGAAAACTCGTCGGTATCTAGTAACTATCATTGTAAGAGGGCATCTAATGCTTTTTGAATATATATACAATACCTTAGATTTTGACATAGATTGTTTATTTTTTATAAATTATCAGCGTGCGGTTCAAAACAACCAAAAGCAAAAGGTCCTCCAAAATGTTTAAGTGTAGAGATCAATCCCAAAATAAACACTCTAGAATAGAATGCAAATCCCCATTCAGATGAAACTTCTCTTACTTGATGGTGGCAATTTACATACTCAACCTATAAAAGTTATCAACCTATGACCTCAATATTGAGTCTGAATATGTCCCATGAGGCTGAATCCTGCCCTTCAGGGACCATCTCTGAGATGCATACAGATTTACAGAAACCTTTTTCCACTGTCTCATGCCATCTCTGTCATGGAAACTTCATGAAGCGTTGGAACGTATGCCACTAAATCTTACAAAATAATGTTATCAGAAAAGCTGCATATTCCTTTCATTGCCGAAAGCTCAGCTGTGGACTCATGCCCATGCCTGAAAGAAGTATCTATACACGATTTTAAAAATACTATTAGACTAGTGGGAATACCATATGTAGTGCCTGTGAAGGAAAATAATCCACTCGGTCTAGATCACCCAAAAATGAAGAGAAACAACGAAAATTTGTAGTATTATCCAATACAATGTTAGCGTCAAGAATGAAAACACGTTTCCCAGGTGGAAATACAAGAGTATTTCTAAGAGAAACAAAATTTCGGTATTCTCAAAACAATACATATTATACAATAGGTAAAGAGATTACAACCCTGACCTTAATACTAGCGGTAAGTCAAATGTGAAAGATGACGCCTCACTACTGCAGTGCGGGATGCTAATGAATAAAAAGGGGTGTCCTTGAAATCATTATCATTAAGCAGATACCTCAGTTGGCAAGGCCGCACTTGAGGTTGGAGTCGCACTTGGGGTTGAAGTTGCACCTGAGTTTGGCGCCACACTTGGGGTTGGAGTTGAACCTGAGGTTGGACCCGCACTTGGGATTGAAGTTGCATTTATGGTTGGAGCCCCACTTACCGTTGAAGCCAAACTTATAGATGGGGACCCATTTACAGTTGAAGCAGCATTTACAAGTTGAGTCAGATCTATGGCTGGAGTTCCACTTACATTTGATACTACAGTTGGAGCTGCATTTACAAGTTGAGTCAGATCTACAACTGGTGTCCCACTTACATTTGACACTACAGTTGGAGCTGCATTTACAAGTTGAGTCAGATCTACAGGAGGAGTCCCACTTGGATTTGATGCTGCAGGAGGTGCTTCCAACAATAATGGTTTGCTTGCCTGTTGAGGATTTTGAATTGTTGCAGCTGGCTTCTGGTTAGTCGATATGGTTACTGATGAAGCCATCATTCCCGGAGGGAATATTTCAATCGGAGGTTGCTTCTTCACATGAGTCAAGTTCTCCAATGTTGGTTCCTTTTCCAAACCAGCAAGAGCTGCAGTTGCTGTGTCTGCTGATCTATGCTTGCTTGAAACATGCTCGACTTCTTTTTGCAATGCCTTGTTCCACAGTTGCACCAAATTCTTCAGGGATGGACGACCATGGGCCTGTGCAGTGGTAATTAGATTAGGTTTAAAACATGTCTTAAATTCTGAAAAGCACATGCCAGAAAAAGTACCATCATATTACATTCTTGGCTCCATATGGAAAATTATCAAGTAGAATAGAAAATCGTAATCATGTTCCTTTTGAACCTAAAAGCACTTTACAGGGGGAAAAAATGAATGGATAACTATGCATCACAACAAAGCTGCATACATGGGCATGCAACACAGACTCTGCATACATCCCCGTCTGCTGCCAAGCTTTTTCCATGAGATCATTATCCCCCAACAATGCAGCTGTAAAGGCCGCCTCACGGCCCTGACCAGCTATTATCATATTGTTTACCAATACCTGTGACAAATATCAAAGTGACATCAGATTTGGTAGTTTTACTAAAAGTGAGCTAGAAAACTATATATGCTTATTTAATGTGCAATAATACATCATGCTACTCTCTTAGGTTAGGTTATACTATTTAGTGCACAATAACATAGAGGTTAAGCATACGGTGGTGTCAATATGGCTTACAGTCATGAATATAAAAAGCAGAGATCACCTAAGTGCTTGCAATCTATCTTATAATTTACAATTTTGACACACTTAATTCCTAAGAGAACTTTGAAATATGTTGATCATCTACCAGGATTAGTTAAAAGTCAGATTTGTATGCCAGTTTGTTTTAGTAGAACCAAAAAGAAAAAGCTTTCGAACTTTGAAATTATTTTTTCCTCACATTTCTATGATTCAAAATTACATAGGTGGCCTTTTCATAAATAAGAAGGGGCTAATTGCCTTGATAAAGAAAGTAAACAAACAAGTTCTAGGACTAAACAAAGACTCTGATTCCCTTGTCCAGTTTCGTTACATAGTAGTATATGGTAAAAATATAACATTAGTCATTTTGACAAGAACTAGTGTTATAGTCCAAGAATTTATCTATTAAAATGTTCATAGTAATTTTTCAATCTAAAACAAACAATAAATGTCCATCTAATGTTATGCCAAAGCATTTGTCCATGAAATCACTGCCATGCTTTAGATAAGGGGAAAGGTGTGAATTAAAGGTGGAAAGCATAAAATGTCTTAATGATATTTCTACTTTGCTCATCCAAAATAAAGTTCCACCTCTTTGATATATATATATATATATATATATATAAAGAGGGAGAGGAGAGTGTCATGATTGGGTTGGGTAAACCCATAAACCCAAATTAGGTCAAATAATTTAGAAAAAGAAATACCTAGAAAACTAACTTCGCAGTCTCTGCACCAAAGTTGGCTACTCCATAACACAATCACAAATGATGAAGCTAGCCGTATGTATAAGGGCTATGAGCATAATATCATGCACAGAAGCAGCAGAGCAGTTTACCAAGCAGAGGTCATCTGACCTTTATGCAAGGATTTCTCCTCTGTGCATGTGTCTGAGTTTTTATGTGGAGGTCTGTCTGTAGTATCAATATTTTGTCTCTGCCGTGGTTGTTTCCTCTTATATGTCTATCATGGGCAGGTAACAATCTTTCACAGGTATTTTAATTCCATCTTAATGTTTGGACAATCAGGACATTTGAGGCAATTATGCAACATATGCTGAGAATAAATATCACCTCACAGGATATGTTTTACCTCCTCAGTGCATATAAAGAGCCCATGCAACTAGTGGGCATATTTCCTACCTGATGCAGGCATGTGCAACAGCAGCTGTCACACACTCATGCCAATAGGAGAGTTTGGTGATGTTCTTCGATGCAGGTCACCCAAGAGTGTCCAAACCCCCTCACCCACCTTATTAAGACCTTTTAGGTCATTTGACCCAAGCCCCAAACCTTACACAAAGACATTCATTACCAGCTTCATCTCTATCTTGAGGGTTCACTGACCTTGGATGGTGAAGAGATTCAAGGGAAAGAATCCTGTTCCCCTCAAGGATCACCCAACCTGGTCCTTTTGGCTCAGGGCATTCTCAGATGGACATTATCAGCTCTTGTATTGACTCCTTCAGTGTATTAGATGACAGTGTTTGTCAGTTTTTCTGTTCCAGATACAACACCAAATACATGACAATACTATTCCATGGCTGTGGTTATGGGTTTGATGGTACTGCTTGGGCCTTCATCAACTCCCAGTTTATAAGGGGATTTTCTCCCCTCCCAGCAGTTTGTACTAGTGCTTGTATTGATATTCTGAAATTTCTTTATCTAGTCTCTTTAGTTTTCAATTCCTCAGGTTATTTTCACCCTAATATTTCCTACTCTAATAGTTTGTACTTCAAATCCTATTCCCCTACTCTAGTCAACTGCCAACGTCACAGATGTTAGGACCCCATCTTAATATAACTATCATTATGGTCATCTATTGTGAATGGGCCCCTTACAATGTAACCGTTACTACAGGAATTAGTAATGACGTAAGTAGAAGAATAATAGAACAGTTATTTTGTGCAAGTAGGAGTTATTTTAATGATGTAACAGTTAATTGTTTGTAACTACGAGTCTTTATAAAGGCAGGGGTGGTTCAAATCTCAGCAGCACCAAATAGCTCCATTTGACTATATCGATGTAAAAGGGAAAAGGTAACCTTTTCAAATCCTTACTTTTTATTTTTTATTTAAAAAAAAACAAATAAATAGCTAATAATAAGTAAAACAAGTATATCAAATAGCATGAGCTCAACTGGTTAGATTCCTCGACTTTCAAGGAAGAGACCAAGGTTTGAATCTTGCCAAACGATACATGCATAATTACCAAATTATTGTAAAACCACTATGTGGTCATGATGTAATACACGTGGGACCTATTTCAATCCCACACAACCCATTCGAAAAAAGAAAAAAAAAATAAGTAAAACAAGTATGTAAGCCGACAGCGAGCCCCACTAGGTAGCATGGAAGGAAAGTATGTTTGAAGCTCTAATGGGAAATCAGGATGCCCTAGATGGAAGTATGGATGCCCACGTGGAGATAAGAGGAAATGCGAATATATGGCAAGTTTGACCCAGGGAATAGATGTTACATCAGAAGTGATTATTAAGGATGAGATGATCGAGCATGATATAATGGTTCTTAAAAGTAGAGGGTTAATATGTAAGTTCCATTGATACTGGCCACAGTTTTCACATATTCAAAACTAAATCAAGTGGACGTGGGGATTGAGATCCGAGGTAGGTTCCATTGCCTTTTTAGGGACAACTCTCCATCTGTTTCTACCTTCTTCATATACCCGGACCAACGTTGTCTCACACTCTTTCTTAGGGAGATAACTCAGCTTCGACGACAAAAAAGTTCTCCAAATGGATCTCACCCTCCTCAACATCGGCTCATCACAACATACTTCACCAACTCCGACGGACCAGGTGACTTCAATCGGAAACGCCCCACATCATCCAGTTCGGACAGAAGTAGGGTCACTAGACAGCGCACCAACAGTTTGTCAGGGTTCCGAACTAGCAATGGGCAAAGACATATCATGGACTTCTTCAGCTCCGGTACTTCGGCCTCAACTGTTAGGAGAGATTAGTTTCTAGAGGGTTCTTGGAGCTTGCCCCCCTTGGGCTGCTCCCTCCCCCCTCCTCTCTCTTCGTTCTTCTTGGCTTGCACTCCTCTCTGTTGGATTGCAGCCCTCCCCCCTCTGCTCTCCCTTTTCTTTTCTTTTCCCTTTCTCTTTGGCCCGTTTTCGGGTTTCATCTTGTATTTATCTTAGTTCTTTTCTTTGTTGGGCTTTTTAGCCTGCTAGCTGGCAGTCATTATTGTCCTTCTTATAGTCCCTTGGGTCTTATTTTGGCCCACCGCGGACATTAATAATATTTCATTTCATTTCATTTCTATGACTTCTTTCTAAAAGGTTTTTTCCTCTTCATTTTTTCTAGTTCAGAAATCTAGGATAAAATAATGAGTAGCGGCCCATAGTTTAGGGGGAGAGATGCCCTTTATTTAAGACCATGGAGTCAAAAAAATTCTATTGAGACGAAAACTATTAAAAAGCTTTCAGTGTGGGTTAGGCTTTTTGGACTTACATACAAGTTTATCAATAAGATGTTTTGAAGAATATTGGAAATACCCTAGGGGAATTCACATTATGGAGGGACCAACTAATAATGAGTGAAAGCATGCTATATATACCAAAATATGTGTTGCTATAAATATTTCAAATCCTTTGCCCCAATCCATTAAGATTAAATTTGAATCAAGAGAATGGGATCAACAAGTGGATTATTAAAAGATGCATTCTGATCCACAATTGTTATGAGACTAGGCACATGGCAAAAGATTGCAAAGTGATAATAATCAAGAGAGACACAGAAAAATTTGGTCATGAGACGAATTTCAAGATGAAGCAAGAAAATCATATTGTAATAAAAGCTAGATTAGATCAAGGATATTCCACCCCAAACGAAGAGGCAAGGAAAGAAAAAACAAAAAAGGATACAAGGGATGAGAAAGTACAATATGCACATTCAAGCTACAGAGAAGTATTTTTTTTTTAAGACAATAGAAGAGGTCAAGTTTAATCTAGGAAAATTGTCTTCATTTTTGTCTAGTAGTATAGAATCATGTCTTGGCAATAGATATGAAATTAGTGTAGAGGTTATCACTTGCACTTTAGGGTTTCAAGAGCAGCATAACAAGGAAATGAGGATGGAGGAAATCCATAGCAATTTAGGATTTCTAGGCCAGCATAAGAAGGTAATAGCTATGGAAGAGCATCCTTGCATTTCAGGGTTTCCACAGCAACATAAGAAAGTGATTTTGAGGTTATTCCTTGCACTTCGAATCCTTTAAGAGCAAGACAAACCTATAGATAATGTCTCACTATGAGCAGTGTGAAACAATTGAAGAGATTGATAAAGACAAAAGTGTTGGTGGGAAAGAAGAAAAGAGAGGAAGACCCAAGACACAAAAAACAAAAACAAAGAGAAAAGGAAACTCCAAGGGATATTGATATGGGAAAACAAAAGCAAATATCGTGTGTTAACAAGAAGGGCGGCTAAACCCATAAATAAAGTGATGATAAAAATGATAACTTGGAATATTAGGGGCATGAATATGCCCCTTATAAAAAAAGGTATTAGGGAATTGACAGGTTGTCATAGACAACATAATTATAGATATGGAAACCGGGTGACAAATATTTTAGCCATTCATGGTGTTAATTTTCATCTCGGCAAAATTCAAGTTTTAGAAGGCAATTGGATGAGTGAGATTTTATCTCTTAATAAAAATGATATCAAGGAGTTGATTGCAAAATTGTAGCCGTTTGAGAAAGATGACGAATATATTTGATAGAAAGACAAATAGAGAATATCTTTGATAAAATGCAAGTTGGATATAGTTTAATTAACCTGATAGCAATGTAATGAGAACAATGTGATGTTTTGTTATTTCAATGGAAGTGGCCCCCAACAAAAGCCACACATAGCTTATTTAAAAAAAAAAGTAAAACAAGTATAAATATTACCCATTGAGTTTAGGGCAAGCAGTGGGGAATGTGGAGTTCCACATCGCACGCAAAGGTTCCAATCCATTGGGTGAAATTTAACATGTGCACTACATGGAATGAGCTCAAATGGTTAAAAATACGGGCTCCCAATGTGGACACTAAAGTTCAAATCTCGCCAAGCGATATATGCCCAATTGTAATACCATTGTGGTTTATTGAAATACTGCAGTAATGAGGTGTAATGTAATATGGGTGGGGCTTGTTTCAATCACATATAACCAACTTAAGAAAAAATTTGGAAATACTTATTCATATTTTTCATTAATAAAAAAATTATTTATCTATTTTATAGCATATTTAAAATTGAAAATAATAACTTAAAAATTAACTAAATACATATTGATTGACAAGTAAAACAAATAATCAAATATTAGTGATATCAATGACACACTCCTACTAAACCACAACATGCAATATCGGTGACACACCTGTTTGGGAATGTATATGCCTTCTAGCCCAAGACTTGCAGAAGTACCCCTAAGTTCCTATGATTTTTAGAGAGAAAAACCACGACTTGCAAAGATAATTAACATCCAACAAGCCAAGAAAAATGTGGAAGAAAGATGCCTAGGAAAACCAAGAAAATAAAGCAAAACACCCACAAAAGAAAAACAGATTAAAAAGTGGATGACATGAGATAAGATAATTCTCTTAATGTCCACAAATAACCAAAGTAGGCCAATGGGACTCACTCAAAAGAGCTGTTGCAAAATACAATGCACTGTGGTAATCAAAAAGTACTACGAAAAATAAGTTAAACTACAGTAAAGAATCTAGTGTAAATTACTCTAAAGTGAAACAACTGTGTGGCATAAAATCATAGCCTCGAGGGTTACCCAAATTGGATAAATCCCAACATGCTAAAAGTACAGAAAACATAATATTACCAAATTAATTTGAATTAAATTTCAGCATTTAAGAGTTGGTTTACTTTTCTGGTTTGCAACTTTAAACGGTCACCAGCAGAATTCTACATACCGATAAGCGTGTCAATTCACCATGAGTTGCAAGTCTCAATGCTAGCCCTCGCAACTGTTGGGCTTGCAACGCTCCCTTTACACGGCCTGCAGCTGCAAGTCTCTTCAAAGCTTCACTAGCAATATCAACTTGAGCAGTTGCATCTGCAGCGTCAATCAGGTCCATAAATTCTTTTGCATATTTCACAATTCCTTGGACAGCATCAGCAGTAACTTCCTTTTCTGCTGCTAAACTTAAAATTCCAGTACTATCTGTGTTGGCATTCAAATCTTGCCCAATGCTTCTACTGTTGCTCATTGTCAAAAGGCACTGAAGTGCTCTTTTAAGATCATTGCTCCTCATGGCAAGGTCAAATTCTAACCTGCAGAATTATCAAATTGTATTGATCCCATAGCAGCAACAATTGAAAGCACAATGAAATACATGAACTGAATGATAACCCTTGGCAATTATTTGTTTAAATAGACAGGATGAGCACTCAGTTTGAAATCAACAATGTACCTTTTAGATATACCCGGAAGATGAAGGGCTTCAGTTGCATAACCCATACCAAGCATAAATTGTGCCAGATCATCATGATGCTCTCTACCAAGTCTAGTAGCCCTGAACAAGTTTAGCACAAAGATTAGCAAATGTAGGAAATGTCTTACTAAAATCAAACATAAGCCAAAAAATTCTGTATCAGATTATTTCAAAGCAAATACAAATTAAAATTATACTGCATTGCTTACCATTTCACAGCACTGACAGCATCTCCATATGCAGCAAGACAGCGACAGCGAATGCCAGGATGGCTAAGACCAATGGCATGAGCATTCATATATCTGCAATACAAATAGTGCACAATCAAAGGGAAATAAGCTATAAGCTATTTTTTTAACTGTTTATGACTTCATCGATGTAGAAGAAATGAACTATGTGCTTCAAGGACATAGCAAATAAATATCAAGTTATAAACACATTAACCCACTTGCTGAGAGGTAGTTCTACAGTGAGGATAAGAGTAGACAGAGATGAAAAACCCTCTAAACTCATTAGGAATAAATATGATGTTTATAGACAGAAATATATCCACTGCATCAAACATCTAGGCAAGAAAGAAAAGGACTCAAAAAACTTGACAATATTTAGCTGATTGACTGCAATTTTAAGCTCTTGGAATGGACTTCATGTGGATTGACTAAGCCATACATCCCCTCAGTGTCCATCCAGTAGAAGATAAGAATTGGTTTTACAAGATTCTTTTGCTGTTTGATCTTGTTGCACTAACTTTTGGCTCTCTACACCATTTGAAATTCCTTAAATCCCAACTTGAATTACAATTCTGCCCTTGGGTCCCCCTACCATGGCTGCACTCCACACAGACTTTAATGGTTTTGTGAAAGCAAGTGGTTATTGTTGACACTGATTTTGGAAACTCAAAATCACATCCTTTTGTCCAAATAATAAGTTTGTATTGAACCCAAAATCTGGTATGCCTCAAATAACATATAAAAGGTCGATGTGTTGGGTAGTCAGAGTGGGATCATCATTTAAACAAATTATGCTCATGAAACCAAATGTTCAATGTCATGAAGAGCCAATAGCATTCTTGAGGAAGGTCAAGGTCATTCATGTAAATTTGTTCTGATGACATATAAAGTCTCGCTTAGAACCAAAGTCCAAGTAATTTAAAGTTCAAATATTATCAAATGTTTATACTGAAATATTCAATGTAGGACCGTAAAGATTACTTGAGCAAAGTCTGCAGTATAAGGTTTATAGTTGTATCACAGTCTATTAAATATGGTAGAGTCAATTAGTAAATATTAACCATATCTCTCTTGGCCATGGTTGTATGGTCCATGTGTCATTTGTGTTTATTATTGTTTCCCCCTTTTGAAAAGCCTTGTTGCTATGTGATAAATTTATCGAATGCTCTAGTCAATGTCAAAAGTAGCTTAAGACCATAGCACAATGGTGGTATTCCACCCTTGGAGGAACAATTTGAATTTGACAGATTTAATGATCAGCTTTATGACTGCTTTAATCTCAGCTTCAAACAACTCAGTCTGCGAATAGGATGGCCTGCCCTTTTCCAGACTGCTAACACTTCACCAAATAGCCCAAACTCTCCAATGTACAGCGCAACTTTATTGTACGGCATTTAGCACTCACTATACAACTTTGTTGTACAACAACTCATTGTACAGCAACTTCGTTGTATAGCAACTTCACTGCACAACTCACTGTACAGCAACTTTATTGTCCGGCATAAAATCTCCACTGTACAGCACAACGACTTCGTTGTGCAGCTTGTACAACCCTGTGCAACAGAACTTGAAAGAGTACAACTAAAAGATCGAAACTAAATTATTGCAGCAAACACACAATAACAATAACAGATGACGAATGAATAAGGTCTGTATGATGAATAACATACAGCATTAGCTTACACACATAGCCTGCAATCTGTGTAGAATACCTCCTTCATTGCAATGTCTATGCAAATGTATCTACTCTCCTTTGTACGTGTGTCTGTGTTGATACAGGGTACGGTTCCCGCTTAAATGAATGAGGGGATCTATTTAACCTTTGAGATGCTAGTTAACAACAACTACCACCCCAGACACCTCACCTCTAACTGGGTGATAACTGCCCTTGACTACATTCGCACCTAACTTAATTTTGCATTACAATGTACAACTTTATTCCACCTTAAAAGACTTTGGAATATCAACATTATTACATCAAAACTGCATGGTGCGCATACTTGACTTCTAGCGCACTTATTGTCTTGTCTACTTCTTCAGCTGAGGTGGCACATCAGAACTAGCGCCTACATCTGCCCTCCCCTCCAAATTGGTCAACGTTCTCGTCAACGACTATCACTGCTCCTAGGGACTTTGACTCTTCTTAGGTTGAGGCATAGGAAAAGGTACTCCTCCAAGCTCTTGGATCTGCAGCTTCAAGGCTTCGGTCTCTCCTTTCAACCGTTTTGCATAGGCTTGGTAACGAGCCCACTAGAAGCCATAATGATTTGACTTTTGCTCGAATTCAGCCAGCCCAACCTTTAACTCTGCCTCTCTTTTTGTTAATGCAGCTTCTCTCCTCGCTACTTCAACTTCTCTCCTTGCTGCTACTACCAGTTGCTCATCACATTCAACAATTAGTTGATCTCGGTGAGTAATTTTGTGCCTTTGCCTCAAGAGCTTGTTCCCTCACCTCACACTTTGACTTCAGTTGACCAATCAACTGATCCTATTGTTCCTGCACTTGCCTCACATCCTCTACCTCTTTCCTCTACTAGTGCAACTTCGACATCCCATTGCACTTGCCAAAGCCATTCTTCCACCCTCTGCAATTGGTTAGCCATCTCTACCTCCTTCAGCTTCTGGTTACAAACCATTTGCTGAAACTTCTCTGATCCTGTTGCTAACCACTAAATGAGATATGCCACAAAATTCATTCTGGCATATAACTTTACCAACTCAGGTTCAAGCTTTAGATACTTGACACTAGATTCTTTTTCAAGAGGGAGTAACAGATTCCCTTCATTTTCATATACTCGTGGTGGATGTCGATAGAGTACTTGAGTTCCTTTTGGCAGATTCTTGCTTTCTAGCATCGACTTGACACTGCTAGATTCTAGCTCCCATGGCTATGTTTGATGAATTTCTACAAACTTCTTCATGTGCTCATCATCACAAGCCCAATGCACTAGTTTGCCCAATTCATTCTCCATTCTCAGTTGCCATAGTTGTCAGTCTCCTACACATCTGACTCTGAACTTGCCGCAAACTCTATCAAACAATCCACTCATCTTCTCAAAGAATGTGTCAACCTGCTCATTAATATTTTCCCCAAGAACTAGTGGTTTCCTCAAATTTAGCATATCTATGATGAAATGCTCACTCGTTTCCTCTACCAATTCCATATCAGTGTCATATCTGTGTGATTTGTGAGAGAAAAATTAGGAGCGAATAGAAAATAATATATATATTGAACCTTAGAAAATTGAGATTACAATGGTATTTATAATGGTAACTCCAAACGACTTTAGGGAATATAGGGAAGTTAGGAAAATAGGAGAAATAGGGAGGAAAAGAGAAAGGGAAATAGAATTGGTTCGCCTTGCCGCCCTTGCCGTCCAATCCGCCCAGTCAGTTGTCGTCCAAGTCAACCTACCTGCCCAGTCAGCTGTCGTCCAAGGAGGTAAAAGGGGTAAGATCCAAAGCTTACAGTTGAAACAAATTTTTACACCTTTTTACTCCTTTTACTAGCTTTATTTCCAACATTCTCCCCCTTAAAGTTGAGAGGACTGACTATACAGTCTCTCAGCTTTATATATTGAGCTTTAGCTATACCTTTGGTGAAGATGTCTGCAATATTATCCAAAGTGTTACAATATTGAAGCTCAACTATCTGTTGTTCCACCATATCTCGAATGAAGTGATACTTCATATCGAAATGCTTTGATCTGCTATGGTGGACTGGATTGTATGCCAACTGAATGGCACTTATGTTATCACAATACAGTCGAGTTGGACCACTCTGACTTTCTCCAATCTCTTCAAGAACTTTTCTTAACCATAGGGCCCGAGTACTAGCATGAGTGATGGCTATATACTCAGCCTCGGTTGATGACAATGCTACAACAGTTTGTTTCTTGGAACTCCATGTAATTAGTCCCGATCCTAGACTAAAACAATTCCCTGATGTAGATTTCCTGTCATCTATGTTGCTGCCCCAATCACTATCCATCTGAAGCCAACTAATTTCACAGAATTACATTTTTGGTAATGGATTCCAAAATCCAATGTACCTTTTACATATCTTAAAATTCTTTTAGTTGCTTGTAAATGCAGCTCAGATGGACTAGTCATAAACCTTGAAACTAGAGAAACTGCATATTGAATATCGGGCCTGGTGTTGGTGAGAAACATCGGACTCCCAACCATGCTTATGTAAGTGGTCATGTCAACCTTTGATGCTCCATCGTCCTTGCTCAATTGGATCCCATGTCCAGTTGGAGTTGCAACTGATTTGCACTTGCTCCATGGCAAATTTCTTGATCATGTCTCGAGCATACTTGTGTTGACATATGAAGATCCCTTTATTTGATTGATGCACTTCCATGCCTAGGAAGTATCGCATTAAACCAAGATCTTTCATCTCGAACTGTTTCATCATGGAGTTTTTGAACTCCATATTCATTTTATTGTTACTACCCATAAATATTAGATCATCCACATACAAACAAACTATGAGAATGTCTACTCCTTGCTTTAGGTAGTACAGAGTTGGTTCACTTTTGCTTCTAGTGAATCCATACTTGCTGAAATAGCCATCAATGCGTGAGTACCAGGCTCTTGGTGCTTGCTTGAGGCCATAAAGTGCTTTCTTCAATTTGTAAACAAGGTTCTCTTTTCCTTGTTCTTGAAAACCTTGAGGTTGTTGAACATAAACCTCTTCTGTCAAGTATCCATTCAGAAAAGCACTCTTCACATCCATGTGTTGTACATTCCATCCTTTATGGGCTGCTAAGGAAAGAACTGATCTGATTGTCTCTTGTCGTGCAACAGGAGCAAAGGTTTCCTCATAGTCAATGCCAAATTTCTGAGTAAAACCCTTTGCTACTAGTCTCGCCTTATGCCTTTCAATGCTTCCATCAGCATTGTACTTGGTCTTGTAGACCCATTTACACCCAACACATTTTTTTCCTTTGGGTAGCTTTACTAGCTCCCATGTATCATTATTGTTTATAGAGGTTATTTCCTCTTTCATGGCTTCTTGCCATACATTTTGAGTACATGCCTTCTCATAGCTAGTTGGTTCTAGCTGTGTACTAGCCAATAAAGCATAATTGACTACATCTCCCATAGGATCATGGGAGTCATCATCTCCATACAATTGCAAATTTTCAAGTTGTTGCAAAACTGTATTCATCTCACTAGCTTGACTTCTAGTGAATCTTCTCTGGAAATTCTGATCCAACATTTGAAAGGATGGATGATTTTGTAATATTCTTCTGCCTCTTGATGGAGAGTCTCTGTCGATGTCCATCGGTGAAGAACTTACTGATCTCTGTGGAGAAGGACTTGGAGTGTTTGTTGAAGTACTTGATGTAGTACTCCTGTATGGGCTTGGAGGGGGTAGTGTGCCTTTGCTTTTCTTTGGAGACACCTGTTGTACCTGTGAAGAACTTACATCTTGGGACTCATCATCAACAAAAATTCTTTGATGACCCCATTCTCCCCCTTCATCAAAAATTACATCCCTAGAGATTACAACTTTATGAGTCTTGGGATTGTAGAGTCTATATCCTTTTGTAGACTCACAATACCCTACAAATATACAAGCTTGACTTTTTGGATCAAGCTTCTTCCTTTTCTCGTCAAGAATGTGTACATATGCTAAAGAACCAAACACTTTGAAATGCTTTACATTAGGTTTCTTTCCGTACCACGCCTCATAAGGAGTGACACCATCTAAACTAGAAGTTGGACTTCTGTTTAGAATATATACATTGGTTCTTACAGCCTCTGCCCAATACATATGAGTTAGATGCTTAGACTGTAGCATCGATCTCGCCATCTCAACTATGGTGCGGTTTTTCCTTTCTGCCACACCGTTCTGCTGTGGGGTATAGGCAGTGGTAAATTGCCTTTTGATCCCACTTGCTTTACAATATTTCAAAAAAGCTTTTGAGGAGTATTCACCTCCTCGATCTGTCCTAAGACATTTTACATAATTCCCACTTTGATTCTCTACATTGTTTCTAAAATCTATGAAGCAATCAAAAGCTTCATCTTTGTGTTTCAGAAAGTAAATCCAACACATTCTAGAGAAGTCATCTATGAAAGTGAGAAAATAAGAACTATTTTCGAGACTCTGTGTTTGCATTGGACCACAGATGTCCGAATGTACTAACTGTAGTGGATAGTTGGCTCTCCACGCTTGTCCTATCGGAAACTTTGACCTTGAGTGCTTTCCCAAAGCACATCCTTCACAGACCTCCTTTTGTTCATTGATTTTGGGAAGTCCTGTCACCATAGCTTGAGAAGTTAGAAGTTTCAAGCTAGCGGAATTAAGGTGACCATATCGCAAGTGCCAAAGGACACTTGGATTTGTTATAGCTACATTTGCAATTTGAGCTCCCCCTGGCTCATCAAACTTGAGAGGGAATAACCTGTTCTTGGTCATGGGGACCTGTGTGATGACACGATTACAATTATTCTTATAAAAAATAATACATTGTCCTTCATCAAATACAAGCTTGTAATTGTTCTCCATCATTTGTCCAACGCTTAGCAGATTGTGTTGGAGCTTTGGAGTGTAATAGATGTCATGCACTTTCTTTAGTCCTTCTTTGGTTGGAACCTCCATGGCTCCAATACCCTCTACTTGCAATGTCTTATCATCCCCTAATTTGATTTGGGATTTATAAGTGGAATCGAGAGTAGCAAATAAATGTTCTTTACCACTCATATGGTTGGAACAACCAGTATCCAGAATCCATGTGTCATTTAGATTCTGTTTTGATTGGCCATATGACAGAAAAATATTAGAAATATCATCTTCTTCTCCATAATTACCATATTGACTGTTGCTGCCTTGTGAAGATTTCGACCAGCAGTCGTGAGCGAAGTGACCCGGCTTGCCACAGTTGAAACATGTTGATTTGGACTTGTCACTTCCTCGCCCTTGATTGCCACTTTGTCCTTGATTTCCACCTCGATTCTGATTTCCACCTCTTTGTTGGTTGCCTCCTCTGTATGAGTTGCCTCCTCTATTGGAATTGCCTCCTCTGTTCTGGTTGCCTCCTCTGTTGGAATTGCCTCCTCTGTAGTTGCCTCTGCCTCTACCTCTTTGCTTGCCTCTACCTTGACCTCTTCCCCGTCCTCTTCCATTATTTTCATTGGAAGTGAAGGCCTTATCATCGCCTTCGTAGCTTGTTGAAGGAGTTTCAGGAAACCTCTCTTCATGTGACATTAACGATCCGATCAATGCATCGAATGTTAAAAGGGAAAGATCTTTGGATTCTTCTATTATTATGGCAATATGGTTCCATTTTTACGTGTAAGTGTTCTCAACACTTTTGTTACAATTATCTCAAGCTTGATTTCTTCGCCTAGTGTAACCATTTTATCTACAATTGCTTTTACTCTAACACAATAATCACCGACTTTTTCATCATCTTTCATTCGGAGATTTTCAAAATCTCGCTTCAATGTTTGAAGCCTTACCTGCTTCACTTGATTACTACCCTGGAATCCATCACTCAATGCTTTCCATGCAGCTTGTGCAGTCGTACAAGCAACGATTCTAGGAAATATGCTTTTCTCCAATGCAGCTTGGAGATGAGAAAGAGCAGATGAGTTGCTCTTTTTCTCTTCTTTTCGTGTTTTCTTGTCTGCGGCACTAAGTGTTGTCCAGTCTGAGGGTTCTGTGTAGCCCTCTTCTATGATGTCCCACAAACCTCTACCTATGAGCAAGGTCTTCATATTTATAGACCAATACTCATAGTCATAACCGTTAAATTCTGGTATAGGTAAGCTATTGTGTGAGGCCATAGTTACCAAAAAATCTCTTTATTTCATGGTTACAATAAAGTACTTTTGTTGTTTGAAAGAAGGAAAGAAGAAGAAGAAAGAAGGAAGAGCTTACAAATTTAAGTCAAATCTGACTTGTTCTACTCTATCATTGACTGCTTGTTCCTCTTGATGTGGGGATGCTATCTCTTGATTTACAAAGTTATCTGCCACTTCTTCTTCGTCGTCACTTATCTGTATGATTTCTGGTGATTCTGGTTCTAGGATTTCTACTGAAATACTGTAGTGTGTGTACTCTGATTCTTGTGGTGCAGCTTGTATGGATTCTGATTGTTCAAATTGACTCCTGAATGAGTTATCTTCAAAATCCGCTTCGTACCCTGAGTCAGGATGCCTTTGATGTGCGATTACTGCGTTTTGGAGTTGACTAAACACAATGTTGAGTCCATAACCTCTTACCTTTTCATCAAACCTTTCTGCACCTTCTCTTGCTAGAATTGCACATAAGGCATGATAACAGCCATTCGGTCTTATCATCAATGCCCTTTACAAAAAAACTAAGCCTCTTAGGCTTATTACACACTCTTTCCTCTTAGGAAAGTTTTAACCTCTTTTACAATCTCTGAAATTTTCACAAAATGTGAAATTTACAAGGCTCCAATAATTGACAATATCAAGCCTCTAGGGCTTTTACAATAAAAATTTTAAAATTTAAACTTAATAAAAAAATTAAATATTCATATTTAATAAAAAAATAACTTTATAATTATTAAAAACCTAAGTTTTAAAATAATTATAAATTAGTTTTAATTTTATTAAATTAATATTTAATAATTTTAAATATTCTAAAGTTTAAATGATAAAAAAAATTTAATAAAATTTATCCTCTAGCCCATTCGAACCCGTGACCTCTTGACTGTCACAAAACTTTTGACCAATGCGCCACGGTGTCTATTTGAAACATAAAGGATCCGCGATCCTTTTCTAGCTTGTGCTTCCCGGAGATTAAAAAAAAACAAACTAAAAACGTGCCTGGCGGGATTCGAACCCGAGACACCCTACTCACAAGCGCTCCTCCTTAGCCGCTCGAGCTACGCCCACGGCTGGGTATGAAGGAGGAAGATTTTCTATTTGAAATGCAGTGGACGGCGATTTTAATAAAAAAAATTGAAATTCTTTTGTCCCACATTGAGCAGGACGGGGGCAAAAATAGGGTTTATAACCCTGGGCGGGCGAGTAATGAAGCGATTGCCTTCGGGCAATCAATGATCGCCCCTTTTGCCTCCTTTCGACCAATCGCTCCTCGCCACGTTGCTCCCTTTGTTGCCACGTTGCTCCTCCTCGTGCCACGTGTCTGTCCGCGTCAGCTCCTGAGTCGTCCTCCTCTCGCCACGTGTCGCTCTGTGATAGGTCCTCCTGCGTCGCTCCTGTCTCCGCGTGCTTGTTGTGCTGGCCTGCTCCAGACTTCGCCTCGATCCGCGTGCTTCGGGCTTCTCTCGCCTCGAGCTACGTGCTGCGGGCCCCACCTCGACCTCGCTTCGGGCTGTGTGTTGCGGGCTTCTCTCACCTCGGTCCTCGGGCCTCCCTCGCCTCGATCCTCGTGCCCTCTCGGCTTCGGCTCTGATACCAGATGTGGTTTGTGAGAGAAAAATTAGGAGCGAATAGAAAATAATATATATTGAACCTTAGAAAATTGAGATTACAATGGTATTTATAATGGTAACTCCAAACGACTTTAGGGAATATAGGGAAGTTAGGAAAATAGGAGAAATAGGGAGGAAAAGAGAAAGGGAAATAGAATTGGTTGCCGCCCTTGCCGTCCAATCCGCCCGATCCACTGTCGTCCAAGTCAACCTACCTGCCCAATCACCTGCCGTCCAAGGAGGTAAAAGGGGTAAGATCCAAAGCTTACAGTTGAAACAAATTTTTACACCTTTTTACTCCTTTTACTAGCTTTATTTCCAACAATCTGGTGGTAGTCTCCTGCACATCTTCCCCACCGTAACCTATCAAGTTGATTTTCTGGTTGGTTGCCTTACCCTCCTAAATCTTCTCACCTACATCAGTAGTCTTCTCCGCTACTTCCACTGTCTCCTTTCTCCTTTCAAGTTCTTCCTCAGATGGTTTGTAACTTTGGCCTTTCTTCCACCAACTATACTCTGATGCATCTTGTTTTCCCTTATCTCTCCTTTCCTCTGACATAGAATGAAATAGGTGTCGTGCCCTATATTGTTGTAGATGTGATCTCTATCTATGGTCCCTCATCCAATGGAGGTGATCCACATTGATCCATAGCATCTACATATTGTCTCAGCGGTGTTGTGTTGCAACTCTCTTGTGTAGCAATGTTATATACCTGTACGGGAACATCACCAACAAAATCTCCTCATACTGCTTGATCCAATGGTGGTGATGCTCCCACCGCATCAACGCAATTTGAACTTCCTCATCAACATCTAAGACTATTATTCTCTCCTGCATGTGCTACTATGCAATTCTTCCTTCTTGCGTCATCTTCTCTGCACTCTACACGTCTTGCACAACAAGCCCCCTCAACTCTCCGGTGTAGCAATGTTAGCTATTTTTATTGAAACATCCAACAAAATCTCCTCATACTGCTTTATCCAATGGTGGTGATGCTCCCACCGCATCAACACAATCTAAACTTCCTCATCAACATCTAAGACTATTATTGTCTCCTGCATGTGCTATTGTGCAGTTCTTCCTTGCGTCGTCTTCTCTGCACGTCTTGCGCAATAGGCCCCCTCAACTCTAGTTGTTGTCCACCACGACAGCCCTACTTGAAGCCACTCCTCCAATACCTGCAATGCCTCCTTGCACATCCTGAATTACTAGTTGTGTTGGAACTTCCCTTTGCACTACCTCCTGTGACATTCCACGCTTCTTACTTTGTCCCTCCACCACCATTGGTCTTCTTCGCTATGGCCTGCTATGAGGTTCTCAAATCTTTGTCTATTGGTGTTGTTGTTGTGACACATCATCAAACATCATAGCAATGGTGTGGAAAAACATTGAAAAAATCCTTATATACCGCATCAGAAAACTCTAAATAGAGTCTGACAAGAATGTAGCCCAATCAAACACTTCTTCAGCCTTGATTCCTTCTATGTATGGTATGAGCAAAGTGGGCATCTTTAAGGCTCCTTGATCATGGAACAATCTTGACATGGTCATGTTCATTGTGCATTGCAACTCTTTAGACTTCAATTGTTGCATCTTTAGTCCACGGCTCCCATGCTTCATCAATCTAACCACCTCTTACGAATTGATGTTGGTAACTTTATCCATAAAATTCTTCCACCTGTGATGGTCCATTCCTTCCTTCTTCACCGATCTGGTGAAATTCAGCAATCCGAAAGTTCTAAGGAAATTGCTTGGGGAGAATGTCATAGGAACCTCCTTGTTACCAACCATTGCTATGCTCTGATTTAGATCAGCATCATACGCTTGTAACATCTCCAAAAGGTACAGCTTGAAGAAATTTTTGTCAGAGCTTGGAATTTGCATGATGAACTACACTCCTGCATTTTGGAATGCGGCTTTTAATGGGAGATCTGCTGGATTTTCCAACCATGTTCTACAAAACTCTTTGGCTACTATTATCCACATTATCTCTTCCAAGGGAATCTGCATCCTCTCCTTCCCCTTGCACTTCTCCTAAGGTGAAGATGTTGTCTCCCTTCCATGACATTGTCTTTCATCAGTGGTGTCAATCCTTGTCCTTGATTTGGACACTTCGTGTTGCCTCATTCTCCCTCGCTCTATGTCCAAGTCGTGTTCTCTCTCTCCCAGGCACATGGTCGACTAGGCCTCTCTCGAAGCCAACTCCAACACCTTCCCCATGTATGTGAGTTTCTATTTGCAACACAAACTCATGTGGAAACCTCCTCTGCTCTTCCACCCGTTCAATTCGTTCTAAAATCCTCGACCTTCTCTACATCACTCCCGTAATCACTCTCCATTACCAAATTCCATCAACATCCAACACTCCTGGTGTACGGCATCTCAATGTACAGTTGCATGATTTCTTGTTGTATGGCTCTCGTTGTACAATGTTCTTTCGTACGATCATCCGTTGTACAAAATTTTGTTGTTTACCCTTATGTTGTGTGATCTATCGTACAGCATTGCATTATACGACCTCCTCCTTGTCAATTTAACTCTTCTACCCAATCCCCTTGCTTCTATATGACAATATTAACTTGCACACTCACTTTCAACTCTGAAACTCTTCCTTTCATGGCAATTTCCAAATGGCTTAGTTTGCGAGCAGGATGACTTGCCCTTTTCCAAACTACCAAGACCAACTAGATGGCCTATATGGTCTGTACAATTTGGAAAAAATTTCAACAATCTTCTACACAAGCTTCTCCGATGCTTCCTGGTAGCTTCGCACTTCTTTCTAGTCATTCACATCTGCAATGCAACCTCCTTCCTCAAGGCCTCTCCTTGCACATTCTTACTCTAGTCTTTGCACCATTCCTGCTACTAGATGCGTTCTCTTCCGTATAGTTTGCAATTCCTCCCTCCGTATGCTAGTTGATTTCTCCTTCGCATCTCTTCCTCAAGCACTAAGCATTTAAATGCTTTTGACCACCACCCAACATTTATTTATAAGGTCACAGTAGTGGGGAGGACAATGTTTTGCATGTAGTAACTGCCTCCCAACTACCACTTTGCCACCTTGCATGTAACCATATGTTGTGTTTTTTGTCTTTTCTTCGCCACCTTGCGCTTTTTTTATTTTTTATTCTTTATTTTCTGTAATTTTATTCTTGCCACCTGTTGGTCAGAGATCTGCTTTAGGTAAGAATTTGGTATTTTAGTGCGCCTTAGACCCGGCCAACATTGAAAGGCCGAGAGGAAGAAATGCCTCCCGTGCCAATCTCCGGAGATGGGTTGGTTCCCTTGCTATTCTAAGCTGGGGGTTTTGAGATTAAGGAACCGAAAGAAATGGGAAATGACCGAAAGGGGGAAATATGGCCACGAGCCGGATAGAATAGAGGTGATGGACTAACAAAGACGAAAACTTTATTGCATTCTGAACCGGATAGCCCTCAAATACGGATAACTAATAGAAATTTAAACCAAAACATCTAGCATGTATAATCTCCAGGACTACTCCAGAGTTACTACTTTATCAGCAACTAAATCCAGATATTAGAATTCAAGTTTACAGTTTAAAGTAAGAAACAATAGAAGACAAGCAATAGAAGACATACACATGAAAATAGAAGTCCAAGTCTAGAGCCAGACATCAACTGTATTGATAGCAGAATTCAGGTTTTCATTTAGCCTCTAGCAAACATCCATCCATTTTACAATAAAAGAGCAGGCTTATATAGAGAATTTTGTCGCTTGAGCAATAAATGCTCATAAACAGAATATGGCGGTGGAAGCCAAGATAAACATTACAAGGTAATACAGCCACAAGATATTTAAACAGGTCTGGCAAGGGCTGGTGACTCCTCAAAATGTCGTTGAATGTTTTCAATGCTCTGACATACTTGACTTGCTGGCGCTGTCTCCTTACTTGCAGGAACCGCCTCCGTAGAAGATATGCTTGAATTCCTAAAACGTCTAATCCGAAAGCTTCCCAATAGCTGCGGGTGACCGGAAAATTCCTCCCTCCGTATGCTAGTTGATTTCTCCTTCGCATCTCTGACATACTTGACTTGCTGGCGCTGGTTTCTTTGAAGTTTAGATTTGCCTAAGGCTGAAACTTGCAGAAGCTTTCTTAAAAGGTTAATAATACACCATGTTGTAGAAATGGCAACACCACCTTATGTATATAGCGGACCAGATGTCTAGACAAATTGTTTGCCATGCAGACGATTCCCTCCATTCTTCTTGATGGATTCCTTGTTCATTCGACTTTGGTGTTGTACGACATCCTGTCATACGACGTCTTGTTGTAGGGTCTTGCGTTGTACAGCATCTTGTGGTATAGCTTGTGTTTTACGGCCTTTTGTCGTATGATGTTGTAATGTATAACCTCCTGTGTATGGTCTTGTCTCTCCATCTATCGTTGAGGACTGGTTCTTCGTTTTGTATCGTCTGGGTGGCCTGATTGCTCACCACCCCTTCTTGATCGCCTTCTTCTTCGTCGTCTCCTTTTCGACTATCTTCCAAACTCAAGTGCACTCATTCTTCTATATCCTCTTCCCGGACAGCCTTCAACAACTTGTGACAGTTTAGGCCTTAGCTCAAACTATTTGAGGGCCGCCCAAGGTCTCCTATTTCTCCGACGGCCAAAGGGTAATTTTAACGGCCCACCCTGCTAGTTGTATGGCATTGGGTTACTTCCTACACAACCAGGGGGTGTTCGTGATGGCCCACCCTACTGGTTGCATGGCCTAGGGGCAATATGAGGGAAAATTCTCATCAGACGACCAGTAAAGAGGCCAAACGGCCTCCCCTCTTGGTTGGGCAAACCCAAACAGCCTGGGGAACCTAACAACCATCCCAAACTACCTAAATTGCCTAACTCGTATGCACGCCTAAGGTTGTCTAGTAGTCTTTGCAGACTACTTCAACTTCCCAAGGAACCATTCAAATTCATTGGCAGATCAATTCTCCAACTCATCCACCTACCTGTGTCGAATTTATCTTGCTTCTGGGTTGTTTGTTGTTGCTCATCCACATTGCCTGTTGGTTGGGTAACTTGTCTCCTAGGTGTTCATCTCCTCACTATTTTGACAACTGTTGTGGTTGATCCACAACACACCCCAAAATTGGGGACCCACCTTTTTGCAGGCTTGCAAAGAAGAATCTCGGTGACCCAGATGCTAAAATTGAAGAAAAGAGAAAAAAATGCCTAAGTGTTGAAAGTGTCGCGAAATCGCGACTTGTCGCGCCATCGCTGCCGAAAACAGGAAAGTGTCGCGAAATCGCGACATGTAGCTCCATCGCTGCCGAAAAGAAAAATTGAAAGTTGTCGCGAAATCGCGACATATCGCTGGAAAAGAGTGAAAAGATGTAGCGAAATCGCGACATGTCGCTGAGAAGAAAAGAAAAGGTGTCGCGAAATCGCGACATGCCGCTGGAAAAGAATGAAAATGGTCGCGATTTCGCGACGTGTTTTGCCGAAGCGTACGGATGATGAAAAGTGTCGCGATTTCACGACGTGTTTTGCCGAAGCGTACGGATGATGAAAAGTGTCGCGATTTCGCGACATGTTTTGCCGAAGCGTACGGATGATGAAAAGTGGTCGCGATTTCGCGACGTGTTTTGGCAAACTATACGGATGGAGAAAATGGTCGCGATTTCGCGACGTGTTGCTGCGAAAGTGTACGGATGAAGAAGTGGTAGCGAAATCGCGACAGGTTCCGGCAAAACGTACGGAGGGCAAAAGCGGTAGCGATATCGCGACAGTTTGCGGCAAGAAGGTCCGAAGGCGAGAACGGTAGCGATTTCGCTACAGTTTGTGGAAAGGAGGCTTAAAATAGAAATCGGTAGCGATATCGCGACAGAAAGCGGCATGAAGGTCCGAAGGTGAAAAACGTCGCGATATCGCGACAGAAAGCGGCCGAAGGCATACGAACGAGGAGGGCGTCGCGATATCGCGACATGTCACGTTTTCGCGGCTAGGAAGGTGAACAGGCTGCATGCAGTTTTTGTCGTGATTTGCACAGGAAAACGTTACAGAAGGCGCAGAAAACGCAGGACACGTGGCGTACAGATGTCAGAGTTGCAGAAGCGTTACATGCAACGAAGGATTTCAAAGGTCTCGGCATCGAGTGAGTCAAAAGCAACGAAAAGAAAGGGAAGTTGAAGGGTCACATGCAGGAAGATGAAACAAAGCGACACAGGGAGAATCGAAGAGCCGTTTCCGTTAGTATAAAGCCAGAAGTGCAGATTGAAAGAGGGGTTGGAAATTGCCGATTGCGAGTTGCGGAGACAAGAGCTTCATGCTATTCGGGCCTGCACTTGGGCAATTTCTTTCTTTTGTTCTGGAATATTTATGCCTGGAACATTCTTTGAATGTAATTGACATATCATTTAATACAAAATACAGAGAGTTGGCATCTAATTCATGAGAAAGAAGGAGTCATTTTTTGTATGCATGATTTAATGTTATATCATTCATTTCAGATTTATAAGGCTTTTAGGTGAAGTTTAATGCAAGTGCTCTTGGTTGCTTCATGCGAATGCCTAAATCTGGAATTACAGTAGAAACCTTAGAAGTCCGCACCTAGCCTATTTGGATTGTGCGAGTTTTTAGGTTCATTAGGTTAGGTTGCATGCATAAAACCTCATTATCTTCGGTTTCATCGAATTGATGGCAGCATTCTAACTGTAGTTTAGTTTCTCTTTCATTTATTTTTCTTTATTGTTCAAACCCTTGCTTTATTTTCTGCAATTTAACTACTGTATCCAAATAAATAACTGAAAATCCATCAAAATCCAAGATTAAAGTACAATTATTCACTTTGAGTCCACTGTAAATTCAAATTATATAAACCCCAGTGCCCCTTGTTAACATCCACTTGCAAACCCTAAGGTATTCCTAGCATTTCACTTGAATAACATCATTGGTAGACAAAGAATCAGCATAACAGGAACCTTGGAGAAGTTACCTTCTTTGCAAGCAGAGGATTTTAGGACTCAGATCCTACCGGAGAGTGTGCTTTCACAATTGGGTGAAAACACCACTCAACAAGTTCTAAGGCTGAGCTGGCATTGCTTCAGTCTTTCTCATCATTGCTTGAACTTGTCAAGGACACATTGCTAGACTCCTGTCTCAAGTTCCCAACTTCCACTCTGCTTGGCAATGATATTGTGGATGTCTCTCCATTGCACTTTGCTTGCTATAGATCTTCCCCTTGCTTGGATATCCTGTCGCATCCTCAGTAGCTCTTGTGCACATTGTCTGCTTAACTCTTCCATTCTTATGTTCAATTGTTTACTTTGTTCGTGCAGGTGTTGTGTTTCCTCACACATTTTCTAATGTGCACGACCAATGGCTGCAAGCAAACCCATTTCTTCATGTTCACTACCTTCACTCCAAGGCTCCTGTTTTGGTGGTTCTTCTTGCTCAACTTACATGGCCACCATTTGTTGTGTGTTTTCAACATTCAGTGATCCTAGTCTTGCCTCTTCTTCCACTTTTGGAAATCTAACATGCACCCAAATTCTTCTACACTTCATAGACCGAGGTTGCAATTCCTCTTGTTCAATCACAGGTTGCATGTTATCTTCCCTTCTTGCATTTTCTCCTCCAAATAGCCAAGCTAGTTGTTCTATAACTTTGTTGTCGTGGTCACTGTCACCTCCTACACCATTTTCCTCCTTGGTCTGACTCAACTCCCCAACTTCTCAGACCAGAGTTCCTTCAAAGGATTATGAAGGTTAATTTGGTGCCACAGTCAGCATGCCTATGCTCATATCTTCTTTTTCATCACATACATCATTAGGCACACCCCACCACAATTGCTTTCAAGTTGAACTCCGATCTCGTGCACCATGAAATGTGCCAACCTATAATTGCTCTGATGTTGGACTCCCATCTCGCGCACTATGAGACACGCCATCTTGCATTTGTACTGATGTCGAACTCCTGTCCTACTCACCATCGAACACATCAACTTGCAACTGCTCCAGCGCCATACGTATTTTATTGTCAGGCAATTCCTCACAGTTGACATGCAACTCACTACCACCATCATGCAACTCTCCGCACACAAACCTTACGCATCTCCTTTGTGCGTGTCCACTTGCATGTTCTATTGCACGTCCACTTCCTATCTACTTGTATTTTTCTCTTCGTATTTGGCTACAGACTTAGTATTTTGACTGCACTCACCAATCTCAGACACTCTTTATTGGTTCATTTTAATCTTCTTCTACATCAAAGCACATGTAGTTTGGTTGAAAGACTTCATAGCCTTCCATTTGCTAGTGGAGAAGTCTGCTATATGAGTGCTCCTCATCTTCTATGCACTCCTCCAACTCCAACACGCCTTCTTCATTCGGTTCATGTCCGTTTTCGTCCTCCGATGATGAACTCCTAGACTCATCAGATGTTGCTACCTCTTCACGAATGGACTGATTCTTCAAGGTAATCATATACTTGTGTTGGCCCTTCCTGAATATCAATCGATGCTCCCAATTGTGGTTTACTTATGTCATGCATTGCTATTTGCATCTCGGCAACGCATCATTGGTTGGTTTCTACATAGCAATTACCACAAAATCCTTGATGAACTCTTGATCAACGATTTTCACCTTCAATGCAGTCATCACTCCTTTCATTTCTATCTCGTACTAATCTGTTCCACATAATCAGTTGGGAGACCATAAAAATGGTGCCCCAAATCTCTCCATGCCTTCTCAGGTAAGACATTTATGCTTGATCCCCCATCAATGATCACTTGCATCAACCTATGATTCAGCAACTCAATATGGATTAGTGTTCATTTCTTTCCAACATCTATCATCAAGACTGTCAGATAAATATATTGGTCGCTCCTTATTCTTGTTGCTTCTAGTTGGCATCGCGGCTCTTCCACACTCCTCGTCTATGCCATCTCTCCTACTATTGCATATATCTTTGATATTGCGCACAATAAATCGTATACCTTTACTTCAACACTTGCGTAGCCAACTGGTGTGTTGACGGTCTCCTCTTCACTAACGGTCTCCTCTTCACTTGTGATGGGTTTCTTCAACTTCTTTTCCTACAACAATCTCTCTTGGTTGGTCTTTCTCATTTCTTCCTCAATTTGGACATGTGTTTCTTGCCATCTCTCCTCCTTGGCAGGATCCGAGTACTGTTATGCTTTCTTTGGTTGTGCCCATGAGACTACTAGCACATGTTTCTCCTTTTGCTAGTCTTTTAGAGGCTCCTCAATGTCAATAAAATTGACATTTTGAGTTGCTTAGACTTGCCTTCTTTAGGCAATTTACCTCCTTGTGATTGCCCAGTCTACACCACCGATTATTTTCGACATTTTCTCCTACTGGGTCCTTTTGATAGTTGCATGCGAAGTGTCCTCATTCTTGACATCTTTGACATTAGATGACTAGCCTTCTATCTCAATCGTATTGCAATCGTCATTTTCCTCACATAGGTCAATTTCCTTGTTGTGGTTGTCTTCTACCTTGGTGGTTGTTCCTGTATCTGCCACTCGTTGCTCCTTGTCCGCTCTTCTAAGTGCTTGGAATTTCTTCCTCCGTCTCCTCTTACACCATCAATGTTTAATGTCTGGTGCTTTTGAGGTTGAACGGACAGTCAACAACCATATGCCCCACAACTTCATATATATTACAAAATACATTCTTCAGACACTTACATTGGTATCTCCTGATTTGGAATCAGAACACCATATGTCCTTTTCCTTCTTTTCATCCACCTTCATATCATTGATCATTCGTTCCAAGTATTTTCTCATGGCCTAGATTATGGCACTTAAGTCATCTCTATTGCTATCTGAGTCATCATCTCAGTAATGGTTTGCACTTCCTCCCCTTGTAGCAGTTGTCTTCATTTTGCTCTCCAGCTTGAGTGCTCTATCAAAAGCCTCTTGATAGGTAGTTGGTGGAAATCCCTTCCTTTTCTTCTTATATCGCAACAGCAATCCATCTAGGAACCATCATTTCTACAATCCATCTGTTGGCTTGGTTTTCATTTTGTCAATGACTTCCTTCAAACGTCGATTATATGACTTGATATTTTCATCCTTCCTTTGCTTCGTTGAATATATTTTGCCAATGATCTCCATATCACGAAGCAATCTGAATTCCTTGTTGAATTCAGCCTTTAATTTGTCCCATGTTGTGAAGGGATGTGCTCTTTTCAAATGCCAACTAACTCGTCATATCATTTCAAAAGTTTCAATATGGTGTTCTGGGTCTTCCTTCTCATCACCCAAAAACTTTGGGCATTTTGCTTGCCCACAACTATAGCAATATTGGTCGTAAGTGGTTGTTCTTTGTCACTTGACGATTCTACATTTGCAAACAGTCAACAACCGCTACCTTGTGCACCTCCACTTTGCAACCTCCTTGGCAAATACACAAGCATCAGTTCTAGTCTCCTAAGCACACTCTCCTCCAGTTGCCCTTGTGCTTGACTCCCGTCCTCCACACCTAAAGGCACTCTCCCCATACTTATGCTAGTGTCACCAATTGTTTCACCTCATCTTCTCATGCACACTCCACGTTTGCGCCTTCTCCACCACTTGCACGAATGTTCTCCTCAACCCAAACTGTGTTTCCTTGTACCGCCTCCAGTTGTGCTTCTTCCTCCGTTGTTAAAAACAACGTTTGCCACCTCTAGATTTCTTCGTCTGAACTATCCTCCAAGTGAGGATTCCAACTTGTTCGAGCTTCGGTACTTCAAACTTTGTTAGTATTCCTTCTGTTTGCAATATTTCATCAGCAACATGCAAGTGTTCGATCTGCTAAACACACTGATGTTGTTGTTGTGAAATTCTCTAATTTCTTATTGGCTGATCTTCGACTCTTCCGTGTCCACACCTCCCATGTCCTCACAACAAGTTATCTTTCACCTCTCCAAGCTTCACACAATGCTGGTTCAAACTTCAAAACATAAACGATGCCAAATCTAGCATGGTGATGGTATTCCACCCTTGGAGGAACAATTTGAATTTGACAGGTTTAATGATCAGCTTTATGACTACTTTAACCTCAGCTTCAAACAACTCAGTCTACGAATAGGATGGCTTGCCCTTTTCCAGACCGCTAACACTTCACCAACAAGCCCAAACTCTCCAATGTATGGTATAGCAACTTCGTTGTACAACATTTGGCACTCACTATACAGGTATAACATAAAGTCTCCATGTACGGCACAAACTCTCCACTGTACAGCATAACGACTTCGTTTTAGATCTTGTACAACCTTATGAAACAAAACTTGAAAGAGTACAACTAACAAATCAAAACTAAACTACTACAGCAATGTACAATGCCCACATAATGACAA
Organism: Wollemia nobilis; assembly: GCA_028583015.1. Taxonomy (NCBI): domain Eukaryota; kingdom Viridiplantae; phylum Streptophyta; class Pinopsida; order Araucariales; family Araucariaceae; genus Wollemia; species Wollemia nobilis. Next base: position 10,300,807 of record JAQPPZ010017092.1, read on the forward strand.
TAACATATAATGAATGAATATGAGTAGATATTGCATTAAAAATGGCCTATATGAAGAATAGCGTACAACATTAGCTTACACAGTCTGCAATCTGTGCAAAATACCTCACTCACTGCAATGTCTATGCAAATGCATCTACTCTCCTTTGTACGTGTGTTTGTGTCAATACATGGTATGGTGCCCACTCATATGAATGAGGGGGTCTATTTAAACTTGGGGATGGTTTGCTCCAATTTTTGTATCCCACGCACCACAAAAGAAACTATTTTTCACACCTTCTAGCATATTTGTTACATGCGAGAAGAAAAATCGTTTCTTTAGAATCATTGTGCTTAATCTCTTGCGATCAGTAGAACACTTTATATATATGTCTAAGTGGGCAGCAAATATGGATGGATTGTTGAAGTTATTAAAGAATTATCTTCGAAAACTCTAATGTAAGAAGCAAGGAGACTCAATATAAAGCAAAGCATCAAGAAGCCCAAATAGATGTTTTTTAATTTTCACAGGTGCTTGGAAAATGCCACATTGTCCAACATAACACCACTCATTGATAAGGCTTGAGACTTACCAAGGTCTAAACAGGACTCCCATCATTGGGAGATCTTGCCAATGATTAATGTAGTCAAAAACAAGACTACGAACAACCTTGCACTTTATAGGACCCTCAGCCATCCCTCACTCCAATCTCTAATGATCAACCATATGCACATATGTTGGTACGTGGATTACAAGAAGATGCTTGATTCGTTTTGTTTTTGTTTTGGATACATAGGGAAATCGACAACACCATTGGATGTTGCCCCTATAAAACCTAGCTCGTTGGGTAAGACGAAGTCAATAGGACCCTCGACCCTATAGGGCATCAAATTGGGGCAGCCAACCAGCAAGCACTCGACAGCTACCATCTAGCCTATCCCCTTCTGGGTACGTCGTGGTTTGAACCTTAGACCTTCCCAAAGAAAGGCCAAAGCCCTAACCACTGCACTGTCCTAGGCGAACAAAATGTTAGGGTAAAGCACAAATTTTTATGAGGGGTCTACGGTCCCTTACCGGGGTTTTGAACTTGGGTCTCCTGGATGAAAACCCAAGAATTTACCACTACGGTATCCCTCTTGGGACAAAAATGTTAGGGTAAAGCGCGGGTTTTTATGAGGGGTCCCGGTCCCCTCATACCGGGGTTTGAACTTGGGTCTCCTGGATGAAAACCCAAGAACTTACCACTATGGTATCCCTCCCGGGACAAAATGTTAGGGTAAAGCACGGGTTTTTATGAGGGGTCTCAATCCCCTCGTACCGAGGTTTGAACTTGGGTCTCTTGAATGAAAGCCCAAGGACTTACCACTACGGTATCCCTCACAAGTAAACATTTTGAGTTAAAAACGCAGGTTTTAGTGAGGGGTCCCAATACCCTCATACCAGGGTTTGAACTTGGGTCTCATGGATAAAAACCCAAAGTCATACCACGACAGTATCCCTCACGAGAAAAAAAAAGTTTGGGTAAAGCGCAGGTTTTTATGAGGGGTTCCAGTCCCCTTGTATCGGGGTTTGAACTTGGATTTCTGAATGAAAACACAGGGACTTACTACTACGGTATCCCTCTCGAGTAAAATGTTAAGGTAAAGTGTAGGTTTTATGAGAGGTCCCAATCCCCTCGTACTAGGGTTTGAACTTGGATCTCCTAGATGAAAACCCAAGGACTTATCACTACGATATCCCTCCTGAGACTAAAATTTTAGGGTAAAGCATGAGTTTTGAAAGGGCCCCGATCCCCTTGTACCAAGATTTGAACTTGGGTCTCCTAGACAAAAACCCAAGACATACTAATATGGTGTCCCTCGCAAGAAAAAAACTTTAAGGTAAAACGCAGGTTTTTGAAAGGGTCTCGGTCCCTTGTGTAGTGGTTGGAACCTAGGTCTCATGGATGAAAACTCAAAGGCCATATCACTACGGTATCCCAACAGGGACAAAAATGTTAGGGTAAGTTATCAAGAGAAAGATTGGACTACTACACACCATCTTACTCTAACATTGTTTTGTGCGTATGAGATTTTAAAATCAGTATTAAAACACTGAGGTCAGGCATGCATCAAAAGAGTAGTAAATAAGATGATTCTATTAATCTCCATGAATAACCAAGGTGGGTCAATGGGACTCAACGGAAAAAAGCCAATACAAAGCACGGTAGTTAACAAGAACAGATATAAATGTTATCTAAGACCATCCACAGTAAGAGAACAGTTACAAACCCCTTGGTCTTAGTTGAGTTTGAAGCACATCTATCTAATCATAGTTGAGAAAATAGGAATCGGATTAGAATCGGCATGGAAAAGAATCGAGAATTTTTGGGAATCGGCCAAAAATCGAGAGGAGAATCGACAAAAAATTGGCATTTTTTCCTTGAAAAAACCGAAGAAAATGCAATTTTTCATTGAAAAAGAGCTTTTTTATGCATATCAGAATTTTCAGGAAAAAATCGGCAAAAATCGGCTAGCCTATGAATCGGGAAAATCGGATCGAATCAGGATTTTGCAGATTTTCTCAACTATGCATCTAATAATTTGAACCATATTTCATGTGATTATTATGCTTCATAAACTATTTGATGTGATTATTACGCTCCATAAACTCCAACGTAGAGATTGCATGTAGACAATTCAGAATACATACTAAGTCAGTTGTCTAGGCGAAAGAATACATGGATGAAACAAAATCAGAAATGGATGAAACGTTGGGAAATCAACATAAATGAATGCCCAAATGTCAACAAAGACATAAAAAATTATGTGAATGAAAAGTTCAGAAGTGGAAAGTGGAAAAATGCAAGCAGGAAAAGACAATATTATATTGCAAATTTTAACCCAACTTATGACCACAAGGAAAAAGCGTATATAGGCGCTGAAATCAAGTGGAAGGAAAAAATACTCATTGCTCAGATAAGGACTAGCTCTCATAGGCTTAGATGTGAAATAGGGAGATGGACAACGCCCAAAGAACAATGGGAAGAAAGGATATGTACTCTATGCAGCACAGGGGCAGTAGAGACAGAGGAACACTTCATCTATAAATGCCCGAGTTTTTCAGATATCCGTGACAAATACAAAGAAACACTTGGGAACGAGTTTATGGCAGATTTATTTGAAGACAGTAAAATAAAAAAAGTTGGGGAATTGCTAACATAAATCAGCAGGAGAAGGAACAACCTTCTCAAAGATATTAAAGATCATATGATATGATTTGAGTAATTGTACTTCCATAATTGAGGTCCCATAGACCATATTTAGGTCTCGCGGACGTAATTAAAATCTTTCATTTCAAATCTTTGAAAAAACCAATGAAGGCCCCAGTTACAGATGGTATACCTAGGTAACTACTTATCACTTTGAACCTGATTTACAGAAAGTTTCTAGGATGGAACAGTGAGGTACATTGCAACGAGTTTCTGGGATGGAAAAGATTTGGCCTTATTTTTTGGGACTGGTACAAACAAATTAAATCATAGTTACGAAACTTGGCGAGTTTTGGGGAAACTTACAATTAAAATCATAGTTACAAATTAAATTCAAAATATAGTTACGAAAGTTCGCACCCAAGTCAGCCCTCCCAGGTTTTTTTAACCTGACTTGGTAAGTTTTTCTAGGCTCGCCGAGGTTTTTTTTTTTTTTTCTACTCACGAGTCTTGAGGAAAAAAACTCGGCTACGGCGACAAAAACACAGAAAAATAGCATCAAATTTTTCTTTTCTAAATTGAACTTATTTTTGCTGTCTCCACTTGCAGACAGAGCAGAGAGAAGGTGAAATCAGAGTCAAAAAAACACTCATTTGCATCCTAAACCCAAATTGTTTCCTATTTTTCAAGAATCTAACAACCACCCAGCAGTTACATTTGAGATAAAAAAACAAGAACCAAAAGGAAGGCTAATGCCACAAAGCCCACCTAATTACAAAGGACCAAAGATGAAAGGAAAAGAAAAATTAGTCAGTAGAGTACAAGGATAAGGTCAAAGAAGATCAACAATGGAAGTTGAGACCAAAAGGATAGACAACATTAAGGGGAATCTAAACCAATCTTGTATAGAGTTCCATGGCAATATGTCGCACCCCATGGAAAGTGTAACACCTTCAATAATCAAGATAGAAATCTCTTGGCACTTCCCTATATTATACATTCTCTAGAACATTCATCTAACCACTAGGCCTAGAAACAAACAAATGATTCCGAAATCCTAACCAACACAAGAAACATTCACCATGTTTGAGGCAACTCAAAGGTGTCAAGAATTAGACACGAAAGATTGGAACAGTACAGTGCTTGGGCCCTCTCACAATCCCAATGAGATTTATAAGATGCACATAAAATAGCAAGAGGCCATTTGAAGGAAGACAAGTTGACTAATAGTTGTGATATGCAGTTATACCGTTTGAAGGATAATATACTATCCATACTCTGCCAGAGAATAGTATCAACCAGATTTAGTGTCAGTTTGTTAGGAACCTAGTTCCTAATGATTGGAAATCAGTGAAGAAGAATAGAAATGGAATGCAAATGAATGAAATTAAATCGCTTTTTATTGATCGCTTTTTCAAAATGGAGGTTACCCTTCCAATTGCTCACAAGGAGTTATAAATATAATTGTTCTTCGATGCCCAAAGACACCTTCTACGAATGCATATATAAACCTATCTATTAGTCATGATGGTGAAAGGACATGATGGTCCATTAATTAAATGAATAAAATGAATAATAATCTAAGTTAGGATTAGGATCCTAACAAGCCACCCCTCTTAAAAAGAGCTTTGTCCTCAAAGCAAAAATTAGGGAATGTCTTCAAACTTTCTGGAAAGTGCATCGACAACCATGTTATCTTTGCCTTTTTTATATATGATCTCGTAGTCATATCCTAGTAATTTTGTAACCCATTTTTGTTGCTCGGGAGTGGTTATGCGTTGCTCGATAAAGTATTTTAGACTATGGTGGTCAGTGCAAATAGTGAAATGTTGACCTATAAGGTAAGGTCACCAATGTTGAATAGCGTGAATAATAGCTAACATCTCTTTTTCATAAGTGGAACGAGCCAAATTCTTTGGAGAAAAAGCCTTGCTAGTAAAGGCCAATGGTCTTTCATTTTGCATTAGCACAACTCCTATGCCCACTCCTGAAGCATCGCTCTCAATAATAAATGGTTTGGAAAAGTCTGGCATGGCTAAGACAGGGGTGGTACACATTGCATTTTTTAAAGTGCTAAAGGCATCTTCAGCCTTTGAAGACCAAAGAAAAGCATTTTTCTTGAGTAGTGTTGTTAAAGGGGCTGCAATTTTACCATAATTTTTGACAAATTTGTGATAGTACCCTGTCAATCCTAAAAATCCATGCAATCCCTTTAAATTTTTTTGTATAGGCCAATTTTTCACATCTTCAATCTTACGGGGATCCACTTTAACTCCTTTAGAGACAATATGGCCTAGATATTCAATTTCTTGTTTTTCGAAGGAACATTTGGATTTTTTGGCGTATAATTGGTTGTCCTCCAAGGTCTTTAGTGCTTGGTCTATGTGGCGTAAGTGATCTTCCCATGTTCTACTATAAATTAGAATGTCATCAAAGAAAACTAAAATAAACTTGCGAAGGAAAGGATGGAATACCTTGTTCATTAAACTTTGAAATGTAGAGGGTGCATTAGTAAGGCCAAATGGCATAACCATGAATTCATAATGCCCTTCATGAGTACGAAAGGCAGTTTTTGGAATATCACTTTCCTTAACTCGAATTTGGTGGTAGCCTGATCGTAAATCTAATTTGGAGAAATATGTTGCTCCATGAAGTTCATCTAATAACTCGTCAATGACGGGGATAGGAAATTTATCTTTGATAGTTAATTTATTAAGGGCACGGAAATCAACACATAAGCGCCATGACCCATCCTTTTTTTGGACTAATATGATAGGAGAAGAATAAGGACTCATGCTAGGTCTAATAATTCTTGCTTTTAGTAGTTCTTGTACTAGTTTTTCTATTTCTGTCTTTTGTAGATATGGATATCGATAAGGTCGAATATTAGGAGGTTGGTGCCCAGGAAGAAGTGGAATGGTATGATCATGGCTTCTTTGAGGAGGTAATCCTTTTGGTTCGTTAAATACCTTGTCATGGCGTGCTAGGAGTTGTTGTAATTCATGTGCTATTGCTTGTTCCTCATTTGTTGGTTGAATGGAGAATAATTGTGCCATCATAACTTTACCTCCTTTTCGAATAAGCTTCTCCATTCTATGGGAACTTACTACTTGGGAAGGGCCTGAATTTAACCCCTTGATAGTATAGGTTTGACCATTTTGAGTGAATTTCATCCATAGGTCTTCAAAATCCCATTGGATGGTGCCTAGTGTTCTCAACCATTGTACTCCTAAAACGATATCACATCCCCCTAGTGGAAATGCATACATATCAGTTTTCATATTATAATCACCCATAGTGAGTTTAATATTTTGGCATTTTCCTTTGCATGCAATTCGTCCTCCGTTGCCGATCATAAATTTGAAATTCTTACAAGGATGTATGAAGTAATCGTCTTGTTTTGCCACTTTTGGATCAATAAAATTGTGTGTGCTGCCAGAGTCTAGAAGCACAATGAGGTCTTGTTTCTTAAAGTAGCCCTTGACCTTCATAGTTTGTGAGGAGGAGAAACCAGCAAAGGCATTAAAGGAGATTTCAGGTGCATTCTTTGTGTTATTTTCTGGGGTTTTTGTCACTTCTTCCACTTCAATAGTTTCTTTTGAATTACCTTGGTCAAGCGTATTTAAAATATAGAGTTTGGGGGTAGTGCATTTATGGTTGGGAACAAATTTCTCATCACAATGGAAACAAAGGCCCTTTTCTCATATTTCCTTCATCTCTTCAGGGCTAATTCTTTTGATTGGTAAAACTCTATTTAGTTTTGGGGTGGTGGAGGAATGTTGAGATTTGCTCATTGGTTGAATCCCAAGTCGATGTTGATTATTAATTTTTTCTTCCACCATTTGAGCTAATGCAATAGTGTGCAGCATGTCGGGAGGATTGAGCATTTGCACTTCTAGTCGAATGTCTTCTTTTAAACCACTGATAAAGCAACTTTGGAAGAATGATGCATCTAGTCCTGATGTAAAGTTTACCAATTTCTCGAATTGAGCTTGGTACTCTCATACTGTAGTGGTTTGGCGGAGTTTGGTGAGGGCTCCTGTGAAATCCTCAAATTTGCTTGGGCCAAATCGTACCATTATATTTTTTGTAAATTCTGTCCATGTGGGGGTGCCATTTATCTTTTCGTACCATTGGTACCATTGCGTAGCGGTACTTTCTAGGTGGAAGGATGCGATGTGAACCTTTTGGGTTTCAGGAATTTGATAGAGGGAGAAATATTGGTCCGCTCGATAGATCCAATTTGTGGGGTCACCTCCTTCAAATTTTGGAAAGTCCAATTTAGTGGTTCGGGGTAGGATTGATGTTTGTGGCCCTCCGAGTAATGCTTGTTGTTTCGGTGGTGTGAGAGGTTGGCCAGCTTGGATGACTGCCATATTTTGTTGTAACATGTCCACGGAGTGATTAGTAGCAATGATTTTTAAATCTATTTCTACTACTTTTGTCGAGAGTTTTTGTTCGAGATCATCTTTCCATTTATTTAATCCATCCATGAAGTCCTTCATCTGGTCTTGTGATCTCCTGTCATCGACCATTTTGATATAGTTTTGCGAGTTTTAGCCTTCTTAATTTCAATTCTTCTTGAAAAATTAGTAAAATTTTAAATCAACTTTTGACAAAATTTTAAAAAATATATGGGGATATTTTGTCAAAAATTGAAAAATTTATCAATTTTGCTTGATATGGTGTAAAAATTTTGTTATTTTCTTTTGAAATAACTCCTTCTCTGTCCTTGACAGAACGGTCAATCAATTTGAATTTTTGAATGGTCTATTTGGCGGGTAAAATTCTTTTAAATTTTAAAATTTTAGCGCGCACGGCTAGCGAGGGCGGCGGGCGGAAATCGGAGCGGAGTGGCTAAGCGGCGGGGGGTAGGCGGAGCGTCGTAGGTGGAGTGTCTAAGGTCAACGAGTCAAACACTATTCCCAACAAGTCCAACACATGATGCGCCCACAACTGGCGCTCAATGCTTCGCGCACAAGCGCGTAGGCCTAGCACGCTAGGCACTCCAATGTAAGAGCATCGATCGTTATAAACCCTGAGTTCGCTTTAACACGAAGGATGTGGGATTTATCCCCGATGAAAAATTTGATGTCGCGCTCGAATTCAAATTTCCTGACGCCTGAAAAATAATTCCGGTCACCGAAAATTATTTAAACTTTAGGTTAACTTTAATATTTGCTTTAATTATTCATCGGATTTCTTCAGCATCACCGAAAAACGCAGGTATACGCAGCAGAAAGGTTTTTTTTGGATGATTTGACGTGCGTATTCGAGCTCTTCGTCGATCTGGAAGCAACAGAGGTTGAGGACGTCCCTCTTGAAGGTATTTGCAATGGAATTTTGGCACGTTCTCCCTTGTTATTGTCTCTTGAAATCGTTGTTACTCCCTGCACTGGTTTCATCTTCTCAAGAGCGTTGCTTCTACTTTTTTGGGTGGATTCGAACATGCTTGTGAGGGAGGTATAAGGTGGAGCCCTGAGGTGTAATGTGGAGGTCGAATGTTGGTGAATGCAGTGGTATGGTGGTGTACTTTAAGTGAAAAATGGGTGTGGAATGGGTAACAATGAACAATGATGAATCAGGGAAAAAAATTTGTAAAAATGAGTGTGAATGGCCTTATGGATCTCTGCTCTGATACCAGTTGTTAGGAACCTAGTTCCTAATGATTGGAAATCAGTGAAGAAGAATAGAAATGGAATGCAAATGAATGAAATTAAATCACTTTTTATTGATCGTTGTTTCAAAATGGAGGTTACCCTTCCAATTGCTCACAAGGAGTTATAAATATAATTGTTCTTCGATGCCCAAAGACACCTTCTACGAATGCATATATAAACCTATCTATTAGTCATGATGGTGAAAGGACACGATGGTCCATTAATTAAATGAATAAAATGAATAATAATCTAAGTTAGGATTAGGATCCTAACACAGTTTGAGCAGTGCACCTGTGTATGGCCATAAACACAGAATGAAAGATAACATGACTTGAAGGACATTCTAACAGTAGCCTCTAGCCCATATATAACCATTTGCATATGGGAGGCATCCCCTAGTAAAGCCACAATTTGAGAACTATGGAAATTAGAAGGGATATGTACCTGCCTTATGTACTCTCTTTGGACTCTAACTCAATATGAAATATTAGCGAACACTACATATTCATCATAAGGAAACAATTACAAATAAACAGCACGTTAAATGGCAACAAAAGGACTTGCAGATGCTCCAAGACTGAATCTAACAGCCACCCAGCAGTTACATTGATGTGTGTTTTGTCACTTTCATGTGTAGTTTAAGGTTTATCGCTTACAGTATTAATTTTGGATTTGTATGATATTAATTAATTGTGATATGCATGAAAATAACTTTTTTTCCAATGAAAATATGCATTTTCTTCGGGATTTTTTTTGGGAAAGTTTTTGCTGAGTTGAAGTCTGAGTCAAAAATTGGCCTTGCTGAGTCCACGCCGAGTCCAAGATTCTCTACTATGGTTAAAATATAATAAAATGCGAAATACATTATTGATTATAATGTAAATGCAAAAACTCTCTATGTTTTTTAAGCATAATTATCAATAAACAATCTAGAGTCTAAAATAACTTCAGAACTGCAACAACATAAGTGAGACATAAAATCAAGGTTCCACAAGCTTGGGGGATGGGGGGATAGGGGTATGGGTATCGGGGACAGTGGGGGATGGCAGGCCGATTTTAGAGGACGGATGGTATAATACTATTAAAATTTTTAAAAATTTAGAATAAACTACAAATTCTACACAACAAAAATGAAAAATACTAAAAACTTAAAAAGTATGCATGTTCTTAAAACATGTTTGAATCTGAAATGAACTCAGCTATTAGCCTATTACTAAGTGCAGCCATTTCCACAAATGTAACTTAAAGGTTCAGCCAAAGATATCAAGTGCAATCTCTAACAGTTAACCAAAATAGTTGCTATTGCTCAAGTAATGAATGTCACACTGTTCAGCTTTTAACATTCAAACAATAACAGTCATCATTTTTTCAACCACCAATGTTCAAGCAAAGACTATCATTTTTTAATTTTTTTCAGTCACCAATGTTCAAACAAAGACAGTTCTCAGTTTTTACTTTTTGGCCATCAATGTTCAAGCAAGATAGTCATTGGTTTTCACTTTTCTCAGTCATCAATGTTCAGGCAAGATAGTTATCTGTTTTTTCAGCCATCAATGGTCAATCAAGACAGTCATCAGTTTACAACTTTACAGCCCTCAATATAAATTATAAAAGCAAGACAGCTTTACTGTTCAGTCTCTAGCAATTCTGCACTGCTGTCCAATCACTAAAGTAATATTTAAACATTGACAACCACCATTGTTCAGTTCCCACCATGTAAGCAATGACAGTTACTCCTAACTGTTCAAATATGACAGCGTAAATGGTCAGCCACTATAACAGGGAGAGTACTCAGCCACTAGTAATCATGAAAAATAGTAATACTAATAGTCTCAATGCTCATTTACAACAAAAAGAGTGAAATACAAAGAGAACAAAAAATAAAAATACAACCAAATAGTGAAATACTCATGGTCCCACCCCCCATACCTTTTTTTTTTTTAATTTAAGTTCGTATCTTTTTCTTTTCGGGGGGCATGAGACGCCCTACCGTGGGGGACGACTGGGTGTCTCTGGGGACCACCTGGGGACGACTGGCCGTCCCTCGAGGACAGCCGCCTAGGGGACTCTGTCATCCTGGGGACGGCCTGCCTGCCGTCCCCCAAAAGGGGGACAGCAAGGAAACGTCCCTGATGTCGTCCCCCCGTATCGAGGACGCAGGGGACGGGGGGACGCGTCCCCCAAGGGGGGGATGTGTCCCCGTGGAACACAGCATGAAATGAAACAACAAAAGGGGAAAATCTAAAGGTCTAAGACTAATTTTAACTTGAAACTTTTGTATCATCCATAGTCCGTACCAATAGAAGTTTAAAACATTGATATGAAATAACTTGAGAATTACAAAGACATAAATGACAAAATAAAACAAAAAAGGGGAAAATCTTAAAGGTCTAAGACCAATACTAACTTGAAGTTTCTATATCATCCATATTCCCTAATAATAAAAGTTCCAAACATTGTCATAGAAGAGTCCAACCATCCAGCATTATCAAAATGAAAATATCATACAGCATAACAATAAAAATGAGTGCCATATCAAACACATATCCAAAATGAAAATATCATACAGCATAACAATAAAAATGAGTATGCCATATCAAACACATATCCACAATGGAAGTGTTCTACAGTTTTTGTGTGTGTTACCCCTTTTTTCAATTTATTTCAAGTTTTTGGATTTCAAGTGGCTTGATGCTGTCCAAGATGCTCAGCCGTAACTTTGACAATTGTGGAGGTGTCCTGGTGTCCCAATTCCATCCCCATGACGTCTCGACTCATGTCTTGGTGACCCTATGAAATCTTAAGAATTTTCAGCATCTTCAAACAAGACGTTTAGGTTCATTCAAGAGCTAAGCCCTTAAAAACAATGAACAGAGTCAACCTATCATCAATAAATCCACTAGATGACAAGCATCACCAAGTAGAGGTCCCTAACAAACTTCACAACTAATGAGCAACCATTTGCTAAAGACGTTAAATAGCCTAAAATAGCCCAAACTTCACAACTAATGCTTATCATGCTATTCATAAAATGATCTTGTATATATTCTCTCAATTCAAAACTCTTCACCAATTGGAAAACATTTCTAGTAGAAGCACCTTTTTTGGGCTGAGGGAAGAAGAGAAGGCAGTGAGGAAGGCAGAATCAGGAGCAGGACTCTCTCACCATTAAAATACCAACAAGAGATTGGAAAATAGAGGAACTGTATACAAACTTAGGAAAGTATTCTTTACAACCTTTTGGCTATCTTAGTTAGTGTTACCAACCATTTATCATTTTCCCCATGAACATTGTTGTGGTAGATCACTAAACACCTTCTAGTTGTAAATGTAATTAACAGAATAAAATGCCACAAATTACCTCAATAACATGAAATTGTCTCCATTCCCATAAGACATTAACAAACACCAGATAACAAACAATCAAAGCCTCCTTTGGCATCACAAAAGTATTAACACTGGTTGAAAAGGATAAATAGGAAGAGGAAACAGTAAGACAAACAAGATGGAACAGATGGTTCCTCTCCTACTGAATGTTTAACATGGTAGTCAATCTTCCAGATTCACAAAAACTATTCTGACGTCTCCATTTCTATTATCGGTGCTTGAATTTGCATCAACCACATACCTGTCAACAAGCCAGAGGACACCTTCCCTAACACCAAAAACAACAACAGGACCAACAGGACGTTTCTGCTCTGGAGGAAACCGATTGACAGCCACCGAAACACCTCCTCCGGCAACAGCTACTTCATTTACTCTCCTCTCTTCAATTTCTTTGGGCATTCCACCATCTTCTGCATCAACTTTCGATTGTTTTGGTGTGCTCATGAATGGAGGCACAGATGGACCATGTTGAAAAGAGGCCAACCTCACTACCTGTGCCACATGAAAGTATCAGCCCATACCTTTTAAGTGGCAAGAAGCTGCTAACAACAAAAATACTGCAAACATCTGTAGACCCTAGTTCTGACTTACCATCTCAAGTTCAAAAACAAGAATAAATGCATCAGAAGTCAAGTACACACACAATAAAGGTTTGGTAAAAGTTTTTGACATAGTTTTGATATTGTAAAGTTGTGACGTAATAATTTCATGCAATAATGTGTAATGTTGAATGAAGTGTTAGTTATGTACGGATGAGTCATTAGTTGTTTCATTGTCATGCAGATTGTAATGTAGCTGAAAATGAAATGAAATGTAAAGACATGACAAATGTGATGTGAATTGGTGAAGTGTCGGGTTTGTAGTTGGGAAAAACTACCTTGCCATAAGTTTAAATAGACCCCCTCATTCATTTGAGCGAGTACACAGTTCATACACATTGGATACGTCATGCTAGAGACTAGAGAGTCGTACACACATATATTGTAGAAGTTTTACGCAAAGATGCTAGAGAGTGCATCCATACAAGCATAAGCGTAATACACAAATGTATCTCTATTAATATTAATAACACCATTCGGCCATTGTCATTGTGTATGTCTACTATATGAGTCTGTATTTCAATGATATTGTTATAGATAGAGATTCCAAACTATTTCCTTTTCAATTATTACTTGTCGTACTCAATCCATATCAGGCCATCAAAATCTGAATCCAGGTTGTCCCATGCAAGCTTAAGCCATTTGACCTGAAGGGCAAGCCATCTAATTAACATGTCAGGTCGTTTGGACTACAGACTAGGTCGTCTAACTGCTATGTTGTTCAAGGTCATTGGAGATATTGTGTTGCAGGTCATCTAACTGTATGTTGTGATTTGTTTGGTCAACCTTCTCTGTCATTCATAATTGTTCCTCGAACTGTGAAATACCACCACCATGCTACATTACGTCATCATCATCATTTGAAGTTCGAATGAGGGACCGTCATTGCCTTGCCATCACTGTTTGGTCGGACTAATTCTTGGTTACTCGTTGGCTTAAATGTAGTCCTATATCCAATCCGAAGAATCAATCTGACCAATAGTGAAGGCAAGGTCATCCGACATAAGAGAAACTAAAGGGTAATAAATTGGGTCATCTGAAGAAGAGGAAGTTGAATTGTTGGAAGAGCGAAGTACTAAAGGAGTTGAACTGGAACCCGAAAGACCGTCACAAAGGAGTCAGTGATGGAGAACAATTAGGACGAAGCAATGGGCAGTCCGACCACCAAGGTCATCTAGAGTAGCAATTTGATAGACCTAGATGACAGTCAATCAAACAGGGTCATGAGTCAACATAGAAGCTCGCCTGGGCAAGCAAGCTGCTCAACAGACCAAGAGGAAGAATCGTTAGGATAGGAAGGCAAGTCGTTTGGCTACCTAGGCCATACAGGCTTGACAAAAGATAAAGATAGAGTGTCCATACGAAAAAAAGTACAAAATTACTATGCGCAAGATGGCGGAAATAGATTGAATAAGACAAAATATGTAGAACTTCCACTTGCCACATGCAAGACAAGTGTCCCCCTACTATTTTCATCTTATAGATACATGCCAAGAGCTGGCCATTACGCATTCAAATGCTTAGCATTGGAGTGAAGCCGAGAGGAGCAAAAGTATGCATTAAAGGAAAGGCAGAACAAAGGTCATACGGACGGAAGAGTTTCGGGTAACAATCATTGCACAGAAGCAAACTGCAATTGCAATGTAGAAGGAGACTGCCCTAAGGAGGAAGAAAGTTGCATTGCAGGAGGAGATAGTCATGTTGATGATATTCAAAGTTGTCGTGAAGAAGCAAATATCGTGTCGGAGAAGGTTTTTTCTAAAGACCCCTCCCCATTGTTGGCAAAAGTTGTTTTTCTTTTGCAAGTACAAGGTCTGCACCAAAAATTCGAAGTTGTGGAAGAAGGAAGAAGATTGAAGGACAAAGTGTGCAAAGAACAGAGCAAAAGATTGCTTCAATTTGTTTTTTCAAAAGTTGTATGGACAACCGCATTTTCTCTTCTCAGATGACTGTTCCTATGGACCATACAAACAATCATCTGAGGAGAGAAAATGTTGTTGAAGGTGTACGGGTCGTCTTAAGTGTGGAAGATGTCGTACTAATGCCTGAAGATTGCAAAGACAAAGCCATCAAAGACAAAACAATCCGAGACCAGACCATCTAGTACTGGGCCATCTGAGACCATACCATCTAGAGTCGAGCAATCCGAAAGAGGAGTGTAAGGATAGTCAAAGTTGTACAACTGATTACAAGCAGAGGCACAAGATATAAGAAGATGTACAAGCATGCCATGTGGAGCTACGAGTGGAAGCAGGGTCATCAGGAAGACAATTGAAGTAATTGGAAGTAACTGCTGCCACAAGTTTTTGAAATCCAAATCCAAAGAAGCAAACTGCAGGAGGAATGCAAAAGAGACCATGAATTTCTGAGAGGATTGGACCAGTGTTATTGTAGAGAAGGTTTCCACCTGAAGTTGTGTTGCAAGCAAGACCTCGTACCCGTGGAGGAAGCATCAGAGCTGGCATTGGGAGAGGCCAAGAAGAGAACATGCGTGGTAGAGAGAGGGAGTGAAATATGGACGCTAAACAAGGGAGAACGTGAGAACATGGAGGAGAGTCAAGATCAAGAATAAGCCCACTGGATGATAAACAAGTAAGAGGAAAAGAACTAGCAATTTCACCACAAGCAAAGAGTAAGGGGAAGGAGCGGATGTTAATACCCTTGGAAGAAATCACATGGACGCTTGCAGGTGAATTTTGCAAAACATGGTGGTTGGAGCCATAGTTGAGAAAATCGACAAAAAAATCGGCGAACTCCCGACTTTTTGCCAATTTTTTCAGTCGGCGATGCAATCGGCGAAGAATCAGGAGTCCGCCGATTCTTTGCCGATTTTTTGAAAAATCGGCATCGATGATTTTTTGCCGATTTTTTCAAAAAATCTACAATTTTTTTTTCTTTTAAGTTGTGGCCGATTTAAGGTTTTTTTATGCAAGCCCATTTTTCAGGTGTTTTGAACTTTGAAGTTCAAAGTTTAAAGTTTAAACACTAAATTTGAAACCCTAGTTTTGGGTTTTGGGTTTTCTTTTCCTCCTCTTTTTAAGTAAATATTGCAGCCTGATAACTATGTATGCAAGCCCATTTTTCAGCTGCTAATGTTTGAAACTTTGAAGTTTAAACCCCTAGGCCCTAGGGTTTGGGTTTAGGCCTGGTAACTATGTATGCAAGCCCATTTTTCAGCTGTTAGTGTTTGAATTTGAAACTTTGAACTTTGAACTTGAAGTTTAAACCCTAAACCCTAGTTTAGGCCCTAGGGTTTTGGGTTTAGGGTTTATTTTCCTCGTCTTTTTAAGTAAATATTGCTGCCTGATAACTATGTATGCAAGTCCATTCTGTCGATGTTTCAATTTTAAACCATAAACACTAGCCTTTTGGTTTAGGGTTTAGGTTTTTTTTCTAAGTGATTGTAACTTTGTTGTTACTTGTTTCCATGTGCAGGCATATAAAAAATGAAACCTTTTTTTCCTTGTTATTACTTGTACTTTATACCTTTTCATATTATAAGCTATATAAGATGTGTTTTGTCACTTTCATGTGTACTTAAAGCTTGAGCCTTGTATGATGTCTTGACATGAATTATTGCTTTTATTGCAATATTTGATTTGCATAATGTGAATTCATTGTAATATGCATGAAAAAACTTCTTTTCAATGAAAATTTTCGTTTTCTTCTGTTTCTTTTTGCCGGTTCCCGATTTTTGCCGACTTTTAAAAATCTTGATTCTTTGTTGATTCCGATTTTCTCAACTATGGTTGGAGCACCCAAAGGACCATCTGTTGAAGACCACATTTCAAAGTGCAGGAGTGCAGTTTATATTCTAGGTTCCTAGGTTTGATAAGGACGTTTTCAAGTCGTACCTGTTGGAAATGTTGCAGACTTATGATGATAAAAAGAAAAGAAGCAAAGTAATGCTTGGTGACAACGAAGTACGGGTGTCATTCTCCCCGAACAGTTTTTGCAAAGTATTTGACTTGTCAACTTCCAAAAATTGATGGAGGGAGTGGAGCCTTACCGTTTGTGAAATTTTGTGAATAAAGTTACCAATCTCAGTTCGCAGGAAGTGGCGAAGTTGACGAAGCATGGGAGCAACGGACTGAAGTTGCGGCATCTAAATTCGGATGAACTACGATGCACGATGAATGTGATCATGTCCAAATAAATCGGCGAACAAAGAGCCTAAAAATAAACCATTGCATTGCTTCTATATGTAGCATCACACAAAAACATTTAGTTTCCATGATTGAATCATACCATCCCAAAGGCACACCTACCATTTTCCATTGGGTACATATTGCATCATTGATGAAAGTTGGACCAACGGGAATGGTAGCCTCGAGGAAGAAGAAGATAATATCAAAGAAGAGGAAAGCACAAGAGGCATCGAAGGAAGATGGAGATGATACAGATGCCCTCGTTGAGGAGAGTGAAGACTTCGAAAGAGCAGAGCAGCAATTGCCTAGTGCCAAGGAGCCAAAGAGAAAAGAGAAGAGGCAAAGACTGTTGGAATAGCAGTGGCAGCTAATGGGAACACAAATACAGCAACAACATCAGCTAATGAGTCAAGGCACCAGAGTGTTTACATTGGGACCCCCACAACACACTTTTGTTGTTTCCACTTGCAGAGAGAGCAGAGAGAAGGTGAAATGAGACCCAAAAAAACACTCATTTGCATCCTAAACCCAAATTTTCAACTAACAATCACCCAACAATTACATTTAAGGTAAAAAAACAAGAACCAAAAGGAAGGCTAATGCCAAAAGGCCCACTTGATTACAAAGGGCCAAAGACAAAAGGAAAAGAAAAATTAGTCAGCAGTGTACAAGGATAAGGTCAAAGAAGATAGACAATGAAAGTTGAGACCGAAAGGGTAGACAACATTAAGAGGAATGTAAACCAATCTTGTATGGAGTTCCATGGCAATATGTTCCACCCCATGCAAACTGTATCACCTTCAAAAATTAAGAGTCAAATTTCTTTGCACTTCCCCATAATATACATTCTCTAGAAAATTCTTCTAACCATTGGGCCTAGGAACAAACAAATGCTTCCGAAATTTTAACCAACACAGGAAACATTCACCATGTTTGAGGCAACTCAAAGGCTTCAAGGATTAGACACAAAATATTGGAACAATGTAAGGCTTGGGTCCTCTCACAATCCCAATGAGATTTATACGACGCACATAAAATAGCAAGAGGCCATTTGAGAAGTACATAAAGTCCTTGAGGTTTCTTTCTAAGGAAGACAAATTGACTTGTAATTGTGATATGTAGTTATACCCTTTGAAGGATAATATACTATCCATGATTCCATACTCTGAAAGAGAATAGCATCAACCACATTCAGTGTTGGTTTGAGCATTGCACCTATATATGGCCACAAAACAAGAATGGGAGATAACATAACTTAAAGGATTTTTTATCAGTAGCCACTAGCCCATATATAACCATAAATCTATGGGAGGCATCCCCTAGTACAACCATAATCTGAGAACCAAGGATATTAGAAGGGATATGTACCAGCCTTATGTACTCTCTCTAGACTCTGACTCAATATGAAATATTAGAAAACACTACATATTCATTAGGAGGAAATAATTATAAGCAACATATTAAATGACAACAAAAGGACTTGTACTTGCCCCAAGACTGAATCTAATCACCACCCAGCAGTTACATTAATGTGTGTTTTGTCACTTTCATGTGTAGTTTAAGGTTGTATCGCTTACAGTACTAATTTTGGATTTGTATAAAGTTAATTAATTGCAATATGCATTAACCAAAAAAAAATCCAATGAAAATTTGCTTTTTCTTTGGTTTCTCTTTTGCCAAGTTTTTTTTGCAGTGTTCGAGTCAGTGTCAAAAATTGGCCTTGTCAAGTCCACACTGAATCTGAGTTTCTCTACTATGATTGGAGGTACCTAGGAAGTGGCTTCAAATGTGGCCACCAGAGGAAGTCAACAGCCAAGAAGAGATGAACCTGTTGCACAAAGAGTTGGATGTGCAAATGGAGCAGCACAACAGTCAAGGATAAGAAGAACTACACAACAACAAGCACAGGAGACACCTGTCATTTCAGATGTGGATGATGAGATACAAATTGTAGTAGATGCGGTGGAAGCATCACCACCTTTGGAGGAAGTACTTGGACGAGGAGATTTCATTGGTGATGTTTCAATGCCAATGAATGTGGATATGCCAAAGAGCTATGCCACAACACCATTGAGGCAGTTTGCAGACGAGGTGGAGAGATGTGGTTCACCTCCACTAGACAAGGGACCACTAGTCGAGCTCACATCTACAACAATGCAAGTCACGACACCAACCTCATCTATGCCGAAGGAGAGAAGAGAGAAGGGGAAGCAACCTGCATTAGAGCAGAGTTTTGTGGCAGAAATGCCAAAGTAGTCAACCGCCTAAGGATGAACCTGAAAAAGGCAAGGAGATGATGGATATGGCCGAAAAGCACATTGATGCAAAGGGAGGAACAATACCAACCATTTAGGAGGGCAAGGCAACTAAATAGGAGATCAACCTAAAAGGTCATGGTGGGGAGGACATCGAGGAAACAACCACCAAGGATGACACTGAGGACGAGCTAGATCATGGAGGAACGAGTGAGCATTTCATGAGAGAAGTGTCGAACTTGAGGCAGCCTCTAGTTCATGGTGAGACAATGAAAAAATTGACACATTTTTCGAGAAGGTGATTGGACTATTCAACAAGGTCCGAAGCGAGTTCCAAGTTGGTTGTGTTGGGAATGCGCAATTGTGGCAATTGAAGATGGAAGAAGAGTTCAGCAAACTGGTGAGGCTCAAGATGAAGAACAAATGAAGAAGTTTGCAAAGATCCATCAGATGCAGCCATGGGAGCTACATGTTGGCAATACTAGTATCCATTTGATATTAGAAATGAGGAAATTACCAAAAGGAACTTCAGTCCTATATCAGCGCCCACCATGAGTTTATGTTGATGAGGGAAATATGCAGCCATATCCTCCTGAATTTCAAATTGTCAAGACTATGAAATTGACACCCAAGTTAGTAAAGTCGTATGCCAAAATGAACTTCTTGGCATATCTTATTCAGTGGTTAACAGCAGGATAGAGACATTTCAGCGGATGGTTCACAACTTGAAGCTAAAGGAGGACGAATAGGCTAACCAACCGAGGATGGTGGAAGGACAATTTTAGCAAGTATAATAGGACGCCAAAGCAGAGCTAGTAGGGTCAAAAATGAAGATGGAGAGCTTGAAGCAAGTGCAGGAATAGCAACATTAGTTGAAATCAGAGTGTGTGGTTAGGGAGCAAACTCTTGAGGCAAAGATGCAGGAGATTGCTCATTGGGATCGAAATATTTCTAAGCATGATGAGCTATTGGCCGTAGCTGCAAGGAAAGAAGCTAAAGCAGCAAGAAAGGAGGCAGAATTAAAGGCTAGGCTGGCTAAGTTTGAGCAAAAGTCACATCACCATGGCTTCCACTCGGCTCGTTACCAGGCCTAAATTAAGCAGTTGAAGGAAGAGACTGAAGCCTTGGAGCTGCAAATTCAGGAGTTGGGAGAAGTACCTGTTCCAATGCCTCATTCTCAACATAGTAAGAGCCCCCAAGAACATGAACAATTGTCAATGAGGACATCAACAAATCTAGGGGGGAAGGCAAATGTAGATGCTAGTTCTAACTTACCATCTCAAGTTCAAAAATAAGAATAAGTGCATTGGAAGTCAAGTACACGCACGATAATGTTTTGATAAAGTTTTGATATTGTAAAGTTGTGATGTAATAGTTTCCTGCAAAAATGTGTAATGTTGAGTGAAGTGTTAGTTATGTACGGAATAGTCATTAGTCAGGTAGTTGTCATGCAGTTTGTCATGTAGTTGGAAATAAAATGAAATTTAAATGCATGACAAATGTAATGTGAGTTAGTGAGATATCAGGTTGGTAGTTGAGAATAAGTACCTTCTCATAAGTTTAAATAGACCCCCTCATTCATCTGGGCGATTACACAATAGATACACATTGGAGACCTTGTTAATGTTAGAGAGAGTCGTACGCACATATATTGTAGATGTTGTACGTAGAGGAGATGTTGGAGAGTGCATCCGTACAGGCATAAGTGTAATACACAGATGTATCTTTGTTAATATCAATAACACCATTCAGCCATTGTCATTGTGTATGTTTATTGTATGAGTTTGTATCTAAATGATATTGTTGTAGATAGAGATTCCAAACAGTTTCCATTTCTGTTATCACTTGTACTCAATCCATATAGGGCCGTCCGGATCTGAATCCAGGTTGTCCCATGCAAGCTTGGTCCGTCTGACTGTTGTGCCAGGCCGTCTGGACTGCAAACTGGGTCGTCTGACTCCTGTGTTGTGAAGGGTCGTTTGAGATATTGTGTTGCAAGCCATTGAAGATATTGTGTTGCAGGCCTTCTGACTTCATGCTCATTATTTCTTTGGTCAATCTACTCTATCATTCATAATTGTTCCTTCTACTGTGGAATACCACCACCGTGCTACAATATCCACCTGTATCACCTATGTGGTTCAGGAGATAAAATCTCAAATAAGGCTACCAACTAGAAGTTAGGAGATACTTCATAGTTTTCTCCTTACTCTTAAGACCTCAGTGTTGTATTTGTCACTTTCTAATGATGCATTTAGAGCAAAGATTAGATAACAAAACAGACAAACATTACAAAAGGATGCAGGTTTCTTTCTTTAAATGTGTGACTGCAACAAATAAAAAGTTACAATTGTACTACCAAAACATTCTGAAAACTCTGCTGCAAAGGTGCATTCTTCATGTCCTTTTTCACCTAATGCAGTTAAACCAATACTAGCGGGCAAGGACAACACAATTATAAGACCCTGATCTTTTTTTCATTTCAAGCAATCACGGTCTGCCACCCATGAACTTCAACATAGATCAGTATCATAACTGTCCTCCTTACTGAAGAAACAATATTTACAGGTTGCATTGTCTGGACAAGTATGGCTGAATTCTCTTCAAAATTATTATTAAATTCTGAACCTATAAAATGTCAACTAATCAGCACACTGCAATCTCTTCAATACTATTATTAAGTTCTGAACCTATATAATGTTAACTAATCAACATAATATGTTACTAGAGATGGAAAGAATTGAAATTTTATCAATGGCCATTAAAAGACACCTTGTTTTAGTAAGGTGCTGCCAATAACCCAATAGCAGATGTAATATTTTAACATTTTGATGAAAGTGGGCCAAATACGAGCCACATATAACTGATTCAAAAAGGGAAAAAAGTAGTTGCAACAAAAACATCATAACAAATACAAATTATTCATTCTTCACCAAATTCCCTCTCATATCCACACATATGCCCCCGGAAAATGAGATGTAAAGAATTATAGCCACAGCTACCACTCTTATGTATTCTTAGGACAAATATAATATGGTTCAAAGTAGCAGCAAATTGTAAGTAGCACATGACAAATTTAAAACATAAACCTTTGCATCTTTTGGAGAAAATAATATGGTTGATGGAGACCTCATTTGGAATGCATACTAAAATTAAATCTCAACAAAGAAAAATACAAGAACCAATATTAAGAGTGGAGATTAATAGAGATATGAAACTGTAGATAGAGTTAGTTACTAGGCAGTTGGACACCAAACCCCAACTAGACATAAAATTTGCATGTCATTAATTATTACCTGCAACATCGGTGGTCTCAATGGTATCTTTTCTTCGACGACAGGATGAGTGGTATCAACAGTTATCAATGCTAACTCCCCGTGCTCAGCTACTGCATTGGCCTGGTTTGCCTTTGCTTTCATTTCTTCCTTCTTCTTCTTTGTCTCCAAGTCAATTGGGCTCACACCAGCATCCACAAATACACATCTAGAAAGTTCCACGGCAGACAATAAAATCAGATACAAACCATGCATTCACAAAATGATACAAGTAACCAGCAACAAATGTACATATAAATAAATATCCTAATGTGGGTTGCTAAGCACCTCAACAACATTGTTGCATGTAACATTCAGCCATATTGGCTCATTCCTTTTGTTTTTTAAAAAGTACATTTTTTTTTCTTTGCTTTGGTAAAGGGGCAAACTTCCAAGTGTGCACACACATGGGGCTCTAATCCTGTGGGGTTTTAAACCTGAGTAATTTGCATGAAAACGCCCCATCTCAACTAGTAGACCATAGTCGAACAGTCTAAAAGGTTAATTGTATTCATTTAAAACACTCCAAAGTTATGGATTGGACATCTAAGCAATCCAAGATGGCGATACAATGATCATAAAAGATACTTAATGGTTACTTTAGAAGACGAATATATTACGCTTTGAAAATCTAAATAACAATTTAAGGACTTGACTCCAAAAAAATTTCATATGTACCCATGAAGTGATATTAATCACATAAGAAAATGCATAGAACATCAAATAGAATTCAATCAATCTGTTGAAGCATCCCCTTCCCTCCCTTGCTATACTTGTTGTAAATATATACTATTCACTTTCTGATTCTACCCTAAGACCTGTGTGTTAGTCATAAGATTTGTATATACTTCTAGTACAAGGAAAACATGTTCTAAATATGTTTAGTGAATATCGATCCCTCGAATAAAAATAAAGAAAGATAGATGATCTACCATGCCTTACTGAGCATAGATCCATCACAGAACAGAAGGCTGAATGTAATGATATCCCCAACTTTACAACCAATTTTAACATTTCTAGCATGAAAAATCTTTCAAACTTTGCCAAACTACATATGTGATAAAAACCACAATCCATCTGTACTTTATCCTCTATATCATCTCAAAAATGAAAATAATCCCACCAACATTATGTAATAAAAAGGAAAACCATTTGCAATAATCTATCACATGCTCATTTGTTAACCCAGCATTTGTTGTGTGATTGGTCATTGAATAATCAGCCAATTCCTACCAATTAATAAGCATTTACAAGCAACATCACATTATTACAAATATGCATAGATGATAAATCACCAAACAAGAAAATACTTGTTGACATTTTCTTGGAAATCACAACAGCAGTAGCCTGTCAAGTCGTCACCATAGAGATCATATTTTGGATACAAACCTCCTTTCACTAATACTGTCACTTGTATCTCCTCAGAATAGTGTTCTTGTAGCTGTCCTAATTGGTATGTACTTTTATAATTTATTAGAGTTCATGGGTTTATAGTTTCTTAGCAAACCTACAATATTTTCATTTTTCTGCTCTTTTCTATTCAATTGTCTGCATGTTAGTCTAAATCCAGCCATTCATTCATGTAATTGCAAGGGATACGCCTTGCTTTCTGTGCATGAGCACGAATTGTCCCAGGTACATCTCAGAGATATCAAAGATAAACCATTTTGAAACTATCATTAGCCCCACTATTATCAACGGTTTTGAGATATGAGACACCAATTTGGGACCTGTTGACTGGCCTTGGATCAAGAGAGAATAGACTTTTATGCTTTAGCTTATGATCCAGCGTAAACACAACTTTCCACATTATATAGATGAGGCCAAATATGAAACACAACTTTCCACAGTCCCTTAGGCTTTATATTTTTTTGCCCATATAGGGTTTTGCATTGTGGATTCAACTTCTGGTTGTGAGAGATATCCATTCATGGTACTCTACTTCTTAGAGAGCATTGCTCCCTCATGTCCTAATGGGTAGTGACATTGGTGGTACTCTAAGGCCAGATTACTCCAGTCTATTGGCATGATAGCAAAAAAGGATCACTAAAGACCAAAAAGGGTAAGAAGAAAAGCAGGAAAAGAACATAAACTCACTAAATGCCATTAAAGCAAAAATCTTTTATTTACCCACATGGAAGAAGAAGAGTTGGCTGTTCAGTTCAAATGGCCAGTGAACAAAACAAAGCATAAAAGCAAGGTTTTTGATGGGGAAAAGGGGAGAATTTTCGGATTTGACATTTCCAGCTGCAGTTGACAGTGAAAGAACTCCCATACAACATACATAAAAGTGCATGGGAGTTCCATACCCCTATAGGGTCACTTTGCAGCTAAATTTGCTATGTACAAAGGCTTTTTGTGGAATCGATTTCTTTTTTTCTGAGATGCTCCATGGTGATGTTCCCAAAACTGGTTACTACACCATGTTAAATCAGTGCCTCAAATTTGTTGTGTGATTGTATCTTGTTTCTGATTCTGCACACTTTCATATTTTTACAATGTAAGCAGATCCCTAACAAGTGGTATCCAAGCTTACAAGCACTTTTATCCTTGAATATCAAAGATACAATTAGTTTGTGGCCTATGGCATTTTCATTTTGTAGTTGCCATTTGTTACTTAAATGCACTAAGAAAGCATTTAAAGGCTTACAACAATTTTGCAAGGAAATAGGCATGCAAGTAAATACCAGCAAAACTAAGGTCTTGGTCTTCTCCACTCAAAAGAAAAAGAAACAATTAAGTTTTCATTTTAATTGGGGTCTCCTAGAAGAAGTAATAAAGTACAAATATCTTGGGATGGACTTCAGTAACAAGTTCAGTTGTGAATAATATAGAATGAAGACTTTTAGGAGGACCGAGAGCACATTTTACATTCCAAAGAGGTGTAGAGAAGTAGACATAAAGGATTGGCAGCCTATATGGGACTTATTTGGATTATCGGTGTTGCTGGTGGTACTCTACTGGAGTGAAGAATGGGCTAGAACACATCAGAATTAAAATGGAGATAAATAAAGAGGATTCAGAGACGTATGATCACATGCAAATTTATAATAGAAGCTTTAATTTCATATGAAATACCTTAAACAGAAATAGGTACTCTTCCTATAGAGGCAGCCACTATGATTCTCCTTCTAGATTATCTGAAAAATGATTGAAAGCATGGATGCAAATAAATGGCCTAATGCTAAAGTAGGAAATGATTTAAACAGAAAAAAGAACACATGAATGAAATAAAACAATAAATGGATGAGTGGGTGAGATATTAAATCAAATGAAAGTCCAAATAATAAGGATATAAAGGCCTATATCAAGGAAAAATTTAGGGCAGCTATGTGGACAAAGAATCTAAGAAGGAAGAGAGACATTTGTAATCAACCCCACATATGAACACCAACAAAAGGCATACAAAGTGGCAAACATGAGATGGAGAGCGAAGATGCTCATGGCCCAGTTAAGAACTAGCTCAAATCAACTCAGATGTGGGACAGACAGATGGAAGAGATGAAAAGAGAAATGAGAGGAGAGAATATGCAACTTTCATAGATCAGAGACAGTGGAAACAAAAAGCATTATATCTTGGAATGTGAAGCTCAGAAAGACATAAGAGTCAGTTATTCTGATACTCTAGCAGTGGACTCTATGCATTAACTGTTTCAGAAGCCAAGAATAGAGAAAATAGGGGATTTTATCTTCAGAATCAGCAACAAAAAATCAGCACTTCCAAAAGACAGAATAAAGGGTTAGATTTCATAGCTTTACACGACCTTGTTTCTTTTCTAAAGGAGCAAGTGAGATAACATATGTTGATTGATAATAGGTTATTTGGTGTCATAGATGTTAAAAGCCTTCAATTCTATTCTATTCAACATCTGCCACAAGATGGAAAATAGTGTTGGGCTATGAAAAGGTTGACCCATGATACAAAAGTTCATGAGATAAGAAAAAAACAGAAATTGCTGAAACATAGTAAAATAATGGCTCCTCGACACTTGACCCTTTGGAAAAGGGCAATACGGAAGTTTAGCAAGTTATATACAAGGAAAATATTATAAGTTAAGACTGTAATAAGAAATCACCTTGTTATGAGCCAAATCACATGAACAACCTAATAATATCCTAAAACTAAAATATCAAAATAAGGATTTGCAAACATGAATTTAAAGTTTCAATAAAGAATGTGAAACTTACAATAAGTCATTGCAATATTGTAGTAAACAAACAACGGGCCAAGGGGGAGGAAATGTTATGGAATCAGCATATTTGGATGGGTTACAGGCGGAATTTTTGAAGCATGGTATTGACCCTCTTGTTGGGCCCCTTGCTGATCTCTTTAATCTTGTTGTCTGTTCTAGGTTTCCTGAGTCCTGGACTCAGCATATCATTCACCCCATTCATAAGGCAAATGATCCCCATGAACCTAATAACTACAGGACTATCATGATTGGGCATATCTTTGCCAAGCTCTATGCCACAGCATTGGATGTGCTTCTCTCTCGAAGGTTGGAGGAGGGGGGTTTCAGGGATCTTGGCCAAGCTGGTTTTCGGCAAGATCATCAGACCACAGATCACATTCTAGTCCTCAGAGCTATTATTGAGGAGGCGCGTTCCAGGTCCTTGAAGATTTATTGTTGCTTTGTAGACTTCAAGAAAGCTTTCGACACGGTGCCTCGACATTTACTTCTTGAGAGGCTTCGATCAATTGGCATCTCTGGGCAGCTTTTGACAGCAGTTACACGGTTATATGAGACTGTGAAAGTTCGGTTTCGCTCCCCTCAAGGGCTTTCAGCCAATATTCTTAGCACCATAGGAGTGAAACAGGGATGCCCCCTTTCGCCAACACTTTTTGGGATCTTTATCGACGAGCTTGAGACTTTTATCAGGGAGAACGCTCACCCAGAGGATGGTTGCCTTCTTCACCATGTGTTGATTTCTATTCTCCTCTTTGCTGATGATGTTGTTCTTTTGGCCTCATCCCCTAAGGGGCTTCAGTGTCATCTAGACACACTTGCCGCTTTTTGTGACTCGAGACAGTTGACGGTGAATCTTTCTAAGACCAAGGTTATGGTATTCAATACTACCAAAGAGGCTCTATCCCATCTCCACTTCCTTTTTTAGGGCCAGGAGGTCGAAATCACCACCTCCTATGTGTATTTGGGGGTTCTTTTCACTGGTCCCACTTTTGGTATGAAACCCGCCGCCCGGGTCCGGGTGTGTAAGGGGTATGCGGCTCTGTCTTTGCTAGAGAGGAATTGCTTCAAAGTACATTTTCAGGATATACCTGTGAAGATGAGGATCTTTGACGCTTTGGTCAAGCCAACTATTACTTATGGGTCAGTGGTTTGGGGCCCTAGTCTTGGCCCGACTGAGTGGTCACGGGTTGAACGAGTGCAGACACTCTTTCTTCGACGATTCATTCGTTGCAAGGGAACAGTCCCTCGTTCTATTATTCTGGCCAGAGTTTGGGGCTTCTCCTCTCTAGCTTGAGATTATCTTCCTGATTATCGGTTATCTTCACAGGATTCGTACTTTCGGAGATACCCTTGAGGGTTGCAGGCGGTACCCTTACCTCGCCCTTCGCTCCTCGATGGAACTCTCTAAGAGTTCTCGGGGAGGCCGGAGGAGCTGGTATTTTCAGGTTTCTACTCTCCTGGCCAGTATTCAGATACAGATCGACAAGCTGCCCCCTTATTCTTTGGGGGTTCTCCCCCCCTCTCGGCTTACTAAGGAGAATATGCTCCACGAGATTCGAAAGGATGTTAGTCTCCAGTACACTAGATGCACATGGCTCTCTCCTGTTGCCCCTCTTTCCCCCAAGCTGTCTTTCTACCATAAGCACTTCTTACAGATACAGGAGGGCAAAATAGTTCCTCCACAATACCTTCAGCAGCACACAATGCATAGTCTTCATATCACTATTGGGCAACTCAGGGTGTGTTCTCACCAACTCCGGATTGAGTCAGATCACCATCTTCCGATGGAGGAGCGGATTTGGTTGTTTTGCTCCTTGGGTGAAGTTGAGACCCTGCATCACTTCATTTTTTGTTGTCCCATTTATTATGAGATCCGAGGTAGGTTCCATTGCCTTTTCAGGGACAACTCTCGATGTGTTTCTACCTTCTTCAGATACTCGGACCAGCGTTGTCTCGCACTCTTTCTTAGGGAGATAACTTAGCTTCGACGACATAAAAGTTCTCCAAATGGATCTCACCCTCCTCAACATCGGCTCATCACAACATACTTCACCAACTCCGACGGACCAGGTGACTTCAACCGGAAACGCCCCACACCATCCAGTTTGAACAGAAGCAGGGTCACTAGACAGCGAACCAACAGTTTGTTAGGGTTCTGAACTAGTAATGGACAGAGACATATCATGGACTTCTTCAGCTCCGGTACTTCGGCCTCGACTGTTAGGAGAGATTAGTTTTTGGGGGATTCTCGGAGCTTGCCCCTCCTGGGCTGCTCCCTCCCCCCTCCTTCTCTCTCTCCGTTCTTCTTGGCATGCACTTCTCTCTGTTGGACTGCAGCCCTCCCCCCCTCTGCTCTCCCTTTTCTTTTCTTTTCCCTTTCTCTTTGGCCCGTTTGTCGGGTTTGATCTTGTATATTTTTTTTTTTTTCTTAGTTCTTTTCTTTGTTGGGCTTTTTAGCCTGCTAGCTGGCAGTCATTATTGTACTTCTTATAGTCCCTTGGGTCTTATTTTGGCCCACCGCGGACATTAATAATATTTCATTTCATTTCTCTCAAAGTTATTTAAAAATGGCAGGAAGGAAAGTATTACAATAAAAATAAAGACAATAAGTCAACAAACAAACTATTGTTGAGGCAACAAATACCCCTATAGACAAAACTATTCAACCCATTAACAAGGTCCAAGTTGAATCACCATGCATTAACCGGAAGAAAGGCTTACAACCAAATGTAAGGGGGTTTTGCCCACTTTATGTTTGTACGTTCACAGAATGCAAAAGTGGGATTTTGTAGAGCTGTTAGATCAGTCTTGTAATTGTCAGTCTGATGGAGGCTTGGAGAATTGTAATTGATAATGATGGTAGGAATAGCTAAAAGATAAAAAAAAGCTAGTCTTCAACAGTGTCTTGGTGGAGGAGGACCTTATAAAAGAGAAGCAGAGGCATCCAATCTACCAAAGAAATCTCCTTCATTAACAGACCTGGAAAGGGAGAAACTATTATGCTTCAAAGTGGGTTGTCATGGATTTTGACAACCATCAATCCACAAATTTTCCACCAGACTTGCTGAAATTAACTTTTGGATATCATGTCTTTAATATGGTTAAACTTGAATGTGTCGGTTTTTCTACAGTGAGTTTGGCACTAGGCAGTGGGAAAGCGGTAGTGGACCTATCTTATTATACCATATATAATATCTTATATTATAATACAATCTCATAAACATATAATATATACTTACATACCTTATTAATAACATATTATAGAGTTATTTATTAAGATATTGGTAGGAGGGGTTATGACTCTGTAGCCGTCACAATGATCCGGGCACACTGTCTGTCCTTATTGCCGCCACAGTATTCTGCGTTGTCCACCCCAAAAGCTGCCACACAGTACTCTGCGCAGTCCGCCCCTATAACCACCATGCCATATTCATTTTAAACCTTTTACGCCACTGAAAGCACCAGGAAAGGGACAAGCGTTCAGTCCGGCGAGGCCCAAGATTTGAACCCTGGGCATCCGTCCCCCTTATGGGGTTTCACCGCACCAATTGGTCTACACCTCGGACCCATGACTCTCTAAGTTAAACCCCTTAGATTATGTATAAAATATATCCCCCTCTACCATTTGTTGGTGAATAGAGTATCCATCCATTCATCCCTCATTTATATATTACATTGCATATTGAATCTTTTATGGATTTCATCACATAAGAGACCAATTGGCCCTTCACATATTGAGAGTACAATACCATCAATGGTGTAACTGAAACATGATTACTAAAGTGGCATGGATGCTACAGACAACAAACTCAACCAACTGCCCAGTCATGATGGTTTTGTGAAATAGTTGAATCATATTGGCCAGGGATAATGAATAGTAACAATGATAGAGGATCAAGAAAGACATTAAAATGCTGCTTGTGTCATCCTAAAAAAATAAGAAAGGAGTGTTTCATCATGAAGCTCAAGAAGGAAGTTATGTCATGCCTTACGAAGTTGGCTATGGAGATATCATCAGTTTGGAATAAAGGTCGCTCAGTCTATGAAGGATGATATTGCAAAGAAGTTTGTGGTTTTGTCTAAGGTGGTAAAAAAACACCAGCTGAAGTTTATGACTTTGTCTATGGTCATAGAAAAATAGCAGCCTTTGGTTGGACGGTATAAGCCTTGGGCAAGAACAAGACAGCCCACATCCTGAATAAGGTAAATTACTAATCCATCCTTCTCTAGTCTTTTGCATGTGTATGACCAAATTCTGTTAGCATAACAAATGTTTGTCTTCTGCAAGTATCAAAGTTATAAGATGAATGCTGGTGCAAGCTCCACAAATCATTAACATTGTCACTTTTGATTGCTAAAGCCATCACCTTGGGTAATTAAGGGTTATGTTCAGTTATTGGCTATATGTAGTTTATTAAGGGTGCTTGTACATGGGTCACTATATTTGAGGGTTGCTGAAGCCTGGCAGGGGTGCTCATAAGGCAGACGGAAGTTCTGCTTACAGCTATCCATAAATTCCATGCAAAGAGCTTTTGAAAATTCAAGATTTCTACATTTTAGAGGCATATGACTCCTCAATTAATGTCTCTAATCTCAAACAAGGATAAGAAACAAATCAAATTGCATGTAAATTAATGAGAAATAGAGAATTTCATATTACTCAATTGTAGTAGGTGTAGCCACAAACAGTTGTCGGCGATGCCAGACACCTCCAGTAGAAGAAACAATAGCTACATCTCCCAGAAACCGAAATTGAGGTCTCAACGAAGCAATTACAATATACTGATGGTATGCAAAAGCACAGTATTCTACTGTTTGGTCCCATGCAGTCCACTCTGGCTGAGGAAGAAGTCCACTTACTGGTTGGAACGTTTCCCAACTGCCAAATTAAAAAGTACATATAAAAGATTATCCTAAGGTGTAATATATACTCAAAAAAAGTCACTAAAGTAACACAATAGAGGAATATCCCCAAACTAAAAGCATGATAAATTCTCCTTAGTCAAAACTTAAAAGATAAAACAATCTTAATGGAATCATGATATTTAAAGGTATGCCCGATATTTTTATCAGAAGGATAACTTGAAAAATACATTTCAATTGTCAGACATTTAATATAGACATGCTCTTAATAGTTCAATGATGCATTGATGACAAAAGAACAGCTAAAAACAGTGTTAAACTATAGTAAAGAGACCAAAGTTAGTAAAAAGCAGAATGGGAAACTGATGAACCTAAAATGTTATTAAAGCAAAATATGGTTTTCTTGATGAAGGGGTGTGTAAACTAAAATCTTAAAATTATGTATATATATTTCAGAACCTGTAAAGCTGGAAATTGGCCGATGCTTCACCAATTGTAGGTCTTGCAGATGCAAATGCTCCATCATCAACAGCTGCGAAGGATGAAAGCATACCAACGTTTGGAGCAAGGCCTGATAAAGCAGCTGATTGCACAGTGGAAATAGCAGTCGCAGCCCCTGGGCTTATCCGCCTAGGCATCCTATATGCAACACCAAGCAATGCACCACTATGCAAGCCAATAACCTAATCCGATAAAATTCCGAAGCAAATGTATCAGCAGAAAGCATATTTTAACAAAAGAATCAATAACTTAAGTATTTACCAAATATGAAATAGAGTAAAATCCTCTAATCTTATAGTAATATAAGTTTCTTAATGAATAATTTGAACTAGCCGGAAATTAATAGAAAATACTTTCCAAAGTGGCATGATATGATTCCAAAAATAGAACCCTTCCAAATTAAAATATGCATCCCACAATTTAGCACTGAGTAGTTGCCCCACTAAATGTCTTAAGAATGCTCTTCCATAGAAACTACAGCACATATTTCTTATGCAGTTCAAATGTTTTTCAAAGACGAGTTAAAGATAGAAAAATAAATAATTGACATACACATAGAAGTATAACAAAAATGGCAAAAGAAGAAGTGGTCATTCTCTAGTTGGAACAGTTATATATAAGACTACTCAGACATTCAAAATGACAAGTTTTTGCATATCAGTGAAAAACAAGAGGAATCTTCTATCATAATATGCAGAATGCATATTGAAATGGTTTATTTATGATGGTACATACTACAACCAAAGAACTAAACCATAAAATCCTCTAGATTGTCTGTTATAACCCAACAACAAGATAGACACCCACCGCACAGCTACCTATTTCTTAATATATGACACTCTCCCCTGTAGATATTTATTGCATCTGAAAGATGATGCAGATTTCAGTATAAAGAGTATTTCCAATCAGACAACAACAACTCCACCCTTATAATGAAGAAATAAAGAAATAATATTAATGTCCATAAATGACCAAAGTAGGCTAATAGAACTCAAAAGTACAACCAAGTACAATGGTATGGGGAATCCCAAAGGAAAGGGCTCCAAAAACAAAAGAAAAGAAAGATACAAGCTAAGAACAAAACCCTAAAACTAAAAAAATTCTCTCTAGGAGAGTATAGTCTAAAGTAGGTAAATCTTACTCATATCAAATGATACACTGAAAAAAAAAAAGGGAAAAAACAGATGTATGCTCCTACTTCATAGGCTTCCACGGGGCACCTGAATGCAGACCACAAGCATTGATTGACAGAACTCATAATGTAATAGGCTTCACCATTTTAGCATGAAAGAATTAGCAGTCCTCTTAATTTGAGAAAATCATCCATTCAAAGCAGAAGAAGAAAGAGATCAAAATTCACAAAAGACTGATTCTTCCTTTGAGTCAATGAAAATACGTGACTATATGAATATTGAAAGTATTGAAAATATTGACTCATTGAACAAGGATGAATGCATCCCAAATTGATCTTGAGAGGCATAAAATTTGAATACGGAATTCAACAGAAACTGTTTAAAAATTTAATACATTTATATCTTTAAAATTCGGAAAATAAATTTGCTCTCAAAAAAATCAAAACGTTGTCATCTTGAACCGTTTGTTTGTTGATAGAACCATTGTTGTGAATAATGACTTGCATGATTAGGATATAAATATGATTGAAACTTCTGATACATTTTAGAAGCATCTTCAGAGCAGCCATTTTTTATTTTAAGCAATGTCAAGAATCTAAACACAATTGAAGCTTAGGATACATGACTTGTTTATGAAATTTAACATTTTGGCCATAGTTGAGAAAATCAGAATTTGCATGGAAAAGAATCAGGAAAAGAATCGGGAAAAATCGGGAATCAGGAAAAAATTGGGGACAAAATCGGCAAAAAATCGGCATTTTTTCATTGAAAAAACTGAAGAAAATGCAATTTTTCATTGAAAAAAGCTTTTTTCATGCATATCAGAATTTTTCGGGAAAAAATTGGCTAGCCTATGAATCGGGAAAAATCAGATCGAATCGGGATTTTTTGCAGATTTTCTTAACTATGATTTCGGCATTTCTTTGTCAATACATTGCAATGTAGTTTCATTTTGCAACCTAAGATCATATATAAAACGTTTCTCAAGCAATCTTATTTCAGATCTTTCTCAAATAAAATTTTATCAAATTCAAGTAATTTCCTTGTGAACCAGACATATTCCTGTAAATTTTTAACTTGTAAATTAATAAGTATCAAGATCCCATCATGTCATTCTGGAAATTTGGCTTTTAACCACACAATTTGTTTTTCTTATATTTCTTCACCTAAAACTTTCTTTGACCATTTATCTAAGAAGAGCCATTCAAATTTAACCCAAGTTGATGTTTTTTAAGTTCATAATCAAGGCTATGTCACCACCCCTTTGCCTTGTTTTTTAAAGAGCATGCTGCCAAACTTCAAAATATAATATTTTTGACCCATTTACATAGGGACCAGAACATCATCTTAAAGCATTACCAGAAACCTGTTACATTGTCCCACAAACGCATGTAGAAGGCAGTTCTAACATGGCGCCATCACACATGCCACCGAGGCCTTGACGTGTGCGTGTGTATGGATATCTAGTATGCAATAAGTTTTTATTGTATATTGTTTTATGTTTGTGCATAGATATAGATGTACATTGCATGAGTGAATGTGGAACGTTATGTTTGTGTATTATATATGGGGTTTAATTTTTGTTTAGTCATACAAGTCTGAAACAGTAGTTATGACATTGCCAACTACTTCCCCCTACCCAAACACTATATAGAGAACCCGTCCTCTATTGTTTATCGCATCATATCGTATAGTTGTGCATATGTTGTGTTTCTCGTTGCAGAGATTACAATGTGCATATTCTGGTAACATAATTTCTCGTGTGATCCTTATTTATGCGGATCACACGAGAAATTATGGTATCATATATGATGGACTATTTCTATTGATGTTGCATTGTTCTTTGATATTCCTATACCTGCAATTGCGGGAATACCAAACTACTGTGCTACAAAACTTCAAGGAGTCGCACACCATCTCCCTCATGAAAACATAATGGAATGCAGTATTTTTCCTATAGACATTTAACCAAACTTTTGCATATTCATTTTTGCAAGCAAGAAAAATGTGTATGATTGCTAACAATAGGAAACATTATTTTTATGTTTGTGTGCACGCAATTTATCCACTAAATGTTTCTTCTCTTCCAAGGGCATTTTCTTTTTTCTATCCATTAATTTTCCCCCTTTAATTAGCTATATATTTAACAAGGTAAAGGCAATTTTTAGGTAACAGCCAAGCCAGTATACCATTTGGGCATATATGACCCCCTTGTTGAGCAAGGAAAAGTTTTCAATTCAACTTCATTTAAACTTTAATCCCCTAGTGGGTTGAAGTTTAAACATGCGCATGTGTATCAAAGGCCAACAGGGGCATCCTAACATACCCAAAGCTTTGCGTAACCTGGCAGAGGGACAAGATGCACAAATCTCAAAGAAGCACTTGAATGTTCCCAAGGATAGTTGGATGTTCCCCCTTCATTGCAGATCTCAACCATCCTTGAGATGAGGAGGTGATGCCCAAACACACCCTTGACTATCTTAGAGATGACCGGGCATCCCAAATGTTGTCCAACCCCTTGACAACTAAGGACAACTAAGAACAACTAAGAACAAATGTTGCTGAGAAACATGTTATGTTACATTGTCCTCCATACCAATATCTAAGACCAAAGCACTTGTTGAAACATGATGACTTGAGTGGCTTATACAAGTTATTAAGTTTGTCCTATACAAGAGTAGATGGATATCTCAAGGATGATTTGGAACGTCACAGAATGAATACAAACAAGAACTTTGTGGATTAATATAGCCACAGTATTGAAGTGAAATACAGTTGTGCTCCTTAAAAAATATTATTTATGTAATCTATTTTTCTCTTTTCTTTTCTGACCCATAGATCCTATACAGTCTCCAGGGAACAAGATTAAAAAATTTCGTTCTTTCTTTCTTTCTTTCTTTCAAAGATTCCCCCCTTTCCCCCCAAAAAAGAGAAAAATAATAAAGTAAAAAGAGTAAAAATTAAACATAAAGTTAAAACACCACCCATATTTAAGTGCAAATTCAAACCCTAAAATATTTGAATCATGCATTTAAGAGTTTGAGTTTGAGATGAACTTGGAAATGTGGAAAGCCACAGCCAAGGGAGAACGAGGAGCACAAAATGCAGACTAGGAATAGGTTCCAAGAACGCTTGAAGAGGTAAAGAGATTAAAACGATTTTCTTCCTTTCTTCCCAATTTTCAATCATTTTTTGGTACTTCTATCTATTTTTCTTTTCATCATATTTACACAATAAATCATTAAACATGAGTATTAGCAATGATGAGGAAATGCCATTCAACCACATGGAGGAATCTGAAGTGGGTGATCAGGACGGATGAATAAAAGTTCAGTTGAAAGTATAAACCAACATGAATGCCACTCACAAATGATGTAACAACATAAAAAAGGGACCATTCAAATCATATAAACCCTTGCTCAAATTTGTGACAATTCTACACAAGAACAAAACAAAATGATCCCAGCAAGATTTTAAGTGTCATCTTTGCAAATTTAAGTTTAGAAATAACTATGCCCTGCATACTTATCAAACCCTGCCAAATCTTGACCAAATCCAGATCAGATAGGATTTTTAAAAACTATCCAGAATAGTCCGACCGCATTTGTAGATTTGTAAGTTAAAAATAATTTCCAACATTACTAGACTGAAAACATAAGGAAAAAGACTTAAAACTAATACTGTGCATGAGAATAAAGTATAGATGATTTGTAGTTAGCCTAGCATCCACCTATCATCCTTTTCTGCAAATTATTGTTTGGTAATTCTTCTTAGACAACGAAAGCCAGTTTTCAATATAGGTTCCTTCACACCACTAAAGACTGCATGTGTATAGCAATGTGCAAGGTTGACTAGGATTGACTAGAATACCTGTGAATAGCAATGTGCAAGCCTGCATTTTCTGCAGATTATTGTTTGGTAGTTTTTCTTAGACAAAGAAAGTCAGTTTTCAATATTTCCTCCTTCACACCATTTAAGCCTGCCTCTGAATGGCAATGTGCAACATTGACTAGGGTTGACTAGAGAGCTTTGATTTTGGAAAAAAGGAAAAAAAAAACTACATTTGCACTATAAAACATCTAGTATGTATAATATATTTATATAAAGTTATGCTTATTAATTGTTGTATATTTGTTTTTTTTAAATGTTCTTATTTTTCTCAATTGCACTCGGATATGCCAAACTTATTCGGATATTCTGAATTTTCGCATTTTTTTGCTTCCAAAATGAATCCGAAGTTTCAAACCTTGTTACCATGAAATTAAGACTTAATTTTTATTGAAAATAATAAAATATCAAATATTTAATTTAATACTTAATATACTGTTGCAAATCAGATTTCTTTTTCGAACTTCTTTAGATATTCGGAATTTTTGGACCTTTCAAATTAATAAAAAAAATTTGGACCTGGTAACTATGATGCTAGGGTTTGCTCTCACCTCAATGCTTGCAGACGGGATGAGCTGTTAAAAGAATATAACCCTTAGCAAGAGGGATAAAAATATAAAACCATATACATAGACTATGGTAAAAACTAAATTAATAGTGGTAGAAGGGGAGATGGAGAGGGAAGAAAGTAGAGAGGGGAGGGCTCTGGTCCCTCCCCTGCTCCCCCTCCCATGGCTCCTGGTTCTTGCCCAGTCCCTGGCTCAACCCAGGTCATCCCTCCCGGGGAGTGGTTGTTTGCAGATGATCTCCTGGGGGGAGATCCTTCTCCACTATCTGCGCCCCTCCCGGCCGGCTAGGGTTTCCTTGGTTGTTTTTTCGGACTGGTGCTTCCCAGGGATCCCTGTTTGGTTGGGGATCCCTTCCCTTTTTCCCTCAGGCTTCCCCCTGGGGTTTTTTTGTAGGTTATTCGCGTGGATCTGGTCCCCTGCGTTTCTCGGTGCGGTGGAGGTGACGATTTAGGGTTTGGACAGCTTCCCCCTTTTTCTTGTGAATCCTCGGCGGGCTCTGTGCTTGGACGGGATTCTTGGTCCCTCGGCGGGCTCTGTGCTTGGACGGGATTCTTGGTCCCTGCTGCTGGGATCCTCTTTTGTTTTCCCGAGGCGGGTTCCTTGTGGTGCAACTCTCTGGTCACTTCTTGATGGGCTGGATCCTCTCTGTGCTGGCTGTCGGCTTCCTACAGGATGGCTCTCGCTGAACTGAATGTTTTACCGGTGGGCGGGATGGTTTCTCCACAAGGCGGGATCCGCCAAATCTGCCGGTTTTCCTGCGAGGCGGGATCCTTTCTTTTCTGCTGGTTTCCCGGATGGCGGGATTTTCCTGTTGCTTCCCGCTAGGCGGGACTGTTTGTGGTGGTTTTGACTGCTTCCCGCGAGGCGGGATTT
This sequence comes from Wollemia nobilis, assembly GCA_028583015.1. Taxonomy (NCBI): domain Eukaryota; kingdom Viridiplantae; phylum Streptophyta; class Pinopsida; order Araucariales; family Araucariaceae; genus Wollemia; species Wollemia nobilis. The sequence goes on from JAQPPZ010017092.1 coordinate 10,339,356, forward strand.
TATTGTAACGGTTTTTCTGTGCTTCCTGCTGGGTGGGATCTTCTCGATGGTGGTTTTTGGCTACTCCCCGCTGGGCGGGATCTCCAAAACTACTTTCTTTCTTATTTGTTTGTTTCCCGCTAAGAGGGATTGTTTCATGCTTACTGTTACCGCTGGGCAGGATTTCTGTTTTGGTGTTCAGTTTCAAGGGATTGATGCCCTAGGCCCATTGCTTATGTAATCAGGTTTTGGGATCCTTGTTAAAACCCGCTATAAATACAAACACTTATAACTATCAAAAAAAAAAAAAACTAAATTAATAGCATTTCCAATATCTTCGGGTAGTGCCACCCTCAATTCTTTACCTCCTACATGTTGTCCTAGTACTAGGGCTGATATGAAAGAAAACCAGTAAGGAAGGATTATTTTGGAGAGAAGACTAGAGAGGTGTCCTCTAGAGGCAAATGGAAATCCAATGCAGTTATAAAAATGTGTAATGATCAAACACAAGAAGGTTGATTATGTAATTGCAAAAGTATTCTTTGTCAATGTCCCATTCCATGTTGCACATTATCCTTCAGTTTGAGGAAGCAGTAAGGAAGGCATGTCTTGCAAGTCCCTCTCATGCACCGCAGATAAGAACATCATCTCAATGCCCTACCTCCATCAATGTGTGAAGTAGTCACATCTCAAGAGTGCTCGCCATCCCAATGTCTGAAGCAGTCTGAAAGAAGGAAGCAATCAGACTGGAGGGTCTAAAGTTCTACAGTAGGACTCTACACTTGAGCAAGACCACCTCTCAAGGAAGAGGGCTACCTTAGTCCTGGACATTCTCTTGCAGGCATCATTAGATTCTGTGTTGGCCCTTTTGGGATAGATGGTGATGATTATGACTTTGCTTCTACTTTACATACTACTACAGATTAGTGTTGGCACTTGGATCCACCAGAGCTCTTTTCTATATCTCTTTTTACCTAGACAGCGGGTTCTCTCTTAATGACTACTTTTAGTATGTTTGGGTTTATCAATTTTGGGTCCAACCCTTGAGGCTGTAAATCAATGCCATACAGTTGTTCCACTTTAGTGTATTTTACTTTAATTTTTTATTCTAGTTTAGCTTAATTTCACAGTACTTTTTGGTTACTATAGTGCATTGTAACAACTCTTTTCAAGAAGTCCCATTTGCCTACTTTGGTTATCCCTGCTTATCTAATCAGGAATCTAAAATCTCTTGAGAACGATTATTAACATATTGAAGGAATGTGATTGTCAAATCTGTATTTTTCTTGCTAACCCATCCACTTGCAAAACTGGTGATATAAAACAAAGGCATATTTGGTGCTAGGAAACTACAAGTAGTATGAAATCCTTCCTATCCAGGAATAATAGCTGACAAACTTTAACTTAATCTTAGGATTTCAAATTGAACTTTACTTTACTTTAATTTTAGGTTTACTAAAACAATGAAGGCTGACTATTAACAAATTAATCTCTACATCTAAGTAGGTTTTGAAAAAAGTATATTTATAGAAGATCAAACTAAACCTTAAATGCAACCTTACAGAATTTTCTCACTCCTCATGATGAGACACGTATTCTGTCTCAAAACATTGAGCAAAAAATCCTATAGCACGATGGATCCCAAAAAATCAAAAGCAAAAACTTGAACTTATTAATAGCATCATCATTACCAATACAGCTCAGGACGTTCATTAAAGCAAAATAAACACTCTGCAGGAATAAAGACATGATGCTGGAATGTTTACAAGGGAAAAAATAAATAAAATCAAAATATTTATAATGATAAGTGAAGTCAACCTACTCATAAAGAACTTGTATCTCATACCAAGTAAGACCACAGATGTTCATCTCACTCACAAACTTCAGAAACACTTGTTACAATGACAAGCGTATGAGTGCAAGAAGAAACATACAAAGATGTTTTACCGTTCTCAAAAGACATGAGCTTCTGCTACCATGACTAATCCTTGTGCTAATTATGCAATAGAGAATGCATACAATTCAGTATACTGTAGGGAAAATAAACTAAACGGAAATATTAAAATTTTCCACAAACCATAGGAATTTATGCATATTATCTACACAACACAGACATATATACCCAAGATTCATTCTCTCTCATAATGATAACAGAATTTGACCTAGTGGTAACAATTTTGTATGTACCGGATCACTTCGCCCTTCAATGGATTTAGTCAATAGGTTTGAGCTTCCATCATCAAGCAATATGCGCACTTGTACAGTCGCTGTTGAAGCTAAACTGGCTGCAGCGGCTGCAGCTTGGGCAGCAGCTGCCGCAGCTTCTCTAGCTTTTTTAGAGGAGCCACCTTTGGGAATTATAGGCATTCTGGGTGTCGCTGCTGTCTCTACCAAAGCATATCGATCACGACATGTGTCCCAAGCAAACAACCTTCCTGTTCCTGAATGAACCACTGCCCAGTCGGTAGCTCTATAAACAGCAAAATAAGGAATATCGGGCCATACTATTGAGACATACCTGCAAAAGAAATTGATAAACAAGGTAATAAATATTTTGTAGGAAAAAGGTCATACAGCATTCAGAAAAAGTATATCAATAAATAGTAGTGCTAATGTAGGTAAGGAACAACAATTATAGCATCTTTAAAACATAGAACCTACTAACGTTTTAGGAGCATGAAACCTAGCACAAGAGACAGCAAATATTTGTTCTTAATTTTGTGTTTTACAGCCAACATGCTTAATATTCTCAAACTTTCGTTTACAATGAACACAATTACTTCCAATATTTTTGTCCATTGGGCTAATATATCCTACCTCTGACATAATTGTTGGAAAGCGGAATATTTTAATTTACATTGTTCATTTTGTTTTAGAAATTTAGTTATAAAATTTAAAACAACTATTGTTTTAATGGAAAAATACAAAAGTTGCAGGTGCATACTACATTGACAGAAAAATAATAAGTCACTATTCTAAAGTAAGAAAATGATGGATGGAAAGGAATATGATTTTATGGGAAAATCTAACAGTACACAGAAGTTCTGAAAGATCCCATTTGTTATATGTGGGCCTCTGGAAATATATTAGGAATAGTATCCAGGAACATGAGATGTGTCTGAAAATAATTGTTCGTAATTAATACTTAACTATAACTTGTACTTGACAGTGAAGCAATTTTTCTTAATCCCAAATTGTAGGAAGGCAATCAAATTATGTCCCTGAATTTCTATGTAGAAGTGCATTGCATTTCTGAACAGGATCCAAAGTGTTTTGGGCATTGTAGATGTGTTTTCCTCCATGTCATTTTTCTTATTTGAATTCTTCACTATCTCAGTCCTTTCAAATCGTCTATCTCTAAGTCATTTCAAATCGAAGATGGGCCATTCCTGTCACTTTTAAGATGAATTTCAGGATTTCATGATGTACTCTTATGATGTTCTGTCACATTTTTGCAGCCTGCTATTGATACCTAACCTTTGAAAGGTCATATTTTCCCTTTTCAAGGTTTGTTCAAGCCTCATGAACACCCAACTTGAAGGAATTCCATATTCCAGAACTACAACATTTCCACGGCCTGTCCTATTTCTTAACACTATACCTGAAAAAAAACCAAAACTGATGAGAAAGGAAGATAAACATATGACCAAGCAACCAAACCAGAAAAAAAAAAAAGGAAACCATTTTTGCAGGTTAAAATGGCTATTTAAACTGAAGAGTAACATGTTATTTTGTCATTTAGATTTTTTAGAGGACGAAATAATAATGTGAAAAACCTACATGCATTCCATCCAATACTGATATCAATGAAACAACACTTTTAACCAACTTTGGATTTTACCACCAAATTGTTAATTGTTTACTTGAAAAAAGAGAATGAATAAACATATTAATGCCACTGGACTTCCAGGGATACTCATACATATAGTACAACATGTTCCACAAAGTTTCCAAGACAAGGACGGAACAGAACAGCAGGACACATTTCTGGGATGTCACGATGCATTTCCCATATGTTGGGAGGGCTTTTCAGGACATTGGGCCACGTCTCCAAGACAGCCTTCAAAGACCAGGATGTGTTCCCATAGAACATAGATGTTATGTGAGCTGACCTTGCTGAAGGAACCATCATGTGAATAAATCAAATAGACAGTTGCCCACTACTACAGTTCTAATCCGGATGATTTGCATCTTCCACATGCAAGTTATATTGACAATGAAAAATTTGGTATATATTCATCAAACAATTGCAGAGATTGCACTACAGAAACTCCTAAAGTTGTGGATAAATGAGTAAACCATATATCTTAACTAGGCCAGTTTTCATGCCTTACTTGCAAACCACATGACCAAGCCAATTGCCATAGAGGACTAAAAATTGGAATTTCTTTGAGTTCAAAGATAACCTAATCTGCCAACATAAACTCATTCATTATGTTAAAGCTTGTAAATGATCTCGTCTTAATCCATGCATGTGTTAATCATCTGAAAATGATTTGAGATTCTTTGTGGACATTTCCGGAAATATGAATATTGTGGTCCATTGGATGCCTGTCAAGGCACTACATACCCCAAGTAGCACATGGTTGTAAGCACATATGTCGTATTCCAAAACAAAAGTAGTTTTCAGCTTATCTTCATCCACTAGACCAATTTGGTTGCACCCAGCAAATCCATCCAAAAATAAGTACAATTCACTTTCTCCTACTTCCTCCAAAATGAAGTTTGTAAATGGAAGCATAAATGGATAATTCTTGCTTATGGCATTTAAGACACTCTAATCACAACAATCTTGTAACTTATTCAAGTCCTTTGCGGTTATCACTATCAGTAATCACTTTTGAATACCTTAAAAATAACATTGATGGACAACATTCTCTTAATTTCTTCATATAGACAGGCAGCCATGGAGGATCCATCCTGTATGGTCTTTTCCTAACTGAAACTGTCCTTTCAATCTTGTGGTCACACAATTTTAGAGAGACCCTTCTAAAGGATGCATATGTCAAAGCAAATACTTCATTATGGCGTGTGAAGATTTCTGTCACCACCATAATCAATTCAGGTTCCCATGCATCACTTATGAATATTAGCTCTGATTCTTCTCAGTTACCCCAAATTTACTTCTCAATCTTAAGGTCCTTCATAGTTGATTTTGTTCAATTCTTTAAAGTGATAAATAGACACAATGCTTAATTATATGTCCAAGAGAATACTTTATTATATTTGTATGAAGACTTTTGAGTGGGCGTAATGGTTACGACTTTGTTACTCCAAATAGGAGGTCCAATGTTCGAATCCGAAAGGGGGTAGGGTTGTACCCCATGCTCTGGCAACCAGAGTCTAGGTGGATAAACACATCATCCCATATGGCCTATGGCCTCGTGGACGATAAAAACTACTTTACTTTACTTTGTCATAATTAATTCAGGTTCCTATGTATCACCCATGAATACAAGTTTTGACTCTTTGCAGTTTACCCAAAATTAACTTGTTGAACTTAAGGTGCTTTACATTTGACATTGTTTCCCTCTTCAATATGATACATAGGCAGCATGCATAATTTTCTCCCATAGTATAATATGAAGAGAAGGTGGGCAGTCATTGTTTAACTCAGGTTGAGTACTTGAGATAGTAGGAGAACTGTGTGGTTGCTCAAGTTTAATGCTCAATGACGATTCACCTTATCCTATGATGAGGTATTTTGGTTTTCACATTCTAATTCCACCAACTAGGAAGGTCGGATCATTTCAGCTAATGCCATTTATCATCATCATAATTATCAAATCTACATTCTGTACATAGCTTTTTCTTTTGATTAGTTAGACAATAATGATAGGAGTGACCCCACTTGTTGCAGTTACAACATTGTACTATTGGACAACCTTTAGTGTCGTTCACAATCATGGTTCTTGCTCATTATTATTGCTGATTGGCTTTTAACTTCTAGTGTACCTGTTGGTCACGAATCCGCCACGAGGAAAGGATTTTGTCGTTATTGCGCCCTGGACCCGCGAACCAACATTGAAAGGCCGGAAGGAAGAGATGCCTTCCGGGCCGATCTCCGGAGAAGGCCGGCTCCTTTTGGGGGGCTTGATTTAAGCTAAAGGGAACAGGAAAGAAATAAAGGAACGGAAAGAGACAAATGTACAGAAAAGAGATACAAATATGTCCAAAGGTTGGTGGGGGGGAACTAACAAGGACGGGAACACACCAATCACCGCTACTTACTGCATACAAACACAGAGCATGACAAGGAACTGCAAAACCTAGGCGTACTTCCGATACACCAACAGCCGTATGCACAGCCTTCAATAGCTCCCTAGCAAACATTCCCTACAAGGAACTAACAAGCAGGGATCGTATCAATCACCGGATACGTACACCGACGGGGGTAGAAAGTAAACCTAGAGATGTCAGAGCCGGGTATATGTGTTAGGTAGAGAGTTTAACCGCACGGCTTCAATGGCTCCCTAGCAAACATTCCCTACAAGGAACTAACAAGCAGGGGATCGCATCAATCACCAGATACGGGCCAGCAACGTCACACACAACTGATGGAACTGCTACCAAATTTATAATGAATGCTTTAAATAATGAAGTACGGAAGGTGCTTTAAGCAAGCAATGCTAGAGGAACCTGATCGCCAAATGCCAAAGTGAATCAACGAGCAGCGACACAGTGGGCCTAAGGCATATAATGAAAGACAAAGATAAAAGAATAAAGACAAGAGAATGTAACTGTGCATACAGATTGTATTCATAAGCGTAAGCACGGTTACAATGAAGCACAGTAGTTCCCTAACAAACATTCCCCTTCCACCCCTTACAATGAAAACGTGGTGGGTATTTATAGCCCAAAGTTCCCCCGTTACATTAATGGGCACAACGTCCCAGTCAAACATTAGCTGACAAAAGCAGCCGCGGAACTGCTGATGCTGACCTCTGTCAGGCTGGACTGTACCCTCGGCATGGTCTCCCTGAAGGTTGAACAGCCACGTGGCAGCGCGTTGGGTAGAACTTTATATTGACAGAAATGTGGGTAGCTGAGGCAGGTGGAAACTCTCATCAGTCTTAAATGAGGCAACTGACACAGGCGGTGCAGCCCATACTTATCCCTTTTGGTCGGCAGTCTTGGTTCAAATCCCGAAGCTGGACACTTGTCGTATGATGGGTTATGTTGTGTGACACATGTCTGCCTTGAAGGGCGGTCTATCTATCTTCGCTTGGGATCGGAGCTCCTTGGGATGCGTGGGCAGAAAACAATGCAGTTGGGAAGGCCTTCACGCCTTGGTCAAATTCCGGGTTTGTTCCCCTACCGTACACCCGTCAAGGGCGCATTCCGGCTCGCTGAAAAGTCGGGCCGCGCACAGTGAACACCGGTGTCCGCCGCCGTACGGACCTGCTCCGGCAGTTATCATTCTTCTTTGTCACCCTGCCAGTTACAAGGTGCGCCAGAAAGAGGGGCGAAGTCGGACTTCGCACCAAAACTGGGCGAAGTGCGCACTTCGCACCAAAACTGGGCGAAGTGCGAACTTCGCACCAAAACTGGGCGAAGTGCGCACTTCGCACAAAAACTGGGTTTCCTGGTTCAGCTTCCCGGGCCATAACTTTTGATCCGCCGACCCGATCGCCTATTATAATATATCGTTGGAAAGCTTGCGAGAAGATCTCGCAATAATAAAATATCCAGGGCTCATTTTGTCCATTTTATCGCCCCTGTTTATGGCCCGCAAAAACCCGAACACCTCAGCATACCCTGACACTTAGCCATTTTTCAGGGCAAGTGTTGTCAATTTTGAGAAGAATGAGAATGTAGGGAAGAGAGAGAAAGGGGGGAGAAGGAAGAGCAGCTCTCTTACAAAAATTGAAAACATTGCACCCCGTGCAAAATGTGACAACATTTCTGGCGGCTCGCGGGGTGTCGAGCTCGCCTCGGCGCAAAGAATCCATGCCTTCATCCATTGGGCAACAGAGTCACCCTCGCTGCAACTGCTCTTCAGATCCACCTCCGACAACTGCCTCCTCGAACACTTAAAAAGAAAACACCGCACAGACTGAAATAAGAGAAACAACTAAAACTTTAAATAATAGCCGGATTATTTACACAAAATTTTGCGGCGCTATTGGCATGCCGCCACCACAAATCTAGCTTTGGTTGCCTATCCGGTAAACCTGCAGTGCCCGGACCAGATCTGATTGTACTTCAGATGATCTTTGAAGTCCGGCTGGCCTCCCAAAGCTTGCCAGGTCGCGAACATGGTGCAACGTGGCAGATTGTCATTCATGCCGGTACCCGTACAATTGATGAACAATGTGGCAAGGAGATTTTTCAGACGGGAGCCCTCTTCGGGTACCGGTTGCGGTGATGGTTGGAGCCAATACCACCACGGTGGAGACTGTAGGTGAACATTCATTTCTCCGCTTGTGAGGTCAAGGCTGCTCACCAAACCTTGATTCCTCCGGGGTGTCTTCTATTAGCTTAAAAAAGGGCGCCCGCGATCAAGAAATCTGGATCTTCAGCTCGACCGGAGTCGCCAGGTGATTTTGCCAGATGAAGGCAAGCCAAAGATTCACCAACTCGGGCTTCCTTAAAATATGGAGACTGATCGTCTCACCTCACTGATTCGTCTATGCGAGCTTGGTAATCAGCCAGCCTGACGCGCTCGCCTGGAGCGTTGGTATCAATTTCGCAAAGTCAGGCTGGTTTCCCGGGTTCCTCGCTCGCCACCTTCTTGCTTGAACGAAGGCGTTAGGACCGGTCTTTCGGACTCAGAGAATATGAACGTGCAGAGTCGCCAGGTGCTCTGATTTTGAACAAGCAATGAAGCGAGCACCAGTGCTTCAATTCTGTTTGGGGGTGAGAAACCTCCTTGTCCCACCGAGCATTCGGAAAGAAACCGTCGACCCGAATGAGGACGAGCTTGAGATCTTCCAAATGCGAGACAAAGGGTCCCACCGGCGTGCCAAAAACTGTTGGTCACGAATCCGCCACGAGGAAAGGATTTTGTCGCTATTGCGCCTGGACCCGCGAACCAACATTGAAAGGCCGGAAGGAAGAGATGCCTTCCGGGCCGATCTCCGGAGAAGGCCGGCTCCTTTTGGGGGGCTTGATTTAAGCTAAAGGGAACAGGAAAGAAATAAAGGAACGGAAAGAGACAAATGTACAGAAAGAGATACAAATATGTCCAAAGGTTGGTGGGGGGGAACTAACAGTACGGGAACACACCAATCACCGCTACTTACTGCATACAAACACAGAGCATGACAAGGAACTGCAAAACCTAGGCGTACTTCCGATACACCAGCAGCGCATGCACAACTTCAATAGCTCCCTAGCAAACATTCCCTACAAGGAACTAACAAGCAGGGATCGTATCAATCACCGGATACGTACACCGACGAGGGTAGAAAGTAAACCTAGAGATGTCAGAGCCGGGTATATGTGTTAGGTAGAGAGTTTAACCGCACAGCTTCAATGGCTCCCTAGCAAACATTCCCTACAAGGAACTAACAGCAGGGGATCGCATCAATCACCAGATACGGGCCAGCAACGTCACACACAACTGATGGAACTGCTACCAAATTTATAATGAATGCTTTAAATAATGAAGTACAGAAGGTGCTTTAAGCAAGCAATGCTAGAGGAACCTGATCGCCAAATGCCAAAGTGAATCAACGAGCAGCGACACAGTGGGCCTAAGGCATATAATGAAAGACAAGGATAAAAGAATAAAGACAGGAGAATGGTAACCGTGCATACAGATTGTATTCATAAGCAGAAGCACGGTTACAGAAAGCACAGTAGTTCCCTAACAAACATTCCCCTTCCACCACTTACAATGAAAACGTGGTGGGTATTTATAGCCCAAAGTTCCCCCTGTTACATTAATGGGCACAACGTCCCAGTCAAACATTAGCTGACAAAAGCAGCCGCGGAATCGCCGATGCCGACCTCTGTCAGTCGGGATCGTACCCTCGGCATGGTCTCCCGAAGGTTGAACAGCCCACGTGGCGGCGCGTTGGGTAGAACTTTATATTGACAGAAATGTGGGTAGCTGAGGCAGGTGGAAACTCTCATCGGCCTTAAATGAGGCACTGACACAGGCGGTGCAGCCCATACTTATCCCTTTTGGTCGGCAGCCTTGGTTCAAATCCCGAAGCTGGACACTTGTCGTATGATGGGTTATGCTGTGTGACACATGTCCGCCTTGAAGGGCGCTCTATCTATCTTCGCTTGGGATCGGAGCTCCTTGGGATGCGTGGGCAGAAACGAGGCAGCTTGGGAAGGCCTTCACGCCTTGGTCAAATTCCGGGTTTGTTCCCCTACCGTACACCCGTCAAGGGCGCATTCCGGCTCGGCTGAAAAGTCGGGCTGCGCACAGTGAACACCGGTGTCCGCCGCCGTACGGACCTGCTCCGGCAGTTATCATTCTTCTTTGTCAGCCTGCCAGCCTGCCAGTTACAAGGTGCGCCCAAAAAGAGGGGCGAAGTCGGACTTCGCACCAAAATCGGGCGAAGTGCGCACTTCGCACCAAAATCGGGCGAAGTGCGCACTTCGCACAAAAACCGGGTTTCCCGGTTCAGCCTTCCGGGGCCATAACTTTTGATCCGCTGACCCGATCGCCTATTATAATATATCGTTGGAAAGCTTGCGAGAAGATCTGCAATAATAAAATATCCAGGGCTCATTTTGTCCATTTTATCGCCCCTGTTTATGGCCCGCAAAAAACCCGAACACCTCAGCATACCCTGACACTTAGCCATTTTTCAGGGCAAGTGCTGTCAATTTTGAGAAGAATGAGAATGTAGGGAAGAGAGAGAAAGGGGGGAGAAGGAAGAGCAGCTCTCTTACAAAAATTGAAAACATTGCACCCCGTGCAAAATGTGACAACAGTACCCACTATTAGTGGCACAAAATTATTTCATAAACACATTCTTCTTACTTATTTCCTAGATTGAATGGGCAAGTATGGCACTTGAAGCACCATGGTCATGATGCATTGGAAGTACTAAGTTATAACAAAGCATAGCATGTGGAAGGCTGACTGATGAGTAATGGGAAAGGTTGCATCTAACCATCACACTCATTCATCTCAAACCTTTAATCGTTATAGATGGACATCTTCACTTTGTTGTTAGAATAAGAATTGCACCATAAGGTCCTGCTTCTGTTCAAGTGGTCCTTTTAGGATGCATGCCTAACTCATTGCGTCTGTATGTATTCCTATTGTAATAACACAAGTGTTGGTAAATGTAAAACCGCTTGTCAGGTCCTTGGCATATTTCGTAATTGCCCTACGATCAGCTTGTATGTCTGCCAGTGGAAAATAAGGATTTTAAAAGAGTAAACAGTATGCATAGAAATTTACAATAAATTTCATAACTTGCAAATTCCCAGGAAAATTTAACAAATAGCAGATTAAAGAAAAACCACATTAAGTATCAACATTCATCGAGTATTCCACTGCAAAATGTACAAAATAAGCCTTCAATGCCTAGGCCTTGTAGGCAGCACATGAGTGAGTTATCAAGATCAATTTATTTTGTACATAAGTAGTTTTGCTAAGAGTTGTTCAAACTTCACAGTGTTGATCAAGTGTGTTGTGTTGTCATTTTGTACATGTCACATAGTCATGATCATGAACAAGACAATGTGTTGTGTATGTGATTAATTTGCAGTTTGGTGGATAGTTAGGGACAAGGGTGACGGTCGGGTTGTAACCATCTAACCCCTTCAATTTTGTATATATTCCACACAAGAGTAGTTGAATGGTATAATCACTAGATACCCATGAGATTATCTTGTAGTGTTGTGTTGTGACAGAGATCAGATTAATACAAGTGATGTATATATCAGTTGCACATAATGAAATGGTTTTGTTCCTATAGTTGCTGTTCATTTCTTGTTGCATGTTCTCTTTCATCTGTTCGCTCCTATGTTGCATGGAAACGGATACCGTATCTATTACAGACACTGTATCGGATATGAATACACCACATTTTCAAGGCCTCTCAATATGGATATGGCAGGATATGACCATAGAAAAAACATATATATTTTACATATTAAAAAAAAACATATAACACTAAAAGGTTTACACAAGTTCTATATAGGATATTTTCATTGATTAAGAAAGGGATTGTTGTTTTCTAAATTTAAATTATATATTTTTTTAAATTGTGATGCATTTTTTACTCCATTGTTGTGGATACAACTATAGATGTGCCTAGGCCAATACCAGATGTATTAGATATGAACCAAATAAGGGAATGTTTTCAGATATGTTTGGATACAATACACTTGTAAGCAGATGTGTTTGGATACGATATCCAAGAAGTATCGTATCCGTATCCATATCGGATACGTGAATACAAGTATTCAGTGGATACAGGTATTCAAGCAGGAGGATTGATGGATATGATAACTCCGGTTCACTCTTAATGTTGGGAATAAAATCTATACTACAGCCCTTGAATGTCAAAAATCAGAATAAGCTACATAAAAAACTTAGCTGTAAGGATCTTAAGAATAAACATTAACTAGTATTGCAGAACCTAATGAAGACCCAACTTCAGAACTAGATGGCTGTGCAGAACAAGACACTCCTAATACATACAAATTTTACTGCTTAACGTTATTTTTTCATTCCAGTTAGGGAATTTAGAATTGAGCAAAAAATGAATTTAAAAATTTAAATTTGAAATCATCTTTAACCTTTTTAACAGTTCTTTTGCTCAGTCAAGAACCCATTAACCCCAAACTCCAGTGAAATGGTTGTCTAGGTGCTGGAAACCCCTAAGAAATCATTTTCGTGCCATTTCCAAATCAAAAAACACCCCATGAAATTTTCTGGTCGTTTTCAGCGCATTTCTGTTTCTCCTTGACCATAATCAATCAAATTCAAAAACTTTTCTTGAACATGTCCATATGTTAAGTATAAATTAAAAATTAAAAAAATAACTAAATAAATAAAACTTACTTCCCTGAACTGCTGGCAGAAACATAAGAGTATGAATCATAGGTTACTGGACCAACACGATGCTTCATCTGCTTGACCTGCAATGCTTCTGAAGAATCTATTCTAAACCTTCCTGTCTCAGATATAGAATTTGTGTTTGCCAATGAAGGGTTGGCAGGATTAGATAGCTGGAAACTTAGAAGTTTAAGTTCCCTTTCAGCTGTAAATAATACAGAATGTTCCCTGCTGCCAGAGGGTGTTGGAAGAGGGGCTGCCGCTGGAAGAGACCTTGCATCAAATTCACTGAGAATGACACCAAGATTTGTACCAGTTGCAACAAAGTGTGGTTGAAGAGAATGTGCAACCATGCAGTATGCCTGCAATGAATTTCTAATTGAATTAGTTCCACCTGACATGGTTCATAGGGATACTAAATAATTAAATATAGTAAGTAACATTCAATACAGCACATAGTAGACATAGTAATCAACATAAAAAATTGATTATTAGAATGCTAAATGCATCATTTGAATCTTACAAGCCTACATGCTAACTTCAGCCATCACAATTAAGGATCTTACAATAGCAGATATCTAGCAACTGCCATACTTTACAATTGTATAATACAAACATATTTCAGATCAATATAATCCTATACAAGCTATCATCCTTGCACACGCTAGTCATTCACACAAATCATACAGCCAATTTCTACTATCCATGAATTGTACAAATTTTCCATTTAAGACATGTCACTTTAAATATTTTAAAAGCCTTCTCATATTTGTCTCTTGCTTCTAAACAATAAAGAACATTCTGTTTCAGAAATAAAGAGTATCACTGAAAATTGCTAAAAGCAAGCTCCTTAAAATGTATATGAGAAACTTGCTAGGATATGTTTACATCTAGTTCAGATTGTTTTCTTGAACAAAACTCTCCTACATAATCAAGTCGCTGCTCTTTAATTCTTTACTGGAAATGCTTATTCCTTCTTGGATAGACCAAAAGTGCTAGCTGCTTACCTTAGGCAACACTACAAATATGTCTGCAGAACTTCCTAGAGCCTGTGATTCCTGCTTTATATTACCTACATCTCCTCCTTCACCCCACTCTAATTGAGTTCCATTAGTTGATTTAGTTTCCATGTATGCAACTTTAAGTTTGGCAACTAGATATATACAACATGTCGTTTGATTTGATTTGGTTTGATTGCATGTACTCATCTTTCATTGACTCCATTACTTAATTGACATCTTTCCATCAATTTTCCTACACCACGCTGTTCTTCCTAAATGAAGAAAGATCAATAAATAGGACAAGACTTGAGAGAACCACATTGACAATGGATGTTTACTCATTAACAAAGCCACAATCCATGGCATGCACCAGCAAATGATAACTTTTAATGCATGACATCCACACATGTTAAACAGCCCTCTATCAATCAGATGTTTGGATGATGATCTTCCTTCAGAGTACACCTATTTCGTTGTGGATCAACTCAATGATGAATACAAGATATACTTCAACATTCTTAAGTTTGTAACAAACACACTTTTTTTGTGAAATTCACATAGATAAAATAATTTATTAATGTCCACAGATAACCAAAGTAGACCAATGGGACTCGTCGAAAATAGTGGTAACAATACACTGTAGTAAGCACAAAGTACTACAAAACTAAGCTAAACTAGAGTAAAGAAACTAATGTAAACTACACTAAAAGGGAACAACTATATGGCATTAAATTACAGCCTAAAGGTTGGACCCAAAATAAATAAACCCTAACATGCTAAAAGTAATGATAAAGAGAGAACCAGAAGTCAAGATTAAAGAGAGATAGAAAAGAGCTCCAATGGATCCAGGAGCTTCCAGGAGCTTGCCCAAGACTAAGGGGGCCTAGTTGGATAAGCCTAGGAGGACATGAAGTTTGACCTCTAAAGACTCTTCTAGCATCCATGGCCGTGGTACCTATAGAAGAAGATAGGAAACCTGTACGCTGCATTTATCTGCAACTCCAGGGTATATGAAGGGTGACTGAAACTCAACACAGGAGAACTACAGTCCTGTCTCGCTGCATGCAGGATAAAGAAAGAACTGAAGTCCTTGTAGCCACTCTCATAGTTGAGAAAATTGGAATCGGCATTTTTAAAAATTGGCAAAAATCAAGAATCGGTAAAAAATCGGGGAAAGAATTAACAAAAAAAAAACTGAAGAAAACAAAATTTTTCATTGAAAATAAGTTTTTTTCATGCATATTACAATGAAACATTATGCAAATCAAATATTGCAATAAAAGCAATAATTCATGTCAAGACATCATACAAAGCTCAAGCTTTAAGTACACATGAAAGTGACAAAACACATCTTGTATTGCTTATAATATGAAAAGGTACAAAGTTACAAGTAACAAGAAGGAAAAAAAGTTTCATTTTTTATATGCGCACATGGAAACAAGTAACAACAAAGTTACAATCACTTGAAAAAAAGGAAAAAAAACCTAAACCTTAAACCAAAAGGCTAGGGTTTAGGGTTTAAAATTGAAATATTGACAGCTGAAAAATGGGCTTGCATACATAGTTATCAAGCAGCAATATTTACTTAAAAAGAGGAAAAAAAAAACCCTAAATCCAAAACCCTAGGGCCTAGACTAGGGTTTACGGTTTTAACTTCAAATTCAAACATTAACAGCTGAAAAATGGGCTTGCATACATAGTTACCAGGCAGCAATATTTATTTTTTTTTGAATAAATACTTCTTATACACATCCACCATGGGGATTGAACCCGTGAGTGTGGTCTCCCGGAAAGGACGCCACTTGCATTATCGGTGATATGACCAGGCAGCAATATTTACTTAAAAAGAGGAGGAAAAAAAACAAAACCCTAGGGCCTAGTCTAGGGTTTAGGGTTTAAACTTCAAAGTTCAAAATTTCAAACATTAACAGCTGAACAATGGAATTCCATACATAGTTACCAGGCAGCAACATTTACTTAAAAAGAGGAGGAAAAAAAAAAACTCGAAAGGTTTAGGGTTTAAACTTTAAACTTCGAAGTTAAAACATTAACAGCTGAAAAATGGGCTTGCATAAAAGAACCCTAAATCAGCCGCAGCTTAAAAACAAAAATAAAAAATTATTAAAAAAAATTTCAGATTTTTTGAAAAAAACGACGATGCAGATTTTTCAAAAAATCGGCAAAAAATCTTTGCATTGCCGAGAGTTTGCCGATTGCATCGGCATTTTAAAAAATCGGCAAAAAATCAGGATTCTGCAGATTTTTTGCAGATTTTCTCAACTATGGCCACTCTCGTGTGCAGACAAGGACACACATATCTGTCATTAACATTCTGAAGAGCTGTAGCTTCAAATGAAAACTTACTACTCTCAATAGTAGAGTGAACGAATGATATGATGTAGAGAAAGAAAAGATATCAATCAAGAGAGCTTCCTTTCATTAACAGGAGATGACTTCAACAAAATATTCAGGCATGTTTTCTACCAAGTTGGTTAAATAGAAGATAAGCATGTTTAGTAGCACTGCCACCAGAAAGCCAACCAAACAATACAATATATATTGACAAGGTTCACACCATTGTCATTAGACCGGACATTTGAGACCTGCATTGTATGAAGATAATCAAATATATGTCTGGACAGCAGAGATATATTCAGAATAGATAGAAGTTCTATATTCAGAATAGATAGTAAGGTTGAAGAAAAATCCAAAACCAAACATGTCATCAACTGATAGTTTGGCCTTAATATACAACTGCAAAAAAAAATGATGGATGACCGTGACAATGCAATACAACAAGAGCAGACCATTGTGACATGAAACCAACAATCAGTTTCTGCCACGGCACTACATTATTCAGAATGATAAAAACACAGGGAAAACTAGAAACCAAAACAATGTCCAAACCAAAATCAGGACAGGAAAAGATACTTAAATCAAAACCACTAAAGTAGGTTTACCTCTATTCAGCTTATTACAGTTCATCACATGCCTGATTCAAGGGGAACTTTTCTGTTTTGGTATAATGCTGGTAGATGGGATTTTGCAAAAACTTCCATTCTTTAAGTTCAATTTCTCGTTTCTACTTCAATCTACATACCAACTACTAGTCAGGCATGTTTTATGTCAGCAACAACATTTTACAAGGCATAATAGGGAATTAATCTCTAAAAGCAATAAAAGCATTAAAAACAAGTCCCTGGAAGAGAATTATCCGTACATCCTTTGCCAACTTCAGGGATGATCATCCTTGAGAGTGTGTGATTGATAATTTGTTATTGTATATGAGAGTTTGTGTGCTTCGGGGAGAAGTACTGAATAGTTTGGACATGCCCAGTTTTGTAACTCGTCATGACTTGTGCTAGGTGTGGTTGTTGCTTGTAGCCAAATAGATTTGGACTGCACCTCCTCACTTTGGAGATTATGGATCTCGCTTGCACCTACACTTATACAGTCTTTGCATCACAGGAAAACTGACATTATGTTCTATTTCAATAGAGTCATTTATGGTTTTAGATTCATAGATCGAGGATTATGTGGAAGTGATTCGCCTCCATTGTACTTTACTGGTGGAAAGACCATCCATGGATCACACATTTGTGTGTGGAGGATTAACCCCGATCAAACTTATGTGCAGGATTCTCCAATTGTTACCTTCAACCCCGATGATAATGAGCTTACATGTTCTAGCTATAAATTGTTCTAAATGCGAAGAGATTTGTCGAGAATTCCATCAGATGAAAAGGCATTGTATACCTCCAGTTTATTAGACATCTTCATTGACAACAGGAGAGCGGAGTCAAGGGACATGCTCAAGCAACAAGAAGAGTCATAAAAAGGTAATGTTGTTATAATGCCACCTTCCTTGATCCCTCCAAGTTGAGTTTAAGAGAGGATGTTGGGACATGTAAGCCCACTTGTTGGACCCTTTGGCTTATTTTACATTAGCCTTATGTTGGTTATTAATTGACATTGAGATATTTTATTTTTATTTTTATGAAGTGTGGTTCAGGCTGACTATTGTATGTACCTCATGTCAAGTTTTTATGGAGAGGATTCCCTGATTGTTACTTTTAATCCCAATGATGATGAGCATGTTTGTTCTAGTTATAAATTGTTCCAAATGTGAAGAGCTTTGTGGAATAATTTGTTTGATGGCAGGGCATTGTATACCTCAAACATCTTCAAGGGCAACATGGGAGCAGAATCAAACAAAACATGCTCAAGCTGCAAGGAGTCATTAAGAGGAAATGTTGGCGTAATACCACCCTTCTTGATCCCTCCAAGTTGTTTTTAAAGGGGGATGTTGGGACACATAAACCTGCTTGTTGGGCCGTTTGGTTTATTTTATATTAGTCGTATGTCAATTTATATTTTCCATTGAGGTATTTTATTAGTATTTTGTAAAGTGTGGTTGAGCTTGACTATTGTATATACCTCATGTAAAGCTTATGTGGATGATTCCCCAATTGTTACTTTCAATCCTGAAGATGATGAGCTTGTTCGTTCTAGTTATAAATCATTCTAAACACAAAAAGCTTTGTGGAGTGTTCCTTCCAATGAAAAGACATTGTAAACGTCCAGTTTATTGGACATATTCATAGGGAACATGGGAATAGAGTCAAAGAAACATGCTCAAGCTGCAAGAAGTTGTCATTAAGCGGGAACGGTGGTCATGCCACCTTCCTTGATCCCTTCAAGTTGTGCTTGAGGAGAAATGTTGGGGCATGTAAACCCACTTGTTGGGCCCTTTGGCTTAATGTCAGTTTATATTTGTCATTGAGATGTTTTATTATTATTTTTATAAAGTGTGATTGAGGCTGATTATTGTATATACCTGTTGAGCCCATATAAAGGCATCCCATTTGATCATTGTGATCTTGTGGAATGAGTTGTATTCCCCTTTTCAATTTAAAGGAAATTATCAATGTCTCTTGAAACCAACCATTTATCTTGTGTTCTCCTTCTCCACCAAATCTCTTGTAACAAGCATTCATTTGAAACTATACTTCTCCATAATGTTAATGATAAATCTGTGTACCCTTGTCTGCATACAAGAGTGGTTACTAGGACTTCGGTTCTTTCCCTTTCTGGCACGTGGCAGGACAGGACTGCAGTTTTTCAATGTCAAGTTTCAGCCACCCCTCAAGTACTGAGGAGTTGCAAAGAGATGCTGCTAACCAGCTTCCTATCTTCTTCTATTGGTTTGACAAACATGGATGCTAGAAGAGACTTGAGAGGTCGAACTCCATGTCCTCCCACGATTATCCAACCAAGCCCCCTTATCCTGGCCATTCTCCTAGATGCATCATTAGATCCTGTGTTGGCCCTTTTGAGGTAGTTGGTGATGATGACGACTTTGCTTTTACTTTGCATCCCACCATAGATTAGTGTTGGTGCTTAGATCCAGTGAAGCTCCTTTCTCTCTCTCTTTTAGCTTGATCGCTGGCTCTTGCATCATCATTATTTTTAGCATATTAGGGTTTATCCCCAAAGGCTGTAATTTTATGCAATAGAGTTGTCACTACAGTGAAGTTCATGCTAGTTTGTTTTACTCAAGTTTAACTTATTTTATTAGTATTTTTCAGTCACTATAGTTCATTGTAACAGCTCTTCAACAAGTCCCATTCGCCTACTTTGGCCATCCATGAACATTAATAAGATTGTCTTATCTTGTGCAATTATGTGACTTGTTACTTAGGAATGATGGATTCTCTAATACCAAGTTCATCTAGCTTGAAAAGGCAAAGCTCATCCTTTGTTAGGTCATGAAGAGGTATATGGTGGTTTCTAGTATGGGTGTTGAAGTGACCCATCAAGATAACATTGCCCAAAGAAGAGTACATAGAAATATGGTGATTGCCTTATGCATCTGAAATGTAACGTTAAAACTTAAGAAAGCATGGATTGCCTATTTTTCTGGACCACAATGCACAGATACTGCAAGGCAAGATTTCAGACAATTCAAGTCACAAGCTCTTTACAAATTGGAGAATACAAACTAACAGAAATAAATAGTGGAAAGTAAGTACACTAATTTTCTCATAAAAATTACCAATGTATGTGTCGGCTAAAGCTAAGACCTAAATGGTTTCTTTCAGTCCACATATGGTCTCAGTTGCAGCACTTATCCAAATGTTGTTAAAACAGTTGCACCATGTACAAAAAGTACTTCCATTTGTATCTCAGGTAATTTACAGTCAAGCCAATCATTTTTTCTAGCTTTCTACGTTACTCTACGAGCAGTACAGAATCTCTGCTCTGCCTTGACAATTACATGTATAGACTCTGGGTTTCAGCCATGCACTAGATGACCTCTCTTTATTTTGTTAAAACGTAAAAGTAAAATAAAATACAGTTTGCTTGATCCAAAGACAAATAAGTCAAATGAGTCAAAAATCAGAAAAGAGAACCTTTAGCTTCTTGTTTGGAGATATAAGGCCTGGAGGGACTTGAGAAGATAAGTCACAAAGTGGCCGTGTTATTGCTGCAAATGTTGGATTTTCAATGGCCCTGCAAACAGTTAACTATTCATAAGAAGAAAATTTTGAAATTACAGTACATTCAGATTAGCATATCCTTTAGAACAAATGTATCATATACCATATATGTGAGTCCTTGACACATGTTAAAATATCAAGATTTGGAGCACGAGGATGACACCAAGATGCGACACTGTGGCATGTAAGCTTTGCAACTGGCTTAATACGCTTGATCTCCTGCTTGAAATGCACACAAAACAAGTAACTATTTTCTTTTCGATCTTAAGGATGATCCACAGCTGCAAAAATTCTCTCTCATAATATATGATTTGAATAGTGAAGCAGAGTAAATTTTTCACCTTAAAGGATAGAGTATCCCAAATAGCAAGGATCTTGTCTGCACCAATTGTAACCAGTTGTGGAGCACTCCCTGAAACTCTTAAAAGCTCAACAGCCAAAACACCTCCATCATGTGCCTAAGAGCACACATAGAGGATTAATTGTATTGAAAATTCTTCATGACAGGATAAAACATTACATCTAAGAAGAAAGATCAAGAATTTGGTTTTTTTCCTCATAGGGAATACATAAATACACACACACACATTATCCATAAATAAAATATGAATTTTCCATTTTATATATCAAATAACACCAGGCCTTTAAAAGCATATCAATTTATTGGGATTTGGGTTTGTTAACTACCAAAGAACGAGAGTATCATATGTGGCTTTTCACTTCCAAGCATGCTTAAACTTATAGCTAGAAAACAGAAGAAATATATCACCTTCAGACTAAGCTTGGGTGCGATCTCTCGTGAATCTTGCACGTGATCCGCACTCCAGAGAACAAGTAATCCATCGCTACCACCAGAAACTAGAAGTGACTGATAAGACAGAAGCAAAACTCAACAACCCAGAAAAGCTCAAAAACACTTCTTGAAAATAAAAATCTTAAGGGACTGAGCACACAAATATGAAATATCTTTATGATATATACTACTAAAAATGCAAACATCGTAGATATTGCTTCAGCCTTACTGTTTGAAAAAGGAAAGTCGGAACATGGTTTTTAACATCCATGAGACCATAATTTCAAACAGCATGCACAAATTGTTCCATAGACAATGCAAATTGGCTCACAGATCCACAATATGATCCTAAAACATTGCTTTTTCACAATACAGATCAAAATGGGCAACCGAGTAGTAAATGGAACATATTACTTAAAAAGGAACACTCAGGGCAATAAATGCTGTAATTGATGTTATTTTTGCAATGTTTAATATTCACTCTCAAGTAATGCTTTTTGAATCCAAAGGACCCTAATTTTCTTTTTTCTTCCAGTAAATAAGTATGGTAAAAACTACTCACAAAAAACTTTCAGAAGCCAAACCTACACTTATTTTTTGGTTTTTAAAGGATGCCTTTATGATCCTAGTTACAAATGACTACAAAAAACTGAAACTAGTAACTCTGGAAATACCCTAAATTGGATTTGAGACTGCAAATGCTGTGAAATCTGAACTGAGCAAGGAAATTAAAACTGGAATTTTGAAAATAACAATGCATTAATGGAAAAAGAGCACTTTTATCAGAAGATGTCGTACACAACTTAGGCCACCTCCAAAAGCAATTTGAGCACTACCTTGACCAAGGACACAGTCAAAAATCTATTTACATATGATTTTTTTCCATAACCATTTCTCTAACCAATTATATCTTATTTACAACAATTTTCCACCAGAGATCTCTTTGTTGTATGTATGCAGGAATATTAGTTTTCTATGTAATGACGAAAACCAAGTGGACCCATTGCATCCGGATAAAAAAAATTAAAATTAAGTTTGTAGTGGACCCATTATTTAAAGGATATGGAAGTGGACAAACTAGCAGTCTCATAGAGAAATCAAAATTGAAAAAAGAAAAACATTAGGTTGATAACATGGAAATTAAAATCAATTCTGCTTCCTTGGTAATTAACACTCTCATAATAGAACATTATGAATGCATAGAAAACTACAAATAAAATGCAGCAGATCTTCCTACTGTCAACTTTTTAACAGATTCCACAAACAGTCTTCTTATGGAGAGTCCTAATATATGTCCCCCTGATGTGCCCTTTTATTTTCCAACTCGCAAAAGGAAGAGATTAATAAAGCTGTCACAAATGATATATATTGCAAAACTATTTTGCACAGCAATAGCAATTTGTTATTTTTGCTCACTCTTCTATTATAAGACCTGAGAGATATACAACTGCTTGTAAAGGGACTAAAGAGAGTTCCTTGCTACCTCCATCTGTTATGCAAAAAGGAGGCATTTGGCTCCTCATCTTCAAGAAGCAATTACTCTTTGAAGCCCTGCTTTATAAGAGAGTTTTCAAGAACAAGCAATTACTTAATAGGGTCTCTCAGTCCTTAGCCATACTTGTCATCTCCTTAGCCTTCATAGCCCATCTTCTTCAAAAACTTGGACCCTATACTTTTAGTATGCACCTCAAAACTTGCAAATGAATCATTTTACTCTTCCAAGAGCATGGAATCACAGTCATGTTTGTTTACCATACTTGCTTTGGGAATGGTGCTAGCTTCCCTTGGCAGACCAATGTTGAGAATTCTTCTCCTTTCCCATCTTTTGTATTTGAATTGGAGTTAGATCAACAATGCCTCTTTAGATGTCATTTCTTGTTGCAACTTCCCCATATTTTGCACGTATCTTCTTTCCAATTTCACAGCTATGTCACTGGAAATGTTTAGAATTTCAGCACAATTAATTTTGACCTCCGGAAATTTCTTCTTCACAATAGCAAATAGCTCTTGTTTCTTTCTCCTTTTTTTCTTAAGTTTCAGATACAATACTTCAAATCTCTTCTCTCAACTTGGCTATCTCTTTGGACTGATTTTGGGTTCTCTCTAGAAAGTCTTGAATCTTGCCTTTCTCCTCCTGGAGTTTGAGTTATTAATCTCTAGTCGATTTTCTCATATTTATGAAAAACCAATGTCCAAAACTCTTGTCAGACACTTGCAAACTGGCTATATACACAAGTACCAAAGGTGTTGGTAAACTCCCACACAAACTTTGTGGAACTTGTTTTCCTGATAGCAGTACTGATACAAAACAACCCACTCTTGGCTCCTCTATTTGGATTTGTCAAACAACAAATTATACAACACACCATGCGCTTCGCATTTGCTCACACAAAACATGAAGATACATGGAAAATGTTGGCACAAACAACTCAGGACAAAAGAATAGCAAAAAGCAACATTGTTAATAAAGACAAGCATCTCATCTACTGCAGAGAACATTAGGATTTAGTGGGAAACCCCCTTGGGGAAGAAAACCCACAGAAAGGATGCTCAATGCTTTTATTGCTAAGAATTTAGTGGGAAACTAATTTATCAGCTATTTAAGTTTCAAAATTGTTCTCGTCTATAGAAAATGTCTAATCTTAAATATTTGTCAACACCAGTATTCAATTTTTCAAACTATATTTAGCCATATTTCTCTTAAGTTCTAAACAACCATTGCCTAAGGTGCAATACCCATCAACACCTTCATTTTCTGGCAACTAAGATGGAAACCGCTCCACTGATGCTTTTATTTGCATCAACCGCAGAATTGTTTTTTCTAAGATTATAATTATTCTGTTAAATCATTCAAAGCCAGTTGTTTTTTAACAGCATATGGTACAGGTAACATTCGCGGTTCAAATAAACTTACACTTCTTGTTTTTTAAGTAGGTTTTTATGCCCAAGGCACTGTGGAGCAACATTATATGGGATGCAATCATATGAGGGCAATCCAAGTTCAAAATTTTGAATCCCTGCATTGTAATGGGCACTCCTGTGATATGGTAGCTTGTGATTATACAGTTTGATGTAATACCATGATAATGTGGTTGGTTAAAATGTCATAATAATGCAGTCATTATGTAATATGGGGGGCCATCTCAATCACATATAACCAATTAAAAAACAAAAAAAATCATATCACACATTTGAGATCAATATGGCAAAATAATCTATTTTATATTTTGCTACTAATATCCTAGACATTACTACTCAATACTAAGGTCTCTTATTTACTACGTTTTCTCTCGTTTGAGGTTGCAACCCTCCAGAAACCTTGTGTGCATATGAGAGTAGTTACTAAGGCTTCTGTGATGTCCTGTTGCGAGGACTCAGAAACCCTAACAAACTTATAATCTATTTGCAGAATAAACCCATACCATTCACATGCAAGAACAGATCTAATAAAAGAAATTGTAAATACCACAAGTGAATGCACCACAAACACTGAATTTTATTATTTTCTTATATGGCAAAGGCAGTACATCCAATATGAGCAGTAAACTCATAAATAACTCACAATGTTATTTAGTAATACCAACTTACAAACTCCCAAACCAGACGTCTGGGTCTATTTGCAGACTATGAACTGGATACACCACTCTAACATGCACAGCCAATCTCCAGATGCAAGTCGAGTTGCCAGGAAGTAAGTATGAAGCTCAGCAATCGGAAGTTGCACCCCTAGAAGACTCCTCCAAACTCTATAAGGACGCCCTGAATCTGGTTCGTGCCACTTCAATACCCAATCTGTATCACCGACTCTGAGAGAACAACCCTTATTCGATGCCCATTCACCACACAAACACCGGACAACACTGTTCACACTGGGGACGAACTGCAGCAAGCAATAGATGGATGCAAATGACTGTAAATATCTCTTGATACCGATCGTTCTCCACAGTAGCAAACCCTTATGACTCCTAAACACAAATATAAGACTTCTCCAAGCAGAACGTACTTGCTATGGATCCAAAACTCACTACCACAACACATAAACCCTTCTAACCCCTGAACATAATGATTGGAACACACTATGGAACACAAGGGATCAGCCCTTGATTCTCTGTAACCCTAGGATCAGCCTAGTGATTTGCAGAGACGAGATGGGAGCAGCCCACACTCAGGTTTTTTTAAAATAACTTCCCCTCGATCCCCTCCTATGGGACGTCCATGCTCTTTTATACTCCTCATCTTCTAATTCGCCATTATGTGGGCCCCATTCCAATAATAACATATAATATGACTCCAAACATAAAATAAAAGACAAGTGACATAATAATAATATAACATGACCCTTAACCCCTAACACACACCACACCAACTAATATTATTTATTTTCATAAGTTTAGAAATGATATCGGGAACATTAATTTTCCACATTGGGGACATCACAGTCCTCCCCTCTAAGATTGCTTGTCCTCAAGCAATGCAACCCTGGATGTGATAATATGTCCGCTCCCTCCCATGTGGCATCATCCATGGGCAAACCCTTCCATTTGATGAGGTACTCCTTAATAACTCTGCTTCTCAGCTTCTTCTCCCTTGTTTCTAAAACAGTCTCAGGTTCTAAGATCAGTTTCCCTTCATCATCTAAAGGGGGTAACTCCAGGGAAGTAGTTACCTGTTGTCCAACTGCTTTCTTGAGGCATGAAACATGAAAGGTATTGTGCAATCTGCTGTTGGCTGGCAAGTCAAGCTCATAAGCCACTTCTCCAATCCTGTTCTTCAACATGTATGGGCCATAAAAACGTGGTCTTAATTTTTCTGAGCCACTTTTCTTTAAGGAAGACTGTTTATAGGGTTGCAACCTAAGATACACCATGTCCCCAACTTCAAAATTGCGGTCTACACGCTGCTGATCTGCATATCTTTTTTGTCTGTTTTGAGCTTCATGAATGTTATCCCTTAGTATCCTTAACGTCTTTGTATGTTCTTGTATGAGGTCACTTGCTTTAGGAACTCTGTTGTCCACAATCAGTACATCTGTAAGTGTAGGAGCTTCATATCCGTACAGTGCCCTAAAGGGAGTCATCTTAATTGTCATATGGTAAGTGGTATTATAACAATACTCTCCCATATATAACCACTTAACCCATGCATTCTGATTCTCTGAAACATAGTTCCTGAGGTATCCCTCTAGCCACTTATTCACTGTTTCCGACTGCCCATCTGTTTGCGGGTGATAACTAGTGCTGGGAGTTTAATTTACACCACACAAACCAAATAGCTCTTGCCAAAAATTACTAATAAATTTGGGATCTCTGTCACTTACAATAGTCTTTGGCAAGCCATGCAGTCTAACAATTT
This sequence comes from Wollemia nobilis, assembly GCA_028583015.1. Lineage (NCBI taxonomy): Eukaryota > Viridiplantae > Streptophyta > Pinopsida > Araucariales > Araucariaceae > Wollemia > Wollemia nobilis. The sequence continues at coordinate 10,365,957 of JAQPPZ010017092.1, forward strand.
CCCTAAAGAATAACTCAGCAACTTGTGCAGCAGTATATGTGATGGAAATGGAGAAAAAATGAGCATACTTAGTCAACCTGTCCACCACAACAAAAATACAGTCCTTACCACTTACTTTTGGGAGCCCCGTGATGAAATCCATAGATATGCCTTCCCACTTTTGTGTCAGAATTGGTAAAGGCTGAAGTGGGCCAGCTGGAAATTTATGCTCTGCCTTATTGGCTTGGCAAGTGGGACATTCAACAACATGAGTCAGCACATCATTTTTCAACCCCTTCCAAACAAATCTGTCATGCACCTGTTTATATGTCTTGAAATAACCCGGGTGACCAGCCATAGGCTCGTCATGAAAAGCCATAATAATTCGTCCCTTAAGCTTTGAACTGGGTATTAGGAAGATCCTCCCCTTATACTGAATCAACCCATCCCTAATCTCATACCTGTCATCACTGTGCTTTCCCTCTAGAATGTTAGTGGCTAAGTCATCCTTGGCATATTCAGCTATTATGGCTGTCTTCAAGTCACCTGTAACTACAGAAGTAATGTAAAATGCTGGATTTCTAGATAAAGCATCAGCGGCTCCATTCCTTTTCCCTTTTACAAATTCAATATCGAAATCAAAGGCCTGCAACTTGGTAACCCACTTTTGTTGTCTTTCATTTAATTCATTCTGCTGACCAAGGAAAAACCGTAAACTGTTGTGATCTGTTTTCACCACAAATTTCCCACACATAAGATATTGCTTGAATTTCACCAATGCATGCATGATGGCAAGCATTTCCTTATCATAAGTGTTGAATGCCCTTTCATGTTCTTTTAACTTTCTGCTTTCATAGGCTATAGGGCGTCCCTTTTGCATAAGTATGGCACCAATCCCTACTCCTGATGCATCACAACTAATGGTAAATGGTGAAGTAAAATCAGGTATAGTCAATACGGGACAAGTTTTCATTACCTCTTTGAGATGTTCAAAAGCTTTCTGTGCACCTGCATTCCAAGCAAATGCCCCCTTCTTAGTCATCTCTGTCAGAGGGGCTGCCAAAGCTGAAAATCCTCTGATAAACCTTCTATAATAACTGCATAAGCCCAAGAACCCTCTTAACTGTGTTAAATTGGTGGGAATTGGCTAATTTTGTATTGCCACAATTTTTTCCTGATCTACCTTAACACTTCCACAGCTGATCACATGTCCCAAATAAAGAATTTCATTCATGCCAAATTCGCATTTTGACTGTTTAGCATAAAATTCCTGTTCCTCCATAATGCTCAAAACAGTGTCTAGATGCTCAAGGTGTGCTTCCCAAGTCTTGTTATAAATTAGTATGTCATCAAAAAACACAAGCACAAAGACTCGCAAGTGCTCTCTGAACACCTGATTCATAGTGGCTTGGAAAGTAGCTGGGGCGTTGGTAAGTCCAAAAGGCATTACTAGGAATTCGAAATGCCCATAATGACACTGGAATGCTGTCTTAGGCACGTCCTCCTCCCTCATTCTGATTTGATGATATCCTGAACGTAGGTCTATCTTTGAGAAATATTTTACCCCATACAGCTCATCAATGAGCTCATCCACTCTGGGAATGGGATACCTGTTTTTAACAGTCCTCTTATTAAGTGCCCTGTAATCAATGCACATTCTCAAACTCCCATCCTTCTTTTTGACTAACACTATGGAGGATGCAAAGGGACTAGTGTTGGGTCTTATGTGACCCATCTGGAGTAATTCTTTGATTGTCTTTTCAATCTCATCTTTATATACTTTGGGATGTCTATACGGTTTGATCATGATGGGTTTTGTCCCTTCCTCTAGCACAATAGGGTGCTGAAATTCCCTTGGAGGGGGTAATCCTGCAGGTATCTCACTGAAAACCTTTTTATGCTTTTTTAGAATCAGCTGTACATCATAATTAGTGTCCAGAGATATCAAAGATTTACCTTTGGATGGAAAAATGCTAACTGCCCATAACCAGTCCTTCTTTCTCAAAACTCTCTCCATTCTCTTAACTGTTATATTATGCAGGATGTGTTCTTTTATCCCTTGTAACACCACCTCCCTATCTCCAACCTTGAATTTTAATTGTAGTGTCTGATTGTTGGTGATGTAATACCCTAATGAAAACAGCCACTGTACACCCAAAATTGCATGGGGCGCATTCTTACCCATGGGGAACACAACGAAGTTATCAGTCATATCATATTCAGTGAGATATACTTTCAGCTGAGGCACATAACTATCACAATGTTCAACCTCCCCATTCCCTACTGCTACATCAAAACCAGAAAATTTCTCTGTTTTAAGTCTCTTCTTCTTCACCAAAGTTTCATTAACAAAATTGTGAGTGGCTCCGGGATCAATAAGAATTATTACCTTTTCTCCCTCAATGGTTCCTGGCACTTTTATGGTGGTGTACGCCTTATGCAAGTTTCCTAAGGATGCCAAACTACCCAAACTAGGGACGTTGGGTGCATTTTGTGTTTCTTCAAGCTCCTGATCCTCAGAAGACTCATAATCACTTGCTGAATCTTCATCATCAGAAATTACCTGTATTAATCTGATTTACCCCTTCTCCTGGCATCTATGATTTCTGTCAAAGGGCTTCTTACAGTAGAAACAGAGCCCCTTTCTCCTCAATTCGTCCCTCTCCATAGATGACTGATTTTTATTTCCTGAAGTGCTCGAAAGCCTCTGAGGAGATGGTGTCACATTATTGGGCTGATTTTTCTGTGTTGTAGGTGATGTGATTGGTAGGGACGGTCCTACCCTCTGGGACGTTGCACCCTAAATTTTTTTGGAAGGTGTTGGGGCTGAAAATTTGGGCCTTGTAACCCTCGATGATGCAGACATGGTACACGCCCTCCTTATCGCATCCTGTAATGTAGCTGGTTCAAACCCCTTTACCCATCCTTTTAGAGGTTCCACCAACCCTTCCATGAACAGGAATATTAATCTTTTTTCTGAAACATCCGGTACCATCACTGCAAGCCTCTCAAAATCATCCACATAAGCCTCTACAGAATATTTTTGCTGGAGGGTCGCTAATTCTCTGAAGTACTCTTCCTCATCCTTCCTCTCAAATCTATCAAGGAGTCTAACACTGAATTCATCGAACGTACTGATTTCTCCATGTCCCCGTGTGACCATCCCATTATGCCACCAATCGTATGCTTTCCCTTCCAAATAAATTGTGGCGAACTTAACTGCATCTGCTTCTTCAGTAGGGCACATCTCAAAATATGTGATCAACTTCTGTAGCCAAGCTCGAGCTGAAATCCTTTCACGTCCATCAAAAGTAGGAACCTGCATCTTCTGCTGTAGCAACTTCTTCTCTTCAAATTTCCCTTTGTTATTCTTCTTTCCCACCATGCCTAGGTATACATCAAGGGAAACATTCTGCTTAAAGTTTGCAGATCTTCTGTTGTACCTTTCGAGAAGCTCCTCCAACTCCTGGTCTTCCTAATCTGGATTTGCCTCTATGGGTTTAATGAAGAGATTCTATGAGGGCCTAGGCAGAGGGTTATGAGAGTATTTTACAGAACGGTTGCCTCCCTCGTGTGACGTGTTTCTAGATGTGGATTCCTGTCCCTGAGGCTGCCCCTGTCTTGTCTGAACCCCTGGTTGAGGTTGGCGCTACTGATTTGACTGTTCCATACTCAGAACCAACCTCTCCAACAGATCCCCTTGCCTTCGAATTTGCTGTACCATAGCCTTGAACTCATCTATACCCTCGTCTCTAGGGGGTGCTAGTTCATCCGCCATTCTAGATGACTCTGATGTAAATTCCTCGAAGGTATCTCTCTCTGATTCAATGGGTTGGTAAACCGGTTTTGGAGTACTCCTCAGATAATACCGGTGACTGGATCGCATGAATTTTCTGAGCTTAAAATTTTCTAGAACTGTTTAAGCTGAAACCCTCGAATTCTGTAACACCCAACAACTACAAACTAACTGATATTTCTCCACAAGGCAGAAACCTGGGACCTGGGCTCTGATACCAGTTGTGATGTCCCCGTTGCGAGGACTCAGAAACCCTAACAAACTTATAATCTATTTGCAGAATAAACCCATACCATTCACATGCAAGAACAGATCTAATAAAAGAAATTGAATAAATACCACAAGTGAATGCACCACAAACACTGAATTTTATTATTTTCTTATATGGCAAAGGCAGTACATCCAATATGAGCAGTAAACTCATAAATAACTCAAAATGTTATTTAGTAATACCAACTTACAGACTCCCAAACCAGACATCTGGGTCTATTTGCAGACTATGAACTGGATACACCACTCTAACATGCACAGCCAATCTCCAGATGCAAGTCGAGTTGCCAGGAAGTAAGTATGAAGCTCAGCAATCGAAAGTTGCACCCCTAGAAGCCTCCAAACTCTATAAGGATGCCCTGAATCTGGTTCGTGCCACTTCAATACCCAATCTGTATCACTGACTCTGAGAGAACAACCCTTATTCGATGCCCATTCACCACACAAACACCGGACAACACTGTTCACACTAGGGACGAACTGCAGCAAGCAATAGATGGATGCAAATGACTGTAAATATCTCCTGATACCGATCGTTCTCCACAGTAGCAAACCCTTATGACTCCTAAACACAAATATAAGACTTCTCCAAGCAGAACGTACTTGCTATGGATCCACAACTCACTACCACAACACATAAACCCTTCTAACCCCTGAACATAACAATTGGAACACACTATGGAACACAAGGGATCAGCCCTTGATTCTCTGTAACCCTAGGATCAGCCTAGTGATTTGCAGAGACGAGATGGGAGCAGCCCACACTCGGGTTTTTTTTAAATAACTTCCCCGATCCCCTCCTATGGGACGTCCATCCTCTTTTATACTCCTCATCTTCTAATTCGCCATTATGTGGGCCCCATTCCAATAATAACATATAATATGACTCCAAACATAAAATAAAAGACAAGTGACATAATAATAATATAACATGACCCTTAACCCCTAACACACACCACACCAACTAATATTATTTATTTTCATAAGTTTAGAAATGATATCGGGAACATTAATTTTCCACATTGGGGACATCACAGCTTCGTTGCCTTCTTGCATGTGGAAGGACAGGAGTAAAGATCTCCAACACTGAGGTTCAACCACCCCTCACATACTAAGGAGTTGCAAACAAACACAGCTTACCAATTTTTTATGTTCTTCCAATGGATCCACAGCCATGGATGCTGGGGCTCTTGAGGGGTCAGACTTTTTCCCTCCTACGAATATTCAACTGGGCTCCCCTAGTTGTGGCCATTCTCTTGGAAGCCTCATTCAATCCTATGTTGGCCCTTTTGGGACGGTTGGTGATGATGACAACTTTGTTTCTATGGCAATCAATGACAAAACACCCGAAAACACAAGAATTTTTCTTTTCTTTTTTTAAATTTAGCATACATACGCCCTCCCTCCCTCTCTCCCCTTAACTGTTGGTTCTCTCTTAGCTTTATTGTTATTTTTAGCGTACTAGGGTTTACCCTTTTTTGGTCCAAACCTTGAGGATATAATCTGATGCAATAGTGTTGTTTACTCTTGTTCTTTTTTAACTCTGGTTTAGTTTATTCTGGTAGTACTTTGATAAGAGACTGTTGTTTATATTTAGTTTTGTTTACTTCTTTTTTTTATTCTAGTAGTCTTTTCTTGATTACTGCGGTGCATTGTAACAGCTCCTTAGGCGAGTCTCATTGGCCTACTTTGACCACCCATGGATCTTAATATAATTATCTTATCCCTCAGCATTTCAGCATGTCAGAAACAAACAAAAAAATTCAATTTCATTGTGCAAAGATGATGCAAATGTATTACTAAATATGCAAGGTAACATTACACATGGAGATAAGCTCAGCTTGCAATATGAAGAACTGGACTAAACAAAATTCAAGAGATACAATCTTCAGAAAAATGTGACCTTCTCCGAAGCACATAGGCTTTATTATGAAATTCAACACAAGCATTTTAAGTTGGAATCACCTCTCCTGAAGAAGCCAGGAATGTCATCAGGCAAGAAACTGCTCCTTTATGACCTCCCATGTATTTTCGTACAGGCTGCAAGCAAAACGTTCAGGAATTGTAAAACAAAGAAAATGTTTGAACTGTGGTAAAAACTGCAATCCTGTGTACCTAATTATAAAAACAAAGACACATTGGAAAAACAACCACCTGCCATGTTGCCATTGAGAGGACCCTAATAACTCCATCAGACCCACCAAATGCGACAAGTGGGCCATCTCCAGCTGGAGATCTTGAAAGGAACTCCATGCTGAAATTGAACAGAAAAAAAAACAACGTAAATTTAAAGATATAACTTTAGAAAGGCAAAAGGACACTTAACTAAGAGTTAATTTAAAAAAAGATACAAACAAACATACTTGTTAAAAAGTGTTGCTAATTCAAGTTCAAAGCATTAAAAAGTATACTCAGGTCCAGCCAAAAAAGGGGCTACCCTTCACAACTCCTCAATGTTTATAAAGCTATTCATAGGCTAAATGACAAAGATATCAAATGGAGTCAGGAGATTCAAGCCAACTATAATTGCAGTAAGAATTTTTCTTTAATAGTTGAAGTAATCTACTTCAACAGGTCTAATTGCAAGTTAACTAGATAACCAAAATTTTGTTTAGTCTATCTCCATTGTAGAGGATGTAACATAGATATTAACCAAATAATTCATTGAGGTAATTCGTGTCATTGATAGGAGGAGAATGTTGCTGATAGTAACATGCACAAACAAGAGACTGCTCACACAACCACACTGAGAACAACTTTCTACAAATTTAACTTAAAACAAGGAGACTAGCCAAATGGTGACAGATATAATTTTATAATACCAGTGTAACAAACCCATTTATCACATTTTAAGGGATGTGGTTCTTCCAATAGCAAGTGGGTTTTTATTTTTGTCAAACAATTTGAATTACCTAAAACTAGTCTCAAAGTGGTATCTCATGTAATGGTTCCAATATAGCCATGTTGGTTATCTTTGTTATTGATTAGCTTGGGCCCTAAAATTAGGTTAGTCGGCCCTTGAGCATTATGGTTAGGGTTGTTAGTTATTTTACTCTATAAATAGAGGAGTTATGTGATAGTTGAGATCATCATTCATACTTTTTATCTTAAGTTGTCTTTCGTGCACATATGAGACTTCACCCTCTCCAAGTGGCTATAAGACTTTGCCCTCTCTAAGTGACTTGGATTTGTACCAATTTGAAATCTGGAATCTTTTACTTGCGATATTGATTTCCTGCTATATCAATTGAATTCCTATTCAGTAGATGATTTCTGTTGCACATTTCTGAGTTTGCTATTGCTGTTACCATTTCTGGAGTTGTTTCATTACAGCTTTAAGTGGATTTGAGTGATGCCTTGGAACCGTTGTAAACTTGGAATCTGGAGTGTAAAAGATTCATAGCTCCTTGTTAAAATGTGTTTGCCTTGTACCACAAAAAAAAAAAGATACCAAAAACTAGTTACCTTAACAACCTAACTCAATGACAACAAAAGAAATCAGTCAATAATTCTACTAATTATAAGATAATTCTATTAATGAAAATCCATCAAGATGTGACTGAAACACAAACAACATTTCAGTCAGATACATCCAATACAAAATTAGTTCAAAGTTATAATGGTGGACTCGAATCCAATATTAGGGATGAGTTAAAAACTTAAAAGCAAAAGAAAATATAACACTATTTGATTAAAATGTTGATATCATGAAATAGCATGAGCTCACGTGGATAAAATTATGGGCTCCCAATGTGGAGACCCAGGTTCAAAGCTTGCCAAGCGATATATGCATAATTGCCAGTTGTAATAACTGTGTGGTTTGTTGAAATACCGCAGTAACACAGCCATGATGTGATACAAGTGACGCTTGTTTCAATCCCATCTAACCAATTTAATGAAAGAAAAAAAAATGATATGAACAAAAGTTTGTAAAACAAAACACTATTAGGGGGGAAAACAGGATTCCAAAAGTTTTAAAAATTCCACATTTCTAAGAAATTGTATAATTGCAAAAGGCATAATAAGGACAAAAATGAAAAGTTCCAAAAATCCCACGTTTCTAAGACAATGTATGATTGCAAAAGCATAATATGGGCGGTAATGAAGCAGATATCAATCATAATAGGTTCTGAAATAGAGTCAGAACCAACAGTTTAGCAGCAGCTATAATGCATATTACACATCTTCAAACCATGAAAAGTCAAGGTAATATATTCCAAAAAAAAAAAGTTATGATCTTAATTGATTTAAGAGTACACACAATTTTATTAATTTTGCCAATGCAAAACGATTAAACCTATTTGTTTACCGAACAAAAGGATTATTTAGCATGTATATCTAACTGTCATAAATGAAAAATAAGAATGAATGATTACAAATATCAGTACGGTTTATAATACTAATCCACTATGAGCAGTTGATATACTTGGAGCAAAATGGTTATCTAAACTCTATTTCTTCAAGTGTAGTTTAGAAAAATACTTTTCAGTTCAAATGGAAGAGCCAGAAGTACACTCTAAATGAATTCAGTGCTCCAATTTCTAAACTAAAATGAAGAAAATGGTTTATAAAAGACCTTGAACAGCTATAACCCAGCATTATGCAATTGATCTTGCGAGAAGAGAACCAAATACCAATAATAAAGACTTACATCAAACCACTGACAAAACAGCCAATAGCCTTACCCTCCTGTTAATATCATCCAATACCATTACCTTCTTGTCAATATCAACCCATATTATTACCCTCATCATCATAAGCCTGATATTGAATAATTGGTCCAAGGACCTGCTTGACCTTGGTATTATTACACACAGTAAAAGTCCTTGTTCAATGCGAATTACAGTAGTTTGAAAAAAAACGGATATTTTCATTTGTGTATCATTTTCAGGGGACTCCGCAACATAACTATTGAAAATTAATTCCCTATTCGTTTATAGATGAGAGTTGGACAAATTGCTCGGCATGAAATGCTTCACTAAACTAGACCATCAAAAGAGATATTAAGAGGGGATATTTCTAAATACACATTTTGAACTTGCAATGGTCTTTACAAGTTCAAGGTAATGTTATTTGGGCCAACTAATGCTCTGGCAGCTTTTCAAGCTGCAATGAATTAAAAAATTTATCCCTGATTAGAAAAACTTTTATTAGTATTTTCTATGATATTTTAAACATGGTAAAAATTGAAAGATCAACTTAGACACACAGATAAGATTATATGAATTTTAGACAAAAGTAAAGATTATGCTAGAAAATCCAAATGTAGTTATGGAAGGAAAAAAATCAAATATCTAGGTCACATTCTCTCAAAAGATGATGTTACAGTAGAACCCCTGTTAAAAGACAAATTCTAATCCAAAAGCTATTTCAGAAGTAAAAGAACTTTTCAGTAGCAGGATATTATCATCAATTCATTAAAAACCATGCTCATATCACAGCACCATTGTCCAATATATCAAATAAAGTTTCCTTGACATGGGCAATCAAAGCAAAACAAAGTAATCAAAAACTAAAAGAGGTTTTATCATCTGCTTCAATTGTAGGTACTCTCAATTTTTCAAACCATTAGGATTGTGTGTGATACCTCAAGAACAGAGGTAAGAGAAAATATTGCAAGATGGACACTCGCATGCTTTTGAGGGTGGAAAAAACTAAATCCAGGGATCAATTGAAAGCAGTTTATGATTTAAAAAATAAAAATAAGTTATCAAACTTGCATTCATTAGAAAAATGGCATCAATCTCTGTTAGAAATTTTTTTATATGAATAAAAACAATAGCTCAAAATGCCTGCTCAAACAAAAACTCTTAGGCACAAAACAATAGAAGTGGATAGGAGAGAGACAAACCTGCTGTGACCTTATTCCAACGGAACTTAAATGCAGCTACTCACTATTTTGGTAATTCTTCCAGAATGGATTAAGGATGTTCAAGCCAATTATGTTAAAGGTGATAAACGTCAGGAACTTATTAGCAATATGAAAGTGTATCCACATTTTACTTAACAAAATGATATTTTATGAATCAAAAATTGACCATATTTACCTCAGAATTCCAATTTAATTAATGTCACTATTTACCAAGTCATGTAGGTTGCTTCAAAACATGTTATAAGACTTGCTAGTCCTGTTGGAAACACATGAAAGATTGATACAAAAATACATGTCCAGACAAAACACACATCAACATAACAAAAAGTGAAGTAGTTAAATACTCAAGGTTGTAACCGTTACATTTCCTCAACAAAAGTGGGAGGAAGTTCGCTGGACTTTGATGATGGCTTGTAATGATTATGAGAGGATTTTAGCATTAGTGAATCATCTTACTAAATTCTCTCATTTAATTGCAATGGAAAGAGCTTGTTCAATGTCAAAATTGGTGCACACCATTTAAAAAATGTATATAAGCTTCACCAGTTTCCTAAAGCTTTCGCTAGTGATCATGACCCATTGTCTACCAGTAACTTTTGGAAGGAGTATATAAACAAACAGGAATTTATTAAAACATGGAATCAACATATCATCCTCAAATATATGATCAGACAAAAATATATTCACCATGCTTTCTCTTCAATAAACAACAACAGAGGCCTAAACGGTTATATTTTGCACAATAAGTATATAACACCATTTATCAGATATGTGCTAAGATGACAACCTTCACTACGTTGTACAACTATAACTTTCCACAACCTAATATTTTCATGTTTAACCAGGTCAAAGCACCCACAGTACGGAATCTCCTCAAAAAATCTCAAGCTAATGCATGAGCATCTATCATTAAAATGTAATCTTGAATGTGTAAGGAATAGAAAAAGACAACAAGCTAATCAGCATTGTTCTAAACAAGAATGATCAGGACTACGTCCACCTCCAACCTTACACCGCTAAGAGAGATGAAAACAGTTGAAGTTGTCTCCTAAAAATTATGGTCCTTATTGGGTTTGGAAGAAATAAGAGAAATTTTGTATGCCTTGAACCTAGAGAGTGTATTCACAATATTTTTTCTTTACTCATTAAAAAAAAATGGTTGGGACCTTTATACCCTATCCAAAGAGATATGCCTATTTTAGATGAAGGGCATCACCTTATTATGGATCCCAAAGGAATAGTGAAAAGCATAAACAAGTCTCTACACTCATATAACTACTGACTACTCAGTTGAATGGAATGGATTCCCTAGCGATGAAGCTTCATAGGAAAATTAAGTTTTCGATAATGCTCGCTCCTCACATCCTATGCATCTCTGAGAGTAAAGACTTGTAAGAAACCCATTTACCCCTTGTCAAGGGGTTTGTCCATTCAAGTATGCTTGTCCTTCCATATGCACCCCACCTTGCTCATATAATTAGTGTGTGCATATTCCCCTCGGACCATCTCATCATCTTTCTATTTCTTATTTCAAACATAAATATAAATATATAACCTTACTAGCCACCGAGCACCACCACAATGAGTACTATCAATGTACTAGAAAGTCATCTTAAGAGAACATTAATTTTACTTCGTTGAAGTTTTAAACCTAAGGAGAGATGAAGTCACAATTATAGAAGCCCTAATTTGTTGGGGTGCACACATGAACTTTGTCCCAAGTGAGAATAATCTTTTCATCCTTTACCAACTCAAATATAATAGATGGATACTATTATTCAAGTTGCTCCACTTAAATACTTAAAAAAAAGAGAGAGAATATTAAGGTCATTTTGATGAAAAGAATATGAAAGGCACATTTCTATAATCCTTTTCACTAAATATGGGTTGCTCATATAGTAACAGCCCAAAACAAAACTTTGAAAAGTTATATTTACATGTACTCAATAGACTCCCTGAGATAAATAGCTATATTACCCAAGTCTAGGTACTAAAATATTTTATTTGCCAGCCCCAGAATCTGGCTCACTTGTTGAGGACAACTAAATGTATAAATTTAATACAGGTTTGGTCTTTTATAATAATATTACTTAGGCTGAGGTATTCCTTTGTTTGCAATACATGTGAAAAAGGGTTTCAACACTCTTTCAAACACACTTTCACTCTTCTAACTTACCTTTCGTTGGGCTAACATTGTAGCACAAGTGGTGAGATTCCCAACAATGGAATTGTGGAATGAAAGGTTTAAAAACTAATCAAGACTGCAGTCATAAGACTGTTACAGCATTATGATCAATCCTTATATGGTCCAACCTTCGTAGGGTTCAATCCTTCGTATGGCATAGTCAATTATACAATGCAGTATTTGTACAACATAGTCTCCTGTATGAGACAGTACAAGACTTCCACTAACAAATCCTCAATCCTATGTACGGTAGTGACTTGTACGGTATCACACGTACAAGATCACAATCCCAACAAGCAACAGTTGGATCCTAAGTTGGCAACACACCTATGTGTTTTCCCTTGTACGGTCTGATCATCGTACGGCCCGTAACTAAACCACTACAACTTCCGTATGGCCTTCCTGCAAACTACATCATTACTATAATGCAAAATGCTAACCAAACATGCAACTAAGGTAAAAACTATGCATTCTGCAATTACAAGGTAATGATTCACATAATATCCTAACAGTCTCATCCACAAGCAATGACAACAATCTGCAATCAATGCAATGGCAGAATTATATTGGGTAATCAATGACTGCTGTAAACAGCAGTAACAATGGCAGACTTATACAACCAGCCTGCACAATAACATCAACAGCCTCTTGCATCAATAACCTGCTGATCTTCCTTATCTCCAATGCTCACCATAGGCATCTACATGCATGCTCAGACTATCCTATGCTGCAAAATGAAGGAGGGGGGCCTTTTTAATGCCTGCCTGTTAGGAACCTTCTAATAAAAATAAACTCATTCAAAAAACTATTGCAATAAAAACAGAATTTCATGAAAGAACAGCATATCGCAATACAAAATGTAAATGCAGAATTATAACAATCTCACAAAACAACACAGAATTGCAGGCCTCTTTGAGAGGTCAACCTCCTTCAATACTTTCATTAACTTGTAAAAAGATACATTCGTTTATGGACCCTTGTCTTTTAAAGCTACATTTCATGCAACCCTAACCTAATGCTCAAGAGTTGGCTTACACACAAAGTGCCACTTGAGCTAGAATCTTCTACCAAACATCAGTTACATTCTTGATAATGGTTACATCATACATGAAATGGCCCCACTTGTCTAGGCGCCTTACTTGCCACATAACATTACAAAATAACACAAAATATCATTATAAAAGGGTCACCACGTTGGAAAAGGATCATTACATAATAATATGAGAATTACAAAAATAGTGTTAGGATGGGGTCCTAACACTACCTAGGCTGTTCCAAGCAGTTCCCAGGACAGCACATCAATTACAACTGCCACCCCAGCACATAAATTACAACTGCCACCCTGACCCGGACGTTCATAATTTTCTGAAACTATTAACTTTTCCCTGAAGTCCTAAGTGCAATTAATTAAATTGCCTTACATTCTAATTTCGTCCTCAATTACAACTGCCACCCAACCCGGACGTTCATAATTTTCTGAAATTATCAACTTTTCCCTAAAGTCCTAAGTGCAATTTATTAAATTGCCTTACATTCTAATTTCGTCCTCATTTCATGTAATTTCACTTTACATTTCATTTTATGCCATTTACATTAATTTCATATAAATTTCATTTTACAAAAAGTCTAAACAAAACGTTGTACATTTTTCACTTTTTCTTCTTTTGGGAAGCAGTTTTGCTGCCTACAGGCATTGACACATCCACAAGTAGTTCTTCTCCAATTCCTTGGTTTGCAAAAATGGGAACATTAGCACTATTAATATAAATCCATAAGTAGGTTAACAATCTCAAAGGATGATCATGTTGACAACTGAACACGAAAAAATTCTTCCAAGACACGTCAAGGGACAGTGCTCAACACTAGAGGGAGAGTAATATTGCAAATCAACCAAAAGCTTCGCTGCCATATATTAAAGGATCTCAAACACAATTGCGAGGATAAGAGTCAATGAGGGACATAGTTGATCCAAAACAAAATAATGTGACTTATCCCATTCTTCTTCCTATGATATATTGGTCAAAGGAGGAGATACATACGAAGCATAATTGCAAAACATTGTGTGAAGCTTCACAACAAGCACATAAGCAAGTCAGCTCCAGCAAAACACTCGTACAGCACAAAGCACCACAGTTGTATTGAGAATGTGAGTCATTTTGAGAGAAAATCAATACATCAAATTAAGGCTTAAGGAAGAAATGGAGATTGAAAACATCCAAAAATTAGGTGGATCAAGAAGGTAAGAGTCGTTTTGAGAGAGGTTAATGGCATCAAATGATGGCTTGGGGAAGCAATGGAGATTGTAAAACATCCTATCAATTTGAAACTACTTGAAGATTGAAATCTTAGTTATTTTTGGAGATCCATTATTTGTGAACTTAGAAATCCACTTGAACATAACAATTAAATTGTGAATTTTCAATTGTTTTATTATTTTATGATTGTTGTGAGCAGTGTTATACGAGGACGCATCCCCCTGTTTCCCCGCGTCCCCCAGCACGGGGGGACGGCATTGGGGACGTTTCCCCCGTCCCCCTTTTGGGGGATGGCTGGGAAACGTCCCCGAGACGGCTAAGGCCTATGGCCTCCCATCCCCAAGACGTCCCCTTTTTTGGGACGTCCCCGGGGACGACCAGCCGTCCCTGGGGACTGTTGGGCGCCAATGGGGACGCCCAGCCGTCCCTAGGGACGGCCTGAGCGTCCCCATTGGCGCCCAGTTGTCCCCCACGGCTGGGTGTCCTCACCCAAAAGCAAAACATAAAAAAAAAAAAAATCTGGAAAACGATGCCTCACGTAAATTTAAATCTGGCAAGCTGTCAGGGATGCCCTGATGCTGGGTTTGTTGGGTTCTTGTCCTCTCTTGGTGGTCTGTTTTCTCTTTTTGGGTTGATGGCAGTTAGCCTCTGGTTGAGAGTATGTTTTTGTGAATGGATAGCTCTCTATCCAGTCTAATTCTTCTCTATAATCAATTAACCTTCTAGATAGTTGGCTGGATGTCACTGTATAAAATCTTTGTCTAAGGTTAGATGGTTGACTGGATGTCACTGTATAAAATCTTTGTCTAAGGTTGCAGGACCCTCTAAAAAACAATACATTTTGATAATGATAATATTAATGGGTGCATCCTTAGTTCATTAAGTAAAGCCGTTCATTAAGTAAAGCCAAAGTGTACTCTGTTTTAAAAGAAATTAATAAATTATTACTTATTACTTAAAAGATTAATAAATTAAATATTAATGTATTTTAAATACAATTGCTTATTACAATTAACGTATTACTGCTAATTTATCTATAAAATTATAAAATGGTGGCTAAAATCCCTGTATAGCTAGAA
Source organism: Wollemia nobilis (assembly GCA_028583015.1). Classification (NCBI taxonomy): domain Eukaryota; kingdom Viridiplantae; phylum Streptophyta; class Pinopsida; order Araucariales; family Araucariaceae; genus Wollemia; species Wollemia nobilis. The sequence goes on from JAQPPZ010017092.1 coordinate 10,381,393, forward strand.
GGATAGGAAATGTAAAATGGTAGCTAACGGCCCTATATGTCTGGAGGGAAGGAGATATAAATTAAAAAAATAAAAAATATTTTTACTTAAAAAAAATAGAATGATTAATTATCTTCCAACCGTATACGAGGCAGTGTGTCCAAGGCCGGACAGACAAGGAGAAAGAGATGGCGGATCCGCAGTGAGGACAAGTGAAAAGAGGAACGAATCTCCACCAAAAGAAGAGGCAAGGAGAAAAACGGAAAAAAAATAGTGATGGTGGTGATCAAGAAACAGCACCATGTCCGGTCTGTATGCAGAAAACTGTTGGGTTTTGGATTGCATGTGAATTCTGCAGGAGATTGGCATTCATTACTTGAGCAATAGCAACTAATTTGGTTAACTGTTAGAGATTGGCAGATTGCACTTGATATCCTTGGCTGAACCTTCAAGTTATATTTGTTGAAACAATTAAATGGCTGCACTTAGTAACTAATATCAATATGAATATTCAATATCCTAATACCATTGTTGTTGTGTGTAGAATTCTGAATGTGTAGATTATTCTAAATTTCTAAAAAAAATCAATTTTTATAGTATTATACCAGCCCTCCCCGAGCCGTCCCCTAAAATCGTCATGTCGTCCCAGGAAACCCGTCCCCCCATCCCCCAGGCTCGTGGAACCTTGGTTGTGAGTCAGATGCCCCCAAGATTTTGTCTTTGTAATATTTCTATTTATAAGCATATAGTGCTTCTCTTAAATCCAGATTCTTCCCATATCCTGATGATGAATCATGAAGGTGATTTCAAATGGCAAAATTATTTTTTTCTTTTACACAGTTTCTTTCCATGAATAGTTTGTAACAATGAGTAGTTTGCATTTGAAGACCTAAAATGCCTACTTACTATGGCACAGCCAAATGCTCATAACAAAGTAGTCATACATATTGCGTCCAGCTATAAGTATGCAATAGTTAGAATTTAAACCGAACAAATAAAATAAAATAAAAACAATTGCAGAACTTTGAAATACATGAACCTTAGCGAGATGGGATTCTCAGAAGCTGTGCATTTGAAGATATGTACACTAATGCCTATCCCTGAGTTGATAAAAAGAAATCCTATAACAAATCTTCTGTAAATCTATAATAAGCTTGCTAGTATTAAAGGAATGATTATTCCACTTTTCATTTACCAGTTCATCATTAGCTAAAGATAATCTCAAGGACAAGGAAAGCAACTTACCAAAGAAGAGATCTGCCATCAAAAACTTGTTTTGGCACATCACGCCCACGCATTGTAACCATGTCCAAGAATATAGCCTTGTTTTCGCAGCAGATAACAAGAAAATGCCTTCCCCTGGTGGAAGCAGGTGCCATTCCAAGGTGAGGAAATTGCTGTGTGGCAGCAATTGGAGCCTCTGAAGCTGCTGAGCGATGTAGTGAAGCTTGCCAATAACGAACATCATCATCATAAAATGCAACCTGCTTAACGCTTCATTATGATGGAAAAAGCATTTTCAGTCTAAATATTTCTGAGTCTTTCTACAAAAAACATGGAAGCCTTTACCAAATTAATGGGAATAGCAGTAACATATTTAGAAGAGTAGTATACCTTCCCCCTCGCATTGCTTCTGTTGGCTTTGATTTGGGCTCTGCCAATAAAACAGATTAAAATAATTAGATCTTGAGCTTTCTCATAATGTACCAACATACCTCAGCATGTCAAGTTGTTCAAAACTGATTTTATTTGGAAAGAAGACAAAGACAAGAGAAGCACAACAAAATCAGAATGCTAAAAATGCTAATCTTCCAAATATCCAAATGTGATAAAATAGATATAAACAAGTTGAAATAATTTCCAAATGCATTTTGAATAATATACTTTTATAAACTCTTTTGCAAGGGCTTCAGGAGGAACTGCAATTTGTGTGTCAATGCTTCTGATCATTTGCCCATTATTGGATAATATACTGCTCTTGGAATATTCTGCCTCCTTTGTGCATAATAAAAACTCAACCTGCCCCAAGAAACACTTAATCCTCTCAATTCAATGTATTGCATTGTTATTGAAGACCCAATATGTGCACAAGCAATGAGGACAAGCAGAAACCAGCTCAGGGGAGGGGGTCTGACTGAAGATGAAAGGTCTCTTCTATCTCAAAATCATCATGGTCTGTAGCTCTCTGTGCAGTGGCCATGACAACCTCTGCCATCAAAACATTATTGGCTTTTGTTTGCCTTGTGGAAGGCCAATTTGTTTATGAAACTAAAGGGGCTTAGGAATTCAATGCTTTGTAGTGTACCCAAAAAACAGGTTATGGTTTAATGTCTGTTTCTGATCTACACCTTGCTTTTCATGCCACTGCTTATGTGAGAAATATTCCTTCAGCTTAGGTTTTGATGTCTGTTTCTGATCTGCACTCGTGTTCATGGTACTTATCCTGCTCTTTAAGGTCAAATATGCATAGAACCAGATGTTGCCTCTTCTGAAGCTGGTACAGACAGTCCTAAAATTGCCGAAAATAGCATGGAAGTCCATACCAAAGTATGCGATAAAGTAATCAATCTCATACTTCAGAACTGAACTTATTTGAGAAAGTACGAGACTGGGCAGTACGAGAGGAGCGAAGAATGGACCCTAGAGCTAACATGGGGCCCACAATGGAAAACAACCAATGGAAACCACACATGAAGAGAACTCCACACTCACCACCATCAAGCAATGCTCCCACAGGAGAGGATGGAGCATATGGCTGGGCCATGATTCGCTCGTTTAAGAGGCTGGGCCATGGTTCGCCTGCTTCCACTAGGGCATTTCACTCAAAAGCCTGCTTCCTGATTTGCAAAGCTCTATGTGGGTATTGTGCTTTATATACCACCATGAGGGCCATCGTGGGATACATGTGGGATAATGGCTCAAGACTCTCGCAGCGTTGCTCAAGGTATTTTTTAAAAAAAATTATTTGAAAAAGTACGAGACTAGGTAGTACGAGAGGAACGAAGAATGGACCCTAGAGCTAACATGGGGCCCACAAAGGAAAACAACCAATGGAAACCACACATGGGGAGAACTCCACACTCACCACCATCGAGCGATGCTCCCACAGGAGAGGATGGAGCATACGGTTGGGCCATGATTCGCTCGTTTGAGGGGTTGGGTCATGGTTCGCCTGCTTCCACTAGGGCATTTCACCCAAAAGCTTACTTCCTGATTTGCAAAGCTCTATGAGGGTGTTGTGCTTTATATACCACCATAAGGGCCATCGCGGGATACATGTGGGATAATGGCTCAAGACTCTTGCAGCGTTGCTCAAGGTATTTTTAGAATTTTTTTATTTGAGAAAATACGAGACTGAGCAGTACGAGAGGAGCGAAGAATGGACCCTAGAGCTAACATGGGGCCCACAAGGGAAAACAACCAATGGAAACCGCACATGGGGAGAACTCCACACTCACCACCATTGAGCAATGGTCCCACAAGAGAGGATGGAGCATACGACTGGGCCATGATTCACTCGTTTGAGGGGTTGGATCATGGTTTGTCTGCTTCCACTAGGGCATTTCACCCAAAAGCCTGCTTCCTGATTTGCAAAGCTCTATGTGGGTGTTGTGCTTTATATACCACCATGAGGGCCATCGTGGGATACATGTGGAATAATGACTCAAGACTCTCGCAGCGTTGCTCAAGGTATTTTTAGAATATTTTTATTTGAAAAAGTACGAGACTGGGCAATACAAGAGGAGCAAAGAATGGACCCTAGAGCTAACATGGGGCCCACAAGGGAAATCAACCAATGGAAACCACACATGGGGAGAACTCCACACTCACCACCATCGAGCAATGCTCCCACGAGAGAGGATGGAGCATACGGTTGGGCCATGATTCGCTCGTTTGAGGGGTTGGGTCATGGTTCGCCTGCTTCCACTAGGGCATTTCACCCAAAAGCCTGCTTCCCGATTTGCAAAGCTCTATGTGGGTGTTGTGCTTAATACACCACCATGATGACCATTGTGGGATACTTATGGGATAATGGCTCAAGACTCTCGCAACGTTGCTCAAGGTATTTTTAAAAAAAAAATTATTTGAGAAAGTAGGAGACTGGGCAGTACGAGAGGAGCGAAGAATGGACCCTTGAGCTAACATGGGGCCCACAAGGGAAAACAACCAATGGAAACCGCACATGGGGAGAACTCCACACTCACCACCATTGAGCAATGGTCCCACAAGAGAGGATGGAGCATACGACTGGGCCATGATTCACTCGTTTGAGGGGTTGGATCATGGTTTGTCTACTTCCACTAGGGCATTTCACCCAAAAGCCTCGCTTCCCGATTTGCAAAGCTCTATGTGGGTGTTGTGCTTTATATACCACCATGAGGGCCATCGTGGGATACATGTGGAATAACGACTCAAGACTCTCGTAGCGTTGCTCAAGGTATTTTTAGAATATTTTTATTTGAAAAAGTACGAGACTGGGCAATACAAGAGGAGCAAAGAATGGACCCTAGAGCTAACATGGGGCCCACAAGGGAAAACAACCAATGGAAACCACACATGGGGAGAACTCCACACTCACCACCATCGAGCGATGCTCCCACGGAAAGGATGGAGCATACGGTTGGTCCATGATTCGCTCGTTTCAGGGGTTGGGTCATGGTTCACCTGCTTCCACTAGGGCATTTCACCCAAAAGCCTTCTTCCTGATTTGCAAAGCTCTATGTGGGTGTTGTGCTTAATATACCACCATGATGGCCATTGTGGGATACTTATGGGATAATGGCTCAAGACTCTCGCAGCGTTGCTCAAGGTATTTTTAAAAAAAAATTATTTGAGAAAGTAGGAGACTGGGCAGTACGAGAGGAGCAAAGAATGGACCCTAGAGCTAACATGGGGCCCACAAGGACGATGTCAATCGACTCACCCATATAGGAGAGCTAAAATTTAAAAAGAATACTCTTTTATGTGTAGAAGGCAATGACTATAAAGTTGGCCGAATATTAATGGAAGGGTCTGTAAACTAAACCACCAAGTATGCATAAGCAATTACAATGTCAATCGACTCACCCATATAGGAGATCTAAAATTTAGAAAGGGTGCTCTCTGATGTGTAGAAGACCATCACCTTAGACATCTTATATTTCACTACCATTTGTTTTAAGTCACAAAAACAAGCAAGAGGATTCAACTATCACTCTAGGCCCTCAAGAGTATAAGCAAGAACAACTGTCATCTGCAAAAAGCAATATAGCTATCAAGACATAATATAGAAGGCAACCATCAACATGTGTGTTTTGACAAATAAATTCTTCAAGCTTGTCAATGTAGATCCCAAAGAGTGAAGGAGAGAGGACATACTTGTTTGACACTAGAATAGTGTCAAAGGTCTTTCTCAAGTCCACTAAACAATAGAAGACTTCAAAAGATTGTTGAAACTCCTCAATAATAAGATTGGAGAGTCAAAATAGTATGGATAGTCAAATGAACACTTCTGAAACCAGCCTGCCATCTTGGTCCAAGATTCACCTTATCTAGAAATTCCAAGAGTTTTGCGGCATAGAGCTTTGTAAATGTGTTCCCGATCATAGTTTTGTTCTTACTAGAAGCTGACAAATCCCCAGATTTATGGATGGGAATAATGTGTTATGTTAAGACCAAGAGGAATGAAAGCCAAAACAAATAGCCTAATTGACTAGTTTTGTAATGATCTGAATGACCAATAGATTCAACACCATATTTTAGGAGCTTGGCCTAAAATCCCTCAAAATCAACATCCTTGTTAGTGAATAATAGATATATAGGTCTTCTAATGTCTCCACTAAAGAGAAGAGGTGACATGATGTGGGTGTGAAGAGATATGAATGGTGGGTTGCCCTGATATATCATATAAAGAATTAGCACGGGAGACCCAGGACTGCACATTAATGCACATGCAAGGGGACTACAGAAGAAGAAGGATATGTTAGAAGGCTGTTTGAGAGTGATGAAAAGCATCCACAAACTCACAATGCCCAGCAGCAAGAAACAAGACTTTCATATGTCAAACAAGGTATTTATATTCTCTCCACATGGAAGATCTAGCAATAAGCACATGGACAAAAACAAAATGAAGTTTTTGATGCATGCACTTGCATTCCTCATCATGCCAACAATTCATGGGGCAAGAACCAATGAGAAGGATGGGCTCTGGCTGAGGAAAAGTGTGGTGAAAGTAGTCAAAGGCTACATCCCACAACATGCAAGAGAAAAATTCATATTCGGTCATCGTTGTGGTGGAACTAGGAAAGTAGTATTGGAAAATTAATTGGGAGAGATGGGCAGCATAGAGATGGGCAGCATAATCACTGGCAAAACAATATCAAAATGAATCACAAGGTGGTTGGCAGGATTGGACAAGGTATGAGGAAAAGGTGGAGAGGTAAAAGAGGAAGAATCCAAGGACAGCCAAGGTAAGCTCATTGGAAAGTGAAAAGTTGTAAATATCATAAAGCAAGGCCTTGTTGGCGATGACATAATGAACCACGTTTGCACCTCTCCCATTTGGAAAACAAGTGAGTCTGTAGGAGCAAGGCTACATCCCACAACATGCAAGACAAAAATTCATATTCGGTCATCGTTGTGGTGGAACCAAGAAAGTAGTATTGGAAAATTAATTGGGAGAGCATCATCATTGGCAAAACAATATCAAAATGAATCACAAGGTGGTTGGTAGGATTGGACAAGGTAGGAGGAAAAGGTGGAGAGGTAAAAGAGGAAGAATCCAAGGACAGCCAAGGTAAGCTCATTGGAAAGTGAAAAGTTAAAAATATCATAAAGCAAGGCCTTGTTGGCGATGACATAATGAACCACGTTTGCACCTCCCCCATTTGGAAAACAAGTGAGTCTGTAGGAGCAAGGAAAATAACGAATTCCATTGAGAACCAAGAGGCCATGTGACTCACACAACTAAATCAAGGGCTTTTCAAACGTGGTGAAAATATGCTTCTCATCTCCCGAGGTTCTGAAGAATGTAAGATCCATGGGGTTGAGTTCGAAAAGACAAAACTCGACTAGATCATGAAAAATTGCCTAATGGATCCCGGTGCAGGAATTAAAGTCACCTAAAAGAATGATATCACCCAATGATGAATATGTAGAAATCTTTGAATAGAGGTTCAAGTATAGGTCACCATTAAAGTGGACGACAAATGATGAAGAAGCTTGTTGTTGGAAAATAGCATAAAGATGTCTCGAAGAGGGATTGGGCCCCTCTAGATAAAAGACCGCATATATTTGGAGTGCTCATCTGGCATGACCTGTGACACTTGTTGATGTAGGGAATCCCAAATGAGGCACCCCAACACCACCTAATTGGCATGCCTCATGTGTGAAAGCAAAAAACCAAAAGTAGCCACTAACATGCAAGAGAATCCCATTAGGTCTCTCATGGGTATTAATGAGAAAAGCAAGATCTTGTGAAGAATAGTCCTGGAATGCACACAAGGACCATGTTGCCTCATTGCAGTTTCAGCAAGCAACAAAGAGACTGTAGTTTCCTATTGGGAGCTAAGAACACCGTTTTTTTACAAGCCAATGACAAGACAACCCTAGAGAGGGGAGTCATTGATCATTGCTTTCTGGTCACAGATAATTGCCCAGTTATTGACTTTTCCTGTAACTATTACTTACAGAAGTGCTGTCTAGCGTTCCTCCATCTAAAGACACGTGCATCCAAGTAATTTCTTTTGGAGAGAGTACAAAGTTTCTTCTTAGCTTTTAAATCCCTCAAATACTCCTGGGATGAGCATAACCAGATGAAAAGAGTTTTGTCAAGGACTACCCAAGCCTGACCAAGAATAATACCCTTGAGATCCAATGTGTTATGCAACAAATCATGGGCTAGCTTTAGGGGTTCAGCAGGCTTTGGAAGACCTCGAGCTCAAGGTTGAGTTATATGGCTCGACATGCCTTTTCCTCATCAAATTTGGCTTGTGCATGGACTTGACATTGTAGGGCCTAAATGGCAATGTCCTTCTCGCAAAGCCAGTTTTACATTTGTGATATTTGCCATTGAAGCTCAATCCTGAAACGCTAGACTTCCATGATCCATTTGGTGAGGCCATTGTACTTGATTTTGGGAGTTAACATTGTCTGGAAAGCATGAGAAGGCGGAGTTTACATGTCATATCAGAAACCCTAGCTCTGATTTCAGTTGGAACAGGCATAAAGAACTTTCTTAGGTCCAATTTCAGCTTGAATAGGTATCAAGAATTTGCATGTAAAGGCAAAGCAAGCCTTAGCTTCATTTTCAGCTGAAACAAGCAAAAGAATTTTCTGTGTAGAGATGAAGCAAACCCTAGATCCATTTTTAGCTGGAACAAGCATGAAATGGAAAGCATAAAAGCAGTGCAAATCCTAGTTTTTGTTTCAGCTAGAACATGTGAGAAGAATTTTCTATGTAAAAGCAAAAAAAATTCAGCTTGAGCAAAAGCAAATAGAAGCTAAAGCTTATACCAAGAAAGTTATGTTTAATGAAAAAACTTGTTACTAAAGTGACCAGTGTTTTTTGGAAATGATCTGCTCATGAATGAAAACAGGCTGCATATCATGTTTTTATTCATCCTATACAATCTACCCTGAAATCATGTCTTGGAGCCTTGAGAACTGCATGTTGAATGTTTATAATTCAGATCTTACACGTAAAATGGTCATCGTGTCTCAATTTGAATCCTCTGTATTCCTTGTTATATCAACAAAATGCGCAGTCAGCGCATGAAAGTCTGAGAATGGGCTGCAAAGAACCAATGTTATGCTGCATCGTGCACGCCCGTAGCTGTGGTGGTGAACTTCTAGCAGTCAAGGTCGACGAGCTGCAAGTAGAAAGAAAGCTAGTAATGTGAGCCTGTATCCAAGAGGACGATGATGGCCCTGACAACACAGAGAGATATGGTTTAGCCATCTACTTCAAGAGGTGGGGTAGCAAGGAAAACCACTGGTGGAACCTCATGGTCCCACTGATCTGTCTGGGACTGCTAAAGCTATGGTAGAATCATGCAGGTGCCTAACACCATAGTTACGAAACTTGGCGAGTTTTTGTGCTTGCCGAGTCTGCGCCCGAGTTAGCCTTGCCTAGTTTTTCGGGCTCGACTTGGCGAATTTTTAGTGCTTGCCTGGTTTCTTTTACTTGCAAGTAAAAAAAAACTCAGGTAGCATGACACAATCATGGAAAAAGGACATAAATTCGTTTTTTTTCCCAAACTGCCCTCATTTTTGCTGTTCCCACTTGCAGAGAGAGCAGAGATAAGGTGAAATCAGACCAACAAAAACACTCATTTGCATCCTAAATCCAAACTTTTCTTAGTTTTAAAGAATCTAGCAGCCACCCATCAGTTGCATTTGAGATAAAAAAAGAAAGCTTCGGCTGTCAATGCTTGCTTAAACGCTAGGGCCAAAACAAAGCTTCGGCTGTCAATGCTTGCTTAAACGCTAGGGCCTTTTTTTTCTTTTTTGAAGTTTCTAACTACTTGCTTATTGTTTCCATGTGCAGCCACATTGAAATAAAATGACGGGAAAAAGAGACCCAACGTGGAAGTATGCAAAGGATGGAGCAAAGAAAGGGGAGGTGTACTATAATTTTTGTGGGGAGAAAATTCATGGAGGCATAAACCACCTCAAATACCACTTGGCGAGGTTATTTGGCCATGATGTCAAGCCATGTCCAAAGGTGGAGCCTGAGGTTGTGAGGGAATGCAATGCCCTCCTAACAGACTATAGTGAGAAGAAAGAACTAAAACAAAGAACAAGTGATGCCATGGCTACTCCTTCTCAACCTTGTACAGAGGGTACCGGCAGCACCTTTAGCCGTTTTCAGCAGTGCGAGAGTGGATCAAGTCCACCTGTGGCAAACCCAAGGACTAGGATGGCAGAGTCTTTTTTCGAGGAACGTTTTGTGCCAAGGTCACAACCATGCTTGAGGGTATGACTGAATGGAACGAGAGGCACAAGGCTGCGAGGAAGGCTTGTGCAAATTTTTGGTATTTTTCCGACATTCTTTTCAATGTGGAGAGGTCTCCATACTGGCAAGGAATGGTTGATGCCCTCACAGTTTACAACCCAGGATTTAAAATTGCAACTTATGATGATTTCAGGGGACCTGTCCTTCAAGAATCCATGGAGGATATTCAACTCTTGGTTAAATAGCAGCACAATGTCCGATGGGTGGACCAATGGGAAGAGTCGGACATTGATTAGTTTTTTGGTTTAGTGGATGCATCGGCACAAGTTAAGAGTGCCAAAATGCTTGCTAGTTTGTTGGATGAGGTTGTGTCAGAGGTAGGGGAGAAGAATGTTGTCCAAGTTATCATAGACAACGCAATAGCGTATGTTGCAACTGGTAGAGTTTTGAAGAGATTCCCCACCATTTTTTGGACAAGACATGCAGCCCATTGTCTCGATTTGCTTCTCAAAGGCATTGGGAAATTATCTTAGGTGTCTAAGGTTGTATAAAAGGCCATATGTATTACCAAATTTATCTACAACCATACGTGGGTCCTCCAGCTAATAAGGCAATTCAATAACGGGAGGGAGCTTGTGCGGCCTGGGGTTACACAATTCGCTACAAACTTCATTACATTGCAGAGCCTCTTTGATGCAAAGGAAGAATTGAACAGGATGTTTGTGAGCAATTAGTGGATTGCAGAAGACGTTGCTAGATATCGACTCTCTAGTGAGGGCCAAAAGGTGTACAATTATGTCTTTGAGGAGGCCTTCTAGACAGCAATGCATAAGGCAATCCAGATACAAGACTAAGTTTTTTAAGTTTAGTTTTATTTTAAATAAATTAATTAATTTTCCATTTGCATATTTTGAATTGTAATCCACATTTCAAATTGCTAAGTTGCTAACAATAACTAAAATCTCTCATTTGACTTCAAGTGTAAGAGCCAATAAGATATGTATATGAGGCAATAGATAGGGCCAAAGAGGTAATTGCCTCATTTTATAATTATTCCAAGCCCATATATAATCCCATTTGGGAACTGATTGACCGACGATGGACTTCTTAGCTCCATAGCCCACTACATGCAACAAGGTACTATGAGGTGATCTCGAGCCTTCAGCAATGCCTTGCGCAGATGGTGCCAAATGAGCACACCCGCAATTTGATACAAGATGAGTTGTAGGATTATAAGAGATGTGAGGGCTACCTTTTCACATCCCCATAGTGCATTCAAGCAAGGTCAACTTTGAGGCCAGGTAACCCTTATGGATCGAATTATTATTGATTTTATCTTTTGATTTTGTTTTAAAAAATAGTCTCAATTTACGATTTAACATAAATTATTAAATTTCTTTTTTCTTGGCATTTTCTAGATATATGGTAGGATGACTTTGTTGTGTATGCCCAATTTGCAATGCTTCGCCATGAATGTTTCATGTCGACCATGCAGCGCTTCAAGTTGTGAGCGCAATTGGAATGTGTTAGAGCACATTCACTCCATGAAGCGCAATAGACTTATATAGCAAAGTTGAATGATCTTGTACTTATTCATTACAACCTTCACCTCCACCATAAAATAATTGTGGAGACAAATTATAAAGCCATTGATTTAGATGAGATTGATCCATCATCTAAATGAATCATAGAGCCAGAGGAGCAGCAGCAAGAGCCTCTCTTTTCAATGGATGATTTTGAAAGTATAACGGAGGAGTTAGCGACAAAGGCATAGGAAGAGGCATTGGCACAAGCACAAAGAGAGGACTAGAGTTTAAGCTAGGGCAAAGGACAAAGGCATTGCAAGACACTAGATAGTGGGCCTATTGAGGCATTTTGACACATTTTGTAATTTGTACCTTTTTATATCATAAGCAATACAAGAATATTTGAATTTTGGAGGTATTAAAATTTCTTTAATTGAAGTGTGTTTTGTCACTTTCATGTGTAGTTAAACGTTGTATCACTTACATTATTAATTTTGGATTTGGATAATATTAATTAATTGTGATATACACGAAAAAAACTTTTTCCCAATTAAAGATTGCATTTTCTTTGGTTTTCTTTTTAAGCGAGTTTTTCCCCATTTTTTTGCTGAGTCCAAGTCCGAGTCCCAATTTGGCCTTGCCTAGTCCGCGCTGATTCCAATTTTCTCTACTATGCTTAACACTACCATTTATATATATAGTTTGGAAGAAAGTAGTCAGTTAGGTGGACGAGAACTTCACCTGTAATATATTCTGCCATAAAGTCACAACCTCCCAAAAAGAGCCAGATATCAATGGTAAGGATAGCAAAAGAAAGTGGTGAGGAACGACCTGAATCCCTGAAAATACAATAGCATCTTCCATGGATCTCATAAAAGATAGAACAGCAAAAGATAAATGTTCTTCATCTTCCACTTCCAAAGAAGTCAGAGATGAAAAATTCTCTCTTTGCAAGAAAGATGGTGATGTGGCTCAACACAGAGCTGGTAAGAGTAAACCCTCAACCGAGCCAGAGGACCCTGCAGTATTCTGTCTAATAGATGGTGCCAACAACAACATGCAAAGAATGGCTAAGGTAAAAAGATAAGTTACGGCTGAGAGGCTGTGGTGGAGAAGTCCAAGTGAGATATAGAGACTTTTAAGAACTAAAGAAATATTGCATCATTAAAAGTGGCACACCCACTTCATCCCACACCTATGGCCAAAATACTTAGGCTTGTTTTACCTAATATTATTATTTTTAGTGAAAATAATTTGTTTGAGGGTAGTTTCATGCTCAATAACCTGCTTACTACTTGGGAAAGGATGGTTTCTAGTTGTGAGTCTGGATAAAATATTTTTACAAATTTTTCAAGTATATGAAAGCATATGATTCTATATAACAATCATTTAGAGATCTTATACTAACAACGCCGGGTTTGGGGCCTAAGTTTGTATTAATAGCTCTAGCGACACACAGGTTACTGCTTACGGTAATTGGATTCTAAGGACCTTGGTTTTGTTCGAACCTCTAGCGACACACAAGTTACTGCTTACGGTAAGCATCTTATTGAGTTGGGTGAATCCAACAGGCTAGTTCTTCTCAATGGCATATCTTGTTTCCCGGATTCCAATGGGTTTACTTGCTTTCCTCATAGTGGAGGAGCCAGTGTCATCGACTATGCTATTTCCTCTACTGCCCTCATTCCATTCATTTCCCAGTTCAGCGTCTCTGATCACCCTCCCCCCCTTCCCGATCATTCAGTTCATTCTCTTACATTATCCGTTGTTTCCCTTCCTGTTATTCCTGCCCCTCCTCCCTCCCCTTTTACCCCTCGAGTCATTATAGACTTTGACTATTATTATTCCTTTACCTACATGGACCGGTTGCGTCAGGTTCTCCCCAAGGTGTCTTCTCTTCCCGATGTTTCCGATTGTTCTACTTGCTTGGTCCAAACTATTTGGAAGGTTGTTTTGGACTCGTACCCCCACACTACTCGTCCTCCCCCCAATCCTCGTCCCCCTGGTCATTGCCCCATGAATATCTGGTATGATGAGGAATGTGAGTCTGCCCACCGAAGGTTGAAATATGCCATTCGAAATCCTTCCCAGCTCTATGTCATTTCTCACAAAGACTACAGGATGCTTCTTCGAAAGAAGAAGTGTCTCTTCCTCTCTCGGCATCGACTTGATCTTATCCACTCCCTTCAACAGTCTCCTAAATCCTTTTGGCGCCTTATCCTCCCCCGTGATCGGATTGTTCATGGGATCAATCTTTCCACTTGGACCATTCATGCCTCTTCCCTCTATACCATCCCAAATCAGCCTCCCACTATTGTTCCCTCCCCTCCCTCTTCGTGCCACCTCTTTTCTACTGGTCTTGTCAAGCAGGCTATCAGGAAACTTTGTACGAGCAAAGCAACAAATTTGGATGGGTTACAGGCAGAATTCCTGAAACATGGTATTGACCCTCTTGTTGGGCCGCTCACTAATCTCTTTAATCTCTCTGTTTGTTCTGGGTTTCCTGATTCTTGGACTCAGCATATCATTCACCCCATTCATAACGCAAGTGATCCCCATGAACCTAATAACTATAGGAAAATCATGATTGAGCATATCTTTGCCAAGCTCTATGCCATAGCATTGGATGTGCTTCTCTCCCGAAGATTGGAGGAGGGTTTCAGGGCCCTTGGCCAAGCTAGTTTTCAACAAGATGACCAGACCACAGATCACATTCTAGTCCTCAAAGCTATTATTGAGGAGGCGCGTTCCAAGTCCTCGAAGGTTTATTGTTGCTTTGTTGACTTCAGGAAAGCCTTTGACACGGTGCCTCGGCATTTACTTCTTGAGAGACTTCGGTTAGTTGGCATCTCTGGGCAACTTTTGACAGCGGTTACACGGTTATATGAGACTGTGAAAGGTCGGTTTCGCTCCCCTCAAGGGCTTTCAGACAATATTCTTAGCACCATAAGAGTGAAACAAGGGTGTCCCCTTTCCCCAACACTTTTTGTGATCTTCATCGACGAGCTTGAGACTTTTATTAGGGAGAATGCTCACGCAGAGGATGGTTGCCTTCTCCACTATGTGCTGATTTCTATTCTCCTCTTTGCTAATGATGTTGTTCTTTTGGCCTCTTCCCCTGAGGGCCTTCAGCGCCATCTGGACAAGCTTGCTGTTTTTTGTGACTCGAGACAGCTGAGGATGAATCTTTCTAAGACCAAGGTTATAGTATTCAATACTACCAAAGAGGCTCTATCTCATCTCCACTTCTCTTCCAAGGTCGAGAGGTCGAGATCACCACCTCTTATGTGTACTTGGGGGTTCTTTTCATCGGTCCCACTTTTAGTATGAAACCCACCGCCTAGACCCGGGTGTGTAAGGGATATGCAGCTCTGTCTTTGCTAGAGAGGAATTGTTTCAAAGCACATTTTCAGGATATACCTGTGAAGAAGAGGATTTTTTATGCCTTGGTCAAGCCAACTATTACTTATGGGTCAGTGGTTTGGGGTCCTAGTCTTGGCCCGACTAAGTGATCACGGGTTGAACAAGTTCAGACGCTCTTTCTTCAACGATTCATTCGTTGCAAGGGCACAGTCCCCCGCTCTATTATTCTGGCAGATTTAGGGACTTCTCCTCTCCAACTTGAGATTATCTTCCTAATTATCGGTTATCTTCACAAGATCCGTACTTTCGGAGATACCCCTGAGGGTTGCAGGCGGTACCCTTACCTCGCCCTTCACTCCTCGATGGAACTCTCTCCGAGTTCTCGGGGAGGTCGGAGGAGCTGGTATTTTCAGGTTTCTGCCCTCCTGGCCAGCATTCAAATACAAATAGATATGCTCCCCCCTTATTCTTTGGGTGTTCTCCCTCCCTCTCGGCTTAGTAAGGAGAGGATGCTCCACGAGATCCGAAAGGATGTTAGTCTCCAGTACACCAGATGCACTTGGATCTCTCATGTTGCCCCTATTTCCCCCAAGCTGTCTTTCTACCATGAGCACTTCTTACAGATACAGGAGGGTAAAATAGTTCCTCCACAATACCTTCAATAACACACAATGCATAGTCTTCGAATCACTATTGGGCAACTCAGGGTGTGTTCTCACCAACTCCGGATTGAGTCAGATCACCATCTTCCGACGGAGGAGCGGATTTGCTTGTTTTGCCCCTTGGGTGAAGTTGAAACCCTTCATCACTTTATTTTTTGTTGTCCCATTTATTTTGAGATCCGGGGTAGATTCCATTGCCTTTTCAGGGACAACTCTCGAACTGTTTCTACCTTCTTCAGATACCCGGACCAGCGGTGTCTCGCACTCTTTCTTAGGGAGATAACTCAGCTTCGACGACATAAAAGTTCTCCTCCATATGGATCTCACCCTCCTCAACATCGGCTCATCACAACATACTTCACTAGCTCCGATGGACCAGGTGACTCCGGACGGAAACGCCCCACATCATCCAGTTCGGACGGAAGCAGGATCACTAGACAGCGCACCCACAGTTTTTCAGGGTTCCGAACTAGCGCTAGTCAAAGACATATCAGGGACTTCTTTAGCTCCAGTACTTTGGCCTCGACTGTTAGGAGAGTTTAGTTTCTGGGGGTCCTTGGAGCTTGCCCCTCCTGGGCTGCTCCCTCCTCCCTCCTCTCTCTCTCTCCGTTCTTCTTGGTGTGCATTCCTTTCTTCTTGTTGGGTTTTGTCTTGTATTTATCTTAGTTCTTTTCTTTGTTGGGCTTTTTAGCCTACTAGTTGGCAGTCATTATTGTCCTTCTTATAGTCCCTTGGGTCTTATTTTGGCCCACCGCGGACATTAATAATATTTCATTTCATTTCATTTCTAGTGTGATTTAAAAAATCACCTGCTTTTAAGATGAACGAATTTTTTTAGCAAGTTCCCCCTTCAAATATTCATATGGCAAGGATTTCCTTGGCACCTTCCTCATTTGTTTTAGAAGTAGAGGTTAGTCATCTTTTTTCACACGATTCTTCTCATTATCTGCCAGTGGAGGTCTCTTAACACCTAATGCTGTTGATTTGCTAGAGGTACAGTTTGTAAATAATACCACCACCTTTTATACTTTACACTAGGCTTACACTCGGAATTGATCTTACAGATTAAATGCCTCTTGTAAGGCTCCAAGTTCTGAAATTGCTCTCCATAAGTCTCATGCTCTAGAATGAGATAACTGGCTCCTCAGTTCTAATAAAATTGGAACCTATCTACCCATTTAATAGGAATCTTTCCTTTCAAACCACATGGCTTGTATAACTGATCAATTCTAAATGGGCTATAAATAAGATAATAGATTTTATTTCTTGTAAGAAACAAGATTCTGAAAAGGCTTCTCTGATTTTGATATTTACCATTCAACTCACGTATTATATATTAATATGGCTCACTACTTGCAGCTTCAAAAAAATGGTTAGATAGTTTTAATGTCTAACAGAACAGGTGCCAGAAGAATGAATCTGGCCAGTTGAAAGTCATGAATCATATACATAGAGAGGTTATGGATCTCTGAAACTACAAGGTATATTTTGGTTACATAATAGACATTTAGGACATTGGGTAGGAATTATATTTGAAAGATACTGGTAAGGAAAAAAAACATCCTGAATGGGCTTGACACAAACACCATGGGCTTGCTATGGGTAAACCTCATTGCTGGATCTTCTCTTAATGTAAGTTAGTTTGTGGTAATTAATGAATCTGGCCAGTTGGAAGTCATGAATCCTATACATAGAGAGGTTATGGATCTCTGAAACTACAAGGTATATTTTGGTTACATAATAGACACTAAGGACATTGGGTAGGAATTATATTTGAAAGATACTGGTAAGGAAAAAAAACATCCAGAATGGGCTTGACACAAACACCATGGGTTTGATATGGGTAAACCTCATTGCTGGAGCTTCTCTTTATGTAAATTAGATTGTGGTAATTTCTCCATTAAAGTCAATGCTCTTTGAAGTTATAAGTCTCCTTTATTCATTGACTAAACTGCAGGAAGTATCAAGGTGCCAAGTGCTCATGATATCCTCAAGGAGAGCTGGTACATAACACAATAGCTGGGATAACTTGAGTTAGCCCAGAAAAGGAAAATACTCAATCAAGGCCAGCAGCAAAGTCGATGAATATTTGAGGTTGATAATTCAGTTTTCTCGATATTATGGCTTTTTAAAAAAATAATTCTTAAAGGGAAAGAAACAGAGAAGCCTAAACCTGGATATTCTGCCTTCTAAAATATTTGCAAAAATGGGGCAGAATGCATATAATCTTAATCTACCAGCAGGAACACAGTGTGCATAATACCAGTGATGTCTCATGATTGAAAAGGTAGCAAAAGAAACTATTAATTCAAACATCTTACCACACCTAGGTGAGGAAGGCAATGTTACAATGAAACCAGAACATTTCTTAGTCATATGCAAGAGAAGAAAATAAGGGGTAAAGTATTCCAAGAGTACCTCATCCAAAGGAAGGATTTGTTTACAGAAGATATGACATGGAAAGACTTGGAAAAATTACAACATCTTACATGACACTTATTTTTGGGCAAAGCAAATTAAAGAGGGAAAACTCCTTGAGTGTTTGAAGACTCTAGTATTTCAAATTGAAAACAAAACAACCACTAATATGCAAGATTATCCTCCAGTTCAGGGGCATTTTAGGCATACAAACAGTGGTATTTAAGGAGTTTTTTGGGGTAATAGGCATTTTAGTGTAGGCTGCTTATGGAAGCTTGTTATTAGATTCTAATTTAAACAGATTCTGTGGGGTTCAGAAAAGGCATGTTTTTTCTAATATTATGCCAGGGTTGGGACCCACACCATCTCAATGTAATTTTTTCTTATCTACTTCTTAAACTCATTTTACAAAATTAAAGTTCTATTTTGCGGCTTTTTCTCGATATTCAGTGTCTTTCCTGTTTTCAATTTGTCTAAACCTTCAAGATTTCAGATATCAAAAACCCAAGAAATTCGAAAATCAGTTTAGATTTTTCAGAATACAGCTAAGATTAGTTTCAGTTATAATCACATATTTCAGGTCAAGAAAAAAAACAACTACTTCGAAAAATATGTATATTGACATATTCAGAATAAACATACCTGTCTCTCCCTCTGCAAGCTTCTCCAACTTAGCTCCCACAAGACGCCTCTCATCGACCCCACCTGCCTTCAGCTCATATATTACCTGTCCAGAAGTTCAAAATGAACACAAGAAAAAGGTGTAGAAGGAACTCCATATTAAATATTGACGCTACAAATATTGAAGAGCATTTTAGACAAACAGACTAAAACTTGCTTTGCACTGCCTGTCACAGCTGATTAGTTGGTGTTATTTTTGGAAACAATAAATAAACTTTGGATTGTTAGACCAGGTACTATAAACTTGTTGGGCTTGGCCTTTCAGTTTTTGCTTGTCATTAACATTTAAGTCGTCTTCAAGCTAAATTTCAGATATGAGAACCTGCGTAAATAGGGTTCTATAAACTTGGACAGATTGTAAAGTGTCTCAGTAGATACTTTAAGAAAAGCATTGTTGGGCATAATTATTTTGATTTCCAATGAACTCAAATTGATACTCAACAGAGACCTTATAACAAAATCATCTTCCAAGCTGAGATCTCAACTAATTTGCCTTTGCAAAATCAGCACAATCGAGATATACTTGCAAGGGAAGCTTTGTATTGTGTCTAGTTGAAGGTTACATTTAACCTGACTGAAAGCAATGACAACTAAATTGTGTCATCCTTAAAACATCTTGCAAAATCTTTTAAAATCTTAAGGTCAATTGACATTGTTGAACTATGTTCCACAAAGTTTTGAGGTGGTAGGATGGCGCTTTCGGCTGGTGGGATCCATTTCCAGGATGACAGGAATTTGGGACAGCGGCACACAAAAAGACGGTCCCCAAATCGCTGGACAAATCCCCATGCAACATAGCCGTTGAACAAAGTAGGCTATATGTTCACTTAATGAAGTATAGATATTTACTAAAGCAGATTACAAGCTACATTAAAAATTTGCCACATTTACATTTATTGTAGAGTGACATTTCATTTAAAAACATAACAAATTGCTCACAAAGGAAGAGTTCCAAAGTTAAATCACCAAATCAATTTAATCTTTATCTAGCAGTGAAAATTGAATCTTACATTAACATTCTCCAAGGGAAACTTTCTACTGTAACTGATACGCCACAACGAACAGAGCAATGCAGAAATCAGTCTTAAGATTTAAGAATTTAGACTAACAATCAGCATTCAGTCAAAACTAAGGAGACACAATTACCCTCTCTTAGAAGTAAATAGTCATTCCCTATGGGGCAAGAAAATGAAATCTTGTGGAAAATTTGGGATCAGGGGCTACCAAAAACTAGGACGGGACAAAAAGATTTAATGTGAAAGGGGTCTGGTTATACTACTAAATTACTAATTGACTGAGTTGCATGTTACGCTTAAGGATTTGAATGGTCTGAGAATGTAACTAACATGCTGGCTGGTTAAAGGCAAGTTAAAGGCAAGTTAAAAATACCCCATTTAAAGTATGTATATGCATGTTTGTGTTGTGTGTGTGTGTATGTGAGTGTTGCCAAAATCGCCTATTATTTACATATTTTATTATTGACCAATAATTTTGGGAATTGAAATTTTTTAGTAAAAAATGAAAAATATACTCTGCAATGTTGAAAAAACATTTATGTTTGAACCAAAATAAATAAATACAAACCAACAACTCATTCATAACACTCCATTAATTATTTGTTTACATTGTTGTATGATGAACTTCAAAGAGCAATGTCCAAGGAGCCAACAGAGAAAAAAAAACCAAAGATAATTTACTCAAACCTAATCAAATTCTTCATCAAAAATTTGTGAACCAATCATTAGAGAATTGCCGATTAAAAGTTGCAACTTTCTAATAAAATTACAAAGTGGCTACAAGCTTATTAAAACCCTTTTTCATTCTTTGCTTCAAAGTTTTGCAATACAACTTCCAGAGAGCAAACTTCAAGACCCATGTAGACGCAAACCAAAGACAATTACAGAAACCCATTCAAAGTCATAATTAAAGAAATGCAAATCACTCATAGGAAAAGTCAGAGGCCAAGGTACTTGCAAAGGCAAGCCAAAGCTTTTTTTTACTTGGATATATGGGGTTGAAATGGCAATTACCTGTATTATATCATGACCATATTATCGCAGTATCTCAACAAAACATACTGTCATGTTATTACAACCAACCATATTGTTAGAGGTCACCTTATATTCGAAGCATGCAGAAATTTGAACTTGGGTTAAGCTCATGATTGCATCCCCTTTTACCATTGTTCCACAATGCCTTGGACTCAAGGCAAGCAAAAGTTGATTTTAATAACCCAACATATTGTTCACAGAATATTTGGAAATTAGTTTTTAAAGAATTGGAGATTAAAAACTACAATTGCTTAAGAAATTAAGAAATGGTTGAAATTCAATTAAAAGGTTTCGCGTTTCCTTTTTTGCTTAACTTTTTTTATTGAACTTCTAGAGGGAAAAGTCCAGAAACCTTAAAAATGTAAACTAAAGATGATATACTCTAAGCCAAAATGATTGTTGTTGTTGCTATTGATGTCGTTACATATAATAGCTCCACCAATGAAAAATTAAGAGGACACTAATGTCCACTAGCCACTAAAGTAGGTCAACCGATATTGAAAGTACAACAACATTGACATCGAAAGGTACAAGGAAACCAAAAATCCTTGATAAAGGAGAAACAGACTAAAACTATAACTACGAATTCCAAGTGGAAAAGGAAAGAGGCAAAACCCAAAAGGGTTAAACCTTAGAACATGTAACCCAAACACAAGTAGCACTTAACTGAGGTTGTCATGTATCCATAGTTGCATCAAGGTCCATCAAGCCAAGGATGTCATCATTGGTCATGATGAAGAAGCCAATGTCAAACTCATAGTAGTCAGACTCTTTTGGACTCCCGAGTACTCCTCCGAGTCCGAGTCCGAGTCCGAGTGGGCTCAGCCGCGCCGAGCCCACTCCTACTTTTTTTTCTGGACTCCCCCGAGTCCGGCCGAGTCCGAGTCACGTCAAGCCCACTCCTACTCCTTTTTTTTCTGGACTCCCCCGAGTCCGGCCGAGTCCTGGGCCGAGTCCGAGTCACGTCAAGCCCACTCCTACTCCTTTTTTTTTTGGACTCCCCCGAGTCCGGCCGAGTCCTGGTCCGAGTCCGTCCCGGACTCCCGAGTCTCGACGTCAGGACTCGGCTGGCCCAAAAAAATGGAAGTTTAAAAAAAAGGATTACGTCTAGGGCGGTTAAGTGTTGATGATGCTCCACGACTTAAGCATCCACGTTGGCCAGTGCGCAATCACGGACAAGACGCTGAAATCTTTGTTTATTATATTAACGAGAGAATGTGCAATTGCTTCTCAAACCTTCAGAATGCTTATCCCTCAATTATAATTTATTTTAATACAAATATATCTTTCGTCGATGGATACATCATCCGCGTCTTGTTTGGGAATGGGAACCGCTTTAGAATGCAAGTATGCATGTCTTGTGGGGTGTGTCAATTCGGGCGGAGAATGGCATGATTTTTGGAGGCATTAGATCAAGGAAGGCTTGAGGCCACCAATGTTGAGACCTCTTCTGGAGAGTTCGTAGCACAGTTCTTGCACCTTCATTTTCTTCCATTCTTTTCTATCCTTCAATGCACCCTCTCCCGTCACCGTCGCTGCCACCGTCACCATTGCAGCCAATACACACCACCACGTCGCAATGGAAAAAAATTTAAAAATGATAATTTATTTCGCTTTGAAACCCTCGACCGCCAACGAAACAATTGCTATGCACGAAGCTCCCCCAGAATAATGAATGTCGCTTCTACATTGAATTTTGGTAAGCAGTTTTCAAAAACAGCTTCCCATTCTAAAACCGAAAAAATGGCTAGGATTAAATATTAGCTTTATTAATATTTGAAGAATTTTTTTTTCAATTTTTTTTTCTCAGGAACCTTTTAATAAATGTAAAGTTAATAGATCCCAACCAACCATCCAGGAAATCGAATCTAGACAACCCACCGATTATTTTTAAACATGGTATTTGAATATTTTATTTATTAAACATGGTGGACTAAGTTAGGGTGATTCCGTCCCATGGATTTCTCTATTAAACATGGTATTTGAATATTTTATTTATTAAAAATGGTGGACTAAGTTAGGGTGATTTCGTCATACAGTAAAGTTTATCATTATTTATTGTTTCTATTATTATTTAATGTTTTGTAAAATGTTAATAATGTTTTTGAACTTTATATATTAAGTTTTATTTTATCATTATATTATTTATTTATAATTCTATAAACCAAAGTGGTCATGCCTGCAAAGGTCATAGTCTATTCCGAATCCTTTGAGTGCACGCCATACCGACAACGATGGTATGAATCTCGAGCGACCGATGGTCCTCTTCATGCCGGATTATAAAATAATGAGGTGGTGTAGGCTTGTTGGGGGCAGCCCCTATAGTTTGAACCTTGCACTTGGCAGTTACTAAAAATAGTGTGGATGTAACCAACTCTCTATGTATCCAAAAAAAAAAAATTATATAACACAATTATTAGCTTGCTATTAGAATATGTTTCTTCCTCTTGTTAATTTCTTGTTTGTATAATGTTGAATGTTGAGTAAGTGTGTTAGAATATACGAATAAGTAATATGCATGAAAAACTTATTTTTTCAACAAAAATTTGTATTTTTTTTCATTTTTTCTTTTTTCCAAGTTTTTACCGAGTCTTGCCAAGTTTTTTTGCCGAGTCTCAAGTCCGACTCCCGAGTCGAACTTTCCGAGTCCGAGTCGAGTCCGAGTTTTGCTACTATGGTCAAACTGGATAATAGGAATCAAGGAGTACCCTCGGTTGATAGCACAAGTTGGGTGATACGGGAATAGGATGCTTCCTCACAATCCTCTTGTAACATCCGAACCCAAGTCAGTAGCTAAAGAGAAGAAGTCAGTGATGTGCACCTGCCTTTAATGCCTGATATTTTGGATTAAGATCTTGAAAGCTCTCAACATTAAGGCCAGATCTTGAAAAGTATCAACCTTGAGGCCACCATAGTAGCAATCCACAAAAAGGATCCTCGTCTCACTATGGGGAGTATGTGTGGTCTAACATGCGCAATAAACATGGACCTTAAAAATTACTTTACTTAATTGACTATTCTACATAGATATGTGAAGCAACCATGTCGAGAAGGCACTTAACACCCTCAGTTTCTAAGATGGATAATATAAGTAGGAAATCAAATTGATGGGTGTAGATGTGTTCTAAGAGCCCTTCACTTAAAAGTAACCAACTCTTAAAGAAAGAGCGCCATATACCTCTCGTCCAACAAAGAAACTAAAGTGGAGAATAAGCCTTGGCATCTCTATACGGAAAATGCTACCTTTTTGTAATGTCCCCATTTTGGCTTGTCGGCAGTGTGGATGCACTCAGGTGTTGTTTGGACATTGCAGGGATGCTGATTGTTTTTAGATGCCAGTTTCCGGAAGTCATTCTGTACTTTGATGATGGACTTACTATTTTCAGTAAGTCAGTGGCTAGGGTTTCTAACCGTGCAGACAGTGGATTGGTGTTCTATGCAGAATTGGGTATCCAGATGTATCTTCAGTTGTCAGTTTTGAGTTCGTTTGGACACTAGAGCAGGAGACTTACTATTTTTAGTAAGTCAGTTAGGGTTGGCATTTTGGGAAAGGAAAAAGGTACGTTTGTCATCTACAGTGAAAAGGGTATCCATTTCTACCATTTGATTGGTGATTGGATGTTGGGAGCCTGATTATTTTAATGCCCGAAGTTAATTAATATTATATTTAAATGTAATATTTAAATATATTAAAGTTGGGCTTATATTTTTTATTAAAAGGGGCCTTGTGAGTACTCGTTTTAAAGGGGATGAAATAAAGATTTGATTGGGAAGATTATTTTATCATTTTTAATTACTTTTGTCACCTTGGGAAGTGGGACGCCCCTTTTTGGCTCTTAAGTTATGAAATTAATGTATTTCTTTATCCCACATTCATCAAACATGAGGAACGTCCAACTTGAAGAAAGAATAAAAGGGCGTTGAGGAGGCATAAGGAGACATCTTTTTGCTATTGAATTCTCTTTGTCTTGAGGAGAGCTTGCAAGTTTGCAAGAGCTTCCAATTTCCAGCTTTGTTTGTGACGAAAACCACAGCAGAGGACGCCATTGTCGGGAGTGAAAGACCTCCTCACTTTGGCAGTTGCATTCTCAATCCTTGGGAATGACTTTGAGCTAATTGGAGAAAATATTGCAAGTTCTTTGCGGCAGATTGGAAGGGTTTAAAAAGAGTTATTTGAGCATTCTTATCAGCCAACAAGATTATTGGGTTTGAGGACAGGTTGCATCGATTGAAGATCATATTGGAAGATTCCCTTCATTGTATTTGAGCAGGTCCAGCAGTTGGAGATTGGCAATTTGCAACAATAAGAGCATCTATTTCGGTCATTGTGGAAGAGCTTCTTGAAGGAAGATTATAGGAAGAACACTGAATTTCTACAGCAGTTTTATATCTCATCCAACTCGCCCATTGCAGCCCAATCATGGCATTGCTGAAGCATAACACTTTAAACTCTAAGGACAGTGATAAAATTTGAGGGAATTCGAGTGTTGCGAAGAGCAGAAAACAAAGTACATTGTAGACGTACCAAGCCCTGCACCTGGCCGTACAAGCTGGGTAGGACGTGATTCCCTTAGGGTTCTAAACACCCCTCCTTGTGAAGGATTATCAATTGCTAAGTCTTCCTCTCAGTAAAGGGTATCTGAAAGTGCTTTGAGTTCATGAAGAAGCATGTATTTGATGACATATGAATGAAAATGATGTTTTTTCTGAGTCTGATTTGCAACTTCAAAATTATATCAAGACCTTCTAATCACGGGTACATCTCCTTATTTCATGATATGTTTTAGAGGGTTTCCTTTACTATGTTGGTAGAATATTGTGCTCAATTTTCATTGCAATTGGAGAAGTGTTTTAGAAGTTAGAGAGAGATTACTTCTTGGTTGTAGCTTCTTTCATTGAATGCATAACAAGTGTTTGTAAAAATGTCTTGCTTGAATATCATAAGTTTTTAAGATCATTCAAAGGATGGGGTTAGCATATTGAAACAACATATGATATTTCTACACCAAAAAACGAATTCATATTATCCAAATCAACAAAACAAAGTTGCAAATTCAAACAATTACACAAGAGGAGCAGTATTCTGGTAGTCTCAGTTTTCTCTTGGAGAACTTGGTGAAGTTCTTGCACATTGCAGGAGCTTCCAATTTCCAGCTTTGCTTGTGAGGAAAACCACAACAGAGGACGCCATTGTCGGGAGTGAAAGACCTCCTCACTTTGGCAGTTGCATTCTCAATTTATGAGAATGACTTGAGCAGATTGGGATACATATTTTCAGTGTTTTTGTGACTTGGTGATGAATTGAAGACCATTTTCAGAAGACATTACTTGCAACTCTTTTCCACCACAGTGCCGCACCATTTGGGGGTGCAAAGACCTCGATTCTTCAATGAATACTTGTTTGCTTTGGAGAGCATTACCTTGGGAGGTTTCCTATAGCCCTACTGTACCATTTCCAAGAGATTTGAGTGAACATTGAAGCAGATTTTGGTTAATATGATGCTGGTTGTACAGTACCAAGCTGAACATATGCTTTGAGGAAGGATGTGAGGTTTAGGAACTTTGTATTTCAAAATTTATGAGCTTAAACCTGGATTTTCTGTAGCTGATATGTGCTTCCAGCTTTATATCAGTCATCAATAAATTCGGGTATTTTCATTCCCAGCTCTATTCCTTCATTGGGTTTGTAGTTAATGTCAGTATCTTGCTTGTATCTAAATTTCATAGCGTTTGGAACAGTGGTTTGTAAGTTATGGATCATTTACAGTCTGCTGCACTATCTTTTCTGAGTATGCATGACAAGTGTTTATCAGAATGACTTATTGAAAATCTTAAGTGAATGAGATCCTTTAAAGGTAGGGGTTTGTATATTGAATGATTATATGTATTTCACACCAACAAAACTCAAAATATTCAAATCAACAAATATTAAAGTGCAAACACAAACAATTACATAAGGGGAGCAGTTTTACAGTTGTCTCAGTTGGGGTGGGACACTACATTGGTATCAGAGCAAGGTTTAGCACTGCTCGCCTGTTTGGGTATCCACTTTGCTGCTACAATGTCAAATTTTCTACCTACAATTCCAGAGTTGCATGATCAGTTTGTTCAAGAGTGGACCAATACAAGTACAAAATTCAAAGAATTAATGTCACTTGGGGATTATGTGGACATGAGAATGAGGCAACAACCGAATGGTGATGAGAAAATGAACCTTCTTGAAAAGATGAACAGAGAATCAACTCTCATTGCTGATAGGGTTGAAAATTCAGAGGTTATTGAAGAAGGATGCAAATCAATGATTGCAGATGATGGTGTAAAAAATACTTCATCACATGAAATGTGTTCATATGTACCACCGGAATTCCCTATGGTCATGCATGCACATAATAATGATGACATTGATCACAAGATTCATGATACGAAAGCTGATTTGGACTCGGACACGGATACAAGAAATGGTGGTGGAACTGTAGTTTTAGGATTGCATACACCTAGCAATGAGGGTGTTGAGCACGGAGGCGATGACTTGACAGCAAATGCAGATTCAAATTTTGACATACCATTTGGAGTCTCTACAGCTGTTAGTGGACATGTAGCTACTACGGGTTTGGCTACCGATGTTGTCCATTCAGTAGAGTCAGATGTGTATGTTGCTTATGATGGTGTTCTCACAAATTCCGGAGCAACTTTTCCAGATGATTTTGTTACTTATTCTCAGCTTGTGCATGCAATTGTTTTTGAGCGTCAGGTTAGTCAAGGTGATATTGGGATTGACAGGTATACTGCAGATGATGATACATTTGCCGATTCAGAGCATGTTGGTACAGGTGGTGTTGGATTTGGTCTTTAAACCAAATCTATGGTGGATAATGCACAGATTAATCTACCTATGGATGATTCACAGTGTGTTTTTACATGGGGAGTTCATCCTGAGGACCATGGTTATTGTGACGGTATTGAGCAGCATGGTTCCATTACATCGGCCGACACTTATGAGCGCAGTTTTTGCGTTGGCATTAGGTTAGTGGATCGTCTCATTGTACCATGGGATCCTGGTGTGTTGACACCTGATGGTGACCTTGCATCAGGGGGAGATGTTTCCCCTTCTAGTGATATTGCTGCCCCAGATTCACAGCGTGGGTTAGGCACAGAGGGCAGTATTAGAGATGGGCACCCGGTCAGTACAGTTGAGATTGACTTGTTTTCAAAGCAGTGTCGGGTAGTTGCGCTGGTTGACCGCCAAATTGAGGATTCATGCACATGTTCTTGTTCTAGCCCATTAGTGCATGACGATGCTTTTCATGACACAGTTGACGAAGACCCCAGTTTAGAGCTAGAGTCAGTTATTGTTGAGGGTGAGTCTCTACATGTTGAGAGCGGTCATAGTTTTCTTGATGGGCATGCTGATTTAGGTGATAAGTCAGCAGAGTATGCAGTTGAGGACTCTAAGGTTGAGCCGGATTCAATTTTCGCTTCAGTTCATGAGACTGGAGAGTGCAGTGTGAACAAAGGATCTGACTCTGTTCTTCTTACTGGAGGTGACAATTTAGGGATACAGATGTATGATATCGACTGTGAGCATAGTTATGATGCAGCGCATAGTTGGAGAGATCATCTGCAGGTCTCAGAGGAGATGATTGCTCAGGCTTTGTCACATCTTGATCGTGCTCATTCATTTGTGGAGGGCCTCAGTCATTCAGCTCAACTCAGGGAGAGAAAGGGAGGATTGATT
The DNA here is from genome assembly GCA_028583015.1 of Wollemia nobilis. Classification (NCBI taxonomy): domain Eukaryota; kingdom Viridiplantae; phylum Streptophyta; class Pinopsida; order Araucariales; family Araucariaceae; genus Wollemia; species Wollemia nobilis. The sequence continues at coordinate 10,409,742 of JAQPPZ010017092.1, forward strand.
GATGACCCATCTATTGGTAGCATGCAGTGTCTTACGCATGCTTTGGAGAAAATCAAGTCTGATTATTTACAATTATTATCAGATCGGGACGTGGCTGTCGAGTTCACTCAAAGGACTTTTCAAAGATTAGCAAAGAGAGCAGGAATTGGATGAGATGAGTTTGCAATTGTCTTTAGCTCACTACTCTCTTGATCAGGCGAGGGCTCAGTTACCTGTTGCAGCTACTACACAACATTCGGAGTGGGTGACAAAGAGCACTGTGATTCAACAGTTGGTGGAGGATATGCATGAGATTGGGTGTGATGAGGAGTTACATAGCATTGGCAGAGTTTCCCCTTCCACTTAGCAAGATCAACATGAGCATGGCGTGGATGATGGTGTTTCCCCTTGGCAGGATGCCATTCCAGTTGTAGTTGATTCTATGACTCTTTCCTCATGTGACGAGGATGATGACGAGGTTGGTGAGATTTTGATGGATTGCATTGTGTGTTATGCTCACCAGTTCACTTTCAGCCCATATATTAATGAGTGGATTTCGTTTTTGTTGACACATGGTCATGGAACGAAATATTGTGACAGTGGGTTGTTTCCTTCTTTTGAGTATGAGGTGTTTCCTTCTCCGGAAGGAAAGATGGTTTTATACAAGGATGTTGGATTGTTTCAGCGGGACAATGTTTTTTCAGAGATTGAGTTTGGGATTAGCAGCTTTACACTTGTATGTATATTTTTCCAGCAGGATTCTTTAGACAATTATGATGTTTATGTGCTGGATTATGGTCTACTCCTTGGTGTGATGTACGATAGTGATCAGTTACACATCTCGGATCCAAGGAGTTATCAATGGTGTTTGTTCTGTCCCACTGAGTCGGCAGTTGCTATGACTGCTAGGCTCTACTTTTGCCCATGGGATTCGGGAGGTATGTATCCACAGGGGACAGTGGTCGGTAGAGGTTGTACTATGATGTTACTTCCGTTAGCTGGTTGGTGGCAGGAGTTAGTTCAGATTTTCAGATGGGACTCTGCTGCTAGGTTGCATATCAACAACCATTGTACTCCAGTCTTATCTCTTTTGGTTGATTGGAGAGAGATTCTAGTCAGGGCACGAATACCTTGGTTATCGATAGATGATGGAGAGTTAATTATGGCTTTTTTTCAGCATACCGTCCTTGTCAGGCTCTTCTGTTCACGCAGAGATCTCATTCTAGACTGGGTTGATTCTTTTGACACATGGAGTCATGGTATCATCATGGTGTCTTTGGACTTTGATGGCAGATGTATCCTTAGGAGAAATTTTTTCAGGATGGATAATGCTGATTTCCATATTTGCCAGTTGAGGGAGTCTGATCGGCATTCTTGTTGGACCATTGTGGTGAGATCAGCAGAGCGTTGTGATACCTTGATGAACAGATTGTTTTCTTGGATGCCCTTGATCAGTTTGGACAGTGTCATTGCAGGGATGGATCATGTCGAGTTGGTTATCCTTGAGCTCCCTCAGAATTTTGAGCACTTCTAGACAGGCACACTGGCTCCGATTTCGCGGATGAGCTTAATTTTGATATACAGGAGTGGGATGTGCAGTTTGAGCAGATGGAATTTACTGTTGTGATCAGAGTGGTGCAGCGTCAGCGTGGTAGATCTGACATGACGATAATCTGGGACCCAGGGATCACATGGTATTCATTCTTGAGAATAATGTGTGATGAGTTTGGATTGCTGGAGGACAAGCAATCTCGAGGAGGGAGGACTGTAATGTCCCCATTTTGGCTTCTCGGCAATGTGGATGCACTCAGGTGTTGTTTGGACATTGCAGGGATGCTGATTGTTTTTAGATGCCAGTTTTCGGAAGTCATTTTGTACTTTGATGATGGACTTACTATTTTCAGTAACTCAGTGGCTAGGGTTTCTAACCGTGCAGACAGTGGATTGGTGTTCTATGCAGAATTGGGTATCCAGATGTATCTTCAGTTGTCAGTTTTGAGTTCGTTTGGACACTAGAGCAGGAGACTTACTATTTTTAGTATGTCAGTTAGGGTTGGCATTTTGGGAAACGAAAAAGGTACGTTTGTCATCTACGGCAAAAAGGGTATCCGTTTCTACCATTTGATTGGTGATTGGATGTTGGGAGCCTGATTATTTTAATGCTCGAAGTTAATTAATATTATATTTAAATGTAATATTTAAATATATTAAAGTTGGGCTTATATTTTTTATTAAAAGGGGCCTTGTGAGTACTCGTTTTAAAAGGGATGAAATAAAGATTTGATTGGGAAGATTATTTTATCATTTTTAATTACTTTTGTCACCTTGGGAAGTGGGACGCCCCTTTTTGGCTCTTAAGTTATGAAATTCATGTATTTCTTTATCCCACATTCATCAAACATGAGGAATGTCCAACTTGAAGAAAGAATAAAAGGGCGTTGAGGAGGCATAAGGAGACATCTTTTTGCTATTGAATTCTCTTTGTCTTGAGGAGAGCTTACAGGTTTGTAGGAGGTTCCAATTTTCAGCTTTGCTTGTGACGAAAACCACAGCAAAGGACGCCATTGCCGGGAGTGAAAGACCTCCTCACTTTGGCAGTTGCATTCTCAATCTATGGGAATGACTTGAGCAGATTGGGATACAGATTTTCAGTGTTTTTGTGACTTGGTGATGAGTTGAAGACCATTTTCAAAAGACATTACTTGTAGCTCTTTTCCACCATAGTGCCACACCATTTGGGGGTGCAAAGACCTCGATTCTCCAATAAATACTTGCTTGCTTTGGAGAGCATTACCTTGGGAGGTTTCCTATGGCCCTACTGTACCATTTCCAAGATATTTGAGTGAACATTGAAGCAGATTTTGGTTAATATGATGTTGGCCATACAGTACCAAGCTGAACATATGCTTTGAGGAAGGACGTGAGGTTTAGGAACTTTGTATTTCAAAATTTATGAGCTTAAACCTGGATTTTCTGTAGCTGATATGTGTTTCCAGCTTTATATCAGTCATCAATAAATCCGGGTATTTTCATTCCCAGCTCTATTCCTTCATTGGGTTTGTAGTTAATGTTGGTATCTTGCTTGTATCCGAATTTCATAGCGTTTGGAATAGTGGTTTGTAAGTTATGGATCATTTACAGTCTGCTGCACTATCTTTTCTGAGTATGCATGACAAGTGTTTGTCAGAATGACTTATTGAAAATCTTAAGTGAATGAGATCCTTTGAAGGTAGGGGTTTGTATATTGAATGATTATATGTATTTCACACCAACAAAACTCAGAATATTCCAAATCAACAAATATTAAAGTGCAAACACAAACAATTACATAAAGGGAGCAGTTTTACAGTTGTCTCAGTTGGGGTGGGACACTACACTTTCTCTAATCTCATAATACATGAGGCACATAAAGATTGTGTTTTTTTGTCCTTGAAGGCAGCAAAGACAACAAATATTGTCAAAATGAGGGGTATGGAAATCTGTCTTCACACAAACTTGCTGAAAAAAAAATCTCAAATAACAAAGGACCTCAATTCATGTAACTAAAAAAGTTGGAGATAATCTGGTTAAGCAATGATGCTATCCACAAACTACAAAAAGTGCTCCACATATAAGGCCATGTTGGAGCTAAGGGACTCCAATGGGAAGGTCCAATTACCATGAATATATTGTCAATATTTTTTTCACAATAGCTTTATTAAGCATATTTTGTAGGGAAAAGATGTTGTAAGTGTCCAAGGAACAGCCAAAAGAAAGGACTCAATCAATGGATATGCCCATAGACTAAATAAGTGAACGTTCTTTATAGAACAAACAACAGACACCAAATCCTAAGGGTATCGATAGAAAGAAAAAAACTTCCAAGAATGAGTATCTCTTGTGACCCAAATCTCAATCCCCAATGCACCAATGTCGATGGAGATAAAAGATGAGCTTGACGCTACTCTCAAGCACTCTTCTTTGATGGTGCCTCCAAGTCCAACCCCGATCAAGCAGCGGCAGGGGGATTGATTCTTATAGGACCCCGTGAGATCCTGCTCAAATACATGATCAGCTTGGGAACAACATCTAACAACATGGCAGAGGCTATTGGATGTGAAATCGGCTTAAAATTGGTGGCAAAGCAAGGAATCACTCAAGTCACAGTTTACGGGGATTCTAAACTAATAATAACAGCTCTTGCCAAAAATAAAGATTTTAGATCTTTACAATTGAAGATTATTCAAGACAGGATTAGACAACTAGGCAGGATAATTGGCAAAATATCCTATCAACACATAAGGCAGGAATTCAACAAAGAGGCTGACACACTAGCAAATCAGGCAATAAATATAGCCCTTGGTTATTGTTGCCAAATCATCAAGAAGCAGAAGGGCAGGGATGGTATGCGAGGATGACAAAGACTCCAATAATGAAGTTCTTTTTTGTCTCCATGTTCTGTTTTTTTTAAATGCTCTGTTCACTTTGATCTCTGATTATCTTTTTGTTAAGTAAATAAATCTTTTCCTTTTTAAAAAAAAACAATAATTTCTATTTCTATTTTTCATTCTTTCAATTGGTACTGCTGCTAGTTTCTTTAAGATTTAAGTCCAACAAGTAGGTTTCCAGCTACTGAGACTCCATTTGCAGGGATTTAAACCTCTCGGGTTTAAGCTTTGAACAGTTACATTTTGTTTTACTTCTTAATTTTTTTCAAATATCATGTAATTATCTTTTTGCTATATAATTCTGAACTTTTTTGCGCTTATATGTGTGTATTCTCAATTCTGAAATACACATTAGGTTTTTAATCACATTTCCATTTCTGTTCCCTGGTAACTTAGTTCTAGGACGCAAATGGCGAATAGTTTTGAAGCAAACTTGAGAAAATAGCCAGCTGTCAAAAGTTTACCGCTCAAAATTTCCCTATTTACAAAAGTTGTTTATTTCAGCTGCTGCATGGCCTTTCTAGACAGAAGTGTCTTCTTTTGACTAGTAAGGTTTTCGAGCCATGCTTTAACCAGTTTTAGGACAGATATACGCAGTTGCGTCAAATACTGATCAGCAATTCAATACCAAAGCCCTAATGTTATCAGTCTTGCAAGTTTCTCTTTGATTGCCGACTTATATATGGAGTATGTTCTGTTTCCCTTTTCCGTAGCTATTTTTAAGGGTATTGCAAGGCATTATATTAATATCGTGATTCTTTATAAAAACGTCTGCATATAAGAGTGTGCCTCTTTTTTGTATTTACAGTTTGATTCATGATAAATAAACATAAATAAATTCTTTAGAAAAATAAAAATAACCTGGCGGTGTTCCCAATTCCAGACGACCACATTGTCAGATGCATCCGCCGTAACAAGCCATGGATGTGTAGGGTGCAGCTGAACCTTCACGATCTTCTCGTTTGTGGGACGGAATGCCCTTAGTCGTAGCATGACGCCGATAAATCCAACCTCAGAAGATAGTTATTTCCTTTTTTCGAATACCAAAGTGAAGATCGATATCAATTATCTCGAATTTTCAGGCCCCGATCTGCTACCACGTTCCATATATTAATATTTTCCAAAGAAATCCCGATCCGCAGAATAACCTCACGTAATCGAAGTCTTTAAATGACGAATAATGTGCCTGATCTTGAATCCAATTGATCAGAAACTCTGCAGCAATTCCTTTGTTTACTGAGGAATTAGAATGGTCTTAGCCTCTGCGAAGGGATTCCTGCGTTTCGAACTCCGCCGCTGTGGATCTGCTACGAGTCAAATCGCAACTTTTCTTTTCTAATCTCTCCCTTCAATTCGCCAAAGTTCGAAAAAGAAATTCAACAAAATAAGACTCCCCCAAATAGTTTTGAAAAAGGGAGGAGGCGACACAGCTCATGGCTACCTTTATTGAATATGTTTTTCGTCAGGTACTTCGTATTTCCAACTACGAATGGAGCTACGTATGGTTAAAATGTTTTTAACGTCGGGTAAGGTAATAACAATAATAATGGTGTTATATTATTGAATATAGATATAATTAAATGATATTTTAATTTTTTTAATTTTCAATGAAAAGATTAAGTTATTGGTGTAATTAAGTTATTAAAATACCGTCCGGGGACAGCGTGTAGCAGTTTTTTTTTTTTTTTTTTTTTTTAATTATATTTTCTTTCCATTTTATACGGAATGGCAACGTCTTCATCATTTTATTTTCGTAGACGTGATTTCATTTATGAAGCTACCACTATACCCTCATCTCACTTCAGTAAACTTTTACTCGAAATGGGATCTCGAAGGGACTTGGGATTGAAACTATCGACCTTAAGCTGGCAAACACTCAGTAAAAACCGGTCAATCTATTACTTCCACCCAAGTTTAGCTCTTCTTCGAAGAGCTTAAGTTCAAACTTTGATGTATGAGTGGTTATGTTTTAATCCCTATTAATATGTTTAGGTCAGTGTACTACTTCCACCCAGGTTTGGCTCTTCTTTGAAAGAGCTAAGGTTTAAACCTTGATGTATGTGTGGTTATGTGTTAATCCCTATTAACATGGTTAGCTCTCGACCTTATAAGGGATCATGGTTAGCTCTTAACCTTATAAGGGATCATGGTTGGAAAGAAATTGCTCAACCCTAAGCATCGGTCGCAGAGGTTTCTCACCCTAATCAAATTAAAAAATAATAGCTCTCGACCTTATAAGGGATCATGGTTAGCTCTCAACCTTATAAGGGATCATGGTTGGGATGAAATTGCTCAACCCTAAGCATCGATCGTAGAAGTTTCTCACCCTAATCAAATTAAAAAAAAATATGAAAAGACTACGATGGAATTGCTCGGCGTTAAGTGACGGTCGTAGGGGTTTCTCGCACTAACCAAATCATAAAAAAATTAAGTTATCACTATGTGGTCATGATGTAACTCTCGTGTGACCTTTTCCAATCCCTTATAATCAATTACAAATATATAGAGACCTAGGTTCAAACCCTTGGGTATGCCTGTTTGCAAAGGTAGTAGTCTTCAGTTAAGTGCATTCGAACTAGATGATAGTGATATCAATCTCATGCAACCAGTGGTCCACTTCGCATCGAGTTAAATAACAACAAAATGAAATAGGGGTTATAAGGGACAGCCCCAAGATTTGAACCCTTCTTAGTGGTAAAAAAGGACTATGGATGTAACCATCGAGTTAAACAACAACAAAATGAAATAGGGGTTATAGGGGACATTTGAACCCTGCTTAGTAGTAGAAAATGACTATGGATGCAATTGATTCCTTTATGTATTAAAAAAAATACAAATATATAGAGACTAGGTTCAAACCCTTGAGGCATGCATGTTTGCAAAGGTAGTAGTCTGACCTAAATTCAGTTGAGTGCGCTCGAACCAGATGATAGCGATATCAATCTCGAGCAACCAGTGGTCCACTTCGCATCAAGTTAAACAACAACAAAATGAAATAAGGGTTATAAGGGACAACCCCAAGATTTGAACCCTGTCTAGTAATAGAAAAGGACTATGGATGTAATCATTGAGTTAAACAACAACAACATGAAATAGGGGGTATAGAAGACAGCCCCAAGATTTGAACCCTGCTTAGTAGTAGAAAAGGACTATAGATGTAGCTGATTTCCCTATGTATTAAAAAATTACAAATATATAGAAATTAATCCAAACCATATTGGAACAAATTACAAATAAAATATTTGGGTTGTAAGTTTTTAAACCACTATGGAACCATTGTAAATAAAATGCAATCTTGTAAGTGTGGGCTTTGAGTTCATCGAGGATGAGGCGATCTATGATGTAATATTTTTTTCTAATTAAGATATATACAATAATAATGGATCAAGCAAAATATATAATAATAATGAATTAGTTTCAATCTTATTTGAGTTCATCGAGGATGAGGTGATCTATGATGTAATAATTTCTTCTAATTAAGATATATACAATAATAATGGATCAAGCAAAAATATACAATAATAATGAAATTAGTTTCAATCTTATAAAGAGATAAAATCAAATAAAAAAGTTTTCAAGCAGAAACCCAAGTTGGTATGTCTTTAGGTTTGAATCATGGAAAGGGTGGTCGTCCCCTTAGTTGTACTTCACAACATATTAAAAAAACAAATAAAATAACATACTCACTAAAAGTAAATTAATAATGGGATCCCTAACTCTTGAGAGATTTGTGGAGGGACGTTTTTCTTAGAACTGTCCAAACTGGCAAACTCGTTTTGGCCATATCTCACTCATCCGGACTCGGATTGAGCTAAAATTTTAAGGGTAGATGCCTGAAAACCCCTAAAACGTCTCCACCAATTTTCATATCATTTGGAGCAACACAGATCCTAGCGCATCCCTATGTGTGAACGAGATATTTGGTAAGCGACTATGCAAGGGTTTCATCTGGATTGAGTGCAAGCAGCTCCAGAGGTTGGTTTTTAGGGCCTTCGGGCCTTAGCGACCAATATTTTTGTGGTTTATGCTCAATATTTTAGCAACAAAATTTGTAGGGGATCCAATATGGGTTAGAAATTTGTCTTTCAACAGATCATATTGTGAACTTGAGTGACAACGACTTCAAATTTGCTGCACAAAAGAAAAGTAAAAACCATACCTTTCCACGACGTCTAGGGAAAGGATTAAAGAGATCACGAAACAAGTTTCAAGCAGTTGATCAAAAAATGGCTCATATCTCAAGTGAATCTGGTGTTAAGGTGCACCCACAAAATAATTCTACTGTGAAAACCCCTATCAAGGGTAAGAATTTCGAGGAGTAGATGTTTTAGAAAAAAAAAGTGGATGAGGTGGAGGGACGTTTTTCGCAGGACTGCCCAAACTATCGAACTCGTTTCGGCCATATCTCACTCATCCGGACTCGGATTGAGCTGAAATTTTGAGGGTAGATGCCTGAAAAACCCTAGAACGTCTCCACCAATTTTCATATCATTTGGAGCAACACAGATCCTAGCGCATCCCTATGTGTGAACGAGATATTTGGCAAGCGGCTATGCGAGGGTTTCATCCGGGTTGAGTGCAAGCAGCTCCGAGAGGTTGGTTTTTAGGGCCTTCGGGCCCTAGCGGCCAATATTTTTGTGGTTTATGCTCAATATTTTAGCAGGAAATGTTGCAGGGGATCCAAGATGGGTTAGAAATTTGTCTTTCAACAGATCATACTGTGAACTTGAGTGACAACGGCTTCCAATTTGCTGCACAAAAGAAAAGTGAAAACCATACCTTTCCACGGCGTCTAGGGCAAGGATTAAAGAGATCACGAAACAAGTTTCAAGCAGTTGATCAAAAAATGGCTCATATCTCAAGTGAATCCGGTGCTAAGGTGCACCCACAAAATAATTCTACTGTGAAAACCCCTGTCAAGGGTAAGAATTTCGAAGACTCGGCCCCAAAAATGAATTTTAGGGATGCCCTCCGTGGTGGACAGACCTCGGCCCAATGCTAATATCAATCTTAGGGCTTCCCATAAACCTCTAAGAATGCCTAAGATTGATCCCAGGAAAACGGAGTCAGGATGTCTTAAAGCAGGTGATGGAACTCCTATTGTTAAGCTTGATATGGGTAACATTCAGACTGGCATTGAAGATTTGGAAAAAAGAGGACTAATTTGTCGGTTCGTGGGTTTTCGTCCGAGTCTATCTGCTTTCAAAGTCTGGGCTGCAAAAAGCTGGAAAACTAAAGGTGAGTTACAAATCTCTATTTATCCAAATGGTTATTTTCTTGTTTTATTTGCTAATAATGAAGATAGAGAGAAAACTTTTCAAGGGGGTCCTTGGTTTTTTGGAAGGGCGGGGCTTTTCATGAAGCCCTGGCATACTAAATTTAAAGTCGAAGAAGAGATGCCTTCTATAGCTCCCGTGTGGGTTAGACTCTTTGGCCTCCCTATTGAATTTTGGAATCCTACTATTTTTTCTTCAATTGGAAACTCTTTAGGAACTTTTATGATGATTGTTGATTGTACTCAAAATTTTGAACATATTATTTATGCTCGGATTTGTGTTTTAATGGATTTTGACAAACCCCTACCTAAAAATATCACATTACAATTTGGGGAAGACACTTGGGAGCAAGTAGTGGACTATGAGAACATTCCTTTTCGTTGTAGAATTTGCCATGAATATGGTCATTTGGCCGGTGCTTGCCCAAATAAAATTCTTGATCAAAAGAAAGAAGATATAAACTCAGCGAGGTTTCCAAATACCTAAGAAGAAGAACACTAAAAAAAAACCAGTTATGAAGGATCAATCAAAGTCATCTGCTAATATGTTTGAAATCCTTTCCACAAATGATGTCCCAAGTGAGGAAGAGGAAATAATGGAAACTGAAATCTTAGAAACACAATTTAAATATGAAGGGAAGAACTCAAGAGACAAACCAACAAATCAAAGGTTTTCAACGAGAAAAAAAGGGAGAAAATTTACACAAGAAAAACAATCTTTCAAATGTCAAAACTTTAAATAATGCTGGTCCCAATATAGACTCCGTTGAACCATCTAGTAAAATTTTGGTTGTGTACGAGCATTCTTCAAGGTTAGAAGCCATCTCGAGATTCAATTGGAATAAGTCAAGAAACGAGGGAAAAAAAATTGAAGATGGATTCTAATCAAAAAGCAGGTCGCAAGACCAATCAATATCATATGGTAAAAGAAGGTGAAAAGCTTGTAGAGGAAGGTAAGATTAATGCCCTTCCCAACTTTTTTAGCCTTGGTATTAATGAAGATCATCACTTGGAATATTAGAGGACTCAAAGGGAGTCTTTCAAAACAAAATGAAATTAGAAGAATGATTCGGATAAATCATCCACATCTTGTTTTCCTTCAAGAAACAAAGATGTCAATGGAGGATATGGACTCAATTGCCGGTAAAATTTGGCCAGCTGGAAAAGTGGTTTCCCTCGGTTCCCAAGGGACTTCGGTGGCATTGCTTGTCTTTGGGACCCAAAAGAGGTAGTTATTCACCATATGGTTGGCGGTTGGGGTTTGTTGGCTATAGCTATTCAAAGTAGACATTCCAACCAAATTATGCTCTGCATTACTGTTTATGCTCCGACTTCTTTGGAGGAAAAAAGAAGACAGTGGAAGGATATTACTCATATTATCTCTCATTTTCCTGAAGCTTGGATCTTGATCGGAGGAGATTTCAATACCATCCTCTCTCTGGATGAGAAAAGGGGGGAAATAGAAATTTGGACAAAAGCACCGACCTCATGAGCGAATATATTGCAAACCTCCATCTTGTGGATATCCAACCAGATAATGGCCTTATGACTTGGTCTAACAGAAGGCAAGGCTTAGCTTGTATAATGGAGAGATTGGATAGGTTTTTGCTCTCCGAAAATTTCTTAATCCATGGTCACATTCCTAAAGTGAAGACTCTTAATAATGTTGGTTCGGATCATTGGCCGATCATGGTGGAAATGTGGAAAACCAATGTGAGTTTCTCTCCTTTTCGTTTTCAATTAATGTGGCTTAGAGACATTTCCTTCAGACCTCGTGTGCAACAATGGTGGAAGGAAGGTAAACCTAGGCATGGGACTAAGATGTTCTGTTTTGCCAAAAGACTGCAATACATTAAATCCAAAATCAAGACTTGGAGCTGGAAAGAGTTTGGGGATGTTCATAAAAAAAAACATGAAGTTATTGCTCATCTTGAAAATTTGAATAAGAAAATCCGTTTAGATGGCCTCACGAGAGAAGAGAAGTGCGAGATGAAATTAAACTCACAACTCGGTTAGAGGAATGGGAAAAAAGAGAAGAAATCTTATGGAAGCAAAAATCTAGAATTCAATGGCTCAAAGAAGGAGATCGAAACACAAATTTCTTCCACAAATCTCTTCTAGCTCGAAGATCTCACAACTTTATTTCTTCCTTAAAATCAGATTCTGGAGATGTTGTTTATACTTGGGATGGCATGAACTCTATTGTTGTTGATTACTTTTCCAATATTTTTTTTGCTACTCCTCTTGACTCAGCTTCACAACAAAATGTTCTTCAAGCAATCCCTTCTCTTATCACTTCTGAGGAGAACTCTATTTTGACTGCTCCTGTTACTATCAATGAGCTTCAACAAGTAGTTTTTAAAATGCAAAAAGGAAAACCCCGGGTCCTGATGGTTTTCCCATTGAGTTCTACCAAGAGTTCTGGGATATCCTTCATGTTGATTTATTAGAGGTGGTGGAAGAAGCCGGGAAAGCCAAAGAAATTTTGAAGGTTATCAATAAAACTTATATTACTCTTGTTCCAAAAGCTCAAGAGGTTGATCATATCTCAACTTTTAGACCTATTGCTTTATGTAATGTTCTTCTCAAAATCATTACTAAAATCATGGCAGAAAGGTTGAAGCCTCTTTTGCATAAGATTATTTCCCCAGAGCAAGGGGGTTATGTGGAAGGACGTCAAATAGTAGATGAGATAGTTCTTGCTCGGGAAGCCATCCATTCCATGGATATGCAAAAATCTCCTTCCATGTTCATTCGGTTAGACTTATCCAAAGCTTATGACAGAGTGGATTGGCACTTCCTTATCAAAGTTTTGAGGCAATTTGGTTTCTCTAAGGATTGGATGGATTGGATTATGGGATGTATCTCTGAGTTTCCTACTTAGTTCTTATCAATGGCAGGCCTTCTCCGTCATTCCCAGCTTCTAGAGGTATTAGGCAAGGTGACCCGCTATCCCCTTATTTATTCATCATTCTTGTTGAATGCTTGGGTAGGACTATAACCAAAAAGAGGGAAAACAAAACCCTTGAGGGAGTTACCATTGCTCATGGAGCTAGACCTATCTCTCATCTTCAATTTGTGGATGACTCTACTCTTTTAGGTAAAGCTACGGTTAAGGAAGCTTCTAATATTAAGCAAATCATTAGCTGTTTTTCTAAGGCTACTTGGGCGGTTGATCAATGAAGACAAATCTAAAGTTATTTTCTTTCACTATTCTGCTAGACAGGAATCCATGGTCTTGGATAAATTAAGATATAAGAAGACCTCCCTTCCAATCACTTATTTAGGTATTCCCATAAATATTCAAAGGCAGAAAAATAAATATTGGAATTGGTTGTTGGACAAAGTCAAGAAGAAAATTGGAAAGTGGACCAACAAGTGGCTTTCTTCTAGGGGTAGAATCACCTTGGTAAAATCAGTCCTTCAAGCTATTCCTATTTATGTTTCTTCCATTTTGAATATCCCAAAGGTTGTTCTTCGAGAATTGGATCAAATCAGTCATCGTTTCCTTTGGAGTGGTACTAAGGAGAAAAGAAAATGGGCCTTGGTGAAATGGGATACTTTATGTCTTCCTAAGAGTGAAGGGGGGTTAGGATTTCGGTCTTCTATTAATAACAACAAAGCTTTAGCTGCTAAATTATATTGGAGGATGTTGCATAACCCCAATGCTCTTTGGGCCAATAATCTTCGTGCTAAATATGCTTGAGAACAAAAGTCCTGAAGACCTTGTTCGCTATCAACTTCCTACCAAAGGTTCTCCCATTTTAGCAGTTCTTAAGACTGGTGAGGATTTGATAAAGAAAAATTTATTTTGGATCATTCATAATGGTCAACAGGCAAATTTTTGGACAGATTCTTGGGATGGTCACAAGCCTTTGATAACTCGGTTTCCCGATTGGAGGCCTTGGATGGAGGAGCTTCACCGAGCTAATTGGATAAAGGTGGCTAATTACTGTCGGTACCATACTGGTAATTCAAAGGTTGGTAGATATTGGATCCCTATTGAGGAGTGGCCTATTCAAATCCCAGAAAGGCAAAGACAAGATATCCAAGGCATCCTTCATATGAGATCCCTCTCTTGGTCCCATGAAAAAGATTGTTTTGGATGGAACAACACTACTAAGGGTGAGTATTCGGTTGCTCAAGGTTATTTGACCTTATGCCATAATAATCCCAACCATTCTTCGACATCTTTTCTCGATTGTGGGCTCAAAAGCTCTGGCCTAAGGTGAGGTTCTTTAATTGGCTTTTATTGCATCGTAGGGTGCTTACTTGGTGAGCAACTTATGAAGCGTGGTTTTCATGGCCCTTTTAGATGTGAAATGTGTGAAGAGAATGTAGAAACTCTCAACCATATTTTTATTGAGTGTACTTTAGCCTCTGAGCTATGGAGGAGAATGGCCACTTTACTTGGCTTACAGTGGTCCAATTTTTTTACTTTTGAACAACTTTGGAGGGATTGGCCTAATCAAGAGGGTGTTGATCATTTTATTAGGCAGTTAGTTTGGATGGGTTCTACCATTCTTCTTTGGAATATTTGGAATGAAAGGAACAACCAAATTTTTAATCAAGATAGGAAGGATATTCACTATATTTGGCAAAAGACCATAGCCAACTTAGTTGAATCGGTCCATCAACTCCTTAATCACCCCCAAAACTCCCACCAAAGATGGGATCAAGTGATGCAAATATTGAAGATTAAATCTTCTAAGGGCAACCAACTTAAAGGGAATGTGAGTATTAGTAAGATGGATAGGACAAGAAATTGGCAACCTCCTCCTAAGGATTTTGGAAAAGTCAATACTGATGGAGCCTCTAGAGGGAACCCTGGAAAAGCCAGTGTGGGAGGAATTGGTAGACTTTCAGATGGCTCCCTGGTTTTTACTTTTGCTGAGAATTTGGGTATTCTTTCCAATAACCTTGTTGAGGGGTATGGTATCCTCAGAGGCCTTGAGGAGGCTACTAAGGTTGGATGGGAAAAGGTGTTAGTTGAGTCTGACTCTCAACTTATGATTAATCTCTTGAAGACTCCTTCTAAGAATCATAAGGTGGATTGGAGAATAAAAAGAATTATTGAGAAGATTCAATTAATCCAGATGGGATTTTTGAAAGTTGATTACAATCATGTGGTCGAGAGATCAAAACAAGAGTGTTGATGCTTTAGCTAATTGGGCTTTGGACAAAGGTGATCTTACTTGTTATGGCCACCCTCCTAGATGGTGGGCTTCTCAAATTAGGGAAGCTCTTCTTTCTATCATTTCTTTGGATGGCTCCGGTTTGAAGGTACCTAGTTTCTTCTTGCTTTTTTTTTTTGCTTCTCTTTGGTTCATTCAGTTTTTTTAGTTCCCTAGCTCATTCTATTCTTTCTTTTGTTTCCTCTGTTGATTCTTGCCTTAATAGTCTTCTGGTCTAGATAGGTCATTGTTATGTTCAATTTTTTTTTTCTTTTTTTGTTTAGTTTTTTAAGGTGGGTGGGTTCTTTTGTTTTGTTTTGTTCTTTGTGTTGTTTTTTGTTGTTCTTGTGTTTTTGTTGTTTTGTGTTTTTTTTTTTTTATGTTTTTTGTTATTGTTCTTGTGTTTTTTTCGTTCTTGTTCTTGGGTTTCTCTTTGTTTGTGTTAATTCGTGTTTTTATGTGTGAGTGTTTTCTATGTTTTTTGTTTTTGTTTATTGTATGTTGTTGGTTGTTTTTTTTTTATTTTTTTTTATTTTTTTAGGTTTTGGTTGTGTTTATTTTTCATGTTTTTTTTTGGGTTATGTCTTTGTAGTGTTCTGTTGTTTTTGTCTTGTTTGTGTTTTGTTATGTGGTTCTTGTGTTTTTCTATGTGGTTCGTGTTGTGGTTTCTTTTATCTTATTGTGCGTGTTTGGTTGTGCTTTTGTTTTTGACACACTCAAGGAGCATGTTTTTTATTTTATTTTATTATTTTTGTTGTTATTTACTTATTTTTAAATTGGTTTTGTGTGTTTGTTTGCTCCTTGAGTATGTCAAAGGTGGTAGGCCAGGTCCGAGTCCTGGGCATTTTTGGCGGAATGGATACCCCTGCCTCCTTGGGTCTTACCCGAAAGTGGCATCCCTTTTGGGATGTTTTCCACAAATAAAAAAAAGGTAAGAATTTCGAAGACTCAGCCCCAAAAATGAATTTTAGGGATGCCCTCCGTGGTGGACAGCCTCCGCCCAATGCTAATATCAATCTTAGGGCTTCCCATAAATCTCTAAGAATACCTAAGATTGATCTTAGGAAAACGGAATCAGGATGTCTTAAAGTAGCTGATGGAACTCCTGTTGTTAAGCTTGATATGGGTAACATTCAAACTGGCATTGAAGATTTGGAAAAAATAGGACTAATTTGTCGGTTCATGGGTTTTCGTCTGAGTCTATCTGCTTTCAAAGTCTGGGCTGCAAAAAGCTGGAAAACTAAAGGTGAGCTACAAATATCTATTTATCCAAATGGTTATTTTCTTGTTTTATTTGCTAATAATGAAGATAGAGAGAAAAATTTTCAAGGGGGTCCTTGGTTTTTTGGAAGGGCAGGGCTTTTCATGAAGCCTTGACATACTAAATTTAAAGCCAAAGAAGATATGCCTTCTATAGCTCCCGTGTGGGTTAGTCTCTTTGGCCTCCCTATTGAATTTTGGAATCCTACTATTTTTTCTTCAATTGGAAACTGTTTAGGAACTTTTATGATAACTACTGATTAACACAAAATTTTAAACATATTATTTAAGCTCGAAATTATGTTTTAATGGATTTTCACAAACCCCTACCTACAAATATCACATTACAATTTGGGGAAGACACTTGGGAGCAAGTAGTGGACTATGAGAACATTCCTTTTCGTTGTAGAATTTGTCATGAATATGGTCATTTGGCCAGTGTTTGCCCAAATAAAATTCCTGATCAAAAGAAAGAAGATATAAACTCAGCAGGTTTCCAAATACCTAAGAAGAAGAACACTAAAAAAAAACTAGTTATGAAGGATCAATCAAAGTCATCTGCTAATATGTTTGAAATACTTTCCACAAATGGTGTGTCACTTCAAGGAAATCCTACAATCAATATGTCAGTATAAAAAAAGTATTCACCAAGTCATTTATTTTTATTGTAATAGTTAGCAATAATGAAGGTGTGCATCTCAAAGGAGCAACTATGGGGCAAGATGATGGATTAGATTCTTTAGGTTTATTTTAAACATATTTTGGTGTTTAGTAATTTTTCTAAAAAATAACACCCTTCATTCTTTGGTAATATTAGTTTTTGGAATGCCAATGATGATAGGGTAGTACTTTTAACATCCATGGGAGTGAATAAAATATTGAGTGATGGTTTACCATCCTCAAATATCAATATTTGTTTTAGTAGAGTCCATTACGCTATGCAAAATTTTCAATGTCGAGTCTAGAAGAGTATTCTTTCAAGGATTCTCTCACCCTTTGGGGGCATTAACAAAGGAAATCTTAATGATAGAAATCATTCTAGAGAGTAATTATACAAGAAAAATCATAAGGAATTTGAACAATTCATTAATGTTTGCCAACATACCATCCTCAAATAAAAACATTTTTTTGAATAGAGTCCATTACACTATGTAGAAATTTTGATGCCAAGTATAGAAGAGTATTATTTCAAGGGTTCTGTCACTCTTTTGGAGCATTAACAAAGGAAATCTTAGTGATAGAAATAATTCTTGAAAGTACTTGTATAGGAAAAATTATAAGGAATTTGAACAATTCATTAATGTTTGCCAATGATGATAGGGCAGTACTTTTTACATGCATGGGAGTGAAGAAAATATTGATGGATGCCATATCATCCTTAAATACCAATATTTGTTTTGGATAGTGTCCATTACACTATGCAAAAATTTCAATGCTAATTGTAGAAGACTATTCTTTCAAGGATTATCTCACTCTTCTGGAGTATTAACAAAGGGAATCTTAGTGATAGAAATCATTCTAGAGAGTAATTGTATAAGAAAAATCATAAGAAATCTGAACAATTCATTAACATTTTAAAAGTTTACATGAAAAAATATAGGGTATATTAGTTCAATACATTGTCATTTATGCCATCATAAACATCTTTGTTAATGTTCTTTCCCTTATCTCATTTATATTCTATATTTTAAAATTTCCAATTTGTTTTTTGGTGGGAAATATGTAACGACATTTCATTGGGACAGAGCTTAGTAGTAAGTTTTATTTGAGGGTCTTTGTTTTTGGCTACATGATTGGACATGAAGGGTAATTATATTTGTTGTCCAATGGGCACATGAGCAAAGGTCTTCACATGCAAAGGGAGGTAATCATTAGGACAAAGACATGACATTATTTTCTCTACTTACTATGCCATATGCCTATATTGGTTGTTGGTATGTGCTTAGGTCATTGGTAGCAATGTGGTCTAAGGGTCAATTCTATTCAACATGCTTTTGTTGTGCAAACATAAGGGGATGTGCCAAATTTCAAACCCTCATTTTTCTTATCAATAGATTGTTGATATGGATTGGATATTTGTGCCATATGAAGGCACTTGTGTGGTAAAGGTTATTGGTTTGAATCTTGGCATATTTTTTGGGCTCTACATTGCCATTGGCTCCATGTTGATAGGGTAATATGAATGGGATTAATGATGGTTGCAAAGACGCCCATGGTTCCCTTGGCTCACTAGGATAGCCTTGAACACCCATAAGCTAAAGGTACCAATTTTGATTTCTTTCAACACTTGTCCATTCAATTATAGAATTTAACGAAGCAGATGTTCCTTCTCATTAATTCCAAATATAAAGATTACAAATATGGTTCCGAGTTGGTTTAACCAACTCGGTGGTTACATAACCAAAATGGAGAGCGCCTATGAGCGCTATTTTTGATTATGACAATAATGGAATAGAACACTTTATTCTAACATCCCCCCTTATTACATTATTGGCAAATCCCAATTGTATCTCGAAATTTTTCATATTTGATACGTCCAAGTGCTTTGGTAAAGATATCTGCAACTTGTGCATCAGTAGGAATGTATTGAAGTTGTATATGGTGCTTTGGAACTTCATCTCGAATAAAATGACATCTGGTATCAACATGTTTGGTACGTTCATGAAAAATTGGGTTTTTGACAAGATTCAAAACACCTTGGTTGTCGCAAAACAAATGAAGAGGAAGATTCTTTGGAAGGCCCATGTTTGTAAAAATGCGACTTAACCACATTATCTCGCAGACTCCTTCACTGGCTGCACGATATTCTGCTTCTGTAGAAGATAAAGCAACCACATGTTGTTTCTTACTGTGCCATGAGATAGGTCCAGATCCTAGATGAAAAACATATCCGGAGGTGGATTTACGATCATCAAGGGATCCAGCATAATCCGAGTCTGTGTATCCCAGTAAGAAGAAATTATTATTCTGTCTATATTCCAGACCATAATTTGTAGTACCATGAACATAATGAAGAACTCTTTTTTCTGCTTTCCAGTGACTCATCTTAGGCTCTTGCATGAACCTTGAAAGATATCCCACAACAAAACTGAGATCTGGTCTGGTATTTGTCAGATATAGGAGACTCCCAATCAACTGGCGATAGAGAGTACCATCTACCTGAGGTGACTCATCATATCGAGATAACTTAAGTCCTTGCTCCATTGGAGTTGCTTTTGACTTACAGTTAGTCATCCGATATTTTTCTACTAAAGTCTTGGCATATTTCTTTTGTGTTACTCTAATATGAAATTTTTGTTGAGTAACTTCTAAACCAAGACAATAGTGCAGAAGTCCTAGATCTGTCATCTCAAATGATTGCTTCAAGTCATTTTTCACTAAGTCAATCATTCTTTCGAGCTTCCTGTGATGATCGGATCGTCAACATAAAGTACAAGAATCACTATATCAGAACCATTTTTCTTAATATAGAGATTTGCATCTGAAGGACTTCTTATGAAACCATGCTGCACAAGGTGACTGTCTATCTTGATATACCAAGCTCGAGGAGCTTGTTTTAGCCCATACAAGGATTTGATCAATTTGCATACTTTTTGTTCTTGCCCCTCAACCACAAATCCTTCTGGTTGAGTCATGTATACTTCTTCTTGTAAGTCACCATTCAAGAAGGCACTTTTAACATCCATCTGATGCAATTTCCACCCAAACTGAGCTCCCATGGCACAAAGTACTCGAATGGTAGTCATTTTTGTAGTAGGGGCAAAAGTCTCTTCATAATCTATGCCTTCTTTCTGAGCATATCCCTTTGCAACAAGCCGGGATTTATGCTTATCAATAGATCCATCTGCTTTATACTTCACTTTGAATACCCATTTGCGACCTATGGGTTTCTTTCCTGTTGGCAGATCGACTAACTTCCAAGTATTATTTTTAAGAAGAGATTTATGTTCTACATCCATAGCCTCTTTCCACTATGGTTGATCAAGTGCAGATTGAACCGTTGTGGGTTCATTTGTATTCAATGTAGACATATAAAGTTTTTCTCCATCCTCATCTTCTTCCTTGTCATATTCTGTACCCACTGACAAATCATCAAAGTGTTGACAAAGTTCGTCAACCTCTGAAGTAGATTCTTCTGCTCTCATCTGTTGAGTCATACTGCGAGTACATGGCCTATCAAGAGATAGATCTGGAAGGGATTTCAACTTAGCATCTCTCAAAGTGCTAGTATACCATTTTGGAATCTTTTGTTTTTGCTGTGGAAGTTGAACCTCCTTCTTAGGCTCTTCTTCATCTATGTATACAGTTGTGGATGTGTCTTTTGATGTGAGAGCTTCATCAAATACAACATCTCTACTTACATATGTCTTCTTGGTCTTAGGATCAATCAATCGATAACCTTTTGAGTACTCATCATAGCCAAGAAAGATACACTGCAGGGTTTTCTCATCCAACTTCCTCCTTTTCTGTTTTGGAATGTGCATGAATGCTTTACATCCAAACACCTTCAGATGAGATATGGAAGGTTTCTTACCACTCCACGCTCCTTGTGGAGTCTTTCCTTGTAGAGCTCTAGTGGGTGCTCTATTTAGGAGGTATGATGTTGTGTTTACTACTTCTGCCCAATATTGATCCTCAAGATGTGCTCCTTTTAGCATACATCGAACCATTTCCATAATGGAACGATTTCTTCTCTCTGCAACTCCATTCTGTTGAGGTGTATAGGCTGTAGTCAATTGTCTTTTGATCCCATGTTTCTTAAGAAACTCTGAAAACTCTTCAGAGGTGTATTCCCCCCCTCGATCTGAGCGGAGGGATTTTATCAAACATCCCGACTCCTTCTCAACAAGTTTCTTGAATTGTTGGAAGTAGAGAAACGCTTCTGATTTCAACTGAAGAAAGAAAACCCACATCTTCCGTGAGTAATCATCAACGAATAGTTGAAAATACTTTTTCCCACCATAGCTGGTTGGCATAGGACCACACAGATCGGTATGTACCAGCTCTAAAGGTTTTGCAGCTCGAGAGGAGCTTGCTTCAAAAGGCACTCGATGTTGCTTCCCTGCTAAGCAATCTGAGCAAACTGGTAAGATAGATGAGATTGGTGGAAGACCTTTCACCATCCCATATTTGTATAATTCAAGCAAATATCCAGAACTGAGGTGCCCATAACGTCGATGCCAGAGAGAGGTGGCCTCCTTTGTAGTTGCAGCCAAAGCAACATGCGGAGTTGAAAGGGCATCGAGAATGAACAAGCCATGCTTGTAGGATCCGGTTGCAACATGTTTACCACTGTGTGTGATAAAACATCTCTTCTTGCCTTTAACCACTCTAAACACGACATCCATGTTTTTATCCAACATTTGTGTGACTGAAAGTAGATTATTGGCTAAGCCTGGAACATAGAGAACTTTCTCAATTTGACAATTACCATCAGCAAGGGACACTGAAACATCTCCTTCTCCCTTTACTTGATATACTTGATTGTCAGCAATTGTAACTGGCTTACCCTCTTTCTCCACAAAAGTATCAAACCATGATTTGTCCCCGAGTCATGTGTTTGCTAGCTCCTGAATCAATATACCATACAACATCTATCTGGGAAGACGAAGTATGAGTCATGAGCACCTTGTGTGCCCTTTCAGAGTCAGAATCTGAATCGGACCCAGGAGGATCTGGGTCGGAGTTGGAGTCAGCATAAGCAACATGGCCTTTAGAATGCTTATGCTTATTGTATTTCTGCTTGTGCTTGCCCTTCTTCTGAGAGCCTTTATCATTTGGTTGCTTGTTTTTGAACCAACACCTGTTGGTGTCATGGTTATTCATATCACAAATTTTGCAATATTTTGCATCTGTTTGCTGATTTTGCTTCCCTTTTCCTTTGGAAGAAGCACTCCCTTTTTGAAACTGGCCTTGTTTTTTACCACTTTGTTGTGTGGAAAGAGCATTATCTGGCACATCATCTTTCTGGATCTGAGTTGCCTCCTCAGTTTGAAGCAAGTTTACCAGTTCCACAAATGATACTTGTCTACCAGAAACATTGAGGGAGGTGATCAACATCTTATAGGAATTTGGTAATGCTCTCAAGATGACAGAGTTCAAAACATCATCATCCACCGGTTTTCCCATAGCATTCAATTTTGCTTTCAAGTCAACCACTCTGCAAAGGAATATATCAACTGTTTCCCTAGAATTCATACTGAGATTATGTAGTTGAGTTTGAAGATGGAGAATAGTGGATTGATTCTTGCCTTCATATACTGTGATCAGGGCATCCCAGGCTATCTTACTAGTTTTTGCATCACAAATATGAGGCTGCACCTCATCTGTAGTAGCAAGCAAGATAAATACAAGACTCTTCTTGTCTTTTTTATCCCAAGCATCTTGATCTGTTCCTGTTGTTGGAGGACGTTTTGCAGTGCCAATCACTACATCCCATAAATCTTCCAACTGAAGTATGGCTTTCATCTTTGTCTTCCATGGAACAAAGTTAGGACCTTTCAACAATTGTGAGTCTGAGAGATACTTATGAATTGTGGCCATTATGAAGGTTCCTTATATCACCAATTGGTCTCCCTTTCTTTATACCTGCCAGATATTTATATTGTAACCATTCAATATATACCCGCCCTTACGTGAGGGAAACTATAGGTATATATGAACAGTATACTACTCAATATGTACTCGCCCTTACGTGAGGGAGACTATAAGTACAAATGAGAAGCACAATATATTGAACATAGGCGATACTGAAAGGGCATCGTGTTGTTAATGACACCTACCATAGAAAGTTTTATTCCGCATGCGTGGGGCGTAACTTCCCCTAAACACTTTGGAAAAAACTTTCGTCAGGATTTACGCCTAACAACAATCACGATGTGGGTATGAAATGGGAAAAAAAACTGGTTTGCCTTATTTCTCCTCGATGATTTATAGAGAACAAGCTCAGACGTCGTTGTTGCAGCTATATTAGGCGACGAATATAGTAGTCCAAAGCACGACAACATTACCTGTAAGTGTGGACCAGAGGTATCTCAAATACCGAACGCTGCTTGTGCAATAAATTGCACAAATAGGGTATAAATTTGGGGTCTTATACTTTGTTTAATTTATGATTGTGAATGCAAGAAAACAGAATATTTAAATGCAAAAGAAACAATCATAAATGCCCACAAATTTTATCTCCTATGCCAAATGAATTTGATTTCCCCCCTTTATCTGATAACTTTGCAAATGAATAATGTGAAGAAACTGAGATCTCCCCCCCTTCGTTTTGCAAATGAGACAAGAATGGGAAAAAAATACCTAAAACAAGGTGTTCAGGTGTCAAATCACCATGTGAAGGCGTCAAAGGCACTTTAGGGCGTCAAAAAACCCCTTTTCCGTCGTCACGAGGGCGCGCAGGGCATCAAAACCCCTTTTCCGCCGTCACGAGGGCGCGCAGGGCGTCAAAACCCCTTGTCGGCCGTCACTGGAGCGCGCAGGACCGTCAATGGTACACACAGGGCATCAAAAAAAAATTGCCGCCGTCACTGGTGCAATCTGGGCATCAAAAAACCATCCCCGAAGGGACTGGAACCCGTAACCTCCTGGCAAACAGTCACCGCATATACCACTTGAGCCAGCGAGCCCGACGAGGAGAGACAGGTACGGGGTACGTATTAACAACGTCGAAACGACGCAAAAAAGAAAAAAAACTTTAGTCCCACATGGCCTATGCGGCCACTGTGGGAGGATTTTAAACTGCCGCAACCGCCTTAGTGTATTCGGTTGCCTTCGGGCAACCACCCCCCTCCTTTTGCCTCCGTCGAACCGCCCCGATCCGTGAACCAACCCCGATCCGTTGCCCTCGGTCTGCGTGTTCTGTCAGCCTGTTGTCAGTCCTACGTCCGTGCATGCCCGGTCTGCCAGTCTGTCGTCCGTCTGTTGTCAGTCCTGCGTCCGCCAGTCTATCGTCCATCTGTTGTCTGTCATCAGTCCTACGTCGTCTGTCGTCTGTCATTTCTCCGGTCCGCCAGTCTCGTCTGCGTCTTGTGCGGCCAGTCGTGTCTGTGTCTCCGTGGCTCTGATGCCATATAGAATTTAACGAAGCAAATGTTCCTTCTCATTAATTCCAAATATAAAGATTACAAATATGGTTTCGAGTTGGTTTAACCAACTCGGTGGTTACATAACCAAAATGGAGAGCGCCTATGAGCGCTATTTTTGATTATGACAATAATGGAATAGAACACTTTATTCTAACATCAATTGGTTGTTTTTTAGTTGGAATCTATAATCAACATGGATAAAGGGTAAAAGTAGTTTTTAAAGTATGTGAGGCCATAGTCCATATGAGACGACCCTCATGGAGGATGTTTTTTTATCCAATATATGGTTATCCAACCATACTTCAGTTACTAAAGCATGGTGTACAACCATAGCCCTTGCAGGATTCAAACCTGACTTTTATTCAAAGTTTCAAAGTCTCCACCATTAGGCCACTCAAGATGGGATGACCAATGCGTCTCCTTGGTATATAATATATTTTTCTTACAATATTTCAAACATCAATTTGTCTTCTTTGTGTATTTATATATCATAATCAATGAAGGCATCTAAGTGGTTAAAGATGATTGGTAGCAACCACCACATAGCATGGGAGATTTTGGTAATAATTTTTTAAAACTTATTTTTTAGTTATATTGGTATTTTTTGGGCAATTTAGAAGGAATCCCTATGAAGATTGTAACTCACTCATGTAGAAGCATCTTGACACCTCATTTTTAATATTACACAGCTTTTGACATCTTCATATTGGGATTGGTGTATTGTCATATTTTACCAATTAGATGACAAAATGATGTTAGAACAAAATGGACCATATGTTGTAGATTCCCATATTGAGTGGGATATAAATACTCTTCATGAAAGATTAATATAGAAGCTCTTCTGTGCAACACAAGATTGTAAGGATACTTGTCCAAGAAACTAGCCAAAACAAGGTTAGAAAAAAGGATCTCTTCTAGTCAAAGAATGATGAATCTCTCAAAGTTATTATCTTGTATGTAGATAAATAATTGAAAAAAATCTAATTGGGAATCGAGATCATGCAAAATTACTAGAATATTTCAATGAGTTCTTTGACTAAATTGATGTTACATGAACCAATTGTTTAGAAGCCATGCTTGCTACCATAATTTGTAGATTTTTGTAGTATTGAAGAGTGCATAAATCACTTGAAGTTGTAAGGAGACACTCATTATTTGAACTAGAAACCTAAGGACCACATACACTACCTCGATATAGTCATCAATAATATTTCTAAAGAATTTGATTAGATTGTTATGTTTTTTAACATGCTTAGAATATACTTTCTAGATCAACCCATTCTATTAATATTGTCTTCACCTATCTTCTTTATCATCAAGCCAATTTAAGAAATAGAAGAAAACTTCTCCACATATCCAAGATATTCAAAAGGAAGCCTCTAAGCATAAGATAGAAAAACAAAAGAAATAAGAAAAATTGAAATATAATGGATAGAAGTAATTGAAGAAATCCTCTAAGCGACCTACTTATGGATTTTATAGGGAGGGTTACAAAGCTAAACATTAACGATTTCATATTAAGAATTTTAAGGAATTTTCAAGAAAGAAGGAGGTGGTACTTCTCTATTCATTTCTAAAGGAGATGATGAAAATGAAAGTGATAACTCATATGCACATGTTGTGGTTCATTCAACATATTGGACTTTGACATATTTGTAGAAATGGATCATGGATCCTAGAGCAGTAAGACACATGACTAAGTATCATCATATTTTGACTAGCCATAATAGTCAACATCATGGCAAGAGAGTGGACATTGGTAGTTTTGGGATGATTATGATATGATTATTGGTTCCTCTACTTTTGAGGAACTTCTTCATGTTCCAACTATTGACGCTAATTTTATCTCTATTTATTACATTACTCATACTAACAAAAAGGTGTACTTTTGGCAAGATAACTAGGTGGTTAAGGACATTGATGATGAATTCAAGATAATTGCTTTAAGATATTATGATGGATCATATTAAACGTACAAAATTGGTGAGGCTTCTCCTTCATCCTCTTCCATACAAAAAGCATTTGTGGAAATTTTGGATAAGGTAGAAGAAATTAGTAAGTAGTAACACTAATGACTAGATCACAACAAATTTAAATCCTTAATATATACAAGTTATCATCGTATGATTTATAAACTTCCACCCATTTATCTATCTAATAGAGTTTGTGAGGGATGTATCTTGGGGAACATCATATCATGATTTATGTCCTAAAAAAATATATTTTTGTGCTTCTTAGCCTATAGAGATCATGGACATTGATATTTATGGGCCTAAGGTAGGTCGTTCTCTTTTAGAAAAGATATACTTTCTCTCTTTTATTGATGGTTTTTTAAGGTTCTTTTTTATTGACACCATAAAATCCAAGTATGAATCATTTGACAAGTTCAAGCTTTTCATGGCATTATTGAAGAATCGTAATGGAAAGTGGATTACCTACCTAAGGACAAGTCATGACAAAGAGTGTACTAGTATTACCTTTTTTTATTTTTTGGAATCTCAATGTATTGAACCACAATGGACCACTCACTACACTCCTCGATATAATGAATAACAAAGTAAAATAATAGAATTATTTTAGAGTTGTGTTGGACACAAATCTGCCTAAGTACAAGATTTCATCACTTGTGCGCCCTAGACTCGACCAACATTGAAAGGCCGAGAGAAAGAGAAGTCTCTCGGGCCAATCTCTAGAGAGGGCTGGCTCCCAAACTAATCTAAACTGGTTTCAAGATTAGAGATGCAGGAAAGAAATGGGAAAATGCAGAAAGAAATGGGAAATAATGGAAAGGGATGTAAATATGGCCGAAGCCGATCATTGATGGGGAGAACAACCTCGAACAACAATAACCTCAACTAGATCCTAAAGCTAAGCAACAATTGACTCTTAGAATATGTATACAAAAATTGGATCACGCATTAGCCGTGAGTTCGCTTCCAATTGTACTCCAAATGCTCAAATGCAAATACAGCCAAATTCAGAACAACGGAATTTAACTTATATTAACACTGGACTAACAGAAGTGACTCAGACAGAAAGCAAAACATGCACAACAATTTAGATCACCAACTCCAGAAGACACTAAGAATGGAAGCAAATGCATCTAGGATTTTTGTTTTAATTTTTGCAAAAGATCCTCCTTCTTTTGCTTGAGTTTTACATTGGTATTTATAGAGGCCTTCCCTCTTCCTTTCGTATTACATCATTTAATACATGAAACAGATTTTGAAGAAACGATCCCCTTAATCTACCTCGGAGAAATGATAGTCCCTGTTTTAATGGATCAAAACCGAAAATGAAACAAAAATAAGGGCCCATATTTCTTCATTAAATGACCATTATCGGGGGAAGCTGGAAGTTGTTAAGATATCACGAACATGAGCTTTTAATATTGGAGGCATCTTTAATTTTGGTGGCGTCGAAAACTGCCTCAGGTTCTTCCATCTAGCGCACATCGATAATCAGCAACATTTAATCTTTGAGTTTCCTTGACCACGATCTGAAAATCAGTTGGAGAGATTTTACTTGATCCTTATCTTCTCTTCACGTTATCCTATGCAATCCTGAAGGAAAATGCAAATAGAACTGTATCGGGCCTTTGTTATTGCTTTGATCACGAAAATGTGACAAGTCACGAAAATGCGACATGTCACGAAATCACGATACTTTTACCTTGCTACCTTTTGTTTCTGCCACCAGTCGCGAAAATGCAACATGTCACGAAATCACGACATTCTCCTCTTTCTTGGCTTCTTCACTACTCCTTATCGTGAAAATGAAACATGTCGCGAAATCGCGACATCTTCCACTCGACACTGTCTTGTCTGCTTTATACCTGTGAAAACGTGACATGTCGTGAAAATGTGACATGTCGTGAAATCACAACGTTTTTTCCATTTGGCTCTTTCATCTTCAACAAGTCGTGAAATCGCGACATTTTTTGTCTTCTTTTACTTTGATGCTTTTAGGCCGCAAAAATTTGACATGTCACGAAATCACGACATTCCGTACAATCTGGCTGCCTCCTTGCTTCCTCCTCGCGAAAACGTGACATGTCGCGAAATCGTGACATTTCTTTGCGCTTTGTCCTTCCTGTCCAACATGTCGCAAAATCGCGACAATTTCTTGCCTTCTTTGTCGTTGTCGCTTCCTGTCGCGATATCGCGACAAGTTTCTCTTGCTTGGCCTTGTTTTCAAAAATGTCGTGAAATCGCGACATCTTTCTTTGCCTTGTGTTTATCTTTTAGCCCTTTTGTGATAACGTGACATGTCACGATATCGCGCCAGTCCGTACCATTTGCTCCTTTCTTGCTTGTCTGTCACGATATTGCGACATGCTTCTTTGGCGCTCGTCTTTGCTGCTGTATGTCGCGATATCGTGACATTTTCTATCACTCTGCTCTGTGGCCACCGCAAGTCACGAAAATGCGACATGTCGCGATATCGCAACAACTTTTCAATTAGTTCTCCCTCATCACAACAAGTCGCGAAACTCCAACATGTCGTGATATCGCGACAGTTTGAATTCATTGCTTTCGTTGACTGTTTTGACCGTGAAAACGTGACAGGTCGCAAAAATGCGACATGTCGCGATATCGCGATGATTTTCTTACTCAGCTGATTTATGCATTTGACGCCGCGAAACTGCAACATGTCGTGAAATCGCGACATGTTACAATTACTTTGCTCTAACACAAAACTTATAGAGATTTTTACATTTTCCCTTTCAAAGTGCATGGAGGGACAAACAAAAGAATTAGTATCTCTACAATTTGTGCATTCTTTTACATTAACAGTAACAACAAAAACAATGTGGCAAAAATACCAACAAGTTGAATTATTGTATGATTCATGATAAGTAGTCAAGTCTCAAGTTTTGGGATGACTTAATGACTTATGCATCAAATACCATCAATTATGCACCAACTTGTATGGTCAAAGGTATGACACTATTTAAGAGATGGATAGGGAGAGACCTTAAGTTTCACATTTTTTTATTTTTGGATTAGTTGAGTGGGCTCATGTTTCTAAGAAGAGGTGAAACAAACTTAAATGTAAGGGTCACTAACGCATTCATGTGGGTTAAAATGAGTAGATTAAGGTTTATTACTTTTATGACGTTGTTATAAGAGTTTGTCAATCATCTTGATGTGGAGTTTGTGGTGATTCTTTCTTTGGATTCATCTAGTATGCTTCCTAATTTCTGTGCAAATTCTCCCCCTTCCCTTTGATTCCTATTGGAGTTGCTATATAATATTTTCATGGATATGATTTTAATTTATCTATATATTTTGGTGGTTTCTTCTAGTCTTGTATTTCTTCCTACTTTCTTGTCTTCTTCTCCTCTTTAGATTCCTTTCCAAATGAGTATTATCTTTGTACATTATGTTGGATGAGTCTTCAGATTTTAATGGTGTATGAGTATCTTTAGTATCTCCTTATCATAATGTTTCTCTACTTGATGAACCTCCCCCTTCGACAGATTGTTCAATGCCCAAGTGGACCAAGAGTCTTCTTTAGGATGAGAATAATATTCTATAACAATAATGTCATCAAAAAGCCCCCATCATTATGGGACTTACTCTCTAAATTGGTTGACTTTGGAGATACTCTCACTCAATCTAAAGTCATAAGATGTTCTAAAGTATTATTCAAACTTGTGGGTTAATCCCTTGTCCAAAGGTAAGAATGGTGTTGGTTATAAGTGTGTCTATAAAACCAATTTTAGTATTGATGGTTAGATAAATAAACACAATACATTCCTTAATTCTAAGGGATTTATAAAAAGGAGAGAGTTGAATTTCATCGACCTTTAGACTTGAGACTCGTTTGGATTTCAATAAAATGATTATTTCCATTGTTGCTTTGCATCGATTGGAAGTTATTCAGATGGATGTCACAAGTGCCTTTATCCATGGGAATCTTCAAGAGGATTTTTAAATGTAGTAATCACTTGATTTATTTTATATGGCCTTACAACCTTGGCATGCACGCTCAATAAGTCATTATATGAAGTTAAATAGGTGTCATACCTAGTAAGAGATGATCCATTCCTTCTTTGTTATTTATGGTTTTTATTAGTGTGAGGTAAATCATAATGTATACATCAAACATCATGACTGCTAGATTCTTATTATTGTGGTATATGTTGGAGATATGTCTATCATTGATACTGAGACTTATATGATTTAGGAAATAAAGATAAGGCTTTGGGAATCATTCAAGATTATAAACTTTAGCCTTTTGCATTACTTTGTCGATAATCAAATTAAGTAGTCATCCTTGAGGATTTTCTTATCATAACCACAATTTGCCTTAGACCTTATACAAAATTTCAATATGAAGAAGTTTAATGCAACTCACAACCCCTTTGCATTTAGGTTGCAAATCCACTCCATTAGTTGATGTTACTCTCTATTGGTATCTTATAAGAGGTATCTTGTACCTTACTATTAATCAAGCATTGTCTTTGATGTCAATTATTGTTCCAATTATGAACTATCTCAGTAGGGTTTGAAACATCTCTCTACTTGCCCATGGCTACATGTGAGGGTCCTTTTGGGGCCCTCCCTTTGCCCCCTTCTCCCAAGTGTTCCTTTGAAAACACAATGATTAATACATGGGTAGACTTCAATACATGACAAAAACCTCCAAGCCACTTAATAAATTTTTAAAAATGATTTGATATTGTTTTTAGTACATTGGCAAGATCGGATGACTTGACTAGTGTTTTAGAAAAATGTTGTGAAGGAAAAACCATGGTAGATATGGAAAACCATAAATTTTTTTTGGGTGGGGAGGTGGGGACAATTCAACACATTTTATAATTTAATCTATAGGCATCTTATTTTTTCATTGAAAAAGATCATTTTGCCTTCTTTTTATTGAGAAAACTTATTTTACCTCTTTTTGAAAGTCATATTGTCTCCTTTTATCCAATTTTTGAATTTTAAAAAAGAAAAACTCTAACACACTTTTTGGGTAGACAATTTGCAAATTTTGCATCCTATTTTTATTGGGTGCTTGGTCTTGATGGATATTTTGAGTGTATAGGGACTCGTGTTCATAGGTTCAAGCTTGAAAATGGTTGTGTTGATTGGTAGGAGGTGGGAGGTTCATGGGGCACACACACTCCTTCTCCAAGTGTCCATATCTTAAATCTAACATATCCATACTCATTTGAGTGTCAATGAATGACTAATTCATTGCCTAAAGGAACTTTGTTGAGAGTGTTAGTGCCCATGAAGCGTGGTTTCAAAACCCACATTTGATCTTCTGTTAAGGACCAAGACATTTTGATAGAAGTGTGCAAGAGTATACATTGTGCCTAGGGACTTTAGGTTTAAAAGGTTTAGGTGGATGTCTGGCTAGATGAATGGGGCTTAAGGCTTAGTGCCTTGGAGAAGGTCTAGAATATGAACCTCACATATTTTTTTGTAAATATGAGGGCCAACATGGCATGGATGGATGATGTGGCTTGGACAACCTAGCAAAATGGCTATATAAAGTAGTTTAACAAATCATAATTTGACATATTGCTAGCTTAGATTTGTTATTCATCTAGTGGCATGTGTTACAATTCACAATATTCCAAAAAACAAATAGAAACAATAACATTCACTCAAATCTTATACAAAAAGCAAAAAAGGATGAAGAAATATTTGGGGGTGGCCATAGGCACCATAAATAATCACTATATGTATATTATATTGCATAAAACTACGATAAGGAATGACGAGTGTGACGGGGTATTTATAGCAATACCAAAACCCCAAATTATATCATTTTGTTTAACCTAAGCTAACATAACAAGTGGGTCTTAGGTTAATTACAAATATAAAATAAGGTTTATTCATAACAAGGTTAACCATGGTCCATTGGGCTTAAGTAATAAAATATTACAAAATAATAAATACATTGCACGATGTCAACTCTTGGACATGAAGAAGATTATAATTTCAATAATTTCATAATTTGAACCGAGGGGATGAGGAGAAAATATATTAGTGATGATAATATCTCCCCCCAATAATATGCTCTAATGGGCCTCTATAGTTGAGGTAGATCTATCTAAATATCCCTCATCATCTAGAAGATATCCACCTTGCTTGAATAACTCAGCTTCAAGCCTTTGTAGCTTCAGTAAGTAATTTCATTGGATGTTCCTCCATTTTACAATATTTACAAGTTGTATTCAATTTATTTGAATACTTAGCCTTGCCCATATACCTCTAGTTCTTAGCCTCCTTAGATTTGAATTCCTTTCTGCGAGCTTGTATTTAAGGAGTTCCATCACCATAATTTTGCATTGCAACACGAAAGTGAAAAAGGAGAGAAAAAAGTTAATCAAAAGTAAGGAGCAAGCAAGAATATTAAGGACAATATTAACACATTTTATCTTTATTTTTTCCTCTAGAAGATACAATATTTGTCTTTAAAGCATTTAATCTCATAATATAATCCCCAATGTTATCAAACTCAACTATCTTAAGAGAAGAAAAATCTAATTCCAAGTGACTTACTTTAGTAGTATTAACCTTTCCAAAAAGTTAATATAGCTTTAACCATACTTAGATAAGGTCACTATCTTCTTTGATATGGAAAAGCAACTCTGGTTCAATCAGCAAGGAAAATAAACCGAGAGCCTCTTCTACATTTTTATGTCAAGCTTCATCACCAATAATAGTTGCTTTATCCTCCTAAAATATGCATCACATGTCCTTACTTTGTATCAAACCAATCATTTAAGATAACCAAATACTATAATTTTACCGATTAAGATGAGTAACTAGGGCTTTGTAGTCCATCTTATATAATTTGACTCCTAAGACCATAACATGTCATGAATTGATGCTACTAGTGTGTAAAGCTAAAAAAATCATGTAATAAAAATAGGGAGTTAAAACACTTACATGCAAAATTAATGACCTCCAAAATATTTTTCCTAATGGACCCTCCAAAAACTTAAATGCTCTAACCTTATGGATGCAAGCACCAACCTTGACCTACCACTTTGAAAGCTCTAATTTGTTGGAATTATCCAATCATTTTTTGCCACCATAGCTTCTTTTATTGGCCTAGTCATTGACACTTGCATAATTTTGATTTATATATATATATATATATATATATATAATTTTACGTAGCACTGAAGAGGTCCACATTGGCTGCCACATTGACCAAGGGATTAGTCTTATTTTAATAAGGTAGGAATTTCCTCCATAGGGTTTGAACTCGAGCCCTCTCTTTGCTAGGATCCTTGGTGTAACCAAGGTTCCAAGCCTCTTATCGAGGAGGAAAGCCCAAGATATGCCCTTTCACCTCCAAATAATGCTCAACAAAAATATTTAATTTAGGGCTTAACCGTATGACCTTGGGGTCTCAAACATGCTTTGGAAGGTAGTCTTGCTAGCAAACCACAACCTTAAACTATGATAAAACCACCAATAATATCATAGATACTACTCCATGGACATTTTTTGAGTGTAAAAGAAAATCATAAAAGCTCAAAATCAGAGCCTTCGCCCTTCTCCACTACTATAGTCATATGGCTGGCCACTGCACCAAGCTATCGATTGGAAACCTATGGCCACTATAGACCTTTTGCTCCCTACCTCTCTTTCATGCACAAAAATCTAGGTTGCATGGGGAATAAAACCCCCAATCCTTCAAGATAATATCTCCCACAACCAATCACAATCCCACTGCACCTCCCCTTTATTGTTGGAAGAACCAACATGATCCTTTGTGAAGGGCATGCTAGAAGCACCCAATAAAAATGACATGAGCTATGAGGCACGCATGTGCAAAAAGTTTTTCATTCTAGTTTTAAAATTTAAATTCAAGCATTCCCTTTCCCTCCATTTTTATATGTACTTGAAAGGAGTAGATTAAACAACAAAATTTGGATCTCCAATATCAACGGAGTAAGAGAAAAAACTACTAAATTTTTTCAAAATTATAAAAAATAGTGGAAGAGAAAATATTCACTCTATAATTTAGAAAAATAATTACAGGCTTCAAAGGTACTTCCTACGTGACCAAGCAATGTTGCTCCACACCTACTTTGATACCCTATCAGAATTCACCATATTTTCTAAAAATGAACAAAAGCAATAACATTTATTCAATTCTTATTTAGAAAGAAAACAAGGATGAAGAAATATATGGGGGTACCCACAAGCACTATAAATAAGCACTATTTGTAGATTATATTGCACAACACTATAATAAGAAATGAGAAGTGTGAAGGGGGAATTTATAACAGTATCAAAATCCTAAACTACATCATACATTTTAACGTAAGCCAACATAACAAGTGGGCTTTAACCAAGTTAACCATGGCATTTTGGTCTTACATAATAAAATATTACAAAATAATAAATACATTGCACAATGAAATGCCCTTAGGCCTATCCAATACATTGCACAATATAGGCTCCTAGCCATGAAGTAAATTATATTTTCAATAACAAGCCTAGTTAGTAGTAGATTTGGCACACCATTTGATATAAAGATAACACATAGGAACACTCGATTCACTTGTTTATTGTCTAGTCGTCTATCTAGTCAATGTCTAGGTGGCAACTCCCTGCTCAATTTAACAATATATGGTGGTAGTTGATTCATTGAAACCCTACATAATCAATATATAGTTGGCATCCCCATAATTATCTAGTGAGCGACACATGGCATCCTCCCATTCTTTGAAGGTATATTCAATTGTTTGGAATTTTAAAGGCATTTGACAATAATTTGTACGATTTTTAGGCTAAATTTTTGGGGGCCATAACTTTTGCATGCAAAATAATTTTGAGCTCTTTTTTAAAATTACATAGTTTTTTGAGCTCTTTGAATTATCAATATTATTTCTATCACAACCAAATTTAGGAGAGTAAATTTTGGTAAGGATTCCATGGATCAACGTGTGCCCTTAATAATTGACCAAATTATGCCACCAAAAAACTAATAGTAAATCTTTGATCCAGAGTAAGGGATTGCTTAAATATGTGAATTAGGTCCCTCTAGACACCATTTTTATTGTTCTTTATATTGATAGGATTTATGATATCCATGTCAATACCACATTAGATCCCAAGCTTATGGATAGGTTTTAAAAGTTGTGTGATCACGTCGACTCTATACAAATCAATAAATTAGAGGCTAAGCTTAATCCCTTGAATATGGAGAATTTTGAAACTATATTTAACTACATTAGTTGATTCAAGAAGTTGGAAGAAGACATATGAATTGTCAAAGGATGTGATAATAGAAAAAAGAGCATCAATAGCAATAGAAAGAAAGACATTGATTTTCTTAATATTTTGTTCAAATATATTTTTGAAGCATATTAGACAACTACTATTATGTTTGAAATGATTTGAGTATATTTTTCAAAATTTGATACTCCTCTTGATGATGTTTTCAAGTACCTTCTTCATCATGAGGCTCAACAATAAAGGCATAAGAGTCATTTTTTGACTATTTAGGCTCATGAAAAGGAAGTGGTTAAAATATAATTCAACAAGAAGCCAAAGCAAGGAGAGAAGAAAACTAAGAATCCATTCAAGAAGCTTGTTTTTACTTGTGTAAGAAGGAATGACACAAGGCAAAATTTTATCGGATGTATATTAAAAATATTGAAGAAGCAACTCAAAAAGGGTTGTTGATGTTGATTTCTTCTATACTCAGAGTGAGGACTACCATGATGGTGAGACCTTGTGGGCACATGTACTTGTTCATTCAATATATTGGACATCCACCACTTTTGATGAGTGGATTTTAAATTTAGGGGAAAATTGAAACATGACTAAGAATTGTCATCTCTTACATGACTACAACACATGATATTTTGGAGATCATGTTGTCATTGGGGATTGTAAATTTTCCCAACCCTAGATAATTGTTGCCCTGTATTTCTAAATAAAATCAGATCTGAGATGAATTTATTTTAAACATACAATATTCACACATATGGCTAGAAATATAAATAAAATGAATAGCAAAAAATATACTACAGAACCTGCTTATTTTATATAATGGAGGAGGTTACAATTACAACATGACAACATGCTCTCTTGTTGCATTTTTGGCCAACAAATCACTCTTTACCTCTGCACAATAGCCTTGCAGTTCTCCTTCAAAAACCTGTTCACCTTCTTTTATTTTTGTGTGTAAAACACTCTTGACCTTCTCTCTTTATCCTTGAAAATGTAACCCTAATATCTCTAACCCTAAGATTATATCTCATCTCATCTTGAGATGTATGGTTAAAAATAGAAAATCACTTAAGTGAATTACAAAATAGAATCACTTAAGTGAATTTCAAAATAGAAAATCACTTAAGTGAATTACAAAATAGAATCACTTAAGTGAATTTCAAAATAGAAAATCACTTAAGTGAATTTCAAAATAGAATCACTTAAGTGAATTTCAAAATAGAATCTTTTAAGTGAATTTCACAATAGAATCACTTAAATGAATTACAAAATAGAATTTGAAATGTCTCGAATCACTTCTAGCATGTTCATACTGAAGCTTGTGCAAGAAGTTCCTGTTCGAGCTACATTTCTCAACAAGGATGATTCCTCTTTAAGGGTGGCTAGATGTGGTTAGGTAACAATTGGTTATTTTTCATTCGATGGGGTCCTTCATGTTTCTAGCTTGGACCCTAATATTTTATCAATCTATTGCAATCCTCATACAAATAAGAAGGTGGAATTTTGGCCAAATTGATGGATTATTAAGTATATTGATGATGGTTTTAAGATAATTGCCTTAGGATACTGTGATAAGTCAGATAAAATGTATAACCTTGGTGACCATGCCATTTTTTCTTCTTTCTCCACCATGAAGTGAGACTTTGTGGCTATGGTTGCATAAGTATATGATGTTAGTAAGTGGTACCATTATAGACTTTGGCAACTTGGCTATGAATCCTTGATGTACATGAGTTGGAATAAATATGTTATTAGTATTCCTTGTATCACTCTTCATAGTAGTGTTTGTAAGGGTTTATTTTTAGGAACCATAATTAGGAGCAGTTTTGTAAGGGAACTGCTACGCAAGCTACATGACCCTTGGAGCTCATTCATAGTGATATTTATGGATCCATAGGAGAACCATATATTTTAAAGAATAAGTACTTTCTCACATTTATTGATGATGTCTCCTAGTATGTCTAGTTATACACCATTCATGTCAAAGATATGGATTTAAGGAAGTTTATGAACTTTGTATTTTATGGAGAATGAGTTCAAAAGAAGGATAAAGTGTTTGAGAATAGATGGGGAGGTGAATATGTGAGTCATACCTTTGCTATTTTTTTGACTCTTCATGGTAGTGCTTTCTAAATGAATATTCATTATACTACAAAATGGAATGGGGTAGCTAAGTGGAAGAATATGGTTATTTAATAAATGGCTAGATTTATGTTGAATGCCAAGTAGATGGACCCAAGTTTTGGGAAGAAATAGTAATTTGTGTAGCACATTTTATTAATCAAAATCTAACTTGAGCCATTCAAGGTATGAGTCCTCTTGAGTGATTAATAGCTAATAAGCCTAATGTGTCTCACTTTCATGTCTTTGGATCTACTATAAAGGCTAATATTCTGAACGATACTTATAAGAAGATAGATATGAAGAGTCATCATGTTAGGAACCTTATCATAAAAATTAAACACAATACACTAGAGTAGTGTAGGAATTAACGAAAATATAAAAATAAAATAACATAAGTGCTTACAAAAATAGTTGAGAGAGAATACGACTTATAGTAATCGAGGAATATATATCACAAGCCTCTTCAAGGGGGAAACCTCCTTAGAAGTAGAACTTCGATACAATTTGAGAAAAATGAGATGATATATTCCACTTCCACCCTTACTTTTATATAGACTATCATTTACCCTAACCCTAAAGTTCTAGTTAGAGAAAGCTCATTTGGCCCTAGTGAGTATGAGGACTTCACAAGAACATTAACCAAACTAAGACAAACCTCTATAATTCATGACTACTAGACCTAATTTGAGAAACTGGCTAACAGGACCAAGGGATTGAATAAAGGATATTTTTTGAGTTGTTTCATTAGTGGCTTGAAAGATGATCTCAAGGCTAAGGTCAAATGTTCAAATTACAAACTATGATGTAAGTCATAGGCTTGACATGGTTGGCTAAATAAATTTTTTCAACTCAAAGGAGGACACCTAAATTTCCATAGGCTAAACCCTCATTTCCTTCCAATTTCATACCCAATACTAAAAATAAATCTACCCCTACAAATGCTTGACTACAAAAGAGCTGGATACCCGATGCACACAAGGTTTATGTTATAATTGTGATGAAAATATTCACGAGGGCATAAATACATCTAAAAGAAGCTATTTTTGCTAGATGTAGAGTTAGTAAGCAGTGAAAAAATTGATGATGAAGCCAATCCATAAGAGGAACCACCTCAAGATGAGGGTGAAACACAAGAAGAGCCACAACCATAATTTTTTGTCCATGCTCTTATGAGGATTACTACCCCACAACCAATAAAAGTAGTAGGTTTTTTCAAATGCCAACGTCTTACAATTTGTATTTATTCAAGAAGCACACACAACTTTATTTATCCCTAAGTCGCTAAGAAAACCAATTATTATATACATGCATGCAACTCCTTTAAGGTTATGGTGGTAAATGGTGAAACTTTGCCTTGTAAAGGCAAATACTGCAATATTAAGTTAAAATAGGGGACTATGAACTCAAAATGGATATGTTTTCTCTTCAATTAGTGGCATGTGATATTGTTCTATGAGCTTAATGGTTAGGTACTTTGGGAACCATCGTCTGAAACTTTGTAGAGTTATGGATGCAGTTTTTGTAGAATGGTAGGTCCTACACTCTTCGTGGTTCACAAGCAAGATCTCCTCATATTATTAGTTCAAATCGTATGGAGAATTTTTTAAAAACATCTTCTCATGGGGTAATCACTCAAATATTTGTAATACAACCACCCACTTCAATAGAGGATAAACTTCTAGCAGATTTGTAACTCGTTCTGACTAAGCATGATGTAGTTTTTATGAAATCGATGGAATTACCACTCTATCACTTCCATGATCATACAATCCCATTGGTACCTAGTAGT
Source organism: Wollemia nobilis (assembly GCA_028583015.1). Taxonomy (NCBI): domain Eukaryota; kingdom Viridiplantae; phylum Streptophyta; class Pinopsida; order Araucariales; family Araucariaceae; genus Wollemia; species Wollemia nobilis. The sequence goes on from JAQPPZ010017092.1 coordinate 10,449,079, forward strand.
GTGTCATCTAACATCGAACCTTATTAATATCCCCATGCACCTAAGTCAAACATAGAGAAATTAGTACAAGAATTGTTAAAATCCAGATTCATTCAACCTAGTAACATTTCTTATTCTTCTCTAGTCTTATTGGTTCACAAGAAAGATGGGTCATGGTGATTGTGTATAGATTTTTGTGAGCTCAATAAGCTCACCATTAAGGATAAATTTCCTATTCCCATGGTAGATTAATTATTGGATGAGCTACATGGTGCTATGTTTTTCTCCAAGTTAGATCTTTGCTCGGGTTACCATCAGATGCAAATCGAGGATATCCCCAAAACAACATTCCACGCTCATGAGGACCATTATAAATTTTTGGTTATGCCATTTGGCTTGACGAATTTCGCTTCCACATTTTAGATCCTTGTGAACAACATTTTATTTCCTTCATAGATTTATTTTAGTTTTCTTTGATGATATTTTCGTTTATAGTCACTCTTGGGAAGAGCACCTCATCCATGTGGATCAGACTTTATAGCTTTTGGCTCAGCATCAACTTTATACTAAGAGGTCCAAGTGTTATTTTGGGTTGATTGAAGTAGAGTATTTGGGACACATTGTCACCAAAGACGGGGTTAAAATTGACCCTACAAATATTTAAGCCATTCAAGATTGGCTGAAGCCTCACGCTCTTAAGGGTCTTCATGATTTTTAGGACTCATAGGCTATTTTAAAAAATTTATCCACAACTATGGCAAAATTGTTGATCCTTTAAGGACCATGTTCAAAAAGAATTCTTTTACTTGGATAGGCCCAAAAAACTAGGATTTTCTTTATCTAAAGCATGCTATGACAACCACTCCAGTCTTAGCAATGCATGATTTCTCCAAATCACTTGTAATTGAAAGCAATACTTTGGGCAATGACATGTGTACAACCACTTTCATGGTTTAGGGAGTGGAAATCCAAGCTAAGGCATGTATTGAGATCTTAGGTGGTTGGTCCTATAACTTGCACACTCTAATATAAGACACTTGTACATAATTTTATATTACATATTTGTTCTCAAACATATAATACACTTGTGCACATAGACTCAACTTACACTTGCACTCTAACTCACATGACACTTGTGCATTTCTTGTACATTCACACTTACATAAAAGGGAAAATTACACTCTAAAATATGACTCAACCCTAATATATTATTTACAAATGTACCATGAAGGTACATCTGTAAGCACATTAGCATGTACTAAATGATGTAATATACTCCAACATTGACCACCTTTTTGACATCATGCACATAACAAATGGGAATCAAAATGAAATAGACAGTTAGAAAGATAAATAAAATCCCTCACACCTAGATAGACCTATAAACTTGCAAAGATACAATGGTCTCTTTGTAAAACCCCAATTTAGAAAATGTAAAATGAAATCCAAGGGTTAGTCAACACTAGACTGTTAGACATGTCAGATGACTAGAAGAGGATCCTCAATGATGATATCATTAGTGCAATGGTCAAGGAAAAATATAAATTAATGACAAAAAGGATAAAATACTTGAAGGTTCTACTCAATGTTAGGACCCCATCCTAACACTAATTTTGTAATTCTCATATGATTATGTAATGACCCTTTTACAACATAGGGACCTCTTTATAATGTTATTTTGTAATACTTTGTAATTTGCCTAGACAAGTGGGGCCATTTCATGTAACCGTTATCAAGAATGTAACCGATGTTTGGTAGAAGATTCTAGCTTGAGTGGCATTTTGCATGTAAGTAAACTTTTGAGCATTAGGTTAGGGTTGCACGAAGTGTATATTTAAAAGATATGGATCCATGAACAAATGTATTTTTTTGAAAATTAATGGAAGTATTGAAGAAGGTTGCCCCCTCGAAGAGGCCTATGATTCTGTGTTATTTTGTGAGATTGTTTTAATTTTGCATTTAAATTTTGTATTGCAATATATTGTTATTTCATAAAACTTTGTTATATTTGCAATATTTATGTGAACAAGTTTATTTTTAATAGAAGGTTCATAACAAGTGGTATCAAAGCACTTTCTAGGGCCATATTCCATTGCAACTATGATAATTTTTGCCCTTCCTATTGGGCTAACCACCGCACCTCGAGGATTTAACTTAGTGGACTAACCACCACCCTAGGCCCTAGGACTAACTACCCTGTGGGGTATTCAAATACAAAGATTGTATCATACAATAACACCTCAAGGTTTTGGTGTTCCTAACAAGTGGTATCAAAGCACTTTCCAGGGCCTAGTCCCATTGCAACTACGACAATTCTTGCCTTTCCATTATGACTATTAGGGATAAATTTTCCATGTTTTCCATTATCTTTTTACTTAAAAAACCAACAAAAACACATCTTTTTTTTGCAATAGTTTATTAGGTTAGAAATATTGTATCAAGGGTTTTAAACTATCATAGAGTAGTTGTCATTATTGGCTAAGCTAGATTTCCCAAAAACAATGTTGTGATATATAATTCATTGCGACCATCTCCTCGAGCTAATCAATTTGGTATATAGCCTTCATGCACTTTTTTTGGGGTGTCGAAGAACGCCATTTTGGGACCTAGTTTACGATCATCTTTATGTAATACACAAGCACTTTTTTGGCTCCTTAATAAAAATAGTAACTCCTAAAACCATATTTCTATTTTTAGTAAGTCGGTAGTAGGGGTTCAAATCACACCAAAATGGCTAGTGGCAGTAGAGGATACCACAAGGAGGTAGAACAAGCCAAATTTCTAAAGCAAATACAAACCACACTTAATACCTATTGTGGCTGATCCACAACGTACCCCAAAATTGGGGACCCACCTTTTTGCATGTGTTCCAAGAAGACCGAAGTGGCCCATAGGCTAAAGTTCAAAGAAAAAAAGCAAAACACCACAAGGAGAAAAAGTGTCGCGATATCGCGACATGTTGCTCCATCGCGGCCAAAAATGAAAAAGTGTCACGATATCGCGACATGTTGCTCCATCGCGGCCAAAAATGAAAAAGTGTCGTGATATCGCGACATGTTGCTCCATCGCGGCAAAAAATGAAAAAGTGTCACGATATCGCGACATGTTGCTCCATCGCGGCCAAAAATGAAAAAGTGTCGCGATATCGCGACATGTTGCTCCATCGCGGCCAAAAATGAAAAAGTGTCGCGATATCGTGACATGTTGCTCCATCGCGGCAAAAGAAAAAGTGTCGCGATATCGCGACATGTTGCTCCATCGCGGCCAAAATGAAAAGTGTCACGATATCGCGACATGTTGCTTTCCATCGCGGCAAAAAGTGTCGCGATATCGCGACATGTTGCTTTTCACAAGAAAAGTGTCGGATATCGCGACATGCACCAAAAAGAAAGAAGAAAAGTGTCGCGATATCGCGACATGTTGCATTCCAAACAGGGCGAAAAAAAGGAAAGAAAAGTGTCGCGATATCCGGACATGTTGCATTTTCGCGATTCAAAGCAAAGAGAGAAAAGAAAAAGTGTCGCGATATCGCGACATGTTGCATTTTCAGTGAAAGCAACAAAAGAGAAGGGGCCAAAAGTGTCGCGATATCGCGACATGTTGTATTTTCATGGTTCAAAAGGGGTAGGCAGGCTGAGGAGCAAGAAGTGTCACGATATCGTGACATGTCCCATTTTCGCCAAGGTAACAGACCTGCATAATGACGCGGACATAAGGACAAAATCCAGTAAATAAGACCAAGCATTACATAAGAAATATTTAATGATTGGAAATCATTTAAGATGGTCGTTACACAGGGAAGGAAATGGACACAAGCCTATGTGGAGAAAACGCAGCAAAGGGCCACAAAATGGAAACCGAAGCACACGCATGCAGGGAAGGTGAAACGAACAATCAGGGAAGGTGAAACGAACAGCCATCGAAAAATGAAAGCGAACCGTCATGGAAGGAGAAACAATTCTTTCACAAGTTTAAATACGCCATTCAAAGAGGCCAAAGGGGGGAATTGAGAATGGTTGCAAGCAGAGTTGCAGAGTCGAAGGCGAGAAAACCTTTCTGGACCTGTTTGAGTTGTTTTTCTTCCACAGACTGGTTTGGGAAAACCAGAAGTTCTGCTATTGTAAAATGACATATTTTTAATGCAGAAGTTTTCAGAAATTTGCATCTTATGGGCAAGAAAGAAGGAGATTTTCTTTGCATGCTATGGATTTAATGTTTATTCTTTCATTCTTTCAGATTTCGAATTTATAGATAATGTTAATGCCATATTTTTGGGTTACATTAGGCGAATATTTGAAATCTGAATTTTATTTCGTACCCTAGGAACCAACACTTAGTCTATGGGGATTGTGCTTGTTTTGCAAGTCCAATAGGTTAGGTTGCATGCACGGAAACCTCACATCTTCGGTTTTGTCGTAATAGGATAGCATCATACTGGAAGCATTTTATTTTCAGTTTTTTGCATTTCATTTTCATTCTTTCTACATTTTTTATTTCTTTTTATGTTCCAGAAGTTTTAACTTTTCAAGGCATTAAAATAAACATTTAAAAAATATCAAAATCCAAAAAAAACAATGAACAATCACTAAAGTTTCATGATGAAATAAACCAACATTGCCCCTTGTTTATAGTTACTTGCAATCACTAAGGTGTTCCAAGCATTCAAATTGAATATCTTATATTTGAGATTACTAATACACATATGCAAATGCTAATACAACGGAGACCTTGGAGAAGTTGTTTGTTTAACTTCTTTGCAAGAGGGGATTTGGAACCCAAATCCTAAAGGAGAGTGTACTTTCACAACTGGGTGAAAATACCACTCAACAGATTGGCGCTAGAAGGAGGGCCTGAATAGGTTTATTTCAGTATGATTTAAATGCTATAGGGATTTAAATTTTGAATAGTTCATGCCCTATTGATTATTATCTTTAGCCCTCTTTTAACAATACAACCTTGTAGTGTTAAAAGGAGGACATGAATTACTATGCATTGTTTTAACGCTTTTGATTGTTCATACAGGAATAAGGTGTTTCGAACGAGGTGTTTTGATTGTGCATTGTTTTAGAATATTGCTTTGTTATGGTTCCTTCTTTCATTCACGACTAACAAATTGGTTGTGAAGTCATTCTTGGAATTTCTCTAATTACAGGATTTTCTTTGTGTCGCAGGTTTTCGTTGAGGTATTGAGAGTTTTGTCAGATTTTGCAGGGTAGTTTCATTTACAAGCTGGACCCACCGCATCGCATCACAACTAGGTCCAATACAACCGAGGAAACCATATTCCAAAGCCTCCCACTCACTCGTAGGAATCCAAGGAATAAAACCGAGCAAATTGTGGTCCCGCCAGATATTCCTGTTACAGAAGATCCTTCTATTTCAGGCGCACCTAGCGGACCTGCACCGATGGTGTCATTTGCCACTAGTGTACCAATTATCAGTACCATTTCCACGGTTCTTGTAGGGTTATCATCGTCGATTTTGAATCAAATGGCCCAACCTCCACCACCTCCTTGGTACGGAGCCAATAACATTCCTTTGAATATTGCAGGGGATATTCACGAGATCCCTAAGAATATAGAGAGATTCTTGCCCAAATACAAACCGGATGGCCCAAGGACCGTAGAAGAGCATATTCAGGCCTATAGGGATGTTTTGATAAGATTGCAAGTCCAACATGAGGATGTGGCTTGTAGACTCTTCCCCATGAGCCTAGACCAAGTCGCTTACGAATGGTATATTTGCTTACCTATTGGTTCCATTACGTCATGGACGCAAATGGAGGATGCTTTTGTCAACCAATTCAGGTCACCATTAGATCCCACCATCATCTATAATCAGTTCATTACATGCAAAAGGGGCCAGGGTGAACCAATCCAAACTTTTAATCAGAGATTTCAGAAGTGCTATAATAGAGCAATTCGACATTTTGCCATTGATCCCGCAGTAGCTTTGCAAATATATTTTGGGGCATTGGATCCTATGACGGCAATGTTTGCAAGGCAAAATCCTCAAGTTACCACGCTTGCTCTAGCCTACAATGAAGCTATGACCATTGAACAACAAATGACACCACAGAGTTATGGGTTTTCCCAGATGCCTATGGTAGGACAATATGGTCCATATGGTCAAGCTCCTATGATGAATCAGATCATGGCACCGCAAATATCAGGCATAAATGCTTTGCCTTACCAACAACCATATTCATCAACACCCGCTTACGCACCCATTTCAATTCAACCAATCACATCCATTCCTCCCATTCCTCCATTTCTGTAAAATAGTCAACAGACTATGCAAGGAGCTAGTCTGGTTAATTCTCAGGCTATGGTTCCTCTCCCCAATCCAATTTCGATTCAAAGTGTGAATCCCTATGCAAATCAAGTGGCTCAAAATCCAACTCCAGTATTGAGTCAAGATCTCACCAATCACGCAAATCCTATTGGAACTAGCAATAACATAGCTCAACCAAAAGAGATTCATTCAGAGGTTGAAGAACTCAAAAGGATAGTTCACAAATTGAGTAATGATCTGGTTCAAAAATAGAAGTATGAATCCCATGCCTCTCACCCAAATCAAAATTTCAACAATAGAGGGAGACAATGGAATACGAAGCCAAACAATGGGGGTGTGCCTTCCCCTATTGCTAATCGAGATAGATACTTCTGCAAGACCAGGTCACTCTAGTTCCATTCTTAATATTTCTGATTTTGCATGGGAAAAGGGGTGTAGATTGCATAATACAAAGGAGCATAATGAAAGGAATTGTCCCAAAATTGCTAGGTATACCCATTGTCTCCAAGCTCAAGTGGATGATTTGGAACTTGTGCCAAACGAGGGTCCACCCCAACATCAACAAGAAGAAGACAACATTTTGGTGGTAGAAACTTTATATCATCAAGAAAGTGGGAGTGAGGAAGAAGAGGATGAAATCTTGGAACAGGAAGTGCAAGCTTTTAGAGAATTTAGAAAGGGGAACCATGGATACCATTTGAGGAGTAAACTCAAATCCCCTAAAACATCCTCAACTCCACCAAACAATTCTATTATTCCTCCCGATGCTAAGGCTGATAATAATCCCCCTCCTCCATCTGGAAGAGAAACGTCTAAGGACACGCAAAAAACATGGAAGCCTGAGAAGTCAACTTATGACATAGTGGAGGATTTAAGGAAGTCCAAGTCTAGCCTTTCATTTTTAGAGGCGGCTAGGTTGCCTGGCCAAAAGGAAGCATTGATAAAGGCTTTGGGCTCATCTAGTCAAATACAGGAAGAAAAAGAAGTAGAATCTCACATGGTTTTACGAAAGGAAATACGGGATGTCCCTCCTTTTTTATTGACTGTGAGGATTGCCGGCAAAAATTTGCACAATTGTTTGGTGGACACAGGTGCCACAAGTAACCTCATGCCTACAGAAATTTGTCAAATGCTAGGTCTAAAGCCTATTTCGGCCAAATGCAGGGTTTTGCAACTGGACCGGTCTGAGGTAAATGTGGTAGGGACCCTCTACGATGTTAAGATCCAACTCAATTCTGAACCTAGGGTCCAACAGGTGGTTGATATTTTGGTTGTCAATATCCCAAGTCGATATGGAATGTTACTTGCTAGGGATTGGATGAAAAGTTTGAATGGTTATTTTGCCACTGATTGCTCACACATGTGGCTACCCTGGAGAGGGATTGCTAATCAAATTAGAGTGGAAAATGAGCCAAGGCTTAAGGAAATCATCACGGAATTCAACAAGCCAAATGAAGTTCAATTTTCTGAACCTGAGTTAGGGGTCTATGCTTTTGATGTTGAAAGAGCTACCGAAGAACCTCAAAAAGAAGCAGTTTCCTGTAGCTCTTCTGAAGAAGATAATCTCGTGTGGTTACTCAAGTTTGATGGATCTAAGTCAAAACAAGGGGCAGGAGCTGGAGTTGAACTCACTTGTCAGGGAAGTAAACCGTTGTTTGCTGCCTATAGATTGCAATTTCCTTGCACTAACAACGTGGCAGAATATGAAGCTCTTATCTTTGGATTACAATTGGCTCTGAGCAAGAAGGTTAAGTGTTTGAAAGTATTAGGAGATTCGGAGTTGGTGGTCAAACAGGTGAAAGGACAATATACCTGTCGCGATAAGAGATTAAGCCTTTACAGAACTAGGGTGAGGGACCTCATTGAGGAATTTGATGCTTTTAATATATCCCTTATTTCGAGGAAAGGAAATCGTACAGCTGATTCTTTGGCGGTCACTGCAGGCATGTTAAATCCGGTTGACATAAAAAAATGCAAGGAGTTTTCCATCGAGTTAGTCCCTTGCCCATCGATACCTGATAATGTCATAAACTTGCAAGTTTTTGAGAATGATAGACACATTTTCAAATTTGTCACCAATTCAGGTATTTTTGAGAACCAAGTGATTGATGAAGATCAAAGGTGGCAAGTAGGAACAGAAGGAGAGAGCGAAGTTACTTTTCAATCCAACAAGATACCTAAGAACATTGTTTCATTGGAGAAGGTATTTGATATGGGATATAAAACTAGAAAAGGGAAAAGGGTTCCACCTCCTAAAGATGCTTGTGACCTTATCAATATAGGGAGTGTGGATAATCCACGTGAAGTGTACATCGCAAAGGCATGTACAGATGATGAGAGGGAAAATATAATAGGGGCACTAAAGGATTACAGGGATTGCATTGCTTGGAATTACAATGAGTTGAAAACGTATGATCAGAACGTTATTATGCATACCATCCCTCTAAAACCGGATTCCAAACCCTTCAGACAAAGACAACGACCTGTTAACCCGTTGCTTGAGCCCCTGATTGAGAAAGAGGTCAAGCGATTGTTGGACGCAAAGATAATATTTCTCGTCAGACACTCAACTTGGGTCGCTAATCTTGTTTCGGTGAGAAAGAAGAATGGAGAGATAAGGCTATGCATAGATTTTAGAAATCTCAACAAAGCCTCACAAAAGGATAATTACCCACTACCATCAATTGATGAAATCTTGCAAACGGTGAATGGATCTGAAATGATGTCTTTTCTCGATGGGTATTCTGGATACAATCAGATTCTTATTCATCCCAATGATAGGATGAAGACGGCCTTCACAACCAAATGGGGAACATTTGCCTATAGAAGAATGCCTTTCGGATTATTAAATGCAGGTGCAACATTTCAACGTGCCATGGATTATGCGTTCAAAGGGCTCATAGGTAAATGTATCATTGTGTATGTGGATGACATTCCTGTGTTTTCAAAGAAAAGAGAGGACCATGTGAAAGATTTGAGGAAAGTTCTCCAAAGGTGTAAAGAACACGAAATTTCTTTAAATCCAAAAAAATGCATCTTTGGAGTGACAGAAGGAAGATTGCTTGGCCATATCATCTCAAAAGAAGGTATCTCCATTGATCCGGAAAGGATAGAATCTATCCAAAACTTGCCTCTCCCAGGTAGCAAAAAGGAATTGAGATCTTTCTTTGGGAAAATCAATTTTGTGAGGAAGTTTATTTCTGGTTTCGCTGAGATAGCTAAACCTCTGAATGAGATGCTCAAAAAGGATGTGAATGTCAAATGGAGCAAAGAAAGTAAGGTTGCCTTTCAAAGCATCAAGGATGCTATTTCTAGAGCCCCTGTCCTTATAAGTCCAAATTATTCTAAGCCTTTCTTTATTTATGTTTTCGCATCTGAACACTCTTTTGCGAGTGTTTTGACTCAGAAAGGTGAAGATAACACAGAAAATCCCATAGCTTTTCTAAGCGCTCCTTTGAAGGATGCTCAATTGAGGTATTCTATCCTCGACAAGCAAATGTATGCACTTTTCAAAACAGTAAAAAAATTCAGACATTACATTGTGCATAGTAGAGTCTTTGCCATTGTGCCTGACCCTGCTATCAAAACCATGTTTGTGCAAAATGAGCTAGGTGAAAGAAGAGGTAAATGGATTTCTACCATCCAAGAATTTGACCTTGAAATTCAGCCCATGAAATTAGTCCGTGGACAAGGACTTGTGAAAGCAATTGCTGAGAACAATCCCCAAGTCACATGTCAATATTCAGATGGAGAGCACATTTCTAAAGATGATTGGTATGTTGATATTGTGTATTTTCTATTAAATGGTAAGTGTCCATCACATCTTAATTCTATTCAAAGAAGAGCCCTGAAACTTAAATCTGCTAATTATCTTATCAGTTCTGGTGTTCTTTACAGGAAAAATCACGAGGGAATTTACCTACGATGCTTAAATCAAGAAGAAGCTACTAGTGTTTTGCAAGAGTTTCATGGTAAATACGGAACCGGCCATGGTTCGGCAAATTCAACAGCACATCAAATCCTAAGAGCGGGATATTATTGGCCCCACATTTTTAAAGATGCACATGCACACGTGCGATCTTGCCATATTTGTCAAGTGGCTGCCAATAGAGAAAGGAATGCGGCTATGCCATTGCAGCCTGTGGTTGAGATGAGACCATTTGCGCAATGGGGATTAGAATTCATTGGTGTTATTAACCCAAACTCTTTAGATTCCCATAAATTCATACTCACAGCTACGGATTATTGCACTAGATGGGCAGAAGCAATTCCTACGAAGCATGCTACTACGGATGTGGTAATAAAATTCCTCGAAGAGCATATCGTAACAAGGTTTGGAATGCCCGATTCCATTGTAAGTGATAATGGTAAGGCTTTTGTTTCCACTCAATTTGCAAATTGGGCATATGATAATAAGGTGAGTTTGAAGTTTTCGTCTAACTATTACCCTCAAGGCAACGGTTTGGCGAGAATCTTCAAATAAAAATTTGTTAACCATCATTAAGAAGTTATTGGAAAAGAATCCTCGGGATTGGCACAACCAATTAAAATTTGCTCTTTGGGCAGATAGGACTAGAGAAAAAGAATCAATAGGAAATACACCTTATCATCTAGTTTATGGGCAAGATCCAATTTTTCCTGCAAATTTGAAGCTTCAAACCCTTCGTTTCACACAAGAATACCTTGGGACTGATAATCACATTGAGGCCAGATTGAGTTACCTAATGCACCTTGATGAAAAAAGAGAAGCAGCCATGCTCCACATGAGCAAACATCAAGATGTGGTCAAAATATGGTTTGATAGAAGAGCCAAAATTAAGTCTTTCAGGATCTCGGACTTGGTTTTATTGTGGGATAAAAAACATGATGAGAAAGGGGATCACAAAAAGTTTGATTGTCTGTGGTTAGGTCCTTATCAAATTTTGGAAATTCTAGGGGAGAGTACTTTCAGACTAAAAACTTTGGATGGGAAATATTTGACGTTACCGGTTAACGGGCAATTTCTAAAGCACTATTTTAGCCCTTAAATCATGTGAGGTTTGTACCATATTGTATATTCGTATATAATTCATTTTATTCTGGTTTTGATGTTGGTTTGCATTTCTGTTTTGGTTTCAGGTTGTGCGTTGGTCCTTTCGACATTTTGGGTTTGTTTCAAAAAAAAAAAAAGTGAGATGTTAACTTATGTCCTTATGAATGTTGACTAAGACAAGGAGAATATGAAACATCTGAATTTTATGGCAGAAAGCTCCACGAATTTCGCAAACACATTTAAAAAAATATCGTTTGGAACTTATGATGCAGGAAGTTGTCAGTTTTGTAAATTATGGCAAAGTAGGTGGTATACTTTCAAAAGGAGCAATGCATTCATATCTCATGTACATTCCGCATTGCATATACATTCCATCTCAGTTGCATCTTCATTTCATGTGCAATCATTGAAAAGGTGTCGAATCCTCTTAGGGTTATTACATAACATATTTTAAAAGGATCCTAAGGTTGGGAACTGACGCCCGAACTATCTTGAACCAAGCACGTTCTACGCATATTAAAGAGAATCTTGAGCAAAATGGTCAAAACCATACTTGGAAGAAAAGGTGAGGCGAAAGGAGTATTTCGTGTCTGTCCTATTATGCAACATAATCCTTAAAATAGTGGTTTTCACCACTCCCATAGTGCTTAAAGCCTAAAATCAGAGTAGTAAGGATAGGGTTAAATCCTCATCGAACTTAGGTTGAGGATCCAACTCCCCAAAGCTCTGATTTGACCTTCATGGAGTAGTAAGGATAGGGTCTAATTCTCATCTCGCTTAGGTTGAGAATCTGATTCCCCAAAGCTCTAATTTGACCATCATGGAGTAGTAAGGATAGGGTCTAATTCTCATCTCGCTTAGGTTGAGAATCCGATTCCCCAAAGCTTCCATTTTGCCCACTCAAGAACTTGAAATTCAAAAGAAAATATTTTTCATTTCTTTATTAATACTGGACTGGAAGGATCGTACTACATGTCCCTTGCAAGGATGGGTAGTCATCACCAAGGTCCAAGAAATCATAGTAAAGTCAAATCTTGGATTATGGGGTTAATCTCCATCGGGGCTATAGACGCCTGGCTGGCAGTGGAGTATGCTCATGCGTGGCAACATGTCTTGTCTAAAAGCAAGACCATTGACTGCTCAAACGGATAGGCTAGCTTGACAGTTTCATCCATAACAGGTTAAATCATTTTGTTCAAGATGAGGTAATGAACTCCAGATCAGAGTAGTAAGGATAGGGTTAAATTCCCATCTCGCTTAGGTTGGGAATCCGATTCCCCAAAGCTCTGATTTCACTTACACCTGCACATGGGTTCAAGATGGTAGTGACACATAACCAACTTTGGGATCTAGTAAATTAATTCAAGTATACATATATTTGGTCCTAAGAGGGTTTGACAGTTTTAATATGTGTGTTCATGATACTAGAAGGTCTGAGCCTTTGCAACGCAGGTTGCTCTAGCATCTTCATCATACATCAAATCCTGCATAAATCATTCATAGCCTTGCATACGAATCATAAGTGAAACTGACAATGGAATGTTGATCAATTTCAAACGATAGGGAATGAAGCACATTGCACACACCGAGCTGATGCTTAATAATTCTAATGTTTCATGTATTTCTCGTCTAGTTTCATTCTTGGGATATTTGCTAACGCTTGTATTTGAGTCTGTGTGTTTTCAGGTTGAGTTCTCACCGAAATGCTCGGGAGCATTTCCCAGATGAGTCGCCATTTGTTGTGGCTGATCCACAACGTACCCCAAAATTGGGGACCCACCTTTTTGCATGTGTTCCAAGAAGACCGAAGTGGCCCATAGGCTAAAGTTCAAAGAAAAAAGCAAAACACCACAAGGAGAAAAAGTGTCGCGATATCGCGACATGTTGCACCATCGCGGCCAAAAATGAAAAAGTGTCGCGATATCGCGACATGTTGCACCATCGCGGCCAAAAATGAAAAAGTGTCATGATATCGCGACATGTTGCTCCATCGCGACCAAAAATGAAAAAGTGTCGCGATATCGCGACATGTTGCTCCATCGCGGCCAAAAATGAAAAAGTGTCGCGATATCGCGACATGTTGCTCCATCGCGACCAAAAATGAAAAAGTGTCGCGATATCGCGACATGTTGCTCCATCGCGGCCAAAAATGAAAAAGTGTCGCGATATCGTGACATGTTGCTTTCCATCACGGCCAAAAAAAGTGTCGCGATATCGCGACATGTTGTCCATCTTCGCGACGAAGAAAAAGTGTCGCGATATCGCGACATGTTGCATTTTTCGACCACAAGAAGAAAGAAAAGAAAGAAAAGTGTCGCGATATCGCGACATGTTGCATTTTCGCCAAGGAAAAGAAAAAGAAAAGTGTCGCGATATCGCGACATGTTGCATTTTAGAAAAGGCCGAACACATAGAAAGAAAAAGTGTCACGATATCGTGACATGTTGCATTTTTGCGATTCAAAGCAAAGAGAGAGGAGAAAGAAAAAGTGTCGCGATATCGCGACATGTTGCATTTTCACGGTTAAAAGCAACAAAAGACGGAAGGGGCCAAAAGTGTCGCGATATCGCGACATGTTGTATTTTCGTGATTCAAAAGGGGTAGGCAGGCTGAGGAGCAAGAAGTGTCGTGATATCGCGACATGTCCCATTTTTGCCAAGGTAACAGACCTGCATAATGACGCGGACATAAGGACAAAATCCAGTAAATAAGACCAAGCGTTACATAAGAAATATTTAATGATTGGAAATCATTTAAGATGGTCGTTACACAGGGAAGGAAATGGACACAAGCCTATGTGGAGAAAATGCAGCAAAGGGCCACAAAATGGAAACCGAAGCACACGCATGCAGGGAAGGTGAAACGAACAGTCAGGGAAGGTGAAACGAACAGCCATCGAAAAATGAAAGTGAACCGTCATGGAAGGAGAAACAATTCTTTCACAAGTTTAAATACGCCATTCAAAGAGGCCAAAGGGAGGATTGAGAACGGCTGCAAGCAGAGTTGCAGAGTCGAAGGCGAGAAGACCTTTCTGGACCTGTTTGAGTTGTTTTTCTTCCACAGACTGGTTTGGGAAAACCAGAAGTTCTGCTATTGTAAAATGACATATTTTTAATGCAGAAGTTTTCATAAATTTGCATCTTATGGGCAAGAAAGAAGGAGATTTTCTTTGCATGCTATGGATTTAATGTTTATTCTTTCATTCTTTCAGATGTCGAATTTATAGATAATGTTAATGCCATGTTTTTGGGTTACATTAGGTGAATATTTGAAATCTGAATTTTATTTCGTACCCTAGGAACCAACACTTAGTCTATGGGGATTGTGCTTGTTTTGCAAGTCCAATAGGTTAGGTTGCATGCACGGAAACCTCACATCTTCGGTTTTGTCGTAATAGGATAGCATCATACTGGAAGCATTTTATTTTCAGTTTTCTGCATTTCATTTTCATTCTTTCTGCATTTTTTATTTCTTTTTATGTTCCAGAAGTTTTAACTTTTCAAGGCATTAAAATAAACATTAAAAAAATATCAAAATCCAAAAAAACAATGAACAATCACTAAAGTTTCATGATGAAATAAACCAACATTGCCCCTTGTTTACAGTTACTTGCAATCACTAAGGTGTTCCAAGCATTTAAATTGAATATCTTATATTTGAGATTACTAATACACATATGCAAATGCTAATACAGCGGAGACCTTGGAGAAGTTGTTTGTTTAACTTCTTTGCAAGAGGGGATTTGGAACCCAAATCCTAAAGGAGAGTGTACTTTCACAACTGGGTGAAAATACCACTCAACAAGACCCTTCTCAATGACACTAACCTAATGAGGGATGAAATACAACATTTGAGAGGTGACTACTTAAGCTCCAAAGCCAACTTTGAAGAACACTTCCTAGAGGTCAATGAAAATGTTGGAAATTTTGAGTCCCTAAGTCAAAGTTGTCATTGATGTCACCAGATGAAGTCATCATTAATACCAAATATTTCAGCAGGGAACAAAGGGGATAAAATGGTTATTTGATATCCAGGATGAAGGCCAAAGATCAAGTGAAACGATTGCAAAAGATAGAAGTTAAAAGGAGTTATAATATTTATTTTATAAATTATTTAAATTCAAGTGAGAATTTAAATTTTATAAATAAATATTAAAGGTACTTTATCAAAGGTATAATATTATAATAATGGTTATTATAATATTAAATGTGCCATAGTGAAAACCCAAATAAAATATTTATAATTTTTATTATAATATTTTATAATGCAAAGAGTGGGTTTTATAAAGTCTAAAGATATCTTAATAAACCCAAATGTTGGGTTTAAGACCAAAGAGCTGAAATGTCCTTTTTCTAATTATTTAACAAAACCCAGAAATAACCACAATATTGCATTCAAATCTCATAAATAATCAACACATGGATTTGCCAAAAAATGCCAGAAATCTCATTATCTTTATTTATTGCTTCAAACTAGAGCAAATACATCAAACCTCTGAATAACAAACACAAAACAAACTCACAGAACATGGAAATCCACTCCAAATGAGGCTCAGGTACAAAATCAAGCAAAAAACAGTCTCTCTTCAGTCTGAATATGCTCCCAGCAGTGATAATCTCGCTGAAAATAATGGAAAGCAAGCTTAGGATGAATGTAAGCCGGAATAAATCGCTGTAGCAGCCCCGAAACTCGGCAAAACTCCCTCCAAAGGCAGCGCCAAGCTCTGGAAATACATGCAGGACTCTCTTGATCAATTTCTGTAATTCCCTCGCTGAAGCTTCTTCAATATGGCTCAAATACAAACCCAGAAGTAGGTTTGCCCACTGAAATACCAAGGGATCAGCCCCTGAAATCAATCCCCCAGCAAGGATCCGCCTTGTCTGTTGAATTGAAGCCCTGGATCATCCAAGGATTGAGTAAGGTTCAGCCTTCCTCTCCAGAATCGATGAGATTCTCTGAAAAAACCCTTCTCCTGTTCCTTCCTCTCTCTAATGAGCCTTTGTCCTCCCCTTTATATTTCCACGATATATTTTTGCATTGACTTTTCCTAGCCTCCAAATCATATAAAGTCTTATTTAATAAATAAGAGACTAAATAAACTATTACTATGTCTCCTAACACATGGCCCCTCTTCCACTTAAACACACAACTTATTATTTAAATAAGTGGAAGAGATATAACTTATTATTTAATTTTGGCTCATTACAAGTCCACCCCCCTCAAATTGCTTGTCCTCAAGCAATTGCAAAGCTGGATGGGCTAAAATCTCTTCACCTTCCCATGTGGCATCTTCAAAAGGCAATCCTTTCCATTTCACCAGATATTCTTTGATAACCCTGTACCTGAGTTTCTTTTCCCGTGTCTCCAAAATCATTTCAGGCTCAAGAACTAACTTCCCCCCATCATCCAACGGTGGCAACTCTGAAGTTGGTTGTATTTGCTGCCCCAATGCCTTTTTAAGGCAGGAAACATGGAAGACATTATGAATCCGGCTATTCTCTGGAAGCTCAAGTGCGTAGGCAACCTCTCCTACCTTACGAATCACCCTGAATGGACCATAAAATCTTGGTTTCAATTTTTCCGCACCATTCTTCTTCAAAGAAGACTGCTTGTATGGCTGTAGCCTGACATATACCATGTCTCCCACATCAAATTGTCGCTCAATTCGCTGCTGATCAGCGTACTTCTTCTGCTGCGTTTGTGCCACCTGTATATTGTCTTTCAAAGCTTTCAGGATATTCTGATGTTCTTCCACAAAGTCTCTTGCCCTGGGTACCCTGCTATCACTCAACAACAAGTCAATGAAATTGGGAGCATCATAACCATACAAAGCTCTAAATGGAGACATCCTAATCGACATATGATAGGAAGAATTGTAACAAAATTCAGCGAGATGTAACCATTTTATCCATGCATTCTGCTGGCCCGAAATGTAATTTCTCAAATACCCTTCTACCCACTTGTTCACAATTTCCGTTTGTCCATCAGTCTGTGGGTGGTAACTGGTACTGGGAGTCAATGTAGTGCCACACAACTTAAATAATTCTTGCCAAAACATGCTTAAGAATTTGCTATCCCTGTCACTTACTATCGTTTTTGGCAAACCATGCAATTTAAACACTTCTCTGAAAAACAAATCAGCGACCTGTAGAGCTGTATAGGTGGAAGTAATTGCATGGAAATGAGCAAATTTAGTGAGCCTATCCACTACCACAAAGATACAATCCTTACCATGCGTTTTTGGGAGTCCCGTAATGAAATCCATGGAGACACTCTCCCATTTCTGATCAGGAATAGGTAGTGGTTGTAACAACCCTGCTGGCAAAGTATTTCCTCCCTTATTCTCCTGGCAAACATTGCATTCCCTCACATGCTTAAGTATATCATCTTTTAACCCCTTCCAGAAAAACCTTTCACGCACCTGTTTGTAAGTTTTGAAAAATCCTGGATGTCCCACCATAGGTGCATCATGCATAGCATTGATTAATTTGTCCTTCAATTTAGATTCAGGCACAATAAATATCCTGTTTTTGTAACAAATCAGTCCATCATGGATGCTGTACCTGTCATCCTGTATACTCCCATCAATAAATTTTGATGCCCAATCACTTTTCACATACTCGGCCATAATTGCAGCTTTCCAATCTGCTGTAATAACAGAAATAGCATGAAATGTAGGAGTCCTAGACAAAGCATCAGCAGCAGAATTTTTCTTACCCTTAACAAACTCAATCTCAAAATCGTAAGATTGCAACTTAGTAACCCACTTCTGCTGCCTATCATTCAATTCACGTTGACCAAGAAAATACCTCAAACTATTATGATCACTTCTTACCACAAACTTACCACATACCAAATACTGCTTGAATTTTGAAAGTGCGTACATGATGGCTAACATCTCCTTGTCATAGATACTGAAGGTACGCTCCAAAGGAGTAAGCTTCCTACTCTCATAGGCAATAGGCCACCCTCTCTGCATAAGAATAGCTCCAACTCCTATACCTGATGCATCACAATCAATAGTGAAAGGTAAAGTAAAATCAGGTATGGCAAGCAAAGGTGTGGTAGTCATTACTTCCTTCAATATCAAAAATGCTTTCTGTGCCTCCTGTGACCATGCAAATGCTCCCTTTTTGGTCAACTCTGTGAGAGGTGCTGCTAGTGAAGAAAACCCTCTGATGAATCTCCTGTAATAACTGCAAAGCCCAATAAAACCTCTCAACTCAGTAAGATTAGTAGGAACTGGCCAATTTTGAACTGCCGTGATTTTCTCCTGATCCACCTGTACTCCATCTTTGCTAATAATGTGGCCCAAGTAAAGAATCTCAGTCATAGCAAACTCACACTTGGATTGCTTAGCATAAAACTGCTGCTGCTCAAGAATCTCTAACACTGTATCCAAGTGCTGTAAATGCTCTTCCCAGGTTTTGCTGTACACCAAGATGTCATCAAAAAATACAAGGACAAACTGCCTCAACTGCTTACTAAAAATTCGATTCATCGCTGATTGGAAAGTGGCTGGGGCATTTGTTAATCCAAAGGGCATGACTAAAAACTCATAATGTCCACAGTGAGCTCTAAAAGCAGTTTTGGGAATGTCCTCCTCCCTCATCCTAATTTGGTGGTATCCAGATTTTAGATCAATCTTGGAAAAGTACATGGCTCCACACAACTCATCTATAAGCTCATCAACTCTAGGAATGGGATATCGATTTTTTATGGTCTTTTTATTGAGGGCTCTGTAATCTATGCACATTCGCATGGTACCATCTTTCTTTTTGACCAATACAACAGGTGATGCAAATGGGCTACAACTAGGGCGAATGTGGCCACTCTCTAAAAGCTCCTTAATGGTCTTTTCTATTTCATCCTTGAACACTTTTGGATGCCTATAAGGTTTAATGATGACAGGTTTAGAATTAGGCTCCAACTCTATGACATGCTGGAAACCTCTACTGGGTGGCAAACCTTTAGGCAAATCCTCAAACACTTTCTTATGTTTATGCAAAATAGACTGAATTTGAGGATGTAATTTAGGGGGTTTATTACCTTGTGTATGGAATATAGCAACAACCCATAATGTGTCTTTTTGGCTAATGATCTTCTCTAACCGTTTGTAAGACACCTCCAATATATTGCATGCCCCTTCTTGCACATTTTCCTTAATTCCACGCAGCACTACATCTTGCCCATCAACTTTAATTTTCAGCTCCAAAGTCTGATAGTTAGTCACATAATCACCCAAAGACCAAAGCCATTGAACACCCAAAACCATATGAGGTACAACTCCCAACGGAAACACAAAGAAATCATCCTCTACCTCAAACTTCCCAAAGCTGATTTTTAATTTTTTAACCATCTTACTGCAAGGGACAATGCCATTACCTGTAGCCACATTAAATCCGGCAAATGTTTCAGCCTTGAGTCTTTTCTTTGCCACAAATTTTTCATCCACAAAGTTATGTGTAGCTGCTCCATCTATGAGGACAAGTACCTTCTCTCCCACTGCTTCTCCTGGCACCTTTAAAGTTCTAAATTTGTTGGTCCCACTCAAAGAAGCCAATGTTCCTCCTGAAATAGTTTCATGGTGTGTGGAGTCCTCTAATTCCTTATCATCAGAAGATGCATACTCCTCCTCAGACTCATCACTATCTGATTTCACTTCTATGTAGTGAATTTGCCCCTTACCTTGGCATCTATGACCTGGAGTCCATGGAAGTTTACAATCAAAGCAAAGTTGCTTCCGTCTAAGCTCATTTCGTTCATCTGCAAAGGCTTTTGCTGCTGGTGTAGTAAGTGTAGAAGGCTTATTTGGCGGTCTAGGCAAACTTGACTTGTTCTCCACTCTTGGCGGAATGCTTTTAGATTGCCAGTTTGATGTATTCCTCGCTGAAAATTGTCTAACAGGTGTGTTATGTGCAATATATTTCTGTCTGGGTGGAAGTACACTCTCCAAGTTCATTGCCCTCTTAATTGCTTCTTCTAAAGTAGCTGGCTCAAATGATTTTACAAGGCCTTTCAATGGATCCAACAATCCATCAATAAACAAGAATACAACTCTCCTGGGTGAAATATTTTGCACCTGCACTGCAATCCGCTCAAACTCCTCTATGTAGCTCCCCAAAGATGAAGTTTGTTTGAGGGTAGCAAGCTCCTTGAAGTACTCCTCCACATCTCTCCTCTCAAACCTGTTAAGAACCCTCTGGCAAAACTCCTCAAAGGATGAAATCTGTCCATGGCCTTGAGTGATGAGACCATGATGCCACCAATCGTAGGCAACACCGTCTAAATGAAGAGTAGCAAGCTGGATGGCATCCTCCTCTGGCATCGGATCGAGTGCAAAGTAGGTCTGCAATTTCTGTAACCATGCACGCGCAGATAACCCCTCACTGCCATTGAACATAGGCACCTGCATCTTCTGCTGCAACTTCTTATCTCCATGCTTTTTCTTTGAAACCTTCTTCCCGATGATCTTCAAATATCTATCAAAGCTCACTACAGTCCTGAAATTCTCCGGTTTTTCCATATACTCCATAAACAACTCATCCAGATTCTCCTGAATATCATTAACCTGCTGCAACTGCTGGGTAAACATGGGTTTAGGTGGTTTCGGCAAAAGTGTATGTGAATATGCGGAAGATCTGCCGGTATCTTGCTGAACTGTATGGCCTCTAGGATTTGACGAATCACCTCTGGGTGGGGAGTTGTTTCTGGATACATTTGCCCTCATGCTCTCTTGCTGTAATCCCACCATGCGAGTCATCAAATAAATAAGTGTGTCAAATTTCTGCTCAATATTTGCCGCCTCATCTTGCCTTGGTTCAGCTGTATTGTTTCCCCTTTCTGCCATTTCTCTGTATGCCTCTTCTTCTAAGGCTTCTTCTTCCGGGTTCTCTTCCAAAATCGGAATCTTTTCTGGATTTCTTCCTCGCAGATGGTATGTATGCTTGATAGGAGGTCTTTTACTCATAGGAAACCCCAATCGACTGGATCACCCAAAAAAAAATCTCCAATACCCAGAACTTGAAATCTCTGGATAAAAAATACCCAGAAGCTAAAATCACAAAATTTGCAATACCCAGAAAATTTTCTCCATAAATCCCGACTCAAAATTTATTTCTAGCTAGATCTCCGCACAGGCTGGCAAGATCTTAGCTCTGATACCACTTGAAATGTCCTTTTTCTAATTATTTAACAAAACCCAGAAATAACCACAATATTGCATTCAAATCTCATAAATAATCAACACATGGATTTGCCAGAAAACGCCAGAAATCTCATTATCTTTATTTATTGCTTCAAACTAGAGCAAATACATCAAACCTCTGAATAACAAACACAAAACAAACTCACAGAACATGGAAATCCACTCCAAATGAGGCTCAGGTACAAAATCAAGCAAAAAACAGTCTCTCTTCAGTCTGAATATGCTCCCAGCAGTGATAATCTCGCTGAAAATAATGGAAAGCAAGCTTAGGATGAATGTAAGCCGGAATAAATCGCTGTAGCAGCCCCGAAACTCGGCAAAACTCCCTCCAAAGGCAGCGCCAAGCTCTGGAAATACATGCAGGACTCTCTTGATCAATTTCTGTAATTCCCTCGCTGAAGCTTCTTCAATATGGCTCAAATACAAACCCAGAAGTAGGTTTGCCCACTGAAATACCAAGGGATCAGCCCCTAAAATCAATCCCCCAACAAGGATCCGCCTTGTCTGTTGAATTGAAGCCCTGGATCATCCAAGGATTGAGTAAGGTTCAGCCTTCCTCTCCAGAATCGATGAGATTCTCTGAAAAAACCCTTCTCCTGTTCCTTCGTCTCCCTAATGAGCCTTTGTCCTCCCCTTTATATTTCCACGATATATTTTTGCATTGACTTTTCCTAGCCTCCAAATCATATAAAGTCTTATTTAATAAATAAGAGACTAAATAAACTATTACTATGTCTCCTAACACATGGCCCCTCTTCCACTTAAACACACAACTTATTATTTAAATAAGTGGAAGAGATATAACTTATTATTTAAATAAGTGGAAGAGATATAACTTATTATTTAATTTTGGCTCATTACAAAGGCATTCAAAGCCTTTATGATCTTCACCGATGTCATAGAAAACAACAAGGAAAACGCCAACGTTTTCAAAGTAATGGAGGAAGCATATAAATATTATGCCTAAAGTTTAAATTTATTATCCTTGCTCTAAAGTAAAAATATTGGCCTACAAAAGTAAGAGCTCGTGAGTGTATGCAAAAAACGTGACAACAAAGAGTTGAAGGGAGGAAGCTTCGATTTTTGAATTTGCATAAGACAACATGGTCTAGTGGCATTTTGAAAAGCATAAAAGTGCTAGTGTGCAAGGGAGTTCGTGTTCAAATCACAGTGGGTGCATCGTGAGGTGTGTTGAGTGAAGCGCCTACGGTGCACGTTCTTTTTCCAAGGTGGAAGGAGAGAGTGGAGATGTTAATCTCAACGAGCACTTGGCTCGTGCGATGACTTTGTCCGCGATTAAGGCACTCATAGGGGGCAACGTTGAGGGTTCGATTCCCTCCAAAGGCAAAGATAATATTTTGATTTTAATTTTAATTAAATGCCTAAGTTGGAGGTATAAGGTTTTTTAGTGGTTGAGTTTGGAAAGGTTGCTTTGTAATAAAGTTGTGGTATTAGAGAATTACCTTTAGGATTTATAAGGAGAATTCTATTTTTATTTTTAAAAGTCTTAAATTGCTGTTGTGGAATATTAGAAGATTAAGACTTTGTGGGTAGTATGTTATTTTAAATTAAGGGTTTTTGTGATTATTGTGAGGATATTGATTACTAATCAAGTTGGAGTGATAAGGTGTAATTTTGATATTATTTTTGTGATATGTTTTGTTGAAGAAAATTATCCTCTAACCCTTATTGAGATTGGCAAAGAAGTAATTGTGAGTGTGGTAGATTTGTGAGACCAACTACTTGTCAAACAAAAGGTATGGGCAAATTCCTTCTTGATTGAGTTGATTGATTGATGTCTTGAAAATTAAGTTTGGAGTGAAAAGGATTTGATTAGGGTTTCCTTTTCGAAAGTGGTTGAGTTAATGCTTCAAGGTTTTCTGAATTAAGAGTTGTGATTAAAAACCTTGTATTATTAGCATTGTTGTTGAAACCATTGGTTATGTGAAGAACCTGAGTTAGGTTTGAAAAGAACATGAGTATCATTGTTATATGAAGAATATTTTATGAGAATTGCTGTTGAAGTGAGTTGTTATGCAAAGAAATTAGACTTGAATTTGAAAAGAACATGAGTATCATTGTTATGTGATATTTGTTGTTGAGCATTGTTGGAAACATTTTGAGTTGATACTTGGACTAGGGTTTGTAAGCAAGAGTTGTTTCTTGAAGTGATTGGTTGAGTAGAGTTGATTGAGCCTAGTCAAGTGGATGTATGAAGTGATTGTTCAAGTACCATAAAACAAACTATTATATATTTTGATTTGAGTTGTGATTGAGTTTTGAGATTAGAACATATTGAGTCTCTAACAATTCTCTTTATGCTTCTATGAGATTGAGTTGAGCAAGTGATTGAGTTGAGCAAGTGATTGAGTTTTGAGAATAGAACATATTGAGTCTCTAAAAATTCTCTTTATGCTTCTATGAGATTGAGTTGAGAAAGTGATTGAGTTTTGAGTATAGAACATATTGAGTCTCTAAAAATTCTCTTTATGTTTCTATGATATTGATTTGAGTTGAGAAAGTGATTGAGCATTGAGTAAATAACATATTGAGTCTCTAACAATTCTCTTTATGTTTCTATGAGATTGGATAAGTTCTATGTGGACTTGTTAAGCAGATTTGAGGTAAGTCTTTTAGAAGACTTGTGGACTGATTTTGTGTGAGCTTTTGTGGAAGCTTACAATACAGATTTGAGCAAGTCCTAGAGAGGACTTATTGAGCATATTTGAACAAGTTTTATGTGAGCTTGTTGAGCAGATTTGGATAGGTTCTGTGTGGACTTGTTGAGCAGATTTGAGCAGGTTATGAGTGGATTTGTTGAGTAGATGAGTAGGTTTTGAGTGGACCTATTGAGAAGATTTGTGCTAGATCGATTGAACTGTGTTTAGTACAATAGTTGAGCAGATTTGTGCTAGACCGAATAGACTATGTTTAGTGCATATTTGAGTGAGCTTATTGAGCATACTTGTGCTAGACCGACTGGATTGTGTTTAGTGCAAGAGATTGAGCAGAGTTGTGCTAGATCGACTAGATTGTGTTTAGTACAACATTGAGATAAAGCTTTGGAGGTGACAGAGTAGAGAGGACAAAGTCTCGAGTGGATAGAGATCCATCAGCCAGGACATTGAGGATAAGTCTTCTAAGTGAGGACAAGAGTCTTTAAGTGGAGAGAGATCCACTAGTCAGTGCAGTGGAGGCAGTGTCTTCTAGAGGATCACCAACCAAAGTAGAGGAAACATAGTTCTCTTATGGATAGAGATCCACAAACCATATTTAGGGGATCAACATCTCCTTTGGACAGAGGTCCATAAACATTGTAATTGGGAAGGATTCCTAAGAGATCATTTGAGAAATATTTAGAAGAAATATTTTCTCCGTGGAGGTAGCCATATTTGGGTGAACCACATTAAATCTATGTCTCTATTGTGTATGGTGTTTTGTGCATTGCTTTGATTATTGCTATTGATATCACTATCTATACACTGCATAATATTAATTTGAAAAGAAAAGTAAAAAGTGCTCTTATACTGTTCACCCCCCCTCTCAGTATAAGCTTGTGTTCTTCAGAAAACTTAAGTATGGCCCAAAGATGTTTGAGCATCGGACATTGACCACTCTGATCAAGGAAAAGGAATCCATAAGGATAGGGAAGACTCTCACACTCTTTTTGACCATGGTACTCCCTTTAAGATGCCTAAATTAGACTTTTCTAAGTTTAACAAAAATTATGCAGATGAGTGGTTATGTTGAGTAGATCAGTTTTTCAAACTTCACAATGTCCCTAAATACTTGTGAATCACTATGACATCTTTCAACTTTGAATCTAAAGATTTACAGTGGTATCAGTGCAACAAAAAGTTCCTAACCCTTCTTGAAAATATTTTGAGTCCCAATTACTCACTCATTTTGGCCCTAGTGAGTATGAGGACTTCACAAGAGCATTAACCAAACTAAGAAAAACCTCTATAATTCATGACTACTAGACCTAATTTGAGAAATTGGCTAACAGGACCAAGGGGTTGAATGAAGGATTTTTTTGAGTTGTTTCATCAGCGACTTGAAATATGATCTCAAGGTGAAGGTCAAATATTCAAACTGCAAACTATGATGTAAGCCATATGCTTGGCATGGTTGGTCGAAGAATTTTTTTCAACTCAAAGGAGGACACCTAAATTTCCATAGGTTAAACCCTCATTTCCTTCCAAGTTCACACCCAATACTAAAAATAAATCTACCCCCTACAAGCACTTGACTACAAAAGATATGGATGCCGATGCACACAAGGTTTATGTTATAATTGTGATGAAAAATATTCACGAGGGCATAAATGCATCTAAAAAAATTATTTTTGCTAGATGTAGAGGAGTTAGTAAGCAATGAACAAATTGATGATGAAGCTAATCCATCAGAGGAACCACCTCAATATGAGGGTGAAACACAAGAAAAGCCACAACCAAAATTTTGTGTCCATGCTCTTGTGAGGATTACTACCCCACAAACAATAAAAGTAGTAGGATTTTTCAAAGGCCAACATATTACAATTCTTATTGATTCAGGAAGAACACACAACTTTGTTGATCCTTGAGTCACCAATCAATCCAATTATTATATACATCAACTCCTTTGAGGTTATGGTGGCAAATGGCAAAACTTTGCCTTGTAAAGGTAAATATCGCAATATTAAGTTGAAAATAGGGGACTATGAGCTCTAAATGTGTATGTTTTCTCTTCAACTATGGGTATGTGATACTGTGCTATGAGCTCAATGGTTAGATAATTTGGGAACCATTGCCTAGAACTTTGCAGAGTTATGAATACAATTTTTGTAGAATGGTAGGTCCTACACTCTTCGTGGTTCACAAGCAAGATCTCCTCATATTATTAGTTCAAACTGTATGGAGAGAAGAACACAAACTTATACTAAGAGGGGGGGTGAACAGTATAAGACCTATTTTTACTTTTTCCTTTATACTTCAAAACAGTAAAGCAATATACCCAAAGCAATATCAAAACAATGCACAAAATCATTCACAAAGTGACACCAATTTTAACGTGGTTCACCCAGAATGGCTGGGCTACGTCCACAAAACTTTTCTCTAAAAGTTATCTCAAAGTTCTTTGGGAATCCTTCCCAATTACAATGTTTATGAGCCTCGGCCCAAAGGAGATACCTTCCCCCAATCATGATTTATGAGCCTCTGCTCAAAGGAGATACCTTCCCCCAATCTAAATTTATGAGCCTCTGCTCAAAGGAGATACCTTCCCCCAATCTGAATTTATGAGCCTCTGCTCAAAGGAGATACCTTCCCCCAATCTAAATTTATGAGCCTCTGCTCAAAGGAGATACCTTCCCCTCTGCTCTGGAAATGATCCCTCAGAAGATCAACTACCTCTACCTCTTGCCAGCACGTGGAACTCCTTTCCACCGAAGACCTCATGTCCTCAATGCTTAGCCTAAGAGACCTTTGCCTTCTATGATCATGTCCATAGCAGCTCTGCAACCTATACCAAACATAGTCAGTCGGTCTAGTACAAGTCTTCCTCTGTCTGTTAGATTTGTTCAACACTTGAACAAATCAATCCTCTACACACAAGCCTTCTCAAAGACTTGCCAAATCTGTCCTTAGGTTCTTCTCAAAGAACCAATGCTCCTCTGTCCTCAAGTTCTCTGATAGAACTATCAAACTCAGCTCACAAGTCCTCTACTAGGACTCGTCCAAATCTGCTCGCAAGTCCCCACCGAAACTTGTCCAAAAGCGCTCACAAGTCCCCACTGGAACCTGTCCAAAAATCTGCTCACAAGTCCCCACCAGAAACCTGTCCAAAAACTCAGCAAGCTCACCAAGAAAAACTTTCTTAGTAGGAAATCACAAAGTGAATTGTTAGAGACCCAATGTGATTTGTCCAACTCATAGAAACATAAAGAGAATTGTTAGAGACTCAATATATTCTATTCTCAAATCCCAATCTCAAAACTCAACTCAAATCAACTCAGCTCAAACTCAATCTCAAATCTGAAAACTCAACTCAATATCTGAAATGGATAGGATAGAATGCTTTCTTTCAAGAACATGAAACCCCAACAATTGCCAACTATGCAAAGAATCACATAACAATGATACTCATGTTCTTTTCACCATCAAATAGGGCTTCAACAATAATGCTCATCAAACAAGGTTCAATCAACACCATTCAACTCAAAACACAACCTTGAAGCATTTCACAATCAACATCGAAAAAAGGAAACAAGTAGAACTCCTTTTCTCTCCAATATTGTTTGAACAAAAAGCATCCACCAACTCAAATCTCAATAGCACAAAACAACTTTTCAAATCATCAACAAAGAAGTAAGCCCAACACTTTAACCAAGTAAAGAATAGCTTGATTATAACCAACTTAATGAAAGCAAATGTCAATCTCAAAGCTGTCCACTTAAGGTTTCATACTTTCACACAAGAAGCAATTAACCTTAACACATCATGCTTTCATTTCCATAATCAACCAAAAGCACTCTCAACATTACAAGAAAAATTTATCCATTATACACCTTATTTCTCCCTTATAGTCTTATCAAAAATAAACTTTATCTCTCATAAGAATGCAATAAGATATTTCAACAACACTTTCAAAATAATCTTTTATCAAAATAAAAACAAGCTTTGAAACTCCTTATAACTCCTAAGCTATTTTTCTTTTAACAAACTTCCTCCATCCGCAAAATACACTTAGCAAAAGATTAATTTCGAAAATACCTTAGCCAACATCAAAATTCGCTTTGGAGAAATTTGCGCCCGAAATATAACACCACCCGCTGCATCCACGATGAAAAACCCTTCTGCGTGATTCGAACGCGGAACCTCCCGTTTGGGTAGCACGCCAATAGCCTAGCCACTATCGGTGCGCCAAAGGCACCCGATGAGGTTAAAACCTCATGTTGTTACACTTGTCCCTTCTACGTCAGGAAAAATAAAACACAGTCCTCCCTTCCTTCTAACGCGAACTCGCAGATGACAAGCTATACGACGGATTCTATAAACGGTGAGACAAACGAATGAACAACGGATTACGAAAACCGATGAAGACACACAAATGATTAGCGGATTACGAAAATCGGTGAAGACACAGAAACGATCAGCGAGCAACTCTTCAAAAATCGGATGGGCTTGATCTTTGTTTTCATCGAGGGGTATTAATATGAATCCTTGCCATGAGCTCTTTGACGTCGGTGGGGAGTTTACCACGTCGACGGAGGTCTTGGGCTAGCACCCACCGAGTTTAAAACATAGTGCCCACCTAGACATTTGCGCCATGGATTAGGAGAACCCATTGCAAACCATAAATTAATATTTATTTAAAAATAATTAAAGGGAACCTTAGCAAGGTTTTTAACTATTTAAATAAATATTTCCTCCTGGACCCAATTGCATTAAATTAATGCATCCACCTAAAATCTTTAAACACTGCCAACTTGGGGTTAACAAAAGACCTTTGAAAGCTGTCATGCCGAACCTTCATCAAAACAAGTTATTTGACATCAAACCAAAATCCTTCAAGAGCTTCTTGACATCAATGACAACTTATACACTTGAGCAAGGGCAATGTACCCAAAGTACCCAAAATTGCCAACAATCTCCCCCTTTGTCATTGATGGCAAACCTTTACTGAAAACACATCTCAAGAGCCAAAACTGAAACCAACTGTGCTAACAACTGACCAACTGTGCCCACAACTGAGAATATTCCTTTGAAGTTTTGCTCCCCCTGACTTGAAGCTTTCCTCTTCACTTTGAAGCTCTCCCCCTTACTCATATCTCTCCCCCTTTGTCATCAATGGCAAAGGGCCACCTTTGGGGCTCGGGACTAAGAATGAGCCTCTTAGCTTAGTCCCTCCCCCACCTCCGATGAGGTGATTAATTCTGGGGTGGGAGTAAAACTCCCATTAGGCACCGATCATCATCAGCGTCTATAACTTCCTTGTCGGGCCTTCTCTTGAACTCTTTGTCCATATTCCTATTCTTGTCCGCTGTTCTTGTTCTTGTTCTCATCCCTATTCTTGTCCATGCCTTGATCCTTGGACACCGATCATGCCATTGTTCCTGTTCCTGTATTCTAGAATTTTAGCTCTACATTGTCTGATTATGTGACCTTCATTGTTGCACTTGAAACACTTGACGATGTTGTTTCTCTGAGGTAAACCTGATCTTTGAATCCACTGTTTTGACCAAACTACATTACGGCCAATCCTGTTACGACCAAACCTGTTACGACCAAACTACGTTCCTGTTATTTACCTTGCAATAGAGCTGCCTTGTGCCCAAACTATTGACAAGAGTAGCAATACCCTTGAAAGAAACTAGCACTTCTGAAATTGTCATTTACCTTCTTCACTTGAGCCATGCAATGTGAAGCCATGTGACCAAACTTGTGACAAGCAAAACATCTGCCTTGAAACTTTCCTTTATTTGACCTCTTAGGTTTTGAAAACTTCTTCTTCTCATTCTAAATTCTGTTTTCTGTTTCTGTGCATCTATCATTCAAGGACTCCTTTTCTGAAATACTTTCCTCATCAGAACTCTCTTCCTTTTGGAGTCTCTTACTAGACTCTCCAACTTGTTCCTTGTGTGGCTTAACAAAACCAAGGCCTATTTTATCTGTTGTCTTTCTTTGACCTTTGATGAGTGACTTAACCTTTTTGGAGCTATCTTGAAACATGTAAAGCTTATCCTTGTACTCTTTAGTTTCCTCTTTCAAAGAAGCCATATTCTGTTCTAACTCACTATACTCAAGAACCTTAGACTCTAACTCATCCTTGAGTTCTTGTGTCTTAGCTATAGAGAAATCAAGATTTTCTATAAGATCATCTCTCTCCATACAACATTCATCTAACTTATCCTTGAGTCTAGCATTCTTCTTTCTTTCCTTTTTCAAAGCACTAAGAGCACTAATAAGTTCACTTTCAAGATCCTTTATTTGTTTGCTTTCTGAATCATCAAAGCCTTTTTCAGATTTCTTATCACTAGAGGTGCTACCTTTTTCAAAAACCATACATGCATCTTCCTTATAGTTTTTTGAAGCATCCTCATACATACTAGAAACCAAATCATTTATTTGTGCAATCATCCTCAAGGTGACCAAAATTTCCACATCTAAGACATTTCATGATAATGAATCTATGTTTTGGTTCTTCCTCTTTTTATGATATGAACAACATCTCATTTTCATTATCACTTGAAGAACTCTCACTATCACTACTAGAACACTTACTTGCTTTGTCTAGGTAGAAACTCTTCTTGTGCTTGTGAGAATACCTCTTTCCTTGATTGCTGTGCTCATCTTTGTTCTTCCTATGATGCTTATGCTTTTTAGAATCCTTGCTCATAGAATCCTGTTTATCTTCATCACTTTCATTCTTGGGAACATTACAATTAGTACCATAATGACCAAACTTTCCACAATTGAAACATCTTATATTTTTCATACTTTTGTGTTTTCTAGAGAACTTGCCTTTCTTGTTGTAATATGCCTCTTCATCACTAGAAGACTCATCACTATCTTGAAGTTGTTTACCCTTGGATTCCTTGGTAGCCTTGAAAGTTGCCTCTTTCTTGACATCAACCTTCACTTGAGTTCTCAACTCAAATGCTGCAAGTATACTATGGAGCTCATCCTTTTTTAACTTATCCAAATCTTTAGCTTCCTCAATAGCAAAAATATTTTCACTAAATCTATTAGGAAGAGATCTTAAAATCTTATCACAAACATCATTTTCAGCAAGCTCAAGACCTAAGTCTTTCATGGAGTTAACAACCTCATCCATACGAAGCATGTAGTCACTAATATTTTCATCATCATTCATCTTGAGTTGTTCAAACATACCTTTGAAGTGTCTCAACTTGGCCTTTATGACATTTGTATCACCTGTATGAACCACCTTCAACTGTTTCCACATTTCACTAGCTGTCTTGCAGTGAATCACTTTGGTGAGATCTGCTTTCTGTAAGCCTTTTAGGATTGCATTCATTGCTTTTGAATTGTTGTGATGTAGGAGCCTTTCTTCTTTAGTATTAGGACCATGTACAGGAATAGTGTACTCATCTTCAATCACTTCCCATACCTCATTACCAAGTGCCATTAGATGAACCTTCATCCTTGCACTCCAAAGACCAAAATCTGACCCATCAAGAATAGGTGCTACATTGCCACTTGAATGATCCATTGTGTTCTTTACTAGCTTTTCCTTCAAGTTGTTAAACTTTTCGAAGGCACCTGCTCTGATACCAATTGAAGAACACAAGCTTATACTGAGAGGGGGGTGAACAGTATAAGACCTCTTTTTACTTTTTCCTTTATACTTCAAAATAGTAAAGCAATATACCCAAAGCAATATCAAAACAATGCACAAAATCATCCACAAAGTGACACCAATTTTAACGTGGTTCACCCGGAATGGTTGGGCTACGTCCACAAAACTTTTCTCTAAAAGTTATCTCAAAGTTCTTTGGGAATCCTTCCCAATTACAATGTTTATGAGCCTCGGCCCAAAGGAGATACCTTCCCCCAATCAGAATTTATGAGCCTCTGCTCAAAGGAGATACCTTCCCCCAATCTGAATTTATGAGCCTCTGCTCAAAGGAGATACCTTCCCCAATCTAAATTTATGAGCCTCTACTCAAAGGAGATACCTTCCCCCTGAATTTATGAGCCTTTGCTCAAAGGAGATACCTTCCCCCAATCTAAATTTATGAGCCTCTGGCTCAAAGGAGATACCTTCCCCTCTGCTCTGGAAATGATCCCTCAGAAGATCAACTGCCTCTACCTCTTGCCAGCACGTGGAACTCCTTTCCATCGAAGACCTCCTGTCCTCAATGCTTAGCCTAAGAGACCTCTGCCTTCTATGATCACGTCCACAGCAGCTCTGCAACCTATACCAAACATAGTCAATCGGTCTAGTACAAGTCTTCCTCTGTCTGTCAGATCTGTTCAACACTTGAACAAATCAATCCTCTGCACACAAGCCTTCTCAAAGACTTGCCAAATCTGTCCTCAGGTTCTTCTCAAAGAACCAATGCTCCTCTGTCCTCAAGTTCTCTGATAGAACTATCAAACTCAGCTCACAAGTCCTCTGCTAGGACCTGTCCAAATCTGCTCACAAGTCCCCACCGAAACCTGTCCAAAACTGCTCACAAGTCCCCACTGGAACCTGTCCAAAAACCTGCTCACAAGTCCCCATCAGAACCTGTCCAAAAACTCGACAAGCTCACCAAGAAAAACTTTCTTAGTAGGAAATCACAAAGTGAATTGTTAGAGACCCAATGTGATTTGTCAAACTCATAGAAGCATAAAGAGAATTGTTAGAGACTCAATATGTTCTATACTCAAATCCCAATCTCAAAACTCAACTCAAATCAACTCAGCTCAAACTCAATCTCAAATCTGAAAACTCAACTCAATATCTGAAATGGATAGGATAGAATGCTTTCTTTCAAGAACATGAAACCCCAACAATTGCCAACTATGCAAAGAATCACATAACAATGATACTCATGTTCTTTTCACCATCAAATAGGGCTTCAACAACAATGCTCATCAAACAAGGTTCAATCAACACCATTCAACTCAAAACACAACCTTGAAGCATTTCACAATCAACATCAAGAAAAGGAAACAAGTAGAACTCCTTTTCTCTCCAATATTGTTTGAACAAAAAGCATCCACCAACTCAACTCACAATAGCATAAAACAACTTTTCAATTCATCAACAAAGGAGTAAGCCCAACACTTTAACCAAGTAAAGAATAGCTTGATTATAACCAACTTAATGAAAGCAAATGTCAATCTCAAAGCTGTCCACTTAAGGTTTCATACTTTCACACAAGAAGCAATTAACCTTAACACATCATGCTTTCATTTCCATAATCAACCAAAAGCACTCTCAACATTACAAGAAAAATTTATCCATTATACACCTTATTTCTCCCTTATAGTCTTATCAAAAAATAAACTTTATCTCTCATAAGAATGCAATAGGATATTTCAACAACACTTTCAAAATAATATTTTATCAAAATAACAACAAGCTTTGAAACTCCTTATAACTCCTAAGCTATTTTTCTTTTAACAAACTTCCTCCATCCGCAACATACACTTAGCAAAAGATTAATTTCAAAAATACCTTAGCCAACATCAAAAATCGCTTTGGAGAAATTTGTGCCCGAAATCTAACACCACCCACTGCATCCACGATGAAAAACCCTTTTGCGTGATTCGAACGCGGAACCTCCCGTTTGGGTAGCGCGCCAATAGCCTAGCCGCTACCGGTGCGCCAAAGGCACCCGATGAGGTTAAAACCTCATGTCTGTTACACTTGTCCCTTCTGCGTCAAGAAAAATAAAACACAGTCCTCCCTTCCTTCTGACGTGAACTCCTAGACGACAAGCTATACGGCGGATTCGATAAACGGCGAGACAAACGAACGAACAACGGATTACAAAAATCGGCGAAGACACACAAACGATCAGCGGATTACGAAAATCGGTGAAGACACAGAAACGATCAGCGAGCAACTCTTCAAAAATCGGATGGGCTTCATCTTTGTTTTCATCGAGGGGTATTAATATGAATCCTTGCCATGAGCTCTTCGACGTCGGTGGGGAGTTTACCACGTCGGCGGAGGTCTTGGGCTAGCGCCCATCGAGTTTAAAACATAGTGCCCACCTAGACATTTGTGCCATGGATTAGGAGAACCCATTGCAAACCATAAATTAATATTTATTTAAAAATAATTAAAGGGAACCTTAGCAAGGTTTTTAATTATTTAAATAAATATTTCCTCCTGGACCCAATTGCATTAAATTAATGCATCCACCTGAAATCTTTAAACCTTGCCAACTTGGGGTTAACAAAAGACCTTTGAAAGCTGTCATGCCGAACCTTCATCAAAACAAGTTATTTGACATCAAACCAAAATCCTTCAAGAGCTTCTTGACATCAATGACAACTTATACACTTGAGCAAGGGCAATGTACCCAAAGTACCCAAAATTGCCAACAATCTCCCCCTTTGTCATTGATGGCAAACCTTTACTGAAAACACATCTCAAGAGCCAAAGCTGAAACCAACTGTGCTAACAACGACCAACTGTCCCTAGTGAGAATCTTCCTTTGAAGTTTTGCTCCCCTGACTTGAAGCTTTCCTCTTCACTTTGAAGCTCTCCCCCTTACTCATATCTCTCCCCCTTTGTCATCAATGGCAAAGGGCCACCTTTGGGGCTCGGGACTAAGAATGAGCCTCTTAGCTTAGTCCCTCCCCCACCTCCTGATGAGGTGATTAATTCTGGGGTGGGAGTAAAACTCCCATTAGGCACTGATCATCATCAGCGTCTATAACTTCCTTGTCGGGCCTTCTCTTGAACTCTTTGTCCATATTCCTATTCTTGTCACTTGTTCTTGTTCTTGTTCTCATCCCTGTTCTTGTCCATGCCTTGATCCTTGGACCTGATCATGCCATTGTTCCTGTTCTTGTATTCTAGAATTTCAGCTCTACACTATCTGATTATGTGACCTTCATTGTTGCACTTGAAACACTTGACGATGTTGTTTCTCTGAGGTAAACCTGATCTTTGAATCCACCCGTTCTGACCAAACCTGTTTCGGCCAATCCTGTTCTGACCAAACCTGTTTTGACCAAACCTGTTCTCTGTTATTTACCTTGCAATAGACTGCCTTGTGCCCAAACTGTTGACAAGAGTAGCAATACCCTTGAAAGTAACTAGCACTTTTGAAATTGTCATTTACCTTCTTCACTTGAGCCATGCAATGTGAAGCCATGTGACCAAACCTGTGACAAGCAAAACATCTGCCTTGAAACTTTCCTTTATTTGACCTCTTAGGTTCTGAAAACTTCTTCTTCTCATTCTGAATTCTGTTTTCTATTTCTGTGCATCTATCATTCAAGGACTCATTTTCTGAAATACTTTCCTCATAAGAACTCTCTTCCTTTTGGAGTCTCTTACTAGACTCTCCAACTTGTTCCTTGTGTGGCTTAACAAAACCAAGGCCCTGTTTTATCTGTTGTCTTTCTTTGACCTTTGATGAGTGACTTAACCTTTTTGGAGCTATCTTGAAACCTGTAAAGCTTATTCTTGTACTCTTTAGTTTCCTCTTTCAAAGAAGCCATATTCTGTTCTAACTCACTATACTCAAGAACCTTAGACTCTAACTCATCCTTGAGTTCTTGTGTCTTAGCTATAGAGAAATCAAGATTTTCTATAAGATCATCTCTCTCCATACAACATTCATCTAACTTATCCTTGAGTCTAGCATTCTTCTTTCTTTCCTTTTTCAAAGCACTAAGAGCACTAATAAGTTCACTTTCAAGATCCTTTATTTGTTTGCTTTCTGAATCATCAAAGCCTTTTTCAGATTTCTTATCACTAGAGGTGCTACCTTTTTCAAAAACCATACATGCATCTTCCTTATAGTTTTCTGAAGCATCCTCATACATACTAGAAACCAAATCATTATTTGTGCAATCATCCTCAAGGTGACCAAAATTTCCACATCTAAGACATTTCATGATAATGAATCTATGTTTTGGTTCTTCCTCTTTTTATGATATGAACAACATCTCATTTTCATTATCACTTGAAGAACTCTCACTATCACTACTAGAACACTTACTTGCTTTGTCTAGGTAGAAACTCTTCTTGTGCTTGTGAGAATACCTCTTTCCTTGATTGTTGTGCTCATCTTTGTTCTTCCTGTGATGCTTGTGCTTTTTAGAATCCTTGCTCTTAGAATCCTGTTTATCTTCATCACTTTCATTCTTGGGAATAGTACAGTTAGTAGCATAATGACCAAACTTTCCACAATTGAAACATCTTATATTTTTCATACTTTTGTGCTTTCTAGAGAACTTGCCTTTCTTGTTGTAATATGCCTCTTCATCACTAGAAGACTCATCACTATCTTGAAGTTGTTTACCCTTGGATTCCTTGGTAGCCTTGAAAGCTGCCTCTTTCTTGACATCAACCTTCACTTGAGTTCTCAACTCAAATGCTTGCAAGTATACTATGGAGCTCATCCTTTTTTAACTTATCCAAATCTTTAGCTTCCTCAATAGCAGAAATATTTTCACTAAATCTATTAGGAAGAGATCTTAAAATCTTATCACAAACATCATTTTCAGCAAGCTCAAGACCTAAGTCTTTCATGGAGTTAACAACCTCATCCATACGAAGCATGTAGTCACTAATATTTTCATCATCATTCATCTTGAGTTGTTCAAACATACCTTTGAAGTGTCTCAACTTGGCCTTTCAGACATTTGTATCACCTGTATGAACCACCTTCAACTGTTTCCACATTTCACTAGTTGTCTTGCGATGAATCACTTTGGTGAGATCTGCTTTACGTAAGCCTTTCAGGATTGCATTCATTGCTTTTGAATTGTTGTGATGTAGGAGCCTTTCTTCTTTAGTATTAGGACCATGTACGGGAATAGTGTACTCATCTTCAATCACTTCCCATACCTCATTACCAAGTGCCATTAGATGAACCTTCATCCTTGCACTCCAAAGACCAAAATCTGACCCATCAAGAATAGGTGCTGCATTGCCACTTGAATGATCCATTGTGTTCTTTACTAGCTTTTCCTTCAAGTTGTTAAACTTTTCGAAGGCACTCGCTCTGATACCAATTGAAGAACACAAGCTTATACTGAGAGGGGGGGTGAACAGTATAAGACCTCTTTTTACTTTTTCCTTTATACTTCAAAATAGTAAAGCAATATACCCAAAGCAATATCAAAACAATGCACAAAATCATCCACAAAGTGACACCAATTTTAACGTGGTTCACCCAGAATGGTTGGGCTACGTCCACAAAACTTTTCTCTAAAAGTTATCTCAAAGTTCTTTGGGAATCCTTCCCAATTACAATGTTTATGAGCCTCGGCCCAAAGGAGATACCTTCCCCCAATCAGAATTTATGAGCCTCTGCTCAAAGGAGATACCTTCCCCCAATCTAAATTTATGAGCCTCTGCTCAAAGGAGATACCTTCCCCCAATCTGAATTTATGAGCCTCTACTCAAAGGAGATACCTTCCCCCAATATGAATTTATGAGCCTCTACTCAAAGGAGATACCTTCCCCCAATCTAAATTTATGAGCCTCTGCTCAAAGGAGATACCTTCCCCTCTGCTCTGGAAATGATCCCTCAGAAGATCAACTGCCTCTACCTCTTGCCAGCACGTGGAACTCCTTTCCATCGAAGACCTCCTGTCCTCAATGCTTAGCCTAAGAGACCTCTGCCTTCTATGATCACGTCCATAGCAGCTCAGCAACCTGTACCAAACACAGTCAGTCGGTCTAGTACAAGTCTTCCTCTATCGTCGAGATCTGTTCAACACTTGAACAAATCAATCCTCTACACACAAGCCTTCTCAAAGACTTGCCAAATCTATCCTCAGGTTCTTCTCAAAGAACCAATGCTCCTCTATCCTCAAGTTCTCTGATAGAACTATCAAACTCAGCTCACAAGTCCTCTGCTAGGACCTGTCCAAATCTGCTCACAAGTCCCCATCGAAACCTATCCAAAACCTGCTCACAAGTCCCCACCGGAACCTGTCCAAAACCTGCTCACAAGTCCCCATCGAAACTTGTCCAAAACCTCAGCAAGCTCACCAAGAAAAACTTTCTTAGTAGGAAATCACAAAGTGAATTGTTAGAGACCCAATGTGATTTGTCAAACTCATAGAAGCATAAAGAGAATTTTTAGAGACTCAATATGTTCTATACTCAAATCCCAATCTCAAAACTCAACTCAAATCAACTCAGCTCAATCTCAATCTCAAATCTGAAAACTCAACTCAATATCTGAAATGGATAGGATAGAATGCTTTCTTTCAAGAACATGAAACCCCAACAATTGCCAACTATGCAAAGAATCACATAACAATGATACTCATGTTCTTTTCACCATCAAATAGGGCTTCAACAACAATGCTCATCAAACAAGGTTCAATCAACACCATTCAACTCAAAACACAACCTTGAAGCATTTCACAATCAACATCAGAAAAGGAAACAAGTAGAACTCCTTTTCTCTCCAATATTGTTTGAACAAAAAGCATCCACCAACTCAACTCACAATAGCATAAAACAACTTTTCAATTCATCAACAAAGGAGTAAGCCCAACACTTTAACCAAGTAAAGAATAGCTTGATTATAACCAACTTAATGAAAGCAAATGTCAATCTCAAAGCTGTCCACTTAAGGTTTCATACTTTCACACAAGAAGCAATTAACCTTAACACATCATGCTTTCATTTCCATAATCAACCAAAAGCACTCTCAACATTACAAGAAAAATTTATCCATTATACACCTTATTTCTCCCTTATAGTCTTATCAAAAAATAAACTTTATCTCTCATAAGAATGCAATAGGATATTTCAACAACACTTTCAAAATAATATTTTATCAAAATAACAACAAGCTTTGAAACTCCTTATAACTCCTAAGCTGTTTTTCTTTTAACAAACTTCCTCCATCCGCAACATACACTTAGCAAAAGATTAATTTCGAAAATACCTTAGCCAACATCAAAAATCGCTTTGGAGAAATTTGTGCCCGAAATCTAACACCACCCATTGCGTCCACGACGAAAAACCCTTCTGCGTGATTCGAACGCGGAACCTCCCATTCGGGTAGCGCGCCAATAGCCTAGCCACTACCGGTGTGCCAAAGGCACCCGGTGAGGTTAAAACCTCATGCTGTTACACTTGTCCCTTCTACGTCAGGAAAAATAAAACACAGTCCTCCCTTCCTTTTGACGCGAACTCGCAAGACGACAAGCTATACGGCGGATTCGATAAACGACGAGACAAACGAACGAACAACGGATTACGAAAATCGGCGAAGACACACAAACGATCAACGGATTACGAAAACCGATGAAGACACAAAAGCGATCAACGAGCAACTCTTCGAAAATCGGATGGGCTTCATCTTTGTTTTCATCGAGGGGTATTAATATGAATCCTTGCCATGAGCTCTTCGACGTCGGCGGGGAGTTTACCACGTCGACGGAGGTCTTGGGCTAGCGCCCACCGAGTTTAAAACATAGTGCCCACCTAGACATTTGCGCCATGGATTAGGAGAACCCATTGCAAACCATAAATTAATATTTATTTAAAAATAATTAAAGGGAACCTTAACAAGGTTTTTAATTATTTAAATAAATATTTCCTCCTGGACCCAATTGCATTAAATTAATGCATCCACCTGAAATCTTTAAACCTGCCAACTTGGGGTTAACAAAAGACCTTTGAAAGCTGTCATGCCGAACCTTCATCAAAACAAGTTATTTGACATCAAACCAAAATCCTTCAAGAGCTTCTTGACATCAATGACAACTTATACACTTGAGCAAGGGCAATGTACCCAAAGTACCCAAAATTGCCAACATGCAGAAGTTTTTGAAAAAATATTCTCATGGGATAATCACTCAAATATTTGTAATACAACCAATCACTTCAACAAAGGATAAACTTCCAGCATATTTGCAACTCGTTCTAACTAAGCATGATGTAGTTGTTATGGAATCATTGGAATTACCACCCTATCACTTCCATTATCATGCAATCCCCTTGGTACCTGGTAACGTGTCATCTAACATCAAACCTTATTGATATCCCCATGCACTTAAGTCAAAAATATAGAAATTAGTACAAGAATTATTAAAAGCTAGTCATTCGGCCTAGTAACAGTTCTTATTCTTCTTCAATATTATTGGATTGTAAGAAAGATGGGTCATGGCAGTTGTGTATATATTTTTGTGAGCTCAATAAGCTCACAATTAAGGATAAATTTCCTATTCCCATGGTATATGAATTATTGGATGAGCAACATGGTGCTATGTTTTTCTCCAAGTTAGATCTTCGCTCGGGTTACCATCAGATGTGAGGAGGATATCCCCAAAACAATATTCCACACTCATGAGGACCATTAAAATTTTTGGTTATGCCATTTGGCTTGACAAATGCTCCTTCCACATTTTAGAGCCTTGTGAACAACATTTTCTTCCCATTCCTTCATAAATTTATTTTAGTTTTCTTTGATGATATTTTGGTTTATAGTCGCTCTTGGAAAGAGCACCTCATCAGACTGTGCAGCTTTTAACTCAACATCAACTTTATACTAAGAGGTCCAAGTGTTCTTTTGGGTTGATTGAAGTAGATAATTTGGGACACATTGTCACCAAAGATGGGGTTAAAGTTGACCCTAAGAATATTTAAGCCGTTCAAGATTGGCTAAAGCCTCACACTCTTAAGGGCCTTCATGGATTTTTAGGACTCATAGGCTATTACCAAAAATTTTTCCGCAACTATGGTAAAATTATTGATCCTTTAATGACCATATTAAAAAATAATTATTTTACTTGGATAGGCCCAACTAACTATGATTTCCTTGATCTAAAGAATGCTATGACAACCACTCCAGCATTAGCA
The DNA here is from genome assembly GCA_028583015.1 of Wollemia nobilis. Taxonomy (NCBI): domain Eukaryota; kingdom Viridiplantae; phylum Streptophyta; class Pinopsida; order Araucariales; family Araucariaceae; genus Wollemia; species Wollemia nobilis. The sequence goes on from JAQPPZ010017092.1 coordinate 10,490,100, forward strand.
ATGTATGATTTCTCCAAATCACTTATAATTAAAAGCAATAATTTGGGCAATGACATTGGAGTTTTGTTGATGAAGGAGGGAATCCCCTTGAACTTCACTAGTAAAGTGCTTTTAAATCAAAATATGGAGAAATTAACTTATGCAAAAGAGATGCTCACAATTATGCATGTGGTTACTCATTGGCAACCCTATCTTATTGGGCATCATTTCTCCATCAATACAGACCACTAAAGTCTCAAGTACTTCTTGGAGTAGTGGGTCACCACCCTAGAATAATAAAAGTGGGTCTCTAAATTCATGGGTTATGATTATGAGATTACCTATAAAAAAATACAAGAAGAACATTGTGGTGGATGCACTATCTCACCAATTTGAAGCTCCAAGTATGCTATGTACCATCTCTTCGCCCATACCTCTGTGGATAAATTCTCTCCAAGAGGATGTGCTCAAGGATTCGATATTGCAAAATTTGATTTCCACACTTCAAACAATGCCTACCTCATATCCAAGATACACTTGGGATGGACAAGATTTGAGATATCTCTAATGCCTTGTTATTCCCCACACTTCTCAACTATGAGAACTTGTCTTGAAGGAGATGCATACTTCATCCACTTCAGGCCATTCTAGGTTCCTCAAGACCTATAAAAGGATTAAGCATACTTTCTTCTGGAAGAGTATGAAGGATATTCAAAATTTTATGGTAGAGTGTGACATATGCTAGTGGATGAAGGGAGAAATAGTACATTCCTCGAGAACCCTTGAGCGCTTGCTTATTCATGAAAAAATATGGAGAAATATTTCCATGGAATTTATTAAAGGGTTACCTAAGTCCAAAGGTAATTCAATTATTTTTGTGGTAGTGGATCGTATCACGAAGTATACTTATTTTTGTTCCCTCTCCCATCCTTACATGACCTCAGTGGTCACCTAATTTTTTTCTAGATTCTATTTTTCATCTTCATGGCATGCCTACATCCATTGTGTCTAATTGAGATCCTACCTTCACTAGTAGTTTTTGGAAATAATTGTTTAAGTTTTAGGGAACTCAACTCAAAATGATTTCAACTTATCATCAAAAAATGGATGGTCAAGCAAATATTGCCAACAAATATTTGGAGATCTACCTTCATTGATTTACCTCTAATCATCCTACATAGTGGGAAGTGGCTTCCCTTGATCGAATGGTGGTATAACACTTCCTATCACACTGTGACCAAGGTTACCTCTTTTGTAGTAGTTTATGGATAACCTCCATCAACATCCTCCTCTTACATTCTAGGCAGCTCCAAAGTCCATGCAGTTAACACTGTAGTCCGTCAACATGTCGTAGTCCTCTGGCAACTGAAGATAAATTTAGAATTAGCCCATAACTGGATGTACCAACAAGATAATAAATATTTTTTTGAGTGTAGCTTTGAAATTGATGATATGGTTTTCCTTCGCTTACAACCATATAAACAATCATCACTCTAGCTTTGCAGGTGCCAAAAACTTGCTACCAAATACTATGGTCCTACCAGATCTTACAACGGATTGATGCAATGACCTATAAATTGGACCTTTCATCTACATCCAAACTCCCTCCTATATTTTATGTCTTGTATCTGAAGAAGGTTGTGTTGGCAATTTGAGTTATTTTATGTTGTCATTGATGTCACATGGATCACATTGAGTTTTGGTGGCCAAATGATATTTTGGAAAGCATGGATAAATACAGGGTTTTTGTGAAAACCAAGGCAGGAAAAATAAAAGGTTTTATTTAAAACCATGGATGGCATATTTGAACTGGGTTTTTCTTAAAACCCAAGTTGGCCTTTCGTTTCGTCGAAAAAGGTGCCCCGATGATGGAGATATTTAATTTTTAATATTTAGTTTAAATTTTAATTATTTAAAATTTAAATTTAAATTTAAAATTAAATATGCAAGATTTTCGTCGACGTCATCAAAAATAATAAGGAGGCTATATAAAGGGGATACCTAAGGTTCATAAACTGATCCTTGCTCGTGGTTAATAATCGTTGGCTAAGCATCCGAATTGAGCTCGTGCGAAAATCTTTTAGAAAGCAGAAGCAACGAATAAACGAAGGTTGGTCGAAGTCCAAAGTCATCGTGGGCAGAGTGGCGCATTGGCAATTGGATTTTGGCTAAGGTGTGTGGCAGCACAAACGTCAAGGTTTCGAATCCCCTTGACTGCGTTCGGAAGGCGTTGGAAGAAAAGCGCTCGAAGCGCTTTTGATTTGCGAAAAGGGAGGAAAGGTTTTAAGGCACGTTGTGCCTTTCCCTTTCGAACGAGCGGCTAGCTCGTGTGGCAACCTTAGCCGTGGCTAAGGCGCTCATGGTGTGGGCAAGTCGGGGGTTCGAATCCCCTTGAGGAGGTAAATACGTTTTTGCTCTAATTAATTTTGTTAAGCCCTAAGTTGGAGTTATAAGGTGGTTAGGAATAATTAAAGTTTTTAATTAAACTTTGTTTTTATAAGGGTTGTGATTATTATTTCAAAGGTGGATGAGTTGTTGATTTAATTTGATGTTCATGAAATTGAGAATTAAGATTTAGGAGAAATAAGGAGTTGTTATAAAATAATTTTTGAGAGGTTTATTGATTATTATTTTTGATAAGGGTTTTTATTAAAAAGGACTTTGGTGGATGTGTTTATTAAGTTGGAGTAAAAAGGTGTAAATTGAGTTATGCTTTATCTTGTGATTATTATTTGAAGTCCACTAACCCTTATTGAGATTGGAAAGGAAAGTTGTGTTTAGTGTGGCAGATTTTGTGGACAACTTCTTGGCATCAAAAAGGTATGGGCACATTCTCCTATTGATTGTTTATGGTGGTTGATTTCTGAAATATCATTGGAGTGAAAAGGATTGATTGTGGTTTCCTTTTCGAAAGTGGTTGGTTGAATGCTTCAAGGTTTTCTGGTTTGAGAGTTGTGTTTAAACCTTGTTTTATAAGCATAGTTGTTGAAGCCCATTGGTTATGTAAAGAACTTGAAAAGAACATGAGTATCATTGTTATGTGAGATTTGTGGTTGAGCATTGTTGGAAACATTTGAGTTGGTTGATACATGCTTGGACTAGGGTTTTGTGAGAAAGAGTTGTCCCTTGTGGTGATTGGTTGAGTTGAGTTGATTGAGCCTAGTCAAGTGATTGTGTGAGGTGATTGTTCAAGTCCCATGAAACAAACTATTCTATAATTCTGATTTGAGTTGAGATTGAGCTTAGAACATATTGAGTCTCTAACAATTCTCTTTATGCTTCTATGAGTTGACTTGAGTTGAGATTGATTTGAGTTGAGTTGAGTTGAGATCATTGTGGATCATTGTTGTCATCCATTGTAGAGTGCATTGCCATTCATTGTTGAGTTCATCTTTGAGCCTTGCCTTCATAGATTTGTGGATGAGATTTGAGTACTACTTGAGCATGATTGATTGAGCCTTTGAGAAGGCCTTTGGGATAGATTTTCTGGACAGATTTGTGGTAGTTTTGTGTATGATTGATTGAGCCTTTGAGAAGGCTTTGTGGATAGATTTTTGGACAGATTTTATATTTTAGAAATTTTGCAGATTTGGATAGATTTTGATGAGGTTCTGAGTGAGCCTATTGAGCAGAGTTGAGCAAGTTCTTGGTGAGCTTGCTAGAGCAGTTTTGGACAAGTTCTTGGTGAGCTTGTTGAGCAGATTTGGACAAGTTCTTAGTGAGCTTGTTGGAGCAGATTTGAGCAAGTTCTTGGTGAGCTTGCTAGAGCAGATTTGGACAAGTTCTTAGTGAGCTTGTTGGAGCAGATTTGAGCAAGTTCTTGGTGAGCTTGCTAGAGCAGATTTGGACAAGTTCTTAGTGAGCTTGTTGAGCAGATTTGGACAAGTTCTGTGTGAGCTTGTTATGAAATTTGGACAAGTTCTGTGTGAGCTTGTTGCAGATTTGGACAAGTTCTTATTGAGCTTGTTGAGAAATTTGGACAAATTCTTAGTGAGCTTGTTGAGATTTTGGACAAGTTATGTGAGCTTGTTATGCAGATTTGGACAAGTTCTATGTGAGCTTGTTATTGCCTAGCTTTGAGCAGATCAAAGAAATCATTGTATTGGATAAGGATCCTTATTTCTATGTGAAATATTATAAGGATATTATCTTGTGGAGTACCCCACATTGGGGGAACCACGTTAAATCTTGTGTCTCAATTGTGTATGGTGACTTGTGCTCTTGCTTACTATTGCTATCTGAGTTATTAATGCACACTGCTATATTTGGTTATTGCAATTAAGGACATTAATTGATATTGGTTTGGAAAGAAAGTAAAAAGTGGTCTTATACTGTTCACCCCCTCTCTCAGTATAAGCTTGTGTTCTTCAATTGGTATCAGAGTGGGTTCCTTCAAAAAAGCTAACAACTTGAGGGTAGATTCTACAAGAACACAGATGGCTTCATAGAATGGATCATCTACAAATAAGGCTCCATTATTTGATGGTAACAATTATGCTTTCTAGAGCATGAGGATGAAGAACTACTTGATATCACAAGGATATGAGGTATGGAAAATGGTTGAAAAAGAGTATAGGGTTGAAGGTGATCCCGAGGTAGATAAGACTATCAAGAAATTGGTTGAGATCAATGCAAGAGCAATGAATTGTATTTTGAGTGGGCTACGAGAGATAAATTTTGCAAAGGTTATGGTATGTAATTCAGCTAATGAGATGTGGACCAAGTTGTGGAATACTTATGAAGGAGATTCCAAGGTAAAGTTGGCAAAACTACAAACTCATAGAAAAATATTTGAGGAATTGAAAATGGAAGATTCTGAAGATATTGCAAAGTTTTTACTTCGAGTTGATGAGATTACTAACACCATGAGAGGTCTAGGATTTGAGATGAAAGAATCAGAAGTTACTCAAAAGGTTTTGAGATCACTTCCCATGAAATATGATGCTAAGGTTTCAGCAATAGAAGAAACAATGGATATCAACAAGCTAACAATGGAAGAATTGCAAGGAACTCTCACAACTTATGAGATGAGGGTAAGTAAGCATCAGGTTCCAATAAAAGAGATTGCATTCAAGGCTTCAGAAAAAGAGAAAGGGAAAGTTCCAGAAATAGATAGAGGTTCAGATAATGATGAGGAAGCTAACTTCATCAAAAGGAATAAGGACTCAAGGAATTTCAAGGATATAAGGAAAGTCAGATGCTACAAGTGTGGTGATCTTGGTCACTATGCATACAAGTGTCCACATGAAGAAAATAGTGATGATGAAAAATAGGGTCATAGAAGAAAAGAATATGGAAAGCATAAGCATGACAAAGATGACAGATACAAGCAAAACAGGTATGAGAAGAAGAAATTTTTCGTAAGGCAAAGAAATCTTACTACATTGTAGAAGCAAGTGATAGCTCAGATCATAGTGATAGAGACAAATCAGATGATGAAAAGGAAGAACATCTATTCCTAGGAATAGAAGGTGAAAGAGAACAGTGCTTTGTGTGTGGTCAAAGAGATCACAGATCAGGATATTGCAATGGTTTCAGTGATAGTGAAGATGAGATGACACATCAAGGAAATAAGCATGGTCAAAGAAATCTTGAGAGTTTGTTTGCTATAGAAGATTTTAATAGTATCAGTGACAATGAAGATAAAGAAGTCTCACTTTTGGTAATAGAAAAAGAAGAGGATGAGCCAAGAAAACAAAAATCAGAAGTCAAAAGGCTAAAAGAAGAATACAAGAATCTTGAAAACAAGATTCGAACAGATGTCAAAATCAGAGAAGAACTACTACAGACAATCAGTAATCTCAGAGAAGAGCTTCAAAATGCAAAAAGAATAGAAGAAAGGATGAATGAAGAACTAAGGGTAATAACGACAAGACATGACACATTAGATGAAAAGGTTCAAAAAGGAGTGGAAACTTATTTTAAAGTTGTATCCTATTTCCAAGAAAAGTCACACTCAAAAGGAAAGGAAGTTCTAAAAGATGAAAGCAAGGAAGCACCTAAGTGTTATGAAGAAAGTTCCAAAGTTCCTATGGCTCCAAATATTCAGTTTGGATCTTGTTTTGAGATAGGTGAATCAAGTTCAAAAGGAAAAGAAATACTTGAAGAGAAAAACAAGGAAGAAACTAAGGAAGAGGATTTAGATACTACAAAGAAAGTTCAAGAATGCAATGCACAAGTTGAAGATGATCATAGGAATAATGGTCAAGAAAGGTATGAGGAACCAAGGCATGAACAAAGGGCTTTTCAAGGACATTGTTTTTCTTGTAATGGATTTGGACACAGGGCTATACACTGCAGGGTCTATGGATCAAAGAAGTTTGATTTTGCTAGAAGGAACATCAAAGGAAGAAGGTATGGTTTTCAGGGACATTGCTTCTCATGTAACAGGATTGGTCATAGAGCTTCTCAGTGCAAAGGAAATGAGCAACATGGTTTTGGTTTTAGAGCTACACAATTCAGAAGTCATGGTCATAATGGTCATGAAAACAGAACTTCACAATACAGGGTTCAGGAAAGGAATGGATATGGAAATTATTTCAAGAAATATTTTAGGATATGGGCACCATCCAAAGGCTACAATATCAAGTGTTTTAACTGCAATAACTTTGGACATATTGCAAAATGGTGTAGGACTCAATTCCAAACAAGTTCAAGGCAAGAAGGTCAAACAGGTTCAAGGCAAGAAGGTCAAACAGGTTCAAGGCAAGAAGATCAAGAGAAGGATATCAGAAAAACATGGAAGGAAGTTGATAAAGGAAAGAAACAATGTAATATGGGAGTAAAAGTACTCCCACCCCAAAATTAATCACCTCAAGAGAGAAGGTGGTGAGGGGGCTATGCTTAAGAGTCATATATTTTAGCCCCATAGGTGTCCCTTTTGCCATTGATGTCAAAGGGGGAGAGATTTGAGTAAGGGGAGAGCATTGAGTTAGGGGAGCAGCCTCCAAAGAGAGCATTGAGTTAGGGGGAGCAGCCTCCATAGAGAGTATTGAGTCAGGGGGAGCAACTTTGATTCTCAGAGATGGTTTTTGCAGTGATTGTGGTTTTTGCATTAGAGGTGTTGCCATCAATGACAAAGGGGGAGATTGTTGGCAATTTGAGTTATTTTATGTTGTCATTGATGTCACATGGATCACATTGAGTTTTGGTGGCCAAATGATATTTTGGAAAGCATGGATAAATACAGGGTTTTTGTGAAAACCAAGGCAGGCAAAATAAAAGGTTTTATTTAAAACCATGGATGGCATATTTGAACTGGGTTTTTCTTAAAACCCAAGTTGGCCTTTCGTTTCATCGAAAAAGGTGCCCCGGTGATGGAGATATTTAATTTTTAATATTTAGTTTAAATTTTAATTATTTAAAATTTAAATTTAAATTTAAAATTAAATATGCAAGATTTCCATCGACGTCATCAAAAATAATAAGGAGGCTATATAAAGGGGATACCTAAGGTTCATAAACTAATCCTTGCTCGTGGTTAATAATCATTGGCTAAGCATCCGAATTGAGCTCGTGCAAAAATATTTTAGAAAGTAGAAGCAACGAATAAACGAAGGTTGGTCGAAGTCCAAAGTCATCATGGGCAGAGTGGCGCATTGGCAATTGGCTTTTGGCTAAGGTGTGTGGTAGCACAAACGTCAAGGTTTCGAATCCCCTTGACTACATTCGGAAGGCATTGGAAGAAAAGCGCTCGAAGCGCTTTTGATTTGTGGAAAGGGAGGAAAGGTTTTAAGGCACGTTGTGCCTTTCCCTTTCGAACGAGCGGCTAGCTCGTGTGGCAACCTTAGCCATGGCTAAGGCGCTCATGGTGTGGGCAAGTCGGGGGTTCGAATCCCCTTGAGGAGGTAAATACATTTTTGCTCTAATTAATTTTTGTTAAGCCCTAAGTTGGAGTTATAAGGTGGTTAGGAATAATTAAAGTTTTTAATTAAACTTTGTTTTTATAAGGGTTGTGATTATTATTTCAAAGGTGGATGAGTTGTTGATTTAATTTGATGTTCATGAAATTGAGAATTAAGATTTAGGAGAAATAAGGAGTTGTTATAAAATAATTTTTGAGAGGTTTATTGATTATTATTTTTGATAAGGGTTTTTATTAAAAAAGGACTTTGGTGGATGTGTTTATTAAGTTGGAGTAAAAAGGTGTAAATTGAGTTATGCTTTATCTTGTGATTATTATTTGAAGTCCACTAACCCTTATTGATATTGGAAAGGAAAGTTGTGTTTAGTGTGGCAGATTTTGTGGACAACTTCTTGGCATCAAAAAGGTATGGGCACATTCTCCTATTGATTGTTTATGGTGGTTGATTTCTGAAATATCATTGGAGTGAAAAGGATTGATTGTGGTTTCCTTTTCGAAAGTGGTTGGTTGAATGCTTCAAGGTTTTCTGGTTTGAGAGTTGTGTTTAAACCTTGTTTTATAAGCATAGTTGTTGAAGCCCATTGGTTATGTAAAGAACTTGAAAAGAACATGAGTATCATTGTTATGTGAGATTTGTGGTTGAGCATTGTTGGAAACATTTGAGTTGGTTGATACATGCTTGGACTAGGGTTTTGTGAGAAAGAGTTGTCCCTTGTGGTGATTGGTTGAGTTGAGTTGATTGAGCCTAGTCAAGTGATTGTGTGAGGTGATTGTTCAAGTCCCATGAAACAAACTATTCTATAATTCTGATTTGAGTTGAGATTGAGCTTAGAACATATTGAGTCTCTAACAATTCTCTTTATGCTTCTATGAGTTGACTTGAGTTGAGATTGATTTGAGTTGAGTTGAGTTGAGATCATTGTGGATCATTGTTGTCATCCATTGTAGAGTGCATTGCCATTCATTGTTGAGTTCATCTTTGAGCCTTGCCTTCATAGATTTGTGGATGAGATTTGAGTACTACTTGAGCATGATTGATTGAGCCTTTGAGAAGGCCTTTGGGATAGATAGACATTTGGATAGAAACTAGAATAAAATTTAAGTTGGAGCTATTAAATTGAGCAAGTTCTTAGTGAGCTTGAAAATTTGGACAAGTTCTTAGTGAGCTTGTTGAGCAGATTTGAGCAAGTTCTTGGTGAGCTTTCTAGAGCAGATTTGGACAAGTTCTTAGTGAGCTTGTTGGAGCATATTTGAGCAAGTTCTTGGTGAGCTTGCTAGAGCAGATTTGGACAAGTTCTTAGTGAGCTTGTTGGAGCAGATTTGAGCAAGTTCTCTGTGAGCTTTAAGAGATTTGGACAAGTTCTTAGTGAGCTTGTTATTTGACAAGTTCTTTTGAGCTTTAAAATTTGGACAAGTTATGTGTGAGCTTGTTGAGTAGTTTTGGACAAGTTCTATGTGAGCTTGTTATGCAGATTTGGACAAGTTATGTGTGAGCTTGTTATTGCCTAGCTTTGAGCAGATCAAAGAAATCATTGTATTGGATAAGGATCCTTATTTCTGTGTGAAATATTATAAGGATATTATCTTGTGGAGTACCCCACATTGGGGGAACCACGTTAAATCTTGTGTCTCAATTGTGTGTGGTGACTTGTGCTCTTGCTTACTATTGCTATCTCGAGTTATTAATGCACACTGCTATATTTGGTTATTGCAATTAAGGACATTAATTGATATTGGTTTGGAAAGAAAGTAAAAAGTGGTCTTATATTGTTCACCCCCCCTCTCAGTATAAGCTTGTGTTCTTTAGGTTGTGGGTAATCAGGTACAGGTTCAATATGTTTTACCCAAACTAGATGAAGAGGGTTCTATCTTGCTCGAGCCAAAATAATTGTTGGACCACAGATCATGCACTCTTTGGAACCATGTAATCACTAAGGTTCTTGTTCATTGGTGTGGACTACAACCAAAATATGCTACTTAGGATCTCTCTAGCAACTAGAAGAGGATCCTTAATGATGATATCATTAGTGCAATGGTCAAGGAAAAATATAACTTAAGGATAAAAAGGATAAAATACTTGAAGGCTCTACTCAATATTAGGACCCCATCCTAAAACTTTTTGTAATTCTCATATGATTATGTAATGACCCCTTTGCAACATGGGGACCCTTTTATATGTTATTTTGGAATACTTTGTAATGTTATGTGGAAAGTAAGGTGCCTAGACAAGTGGGGCCATTTAATGTAACTATTATCGAGAATGTAACCGATGTTTGGTGTAAGATTCTAGCTAGAGTGGCATTTTGCATGTAATCCAACTCTTGAGCATTAGGTTAGGCTTGCATGAAGTGTATCTTTAAAGACATGGATTCATGAACGAAGGTATCTTTTTGCAAATTAATAAAAATATTGAAGGAGGTTTCCCCCTCGAAGAGGCCTGTGATTCTGTGTTTTTTTGTGAGATTGCTTTAATTTTTCATTTACATTTTGTATTGCAATATATTGTTATTTCATGAAAATCTATTTTATCTACAATATTTGTGTGAATGAGGTTATTTTTAATACAAGGTTCCTAACACTCAATAAGCTACATGGAATGGTGGGAAAAAGGATGGGTTATCTGAAAACCTATATGAAGATATCATATGATATATAAAAGACCTTATAGACATCAAGATACTAGGATATGAGGAGTGGTAGAAGCTATTAAAGCTACTACCCTAAAGAAGATAAGGATAACCAATAATTTTATGGTTTTGTGGCAAAAGGATCCCAATTTTGTAGACTTTGTGCATAGGAATAAAGGTAGGATCTAGGATCTCTCACTAATTGATATTGATGCTCCATGAAGTCATAAAAAATATAGTAATAAGTTTTTACCTTAATATTCTACACATTTTAAAGATATGCAAAATAATTTTGATCAAACAATCAAGGCCTCGAAAACTTAATTTTGTAAGATGACGACTTGAGAAGTGATTTGCTCAAGATGGTGTGATTGTCTCCTATGGAGAAAAATGTTAGGCAACGTAAATTGATTGATCCATAAGAGTAAAGCACTAGAAAAATGGAGTTAAGTGCTCCAAGACAAGAGCGATTTGCTCCTCTCATAGAATAAATTGCTCATGGATAGGTAAAAGAGCAAAATGAGATGTGTGGATCTTGAGGAATATTTTTGAAAAGTGATATTTTAGCATATAGTGACACCACCAAGTATTTTAAAATACTTGTAAGTAGTTTAGGGATGTATTTAGAGGCATGTAATGTTTGGATGTGCATCATTTTGCTAAAGATACCCCTAAATGTTCACTTTAACTAAGAAGTGAAATTTTGTCACCCAAGGTAACTCATGGGTGAATTGTTTTCATAAATAGGAGCTATAAGATCCATTGTAAACATAATTTAGATTTAGGAAAATTAGAGCTATATTTTTTGAGACCCACATTGTACTTGCTCCTTATTTTTGAGATTAATAAGAAATTGATGAGACTTTTTGCCTTCCATTAGTGGCACTACCCTCCTAGATTATGGAATGTATGATGATTGTGGCATTGTCCTTTTATTCTCTTGTTATTTCTTGTAATTTTATTTCACATGCATGGGATTCTATTATTATTATTATATGATTTTATCATGTTTTGATTGATCATGCACTCTCCATACTATAGTTAAGATAGTATTTGCTTTCAATCTCTCACACCCTAAACTTTGAATTTGCTTTCATGTATTTTAGTTTACGTATTTTACTTTCTATACTTTATTTTTGCCTTCATTTATTGCAATTATATTATATTTGTTAAATTTTAACAAGGATATTAGGGAGTCAAACTATATTCAAAGGTCAACAGGGGCATTATATTTCTCTTCCAATTTTTTTACATGGTATTATGGGTGCATTAGAAGTTAGAACTTTTTGCAATTCAATAATATGGCCTAACACAAATATCTAGTTGGTGATTAGAGAAAAAATGGGTAGGAGCTTACTAGAAGACCAATTTGTTATTTGGTACCATCTTATGTTCCAATGTGACATCATGCAAGGACTTTAGATAGTTGAAGAAAATATTGAAGTAAAAAACATTGATCCATTTATTCATTGGAACATACCATTACATGGCATGCTAAGATCAACCTATCAAAAAGGGAAAATTAAAATTTAAATGTGAAGCTTGCATACGTAACAAGACATAAATAAGCCACCAAAGGGGTTAAATTCATATGTGAAAATATTAGAAGGCAATTATTACGAGTAAAAATGAGATGAAAAACCATTTAATTTTATTTAAGAAAATTAATAAAGGAAGGTAACAATGAAATGTACATCCAAGAAAAGGCAACAATCAACGAGTCCTATTTAAATGGCTATGAGATGAAAATTGAAGTACTGTTAACCACGAAGTACTCAAATAAAGTGCAAAAGAGTTGATCCTGTTGAAGTGACCATTAAATATTTATCAATTCTTGAATTCCATCTAGATCCATTTGCAAAAGGGTTAAGAGAAACAAGTCTATAATGTTGAATTTAAAGAGTATACCATTTATGAGTAGGCATTCACATTGATTTATTTCTACCCATGATATCAATGTTTAATATCAAATCCCTAGGCATCTTAGAGAAAATTCAAAGAAGAAGAAAAAGAATAATCATGCACCCATAATTTAGCATTGGACATTATTCTTAGTAAGCTTAACCATCCACCTAATTATAGTTATCTCTAAGAGGGGGAAATTGCTCATTTTTCCTCAAAGTATAAAGGTTAAGTGGTAAATTTCCAATTGATTGAAGAATAAGTTACATATGAAGTGTGAAAAGGAAATTCATGCCACACAAATATGTTTATGATCATTTGAAAATAGTGAAGAGGAGGGGAATATAATTAAAATATGGATAAAAGTGGTCCGTTGATGCTAACCTATTGAAATATACATTGTAAGAAGAGCTAGGATGGCAGTCAAAGGAATATGAAGCCAAAAATTTGCTAATTCAACCAAAAATTTAGTAATTTATTGCCATTACTGATAATAATTAACACCATCCATCAATTCATTGATTAGAAGCCAAAATTAACAATCTATTGATAGAAGGTGACAATTTATTAATTGAATAGATTAGGTCATGGATTCATTGATTTGGATATAGAGAAAGGCACATAAAATTTTAAAGTAGCTAAATTTAATTCAATATTCAATAAAAAAGGAGACATAGACCCCAACGTATAGTTAATACTCACTTTAACCCTTAAAGCACACTTATTTGTAGCACCTTCTATGTTGTCCAACCCTCTTATGATGACCATTGATATTGAATCATTTGAGGCTATGGTGATACCATCCTAATAGGTGATGAGGCAATAGGACCCACAAAATTGAAACTAAGTCCATCTAAAGAAAGTCTCTCTATCATGGTACCAAGAAAGAAGAAGAAAAAAACTAAGAAAGGTAACCATGGTGCTCTATTTGAAGCCTCTTATGACAATATGATTGAAGGTATATTCACCCACCACACATAAAATGTAGGTAGGATGCTAAAGTAAGATTTTACTCTATTCAAGAGAGCTATATTTTACAAAGAAGCAAAAATTTATTGTTTGGAATAGGCCAAAACAAGGTGCATCAAGTGTGGGACTGCCTTGAATTGGTTGAAGCATGCTCCTAGACGTATGATAGGTCTACACATAATTCATTTAATATTAGAGGTTAAAAATCCAATTGTGATATTAACATAGGTATTTATATAGATTATGTTAATTGAGGACCCACCATTAACTAGATATCATTTACAGTCTAGTCCCAAATTGACTACTACATGAACAAATCATTAGTGGATATATTTCCTATAAGAGTATATGAAATATAGTGAGGATGCCTAGAGATTTGAATTCCACCTAAATATAAGGGCATTCAAGGATTATGTCCAAGAACTCAATTTAAGCCATCCATTTATCTTGGAAGGATTAAAAAATGAGGAGATGCATGAGTATCACCTCAATATGCCTAGTGTAGTAAAAGACTATAATGATCATAACCTATAGAATCTAGATTACACAAGATTCATTATGGCCATGATATACTACCAGTTAAAGAACTATAAAAATAGATATCATCTTCAATTACATATTCCATCTAGCAAGACTAATTATCCATAAGAAATTTAGCTAACTAAACACCCTCCAAGTTAATCAAATGTGCCCAAACATGGAGGATATCCTAGTAATGGATTGTACAAAGGTAATCATGAAGGAAGAGAGCTCCACTAGATATGAGTTTTACTAGCACATTTATGAGCCAATCATGTGGAATAAAATTGGTCCTACACCAAAACTTTTAAAAATGACTCTTTCATTAGGGTTTATGAATTGATCATCCATCCTTGAATTGTGCCACCCCATGTGCTTGACCATCTATTTGTTCATGAAGACATGCAATAAATGGATCACATAGATAAAATATACTATGGATGCTAGAAGATAGGGATGTTATATAAAAGTGGTGATAAGCACCTTACATCCATTATGAAGTGCACCCAAAAGAAGTGTGCCCAATCATTAGAGTCAAAGCTAGGAGAATTTGGTCTATAGAAGCTAGAAGACTTTTAGAACTTCTGAAATATATATTAATCTAAAATTTGGTTGAGTGTAGCATAAATATGGTTTATATTCATGAATATAGGATCACTTTTAAGTAGGAAATAACGTAGGTAAGGATGTTTCCAAGAGAAAGCTAAAATTGATACCTACATGGGAGGATGAGTATAAGAGGCTATAAATAGAACTTCCTCCTTGGTTTTATCTCTATACAAAGAAGCAATTGTACAATCTAGAGTTTCATAATATCAACCACTATGGATCATGATACTATAGTATAACGACATGGTGGTACATTAAGATCAAGATAGATACCATGAATGCAAGCTCATGAGAAATTACATGGACAAACAATATTAAGAATATAGGATGCAATAATAAGTTAGAAGTGATCAAGGCCATCCAGATAATCACCTAAGTAATATTGACACCATGGTCAACAATAATTATGATATTAATGGCATAAGCAAAAATAAGCACACCATCTAGAGAGGCCTTGAGAATTTTTAAGAACTCTTCCAAGAGAAAGGGGTTGATCAAGTTCACCATCATAAGACCTCCCAAATATTCAAAGAGTATTATCTTTCATGTTCTAGTTGATCATTCAACTAAGGTGCTAGTGTCCTATTCACATGTGGAACTCCTAGAATCTAGAGATTCAATGGAGAAATATTTTGGATTAGCAATAGAGACGGGTTATAACTTTAGTGCCTATGAAGTTGGCAATTGATAGGGATTAATATTATATTATCCCTTTTCACATGGATCATGATGTATTATAATTAATACTCACACGGATCGTGCGTATTAAATGCCAGCCTATAAATGCAGACATGCATATAAATATCTTTTTGATTAATGTAATTCTCAGTTTTTATTTATGCCATTTTGTGTCATATATTAAGAGTATTTTCCACATCATTGGTATCAGAGCCAAGGTGTAAGGGTTTGGAGAGTATCCTCTTCCTGAGACCAGACTGGTTAAGAAAGGAATGAGAAAACGAACCCATGGATCTTGAGTGGTGAAAATTCTTTTCGTTCCATAGACACCTTCAAGCACTTTCATTTGTGAAGAATATCAGTTGGGGTTCTTCTAACTCCTAACCCTTAGTTAGCTGGGTCTCTCTGACTCTGACATTTAGCTCTTGATCTGAACATATGCCTTTGTGTTTGGATCCTACTGGTTAGTTTCCATTTGATGACTATCATTATGGATGAAATATCTTATTGGTGGTACATTGGACATCCTGCAATATCTTTCTAACACATTGAACAAGTTCTACACTGGAGTTGCTTGTCGCTACCTCTGGTTTGCTCTGCTAGCATTTCATCATTTAAGTCATTGTTCTATCGTTTTGGCACTTTTTATGCTTTTGAAGTTTTTATTGCATTTTAGATTTGTGTTTTCCACCATTGCTATCTATGATCTACATGATCTTTGATGAAGGTTGCCCAACCATCCATAGTAATCTTCTCACATCATCGCTCTGCTCTACTCGATTCTTTTCCATTGTTTTAATGAATCCTTATCGATGATCCCATATCACGAGCTCTAACCGATGTAAATTTTGTTGGTTCTCTATTGCATAGCGTGACATATATGCTACTCATGTCTTTGTGAATCTTGTAGTTTTCCACTATTCAATGGCTTCTTGGTTTTCTCGAACCTCGTTTGGTATTGATATTATGCACGCGCTCATTTCTACCTATTCACACCAATCGTACGTAGTTGTTAGCCATAATTGTTTCTCACGTGTTGTCACCCACACCTTCATGTGTCCATATCCATATCTACAAGATAAATCTACTCATATTTTCTAGTGGAATATCTTCAGATTTTGCCATAGGTGCTTCATTTTCTTGATGGTCATGTTGGTAGATATTTAGTGCATTTTTGCTAGTGCTACCACTATCTGCCATCGTCCCCCCCGATATACTTGTTTTAGTAAAGCTTTCATGACTTTTCAATGTTCTCTATCCATTATGATAGCCGTAACATTAACCATATTTTTTAGTAGTGCTTTCTGGTTTTGACTACATTTTTGCCATCTCAACGCTGCTCTAAGGTGTTTTGATAACCTTAAACATTTCTAGTAGCTGCACATTTGGCCATCGATATCACTTTCAAACTCCTAGCCACCTTTTCGGTGCCACTCTATGATGTTGCTCTACACTCTGATCATTTGGCTCCCTCGATGTATAAAAACTCTATCATTCCAACATTAATTACGATCTAGAGATTACTCTACTAATTTTGCACCCCAACGATGTCTCCCACACCCAATCCAGATTTTCCACTTTTCATTCATGCATTTGGACACCAATTTGTCATATCCAGCCAGAATCCAATGCTTGTTCACTCTCTACTACATTTTTTGATGGCATTTAAATGTTTCTCTGCACCCACGACTTTCTCGATGATCAAAACTAATCTTATTCTAAGGTTGCAAACCTTT
The DNA here is from genome assembly GCA_028583015.1 of Wollemia nobilis. Lineage (NCBI taxonomy): Eukaryota > Viridiplantae > Streptophyta > Pinopsida > Araucariales > Araucariaceae > Wollemia > Wollemia nobilis. The sequence continues at coordinate 10,506,983 of JAQPPZ010017092.1, forward strand.
ACGATGGGTTCTAGAATTTTTTGGTGCCTTTTTGTTGATTTTTGGCCTATCCTATTTTTTGGAACTCTTCATACGAATTTTACATTTTTTTTACCAAAAATACATGGTATAAATCCCACATGCATGAGGTTTTTGCCATTTCACTTATTTATATCCCGCTCAGCCCCCCTTAACTAACAACTAGTGCTTGTGCAATAGCTATCCACCACCTATCCACCCATACTATGACCACTTCTTTCACCTTTTGTCCCTCGTTGCCTCATGCCCCGTTCCCATTGACTAGCTATCCATGCCTCATCCTGCTTCCACATCATCACCAAGTATATGTCATATCTCATCATCGTAGTGTTTGCATGCCTCGTTGACATCATCCATTTACTTGCCACGTCCACTAACCTACATCGACCCTGCCCTAGTCCATGTGTCCTCTGGAGCACCCATTGAATCCTCAGCACCCTTGGTCTTCACATTTCATGCAATGTTTCACATGTTATGTCCATCGTGTCTAGTCAGTCACGTCCATCATGTCCAGTTAGTCCACATCTGACGTCTGGTGAATCCACATCTAACATCCTTTTATCACACACAAGCTTACCCATTGACCTCTTCTTACGTCATCTACCGACCAAGTTTACCATTGTGTGCCCAAGTTGATTGTTGCACATAATTCATGTCGTTTAACATTGTAGGAGTTGTTGTTGGAGTTGTTGAAAACAATTAATGCTTGAAACCACACAAAGTCATTGGAGTTGCAATTTATTAATTATGTTCATCAATATCATTGGTCATTGCAATTCATTAATGTTGTTGATCAATGCCATTGACCGTTGAATCTCAAGCGCCCATTGACCATTGAATCCCATATTTCAAATCCTTGGTCCAATCAGAGAGGGAGGGCCCATTAAAAGTTGAACACAAATTTTTGCCACCCATTCTCATTTTGCCATTCAAACTGGTGCCTAGTAAATCCTTGGCCACTCCTAGTATACCTATGGCTACCAACATGGCCATTGTTGAAAAATTAGCTGAAATCACTGTAGCCCAAAATGAAAAAATGGTGAAAATGGCTGCCATGTTGTAAAACCTTCAATGTTCCTCCCATCCTCCTTGTCCAAGGTGTGAAGTAAAAATATACAAAGGCTTTAGAGAATTTTATGTACTCAATAGATGGATCCTTGATATGGAGACTTGGTTTGAATATACTCACACTCCTAATAATGAAAAGGTTTCATTCGCAAAGCTCAAAATTTCCAACATCGCCAAAGTTCTCATTGCTAATTGCCATAATCAAATTTGTACATGGGAGGAGATGGTACAAGTTTTGAAGGCCTCATTTTATCCATCAAATTATGAGTAGGACTTACTGAATCAATGGTTACACCTTCGTCAAGGTAAGAGGGAATCTATACAAGATTTCATTCATCATTTCAACCGCCTTCGAGTTTTTCTTGGCATTTTAGATTCTAATGTTGTCTTGATTGCAAAGTTTAAAAGTGGTCTTCTCGCACACTTGTATAGGGAGATTAAATATACTACTTGCACAACATTGGATGATGCATTCAAACATGCATAGCTAGTTGAGGAGAAGTTCATGGCACAATGGCGGGAGCCTCGCTACTCTTTCGGTGGTTCGATAGAAGATGTGCACAAGCATCAACAAGGATGAAAGAGACCTTCCCATGTTTCTTCTTCTATTACTCCCACTTCTTACTCACCCCCTACTTCTAAAAATTCATTTCCTTCTTCCTCTTCTTCATTCTCTCATGCTCAAACTGCTAAATTTTGTAACTATTGTAAGAGGCAAGGCCATGATAAAAATCAATGTCCACAATTACAAAAGAAGAATCTTTTTGTATAGTCTGATGAGGGCACTTGTGATAACCCCATAGAGACTACTGGAGAAGAAGAAATTTGTGAGGAGTTGAGAGGGAAACTTAATAATGTAATACTCTTGAATAAGCATTTTAGAGAAGATGATCATGACCAATTGTTTATCACTCGTGCTCACTTACTCCATAACTTTGCAGTAGACTGTATAATTGATAATGACTCACAAAATAATCTGATTGCATAGTCCATTATCGATAGGCTCAATATCCCTATGTCCAAACATCCTCATCCCTACTCTCTTGGGTGGAAGGATAGCACCAACACATCAAAAATCACACACACATGCACCATTGCATTTGCATTTGGCCCCAAGTTTTGGGATAAGGTCACGTGTGATGTCACACCCATGGATTGTTGTGGATTACTTCTGGGTAAACCTTACCAATATGATAGGCATGCCACTTATGATGCCTATCATAATACATATACTTTGTAGCATGAGAACAAATCCTTTCTTGTCTGTAGTGTTCCACCCACTACACATCGAACTTGCACTAATTTACATTAGGCATGACCAATTGCTTTGATTTTTAGCACACCACAATAGAAGGAGGTCTAGCCATGAGCACTTTTTTCCACTTCACCTCACATTCATCGGGCTCTTGTTCCTATTGTACCTTCGATTGTTCTTATGGTTCTAGTAGTTGTTCTTGTTGTTTCTATTGTTCCAACAGTTGTTCCTGTTGCACCAGTAGTTGTTCCTATTATCCCATTAGTTCTTATTGCACTAGAAATTATTTTTATTGTACCAACAATTCTTATTGCACCAACAATTATTCCTGTTGTACCAAAAATTGTTCTTGTTACACCAACACCTGCTCCTATTGCACAAACATCTCTTCTTGTTGATACTCCTGCTCCAGTTGTAGCTCAACCTACAGTTCCTCATTTGGTTCACACCACTCCGCATCCTGCCTCCTTCACATTGTAGGACTTTCAGCATTTGGTGGCATGTCAGCAATTTCCCTTCATACACAATCATCCTCTTCATATCAAAAATCCACATTGCATCTACATGGAGCCTCATTATGGAGCATCCCCATAGCCTACGAGTTTCTCTCCAACTTCCTTTCCTTTTTGAGAACATTAGAGTCCAATGCTTCTACGACAAGGAGGAATGATAGGGATTAATTTTATATTATCCTTTTTCACATGGATAATGATTTATTGCATTTAATACTCACATGGATCATGCGTATTAAATGTCGATTTGTAAAGGTAGACATGCCTATAAATATGTTTTCGATTAATGTAATTCTCAGTTTTCATTTGTGTCATTTCATATCGGCTATTAAGAGTGTTTCCCACATCAACAACTATGACCAAGGGGTATCAATTAGGAAGAAAATAAAGTAATTGGGTGAGTGCACAGAAAGATAAAGCAAGATAAAGATCATCCCTTTGGTCCATATAAAAAAAAAGGAGGAGAAGGAGACATGTTCACATTAGAAGAGGAAGACAATTAAAAATCAAAGGACTCATGGAGGAAGTAATTTTCAACCATCTCATATTTCAATAATATCACACCCAATGTAGTGATGTCCATGAGTCTACTAATCATAATTTCTTCTCTTATGGATTTAACTATTCATTCTATCACACTTTCCATATCATCCATTGCTTCATCCATTTATGTTTTAACTCCACCAAGTACCACTATTGTCACTCCATTCTCCACACAAATAATAACACTCATAATCCTAGTGGATACCTCCATCACTTCATACATTCCATATTTATGAGTGATATATGATCCTTTTTTAAGCATAATACTTGCTTCCTCAATAAGTGCATCATCCCTCATAGTGACCACCTCAATGATAATCACTACTTTTAGGGCTATTGATCAATGTCAACTCATGGGTAACGACACACTTGCTCATTTTTATATCCTCCTTTTCAATTAAGAATTTAAATAGGAGACCAAATCATGAAAGAAGTGGAATCATGCTTGCAAAGTGTTAGGTTATAGTTTCAAAAATACATAAAAGATCTTAATTATTGTATATTTTTTCCTTTATCTTTTTACTTTAATGACTTATATGATATTATCATATAATAAACATTATATGTGCTTGTAAATATCTATTGATTTATGTATGAGAAATATTAATACTTTTGTTTGATACTCTATTTCCAACATGTGGTATCAGATCAGTAATTTAAATGTTCCTAAATCGAGAGGAGATAGATGTGTTTGAATGCATGCTATGAAGAAGGTCATTAAGGCAATATGTATAATATTTCATTTAAGAAGAAATTTTAAATATTTATGAATGCAAATTTTTGGACACACAAACATCCAAAGACCTAGAAATAGTCCAACACTAAGGGAGTCCATGTCATTCAATCAAACATTTCTCTTGAGAGTTCATGCTGGAGTTTGTACCATTCAATCAAGAAAGGTAATTGGATAATAATTTTGAACTTAGTTTAGAGAATAGAATAAAGAAAAGTCCTAATGTAATATGGGTGGTCTAAGTATTTTAGATTAAATGTAAAGCTGAGCGTTTGTATAGCAAGGCCATTTCAAAAGTGTGCAAAATTTAGATAGCAAGTATACATTAGAGAAGAAATCAGAACATTTAATATTTAAGTGCTCAAGATTTATTTTTTGGAAGTGCATGAGAGTGCCCAAGATTTATATTTCAAAGTGTGCTTGCTATTAATTTTTGGAAGCACATAAGAGAGCACCCCAAAATAATATTTTAAAGTGCCTATGAAAAAACAATATAATTTTTTGAAAGTGCTACTTGAAAGCATCCAAGTTTTGGAAGTTGTTACTTAAAAGAGTCTGAGAGAGGATGTATACAATTTTTGGAAGTGCTTGAAAAAATTGCTTGAAAGTATCCAAGAGAGGACGTATATAATCCTTAGTAGAACCCAAGAACACTCCTTGGAAGTGCTTGAGAATGAGATGCACATTGTGCTTGAGAACGAGATGTGCATTGTGCTTGAGAACGATCTTTGAAAGTATTCTTGAGACTGGAGACATGCATTATGCCTAAGAACGATCTCTAGATGCATTTGAGAAAAGACATACATTTTGATTGAAAAAGTTCAAGTGTACAAAACGAGTGTGAAGTCTTGAGTAGAAGTTCATGTGTGTAGTCAAAATACCAAGGAACTACCCAAGTGCTAATATTTATAGTATTATTTATTATTATTATTATTTTTAAATTAAAAATATTTTCTTTATAGTTAAAATGTTTAAACTATAGAAGTATATATATTGAAAGGAAAATTATTCTTTAAGTTAAAAATTCATTATACAATTAAGATTTTAAATATCATACTTGTATTAAACAGGGAGTTATAAGGAAAAATTCAAAATGACTACTCCTAAACTATTTTTCTTAGAGTCACAACAATTCAGAGGCCTAAAATTCATTCCATGGAAAAACAAGATGAGAACTATCTTTGTAATAGAAATACTATGGGATATTCTATTAGGAGAAGAAATATATCCCGAAGAACCAACTGCACAAATAGACTATGATGAAAAAGATAACAGGGCATGATTAATCATCTTATTTGGCATAACAAATAAAATTCAGTCTCATATTAGTGAAGTGCATACATCAAAAGAGGCTTGGGATATCCTATGCACTAATTTTAAAGGTAGAAATCAAGCAACCATTTATCATTCACAATCTCAATTATACATGTTACAAGTACAAGATAATTAAAGTTTGGAGCATTTTATTCAAAATATTGCAGAATTATAATAAATAATACTTGGCACAAAGACTAGTTCAAATATTGCTTTGATGAACAATTAAATATAAGATAAATATTATTTTTTAATACCAAGCTAAGTGGGAAGGATGCCTTATTCAATAATTTGTACTAGTACTTTTCTAAGGAGGACTCAATAGGTTTAACTCATTGCCCTAAATTTAATACCATACCAAGATGAATGGACACTTGGTCATAAATCATTGTAGATGGTCTAGTGTCATATACTAGTATCTTGCAAGGATGGCAATATATTTTTCCATATCATCATTGTAAATGGATCATTTTTCATGTATGTTGTTTTACCTTTTTGGAGGGCATCCTATGAAGTCATTGCGAAAGAAAATAAAATTTCTAGCCTAGTGATATGGAAGGGAAGAGGTATACAAATATAGGAGGGCATTGATGGTTTGTAGACAATACATGCAAAATAGGTCCTTTGTGGGTGGACATAGGGGTGGTATGCTCAAGGATGAGCATTGACCTATAATTTATAGTAAATTATTCCCTAAGGAACATATTAGGTGGATTTTCCTTGGTAGAAATTTGGTCCAAACTAAGATTAAAGTAATCGTTATGTTCATAATATACATGAGTTAATTACTTCATGTAGACAGGGTGCATTGAGATGATTAAATGTGTTTGGACTTCACATTTCCAGACTACATCCACTATTTGTTAAGTTGCATAGTAGGAGTGACATCATGTAGATATATTAGTGCATCCATGAGTTTATTTTCTAACATGTTGATGCTCTGTATCTGATCTCTTTGTTGAAGGGTTTGTTTTCTTAGGTAAAAAATATAACCGAAGGGGAATTCTTGGTAATAGTTCCTTGGATGGATGGTAAATTTCACTAATGATTCTCTCCCCCCTTTCAAGTTGTAGGTAAAAACCAATGAGACTCATTGGCAATTAGATTGATTGTACATGTCTTACTTATGAGGTTTGCATATGATGTCCATAAACATGGTTGGAATCATTAGGATGTGGTAAAATAGAGTGTGATTGTTAGCAAGAATAAATTCATATAGATTGGGAGATTGGATTTCTCATGTAACTTCTTCTATCATGACTACAACTTTCTTGTACTATATTGTTTGGTTGGAAATAATTTCTATTGGATGAGTCCTTCTAAGATGAAATAATAATATACTTATAGAGCATATTATATCTACTAATATTATGCATGTAAAAATAATGACTATTATACAAAAATTGAATTGTGGGATAGTTTCCAAATTGATATGCCATCTTGTTGTGTTAGTGTAGCAATTTTATCTTGATATTAGAGTGGTCATATATCCTTTGGTTGTAACTATTAGTATACAACAAAGTGAAAATCTATGTTTAATTATACTTAAGAATATTATGAGTTAGGTCTAACATGTTGTTCTAATATTTAATTTTGCATATTCAATCTAATGACAGATGTATCTATGAATGACTTGGATGATAAAAACAACATTTTTTAGCTGATTTTAACCAAGTGTTGGTGACTTAATCTTTACCTAAATTCATATACGTGTGAGTAAGTGAGTGAGTGTGTGTACTTGCAAACTTGATATTTTATCATACTAATCTAATACCATTTGTTTAGAATTGATCTATAAATTTTATCAGTTATGAAATTTAAGTGCTATCTATCAACATAATGAACACTTGATATATTAACATTCATGAAGTAAAAAATATAGAATTTTATAGATGGTTATATGTGTATTGATATGGCCAGATTACACTTCTAATACATCATGATTATAATTTTATTACATTATGATTGAACGATTTGTGATGTAACGCAATTCTTAGTATTCATTTAAAGGTAATTGTGATGTTCGTATATGTTACATAGCTTGCATGCCTAAGTAGTAGATGAATTTTTTTTTCTTGCTTAACATTGATTGGTTGAACTACCCATTAGTTCGGTGTATGGGATATAATTTCCTTCGCATTAATTATAATTCTTATCCTATATGAGATACTCTCACCTCTCCAAAGTTTATTATGCTTGTAAGGATGATAGGAGGCCATCTTATTTAGGTAAGAATAATTCATCCATTCTAATCTAATTAGGATTGATTTAAAAAATTATTGAACTATGCATTACCAAATCCATACCATCTTGTTGGTATTAATTTAAAAATTTAAACAACTTAGTTATCTAATAACACTTACCTAAAATATAATAGGAGGAGGATGGCTTCAACTAAAAGAGGACATCTTAACTCCATTAGAGTGAGTATTCAAGGGGTGAGAGTAAGTCTATCTCTTAAATAATAAATAGAAGTTGAAAAAAGTAAAAGAGGCCAAAATTGGCTCAATGAGAAGCAAAATTACTTGTCCAAGGGAAACTGATATTGAATGTTCTTTAACTAGATATGGTGCAATATAGAGGCTAGAGTGATAACCTAACTTGTTAACATCTAGGTCTTGAAGATGACTGATGGTTGAATTAATATTTAGAATCCAATAATATCGTTGGTTGTATTATCCTCATTAGTAACTATTTTTTATGAGAGTGATGATTGGACTTGGTCAGATGACAAGTCAGTGATGAGAGTAAAAGGGTGGGCAATTAATATACTTAAAAAAGTGTTATTTTTCCAACCCAAGGAAGGGGTTGTGCCAATACAAGACTTCCCTTTTGAAATAACCTATAAGACTTCTTCATATTTGAGAGGCTTAGATTCAATTCAATAATGTACATATGGATCTATTAATTAATCTTGGATGATTGAAAGCGAGTGACTGTATGAGGGTTTCATTTGTATTGAGTGCAAGAAACTCTAAAGGTTGTTTTCAGGGTCTTTGGGTCCTAGTGGAAATATTTTTGTGGTTTCTGCTCAAGATTTTAGCGGGATATGTTACAGGGACCCAAGATGGGTTAGAAATATGTCTTTCAACAACTCTTCATGCTACAAAATTGATTGACAATGACTTCAAATTTACTGCATAAAATGAAAGTGAAAAGCATACCCTTTCTTGGCATCCAAGGCATGGATTAAAGAGATCTCAAAACAAGTTTCAAGCAACTGATCAAAAAATGGTTTAGATCTCAAGTGAATCTAATGCTAAGGAGTACCCCCAAAATAAATCCACTATGGAAACTTTTTTCAAGGGTAAGGGTTTCAAATACTTGGCCCTAAAAATAAATTTTAGGTATGCCCTCCATGGTTTACATCCTTAACCTAATGCTAACATTAATCTTAGGGTTTCCTAGTAAACCTCTAGGAATGCCTAAGATTGATCCTAGGAAAACTGAGTCAGTATGTCTTAGGGAAGCTAGTAGAACTCTGATTGTTAAGATAGATATGGGCATCATTCAGACTAGCATAGAAGATCTGGAAAAAGAGGACTAAATTATTGTTTCTTGGGTGTTTTTCTGAGCCTACCTGCTTTCAAAGTTTGGGCTGCAAAAAACTAGAACACAAAAGGTGAGTTACAAATATCTATTTATCCAAATGGTTATTTTCTTGTTTTTTTTGCTAATGATGAAGATAGAGATAAAACATTTCAAGGGGGTCCCTACATATTTGGAAGGTCGGGGCTTTACATGAAGCCTTGGCATACTAAATTTAAAGATGAAGAAGAGATGCCTTCTAAAGGTCTTGTGTGGGTTAGACTCTTTGGACCCCTAGTTGAATTCTAAAATCTGATTATTTTTCTTCAATTGGAAACTCTTTGGGAAATTTTATGATGAATGTTGATTGTAATAAAAAAACTGAACATATTATTTATGCTCAAATTTGTGTTTTAATGGATTTTGACAAACCCCTACCTAAAAATATCTCATTACAATTTGGGGAGGATACTCGAGAGCAAGTGGTGGACTATGAGAACATTCTTGTTTATCATTATCTTTTCCATGAATATGGTCATTTGACTAGTGTTTGCCTAGATAAAATTTTAGATCAAAAGAAAGATGATACAAACTTAGCAGGTTTCCAAATACCCAAGAAGAAGAACACTAAAAAAAACTAGTTATGAAGGATCAATTGAAGTTATCAACTAATATGTTTTAAATTCCTTCCACAAATGATGTCCCAGGTGAGGAATAGGAAATAATTGAGATAGAAATCTTAGAAATGAAATTTAAGGATGTAGGGAAGGAATCAAAGGAGGAAATATACACAAGAAAAACAATCTTTTAAATGTTGAGACTTCAAATAATACATGTCCCAAGATAGACTCTATTGAACCTTCTAGTAATACTTTATCCTTGTACATGCATTCTTCAAGGTTAGAAGCCATCTTAGATTCAATTGGGGTAAGTCATTAAATAAGGGAAAAAAACTAAAGATGGATTTCAACCAAAAGATAGGTCGCAAGAACAATCAACATAATATGGTAAAAGAAGGTGAAAAGCCTATAGAGGAAGGTAAGATTAATGCCCTTACCAATTTTTTTAGCCCTAGTATTAATGAATATCATAATTTGGAATATACATCATTTTATGCATGATCTAAGTTGAGCAGAGGATGTCGATGGGTGGGAAGTCTGCAGGGGAGATCGGGAGCGATGGTGGTTTGGTTCTTGGATGCAGTGGAACAATCAGAGGGCATCAAGAATCTGATGGAGCAAAAACACCCGGGCCCATTGAAGATGATCGGGCTGGCAACGATTTTGGTCAAGGTAAGGACCCACCAGACAAAGGGGGTGGTGGGGCTCAAAAGTCTTATGCCCAGGCAACGGCCTCAGAAACCCTAAATGGGTTTTTTACCAAAGAGTTGTTTTCGGTTGGGGATGAGCTGGACATCCCGACGAAAGTTCTTTCAAGCTTCATGGAGTTTGAGAAATTTACCCTAATAGGTAAATTCATTGGAGGCCGTCCCGACATGGAAACTATCCAAAAATGGGCAGCAAGAAAATGGAGGACTTCTGGACATTTGGAGATGGCGACCCTATCTTAGGGTTTTTTTTCCATTAGATTGAACAATAAGGAGGATTACTATAAAATTTTGGCTGGTGGGCCATGGTTTTTGGGCTGCAGAAGTTTATTTCTCAGGAAGTGGGACATGGATTTTAGTCCTGAGACCCAGAACATCAACATTGCCCCAATATGGGTTAGGCTCCTGAATCTTCCCCTCTTTGGCTGGCATGAAAATGTCATAAGAGGTATTGCACGTTCCATTGGGGAGTTGGTCACCATTGAACCTCCCACCCGAGCTCAAACAAGGTTCATCCAAGCCTGATTTTGCATTATGGCAGATTTGGAGGTAGAACTCCCAACTTCTATCACTCTTCGGTCTGGAGGTACCATTCTTCATAAACAAGCTATTGTCTATGAAAATAGACCAACTTTCTGCACCCAGTGTCGGTCCCAAGGGCACCTCCAGTCCTAGTGTCCTCTTCAAAAACTAGGAAAACAAAAACATGAAAATGACAACCCCCTGGAGCACAAGGAAGATCAAGCAAAGCAACCAAATATTCTAGACGCGAAGGGCCATGAATCCCCAGGCCCCTCTAGATACTGTGGTGGACTCTCTCAGCCTAAAGAGAATCCCTCTCTCCAATCGGACCTCGAGCATCTTGAGGCTGACAACCAACAAGAAGCAGACTCCCACTTGGAAAGTGAATCGTAGGAAGAGATGGAATGGACCCCTTCCCAAGTTTTGCCTCAGGCTGTTCCTCTGCTCCAAGATACGGGTCATCCCAATTTTAGTCAGTCGTAGATGCTACTAGAAGATTACCTCTTAAGAAGGAGGGGTGAACAATCCGATCACATTAGCCCCCAGAATACAAGAAGCCGAAAGCAAAGTGTGGATTTTAGTAGTGAGAGGAAGCAGGGCCGTCATCCTAACAAGGAAAGGTGAGACAAAGAGACTGCAACTGACATTGCAAATGGAACCCAACATTTGCTGGTTTTGGATGACTGTGACACACAGTCAGACGAAGCACATGCATCAAAACCTCCCCCTCAACAAGGAAGGGGAGGCAAGAAAAACTTCAAACTATCCAGATGAAAGTCCTCTCATGGAATGTGAGAGGACTGAACGGTGCAACCAAGTGAAGGTTAGTGGCTGATCTCCATAGGAGGATTAACCCTTCTATCCTTATTTTGCAAGAGACCAAGCTTGATGATATCTCCTCTGAAAAAGTGGCGAAGGCCATTTGGGCTAAAGCAAATTGTCTGTCCAGCCCTATAGTGGGAACATCGAGAGGACTCATGGTTCTGTGGGACCCTTCGAGGTTTGAGGGCAGCTCGCTGTCAACTTCCAACAGAATCATCAATGTACTGTTCCAGTCCAAAACCTCCAATTTTTCCTGGATTCTGTCCAACGTTTATGCTTCAAATTCTACTATAGAGAGAGCAGAAATGTGGAAAGCTATCTCTCTAATGAGGGAGAATTTTAGCAACTTTCCTTGGGTTTTAGGAGGTGACTTCAATTTTCCCCTTCATCCTTCAGAGAAAAAAGGAGGGTCTGACCACTCCAATCGTAGCTTGGAAGATTTCATAGATTTTGTCTCTGCTAATGGCCTGCTTGACATCAAACTCAAAGGGGCTTCCTTCACATGGAGTAACAGAAGGATTGGGGGCGGTTTGATTCAAGTCAAACTTGATAGATTCTTCATTTCCCTAGAAGCCATTCCCATCCTTGGCGGGGCTATCCTTTCGGCTCTTCCAAGGATTGGGTCTGACCATAACCCTATTTTCTTGGAGGCGAACGATGGGCCTATTTTTATGACCCTTTTTAGATTTGAATCCATGTGGATTTCCCACAAAGACTTCAAAGTATTGGTTTCAGCATGGTGGCAATCGAAGGTGGAAGGAAGCGCTCCTAAGAGGGTGGCTTTAAAGCTCAAAATGGTCAAAGAAAAACTGAAGATTTGGAACAAAGAGGTTTTCGACAACATTTTTGAGTCCAAAAAATCCATCACTGAGAACCTAAAGGTTGTGGAGGAAAGGATGGCTATCAAAGGTTACACTGAGGGTCTCAGGGAGGAATAGCGGAGCCTTTTGGTGGACTTTCATTCTATTATCGCTAAGGAGGAAACGTTCTGGCGCCATAAATCTCGTGACCTGTGGTTGAAGAATGGAGACTCCAACATGAGATTTTTTCATGCGTCTACTATGAGGCACAGGGGGGCCAACAAGATCAGAGAAGTGACTTGTAAGGATGGGCACATCACTAGGGAGATTGAGGAAATCTGGAGCGAAGCGGTTAATTTCTTTCAGGATTTGCTTGGCACTCCTCCGGATAGCAACCTCCAGGTCCAGAAATCTATGCTCGCCAATTTTCTGACTAAGGTTCCCCATGAGGTAAGCATGAAACTTCTAGAACATTTTTCCTTGTCTGAGATTAAGGAAGCATTGTTCTCCATGCAACCAAATAAGGCCCCTGGGCCCGATGGTTTCCCCCCGATTCTTCCAAGTCATGTGGGAGGTCATGGGCCCGGATGTGTGTGATGCTATTTGGGTTATCCAAGCGTCCAGATCTATCCACCCAAAACTCAATTCCACCTTTCTTGCCATCATTCATAAGTATCCTTCCTACAAAAGTTTCTCTGACTATCAGACCATTAACGTATGCAATGTTTTTTACAAGATCCTTACCAAGTATATAGCCAATAGACTCAAAACAGTCCTCCCCCTCCTGATTGATCCTTGTTAGGGAAGCACTGTCAAAGGTAGAAACATTATTTATGGTGTTATCACTGTAAATGAGACCCTTCATTCCGCTTCCCACTCCAAGAATGCTGCTCTTTTTCTTAAGCTCGACATGAATAAAGCCTTCGACCGTGTTGATCAAAATTTTTTGTGTGTAGTCCTCCTCAAGTTCGGCTTTCATCCCCACTGGATTGACCTTGTCTACAACTGTATATCCACTCCATTTTTTTTGTCTTGGTCAATGGGTACCCAGCTAGGTATTTCCAAAGCTCTAAAGGCCTCAGACAGGGCGATCCTCTTTCTCCCATCTTGTTCACTCTTCTGGAAGAGGTTCTGAGTTGGTCCATGAAAGAGGCTCTTCGACAGAACAAGATTTCTGGCATCTTGTCGACTTCTAGAATTAATCTTGTCACTCATCAGCAATTTATGGATGACACCCTCATATCCACTGGGGCATCCGTTGCTCAAGCCAAGTCACTCAAGAGGATCCTATTCCGTTATGAGCAAGCTGTAGGGCAAAAGGTCAATTACATCAAGAGCAAAATTTACTTTATTAACACTCCTCACAGACAAATTTGAATTGCTAGAATTCTTGAATGCACTATTGATTCCTTGCATACGTCCTATCTGGGGTTGCCTCTATCTTATAGTGGGTGGGCCAGTGGGGACATGTGGAACACGATTCTTGAGTGCCTTCATAGGAAACTCGATACTTAGAAGGGCAAACTCCTATCACAAGCTGGGAAAGCCACCCTTACCAAAGCCTATCTTCAGGGGATCCCGAACTACTTCATGTCGGTGTTCATGCTTTCAAGTGCAGTCCACTCCAAGATTGAGAAGATTCAGAGGACCTTTCATTGGTTTCGTAACGAAGAGAAATCTAGACTTCCCCTTATAGCCTGGGACAAGGTGTGTTCGAGGATTGATCAAGGCGGCCTAGGGTTGAGAAGATCAAGACTTATGAATTTGGCTCTGATCGTGAAGCACGCTTGGAGGATTATGTCTAGCGACCCGATGGAGTGGTTTACGCTGGTTAAAATGAAGTATCTTGGCCCCACTCCATTCTTGGATGCTAAAACATCCTCTGTGGCATCGATCTTTTGGAAATATGTGCTCCAAACTTAACATTTGATCAGTCTGGAAGCCCGTTAGATTTTGGGTGATGGCAACTAAATTTCCTTTTGGAAGGATAGGTGGGTGAATGAAGAAGCCCTTGGGTCGAGGGCGGACCTCACTGGGCTGAGAATCTTGACTGACCCTAATGCCCAGCTTAGGGTAGCAGGTGTCATTGATCGAAGCACCCGTTTCCATTAGTGGAAGCTTCCTGTTGTGGAGGGGTTTAATAATGAGGTTACCTTCCTTGATAATATCCTTGAGTCTATTTTAATTCCTTCTGCCAGGAGGAATGACAGGATCATCTAGAGTGGTACGGAGGATGGGCGTTTCTCTGTTAAATCAACTTATGAGCTCCTCACCACCAAGACTGCTCTGGACTATAGGTGGAATACTGTTTGGAGGAAAGGAGTTGTTCCTAAAATCAACTTATTCACATGGATTTCTTTCCACAATAAAGCCTTAACTATTGAGAACCTTCACAAGAGAGGTTTTGCCTTCCCCAATAGGTGTTACTTGTGTTTAGTAGATTGTGAGATGAGGGATCATTTATTATTGCATTGCCCATTTTCCCACTCTGTTCTGAGCATTGTCCTATCCTCCTTCCAGATCCTTTGGTGCTCTCCCCGATCCCTTAGAGATGATTTTCACCAATGGCCTAATCCTTTCAAGAATCCCAAGCTCCGCTTCCTCCTCAAGGCCTCCTTCCACCATTTAATTTGGAAAATTTGGTTAGAGAGGAATGCCAAAATCTTTGGCAGAGCTCCTAGAGGGCCCCCTTCTGTTGCTCAAAGGGCATTATCTTACGCCATTGAGAATTCTATTATTGTTCCCAGTCCCCATCCCCATATTCTGAGCGAAGAAGCTATTCTCAAAATGATGAATCTCTGGCCATTTTTGGAGGTTGTTAAAGGGCCCTGTTGAAGGAATGTTGTGTGGACCAAACCCCCCATGGGGTGGATTAAATTAAACTTTGATGGAGTGGCTAAGGGGAATCCTGGACCTGTTGGCACTGGTGGGGTTGTTCGTGATCATGACGAGAATATTGTGATGGCCTATTATGAATATTTGGGCTCCCAGACGAATCACTATGCTGAAGCCCGAGGCACTATGAATGGTATTCAGATTCTATCTGAGGATCCTTGACCTCTTATCATTGAGGGTGACTCACTCAACATCGTGAATTACCTTCTTGGCACCAAAAATCCATCTTGGAAAGTCTACAACATCATCCTTGAGGCTAGATCTCTTCTATCCTATCGCGGTAGATGGAAAGCAAATCATATTTTGAGAGAAGGAAATTGTGTGGTTGACCACATGGCCAATAAAGGGCTCATGACCACATGCCCGGTTGTGTGGCGGTCTCGCTTCCCATCCGAGGTGGAAAGGTTGGCCAGGGCAGACATCCCTTCCTGATGTTTTCCTTGCACAATTTTTGGAAGGCCCATTCCGACATGTTTTGGGGAGGCATGGCATTTTTGTCCTCGGCCAAGACGCAGTATTGGTGGCAGATCATCCATTCCTGGAAGATCTTCTTAGCGCCTGCGGAAAGCCAGAAAGGTGGATAAGGATGTCTGTCCATAGCACATCCCGTCAGACACAGAGAGCGACAAGGAGAGTCATGGTAATTCTCTCTTGGACCTGGCTGCTTCCATTTTTACTTCTGTCAACTCCATGATTTCTATCCTGAAGCAGAACCAGAAGCGTAAAAATTTGGAAGGACAGGAGGATTGTGATTAGCTGTCCATGGTGTCTATCTCTTTGTTTTTGGCATCTTTTTGGGTTTCTCTTGGGTCTGTCCTGTTTTATTTTTGTTGTTAGGTCTCCAGGCCTAAAAGCCCTTTTTGCTGTTTTCAAGTCTACAGCATTAGGATGGTTTTATTTTCATTTAGGTTTATTTTTACAGCCAAGAGGTATGATGCATCATTAGAAAGTTGGCTAATTTTGTACATAAGGTTTTGGGATCCTCTATAAAAACCCACTGTTAATATATTATAATAATTACCAAAAAAAAATATCATCACTTGGAATATTAGAGGACTCAAAGGGAGTCTTTCAAAACAAAACGAAATTAGAAGAATGATTCAGACAAACCATCCACATCTTGTTTTCCTTCAAGAAATGAAGATGTCAATAGAGGAAATGGATTCAATTGCTAGTAAAATTTGGCCAGTTGGAAAAGTTGCTTCCCTTAGTTCCTAGGGGACTTCTGGTGGCATTGCTTGCCTTTGGGACCCAAAAGAGGTAGTTATTCACCATATGGTTGGTAGTTGGGGTCTTTTGGCTATAGCTATTCAAAGTAGACATTCTAACCAAATTATGCTTTGCATAACTGTTTATGCTTCGACTACTTTGGAGGAAAAGAGAAGACAATGGAAGGATATAACTTATATTATCTCTCATTTTCCTAAAGCTTGGATCTTGATCGGAGGAGATTTCAATACCATCCTCTCTCTAGATGAGAAAATGAGGGGAAATAGAAATTTGGACAAAAGCACTGACCTCATGAGTGAATATATTGCAAACCTTCATCTTGTGGACATCCAGCCAGATAATGGCCTTATGACTTGGTCTAACAGAAGGCAAGGCTTAGCTTGTATCATGGAGAGATTGGATAGGTTCTTGTTCTCTGACAATTTCTTAATCCATGGTCACATTCCTAAGGTGAAGACTCTTAACAATGTTGGTTCGGATCATTGGCCAATCATGGTGGAAATTTGGAAAACCAATGTGAGTTTCTCACCTTTTCTATTTTAGTTAATGTGGCTTAGAGATAGTTCCTTCAGACCCCGAGTGCAACAATGGTGGAAGGAAGGTAAACCAAGGTATGGGACTAAGATGTTTTATTTTTCCAAAAGGTTGCAATACATTAAATCCAAAATCAAGATTTGGAACTGGAAGGAGTTTGGAGATGTTCGACAAAAAAACATGAAGTGATTGCTCAACTTGAAAATTTGAATAAGAAAATCCATTTAGATGGCCTCATAGAGAGTAGAAGTACAGATGAAATTAGACTCACAACTCAGTTAGAGGAATGGAAAAAGAAGAACTCTTATGGAAGCAAAAATCTAGGATCCAATGGCTCAAAGAAGGAGATCGAAACACAAATTTCTTCCACAAATCTCTTCTAGCTCGAAGATCTCACAACTTTATTTCTTCCCTGAAATCTGATTCTGGAGATGTTGTCTACACTTGGGATGGCATGAACTCTATTGTTGTCAATTACTTTTCCAATCTATTTGTTGTTGCACCTCTTGACTCAGCTTCTCAATAGAATATTCTTCAAGCGATCCCTACTCTTATCACTTTTGAGGAGAACTTTATTTTGACTACTCTAGTTACTATCAATGAGCTTCAATAGGTGGTTTTTAAAATGCAAAAAGGAAAAACCCCAGGTCTTGATGGTTTTCCCATTGAGTTCTACCAAGAGTTTTGGGATATCCTTCATGTTGATTTATTAGAGGTGGTGGAAGAAGCTAGGAAAGCCAAAGAAATTTTGAAGGTTATCAATAAAACTTATATAGCTCTTGTCCCAAAAGCTCAAGAGGTAGATCATATCTCAACTTTTAGACCTATAGATTTATGTAATGTTCTTCTCAAAATCATTACAAAGATCATGGTAGAAAGGTTGAAGCCTCTTTTGCATAAGATTATTTCCCTTGAACAAGGGGGTTATGTGGAAGGGCATCAAATAGTGGATGAGATAGTTCTTGCTTAGGAAGCCATCCATTCCATGGAAATGCAAAAATCTCCATCTATGTTCATTCATTTAGACTTATCCAAAGCTTATGACAGAGTGGATTGGCACTTCCTTGTCAAAGTTTTGAGGCAATTTGGCTTCTCTCAGGATTGGATGGATTGGATTATGGGATGTATCTCTTTAATGTCCTACTCTATTCTTATCAATGGTAGGCCTTCTCAGTTATTCCCAGCTTCTAGAGGTATTAGGCAAGGTGACCCCCTCTCCCCTTATTTATTCATCATTCTTGTTGAATGCTTGGGTAGGACTATAACCAAAAATAGAGAAAATAAAACCCTTGAGGGAGTTACCATTGCTCATGGAGCTAGGCCTATTTCTCATCTTCAATTTGTTGATGACTCTACTCTGTTAGGTAAAGCTACAGTTAAGGAAGCTTCTAAAATTAAGCAAATCATTAGTTATTTTTCTAATGCTACCGGGCAATTGATCAATGAAGATAAATCTAAAGTCATTTTCTTTCATTGCTCTCCCAGACAGGAATCCATGGTCTTAGATAAATTAAGATATAAGAAGACCTCCCTTTCGATCACTTATTTAGGCATTCCTATCAATATTCAAAGACAAAAAAAATACTAGAATTGGTTGTTGGATAGAGTTAAGAAGAAAATTGGAAAGTGGACCAATAGGTGGCTTTCATTTGGGGGTAGAATTACCTTGGTAAAATCAGTCCTTCAAGCTATACCTATTTATGTTTTTGTTGTGTTGAATATCCCAAAGGTAGTTCTTCGAGAATTGGATCAAATCAATCATCGGTTCCTTTGGAGTGGTACTAAGGAGAAAAGAAAATGGGCCTTGGTGAAATGGGATACTTTATGCCTTCCCAAGAATGAAGGGGGTTAGGATTTTGATCTGCTATTAATAACAATAAGGCTTTAGCTGCTAAATTATATTGGAGGATTTTGCATAACCCCAATGCTCTTTGGGCCAAGAATCTTTATGCTAAATATGTTGAGAACAAAAGTCCTGAAGACCTTGTTCGCTATCAATTGCCTACCAAAGGTTCTCCCATTTTAGTGGTTCTTAAGATTGGTGAGGATTTGATTAAGAAAAAGTTATTTTGGATCATTCATAATGGTCAACAAGTAAATTTTTGGATAGATTCTTGGGATGGTCACCAGCCTTTGATAACTCAGTTTCCTGATTGGAGGCCTTGGATGGAGGAGCTTCATCGAGCTAACTGGATAAAGGTAGCTAATTACTATTGGTACCATACTAGTAATTCAGAGGTTGGTAGATATTGGATCCCTATTGAGGACTAGCCTATTCAAATGCTAGAAAGGCAAAGAAAAGATATCCAAAGCATCCTTCATATGAGATCTCTCTCTTGGTCCCATGATAAAGATTATTTTGGATGGAACAACACTACTAAGGGTGAGTATTTAGTTGCTCAAGGTTATTTGACCTTATGCCATAATAATCCCAACCAATCATATGATATATTTACTCAATTGTGGGCTCAAAATCTCTAGCCTAAGGTGAGGTTCTTTACATGGCTTTTATTGCATCATAGGGTGCTTACTGGTGAGCAACTTATGAAACATGGTTTTCATGGCCCATTTAGATGCGAAATGTGTGGAGAGAATGTGGAAACTCTCAACCATATTTTTATTGAGTGTACCTTAGCCTCTGAGCTATGGAGGAGAATGACCATCTTACTTGGCTTACAGTGGTCCAATTTTTTACTTTTGAACAACTTTGGAGGGATTGGCCTAATCAAGAGGGTGTTGATCATTTTATTAGGCAACTAGTTTGGATGGGTTCTACCATTCTACCTTGGAATATCTGGAAGGAAAGAAACAACCAGATTTTCAATCAAGAAAGGAAGGACATTCACTATATCTGGAAAAATACCATTGCCAACTTAGTTGAATCAGTCCAACAACTCCTTAATCACCCCTAGAACTCCCACCAAAGATGGGATCAAGTGATGCAAATATTGAAGATTAACTCTTTTAAGGGCAACCAAATTAAAGGGAATGTGAGTAATCGAAATATGGATAGAACAAGGAATTGGCAGCCTCCTCCTAAGGATTTTGGAAAAGTCAATACCGATGGAGCCTCTAGGGGGAACCCTAGAAAAGCTAGTGCAGGAGGAATTGGTAGACTTTCAGATGGTTCCCTGGTTTTCACTTTTGCTGAGAATTTGGGTATCCTTTCCAATAACCTTGTTGAGGGGTATGGTATCCTTAGAGGCCTTCGAGAGGCTGCTAAGGTTGGATGGAAAAAGGTGTTGGTTGAATTCGACTCTCAAGTCATGATTAATCTATTGAAGACTCCTAAGAATCATAAGGTTGATTGGAGAATAAAAAGAATTGTTGAGAAGATTCAATTAATCCAGATGGGCTTTTTGAAAGTTGAATACAATCATGTGGTCAGAGAACAGAATAGGAGTGTTGATGCTTTAGCTAATTGGGCATTGGACAAAGGTGATCTTACTTACTATGACCACCCTCCCAGATGGTGGGATTCACAAATAAGGGAAGCTCTTCTTTCTATCCTTTCTCTGGATGGCTCCAGTACTAGAGGTACCTAGTTCCTTTTTACTTTGTTTTTGCTTCTCTTTGGTTCGGTCAAGGTATTTTAGTTCCCTTGCTCAGACAGATCATTCTTATGTTTCCTCTATTGAATCTTGCCTAAATAGCCTTTTGGCCTAGAAAGGCCAAAGTTGTATTTTATTTTTTCCTTCTTTTTAGTTTTTCGGTGTGTGTGTTGTTTTGTATTGTTTTTGTTCTATTTTATTTTTTTTTTTTTGTTTTTTTGTGTTTTTTATGTTTTTGTATTTTTTTTGTGTTTTGTGTTTTTTTTTTTTGTTTTTTTGTTGTTTTATTGTTTTTTGTTATTTTTTGTTTTTTTATTTTTTGTTGTTTTTGTGTTTTTTTATTTTTTTGTTATTTTTTGTTTTTTTTTTTTGTATTTTTGTGTTTGTTTATTTATGTTTTTGTTGTTTTAGGCATGCTCTTTGAGTGTGCCAAAGGGGGCAGGCCAGGTGCGAGCCCTAGGTAATTTTGGCGGAATAGATACCCCTACCTCCTTAGGACTTACCCAAAAGTGGCATCCCAATTGGGGTGTTTTCCACAAACAAAAAAAAATCATCTTGGACTTGCTAGTGTTGAAAAATTCTATTTTTCTATTATGAATTTATGAATTTAATCTCTCTCTCTCTCTCTCTCTCTCTTTCTCTTTGACCTTTTGAAAATAATCTAAAATATATTAATCCAAACTAAATAGATGAAAGGTGATTTATTTTATATTTTTTGCTTTATAACAGTATTAGATGTCAAAATACATACAGAGTATTTGAAAACACAAATATGTATATGAGACACTCTAATTTAACAAAAAAATAAATATTTATTATCAAACTCAATTGTAACAACCTAAATATAGACATGTTGTCTATCTAAATTTATTTGGATTAGGCCCATACATTAAGAAGAGTCTAATCCTTGAGAATTACAGTTAGGATTTGTTACTTCAAAATTCTATATATAGGAATAAATATGTAGTAGTTTATGATCATTTTAATAATATTTCTAGTTTAGAGAGCAGTCGAAAGTGAGTGCAGAAAGTGAGCACAAGCATGAGTATGAGTTGGGAGTGAGTAAAACAAAAAGTGAGTGTGAGCATGAGATATGAGTGAGTACAACCAAAAGTGAGTATGAGTTGGGAGTGAGTGCAGTCGAAAGTGAGTGTAAGCACAAGCTAGGAGTAAGTGTAGCTAGAATCGAGTGTGAGCACTAGCTAGGAGTGAGTGCATCCAAAAGTGAGTATGAGCATGATATGTGAGTGAGTGCAACTAGAAGTGAGTGTAGTTGGAAGCAACTGTGAGTGCAATTATGGATCGAGAGTGAGTGCAATTATGGATCGAGAGTGAGTGCAAGTGCAAGCCAAGAGCAAGGAGGAAGTATGAGCAAGAAGAAGAAAGTAGAAAGCAAAGTGAGATCAAGGAACAAGTATCACTTCTTGTTCCAAATCTTAGGAGAATTTAAAGGATTCATTTGAAGAAAATCTAGGTAACATGGAAAGAAAGTCATTTTTGAAAGTCCTTATTGAAAGTAAGAATGACCTAGTTAGAAGTATGGATGCCCTAGCTAGAAATAAGAGGAAGAGAAAATCTATGGCAAACCAAGTCCAGGTAGTAGATACTACACTAGAAGTGATTATCAAAGATGAGATGATTGAGCATGATATAATGGTTCTTAAAACCAAAGGGTTAATATGTAAGTTCCATGGATATTGGCCAGGTTTTTTTGAGATTAAAAATTGGATCAAGTGGAAGTGGGGATTGAATTCAAATTACTCCATGAATTTTCTTCCAAAAGGATTTTTCCTCATTATTTTCTCTAGTTCAAAAATAAGGGATAAAATAATGGATGGAGGCCCATGGTTTAAGGGCAAAGATGCATTATATTTAAGACCATGGAGTGAGAATTTTTTTGTGGAGACAAAAACTATTAAAAGGCTTCCAGTATGGATTAGGATTTTTGGACTTCCTTATCAACTCATCAATAAGGAGGTTTTGAAGAATATTGGTAATACTCTAGGTGAATTCATCCAGGAGGGACCAACTACTAAGGAGAGAAGGCATGTTGTATACACTCGAATATGTGTTGCCATGGATATTTCAAAACATTTACTATAATCGATTAGGATTAAATATGAATCAAGAGAATGAGATCAACAAGTGGATTATGAAAACATTGCATTTCGATGTCATAAATATCATGAAACTAGGCACATGGCAAGAGACTACAAAGTGAAAATGATGGAGGAAGAGATGGAAATTTTTGGGCATGAGGGTAGATTCAATTTGAAATAAGGAGATCATATCATAGGAGAAGCTAGGTCAAATCAAGGATTTTCCACTCCTAAGAAAGTGGCTAAAAAAATCCCTCTACATCATCAAATGACAAAGGCCATTACAGTTCACTCAAATCAACCATTAGAAGGAAAAATGATATGAGGGATGAGGAAGTACAATGTGCAAGTTCAAATATAGAAGGAGCTAAAGGTGTGAAGGAAGAGGGGAAGGAAAATTTTAAAGCAAAGGAAGATGGGGAGATGAATTTTAAAGAAAATGAGGTGAAGGAGGTCAAGCTTAATCCAAGTAAATCATCTTTATTTTCCTCAAGTAGCATAAAATCTTCTCCTTACAATAAAAATGAAAGTAGTACAAAGTGTATTCCTTGCACTTTAGGGTTTCAAGAGTAGTACAATAAAGAAAATCATATGGAGGATATCCAAGGAAATTTAGGGTTTCCAGGCCAACATAAGAAAGTAATGACTATGGAGGATCATCTATGCACTTTAGGTTTTAGAGAAACATAAAGAAGAAAATGCTAATGAGGCTATTCCTTGCACTTTCGATTCTTTAGGGCAACATAAATCTTTAGAAGATAAGTCTCATTATGAACAATATATAAAAAATAGAAGAGATTGATGAAGATGAGAGTGTTGGTGGGAATGGAAAAAGGAGAGGAAGGTCATCAAAGCAGGAACAAAGAGAAAAAGAAACTCAAAAGGATATTGATCTGGGAAGCCAAATAAAAATATCATAGGTGTTAACAAGAAGTGGGGCTAAGCCCACTAATAAAAATAAAAAGTGTTGATGATGAAAATGATATCATGGAATATTAGGGGTATGAATAAGACCCCTAAAAAAGAGTTATTAAGGAATTAATAGGTTGTTATAGTCTTGAGTTTATTTTAATACAAGAAATAAAATTAAGTAGTGAGGAATGTAAGGATGCTTTTAAGAATATTTGGAAGATGGGTGATTGTTTAGCAGTTTCTTCTATAGGAGCTTTAGGTAGTATTGCAATAATATGGGACAAATGCAAATGGGATGGACAATTATTAGAAGCAAAAAGTAATTTGGTTGTTAGATTATTTTACAGGAAAGAGGAAAACATCAAAGTTGGGGTTATAAATGTATATGCTCCAACTATAGTTACTCCTCGTGAAAGATGTTGGAAGGACCTTAGCATATTTTTGTCAAATACAATGATGATTCATTATGATCTATGGATTCTTGGGGGTGATTTTAACATTGTTCTATCTCCTTTGGAAAAAAAGGTGGTATTCTAGGATGGTCTAAATCAATGCAAGATTTTGCTTCATTTGTCAATTCAAATGACCTTTGGGATGTTAGTCCTTCAAGTTTTCAATATACATGGGATAATAGATGCATTGGGCAAAATCATATAGTAGAAAGATTAGATAGATTCTTGTTATCCAATAAATGGTTGCAAATAAAGTATACAATCTCTTCAAATATTTTATTGCGAGTAGGATCGGATCACAAACCCATTCTTTTGACTTGTGATTTACCTAATAATGGTCATCCAAAGCCATTTCACTTCCAGTCTATGTGGCTCCAAGACCCTAATTTTTTCCAGATGGTTATGTTATGGTGGGATGAATCAAAATTTGAAGGATCATATATGTACAAGTTTGTTCAAAAGATGAAATATTTAAAGGAGCAAATGAAGATTTGGAATGCCAAATCTTTTGGTAACATTTTTAAAGAAAAGAAAGAAATTGAATCCAAGCTCAAAAATTTACAAGAGATAGTAGAAATTAATGGAATGGATCAAGATTCTTATGTGAAAGAAAAACAATTACTTTTTTATTATCATAATGCATTGAAAAAAGGAGTCATATTGGTTCCAAAAATCTAGAGAGAAATGGCTCAAGGAAGGAGATAGAAATACAAAAATTATCATGCTACAACAAAAATAAATTTTTTTTTTCATCACATCAAAAATATTTTAACTCCAGATGGAAGAAATATTGAGGAAGAAGAAGATATAAGGAAGGAAGCAATTAATTATTTCAAAAATATTTTGTTAGATACTAGGCAAGATAAGGAGGCACAAGATAAGATTTTACAAAATATTCCATCAATTATCACACAAGGATAAAATGAAAGCTTGATGAAGAAGATATCTATGGAGGAGCTACATGAAGTAGTTTTCTCTTTCCATCCTAACAAGGCACCTGGCCCGATGGATTTCTTACAATTTTCTTTCAAAAATTTTGGGATTTATTGAAGAGTGATATGTTAGTTGTGGTTGAAGAGGCCCAAAAAAGGAAGGCTATAATAAGTGAGATCAATGCTACTTTTATTACATTGGTTCCCAAGAAAGGTGAGACAAAATATTTTGATATTTTTCATCCAATAAGCCTTTGTAATATGATTTATAAGATCATTTCAAAAATTATGGCAAACAGGTTGAAGGGCATTCTAGATTGTGTTATCTCAAAGGAACAAGGTGGTTTTGTTCATGGTAAACAAATTCTTGATGGTATAATTATTGCACAAGAGGCCATACATTCTCTTCATTCCATGAAAAACTAGGTATGCTTATGAAATTAGATATGAACAAAGCATATGATAGGGTTTCCTAGAATTTTCTACATGCTATTCTTAAAAAGTTTGGTTTTGATTATAGTTGGTGTGAATGGATTAAATGTTGTTATAGCATTACAAAATTTTCTATTTTGATCAATGGTTCTCCTACTGGTTACTTCAAGTCATCTTGTGGACTTCATCAAGGTGATCCACTATCTCCTTATCTATTCATTATTCTTGTAGAAGCATTAGGGAGAGATTTTTCAAAGGAAAAAATGGAAGGAAAAATCAAAGGTATTCAAGTTGCAAAAAATGGTCCCTTTGAATCTCATCTCCAATTTGTTGATGATACTTTTCTTTTGGGCCATCCCTCAGTCAGTGAGGCCATGGAGTTTAAATCAATATTATCATGCTATGAGAAGGCTACTGGATAGTTGGTTAATACTACAAAATACAAGAATTTTTCATTAATACTGCCCTAGATTTACAACAAATTATTGTGAATATTTTAGGGTTTAAAATTGAAAAATTTCCATCAACCTACTTGGGTATTCCTTTGTCTCATAAAGGAAATAAAAAGGAGCTTTGGATCTCTTTTTTGGATAGAATGAAAGCTTGTTTGGCAGGTTGGAAAGGTAAGTTCTTAACCATGGTAGGAAGGCTACAACTCATAAAGACTACATTGCAATCCATCCCTATTTATATGATGTCACTTTCAAGATTGCCAATAGGTATAGCATCAGAAATTGATAAAATTCAAAGAGATTTTCTATGGAAAGGTTGTGAGGAAAAATTTAGGTTTCCTCTTTGTAAGTGGGATAGGGTTTGCAAAGGAAAGAATATTGGAGGAGCAGGCTTGTGGAATTGTAGACTTATGAATTTGGCATTAGGAGCAAAGCTTGGGTGGAGATTATTCAAAGATCAAGGAAAAGAATTGGGCAAAAATATTACTTCAAAAATATATAGGTTCTCTTGATGCAATGAAATTATTTAGGAAAAGAACTCTACCCAAAGGATCATCAACATGGAACTTCATATCAGATAGTTTGCAATTGATAAAGAAACATATTAGATGGTCAATCAATAAGGGAGTTATGCAAATTTTTGGTTTGATGCTTGGTTGAAGCCTTATCCTCTTATCTTTGACTCAAAATGGAAACCATTGGCTCAAGCATGCCTAGCATGTAAAGGTCCAAAGGTCAAAGACTATATTATTATGAGCAAAAACTCCAGATCATGGATTTCTTTTAGTAACCTAGTTGAAGGAGAGGAACTCAAACAAATTGTAGATGAACTTCAAAAGATGCTTCAAGAGTTTTATTTATCAATTTTTACATGAAAGGATGAGTTGGTTTGGAATTTATCAAAGGATGGTGGATACTCAGTCAAGTTGGGATATGAGGATTTAGAACAATCAAAATTTCCTTCTCCCAAATATTTTCCTTGGAAGAATGTTTGGTCATTAGAGGCTCTCCCTAAGGCCTCAACATTCCTTTGGTTAGCAGTTCAAAGTAAGATTCTTACAAGAGAGAGTCTACAAAGAAGAGGATATTATGGACCCTTTAGATGTGCCTTGTGTGAGAAGGATCTAGAAACATCAAACCATTTACTTATTCATTGTCCATTTGCTCACACCATTTGGGTTACTTTAAAAAATATGAAATTATATGGGTAGCTCCATCAACATTGAAAGAGTTGATGAAATGTTGGATTAATTATTTCAAAGCTAAAGCATTATGTATTCTTTGGAGGATTGGCCTTGCCATTATTTGTTGGAATTTATGGCTTGAAAGGAATAATAGAATTTTAAAAAATAAATCTCAAAATCATGCCCAATTTTGGAATCGTATTATTGCCTCTCTTGTAGAATGTCTACAAATATGGTGCTCATCATGGGAAGTCTCAATTGCAAAAAAAGAGGTGCTAATAACTTGGCTACAGGATTTGAACATACATGGAAGAGTCATCTATGATAATGGAATTAAAACAAAGGATCTACTTCGATCTAAGGTAAAATAGAAATGTCTAGAAATTGGATTTATCAAAATTAATTTTGATGGTGCTTCTAAAGGAAATCCAGAAAAAGTTGGTGGAAGTGGTGTTTTTAGAAATAGTGAAGGCAAAATTCTCCTCACTTATTCAGAATCATATGGAACTTCAACTAACAACTATGTAGAGGCTAGGGAACTTCTTAAAAGGATTAAAATTGTAGAAGAAAAAAGGATGGAAATATATTTCAATTGAGCTAAAAATCTCTAAACACAACATTTGAGCTCTCTTGTCAAAAATAAAATTTGTTTATTAGGTAATTTTTATCCATGTTTTCATGGTTTCCTTATTTAGTGCAAATATTTTCTATAATATTATAATTTAGGCAAAACTATTTGTGGCTCCAAAACCCAAAAAAGAAGAACAAATATTATTGGGTATGCAAAGATCCTTGTAAGAGCTCTATCCATTTTAATCGTCTCATTGAGATGATCTAGATAAGATATATCTACCATTACATTTTATAGATAAGCTTCATTTCCAAATTTACACCACCAAAAAAGGGCTTTAACAATGGTTTTTAACCGCCCTTAAAGGCCTTTAAAGGTGATTATTCAACCACCGTCTATGAGGGCATTGTAAAAAGTCCACGACATACGATAGTGGCTAAAAATTGCCTCAAAAATCCGACCTCTTAGGGTCTAAGAGGGCGGTTTATAACCACCATCTTAGGTCTAAGAGGGAGAAGAAAAAATGCCCTCTTAGGGTTAAGACCTCAGACCTAATAGGGCGATTATAAACTGCCCTATTAGACTTAATATGATGGTTATAAACCACCCTATTAGACCTAAGATGATAGTTTTAAACCGCCCTCTTAGGTCACCCTAAGACGATGGTTTAAAACTGTCATCTTAGGTATAAGAGGGGTTTAGGATCTCAACCTAAACAAAAATTATAAATGACACCTCAGCTAAAACAACATAGCACTCAGTAGTGGTTTGCTATTTCTACTGAGGTATCCTTTATTTGTCATGGTCATTTCATGGACAAGGTAATTTTCCATTGGAACAAAGAGGGACAAAATTTTAAACTACCTCCAAGGGATAAAATTTTCCATGGAAGCATCAAAGAAGTCACAATGCACCATTTTTCTCTTGTTGGAGTGCATACAACCAATGTGGTCCTAGGCATACCATGTTACAAATACTTTTACACTTGATATATGACCACATGCATACTATCCTATGGGACATGGAAATAAACAATGTATGCATGTATAAAAGACCATGATAAGCAGTCATACAAATCCTTGGGTGCTAGAAATTCTTTACAGTTTGTAGATAGCGTTAGTCAATATACCTACAATAGTTCCACCTAAGCATCAAATATAAGAAGGTAGTACAAATTTGGTTGTTGATGGATTGAATTAAGATCTTCTTGGAGGTACATTCCTTTCTCAACTTAAGCATCTTGTTGCCTACCAAGTGAGATATTCAATGATATATTCTGAAGGTATCCTGCATAGGACAAAGAACTCCATGCCATATCCCAAGCATGTTGTTAGTGAAAACATTATATTTTGAGCAATGAGAGAATCATACATATTTATTATAGACCCTTGCAATTCCTATAGATAGAAAGCAAAGTCAGCAAGGAATGTCATCAAAAGAGGTCAATATACCTACAAAAATTCCACCTAAGCATCAAATATAAGAAGGTAGTACAAATCTGGTTGTTGATGGCTTGAAACTAAATAAAATTTACAAAACTAAATAAACTCAATATAAGTAAATTCACCTCTTCCATTTATCCTAAAGGCCTTAATATTTTCAGCCCAATTCTTAACTTCCTTAAATTATACCTACAACTTACTTTTAAGGAAATATACCTAAAGCTTCTTCAAGTATCTGACACCACCAAATATTTCCAACCACATGGGCCCACACAAATCACCATATATCAGGGAAAGTACACAATTTCATATGTTATTTTTTTCTTCAAACTTCTTGCTGTGTAGTTTTTTGGAAAGGTGTATTTCACAAACTTAACCACCCTTGAAAACATCTAGAAATCCATTGACTATGCTTTTATTCTATAATAATATCATGTTAAAAAAGGTTCCAATGTCGATACCTGGAGATAGGGGTTGAACTCATGGTAATGTATGTAACTGGTATTGAGTGGTCATAGACCTAGGGTTGAATATTACAGATTCATGCCCACCCTCATGTTCTCTACAAGCTCTACCCCAAAGTTAACCTTCACATCTAGCAAAAAATCCCAAAAGGTTTGGGGCAAGCAGAGGGGAGCGAGGAGTTTAACATTGAAAACAAGGTTCCTATCATAGGGACATGCACCTTGTAGAGCCATGGAGACACCTAGAGGTAGAGGTCTAACTTATGGCAATGCATGGACCTAAGGTCGAGTGGCCTATACCTGGGGTTAATTAAGTGTACCACTATGGAACCAATCCCAACCTAATATTCTCTACAAGCTTTACCCCAATGTTAACCTTAACATTTGCATCCAAGGCATTGCATTGCAATGGTATATGGGATGCAATTATATCAGAGCAACCCAAGTTCAAATCCCCCCATTATGAAGGACACTACCACAATAAGGCCATCTATGAGTTACTGTAGGTGGGATAGTTTCCATCCCATGTAACCAATTCAAAAAAAAGGTTTAAATGCCCATACCTTTTGTTCCATGATATCCATTCCAAAATTGACTACTAAAGCCATCTCACCTTAAAACAAAACCTCAAATCTATAAAAATCCTTTTTAGATTCCCAAGGCTACAAGCTTATTAGACTTTGTTACAATGTCATTGTTAACCAATTTTCAAACAAAATTAGATTTTGTTTCATTCTAGGCATGTATAAAGCATTTCTAATTGTAAAGGTAAAGATGATTTGTTGGTTACAGCTAAGCCAACACACCTCTCAGATGTATGAGTAGAGGAAAGTTTTCATTTCAGCTTATATTGTTAGTTCAATAGTGTATCTTTATGGGTTTTGACCCTTTAATCAGGCTCATTATAAATCATGTGTCTTGCCAATCCCTCTAAGCATTTCTAGTCCTCCTTACTTTATGGTTATTCAATTTTACTTCAATTTCAATTTTACCTTTCATTGCATATATTCTATTATCACCAAAACACTTTATATATTAACCAACTTTGCTTTTGTATCATTTGCTTCATGACCTAAATCAATATACCAATTATCTAAATATCTTTATCTTTGTAAGCTATAATAAATAACTAATTGGGGATACTACGATAACTGACAACCCATCACTAACAAAATTACTTCATTGGTTTTTGCCTCCCTTCTACCTTGAGTTTTTGTTGCCTTTGGTCTTTTCCTAATATATCAATGTTCTTTTATCATGCCCACTCTTAACACATTGCTCAAAAGATATACTTCTAAATCATTTTTGGGGTAAATATTTTTCCTCATCATTGAATTATCTTATTCCATGCCCTCTTTCTCTAAGCTACAATCATTTATGCACACATCCACAACCTTCATCATTTCTTAAGCAAGGCCCTTTCTAGCTCATCTTCATTTGCTTAACACTATCCTTGCTCTTCCTTCACTAGGACAAACATATCTCCAATAAGGCATCTTACCCATGTGCCATACATCAAATGTCACAAAGTTGCTTTAAGTTTAGGCCAATTATAGTGATCATCTCTATGTTACATTCTTACAGATGATGACAACCAACTAATTCCTTATTTCATGCATTTCAGTAACATGGTTGAATACTGAATCCTTGTAATCCCTAAGTCTAGCAAAACCATTTCTAAATTTGGAGGAACCTTCAAGAATAGAAAATAAATTAAAATTGGCTAGAAATTTAGGGTCACTTCTAAATTTATCTATGTTTTTAATTATTTTTATTTAACTTCAAAGAAAATAATTTTCTGACCTCCAACTAAGCCAGTTAAACACAATCAATCAAATGCCATTTATGTTGCTATTCCTAGCCATGAGAGGTAAAAATATCATCAGTCAGGTCCTTCATATCCAAATCAACACCTCAGAAGGGGTGGCTACATTGGGTAGATGTTAAAAAGAAAAAAAGGGTAAAGATAAAATTTGACCAGCAACAACAATCAAATTTTTAGACTTGAGATAGTACCAGTTCCACCTAAGCATCAAATATAAGAAGGTAGTACAAATATGGTTGTTGATGGCTTGAATTAAGATCTTCTTGGAGGTACATTCCTTTCTCAACTTAAGCATCTTGTTGCCTACCAAGTGAGATATTCAATGATATATGTTGAAGGTATCCTATATAGGACAAAGAACTCCATGCCACCCCAAGCATGTTGTTATGAAAACATTATATTTTGAGCAATGAGAGAATCATACATATTTATTATAGACCCTTGCAATTTTTGTAGATAGAAAGCAAAGTCTAGAATAAATAGTAGTCATTGAAAGTACAATAATAATAAAAATCAAATATTTGGTATTATAAGAATATCAACAAACGTAAATTAGATCATTTTTCCTACCTTGATAATGTAAAACCCCTCAACAAGAAAACCATATTTGCAAAACCAATAACTAACTTGCATGAATTACATGGTGAAACCCCTAGACATATCCACCCACAAAATCCTTGGGAAATAGAATTTGCAAAAGCATTAAGTAGAGAATGAAACAAACTTCGTTTCCACTTGAAAGTTATATGACGATATAACTAACAAATAAATATATATTTGTAGTTACAAACTATTGTATAAAACCTTGAGTAAAAAAATTAACATAATCAAACGAAACCTGGAAATTTTATATCAAAATTGGAATGAGAGGAGATATCATCTGAAAAAGTAGGGGAGAAGAGCCAATAGTTAAAAACCCTATGGTAGCACATGTTCCAAGATCATATAACACCAATTTTAGCTCATGAAAATTTATGAGCAACATGTTTATCACATTGTCATATTATATATTTCATTTCAACATTGTCAAATCATGATAGATGCCTTTCTAAATAGATATTTTCAAAGGTGTCAACATTATATATAAAATATGGTTGGACCATTTCTTAACAAGTGTATTCTCCACTCATGCAATGTACATAGAGATATGTATAACTCAGTGTAGGTTCTTTGTTGAAACTCAAAACCTTACCAATGTTTCTTTTTTTTCTTTTTGTAGTAAAAAAGTTTCCAGGAACTCAAAACCTTACCAATGTTTCTTTTTTTTCTTTTTGTAGTAAAAAAGTTTCCAGGAACTCAAAACATTCAAAGTTTATTATTTTT
The DNA here is from genome assembly GCA_028583015.1 of Wollemia nobilis. Taxonomy (NCBI): domain Eukaryota; kingdom Viridiplantae; phylum Streptophyta; class Pinopsida; order Araucariales; family Araucariaceae; genus Wollemia; species Wollemia nobilis. The sequence goes on from JAQPPZ010017092.1 coordinate 10,539,723, forward strand.
CAAGAAATCCTTGTTTATGTGGGTTTCCACTCAATTTCAAATGTGGAAGAAAGAACACCAAATGAAGCTCTAAAATGAAAACAGAAGGAAGTCATTGTGGGTTTTCATATTGGTATTAATAAAATTGAAAATCGAAGGAAGACCAAATGAAGCTCTAAAATGAAAATAGAAGGAAGCCACTATGGGTTTTCATATTGGTTATGACATATGGGTGACATAGCTCATATCAAGGTTCAAATCCCGACGACACCAAATAGGCCATATAACTTGATATGACTAAGTTGATATAAAAGGAAAAAGGAAACCCTTTCAAAAACCTTACCTTAAAATAAATAAATAAAAATGTATTAAGAGATTGCCATAAAGCTCACCATTTCAAGCACCATGTATCTTAAGATAAGAAAGAAACCATGGAGATTCATATATATTTACAACGTCAACCTACAATATAAACTTGAAATGTACTCCCTACTCCAATTTTTTTATCAAAGTTATTTGTAACAAAATCTCAAATTTAGAAGTAAATGATCATGTATTCCTTTGTTTAAACGTGTTAAGAGCTTGCCATGAAGCTCATAATTTTGAGCACCATGTATCTTAAGATAACTATGTTAAAGTCATCTATGTATCATAGACTTTGTAAAAAACATGCATTTCAAACAGAGTTGCTTGAAGGCATCCAACATATTGTTGTGCCAACTAAACCTAATGTGGCTTTGAATCATTTAAACCATAAAGTAGAACACTCCTAGGGGTAGTTCAATGTCTTGTTATGAATAAATAATCTTTAAATTAAAGAGTGGTTCTTACAACCCTTTAATATACAAATCATTGTATAAATCTATGTCAATATATATGACATCTGACTCACAATAACATGTTGGAGATAACACTTTATTTAAGTTGAAGATTCACTTTTGTATTAATGTTCAAAATCCCTATATATTTACCTTATATTTAATTATCTTAAAGAAGTTTAATTTACCAATTATTGTTCTTGACTTGTTAATCTACTAATCTTCAAAACTATTTAGTTATTTTAAGGGAGATCTTTAATTTTCCACTTATTGTATCTACTATGTGATCTAATAATCCTCAATACTATGACACTTGCAAAGTAAGCAAATTATCTTATCACTTCAATTTGAACATCAAATTTTGTAGACTCTTCAAAATAGCCTACTGGATCAGTAGATTAATTAAAAGTGAAATCACTAACCTTTAACTTGTAAAATATTTTATGAAAGTGAAATGAACTTTTAAGGGATATACCCCTAAATTATGTCCTTGTCTTATGTTATTCAGGAGGACATATCAACTAGCATAGAAATGTATAAGTTTAACTACGAGAAGATATCAACAAACAATTCTAAAGGAAAAGAGGTGAAGGGCAAACCACATTTCTCATCCAAAATAGGATTAGATAGAGTGGCATGTTTATAATCCTAGGTGAAATTTTTGATGATTAAAGTTCAAGCAACATGATAGTTGTCAATTCCATGTTCACCCAATAGATAAACAACATGGCATCCTATATTACCCATCTCTTCATCTGGAAGACTACCATAAAAATAACATGTAAATAAACACTAAAAAGAAAAATGCATGCCATGCAATATCATAGCCTTCTATATTGAAGTGAATAAAATTGAAAATCAAAGGAAGACCAAACAAAGCTCTAAAATGAAAATAGAAGGAAGCCACTGTGGGTTTTCATATTGGTATTAATAAAATTGAAAATCGAAGGAAGACCAAATGAAGCTCTAAAATGAAAATAAAAGGAAGCCATTGTGGGTTTTCATATTGGTATTAATAAAACTAAAAATCGAAGGAAGACCAAATGAAACTTTAAAATAAAAACAAAAGGAAGCCACTATGGGTTTTCATATTGGTATTAATAAAGATGAAAATCGAAGGAAGACCAAACAAAGCTCTAAAATGAAAATAGAAGGAACCCATTGTGGGTTTTTATATTGGTATTAATAAAACTAAAAATTTAAGGAAGACCAAATGAAGTTATAAAAAAAAAAAAAAAAAAATACCCAAATATGAAATCTAGTTAGGGTTTTCATATTGGTATTAATAAAACTAAAAACCGAGAGAAGACCCATGAAAACAGAGAGAACACCCAAATACATATACATAGTAATAAAAATATATATTCAAATATCTACTTGTCACAACATAAGTTTTTCAGATCAAATGGTATAAGCTCAATTCTTATATTCAAGTTTAAATTTTGCATACCAAAATATACAAGTTTATATTCAAAGCTTAAATCCCTATCTCTGCCTCTATCACACGCTACCAAAATACTTAAATCCCTAGCTCTATCTCCATTGTGCACCATAAAAATGCTCAAATCCCTACCTATAGCTCCATCATGCAATACCAAAATGCTCAAAGCCCTAACTATACCTTTGTTGCATGCTATCAAAATACTCAAAGCTATAGCTCTCCCTCCATCACACGATATGAAATACTACTCAAATCCCTAGCTCTACCTTCATCGTGCACTATGAAAATATTGCTCAAAGCCCTATATTTATCTCCATGGTGTGTTGTGAAATGCTACTCAAAGCCCTAGCTCTACCTCCATTGCGTGCCATGAAATAGTCAACCAAAATGCTGCTCAAAGCCCTAGCTCTACCTACATCACACGTGAAATGCTCAACCAAAATATTGCTCAAAGCTCTAACTCCACCTTCATCGTGCGTTGCGAATTGCTCAACTGAAATGCAACCTGGGATTTTCCTGTGATCTTTATAATTTTTTTTCATCGAGACCCTAAGAGGGCAGTTATAAACTACCCTCTTAGGGTTGCCTAAGATGCCCTCTTAGGTCACCCTAAGATGATGATTTATAACCACCCTCTTAGGATGACCCTAAGATGATGGTTTATAACCACCCTCTTAGGGTGACCCTAAGAGGGTAGTTATCCTAAGAGGGAAGTTTTTAACCACCCTATTAGAATATATTAAGGTGGTTTTTTACCACCGTAAAAAATCACCTTACTTTAGCCACCTTTAAAGCCCTTTTTTGGTGTAGTGATAGGGTAGTTATCTTAATTAATAACACATATTGAATCTTTCAGCTTTATAAGTATAAAAACATATTAAAGAACATTTGAAAATATTAAATTAGATTGATGAAAAATTTATGAGTTGTACAAAATGCCCTCCATGGAACCCATAAAAGAAAAATAATGCTTTAAGATGTATCAATAGTTTTAATCCTCACAGTTTGTGATATTGCTCCACCATGAATCCCTTATCTACTCCTAGTGAAGGACCTTCTTTTAAGAAATCCATTTAGAAGCAAATTGATGATTTGGACACATCATTTGTCAACATGAGTGGCTCTATAAATATATTGCAAAAGAAAATGAAGGATAACTTTAATTATTAAAGGAAAATAACAAGGAAGTTAAGTCTCTAGAGACTAAGCATAATCTAGAATCTAAGTTCCAACAAGTAGCTAACCAATAGGATTGAGAAAATTATAACCTATAAAAAGATAATAATGGACCCAAGAAACCCTTTGAGAAGGAGTATATCAAAAATATAAATCATGATTTAGTTTTATATCCTAAAGCAAATATAATAGTTGGAGGAGTATCTAAGTTCCTACAATACCCTAATGTTTATATACAAATTTTTAATCTTTTGTCATTCTCTAGTGAGGATTCCTACATTTACGCAAGGTTCCTAAAACTAGGAATGCCACTCTTGCTACTTCCCAACTTGATACCCACTTGTTGCATTGGATCTTATGGTAATTTAGCATAAAGGGTGTGTAGACACCTAAAATATGTCATGCTTAGGGGAGCTACTCATATAGACACATTCATAAGATCATATGACATAATCTTGGACTTTCCAAGCATCAACGATGGTTCTCACCACTCATTTGAGGCCTTTTCAAGCCATCCAAGCCTAGCCGCTCAAGCCTAGAGTGACCAGATCTTAGCCGCTCAAGACTAGAGTGGCTAGACCTTAGCCACTGTAGACAACAAAAGCCAAATATTAGTCACTGTAGACGATAACAACTAAACCATAAAAGCAGTTTTGTCGACAAACATGCCTAATCACTGGTGGAAGTGGTAGTCTGCATGCAATAAAGGTGAGTGGGAGTAAATTTGCATTCCCTTTCATGACTAGTTCACATGGGAGACTTAAGTTTACATTTAGACTTTAGTTAACTGGTCTTTAAACATAGAAAAGACAATATCTGCTTGTTATGGTGCAGTGGTAAATACCCTGGGTGCTGGTAGAGGCCGACCCAGGTTCCATTCCCCTTGTCTCCATGCTGAAGATATATGGTATAGTTAGGAATGTCCTATGTGCTAGTAGAGGCCAAAAAAGCTCCATTCCTCCTATGCCCAACCTGTTGAAAGTGGCACCTCGAAAGGAGTGTTTTCCACTATAAATTAGTTTTTATTTGCTTGTTGTGGTGCAATGGTAAATGCCCTAGGTGCTGGTAGAGGCCGACCCAGGTTCCATTCCCATTGTCTCCATCCTATAGATATATGGTATAGTTAGGAATGTCCTATGTGTTGGTAGAGGCCGACAAGGCTCCATTCCTCCTATGCCCAACTTGTTGAAAGTGGCACCTCAAAAGGGGTGTTTTCCACTATAAATTAGTTTTACCCAGGTGTTGTAGGTGAGTTGGAGAGGAGAGGGCAATCCTCCAAGGGAGGTCCCAGGTTCAAATCTCCATCCTACTAAAAAGATGAATTGGTTATCCAAAATCCAATTGATAATGTTGGTGCGTGTAGGGTCGGGTGCGACTCCCGAGTGACTTTGACGGTGTAGAACCCCCTGTTCATGGTCTCTCAGACCAAGGCGACCCCATAAGGATTTTTTGCTTAAAAAAAAAACATATAAAAGACAAAAATCTTCTCATGCTAACTCTCACTACGCATGAGGAATTCATTCCTAGGGCTTGGACATAGACCTAGGGTTTCACACTATAAAAGGTGCAAGCCTAAGAGCACCAAGGATCGATATTTTATCTATCAATCTTTATCCAAGTAATCCAAATTTATCAGGACAGGTCATTGAGGAGAGCTTTCGAGACTTGGAGAGTTTCCCTTGGAGATCACATTTACGATGAAGCCCTAACAAATTGGAGAGCATAGCAACCATTATTTCAACATCGGATACAAGCTTTGATCCATAGCTTTGGAGCAAAGAGGACGAGAGTCACTTTAGCGACCACTATCTTGGACAATGGCCCGTAGGCTTAGCTTAGGGTTTTAGACATTAGATTCATTATTTTAGCATATCATTAGCATAGCATCATTTCATTCATTCACATTCATAGCATTAGTCTAATTTGCACTTGCTTTCATTTGTTATATTCATTGCTAACAACCTCATCCGGGAGGTATTCTCGGACATCTAAGCGTGTGTTGTTGTTTCATTACTTACAGGGCCACAGGTTCATCGGAAGAAATCTGCAACATACGAGAGCAAAAGGGATCCCTCTAGGAAATAGGCCTAGAGAAGGAGGCATCTGTAAGCCCTCATACATTTCCATGTGTGGAACCGAGAAGCTTTTGGAAGTGCACCACCTCTTTGCGAAAGGGGCACTCTTTACCTATTTGTAACCTTATTGTATCGAAATGGGTATCCCTAAGAGGGACCGACATGTAACCGGGTTTCAATACAAATAAAGAGATCCATATTTGTTATTTCTATGTTATATGCTTTTCATTGTCTTCCATTTCATTTTTGGGTTTTAATACATTGCAAGTAGAGTAAAAAGAGTGGTGCATGCATCCCGAGGTCGCTACAGATGGTGATCATGGTGGGACCTCCACTGATTTTTCATTTTTTGCCTAAATACTAACTTAGTTTTGTGTGCAGGTCTAGCCGCTCTGAGCTACAATGGCCAAAAATCAGTCGCTCTAAGCTACAGCGGCCAATAGAGCTTTAGCCGCTCCCACTAACGATGGCCAAGAACCAGCCACTCTAGTCAACAACGGCCAGAACTAGAGAGCAATAGAGGATAGAAACAAGGTTCTTAGAGCTAGATTAGAGGTTGGTACAACCTCTCTGATATTTTATAACTTTCTGTTTGCTTATGTGTGTCTAAAATAGAGAACTTAAAGCACATTTATGTTTGGAAATTGAAAGAATAAAAGGAGAAAGAATTAAGCATTTTGCATATCTTAGATCTTCTTTTAGATTTCCACTAGGCATTGCTAGGAACAATGGCTTATGCCTAAAAATTTTACCCTAGAATCCAATGTGCTAGACATTGTATGTTGTTTGCTTGCTTTGAGGCCCTGCTAGAGGCCATAGCTGCATGAAATAAAGTGTGCTCATACAAATCATAGTAGTTCATGCATATTTCTGAATATTGAAATGTATTTTTGCACTTAGGCATATAGGAAAGACTCATTGCTGCTATATGATGCACTTTATGTTATGCAAGCTTAAAATGAACACCACACACACACGTATCATTTAAACATTGGGGAGTTGGATTTCATCACCAACCCTCAATTCAGTCTAATGACGTTGGAATTCATCTCCTTCCACTGGTTTGCCCCCTAGAGCTTCCTAGAAATGGATTGAGAAACTTACTTATAGTGATACTAAGTTACTTGTGCTCAAACTATCTCCCACTATTGGAACAATCATTGGTTCAGAGTGGAAGAGCTAGGCGAACCCCCCACTAGGACTTCAACGGTGTACCCTAGCTTCTTTTGAGAAAATCATGTTTGGCATGGGTGTACTTGATTGTCACTATGGATGAGTCTTCTCATTCTTAATCCAAGAACAAAAGCAAGAAATCAAAAGAACAACACATCAAAACACACCAAATAGTTTAGGGCACACTTAAATCGATAATCAAGATAAACATTTGTTTGGTATTGTGTGGCTATTCCTAAATTGCAACTCAAAAGATCAATTCATAGACAAAATGGTCAAAACAAGAAGTAAACACCCTCGGTATGATACCGAGGGAGAGACTGAAGCAACTCATACCCATAGGCGAAGTCGTAGTAACATTGAATGACCTACCCGTAAGACCATGAGACGTAGCTCCATGAGCCTAAGGGGTGATAACTCAACCCTTGGGGGATCTCCTCGAGAAACCCCAAGTAGGGAACCACATCATGGAACAAAGTCACATAAACAAAAAGAGGCTTCACAACCATCCTCATCAAGGAGACATGAGGAGACCTCAAGGGCCTCCTCTAAACACACAGAAACATCTCAAAGACGTGAGGAAGCTTCAAGGGCTTCCTCCTCACATGGACATAAAGAAGGTTCTAAAACTCATTCTTCACATAGGGATGATGAGACTGCTACATCTCCATCCACATGGAGAAAACATGTCACCACAAAGCCTTCTTCATCAAGAAGGCAAGCAAGAGTTGCAACACCTCAAGATTCACAAGAAACATATGAAATAGGTCTACCCACTGAAGGGCAGGAAACTAGAGCTACATCTAGTCATGGGAATCAGATAGAAGAAACCCTTCACACAAAAGGAAATATTCCCATAGACTATGACCTCATAGGAGTGAATGGCACCCCATGGGACCAGCCATGGAAAACAAGACAGCTAGATGGGTTGGATCGGTTTCTTACATGACCAACTCAAAGAACTATAGCTACTGAGAACTCTACATCTAGAAGCTCATAAACTATGACTTCTAAGCACATCTCTTAGTCTAGGGGTACCTCAGAGTGACCCCATAGTAAATGTATAGAGTCTGATCATAGGGATACTCAATAGTACACTGAACAAGTCACATTAGCTAGCAAGAGTACAGGTACAACAGAAACCTCCTCGAGGAATCTATGAGTCAAGACAACAAGAACAGAGTCAGATAAACATGAGTCTTCTATGATAATGCAAACTGACCATGTGAGATGGTTAGAAAATGTATTACATAAGGAGCGAGAGCTAGTGGAAGCTCTCGAACAAGATAAACAAAGAGAAAGACTCTTGCACCAACATGAGCAATGCTTAAGAGAGCAAGTTGAGTGGCTAGCTCTTAGAAATTTATAGACAAATGGTGGTGACCACCAAAGAACTAGATACGCTGACTCACCTAAGGAGAGGCGCACTAGACAAGATAGCCCACAATGAAATCACCCACCAAACCATGAACGAAATCCAACTAGTGGGGAAAGGGCAAACATAACAAACCAGGATCACAATCCTGAGTCCCCTCATAGGAGGGAGGAAAATAGAACAAATAAAATGGATAGAGAGTTACCTCCATTACCACTATGAGTAGGCCTACAAGAGGAGGAAATCTATGCATCAAAGGCATTTCAAGAAATTGCTAAAAATATAAAAGCCTTTGAGAAACAAGAGGCAGCTGGGAACTCGCCAACATTGAGTAAAATACACAACCAACCATTGTGCCCATCAATCCCTAGCCCTCCATATCCTAAGCACTTTGAGATGCCTAGGTTAGAAAAATTTAAGGGTGAAGAGGATGCACAAGAGCACGTCACCAATTTTATCAATGCATGTTTTCATCTTGAAGACAATGATGCTCTCATGCTAAGAACATTCATAATGACATTTTTAGGTGTTGCCACTCAATGGTTCAACCAACTACCTAAGCATAGCATAACCAACTTTGAACAACTAGTAAACGCATTCCTAAAGCATTTCTCCTTTGGTGCTAAGAAGAAGGTGAACCTTTCAGACCTAGCCAACTTGAAATAGTATGATGATGAGCCAGTAATGGATTATGGGAATAGATGGAGAAAAGTCATGGTAAAGTTATCATTCTCCATTCCCACAGAAGAGATCATTCGCATGTTCACCAAAAGTTGTTCTAAACACATCTCCCTCTTGCTACAACTTCAGTAGTATCCTTCATTTGAGGAAGCTTTGGCATAGGCCAAACTCATCGAAGACATAAAAGTAGATGAGGGAACCATTAAACTCCAAAACAAAAAGGAGTGGAACAAGAATGGTAAGAATGACAAGTACAAGCAGAAGCAGGGCAACCCTGCTCCAGTCAATCAAGTCGTATTGGCTACACCTAAGGATGGGGGTGCACAACAACCCCAGAACTATCAAGCACATCCCCCACCAGCCAATTACGATCAAAGGAACAATCAAGGGTGAAACAAAGAATGCAAGCCACCTCGCTATTTCACGCCTCTGACAGAATCAATGCAATCAATATTCAATCAGCTGAGCGAGGCCAGGAGGATCAGATTTCTTGATATACCTCTTATAGATCCCAACCATCCTAAGCCAAAAGGATATAGGGAAGATCAATTTTACCCTTATCATAGGATACCGGGGCATGACATTGAGGCTTGCATTGGTTTTAAGCATCAAGTGCAAAACATGATTGAGGTGGGAGAACTCAAAGTTGACAACCCACTGGCTCTCGATAACAGAGACATGGGCATATACAAAAACCCATTGCCCAATCATGAGGCCCCTAGAGAGCAAGGGGCCCAAGTCAATCAGGTCCGAGCTGATATACCTACCCACGGATGCGTTGGGATGGTTGAGATTGTTAACATAGCAACCAGGACTAGATGGTATGGTCAACCACAACCTCCTACAGCTCCCATGAATGTCCCAACTACACCTAGGTAGAGGTAGGACAACCTTCCAAGTCCACCAACATGACCTGTGGTAACTATCCAGAGTAGATTGGAGCAAAACCTATAGATGACTCCAGCTAAGTTATCCATCTATGAGCTCATACAATAGTCCCCAAAGCATAGGGAGACTTTAATGGAAATTTTAAGGACAATTGAGCTCCAACCACAAGATGTGAATGCATTCACTCATTTTGTGGGACAAGTACAAGAATTCCAGGAACTTGTAATTTGATTCTATGATTATGAGATTAAGACAGTACCTACTACCTTACCAGACCCTCCATTGAACATTGTGGTGGCAATCAATGACTTACCTTTCAAGAGGGTCTTGGTCGATACAGGTTCATCAATAAACATCATTACAACAACAACAATAGAGCACCTCAAGATCCCCAAGTCCAATATCATTCCAGGAGCTTACACATTGAGAGCTTTTAATGATGCTTTATGCAATACTATGGGAATGATAGTCCTACCCATCAAGGTGGGGCACAAGACCATCCCTGTGATGTGTCATGTCTTGGAAGGGGCTATGCAATACAACATCCTCCTAGGGCATCCTTGGATAAGGGCCATGAAGTGTGTTCCTTCGATCTTGCACCAGTGTGTCAAGTATGTGCATGAAAACAAAGTCTATGTGGTTTTGGCTGATGAAGAGCCATTCAAATACGTCCATCAGGTGGACATTCCAAGAGAATTTGTAATTCCTTCTACCCACCTATACGTAGCACCTTCATATCCAACCACACAATTGGATAACAAAGACAAAAGGGTAAGAAAAGACCCATGCACATCAACACCTCCTAGTGCACTTAAAATAGTCAATGCTTCTAAAGTACCATCAACGTCAAAACCAAAAGATAATCAGAAGCTAAAGGTACCCTTAGTCAAGGAAGAAAGGCCCAAGGAAGTGCCAACTATAGCCATTGCTAAAATTCCAAGTCCTATGGAAGAAGAAGATCTTCAAGATCAAGATGAAGATAGTGATTACCATCCCGCTTTACCAGTGTCATCCGTAGGGTCATCCACATCGCATGCATCAATACACTTGGCAAGCACAGGCATAGGGGAGTACCTTGTGTAGAACATTACCTTTACACCTATCATTGAGTCTGCACAAGACATGGGAAGACCTAAGGACTTGAGACCACTAGTGGGAATAGTGGTTCCACTTGGAATCCCTCCCAACCAAACCAATTTTGTCTATGTCGGCCTAGACTATGCCCATAAGTCTTTAGACATAGAAGAGGATTATGATAAATTATTCATGGTCAATGTTCATTACCTCTCTAATCCTGAGTTTTCTCTAAGCTACTTTGAGCATTGCCATTGGCATGGCTATGGCCTTGGTATATATGAGCAAGGGAGTGGCCATACGAGCCACAATATCAGCTTCCCTCCGATAGGTTTGGGTTAGGCTATTATATTGGAGGTCGAGATGACTCTCTTGTAGTAGCATTGGATAGATTAAGCTTAGGGTTAGGAGAAGACATCGATTTCATTCCTTATCACCCCCTAAGAACAAGAAATTTGAGCAACAGACAAGTGGCCATGATGAACGTACCACCACCAAAAATTTATCATCCAAACATCTCAATTGATTCCACCCCAATAGGGTACAACTCATGGGATGAAGAGAATGGATATGAAGCAAGTGATGATGAGGCACAACTTGGCTTAGCCTACCATGGGCCTCACTATTTACAAATATTCACATGGTCCATCCATAATGAGAGTGGGTACATATCGGATGAAAGTGACTATGAATCAAAGGACTCAACAGAAAGAGCCTACTTAGGCCTGAGCCATCAACCCCTGACTTTGGGGCAAGAGACAAATGCAAATGGATTCTTCATAAGTGACGAAGAATATGAAGATGAAATGGAGATGGCCTACATGGGGCCAAGGCATGAGCCCCTTGTCTTAGGGCCACATACCAATGCTAACGATTTCTGGATAAGTGATGATGACTTTGAGGATGAGACCGAGATGGCTTATCTTGGGCCTCACCACTTGTGACAAGTCAACAAGCTAGTAGAGAGAGAGGTGGCACTCCATGCCATAGACCCTCATCTACAATTTCCTTGGGAGACCTATTGATGTATCTACCATTCACTAGATGGTCAATCCCCTCTTCCTACATTCAGAGATCTTAGAGCCAAATGATCCTATTGACTCCACCTGCTCATAGGGCCAGATCCCTAGAAATTCCCATTCCTCTAGAACCTCATCGTAAGTATGGAAGGGAAACCTCTGAAACAATATTACACCCATGTGGTCCTAGAGATTTCATCCCATCCATCAACATGATCTCCATTGATTTGGCCACTCCACTTCATAATCCAATAGATCCTACCAAATCATTGCATCTTGATGTAGAGGCTATTGATTGGGATCATATTGATTCACCCATAGAGCCTGAAGACCTCTTCCCCAATGAAGAGATGTTACAACCATTCCATTTTGCATCAGGTTGTGCGTATGACGTCTTCCATGTTGGTTTGGATCCTGAGTCAGTAGGTCCTATAAATCCTATCGATGACATTCATTTGATACCCATGCCTCATCAACTAGAGGATGGGTCACATATGGCTATAGAAGTGACTTTCAAGGTGGACATCAATGATGATCCTACCCAACCAAGGAAATTCAAGTTCGAAGAAAGTCTATCTCCAGAGGAACAAGCCATCCTAATTCCTCTCCTCAAAGAGAGGCCAAATATTTTTTCTTGGACTTACAAAGACATGCCAGGGATAGATCCAAAGTTAGTCATTCACAACCTTTCATTGGATCCCATGAAGAAGCCAATCAAGCAAAAGCTGAGGAAAATGCATCCAACCATCGCTTTGATGGTGAAGAACGAATTGCAAAAACTACTGGATGCAGTGTTCATAGTTCCTATCGACTACCCTGAGTGGGTGTCGAACATGGTACCCATGGGGAAACCCGATGGAAGAGTCCGTATCTGCATAGACTTCAGATATTTAAATAGGGCAACACCAAAGGATTCATTCCCATTGCCAAACATAGATGCTCTTGTAGATGCAACCGTAGGTCATGAGATGCTCTCCCTAATGGATGGTTTTTTTGGATACAACCAGATTCAGATTAAGCCCGAAGATCAACATAAAACTACTTTCATTACTCCGTGGGGAACATTCTATTACAAAGTGATGCCATTCGGTCTCAAAAATGTTGGTGCCACATATCAGCGGGCCATGACATACATATTCCATGACTATATGCATAAGATCTTAGAGGATTACATGGATGACTTACTAGCCAAGTCCCTATTGCGGCAAGAGCACGCTGAAGTCCTTAGAAAAGTCTTTGACCGCCTCATTGAGCACAATGTCCGATTGAATCCTAAGAAGTGCGTATTTGGCATAACTTTTGGTAAGATTTTGGGATTCATCGTATCCAAGAGAGGCATTGAAGTCGATCCTACAAAGGTAAAGGCTATATTGGAAATGGCCACCCCTACCAACATTAGGGAGCTAAGGAGCCTACAAGGCAAGATAGCATCCATCAAAAGATTCATCATGCAATTATCAGACAAATGTTGACCCATGAATCGGTTGCTATGCAAGGAGGTCCCCTTTCATTGGGATGAAGAATGCCATCAAGCCTTTGCAGAGATCAAAACTTATCTAGCAACACCACTAGTATTGGCTCCACCAAGGCCAGACATACCATTTTTACTATATATATCGGCTACTGATTTTGCATTGGGCACCATGTTAGCCCAAAAGAATGCACAAGATAAAGAGCAAGCCATATATTACATTAGTCGCACCTTGGTGAGTTATGAGCTAGGATATGCGTATGTCAAAAGTTGTGTTTAGCAATGGTCTTTGCAACTCGAAAGTTGTGACACTACATGTTGAGCCATACGACCTACGTCATATCAAAACAAAATCCTTTGTAGTACATGATGAGCAAGACATATCACAATACACGTACCGCAAAGTGGATCATGCTATTGATAGAATTTGATCTAGAGTTCATAAGCCAAAATTCCATCAAGGGACAAGTCATAGCAGATCAATTAGCAGAGGTGCCTCTTCAAGATAACAAGCCTCTCACCATAGAATTGCCTGATGATGTGGTCTTTGCATTATCAGATCCACTAGAACTCGAAGAACCTAAGAAAGAAAGAGACATGTCATTGTTCTTCGATGGTTCGAAGTGTGAACAAGGGGGTGGAGTAGGGATTATCTTTATCACACCATAGGGTGCTCCATTACCCTTATCATTCAAACTAGACTTCCCTTGCACAAACAACAACAAGAATATGAGGCATTGATCTTGGGACTCCAAACAACCATAGCAATGGGCATTAAAATATTGAATATCTTTGGTGACTCCTTGCTCATAGTAAACCAAGTCAAAGGACTATTTCAATGTAGGTGCCCACTCCTGAAGACTTACAAGGAACTTGTTGACACCTACCTAGCCCGGCTAGAATGGTATGACATCGAGGCAATCCCTCGTACATCAAATAGATTTGTAGACACCATGGCCTCTTTGGGATCCTTAATCCCTCAGAATCCATCTACTGATTTTACAACCATTCATGTGAAAGTGCTTTCGCACTCAACAATACACTATGAAGCTTTTGACAATCAAGAATCAATCAACATGATCCACATCGAACCAAATCAGGATTGGTCCTTCATAGCTAGATATTTCTTGCAAATGACACCTTGGGGGTCTTTGATCTCCCAAGGACCTATGGAGTGTGGTGCAACCATACACCATAGAGTTGTTCCTCAATCCATGTTCACCAACTCGAGAATGCAGGAAGAGCAAGCCATATTTTCTATAGAAGTCATGGCTTATCAAGATTGGCTTTCCCAACTATGGGACTTCCTAAAACTTGGAATAGTACCTCAAGGTTTATCACATACTGAAAGGTGAACATTCAAATAGAAAGCAACAAGATACATCTTTCTAGGAGAAATCCTCTATAGATGAGGATATGATGGAGTATTACTCCATTGTCTTGAGCCCCAGGAAGCATCCTAGGCAATTTTGCAAGCTCACGATGGCACATGTGGAGGGCATTTCAGTGGCATGGCCATCATTAAGCGCATCTTGAGAATGGGTTACTATTGGCCCACCATGGAAAAGGACTACTATGAGTATGTCAAGAAATGCATTAAGTGCCAGCATCATGCAAATCTAATGCACTTACCATCGCAAGCCTTGCAACCCATCCAAGAAGCATGGCCATTCTCGCAATGGGGACTAGACTTGATTGGGAAGATCTCACCCCCATCCTCAGGCCGACACACATTCATCATAATGGCCACTGAATACTTCACTAAATGGGTTGAAGCGATCCCCTTAACATCAACAACTGGACCGAGGATTGCGGAGTTTATACTCCACAATATCATAAGTCATTTTGGGGTCCCTTCAAAGATAATATCGGATAATGGGCCATATTTCAAGAACAAAAATGTGCATGCTTTAATGAACAAATACCATATTCAACATAATTTTTCAATGCCTTATTATCCACAAGCAAATGGGCAAGCAGAAGCCTCGAACAAAACAATAGTCTCCATCTTGAGGAAGACGGTGCAAGACAATCACAAGGATTGGCACATGCAGTTACCTCTTGCACTATGGGCATACAGGACTAGTATACGGATGCCCACTAGGGCAACACCATTTTCACTAGTATATGGCACTGAGGCCATCATGCCACTAGAGTTGGAAATTCCAACTCTACGCATAGCATTAAAGGACTTCATAGATGATGATGTCGCATGACAAGGCCGCCTTGATCAGTTGATGCTTCTTGATGAACGATGAGTCAATGCTTTAGAGCATCTTCACGTTTACCAAGATCGCCTTGCATGAGCTTACAATAGTAAAGTCCACTTAAGAGAATTCAAGGTTGGAGATCTAGTGCTCAAAGAAAACCAATAGAATTTGAATCTGTCACCGCACCTACGAGACAAGTTCACGGTAAATTGGATAGGCCCGTACATGATTTCACAAAGAGTTGGGCCTGGAGCATATCACCTTATATCATTAGATGGTGTTGAAGAGCCTGAACCTCTCAATATCATTCACTTGAAGGCATTCTACACATAAAACACAAAAACATTCAAATATGTCATAAAACACAAAAACATTCAAATATGTCAAAAACACAAAAACATTCAAATATGTCAAAAATACAAACAAATCATAAAAACATAAAAATTTAAAATACAATCAAATGCTCCAAGGGCATTCAAGCCACTTGGTCAAAATCAAATCAAAATGCTCCAAGGGCATTCAAGCCGCTTGGTCAAAATCAAATTAAAATGCTCCAAGGGTATTCAAACCACTTGGTCAAATTCAATCAAAATGCTCCAAGGGTATTCAAACCGCTTGGTCAAATCAAATAAAAATGCTCCAAGGGTATTCAAACCGCTTGGTCAACTCCAATCAAAAAATGCTCCAAGGGTAATTCATGCCACTTGGTCGAAATAAAAAAGCTCCAAGGGTACTTCATGCTACTTGGTCAAAAATCAAAAATCCCCAAAGGCACAATAAGCCCTTTGGTCAAATTAAGCAAAAATACAAAAACAACATAAAAATCAAAAATACAAAAACAATTGCATCTCACATCTTGCATCCACATAATTGCATTACATTTTCATATCCATTACATTCGCATATGTCATAAGAGCCTTAAAAGTGATGCCACAGTTTGTCTCACAAACCATTCAAATCCATACCTCCATCAACACATGTGTGTAATTGTGTTTTTCAACACAACCATTATCAGTTGCTATACATAATATACTAAGGTTTTTCGATTATTCAACCACACCTAGTGATCTTATCAACTTTTGTGGAAAACCATCTTGGTTAGTAGAGAATAAGGTCTAGTGGTGACAAAGCCTAGCATATCTCAAGATCCCACCACTAATTACAAACACTAAATTCTAGTTGGTACATGAGAAGATGAAAGTCATAAAGTGGTTAGGTTACATAAAGCAAAAAGGGACATCCTTGCTTATCCCCCTGTGCAACCAATTCAAAAATGCTGAGAATTGACAAAAGGACAAGCTCCACCCTACCCAGAAATCCCTTGCTTAAGTCAACAAGCAAAAATCCCAGGTTCAAAGTTCAAAATATTCAAAAGTCACACATCAACACCCATATTCATAGCTCAAAATATCAAAAGGACAAAAGCAAAATAAACAGTGATTATCATCACTACAAGAATCCCTTGCTCTAAAAAAAATCAGTCAAAAATAAACAGTGATTTTATCACTAAATACGAGCAAGTATCCCAAGTCATAATGAAGAAAAGAAGGGATTGGAGCTTGAATCCCTGGAATTCTCGACACTATACAGGATTGGAAGGAGAAATCCTTATGCATGATGATATGTCTATCACAAAAGCTATGCATTTGTATAGACCAATGTTTGAATGTGGATGAGCTAGCTTTAGGTAATCCAAAACTGCCTAGTGGTATAGTCCAATTGAGTCCAACATAAGAATAAGATGAACACTTGAGGATCCCCGATATTAGAAATGGGCTGAAATAATCCCACCTAAAATTGGAGGAAATGCATGGGTTCTATCTAAATATATTCATTTGCACACACAAGGAGAATGAGTATCTAGGACCATGATGAAAGCCTAATTTTCAAAAGCCTTAAATGATCAGTACACAATCATTGATAGGGTAACTAGAGTGTTTGAATCTCCGGAAAGCCCCAAAATTCTTACATAGCAACAAATCATATCATCATTCACACCATCACTTTCTTTATAAGATTCTATAAATTAGGGGTATCAACATAGTAGGACAGATACCGCATATATATTAGAAATAGTATATAGACGACCACTGACTACTTTATATCTTTTAATTTACAGAAACTTATCAAGAAAATACATCTCACACCATTACATCTCATATATGAATACTTAATCAATTCTTATGATAAGAGTGATTATTTAAATTCATGATTAATTTTTTTACTTTCTATGGTATCACCCATTAAGATTGTCAATGTCATATGCATTCCTTATGTTTTAAGTGATTAGAGCATACAGGTTCGTTTATACCATCCCATCACATAAGTTAGATGCATACAATTAAAGCAAAATTAAACATGCATTTAACAATAACATCGCATCCATAAACACAAAAACCAAATCACCCATCATTACATCATAAAGCACATCATAAAACATATAGGCAATATCCATTTGCATACAATCATAAATTCATCATTTATCAACTCAAAATACATCACATCATATCATCAAATCATATAAGCATCTACACATCCATCTAAGCATCTACAATATCATCTATCATCTAACATATACATCAAGTCATCATAATGCCATCATCACATCACATCATAAAACAAAATAACAACAAAAACATGAGCAATAAATGATACACATAATGAGTCATAATGCAAAGATATCATAAAAGTATGTGTGTCAAGTCCATGGATATACAAAAATGCCCATGGGCTATAGTCATATAGGTCAGCCGACCTCAAAAACAAAACCAAGAGCACCATCAATCAAATACTGGGCTGCACCCCCTAGCACCACCCCTATGGCCGGATCTCTAGGAGAATGGTGCGAGCTGGACCCTACTGGTCTCTCAGTATGAGTCCGGGCCCCATGACCAGGCCGGATGGAATACTGCCCTGTTGTAGAGCTCCTACTGACCTGTGACCCACCTGTGGCTCCTCTCTCTCTAGGGATGGCTCCTAGCCTCCTGATCTACCTCGAGAGAGCGACAATATGGGTTGCATCCTCAGTAATCTGTACATCACTCTCATCCAGAAAACCCTGTAGATGCCTGATCTCATCCTCGAGAGCTACCCTCGAAGGACCCTCGAGAGTAGGAGGAGCAACAACAACCTGCATCTAGGTAGCTCCTCCCATAGCGGCCTACAAAGCCTATATCTAGTCTGAAAGCTATGCTATAGTGGTATCCCACTGAGCTATGATGGCATCATGCTGTTGTACCTATATCTTGGCCGACTGGAGCTCAGCCTCCACATCATGCAGCTATGCCCTGAGAGGAGAATCTCTCTCCTTAGGCTCCATCTCCTCCTGCCTCCTCAAGAGCCTCCTACTCCTCCACTACCACCTACTCTACCTCTTGGCCCCACACCGTAGTCCTAGCATGAACCCTACACCCCGATGGATCTACCCCATCTCTACCATCATCCTCTAGGCCCAGACTACCCTCACCATGCCACATCAGGTCACCCCACCACCATACAAATGCATATATGACTCCCCCAACCACTCTAGGATCAACAACTAGGGCATCCTCCTCATCAGCTAACTCTGTAACCTATCAAGGAGGGAGGTCTCTCTCTACTCCGATGCACCTATACAAAAATGGTACTAGTGGCACATCCTACTACAACCCATACTGATGAAGAACCCGAGAGTAGAAGAAGTGCTCTCAGATGCTAATATTATGGCCGATGAGCCATCGCTCATGCCGCATCCTAGCAGTAAAACTGGTCGAGTCATCCCAAGTAGGACACTCATGATACGGGTGCCATATGACATCTCTAGCCCAGAGTCCAGTGAAAGTATCAGTATAATGAGACAAATCCCCTAAAAAAGTGTGGCTCTTGCACTCCTCGCTCTCTCTAGCCCATATGGTAGCATAGCACTACATCCACCCATCCACAACTATGATCTCAATAGGAAGCCCCTTGGGATGATCTACCTTAATGTGCTCCCATCCCTAGATCTACAAAATCCAACTACAGTGATGTTGACATGACCCCTCCAGCAGATGTGGTATAACTCATCATAACACTAAGCCAATAGAGACCTACCCCATGCATATATGATAGGCTCCTCACTATCCATCAGGTCTTGAACCATCACAAGGAGGTTCCAAGGGAACCTCAAGCCTGAGCAATCTAGGATAAGGACGTTGTTGATGACCATCAACAACACCGCATGCCTCACTATGAAAACATGCTCTCGATACCAATGGATAATGGACACTCCCCCAGACTTGGTGTCCTTGAGAGCATCCTCAGAGCATCCTCTGAACACCCAAGTGAAGACAACCACCTGATCATTAGTGGCCGAAGAAACAATGGCCACTCCATCAAAAGGGATCCGAAAGATCCTATACACATCCTCTAGTATAATGGTCATCTCATCGATCGAGAGGTGGAAAGTATTAGTCCGAGGGTCCCAACGATGGGCCAAATCCATAAGGTAAGCCTGATCCGACATAATGTGAGGTAGTCTGGTAACATACTAGAGCCCATGAGCCTTAAGCCACCTCCAATCTGTGTCATCCAGAAGAGGTAGAAGGTCATTCATGAGCCTTGGGTCCCGAGCCCGAGCAATAAGGATCTAAGCAAAGCAAAAGAAATATGAAACATAACTACACAGTGCATCTAAGGCATAAATCCCAATAAAACATGCCCAAAAAAATTTCCTCTCTAATAAAAAAAAAAAAAAAAAACTATCTCAAAAAATCCATAAAAAATTTGCAAAATTGGCTAAGGGATTTAGCCATGTCGCCCACAGTGGCCAGAATCTAGCCGCTGGAGACAACAGCGGCTAAAGCCCAATGGTCAAATTTTTGACCATTGGGGTTCAAACCTAGCCGCTCTGAGCGACAACGACCAAATTTCCCTCTGAGCGACAGCAAAGGCGACATGGCAAACCCATGAACCCTAGGCCATAAAATACAAAAAAATTGAAAACATCAAAAATGGGGACCAACCCACCACATAAAAACCTATACTAAGCCTAGCTACGGATTCCATTCATTACCAACAGGTTTAGTGAGGTTCATTTACCATTTACTTAGTGAGGTTCAATTTTACCCAAAAGAGGAAAAGAGGTTAGGGTTTGAAAGAATACCCGAGAAGCTCCGGCTCCTCCAATAGCTAATACCTCACCCTACACAACCATATCCTCAATGTAGGTATCTTCCAAAACTACAACTATCATTGTCTCACCAGAGCTCTAAAAAGTGAATTGTCAACAAAGAAAATGATAGGTCAAAAGCCCTAAAAGTGCATTTTTATATTTTCAAATTATGCCTTGGCCACTACTGATGTCAGCGGCCCAAACTTCATGGCCACTCAAGGTGACAACGACCATAGGCAGAGACTCAGAGGCCACTAGACCTGACAGCGGCCTACTCCATAGATAAAAACAAAAGATTCCTTCCATGGGGGATAACAAAAAAACATTAAATAAATGCATTTTGATGAATTAAAATCATCTTGATGATCAAAATAACAAAAAAATCACATAAAAGCATAATCTCAAGCAGGCCTCGTATCCAGTTACTTACTCTATCCACTCGATGATTGCAATGATTCACACTCCATGCACTTCGATGAGATGAGTAGGTTACCATAAGGCCACTTGGGGCAAAACATTTCATTTTGGAATTACGATGTGCCACCCTTCAATCCCGAAGAAGACCAAGATGGTCGGACTGCTCCACGGGTGTGAAAGGATCATCCTAATTCCCCTATGATACCAAAAACATTAAGCCAAAGTGATACAATATGAACATAAATAGAATCACTCATCCTAACTCCCTAAGAAGGCTATTGATAGCTGGACCGCTCCTCGGGATAGGGATGGATGATTATCATAAACAATTGGAATCACACTTGGATGTGGGATTGCCCATTAAAAGCAACAAATGCTAGAAAGGAACCAGATTAGTCATATTGGTCAAGTGACTTGTCACTTCATTCATTGTCATTTCTTCACCAATCCATTGTGTGAGGAAGTAGTTCAAAACTTCAACATAATCATAATCAAATCAACAAAATATCACTCGATCACATCAAAATCATGTTCATCCTATGAATCATTGCATACAACAATCACAAATTTCCCTTGTTTGTTGGGAACGTAAGCAGACATGACATATTCAATTGTAGCTCTCCTACCGGTTAGAATTATTGTAGCAGCTGAAGCTACCCGATTGAGTTTGAGGAATGAGTGCAATTTAACATGCCCAAGCCACTGAGCTAAGTCCTCTGAACGTTGAGGCAATGATTCGAAGGATGCGTGCCATCTTGCATGATTGGGCCATCCGGCGTTGATCAGACCATTGATCACCATACACCCTACAAACAGATCAGTCTACATTTTTTCTCAGCGTTGTGTTTTCCACACAGTGCATCACAAAAAGGGGCATCTATAGACACCTAAAATATGTCATGCTTAGGGGAGCTACTCACATAGACACATTCATAAGATCATATGACATAATCTTGGACTTTCCAAGCATCAACAATGGTTCTCACCACTCATTTGGGGCCTTTTCAAGCCATCCAAGCCTAGCCGCTCAAGCCTAGAGTGACCAGATCTTAGCCACTCAAGCCTAGAGCAGACCTTAGAGCTATGACCAGATATTAGTCACTACAGATGACAATGGCTAAACCATAAAAGTAGTTTTGTCGACAAACAGGCCTAATCATGGGTGGAAGTGGTAGTATGCATGCAATAAAGGTGAGCGGGAGTAACTTTGCATTCCCTTTCATGACCAGTTCACATGGGAGACTTGAGTTTGCATTTAGACTTTAGTTAACTGGTCTTTAAACATAGAAAAGACAAAAATCTTCTCATGCTAACTCTCACTACGCATGAGGAATTCATTCCTAGGGCTTGGACATAGACCTAGGGTTTCACACTATAAAAGGTGCAAGCCTAAGAGCACCAAGGATCCATCTTTTATCATCATATATTTATCCAAGTAATCTAAATTTATCAGGATAGGTCATTGAGGAGAGCTTTCGAGACTTGGAGAGTTTCCCTTGGAGATCACATTTATGATGAAGCCCTGACAAATTGGAGAGCATAGCAACCATTATTTCAACATCGGATACAAGCTTTGATCCATAGCTTTGGAGCAAAGAGGACGAGAGTCACTTTAGCGACCATTGTCTTGGACAGTGGCCCGTAGGCCTAACTTAGGGTTTTAGACATTAGATTCATTATTTTTTTTAGCATATCATTAGCATAGCATCATTTCATTCATTCACATTCATAGCATTAGTTTAATTTGCACTTGCTTTCATTTGTTATATTCATTGCTAACAACCTCATCCAAGGAGGTATTCTCGGACATCTAAGCGTGTGTTGTTGTTTCATTGCTTATAGGGCCACAGGTTCATCGGATGAAATCTGCAACATACGAGAGCAAAAGGGATCCCTCTAGGAAATAGGCCTAGAGAAGGAGGCATCTGTAAGCCCTCATACATTTTTATGTGCGGAACCGGGAAGCTTTTGGAAGTGCACCACCTCTTTGTGAAAGGGGCACTCTTTGCCTATTTGTAACCTTATTGTATCGAAATGGGTATCCCTAAGAGGGACCGACATGTAACCGAGTTTCAATACAAATAAAGAGATCCATCTTTGTTATTTTTATGTTATATGCTTTTCATTGTCTTCCATTTCATTTTTGGGTTTTAATACATTGCAAGTAGAGTAAAAAGAGTGGTGCATGCATCCCGGGGTCACTACAGGGTGCACTCTTAATTAGTATAACTTCAATATGTTATTGGAAAAAGTTTGATAAATTATTATCCTCTTCATATATAGTTAAATTACTTTAGACTAAGGATGAAATATTGGTTGACATATATTGTACTAAATTCATGAACCTTCTTACATAAACCTATAATTTTGATCTAATGATGATAGTGTCAATATTTAGACATGTGGTCAAGCAATAAAACTAGATGGGATTTAGTATGCATGATTCTCATTCTCTCTATAATATGAGAGGACTAGAAAGGATAACAAAAAGTAAATTCAAAATATCCATGTTTCATCCTAGGTGAATATTTAATACTCATAGACCTTATTTCAACCAATGCAATGATGATATTTTTGTCTCATATTCAAATAATAACATCCATGATATACAAGAAAAGTAAGTTCTTCCACATGATACTAAAGAAAGTTGATCTAGAAAAAGACGATATTCCTAAATTCCAACAACAATAGGACACAATTATAGAGAATGATGTTGACAAGAACAAGGACCAAATTGATCTCTTGATATTTTCACTCATGGGAATGCAAAACCATCAAACCATAAAGGTACACAATTTTTTAATTGGTTATATGGGATTGAAATGGGCCCCACTCATATTACATCATGACCACATAGTGGTATTACAACAACTTGGCAATTATGCATGTATCACTTGAAAATATTTGAATTTAGGTCTCCTCTTTGAAATTTGAAGAATCTAACCAGTTGAGATAATTTAATTTGATATCAAGGTATAAGATTTCATTCAAAATTGATGGGTCAATATCTTGATTGTTTAAGGTACCACTCATAGTTTTATTAGTAGAGATATTGTAAAATTGATTATCAAAATATCCATAATCAAATCAACCTTGTCAATCATCATTGAACTTTATCAAGATCAAATCATTCATATTTTTATTCTTAGTTGATGTTAGAAATAGATTATATTCCATCATTTGGGTTATGTAAATGTATCTTCCAAGGTACATACTTAGGACATTAGATTACTTTAGGGGGAAGTTATCTAGTTACTTCATGCAATGTAATAAATGCACAAGTGTCAATGTGCAAGTTGTAAATGTGCAAGGTGTCCCTTGTACAACTAGATAGAGTGTTGGCCAAGTATCCTATTTTACCTATATAAGGAAGGCCTCATTGTTAGATAGATATAGAACAGGGAGAGTCGGTGACATAGTAGCTTAGAGCATCTTCATAGGTAGTACAATTCTGTGTGGATCACCATCCAGTGGTGATGGGTGCAATGTAGTCCAGTAGCTTTATTAATGGAGTGTTCACTTCCTCCATAGCTACATTGTATTCATTTATATCATTTCTATTTATTGCATATCTCAGTCATCTAGCAGATTTACTTTCTTTCATATTATTCTGCATCTCGTGATTGTTATCTCCCTTTGCATATTATATCAAAAGCTAATAGTGGTATCAGAGCTACGGTAGATCTAGTCTGTGTAGGTCTATAGGAAAACCACCATCATTATTGAGCCTGAGTGTTTTGTCAACCTGATGCACCATTGGACCAGTCACTATCAAAAGATCTCAGAAGAATCTAGGTGGTAGAATTAGGGAGAGTCACAAGTGAGGACTGAAAGAAATCTCAGTTCCAGAAAATACTGAGATTGCAATTTGACTAGAGTCTTTCCATAGAGTTATAGGAAAAACTCATGAAGACCAGGACTCAACATTCAATCCACTAGATTGACAGATCATCTAGTGAAGATCCAAGATATCTAGAATTTGCTAACTATTGCCCAAAGTTTCTTTTGTTGTAGATAATTAATTCTCAGAGGATTGGTACTCCTCCTACGATAGAAATCTAGGAGACTCCAACTTCATTGCCCAAAGGTCGGTGTGCCCTCATAGTGCAGAGATTAGTTCCTTGTGCAAGAGAAGAACACTACGGAAGAAGACTTCTGAAGAAGAGGTATGGTGAAGTTAGGAGACTGAAGATCTCCATTGCAGATTGAAGAACTTCATAGTTGAAGAATAGGCCATAGAAGCCTTGATACAAAAAGGCCATAGTAGCCTTGAAGAACAGGCCATAGAAGCCTTGATACAAAAAGGCCATAGTAGCCTTGAAGAAAAGGCCATAGAAGCCTTGAAGTAGAAGCCACAGAAGCCTTGATACTAAAAAGGCCACAGAAGCCTTGATACTAAAAAGGCCACAGAAGCCTTGATACTAAAATAGGCCATAGAAGCCTTGATCCTGAAGAAGAATTCGAAAGGAATATTTGATTTAGAAGTAGATTAAGATTTTAGTATTAATATTTTTATTGCAAGGAAAGAAGATTCAGTGAGTTGGGAAACTTCCTACAAGAAATTTAGGAAGAGTATCTTCTTCAAAATCAATTCAACACCTAAAGCAAAAGAGATCAGGAGAAGATCTCATTGAAGGACTTCCAGACTTGGAAGAAGAAGAAGGACTAGGAGAGTCCTACTCAAATCTAGAAGTAGCAGAATCAGAGATCTAGGAGCAGATCACATCACCAACACTTCCAAGAGCAGAAGGTTGAAGAGGTCTCAAGGGAAGACCAACAGAAGTTGCAAGATCAAAGACCTTGGGAAGGTCTCATCGAGCATCCAAAAAATGCTAGGAAAGCCTTACTAAAGAAATCATCAAAGGAGATCTCACTAGAGAAATCCACTACCAAGGAGAAGCCCTTGATAGTGAAGGACTTGGGACAATTATCACCATCCAACAACAAGCCCAAGAGAAGGAGAATTTGGCAAGGAGTGCCAAATTTTAGAAGAAGAATCTAGTGAAATACCTCAAGACATTTAAAATATTGAGAAGAAGATCCTACTTGAAGTCAAAATTTGACAAGAAGACTTGAAGACAGAAGAAGCTCATCAAATCTAGGAGATTTGAAGATTACCTCTCACAGCAAGAAGGCACCGCTTCAGAGATAGAGACTTCTCCAAATCTATAGTAGAAGGAGGAGACCACAAGAGGAGAACAAGCCACCAAATCTTAGGCTCGTGAAAGAAAGTTTGAGACCATCATTTGGTGAAGAAGGAGTTGTTCAAGATAGTCTACAAAGAGTTGCAAGATCCTACTCGAAGTAGCAACTTGGTGATCTTAGACACCAAGATCCACATCCTCTACAGAAGTGGCAAAAGGAGCTACAGAAGGTTTTAAAAAGGTATGCAACTACTGGTGCTAACTAACTCATTAATTAGACTACTTATCAGATTCATTAGAGCACCTTATCTGGATTAAAGTTGCATGAAGAAAAAGTAGATTACAGTCTTCAAAAGTGCAAAAAGGAAAAGGTTATTTTTAAGGTTCATTTGCACATTAATTAGGAGTTGATTAGATTTCAGAATTATATCTATCAACTACCTATCATCTACTTTGGAAATAGAAAAGAAGACTAAGCCCTACAATATTAGTTGTAGTGAATTTGCAGAATAACTCTTGAAGATTCATTTTAGGTTATTCTTGATTAGTTGTAGTAAATTGATTAAGTGCATTATCTTGAGAGTTGATTGGAGTGATAAGGTGAAATTGTTAGTGCATTAAAAATAAATTCTATTAGATTTATTTGCACTATTATACTACTCTCAAAAGAAATTAGTTTTGTGTTCTTGAAGGGCACAAAATCTGATTTGTATCAAGTGTCTAAAGACACTATTGAAGCACAAAAATCTGCAACTCGTAGTGGCCAAAAGAAGCCACCCAAAAAGGTTAGAATCCTCCAAAACTTGGAGAAGAACAAAACTAACCAAAAATAGAAATAGAAGCTTCAAATATTGAGACTTGGTGAGTCTCAAATCCAAAGCATTACAAGATTGGATGCAAGAAAAGAAAATGCAGAAAATTGCATAAATTAAAAAGCTTCTATCTACTATTATCTAAGCTTGGATTTGTTATCAAAGTGTCCAAGAAAAAATGGGAAGGTGTCTACTCATAAAAGACAACCTCAAAACCCTTGTATTGCAGGAGAAAAATCTGCCATAAAACCAGAATTTCAGATCTGAAATAAGAGTGCAAAAGAAGGTGCATCAAAGGAGGTTTATGTACAATCTATAGTACATTTTATTGCACTACTTTAATCTAGTTTTTTACAGCCCAAGAGCAGATTTGAATGTGCCCCAAAAAGGCACAATATCTACAGGAAAAAGTAGCCAAGAAAGGTCGAACGTAAGCACTCTTCTTCCCAAGCAATAGGAGCCACTCAAAGGGCTCATCTTGGATGGATGAACCTGCAAAAACAAAGCCCACAAGAGGCTATCATCAAAGCTACATTTACGTAGATAAAAGAGTGCACATATACCAATGTGGGATGGACAACATCCACATCTATCAACGTGGGATAGACAACATCTACACTACAAAGAGAAGGCATCTACTTCTACCAACGTGAGATGAACAACATTCTAACAAGTGACCATCTACACTACAAAGAAGCACAAGAATTAATACATTGGAGGCATAGAAGATAAAGAGCAAAGGAGCTACATTCAAAACCTTAAACTTGGTGAAGATCGTCCACCAAAGGAAGCATCGAAATCACTATTCAAGCTCCATAGCACCTCATCAATCCACCTACAGAAGATAAGTTTACTTGCTACTCAAGAAACATAGCAAAGCAAAGGAATGGCATACGAAAGGACTTAAGGAGTTATAATAATCTCCTTGGAAGGTATTACAGGGAAGGACTTCATGCAGAGAGTGTGAATGCCACTTGGCATCAATCTTCTAAGGTGCATACATTACAAGGATTTTGACTCTCAATGCTCATCAACCTCAAGCATACATTACAAATGTGGTGACACTTGTTATCCTCCACAAGTCCCACATGAGTGAGCAGATATTACAGAGTGACCAAGAGGTATTGAAAAAGAAAGAGGTACATTAGAAAAGGAGAAGGAGCACTCATACATAATGGATGTGACACATGTCACAAGGCTCAAGTTTATTCCTCCAATAAAAGGTGCCCAAAGTCCAAAGATCACAACACAATGAAACATAGTCAAATCTAGTCAAGCACAACATGGAAGGAAGGAAGAAGGAGCATTAAAGGCTCCTAGTCTTGAAGGTCAAACCTTCCTATTTTTATAGCATCTACATTCCAACATTGAAGATGAGCATCTCCATTGATTCTAGTGCCCAAGGGAACTTTAATACCACTATTATATTCAGCCGAAGGAAGCACCGAACAGTGAGGAGATTAGCATAAAAAAGGTAAGGTTTAAATCCCACTTTATTATTGCTTTCAATTTTGGAGATATAAGGGTTATAAGCTAAGGTTGAAATTTAGATTTTTGAAAGCAAAAGCTATAAGGGATAACTTACCAAATTAAAATAATATTTGCATCTCAACCTAGGAGAAATAAGGAATTCGACTTGGATTAATTTCTTTAATATTTTGCAAATATTATTAATTTTCTAATTTTCCAAATTTGGGAGTGATAAGGGTTACAACATCAAACTAGGTCTTTGGAAATTAGAAATTAAAACCTAAGGGTTATAAAAAGAGGTTATTAAATATTTTTTGTTAAGGTTGGAAATTTATAATTTTCTTGTCTCTAAATTTCTCAAAAAGGGACAAAAGGAATCCAACATTAAAACCTCTTCAAAAATTGGAAAAGTGCTTAGTTCAATTAGGAGAAATAAGGTGTTAGAAAAGTTGATTTTTGATCTTTACAAAACTGTACAAAATCAACCATAAATTGAACTATATTTTACAAAAGCACTATATCATATTCCAAAAACATTAGGGAGATATAAGGTAGCCTACAAATCTAAGGTTTGATATTAGGAAGATCTAAATGGCATCAAACAAATTCTTCCTAGCAGAATCTCAACTACTCAAGGGTCCTAATTATTTCTCTTGGAAAAATAAAGTGAAAGCAATCTTAGTGTATGAAAAACTTTGGGATGTTGTAAAAGGGAAAACACAGAGGCCTACCATAGGTGAAACTGAAATCCTAAAGTTTGAAGAAAATGATTCAAAAGCTCTAATGATAATAACCTTTGCTATCACTGATGAGATTCAACCTTATATCAGTTCAGCAAAAACATCTTCAGATGCATGGACAAGCCTAGAGAAAATATTTGAAGGAAAGAATAAGGCAACTATTCTTCATCTCCAAACTCAACTTCACTCATTGAAAATGAATAGTGGAGAAAGCATAGAACTATTCCTAAGGAAGGTAGCAGATATTAAAGGGAAATTGTTGACCTTAGGAGAAATAGTCAAGGATGAACTTCTTACTCAAGTAACCATGAGAGCACTTCCAGATAGCTATAAGCATTTGGTAACATCTTTACATGTCTTAAGTAAAGATACTTCTTTTGATGACCTGGTCAATATACTTCAAGAATATGAAGTAGAAAACACCTTGAAATATGAGATGACTAACACTGCATTGGCATCAAAAGATAATCCATAGGAGGAGCAATGGTGGAGACAGAAGACAACGATGGTGATGGCAATATCCACCCTGTTAGAGTGGCGGATGGAATACCTAACCTAGGTAAGAATGGTGTTGCTGGAGATGAAGCGGGTTTCCATGGGAAGCCCCTCGAGGGCCCTAGGGACAAGGAGCCTCCTAAAAAAAGACCTATTGAGGGCCCCATACCACCTAGGAGCCCTGGTGGGCCGTCGTACATGCAAGTCCTTTCTGATGAGGTGATCAATCTAAAAATCTCAGATGCCCACCTAACTCAATTTGGATTGGATATTGTCATCCTAGCTGAGGTATTTTCTAGCTATGTCTCAAAGGCATATTATTCCCTAATCGGTAAGTTTGTTGGGGGACAATCAAATATGGAAACCATAAGGTGATGGGCCTTCTATAAATGGAAGACCTCAGGAAGCATGGAGATTGTAGCCCTCTTTAGAGGTTTTTTTATCATAAAGCTATGCAACCATGATGATGCAAGTCAAATCCTAATAGGAGGGCCCTAGTTCCTAGGCAGGAGGAGCTTTTTTCTTAGGCAATGGATGATGGATTTCAATCCCAATACCCAAAATATTAAAATTTTACCCATATGGATATGCATCCCCAATATACCTTTTCATCTATGGCATGAGGACATCCTAAAAGCTATTGCAAGAATAGTTGGCGAGTTGGTGGTTATCGATTCTACAACTAAAGCAGGCTTCGAAATGGTCCACAACTGCATCTATGTGAACGTCATTCTTGAGACTGAGCTACTCTCATTCATAAACCTGATTTTGAGGTCCTTTAGATGGCATAAACCCTTAGAATATGAAAACAAACCATATTTCTGCATCCAGTGCCACATGCAAGGCAACCTCAAAAACCAGTGCCCTCTTCTTAGAGCTAAACCATCAAAGAAAACCAAGGATGGTAAATCTTTTGATTTGAGAGCTCCTCCCAAATCCTAGAATTGGTTCCACCCATAAATAAATAATCATCTTAAGAATTTCCAACCCTTTCCTAGGAAGAACAACTCATATTTTTAAGTAAACTAGGCCCCAAGTCAAAGGAGGGATGACTCCTCAGAAGACAAAGTGAAAAGAATTATCGATCCTCCTTCAGCCCTAGAGTTTGAATAGGTATGTCCATTGTTTGAATCTAAACCTATTTCATTTAAAGGTAATATGGACCACCCTACGACTGATCCCCCTCTCCTCTCTTTGATCCTCCCCAGGTTGGGTCAGAAAAAATAGTTCTTTTCGAGTCCTCTTCTAAATCTAATCCATCCCTTCCCCTACTAGAAAATTTTGGAACAACATCCATTCATTTTGATGAAAAATATGAGGGAAGTACTGTCCCATCCCAGTACCTCTTGAAAAGCTTCCACCCAAATAGACGAAGCAAAAATTCCCTCATCTACTTTAGAAGTGATAGAAAAAGAGGAAGACCATCCCTTATTGAGCAAAGAATAAAAGAGATTGAAGATGATATAGCAAATGGCTTCCAAGCCACCTTGTTGTCTGACTCTCTCAACATGATAAGAGATGAACCCAAAAAATCCAAACCTCCTTCTCATTAGGGGAAGGGAGGCAAAAAATACTCTAAAAGTTCTAAATGAAGATTATCACTTGGAATGTGAGAGGGCTCAATGGTTCCCCCAAGAAGCAGATAGTCGTAAATCTAAGAGAAGATTACAGTTCCACAATCCTCATATCACAAGAAACCAAAGTAGATGATATTTCTTCCCCCAGAGTTGACAAAGAAATATGGAATAAAAGTGAATTCATCTTCACTCTAGCCCAAGGAATGTCCAGAGGGCTGTTATGCAGGTGGGATCTGACAAAAGTTGAAGGAAGGTTGATTTCCTCCTTAAGAAGAATCATCAACATGCTTTTCATTGCAAAACAAGCAAAAACTCTTGGATCCTCTCCAATTTATATGCCCCTAATAACCCTCTTGAAAGAGCCTCATTGTGGGACTCGATTAGCCATATGCTAAACTTGTTCAAAACCATCCCCTGGATCCTTACAAGAGATTTCAACAGTCCCTTGTTCCCATATGAAAAGAAAGGAGGTAACACCTTGCCTATCAAAAGCATGGAGGAACTTGAGGAATTCATAGATGCGAATGAACTCATGGATGTCCAACTAAAGGGAGAAAATTTCACCTAGAGTAACAAAAGGGCTAGAACCAATCTTATACAACTCAAATTGGACAGGGTCCTGCTTTCTAGAGAGGGCATCCCTATTTTTGGGGATGCCACCCTCAAATACCTCCCTAAAATTGGATCTTATCATAGTTCCCTTTTGTTTGAAGTTGCTAAATCTACCTCCTTAAAAATCCCCTTCCGATTCAAGGCAATGTGGTTTCATCATCCAGACTTTAGGAACCAATTCTCTCAGTGATGGAAACAACCCTTCAGAGGGTCCCCATCTGGGCAACTATACCAAAAAAATTGATTTATCATGGAAAAACTTAGGATTTGGAATAGAGAAACCTTTGAAAACTTTTTTGAAAGCAAGCATATAATCAAAGAGAAGATAGATATCATAGAACAACAAATCCAGGAAGGCAACCAAGATAGCAACATCATAGCTGAAGAGAGAAAGCTCCTAGCTAAGTTCCACAACATCCTGGCCAAAGAAGAAATGTATTGGAGGTAGAAATTGAGAGCCCTATGGCTCAAGGATGGTGACTTGAATACCAAATTATTTTATGCGTCTACCTTAAGAAAGAGAAGCTCCAACAAAATTTCAAAGCTCACCTGCAATGATGGAATGGTCACAAGGGAAGTCTCTGAGATCAGGAATGAATCTATCAACTTCTTCCAGTTCCTCCTAGGCACATCCTCACCTAGCTCCCTGTTGGTCACGAATCTGCCACAAGAAAGGATTTTTACAATTGCGCCCTAGACCCGGCCAACATTGAAAGGCTGGAAGCAAGAAATGGCTCCCAGACCAATCTCCAGAGTGGGCTGGTTCCCTCTACTATTCTAAAATTGGGTTTAAGATAGGGTTGCTGGAAAGAGATTTAAAAGGTTGCAGAAAGAAATGGGAAATATGGCCACAGGCCGAAGTGATGGGATCAAAAAAACAATAGCAGGAAACTACAAACGCAACAACAGCAAGTAACATAAGAAATCAGCTTAATCTTCGCACAATCACATGCCGCAAATCCCTCCA
This sequence comes from Wollemia nobilis, assembly GCA_028583015.1. Classification (NCBI taxonomy): domain Eukaryota; kingdom Viridiplantae; phylum Streptophyta; class Pinopsida; order Araucariales; family Araucariaceae; genus Wollemia; species Wollemia nobilis. Next base: position 10,572,468 of record JAQPPZ010017092.1, read on the forward strand.
AACCCACATTCCAAGAATCGTACCCTGATCGCAATATTTAAATCCAGTATGCAGAATTTAAATGTAATAGCAATGCAGGAGTACGAATGCTATTAGAAATGCAGAAAACAGAAAAGAAATTCATCCATGCAACGCTTGAAAAATTAGAAATTGATCCTTTTATTCCCGCAGATACAATTCCAGTTTCTAGCAGCAAGTTTTTCCAACCTCCGTAAATGAAAATTACATTGGTTTTTATAGAGGTCCGTCCTCTTTGCAGCATTAAAAACTTAAAACCAACTTCCTCGTGATCTACAACCATCACTTGGAAATCAGGAACACGATCCCCTTAATCGCGGCCTCGAGGAAGCAAAAATTAAATGCAATGAGATAATCGCGGGCACCTTCATTAAATTCGTTTTTCAAACATGTGCATGCAATTGTTAAATCAATCCACGAACAGCAACTTCGAACCAATAAACCCTTTAATTTTGGTGGCCTGGGCACTCTTCGACCTTAACCGCATCGAAAATCCACAAAGCATTTAATTCGGGGCAGCATTTAATCATCGAAACCCAAAAAAACCTTCTCGGCCGTTCATACTTGTGTTTTGGCGGGAAACTGCGCAGGTCGCGAAAACGCGACGGGTCGCGAAATCGCGACATATTATAATGTCGTACGCTTTGACCACCTTTGACCCACGAAAATGGCACATGTAGCGATATCGCTACGTCTTCGGCTTCCTCTTCTCCATCGCAAGCTTGTTTCGCGAAAACGGAACATGTAGCGATTTCGCTACATGTTTCCGTCGTTGGCTCCTCCCTGCGCTCTGCCCCGCGAAAACGGAACATGTAGCGATTTCGCTACATGTTTCTTCTCTCCGTACCAATCGCCATTTTTCGTCGCGATTCGCTGACATGTCAGCGACGCGCTGCAAGTTTTCAACTTTGTGCCTTTGAAGCCGCCAGTGTCGCGATTCGCTGACATGTCAGCGACGCGCTGCAAGTTTTCGACTTAATGCCTTTGAAGCCGACCGACCCGCGATTCCGGAACACGTCGCGATATCGCGACGGTTCCGCCCAACCTGGCTCGCGTTGGATCGCGTTGGACCGCGATTCTCGCAACATGTCGCCGCATCGGCTCGTAGCTTTTTGACTTAACCATTTTTTGCTCAATTTTTCTCCTTTTTTCGCCCAAGCTGCATCAAAGCTGATATCAAAGGTCAGATTTCCAACAATACACTAATGCATTAATCAATGAGAATCAATGTGGCAAAAATGCCAACATTCTTGGCGGCTCGCGGGGTATACAGCTCGCTGTATGCAAGAATCCAGGCCTTAGTCCATTGGGCACAGAGTCATATTCGAACAGATAAGCTGGCTGCTGCAATACATGTTCTGCTGAAAAATTGAAACTGGAAGGACCTGCAACTTGTTGTGAAACAACTAATGGAACACAATGATGGAGTGAGCTCTTGCGATTGCGCAAGTGGTGACTGCAATGGAATGATGAAATGAAAATGAACGAAGGTATGGAGTGGGAATGGAACTAGGAAAGCTGTGAAATGAAATGAACTAGACTGTTAGCAAATGAGTAAAAAACTAAACTTAGAGGAAAGGGATAAGAAGGGAAGGGGAAAAACAGAAAAAGGGAAAAGAAACAACAGCTGTGGCTTATTTTGTTTTAATGCAGAGGAAAAAGAAGAAAGAAGATGAAGAAAGGAAAGAGAGGAAACGGGGAAGGGAAAAGAAGAATTTGCTAGAGAGCCACCAACTGCTGGGAAAGGAAGAGACAAAAGAAAGAAAAAAACAAGCACCTACAGCTCGCAGACAACAAAAGAGCTGAGATGAAAAGTACTAACCATACCTCTTTTTTTTTTCTCTTTTTCTATTATTTTTTTTTTTTTTTTCAAAATACTATATACAATAGTTCACGACATGATTGGCATGTCGCCACCAGACACCCAATCTCAGAATGTTATCCGATAAATCTGCAATGTCCCGACCAGATCTGATCATACTTAAGTCGGTCCTTGAAATTGGGCTGGCTCCTTCCTGAAGTTCTCCATGGTGCGAATAGGATGCAATGCGACAGATTATCCTTCTTACTAGTACCCATATGGAGGACTTCTTCAGGTACCGGATGTAGTGGCTGGAACCAACACCACCACTTTGCAGACTTTACTGGCTGTGGGTTGAGTACAGGCTCCTCTAACTCCTTGATGTGATCACAGGGCTCTTCAAGTGAGAAATCTGATTCTGGGATCTCCTCAGGCTTTGGAATTTGAACTTGTTCTTCTACTTGGCCCATCTCTTGATGAAAACTGCAAGCAACCATATTGTTCATTGCTGGAAAAGTGCTTGCATGTTCCAATCCTTGACTTTGGACGAGATCTGTCCCTTGAACTCCACATGACTGCATCTCAAGTTTCTACTCAGTATAAGGGATCTGGCATGAAAAGTACTGTGCAGGGTAGACAGAGCAGCAACCATCGGAGAAGGTAATGGAGTTTCTCCCCACGGTAACTTTCTCGATAAGAGCAACAGCTGTTCTGCTCGCACTGCTTCCTCAAAGATTTGTGGGAACCGTTGTTCACCTGACTGTAGCAAAAAGAGACCTATGTCAGAATTAAAAGCTCGAACATAAAAGAGGTGGGCTTGGGTGGGTGATGGACGGATCTTCTCCTCGAATTCTCTTCCAACTTATCAAGAATCGGACATTGAAGTCCGTGATGCTTTCTTGAGGTGCTCTCTTGATGTACATGAAAAATTGGTAGAGATCCAAAGAACTGTAGAAAGGATCTTCGTCAAATCTTTTGATCAGTGCTCCCGCTAGATCGTCCCATGAGCTGATGCTTTGACGTTTGAGCAATCTGTACCACTGCAATGCTCTTCCTTCCAAATACTGAACTAGAAGTCGGATCATGATATCTTCGTATTCTATGACATGGATCATGGACAGAATAGCAATGTCTTCAACATGTGCCAGAGCCATGCCTTCGGTACCATCATATTTTTCCAGGTTCTTCAGGGCACCTTCGGGAATTTCATGCCGAACTTGGAGATTCAGAGGGCCAGGATCATCCCATCTAGAAAAACCCTCACCTTTGTGGCAGTGGTCTATGGAATCACGGCCATCGCCATTAAGTCAGAGTCACCAGACGAACATTCTTTGAATTTTTTTTTTTTTTTTATAAAAAAACAAAGCGTCCACGAACAGATCTTCAACTCAGCAAAGTCGCCAGATGAACTTACAAATCTCCGTTATGAGGCCAAGACAGACTCATCAAATATTGAGACCTCCGAGTGTTAAAAGCGTGCCAAAAATTGTTGGCACCGGTGGGTTTATCACTTTGGAAAATTATGCGTATCCCACCGATTATGAATTCTTGGAGACAGAAACTTGTCCGTCCCACCGGGCGTGCCAAAAACTGTTGGTCATGAATCTGCCACAGGAAAGGATTTTTACAATTGCGCCCTAGACCCGACCAACATTGAAAGGCTGGAAGCAAGAAATGGCTCCCAGACCAATCTCCAGAGTGGGATGGTTCCCTCTACTATTCTAAAATTGGGTTTAAGATAGGGTTGTTGGAAAGAGATTTAAAAGGTTGCAGAAAGAAATGGGAAATATGGCCACAGGCCGAAGTGATGGGATCAGAAAAACAACAGCAGGAAACTACAAACGCAACAACAGCAAGTAACATAAGAAATCAGCTTAATCTTCGCACAATCACATGCCGCAAATCCCTCCAAACCCACATTCCAAGAATCGTACCCTGATCGCAATATTTAAATCCAGTATGCAGAATTTAAATGTAATAGCAATGCAGGAGTACGAATGCTATTAGAAATGCAGAAAACGGAAAAGAAATTCATCCATGCAACGCTTGAAAAATTAGAAATTGATCCTTTTATTCCCGCAGATACAATTCCAGTTTCTAGCAGAAAGTTTTTCCAACCCCCGTAAATGAAAATTACATTGGTTTTTATAGAGGTCCGTCCTCTTTGCAGCATTAAAAACTTAAAACCAACTTCCTCGTGATCTACAACCATCACTTGGAAATCAGGAACACGATCCCCTTAATCGCGGCCTCGAGGAAGCAAAAATTAAATGCAATGAGATAATCGCGGGCACCTTCATTAAATTCATTTTTCAAACATGTGCATGCAATTGTTAAATCAATCCACGAACAGCAACTTCGAACCAATAAACCCTTTAATTTTGGTGGCCTGGGCACTCTTCGACCTTAACCGCATCGGAAATCCACAAAGCATTTAATTCGGGGCAGCATTTAATCATCGAAACCCAAAAAAACCTTCTCGGCCGTTCATACTTGTGTTTTGGCGGGAAACTGCGCAGGTCGCAAAAATCGCGACGGGTCACGAAATCGTGACATATTATAATGCCGTACGCTTTGACCACCTTTGACCCGCGAAAATGGCACATGTAGCGATATCGCTACGTCTTCGGCTTCCTCTTCTCCATCGCAAGCTTGTTTCACGAAAACGGAACATGTAGCGATTTCGCTACATGTTTCCGTCGTTGGCTCCTCCCTGTGCTCTGCCCCGCAAAAATGGAACATGTAGCGATTTTGCTACATGTTTCTTCTCTCCGTACCAATCGCCATTTTCCGTCGCGATTCGCTGACATGTCAGCGACGCGCTGCAAGTTTTCAACTTTGTGCCTTTGAAGCCGCCAGTGTCGCGATTCGCTGACATGTCAGCGACGCGCTGCAAGTTTTCGACTTAATGCCTTTGAAGCCGATCGACCCGCGATTCCGGAACACGTCGCGATATCGCGACGGTTCCGCCCAACCTGACTCGCGTTGGATCGCATTGGACCGCGATTCTCGCAACATGTCGACGCATCGTCGCAGCTTTTTGACTTAACCATTTTTTGCTCAATTTTTCTCCTTTTTTCGCCCAAGCTGCATCAAAGCTGATATCAAAGGTCAGATTTCCAACAATACACTAATGCATTAATCAATGAGAATCAATGTGGCAAAAATGCCAACACTCCCCTAGGCTACTGAGGCTCTCCTAGGAAATATTCCCCACTCCATATCCTCCTCCAATAATGAAATACTTCTCAGCCCTCTTTCCATGGAAGAGATCAAAGGAGTTATGTTCTCTATGCAGCCTGAAAAGGCTCCCAAACTAGATGGGTTCCCTTTGCACTTCTTCCAAGAGTTTTAGGACCTGATTGGGCCTGAGGTGTGTGCAATAGTTAGAGACCTTAAATCATCCAAGGCCATCCCTTGAGGGATCAACTCAACCTTCATTGCTCTGATTGCCAAAGTATCGACTTGCAAAACTTTGTCTAAATTCTGCATCATCAGCCTCAACAATGTTCTCTACAAGATCCTAACTAAAGCCTTAGCTAACATGCTCAAGGGGATCCTCCCCCTTATCATCAATCGCTACTAGGGTAGCTCTGTCAAAGGGAGGATCATAACTGACGAAGTGATAACCATCAATGAGGCCTTACATTCTGCTACTTTGGCCAAGAAACCAACTTTCCTTCTAAAGCTAGATATGAACAAGGCCTTCGATAGGGTCCGTTGGGAGTTTCTCATCGATATCCTCCTTAAATTTAGCTTCCACCTGATTTGGGTTGGTCTTATCAAAATATGCATATCCTCTTCATGGTTATTCATCTTAGTCAATGGGTCCCCTACTAGATTCTTCCTGAGCTCTAGAGGTATGAGATAAGGAGATCCTCTATCCCCAATCCTATTCATCATCCTGGCTAAGGCTCTAGGGAGGTCCATTACAAGCATCGACAGGAGAGGGCTTATTTTCGAGATCAAATATGCTTTTGGTCTTAACACAGTCACCCACCAGTAGTTTATCGACAATACCATATTGGCCACTTCAGCCTCAATTTCTCAAGCCAAGGCCATTAAACACATCCTCCACCTTTATGAGAATATTGTAGGCCAGAAGATCAACATCCTCAAAAGTAAAATTTATTTCATCAACACCCCCAATCCCTAACAAATCAAAATTTTGTGGATCCTTCGATGCTCCCTGAAGGCTCTCCCCACTTCCTACCTTGGGCTCCCCCTATTCCCTGGCAATCCCACTGTCCCCATGTGGAATAATGACATTGAACAAATTTAGAAAAATTTGGCCTCTTGGAAAGGTCACTTCCTCTCCCAGGAAGCCAAAGCCACCCTCACTTCGGCCTATCTTTAGAGCATCTTGGTGTACTTCCTGTCTATATTCAAAATCCCAGCCTCTGTGAGCTCTAAGATAGAACACATCCAAAAGAGGTTCCTCTAGTCCAGGAGTGAGGATAAGAAGATAATTCTCTTGGTGGCCTAGGACTTAGTATATCACAGCAAAATAAAAGGAGGCATTAGACTTAGAAAATTCACTCAAATGAATCTCGCTCTCCTAGCCAAGCATATGTGGAAGATTTACACCAATGCCAGTGCAGAGTGGGTCGATATAGTCAAGAAGAAATACTTACAAAGCCACCAGTTATTGAATGATCAGGGGCCCCAGAATGGTTCAATATTCTAGAAGTCCATCACCAAGACCAGAAGTTTCATTAAGAAAGGCATTAGGTGGATTTTTGGTAACAGGAATACCATTGACTTTTGGCATGACAAATGGCTTCAATAGAAACCTCTAAGTGAAAATAAGGAGTTGATGGTCCTCAAACCATCTACTGATGCCAACTTGGGGAGCAAGGTTGCAAATTTTATCACTAGCCACAATGGAGATCCTAAATGGAGAACCATTGACATGGCCAACTTCCCTCATCAAGTTGCTGCCCTATCTAGCTTGCTCAATGCAATCACCATTCCAACGGGAGAGGTGGAGGACAAACCCATCTGGAGGGGAACTGATGAAGGGTCATTTTATCAAGTCAGCCTATACTTTCCAAGAGAAGGTAAAATGTTCAACCATACATTACAACCTCATCTAGAGGAATACACTCGTCACAAAAATTAGTTTCTTTTCTTGGATTGCCATCCAAAATAAGATCCTCATGATTTAAAATCTGGCCAAACAAGGATTCATGATCCCCAACCATTGCTACCTATGCATTTCTAGCTGGGAATCTATGAGTCACATCTTCACCAACTATGCTTTTTCCTCCAGATCCCTCGACCACTTGCTCAATTCCTTCCATATCCAGTGGATCCAGTCCAATTCAATCATTGAAATTTTCTCCTAGTGGCCAAATTCATTCAAAAATCCTAGGCTTCACTCCCTGTGGCCCTTCTACCTCCATCACTTCATTTGGTAAATTTGGCTAGAGTGCAACAACAGGACATTCTCATCCTCCTCTAGGGACCCCCTAGTTGTGGCTACCAAATCCATTGCCTATGATATTGAAAACATTCAAATCATCCCCTATTCCATGGCCCCTACTCAGGATCTCGAATGTGCCCTTTTCAAATATCTCGGTATACCTGAAGAGGATCCTGGAGCTCAGCCAAGGCCCAATCCTAGAGCCAATCTCAAGTGGATGCTACCTCTAGAAGGATGGATTAAGCTAAACTTTTATGGGGATTCTAAAGGAAATCCTAGCAGTGCTGGGGTAAGAGGGGCTATTTGAGACCATAACAACAACCTGATCCTTATGTTTGCAGAGTTTCTCGAACCACAAACCAACAATTTTACGAAGTCCATGGCTTTGTAGAGGGAGCTTGTCTTGCTCTAAGAGGACCCCATAAAGGTAATCATTGAAGGAGATTTCTTAAACATTATCAACTACATGATGAATGACAAGATCCCTCCCAGAAAGTCTTCAACACCATCCAAGAATCCAGGAATATCTTTTGAAGTCACACATAGATGACCATCCATCATAACTTCAGGGAGGCTAATAAGCTAGCTGATCTCATGGCCAACCTAGAAGCTTCATCTACCAGCCTCAAAATTTGGAGAGATAATTTTCCCCAAGACATCATCAATAAAACAAGTCATGAAAGGGATAATTTTCCAAATGGTATGTCCTAATGATTTAAATTTTGTATCAAATTTTATCACAAAAGCTTTCCTCACAGTTGTTGGGTTATTTGGACCTTTGTCTCAGAACACAAGCAATTGCCACAAGGAAATCGGGCATGTCATCAAGTTCAAGATCGTGGGTGGCAAAACATGGGAAAATTAACACACTCCCCACTTGGTTGAGTTATGGCACTACCCAAACCTCAAGGCCAATGGCATGCGGGCCTTCAATACCATCGTGTTCCAAGTTATCAATGTCTGGTATCTCTTCTGCTATGTGGCTAATTGCAAGAAGCTAGAAAGGTGTTTCCATCACTACCTCGCTAATCATGGTATTTTTTTTAGCTTTTTCTTCCATCCCAAGCTATCTGTTGCTTTTCCCAATACCCCCCATTTTCCATCATAGAGTTTTTTTTGGAAGCTTCCCTCATTCCACGTGTTAGTTTCAATCTTCCAAATCCTAAGTAGATCGAGGTTGATCTTTACATGGTTGGAAATTATTGTCTTCTCCCTACCAATTACTTACAAGGACCATCATGATCGTTCTCCCACCATAGTGTCATCCAACCCGATTCCATCACTTTTGGCTACCTCCACTTGACCCGCTCCTTTTTAACTAGCAATGGCCATAGCCCTTCTGTATGTGATTCCTTTTTTTCCACCCCTACCTTGGCTCTGTAGAATCCTTGCTTTGGCTCCCTCTGCCCCTTGTATCCCTACTTCTACCCCTTTTCCCCTGTTGAAAGCATGGCCTTCATCAAGCCAGCTCAGTTGAACCTTAACCCAATGACCAAGATATTCATGGATGCCAAGGGATTCACTCCCTTCTTGTAGAAATTATCTGGAGCCAAAGATCAAATCACCAAGGATTTTATTGCCTCCTGGAACCAGGGCAAGGTCACCATTCAGGGAGTTCACTTCAAGGTGATGATCAAAATGCTAGCTGAAATCATTGGATTCCCATTGATAGGGTGCTTCATCCATCATGATAAAAACAACTGGGAAGAGGAGACAAATAAATTCGCAAATAAAGGTAAGATTTTGGGTTGGGAAAAGTCCACCCATCATGTTTCTTCCCTCCCGATCCCCTAGAATATTTCCATTGTTTCCATAATGTAGTATGTGACCTGCAATGACCTAGAGAAGCATCTGTGCAACTTACACCTAGCCTTCGTCAACCACCTCCAGGACGGGAAGGCAGTCTATGTCCTTGATTACCTTTTCTACTCCCTTTCCCTGACCATTGAAAAATATTAAAAGTCAAAGAATAAGCCACTTCACCAAGGTCTCTTAGCAATCATCTTCAAGCATTCCTTAGTCAATAGGCCCCCTATCCACAACATCAAGCCTGTGTCTACTAGTCCCCCTGACAAAGTCCCCCCATCACCCAATTTTTTGGGTGAGTCCCCTGTCGGCCTTGGTCTAGTTGGAGGCCCCTCCAAGGCCTCCCCTCTTAGGAGTGCAAAGTGTAGCGAGCAGAAAAATTGTGCGGCTATCTCAAACACTCTCTCGATGGCCAAATCCTCAGCCACAAAAATTAAGACCAATGCATGTCATATCTGATTTCATGAGTGACAAGGAAGACCAATGCTCCCAGATGTTGTTGGAGCTCATGGCTTCTACCATAGGCAAGCCTATTAAGTACCTGGAGAAGACCTCCAAGATGTTCTCATTATGCTGCTAAGAAAAATGATGATACCAAAAATTTGTAGGCATGGGACCCTCCCTCTAGGGCAGTGGCGTGTAGGTTGGGGTCATTTTTTTGCTCATGATTTTGTTTTGAGACAATGTTCATGCATGATTTTTGAAACTGATGCAATTGGTTTCTACGGTTTACCTTGGTCTAATGGAAACCTATTTTTTGTTTTTTATTTTCACTTTGTACTTTGTCTCAAGTGGTTTTTCCTCTGGGTCTTAGAGGGTTTTGTCTTGGGTGTTAGTACCTCTATGTAAATTTATCCCTACGTATGACGTTTCAACCCTGAATGTAATAAGGTTTTGGGTCCCTTTCAAAACTCGCATTGTAAATACTACTCAAATTAAAAAAAAAAGATAATCTAGAGGGAAATATTGCTACATAAACAAGAGGATGGAAAGCATGGTATTGTCAGATATGTAGAAAGAAAGGTCATAGTACCAGTTATAGCATATAAAATACCAAAAATAGAAATCAAGGAAATCAGATGAATAATAGAAATAAGTTTCAACCATGATAATACCAAAGGAACCCTCATCATTAGTAATTTTAGCGACCAACCAATTATCCTCTACTGGAAAATCAGAAGAGAAATCAGAAAGGTCACCTATTTCAGAGGATAGAAGAAATTGAAGAACTGGAAGAACCCGTAGAGGATTATGAAGTGAAAGCTCTATCAACAAATGTAACATATTATAGAAACATTGACTATTTGCTTGAATAGGTTACAAAGAATGCAGAGGAAGAGTACAAAGCTCAATATGAAGATGAAGATCCATATTGAAGACTAAAAGTCTTCAATACCCAAATAATGTAATATAGGGGGGTGTTAGAAATATATTATATTCCATCATTTGGGTTATGTAAACGTATCTTCCAAGGTACATACTTAGGACAATAAATTACTTTAGGGGGAAGTTATCTAGTTACTTTGTGCAATGTAATAAATGCACAAGTATCAATGTGCAAGTTTTAAATGTGCATGGTGTCCCTTGTATAGCTAGATAGAGTGTTGGTCAAGTATCCTATTTTACCTATATAAGAAAGGCCTCATTGTTAGACATATATAATAGGAAGAGTCGGTGACATAGTAGCTTAGAGCATCTTCATAGGTAGTTCAGTTCTGTGTGGATCACCATCCAATGGTGATGGGTGCAATGTAGTCCAGTAGCTTTATTAATGGAGTGTTCACTTCCTCCGTAGCTACATTATTTTCATTTATAACATTTCTATTTAATGCATATATCAGTCATCTAGCAGATTTAATTTCTTTCATATTATTTTGCATCTCATGATTTTTATCTCCCTTTGCATATTATATCAGAAGCTAACAGCTGATAGCACAATTGTGTTTTTATTAATGTATTTGTGATAATATTCCTATAGCATATTTCTATCATTTATGCAATAATAGATTTACTAAATAAGAGATATAATCGAGAGGAGTATTCAACTGGTTGCATCAACACCATGTAAGCCCTTAGCATCTTGTCCCCAAAAATTTACCTCCCTAATTAAAAATCCACACTCTCATCATATCTCCTAATTGAACCTAATAAGTATTCTTAGTTTCCATTTCACCTCTTCTCCAAATTCGTCACATACCACTTTATTTCTATCTCTCTAACATCTCCAATGGTGGCCATAATCAAGCATATCTACCAATATTTCTTGCTTAAAATGGATAATCATGAAATGGAAATAAAGGTAAAGAAGTTGTTAACATCCATGAGGCCATAAGCCGTATGGAAAAATCCTTTTGAAGGATGTTATTTACATAATAATTGATTATCCCACCATACTTCAATGATTGAAACATGGTGTACATAACTACCCCTTTTAAAATTTGAATCGTGGACCTCCTATTTAGAGTTCTAAAGTCTTCTTCATTAGACCCACTCAAGTTGTAAATATGTGATCATATGTTCAATCTAGAAATAATTGAAAATTGAGAATGCAATAAACCAGTTAAGCATTAGGAATAATGACCAACCTTAGAATACATCAAATTTTTCTAAGATCACAAAAATATTTAGGAGAAAATACATTCAAGAGTAAAAGGTTGATATTTTTTTGATAATCTACAAGAAAATTAAATGTGTAGAGGAAGACACTATCAAAATCACTTTAGATCATTTTTTAGATCAAAGGCATTCATATATCACACTAAATCAACTCCACATTCCTATATTTTATATCCAAAAGAGGAGATATTCCTTTCTTTTTTATTTTATCTTTTGATATGTTAATCTAAAGTTAATATAGTTTCTTAATATTTAACATTAGTTTAATTTTTTTGAGTAGTTTTTGTTGTCATCTCAAAATATCACAGTCACCCATTGAGGTGGTTGGATGCACCCAACACTCACACCTTGCATAGAGAAACACAACAAAAAGTACTGAGAACATGGGATACAACTCAGATGATGGCCTTAAAGGTTTTCACAAGGTCAGCTCCTTATAGGATGTGATATTTTATGCTTGCCTATCTAACTTACTTGCGTACACAAAGGAAAAGGGGAAGAAAAACCATAAGAAACAAAATATAAGAAAGTAAAAGTCCTAAGCAAACTGGGGCAATGTGCCAAGATCATGATATTCTTCTACATAACGGTGGATTAGATGAACACGTGAATTTTTGGTAAAAACTTAATAAGAAATATGATATAAAGGTAGATAGTCATAGCTTCTTATATAGATGTATAACAATTATTATATTATAGATATGCTAGAAGAAAGGGATTGAAAAATTTCCCACAAAATGACTTAGGGCTCAAGTCCATATTGTTATACAAAATAAAATGAAAGGAGGTTTGCATGCAAGGCTTGGTAATAGGCATGGATAAGCAACTAATTAATGCCTACAATATTTTATCAATCTACTATTTATAGAATCAATAGGGAGACTTTTTTCTTGCAACACTTGTGCAAGAATTAAACTACTCTTTCTTACTACTCCCTCGACCATACCTACATCACATCATTTTAGACCTTTAAGGTATCTAGATTTACAAATATCAATTCCAAATTATTCTAAGCCTTTTGGTGTGTAATAGTTGTTGACATTTTCAATTACCACCCTAGGAATCTTGGATATTGAACAAAGTCACCCATTATAATCAATGTTGTCAAACTTGAGGGTGCTCTTGTTGTGGCTGCCATGTTTTTGCCTTCAATAGGCCAACCATTCTCCTTGGATTGTTGAGCCCAAGTGGTGTAGGTAGGTGGTTTTAGGTCCTTTAGCAATCACTCCTTTGATGAGCTTAACCCCTTTTGGGGGAGTTTGCACACTAGCAATAAAATTTTTGGGGATTACTTTTGAGTTATAATTGGCTGCTATTATCACCTTTTTACTGTTACATGATTGCCACATCAAACCCATTTTTAGTCTAGTTATTTCTATACTATATTAGACTGTTTACCCCTATCTCAAAATATCCTATCTCCTATGCTTCTCTCTTTTTCCAAAGCAATGCAGGCTATTGATTTCTAATCAAATGGTCTATAAAAGTTTCACTCATTTTCTCTTGTTAAACTTTTATAAAACTTTCATGGCTTGCTAAAATTTTATCAGAAGGTTTGCAAAACTCATTTTTTATCTTCCATCATACTCTTTTGAAGGATCTAACCCTCAAAAACATTCGCTCCACCCAACTCTAGAATTATATTAAAGTTTCTTGGGCCATTAATTTTGAGTTAGATGATTCACAATGATTCCCCTTATTTTCTTCATCAACATCTTTTGGAACTTGTATCATCCTTCACCCTTGGGAAATTCTTGAAACTCCATAGACCATCGATCCTTGATCAAAAATATTATTAAAATTTTACCTCCTATTTTTGGTCAAAATTTTTACAAAGGATCATGGGCCATCGATCATTGTGATTAGATAGTCCACAAAATTTTAACAAAGGATCATGGGCCATCGATCATTGTGACTAGTCATCCTTTTGATCTTCTAAAGTAGTGCTAATTGTTGATTGAAACAATTTGATAGTCGACAGTTGCCCAAAATTTGTCCGTCTTTTTATCCACTTCTTATCTATTTTGCCTCTGCTTAGGCCCTCTTTCAAAATTTATCTAAGACACAAAATTAAGTGTAGTGAAAATTCATTGTAGTTTGGAAATTCATAGGGGGTTTCTTGCTTGTTGAAGGAGAACTTTGAATCATTACCTTTATCCATAGGTACAAAGCAAAAAAATAAATAATTTAGAAAGAATGCTTAAAAAAATTATTGCTCAAATATCTCATTCAATGTGTCTTTAATTGATCCTCATTATTATTTTGAAGATCATTGGATCTTCTTGAAATGTTTATAAACTATGTAGAACTCCATTTGATTATCATGGGATAATTTCTTCATATGGTTAATGACCTCATGTGTTTGAATCCTCAGTTCTACCAATGGTCCAATCACCCAAGCAACATAATTTATCATGGAAGGGTTGACCAATATATAAAAGGGTTAACATCTTCATTGTATTGCTTTAGAAACTATGAATATGCTTGCTTTTGAAAGGATCCTACCATCTTCATTCCAAGGAGAGGGAAGTCATTTCTGCAATAATTTATCAATGTGACTCCTGAGTTTTGTAGTGGTAGTAATCAAGGTAGCTACTTGGGCTTTGCATTGTTGCATATACTACTTATTTTGGAGGAGGTAAATTACCTTTTGCATTGCTACATCTCTATCATAAATTTTGTTAGCCATCAATTTAAAGTCTAATGCAGTGGCTAGTATTGCTTGATAGGTTCTTGCTTTACCCATATTTATGGAGACTTCAATGAGGATTTGTTAAATATATTTACCTAAACACCTTAGAGAGTATTTGTATTTTGAACACCTGGGAGAGCACTATTATATTGTTAGCAATATCATCCTAGTATGCATCACAAATTTCTTTTATAAGGGTCCTAGTCCCTTTTGCATGATCTTTGCATTTTTGCCTCAACTCTATTTCTTTATGAAGATTTTCCCTCTCCTGATTAAACTGAGCCCCTTGCTCAATAATCCTATCTATGAGATTCCCGATTCCATCATCCTTCTATTCTAGGAGAGATGAAGGCTAAGTTGTCAAGCACTTGGCAAGCAGGTTTATATGATCTTGTAGCACTTTTAACTTTTCTCGATAATTATTTAGAGGAGTTTTACATTCTCCAAAGCTCTCTCCTTTCATAAATTTCAACTCATTAACATGTAATCATAAGAAACAACCTTCTTGGCTTTCTCCATGTCCATGCAAATTATGGATTCAAGACCTTAAGTGCTTTCTATTTGTGTAAAATGCACAATCCACAAAGAGATCATTATGGAAATTCAAGATCTTGCTATAGAGTTTAAAGAAATCAGGTTTACGCATATGTTAAGGGGAAGGAAACAAATGTGTAGATAGGCTAGCCGATAGAGGGATTTTTATTGAGGATTATGAACTTAAATTTTCTTTTCCATGGTTAGAGGAAGTAGTAAGTTTAGCTAAAGTTGACAAGAAAATGTTGACTGACTGAATCAATTAATGATAAAGATTTACTTTAATGTTTTCTATTGGTAATTTTTTTATAATATTAATGTGTTTTCATATAAACTATTCATTATAATTTTTGTGGTTGTACTTGTGCTTTAAGAAGGAAACTAACAATTCAGATCGGGTTAAGCAAACTATGATAGTTCAATGTTATGGAAATATTACTCTACTAAGATGCAATGCAAAGATAATAAAGGTGAAGTTTTGGTATTGTGAAGGCTGATGTAGGAAAATGTCAAGAAGGATGCTGAATTTTGGAATAAAAGTATTCACACAAAAAATTTAAAAATATCAAAAAAATGAAAATCAAAAATTCAATTTTTAGATGTAAAATGATGTAGGTTTCTAGTTATAGCAACCCAAATTGAGATGATAATTGAAATTATTTGTATTATCTAAATATCTAAAGAAGAGAGTTGTGATTTATCAAGGGTGGAGGACTCGAGTACAACCCCTTGTTCTCCAGCAAAAAGAAAATTGAATGGTATATCATCCTTTTGACCTTTCACAAAAGTGTTTTCCACAGACTAAGGGAATCCAATCACTCAGCAGAATATCCAAAAGCAATTGGAAAATTGTGATGCATTCTTAGCCTTCTTGATCATGAACTATTTGTAACTAAGGAAATATAATAATTCCTTAGGGATTCATACCTACAAAAGAAAGAGAGAAAATTAAAATCTTTAAAAATATTTTTTTTGTACTAGACCCAAGTAGGGTAAGAATTTCATTCATGACTAAGCTTTAACCCATGATTTTAGGTCCATATGTTCTAAGAGGATCATAATATCATAGTTAAGTTTCCCATTGGTCAATTTGGTCATTGGGGATGAAGGAATGCACTTTATCAATAAAAACTTTTGACTCAGACTACTCTTCCTTTGATGCTTTAATTTGATTCGTGTTCATCCCAGATGTGTGCAAGTGTTCAACATGATTTAGGTAGAATTATTTTTATGGGATATTTATTCTAATATCTATTTTTATCTTTGAATATCCTAGGTAGGGAATTCATGCCTTGTTGGGAGTGACACAACAAAGTCACGATCGAGAGCACAAGGTTTGGCTCAATCAGGATCCTTCGAGAGATTTTACAAGGCCAACTCCTTGTTAAGATATGATCTTTTAGGTATAGTTGAAATCAACAAAGAAAAAAATGGAGGATGCAAGATATCAAGTGAAACAAATCAACAAAATAAAAAAATGGGGGCAATGCACCAAAATTTTTGCTAAAATGTTCTTACAAAACTAGGCCTGAATGCTATATGCCAATTGTGAACACTTCCTCTCCTCGACACAGTGAAGCATAAATAAGAGTCATCAATCATAGGCATTCATAAAGAGGTAGGTCCTATAGGAAAGCCAATGAAAAATGGTTGATCTAAAAATAAATGCAAGCCCCTCAGACACATACATTGATAAAACCCAAAGTAGATAAAAATATTACATATACATACATACACACAAAAATGGGTTTGTAGGGATCCATAGATGGCTAAGCCAAAAATTGATGCAAGCTTTCGTATATATATATATATATATATATATATATAGCAAATAATTACAAATATTGTGCCAAAAGTGAGGGTTTGATATTACCCACAAGTCGCTCAAGAGCTAATTATTTTTACAAGAAGAAATGAAAGAGAGCATACAAGAGAATACAATTGTAAACTTATCAATCCTTTCTATGGTCTAAACTACAACTATTTATAGATTACAATAGGGAAATTTTCCCTCCAAAACTTGTAGGATGATTTGAATTTTTGGCTACCTTTTCTTGGGGATTTCGAATATTGAATGAGGGTACCTTTGATCACTATTTCTGTCAGTCTACAACTATCATGGTTATAGGTCCCATTCCTTCGACTTTAATAGCTTACCTAAATTTTCTTGATTTGTTGAACTAAAGTGTTCTTGAGAGATAACCTATATTTTCTTAATAATAATGCACTATATTTCTTAATTTAATTCTTCTAGAAATATGTTTGCTATCACCTACCTCCCCTTAGTATTAATGCACTCATTTTTCTCTAAAATTTCCCACATTTTCAAAACAAATCCTTGAGATCTCTATCCACATTATTGAGTATTTTTTTCCATGCTATCAGGACTTTTGCTTACTCCTTTCCTTCAAATATTTTATGAGTCTCGATAAGTCATTCCATTAGACCTTTTTATCATGATTTATTTCTCCACCATAAGTCTTATCAAAAATTTCAATTATTCCTCTTTATTTATACCTTTAAGTTTTTGCCTTTGTTCTTCTTTGTTATTTATTTCCCCTTTTGTCCATACCAAATTTTGCCTTATGATCACATGCTTTCTATATAATTTCCAAGGAAATATTTATGATACTAAACCCTTGGGGCCAAGGGCCTTTACTGGGATATTTTCATGTGTGCAAATATACTAAAAATTCAATTAGTTCTTTCATTGATACAAAGAGGATCTCACCTTAGCAACCTTTTTGATGAATGTGGGGAAGTATATGTCCTTTGACATCCACTAGCATAGATTCATCACAAGGATCCATATCCTTCCCCTAGTTTTTGGTTCCCTCTCTACCATCCTCCACCATTAGGGATATCCTTGGATGTGTGGTGAAGAGATAACATGAGGTGCTAGAGGTTGCATACCCAAACCAATTCATATGAGAGTGAGTCCTATTGATTATCTATAGATGATGTTTGGGTTGGTTCTCCTCCTATGATGGATTATTTTTAGTTATAATTGAAAAATGTTCATTAGATTTTATTAGGAGCAAGGTTTGGCTCAAATATCATTGAAAAGACTTCAAATAATTTACTATGGGTCACTTTCTTATGAAGGTTGGGTGATCACTTGCCTGCACAATGTGAGGATTTTCACACTCGTCCTCACCCTTTGGAGATATATGTTTTGTGGTATCTTATATGGGATTCTTTTAAGTTGGTATTGATTGTGCCCCCTTCATTTATAATTTGGTCCTTTCATCATCTCTAGGGTGCAATCTAACTATGTTGTAATGATTTATCACTATAGTCCCATACCGAGTTTTTAGGACCATGAGAGACCAACCCAAATATAGATAGCATCCTAAATTAGCAATGAAATCCTTTGATAAACAAATGTTAAATGATGTAGGGATATCAATTATTGTTGTCTTGAGATACTATGAGGCTCAAAAAGAC
Source organism: Wollemia nobilis (assembly GCA_028583015.1). Taxonomy (NCBI): domain Eukaryota; kingdom Viridiplantae; phylum Streptophyta; class Pinopsida; order Araucariales; family Araucariaceae; genus Wollemia; species Wollemia nobilis. Next base: position 10,590,807 of record JAQPPZ010017092.1, read on the forward strand.
ATATAAAGTGAGCAAAAGACCTTCAACTACCCCTAATATTTGAACTGCACGTCTATCTAATTACACTACCCTTTTATTTATAGGTTGATAAGCCATACCTAATGCATTGGCTATACTTTTTGGCATGATTGAATTACTTTCCCTAGAGTCTATCATGCAATTATGGATCAACTTATCCTCATAGATCAAGGACAAATAAAAGGGAATAAGTTTACCTTAACCTAATTCTAGGCCAGATATTTTCAAGATAGCAAGAGCCTCTTATTGTCTCGATCTCTCTTATTCTTCCAAGGCCTTCTTTAGATGCTCCTTATATTCAAAAATAGAGAAAATAACCCATATAGGTATGACCACTAAGGACTTCCTCATATGATCCGCTATGCTAAATAATCCTAGAGGATGAGCTCTTTAACTGATGCTTGGTAGCTGCTAAGATCTAGGTCTCTCCATACCTTATTAAGAATGTTGGCAATTTTGGGTTTGAGATCCTAGCTTCTTGTCTATGAGTTGTCATTGATGTCAAAAGGAAATGGCATTAATGTTAAGAGGATGTGTTGGCTTCAAAGGTGGAAGATTCCAAGAGAATCTGGAGAGATTCCATTGGCAAGGGTTTTTCATTAAAACCAAGTTAAATGGTTTTTATTAAAACCAATGGAGGTTCTCTTTATTATTTATTTAATTATTATTTAAAACCCTTCAAGGTTTTAATTAATTAATTATTTAATTAATTAAGGGAGAAATTATTTTTAATTTATTAAAAATACTTAAGGGTTTTTAAACCCTTTAGAAAGCAAATTTCGATTAAATTCGAAATTACTTTTCTTTGCAAACTGACGTGTTCTAAAGTCCACGTATGGACTATAAATATGAGAAGGTTCCTAAGGTTAAAGTCTCTTGGAAAATCGAAGGCAATTAATTGGTTTGGCTGCGATCGAATGTTCTGTTTACGCTGCGAAAGAGGAGAGCTCGTGGTTTGAAAAGCTTTCGAAAAGCTTGACCGTTCATGTGGAAGGAAGTCCGTCTTGGACTTCGTAAGCCTCTTGTGGGCTAGTGGCAGCGAAGGCTGCGTTTGGGCCTTGCATAGGCGGAGGTCTGCATTTCGATCCCCGTGGAGGGAGCTGTGCATGGATTAGTCACGTTTTTATTAAAACGTGTTTTGTGCCGCGAATTTCGGATTCTTCAAGGGCAGCCATTATAAGGTGTGATTATTTTCTTGATATGATTTTTGGCATTGTTTAGCATTGTTTAAAAGACATAGGAGAAATAAGGGGATATTTCTTTGGTTGTATTTTTGAGATTAGTCTTTTGCTATGCTAAATTTAAAAATGGAGATATAAGGTGTAAGTTTTGGTTGTTGTGTTTTTGGCTTCTTTGGTGGTTGTTTTTTAAAGAAGAGGAGCTAAAAGGTGTATTAAGGAAAGTTTTTATATATGCTCATTTATCTTGGTTCTAACCCTAACTTGGTTGGAAGTTTGAGGGTTGTGTGTGGTGACAGCTTTAAGGATCAATTTTCTTCTACTCCAAAAAGGTATGGGCACATTTTTCTTATGAGTATGATTGGTGTATGTTTTTCTGAAATAAGGTTGGAGTGAAAAGGTTTTCAACTAGGTTTCCTTTGGTTGGGTGTAAATCCTATTTTCTGGTTTGTTGAAGACTACTTATGCATTGTTATCCTTAAGGAGAGTTTTTGGTGAATGCATAATTTTTGGTTTGAGATAGTGGAAGCTTTGTGCACTAGGGTTTATATTTGTGAGTCTAGCTACTTGCATTGAGTTGGTGGAACCCTTGGTTGGCTGTTTTGAGTTTGATGGTTGAGTTGCTTCCATAGAGGTTGTTTGATCAAGTTATTGCTTTACTTGATTCATGATATTGGGCTTACTCCATTGAGTTGATTTGAGCAAGTTATTCTTTGCATTTGGTGATATTGTGTTGGTGGCTGTTTTGTTCAAATATCTTTGGAGGGAAAAGGATTTCTACTTGTTTCCTTTTCTTGTGATGATTGGTTGAATGCTTCAAGGTTGATGTTGAGTTGAATGGTGTTGGTTGACTAAACCTTGTTTGATGAGCATTGTTGTTGAAACCCTAATTGATGGTGAAAAGAACATGAGTATCATTGTTATGTGATTCTTTGCATAGTTGGCAATTGTTGGGGTTTCATGTTCTTGAAAGAAAACATTCTATCCTATCCATTTCAGATATTGAGTTGAGTTTTCAGATTTGAGATTGAGATTGAGCTGAGTTGATTTGAGTTGAGTTTTGAGATTGGGATTTGAGTATAGAACATATTGAGTCTCTAACAATTCTCTTTATGCTTCTATGAGTTTGAAAAATCACATTGGGTCTCTAACAATTCACTTTGTGATTTCCTACTAAGAAAGTTTTTCTTGGTGAGCTTGTTGAGTTTTTGGACAGGTTCTAGTGGGGACTTGTGAGCAATTTTTGGACAGGTTTCGATGGGGACTTGTGAGCAGATTTGGACAGGTCCTAGCAGAGGACTTGTGAGCTGAGTTTGATAGTTCTATCAGAGAACTTGAGGACAGAGGTGCATTGGTTCTATGAGAAGAACCTGAGGACAGATTTGGCAAGTCTTTGAGAAGGCTTGTATGCAGAGGATTGATTTGTTCAAGAGTTGGACAGATCTGATAGACAGAGGAAGACTTGTACTAGACCGACTGACTATGTTTGGTACAGGTTGCTGAGCTGTTGTGGACGTGATCATAGAAGGTAGAGGTCTCTTAGGCTAAGCATTGAGGACAGGAGGTCTTCGGTGGAAAGGAGTTCCACGTGCTGGCAAGAGGTAGAGGTAGTTGATCTTCTGAGGGATCATTTCCAGAGCAGAGGGGAAGGTATCTCCTTTGAGCAGAGGCTCATAAATTTTGATTGGGGGAAGGTATCTCCTTTGAGCAGAGGCTCATAAATTCTGATTGGGGGAAGGTATCTCCTTTGAGCTCATAAATTTTGATTGGGGAAGGTATCTCCTTTGGGCCGAGGCTCATAAACATTGTAATTGGGAAGGATTCCCAAAGAACTTTGAGATAACTTTTAGAGAAAAGTTTTGTGGACGTAGCCCAGCCATTCTGGGTGAACCACGTTAAAATTGGTGTCACTTTGTGGATGATATTATGCATTGCTTTGATATTGCTTTGGGTATATTGCTTTACTATTTTGAAGTATAAAGGAAAAAGTAAAAAGAGGTCTTATACTGTTCACCCCCCTCTCAGTATAAGCTTGTGTTCTTCAATTGGTATCAGAGCGGGTGCCTTCAAAAAGTTTAACAGCTTGAAGGAAAAGCTAGTAAAGAACACAATGGATCATTCAAGTGGCAATGCAACACCTATTCTTGATGGGTCAGATTTTGGTCTTTGGAGTGCAAGGATGAAGGTTCATCTAATGGCACTTGGGAATGAGGTTTGGGAAGTGATTGAAGATGAGTACACTATTCCTGAACATGGTCCTAATACTAAAGAAGAAAGGCTCCTACATCACAACAATTCAAAAGCAATGAATGCAATCCTGAAAGGCTTACGTAAAGCAGATCTCACCAAAGTGATTCACCGCAAGACAACTAGTGAAATGTGGAAACAATTGAAGGTGGTTCATACAGGTGATACAAATGTCGTAAAGGCCAAGTTGAGACACTTCAAAGGTATGTTTGAACAACTCAAGATGAATGATGATGAAAATATTAGTGACTACATGCTTCGTATGGATGAGGTTGTTAACTCCATGAAAGACTTAGGTCTTGAGCTTGCTGAAAATGATGTTTGTGATAAGATTTTAAGATCTCTTCCTAATAGATTTAGTGAAAATATTTTTGCTATTGAGGAAGCTAAAGATTTGGATAAGTTGAAAAAGGATGAGCTCCATAGTATACTTGCAGCATTTGAGTTGAGAACTCAAGTGAAGGTTGATGTCAAGAAAGAGGCAACTTTCAAGGCTACCAAGAATTCCAAGGGTAAACAACTTCAAGATAGTGATGAGTCTTCTAGTGATGAAGAGGCATATTACAACAAGAAAGGCAAGTTCTCTAGAAAGCACAAAAGTATGAAAAATATAAGATGTTTCAATTGTGGAAAGTTTGGTCATTATGCTACCGATCGTATCTGTTCCCAAGAATGAAAGTGATGAAGATAAACAGGATTCTAAGAGCAAGGATTCTAAAAAGCACAAGCATCACAGGAAAAACAAAGATGAGCACAACAATCAAGGAAAGAGGTATTCTCACAAGCACAAGAAGAGTTTCTACCTAGACAAAGCAAGTAAGTGTTCTAGTAGTGATAGTGAAAGTTCTTCAAGTGATAATGAAAATGAGATGTTGTTCATATCAAAAAAAGAGGAAGAACCGAAACATAGATTCATTATCATGAAATGTCTTAGATGTGGAAATTTTGGTCACCTTGAGGATGATTGCACAAATAATGATTTGGTTTCTAGTATGTATGAGGATGCTTCAAAAAACTATAAGGAAGATGCATGTATGGTTTTTGAAAAGGGTAGCACCTCTAGTGATAAGAAATCTGAAAAAGGCTTTGATGATTCAAAAAGCAAACAAATAAAGGATCTTGAAAGTGAACTTATTAGTGCTCTTAGTGTTTTGGAAAAGGAAAGAAAGAAGAATGCTAGACTCAAGGATAAGTTAGATGAATGTTGTATGGAGAGAGATGATCTTATAGAAAGTCTTGACTTCTCTATAGCTAAGACACAAGAACTCAAGGATGAGTTAGAGTCTAAGGTTCTTGAGTATAGTGAGTTAGAACAGAAAATGGCTTCTTTGAAAGAGGAAACTAAAGAGTACAAGGATAAGCTTTACAGGTTTCAAGATAGCTCCAAAAAGGTTAAGTCACTCATCAAAGGTCAAAGAAAGACAACAGATAAAACAGGCCTTGGTTTTGTTAAGCCACACAAGGAACAAGTTGGAGAGTCTAGTAAGAGACTCCAAAAGGAAGAGAGTTCTGATGAGGAAAGTATTTCAGAAAAGGAGTCCTTGAATGATAGATGCACAAAAACAGAAAATAGAATTCAGAATGAGAAGAAGAAGTTTTCAGAACCTAAGAGGTCAATTAAAGGAAAGTTTCAAGGCAGATGTTTTGCTTGTCACAAGTTTGGTCACATGGCTTCACATTGCATGGCTCAAGTGAAGGAGGTAAATGACAGTTTCAGAAGTGCTAGTTACTTTCAAGGGTATTGCTACTCTTGTCAACAGTTTGGGCACAAGGCAGTTTATTGCAAGGCAAATAACAGAACAGGTTTGGTCAGAACAGGTTTGGCCAGAACAGGTTTGGTCATAATAGGTTTGGTTAGAACTGGTGGATTCAAAGATCAGGTTTACCTCAGAGAAACAACATCGTCAAGTGTTTCAAGTGCAACAATGAAGGTCACACAATCGGACAATGTAGAGCTGAAATTCTAGAATACAGGAACAGGAACAGTGGCATGATCAGGTCCAAGGATCAAGGCATGGACAAGAACAGGGATGAGAACAAGAACAAGAACAAAGTGACAAGAATAGGAATATGGACAAAGAGTTCAAGAGAAGGCCCGACAAGGAAGTTATAGACGCCGATGATGATCGGTGCCTAATGGGAGTTTTACTCCCACCCAAGAATTAATCACCTCATCGGGAGGTGGGGGAGGGACTAAGCTAAGAGGCTCATTCTTAGTCCCGAGCCCCAAAGGTGACCCTTTGCCATTGATGACAAAGGGGGAGAGATTTGAGTAAGGGGGAGAGCCTCAAGACAGGGGGAGCTATTTATGTTGAGTTTCTGTGTTGTTGAGAAGCATGGTTTGCCATCAATGACAAAGGGGGAGATTGTTGGCAATTTTGGGTTTGAGATCCTAGCTTCTTGTCTATGAGTTGTCATTGATGTCAAAAGGAAATGGCATTAATGTTAAGAGGATGTGTTGGCTTCAAAGGTGGAAGATTCCAAGAGAATCCGGAGAGATTCCATTGGCAAGGGTTTTTCATTAAAACCAAGTTAAATGGTTTTTATTAAAACCAATGGAGGTTCTCTTTATTATTTATTTAATTATTATTTAAAACCCTTCAAGGTTTTAATTAATTAATTATTTAATTAATTAAGGGAGAAATTATTTTTAATTTATTAAAAATACTTAAGGGTTTTTAAACCCTTTAGAAAGCAAATTTCGATTAAATTCGAAATTACTTTTCTTTGCAGCCGACGTGTTCTAAAGTCCACGTATGGACTATAAATATGAGAAGGTTCCTAAGGTTAAACTCTCTTGGAAAATCGAAGGCAATTAATTGGTTTGGCTGCGATCGAATGTTCTATTTACGCTGCGAAAGAGGAGAGCTCGTGGTTTGAAAAGCTTTCAGAAAGCTTGACCGTTCATGTGGAAGGAAGTCCGTCTTGGACTTCGTAAGCCTCTTGTGGGCTAGTGGCAGCGAAGGCTGCATTTGGGCCTTGCGTAGGTGGAGGTCTACGTTTCGATCCCCACGGAGGGAGCTGTGCATGGATTAGTCACGTTTTTATTAAAACGTGTTTTGTGCCGCGAATTTTGGATTCTTCAAGGGCAGCCATTATAAGGTGTGATTATTTTCTTGATATGATTTTTGGCATTGTTTAGCATTGTTTAAAAGACATAGGAGAAATAAGGGGATATTTCTTTGGTTGTATTTTTGAGATTAGTCTTTTGCTATGCTAAATTTAAAAATGGAGATATAAGGTGTAAGTTTTGGTTGTTGTGTTTTTGGCTTCTTTGGTGGTTGTTTTTAAAGAAGAGGAGCTAAAAGGTGTATTAAGGAAAGTTTTTATATATGCTCATTTATCTTGGTTCTAACCCTAACTTGGTTGGAAGTTTGAGGGTTGTGTGTGGTGACAAGCTTTAAGGATCAATTTTCTTCTACTCCAAAAAGGTATGGGCACATTTTTCTTATGAGTATGATTGGTGTATGTTTTTCTGAAATAAGGTTGGAGTGAAAAGGTTTTCAACTAGGTTTCCTTTGGTTGGGTGTAAATCCTATTTTCTGGTTTGTTGAAGACTACTTATGCATTGTTATCCTTAAGGAGAGTTTTTGGTGAATGCATAATTTTTGGTTTGAGATAGTGGAAGCTTTGTGCACTAGGGTTTATATTTGTGAGTCTAGCTACTTGCATTGAGTTGGTGGAACCCTTGGTTGGCTGTTTTGAGTTTGATGGTTGAGTTGCTTCCATAGAGGTTGTTTGATCAAGTTATTGCTTTACTTGATTCATGATATTGGGCTTACTCCATTGAGTTGATTTGAGCAAGTTATTCTTTGCATTTGGTGATATTGTGTTGGTGGCTGTTTTGTTCAAATATCTTTGGAGGGAAAAGGATTTCTACTTGTTTCCTTTTCTTGTGATGATTGGTTGAATGCTTCAAGGTTGATGTTGAGTTGAATGGTGTTGGTTGACTAAACCTTGTTTGATGAGCATTGTTGTTGAAACCCTAATTGATGGTGAAAAGAACATGAGTATCATTGTTATGTGATTCTTTGCATAGTTGGCAATTGTTGGGGTTTCATGTTCTTGAAAGAAAACATTCTATCCTATCCATTTCAGATATTGAGTTGAGTTTTCAGATTTGAGATTGAGATTGAGCTGAGTTGATTTGAGTTGAGTTTTGAGATTGGGATTTGAGTATAGAACATATTGAGTCTCTAACAATTCTCTTTATGCTTCTATGAGTTTGACAAATCACATTGGGTCTCTAACAATTCACTTTGTGATTTCCTACTAAGAAAGTTTTTCTTGGTGAGCTTGTTGAGTTTTTGGACAGGTTCCAGTGGGGACTTGTGAGCAATTTTTGGACAGGTTTCAATGGGGACTTGTGAGCAGATTTGGACAGGTCCTAGCAGAGGACTTGTGAGCTGAGTTTGATAGTTCTATCAGAGAACTTGAGGACAGAGGTGCATTGGTTCTATGAGAAGAACCTGAGGACAGATTTGGCAAGTCTTTGAGAAGGCTTGTATGCAGAGGATTGATTTGTTCAAGAGTTGGACAGATCTGACAGACAGAGGAAGACTTGTACTAGACCGACTGACTGTGTTTGGTACAGGTTGCTGAGTTGCTGTGGACGTGATCATAGAAGGCAGAGGTCTCTTAGGCTAAGCATTGAGGACAGGAGGTCTTCGATGGAAAGGAGTTCCACGTGCTGGCAAGAGGTAGAGGCAGTTGATCTTCCGAGGGATCATTTCCAGAGCAGAGGGGAAGGTATCTCCTTTGAGCAGAGGGGAAGGTATCTCCTTTGAGCAGAGGCTCATAAATTCTGATTGGGGGAAGGTATCTCCTTTGGGCCGAGGCTCATAAACATTGTAATTGGGAAGGATTCCCAAAGAACTTTGAGATAACTTTTAGAGAAAAGTTTTGTGGACGTAGCCCAGCCATTCTGGGTGAACCACGTTAAAATTGGTGTCACTTTGTGGATGATATTGTGCATTGCTTTGATATTGCTTTGGGTATATTGCTTTACTATTTTGAAGTATAAAGGAAAAAGTAAAAAGAGGTCTTATACTGTTCACCCCCCCCTCTCAAAGTATAAGCTTGTGTTCTTCAATTGGTATCAGAGCGGGTGCCTTCGAAAAGTTTAACAGCTTGAAGGAAAAGCTAGTAAAGAACACAATGGATCATTCAAGTGGCAATGCAACACCTATTCTTGATGGGTCAGATTTTGGTCTTTGGAGTGCAAGGATGAAGGTTCATCTAATGGCACTTGGGAATGAGGTTTGGGAAGTGATTGAAGATGAGTACACTATTCCCGAACATGGTCCTAATACTAAAGAAGAAAGGCTCCTACATCACAACAATTCAAAAGCAATGAATGCAATCCTGAAAGGCTTACAGAAAGCAGATCTCACCAAAGTGATTCACTGCAAGACAACTAGTGAAATGTGGAAACAATTGAAGGTGGTTCATACAGGTGATACAAATGTCGGAAAGGCCAAGTTGAGACACTTCAAAGGTATGTTTGAACAACTCAAGATGAATGATGATGAAAATATTAGTGACTACATGCTTCGTATGGATGAGGTTGTTAACTCCATGAAAGACTTAGGTCTTGAGCTTGCTGAAAATGATGTTTGTGATAAGATTTTAAGATCTCTTCCTAATAGATTTAGTGAAAATATTTTTGCTATTGAGGAAGCTAAAGATTTGGATAAGTTGAAAAAGGATGAGCTCCATAGTATACTTGCAAGCATTTGAGTTGAGAACTCAAGTGAAGGTTGATGTCAAGAAAGAGGCAACTTTCAAGGCTACCAAGAATTCCAAGGGTAAACAGCTTCAAGATAGTGATGAGTCTTCTAGTGATGAAGAGGCATATTACAACAAGAAAGGCAAGTTCTCTAGAAAGCACAAAAGTATGAAAAATATAAGATGTTTCAATTGTGGAAAGTTTGGTCATTATGCTACTGATTGTACTGTTCCCAAGAATGAAAGTGATGAAGATAAACAGGATTCTAAGAGCAAGGATTCTGAAAAGCACAAGCATCATAGGAAAAACAAAGATGAGCACAACAATCAAGGAAAGAGGTATTCTCACAAGCACAAGAAGAGTTTCTACCTAGACAAAGCAAGTAAGTGTTCTAGTAGTGATAGTGAAAGTTCTTCAAGTGATAATGAAAATGAGATGTTGTTCATATCGAAAAAAGAGGAAGAACCGAAACATAGATTCATTATCATGAAATGTCTTAGATGTGGAAATTTTGGTCACCTTGAGGATGATTGCACAAATAATGATTTGGTTTCTAGTATGTATGAGGATGCTTCAGAAAACTATAAGGAAGATGCATGTATGGTTTTTGAAAAGGGTAGCACCTCTAGTGATAAGAAATCTGAAAAAGGCTTTGATGATTCAAAAAGCAAACAAATAAAGGATCTTGAAAGTGAACTTATTAGTGCTCTTAGTGTTTTGGAAAAGGAAAGAAAGAAGAATGCTAGACTCAAGGATAAGTTAGATGAATGTTGTATGGAGAGAGATGATCTTATAGAAAGTCTTGACTTCTCTATAGCTAAGACACAAGAACTCAAGGATGAGTTAGAGTCTAAGGTTCTTGAGTATAGTGAGTTAGAACAGAAAATGGCTTCTTTGAAAGAGGAAACTAAAGAGTACAAGGATAAGCTTTACAGGGTTCAAGATAGCTCCAAAAAGGTTAAGTCACTCATCAAAGGTCAAAGAAAGACAACAGATAAAACAGGCCTTGGTTTTGTTAAGCCACACAAGGAACAAGTTGGAGAGTCTAGTAAGAGACTCCAAAAGGAAGAGAGTTCTGATGAGGAAAGTATTTCAAGAAAAGAGTCCTTGAATGATAGATGCACAGAAATAGAAAACAGAATTCAGAATGAGAAGAAGAAGTTTTCGTAACCTAAGAGGTCAATTAAAGGAAAGTTTCAAGGCAGATGTTTTGCTTGTCACAAGTTTGGTCACATGGCTTCACATTGCATGGCTCAAGTGAAGGAGGTAAATGACAGTTTCAGAAGTGCTAGTTACTTTCAAGGGTATTGCTACTCTTGTCAACAGTTTGGGCACAAGGCAAATAACAGGAACAGGTTTGGTCAGAACAGGTTTGGCTAGAATAGGTTTGGTCAGAATAGGTTTGGTCAGAACTGGTGGATTCAAAGATCAGGTTTACCTCAGAGAAACAACATCGTCAAGTGTTTCAAGTGCAACAATGAAGGTCACACAATCAGACAGTTGTAGAGCTGAAATTCTAGAATACAGGAACAGAACAAGTGGCATGATCAGGTCCAAGGATCAAGGCATGGACAAGAACAGGGATGAGAACAAGAACAAGAATAGTGACAGGAACAGGAATATGGACAAAGAGTTCAAGAGAAGGCCCGACAAGGAAGTTATAGACGCTGATGATGATCAGTGCCTAATGGGAGTTTTACTCCCACCCAAGAATTAATCACCTCATCAAGAGGTGGGGGAGGGACTAAGCTAAGAGGCTCATTCTTAGTCCCGAGCCCCAAAGGTGACCCTTTGCCATTGATGACAAAGGGGGAGAGATTTGAGTAAGGGGGAGAGCCTCAAGACAGGGGGAGCTGTTTATGTTGAGTTTTTGTGTTGTTGAGAAGCATGGTTTGCCATCAATGACAAAGGGGGAGATTGTTGGCAATTTTGGGTTTGAGATCCTAGCTTCTTGTCTATGAGTTGTCATTGATGTCAAAAGGAAATGGCATTAATGTTAAGAGGATGTGTTGGCTTCAAAGGTGGAAGATTCCAAGAGAATCCGGAGAGATTCCATTGGCAAGGGTTTTTCATTAAAACCAAGTTAAATGGTTTTTATTAAAACCAATGGAGGTTCTCTTTATTATTTATTTAATTATTATTTAAAACCCTTCAAGGTTTTAATTAATTAATTATTTAATTAATTAAGGGAGAAATTATTTTTAATTTATTAAAAATACTTAAGGGTTTTTAAACCCTTTAGAAAGCAAATTTTGATTAAATTCGAAATTACTTTTCTTTGCAGCTGACGTGTTCTAAAGTCCACGTATGGACTATAAATATGAGAAGGTTCCTAAGGTTAAAGTCTCTTGGAAAATCGAAGGCAATTAATTGGTTTGGCTGCGATCGAATGTTCTGTTTACGCTGCGAAAGAGGAGAGCTCGTGGTTTGAAAAGCTTTCGGAAAGCTTGACCGTTCATGTGGAAGGAAGTCCGTCTTGGACTTCGTAAGCCTCTTGTGGGCTAGTGGCAGTGAAGGCTGCGTTTGGGCCTTGCGTAGGCGGAGGTCTGCGTTTCGATCCCCGTGGAGGGAGCTGTGCATGGATTAGTCACATTTTTATTAAAACGTGTTTTGTGCCGTGAATTTCGGATTCTTCAAGGGCAGCCATTATAAGGTGTGATTATTTTCTTGATATGATTTTTGGCATTGTTTAGCATTGTTTAAAAGACATAGGAGAAATAAGGGGATATTTCTTTGGTTGTATTTTTGAGATTAGTCTTTTGCTATGCTAAATTTAAAAATGGAGATATAAGGTGTAAGTTTTGGTTGTTGTGTTTTTGGCTTCTTTGGTGGTTGTTTTTTAAAGAAGAGGAGCTAAAAGGTGTATTAAGGAAAGTTTTTATATATGCTCATTTATCTTGGTTCTAACCCTAACTTGGTTGGAAGTTTGAGGGTTGTGTGTGGTGACAACTTTAAGGATCAATTTTCTTCTACTCCAAAAAGGTATGGGCACATTTTTCTTATGAGTATGATTGGTGTATGTTTTTCTGAAATAAGGTTGGAGTGAAAAGGTTTTCAACTAGGTTTCCTTTGGTTGGGTGTAAATCCTATTTTCTCGTTTGTTGAAGACTACTTATGCATTGTTATCCTTAAGGAGAGTTTTTGGTGAATGCATAATTTTTGGTTTGAGATAGTGGAAGCTTTGTGCACTAGGGTTTATATTTGTGAGTCTAGCTACTTGCATTGAGTTGGTGGAACCCTTGGTTGGCTGTTTTGAGTTTGATGGTTGAGTTGCTTCCATAGAGGTTGTTTGATCAAGTTATTGCTTTACTTGATTCATGATATTGGGCTTACTCCATTGAGTTGATTTGAGCAAGTTATTCTTTGCATTTGGTGATATTGTGTTGGTGGCTGTTTTGTTCAAATATCTTTGGAGGGAAAAGGATTTCTACTTGTTTCCTTTTCTTGTGATGATTGGTTGAATGCTTCAAGGTTGATGTTGAGTTGAATGGTGTTGGTTGACTAAACCTTGTTTGATGAGCATTGTTGTTGAAACCCTAATTGATGGTGAAAAGAACATGAGTATCATTGTTATGTGATTCTTTGCATAGTTGGCAATTGTTGGGGTTTCATGTTCTTGAAAGAAAACATTCTATCCTATCCATTTCAGATATTGAGTTGAGTTTTCAGATTTGAGATTGAGATTGAGCTGAGTTGATTTGAGTTGAGTTTTGAGATTGGGATTTGAGTATAGAACATATTGAGTCTCTAACAATTCTCTTTATGCTTCTATGAGTTTGAAAAATCACATTGGGTCTCTAACAATTCACTTTGTGATTTCCTACTAAGAAAGTTTTTCTTGGTGAGCTTGCTGAGTTTTTGGACAGGTTCTAGTGGGGACTTGTGAGCAATTTTTGGACAGGTTTCGATGGGGACTTGTGAGCAGATTTGGATAGGTCCTAGCAGAGGACTTGTGAGCTGAGTTTGATAGTTCTATCAGAGAACTTGAGGACAGAGGTGCATTGGTTCTATGAGAAGAACCTGAGGACAATTGGCAAGTCTTTGAGAAGGCTTGTATGCAGAGGATTGATTTGTTCAAGAGTTGGACAGATCTGACAGACAGAGGAAGACTTGTACTAGACCGACTGACTGTGTTTGGTACAAGTTGCTGAGCTACTGTGGACGTGATCATAGAAGGCAGAGGTCTCTTAGGCTAAGCATTGAGGACAGGAGGTCTTCGGTGGAAAGGAGTTCCACGTGGCCGGCAAGAGGTAGAGGCAATTGATCTTCTGAGGGATCATTTCTAGAGCAGAGGGGAAGGTATCTCCTTTGAGAAGAGGCTCATAAATTCTGATTGGGGAAGGTATCTCCTGAGCACAGGGGAAGGATTCCTTTGAGCAGAGGCTCATAAATTCTGATTGGGGGAAGGTATCTCCTTTGGGCCGAGGCTCATAAACATTGTAATTAGGAAGGATTCCCAAAGAACTTTGAGATAACTTTTAGAGAAAAGTTTTGTGGACGTAGCCCAACCATTCCGGGTGAACCACGTTAAAATTGGTGTCACTTTGTGGATGATATTGTGCATTGCTTTGATATTGCTTTGGGTATATTGCTTTACTATTTTGAAGTATAAAGGAAAAAGTAAAAAGAGGTCTTATACTGTTCACCCCCCCTCTCAGTATAAGCTTTTGTTCTTCAAAGAAATTTTAATAGGCCCTAACATAGGTATACTCTACTTTAGAATTTTAGGAATGTTTCATTTGGTGGCCATCATTACTTAGATTAGTCATTCTAATTTGGATGTGTTGGGCCACCTGATTTCCATTTTCTTGTTCTTCTATCACCCTCTTGGTGGTCGATGTACTATAGTCTGATTGGATTTGTGATTTATTGGGTACCAAAACTTCAACTCCACATAATATAGCGTATACCTCCTCATCCCATGTGATTAGAATATATTCGAGAGGAGCAATGCTTATATCAGGAAGGGATGGGGTAGGGGAAGGTTGAATTTGAACTTATATTTTTACTCTTGAATTAGGGATGGGTGTATTGTCTCATTTGGTATTGGTATGGATTGCTAAGAACTTCCTCTAGAATAGGCATTGGGAGAGTAAGAATTCGGGTATTGGCAATGCCATGTGGTAGAATCCTCCACATAACTCTTTTACATGGGGGTTATATATCTAGAGAGGTTAGGGTAAGAACCATCTACTAACTATATATCTAACCCCGATCTATATCCATGTTGGCCTAGGATTGGGGCCTCAAATATTCACTAAAGGGAGGTCTATTGCATTGATTATTATATTGGAAGGAAGATCTTGGATGATTTTGATATTGAAACCTTTGGAATTTTGTTTTTTCATTAAGGCCAAAACCTCATCAGAGTCTATCTTCAATAAATTATTCATTACCTCCAATTTATAAGTGTTTGTGGTAGGATACATCAGAATAAGAAGGGGAATGGATCTTTTTGTCAGATTTACAATGGGAGTTTGCTAAAATATTGTTGGCTAAAATATTAGAGGTGGTTCATATGATGATTGGACATTTCAAAATAGGGGAATATCGAGCCTAGGAACTAGCCTACCTATCTGAATTAAAATATTTTTAGCGTGGATAATTATCCCATAAGCTATTGGTAGAGAATTTCCTCCCTTGGCCTTAATTATTATAGATATTTTTGAGTCTAAAGCCTTCAAATAATATATAAAATTTACACCTAGGGGGTATGGATTTTATTATGAATTCTATGACATATTTTATGAAAACATACTTTGAAATCATCCATAGCCTCCATTGGCACCCTCTTTATAGTTAACAATTATGCTAAGAGAGACACTTCATTTGCATTTTCTCTAAATTTATCAACAAACAAGGTGGCAAGTTGATCCCAATTTGCAATTGAATGTAGGGATAATGAGACATACCACTCACATGCTTTACCTCTAAATAATACCACTAGTAACCTTAGTTCCACATTTTGTTCTACCACATTATATAATACACATAGGATAACCACGTGTTATAGTTCCTCAGTTGGCATAGTGATATCTTCACCAATGAAATAGGGTAGAGAATTTAATGAAGATGTTGGGGTATCATCCCATATCACAAGTGGAAATGAAGTGCAAAAAAGACCATACATCCAAGAAAATAAAATACGAGATAGCAAATCATGTAACCATAATGACAAAAGTAGAATATATAATAATGGTGCCCATTTTTATTGATAATAAATTTGTTTCTCAATCGGTTACAATATGATCCCTCTTAGGGATGCTACCTAGTGTGATACAATGATTTACAAAGGAATCTTTTGGATGCAATACACAGGGTCTTCTTCACACCCATAAATTGTCTTAAAGAGGGTTTCTCATGACCTCCACAAGGGGTGATGATGTTAAGTTCTTATGCTCTCCTTTCCTCATATAAAACCTGTAGTCTGCACACAAGGAAAACAAAGAGGTTAATAGCATGTGCAAATGAAATGATAAATAAAAATAATAAATAACTAAAACTTGATAAATGCATGCATAAAATGAAATCTAACTATGCTAAACTATAAATGGGAAAGCTACTAAAACTTTATTATGCAAAGAAAATAGAAAAATAGATCTAATCCTAGGGGTTGTCTTTGTGCAGGACGACTGCACTTGCAGGCCGTATCTATGCAAGATGATCGTGAACCTGTATATATTTTCTTGAGGTCGATGCAAGGGATGATTCTAGGTGCGATCTATGGTATTTTTAGGAAATTAATACACTTAATGGAAGCGGATTGGTGGGTCTATATCAGTCTTCGAAGCATGCATGCATGGTTGAGAGGGAGAAGGAAATGTACACCTCTATCCCTTGGAATAGTCCAAAAACATGGCCTTCTTAGGGAGTTGAGATGATAGGGTTCCTTCAAGGGCTATTTGATATTTGGTAAAATTTTGGTAGCACTTCGTTGCTCAAAAATTTGACAACTCTATATCTTTTTGAATGAGGGGTGAGTGCTATTATATAGATCCTTCAAAAAGAATCTAATAACAGTACCACTCTGCACATGAAAAAGTGGAGCAGTTCGCATTAATAAAATCAATTACTTTTCTTTGAAATCTCATGCACACTAATTTTTATCATGCTTTATTCTATTATAGGCTCATACATGCGCTAAGTTGCGACGTTGACTCAAGCATGAGGTTAACTGGTAGTCTCAACTGCCAGTTATGTCTTGCTCTTTTTAATCATGCTTTTGGTGATATCGTCCTAGGGTGGGATGACCCTGACTAGGGGCCATCCCTTGGTAGGACGACATCTAGAGGCTATCTCCTAGAGGGACAACTAGGGTTACAAAAGGAAATATCCCTTTTTTGAGTGGTGAAAACCATTGTTTAAGCCCTAAGGCTGCCCACGGTGGGTCATATGGTCTACAAGGAGTCCATATAGGTAGTCTCTCCAATATGACGTTTTAGGTGTCTACATATGCCCATTTTTGGGATGCATTATGTGAAGACACAATGTGGAGAAAAAATAGATGACCTAAATTCAAAGTGAGGGTTGATGATGTTCATTGATATGATCAATGTTAGATTCCTCAATCATGAAAATAACATGCATTTATGAATCATTTATTTTGATAAGTTGAAGAGTTTGAGTTTCTGGTAAGCTTTTGGGGCGGTTGGGAGACAAGCATGACTCTATGCTCTAGCCCTTGGGGATACCAATCAGGTAGTTTTTTGTCTATCTTGTTATGTGTTTAGTTTAAGTTTTTACTTGTTATCTACCCCAAGCAAGAAGGACATGATTGTCTTTGGCAATGATTCTTGAACAAATGCAATTTGTATGATTGAGTGTTTGATTATTTATTTGATTATGAATTTTGTGATTATATGACTACCCGTCAAGCAACGAGTCAATGAGAAAATGGAAAAAAGATGAAAGCAACGAGTTGCTTGAGCAAGATGAGTTGATTTGGATTTTTTAGGACCATTCTAGTTTATATGGCTCATGTCCTCATTACAACCTTGATGTGACCCATTTATTACTTCTTTTTGGTGAGTGATATTTTGATAATTTACTCATCCTACCGAATTTCATGGATAACCAATCATTGCAATCACTAGGTTATAGAGTAAATCATTAGATATGAGATTCACTCAAATTTGGTGAAGAAATATGACCAAAGGGGTTAGGTGCCTTTGGAGCCTTTTATATTAATGTGACCAAAGGAAGTCAATGTCCCTTTGGAGCCTTTTGTATTAGTGTGACCAAAGGAAGTCAAGGTCCCTTTGGAGCCTTTTGGAGTGTATTGATCAAAGGGAAGTAGGTTCCTTTGGGGTCTTTTGAATGGATTTGACCAAAGGAAATCATGTTTCTTTGGAAAATTTTGATGTTGACCAAAGGAATTTGGGTAATTTTGGAGCTTTTCTTTGTGGTATTTTCTCTTTTCTTTATTTTTTTGCAAATATGGCGGTTGTCTCTTAGTGGGATGATCACAATAAGTACGACCATCTGACCTTGGGATGGTCGTACATATTAGAAAATATAAAAGTAAAAATATCATATTTTTGATGTCATTTGCACAACTGGTGATTGGAGGAAATAGGCAGGCTAGAAGGGGGAGAACAATTTTCAAAGTGAAGTACTATAAAAAATTTGACTGACCTCTACCATGGACCAACCTAAGACCTCGACTATTGAAGGATTCCAAAGGAGAAAGGTAAACACCATTTTCTCTCTTGTATTACCTCACAAAATAAAATGAACCTCACTAATTAAATTGGGAAATGAACCTCACCAAGAAATTAAGGCAACAAATCATACCCTATAAAAATGTAATGTAGGTTGTTTTATGCTTGTGCTTGTATGTGCTTGATTTTTATGTTTATTTAGTTTTTTTTTTTTAATGCTAATAGGTTGCACATGCACCAATTTTTAGGTCGTATTAGGGTGAGACAATCCCTCTTGTGGGGTTGGGGGTCGTCCTTGGGTGGGATGACCGCATTTAAAATGCAACGATCAAATTTTGACCGTTATGGAGGTCATCTTGATCTGAGATGACCTCAAGGAGAGACTATCTTATATTGAGATGGCCTCAAAGAAAGACTGTCTTGGACCAAGACAACCTCAAGGAGAGATTGTCTTGGACCAAGACAACCTCAAGGAGAGATTGTCTCGAATTGAGATAGCCTTAAGGAGAGACTATCTCGGACCGATATGACCTCATTGGAGGTGGATTTTACCAAGAAAAAGTTGTTTTTTCTTAACCTGATTGGTGTTTACTTATGTATTCAACTTGTTAGGGCTCGTCATAGATATCCCACATATTATAAGATAATGCATGATGCACTTGTTTATGGTAATTGGGATTGGCTTGTGTAGACACTAAAATATGGTAAACCCGATTAAGCATCCACAAACAATGATCAAATTGACATCATATGGCCCCTTGGGCAGCCCTTAGAAGGCTCACAATGGTTCTAGCCACTCCGAAAGAGGTTTTGGAGGCTTTTGGCCTAATTTTTGGAGGTTTTGGCCCAAAATTCACCACCGTCCCACCCTGGGATGGTGGCATATTCCCACCATCCCACCCTGGGATGGTGGTGAGCCATCATCCCAGGGTGGGACGGTGAGCAAGTTTGACCCAAAAAAGTCAAATCTGGGACAAATGGCACCCAAAAACTGCCATTTACCCCACCAAATGAAGCATGCGGGTCAGAGGGCACTGAATCCTTATGACATACTTCATAATGGAGGCCCAAATTGGAGATTCTCTTCCACATCCATTGCATGCCTCCCGTTTGACAAGTGGCACCTCCTGCCATGCATGCCCTCGCATGCCTTTTTGCACATGAGCCCCTTTGGGCTATAAAATGGATTCAATATCCACACAAAAATATAGAGAGGAGTTCTAGGATATGCAATGGAGTGCTTCCGAGATTTCCCCTCACTTTATTGTGCTCTCTTGCCCTCGAAATCTCTTCTTAGCGAAGGAGGTTACCGGGTGACTTCAAGAGGGTCCTTTGAGCATAACTTTTCCATCCGGGTGAATTTCTTCACAAAATTCGATGAAAACACCCCTTATACTATTTAGGATCATTCCCTAGTGGTATTGGTAGCAAAAAGTGTGCATAATTGGTGGGTATCCCCTCCTAGGGTGCCCTCCAATTAGTTGTAGTCACCACCGTCCCCCGAGATGAGGAAAAATACTTGCACAATTTTATTACTTTTTTTAATTATATTATTCTAGACTATCATATGATGCTATAGTTTAAATTTCATGCAATTTGGAGTTAAATTGGTCGAGATATTACATTTTTAAGGTTTTGCAGGTTCGTAGGGCCCATCCAGGCACCCCAGTTGCATGCAGGTGGATATGCACCTCATTTTGGAAATATAACCATATGGGTTGTCTTAAAATGTTTATTTATACATTATATCCAAATTTCATATGTTTTGGACATGTCTAGGTGTAGGATTTGCTTGTCTTGGTCTTCGTAGGTTGTAGGCGGGCGACGCAAAATCGAGGGGTCCACGGATGCAATTTCTGATATATTTTTAGTGATATCCCCTCAAAACCTCTTATTCAACATCCCCATAAATTTTCATAGCATTCTGAGTTGATTTGATATATTTTTAATATATGTGCCATTTTGTGCCTGTGGGGATTGCATGTTTCCCTCCACACACCCTTGCTATTTGACCCCTTTTGCTTCCTTGTGTGTAGGTGCAGGTTCTTGAGAGGCATTGGGAAGGAATATCAGACATCAGATATTGAATATACAAGTAGCGGTGGCATTGGCCCGCCCACCTCGATTGTGGGTACGAGGAAAGGCACTGGATGTGCACCCGGATTTCTTGGAGGATTTGATCCTTGGGCACCCCAAAATTTGTAACAATTGTATCACATTTGAGCCCTCAAGGGGACTTCTATGTAACCTTGGATCTGATCCACCAAATTAATAAAGAAGATACTTGTTTCATTTCATTCCTTATTGTTTGGTTTTGCTTCATTTTCATATGCATGCTTCCGTTTGATGCTCATAAGCGAGATAGGATAGATACATATATTTTTGCTCATAATTAGGTGCACCTATTTTCCCTAATTCAGTGGTGATCATGGTGGGACCCTTGTCCCTTATGCTTTGGGTGAAAATTTGACTTCATTTTTGCCATTTTTGCCCTTTTTGTGTTGTAGGTGCTCCCCTCCCCACCCTGGAACGGTGGCAGAACCTTTATCTGGATCACCCTAGGATGGTGGCTTCACCATCCCACCCTAGGATGGTGGTGAGGCTTCTAATCATCCCACCCTAGAGCATTGAAGAAACAGAGAAATTTCTGCTCAAAAATTCAGAATTTGGAGGTCTCAAAATGGATAAGGTAAGTGCCTAAACCCTCTGTTTTTCTACTGCATTTTTAGAGACTATTAAAAATTAGTTTTTCTTGCATCATTTTTTTGCATAGAAAGGTTAAAAGTTACATTTTTACTTTTCTTATAACATAAAATAGCAAAAGGAAGAAGAAAAATCAAAATAAATTTGAAGTAGCAATGCATCTTTGTGGCTTGATTGCTTGTGGCTTACCCAATGGGTAAGCTAGCATTTAGGATTTGCATTCATAAGTTACATTTGTAGGTTCTTTATCCTAAATTTATGAAAGTAAAATGCACTTATTTGCATGCATTTAGTGAATGATCATTGAATGCTTCTTTGCTTACTTTCTTGGGATAATAAAGAACCACACACACCATGATTCATGTAAACGCTAGTGAGGTGGACTTCATTACCATCCACTAGTAGAGCGCAAGTGATGGTGGGTTTCATATCCATCCACTTGGCTCAAATCCCATGAACCTGATCCATATTGCCAAGGCCGGTTCCAAGATCCATCATAGCCCATGGGTTATAGCACGCATCACCCTTCGAGGAGGTGTATCATAGACTACGGGTGAACTGGGTGAGGAACTGGTAGGACCTATGCTCCCTGGCCATGTGTGGACCTCATCACCACACATTATAGGTGGGATAACGCAACCTAGAGTTCATAGCCAGGTTGTCGAGCTATGAGTATATAGGTGAAATCCAATTAAACATTTGAGTGCATCATCCAACAATATTTCAAACACGTGACACAAGGTCATCCTTTGCAAACAACACATCTGAAACACACAAAATAGTTTAGGGACTCACATCTAAAACTTAAAAGAGATAATCATCTATCTATTGGGTGTTTCCTTTTTCTATTTGTTGTTTCATTAAAAATTTGTAAAGAAGATAATCACTTGGGGTATTGATAGAGGAGCGCGATGGTGCGCACCCACAGCCAAGCCCAAACATGGGTGAAAGCTATGGAGAGTGGATTAGGAGACATGAATCATCTTCGATATAGCCCTAGGGACTTGGTTATACCTCCCTGGTGAGCTTCTACTCCACCTAGCCCCAAGACAATAGGGCATGAGCCTCATATCCAAAGGGATCCTCTCTGAGACACCCCGAGGGATGATGAGCATTACTTGGGAGAGTGTTCCTGATATGTAGATATTTCATAGGCCTTCCTTGGTGAAAGGCAACTATGCACCGAGGTGCTAATAGATAGAGTGGTGCCATGCATCCATATACCCATCAGGGCTGACATGCCTAAGCATAGGTAGGAGTATGACTTCACACACTGGTCGAAGCAAGTCGATATGACTTTACCTCTACATCACCTTGATAGGATACAACAGCTCATGCAGCCCGATGGGAATGACACTCATCGATCGGGGTGAGCCAATTCTGCCCTACCTTTCCTCGTCCAAGAGGGAAGACATGAGGAGATCCTAAATTTTCCTTAAGAACAATATTCCATGCATGCCCGATGTGCCTCTACGCCAGCTGAGTATAATGAACATATGTTCCAGCCCGAACCTCAAGTCAATGTGGTGAACCTCGAGAGAGGCAAGCACCCTATGGAGACCACAGAGTATCTTGAATGAGGTCGGCCCTAGGGTGAGATTCCTAGGCCCCCTAGGCCTCACACTATGGATCAAATTAGGCAAGTGGTTGCAAGATATACAGAATGCCAAGCTCAGTTCAAGCAGCTTCGATGAGACAAAGAGCAATTAGACCACTTGCACCAGCTTGAGAAAGAAAGGATTGAATGATAGACCAATGAGCTATTCTAGAAGACTTTACGAGAGAGGGTCCCTACCCCTAAGACACATAGGTAGGAAGTCCATCCGAGGCAACCCATGCTCATTCGAGATAGGTCCCCAAGACCTTATCCAATGTTGCCTCCATGACCTCCTAGGCCAGATCGGGAGATGCCTCCTAGGCCAAACATAGGGCACCCACCATGGGTGGATACTCCCATTTATAGACCAGCTCGAGAGATGCCTTACGGGGCCTATACTGAGCATGAGCCAGAGATAGAGTATGTGGAGATGCCTTACCAAGGTAGGGGGTGATTTACCACCCCTCATAATAGGTTGGAGGACCCTAGACCTCCATCGCAAGATGTGAACAAGGATGAGGAGATTAAGTCCTCAGGCCCGTATAAAGCATTGCTAGAATGCCTGGAGTCAGTTGAGAACAAGACCTCTAGGTCGGGATCTCAAAATCCCACTATGCGCCAGTTGCATAGTCAACCCATCCATCCTTCAGTACCTATGCCTCCCTATCCAGAACAATTTAAGTTGCCTCAATTGGCCACCTTCAAGGGAGAAGAGGATGCATAGGAGCATGTCACTAGGTTCTTAGGCCAATGCTTTGGCATTCATGATGATGATGCTTTGCTTTTGAGGACATTTGTGACTACCCTCATTGGCCCCACCTTTGAGTGGTTTTACCAACTCCCTAAGCATAGCATCCACACTCTGGACCAACTTGTGGATGCTTTCCTAGAGTGCTTTGCCTTCAATACCAAGAGGAAGGCAATGTTGGCCGATGTAGCTAGGTTGAAATAGTATGATGATGAGTCAATAACAAATTATGGCAATAGATGGTGAACCCTGCTCGCCAAGCTACCTTATCTTCTCCCCATGTCAGAGTTGACTCAGATGTTCTCCAAAAGTTGCTTGAAGCCAATCTCCTTGTTGTTGCAGTTGCAACAATACCCTACTCTTGAAGATGCCTTAGCATAGGCTAGGATCATTGAAGAAATCAAGATTCAAGAGGGTGAGATTGCAAAGCCTCACAAGAAGGAATGGAACAAGAATGCTAAAAACACCCCAGCTCAACCAAAGTCAGTAGTAGTAAATCAGGTTGCAATTAGTGTCCCGGGGCCAGTGCAAGCCGTGCCACCTCAAAAGCCTAATTATCAGGCCACTCCTGGGAACTATGCCAAGGATAACCAGAATGGTCAAGGGCAAAATCAATAGCGTCACCCCAAGCGACAATTCATGCCCATTGTAGAATCTATGGACTCATTGTTTGATCACCTCTTAGTGGCCAATGCGATCCATCTACCTGAGAGTCGACCTATCGACCCAAATGCACCGAAGCCCAAAGGATACAGAGAAGACCTATATTGCAAGTTTCATAGGCAAAATGGGCATGATGTGCAAATGTGCTATAAATTCAAACACTTGGTGCAAGACCTAATTGATAGGAATGCCCTCCAGGTAGACAACCCTATCGCACCAAACAACCAACAGATGGAGGTCTTCAAGGACCCCTTGCCTGCCCACGTGGAGCAGGCCAAACCAGTGCCCCAGGTGAATGAGGTTCACCATGCCCCTCCTAAGCAAGGGTATGTTGGCATGGTCAGTATTGTGACAAGAAATAGGTGGTATCCAAGTCCAGCCACACCACCTATGGCTCAGAGTGATGTCCCTTCGACATCATAGCCTATACCACCTCCCGAGCCGAGCCTCCCACCTAGGCCTATAGTCACCATTAAGAGTAAGCTCGCTCAGAGCTTAAGAACAACATCTACCCGACTCTCCATCTATGAGCTCATCCAACAATCACAACCTCATAGAGAAGCCTTGATGGAGATCCTTAAGGCAATTGAGCTTCAGCCCCAGGAGTCTAACTCCTTCAACAACTTTGTGGGGCATGTGTGACAATGCACGAAACCGATGATTACCTTTCGAGAAGATGAACTTAAACCGGTTCCGCATGATATGGTGGATCCCCCTTTGCACATCGTCGCATGTGTGAATGGAACACCTTACAAGAGAGTGTTGATAGACACTGGGTCTTCAAGCAACATCATAACTACAATAGCTCTCAAGCACCTAAAGCTCCCAACATCCCACATTGTTACATCTACCTACACCCTCTGAGCATTCAATGATGCCATATGCTCAATGGTTGGTACAATCATCCTACCTATCCAAGTAGGAGAAAATATCATCCCTACAATGTGCCACATCCTAGAGGGTGAGATGGCATACAATATCTTGTTAGGAAGACCATGGATCAGGGACATGAAGTGTGTCCCTTCCATCGCTCACCAGTGCCTCAAGTACACTCATGAAGGGCAAGTTCATGTCATCCCCATAGACCTAGAGCCCTTCAAGTACTACAACATGGTGCAGAAATTACCCGAGTCGACCTTGCCATCAACACATCTAGATTTTTAGCCGAATAAATCCAACCGAGGTTCGACCCCACCGCTACCGAATACCATGCCATCCTCATCATCGACTCCCCAGATGCCTAGTACACCAGTGGATCCTTTGCCTAGGAACCCAGAGAAGTGGCCCATTGATGAGGTCCAACCGACCATATCCACTATCTCTACAGAGGAGATACCTAGCCCGGATGATGAAGAGACACCACATGAGGCAAACGATGAGCCAGATCAAGTCTCACTCTCATCCCTCTTCTATCCATAGCCCCAGGTTACAGTGCACCTAGCTTCTACCAGATTGGGAGAATACATGGTTAGGAATGTCACCACTACTCCTACTATAGAGTCGGTGCAAGACATGGGTAGACCCCATCTTCCCATAGGCACTATCGTACCTCTTGGTATTCCCCCTAATCAAATGAATTTTATCTATGGGGGCCTTGACTATGGCATCGAACCTTACCAACAGTAGGAGGAGGATGAGGAGCCTTTTGGAGAAGACATTAACTACTTGTCTAACCCTAACTTCACCCTAAAGTATCTTGACCTATGCAACTGGCATGGTTATGGGTTAGGCTAGTATGAGCAGGGCACAAGAATCCCTTATCAACCATAGTATCAAATGCCCTATGACAAGTCGGGAGTGGGACACAACAATCCCTTGCCTCTAGATGTCCTCATGGATGGCCTAAATCGCTTGAATATAGGCTACAAGGATAGGTTGGCCCAAGACCCTTATGCCAATCCCAATACAGTCTACTCCTTAGGGGACTACTTCCCACTACTAGATGGGAACCCCATGATCCCTAGTGACATTCTTCCACATTTTGAGAGAGGGGAAGGTTCATGAAGTTGTCCCCATGTTTGTGATGAATCAGATCAAGGCACCTCATATGAATGGACCTCAGATGATGAGTCGGGTTACGAGGTGGCACCATATGACCCTTTTGAGTCGGATAGTGATCATTCACAAATTGTTCCCATTAATGACCAACAGGAAGACCTCATACATATATTCCCTTTCCTTGATCCTATTTGGTGGTAGCTCCTTCCTCCTGAAGAGCTGGTTCACCCACAGGAAGCTAGACCTCCTAGGGAGGGAGCAATTAATTTACTTGAGCAGCTGGATCCTCGTGAGCCTGAGGTGCTACGAGGTGAGAATGAAGAAGTCCTCATCCATGACAATAATTATGAGGAATGAGCATATATGGGACCACACTTACCTGATCGCCCGATCCCAAGAGGCAACAATGAGATTCCCATATACGATAGTGACTATGAGGATGAAACAGAGAGGGCATACCTTGGTCCTCATTACTTGCATCATCATCATGAGCCCATCGACATAGAAGAAGTCTATCATCAGTTGCACGTTGGCCCATGCTTGAGGGCAAGGCCTATCAATTTAGGCCAGATTCACCATGAGGTCTTCCCATCCTACAGTCTATTCCCAGATAGGATCCGGTGATCCCCATTCCCCCAGAACCACATCTAGGGGTGGGAGATGATATCAATATATAGTCACATGCCCATGGTCCTAGAGAGTAGACACATTCCATCAATATGATCTCCATTGATTTGACCACACCACTTCACAACCCAATCGATCCTTCCAAGCCATGCCATCTAGATCTAGATGCTATTGACTGGGATCACGCTGATTCACCCCCATCACCCTTTGAGTATTGGGCTTGCGGTGGGTTGTTTCACTTCTCCACTGGGCCAACTCATGATGTCTTCCATGCTGAGGAGGAACCCAAGGTTCCCATCAAGGATTTAAATCTAGCTGATGACATCCATTTGATCCCTACTCCCCACCAGTTGGAAGAGGGGTCGCATATGTCAATCGAGCCTATGGTTGACAAAGATATCGGCTCAGATCCTGAAAACCTAGGGAAAGCCTATCCCCCGAAGAGCAAGCCGATTACATAGCCCTTCTCACAAAGAAGAAGGTAGCTTTTGCATGGTCTTACAAAGACATGTCGGGACTAGATCCCAATCTGGTCACCCACAATCTAATGCTTGACCCCAAAGCCAAGCCTGTCAAGCAAAAGTTGAGAAAGATGCACCCAACAGTGGCCTTGATGGTCAAATATGAGCTACAAAAACTGTTGGATGCCAAGTTTGTCATTTCTATAGACTATCCACCATGGTTGTCCAACATGGTCCCCATCAAGAAGCCTGATGGGAGGATTCACATTTGCACTGATTTTTGAGACCTAAACAAAGCGAGTCCTAAGGATGATTTTCCTTTGCCAAGCATCGATGCCCTGGTAGATGCCACCGTAGGACATGAAATGCTCTCCCTTATGGATGGCTTCTCTGGGTATAATCAGATTCATATCAACCCTGAAGACCAGCTCAAAATGGCATTCACAATGCCCTGGGGAACATTTTGTTACAAGGTCATGCCCTTTGGCCTTAAAAATGTTGGTGCCACCTACCAGCGTGCCATGACATATATCTTCCATGACTACATGCACAAGATTTTGGAAGATTACATGGATGACTTATTGGCTAAATATTTATTACGTCATGAGCACCTAGATGTCTTGTGCAAAGTCCTCGATCACCTTATTGAACATAATGTGAGACTAAACCCCAAGAAGTGCATCTTTGGCATCACATCTGGAAAGCTCTTGGGATTTATAGTTTCCAAATGAGGCATCGAAGTGGACCCTAACAAGGTCAAGGCAATCCTTGAAATGCCTCCCTCGACTACCATCAAGCAGCTTCGTAGCTTGTAGGGGAGGATTGCATCCATCAAATGCTTCATAGCACAATTGTTGGACAAGTGTCGACCCATGAACAAACTCTTGCACAAGGGGGTCACATTCCACTGGGATGATGAGTGTCAGGATGCCTTTGATGCAATTAAACAATACCTAGCTTCACCACCAGTGTTAGCTCCACCTAGACCAGGGGTGTCATTCCGATTATATATCTCAGCTACTGAGACTGCATTGGGTGCCATGTTAGCCCAAAATAATGAATTGCACAAGGAACAGGCCACATACTATCTCAGTCGCACCCTGGTGAGCTATGAGATCAAGTACGCATACGTTGAAAAGTTATGTCTAGCGGTGGTTTTTGCTACCAAGAAGCTACGACACTATATGCTCAACCACACTACGTATGTTGTATCTAAAGAGAATCCATTGTGATACATGATGAGTCATACTTATCATAGTAGTCGCATGAAAAAATGGATCATGTTGTTGATAGAATTTGACCTAGAATTCATAGGACAAAAGTCAATCAAGGGCCAGGTCATTGTTGATCAACTTGCAGAGGCTCCTCTCCAGGATGATCAACCTCTTAGCATGGAGCTTCCCGATGATGGAGTCTTCCAAATATCAGAATCACCTGATTCTGATGAGCCTGAGTCACAGGCAGATATGACTCTTTTCTTTGATGGCTCCAAATGCGAGCAAGGGGGTGGCGTAGGGATCATGTTTTTCACACCGCATGGGGCTCCCATACCCCTATCATTTAAACTCGATTTCCCATGTACCAATAACAATGTCGAGTACGAAGCCTTGCTCATAGGTCTTCAAATGGCTATCACCATGAAAATAAACAAACTCAATATCTTTGGTGACTCCTTGCTTATAGTGAACCAGGTCAAGGGAATTTACCAGTGCAAGTGCCCAGTTTTGCAAGCCTACAAAGCCCTTGTGGATAAACTCCTAGCAAAGTTTGAATGGTATGACATCGAGGCACTCCCTCGATCATCTAATCATTTTGTGGATACAATGGCCTCCTTAGGGTCCTTGATCCCGCAAGACCCCACAGACGAGATGACAACCATTCAAGTCAAGATGCTATCGCAATCAATGGTTGAGCATGAGAGCACTCAAGCCATGCCAAAAGTCCACTTGATTCAAATAGAACCTCATCAAGAGAGATTCTCACACATTCATGAGCACTTGAATCATGCCGCTTGGGGGACTTTGTTCCCCCAAACCCCTTTTGATAGCAGCATAGTGCTATTCTTACAAGTTCTTTCCCAATCAACATTTTCTTGGGATGAACTTCATGAGGGATAGGCAATTCATGCAATCGAGGCTTCCACATAGTAGGACTGGTCCACACAAATTAGAGAGTACCTAAAGCTTGGTAATCTCCCTCTTAGATTATCACACGCTACCAAAAGGACATTTAAATGGAAGGCAGCAAAATTTGTCTTGTTAGGAGACATCCTATACCATCGGAGCTATGAAGGAATCCTCCTTCGTTGCTTAGAGTATCAAGAATCGACTTGGGCAATGGCCCAAGCACACGATGGTACTTGTGGTGGCCATTTTAGTGGCATGGCCATCACAAAGTGCATTCTTCGCATGGGCTATTATTGGCCAACTTTAGAGCGAGATTGTTGTGCATATGTGAGGAAGTGCATGAAATGTCAACACCATGCTAACTTGACACATGTACCTTCTCAGGCCTTACAACCGATCCAATCGGCTTGGCCATTTTCACAATGGGGATTGGATTTAATTGGGAAAATCTCCCTGACATCCTTGGGCCATCACACATTTATCATTACGGCTACCGAGTATTTCACAAAGTGGGTGGAAGCAATCCCCCTTACCACTACGATAGGACCCCGCATAGCGGAGTTCATATTGCATAATATCATTTGTCATTTTGGTATTCCATCCAAGATCATTTCGGATAATGGGACATCATTCAAGAATAAATATGTGCATGCTTTGATAACAAAATATAATATCCAACATAACTTTTCAACACCCTATTATCCACAAGCAAATGGGCAAGCAGAAGCATCAAACAAGACATTAATTGCCATATTGAAGAAAATAGTCAAAGAGAATCATACCGATTGGCACATGCAAATGTCGCTTGCCCTATGGGCTTACCGCACTAGCATTCGGATGCCCACTAGGGCAACCCCATTTTCACTAGTGTATGGTGTTGAGGCAGTCATGCCTCTAGAGCTAGAAATCCCATCACTATGCATATCCATGCAAGAGTTTATCGATGATGATACTGCGTGACAAGCTCACCTAGATCAACTTACATTGTTGGATGAACATCGCATTAATGCTCTTGAGCATCTACGTGTGTATCAAGAGTGGCTCAAAAGAGCCTACAATATGAAAGTCCATCTTAGAGACTTTCAGGTTGGTGATCTCATCCTAAAAGAGAACCAACAGAACTCTAGCTTGTCGCCCCACCTACGGGACAAATTTATGGTAAACTAGTTAGGTCCCTTTGTCATCACTAGTCAAATCAGGCCCAAAACTTATCACCTAGCCTCCCTTGAAGGTGTCGAGGATCCTGAACCCTTGAACATCCTTCACTTGCGATCATTTCATGCTTAGAGAGCACCACCAAAAGGCTCCTAGCAGGTTTTCACCATCTAGGTCAAATAAAAATACTCCTAGACTATCTACGATCATCTAGGTCAACCCTAAAAGCCCCAAAGGCATCCATAAGCCCTTTGGTCACAACCAAATACCCCTAGGCAATCATAGACACTTTTTAAGTGTCATTGACCATCTAGGTCACCCAAAAGGCTCCTAGCAGGTTTTCACCATCTAGGTCAAATAAAAATGCTCCTAGACTATCTACGATCATCTAGGTCAACCCTAAAATCCCCAAAGGCATCCATAAGCCCTTTGGTCACAACCAAATACCCCTAGGTAGTCATAGACACTTTTTAAGTGTCGTTGACCATCTAGGTCACCCAAAAGGCTCCTAGCAGGTTTTCACCATCTAGGTCAAATAAAAATGCTCCTAGACTATCTACGATCATCTAGGTCAACCCTAAAATCCCCAAAGGCATCCATAAGCCCTTTGGTCACAACCAAATACCCCTAGGTAGTCATAGACACTTTTTAAGTGTCATTGCCCATCTAGGTCACCCAAAAGGCTCCTAGCAGGTTTTCACCATCTAGGTCAAATAAAAATACTCCTAGACTATCTACGATCATCTAGGTCAACCCTAAAAGCCCCAAAGGCATCCATAAGCCCTTTGGTCACAACCAAATACCCCTAGGTAGTCATAGACACTTTTTAAGTGTCATTGACCATCTAGGTCACCCAAAAGGCTCCTAGCAGGTTTTCACCATCTAGGTCAAATAAAAATGCTCCTAGACTATCTACGATCATCTAGGTCAACCCTAAAAGCCCCAAAGGCATCCATAAGCCCTTTGGTCACAACCAAATACCCCTAGGTAGTCATAGACACTTTTTAAGTGTCACTACCATCTAGGTCACCCAAAAGGCTCCTAGCAGGTTTTCATCATCTAGGTCAAATAAAAATGCTCCTAGACTATCTACGATCATCTAGGTCAACCCTAAAAGCCCCAAAGGCATCCATAAGCCCTTTGGTCACAACCAAATACCCCTAGGTATGTAGACACTTTTTAAGTGTCTTGCCATCTAGGTCACCCAAAAGGCTCCTAGTGGGTTTTCACCATCTAGGTCAAATAAAAATGCTCCTAGACTATCTACAATCATCTAGGTCAACCCTAAAAGCCCCAAAGGCATCCATAAGCCCTTTGGTCCCCCAAATGCCCCAATGGCCCCCAAATAAGCCCATTGGTCACATGTATATACATATCAATCAAAAACTCAAAAACATCATTAAAGCATTAAAAATACAAAAATATTGCATTCCACATCACATTGCATCCCATTGCATTTTATCGCCACTTGCATTTAGGCATATTCATCATTAGCACATTGCATTTTTAGAATTGATCATACATGTCTAGCACTAAGATTGTACACTACTTATAATTCAACAATCAATGTTGTCAAAGTCTCACTCACCTAATTCAATAATTACTTATCATTTCCATCTACATTTCCTACATTTCCATAGTCGTGTCTATTCCCTTCACTTAGCCATTTGTTTTAGAATGTCAGTAGGGTTTTCGGTCACTCAGCCATATCCAGTCTCTACTCAGATTTTGTAGAAGGCTAGCACGATTTTTAGGAGGTAGAATCTTGCTTAGATTATGCCTTGTGTACATCATATCCCAAACACAATTAATCATTAACAATCCAAGTTTTGCACAAAGACAGATGAAATCCATGAAGTGGTCTAGGTTACCTTAAGCGAAAAGGTCATCCTACTCATCCCCCTATGCGAATGGTTCAAGAATGCTAAGAGTTGGCAAAAGGACAAGTTCTCCCCTACCCAATTCCCCCCACAACAATAAGTGGTTTTCCCCCTTTTTTGTCATCAAAATCCCACATTTTCACATGTTTGCAACAATCTAAATTTGCAAACCCCCACAAAGCAAAAATTCAAAGTACAAAAATACAAAAATCAAAAAGTGCACACATCAAAAAGCACAAGAAACAATGATCCCCATCACTCAAAATTCAAATCCCTTGCTCAAGAGAAAAAAAAAACTCAAAATAAATAGTGATTATTATCACTAAAAGAAAAATAAACAGTGATTCTTATCACTCTATATGAGAGCAAGTATCCCAATAAAATTGAAGAAAGTAGGGAGTCGAACTTGAATCCCTAGAACTCTCAACATTTGGAAAACCATCAGGTGATCCTCATTACGGGTTTGGTGGATAGCCTATCCGTCAATGGTGGTAGCCTCCTGCATGACGATATGTCTACCATATTAGCTTTTGGGCGTATGTGTAGACCAATGTTTGCATGTGGATGAGCTAGCTTTGGTAACCTAGATTGCCTAGTGGTCTAGTCATACTTAGTACAAAACCTAGGATGGTGGCATTCATTGGGTGATCCTCAGTACAGGTTTGGTTGAGAGCCTACTTGGCACTGGTGGTATCCTTATGCATCTCACAAGAATGAACTCACTTGCACACATAAGGATATGAAGTACCTTGGTCATCCTAGAAGATTCATACCTTGTCAAAAAGTCTTGCATGGTTAGTATACAACTTTTGATCAGTTGACTAGAGTGTTTGAGTCTCATGAAAACCTCATGGGCATTCTCTAAACATCATGTCATTCATATTACTTCACCTCATCCATTTCAGTTACATTATTCACAAATCCATTATATAAGTCTCATGACAACATTACATATGAGTTGGTGCAATATACATCATCTATGGTGCTAGCATAATATGTCATATAGTCTACACATTTCATCCTCTAAATCAATAAATCATCCATCTCACCATACATCCATGCATGTACAAAATCAAATCAAATCACATTACAAAATATGCATACAGGGTAGACATCCATCATCATCTCATAAATCAAATTGCATACATTTCATAAAACAATAAACACATGATGATAAACCACATAAAAATCTCATATATATATATATATATATATTTGTGTGTGTATATGTATAGGACAAAAAGATACATCATGTTGCCCGTAGGCTACAATAAAAGGAGTCCTCAGACTTCACACTGCTAAAACATCCAAAAACACAAAAAGAGTCATGCGAGCCACTACCATGGTCATGCAGGACCGGTACTATGACTCGCACTCCCACCTATAGTCAGAGTCCTCTATGAACTCCCATACCTGCTACCACCTACCCTATCAGCTCTCCACCTAGACCTTGGTGCCTCCAGCCTAGAGGAGGACTACCCTATCCTACTATGGTGACTCTGGTATGACCCACTGGTAGCTGCATCATCCCGTAGATGCCCTCCAAGGTGCACTACCTCTATCTCCAGCTCATCCGCATAGGCCTACCCCCATCGACACCATGCTTGGTAAGTCTCCACCATAGAATGGAGTCGTGTCACCTCTACCTATAGCCTAGTCACCTCCCCACTATTGGAATCCTCCCATGTAGGGCTTCGAGATCACAACTATGCCCGAAGAGATGCTATCTCAGCCTGAGCCACCTATACCTCAGCTCATTGTGCTACTAGCTCCCCCTATACATCATGCACCTATGTCCATAGGAGATCTCTCTCCTACCTAACCCTGAGTAGCTCATCTCATAGCTCTACCTCTATCTCACCATGTGCCATCGGTGGTGCCTGCACCTCCTCATCCCCAATAGCATCATCCCCAAAGTCACCTCGATCTCCTAAGTCTAGGAGAACCACATGCTCCCCTACCATGTGTCCCTACCAATCACCTGCCTCACCCTGGTCCTCATCAAAAACCTCCTGATGTGCCTCCCTAGCTGCACCCCTCCCTAGTGGCCCCTCTCCATGCCACTGGCCTATCACCCACCAAGCGTCATACTCCATTATAGTCCCGACATCGTCCACATCTAGAATGTCTACTACAGGATCCGTATCCCATGCCACTACCTCTACTACTAGCCATGCCAATGTCCTCTCATCCCCATGATAT
Source organism: Wollemia nobilis (assembly GCA_028583015.1). Classification (NCBI taxonomy): domain Eukaryota; kingdom Viridiplantae; phylum Streptophyta; class Pinopsida; order Araucariales; family Araucariaceae; genus Wollemia; species Wollemia nobilis. The sequence continues at coordinate 10,624,798 of JAQPPZ010017092.1, forward strand.
CGATAAGGCATCGACTCACTAGGCACCCCCTAGCATAGCCCAAACTATCGCATCACCCAAGCAAAATGGAAGTACTCCCACTCCATGCCATGTCATCCAACAAGCCACCTACCTCACCGCACCCTACGAAGCTGTACAATAGCATCTACCCACTCTAGGCAATCTCTGTATGGCCTCTAGAACACCTAGCCTACCCCAAGTCATGAGAATAGATCTGCATAGTGACCCACATCACCTATGAATCATCAAATCTATCCCCTCTCCTGAGCCCTCTACCATAGGATGCCATATCCTATCTCCCTATCTACCAACTATGCCCGAGTCATCCATGGTAGCCCATATGGTCACCCCACAGCTATGTGCTACCATCCCCAACATGTAAAAAGCTACACCCCACACCCTTCCATCGATGGTAGTGGATCTCATACAACTCATCGTAGAGTTGTGCCAGTAGTGTAGTACCCCATGCCATCACCAGTGGCTCCACCATAGTGCACCTCACCAGCGCAAACACTATCTCCACCAGGTTCCATGGGAACCTCACTCTAGAAGAGTTAGGTAATAGCATATTGGAGATGAGCATCATAAGTAGTGTATGCCTCACCCCCAATACCTTCACCTCATGCCAGAATCCTACCAACATACCCCCTTCAAGCAGTCCAGCTCTGCCATCTCTAGATCATAACTGAAGTACCTCTCGAGCACTGCACGTCTCTGGTCTCGTGGCATCATATGAATCGACCACCCTTCTATCAAAATCTAAAGAATCTGATAGACATCCTCAAGCATCACCATCATCTCCCCCATGGGTAGGTGGAAGGTATTGGTGCATGGATCCCACAGATCAATCAGGGTAGTCAAATATGCATGGTCTCCTATCACAGGCTCTAACCGTGTCACCTACTTGAGGCCGATGGCATCCAACCATTCCTAGTCCTCTATGGTCAAGGCATCCCTCATGGAATCAAAGAGAGTAGGTACTCGATACCGACTCCTCACCACCTGACAAGGATAAGCAACTCAATAATACAACTCCAAAATGGCCTCAAATGGCCCCAAAAACATTCAAAAGAAAAGACTCAAAATGGCCCCTCTTTGAGGCCGTTTGTGGCCATTCCCCCTAGGAATGGCCCCAACCCTAAGACCATCCCACCAAGGGATGGCCCATGATCAGCCCACACTATCCATCCCACCTAGGGATGACTCCAACAAATTGGGCTCAAAAAGGCCTTTCAAGCCATCAAAAATAGCAAAAACAATGCAAAATTGGACCTATAAAATGCAATCTAATTGCACAAAAACATGGATAAAACATAAAATTTGGTACATATCTCATAAATTAGGTATAATTACCTACAATATAGTGTTATATGCTTCCAAGCCAAAAACATGCCATAAAAGCAAAAAAATCAACTCCTAACATTAGGAAAATGCAATAAGAAAGACTTGGCATACCCGTCTCGCACTAGATCCTCCACTGGCTGAGTCCACCCACTAGCTCATGGTGACTATGGGATGAATTTGATAGTGCTCCACTACTCATAATCACTCTCCTACTCCTCACCTCTCAAAACTGCAAAAAGAAGCATGCACAAATGAGCCTAACCCTCATATTTTGGGTTTATATAGAGATACAGGGGTCACCACCATCCCAGGGTGGTATGAGCGCACATTTTGCCACCTATACCACCCTAGGATGGTGGTATAACATGCCCTCATCCCACCCTAGGATGGTGGTAGCAAAAATAGGCCAAAACAACCCAAAATGACCCAAAATAGGTCCAAAACTGCACCAAAACAGCTCAAATTGGGTCCAAATTTCACATGGATCAAAATGCAACCATGAGGATCCTAGGAGGGATGGAAAATTTGTTAAATAATGCCCTAATAAGGCCATTGTGGCTGGACCACCCCTCGAGCATACAATTTTTAGCTCCTTTCCTCCAGGAAAACTCAACAAAGTCACCAAAATCCTTTCCAAATTGCCCTATTTTTCATAGGACAAAACTGAAGGTAAGCATAACACAAGTCAATTGGGTCAAGTGACTCATCAATTTTCTCATTGGTCATTCCCTCATCGACTCATCACTTGAGGGGGTAGTCATACTCAGTCCAAATCAGCAAGCACACACTCAATTATGCAAATTGCGGTCGTTCAACGAATCTTTGAGAAAGACAATCATGCCCCTACTTGGGGCAGCAAACAAGCACACAATATCACATCATAACGCTTGAAATTACTAGCATCATGAAGTCATGGGCCCTATCCCTTCATGACAGACAATTTTTAAGCTTAGGCAAGCTCATTTAGCGAGTCAGAAACAAGGACTCAAGAACGCACGCCCTTTCCATGATTGGGGCATCTAAAGTTGGTTAGGTTATCAAGTAACCTTAATCATTCAACATTTTAGTCATCTATTTTTGCTCAACATTGTGCTGCACACAATGCATCTCAAAAAGGGGCATCTGTAGACACTAAAATATGGTTAACCCGATTAAGCATCCACAAACAATGATCAAATTGACATCATATGGCCCCTTGGGCAGCCCTTAGAAGGCTCACAGTGGTTCTAGCCACTCCGGAAGAGGTTTTGGAGGCTTTTGGCCTAATTTTTGGAGGTTTTGGCCCAAAATTCACCATCGTCCCACCCTGGGATGGTGGTGAGCCATCATCCCAGGGTGGGACGGTGAGCAAGTTTGACCCAGAAAAAGTCAAATCTGGGACAAATGGCACCCAAAAACTGCCATTTACCCCACCAATTGAAGCATGCGGGTCAGAGGGCACTAAATCCTTATGACATACTTCATAATGGAGGCCCAAATTGGATATTCTCTTCCACATCCAATGCATGCCTCCTTTTTGACAAATGGCACCTCCTGCCATGCATGCCCTTGCATGCCTTTTTGCACATAAGCCCCTTTGGGCTATAAAATGGATTCAATATCCACACAAAAATATAGAGAGGAGTTCTAGGATATGCAATGGAGTGCTTCCAAGATTTCCCCTCACTTTATTGTGCTCTCTTGCCCTCGAAATCTCTTCTTAGCGAAGGAGGTTACCAGGTGACTTCAAGAGGGTCCTTTGAGCATAACTTTTCCATCTGGGTGAATTTCTTCACCAAATTTGATGAAAACACCCCTTAGAGTATTTAGGATCATTCCCTAGTGGGATTGGTAGCAAAAAGTGTGCAGAATTGGTGGGTATCCCCTCCCAGGGTGCCCTCCAATTAGTTGCAGTCACCACCATCCCCCCGAGATGAGGACAAATACTTGCACAATTTTATTACTATTTTTTTAGTATTATTCTAGACTATCATAGGATGCTATAGTTCAAATTTCATGCAATTTGGAGTTAAATTGGTCGAGATATCGCATTTTTAAGTTTTTGTAGGTTCGTAGGGCCCATCCGGGCACCCCAGTTGCATGCAGGTGGATATGTACCTCATTTTGAAAATCTAACCATATGGGTTGTCTTAAAATGTTTATTTATGTATTCTCTCCAAATTTCATATGTTTTGGACATGTTTAGGTGCGGGAATTGCTTGTCTTGGTCTTCGTAGGTTGTAGGCGGGCGATGCAAAATCGAGGGGTCTACGGATGCAATTTTCAGATATATTTTTAGTGATATCCCTTCAAAACCTCTTATTTAACATCCCCATAAAGTTTCATAGTCATTCTGAGTTGATTTGATATATTTTTAATATATATGCCATTTTGTGCCTGTGGGGATTGCATGTTTTCCTTCACACACACTTGCTATTTGACCCCTTTTGCTTCCTTGTGTGTAGGTGTAGGTTCCTAGAGAGGCATTGGGAAGGAATATCAGACATCAAATATTGAAGATACAAGCAGCGGTGGCATTGGCCCGCCCACCTCGATTGTGGGTACGAGGAAAGGCATTGGATGTGCACCCGAATTTCTTGGAGGATTTGATCCTTGGGCACCCAAAATTTGTAACAATTGTATCACATTTGAGCCCTCAAGGGGACTGCTGTGTAACCTTGGATCTGATCCACCAAATTAATAAGAAAGATACTTGTTTCATTTCATTCCTTATTGTTTGGTATTGCTTCATTTTCACATGCATGCTTCCGTTTGATGCTCATAAGCGAGATAGGATAGATACATATATTGTTGCTCATAATTAGGTGCACCATTTTTCCCTACTTCATCTTGAGGCCATTAGCCTTAACTAGGTGGTGAGGTTGGAGGTGGTTACTATAAATCAGGCTTATTTGATGGGCTTGATAGATCATTGGGATAGCCAGACCAAAACTTTCCACCTCCTAACGGGTGAGATGATGGTCACCTTAGAGTACATCTACAATATCTTATGCATCCCAATTGAGGGATGCCCTATCACCTTGAATCACATCATCCACCAGAGTAGAGTGCTCCAGAGAGTATTCGATAAGGACTAGAAGGTGGCACTGAGCAGCCTGGATAACTTTAGAGTGCTTGTGGAGACATGGTATGAGGTAGAGGTTCTGACTACGAGACATGTAATTTTTATGTCACTCATGTCAAAAATTCTGATACCTGACTAATTAGGAGTTAAGTTTATGTGGAACCTGATCGAGCTGGACCAGGAGCTAGTGGAGAGCACAACAAAGGAGCCACTGATCATGGCTTGGGGTACTACATTGCTAGTTCATTTGTATGACAAGCTTTATGAGATTAGACAGTGGGGACGATATAGACTAGGTTACAGTTTTCTACTAAAAATTTGGGGGTGGGAGCATATCCGAGCGAACAAAATAGAGGAGCTTCTATGGGTATCATGAGCATAGATGGTAGACCGTGAGATCAAATATGGGATGCAGTGGAAGTAAGACTAGGAGCACGGTCAGAGTCATCCCCACTCATGAAGGATTACTCATTATAAGAGGTCCTTTAAGGGATTGAGGCCAAGGTAGGTGATATGGAAACCCTATAGGGATTTCCCACCATGGGTAGAGGCAACAGACCAAATGAGATGATTCATACGTGGATAATGGGTGGTTGGGCACCATGGCACAAAGTGAGAGTACTTCCTGTACTCTCGTATTTGTTGATAGTTTGGGGTTCATCAGGATGTAGCTAGTGAGCCCATCATTTATCGATGTTGAGGGGATGAAACTCAACTTGAGTCATCATGAGTAGAGCCAGTGGGGGATGAGGTGGATTAGTTGCTAGTATATTTGGGGGTATATGACCTAAGAACCACTGCAGAGTATGAAACCTGGTGGGTGACTCAACTATGGTAGGGAGGCAAACCTATGGATGGGTAGGTTGGAGCTGCTATGGTTGAGGGTATTGGGGAGGATGAGTATGAGCAATGAGTACATAATTAGAAGGATGGGGAGTGGGATCGGCCCTTTGAGCCTTAGGAGGAGAGTAGGGATGACAAGGATCCAAAGGATCAAGGAGCATATTAGAGGAGGTAGGTTTAGGTTTTATAGGTATAATTGGTAGAGTGAGATGATATTCTCACAATGACACTAAGAGGGGGGGTGAATCAGTGTAGCTATTAAAATTCAAATCTACAGCACTTAAATCTGAAGCAAAGAGAACTTGAAAATAGGTAAAGCAATTTTCACAAGAGAGCACACCACAACACACAATATAACGAGGTTCACCAATTTGGCTACTCCTCAAAAATGACTGCTTGGACTTCAATCCAAATCCAGCCTTTGCAAAACACCAATTTTACAAACACTTTACCAGCATCCACTAGAAGGAGCACCAACCCCTTAATTTTTTGCTGCAACAGATAGGAGCACCAACCCCTAATACCAAGCACCAACTTGGACTGCAATTCTAAGTTATTACAATGACATAAAAATGCCTTCACTGTTTACATGACCCTCACTGGTCTGCAACTAACCAAACTTTGCACACTCTCATGGATCTGCTTATTTCTCTCTCGGCCCTCTTCTAACCCTCTTTTCGTAGTAATTTTTCACTTACAGCAACAACCTGATTCTCTGTGCGACTGTCTTTTTATAACCCCTTTTTCTCATTGAGACTCCTTGTCTTCTATGACTTTTGGAATCCCGCATGCAGTCGAATAACATTCTCTGACTATTCGAATTCTTTTCTATGCGTGCATGCATTTTTTATTCTACTTATGCGACTGTTCGAATCTTTTTCTATCCGTGCATGCATTTTTTGATTCTTCTTATGCGGCTGTTCGAATGCATTTTTTGATTCTCCTTATGCGACTGTTCGAATGCATTTCTCGATTCTTCGTATGCGACTGTTCGAATGCATTTTTTGATTCTCCTTATGCGACTGTTCGAATGCATTTCTTGATTCTTCGTATACGACTGTTCGAATTTTTTTTTCTTCGACTGTTTTAAAAAAAAATTGCATGATTTCTAACTGTTACTGCACTTGTAACCGTCGCACTGACTCCAGTTAACTTTTCTAATTTTGGCTCCCTACTTTTTCTCTACCACTGCCCCTTTAACTATAGTTTTGTTCCAGTTAACTGTTAGTAAGCGTGCTGTTGCCACCTGTCACGAAATTGCGACACTTCTGTCTCTTTGCACTCTTCTCGCCTTCTACCCACGAAAACACGACCTGTCGTGATATCGCGACACTTTTTGCCTCTTGTTACGCTTCTCGGCTTCACCCAGCGAAAACTTGACATGTCACAAAATCGTGACACTTTCTGCCTCTTGCTATGCTTCTCGGCTTCACCCAACGAAAACTCGACATGTCACAAAATCGTGACACTTTCTGCCTCTTGCTACTCTTCTCGGCTTCACTCAGCGAAAACTCGACATGTCATGAAATCATGATAGTTTTTGCCTCCTTGTCCACTTCTTCGCTTGCACCCGCAAAAACCAGACATGTCGCAAAATCATGACATCTTTCGCTTCCTTGCACTCTGTTCTGCCTGCACTAGCGAAAACCTGACATGTCACGAAATCGCGACATCTTTCACTTTCGTACACTCCTCTTGGCTTCAACCAGTGAAAATGGAACATGTCACAAAATCATGACATCTTTCTCTGCCTTGTGCCTTTTCTGCATTTCGCCCACAAAAACGGAACATGTCACAAAATCGTGACATATTTCTCTGCCTTGTGCCTTTTCTGCCTTCCGCCCGCGAAAACGGAACATGTCACAAAATTGCGACATCTTTCTCTGCCTTGTGCCTTTCTATATTTTGCCTGTGAAAATGGAACATGTCGCAAAATCGTGACATCTTTCTCTGCCTTGTGCCTTTCTATTTTTTTCCCGTGAAAATGGAACATGTCGTGAAATCGCGACATCTTTCTCATCCGTACACTCTTCTCCGCAAGCCCCAGCGAAAACCTGACATGTCGCGAAATCATGACACTTTTTCTCCTTGGCGCTTCTTCGAACCTGTCATGAAATCGTGACACTTTTTCTCCTTAGCGCTTTCTCGTCGAACCTGTCACAAAATCATGACACTTTTTCTTCCATACCATCCTTCTTGCAAATTGTCGTGAAATCGTGACACTTTTCTTTGCGAGCTCCTTCTCTCTGAACATGTCACGAAATCGTGACAGTTTTTCCACTTGACTTCTTTTCTGCCACCATGTCATGAAATCGCGACAGTTTTCTTTTCTTTCTTCTTGACATGTCACGAAATCGTGACATCTTCTTTTCTAGCTTTTCACCATGTCGCGATATCATGACAGTTATCCTTGCGCTTTCTCTCTCTTCGGCCATGTCGCGAAATCATGACAATTTTGCTTGCGCCTTCTCTCTCCTCGGCCATGTCACAAAATCATGATAGTTTGGCATGCATTTTCTCTCTCCTTCGTTATGTCATGAAATAATGATAGTTTGGCATGCATTTTCTCTCTCCTCCATTATGTCATGAAATCGTGATAGTTTGGCATGCATTTTCTCTCTCCTCCATTGTGTCGTGAAATCGCGACAGTTTGGCATGCATTTTCTCTCTCCTTCGAGATGTCGCAAAATCACGACAAAAAACATGTCACGATATCGTGACAGTTTTCTTACTTGTCTTTTTCTTTGATTTTCTAAATCTGGGCCACTTCTGTCTTCTTAGAAATTCATTGTACATGATTTGACTGACCTCTGAACTCCTGTCCATTGCATCAACTGATCTATCTGTCTGTGTTGACAACAATGACAATACTTTTGCTGCACCTTGCTCAACATGAGATACTATTGTGGTACTATTATAGAGCTAGCTAGATAAAGGAAGGAAATAGTGGAGGGGCTTCTTTAAATAGAGGTATGCTTTGTGGGCACAATTGGAGAGCTTGTAGGAAGTTCTATATAGGGCGATAACAAAGCGAGATACTTTGCGAACTCAAGTGACTGGTTTGATAGGAGAGCAGGATGCTCTACAGGATTAGATGACATCTTTGGCTACTATGAAGGCTATAGGTTGATAGGCCATATATTATGAGGCCATTTAATATGCATGGGTGATAGAGTTGTAGGGTTACTATCCCATTATATTACTCGTTGATGATCAAATTAAGAGTATGTCTCTGGTTTGGAGGATAAGGTGGAGCAGTTATGAGGTAGAATACCTTCACGAGCTTCACCTAAGGCATCACATTAGATTTAATACAGTGAGGCAGGGTAGCCTTTCATAAGGCCGCTAGGTCCCAGGTTTGCTGACACTCCGTAGAGGTCAAATACTAGTGGGTCTACTTAGCCTCATCGAAGTAATGTTGAGGGTGGTGGTGACTCTAGGGGGGTAGGCCCCACTTGACTTGGACTCATGTATTGCTCTCTTTTTGGGTGTGAGGTTCGAGGACCCACTCTATTGTAGCCTACGGGTATTTTTGTATCATGATGTACCAAATTTTACCATATATATGATATATATTTTATTATGGCCTATAATGTGTTTATTGCATGTTTTTATTTTATGCATGGATGCACTTTATGGATGCAATTATGGATGATGGATGTATGCCTAGACATTATAGTATGTATGCATAGATGTATGCCTAGATGATATGCTAAAACATAATGAATGAATCTAAGATGCAAAACAACCTAAATGTAAGCACCACAAAATGTATAAAATTCATCAATAAAAATGTTAACCTTTTCACAAAAGTCATACATTTGAAAGCCAACCATATGTAATATGATAAAAATGTAGATGATGGATGGATGACCAGTAAGATGCTATAGGGAAACAACATGGTTTTCATGAGACTCAAACACCCTAGTTGACTAGTCAAAAGATGTATACTAACTACACAAGACTTTGAAAGATACAAGTCTACTAGGAAGACCTAGATATTCAATATCCTTGTGTGTGCATAGTGATGTTCATTAATGATGCATAAGACTACCCCATTTCTAGGTGGGTTTCATTCAACCCATTATTGTAATGAGGATCACCTCATGGTCATCATTATCCTAATTTTGGACATAGTTGGACTAGACTACTAGGCAATACAAGCCACCAAAAGCTAGCTCATCCACAAGCTGACATTGGTCTATACAAAATAAGGTCGCTAATGTGATAGACATATCACCATACGTAAGACTACTCCATTGTCAAGAGGGTTTCATTCAACCCATTTTTATAATGGAGATCATCCCATGAATTTTGAATAACTAAGGATTCCAAGGATTCAAGCTCATTACCCCCTTCTTTTCTTTTGATTTCTTTGGGATACTTGCTCATTTTTTATGAGGAGCAAGGGGATTTATTTGCTTTAGTGGTGAAAACCACTATTTTTTTTGAGGGATACTTGCTCATTTTGTGGAGGAGCAAGGGATTTTATTGCTTTGGGTAGGGGGAGCTTGTCCTTTTGTCAATTCTCAATATTCTAGACCATGCACATAATAGGATGAGCAAGGGAAACCTTTCACTTAAGGGGCAAGGACTACGTTGTAGTTTCATCCTTCCTTGTTCAAAATCAGATTTTAATGTGTGAATATGTTTGGGATTTTGAGATATGCAAGGTACTATCAAAGCAAGACCCTACCTTCTAAAATCCAAGATAGCTTTCTACAAAATCTGAAAAGAAAACTAGGGATGGTTGAATGACCAAAAACCCTAGTGAACACCCTATAGCAACTTATTGGTTGTGTTGAAAAACATAGTTACTCAAAAAAGGGAATGTGGATGATATGATATGTGAAATGTGGGGTTTTCCCTATGATATTTTATAAACTAAAAGGTGTGCATAAAATAGTTAGTGGTCATCTAAACATCATTGTTGATGTTCATACGATATCTACCCTATCTTACGAGGACCCCTTAATAAGCAAAAGCTCATAAGAAAAACTACAAATGATGATGATGAAAAAGGTTGATTAAGAAAGATGACAAGAATACAGGCATGGTGCCAGACCCTAGCATGCAAGAACAAAACTAGTCCTAATGCTAATGCAATGGAAGAACATGCCTAATGCAAGTGAGCAAATGCAATGACATGAAATGCATGATGGAATGCAATGCAAATGAGAATGCAATGTTTTTGTGTTTTTGTGATTTTCTTATTTTTTATATGCATTGTGTGTCATGCATAAAATACCCATAAGTGGAGAATATTGAGAGGTTCAGGTTCCTCAACACCCTCAAGAGAAGCTAACCTATAAGTCCCAGGCCCTATCTTCTATGTGATGATAAATGGGCCTAACCAGTTTATCATAAATTTGTCTTGCAAGTGCGGTGACAAGTTGGAGTTCTACTGATTTTCTTTAAGCACAAGATCCCCAAATTTAAAGTCCCTAAGATGGACTTTCATATCATAAGCTCGCTTAAGGTGATCTTGATAAACATGGAGGTGCTCGAGAGCATTAATGCATCATTCATCAAGAAGGGTCAATTGATCAAGGTGAGCTTATCGCATAGTATCATCATCGATGAACTCTTGGAGTGATATGCGCAATGAAGGAATTTCTAATTCCAAGGGCATAATGGCCTCAATACCATATACTAGCGAGAAAGGAGTTGCCCTAGTGGGTATCCTAATGCTAGTTCTATAAGCCCATAATGCAAGAGGTAGTTGAAGATGCCAATATTTATGATTATCTTTGATAGTTTTCTTGAGAATGGCAATGATAGTTTTGTTTGATGCCTCTGCTTGCCCATTGGCTTATGGATAATAGGGCATAGAAAAGTTGTGTTGAATGTTATACTTTGTAGTCAAAGCTCGCACATATTTATTCTTGAATGGGGGCCCATTATCCGAGATGATCTTGGATGGAATACCAAAATGACATATGATATTATGGAGTATGAACTCCACAATTCTTGGTCCAGTCATAGTGGTAAGAGGGATTGCTTCCACCCACTTGGTAAAGTACTCTATGGCCATTAAGATAAATGTGTGATGGCATGAAGATGGGGGTGAGATTTTCCCAATTAAATCAAAACCCCACTACGAAAAAGGCCATACCGAATGAATCGGTTGTAAGGCCTGAGAAGGTACATGTGAAATATTAGCATGATGTTGATATTTCATGCACTTCTTGACATAAGTGCAACAATATTTCTCCATAGTAGGCCAATAATAGCCCATTCGGAGGATGCACTTAGTGATAGCCATACCACTAAAATGGCCACCGCAAGTACCATCATGAGCTTGCAAAACTACCCAAGCAGATTTATGGGGCTCTAGACAATGAAGGAGAAGACCATCATAGCCTCGATGATACAAGATATCTCCTAACAAGATATATTTTATCACTTTTTGCTTGAATGTTCATTTTATAGCATGCAATAATCTCAAAGGGATATTACCAAGCTTTAAGAAATATTTGAGTTGGGTGAACCAATCTTGATATTGTTGAGTCTCGACTGAATGAACTGCTTGCTCCTTTTGAGATTCATCCCGCACAAATGTCGATTGGGAGAGAACCTTAAGATAAATCATTGTGTTGTTATCAAAAGGATTATTTGGGATCAAAGACCCCTAGGAAGCATGTTTCAAAAAGTCATGTATGTGAGAGAACCATTCTTGGTATGGTTCAATCTGAATCATGTGGATAACTTCATCATATTTTGAAGCCTCACATGAAATCATTGATTGCAAAAGTATTTTGACATGAATGGTTGTAATATCATCCAAAGGGTTCTACAGAATTAAGGATCCCAAAGAAGCCATAGTATCCACAAAATGATTAGATGAATGAGGGACTACCTCGATATTGTACCATTCTAATTTAGCTAATAGCTTATCCACAAGGGCTTTGTAAGACTGCAATATTGGACACCTGCATTGGTAGATTTCCTTGACTTGGTTAACAATGAGCAAGGAATCATCAAAGATATTTAGCTTCTTGATTTTCATGGTGATAGCTACTTGAAGGCCCAAAAGGAGGGCCTCATATTCAGCATTATTGTTGGTGCATGGGAAATTGAGTTTAAATGAAAGGGGTATAGGAGCCCCTTACAGTGTGAAAAACATGATTCCTGCACCACCCCCTTGCTCACACTTGGAACCATCAAAGAACAACGTCATATCAACTTTATTTTTAGGTTCTTCTAGTTCTGGCGAGTTGGATAATGTAAAAACTGCATCATCAGGCAACTCGATGGTAAGAGGTTGATTATCCTGAAGAGGAGCCTCTACTAGTTGATCAATAATTACTTGACCTTTAATAGATTTTTGACTTATGAATTCAAGGTCAAATTCTATCAACAACATGATCCACTTTATGGTACGACTATTATGGTACATTTGACTCATCATGTACCACAAAGGGTTTTCCTTAGACACGACATACATTGTTTGATTGAGCATGTAATGGCATAGCTTCTTAGTGGTGAATACCATTGCTAAGCAAAGCTTCTCAATGTATGCATACTTGAGCTCATAGCTCACCAGGGTGTGACTGATGTAATAAACAACTTGTTCCTTATTTGCTTCATTCTTTTGGGCCAACATGGTCCCTAAAGCAAAGTTGATAGCTGATATGTATAGTAAAAATGGCACACCTAGTCGAGGTGGAGCTAAAACTAGTGGGGATACTAGGTATTATTTGATCTCATCAAAGGCCTTTTGACACTCATCATCCCAATTGAATGGGACCCCCTTTTGTAATAGATGATTCATTGGTTGACATTTATCCAAAAGTTGTGCTATGAAGCATCGGATAGATGCTACCTTCCCTTGTAAGTTGTGAAGCTACTTAAGGTTGGTAGGGGGAAGCATTTTGAGTATCACCTTGAATTTGGTGGGATCAAATTTGATGCCTCATTTTGAGACTATAAAACCCAAGAGTTTTCTAGATGTAACTCCAAAGACACACTTCTTGGGGTTAAGTCTAACATTATGCTCGATGAGGTGATCGAAGACCTTCCTTAGAACATCTACGTGCTCATGATGCAATAGAGATTTAGCTAGTAAATCATCTATGTAATCCTCCAGGATTTTATGCATGTAGTCATGAAATATGTATGTCATGGCCCGTTGATATGTTGCACCAACATTTTTGAGGCCAAATGGCATGAATTTGTAACAAAAAGTCCCCCAAGGCGTGGTAAAGGTTGTCTTGGGCTGATCTTCGAGATTGACCCAAATTTGATTGTAGCCTGAGAAACCATCCATGAGGGATAACATTTCATGTCCTACAGTTGCATCGACTAGAGCATCAATGTTAGGAAGGGGAATTCATCCTTAGGAGTCACTTTGTTAAGATCTCAAAAATTTATGCATATGTGAATCCTCCCATCGGGTTTTCTTATGGGTACCATGTTGGAGACCCAATCAAGATAATCGATGGGTTGAATGAACCCTACATCCAACAATTTTTGTAATTCATATTTAACCATTAATGCTATTATTGGATGCATCTTTCTAAGCTTTTTCTTGAATGATTTAATTTTTGGATCGAGCATCAGATTGTGCATGACCAAACTTGGGTCAAGACCCGACATATATTTATAAGACCAAGCAAAGGCTTCTCTATTTTCTTTCAAGAGAGCTATGATATCGACTTATTCCTATGGGGATAGACTATGTCCCAACTTGATATTTTTAGGAACTATGGGATCGGTGTCAATATCCACATCAATTATTTCCTCAACTAACATGTGGGATCCCTCCTCGAGCTGATGAGGTGTAGGGATCAAATGGATATCATCAGCTAGATTTGGAGAATCAATCACTTCATCAGGTTTAATCTCAGCTTGACAAACATCTTTAGATGGCCCTTGGGAGAAATGAAATGGTTGTAACATCTCTTCACAAGGGAAGAACTCTATGGGTGATGGTGGAATCATGATATGATCAAAATCAATGGCCTCATGATTGAGGTGCAAAGGTTTTGAAGGGTCATTGGGATTATGAAGTGGCATGGTTAGATCAATGGAAACCATATTGATGGATGGTGGATGGTTTCCATTCATGGGTGGAAAGAGCCTATCAAATATGGGTGGCCTCAAGTGCATCAGAGGTGGTTGAGGTGGAGGTGGAATGACTGGATGAGGCCTAGGAGGAGCTAGGATGATTGGATCTTCTAGTGGTAGTAGCTATCATAAAATGGGTATCCTCCTAGGGAATAGATGAAGGTAGAATTCATCAAGATCATTGAGGGGCTCAATAGTAGTTGATTCATATTTTGAGCTATCTGAAGCAATGGATATTGCATCAGACTCATGGTAAGATGAATCAATGGATATGTCATCATGATCTTGAGTGGATCCATTATCCTCTTTGATCCAATCATTCTCAAGGTCATTGGCTAGGCCAGACTCTTCTTGCTCATTGGTCTCTTCTTCTCCATCAGAGATCCAACCACTTGTATGTTCTCGATTAGAGGATGAAAGAGGGTTCATATGAACCTGATCACTAAGCCATTAAATGTGGTGAGGACCGAGATACGCTAAACTTATCTCATCCTCATCTTCTTTAGATGCCTCACTAGAAGAGTTAGAGGGCTCAATAGAAACCATTATGATGGGAAGATGATCTCCTAGTAGATGAAAATATATCGGATCAATGTAATCATTCTCATCAATCTCTTCTAGCTTTGGAGTCCTCAAACCATGTTGCAAGGAGTTCATCTGACATACACATAGAATACCCTAAGCTAAACTTATCTATAGGGAGCTGATACTATGGTTGGTAAGGTGTCCAAAGACCTTATTCATACTGACCAAGACCATTCCCATGCCAATGGAAGTGGTAAAAGTACCATAGGGTAAAATCTAGGTTTGATAGATAATTGACATTCCCTAAAAATGGCTCATCATCATCAACCACCATAGGGGATGAACTTGTAGAATCATCAAAACCCCCATAAACAAAGTTTATTTGGTTTGAGGGCACCCCCAAGGGCACAATGGTACCAATGGGTAGTGATGGCAAGTGAGGCCTGCCCATGTCCTACACGGACTCAATGAGTGGAGTGAATATGACATTCTACACAAGATACTCAATGAGTCCAGGATTGGCCAAATGAACCATGACCTACGATGGGGTGGATGAGGATGATGGGGGTGTGGCTTGATATGACTCATCCATAGAAATAGATGATTCTTCCTCATCCATAGGAGTTGGAATATATTCTATTAAAATGGTGGAAATGGATGGGAGGATCTCCTCGATTGGCTCCTTCAAAATTTTCTCGCTCGAAGGATCCGAGGATGAAGAAGGGATATCGGGAGAAATCGATGGTGATGGTGGAGATGGAGATGGTTCAATGATTGATTATGGTGCTGGATCTAGAATCTTGATGGGATCATTAGGTTTGATGTCTAGATGTGTGGATGGCAAGGTAGACTCTTGCAGGTGGTGCACCACATTGCAATACTTGAAGGGCTCTAGATCTGCATGAACCACATGAACTTGCCCTTCATGTATATACTTAAGACACTGATGCAAAATGGATGGGACACACTTCATATCCCTCATCCAAGGTCTTCCAAGCAATATATTATACTGCATTGCACCCTCCAAGACATGGCACAATGTAGGAATAGTCTTTAGCCCAACCTAAATAGGAAGGACTATTGTGTTGATGGTGGAGCATAAAGCATCATTAAATGCTTAGAGGGTGAATGTAGATGCTACAATGTGTGAGGTTGGAAGACTAAGATGGTGTAGTGCATCAGTTGTAATGATATTTATGGAGGAGCCTATATCGATCAAGACCCGCTTGTAGGGAATCTGATTCACACTAGCAATGATGTGTAGTGGAGGATCGGGCCTAGTAGTGGGAGTTGCCTTGATCTCATGATCATGAAATGTAATGATAGGCTCCTTGCAATGTTGAATGTGCCCCATAAAATTGACAAAAGAGTTGGGATCCTGGGGTTGCAATTCAACTAATTTTAGAATCTCCATTAGAGCTTCTCTATGTGGTTGTGATTGTTGTATGAGCTCATAAATGGAGAGTCTTGTCGATGTCATTCATAGACTTTGGGTAAGCCTACTTCTGATCATTACCACCAGGTGAGGTGGAGGACCTTGGATAGGATTTGTTGGTGGTAAAGGCTATGATATGGAAGGAGTATTTGTTGGAGCTACAGGTGGTGCAACTTGATTTGGATACCTCCTATTCCGTGTCACAATATTAATCATCCCTACAAACCCTTGATTGGGTGGGGCTGTATGGATTTCATTGACCTATCATGTTTGATCTACCTGCACCTCATGTGTAGGTAGTGGATCCTTAAATATACCCATCTATTGATTGTTGGCTATGAGAGGATTGTCGATTTGAAGTTCATTCTTGTCAAGCATATCTTGTACTTTGTTCTTAAATGTGATACATGACTGAATGTCATGACCATTTAGTCGATGATAAGGATAGTATAGGTCCTCTCGATACCACTTAGGTTTTGGCTTATTAGGATCCAAGGGGTGGATATCTGGCAAGTTGATAGCCTTTGCCTCGCATAATCGATTAAAAAGTGATGCCAAAGACTCAGGCAATGGCGTATAATTGTGAGGTTGGCAATGTTGTTGCCTTTGCCCCTGATTCTATTGAGATTGATTGTACTATGCAGGAGGGGGTTGGGCCTGATAATTGTTTTGTTGTGGCATATTTTGCTTTATAGGCCCTAGAACATTCAAGACAACTTGATTAACCATTGAGGGTTTCTATTGAGCATGGTTGCCTTTTGGGTTTTTGTTCCATTCCTTCTTTCAAAGTTTTATTTCCCCTTCCTGAACCTTAATCTCCTCTATAACCTTGGCCTGAGCTAGGGCTTCCTCGAATGTCTGATATTGCTGGAGTTGTAACAACAATGAAATCTATTTTGAACAACTCCTTGTGAATAGATGAGTTAGCTCTATCACAAGTAAGGTAAATGATAACTTTGAAATGATCGCTCACCACCTATTACCATAGTCCAAGACTGGTTCATCATCAAATTGGTGAAGATTATATAAATCAGTCAAGGTTGCTTTCTTCTTTACGCTAAATGAAAAGCGTTCCAAGAATGCATTTGCAAGTTGTTCAAAGCTATGAATGTTGTGCCTTGGTAGATGATTGTACCACTCTAGGGTTGGGCCTGAGAGCATTATCAAGAAGGTTCTCAATAACAAGGCATCATCATCCTAAAGTTGAAAGCAAAGGTTCATGAAACTAGTGACATGCTCTTGTGCATCATCATCCCCTTTAAACTTATCTAACTTGGGCATTTCAAAATGCTCTAGATATGGGGGAGATGGGACAGAAGGATGGAGTGATTGATTACAAAGTTGACTCAATGTGGGTTTCTTTTTTGGTAAGTTAACAAAATTGTATTTATGAGGGTATTTGAAAGGCACCCTAATGCCTTAGTACAAAAGTAGAATTAAAGGATGCAACATCCAATAAAATATAATAACATCCATACTAAGCCTAATACTTTCAAATAAAGAAATAGTCTAAAAGGACAAAACAAGAATCAAAACATTCCAACAAGACAAAAATAAAAAACGGATGACAATCTCCAAAAGGATTACACATTTGCAAAATCCTTGGGGATTTTCTTAAATATTTCCTTGGCAATTTCCACCACGTCATCCTCCTTGATGTTACCACCAGAAATGGATCCTGCGGTATTCTTTTTGGGGTGATTTTTGAAGTAATTGGTACAAAAAAACAAATGCAGAGTATTTATGTGCTCCATTTGGGCAATGGCAGTCATGCTTATGGTTATCGTACTCTCCATATGAGCTATGGTGGTAGTAGTAGTTTTTATAATGTACTCTTGTAGCATTTTGACTGTAGGATCCTCAAGCTCATCCTCAATGGAATCATGTATTTTTCCTTGGTTTTGAACGTATTTATTTTTTAGGTGCTAGAAGCTTATCAAAGGGGTGGGACAATCCTCCACCTTGATCTTCTTTCTCATTGATTGCTCAGCATCATGAGAGGTACCTTCTGCTTTCCTTTTCTTGGATCTATGAGCACTTGAGGATAGGGTAAAGGACGTATCCTCCTCCATAGTCTGTTTGGAATCCGCTTGTTGCTCTTGTATAAAAACATTGCCTTTTGGAAACTTCTCTAACAAATATTTGTAAATCACCTTAAAAAGTCCCTAATGTGAGGGCCAAGCCTCATCCTTCTTTGAGCGAGTTGCCTTAATGGAATATTCCATAGATAAAAATAAGAATTTAGGGATGTTGAGAGGTTTCACTTCCCTGAAGTGATTCACAAAGGCTATGTGAAAACTCTTGAGAGGGGAACCCGAGTCGTCAACCATGATATACTCCATCACCAGTTTCATCACTTATTTTCATGGAGTAGGTAAATCTGCCCTGACCATCCCTGGTTTTATGAGCTTATGTAGACTGGATCTTGGATCGAACTCCTTCAACTCTATATCCCAATTATTTTTGTCCCTATGGATGGTTCCTCCCACCAGCGGCTGACCTGTTATTTTTGCAAGGAATTGGATGTCAACCTAAAATTCAACTCCATGGATAATAAAAACATATTTCTCTTAGGTGGAAGCAAAGGTAGTGTTCACATCCCAATTTTTCCTAAATAATTTCTACATAAATGGCATGAATCCACGTACATTTATGATCACCTCAATAATAGGTTCAATTTCAAGCATCTCTGGTTCAATAAAATCCATAATAGTAAGGTTACCGAACTACTAGATGGAAGAAAAATAGAGTTCTCTAACTAAAACCTTGGCAAGAAATCGCTGGAGATAGTAATTTTGGAGTGGAGGTGTGCTTTTGAATCAAAGGAAGGTATTGGGAATTTTTGGAAACTTATTCACCCCCTCATTAGGTTGTAACAATTCCTTGGAAATAGCAATTCTAACCTATACCTGATATCAAAGTGATGAGCCTTAGTAGACTGAGAATTCCAATAGTTCCTAGCACCAACATAAGTAGAAATATGTGTTGCTCTTGAATACTTTTGAAAAATTGGATAATGTGGGTTTCTTGTAACCCATTCTTGAAGCTTGTTTTTCCAATGATCTAATGCGCTTAGTGAGCACCTTGTAAGATTTAGATGAAATGATATCATCTCCTTGTCTTTACCCTCAAGGAGGGGGAGTTGGAAGATGTCTAATGGGGTGAGGTGATTGATTGTGGTCATCGACCATATCCTCACAAACCAACTCGAGATACCCTTGATCTTGATACTCTAACCCTAAGTCCTGATAGGCCTCATGCTCCTGCTGAGCATTGTTGGTTTGACATTTTTGGGGCCTATGTTGTTGAGGGGGTGCATGAGGGGGATGATTTTTATTGGATCTAGGTGGTAGTTTTTGATGGTGCACCATGCGCTTATGATGGATCTGCTGCATATATGTACTTAGTGTAGGAACCGCCTCATGCATGGCTTTTTGTAATCTCTCTTGATATAGCCTTTATTGGTACATCGTATGTTCTTATAGACTTTACTAACTCAACTAATATTGCTCATCCAAGAATTTTTTATCCAACTGTATCTAGTTTAACATCACTTATTTATCATAATTCTTCCTAAGGGCTTGATCTAGCTGGTCAACAATGTGGGATCGATTGATCTTCGTGTTAATACAAAGTGACTTGGCCTGCTCTACATCCCTAGAAGCTATCTATTTTACACGAGGGAAGCCATATTTACCTAGTATATAGGATTATATGTAAGCTTGATGTACTCAAGTGGCATAGAGACACAATGTGCTTGCATGAAATACTCTTCTCGAGGAGTAGGGGGATTATCAAAATCTCCTTCCTCCTCATTGACAAGGATTGTATGGGCTAACATGGCTATCTAAGTAGGACAACAAGTGTCGTACCTATCTAAATAGGCATATTGTTGACTCATCCATGTATTATCAAGTGAAGTGGTTTGATCATATAACCTATTCCATGGAGTGTACTCCTAATCATGCTCTAACTGGTACATAGAGCAAGTCAGAATTCAAACTCGCGGTACCGACCTACTAGGACACTCTCTGTGTTGAATGGTTTATCTATGGAAAGCATGAAAAGTATCTTGACCATGAAGGTCATCACTTCTATCATACCAAGGACCGATAGATGCATCCTGAATGGGGACTTCCTCTAGGTCAAACTCTCTGGTAAAAACTAGGATGCCATTCAAGAATGGCCATATCCTCTAGACTAATGCAGAGGTGTTCCATGTCTCATTGATTTTTTTTTGCAGTGCTAGCTCTTGATTGAGCTTGGTCGTGTATGGTTACCATGGTCTTGATTAAAAAATAAATAAAATACACAAGAAAATAATGTGATTATCTCTTTTAAGTTTTAAGTGTGAGTCCCTATACTATTTTAGTGCATTTTGATGTTGAAAACCCCTATCTCCTATGAAACTAAGGGTAAACAAAATAGAAAACTACTAAAAGGTAGTTTGAGCACACACCCCTATCGAGGAATGTAACTCAAATGAAAAAAGTGGATTCCTATTGGATATTGGCTCAAGGGTAACCCTAAAGAATCATAATTACCCCCTAGAGGGAGGTTGCATTGTCTAAGTCCTACTACTTGCCTAATACCTGGGGTAAGGCCCCATAGGCTTTTGCTTCACTCTCGATCGAGCTTGGACAAAAAATGATAGCTGCGTTCCAATTATTATTAAGCCCCATGGTAAAAGTGCATTACTAATAATTCCTACTCTAGGTGCACCCAAGAGTAGGGGATCTCCTAGTTATGAATTCGAGGAAGCCACTCGATTTTGACCACCAAGTTTTTGGGGTGCGAACCAACGGGTGGAGATGAAGCCTACCATTGTTGGTCTCGATTAACAGTTGGTTATGAAATATAACTTGTTAATGTTAAAATGAAATGTGGTGTATGGCTTTTTTTTTTTTATGCAAAAGAAATGAAAAGCACCCAACATTCTATGCTCTTTCACTAATGCATACAAATGATGTTTCAAATTCATATTTATAAAATAATGGACATTTAATTTTTATATTCCAATAATATGTAGAACCCTACATGAGTAGCCTATGGGTAGGTAGTAAGAAATCAAACCAATCAGTAGCAACCAAGAGTCCATCTCATAAAGAGATGGCTTTAGACAAGGGTCATCTTGCTTAGGGATGGTCACCTATAGGGGGTCATCTCACACAAATATGGTTACAGATAGGGGTCATTTGTACTAGAGACGATCATAAACAGAGGCCTGACGCTTATGATTTTTTGTATCTAATATCTATAATCTAATTTGTTTTGAAAATTTGCTCATAAACATAGAGAAATAGATCATATGTACTCATCATGAAAGCCTATGTTTGACGATGTTCCATATGTCTATTTTTTTTGCTCTCTAATATGAGACCATATTTTTGAGGGATGGTTGTCAGATAGAGGTCGTATCTATAGTAGACGATCACAGAACAAGGGTCATATTTGTGGAAAATGGTCAAGCCTAAAATTTGAAAACAAAAAAATAGATAGTAACTAGTCAAATACATAAAAATCGAGGACTAGTCCCACCATGATCACCACTAAAGTGCAAAAAATACCATATATCCAAGCAAATAAAATATGAGATAGCAAATCATGTAACCATAATGAAAAAATTAGAATATATAATAATGGTACCCCTTTTATTGATAGTAAATATTATAGACACCAAATTGCAGCCATTCATCCACCTTCCTAGTCATCCCACCTTCCACTTGTCCTCCATCCTCCATTACCGCCTTCAAAAGGTCCATTTCCCCCTTTTCCATCTTCAAAAGGCCCATTTTCCCTTTCCTACCTTCAAAAAGGCCCATTTCCCCCTTTCTCGCCTTCAAAAGGCCCATTTTCCCTTTCCCACCTTCAAAAAGGCCCATTTTCCCCTTTCCCTGCTAAAATAGGACTTATTTTAATATATATTATATTATTTTAATATTTTATATAATATTTTATATTATATTTAATTTATTTAATATTATATTATATAATAACAAGTTTATTTAACCTCCACCGTTCGATCAGATTAAATCCCTACCATCCATCCCACTCAATCCATGCCACTTCCATCATTTAATCTTAGCCCTAGGATATGACTTAATCTTAGCTACACGATCAAAAGTGTAAAGTTATGAACCCTAAGTTAAACCCTAAAGCTAAGTTATAAATACAAGCCCCTCATATTGCCCAAAGGCAGCTAAAATACTAAAAGAATGGAACATTGGAGAATATTGAGGCCTCTCTGCTGAAGAATACCCTGAGCACCTTTAGCATACCCTATGATAGATTCCAACCAGTCCCATTCATTTTGTCACTTTTGTTCGCTCGTCCACTGCCACCCAGAAAACTGTCGAACTGTTTTTCTGTATTCGTTAGGATTTAATCAATCAACTCGGTCAAGTCACATCTACTGTTGATCAAGGTAAATCACTTCTATGAGTTTTTATTGTTAAATCTGCATATCTGTAAGTGTTGCTTTCTATTTCTTTCAATTAGGGTTTTTAATCATTATTTGAGGGTCTCACTCTGTGGAGCCCTCTCATGTGCTACTAACTCCTTAATTGTTTTTGTCACTTGCAGGTTTACAGATCATCAGGCTATTAGAGCCAGAGTGGCTCGGCTTCGGATATTCATTGCCCACTCACCTATTGGGATCAAAGGCGCAATATTTGGAAGACACTATTTTATTTTATTTCTAGGGTTTCGTAGAACCCTAGCCCATTGTAATATTGTATCAAAATACTATTTAAGAGTAGCATTGTATCAAAGAGTTCACTTGGCTTCCCCCCCATTGTAAATATTAAAATTGGAACATTTTGTGCAATATTTGTCTCTTTGTGTATTTACTCGTAATTTTATTTTTAGTGTTGCGTCTTTGCATCCACAAATATGTTTCTCAATCTGTTACAATATGATCCCTCTTAGAGATGCTACCCAGTGTGATACAATGAATCCTTTGGATGCAATACACAGGGTCTTCTTCACACCCATGAAACATATTTAAGAGGGTTTCTCGTGACCTCCGTAAGGGGAAATGATGCTAAGTTCTTATGCTTTCATTTGCTTATATAAAACCTATAGCCTAAACACAAGGAAAACAAAGAGGATAATAGCATGTGCAGATGAAATGATAACTAAAAATAATAAATAACTCAAACTAGATAAATGCATGCATAAAATGTGATCTAACTATGCTAAAATGTAAATAGGAAAGTTACTAAAACTTTACTATGCAAATAAATAGAAAAATAGATCTAACACTAAGGGTCATCTATGTGCAGGATGACTACACGTATGGGTCATCTCTATGCGAGATGACCGCAAACCTGTAAATATTTTCTCAAGATCGATGCAAAGGGCGACTCTAGGTGTGATTTACGATATTTTTGATGGATTGGTGCACTTTGTAGAAGCGGCTTGGTGGGTCTATATCAGTATTTAAAGCGTGCATGTGCGGTCGAGTGGGAGAAGGAAATGCACACCTCTATCCCTTGGAGCAATCCAACAACATGTCCTTCTTAGGGAGTTGACATGATAGCACTTTGATTCCTTCGAGGTCTATTTGGTTACTAGTCAATTTTGGTAGCACTTCATTAATCAAAAACTTGACAACTCTATATACTTTTGAATGAGGGGTGAGCACTATTATATAGATTCCTCGAAAAGAATCTAATATTAGTACCACTTTGCACATAAAAAAGTGAAGAAGTAGTTCACATTAAGAAAAGTGATTGCTTTTCTTTGAAATCTTATGCACACTTATTTTTATCATACTTTGTTCTATTTTAGGCTCATGCACGTGCTAAGTTGCGACATCGAATAAAAAATTGGGTTAACTGGTAGTCTCAACTAACAGTTATGTCCTGCTCTTTTTAATCATGCTTTTGGCATGATCATCTCAACGTGGGATGACCCTGACTGGGATCCAGCCCTTGGTAGGACGACCTCTAGAGACCATACCGTAGAGGGATGGCTAGGGTTGCAAAGGAAAATATCCCTTTTTTGAGTGGTGAAAACCATTTTTTAATCCCTAAGGCTATCCAAGGTGGGTCATATGGTCTACAGGGAGTCCATATAGGTAGTCTTCCCAATATGACATGTTTTAGGTGTCTATAGGAAACAGTGATCACAATGGACCTATGCCATTCCATGCAATAAATCTTCTAGGTGGTGCAACCATATTTTGGCAAAATTATGTTGAGAGGGGGTACCAACACTTAAGAATTTGTAGTTATGTAGGATCTAGTATAAATTCTTGTGCTCATCAATTATGGATGCTTTTATTTTAATGGAGTCACCAAGTGAATTGGAATATGCTTCATCAAGTTGATAGACTAAGATTTTTACTAAAATCCCAATCTACCATATTTCCAAGTGTATTCTTCAACAGAGTTGTCAGATGAAAATTCTAGATGCTTCAATAAGTAGATAAGTAGAGACCCTAACCATGATATCATTCTAATGTGTGAATTTTAGTCTCACTAGGCGTGCCATTAAACTTTCATCATCTCAAAATGTTTGTCACCCATTGTGGTGGTTAGATGCACCAAACACTCGCACCTTGCACAAAGTAAAATAACAAGAAGTCCTAAGATCATGGTACATAACTTAGAGGATTACCTTTGAGATTCTTTACAAGGACAAATACTTATAAGATGTGATCTTCAATGCTCACCTATCTAACCAAATTTTGTACACAAAAGAAAATGGGAAGAAAAACCATAGGAAATAAAACAATGGAAATTCAAAGTCCTCAGCTAATCAGGGATGATGCACGAAGATACACATACACATTAGAAATAGGACAAAAAGACAAATAGTCACAACTTCTTATATATTGATGTATAGCAATCATTATATTATAGACATGCCAAAAGAAAGGTCTCAAAAAATTCCTACAAAATGACATAAGGTTCGATTCTAGACTATTATACAAAAGAAAACGAAAGAAGAGTTACATACAAGGCCTAGTAATAGGTATGGATAAGCAACTAACCAATGCATACAATCTTATATCAATCTATTATTTATAGACACACTAAGGATATTTTTTCCTTGCAATGCTTGTATAGGAATTAAACTATGATTTCTTATTGCTCCTCCAAAAATACCTACATTATGTCATTTTATCCTTTCGAGGTCTTTGGATCTAGTATTATCAATGCCAAATATTTTTGAGTCTCTAGATGTGCAATTGTTGAAATTTTCAACTACCATCTTAGGGATCGTGGAGATTGGGTAGAGGTACTTGCTATAATAAATATTGTTAGATTTGAGGTTCTTATTATGGCTACCACATTTTTACCTTCAATAGCCCAATGATTCTCCTTGGATTGTTGAGCACAAGTGGTGCAGGTAAGCGATTTTACGTGCTTTAGCAACTGCTCCTTTAATGAGCTTAACTGCTTTTCTAGGAGTTTGCACACCATCAATAAAGTTACTGAGGACACCAATTATTGTGAGTTCTAATTGGTCATCATTATCACATTTTTCTCCTATAGGCTTTCCATGTTGGACTCCTTTTTGTTGTTGTCCATTTCCATGTTGGAAGTATTACATTATTTGGTAACTTGTAAGGTTAATGCAAGTACTAAGTAAATAATTTAGTTTAGAGTGAGTTTAATATTTGAGTATATAGTAGGTGTCATATAAATAAGTGTGGATTTATGAGTTATGAAAGAGTTTACCATTTAGTATGTGCAATCATGATACTCTTTGTTCTTGTGTGGGTGTGTGGAGTCAATAATAAATTTGTTATAATGTGATATTTCTCTTATGAGAAATATGAAGTGTTATATCTCGTGTGTGTCTGAGGAGATGAAAAGTTTGTGTAAGTGGAAAGTTCAAGAGTCTTGTGAATTTGAAGAGTCCCATACCCAATGTGTATATATTGAATAAAAAGCATTTTAATAAGTGATGTGAACAAGCTTGCAAATATATTGTATTTGCATTGCTTGATTTATCAATAATATTATGAGGTTATTATTTTATTGTGAGAGTATTTGATATTGATATATTATGAGATCGTGTGAAAGATATTGTGGTAAGAATATTGGATTAATAATATTTTGTAGTTTATTATAATGTTTACCCTTTATCTCAAAAAATCCTATCTCCTCTTCTCCCTTTTTCTAGAAGCAATGTGGGTTGTTGGTTTTTGATTAGATGGTCTGTGGATATTTTGTTCATTTTCTCATGTCATACTTTTATAAATATTTTGTAGCTTGCTAAAATTTTGTCAGAAGGTCCACAAAACTCCTCTTTTATCTTTCACCAGACTCTTTTAGAGGATTTGACCCTTAAAAATTTTTGCTCCATCTATCCTTGAAATTATCTTGAAGTTCCACAGGCTATTAATTCCAATTTGAATGATCCACGATGCTTCCCCTCCATTTTATTGACTAGCATATTTCAAAAAAATTATTATCCTCTGCCCTTGGAAAATTCTTGAAACTCTATGGACCGTAGATCCTTGATTGGATGGTTTATGGAAATTTTTCCCCCTATTGTTGGTCCACAATTTTACAAAAGATCACGAGTTGTTGATCGTTGTGATCATATGAACTACAAAATTTTTGGATCACTAGTCATCCTTTTGATATTCTAAAGTATCACTAGTCATTGATCGAACAATCTGATGGCTGGCAAGTTGCACCACATTTATCTATTGCCTTTTTATCCACTTCTCGCTTGTTTTACCTCTTATTAGGCCCTCTTTCGAAATTTATATAAGGTAAAATTTTCTAATTGTAGTGAAAATTCACTACAATTTTTATTGTTTTTCATCCATTATCTTGAGTAGTTACATTCTAATCTGGGTATTTTTTATTGAATTTAAAGTGTTGTAGTCAATTTTTATGAAAGTTGTAGGTCTAAAAAAGATATTTTAGGGCTTTAATATTGGTTTTATTTGTGTATCTAGTAGTGTTAGGCTCTATCTAAGTTTTTGGTAGCAAATTTGCACCCATATTAATGCCATCTATCATTTGAAAATTTGATAAAATTTGAAAAGGGGTAAATTTGATCACAAAAATTTCTTTAGCAATTATTATTTCTATGATTAGGAATATAGTCAATTACTTGTGTCAATTTTATCTATTATTCTATCCTTTTGTTTATGGTTTTTGGTAGCACAAGTCGGTACTTGCATGATAGTAGTGTTATTGGTCAACATGTTCTTAACAAGGAATAAAAAATCATTACCATCAAAATATCATCTTTGTAACAGGGTTTTTATCTCCTAATCTCTTACCTTCATCTCATTATTAGAAGGTTTTTTATTTCATCAGTATATATTAAGATCTTAAATACATCGAAGTCCTGACTAAGATAGGTCCTGTAGGTTAATTTTATCACCTACATACACTATGTGGTATAGTTTAGACCATATAGTTCTTTTGCTAAAAAGTAGTGCAAGAATGAGCATGCAACAATTTTGAAGAGCAATAGAAGAGTCTACTAAAGTAGATAAAATGGGTTGAAATATTTTTTAAAGAAGTAGAGTTTATATAGGTGTGGTTGGATGCAATATAGGCTAAGGAAGATAAAATAGAACCAGTCAGATGGCCATCAAATAATATTTTATGCTAAGGCATTGAACCCAGCAACTAGTTGAAGCAAAGCAAAATTTGGCTAAGTATGAAAATCCTGTCACGTATATAATATTGATGTCAGTAATAAGATAAAAAAATTTCAAAGTTTTATAGTCTTCAAAGAGGAGAAAATGTACAAGAACCGACACTCATCACCTAACATTCGACAGTTAAGTAATGAAGACAAGGTCACCTTGACGTACCATAATGATGATATCAGCAAGAGGGCACAAAATATCTGACATGGTGCAAAATAATTCTAGGCAAAGAATATCTTAATGCATTGAGTCCAAAATCCAACATCCAACATCCAACACTATAACTTGTAAAATTTTTGAATGTGCCAAACTTTAGAAGGCAATGATGTCAACAAAAAGAGCTTAAGATCTTAGTAGTCCAAATCCATTCTCGAATGTAAAATAGCTCTAAGCATGGTAGCCTGACAACAAAGTAAGTAAGGACCAAATAATATCGATGTTCAACACCATACATAATAAACTATAATGACCGAAATATGTAAACAATGACCATCAAGAGTAAAGTCTTCATCCAACACCCAAAAAGGGAAGTGCAATCCAAAATGAGGAGAAAGAAGTAATTCTCAGTTCTAAAAAATGCTAAGAGATAAGCAATATGCCTTCTTGATGCCAACCCCTACAAAATCAAGCCAAAATTATCCATACCAATAGGTGTGTATGTGTCGATCAGCCATCAAGAATCATCATTGTTAGAAGATCTCAATAGTCGAAGCCCTCCAAACTGCACACTTTCCCCTGTTCAACTGACTATGCACAATAAAAAGGAGTGGATTGTCACCTAACAATTACAATCCAATGATACAACATGCAAGTCAATCTCAAGATAAGATCTACATCATCCACATCAGTAGAGAATACCTGAAGCAATTAAGCACAACTAAGCTAAATGCAACAACCACTCTCCATGCCTTCCCTAAAACCTACAACATGCTCAGATAAAAATCATTCTACGATAACCACATACATTATAAAATTTGTATATATACTATAATGTAAGACATTCTAATAATTGACTCTTTGGAATTTACAGTTGGCATGATTGTATTGATTGAGGCTATACACCTTCTTGAATTAGAATTGGGTTATTATTTGAATGTCTACCAACTTCTTGTGCAAAACATGTATGTATGTCTTACTGTGTTAATGTTTTTCTTATAAATATATGAATGGATATTTTGCTACAGTTATTATGCATTCTATATTTCCACTTGGATTCTCGTTATAGTTATGAAATGATTTAACATAGCTAAATATGCTTAATGATAAATGTTTTGAATGCATAAGGCGTGTAGGTTATTCCATTAGGTGTTCAATTTAATTTTGGATTACGAGAATCTTTGCATAATGTATCTTGATGTTGCCAAATTTGTACCACTTTTAGCTCATCTTTATAACCCTATGCATTTATTTTTTTTGGTAGGTTAAATTGAAATAAAAATGGGTTTTTATCAAGGGACCCAAAAATTTATTACAATGAAACAAAACAAAAAAAATACAAGGATGGACAACAGGATAGGCACGAGGAAATTCAGTAGGAAAACCTTCAGTAAGGCACCAGGAAAGCCTTTAGGAAGGAAAAGTGAAGCATGCCCAGGAAAT
This sequence comes from Wollemia nobilis, assembly GCA_028583015.1. Lineage (NCBI taxonomy): Eukaryota > Viridiplantae > Streptophyta > Pinopsida > Araucariales > Araucariaceae > Wollemia > Wollemia nobilis. Next base: position 10,654,309 of record JAQPPZ010017092.1, read on the forward strand.
GGGAAAAAACAATTTGAAACATTCGCCTAGTGGGAAACTGCAAATTTGAACACCCAGGAAGCGGGAAGCTACTGTTTGAAGCACCCAGGAAGTGAAAAACCACCATTTGAAACTAGGAAGTAGGAATCTGTAGTTTGAAACACCCAAAAAGTAGGAAATAGTCAATTGAATCACCCAAAAAGTGAGAAATTATCGTTTGAGATGCCTAGGGAGTGGGAAACTACCTAGGAAGTGGTAAAACACCCATGAAGTAGGAAAAAACAATTTGAAACATCCACCTAGTAGGAAAAAAACAAAATGAAACAACCCCAAAGGCGAAAAAAGGAACAATTTGCATAGGGGAAATAGGAAATAAAAAAAAATTGACATCCCATGTAGGGGAAAACCAACAAAAATGGAAAAACCACCCTACAGTAGAGGGTGGAGCAGTGATACTGTAATTACAAAAAATATCGCTAAATAAAGGATGGAAAACAAATAGGGATTCCATAGGATGAAGCAAATTGAAGAGAATACGCATTCCTCACAAGCTTAAAAAGTGGATCAACATATTGAGGAACTCCATAGGCCATGAAGTCTTCATGAAGTGAAGAAAGGAGCCATCTGAGATGCCAACCAAGAAGAGGAAGCAACAGAAGTAGAGCAGTAAACCAGAGGAAAAATATGAGAAAGTTCCCAAGGAATCCAAAAGGAAGGAGTCACGGAGAAACCCAGCTGTAGACGTTAGAGCTCAGATGAAAAGGGTGTAGTCAAAAATCCCAGACAACCTTCAACACCGCCAATGAATAGATTTAGGAAAACAACTATGGAAGTCCTACAAGAAGACAACAGTGAGCAAACCAAAGGCCCCCAAGGAAAGTCCACGAAAAAAATTGAAATCCCGTAGGAACCACAACACCAAATCCAAAGAGTAGAGTCACAATAGAAAGCACATGGTCTCCCAACAGACCAAAAAGGATGCTGTGTAAAACTACTCATGAAGCCACTCTCCCATAGCCATAGTAGTCCAAAACTGAAGAACCACAGAGGGCAAGCAAAAAAACAACACCTAAAAAACCTAAGAAAAACTGAGAAATCCAAGGAAAGAAATCCTTGAACAACCCAAAAAACCCAGGGAAAGTCCCAGGGAAGAACCCAAAACCATCCTAGAACCCAGACACCAGAAGAAAACCCCACCAAAGGGTAAGGAAAGGGGTATATCAGTGGATCAGTGATCTCCCACCCCCAAGAAGATTGTATGCAACACCATCCTGCCAAGGAGGAAGGGTTAAGAAAGTGCCAGGTAAGCTGGGATAGGATCAGGGATCTAGGATAGGGTCAGGGAAGGAATGCAGGAAAGTGTAACAAGACTTCCTAAAGAAGTCACCTGTAGAGCTAGGGAAGGGATGTAGGGAAGGGATGATGTTAACCCTATGCATTTCGTTCTACAATATACAACCCCCTCATTTAGATAGATTGGCTAGGCAAAGGAATAGGTCTTCTTTGGAGGCTGACTCAAAAATATATTTTTTAGTCTTCCAATCTCTTGGCCAAAGTCTTAAGGGCACACATCAACCTTATTATCAACTTTGCAAAAATTTATAACCAAGAATTACTTTGGCAAGCCTACGAAATTGCATACCCATCACACGATCAACAATAAATTTGTGGCACGCTCGATGGGACCTGAAGATCTCACTTATCCTAAATAGGTAGTATCTTTTGCTAGTATTTAACAATCATAAGCTATCTAACGTGCCAATAGTAATTTTTGGCATAATCACTCAGAGGACTCTATATTTTGGTGAATATCCTTGACCTCACTTGCAAAGATTGTATATTCACCTAGTGACTCCATAACTTAAGGATCCTAAGAAATTGGCAACTCCACTGGCCAAGCACACTCAAACTTAGATGGTGAGAATACTAGTAAGCACCAATATTGCACTAGGTATTAGCCAGATAAAACTATTGACACAATGACAAAAAAATAGAACCATGGCAGGGAAAATTTTTCTAGCCTGGAATGGTGTCAAACTACTTAATCTTCCAGTCTTTCATGAAATTCCAATTGATGCACTAAATATTTTATCTACCTATGATGGCATTGGAAAAACTACTTATGAGCACTACCAAGATGTCCCTACTCTAGTTATTGTCTACAATATTTTGTTTGAATATGTTATGGTTAGAATTTTGGTTCATATTTTTGAGGAAAGTTATTGCAATGGTATAGATATTTAGAAGATAATAACATTAGCGCTTGGGAAGACTTGTTTGAACCTCTTATATCAGTGTTTTATGATTCGGGTGATGTCTTTGACTTACTCATGTAATTTTTATATATCAAAAGACATCCTCTAGAAAGGCTCATAGACTTTAACATCATATTCAAAAGGTTGTGGGATATGATCCCCAGAGAGGCAATACCATGTCATGCTCAAGAATATTTGTATTATGTTCAAGCTCTGAACTTAGATTTGAGTCTACAAATCAAATAGTATAATGAGAAAAGGTTTCCTCAAGTTTTTCAGATGGTTATTAAGGCTAAGAGCTTATTAATTATTGTAGGAAAAACCACCCTAAAATTTGGTGATGTAGAGTCCCTAACTATATATCAAATAGAGCCACAAAAACCTCTAACGAACTCTCAGTTGTCACAACAACTAACTCTTATATGTATAGTATCTTCATGCAATTTTATAGATATAGAGAGTTTAGTGATAGCCTAGATGAATCAAGAAATTATAAGCATTATCCAACAATTCATAAAAGGGTTGGTAAAAATTGAGTACCAACCCTATTAAGGACAATACAACAACAATACTCAATATAATATCTCCTTAAAAAATAAAGATAAAGGTGCATATGAAATATGTGCAAACAATATTGATCGAAATAATAAAGAACAAGAGGAAGATTTTAATTTGGGTGATCTTAAAAGGATAATAGCTTAGAATGGCAACAAACAGAACCATTAGTTGAATTCAATTACAAGAATAAATCCACATTTACAAGGATTTGTAGCCCTCTCGATGCATCTAAATAAACTACTGACAAAGAAGAAGCTATCAAATAGAATGCAAGTAGCTCAAATTTAAAAGGGGACCTTCATAGGCAACTTGATGCTCAAATTGTATAAAACATTGAAGATCAAGTAGAGAAAAATGTATTTAGGTGAGAGGAAATATCATAAGAGCTAGAAATAAATGGTAAGCTATGTAATTTGAAAGCATTTTGCGTACATTTCCAAACAAGAAAGCTCATCGAAAACTATATTATCCGACCATAAAAAGAACTTAAAGGAAATATATAGCAAAAACTTATGGGAAGACAACTCAAAAGTGGATTGAGGTTAGAGAACTACGATAAGATTTGCTAGCATCTAAATAGGTAAATCTAGTTGAAGCATCTATTCAAGGCAAGAGGATCAACTCAGTTCATGACAATTCATCCTACAACCAACTATCAATTGGCTCAAGCGAAACTGATTTTGAGTCCTTTTATCTTTTGGTCTGTTTAGAAGGTTAGATGTCTCATAATTGCAAGATTGATATGGCAGCAAATATTTCCATTATACCTCAATAAATATGTGATGTTATGGAAATAAAATATAACAAAATAAATCTTGAAGTGTTATAGATCAAAGGAGTTACGGTCCGAAAGGTAGGAGTCATAAAATAAGTCCCAATTCTGATCCATATGGTGCTAGACCTAGAAACCCTACAAGACGTGGTGATCATAAATTTACCACCAAAATTTGGGATAATATTATCCTTAAACGTATTGAAACAAATAGGAGGAAATTTTATAGAGGTCCAAATGGTAATTCTTTATGTTCAAAATATGGTTTGAATTCACTTTGAATAACTTTGACCATCACATTGGGAGTTATCAACAAGAAAATAACATACATTTGGCCAAAATACAAATAACCAATTTGTCAAAGGAAGAGCAACAACCAATCAGTGGTGAGTTTATCCCAGTAGGGCTACAATATCTTAGGTTTCCCAAAATAAGGAGTTAGCACAATCCATAGAGTAATCACCAATTATCCAACTACTTGTTCCAACAACTAGAGTGAATGATTACATGACAAATATAAGAGGGAGGGCACTTTATTCAAAAGTGCCTTGCACAACATCCCAAGGTAGAAATAGGGCTCCAACATAGAAATATTTAGTTAATATAGGATGCGATACACTTTCCTAGGTGTATTAAAAAGGCAATTGGCTATCTGATCAACAAAGAAAAGCCAATGGTGTTAATTTTTTATGCCATTTTTCAATTAGCCTAAAAATTTGATACAAGATCGGAATCCATCTGGTGGTAGGATCCTATCAAAAAATGTGACTTCCAAAGCAAATATCAAAGGTAAAAGCACAAATTTAGCATCATTTGGTCAGACCATTATAAAATTAGAGGCAAATATTTACGAACTAGGCACATCTAGCTTACGTTGGTATGCCATAACTTTGTATAAATAGGCTGAAAGGTAAATAAAAGTTTATAAATTAAAGGTATAAGTATATTAGTTATAGGGATAAAAAAATTTGGAATCATGCAAGACATGTCACATGCACTGAAAGGATTCAAAAGGAGATGTTGCTTCTTGGAAATTGATAGGGTCAAAATTGGTGATATGAGTTGGGCTGAGAGATGTATTCAAGAAATAAAAGCTTATAAACGGGAGTTATATCTTCAATGGTTATATAATATTTAGGAAAAAATTGGTCCTAAGGGTCTATAGTGGATAGGCGCTTAGTAAAGGAAGAATGAAGAAGATCTCTTTGTTGAAATTACAGTCAATTTTGAAGATCCCTGCACCCAGAAGAGGTAAAGCAATACCGAAAGAAAGTGATCAATATTATCCTTTCTAATGTTAGCTGAACTTGGCATTTAAATTGATGATAACCCAACAACCATCCTAATGTTAGCTCAAGTCATCCTAGTGTTAGCTAATATTATACTAGTGTTTTTTGGGCCTACTACTCCATTGACATTGCCTTCCTTCTCCCTGGCTTACGAAGGGTTTCAACAACAATATCCATAACCTCCTAGTCTATGATTTTCTCTATTTCTCAAGAGTGTCTTGATATTATTGAGGAATTGAAAACCAATTTGATAACCATAGTAGGGGAGGAAAGAGAGAAAAATTTGAATTTGAATGGTTTCAAAAGTTGGTAAGCCTACGAATCATCATCGTTTGGTAGACCCAACTAGCTACTCTTCAACCCATGGAAGTATGCTAATACAAAATTGGGATAAGATAAAAAAAAAATAGAATAATTACCTTGAAAAGAGGATATGCTTCACATTTTGTACTATATTTATGTTTGAAACTAACATAATAAACACCAAGACAGTGCAAAGGTGAAGCAAGCATCCAGGCATATACATTAGACAACCAAATATAGTATGGAAGCTCCAAAGCATGTGGTATGCAGGTATGAATTTATTATACTTTTCTCTCACCCTTATTCTTCTTTCCCACCATATTCACATCTTCTCATTCCCACATTCCATCATTCCATACCTTTATCCAATATTTTTGACTCCATAGCCCAATGGAAATGTTGGCTCAGGTTTGTTTTGCAATAATTTGTGGTCTTTTATGGTTGTAATAATGTGTTTGATAAATAATTTTAGCATGATCATAATGAAGGTGGATAGAAAAGGTCAGCAAGAGAAAATCATTAGGCACATCAACATGTGTGTGAATGCCTAAGATACCTGGCAACATACTTGAAAGGATAAACACCATGTTGAATTGAGGATAGTGTGTTGTAATGGAAAAATGATGAAAGCAAATGCATGCTATATTAATGAAAATTTATGGCTTAAATATTTGATTAAATGGATAAAATAAAAGTAGAAGAAACTATGGATATCACATGAGCAACCGAACCTAAGAAAATTGTGCCAAAACTGACAAAAATAATGAAGGATCCAAATATCACGTACATCAAAGTAGCTATAAAGGGATGCTTAGGGGCTTCTAATGCATGTAGTTCTATGATCATTCGGAGCAACCATGCATTCTATTGATGCAACAATAAGTTTAATGGTGATATAGAGAAGACTTACCTATGCAATTATACAAAGAAAATGGTAGAGGAAAAATAAATATTGCAAGCACTTGGAATATTTGCCTAAGGTGGTTTGTGCAAGTGAAAATCCACCTAAAGCAATTTTTATGGATCTAAAGCAATACTTAGTTGTAGCAAAATATGCTCATAAGGTTTTAAATTTTTTGGATATTTTTACACACAAGTATCTCCATATTCTCTTATTTCCTCTTCCCAGTATTCACCTTGCCTTTGTGTCTCCATCCCTATCTGCTTTAATATCCTGCCACCAAATCCCAACATTCTAATTCCCAATATCTTTCCCTTACCTGTATTAAAATATATTCTTCCTTTTTCCTAGCAACCCTCATCTCCTCAATCACCCACTTTGACTGTGAAACCCCATGTACGCAAATTCTCCCTTCCTATGGTACTTTTATTCCTTCAAATGTTGTAATACATCATGCATTTTGTAGGTGAATAGGATGGATTAAACAATATCACTTGTCTTAAGGTGTGTTTTAAAAGCCTCATTACAATTGTATAATTATCCAACCTCTCTTACATATCCATATTAGCCTCGTCATCTTCCTCTCTCTAAGTCATTCTATTTTTGCTTGTCCCTTCTTGTATATAATCCTCTTATATTCAAGACTTATTTCCCCTCTAAGATTTGTTATCCCTTATATAAGGTATTCTAGGTTCTCAATTTTGTGAGAAAAAATATTTGCAAGTCACCAATTATGTAGGTGAATGTTTTCACCTATATTCACTATGTAGTATATTTTAAACCATATAGTTCTTTTGCTAAAACATAGTGTAGGAATGAACATGCAACATTCCATAAGAGCAATAGAAAAGTCTATTGGAGCAGATAAAGTGGGTTGAAATATTATCGAAAGAAGCAAAGTGTAGATAGGTGTGACCAGATGCAAAGTAGTCCAGGGTAGATAAAAGGGTACTAGGAAGATGGTTGCTGGATAATATGTTATGCTAAGGCATTGAACTTGGGAATCAGCAGAAGCCAAGCAACCAACATTGAACTGTCAAATATATAATGTTGATTTCAGAAACAAAAAAATAAAAGTTTGACATCCAAAAATCTTTAAAGATGATCAAAAGCAAAGGTACAAGACCCAACACTCATCACTTGACATCTGATACTCATCACTCAAATAAGAGCTCTAATGAAGTCTTTTACAAGTCGATGTTAAAATTCTCTTCATTTCTCTATGGAATTTTACTGCCACAATGCTTTGACTCCTCTATAATGCAACTCCTCAATGCATTCACTCTTGACACTTAGCCTTCTAGTCTACGTATCATTCGCTACTTTTGAAACCACAAATCCTCATTACTTTCATAGTTGGTGCTTCTGTGATATACTTATCCTATCTCCTTGATGAAGGTGTAGGTGTAGGTGGTGCAAGTGCTTATAAACATGTATTACATGTTGGTTGCATTCTAACTCTTTTAAAAATTCATAAAATTGTTTTTCCTTAACATCAAGCTTTGTTGCCTTCAATTTTTAAAAATGCTACCTTCAAATTTATCTCCAAACTTGTCTAATTTTTTGTCTTTAAACTTGTTATTCTTAAGCTTGTTACCTCTAATATCTTTACCTTCAATCTATTCTTTTCTTCAGAATCTATTATACAAAACCTTGACTAAATATTTGTATGTTTTTCTCGCTCTCCTTAGGATCTATTTCTTGTAAATACTTAGTTTATGGTCTTATGCCACTTGCTTTTTCTCAAGCCTATTTCTCTTATCAAATGGCTTGTAATACTATCTCTTCTCTAGATTTATGATGGACTTCTTCCAATGAGTCTCATTCACTTCATCAATATTCAATGGGACCTATTTCAATGGTCTCCTATATTTATCTTTTGGGCATGTCATTGGATGACGACAATTGTCCCAAAAGCTATGAAAACAACCAAGCTATGGCTTTGATACCATTGTTAACTTTTTGAATAGATTAATTAATAGAAATATTTAACCAAGATCAAGTATAAATTAAATTTGTTCCACTAATCATAAATAACAATAAAACTCAATATTGAAATAACAACAATATATCACAAATATAACTCAGATGTACACAATATCATAAGATTACAAGAATAATTGAGATTGATTACATTGCTAGGAGAGAAGTCTCCAATATATAATATTACATTTCTTTTTAGTTCTCTAACTATTGTTCTCCTCTAACAGTTGGGAGATGCATCCTTTCATATTCCTCATATGAAGACAAAACTCTCATCTTGCCACATATCATGTGACTCTTCATTCTCTCACATTGACACATACAATATATACAATATAAATCATCTACCAAACTAATATAACAAGGGGGCAAAACAATGTAATATCACCAAAATGTAAGACATTCTAAAGGTTGGCTCTTTGGCATTTAAAATTGGTATGATTGTATTGATTGAGGCTATACACCTTGAATGAGAATTGGGTTATTGTCTTGATTCCTTCCAACTTCTTGTGCAAAACATGTATGTATGTCTTATTGTGTTAATGATTTTCTCGTAAATCTATGAATGGATATTCTACTATAGTTATTCTGCATTCTGGATTTCTACCTGGATTCCCATTATAGTTTTGGAATGATTTAGCATAGCTAAGGGTGCTTAATGATAAATATTTTGAATGCATAAGGGACGTAGGTTGTTCTATTAGGTGTTCAATTTGATTTTGGATTGTGAGACTCTCTGCACGATGTCTTTTGATTTTGCCAAATATGTACCACTTTCAGCTTGTCTTTCTAACCCTACACATTTATTTATTTAGTCTGTAACCCCCTCATTTAGATAGATTAGTTAGGCAAAGGAATCGACCTTATCTAGAGGCTAACTCATAAATCCCTTTTCTCCAAGTATTCCAATATCTTGGTCAAAGTCTTAAGGGCACACATCAACCTTATCTTGACTTAGGCAGATTTTGAAACCAAGAGTCAATTTGGCATACCTGCAAAATCATATATCCATCTCAAGACCAACAGGCCTCCAATATATTATTGAATATTTTTATTCCCTTGTGTATAGGTATACCTATCAATATTTGAATCATAAAGTCTTATCAAACAATGATCAAATTCTTCATCAAGATTTTAGGATTAGGATGCAATATCATTATCTTTTCTTTGTTTATGCACTTAAAACATTTAAGTATTTTGTGTATTATCCTTTGAATTTTAGCATATCAAATCCAATTTATCAAAGATATTACGGAAAGTAAACACAATAGTGTCTACTACATTTTTTAGCTTGTCTTCAATAGAAATCCAAAATAATATTTGTCCTTGCTCATACTAGGAATAATGAGTGTGTTCATTATATTTTCTACACTTGGTCCTTCCATATGAATAGTTGAGAGATCAAAAGACATCCAAGCATAGGTTTTATTTAGTTGTAAGGTCTTTAACACTTTATCTTTCATAGTAGACAACAACATAAATCTCTACCTATATAATTATTAGTTAGATGAGCTTCTATTAATATTTTTTGTGCCTATGCTTATGTCAAAATTAAAATAAGACTAGATTTTACCATAGGGTGATATTGTCAAGCCTCATTTCTATCTATGTTACATATTGTATTTTTGTTGAAAGTGTAATTTGAACTATGGCTAAGGCCTACATTGTATGATGTAATCTTGTATAGGTCTAAGGGCTTACATTGTACAATTGTATTTAATTTATTATAATAATTTATTATATAGTACCTATAGACCATGATTAACTTTGTTATAGTTATAACCACCTCATAACTTGTAATTAAACTTAATCCCTCTTATCATGGCTACTTATGTTAAACTCAACTATGTAATTACGATTTTGGTATTGGTATAAATATTCCCATTCCATCCATTGTATCAGAGTGTTGTGATTCTTATCTATGGATAATATAGTGATAATTTATGGTGCCTACAAGTGTCAACAATATATTTCTCTATTTCATATTTTTTATGCTTTTTATATAAGATTTGAGTGAATGGATTACTTCTATACATTTTTGGAAATATGTTTGAACCTAATATAGTAGCAAAGTGGGTATAAAGCTTCATTTCCTGGTCACATAATTTTTTTTTCCTAACCCTCCAATATTTCTTCTAACTTCTAGGATGAATTACTTCTCAGAGATTCATAAGCACCTTTAGCAAAAGAGACAAATGGAAGATATAATTTTTTTCTTCTCTAATTATTATAATTGTTTTGGAGAATTTATGCCTCCTCTAGGTTATGTTTCATTATTATTGAAATACTTTTTAAACTTTTTAATGTAGATCTAAACCACATATAGAAGAAGTATTGCCATTTTATTGATAAAAGGGTTTTGAAAGGGTTCCCAAACCTTTTACAAATGGTCCAGGGAGAGGATATCCATAGGGAGATGGTCTCCACAAAGAGAAAATAGAATAGGAGATGATCCTAGTAGGACCATATCAAAACCAATCAATGTGAGACCATCCCGCGTAGCACAAAAAAGAAAAACGACTTGTGGGAGCCTAAGACAAATGATCAAAATAAAAAATCATCCAGAATGGGAATGGGAGAACTACCATGAACAAAAAAAACCGCATCCAAAAAAATAGAAAAATTAAAACACCTGACTTGAGAGAGCCTGGGATATAAATTCAAAAGGAGAATCCCATCCAGACCAGGAATGGGATAGCTGGAACCAACAACAGAAAAATAAAAACTAAAACCCACTCATGAGAAAGAGAAAAACCACCAAATTTAAAAAACCCATCTTGCGATATCCCAGGACAAAGCTTCAACAGGAGAAACCCACCTAGAATAGGAATGATATAGTTGAAACCATAATAAAAAAATTTGAAAGCCAAATCCCACCTATAAGATAGAGAAAAACTGCCAAAAATTAACAACTCAACTTGTGGGAGCTTGAGATAAAGCTTCAATAGGATAATCCCACCAAAATCGAGAATGGGATGCAAACCAAAAAAGTGATAGCCTAGAAAATGAAAAAGCAACAAGGTGAGATCTCTTCAGGCAATGAGGTCTCACTGCAAAGGAGATGAAGATCACAGTTGAATGCAAGAAAACCCTAAAAAGCCACTCTAATGTGAAACTTCATGACTGGAAGGGATCAACTCACCAAGGACTATCAATAAGAGATCAACTTTAGTAGTAAACAGGTACACACAGGGCCCCCACTAGGGATTATCAAGAAGTATTGCCATTTTGACTTCAAAAGAGTGTCATGACTTCTTCACAAAGTCAAACATTGTTTCCTCACAAAGAGGACTTGGTGCCATTGCAAATGAGGGAGAATTATAATTTTATTCCACTTGAGAGATTTTGTGCCTTGGATAGAAGGAAAAGGAGATGTATTTATTTGCCTCAATTCAAATATTACACATAATATCTATTTAAATGGTTGGAGCTCTTTATTGTTATGGATCATGATACCCTTCTTCACAAAAGGGTACACCTTTGGACTTGAGCAATGATGGAGGTAGTCAAGCTAGATGAGCATGGCATAAGGGAATTATTTCTTATTATCCTCATTATAGGAAATTCATAATTTCAAATTTGATGTTTTTCAAAAATATTACTCAAGGGCTATTTTGGAGGGTAAAATTCCAAAGGCCGTAACTTTTGCATATGAAAGCATTTTGAGACCCTTTTATTCAAATTGTATGATTTTTGAGATCTTTGTATTGGTGATATAGGAATTACTACAAATGGAGTAACATCTCATTGTATGATTATCTTAAAAATCTATTGCCCTATTTTGAAGGGAAAATTTTACCATAAGCTTTGCAATCAAAATCTTTGATCAACTTTTTGAGAGATGCAGTTGGATTTATGATAGTTGCAGTAGATTTTGAGTCTTTTGGAGGCATACAATAAAAGGATTCATAATGTACTTTAGTCAATCCCTCTTCCTACTCTAGGCTATTGATTCAACCTATTCTTAAGATCTAATCATTCGTGATCTCTTACTTCTTATATTCTTTGTCTAGGTACTCTTGGAAGTTTGTAGTGGCTCCTTTCATAAACAATTCCATGCAAGGACTTTTTTGATGATAAAAATTAGGTGGTCTAAGGGTTAGTTGAAGTCTTCAAATAAGGTGATGTATGTTATCAAAGGGAAAGCTATGCTTCCAAGTTTTATCTTATGCAACTACAGAAGGCTCTTGGCTTCATAGTTTTTCTTTAGAGGGAGTACTCTTGGCTTCTCTTCCTCATATGGAGTCTTAGTGAAGGTTTTCTTTGGATATGTATGAGAGTATTTGATATTGGCAATGATGATTATAGTTCATCCTAAGGACATTCTTTTCTAGAATTATTTTTACATCAATAGATTTTATATAATGAGAGAGATTTAGATGATACTTCCCTAGGTGCAAAGGCCCACTAGAGCATCCATTATGGGTGGAATATATTATTTTCACTAATGCCTTCTTGTTGACCCTTCAATTAAAATTATGAGGGGGTGTTGAAAGTGTAATTTGACTTACGACCAAGGTCGTATAATGTAAGCTTGTATAGGCCTAATGGTAATCATTGTGCAATTCTATTTAATATATTGTAATGTTTTATTATGTATATCCTATGGACATAGTTAACCTTGTTATGTTTAAACCCACCTAATAACTTGTAATTAACCTTAATAGTCTTATTATGTTTGCTTGACTCATTTATGTAAATGGGATTTTGGTATTCGTATAAATACCCACCACAACTCCATCCATTGTATTAGAGTATTGTGTGGATAATATAGTGATTATTTATGGTTCCTATAGGTGACCACTATGACTTCTCTCTTTCATCACTTTTTATGCTTTTTATATAATATTTGAGTGGATGGATTGTTTATGTTTGTTTCTGGATATAGGTGTGAATTCCAAAACTTTTGAAAACTGAGTAGTCATGTATAATGTGTTTCAAAGATCATAAAGTCCATAACTTTCAATAAATTGCATGTTAAATTGGATATTACATTTAAAAAATAAAAAATCATTTAGGTTTCGTTCTTTCTACCTAAATCATTTGAAATTAAAAATAAAATAAAAACAAGTATTTGCATGTGTCTCACATTTGAATAAAAAAATCATTCAATTTCTTATCCTTGACTCATTTTGTTTAAAAAATAAAGGTAAATAAAAGGGATTTTATTTCTTATTCCTTTGAATTAGTTAAGTTCTATTAATTCTTATCTAGGTCTTAGCTTTTAGCTTTTATGTTTGCTTAAAATTAGCATCTAAAAAGGTATTATCGCATTCATATATTAAGCACAAGCTAGACACATACATCCTTTTAGCCTAAAATTTCAATATATCTTCAACCCTATTTTTGAAGTATCATTTCATGCACCCAAGAGCAACATTTGTCTATATTGTACTTATGTTTGGTGTCATATAGTTGTAAAATATTTGGGTTTGTATGTTAACACTTCAAATAAATTGAATGCATTAATTGTAAATGGATGCATGCTTCTTATGTGAGATGAATTTATAATGTTAGACTTCCCTATAAGAGGAGTTTGTATGAGATGGATTTGGAAAGTTTAGACATTATCCTAGATTATAAAAGGTTGTCCCAATTGGGGATGTCATCTTGAATATCAAAAAAATTATGTTCACTGGATGGACAATGAGAATTTTATTAAACTCCAAGGTATATAGTCATTGCCTTCCAAAGTTACTAGATCTCATTATATGGAAAATATTTTATGGAAAGGTGGCAAGGGACTATTCATACAAGTATATTGTATGGAATCAAGGTAATCAAGCATTAATCACTTGCTCTCCCTTCCGAGATGTAGTCACTCATTAACAAATATATGAGGTTTTTGAGGAACCTAAAGGACTTCCTCCCAAGTGAACCCACAATTATTCTATTCATTTATATTGGGTATCCATCCACCAAACATTCATACTTACCTAAATCCTCAACCTAAAAAATGTAAAATTTAGAAGTTGGTCCATGACATACTTTAGAAAATCATTCAGCTTAGTACCAACCCTTACTCATTGCCGATTGTCATGGTTAAGTGCAAGGATGAAACCTGGTAGATATATTTAGATTTTCTCCCCCTTCAATAAGCTTACCATTAAAGATAAGTTTCCCATTAATGTTATTGAAGATTTATTGGATGAATTGCATGGTGCCTAGGTATTTAATTAGGCTAGATTTGAGATCAAGATTTTATGAAATTAAAGTCTAAGAAGAAAATGTTCTAACATTTCTTTTAGACTCATGAGGGTAATTATGAGTTTCTATTTGTGTCATTTGGTCTTACTAATGCCCCAAATACCTTTCAAAGATTGATGAATTTTGTATTTTGACCACTTGTTAGGAATTTTATTTTATTTTTTTAATAATATTTTGGACTAGCATCAGGACTTGGGAAGATCATTTGTAACATGTAGAGTAAGTACTAACCTATTAGAGCATGAGTAAATATTTGTAAAGAAGCTTAAATAGTATTTTGGTGTTTCTGAGGTAGAATATTTGGGTTATATTATATCTAGGGAAGGTGTAAAAGGTAATACAAGATCAATAAATCTCTAAATTTCATAAGAGTCTTCATAGGTTACTAGATATCACAAGTTATTATAAAAATATTTTCAAAAACTATGGAGATATTATATCTCCTTTGGTGGTCATCACCAAGAAGGACATATTTTTGTCTATAAAAGAGGCTACAAAACCCTTCAAAACCTTAAAATGGGCTATGTGTTCCACTCCAACTTTGGTGTCTCTAGATTTTAGAAAACCCTTTGTCTAAGAATGTGATGCTTCTAGAATGAGAATAGGTGTTGTATTGGTACAAGATCATCCCTTGGATTATGAAAGAGAACAACTTTATGAAAATAGATAAATCTATTCATGATAAGGTAATGTTGTCCATTCTACATATATTTGACAAAAAAAAGTCTTATTTGATGGGTAGGAATTTTATTATTAAGATTGATCATTGTAAATTCAAGTAGTAAACCACATTTCAAGTTCATAAGGAATGAAATTTAAATACTAATATTTTTAACTTATTCATATTATTTAGTAGGTATACACGGTGACCTAATATTCTTTGTTCTACAAAAGCAAGGTCAATTTTTCTTGATCAAATACTACAAGGTCACGAAAAAATATCCTTCAAGAGTTGCATGCCTCTCCTTTAGTTTGTCATTTTATATTTCTCAAATATTATTACTAGGTGATGTTGGAAATATTAAGTTGTCATTGATGTCAAAGGCAGAAATATATTCAAGAAGGGAATTGCAAGTTGTCAATAATGTCAAAGGCAAAAGAGTATTCAAGGATGAAATTGTGAAAGGTCTATATTATGGTACTTGAGAAATTAAAGTACTTGAGCAATTAAAATGGTGATGACTTTAATATTTAAATATTAAGGTAAAGGTTTAAAAGTGGGATATATTTAAATCTAAGGATTTAAATATAATTAAAAAATGAAAGGGCCGAATTTATGTTTAAGATTCAAAAATTTATGTTTCATATATATATATATATGGTTCTAACATTATGGTGGAGTGATTTTAGTGACAACGCATTCATATTACCTTCAAAGAAAAAGGAGCATTCATTCATAAACCTTCGTTTGTGTTTGAAAGAGAGTGAAATTGAGAGAGAGCTATCATTCGTGAGCGCAGAGAGAGTTGTCATTTGTGAGCGTTGAGAGAGTTACCGTTCGTTGAGTGTTGAGAGAGAGTTGTTGTTCATGAGCGCTAAGAGAGCTATTATTCATTGAGAATTGATCGAGAGTTGTCATTCATTGAGCATTGAGGGAGAGTTATCATTCATTGAGTGTTGAGGGAGAGTTGTCATTCGTTGAGCATTGAGGGAGAGTTGTTGTTCGTTGAGCATGGAGAGAGTTGTCATTCGTATTGAGTGTGTGAGGGTGTTGTTTGTTGAGAATTGAGAGAGTTGAATTTCATTGAGCATTGTGAATGTGTTGTCTATCTGAGTGGGAGCAGCATTTGTGCATGGAAATTGTGCCTTCGCTTGTGGAGAGTGAGTGACTTCAAAATAGTGTTGTAGTGTGCGTTGAAATAGAATCTTTGTTGGAGTAAAATCAAGCTAAGAATGTTTGTATCTAGTAAAAAAGAGAATGTGGTAGATTTTGCAAGACAAAGAGCAACAGAGCAAGTGTAAAGCCTTCAAATATACCAAAGACAAAAGTAGATTGTTGTCCCTGAGAAGAAACCAAAAGAAGATTTATCAACAACAAGATTGTGATAGTTCTGGGTTGCGCAAAGGAGAAAGAGGTGTCACATTACATTTGCAAGATTGGCATTTCAAAGATGAATATAAAGAGAGGTCAGGTATAATTGAAGTACGCAGAAGGTAAAGGAGACAATGGTGGCAGTGGAGATATATTCACGATGCTATGGAGAGAAATAATTGGTTGTGTTCTGACTTGATTTGAGAGACTTGCATAGTGCCAAATATAAAGGTATTATGTTGGTTTGTTCATTTGCTTTATGATTATTGACACTGTGAGGAAGTGTTGGTACTTGTAGAAAGACAAAGTAGGATACCAAGGCATAGGATTTAATTACAATAGACCAAAACCCTAATCTAATGAATTCCAAGGTAGTGGAGGTGGTAGTTGTGTAACATTTGAACTAAACCCTAAAGCAAACGAAAGAGATAGCAGTGTGAGAAGCCCAAGCATTGGATGAATGAGAGATAAAGAACAAGCTGAAATTTTTGAGTTTGATGTGCACCTGAGTACATTTTGGATTATAGGGAAACATCAACGTCTTCAAGACTAAATGCATGGAACCACCTTCCATCCGGTGGTGTAGCTTGGTTGGTTCATGGATAGCCAATAAGAGTTGTGGATGAGAGACTGGGGTTCAAGTTTGAGCGCCAAAAAAAATATTTTGAAGAGATAAGTATGTTTTGTTTATACCTGGGAATGAAATTTTTATTGATGAAAATTTATGTATGAAAGTTTCCCTTCAAAAGGCAAAACATAGGAAAGTGAGAAATTATTAATGCACTAAGGTTTTTATGAATGGAAGTTTCTTTTTGTAAGAACAAGAGAATAAGTGCATAATATTTTTGGGCAAGGTGTGAAAATAGAAATCCAAAGACAAAGTGTTTTATGTGGGCAGCCATGAAAGTATTGTGAAATATATCTATGTGATATGATTATGATTTGTTGATTCTATTAAGTGGGATATATAAGAGAATATTAGTTGTATGAATTTGAAATATGAGTTTAATGTTTCAAAAGTACAAGTGAGAATAAAAGAGGATTGCTTTAGAACAAATCAAGGGTTTGCATTGTGAAAGAATAGAAGGAAGAGATTTATGTGCATATTCACTAAAGGAATCAATTGAAAGAATTGGATATTTTCAGCTATCTCCAAAAGGGAAGAAAAACAGAAATTACATTACCAAGAGCTAGACTAGAGCTACCTTTAGTATAAGTGAGACATGTGAAAGCGACAGACTTAATGAATGTGAAAGATCATTTTGAGTACTTGTATTGCTGATATTTTTCTATATGAAGATGCAAGAATTTTGGGTAGAATATATCTAATTTGTGCTAGTTGAAAGAAAGCATTTTGAGCATAATTATGAGTAGAATTAAGCAGGTTTTCTGAGTTGTTTTGAGCAGAATTATGAGCAGATTTGAGCAAGTATTATGAGTAAATTTGAGCAGGTTTATGTGAGGAGATTTGAGTAGAGTTGTGAGTAGAATTGAGTACATTTTGTGAGATTTTTTGAGTAGAATTATGAGTAGATTGGAGTAGGTATTATTATAATATTTGAGCAGGTTTTGTGAGCTATTTTGAGTAGAATTGTGAGCATAGTTGAGAGAAAGTTTTGGAGCAGATTTGAGGAAGCCTTGTGTGTAGGCTTAGAGTAGATTTGAGAGCAGGTTTTAGAGCAGATTTGAGCAAGCCTTGTGTGTAGGATTGGAGTAGAGTTGAGTAGAGTTGAGAGCAAGTTTTAGAGCATATTTGAGCAAGCCTTGTGTGTAGGCTTGGAGTGGATTTGAGCAGAGTTGAGAAAAAATTTTGAAGCAGATTTAAGCAAGCCTTCTAGGTAGGCTTGGAGCAGATTTAAGTAGATTTGAGAGTAGGTTGTGGAGCATATTTGATCAAACCTTTTGAGTAGTCTTGAAGCTAATTTGAGCAAGCATTCTAGGTAATCTTGGAGTATATTTGAGCAGGCTTTAGAGTGAACCATAGAAAAGGGGATTGGTATCTCCTATGGATAAAGGTCCATAAACCAAAGCAAAGGGGATTGGTGTCTCCTATGGATAGAGGTCCATGAACCAAAGCAAAGGGGATTGGTGTCTCCTATGGATATAGGTCCACAAACTAGAGCAAAGGGGATTGGTGTCTCCTGTGGATAGAGGTCCACGAACTAGAGCAAATGGGATTGGTGTCTCCTATGGATAGAGGTCCATGAACTTGAGTATAGGGGATTGGTGTCTCCTTTGGTTTGGTGCCCATAAACATTGTAATAGGGAATTAGTTCCTAAGAGATTTGTTGAGAAAATTTATAAGAAATATTTTCTCCATGGATGTAGCCCACATTGGGTGAACCACGTTAAATCTGTGTCTCTTTTGTGTGTGATGATCTATGCATTGTTTCATTATTGCAATTGATATTATTGGATGATACTACTTTGGAAAGAAAAGTAAAAGTTTGATCTTATATTGTTCACCCCCCTATCAGTATAATCTTGTGTTCTTCAATTGGTATCAGAGTAGGTTCCTTTGTGAAAGTCTAACAGCTTGAAGGAAGATCTTACAAGAACACACATGGCTCATAAGGAAGGGTTTTCATCAAATAAGGCTTCATTTTTTTATGGGACTAACTATGAATTCTGGAGTGTGAGGATGAAGACTTATTTGATGGCACATGGATATGATACATGGCAATCCATTGAAAATGGATTCACACCATCTACAATTCCTCCTACAGATGCAAGTGGTACAAAACCATATGAAGATAATGCCAAGGCAATGAATGCAATTTTGAGTGGGTTATGTGAATCAAATTTTGTGATGGTCATGCAATGTACCTCAAAAAAGAAAACATGGTATAAGTTGTAGAGAATATATGAAGAAGATGACAAGGTCAAAATGGCAAAACTTCAAACACACAAAAGAAATTTTGAAGACTTGAAGATGAAATATGATGAAGATATTGCTATGTATCTACTTCGTGTTGATGAGGTTCTCAACACTATTCGTGGACTTGGAGAAAATATTGAGGAATCTACTATTGTTCAAAAAATATTGAGGTCACTCCCTATGAGGTATGATGCAAAGGTTTCAACAATAGAAAATATGAAGGATCTCAAAACTTTAAGCATGGATGAGCTACATGGAATTATCATAGCCTATGAGATGAGGATAGAAAAAGAACAAACATCAAAAAGAGAGGCAACATTCAAAGCTTCAAAGAAGAAAAAGAATAAATAACAAGAATCAAGTGATGAATCAAGTAGTGAAGAATAGGCTAACTTTGTGAGAAGAAATAAGAAGGGCCCAAGAAAGCAAAAAAATATGCAAACTATGAAATGTTTTAGTTGTGGTAACATTGGTCACTATGCAGCTAATTGTCCACAAAATGGAGGTAGTAGCAGTGAAGAAGAAAATAATTACAAGAAAAATAAGGAAATAAAGTTTTATTATAAAAAAAAAAATAGGCATTGTCAAGGTAATCATGAGAAGAGGATTTTTCAAAGGCACAAGAAGAGTTTTTATGTTGAAGAAGAAAGTACTACTTCAAGTGAAAGCGATGAAAGATTCTCTAATAGTGAAAAGGAAGAAATCCTATTTTTTGCCATAGAAGAGAATGAAAACCAAGAAGAAGAGAATGCAAATATTCTTGTTATCAAAGACCTATAACAAGAGAAAGATTCAGAAAATGAAGAAGAAACCATGGTTAACATAGAAGACGAATTTATTGTTGCTCTTGGAGAATTGAAAAGGGTTAGAAATAAGAATTCAAAATTGAAGTCTCAAGTTCGGATGAGGAAACAAAGACAAAGCTCCTAAAATATCGCATAGACTTAAAAGTGAAGGTTGAAGAAGCAAAGAAAGTTGAAGAAGGTATGGCTGAAAAGTTAAAGGTAAAATAATTGGAATGTGAAATATTAGAAGATGAAGCTGACATTCTAAGGAATGGACTTAAGAAATTTAATAATAAGATACATCAGTTTAGGAAAAGCTAAAAATATTTGGATGATATTATAAAAACACAGAGATCTCCATTTATGAAGACTGGACTTGGTTATGAGGAAGGTCAAGAGGTACAAGAAGTGGAATCAAGATCAAAAGAAATAGAAGCATCCAAGAGGGTATTTGAAGAAGAGCCTAATACCTATACTGATAAGTTGAGAAGTGATAGTATCAAAGAGGAAGCAAACAAAGAATCATCAAGGAACAGGGACCATCACAAGAAAAACAAAGAAATAACCATGAGATCAAGGCAAGATGAATATTTCTTCCAAGGTTATTATTTATCATGTAATCATTTTGGTCATAAAGCTATACATTGCAGGGTTCATGATAAAAATTATCATGGTTTCAACAAGAGAAATTTCAAGTCACTTGCACTTTCCAAGGACTACAACATCATGTGTTTCAATTGTAATAATTTTGGTCATAAAGCTATACATTACAAGGTTTATGGTAAGAATGATTATAGCTTCACTAAGAATTCATTTGCACCTCTCAAGGACTACAATAGCAGGTGTTACAATTGCAATTATTTTGGGTATAGAGCAAAGTGGTGTAGAACAAAATTTCCAGAACCTCTAAAGATAAACAAGAAAAAGGATGCTCAATATGTTCAAAGAGGTATGCCTTCAAAAGTTTCAAAAAAGGATTGAAAAAGAAGAAGAGCATTGTAATTTGGGAGTAGCTTCACTCCCATATCAAAATTAATCACCTCAAGAAAAGGATGTGGTGAGGGGGTTGAGCTAAGTGTTTTATTTTAAACCTAAAAAGGAGCCCTTTGCCATTGATGTCAAAGGGGGAGATAATTTAGTAAGGGGGAGAGATTTCAGTAAGGGGGAGCAGCTTGTTAGGGGGAGCGATTTGGAAATCCAGTTGCAGTAGAAGAAATTTTGTGTACGGTTGCCATCAATGACAAAGGGAGAGATTGTTGGAAATATTAAGTTGTCATTGATGTCAAAGGAAGAAATATATTCAAGAAGGGAATTGCAAGTTGTCAATAATGTCAAAGGCAAAAGAGTATTCAAGGATGAAATTGTGAAAGGTCTATATTATGGTACTTGAGAAATTAAAGTACTTGAGCAATTAAAATGGTGATGACTTTAATATTTAAATTAAATATTAAGGTAAAGGTTTAAAAGTGGGATATATTTAAATCCAAGGATTTAAATATAATTAAAAAATGAAAGGGCCAACTTTATGTTTAAGATTCAAAAATTTATGTTTCATATATATATGGTTCTAACATTATGGTGGAGTGATTTGAGTGATAGCGCATTCGTATTACCTTTGAAGGAAAAGGAGCATTCGTTCGCAAGCCTTCGTATGCGTTCAAAAGAGAGAGTGAACTTGAGAGAGATTTGTCGTTCGTGAGCATAGAGAGAGCTATCGTTTGTGAGCGTTGAGAGAGGTATCATTTGTTGAGTGTTGAGAGAGAGTTGTCGTTCTATTAGGACCAGATTTAGGAAAAATCAAGCTTAGTAATATATTCACAAAACTATGCTTAATAGGCTCATAGGAACCCAATTACAAACAATCTCACCCAAATCATGCAATAAACACCAAAAATACGTAGGCATAATAATAGGGATGAATTTAAACAAATTAGATGCTAACAAATACATAAGGTGTGCTAACAACATAATATTCACTAACAATGTGAATATTTCCTAAAATAATATCTAACCTAACAACGTAGACAAATTGACTATGATGACTAACTATAAGATATTCCACAGTGAATATCTTCTAGGTTAATAGTAAAAGTAAATAATCTAAATCTACTATGCAGTAAAAAAAATCTGCCTAGGAGAATCTACTTATTATCAAATGAGGTAATAATTATAGTTAATGTAGCATAGTAACTCTAACATCCCCCTTATTACATTATTTGGGTAATGGATATAACTGCCCCAATACAATGGAAAAATATGTTGATATGCTGGTGCTTGCTCTGGCTCGAGCTCTGTCACAGTGCTTTGGATTCTCTAAGAAAAATGTGGGTCATTCCTCACTTTGTTTTCACATCAACGAATGTCCTTATTGTAATCTTGTCATCCAACCGAATTACATGGGTAACCAGCCACTACAACCGCTAGGTGTACTAGAGTAGATCACTACATATGAGGTTCATTCGGTTACAATATGAGTTCACAAAATTTTTGATAAGGTAGTTAAGGTGTCGGTCACTGTCAAAAATGCACCCTTATAACTTTCCCCCTTGTTGCAAAACATGTTGTAATTGAATTTCTACAAGAAGTGTGACTAAGGTGTTGGTTGCTACCGAAAATGCACCCTTATAAGTCTTTCTCCCTTTTTAGAAAAAAATTGTGTGAAGTAGGAAAGAAATTTTTATCCCCCCTTAAGTGCAAAAGATATGCAACTCATGAAGCTTTTTAAGGCTTTTTACAAATATTGCCTCCTAGGAAAATTTCAAAACATTACACCAGAAAATCCCCTCCTTTTATTACAAGTACTTCAAACAAAAAGTGTTTGCTATTTATGAAGCCTAAAAAGAGGGTTGTAATGGTGCTTCCTAGGGTGACAAATTTGTTTTCCTTACAAAGCTGTTTGAGCCATGAGCACTTTGTCTGCTCTTTCTGAATCTGAATCAGAATCAAACACTTCACTAGCAACATGATCTCTTTGTTGTCTATTTTACCTCTGTGATGTGCCTTTGCCATTTTTTTTTGCTTGTTTTTAAACCAACATCGATTTGTGTCATGGTTGTCCTTTTTACAATTTGTGCAAAACTTATTTTATGATTGAGGTTGCTTGCCCTTATATTTTTAATATGATCCTCCGTTCTAAAAGTTACCTTTCTTCTTTCCACCTTCTTTGTTCGAGTAAAGTGCATTGTTTGACACTTCATCGCTTTGGAGCTGATTTGCTTCCTCGGTTTGAAGCAAATTGACTAACTCCAAAAAGGTTTTTGTTCTTCGAGATACATGAAGGGATGTTATTAACATATTTTAGGATTCTGGAAGAGCCCTCAATATTATTGAATTCAAGATAGTATCTTCTACTTTTGTTCCTAAAGCATTCAGCTTTGACTTCAGTTCTACCACTTTGCAAAGGAATAGCTCTACTATTTCTCCTAACTTCATATGGAGTGTATGAAGTTGAGTTTGAAGGTTTAGAATAGTCAATTGATTCTAACCTTCAAAAATGGTAGATAGTGCATCCCATGCATCTTTACCATGTTTAGCTTCACTTATGTGAGGCTGGATTTCATTAGTAGTAGCTAGGAGAATCATCATGATAAGACAATTATTCTTTTTATCCCATGATTTATGATCTACTCCTCTTGATGCAATTATTCTTTTTATCCCATGATTTATGATCTACTCCTCTTGATGTGGGTATTTTATTAGTGCCATCCACTAAATTCCACATTTCCTCTATAGTAAGAATGACCTTCATCTTGGTTTTCCATGTTGAATAGTTAGAACCTTTAAGAAATTGTGTATCATTTAGGTATTTGTTGATAGTTGCCATGATGAAGGTTCTAGAATTGCACTATGATGATCTTTATTTCACTCTTAATTGATATTTAATGGCACCTGCCTGAAAACTCTCTTGAAGAAATATGATCAACTTGAGGAAATTTAAGCCAAATAAATAAGAAATGAAAGAAAATTCACTTTAATTTATATTTAATGGCACCTACCTAAAAATCCTCCTGAAGAAGGATAATCAGTTTGAAGAAATTGAGTTAAACAAATAAGAGTGAATTTAGGGTTGTATGGAGAGAATATAAAATTTTAAAAATGTCTTATACTTGTGCAATGAATTACACAAGTGAGTGTGAAATTTGGGGTTTTGAGTGCTCTTGATTTTGATGACTTATAATTGCAGAAAACAAAAAATTAAATGCAATAATCAATCAAAGAGTGCCCACAATTTTTTATCACTTAGGTGTCGGATGCAACCAAAAATGCACCTAATTTACCAATTTAAAATAAAGGTGTCGAGTAATATCGAAAATGCACCTTATTACTAATTTTTGCAACAAAATTTTGATTTGTGTTGTGCAAAAATTTGATATTCAATGTCTCCTCTTGTTTTATAATTTTGCAAAGAATGTGGCAACAAATAATTGCCTTTCCTTTTTTGTGTTGCTAAATAAACAAGTTTTAATTTTTAAGTGCCCCCTTTTGTGTTACAATTTTGCAAATAAATGCAATTTCTCGTCTTCCCCCCTTTGATTTGCAAAATTAACAAAGTAGCACTCCTTTCAAGTCAAGTCGACACATAACCCGCGTTTGAAAGGCTTTCCAGAACCAGTCGACACATGACCTACGTTTGAAAGGCTTTCCATAACTAGTTGACACATGACTTGGTGGCAACTCAACGGTTTTGCAAAAAATAAAATGTGCAATTTCTTGTGTTATATCCCTCCTTCAAGAAAACAAAAGCACAAATTTTGTGTTTGCAAAAAATATTTGATCGCCTTGTCTTTGTGGAAGTTTTGTTTCACAAAATAAGTTTTGAAAAAAAAATAATATAATTTCAAAAAAGTTAATATATATTTTTAAACAAAATCAATTAATTTGATTTAAAAAATATATATATTAAACTTTATATAAAAAAATATTAAATTAAATCAAAAAATAAATTGTAAAAAAAATATTATCCTGGCGCAGCAAACCTTTTTTTTTAAAAGGGGAGGCAATGGGTTTTGTACCCCGGACCTATTTTTGGGCACCGCCTTAGTCCTCGACCAGCTACCGATCGAGCTACCTACCTCGATGGGTAGGAAAGGACAAAAATTGTCCTTTAAACCAAACTATACGATGCGATCAACAGTAATGCGACCTATGCCATCTTATGCTCAGCGCATTATGATGATGTCTTTACCTATGCTAAATGTTGTTATACTACCTTAAAAAGGGTCTTCAATAATTGGAATCCTCCTTTTGTTGCACTGAAGGTTACTTCATGCTTCATGGAGATCGATCTCGAACCGCACACAATTTCAAATGTACTTCCAGACGAGAATTCATAGAAAGAAGACGTTTAGAAAGTTTATTCAGAAGTCGATGACAAGCGCAACTTTTCAATTTTTAGTTTGTTGCAAGTAATGTACATCTGCCCCTCTATCGGGGATCTTCAGTTTCTCCTATCACTTGCTATTGGACGCTTTCACATTCAATCATTCACAGTTTCAATCAGGAAATAAACCTTACAAAAATAAAAACCTGTAAAATTTTTTTTGTGACCATTGGTTAATCGATCTGTGATGAGCAGAATGCAGTGCTCGGTCATCAAATTTGTATGGCATTGCAGATGTTTGGTTGACTCCGAATTAGTCATCTATGAAACATGGTGCACCTTCGTCCACACACCTGAACGCTACATTACGATGTATTAGAGCTTGAAGGTAGATCTCGAACGGTAATCAACATTATGCCAAAGATCTTTCAGGATCAATTGATTTGAAAAAACAAAAAAAAAAATGCGGTTCACTATTACAGATCCCATGGAGAACAGGAACAACAAGCTAGAGATATCATATTTCAATTAAGTCGTAGGTACATTGGCAATTTTGTGAGAAACGATTTATCCCACATGTGCTGGAAGGGAGGATTATGAATCATTTAAAAATAATAACAACTACTTAGTCAAATGTCTACCTTCGGGTAGACTATCCACTCGTGAAGCCTTTTGTAACCTGCTCCCAGTTTCTTACAAATTGACATGTAATGCAGTCCGTCCTCCCGATCCTGCATGTTCGAGTAGGTCAGGTATCATATCAAGGTCTAATCATAGCCTTTTGCCCACCTATCTAGATCCAATCCTCGTAAAATCATGATGAGTGATTTCATCCACGTGTCATTGCTCTGTCCACTGTGGTAGCTCCTTGTCAGAGGTTTGTAGCTTTCACATCACCTTACTTGCATAGCCACCTTGTCAAATCTGAGACTGTGTTCAGTCCTTGTCAAATCTGAGTCTACCCAGTAGTAGCGGTCTGGGCCTCTAGGTGGCTTGTCACAATCCAAGTCTTGTCTACCAAAAGGTGGAACCCTAAATCTCAGTGTTGTCCAAGTGATGAGTGGTTTCATACACATGTCACTACCCTATCCACTGTGGTAGCTCCTTGTCAGAGGTTTGTAGCTTTCACATCACCTTACTTGCATAGCCACCTTGTCAAATATGATATTGTGTTCAGTCCTTGTCAAATATGAGTCTACCTAGTAGTAGGTCTGGGCCTCTAGGTGGCTTGTCACAGTCCAGGTCTTGTCCACCAAAAGGTGGAACCCTGAATCTCAGTGTTGTCCAGGTCTTGTCCACCAATGGGTGGAACCTGGATCTCAGCACCAAGTGGAACGAAGTGGAGAAAGGCTTGAAAATGCCTACTCTAATACCAATATTAGGGCCAAATTTAGGAAAAATTAAGCTTAGTAATATATTCACAAAACTATGCTTAAATAGGCACATAGGAACGCAATTACACACAATCTCACCCAAATCATGTAATACATGCCAAAAATGCGTAGGCATAATAATAGTGAGGAATTTAAACAAATTAGATGCTAATGAATACATAATGTGTGCTAACAACATAATATTCACTAACAATGTGAATATTTCCTAAAATAATATCTAACCTAACAACGTAGGCAAATTGACTATGATGACTAACCATAAGATATTCCACAGTGAATATCTTCTAGGTTAAATAGTAAAAGTAAATAATCTAAATCTACCATGCGGTAAACAAAATCTACCTAGAAGAATATACTAATTACCAAATAAGGTAATAATTATAGTTACTGTAGCATAGTAACTTTAACACGTTCATGAGCGCTGAGAGAGTTGTATTTCATTGAGCGTTGAGGGAGAGTTATTATTTGTTGAGCATTGAGATAGAGTTTTTATTCATTGAGCATTAAGGGAGAGTTGCCCTTCATTGAGCGTTGAGGGAGAGTTATCGTTCGTTGAGTGTGGAGAGAGTTGTCGTTCATATTGAGTGTGTGAGGGTGTTGTTCATTGAGCGTTGAGAGAGCTACATTTCATTGAGCATTGTAAATATGTTGTCTATCAGAGTGGGAGTAACATTTGTGTGTGGAAATTGTGCCTTCACTTGTGGAGAGTGAGTGACTTCAAAAGAGTGTTGCAGTGTGCATTGAAATAGAAGCTTTGTTGGAGTAAAATCAAGCTAAGAACATTTGTATCTGGAAAAAAGAGAACGTGGTATATTTCGCAAGATAAATAGCAACAAAGCAAGTGTAAAGAATTCAAATATATTAGAGATAAAAGTAGATTATTGTCCCTAAGAAGAAACCAAAAGAATATTTATCAACAGTAAGATTGTAATAGTTTTGGGTTGCGCAAAGGAGAAAGAGGTGTCACATTACATTCAAAATATTGGTATTTCGAAGATGAAGATAAAGAGAGGTTGGGGCATAATTGAAGTACATAGAAGGTAAAGGAGACAGTGGTGGTAGTGGAGATATATTCATGACGCTGTGGAGAGAAATAATTGGTTGTGTTCTGACTTGATTTTAGAGACTTGCATAGTTCCAAATATAAAGGTATTATGTTGGTTTGTTCATTTTATTTATGATTATTGACACTATGAGGAAGTTTTGGCACTTGTAGAAAGACAAAGCAGGATACCAAGGTGCAAGATTTAATTGCAACAGATCGAAACCCTAATCTAGTGAATTCCAAGGCAGTGGAGATGGCAGTTGTGTAACATTCAAACTAAACCCTAAAGCAAATAGAAGAGACAACAGTGTGAGAAGCCCAAGTGTTGGATGAATGAGAGATAAAGCATAGCTAAAATATTTTATTTCGATGTGCACCCGAGTACATTTTGGATTATAGGGCAACGTCAATGTCTTCAAGACTAAAGGCATGGAACCACCTTCCATCCGATGGTGTAGCTTGGTTGGTTCATGGCTAGCCAATAAGAGTTGTGGATGAGAGACTGGGGTTCAAGTTTGAGCACCAACAAAAATATTTTGAAGAGATAAGTGTGTTTTGTTTATACCTAGGAATGAAATTTTTATTGATGAAAATTTATGTATGAAAGTTTCCCTTCAAAAGGTAAAACATAGGAAAGTGAGAAATTATTAATGCACTAAGGTTTTTATGAATGGAAGTTTCTTTTTGTAAGAACAAGAGAATAAGTGCATAATATTTTTGGGCAAGGTGTGAAAATAGAAATCCAAAGACAAAGTGTTTTATGTGGGCAACCATGAAAGTATTGTGAAATATCTCTATGTGATATGATTATGATTTGTTGATTTTATTAAGTGGGAGATATAAGAGAATATTAGTTGTATGAATTTGAAATATGAGTTTAATGTTTCAAAAGTACAAGTGAGAATAAAAGAGGATTGCTTTAGAACAAATCAAGGGTTTGCATTGTGAAAGAATAGAAGGAAGATATTTATGTGCATATTCACTAAAGGAATCAATTGAAAGAATTGGATATTTTCAGCTATCTCCAAAAGGGAAGAAAAACAAAAATTACATTGCCAAGAGCTAGACTAGAGCTACCTTTAGTATAAGTGAGACATGTGAAAGCGACAAACTTAATGAATGTGAAAGATCATTTTGAGTACTTGTATTGCTGATATTTTTCTATATAAAGATGCAAGAATTTTGGGTAGAATATGTCTGATTTGTGTTAGTTGAAAGAAAGCATTTTGAGCAAAATTGAGTAGGTTTTATGAGCTATTTTGAGCAGAATTATGAGCAGATTTGAGCAGGTATTATGAGAATATTTGAGAAGTTTTATGTGAGGAGATTTGAGCAGATTTTTGAGCAAAATTGAGCAGGTTTTATGAGATATTTTGAGCAGAATTATGAGCAAATTTGAGTAGGTATTATGAGAAAATTTGAGCAGGTTTTGTGAATTGTTTTTAGCAGAATTGTGAGCAGAGATGAGAGTAGGTTTTTGAGCAGATTTGAGCAAACCTTGTGTGTAGGCTTGGAGAATATTTAAGTAGAGTTGAGAGTAGGTTTTGGAGCAAATTTGAACAAGCCTTGTGTGTAGGCTTAGAATTATTTGAGCAGAGTTGAGAGTAGGTTTTAGAGCATATTTGAGCAAGCCTTATGTGTAGGCTTAGAGCGGATTTGAGCAGATTTGAGAGCAAGTTTATATTTAAGCAAGCCTTATAGGTAGGCTTGGAGTAAATTTAAGCAGAGTTGAGAGCAAGTTATGGAGCAAATTTGAGAAAATCTTGTGAGTAGGCTTGAACCAGATTTAAGCAAGCCCTATAGGTAATATTAGAGTAAATTTGAACAGTCTTTGGAGTGAACCAGAGCAAAGGGGATTGGTGTCTCCTATGGATAGAGTTCCACAAACCAGAGCATAGGGGATTAGTGTCTCCTATGGATAGATTTCCATGAACCAGAGCAAAGGGGATTGGTGTATCTTGTGGATAGAGGTCCATAAACCAAAGTAAAGGGGATTGGTTCTCCTATGGATAGAGGTACACAAACTTGAGCATAGGGGATTGGTGTCTCCTTTAGGTTGGTGCTCATAAACATTGTAATAGGGAATTGGTTCCCAAGATATTTGTTGAGAAAATTTATAAGAAATATTTTCTTCGTGGACATAGCCCACATTGGATAAACCTCATTAAATATATGTCTCTTTTGTGTGTGATGATCTGTGCATTGTTTAATTATTGCAATTGATAATATTGGATGATACTACTTTGGAAAGAAAAGTAAAATTTTGATCGTATATTGTTCACCCTCCCCCTCTTAGTATAAGCTTGTGTTCTTCAGATAAAGCAACCCTTTCTTAGAATGAGAATAAAGTGGATGTAAAATAGTTTATCATAGAATATGAAATGTGCTAATGCAAAAGAGATGAAATATTCAATATCTAGGTTTATTATATCCTCTCCCAAATTTTAAATAACAATGGGAGCATATAGGTATGGATTTTAATAAAGAATTCCTAAATTAGAAGGTAAAGTAATGATTTTTATGGTGGTGGATTTTCTTTCCAAGAATGTCCACTTTTGTGATTTACAACATTCATTTAAGCAGGTGGACAAGGTATTCCTAGATCATATTTTCAAATTGCATGACATGCCAAATACTGTCAAATGTGATCATGTGATCAATTCTTCATAAGAGAATTTAGGAGGGAGGTTTTTACACTTAGTGGTGTCGACCTTGATGTTATCTCTTAATATCATCCTACGATGGACTAACATAAATTATGAAAATATCAAGACATGTATTTAAAATACTTTTTTGTATACTATGCCAAAATAAATTGAAAATTTTTAATCTATAATATGTGATCCTTTTTATGGTTAGGATTACATGATAAAGGAATTTTCCTTTGGTGAAATGGAGTAAGGTGTGTGATGATAAAACTAGGTGAGGTCTCGATTTAAGAGTTCTTATAGATGCAAAATTAGATCTTAGGGGAAAAGTTATCTAGAGATTGTACAAAGAGAGTCAAATACAATGGGCAAGAATTCTTCTAAGAATGCTGATACCAATGAACCAGGCTTAATATTTATTGCATTCTCTCTACCAAATGGTTATGCACTTTGGAATGGTCTAAAAAAATCTATTGATCTAGTGATTAAAGGATTAATATGGATGGTGGGAAATAGAGAAAAAATATATTTTTGAATGGATATTTGTTGTGATAAAAAACCACTCAATCTAGATCCAATTTTGAAACCTAGGGTTTCAAACATTTTGCACAAGGATCATGAAGGAAAATACAAATGGAAATAATATTTTCTTATAAGTATACAAGACATTGATGTTAGGAGGTATTTGAGTAGAAAGATAACAACAATGATTATTTCGAGGGGAGCCAAGGATAAATTGATTTGGGAGCTGAATAGCTTCTAAGAATACACAATAAGAAGTGGATATAATGGAAAGCACAAAAAAATAGGAATATCACAAAAATATGGATAGATATTTGGGATAGCCCAATCATTCCTAAATTCAAAATGTTTGTTTGGCTAGTAGGTCATAGAAGAATTGTATCCTGAGAAAACCTTATGAAAAGAGAATTTCATGGCCCCTCATAGTGTGTTTTTTGTTAAAAGGAGAAGGAGAGTATAGACCATCTCTTGGGACATTTCTCAATAGTTTGGAAACTATGGCAATGCATTATTAATATGTTTGGTATATGCATGGTGATGAAGGTTAAGGTAATAGTAGAGCACTTTTAAAATTAAGGTTTTACGGATAATCTAGGATATATAAAAAGATATAATACTTTGGGTTGTATGGCTGGAAAGGAATAGAAGAATATTTAAAGGAAGGGAAAAAAATTTAGAGGTAATGAAAAGGAAGATATATTTAGCCATAAAGGAGTCTAATCCAACCATATAAACTCACCCAATTCCTAATCTGGAAGTAGAGAGCCTTGATAGATGGAGTAAGGTCATCAAATGGAGGAGAAACAAAAAGAAGAAAAAGAATATAAAGTGGAAACAACTAGATGTGGAGTTGGTTAAATTGAATTTTGATGGAGCATCTAAAAGAAATCTAGGACTAGCATGAGGAGGAGGAAAAATTAGAAATAATAGAGGAGAGATGTTGTGTCATTACACTTTCAATATTGGATTTAAGACAAATAATGACGTTGAAGCTTGGGCGACTTTAGAAGGGTTAAAAATATGCAAAAAAATGAATTGGAACAAAGTATGTATGGAAGGTGATTCACTCATAGTAATAAACACAATTTTGATGAAAGCAAAGACTCCATGGAACATACAAGAGATAATTGTGGAAATTTAAGATTTTGCTAAATAGTTTGAAGAAATTAGTTTTACACATACGTTGAGGGAAGGAAACAAATGTGCAGATAGGCTAGCCAATAGAGGGGTTTTAATTAAGGATTGTGAAGTTAAATTCTTTTTCTCATGGTTAAAGGAATTAATAATTTTAGTTGTAGTTGACAATAAAATGTGTACTACTTGAATCAAATAATGATTAAGATTTACTTTAGTGTTTTCCATTGGTAATATATATTTTATTTTATAACATTAATATTTTTTTTGAAGAGGTTGAAAAGTGGGGGTATATCAGGGCCATCCTTCCTGTGATTTGAACTTGGATCTTCGTTAAGAAATCCCAATGACTTTTTTCATTGCAATGTCCCTACGGGGACAAAATTAATGTATTTTCATATAAACTATTTATCATTGTATACAAATAAAGACAATACCAAACAATAGAAATTGAAACTAGCAAATGCACAAGTAAAATGATCCTTGTATTAATTTTAATGGAGCTTTGATCTTTGTTTACAATACCTTTTCTCCAAATGTGCAAGGGTCTGATTACAAATTCTTGATTTCAGAATACAATGGGCAAGAGGGAGGGAAAACTCCTTTTTTCCAAGCTCAAAGAATGATGGTGTCTTTAGTCTTCTCTGCTACAACCAAGGGGTAGATGGGCTTCAACTATCCTCGCAGACCATATTCGCTGCAACAACTCTTAATAACCTATAACCTGCACATACATGAATGCAAACAAAGAGTCAGTAGAACCTATTGATTTAAGTAAAAGCAACTACTATAAAACCCTAAAGGTAAATGCATATAGACTGTAACATGATGTGCAAAGAACAAAAAAAATATAAAAAAAATATCTTGTTGATTATCTGACCTTGAATCTATTTGTCACTGGTTGAACTTGCTCCTGAGCAAACACGGGTGCATGTTTGGGGCTGGCTAAATGTGGACTAGTTTTTGACAAATGTGAATGCACATTTTCCTCTATGTAAACTCTCGTTGACGTTTGGAACTAATATGGCAAAAACCCTAGGGTTGGTCCGGGATCCCGATCGCTCGAACTCCAAGAACTTTGGTTACCTCTTGTAGGGATTTTGACAATGTAATGATGTATCTTCCAACCTATTTTGTGATGAAGTGATGTTGCTTTTATAGGTCTTTTGGAATTTTGGAGGAAAAATATAGGTGACAAGCCAAGGTTACAAAGTGGTAAGGACTGGATAGCCACCTATCTTGGGTAGCTGCAGTGAGTCACCTAGAGTGTCCCACTTAGGTGGAGTGGTGGCATGTGGGTAGGTGGAAGTGGAGTGATGTGTGGAGTGAGGTGTGAGATGTGGCAAATGGAGGGGTAGTGGTGGCTAGGACACATGTCACATGGGGAGACAAGGTATCCTAGGGGGATTTTCTAGATTTAATAAAATCTAGAAAATAGAATAATGTGTAAGATTTTTATACCTAAGTCTAGACTTAGGCATATTTTATTATGAAGGATTGTGGAGTGGATAGGGGCTTTGTGGAGGACTAGGTTTTGGTGTCTACATATGCCTCTTTTTGTACCACATTGTATAAAACACAATGTGGTGCAAAAACAAGGGACACCTGGCATTATTGGATGGAGTAACGGACTCAAGTTATCTCAACACAAATAATGAATGACTTTTTGAGATTTTTAATTTTGACTTACCCCCTCAAGTGATGAATGGGTGAAATATGAAACAAATGAGACCCATGAGTCACTTGACTTATTTTTTATGGTGGAGTGATGATGTGTGATGGATGTAAATGTGAATGATGTAGATCAAGTTGGTTACCCCAAGTTTTGAGGGAGCTACATTTATGAAACTTTGCTTTTGGTAGAAATGATTTGCACTTTTGATGTGGTAGATGGACCAACCAATATGGGTGTGCACATGATGCTATTTTGAGGTTAGTTTGCCTCGATTGTAATCATTGCATTCAAACCCTTAGCATGATATATACCAATTTGAGCAATTTTCGCTTTTGTGACCCCACAGAGAGGAATGTATGATAGCTTTGGCAAAGTTCCTTTGACACGGTCGCATTCCATAATTAGGTTACCAAATTGATTTGATTTGGGTGACACGAGGTGTGATGATACATTAGATGCAGGTATGAAGTGATTTTGTTAAAACCTTGAGGTTCTAATATAATTTAATAAATATTTTGATCCATAAATGTAGATAGTTTTAATAAATAATTAGTATGAATTTAATAAATAAATTTAATATGAATCTCGGAATCGTAAGCCACTTCGAGGGGGCTCCCTCCTTGCCACTTATAGGGGGATTTCTCCCTCCTTGTACTTATAGGGGGCTCTCTCCTTACCACTTCGATGGGGCTCCCTCCTTGCCACTTATAGGGATTCACTTCCTCCTTGCCACTTATAGGGGCTCCCTCCTTGCCACTTTGAGGAAGCTCCCTCCTTAGAATCTATGATTCTATATTCTTCTTCTTGATGATTTCCAATATTAATCGTACACATATTTATACTACACTAACCCTAATCCTACGTTACTATTAATAATTAATAATATAATTAATTATACTATTAATAACTAATAATTAAATTAATTATATTATTTATTATTAAATAAATGAAATGTTAGGATCCTAACATGCCACCCATCCTAGAAAAACTTTATCCTCAAAGTTGAAACAGAGAAAATTATCAACATGTTGGATGGGATGTTCTCCATCGTTCTACTCAAAATCCAGTAGAGATGGTTCACAGTTTGAGTCTTCATCAATTGTATCACTTAAGTGAAGAGATGACGAAGTTATGTTTTTTGCTTGATGGAATGAGTGGGCTTCTACTATCGCAGCATCAGAACTCTCTTCTTGTACTTAAAAAAAAGATTTCTTCTCGGATGTTGAAGTACTTCTTTCAAGTACTGAACCGCTTGAGTTGTGGTTTTCAATCGGATGAAGAACTGACTCTATAAACAATAACCCAGGAAACATATAAAGAACCAGTTTGGCCTTGAACATTTCTCTCATTGCTGCTATGTCTTCAAGCATCCGAAGCGTAATCCTTTTCGTACAAGAAGGTTGTAAATAAGACTTCCAATATTTCCAGTCTATGGCTAGCATGTGTTTAACAACAACCGCACGTGCAGGTTGTGGGGAATGAGTCAATGGTGATATCACATAACCTCCACTTTTTAAGCAAGCACCCACAAAACCCGCACAAGGATGACACTTCATATGCTTCACCGAATGATAACGTATTACATAGGAGCCATCATCCTCCTGCCTCCAATAACGAACTAGCAACAAATCTCTTGGTGCCAGCTCCCAAGACAGCCAGTTACTTTGAAACTTCTTGTGGATTATGTCTGTGTGACCATCCAAATGCTCAATAAATTTACCCTATAAATAACAAAAATCCCACTCTACTCTTTATAATCCAAGATACATAACCATATATATCAAATATGGATTCACATGTTACATCAACAACAACCACTGCCATGACTGTTGAATGATCATTCCAACCCTTGTTTTGAAATTCTCCATACCTTACCTCTTTGAATAATCGTAATCCATTCTTACAACAAAAAAATTTCCATAGTGAAGGGACAATAACATCAGCTGTTGTATGCCTTAGCTCTGGCTAATAAATTTAACTAAAGTTGTTGGGATGTCCGTTAAATTACGAGAATGCAGGGTCCCATCGCACGAACGATGCATAGTACAAACTTCACGTCGAAACTCTCAACAGAGACACTAGCTGTATTTGTACAAAGGATGTTTAGCGGATCAAGTCATGATATATAATTGAAAGATATGTTTCAACCTTAAGGAACATGACTCAAGCCTTCAAGAGTAATTACATGAATAGTGTTAGAAGTCTTCTATAGATTTCTCCACAGTAACTTGCTCAATTTAATCAGCTACAAAATTTCACAAAATTAATCTGTGGATCTTTACATTACTTAGAAATCATTCTCAACAACTGAACATATTAGGTGCAAAATAGCCATGTCAACAAAATTAAGCTTTCCACATTTAATAAGCGCTTCCCTCTCTGGTGTTTCTTATTTGATGTGAATGTTAATCAAGAATATCAAGTGAGAATGACTTATAATAATAAGAGGACATATCATCTATGGTTGGACATCGAGTACTCTATTCTTATTAATTGAGAAATGCTTCATGATACATTGATCCATTCTCTAAAATGAAGCAGTTCAATTCCATTAGTTTAACCAGTCTGTTTATTTGGAGTGTTGGTACTCAAGAGTAAGCATGAAAAATTTATTTCAAGATTGTAAAACAAGCAGCTACATTTGTACTGGCTTACAGCTCATGTTTGTCAGCAGTGCTTCAGCACCACTCATTTATATCTAGATGTTTTTTTTTCTAAAACACACTATCGCATTTGCACTATAGAGGATTTCTTCTTCCAATTTTTGTAGAATGACTCCACACTTTCCATATTCCGTAAGAGTAAATCTTTTACCCCAATCATCCAAGTAGTTACATTCACTTAGTGACAATATAATGTTATTTCTTCAATGTAAAATATCACGTTTATGTTGTATTCTTGATTTTTAACTTCTAATTTGGCTTTTGGGATAAGTCCAGCATCATCGGCAAGACCATCATTCTTCATAATAAAGAGTTTAGTCAGATTCATTTTAGATTTTACAAAAACATTTACAGAATATGGCCTCCACAGATGACCAAGTGCCTTGGGAATGATTTTAATGCATTCAGCTTCGTTTGCGTGAGTTTGTGTTGAAGTCGTGTATCACGTTCTCGTAAGTATAGAGTAAGGAAATGTCTTCCAAAGAATCCCTTAATACATCTGAATATAGACATCCGACTGTGCCATTGGAGTATACGAGTTACTCCCACTCCAAGAATACTAGGAGCGACTCATTATTTTATTTTATTTATATTTTTAATTTTTTGGGAGACCCTTTGGCTCTTATCAATGATAAAATTTCATTACAAAATATCTTTTGATTAATTATTTGGCACATCATATTACAGTCAGCTAGGATATTCTACTCTGCCTGAATAGAATGTCGGACTTCGGGAGTCCATGTATGACGCAAATGAAGGTTGTCAACAGCCCCAGGTCACACCTCCTAACAGTTCTGCTGCTTTGTAAAGATGGAATAATGCTCCGTTCTTTATTGTTGCAGGTAAATTGTAAAATGTTGTGTCCTTAAAAGGATAACATGTTCTGGGGCTCGTTGTTCCGTTTGTTTTGTTTTATTTATTTATTTTTTTATATTACTGGTAATTGTAAGATTTTGCTTCAACTGTAAGGGTGCTAAATTATATAAGAGTTGTTTTTTTAATAAATAGGGAAGTAAAATAGGA
The DNA here is from genome assembly GCA_028583015.1 of Wollemia nobilis. Taxonomy (NCBI): domain Eukaryota; kingdom Viridiplantae; phylum Streptophyta; class Pinopsida; order Araucariales; family Araucariaceae; genus Wollemia; species Wollemia nobilis. The sequence continues at coordinate 10,691,675 of JAQPPZ010017092.1, forward strand.
ATACATCAGGATCATAACATTCTCACCCACTTCGAAACCGAACTCTGGACAGCAGGCCTGACTTTTCGTCCCCTGACTTTTCACCCGCTCTGCCACGTGAACCTGGATGGCTGCTATGATACCAAATGTTAGAACCTTGAGGTCTAATATAATTTAATAAATATTTTGATCCATAACTACAGAAAGTTAATAAATAATTGATAAAGAATTGGTATGAATTTAATAAATAAATTTAATATGAATCTCGCAGGCCACTTTGAGGGGGCTCCTTCCTGGCCACTTTGAGGGGGCTCCTTCCTGGCCACTTATAGGGGGCTCGCTTCCTCCTAGCCACTTATAGGGGCTCCCTCCTTGCCACTTATAGAGGGCTCGCTTCCTCCTTTCCACTTATAGGGGGCTCGCTTCCTCCCACTTATATAGGGATCCTTCCCACTTCGAGGGGGCTCCCTCCTTAGAATCTAGGATTTCATATTCTTTTTCTTGATGATTTTCAATATTTCTCGTACACATATTTATACTATCCTAACCCTAACCCTAACCCTACGTTGGTTCATATATGATGGTTCATAATAATAATTAATTATACTATTAATAATTAATAATTAAATTAATTATATTATTTATTATTAAATAAATGAAATGTTAGGATCCTCACAAATTTGATGAATTTGTTGAGATTTGGATTGATTTTGTTGTTTTATTTGTGTTTTTTTGGGGAAACGTGAGTCGGTGTTTGTCCAATTTTAAATGTAGATGCACATTTGCAAATGGTAAAATGCGTATTTGTGTTTACATGCGCGCCTTCGAAATGCGGATCCGCGTTTAGATGCGCTCGATAAACATGGGTCCACGTTTGGAAGGCGCATGTAAACGCGGATCCACATTTGGAAGGCATATGTAAACACAAATACGCGTTTGACCATCAAAAATCTAGCTATAAATAGGTATGGGTGCCAATTTTATTTCATTGTTGCAGTTGAGATTGAGTGAGTGTTTGAGAAAGTTGTGGAGCGATAGTGGTTGCAATGGTGGAAGATATGGCAGGAGAGGCTAGCAGAGTTGGTGGTGCGGTCGGGGTTGGTGGTGCCGTTGGAAATGTTGTTTGGGTGGCCAAGGTATGTCCCCATTCCTTTTTTGTTGTTTTATTGCATGTTTTTATTTGTTTTCTTTTTTTTGAAAACGTTGAAGGGGTAGGTGAATTTTTTCCTTTTTTTTTAAATGGTAAGGGGGTGGGCGAATTTTTTTTTTTGACAAACGGTAAAGGGGTGGGAGAATTTTTTTTTTGAAAACGGGTGGGCGAATTTTTGTTTTTTCAAAAATAGTAAAGGGGTGGGTGATTTTTTTTTTGTGAATAAAATGATGATGGAATGAATTGGAAATGTTTTTTTTTTGTAATTTTTGAAGTGAAAAATGATGATGGAAAAATGAAAATGTTTTTGATTTTTTTTTCTTTTTTTGAAGTGAACAAATGGATGATGAATGAAATGGAAATGTTTTTAATTTTTTCGTTTTTTTTAGTGAAAAATGATGATGTAATGAAATGAGAATGTTTTTAATTTTTTTATTTTTTTAAGGTGAAAATGATGATGGAATGAAATGGATTGTTTTTTATTTTTTTGAGGTGAACAAATTGATGATGTAATGAAATGAGAATGTTTTTTATTTTTTGATTTTTTATTTTTTGGTGAAAAATGATGATGGAATAAAATGGAATTGTTTTTTATTTGTTTTTATTTTTTTGAGCTGAACAAAATGATGATGTAATGAAATGAGAATGTTTTTTTTTTGTTTTTTATTTTTGTTAAAAATGATGATGGAATGAAATTGAATTGTTTTTTATTTTTTTTGTATTTTTTTTAGGTAAACAAAATGATGATGTAATGAAATGAGAATGTTTTTTTATTTTTTTGTTGTATTTTTATTTGTGCTACAGGTGAAATTTTTGGAGGCTCACCATCGTTTTTCTCTTGTCCTTTCTCGTGTGAGGAAGGAATTGACTGATGACCACTAGAAGTGGTTGGAGATAGTGGGTTTGGTTGGTTGTGGCAGAGTTGAGCGAGTGAGGGTGGATGAGGAGTACCTATCAACTTTGGCAGAGAGATGTGGGACCCTAATAGGGGTTATTTCAGCTCTCGACTGGGGAGATTACTATCACCTTAGAGGATTTTTATCGCATATTTCATGTTCTTGTCGAGGGGCTACTAGTCTGATCCAGCCATGACAAGGAGCATGAACATAGGCCCTTATTTTGTCATGGATGGAGGGATGTGGATGTGAGTAGGAGTGGTATTCAATATATGGATATGTTCCAAAAGGGATATCTACAACCACTACCTACATTCGTGATGTATATCTTATCCACTATATTGCTACCAAGTAGTACAAGAGTCAGGTTCTCATGAAACCAGATCAAGCTAGTGATGGATATGATTGATAAGCCTCATGTGTACACTTGGGCATCTTCTCTACTCTACTAGATGTATGTGGAGTTGTATGAGGTAAAGAGGTGAGAGCAAAAGAGTTTAGGCTACAGCTTGCTTCTTCGACTTTGGGGATGAGAGCACTTTAGAGTGGCTCGACCTGATGGTTTACCTTGTGAGTGGGATAACTCGTATCCTTACGCTCTTCATTGGTGAACCAACAAGGAGCTTCCATCGAGTTATCCTAGCTAGATTAACCAAGAGTATTAGGATATGTGAGAAGGGTTGACCACTGTAGATGTTATTTGGTGATCATAGATAGAGATTGCATGTGCTGAGGATGTAGCACAACTACGGTGGACGAGGTAAGCTAGTTGGGTAGTTGGGAAGCATGGGAGAGAGAGGGAGATTATCCAGTTATATCATGTTCTACGGTAGTTTGGGATGGTGTAGGGGGTTCTTGATGCTCTAGTTATATATAGGCATCGGGTGATGATTTGAGTCTCCTTTATCCCTCTCATGATTGGGATATTGATGACCAAGATGATGAGACACTAGATACCCCAATTGTGGATGACATTGGGACCAAAACTGAGTATGATACACGGTTTGCTTCACAGCCTCCTTGGGCACATAGTTAGGCTATGGACGATGTAGGCAGCAAAGATGATTGAGATGTCATAGAGGAGACTCCTTGACAATAAAGGTATCACTGAGGTAGTAGTGACAGGAGGTTGGTGAGAGCTAATAATGATCTACCTACAGATGCTAGGGTTAGGGGTGATGGATATGGAGGTGGTGATGGTGGAGGTAGTGATGGCAATGGTGGAGTACATATCCCATGGAGTAGGTTCCAAAGAGACCTTAGGTGCATAGTGAAGAGGATTAGGGTGTCCTTCAGGCTAGGCGATATAACTTGGATGAGGAGTGGGATCGCCTTCTATAGGATGTAGTAACCCAGTATACAAAGATTACGAGGCTACAAAGTGCATTGGTAGCTTGATATGCTGAGATAGCTTGGCTACGGAGTGATATGGAGGGGCTACGGGTGGCCCTAGGTGCAAGAGGTGACAATGATCAGATTTTTGCTCTTCATGCTAAGATTGCACTGTGGGAGTCACATTAGAGACAAGATGCATCTCATTTATGACTAGAGGATAGGTACATTTATGCTCTCAAGGATCTACTTTATCAGCATCACATTCCACTACCTATGCAACCTTCTTCCTCTATATTTGGTTCTAGCAGGTAGACTGAGTCTAGGCCTGGTAGTTCTCGCTCGAGGGCTCATACTTTATGTGATCCATCAGGGTTACAAGGATATGCTTATGGTCCTCACAGAGATTAAGGTGGTGCTAGATAGTAGATATTATTACATCTTTTTATTGTTCTATATTTTTTGTGAGCCTTAGTGCTCTTATGTATACAACCTTCATGTAAAATTTTGTAAGTGTGATTCATATATTGTTAGTCTCACAATGACACTGAGAGGGGGGGTGAATCAGTGTAGCTCTTTAAAACTTAAATCTTAAACTCTTAAAGCCGAAACAATGAGAACTTAAAAACAAATAAAGCAAATATAACAAGAGAGCATCACACAACACAAGATGTACCGAGGTTCACCGATTTGGCTACTCCTCAAAAATTGACTGTTTGGACTACCATCCAAATCCAGCCTTTGCAAAGCACAACTTTACAATCAATTTACCAACACCCACTGGAAGGAGCACCAACCCCTGATTTACTCCTGCACCAACAGAAAGGAGCACCAACCCCCTGATTTACCAACACCAACTGGAAGGAGCACCAACCCTGATGCCAAGCACCAACTTGGACTTCAATTTTGAAACTAGAAGATTGACATAAAAATACCTTCACTTTTACAAGACCCTGACTGGTCTATTGCTTACTCAACATTGCTCACAATTCACACAACACACACCCTTCTCGCTTGCCTCTCGCTCTCCTCTCGCTCTCTTCAAGATAAAATCCACACTTAATTCTCCAAGCAACACTCCTTTTATAACCATCCTTTCTCTTTGTAACTCCAGTTGTAACTCCTTTCAATTCTCATACGCCACTTGTCAATTGTAACGCCTTCTTTATGTAACTCCTTTTGTATATATAGAGTAGGCATTTCGTCAAACACGTTACATGCAAAGAATTAACACCATATTCTCCTACCATGACTGTTCGTCTTCTCGGTCATGACTTTCTTTCATTTTCTCCTTTTCATGCATTTTTTTTTCAAACTTTTCATTTTCTATTTTAACGACTATTCATTTTCTCCTTCCACGACTGTTCATTTTCTCCACATGGGCATGCATCTGTTTCTTTCCATATGTAACGACCATCTTAAATGATTTCAAATCATTAAATATTCCTTATGGGTCCACGTCACTATGCGTCTTCTTTCACCATCGTCTTATTCATGTCGCGATATCGCGACACTTTTGTTACTCTGCCTGCCTGGCCTTTTCGAGTCACAAAATGTGACATGTCGCGATATCGCGACACTTTTGTTACTCTGCCTTCCTTTTTGAGTCACAAAATGCGACATGTCACGATATCGTGACACTTTTGTTACTCTCTCCTCGCCCTTCTTGAGTCATGAAAATGCGACATGTCACGATATCGCGACACTTTTTCTTACTCTCTCTCTCCTTTTTGAGTCACGAAAATGCGACATGTCACGATATCGTGACACTTTTTCTTTCTCTCTCCTCTTTGAGTCACGAAAATGCGACATGTCGCGATATCGTGACACTTTTTCTTTCTTTCTCTCTGCCCTTTTTGAGTCACGAAAATACGACATGTCACGATATCGTGACACTTTTTCTCCTTGCTCTTTCTCTTTGCTTCGGCCAAAATACAACATGTCGCGATATCGCGACACTTTTTCTCCTTGCTCTTTCTCTTAGCTTTGGCCCATGAAAATACAACATGTCGCGATATCGTGACACTTTTTCTCCTTGCTCTTTTTCTTTTCTTTGGCCCACGAAAATACAACATGTCGCGATATCGCGACACTTTTTCTCCTTGCTATTTTCTCTTTGCTTTGGCCACAAAATACAACATGTCGCGATATCGCGACACTTTTTCTCCTTGCTTTCTTCTCTTCTGATCTTTTGCTGAAAATGCAACATGTCGTGATATCGTGACACTTTTTCTCTTTGCTTTTTCGCTTCTCTTTTGCATATGGGCCACTTCGGTCTTCTTGGACAACCTGTAACAACTTCACCCAAACATCAAAAACATCCTCATGAGCATTTAACATCATTGTACATACTCTGAGTAACCTCTGAACTCCTGTCCACTGCATCAACCGATCTTTCTGACTGTGTTGACAACAATGACAATACTGTCGCTGCACCTTGCTCAACAATCTCCCCCTTTGGAATTGTTGGCAACACACGTGCAATTTCCTCTCTTCCTAACTCTTCTCCCCCTTTGACAACAATATCAAAGGGTCACTGCGGACTCCCCTGAGTCCATGCACAACATTCTCAGGCAAAAATTATTACACTTAGCAAAAATCACAAATATGAGCAAAAAGATAAACAAATACACAAATGCTCCCCCGAAGAATGTGGTCCCGATAGCTAGTCAATTCTTGGGAAGCGTGACCACTCCCAATTTATTGCGAAGGTACTCAAAGACTTCCTTGGGCAACGGTTTTGTGAAGATATCCGCTACTTGCTCTGTTGTTGGAACAAAATCCAACTTAACCTCACCTTCCGCAACTTTCTCCTTCAAAAAGTGATACCGGATAGCAATATGTTTTGTGCGAGAATGCATAACCGGATTCTTTGAGATGTTAATGGCACTGGTGTTATCACACTTAACTGAAATTGGCTCACTGAAGTTAATACCAAGATCTTTCAGGGTTTGTTTCATCCATAATACCTACGTACAACACGTTGTCGCTGCAATATATTCTGCCTCTACTGTGGATAAGGAGACTGACTCTTGTTTCTTACTGTGCCACGCGACCAACCTGTCTCCAAGATAGAATGCACCTCCACTGGTGCTCTTTCTGTCATCTACACATCCTGCCCAATCTGCATCTGAATACGCAATAAGGGTGAAGTCCTTACCTTTCGGATACCATAACCCATACTCCATAGTACCCTTGAGATACCGAAGAATCCTCTTCACTGCTGTCACATGAGTCTCCTTGGGACTAGCCTGAAATCGTGCTACCATGCATACTGCCTGCAAAATATCTAGTCTGGTAGCTGTCAAGTACAGTAAGCTCCCAATCATAGATCTGTACATGGTTTGATCAACATGTGGAGATTTGTCATCCTTGCTCAACTTGCAACCTGTCGTCATGGGAGTGCTAACTGGCTTACAATCCTCCATTGTGAACTTTTTTAGTATTTCTTTCACATATTTAATTTGAGAAATAAATATGCCCTTCTCATTTTGATTAACTTGCAACCCGAGGAAATACGAAAGTTCACCAATCATAGACATTTCAAATTCTTTTTTCATCTTATTTGCTAAATCTTTACACGACTCATCTTTGTTGCTGCCAAATATGATATCATCAACATATACAACAAGAACAATAAGATGGCCATTTTCTGTTTTGACATACAAATTACTATCCACCATACCTTTCTTGAACCCTTGTTGAGTAAGATAGTTGTCTAGCCTTGCATACCATGCTCGGGGTGCCTGTTTTAAGCCATATAATGCTTTCTTCAACTTGCAAACCAAGTTGGGATCATCACCAAGTTGGAAACCATCTCGGCTGCTCAATATAAACCTCTTCTTCGAGTTTCCCATTCAAAAATGCTGATTTCACATCCATTTGATAAACTTTGAAATTCTTGTAAACTGCTAAAGCCAGAAACATTCTAATTGCCTCTAGTCTAGCCACAGGTGCAAAGGTTTCCTCAAAGTCAATACCTTCAACTTGTGCATAGCCTTTACATACCAATCTTGCTTTATTCCCGACTACCTGTCCGTCTTCATTCAACTTGTTTCGAAAGATCCATTTAGTACCGATTATATTTTTATTTGCAGGTCTTGGTACTAACTCCCAAGTTTTGTTTTTCTCGATCTGATCTAATTCTTCATTTATTGCCTTCATCCAACTTTTATCTTTGCTTGCGTCAACAACATTTTTGGGCTCAATGTTGGATAATAGAGAGTAGTTGCTTACTACTCTTCTTCTTGTCTCGAACACCAACTGTGGGGTCTCCAATTATTTGCTCTCTAGGATGATCTTTCTCGCCACTCACTGTTTTGAATTTCTTATTTTCTTCCACTTTTGAATCACTGTTTGAATCATCTCAGTCAATTTTTTGTTTCTTTTCCGTTTCCTTTTCCTCATCTCCTTCAATAACCTCTTCATAAATTGGGTAGTTCTCTTCATAGCTAATTACTCGTTCCCTACCTTCATCAACTTTAACATCGACACTATCCACAATTTTCCTTAGCTTCTTGTTGTAGCATTTGTAAGCTTTGCTTTTTGATGAATAGCCAAGAAAAATACCTTCATCAGCTCTATCTTCAAACTTACCAAGGTTTTCTTCAGTTCTTTTGATGTAACACTTGCTGCCAAAAACTTTAAAGTATCTTATTGTTGCCTTTTTACCAAACCACAACTCATAAGGAGTTTTGCTTTCATGCATCCTCAACATGCACCTATTTTGGATGTATATCGCAGTATGGACTGCCTCTTTCCAAAATATGTCTGCTACTTTGCTCTCTGTCAACATAGTCCATGCCATTTCCTGCACTATCCTGTTCTTTCTTTCTACCACACCATTCTGCTGAGGTGTCCTGGCTGCTGAAAACTGTCTTCTAATACCATATTTTTCACAGTACTCTGTAAAATCCTCTGAAATGAACTCTCCTCCTCTATCTGATCTTAAACATTTAATCCTTTTTCCTGTTTGATTCTCAACTTGGTTTTTGAAAACCTTGAACATCTCAAAAGCTTCTGATTTGTGCTTCAAAAAAAATACCCATGTCATCCTGGAATAGTCATCTATATACAACATAAAATATTTGTCACCATTTATACTTTGCGTTCTCATGGGTCCACATAAATCAGTATGTATTAGTTCCAAAGGTTTGCTTGTGTAGTACTCTTTTGTTTTAAATGAGACTCTAGTTTGCTTCCCCTTTTGGCATGAAGCACAAATGCTATTTGATGGTTTTCTAATGGTGGGAATATCTCTCACTACCTTTTTTGAGCTGATTTTTACTAGATTGTCAAAACTGATATGACCGAGCCTCTTGTGCCACAACCAATTTTCTTCTACCTGTCCAATCAAGCAAGCTCCTTCTGAAGTCTCTGAGAGAGTGTACAGGTTGCCAGATGTCCTCGATCCAGTTGCTATCAACTTTCCACAGTTTGCTTTTCTGACTTCACAACCCTGCTTCTTAAAAATCACTTCATGACCTCTATCACAAATCTGACTTACACTCAACAAGTTATGCTTCAGACCAACCACAAACAAGACTTCTTTTGACTTGATTTTTCCATCACTAATCTTCACTGAACCTTTGCCAACTATCTTAGCTCCATCATTATTTCCAAATTTTACTGAACCACCTTCATATTGTTGTAACTTCTCAAATTTTTGTTTGTCACCTGTCATATGACTGGAGCATCCACTATCAAGTATCCATGGTGCAGATTTATTCTGTGCTTTAAATGTTGTTTGTACGATCAGGGATTCCTTTTCTTCCTTAGATCGATCTTTTTCTTTCCACTCTGGTTTGATTACAGTTTTGGGCTCTTGTTTTGACTTTTCTTTTTCAGTAGCTTGTGCATGTTTTTCGAGAAATTTTCTATTTTGTCTCATTCCATTTGGTTGAGATTTTCTTCCCTGAAATTGATTTGATGCAAATGTACTTCGACAATTTCTTGCAATGTGCCCAAACTTATGACAGCTTATAACATTCTACCGCATAATCCATCAAAGGTGAAAAAACATTTCTACTCGGTAAAATTCCTTGGTCCTACGTTATACTTGCAATCTGAAATCTTATGTCCATAACCATTGCATTTAAAATAGTAACCAGAAAAGAGATGATTGAACCTGGGTGATGGTCTTTGCCATGTTGTCGTAGGAGTCATAAATCTTCTTCTTCTTTGATGTGTGACATTGGTGAATCCATCATTGTCAATTCTCCTTTCGTGCCTTGCATTATTGCTTTCTTTTGCCTGAGTCAATTTTTCTTGATCAACCTGTTTCTTATCTTCATTCTTTGATCCATTTGATGATTCTCCTTCGACAAAGCCCAAACCAAATTTCATGCCTGTAGTCCTTTGGATATTTATGATCTTATCCAACTTCATAGAACTTTCTTCACGTTTGTGATGACAACTAATTTTACGATTCATCTCTTCTATCTGCATTCTTAAACCAACAGTCTCTTCTTCTAGTTTGCAGCAATAATCTATTTTCATGGTTATTTGCACTTCGAGATCTTCAGATATTTTCTTGGATTCTTCTATCTGTACTTTCAAACTGGTTATGATTTCATTTGCATCCTCAAGCTTTCTTGAAATTTTCTTATTCTTTTTTCTTTCTATCTTCAATTCATCCAGAGCTGCAATTAGTTCCTCTTTCAAATTTACTTCTGCATCACTTTCTTCTTCATCACTTTCCTGTTCTTTTTCTATTTTTTCTTCTATGAGTGCCATGAAAAGAGCTTCACCTGTTTCCTTTTCAGAATCCTCACTGCAGCTGTCTTCTGATGAACTGACATTCTTGGAGATGAAACTTTTCTTCTTGAAGTTGCCTTTTCTGAAATTTGTTTTGTTCTTCCAGTCACTTCTTTCTTGGTGCGATCCTTCATCAATTTTGTTCTTCTCATTAAGTGGACATTTAACTGCAAAATGCCCAACGCCTCCACAATTGAAACATTTAAACGGTAACTTTCCTCTGGTATTTTCCTTTTCCCCTTTTTAGTTTTCGAACAAAGTTTGCTTCCATTTCATCCGATGTCTCTTCTTCCTCGGATTCTTGTTTTGCTTTCATATTTTTATGGGCTTTAAAAGTAGCTTCTCTGTCTGTGGGTTTAGATTTTCCTATTCTCATCTCATATGCAGTCAAAGAACCATGCATCTCATCCATACTAAAAGAATTTAGATTTTTAGCTTCTTCTATAGCTGAAACTTTAGAATCAAATCTTTGGGGAAGAGATCTTAATACCTTTTTCACGATGACAGAATCTTCGATTTCCTCACCGAGTCCTCTAATCGCATTAATGACTTCATTAACTCTCAAGCATATATGCCTCTATGTTCTCATCGTCATTCATATTTAATACTTCGAACTGAGCTCGATGTGTTTGTAACTTGGCCTCCTTGATCTTATCGTCTCCTTCATGAATGCTCCTCAATTTGTCCCATATTTCTTTTGCCATTTTACAACTCATAATTTTTACCAGTTCTCTCGTCCACTAATCCGCACATGATAGCATTCTTTGCTTTTGAGTTATTCTCAAACAGTTTCTTACCGACAACATCGGTTGGAGAAGTGGTGGGTATTGTGTATCCACTATCTACTGAATCCCAAATGTCGTATCCCAAAGCACAAAGATATGTCTGCATCCTGAGTCTCCAATATGCATAATTAGTTCCATCAAACAATGGTGCTTTGTTTGATGAGAAGCCTTCACCACCTGCCATTGTGTCACTTCCAAGATCACCCTAGCCGGTTAAGCTTGTTCAAGAACCTGGCTCTGATACCAATTGTTAGTCTCACAATGACACTGAGAGGGGGGGTGAATCAGTGTAGCTCTTTAAAACTTAAATCTTAAACTCTTAAAGCTGAAACAATGAGAACTTAAAAACAAATAAAGCAAATATAACAAGAGAGCATCACACAACACAAGATGTACCGAGGTTCACCGATTTGGCTACTCCTCAAAAATTGACTGTTTGGACTACCATCCAAATCCAGCCTTTGCAAAGCACAACTTTACAATCAATTTACCAGCACCCACTGGAAGGAGCACCAACCCCTGATTTATCACCAATAAGAGCACCAACCCCATTTACCAAACCAACTGGAAGGAGCACCAACCCCTGATGCCAAGCACCAACTTGGACTTCAATTTTGAAACTAGAAGATTGACATAAAAATGCCTTCACTTTTACAAGACCCTGACTGGTCTATTGCTTACTCAACATTGCTCACAATTCACACAACACACACCCTTCTCGCTCACCTCTCGCTCTCCTCTCGCTCTCTTCACAAGATTAAAATCCACACATTAATTCTCCAAGCAACACTCCTTTTATAACCATCCTTTCTCTTTGTAACTCCAGTTGTAACTCCTCCTTTCATTTCTCATACGCCACTTGTCAATTGTAACGCCTTCTTTATGTAACTCCTTTTGTATATATAGAGTAGGCATTTCATCAAACACGTTACATGCAAAGAATTGACACCATATTCTCCTACCATGACTGTTCGTCTTCTCGGTCATGACTATTCTTTTTCTCTTTGCATGTCATCTTTTTCTTTCAAAGTGTTCATTTTCTATTTTAACGACTATTCATTTTCTCCTTCCACGACTGTTTATTTTCTCCACATGGGCATGCGTCCATTTCTTTCCATGTAACGACCATCTTAAATGATTTCAAATCATTAAAGATTCCTTATGGGTCCACGTCACTATCTTTCGCTTTCACCATCCTTCTTATACATGTCGCGATATCGCGACACTTTTGTTTCACTGCTTCTGCCTTTTCGAGTCACGAAAATGTGACATGTCGCGATATCATGACACTTTTGTTACTCTGCCTACCTGCCCTTTTTGAGTCGCAAAAATGCGACATGTCGTGATATCGTGACACTTTTGTTACTCTGTCTGCCTACCCTTCTTGAGTCACGAAAATGCGACATGTCGCGATATCGTGACACTTTTGTTACTCTGCCTGCCTTTCTTGAGTCACGAAAATGCGACATGTCACGATATCGTGACACTTTTTCTTTCTCTCTCTTCCCTTTTGAGTCACAAAATGCGACATGTCGCGATATCGTGACACTTTTCTTCTTTGCTTTCTTTCTCCTTCTTGAGTCCGAAAATGCGACATGTCACGATATCACGACACTTTTTCTCCTTTCTCTTTCTCTTTGCTTTGGCCCGAAAATACAACATGTCGCGATATCGCGACACTTTTTCTCCTTGCTCTTTCTCTTAGCTTTGGCCCAGAAAATACAACATGTCGCGATATCGCGACACTTTTTCTCCTTGCTCTTTCTCTTTGCTTTGGCCCATGAAAATACAACATGTCGCGATATCGCGACACTTTTTCTCCTTGCTCTTTTTCTTTTCTTAGGCCCGCAAAATACAACATGTCGCGATATCGCGACACTTTTTCTCCTTGCATTTTCTCTTCTCTTTTGGCCGTGAAAATGCAACATGTCGCGATATCGCGACACTTTTTTTTCTTTGTTTTTTCGCTTCTCTTTTATCTTTAGCATATGGGCCACTTCGGTCTTCTTGGACAACTTGTAACAACTTCACCCAAACATCAAAAACATCCTCATGAGCATTTAACATCACTGTACATACTTTGAGTAACCTCTGAACTCCTATCCACTGCATCAACCGATCTTTCTGACTGTGTTGACAACAATGACAATACTGTCGCTGCACCTTGCTCAACAATATATATATAGCTTTTGTTTTATGGATTATTTTGTGTTGCACTTTTTTGTATGTTTTTATTATGGATGTGTGGATGGATGCATATGTATATGATGGAATGAATGTTTAATAAATGAGATGCCTAATTTATTATGATGATGTATGCAAATGAGGTGATGGTATTATGTTCTAATGATCATTTGTAGATGGTTTAGACTCTTGTTTGATCGACTTTATCTTTATTGCTTAATCAGGGGTACCAATATAATAGTACTATTGATGTGTAACTATATGTATGATGGCTATGTGATGGTATGGAATGGAAGCTCACTTATGACTTTGTTTGCCTTAGAGATAAAGGATCTAGAGTTGTTTTGCAAAGACTCAAACATCCTAGTGATCTCAAACAAACTCATCTATTAATCTCCCAAATTTATAAGATGCCAATGGTGTTCTTAGTGGAGTCAAATTTCCAATGACCAACTATGTGTGTAGTGAATGTTCATTTCCAATCATGAGCTAGGGTAGACTAATCAATTGTAACTTATGCCAATAAGCTAGCTCATCCGAGAGTGATATAGGTCTGTACAAAATAAGGTCGCTAATGTGATAGACATGTCACCACGCATAAGGATACCCCATTACTAGGCCAGATCTTAGAGCCCATTGTTGTAATGGGGATCACCCCATGGTTTTCAAAATACTAAGAATTCTAGGGATTCAAGCTCTTTTCCCTTCTTTTATTGCATTTGGATTTTTGGATTTTGGGATTTTATTTGGGATTTTTGCTCATTTTTGTAGAGGAGCAAAGGGGATTTTTATTGCTTTTGGGACTTGCTCATTTTGAGGAAGAGCAAGGGGATTTTTTTGGGGGGACTTGCTCATTTTGAAGAAGAGCAAGGGGATTTTATTTTTTTTGGGATACTTGCTCATTTTAAGGAAGAGCAAGGGATTTTTTTTTTGGATACTTGCTCATTTTGAGGGAGAGCAAGGGATTTTTTTTTGAAGGAGTAGAAGGGTGAGCTTGTCCTTTTTCCAATTCTCAGTTTTCTAGACCATGCACATAATTGGATGAGTAGGGGAAACCATTCACTTTATGGAAATAGCTACTCATGACTTCGTCCTTCCTAGAGTTCACAATGTTTTAATGTGTTTTGATGTGCATGGTCGAAGAGGAAACTTGATGGGGCCAAGACCAACCTATAGCATTTCAAACTTGTTTGACTTTTGATTGAGGTTGCTTAAAACACTAGGAGTGGCTGAGTGACCAAAAACACCTAGGTATTATTTGACAAACTTTGTGTTATGTGAGATGTAGTTGTACTTTCCTTATGAGATTTTGAAAACTAAGGGGTGTGCATAAAATAGTCAGTGGTCATATAATCATCATTGTTGATGGTCATACAGTATCTATCCTATCTTATACGGACCTCTTAATGATCAAAAGACCACAAGGAAAGTTGTAAATGATTGTGACTGATGGATTGATGACTAATGTTAGATTGAAGGTGCCCTTGATTAAGGCAACAAGACATAGTGGACTAGCAATTATCCAAACTGACCTAATGATGACTAATATTGTAAGCTACATGAATGGATGCAAATGATACGAATGTATGTATGCAATGTAGGTGGTGCATGAAATTTTGGTAATGCAAATATTTTTGTGTTTTGTTTTTTTAAGCCATGTATATGTATATATATAATTCACATTATGCATAGAATGCTCTCAGGTGAATGATATTCAATGGTTCAGGCTCCATTCTTCCCTCTAAATTTGCAAGCCTATACATTCTAGGACCCAAATTTTGCTTGACAATGTATGGACCTAACCAATTAGCCATGAATTTGTCATGCAAGTGTGACAATGCATTGGTATTTTGTTGATTCTCTTTAAGAATGAGATCTCCTACTTGGAATTCATGAAGATGAACTTTTGCATTATAAGCATGCTTGATGCGATCTTGATACACTCGTAGGTGTTCTAAGGCATTGATTCACCTTTCATCAAGGAGTGTGAGTTGGTCAAGATGTGCTTGTCTAGCGGTGTTGTCATCCATGAATTCTTGTAATGTGATTCATAGTGAGGGGATCTCAAGCTCAAGAGGTATGATTGCTTTGGCTCCATAGACCAATGAAAAGGGTGTTGCCCCTGTAGGCATTCAGATGCTTGTTCGATAAGCCCATAATGCCAAGGGGATTTGTGTATGCCAATCTCTATGATTTTCTTTGACAAGTTTCTTGAGAATGGCTATCAATGTCTTATTGGTCACCTCAACTTATCCATTTGCCTATGGGTAATAAGGAGTCAAGAAACTATGTTGGATGTTGTATTTGTTGCACAATGCTCAAACATCCTTGTTCTTGAAGGACTTGCCATTATCAAAAATGATCTTTGAGGGAATACCAAAATGATAGATAATATGCTGGAGTATGAACTCCACAATTCGAGGTCCAGTTGTAGTGGTCATAGGGATCACCTCGACCCACTTTGTGAAGTACTATGTGGTAGTGATGATGAACTTATGTTGTCCCGAGGAGGTAGGTGAAATTTTACCAATCAAATCTAGGCCCCATTGTGAAAAGGGCCAAAGACTTTGAATGGGTTGTAATGCTTGTGATGGTACATGGGTCAAGTTGGCATGTTGTTGACACTTTTGACATTTCTTTACGTACTTGCAATAGTCATTTTCCATCATGGGCCAATAATAACCCATGCACAAAATATGCTTTGCAATGGCCATCCCACTAAAGTGGCCACCACAAGTACCATCATGGGCTTCACATATAGCTCTTTGTGCCTCTACGGGATCTAGACATCGAAGTAGGATTCCATCATAGCCACGTCTATATAAGACATCCCCCAAGAGAGTATAATGAGCTACCTTTTGTTTGAACGTTCATTTGGTAGTTCATGATAAATCTGTTGGGAGGGTTCCAAACCTGAGAAAGTCCTTTACCTGACTAAGCCAAGGCTCATATGGCTCTATGTGAGTGAAACAAACACTCTTTTCACCCTTAGACTCTGCTCATGAGATTGCAGATTTGGACATTGTTGTAATGATTAGCGGTTGGATCTCTCCATTTGTGTTCTTTGGAATCAATGATCCTAGAGAGGCCATCACATCCATAAATCTATTAGTCAAATGAGGCAAGTTGTCAATTTTATACCAGTCAAACTTTGTTAGCAATTTCATTGCTACTACATTGTATTGTTTCAAGACTAGTTCTCTACATTGGTAAGTTCCTTTTACTTGATGAACGACAAGTTCAAAATCACCAAATATGCTTATACACTTTATGCCCATAGCTATGGTGGCTTGAAGTCCTAATATTAGGGCTTCATACTCTGCATTATTATTCATGCATGGAAAGTCAAGTTTGAATGATAAAGGAATTGGCATTCCTTCTGGTGTGTAAAACATGACTCCAACACCTTATCCTTTTTTACACTTTGATCCATCAAAGAACATGGTGATGTCAACATCATCCTCGGGAGGGACGAGTTATTTCTATTTAGTGATCTATAAAATCAAATTATTTGGTAGCTCAATAAATAGTGGTTGATCAATTGGAAGTAGAGCCTCCGCAAGCTGATCGACTATCACCTAACCCTTAATGGATTTTTGGCTAATGAATTCAAGATCAAATTCCATTAAGAGCATTATCCATTTCATGGTACAGGTGTTGTTGTATGTGCGAGTCATCATGTAACACAAAGGATTTTCTCTAGCTATGACATAAGTTGTATTACTTAGCATATAATATCTGAGTTTCTTAGTGGTAAAAACCACTGCTAAGCACAAATTTTCAACATAAGCGTATCTTGTTTCATAACTCACCAATGTTTGACTAATGTAATAGATTGCTTGCTCTCTTTTATTTTTATTCTTTTGTGCAAGCATTGTCCCTAACGCAAAATCTATAGCAGAGATGTAAAGATGAAAAGGGACTCTTGAACGAGGTGGTGTTAGCACTAGTGATGAGGCTAGATATTGCTTTATATCATCAAAGGCCTCTTGACATTCTTTTATCCAAGAAAAGGTGACCCCCTTTTGTAGCAAGTGATTGAATGGCCTGCATTTATTTGAGAGTTGTGCGATGAATCGACGAATCGATTGAATATTTCCTTGTAAACTGTGCAACTCTTTAAGGTTTGTTGGGGGTGGTATTTCGATAATGGCCTTGACCTTATCGGGATCCACTTCAATGCCTCTCTTGGAGATAATGAAACCTAGAAGTTTTCCTGATGTGACTCCAAATACACACTTCTTAGGATTTAACCTCACCTTGTGTTCTAATAACCGATCAAAGACTTTTTCTAGTACATCGATATGCTCAAGATGTGTTTTAGATTTGGCTATTAAATCATCCACATAATCTTCAATGATTTTATGCATATAGTCATGGAAGATATACGTCATGGCATGTTGGTAAGTAGCTCCTACATTTTTGAGGTCAAAAGGCATCACCTTGTAACAAAAATTCCCCCAAGGTGTTGTGAATGTTGTTTTGTGTTGGTCATCAAGATTAATCTAAATTTGGTTGTATCCTAAAAACCTTTCCATTAAAGAAAGCATTTCATGGAGCGCATGAGTCTACTAGTTGATCAATGTTTGGTAATGGAAAATCATCTTTGGGACATGCTTTGTTTAGATCTCAAAAATTTATGCATACACGAATCCCCCCATTTGGTTTACGAATGGGTACCATGTTTGAGAGCCATTCGAGATAATCAATGGGTTGTATGAAACCCACATCTAACAATTTTTGTAGCTCTTCTTTGACCATGAGGGCTATGGTAGGATGAAGTTTCCTCAATTTTTGCTTGAATGGTTTTGCTTCGAGAGCTAAGGTGAGGTTATGGACCACCAAGTTGGGGTCAAGGCCAGGCATGTCTCTGTATGACCATGCAAAAACATCTTTCTTCCTTGTTAAGACATCTAGGAGTCTTTCTCTTTCTTCTATGGATAAATATTTTGCTATTTTCATAATTTGTGGATTATTCGCATCTTCACTTAGGTTCACGTCGATAGATTCTTCAATTAGCATGTGTGAACCTTCCTCTAACTGATGTGGAGTAGGAATGAGATGAATATCATCCTCCACATTATCAAATGACTTAGGTGGGGCTTCTTCTACCTCAGTTTGAAAAATAGAAGCAGATGAAGATGAAGATTGTTGAGGTATGTAAGTGTTAGAAGCTCTTAGCAATTCTTTGGATAAGATGAACTCGGCTATGGATGGTAGGGATGAAATCCTGTCCATGTTGATAAGGCTAGCATCGATCGAAATCAGTTTTACCAAATCATATGGATTACAGAGTGGGGTGAACAAGTCAATAGAAATCATGTTAACTTGGTGGAAGTGAGGTGGCTACGATTCGAAAGATGAGCTCTCTCACACACTCTCTCTAGGGAGAAACTGACCTATGATGGATGGATAATGGTGTTGTCATGGAGGAAACCAAGGTGGTGGTGGTGGATCTGGCTCAGGTCACTCTCATGGAAGATGCAAGTGGAATATGGGTCGATGGATGGGAAACATTCTAATGTAGTACTCATCTCCTTCATCTATGGGCACTATAGGGGTCGCATCTTCTTCAAAATCATCGAAGGTAATAGATAGGGCATCAAATTCCTCTTCTAAGTCTTCCTCATAGTCATCATCAAAAATATAATTAATCATGTCGATGTGCGATCGCATTTCTTGAAAAAGCCTCATATAAATAAGGTGTAAACTCAGGGTCTATGTATTCATCCTCACTATCATCGCTATCTTCGCTATCTTCATCCTCCTCCTTGAAATCTAGGGTGAGTTATTGGAATGCATGCTCAAAGGAGGTGGTAGAAGATGTTGGCTTGTATCCTAAGCCAGAGTGATCATGTGTCTCTCGATAGTGAGGTTCGACAATATTGCGTGCACCCTGCTCATGTCATCCAAGACCATATCCCTACTAGTTAACCTGATGAAAATATCATATAGGGAAATATAGATTGGATAGATATTCTAAGTTGGCATAAAATTATTGCATGGATTCATCATTAGGAGGAGGTGGATTGGATGAAGAATCCACTCCCCCATATACAAAATTAATCTTATTTGGTTCTGAACCCATGTTATACACTACACCTATGGCTAAAGGTGGGTCATGTGGGTGACCATAATCTCTAACAATCTGAATAGGTGGTGTTATTGTAACATTCTCAATTATGTACTCACCAATGCTTGGATTGGCAAGATGGACTACAACTTGAGTGGTGGTGGATGTGGATGACTCAGGTGTGGATGTGGAGGCTTCAATGGTGATTGATGGCTCAGGTGGGGGAGATGGTGTAGGTTACAAGGGTTCCTCTCAGATAGGTGGCCCTATCTATGAGATAGTAGATGGTTGAGGAGGTGGATCTTGCTGAATGGGATGGTTGTTGATTTATGGGATGATGAGGTGTGATTGGGAAGTGGAATGTGGTTGAGGTGGAGGTATGATTTGGATCAATGATTGGAAGAGCTTTCGATATGGGTGCTTTGGATGAGGTGTTGTGATTTGGAGTGGCTCTAATGATGAGTGGTTGGATGGATAGATGAGTGGATGGGAGGGGTGGCTCATATGGATTTGAAATCAAGTTGTAATATTTGAATGGCTCAGTATTAGCTAGAATGCAATGGATCTTTCCCTCATGCACATATTTCAAGCATTGATGCAATGTTGAGGGAACACACTTTATTTTCCTAATCCAGGGATGGCCAAGAAGTATGTTGTACTGCATGGCCCCCTCCAAGATATGGAAGAGTGTATGGATTGTTTTCACCCCCACTGTCATAGGTAGAACTACATTTCCTACCATGGAACACAAAGCGTCATTGAACACCCGTAAGGTGAAGGTGGATGATGTAATGTGAGATGGTGGTAGTTTGAGATGTTGGATGGCTTTGGTGGTGATGATGTTGATAGAGGATCTGATATCAATGAGCACCCATTTGAAGGGTTTTCTATCAATGTGAGCTACAATATGCAATAGAGGATCGGGTAACTTTGATGATATGTTCTTGACTTCAAAATCATAAAATGAAATTGAAGGTTCCATACAAGTCTGAACACTCCCCATAAAAGTGTTGAAGGTATTGGGATCCTTTATTTGAAGTTCGATGGATTTTAAGATCTCCATCAATACCTCATGATGTGGGGGAGATTGTTGTATAAGCTCATATATGGATAACTTGGCCGAAGCCATTCTTAAGCTCTGTGTCAATCGACTCCTCAATGTGATGATGGGCCTTGGTGGATGACTTAGAATATGGATGGGTGGATAAAATCCTATCCCTAGATGACTAAGGGTAAAAAAATATAAAAATCTACTAAGGTGGCTTAAGCACACCTCCCTATCGGTAAATATAACTCAAACGACAAAAAATTGGTTTCCTATGGATAATGGCTCAAGGTAACAATATAGAAGTAAAGAACCCCTAAAGTGTTAGCGTACTTTAAACATCTATTAGACTGTTTTTTCTAATTAAGTTTTTCTGGTATATTGTTATACCTACATCCTATTGAGATGCGCCCAACCCGGGCTAATCCAGGAATGCAGTTTGTATATTCTGCATTATTTAAACACCCAACAATAATACAATTCCTGTTCGTTGTTTTACATGGCATCAGAGCCAGTCTGGAATTTTGGGCGAGATAATTGCAGACGAAGATTTTTTTTGCGGGCGTGATTTTTTTTCCTGCCCGCACGCTGTCTCGTCTCCCTGCCGCGCAGCTGAGCATGTTTAAACAAAAAAAAAAAAAAATTGTGTCGCAGGACAACTGTTAACTCTCCCGCACGCTGTCTCGTCTCCCTGCGTAGCAGCTGAGTGACTGTGGGAGGACAGAGGACGCAACGCTGCAGCCGCGTCCCCCTCTGTTGGAGGATGCAGCGCTGACTGTTGGAGGACGACGCAGTGCTGACTGTTGGAGGACGCAGCATAGGGCGTCGCGTAGGAGGGGGACGTCCGCTGTACTACGAATGTGTCGCACAGCAGGGGGACGTCCGCTGTAGTGCAGATGCGAAGGAGGGGACGTCCACCCCCCCCCCCGTTGAAGGCGGAGAGGGTGACGGCAACCCCGGCCCCCGTCCACATGGACGAGGTCAGTGCGCTGTGTCGCGGAGTGCCAGCCGGACGTATGTCCATTGCAGACCCCCCCCTCCCCCCCGCGTTCGAGTTGGAGGACGCAGTGGGCATTGCGTGCATCCCCATAACCCCCCCCATTGAGCGGACATATGTCCACCCAACGTCTTCGCGTTCGACGCAGCCCCCCCCCATTGAAGGCGAAACACGGCCCTCCCCCCCGACAAAATTTTTTCGAAAAAAAAAAAAGCAGAGCGCCTACGGAGCGCAGGCGCGAAGCAACGCGCGACCGAGCAACCGGAGGCCGCAGTAGAGGAGGAGGAGCATCCAAAAGGAGGAGCTCCACTGTTCCAAACGGATCAGCCCGCTAGCTCACTTGGCAGTGAGCTGTGCGGTAAGGCTCAGGGAGCCTGCAGGTCGGGGGTTCAAATCCCGCCGACTCCCCCCTTGCAAAGGTAAAAAAAAAAAAATTTCAAAGGTTTTATTTAATTATTATTTTTTTAGTTAAAATTTTTAATTTTAATAGTTTTAAAACTTTATAAATTAAAATTTATTTTTAATTTATTTTTTTATAAGTTTTAAAAACTATATAAATTAAAATTATTTATTTTAACTTTAAATATATAATAATTATTAAAATGCTTTGTTAAAGAGATTTTTTTAAGGGGGGATATTTTTTTTCAAAAAATCAAAGGGGGAATGTGAGTAATTTTCTGAAAAAGCAATTTGGCGAATTGTAAAAGGTGCATTTTTGGCTGTGACCGACACCTTGTGGGTTATTCCTGTGGGCATTTTTTTTGTTGTATGTTGCATATTTCATTTTCGCACTATAACATTAAAAATCAAAATCAAAACACTCCCTAAGTCCCCGGAATAATTAAAACCCATCCGTGCAATTTATTGCACTGCAGCGTTCGGTATTTGTGATAACTCTGGCCAACACTTACAGGTAAAGCTCTCGTGATTAGGCTACTGTATCCACCGCCTAATATAGCTGCTACAACGACGTCTGAGCTTGTTCTCTATAAATCGTCGGGGAGAGATAAGTTAGCCATTTTTGCATTTTTTTACTCCATCCACTACCCTTTATCGCACTTGTGTTTAGGCGTAAATCCTGACGAAGTATTCTTCATAGTGTTTAGGGGAAGTTACGCCCCATGCATGAGAAGAATCTTCTATGGTAGGTGCCATCAACAAGGTGATTCCCTTTCAGTACCGCTTATGTTCCACATATCGTATGATCTCTAAAACTCACCTATAGTCTCCCTCACGTAAGGGCGGGTGATTTTTGTTGATCTTTCTAAATACCTATAGTTTCCCTCACGTAAGGGCGGGTATTTTGTACGGTATAACGGCCTAGCAAAAGGTATATCGAAAGGGGGACCAATTGGTGATATAAGGAACCTTCACTATGGTCGTTGTTGCAAAGTTGATGACTGATCCGCATCAGTTATTGAAAGGTCCAAATTATACACCATGGAAACATAAGATGAAGGCAATTATCCAAATGGAAGATTTGTGGGATATTGTTACTGGAGTAACAACTAGGCCTTCACCAACGATGAGGATCCACGAGTCCTTCCGTAGATCAGATAGCTTTTGACAAGAAAGACAGTCGAGCAAAGGTGCTCATTTTGTTTGTTGTTTCAGATGAAGTGCAACCTCATATAGCTGACAAAGCAAGTGGTAAAGAGGCATGGGATGCCCTTAGAACCATCTATGGGAAATAATGATTCCACCATTCTTCATCTTCAACAACAACTTCATAGCCTGAGTTTGAGACAGGGTGAAACAGTTGAACTCTTTGTGCAGAGTGTCTGAATTGAAAGAGAAATTGAATTCTTTGGGAGATATTGTGGACGAAAAGCTTCTCATTTCACTTGTGATGAGAGCTTTACCTTCTTCATTTGATATGTTGATAACCTCCATCCAGGTGTCTCAATGACAAATTACCTACATCGAGTTGGTCAATCTGCTTCAACAACGGGAGGCACGCCAACTTCACAAGGATGATTCTTCCAATACAGCCCTATACACCAACAGGCAGGGTTCTAGGAAGAAAGGTAATGGGCAAAAAGGAGGCAACTTTCAAAAAGGAGGAAATTCTCAACAGGATACGAAAGGAAAAGGCAAACAACCTCAATAGAAGAAGAGGTGGTGCAAGATCTGTGAGAAAGACAACCATGACACCAACAGGTGTTGGCATAAGAACAAGCAGAAAGGCCAAAACAAACCACAAAATAAAAACAAGCAACCCTAGGTGAATGTTGTTGTTGAAGAATCTGACTCAGATTTTGAATGGGCACACAAGGTGCTCATGACTACCACAGATTCCACATAGAGGGATCCTGTTTGGTATGTCGATTCTGGAGCTAGCAAACATATGACTGGCGACAGATCGTGGTTTGAATCATTTGTGGCCAAAGAGGGCAAACCTGTCACCATTGCTGATGATAAAACCTACAGGGTTTAGGGAGAGGGTACAGTTTCAGTCACTCTTCCTGATGGAAAGTGTCAGATTGACAAAGTCCTCTATGTTCCGGGATTGGCCAACAATTTTTTGTCAGTGACACAAATCCTGGATAGAAATATGGTTGTCAACTTTCGTGTTGAGAATGGCAAGAAGTGTTGTACTATTACCAGGAAGGGTAAGCAGATTGCAACAACTTCATATAAGCACGGCTTATTTGCCCTAGATGCTATCTCTACTCCACATGTTGCCATGATTGTCTCTACCAAGGAGGCAACTTCCCTATGGCACAATAGATATGGGCATCTTAGTTTTTGCTACTTACTTGAGCTTAGTAAGTATGAGATGGTAAAGGGTCTTCCTTCCCTTTCTGCCACATTGCCGAGTGTGCTCGACCGCTTAGCGGGAAAGCAGCATAGAGTACCATTTGAGAAGAGCTCTACAAGAGCACGAAAACCTCTGGAGTTAATTCACACCGATCTGTGCGGTCCTTTCACACCCAATAGTTGTGGAGGGAAGAGGTACTTTCAGTTATTCATAGATGACTACTCACGAAAGATGTGGGTTTTCTTTCTCCAACTGAAATCGAAGCTTTCGCATTCTTCCAATAGTTCAAGAAATCCGTTGAGGAGTCAGGAGCTTCTATTAAAACCCTCCTCTCAGATCGAGGGGGGGAGTTTACCTCTAATGAATTTTCTGCATTCTTAGATAAGCATGGAATCAAGAGACAGTTAACAACTGCCTATACTCCTCAGCAAAATGGAGTTTCTAAGAGAAGGAACTGTTCTATCATGGAAATGGTTTGTTGTATGCTCACAGGAGCTACTCTTGGGCAACAATATTGGGCAGAAGCTGTCACCACTGCAGTATATCTGTTGAATAGGGCACCCACAAAGGCCCTAAAAGGAATGACTCCACAGGAAGCTTGGATTGGTCGAAAAGCCTCCATATCTCATCTACATATTTTTGGATGTCACGCTTTCATGCACATACCGAAAGAGAAAAGGAAGAAGCTAGATGAGAAAACACTGAGATGTATTTTTCTTGGTTATGATGAGCACTCTAAAGGATATCGTTTGATAGATCCTTTGACCAAGAAAATTCATGTCACCAGAGATGTTGTCTTTGATGAAGCTTTCACATCACAGAGCACATCTAAAGTACATCTAGATATTGTGGAATCTAAGGAAGAGAAGATTCCTTCGTCAACACAGACAGGAGGTCCTTCTACATCTTCTTCAACACCACCGAAGAAGAATCCAAAATGGTGTACAAATACAATCAAAGACGCAAATTTATCCACTCCTCCCAATTTGAACTTGGATAGACCTCGTACATGCAGTATGGCTCAAAAGGAAAAAGAAGCCAAAGAAACTGGTGAGGTTGATGATCTTTGTCAATATTTTGAGGAACTTTCTGTAACTCCAAGTATAGAAGTAGAGGATATGGATATTGATGATGACAGGGCGTTCATGTCTACCATAGATGATCTTGAACCTACATCAGTGCAAGATGCTCTTAGTGAGCCTCAGTGGAAGGCCGCTATGGATACAGAGTATGAGTCTTTGATGAAAAATAAAACTTGGAAGCTTGTTGATCTGCCGCATGGAAAGAAACCCATTGGTTGCAAATGGGTATATAAAGTCAAGTACAAGGCAGATGGAATAATTGATAAGCATAAGGCCCGTCTTGTTGCAAAGGGCTATGCTCAAAAAGAAGGCATTGACTACGAGGAAACTTTTGCACCTACTTCTCGGATGACCACAATTCAGGTTATGTGTGCTATGGCAGCACAATATGGGTGGAAATTTCACCAGATGGATGTCAAAAGTGCCTTTCTAAATGGTGATCTCCAAGAAGAAGTCTACATGACTCAACCAGAATGATTTGAAGTGGAAGGCCAAGAGCAGAAGGTTTGCAAATTGGTCAAATCCTTATATCGTCTGAAACAAGCTCCTCGAGCTTGGTATATAAAAATGGACAATCACCTTATGTAGCATGGATTTAAGAGATGTCCGTCAGATGCAAACCTCTATTTCAAGAAACAGGGTTCTGAGATAGTGTTGCTTGTACTCTATGTGGATGATCTCGCTCATTACAGGGAGTTCAAAAACTATGATCTCTATTGTCAAAAGAAACTTGTGTAAATCTTTTGAGATGACTGATCTCGGACTTCTCCATTACTTGTCTTGGTCCGGAATTCAGCCGGAAGGAGCACTCCATCAAAGCGTCTCGGAAAAAATATGCCAAGACATTCCTTGGAAAAATATCGCATGATCGATTGCAAGCCAATGGCAACTCCGATGGAGAATGGACTTCGGTTATCGCGATATGATGATTCACCTCGGGTAGATGGTATTCTCTATCGACGAGTTGATTGGGAGTCTCATATATCCGACCAATACTAGGCCGGATCTCGTGTTTATTGTCAACTATCTTTCGAGGTTCATGTAGGAGCCTAAGACCACTCATTGGAAAGCAACAAAACGTGTTCTTCACTATGTCCGTGGTACTATGGAATATGGCCTAGAATACAAGAGGAACAACAAATTCTTCTTGCAAGGATACACGGACTCCGACTATGCCGGATCATTTGATGATCGCAAGTCAACTTCTGGATACATTTTTCATCTGGGATCCGGTCCTGTCTCTTGGCACAGCAAGAAGCAACAGGTGGTTGCTATTTCATCAACAGAGGTAGAATATCGTGCTGCACGTGAAGCTGTGTGCGAAGTGATATGGTTACGTCGCATTCTGACAAGTATGGGCCATCCATCAAAATCTCCAATACACTTGTTTTGCGACAATCAGGGTGTTTTGAACCTTGTCAAGAATCCAGTCCATCATGAAAGAACAAAGCACATTGACACACAATGTCATTTCATTCGAGATGAAGTTCCAAAGCACCGAATTCAGCTTCAAAACATTCCCACCGATGCTCAAGTTGCAGACATTTTCACTAAGGCACTTGGATGTGTCAAATTTGAATTGTTTCGCAGCTCTCTTTGTATTGCAAAATGATGTAAGGGGATGTTAGTATAGCTATTAGTTATTACATTACCCAAATAATGTAATAAAGGGGGATGTTAGCATACTTTAAACATCTATTAGACTGTTTTGTCTAATTAAGTGTTGCTGGTATATTGTTATACCTGCATCCTGTTGAGATGCGCCCAACCCGGGCTAATCCAGGAATGCAGTTTGTATATTCTGCATTATTTAAACACCCAACAATAATACAATTCCTGTTCGTTGTTTTTCATAAAGGGGTCGCATTATCTAATGTCCTACTACCGACATACCCATGCTTTCGCTTAACCTTGTACGAGCATGGTCAAAAATGATAGTTGCATCGACTAATTATTTGAAAATCCTTGTGGTAAAGGGGCTTTGTTAATCCTTCCTACTTCGAGCACACCCAAAAGTAGGGGATTTTTCGGTGGTGAAATCCGTAAAGCCACTCACTTATGGCTACTAAGGTGTCTAAGGGGTGAGCCAATGGAAGGAGGTGAATCCCAACATCACCGATCTTGATTGGGGTTTGGTGATGAAGTCCAACCTTACCAATGTTTATTGTGAGACGTGCAAGTGTGTGTGGTGTTTTTGTTTTTCTATGGTTTTCATGCAATCTAGAATGCAATTCTCATTTTGATGCCTAAGTACAAAATTAGAAACACACAAAAGCAAACGAAAAATAGAAGAACTAAAAACAAAAAACAAAAAACAAAAAATAGGAAGGCTCTACAGTGGTTCTGAAATATAGAGCCAAACGTAGGAGCACGTTTGAAACTTGTCAAACATGAAAGAATGTTTGCCAAATATAGGTCCACATTTGGAACTGGCCAAACATGGGTCCACATTTTTTACTATGTTAGAAATAGGGCAGAGCAATCTTGAAACCCTAAAATACCTAAAAATGCACCTACTAATGCAAATCTAACCCTAGATGTAGATTTTAGACTTTTGCATGATCTAAATATGGAAAATGAAGTCTAAAATTAAACCTAGCTTCAAAAAATGCATCTAACCTAAAATTTTGAATGCACATAAAATGCAAAAAAATTGCAGAAACATAATTTTTTTTTTAACTGAAATTCTAAACTAGAGGTTTTGATAATTACAAACCTGTGATCCTTTTACCGCTCCTTCATTTTCTCAAATGCCTATCAATATTTATGCAGTAGACCAAACGCTCACCTGCATTTTGCATATGACCAAATGCCCATTCGCAATCTCAAAACTCTCATGCACATTTATCAAATGCCACTCTGTATTTGCACAGATGCAATAACTATTGAAATAGGTCCTCAAACTCTCGAAGCTGATTTTTTTTGTGCGATCAAGCTCCAAAAACCTGTAATAGAATTAAACATAAATCAAAACCTAAAAATAGCAAGGTAAAAAAAAAATAGAACCGTTTGGGGGTCCCACCATGATCGTCATTTTGTATGCAAATAAAGACAAAACCAAACAATAGAAATTGAAACCAAGAAATGCACAAGTAAAATGATCCTTGTATTAAATTTCAATGGAGCTTTGATCTCCGTTTACAATACCTTTTCCCCAAATGTGCAATGGTATGGTTACAAATACTTTATTTCAGAATACAATGGGCAAGAGGGAGGGGAAACTTCTTTTTGCTAAGCTCAAAAATGATTGTGTCTTCAATCTTCTCTGCTACAACCAAGGGGTAAATGAGCTTCAACTATCCTCATGGATCATCTTCACTGCAACAACTCTTAATAATTTGTAACCTGCATATATATGAATGCAAACAAAATATTTAGTAGCACCTATTGCTATGAGTAGAAGTAGCTACTATAAACCCTAAATATAAATGCATACAAATTATAACATGATGCACAAAGAATATAAAAACCATAAATAAATGCCTTGTTGATTACCTGACCTCGAATTTGTCTATCACTCGCTAAAACTGCTCCTGTGCTATGCACCAAACATAGCAAGTCGGCTATGTTTTCCAAGTGAAGAAGTTTATTATAAACATCACATGATTTTGATTTAATAAGGATCTATCTATCATTTTTGTATTCTTTATCATTTATCTGTGCTATTCGCATAATTGCCTTTACGGCGAGGGTGTGCCCACCTGAAGTGGCCAATTGATTTGAATATATATTTCATAATTCTTCATCGTTCTGTTCGATTTTTGTTACACATTTACTTGTCTGGTTGTTGTGCTTTCGGTTGGAATAATTACTTGATATATCGATACGGATTTGAGGTATTGATCATCCTACAAAGGTACTTGTGCCATTTCATGTGGTATCATCTAGTGATTCTGACGAAACCACCTTCTGCTGGTCATAGAGAATCGCCCTCACAGTCTGTAGGCAGCAGGTTACGACAGCAGTTTATTTGCAGCAGATAGACAGCAAAAAAAAAAAATTAACAAGCAACGTGTATAGCCTGGAAAAAAGGCCACCAAAGTGACGCTCAAGAGAGACACATTTGATGCAGTGAACAATCGGGCGCTAATTTTTCAAAAATATGTAGTCCTTCCTCGAATGCAGGCGTCGATACGGGTTTTTGAACGCAAGAAAATCCTCACGCAACATCCAAGAATAGGAAGGAGCACGTGAAGTAGAAACACTTCACTTCCCAGGTCGAACAATCAAAAAAAATCATGGAAACCATCGCCTTTGCAGTCTGTAGCCGGGAACCAATCAGAGCACGAGAAAAATCTGTTTATCGTCGCATAGACTAAGGTACAAATCATGAATTTTATAATTTTTTTTTAGGCTCGGGATCATTTTTCCACATTTACTGTGTCATGGTGGAGGAGGAGTTCATAAGGCGTGGGTCTCACCTTCTAAGGTGTGACTTAGGTCACACGCTCCTTGATTCCTCAAGCTCATAGTCTTGGTGGTGTCTCTCGTGGTCCCATTGTCGATCCTCTCCCATTGGTCTAGTTGTCGCTAGTTTGGTCATCCTTTCTTGGTCGCGTGTCTTGTGGTCCGTATCTTAGGGTTGATCCAATCATTGTGTTGGTCACATCGTCTATCATCACATTTCAGTTGGGTCATCGTCATGTTTCATTTTTGGTGGTTGGGTCTTGTTGTGTACGGTCGTCATCGTGTTTCATGTCTAATTATCATGTCTGGTCATCATCGTATTTCGTGTCTAGTGGTCGGGTCCTGTCGTGTCTATTACGTCCTGGTGTTGTGTTCGGCTTAGTTGTAGGTCGTGTTGTCCTCGTGTTCATGTCCTGTTTACGTGTTCGCATCACATTGTGTCATGTCTATGGTCAAAAGTTGCTGAAGTGTTCAAGTGTCAAGTAAGTCATCAAGAAAATTTTTGAAAGCGTAAAAAATTTTGAAAGTTGGTCAAAAAATTTTTGTCAAAGAGGCGATCCAAAATTCAAATCCGTGCCACAGTTGGAGTGGCACTTAAGGCAAAAAAAACAACAATTTTTTTGCCAAAGCCAACCCAAATTTTGCAAAAATTGAAGCTCAAGGACTACTAAGTAGGAGACTTTGGAAAGTGCATGAGCAGAAGTTGGATCAAAGGATCTGACGGATGATTAACAAGCTCAGAAACTCCCAACAATAACGTCAGAAGAGCTCATCGAAGCCTAGGTACAAAAAATTCTCCTTCTCCATCCGAAATTGGTAGTTTTAATCCGAATCATCTAGTGGTCAGCCCAATGGCATCCAATTCTTCTCCAGATTTAGCACAAGAGAACGTCACCCAAGTGGACAGTAATCGTCCAGTGCTTAGTGATCAGTTGTTAAAATATTTGATAGTAAATCTTCAGATGATGACTAAAAGTTTCAATGCATCTCAGAAACCGCCCCAACCAAATCCTTCTAGTTCCAATCACTAGAGTACAGAGGTCTACAATGATGACTATACACACCATAGAGGTCAAAATAGTCAGTCCCTGACTCACAATGGTCACCAAAATATTGAGGATAGGGGTAATGAAGAAAATATGGAGCAACAAAGAGGGTTTTATAGACCCTATAAAAATAACAACCAAAGACAGAGAAGTAACGAGGAACAAGATAGAAATAATTTCCACCAACCAAGAGGTCCAATGGGAGTCAATCATCCATGCATTGACATGCCTACCTTTGAAGGCCAGGATCCACGTGGGTGGATTGCAAAAATGGAGGGCATCTTAGAATTTTACAAATTTTAGGGCATGGACAGGGTCCCTTTTACAGCAACCAAATTTGGCACCGAAGCTTATCAATGGTTTACATGGTATAAACGTGAGGAGCCCCAAGCTGCATTATATTGGGATACTTTCAAAAGAGCCTTTCTTCATAGATTCAACAAAGGTCCCACAGGCTCATACATAGTACGATTGTTGTCACTCAGGAAAACAGGATCAGTAGGGGCCTATATTTTTGAATTCACCAGTATGCTTTCCTATGCAGAAGACCTACCATAGGACATGGTAGTAGCAACTTTTCAAAATGGATTAAAAGCACATATTAAAATTGAGGTAGATCTACAAAATCCATCCAAGTTGGATGAGTGTATAAGGATTGTTGACTTAGCAGAAACCAAGGTGAACATAGGATCATCCACACGACGTGATTCATATGGTCGACCTCCATTCCACAACAACTCTTTTCATAGAAATGATCAACCGTCATGATACTTCTGTTACAAATGTCGCAGTCAACATCAAAAATATCAAGCATGTACACCACGACAAAATTTTCAAATTGAATATGCCGACCAAGAAGAAGAAATAGAGGAGTACGATGCACCTGAGGATCTCCCAGTTGAGGACCAAAATGCACAAGATGAGGTTGTCACTGAGGAGGATACCATGACTATTTTAGTACATGCTCTTATGGGGTTAGCTTCTCACCATACAATCAAGGTGGCAGGTTTCATTCGAAAGCAGTGGGTGACGGTACTAATTGATTTCAGAAGTACTCACAACTTCATTGATGCAAGACTTGCAAGGACATTGGGTCTGCACGTCTACTCTTCTAGTCAAGATCGGTTTCAAGTCAGAACGACAAGTAGGGAAGTTTCTCAATGTCTTGGTAAGACATCTTCAATTTCACTACAAATGGGTACGTATACTTGGCAAGGTCCTCTTTTTGTTATGGAATTAGGAAATTCATAAGTTATTTTAGGTGTTGCATGGATGGAACAATTAGAAACCACCGTGGGTTTTAATCACAAACATCACTTTGTGGAATGGCAAGCCAATGGGAGGACCATCCGTCTTCAAGGACTACCCACACCTCCATCAAAAATTGTTAGTTCACATAGCATGGAAAAGTTGTTAAGAAAATATGGTGGGGGATTCATAGCCCAAATCAATTGCATAGAAAAATTAGAACAAACTATGCCAGCAATCAAAGAGGAAGATCTCTAGAACATTGTGTCTAACTATGAGGAGGTTTTTCAAGAACCCACAGGCCTACCCCCCAAAAGATCTCATGACCATGCCATACATCTAGTGCCTGGTAGTCTTCCACCCAATGGTCATCCTTATCGATATCCCCAACCCCAAAAAATAGAAATTGAGAAGATTGTCCAAGAACTATTAGACCAGGGTGTCATCCATCATAGTACTAGTCCTTATTCCTCACCTGTCGTCTTAGCTCGTCGAAAAGACAATTCTTGGCGTATGTGTCCAGATTTTTGTCCTCTCAATAAAATCACAATCAAAGATAAGTTTCCTATTCCTGTCATTGATGATTTACTAGATGAGCTACATGGTGCCAAATTCTTCACCAAATTGGACTTACGCTCAGGGTTCCACCAAATCCGAGTTAGGGACGAGGATATTCCCAAAATAGCCTTTCGAACTCATGAAGGTCATTATGAATTTCTGGTCATGCCTTTTGGTCTCACTAATGCACCATCTACATTCCAAAGTCTCATGAACCAAGTGTTTCATCCATTCCTACAAAAAATTGTTCTAGTCTTCTTTGATGACATACTCATCTATAGCAAATCATGGAAAGATCATTTAGTACATGTGGACAGAGTTCTCCATATCCTACGCAAAGAAAAGTTATTTGTCAAAATATCTAAATGCTCCTTTGGTGTTCAATAAGTGGAGTACCTCGGTCATATAGTATCTCACGAAGGTGTTAAGGTAGATCCCAATAAGATTAAGGCAATACAAGATTGGCCCCTGCCTAAAACCATAAAAAAAACTTCATGGTTTTTTGGGTCTCACGGGATATTACCGCAAATTTGTGCGTGACTATGGTAAAATTGCGGGTCCTCTCACGGCTCTCACCAAGAAATATGCTTTTCAATGGTCAGTAGTAGCTACTAAAGCTTTCGAGGCTCTCAAGGAGGCCATGTGTACGACTCCAGTTTTGGCCACTCCAAATTTTCAAAAACCATTTGTCATTGAATGCGATGCTTCAAGAACAGGTATCGATGCAGTACTAATGTAGGAGGGTCATCCCTTGGCATTTGAAAGTAAACAACTATCAGGGAAAAATTTGGGTAAATCCACCTATGAAAAAGAAATGTTGGCTATTTTACATGTAGTGGAAAAATGGAGGCATTACTTAATCAATAGCCATTTTATTATTAAAACCGATCACAGTAGTCTCAAGCATTTTTTAGAACAAAGGTTTTCCTATCCCGAACAAAATAAGTGGTTGACTAAATTATTGGGATATGATTTTGTGATTGAATATAAGAAAGGTAAAGAAAATGTGGCTACGGATGCATTATCTAGAAAATACGAAGATGAAGTAGTTATTAATACCATTTCAGGACCATGTTCGCAGTGGGTGTCTCAATTACAAGAAGAATGGTTGTCCAACAGTGAAACAACTCAAATAATTCAAGAGTTATCTATGGGGTCCTCTAAGTACCCTCTTTTGGCATATGATGGCCACATATTACGTAAGAAGAATCGTATTTACATCCCTCATAATTCACCAATCAAAGTACAAATTCTAGAAGAGTCACATGCTTCTCCTTCAGTAGGACATTCCAGATTTTTGAAAACCTACATGCGGGTTAAACAATCCTTTTGTTGGAAAGGATTAAAAGCAGAGGTTAAGCAATGGGTAGCTGAATGTGAAGTGTGCCAATGCAATAAGGGGGAAACAGTAAAATCACTAGGATTACTTCAACCGTTGCCTATCCTGGATCGCTAGTGGGAACATATTTCCATGGATTTTATTGAAGGTCTTCCTAAGTCGAAAGGAAAAATAGTAATTTTCGTGGTAGTTGATCGCCTTTCCAAATATGCTCATTTTCAGGCTTTACAACATCCATTTTCAGCAAGCAAAGTGGCCAAGGTATTTATGGATTCAATTTTTAAACTACATGGAATGCCCAAAAATATTGTAAGTGATCGTGATCCCATATTTACTAGTAATTTTTGGAGAGAATTATTTCGACTTAGTGGTACCAAATTAAATATGTCTTCTGCATACCATCCACAAACAAATGGTCAAACGGAGGTAGTTAACAAATGTTTGGGTACCTACTTAAGATGTTTTGTTCAGGATAAACAATATCAATGGAGTCAATGGTTGTCATTGGCAGAATGGTGGTACAATACTTCTTACCATTCTTCCACTAAGATGTCTCCTTTTGAAGCATTATATGGAACAAAGCCACCAACAATAGCCGATTATGTACTAGGATCTTCCAAAGTGGCCCAAGTCGATGATTGGTTACAAAAGCGATAAGCAATGCTCACTATATTGAAAGATAATTTGGTCCAAGCACAGAATCGTATGAAGCAACAACAAGACAAGAAGCGTTCAGAAAGAACATTCAATATTGGTGATATGGTATTCCTACATCTTCAGCCCTACAAGCAGCTATCATTGAAGCTCAAAACCAGTCAGAAGTTGTCACCACGATTCTATGGTCCCTATAGAATTGTGCACCACATTGGCGAGGTAGCATATCAACTGGAGCTACCCCAATCTTCTTGCATACATCCAATATTTCACGTCTCCTATCTCAAATAGGTTATTGGCCAGAAAGTACACTCTCAATCGAAATTACCAGTGCTAGATGAAGAAGGGCGTATCTATCTACAACCAGAAGATGTACTACAAACTAGAACACGCAGACTTAGATTTTGTCACATCCAGGAATTTCTCATCAAGTGGTAGGATTTACCTAAAGAAGATGCAACTTGGGAATCTGAAAGTATCTTCCAGTCATTTCTAGCTTTGAGGACAAAGCTTTCCGAGGAGGGGAGTCATGCTACGCACCAAACATAGCAAGTCGGCTATGTTTTCCAAGTGAAGAAGTTTATTATAAACATCACATGATTTTGATTTAATAAGGATCTATCTATCATTTTTGTATTCTTTATCATTTATCTGTGCTATTTGCATAATTGCATTTACGACGAGGGTGTGCCCACCTGAAGTGGCCAATTGATTTGAATACATATTTCATAATTTCTCATCGTTCTGTTTGATTTTTGTTATACATTTACTTGTCTGGTTGTTGTGCTTCGGTTGGAATAATTACTTGATATATCGATACGAATTTGAGGTATTGATCATCCTACAAAGGTACTTGTTCCATTTCATCTTGAGCAAACATGGGCATGCATTTGGGGCTAAATAAATGCGGGTTGATGTTTGGTAAACACGAATGCATGTTTACCTTTGTGTAAATGCCCACTAGCATTTGGGACTGAGATGGCAGAAACCCTAGGGTTTGGTATAGGATCATGATGGATCGATCTCCAAGAACTTTGGTTACCTCCTATAGGAATTTTGATAGCATAATGATGTATCTTCCAACCTCCTTTTGTGATGAAGTGATGTTGCTTTTATAGGCCTTTTGGGATTTTGGAGGAAAAATATAGGTGGTAAGCCAAGGTTACCAAGTGGTAGGGACTGGACAACCACCTATCCTAGGTAGCTGTAGTGAGTCACCTAGAGTGTCCCACTTAGGTGGAGTGGTGGCATATGGGTAGGTATAAGTGGAGTGATGTGTGGAGTGAGGTGTGAGATGTGGTAAATGGAGGGTGATGATGGCTAGAACACATGTCACATAGAGAGATAAGGTATCCTAGGGGGATTTCCAGATTTAATAAAATCTGGAAAATAAAATAATGTGCAGGATTTTTATACCTAAGTCTAGACTTAGGCATATTTTATTATGCAGGATTGTGGGGTGAATGGGGGCTTTGTGGAGGACTAGGTTTTGGTGTCTACAATTATAATTTTTGTGGTTGCATTTTTAATTTATGAAGGAAACTAGCAATCCATAATTGGTAAAGTGGACTATTATAGTACGATAATTTCAAAATATTACTCTACTAAGATGCAATGCATAGATAGTAGAGGTGAATTTTTGGTATTGTGAAGGCTACTAGAGAAAAATGTCAAGAAGGATGTTGAACTATGGAATATTTGTATTCACATAAAAAAATTAAAAAAATCTAAAAAATGGAAATCAAGAATTCAGACATTTTATGTAAAATGATGTAGGTTTCTAGCTATAGCATCTCAATTGATATGAGAAGTGAATCTATTTATACAATCTCAAGCTCTAAAGAAGAGAGTCATTATTTGTCAAGGGTAGGGGACCCGAGTACATCCCCTTGTTCTCCAGTAAGAAAAAAATGTTTTCTTAGGATAAGCAATATTAGTAGGTTAAGGTTCAAACCCCATTTAGTATGAAGGGACCAAGACCCCTCATAAAAACTTGTGTAAAAAAGAAAAATAGTTGCAATATTACTGCAATGGTAAGGGATTTGGCCTCTCTTTGATAGGTCTAAGATTCAAACCCCACTCGGTATGAGGGGACTAGGACCCCTCATAAAAACTTGTGTAAACTCATTGAAACATCAAGTGGTATTAGCTCAACTAGTTAGATTCCTCAATATTTCAAGGAGGAGACCCAGGTTCAAATCTTGCCAAATGATACATGGATAATATCCAAGATTTATTGTAATACCACTATGTGGTGATGATGTAATACGGGTGGGGCATGTTTCAATCCCATATAACCCATTGAAAAAAATTAGTAGGTTAAGATTTCTTTGGTCGATTGGTTATAGAACGCTTCTTATAATATTTCCACTAAGGTGTTCCTATTTGAGGTATTGTATGGTAAAAAAACCCCATCTCTATTTTATTATCTTCCTAGTTCTTCCTATGTTTCTTAGGTTAATATTAATCCATTCATATGGTCCTTAAGGACAATATTTATTATGATCTAGATAATATAAATTAGCAACATAATTTGCATAATTCAAAGTGGCAGTTTGAGATTGGGGATATAGTTTACTCAAGACTTCAACCATACAATAAATTTTCTCTTAGGATCAAGATCAACCAAAACCTACAATCATATTTTATGGTCCATATTTGTTAGATTTGGGGACTTGGAATACTAGTTGGAGTTTCCTCCCACATTCAAAGTCTACTTTACTTTTTATTTATCTTGTATTAAAGAAGTACTATGTATAAACATGCAATGCTAGGAATAGTTTTTGAAAATAGATAAAAAATGACATATTAAGTTATAGCCTAAAGTGGTGTTGCAATATCAAGTGTACAATTTAAGCAAGTTGTAGGCGAAGGAGCTACTTATTAAATCGTAGGAAATTCGAGTCATAGACATGACATAGGAACCAATAGACATTCTCCAAAAAATTATAACTTTGAGAAGGAAGATTTCTAAAGGAGGGTCATGTGATGAATTGCTTTCTAGCCATGTAAAATATAACATCCTATCCATGCTACCTAGTTTTTCCTCATTTGAATATTTTATTTTTTGAACTTTCCCAATGATTTAGACCAAGAAAAGATGAGGGCACTTTCTTCCTCTTTGCACACTCCTTACTCTTTCATAAAGATCTAAAATAAGAAAAAGTGAGACTTGCTACAGGCTTGCACTTGCCCCTGACTTGTTTAAATTAAAAAATAAAATTGATCATTATTTATATAATTTGGGTTACTTAATGCATATTTCATATTCTAGAATACACGTCTATAGCCTTTGAAAGCCTAATCAACAAGATAATTATGGTTTAGTTTGATGATATGATATGTGTTTTCTAAAGATAAAAGAAATAATCATTGCGTTTATGGGCTATCTATAAAAGATGCAAAGAGTTTGAGATCTCCAATAAATCAATATTTTATATAACATAAGTAAACATTTGGTACATGTCATTTTAAAAGATGGACAAAAAATGATCTATAATTGGTTAAAGTACTAATGTGTTTGTCTTTGCCTTTAAGGAAAAATTATCCAATCATTTCATGGGCAAATCAAATTTTGTGAGAAAAATTCATTCTGAATTATGGTCATATTGTAAAACCTATATTGACTATGTTAAAAAAAGATAAAATTTGCATGGACCAAATAGGTCAAAGAGGCTTTTCAAAAGATCAAACAAACTATTTTTCAAGCCTCAATACTAATTAATCCAAACTACATTTTTTTTTATCCTTGATATATTTGGTGCTAAGAAAAGCATTTTAGAAGCTCTCACCTAATAGAATGATCATGGTGAAGAGCATCCCGTTACCTACATGAGTTAAACATTGTTTGATTATGAATCAAGATACAGTTTCGTAGAGAAAAATATCTACATTCATGATGGTGCTCAAGATATTTCATCATTATGTCTCTCATTTCAAAACCATGTTTTATGTGACTGACCACGATGTAAGAAATTACATTCTACAAAGTGAAATGTATGAAAAGAGTACACCATATTATATGTGATTCACCATGATATAAGAAATTATATTATAAAAAGTGAAATGTGATGAAAAATGAGCTACTTATTAAATGGTAGGATCTTCGAGCCAAAGACATGACATGAGAACCGATAGATATTCTCCAAAAATTTTGAACTTTGAGAAAAAAACTTTCTGAAAAAGGGTTATGTATTGATTCGCTTTATAACCATGCTAAAAATAACTTTCAAAATTAATCATTTATATATATTAATTTTATTCAATAATATTTTTATTTTTATTTTAATAAAAAGCCAGGAAGTTATCATGATAACATAACGGGATGAAATAAAAGTAAAACTTATTTATTGGATATTATGCGCTAAACTTGAGACCATTAGGACATTCTTTAAGTGTTGAGGGAATCAAAACATTTACTTCTTCACAGACCCCACTCTCCCAAGATCTTTATATACAAATTGCTTTAATTCCACATCGATAATATAATCAATTAAGATACTAATAAAATATGTAAACATATACTTAAAAAATACTTACCCAACTTTTATGTAAAAGTAGAGTAGTTTCAATTCAATGCACTCAATTAAAATACTAAAATACTAGTAATCTAAAAGTGTAATTAATTAAAATACTAGTAATCTTAAAGTGCAATTAATTAATGAGGTGTAAATTGTAATATTATTATGCGATTAATTAAAATGCCATGATAAAAATATAATAAAAATGAAACTTGTTTAATGTTTTTTAGACGTTTTCCACAAAGACCACAAGGCACACTCGTATTCTAGAAAATCAAAACATTTACTTCTTTGCAGTTCTCCACTTACCACTGCAGAAAAACATTGAACATAGAAATTATAATACCATTATATAATTTAATTAAAATAATATTATAATATAATAATAATGTAATAAAAATAATTTTAGTGATAATATAATGGTTCGGTTTTTGATTTTTTTTTAAGGTTTAAACTATTATTTGTGTATAATACTGTGCATTAAATTCCTTGATAATAAGCTCATCTTTTCACATTATAGAGGTCATGGTCCGTCTTATGAGAAGTCATGGTGAGATGAAGATACGCAACCCGGTCGTAGGGGTTTCTCACACTAACCAAATAAGAAATAAATTCATAAAAATAAAACTTCTTTAAATTTTTTAAAATATTATCTATGTAACTTAAGGATACAAGAGACATTCTTAAGTGTAGGAAATCAAAACCTTTACCTCTTGACATTCCCTCTACTTATGGATACAAATAATTTGAATTCTATGTAATTAGTTATAATACTAATTATCGATCAATAATGTAATTAATTAATATACTAATAAAAAGTATAAAACATATATTAAAAGAAAAAAATTATTTAACTTTTTTCAACTAATATATGGGATTGAAATTAGCCTCACCCTTATTACATCATTACCACATAGTGGTATTACAACAAAGATTGAATATTATCCATGTATTGCTTGTCAATATTTGAACTTTAGTCTCCTTAAATATTGAAGAATCTAATTGTTTAAACTAATGCAAATTTCATCTAACTTTTATATAAAAGGTAAAAAGGCAAAGTGTTTTGGTAATCAAAACTTTTACCTCTTCGCAGTCCTCACTTACCATTGAATATGGTAATGGAAATAGTTTGAAGTTTATGTAATCAATTAAAACACTAATTGCCAACTCGACAATGTAATCAATTAACATATTAATAAAATGGAATTAAAACATTCCCCTCTCCATAGCCCCTACTCACCAAAGTACTAAATATTTTGAATTCCATGTAATCAATTAAAAAATTAATTATCAACATTGTAATTTTTTTGGTTGAACAAGGGGTTGTACTCGGGTCCTCCACCCTTGAAAAATTACAACTCTCTTCTTTAGAGCTTGAGATTTTACAAATAGATACAATTCTCATCTTAATTGAGATGTTATAGCTAGAAACCTACATCATTTTACATAAAATATCTTGAATTTTTAATTTTCATTTTATGGATCTTTTCAAGTTTTTTGTGTATATACAAATATTTTAGAATTCAACATTCTTCTTGATATTTTTCTATAGCAGCCTTCGTAATACCAAAACTTCACCTCTACGATCTATGCATTTCATCTTAGTAGAGTAATATTTCCAAAACATCGCACTATCATAGTCTGCTTTATGAAATTTGGATTGCTAGTTTCCTTTAAATGAAAACACATTATTGTTACAAAATAAAGCAAATATTACCAATGGAAAACATTAAAGTAAATCTTAATCATTATTTGATTCAAGCAATCAACATTTTCTTGTCAACTTCAACTAAACTTACTACTTCCTCTAACCATGGAAAGGATAATTTAACTTCATGATCCTCAATCAAAACCCCTCTATTGGCTAGCCTATCTACATATTTGTTTCCTTCCCTTAATGTATGTGTAAACCTGATTTTTCAAACTCTTTAGCAAGATCTTAAATTTCCATAATTATCTCTTGTATGTTCCATTGAGTCTTTGCTTTCCTCAAAATTGTATTTATTACTATGAGAGAATCATCTTCCATCCACACTTTGTTCCAATTTTTTGTTTGCATGTTTTTAACCTTCTAAAGTTGCCCAAGCTTCAGCTTCATTATTTGTCTTAAATCCACTATTGAAAGTGTGTTGAGACAAAATCTCTCATCGATTATTTCTAATTATTCCTCCTCCTCCTCCTACTGGTCTTGGATTTCCTTTAGATGCTCCATCAAAATTCAATTTAACCCACTCCAAATATGGTGGTTTCCACTTTATATTCTTTTCCATATTTTTGCTTCTCTTGTACCCAACATCATAATTCCATGTAATGGCCATATTTTTGCTTCTCTTGTACCCAACATCATAATTCCATTTAATGATCTGACTCCATATATCAAGGCTCTCTACTTCCAAATTAGGGACTAGGTGAGTTGATAGGGTTGGTTTAGACTCCTCTATGGCTAAACATATCTTCCTTTTCATTACCTCCAATCTGCTTTCCTTTCCTTTAAATATTCTTCTATTACTTTCTAGACATATAGTCCAAAGAAATGTATATTTTGATATATCCCATATTATATGTAAAGCCTCACTTTTATAAGTGTTATGCCATTGATTTACTCAATCTTCAATTCTGCTATTCATCACTATGCATTTACCAAACATATTAAGAATTCATTGCCATAGTTTCCAAACTATTGAGCAATGTCCCAATATATGGTCTATACTCTCCTCCTTTTTACAAATAACAAATTGAGAGGGGCCATGAAAACCCCTTTTCATAAGGTTATCCTAGGATAAAATTCTTCTATGGCCAACTACTCAAACAAATATTTTGAATTTAGGAATGCTTGGGCTATCCCAAATATCTCTCCATATTTTAGTGATATTACTATTTTGTTGGTGTTATACATTATATCCACTTCTTGTTGTGTATTTTCCTGAGCTATTCAGCTCCCAAATCAATTTATCCTTGGCTTCCCTTGGAATAATCATAGTTGTTATATTTTTACGCAATTGCCTCCTAGCATCCATGTCTTGTATACAAAAAAATTATTCTTTCCATTTGTATATTCCTTCCTAATCCTTGTACAAAATGTTTGAAACCCTATCACCATATTTTTATTGAAGCAATCTCATCCAAGGTTTCAAAATTAGATCTAAATTGAGTGGTTTTTTATCATACCAAGTATCCATCCAAATATAATTTTTTTCTCCACTTCCCTCCATCCATATTAAACCTTTAATTATGAGATCAATATATTTTTTTATGCCATTCCAAAGAGCATAACCATTTGGTAGAGAGTGCACTAAAAATTAAACTTGGGTCATTGGGCTCAACATACTTACTTAGAAGAATTCTTACCCACTCTATATGACTCTCTTTGTACAATCT
Organism: Wollemia nobilis; assembly: GCA_028583015.1. Lineage (NCBI taxonomy): Eukaryota > Viridiplantae > Streptophyta > Pinopsida > Araucariales > Araucariaceae > Wollemia > Wollemia nobilis. Next base: position 10,733,865 of record JAQPPZ010017092.1, read on the forward strand.
CCATATTACTTTTCCCCTAAGAGCCAAGTTTGAATTTGTAAGAACTCTTAAACCAAGACTACCCTAGTTTTATCATCACACACCTTGATCCATTTCACCAAAGTAAATTTCCTTTTATCATGTAAACTTGACCATAAAAGGATCATATAATATAGATTAAACTTTTTCAACTGATTTTGGCATAGAATACAATGACATATAATATGTTGGAATGGCCTGTAAGACTGACTTAATTAACTACACTCTTCTTGCTAACGATAACCATCTACCTTTCCAAGCTATAAGTTTATTATAAACTTTACTAATAACTGGATTCCATAAATCTATCCTCGTTCTCCCCTCAAATAAAGGCATCCCTAGATACGTTGTTGGTAAATTTATCTCCTCCATATGAAGTACCCTGTAAATTCTTACTTTGATATTAGTTGGAGTGTTAAGTAAATTTTGGGTTTGGTCCTATTAGCTTTTTGCCCTTATGCTCTTTCGTATTCCTTTAAAATGTTATTCAAAGCTCTGGCCTCATTGATCCTTGTCCTTCCAAAAAGGGTTGTATCATCTACAAACTATTGATGGGTGATGTTGTCGATGTTATTACTAACCTTAAGTCCACTTATAAGCCCATATTTGTAAAATTGGAAAAATAAAATCCCATTTAACCTATCATAGGCTTTGCTCGTATCAAGTTTTAATATAATTTCTCTCTTTACTTGAAGCTACTAAATGTATAACTTCATGAGATACTATGATCCTCTCTAGAATTTATCTCCCTTTCACAAATCCTCCTGCTCTTATGAAATAATATTGTCTAACAAAGGCCTTAATTGATTCGCCATCACTATGGAGATAATATTATATGCCATATTACATGGGCTTATCGGTCTAAAAGAATCAAACAATTCAACGTCTTTCTTTTTTGGAATTAGGGTAAAATATATTGCATTTAATTTATAAGGTATGTATTGTTTTACCCTATACTATTCCAATGCCACCAATAAATAATCATTTACTATATTCCAATTATCTTAGTAAAAAGTTGTAGAGAGCTCATATGGACCTGGTAATTTATCCTTATTAAAAGAGAAAATAGCTAAATGAACTTTTTCTAGAGTAATAGGCTCCATCGGTTTTCTATTGTCTTCATTCGTTATAACTGAAGGAATGTCTTGAAGAAGTTTATCATTAAGAACTTCAATCTCCTCTAATCCTAAAATATTTTGATAAAAATACTTTACCTCTTTTCTAATTTCCCTTTGATCTTCAATCCAAGCCCCTTCTATTGATTTAATTCTACTGATTATGGATGTTGATATTTGTACTATAGCCATTTTATGAAAAAACTTTATATTTTTATCTCCTTCCTTTAACCAGATCTGTCTTGATTTTAATCTCAAGAATTTCTCTTCCTTACTCAAAATATTGTGATATTCACTAAGCAACTCCCTTTCTTTTGAGTTTGGATTATTATGATCATCTTTTTGGAATTTTATCTTTTAGTTCTTTCTTTAAAGAAATATTTCCAAAAGTGGTCTTGTTCCATTCTTTTAATCTAGATGTCATAGATATAATTTGATTTGGAAGAGCATACAACCCACCATTACCTGAAGAATTCCACGTTTGAGCTATCATATTAACAAACTGAGGATGGTCTTCCCACATCTACCTGAAGAACTCCATGTTTGAGCTATCATATCAACAAATTGAGGATGGTCTTCCCACATCTACTCGTATTTAAAATATGATATTTTATAATTCACTTACCACCACTTTAACTCTTATTGGCCAATTATTTGAACCAATCCTTGTTAAGGTGTTAATTTTAGCATAAGTTCCTTCATCTAGCCATTGATCTGAGAGAATACATTTGTCTAATTTTTTGCTATTAGATTTTGGCCTCTCTTCTTGTTGGTCCAAGTATAGTTGTCTTCTTCAAATTCAACCTCCCATAGATTATTATTTTGAATAAAAGTTGAGAAATCTCTCATACTTTGGATTAATTTCCTAATTCCTCCAAATTTTTCATCTAGCTTGGTTATGGCATTAAAATATTCTATGATCATGAATTGGGTTTCTTGGTCTTTACTTCTCATAAAGGTTTAAATCCCACTCCAAACTTCTAATCTACTTGAATGAGTTGTAGGTCCATAAACATTGATAAGGATGAAACAAATATTTGCAAAGTAGCAAGTAGCTAAAGAGGCTATCCAATGCCTAGTTTTATGAATGGTTACACAAGAGGTTCTAGAAGGATTCTAAAAAGTTAAAATTCTTCCTATCACTCCTTAAGAATCCACAACATCCCATTCACATCTTGCCCATATTGCTTTCATAGTTTTTGAAACTTCTTTTGACATTTTAATTTCTTGGAAGCAAAGAATATTAGGCTTATTACTTAAACATATGTCCCTCATACACCTTTGCTTTGAGGGGGTATTAACACCCCTTATATTCCATGAGATGATAATCATGTCTCATTAGGGGCTTTTGGCCTTGCTTGCGTATTACCAATATCATTTTGTTGTTTGGTAAAAAGAAGATCAACCAACTTAGTTTGTGTTCCTTTCTCTATGTTTGTTCTTGTTTCCTTGGATCTTGCTTGATAATTTGAGGATTTTCCTCTTTTTTCCTTGCCTATATCAAGAGCAGGTCTTATTATTCCATTCGTCAATATTATTTCACAATTTTGTTTTTCTTCATATTTATCCTCTCTTGGCTCTACTACAAAAGCTTTTGACTTCTATTGCTCATTTTTATGGTATTTCCTTATTAATGGCAGAGGTATTAACTTCTAAAACTGTATTTTCTTTACCATTTTTTTCTCTCGAATGGTGCATGGTGCTTCAAGAGAGTCTTCAAAATTTTATGAGACACATTACTTAGGTTCATCGAGAATATTATTAGTTAAATTAGGATCATACTGAATAGACGATTCCTTGTTAATATGTTGAAACTGTTGTATTGTGTCCTCTAAGTTTTGATCTACTTTTTCTTAATTGGCTAAAGCCTCTAAAGAGTTGGTATTTCTTCAAATATCCTTCCTTACTGGTCTCCACTGTTTATTTTCTTTCATTCTTCTAGATCTATTTTTTGAAAGTTGAAAACCATCTTCATCCATAACCATTTGTAAGTTTCTCTTGCGATTTTCTATATATGATTATGTTGGACTCTTCTTAGGGCATGATCTCTCAATATACCCCACCTCATGACATCTTCTACATCTAAAAGATATGTTTTCATAATATATAGTTTGGGTTCACATATTATCCCCATACTTAAGAATGATTGATTATGATAAAACTTTACTTATATCAATCATGACTAATATATGAGCATAAATAGCCAAGAATCCATCTTATGTATTTTATGAAATCTCATAAATTCTCCTAGAGTGAAAGGTATTTATTTCCCAAAATTCAATGGGTAACCCAAACATCCTAACCCAGACTGGTACTAGGGATAGATTTACATTTTTAGGTGAAAAGCCTTCATACCAATGGGTAAGGAAGAGTCCTACTCTTCCCATAAACCGAATACCCCCTTTTAGGTTTTTTTCTCTTTCTTTGCTAGAAAAAATGGCTAAGAAAAAACCTTTGGGAAGAAATGATAAAATCACTGGTAGAGACTTCCAACTCCTATCAATCCATTTTGTCAAGGCTGAAGCCCCTAGCCAATACCCATTAAATCTACCAAAAATTGCCCTATCTTGGAGCAACGAGGATCTCTCTAAGGTGCGCTCACTAGCCTCTACCACTAGAGATGATTCTAAGGATTTAACTATAAATCGGTTAATGGAAAAGAAACTAAAACTCAGAATCTATTGAAATTTATCAGAATGTCCTATAGCAAATATAGTGTTTGATAAAAAATTTATAATAATTTGCATGCAAAATTTCTAAGATAATGAAGGAAAAAAAACTTCGTTGAAAAATTCTATGTCCAAATAGAATGTCTCATTGAAGTCCTAGCCCTACCTTGCTCTTCCCATCATCCAAATCCTAGTTGAAAAATATTTGCAATTTAGTTTTTCGTGGCTTGAAAAATCATCATTACTCTTGTTTCGGATGGTTGACTTCATGGGGTCGTATCTCCTTCAATATTGCTTGGATTCTTTCATATGATCACTTATTTTGAAGCTATTCAAATTCCACACAAGGTGGTCCAAGAATCAGTTGAATCAGAAAATCCTTTGTGAAGATATGGCTCCTAAAAATGAAACGTTTAAAAAAATCCTAATCCTTTACGAAACAACTACCAACATTGCAATTAAATTAATATAATAATAAAAAATAAAAAATATAAAGAAAAATTATTATCACCTAAGTAAAATGAGGCTCTCGTTCAATGGTTGAGACATATAGATGACATAACTTACACCAAGGTTCAATTTTGAAGAACACCAAAAGAGTTATAGGGTTTACGTGATTAGCATGTGATTAATGACATCCAATGTAGAAGATATTGTAACGGTTTTAGGAGGTAAACTTTAGCCTACACCAAGGTTCAAATACGACAAACACTAAAATAATTATATGTTTGGCGTAATTAATACATGGTTAGTGACATCTAATGTAGAAAATATTATAACAATTTTGGGAGGCAAAAATTTATTTAAAAAGAATGTAATATAATGTGTAATTTTACCACCATTATTATTGTAGTGGTAAGGGCTTTGGCCTCTCTGAGAGGTCCAAGGTTCAAACCCCACTTAGTATGAGGGGACTAGGGGACCAAGACCCCTCATAAAACTTGTGTAATCTCATTTAATTTTTTTACCACGGTTAGATTCAAACCTTAGACCTTCCATTTAAGATTCAATAGCCTTACAATAAAACCCACTCAAATTATACACTATGATTCTGAACATTCAAAATTACTAGTTTAAAAATCAAAACTTTATTTAAAATTATATATATATATATATATATATATATATATATATATATATATATATATATATATATATATATATATAATTTTACTATCATTAGATTCAGACCTTAAACCTCCTCAACCACTTATTTATAATTCAATAGACTTATCATAAGACCCCCTCAAATTTTTCAAAAGTGCTCCTCATGATCTTATGTTCGAGTGCTTGCCCATGGACTTAGATTCTTTGAAAGTTGAATACCGATGACTTTATAAGCTAAGGTTTATAATAGCAACATCCCATTTCAATTCAAAACCATACCCAAAAAATGTTATCATGTTATCATTCCCTTATGCCAAAAAAGAAAAATAAAATAAAAAATAAACCCTAGAGGGTTGTTAGACTGCCGAAAACGTACAAAGAAGTCGGCTTGGCGCGGCATGTTGGTATTAGGCGGGAAAAACGGCAGAAATGGCCGTTATAAATTTGGCGGGAACGATCGTAATGTATAACGTTGCCCAGTGTACAGGTTTCTTTGTCCCATATATTGCCGTGGCTTCTCTCGCCGTTTCAACGATCGAATATCTCTGCCATCGTTTTTTTTTGTCCGAGAGGTCAAAGGATCGATTCCCTTGAAGCCCGTTGCCCCTGTAGTGCAAAGAGAAAGCCCCAGCCAGCCAATCTTCAGGTGAAGTCAGGAAATAAATTGACAATCATTTTTTTTTTCGAGTAATTTTTATTTGCGAGTTCAATTTTTTCTTGTTTGTTGCTGTAAAAACAGAAAATGGCGCACCACAACATTCGCACTCGGCCGAAGAAGCCCGTCGTCCCTGCGGAGGAGCCAAAGACGGTGTTTACCGTTGTGAAGGTCGTGACGGCCCCGGGCGGCGGCGAAGCGGAGGAAGCGGCGCCGCTTCCTAGGGTTTCCGTGCGGGGGGTGCACGCGACGGAGGAGCAGGCCTACGTGGCGGCCATTGCGGAGCTCATCTATGAGCTGGAGGAGGCGGAGGGCGCCACGCTTCCCAAGGTGCGCGCCATCGCCAAGACCGCCACGCTGGCCCTCAAGGACCGCCTCAAAAGCCTCCACGCGTGCCAGAGCGCCGACGTGGCGGAGGAGGAGCGGGTGGAGTTCCTGATAAAGAAGGCGCACGTGTTTCCTGAGGAGGAAAAGATGAGTGACATGGACGCCTTGCTGGCGGGGCCGCTCATTCCCTGTGCCTATTGGGATTCCAGCGACGAGGAGGACTATGACCCCGCCGCTGAGGAGGAGGATGAGGAGGACGACGATGATGACGAAGATGATGACGTGGATATGGTGAATGAGGATGATGCCATGCAGGGTATTGAGGGGTCGGAAGCCAAGGAGGCCGTGCCGGAAAAGAAGGCCGAGGAGGAGGAAAAAAAGCAGGAATAGGGCCATGTTATGTTTTTGTTTTTTTACTCCTGTGGGGAAGTTTTGTAGGATGTTTCTTGGGAAAGTCTCCAGGGCCATGAAATTTGTGTCTTGAATGTGCTTGTGGATGAAGCAAAAATTGTGTGCATACCATGAGGTTAACAAGGGTTTTAAAATTTCTCTGATTTTGTGTGCAATATCTGCAATTTTTTTGACATGAGTATTGGAGCTGTCATTCTTTTTAAAAAATCTGGTTTGTGTATGAATTTGTTGAAGAGCATTTCCAGTAGCACTGCAGAATCTGTAATGTAATGTGTTTGTCGATTGAGCTTCTGGGAGTATTTAAGGAGCATAAAAGTGAAAGATTAAATGAATGCTTTTACATGTTTTTTAAGTGATCTTGGTCAGGGAATTATTGTTCTTAACAAGAACCTAATTCATAGATCATTTGTAAAAGAAGAAATCAGATCTCTAGAGTTTATTCCGTTTAAATATGATAATCTCAAGAATTTTTTTTTACAAATTAAGTTATATGATTGGATGATAATATATATTAGGATAATTCTTTTTCCCTTGAAAACTTTCAGTTAAACTAGAGAATTCTAAGAGCTTTGGGGATTAGATAATGAAATTTTAAATAGTAAAGATGTTATTTGACACATTATTGACTTGGTTTTAGGTATTAAATTATTCAAGTAAAAGTAAAAACCTTTCAGATTGACACTATAAAAAAATAATAAAGTTTTTTTTTTTTTTTAAATCATCTATCCTATCAAGGATTTTATATAGATGGTAAATATATAATGATGTAAATATATGATACATGTGTATGAAATCATCAAGCAGATAGCCTCCTACAATGGTAGCCAAGAAGGTCAGTCATACCGTAAACAATATTAATATTTTATTAAAAAATCCGATATTAAGAAAATCATTCACCAACATTAAGGGTTACAGTGGGTTTAAGATGCTTTGAAATTAATAACTCTCGGCATATATATATATGTATGTTATATCTAAGTTAGTTATAAACTTTTGCTAAATCATCTACTTATCAAGTAAAATATATGTATACATGAAATTTGACATTATATTTCAAGCACATATATATACTTGAAATGAAATTATATTCAAATGGTTATATTTCATTATAGATTGACATTCTATGAAATCATTATAGACTTTAGAATATAAGTAAAAAAAATAAATAATAACATATCCTTATATATGGACTTTAATAAGCCATCTCTCATGGCCACTATCTTTTGCTTTCTATGAACCAAATACTACAAAGTGGTTGGATTTAAAATGACTTTAATAAGCCATCTTGATGGCTACTATAATTCACCTTCTATGAACCAAATACTACAAAGTGGTTGGATTTAAAATGCTATTTTTGTTGGATGTTTTTTCCTTAATCAAACTTGGACTAGGTAGGGAATGTTTGTTTACTGAGGAATGTAATTTGGGCTCTTTAATGCATATTTCACATTCTTGAAAGATATGGATATAGCCTTTGAAAGTTAATCAACAATATTATTATGTTTTAGTTGGATGATATAATTACCTTTTCTAAGATAAAGGGTTAACTTTTGTCATTATGAGCTATCTTAAAAGGATTTGATTAAGAGATCTAGAAATCAATATTCTATGTAATACAAGGAAACTTTAGGTATATGCCATCTTAAATGATGGACTCAATTATGATCCATATTTGGTCAAAGTAAAAATGGATTTGTCTTTGCTTTCAATCAAGAAATCAATTCAATCATTTTATGGACAAATTATATTTTGTTAGATTATTTATTCTGAATTTTGCATATATTCTAAAGTCTATTTATTCTGAATTTTGCATATATTCTAAAGTCTATAATGATTATGTTGAGAAAAGATAAAATTTTCATGGACCAAAGAGGTCAAAGAGGCTTTTCAAAAGCTCAAACAAGCTATTTTTCAAGCCTCAATACTAGTCAATCTAAATTATAAAAAGGATTTTATCCTTGACATATTTGGTGCTAAGTAAAGTATTTGAGGAGCACTCACCCAATAGAATAATCAATATGAAGAGCATCCCATTATCTACATGAGTCAAACATTGCTTGATTATGAACCAAGATACAATTTCATGGAGAAAAATGTTTACACACACATGATGACACTCGAGATATTTCATCATTATGTCTCTCAAAGTAGAACCATGTTTTATGTGATTCACCATGATGTAAGAAATTGCATTCTACAAAGTAAAATGTATGAAAAGAGAGCACCATGTTTTATGTGATTCACCATGATGTAAGAAATTACATTCTACAAAGAAAATGTATGAAAAGAGAGCACCATGTTTTAAGTGATTCACCATGATGTAAGATATTACATTCTGCAAAGTAAAATGTGTAAAAATAGAGCACAATCAATCTAAAAATTGCAAGCATACAACATAGAGATCAAATTTACAAAGTTGAAAATGTTGAAGAATATAGATATCAATGTAACCCATGGTAGAATTGTACATTTCTAAATGTTATATTAGAAGTGATTTATATTTTCTCAAAAGTATGTGTCAATGTGTAGGATCGGTGCAACTGTCATTTAATAAAATGTGCAAGTATGTAGAGGGTGAGAGAGTGCAAAATGTCATGTAATAAAGTGTGCAAGTTTGTAATGTGTAAGAGAGTGCAATGTGTCATGTGTAGGTGTCAAGTATGCAAGTGAAGAGTCACATGTATGTGGCAAGATGTAAAGTCAAGAGACATGAGAGGTTTATCTTATGTATGGAATAGGAAAGGATGCATCTCCCAAATATGTGAGGAGAGCAATAGTCAAGTATTGAAGAGTCATCTTCAAAGGTTATATTATGAAAAACTCTATGCATTGTATCATCTTGTAATCACAAAAAATGGAAGATTGTATACAATTTTGAGCAATAATATTGTAAGTTTATTTATGCATATCATTGTTATTTCATGAATGATATATTCATTGATATTGGCCAGTTAATCCATATTATTGTTATTTCATGAATATTTTTTTGAACGAGTTCACACAATTTTTTATGAGGGATCCTGATCCCCTCATATTGAGTGGGGTTTGAATCTTGGACCTCTCAAAGAGAGGTTAAAGCCCTTACCATTGCAATAAGCTTGCAATTTTTTTTCAATGAGTTTACATAGGTTTTTATGAAGGGTCTTGATCCCCTCATATTGAGTGGGGTTTGAACCTTGGATCTCTCAAAGAGAGGCCAAAGCCCTTACCATTGCAATAAGCTTGCAACTCATTATTTCATGAATGTTATGTTCATTGATATTGGCCATTTATATTGAATGCTCAAGTATTAAAGTTTGTTTTAAGATCCTGGATATTGGTACCTATGATTTAATATGGCTAAAAATTCATCAATGGTATCAAAGACACACTATCTAATACTGGTAGGAGCCATATTGGATAAAATATAGCGTCAAAAGTTCTGTTGTAAATTTGAAAAAAAAATGCAAGTTAAAAAGCTAACATCGGAGGAGAACTCTGTGAATTTGAAAGAAAATTTGCAAGTTAAAAAGCTATCATTAGAGGAGAAATCTGGTGTGAATTTGAAAGAGAAATTTCAAGTTAGAAAGCTAGCATCAGAGGAGAACTCTGGTGTGAATATGGAAGCATATAGAACACTAAAGAATACAAAAAGAAAAAAAATAAATATTTGAAAGAGATAGTGAATGTTGCCTACTAATATATTGTGGAGAGGAAGCCACAAAAAGAGAATATAATTTGAGAAGCTACATTAAGAAAGCACAAGCGAATGAGGAAAGAGAGTGCTTGATAAAAAAATTTAAATCGGGTGTAATATACCCTAACTGTGAAAGATAATAGAGCAATGCCAATCAATTTTAAAAGCAAAGGAGAGCCAATAAATCCAAAGAATAGGTGTCTATATTAAAGGTATAATCGAATTGTTAAGAAAATAATTTGAAAGGACACCTGAGATATAGTTTCAAAGCATTTAAAAGGTGAAGCACTCGTGTTTAAACATAAAGGAAAAGGTTGTCTTGATATACTGTGGATAACACCCGATATTGAAAGTAGAGTGAAAGCCGCCATACGAAGCAAAAAGATAAGCCATAGAGAAAGAAAATTGGAAGCTACAACGAGCTACAAGGATGAAACTTGTGAGCAATGAAGTCATATTCAATACTGTGTTACAACAAAAGAAGGAAGTTGAAGCAATAGTAAGCACATAACATGCTAAGGTGCAAAGGAGATCACATTGCTTAAGGCAAAATTAAGTTAACATTGAATTTGATAATTGGAGGGATAAGGATTAATTAGATTTGATTAATTGAAATTGATAAATTGGGAATTATAATTAGGTCTTTGATTATTGATTATTAATTGAAATTGATTGTATTCTTATAAATTGAAGATTTTAAACTTTGATTATTTGAAGACATTGATTGAAGAAGTTATCGATTGCTTCAAATTGTTTGAAGTTGATTGTTGATTAAAAATTTAGGAGAAATAAGGATTTCAACATCAAAGGAATTGTTGAAATTTGAATATTTTGAAAAGTTTATAAAATCATAATGGATAGAAGACAAAGAAGAATGAATGCATCAAGACAATCATATGAATTCAAAAGACCAAATTTTATGAGAGGAAATTTTTAGAATCAAAGATTTTCTCAAAGACATGAAACAAGATCACTTGAATCTCATCAAAACATGAAAATAAAAAAGGTACATGGTATATAGATTCAAGTGCCAATCATCATATGGATGGAAATTTGTATTGGTTTGACTCATTAGAAGTCAGACCAAAATTTTTACTAAAAATACCAGATGATCAAATTTATTATATGTAAGGAGCTGGAAACGTTATACCTAACATGCCATTTTTAGATTTTTTGCTAGATGATGTATTGTATGTTCTAGGATTATTAAATGATCTTGTCTTAATATATCGATTGGTTGAAAGATGTAGAATAGTGAAATTCAAATATGCAAATGGAAACAAAAAATGTGTTATTAAGAATCAAAACAAAACTGAAGCTACAAGTTCCATCAAGGATGGAATATTTGCTCTATATGCAATGGGATTTTCACAAGAAATATTATATTGCCTTTTGCCTCAAGAAAAGCTTAATGATGAATTATTTGATTTTTCCAAGAGATAAGAAACAAGACAATGGACTAGACACAATGTAAGATTGGCAAGTAGGATCAATGTTAGCTTTTGATACTAAATACTTAATGAAAATAACCACAAGATCTAAAATAAGGAAGATATATCAAATATAAGATAATGGCAAAATTTTAAACATATAAAAACCATGAATAACTTCTGCAACTACTCATGAAACTACCATTAATGAAAGCTCACAAAAATAGTATTTGATATAGAATGGAGATCTCAAATACTCCATACTTCATACATTCTTGCACTACATTGTGTCTTGCTTTACTCTCACTCATAGACACCTATATATAATAGAATGTGACTCTTCATATGGAGGAATCTTGGCCTTCCCTCTTCTTGACTCTTCATATTCCTATTCTATGGACTCATGTGCATATGGACTATTATGCACATATACATTATTGAATACTTTGCACACTCTAATAATACTTGTGCATTTATTACATTGCATAAATTAAATACTCTCACTCTAATCTAAGACACATTCCTAATCTAAAGATGTACCCAAAGTGGTAATGTAATATATTCCAACACCCCTTGTATTACATTATTTGGTTATTGAAGACTTTAGTTTTCAATATGTATCTTCATATTTCATATGCCCTTCAACTTGATCAGGTTCATGTTATTTTTCTTTAATATGTAGGTGACAAATTAGTCCAAAGTATTATTGTCCTCTCATATTTCTAAATATTCGATTTGCCCGTTGAATTTTATGATAGATAGATTTTTCTTTTCTTGTAATCCGCTGCTCAGAAAATCTGTTAGTATTATTTTGAACTACAACAATATCTTGTGAAATCCCAATTGAATCTAGAGCATATATATCATTGTAAAGTGATCATGTACCCTCTATCTCAATTTGATTTATAATGAGACACTTATTGACTCCAATTATATATCTAAAATCAACCATCCTTTTGCTCTTTACCAATTTGGCTACTAAAATAAGATTTGATGTTAATCAAGAAACATACATTACATCATGTAACAAAAGATTTGGAAATCATGTACCAGGTGTTACACACCCATATCCATATATAAGATAGGTTTTTCCATCTGCAATTTTCAATCTAAGATTGTTAGTGACTCCAAGGCATTCAAACCATTGTAAATTTCCTATCATGTGATGACTTGCACCAAAATCAATAAACCAAATGTCTTTTTCATTCTGAATTTTAGAATTATTTGTTCTTGAAGTAATTTTACATTTTTGATATGGAATATTGTATGAATTTTGATCTTGAATCCTTTCATAGTATATCTTGTGATGATATGTTCCTCTTGCTAACTTATCCATTATTATCTTCAAAAAATAGTTTTATTGTTGTATTCCTTATGTCTCCCAATCTCTTCAACTTCTAAATTTTAAGTTGAATTTGAGTATATGATCAAATTTGATAAGATCTTTTCAATTCTCAAATTTTGTAGAATACCTTGTATCTCCCAAATATTTTGAATATAATATGGCTTTGATATAATACTTAGCTTTCTATGTTTTTTCTTTGAGTTGAATTCCTTTTGTCTCCCTAATTATGAATATAATCAAAAGTCAATTTTGATGCAATTTTTTTTTTTTTTTTTTAAGCGAAAAACCCCTTGCGGGGCTGCCTTGGTCTGAGAGACCATGAACAGGGGGTTCTACACCGTCAAAGTCACCCGGGAGTCGCACCCAACCCTACCCGCACCAACATTATCAATTGGATTTTGGATACCCAATTCAGCTTTTTGGTAGGGTGGATATTTGAACCTGGGACCTTCCTTGGAGGATTGCCCTCTCCTCTCCAACTCACCTACAACACCTGGGTAATTTTGATGCAATTTCAATATTGATAAATATTTTCTATTTTCAAGAACTTTAAGTTGGATTCCTAAGTCTCATTAATTTGAATAAGAGACTAGTACCAATGTAATTTTCCAACTTTTCTATCTCTCACGTCGTATTTCAATATGTTTTCTAACTTTCAAAAATTAGTTTGATCCTTATAACTCCTCAATTAGAAATTTAGAAAGCAAGGTATTTGCAAATTCAATAATCCTATTTTATTGTAGAAATCCTTATTCCTCCAAGTTAAACTATTTGCAAATATTTCTATGCTTGAATTTCAAATAAGGTAATTTCAAAACCTTTAAATTAAATACTCTTCACTTCTAAAGTTTTTCAAATCATTCAATAATCTTCTAAGGTTATAATTCACCTTATACCTCCATTCATTCAATTAATCTCAATCATAATAGATTAACTAATCTCAACCTTAGAATAATTAGAAATAATATCCCTTATAGCTCCTTAAACTTTGCAAAGTCAAATTAATTTAAATATTATGTACCTCCTTAGGAATGGCATGCGATGTTTATGTCTCCAGAATTTTGACCTTCCTTTGCGTGTTGGTTGACTTCTCTGTCAACCAAATTAATTCCTGATGCGCTATAATTTTGGCTATATTCTCCATGAAGCTTCACTCCTCATGAAGCTTTTGATTCCTTTGTTCTTGATGAATTTTCACTTCATATTGCAAATAGGTTGGAGGCTCTTGACATCCTCCACGTAGGAGCTTTAAAGTTCTCTACCTTCTCCATGTGTGCACTCCTCAAACAAGTTGGTCTTCTTGGTGAATGACCTTCTCTTCACTCAGCAATGTCTTTGCCTTTCTTATGCTCCTTGAACATGTTGGTTTCCTTGGTGAATGGGCTTCTCCAGACATTGCATGTCTTTACCTTCCTCTTGCTCCATGTTAGAGATTCTTCTAAATTTGAAATAACTTGATATTCCTCTACCTACACTTCTCCACACTCAAAATAACGCTCTCTATTAGACGCTCCTTAACTACAATCTCAAAACCCAATACTTTCAGACTTGTTTTTTTTATATTCCTTTCTTCTACGTATCTCCAATGTAACCTCTTTTAACACCTTAAATGTAGTTTGCAAGATGTTATGTATGCTACCAATGACCCTTGGCATTTCTCCTTTATCGTGCCAAGTGGTAAGAATATTTTAATTTCAAATGGCTCTTTATCTTATTTGCAACTCTCATTTTTAAGTAACGCTCAGATTGCACTCGAACTTCTGCATACCCTTTTAAGAATAATGCTTGGATGATTATGCAATTTCTTCTACCTTATTTTCCATCAAATTTTGCATGGTATTTATCTGGTTGATGATTATGAAAGCCAACGTTTGCTTCCTTTTGACTATTACAAGACTCAATGGTTTGGTTGTCTCTTTTGCATCCTTTCAATGTCTAATCGAAGTTTGTTTATTTACTCACTCTTCTGTGTATGTTGGTGATGCTTCCTTTCTCAGAATGAAGTCTCTTGATTTCTCCTCCAACCTTTGGTGGCTAACTATAACTGATGAGTTTGTGCTAACCACTTAAATTATCAAACAAGTTTGATTTAAAAGGAATATTGCTCAATATAAGCCAACAATTTATATTGCATTCACTAAATGGTTCCTTCCTAGGAAAGCAGTAACAAAGCAATAATAAAGTAGGAAAGACTTGAAAGCAAACCGAAACAAGCCTGTAAATACTCTAACAACTAACTATATTGAATGCAGTCATGCTATTCCTAATCAAATACTAAAAAAAACAATAAATCAAATCTTACTTAACAACTAAAAACCATTCATTCAACATAAAGCAAAATATTATCTACCTACTTTTATCCTACAACTAATAGGAGAGAGTGTTTGTGGATTGTCCAGGTTTAGTAGGCCCTTGCTAAACTTATAACAACATAAAAAATCTTCCTTTATAGGTCTAAAAATAATTCAAGACACTAATAACAATTGCATTCCATAACATAAAGGTTAAAATATTAAATATGCAAGAAAATAACTTTTATTCCTTAATAATCCAAATTATGTTCATTGTTGGAAATGACCGTTACAGGTTTCCCATATAAAAACTAGAATTTTATTTTTATAAAGAAACTTCTTTATACTTGCTCTAACATAAAAATTAATGCTTTCTCTGGTATTTTTTAACATCCCAAGCGTCTTATTATGCAACAGACTCAATAAATTTTGAGATTTGATTTAGAAATCAGTTGCAAAATTAAAGACTCTTGTTACAACCTATTTCTGAAAATGAAATCACACTTTATTTGCTAACAGAAAGAGAAACAAACATCCCTTGCTAGTTGTGAATGCCCAAAAAAATGTGTGAGCTATCCAAACTAATTCCTAACTACTTCCTAACTATCCTAGTTGTCATACTACTATCAAAACAAATTATGTTTACTGTAACTGTTGCTTTTTGATAGGTCACAGGTCCTTTTTTGCTGCATTTATTCACTTTGGGCAGCTCCATAATTTTAGGAATATTTTCCTAAAATATAGGAGGTTTCAACTCCTATTTTTTAGGAAACTTCACCCTATGCTCCTGGACTGATTCTGTGTAAAACCAAAATTTCAGGGATTTTTTGGAACAGACCTATGGTTGGAAATCCTCCCACAGTTTTGAAATATAATCTATGTATAAAACAACACTATAGAGCAACAAAACACATATAAATATAGCAAATGATAGTAGCAATCATCACATTTATCCACTACATCTATTTCATTAAGCATTTAAGTGTAAATATATCATTTAAGCAAAAACTAGTAAATATGTCCATCATGTTTTCAGTAATACTCAGTTTGGGTATGAAAATAAGGCTAAAAAACTATAAAATATAGCCTATTTTCCTAACTCATAATTCATCCCAACTGAGTCAATTGCATGTCCTCATGCAATATTTCACTCTATCAACCACTATTATTTAATCCTACATTTTCTTGACTATTTTCTTGACAGTCTTGGCTGGAGTGGCTCGTGTTGATGTAGTTGGAGTAGGTGATGGTTTAGTTGGACAAGGTGATGGAGTCAAAACTTGTTTCTCTACTGGAGATTTCCTTTTTGCAGAACTACACTCAGTATTGAGAATACCCTTTCCTACACTTGGGATTTTGACCCATTTTTGTTTTAGGCCTCCAATTCACTTGGAGCATAATTATTTTTGACAATTTTCTTGGGTCTCATTTTGACTCATGATGTTGTAGCCTTGTCTGTAGCTGTAGGTGTTTCTTGTTGTTGTTATAGAGCTATCCCTTTCTTCTTTGTTGGTGTTTCATCCATATCTCCCTCGCTCTTTTTCTTTTGCTTACCACCTATTGTAGGTTTGGTAACAGGTAAGGGGACTTCAGATTTACTTGCAACAACATTTTCTTCTTTATCATCACAGGGTGTAGCATGAGTGTACATATTCTAGAAATTTTCTGTTACCTTCAAGTCCATCAACCTCTTTTCTAGGTCTTCATGTTTTTCATTGGTTTCCATTTTCAGCTCTATCAACTCCTCCTTAAGTTGTATCATCATGATTGTATTGGATTTTTTTGTGTCCTGTTCCTTTTGTTGTTCCTCCACCTTTACCTTCTTACTTTGAGGTTTTGGTTCTTCCTCACTGGTGTCATCCATGTCTATCAAAGTAGCCTTAGTCTTCAAAATTATTAGGGTTGACTATCTTCAAAGTGAAGACCTAGTTTTAGGAGGAGATAATGCAATAATTGGAGTCTTATATTTGGGAGTACATTTAGGTCTGGAAGTTATTTTTGGATGTGCCTTTACACCTAGTGCCTTCTTTCTACCCTGCACTTTACCTTTCTTAATATTCAAATATTCATGGTTGCCCTCCTTTTTTTTTTCCTTTTGATTCTAAAGGAGTGGCAGCCTCATGTATTGAATGTGCAGGTGATAGAGGGGTTAATGGGGTAGCATAGTACTTATCACTTCCTTCTGCCTCTGTCTCCTCATTCTCAGACATTTTATATTTATTTTGTTCTACCCCCTCATTGGCTATCTTAGCTACTTCCTCTGATTATTTCCCTTCCAAGTTAGCTTCTTTTTTTACCTCATTCTATTTCTCCTCTTGGCTTCCTTCTTCATCTGCCTGTTGTGTCTCTTCATCTAAGTCAGAGACACAGGCTAATGCCACCATTTTACCCCAAGTGTTCTTGGTTCTACTCTAAATTTTATGTAAGATAAGAAGTTTAATTAACCCGGGGTGAGCAATGGTTTGTTCATTATCATTTTGCACCTTCCTAGCCATAGTTTTAATAGATTGTTTCAAGTAATAGGACAAATTTATGCGATGTTCTGGTTTTTAAAAATTCTTAAGGGCTAACAACATCTCAATGTGATGTCCATAAACCATTGTGAAATGCCCTTCCAAAGTGAAAAACCACATAATAGCTATGACTATATCTTGCCATACATGTGGAAGAGAAGTTAAGTAAATACCTTTAATAGTGCCATCTCATGCTCTATTAAACCTCACCGAAATGCCCAACTGGTTCACCAATTTCATGATCTTGATGTTAGGTGTTCTGTACCATTTCTTCCCTTCATTTGACAACTCCAAAATTTATGCAATATTTTTTGTAGATACCTCCACAGTTACTCCATAGTTGAGTTGGGCCACCATACTCTTTAGGTCCAATTTTTTTACCAAGTCCTGAGCCACAACAATATCATGCCCCTTAAATTTTTGCATGGCTTGGTATCATTTTGGGGCAAAAATATTTTTGATGGACTACTTGCATAACTACAAATATTCCATGCTAACGACTTTCATATGTTTCACTTACCCCACAATGTTGGCTAACGACTATTCAAATTTCTAGCAAGGTAACCACAAGGTTCTAGAAGGTAATGGACATAATGGCTATGTAAGAATCTTGGCAACCTTAGTCAAGCTCGAAATGGCGGTAAAAAAAAATATTTCTTACAGAATATTTTGGTGATGGGTTACTTTTAGCTTGGCTATGACACATAATGTTCTCAATAAGTCATGCAAAGATAGGGTCTGCATGATAGTTTTAAATAATGCAAAAATATTATTCCTCCACGATAGGATGATGGTGCATTGGAAATTGAAGTCTAGGTAAGGATACATGGGAGGATTACAATGGGAATAATTTTCACCCATTTTATGCGTCTAATCACACGTTTATCAGAATTTTACAATGGTAAAAATGATATGTGAAAGGAAACATCAAGCATGTGATGCATTTGAGTCTTTTAAAATTATCCATGCATATATTATGATGATGATTTGGTATGTGAATCAAAGTATGGGGTAAATATTCTTCGGTATGGCCAATGTCACCCAATAAATCATGTAAAACTCCCTTATAATTGCCAACATATATTTGTCAAGGTTGCATGAGAGTGTGTCCCTTAGACTTCATTATCCATGCTCTTGATTACCTTAGCTTATAACTTTCACCCTGTTTTGACTTTCAACCCACATGGAGTGTACCCTCTGCCATTCGTAATCATGACTATGCTAATTGGATTGGTATGTAAAATTATGTTGACTAGATTAAAAGTCACATCTATGCTAACTAGGATTTGCTATCATGGTGGCAGAATGTAATTTTTATGATAAAATAGTCAATTTGTCTTGCCTATTAACGTGATTGTTATCATCATCCACTGTTTCACCATAGACCCTTCTGCAATACTCTTGCAACTTGAAGATAAATGCTGAAAAAAAAATTGTATGACCATCCCCCAACTGAAAATTCTTCCACATCCTTAGGGAAGAATGAGATTTACAAGGCACAATAGGAATGAAGGAAAGAGTGGAATGGAGCATCTCTAAAAATATTTATAAAGATGAAATATAATAAACTTAAAGCAAAAATGAAAAATATGAGAGAAACACCTATGATGTTACGCTGCTTGCTGATGACTTCTAGAGCTTTTGTGGAGTTTTGATAGCAGTATAGCGAAGATTTCCATACTTAGATGCAAATTGGATATACATGGCATCATGAAAAATGGTTTGAATTGGTGGAATGCTTCTTATTATATATATTTTCTTTTCCTCTTTTATTTTTGTTTTACAGACTAGTTTTCACAAATGGATATTTTGTACAAGGATGAAGAGCGAGTAAAACTAGTTTTCATATTCCTCAGTCCTATAACATCGGTAAAGATTTTCACCATAATACTTATTGGTTTTTATTTTTTTCAAATTTTGTTTGTTTTTTTTTTAAGGAGAAATATCAAGTGCTAGTAGAGGGTTGTAGGTCAAAAATGAACTACAGTTTTGCTTGTTGAATAACTTGTTTAATGAAATCTAACTTGGAGAGAGATTTACGATACAACTTCAATCAATGGCCATTGATAAGTAAGCCACGAGAGACATCATCAATAATTTTTATCTTGATTGTACCGTTACCATATGCTTCTTAAATTTCATAAGGGCCCAACCATCTTGTACGTAGCTTCCCTTTAAAATATTTGAGCTTGGAATCATAGAGTAAAGTCCAATCACCTATTTGAAAAATCCTTGGAATGATATGTCTATCATGTCATTACTTTTTTTGTGCTTGTAATAACTTAGTATTCTGAAGTTCATCCTGATGAAATTCATCTAATGCATTCAACAACAAGTCTTTCTTGTTGAGCAACAGTGAGATCAATTCCAACCTTTAGCATAGTGCGTAAGTTCTGAATTTTAAACTCAATTGGCATGATAATTGTTTTACATAGACCATTTCATAGGGTGTGAACCTTGTTGTTGACTTCCAAGTAGTATTGTAAGCCCATACTGCTTCTCTCAGTCTATGCACCTAATCTACCCTATGTATAGTAATTGTATTTATTAAGATATTCTCAAGCTCCTTGTTAGTAACCTCCACCTAACCATTAGATTGAGGATGGTATGGTAAATATTTCCTATGGTTTACTTGAAATTTATGTACAAAGGCAACTATCACATCAAAGATGAATTGTCATCCTTGATTTGTTACAATCTCCTTGGGTGCTCCAAAACATTGAAATATGTTATCATACAAGAAGTCAACAACCTTTTCCTTTTGGGCATGTTGTAATGCTTTCACTTCTACCTATTATATGACATAATCTGTGCACACCAAAATGTATTCATTAAATTCACTTGTAGGGCTGATAGGTCTAACAAAGTCTAACCCCACTTCTCAAATGGTTCTAAAACCACTTGAGGATGTAGAGGCATCTTTGTTGAAGGAGTTGGTTTATCCATTCTTTGGCATGGATCACGTTGAGAGGTATATACTTTTCCATCCTAGTTCATGATAGGCCAATAGTACCCTATTTGCAAGATCTTGTACATGGTTCTCTTTGCAGCATTATGACCTCCACATGGTTCATCATGAGCTACACACAAGATGTCAAAAGTATCTTCTTCCTACACACATATCTGAATTACATGGTTAGGACATGATTTAAACAAGAGACCATTTAACCAAGTGTATGGAGCACTTTCATGGATGAGATTTCACTTTTTGTATGGTGAAAAGTGAAATGGCACTCTCCCTGTCACCAAATAGTTAGCAATATCTGCATACCAAGGTGAGTGCACTGAAATAGTAAACAAATGCTCATCAGAAAAGAAATCCTGCACAGGTTATGGCTTATTTACCATATGTAATATAGAAATATGGTCAGCCATTACATTTTTTACCAGGTTTTTCCAAAATGGTAATAATAATTTCTTGCAAAAGTAACAACCATATAATAGTTCTACCACTTATTACAACTTTATTCATAAGATATTTAGTGGTAGAATGATTAGTATGGACAAAAAATTTGTATCCAATAACGTAATATCTAAACTTGTTTATGGCATAGACAACAACAATAAAATATTTGTTAGTGACAATATAGTTTAGTTTTGCTTCATTCAATTTTTTTCTAACATAATAGATAACATAGGGTTGCTTGTCCTCGTTTTGAGTGAGTACTACACCTAATGCTTGGTCTGATGCATCGACATGAATATAGAAAGGTAAAGCCCAATTTGGTCCTCTTAGGATTGGTATTATGGTCATATTTACCTTAAGCTCTTTAGAAGCTTGTTGATAGTCATAATTCCAATAAAATTCATTAGCTTTACTCAAAAGTTGAAATAATGGAGCAACTATCCTGCTAAAGTCTTGAATAAACCTTCTATAATAGCTTGCATGTCCTAAGAATCTTCTAACCTCTGTTTGACTTGTGGGTTATGGAAGAGATTTTATGACCTAAAATTTGGTTGGATCTACCTTGATGCCATATGCAAAAATATAGTGGTCTAATACAATGCCTTTGGTCATCACTAGATAGCACTTTTCATGGGTGAGAGAGAGAGATTGTTTTCTTAGAATATTTCAAGGACATGTTTTAGCTTGTTTAGAGTTTGTTCAAAGGTATCACCATAGACAAAAAATTCATCCATATAAATATCTAAACAAATTGGGAAACCCACTGACTATCTGAGATGAGATAGATGAAACCAACATCTAGTAATTTTTGCATTTCTTTTTTGACCACTTTCGTCAAAGTGGGGTTGAATTTTCTTTGAGGTTGTCTCACTAGGTCACATCCATCACTTATAAAGATTCTATGTTTGCAAACAGATGGATGTATACCCTTAATTTTTTTTAATCCCAAGAAAAATATTATTTATGATTTATCAACAACTGTATCAAAGGTTTCTCTTGGGATTGCTACAAATTTCTATTGATGTTCAAAGTTTTTCCAAGAGATACTTCTATTTGTTTAAAGTTTTCAGTATTGGCATCTATGCCTAAGATATCCTTCAATAAATGATTTAAAAGACATTGGTGTGGCAGTAATTGATGAAAATTTACAATGTCTTGTGTAACTTGAGAGAGACAAGTAATGAGAGGACAATGTGGAAGACATGGTAGTTGTGAGCTACTAGGTTTCATTGGTATAAGTTGTTCAAAGGTAGAAGTGGTATCATTTGTGAAATCATCATCATACACTTCTTCCTCAAGATTATGCTTTTGGGCAGTTATCATGGCTAATGATTGAATGATTTCTCCATCATTTGGCTCATCAAACCATGGATACCTATTGTAAAGGCTTGGAGTTTCAAGTCGATAAAGTGTTAAATTTTTGTTATGTATACCATCATAAATGGTCATGCTTCCTCTACTGCAACTAATATAAGCATATACTATTTCCAGCCAAGGTCTACCTAGTATTAAAGGATGTCCCCCAAGTGATGTTTTAGTTTGTAATACTACAAAATCTATTGATACTTCCAGGAGACAACTGTGACCATAATATCATCTAGAATCCCCTCTATTTTTAATGTTGATTTATCTACCAATTGCAAGATAGTGAGGGTAGGTATTAAATCTTGTAATTTAAAAAAAATCATGGTGTCCTTTGTCATCACATTAATTGCGACTCCTAAATCAATCAAAACATTTTGAAGGCTGGTTTTGTAGACATGCAATTAATACGTCCTTATTTGCTGAATCAATTTTGGCATTGTAAATACACGTAACGTATTTGAAGAAATGCACATGCATATATTTAATAATGTTCTAAAGTGCAATTTAATATTGTACGTCATAATAAAGTCATGAAAAGTCATGTTAAGTCAAATATGTTGGCTAAATTATAAGCCATAGGGTATTTTGTCATGTAGTGGAAATGAAATGTAATGCAAAGCAAATGCACATGAAATGTAATTTGAGGGTAGTTGCAAGGTAGTAGGAGAACATAAATACTTGGTGGATGTATAAATAAATCCCCCCTCATTCATTTCGTATGTTCATGGATTGATGTTGTTCTTGCACGGTTGTTTACCCATGGTAGATGTGCAGACAGTAAGGAGATAATGTAGGGTGATTGATGAAGCCATGGAGATTAATCAGCCTAGGGTTTGTAGGCTGTATTGTAATGCTAAAACTGTAATGTTCTATCATACATGCCATTGCTAATATAAAACTACTATATTTACTATATCTACCATTGTTGTTGTATTTATATCATTGCTATTGTAGATTTTTTTGTATTATTATTGCTATACTACCATAACTGCAAACCTGTAAATTATTTAAGTGGAAATGGAACTGTTGTGAGCATGAAAAATTCATTTCTACATCTGGCATCGTTGCTATTGCGAAGTTGGGTCCAATAATTGGTGACATGAAGTTCTGAAACCTGAAACTCTTGGAGGTGAGAAGCACACAACAAATAGGTGCAACAGTTAGGCACAATAGTTGATGACTAGGAGGTGTGATGGTCAGCATAAGTTGATGTACTAGTCATCAGGTCAACAGAAGTAGACAACTAGTAGACCTGACGACTAGTACACCTGACGGCTAGTAGGACCTAACGGCTAGTAGGACCTGACGACTAGCACACCTGACGACTACCAAGACTTGATAGCTAGCAAGACCTGATGGCTAGCACACTTGATGGCTAGTAGGACCTGATATCTAGGATACCCAATGGCTAATAGGACCTGATGGCTAGCAAGACCCAATGGCTAGTAGACCTGATGGCTAGCAGGACCCGATAGCTAGCAGACTTGATGGATAGCAAACCTAACGGCTAGCAAGACCTGAAGGCTAGGAGATTTGATGGCTAGTAGGACCTGATGGCTAAGAGACCTAATGGTTAGCAAGACCTAACGACTAGGAGACCTGATGGCTAGAAAGACCTGACATCTAACCTACCTTGACGTCTAACTAGTATGCTTGACATCTAACCTACCTGATGTCTAACCTACCTTGACATCTAACCAGTTTGCTTGATGTCTAACCTACCTTGACGTCTAACCTGCCTGATGTGTAGCCCAGTTTACCTGACATCTAGTCTAATCCATATAACGTCTACTTGTCTAAAGTCTACAATAGCAAAATATGTAGATCAATTAAAGTAGAGTCTAAGAGTAAAGCAAGAAGGAGGTGACCGACACATTGTTGATAGGAACTAAAGAACGAGTATAAGGACCATCAAAAGTGAAGAAAAATATTGATGTAAGGAAGATATTGAGATTTTGAGTGGATGGTAATACCTGAACACACAATAGGAAGGTTTCATAGGAGTGTAGAGGATGGTATTCAGGCACTAGAGCAACAACACGAGAGAGCTAAAAAAGGAAGACCAAGGCCACAATCAACATCCTAGCAAAGGAAGTAACGAAGTAAGAACACATAGAAAGCTGAGAGATGACTATTTGGTGAAAGTAAGATACCTAAGACTAAAAATACCCTATGAAGAGCAACATAGCAGGAACCTCACCAATGGATAACATAGCCACCAAAGCAGTGGATAATTTGTCACTTTTCATAGGAGAAGGGAAGGAAGACCCGATTAGGCATTGGAGAATTTGTCGTATGGAGTGGAAAGCGATTGGGTAGAACAATGAAGAAGATTGGAGGAGGTGGTTTCCTACAATATTCAATAATCTATAATAGACTAGTACATATACTTACTGCAAGCTAAGTTCTAGATATGGGGAGATTTACGTGATGCATTTATGGAAGAATTTTGATCATATGATACTAACAAAAATTATAACACTCAAGGAGAGAAGGAGCCTGTTTGTTATTATAATTGAAGGGTGAGTAGGTTGATTGACCATGTGGAGAAAGACCACTTAAAGGAATCAAAGATTATGTGGTTCATAGATGGACTTCTCCCTATGCACAAAAGGAAGATGAAGATATTTCATCCAAAATCATACCAAGAGGCTTTGGATTATGCCTTGAATTGGGAAAGAGATGCAAAAACCTCATTGATTAAGGAGACTCAGACAACTAGAGTATGCAGTCAGATGGTAATGAAGGAGACGTCTGAGGTGCAGAAATCTGAGCAAGAGTTATCTAATATGGAGATGCCTAAGGTGCAGATGTCTGAGCAAGAATCGTCTGAGGTAGAAAAGTTTGAAGTGCATCTGTCGGATGAGGATCCGTCTGAGGTGGAGACGTCTGAAGTGCATCTATCGGAGGAAGATCCGTCTGAGGCACAACTATCTAAAAAGGAGTCGTCTGAAGGATACACATCTGAAATGTACCCATCTTCTAGTTACCCATCTGAGGAACCTACATGTCTGACATTTAACCGTTCGGGACATCTACTTGTTTGTTCTAGACGTCTACCTTCCTGTGTCAGACGTCTAACCTGTCCTAGATGTCTATCCCCCTATGTCAGACGTATACCCAGTACTAGATGTCTACCCCCTGGGTCATATGTCTAACCTATTTTCCTAGCTATCTAGTGTCCAGATGTCTACAATCAGATCAGTCATAGCAATCACCATCAGAAGTACAATCTGACAAGGGAAATGTCTATCAATGGTTGAAGGTTATTTCCAAAGATGTATAGAACATGAGAAAGAGGAAGGAGAGTGAAAAGAGATCCTGTTATATTATTCAGTACTTCTATTCCCATTATTTAGCTCATGTTGTTGAGGACAACGACTAGTTTAGAGGAGGGGATAGATGTAGACAGACAATTAATATGTCCTTATTTGCTGAATCAGTTTTGGTATTGTAAATGCATGCAAAGTGTTTGATGAAATGCATGTGCATATATTTAATAATGTTGTAAAGTGCAATTTAATATTGTACGTCATAATAAAGTCATGAAAAGTCATGTTAAGTCAAATATGTCAGCTAAATTATAAGCCATAGGGTATTTTGTCATGTAGTGGAAATGAAATGTAATGCAAAGCAAATGCACATGAAATGTAATTTGAGGGTAGTTGCAAGGTAGTTGGAGAACATAACTACTTGGTGGGTGTATAAATAAACCCCCCCTTATTCATTTAGGATGTTCATGGATTGACGTTGTTCTTGCATGATTTTTTACCCATAGTAGATGTGCAGATAGTAAGGAGATAATGTAGGGTGATTGATGCAGCCATGGAGATTAATCAGCCTAGGGTTTGCAGGATGTATTGTAATGCTAAAATTGTAATGTTGTATCATACATGCCATTGCTAATATAAAATTGTTGTATTTACTATATCTACCATTGTTGTTGTATTTTTGTCATTGTTGTTGTTGTTATTGCTATTGTAGATTTTTGTGTATTATTATTGCTATACTACCATAACTGCAGACCTGTAAATTATTTAAGTGGAAATGGAACTGTTGTGAGCATGTAAAATTCATTTCTACAGGTTTGACCTATGCATAGTGTAAGGACAAGTACCCTAAGATCCATGTATTTTGGTAAGATAAGTTTTTCAACCATCAAATCAGAATTTTGACCCATGACATGTATGGTCTTGGGTTCCTTTCTTTTCCTTTCTAGATGCTTGAAACACAACTCTCTAATTGTCTTGGCATAAATCAAAACATTTTTTATGGCTTGTAGGAGTGGAATTTTATATTGATGTTACATAATTCTACCATGAAATCAAAATCAATTTTGGGTGTTTCTTTTTGAATCATCAATCTTTGAGGAAAAGGAGCCTCTGTTATATTTTTAGAATGTTCTACAGGTTCAACCCTTATAGGTGACTCGAGTAACACTTGCAGGTTATTCTATAGCAGTATGGTTGATAACTTGATAGTTTACCTTGGAATAGTGATGTAGGAGCATTAAAAGGAGGAATTTTTTGGAAGAAGGGGAAGTTTCTAGAAGAATATAGAACTATAGAGAAAAAAAGAATTTTCTAGAGGAAGTAAAAAAAAATATATATATATATATATATATATATATATATATATATATATATATATATATATATATATATATATATGAGATAGAGTCGCAGCAAGCAAGAAGCGAGACGAAGAATCATTGTATGTTGCCATTTTTGAATTAATACAAAAGATATTTTAGTATTTTATTTTTGTGTGTCTTGTTGGTATGCCTCTGTGTGATTAGCGGCAGGGTATAAACCCTTTGTTTTGTTCTCATAGTCTGTACTTGCATCAGTTTGGTATCAGAGCTAGGTTGGTATTATGGAGAGAAACTGTAACTAATAAAATTGGGTGAAAAAGACCAAGGTGAGGGCAGTGAGAGAAATTGATTGGGTAAGTGGCAAAAAAAAGACACGGGTAAAGCTAAAAGGAGAAGAAAACCTTGCAGTAGTATGGCACAATGGGGCAGAGTAAGAATAAGGGCACTAGGAAGAGAAGAATTGAATGAAATGGTGAGAACTTTGACAGCCAGATTATGCTATTGAGGTGACACAATGTAGGGGAACACCTATTACAGAGGAAAGTGATGAGGAATCAAAATTTGAGGAAGTCCAAGGAGAGCAATTAGATAATGTCAATGAAATATTAATTCGGGCCATAGCAAAAATTAGAGGTAAATCCCACGTTGAGATCCCTAGCTATGAAGGAAGTCTTGACCCTGATAAATTAATTGACTGGATTAGTGAAATGGATAGATATTTTAACTTGGAATCTGTAGAAAATAACAAAAAAGTAAAATATGCAAGTTCAAGGCTGAAAGGTCATGCATTGTTGTGGTGGAATAGCATTCAGGATGAGAGGCAGAGGAAAGGAAAGGAGAAAATTAAAAATTGGGATAATATGGTGTCCAGGATGAAATTCAAGTTTATGCCTACTGATTACCAGGTGGGTCTATTCCAAAAACTACAAAATTTGAGGCAAAAAGAGATGAGTATCCAAGATTACACAAAGGAGTTTTATAAATTATCCATAAGAGATGGTCATGATGACTCAGAACCAAAAAAAGTGGCTAGGTACATTAATGGATTGTGGTATAACATTCAGGATGAAATCAACTTATTGGACATTAAGTTCGTAGAAATTACATATCAGTATGTGTTGAAGGCGGAGGAGAAATTAGCGAGGAAAATGCAGAGTAGCTCTAGAGAAAGAGGAAAATTGATGAGAGGAAGAGCTCAAGGAGCAGACATCCAGATATCCCAACGAAAAGAGGAAGGCAACAGTAAGAAATTTTAGGCAAGGGATGAAGGAATCATCCATGCACATTATTAAGATGCCAGTACAAGAGGTGGATATTCAGCTAGAGGGAGAGGGTATTATAATAGAGGGTCTCATAACAGAGGACAAGGTGGAAGATTTAGAGGAAAATATTTTAGATGCAATCGGTTTGCTAGGCATAGGTCATTTAAGTGTCTTGAAAATGCACCTGCAACTAGTCAAAGAGCATCTAAGGGCAAGGCTCATATTGTATATGAGGAGAAGCATGAAGGTAGATTGTAGTGTACATCATTGGAGCACGGAGAATCATTAGTCATGAGGCGTATTTTAATGAAATCATCGATAGAAAATGAAGTTGAACCTTAACAAAGGAGAAATTTATTTTGAACAATATGCAAGGCAGGGGGAAAATGTTGCAAAGTGATCATGGACAACGACAATACGGATAATCTTGTGTCCGAGGAGATGGTGACCAAGCTAGGATTGAAGAGGATGCCTCATCCTACACCCTACAAGGTGGCGTGGCTGCAAAAGGGGCACCAATTGATAGTCAAAGAACAATGTATGGTGAGTATTAAAATTCGTAATTATTATGATGAAGTTTTATGTGATATTATGCCTATGGATGTGTGCCACTTGTTGTTTGGAAGACCTTGGCAGTATGATAGGCATGTTTTCCATGGTGGGAGAGAAAATACTTACACCATATGGAAGGATGGAACAAAATTTAAGTTGAAGCCATTGCAGGATAATAAGGAAGATGTGGAACAAGAACACAAGGTAATGTTGATAACAGGAAAGGAATTTCTATAGATAAAGGAAAATGAAGGGATGTGTTTGGTTGTGGTAGCTAAACCAACAGATGTAAAGGGTGAGAAAAGGAAGGAAGAATATCCGGAAGAGATCAAAAAATTGTTGGAGACATATGCGGATATTATGTCAGAAGATTTTCCAAGTGGATTGCCACCTATGAGGAAAATCAGCCATCATATGGACCTAATTTCGGGTTCAAGCCTACCTAACAAGGCTGCATACAGGTTGACGCCACAAGAAAATGAAGAAATACGAAGACAAGTACAGGAGTTGCTAGATAGAGGTTTGATAAGAGAGAGTTTGAGTCCATGTGCAGTACCCATTGTACTTCCATCGAAGAAGGATGGAAATTGGAGAATGTGTATGGATTCAAGGGCAATCAATAAAATAAGAATTAAGTACAGGTTCCCATTATCGAGAATGGATGATCTTATGGACTGTTTGGGTGGAGCTCAGTACTTTACAAAGATTGATCTGAAGAGTGGATATCATCAGATCAGAATTAGAGAAGGGGATGAATAGAAAACCACATTCAAGACCAATGACGAATTGTACGAGTGGCTGGTCATGCCTTTCGGATTGACAAATGCACCCAACACATTTATGAGATTGATGAATGAGGTCCTAAAGCCATTCATAGGTAAATTTGTAATTGTCTATTTGGATGATATTTTGATTTTTAGCAAGACTAAATAGGAGTATTTGGAGCATGTTAGGATGGTGTTAGATAAGCTGAGGTAGGAAAAATTATTAATAAATTTAGAAAAATGTAGCTTCATGAAGGAGGAGCTGGTTTATTTAGGTTTTTTAATATCGAAGGATGGACTGAAAATGGATCCGAAAAAGGTGAAAGTGATTGCAGATTGGCCTTCACCGAGGAGTACATCTGAAGCTAGAAGTTTCCATGGTTTGGCTAGTTTTTACAGGAAGTTTATAAGAAATTTCAGCGGAGTATGTGCACCTATTACAAAAAATTTTAAGGGAGGAAAACAAGTTTTTTGGACAGTTGAAGCAGAAAGAAGTTTCCAGCATTTGAAGAGAAGGATTACGAAGTAGCCTGTATTGGCTTTACCATATTTTAATAAAGTATTTCAAGTATATTGTGATGCAAGTGGTACAACTATTGGAGGTGCTTTAAGTCAAGAAGGTAGACCTATAACTTATTTCAGTGAGAAGTTAAATGAATCCAAGCGAAAGTATTAGATATATGATCAAGAATTTTATGATATTATCTAAGCATTGAAGAAATGGAGGCACTATTTGTTGCCCAAAGAATTTGTTTTATACACTGATCATCAAACGCTACAATATATAAACAACCAAGGTAAGTTGAATCAGAGGCATTTAAAATGGGTTGAGTACATGCAAAATTTCACTTTTGTGTTGAAGCATAGGAGTGAAAAGTCAAATAAGGTAGTTGATGCATTGAGTAGAAGGAGTCTTTTGATGATTGAAATGAGCTTAGAAGTGATTGGATTTGATGTAATCAAATATTTGTATAAGACTAATATGGATTTCATGAGGGCATGGAAGGCATGTGAGAATCCTCTAGTGGAGGATAGGACACCATGGCTGGATTATTTTATCTAGGAAGGACTATTGTTCAAAGGGAAGAAACTATGTATACCACAGAGTTTGATGAGGGATAACTTATTGAAGGATAAGCATGGTGGAGTACTTATTGGTCATTTTTGCATAGATAAAACATTGGCCAAGTTGAGTGAAGATTATTATTGGCATAAAATGACAGTCGATGTGAAGAGATATGTACGGGGATGCAGGATATGCCAGCATGCAAAAGGAAGGAGTCAAAATATAGGTTTGTACAAGCCATTGCCTATTCTAAAAAAGCCATGGGAAGCTATAAGTATGGATTTTGTGCTTGGATTTCCTAGGACAACAAAATGTATGGACTCCATCTTTGTCGTTGTTGATAGATTTAGCAAAATGGCACATTTTGTGGCTTGTAAAAAATATAATGATGCCACGCATGTAGCTGATTTATTCTTCAAATAAGTAGTGAGATTGCACGGGTTACCATTAAGCATTATTTCAGATAGAGATACTAAATTTGTAAGTCACTTCTAGAGAACATTGTGGAATAAA
The DNA here is from genome assembly GCA_028583015.1 of Wollemia nobilis. Taxonomy (NCBI): domain Eukaryota; kingdom Viridiplantae; phylum Streptophyta; class Pinopsida; order Araucariales; family Araucariaceae; genus Wollemia; species Wollemia nobilis. Next base: position 10,764,944 of record JAQPPZ010017092.1, read on the forward strand.
TTAGGAACAAAGCTGAGTTTTAGTTTTGTTTATCATCCTCATACGAATGGGAAAATAGAGGTTGTCTATTGAGGTGTCTTTCAAGTGACAAACTAAAACAGTGGGATTTGGCGTTAGCACAGACTGAGTTTGCATACAATGATTCAGTAAACAGGAGCACCGGGAAAACACCATTTTAGATTGTGTATGGATATAGCCCCAGAGGAGTTTGTGAATTGAGGGATATAACATATTTGAATAAGAGGAGTGCTGATGCTGAGGAGTTTGCGTAGGCAATATATGAGATGCAGAACAAGGTAATAAAGAGGCTACAAATGAGTACTGAAAAATACAAACAACATGCAGCTTTGAAAAGAAGAGAAGTCAGTTTTTAGGTTGGAGATGTGGTATATGCTTACCTCAGGAAGGAAAGGTTTCCTAAGGGAGAATATAATAAGCTAAAGTCAAAGAAAATTGGGTCGTGTAGAGTGTTGAAGAAATTCGAGGATAATGCTTATGAGATAGAATTACCAAATGGAATTGAGATTTCTCCAATATTCAATGTTGCGGATTTGTATGATTATCCAAACTTAGCTACAGAGGATGACTGCATAGAGCAAGTTGAAAAGTTCCATTGGAAGCAGTGGATGCCTAAACAACAAGAGGAAACAATCGAAGACATACTAGATAAACGAGTGTACAGGAAGACCAAGAAAAGAGAATATTTTGAATATTTGGTTAAGTGGAGTAACAGGCCATTAGAGGATGCAACATGGATGAAACCAACTGAACTGGCAACGTTTGGGCACACATTTGAATAATATCAAGCCTTGGCATGAGTAGGAGCTCATGCTAAAACTTTTCTTACCCTAGGAGAATGACACATGAGCTTTAAAAGAGGAAGTTTCTAGAAGAATATAGAACTATAGAGAAAAAAGAAGAAGTTTCTAGAGGAATTTTATATATATATATATATATATATATATATATATATATATTATATATGTGTATATGAGATAGAGCCGCAGCAAGCAAGAAGCGAGATGAAGAATCATTGTATGTTGCCATTTTTGAATTAATACAAAAAATATTTTAGTATTTTATTTTTATGTCTTGTTGGTATGCCTCTGTGTGATTAGCGACAGGGTATAAACCCTCTATTTTGTTCTCATAGTCTATACTTGCATCAAATAGTGGATTGAATTGCAGGTTTTGTCATAGTTTGGGATTTACTTCCCTCTTTAATGATGATGAGAGGCATAGGATCAAGTAAACTATCCTTAAACTGAGCTAGATTTTACTACAAGATAAGAAATTTACTAGATAAGTACCTTCAACTTCATAGACTGAATTTCAGGCAGGTCTGTTATTAGGGTTAAGCACTAGTTGAGCAGGAAGAGGAGGTTGTTTGAGTGGTGCATGACTATTATTTCCTTATGAAGGAGGTAAAAATCATTGTTGTTGATATTATTGAGGAACTTGTCCTCAAAATTGTGGTGGATTGGACTAATATTATTGTGGGTATGACCATTGTTGGCCTTGCCAACCTTGTTATGGATAATATTGATTGGACCAATCAGGTTGTGACCAAGGTGGAACATTATTAGACCATTGAGACCATTGGGACCATTGTGGATTTGACCAATTCTTATTATAATGCTAAAAATTAGAATGAGAATATGGATTAGGTATACCTAAATATCATCCTTGGTTGTCTCCTTGAAATGGCCTCCTTTATGCAACAAATAAAACATCTTCTTTGTCTTGAAAATCTGGTTCCTTTAACACTATTTTTACTACAGGTAAATGTTGGTAGTCCTTTGTTGAATATTGTTGATCATAAAATTACAAATAGTAGTCTTGTCCAAAGAAAAATCATGTAAGACATGCTTATTATTATGGTGAGGACAATAGATAGCTTCCACCTCATGTTTCTTTTATAACATGTCCATGGAAGAGGTAAAAGTGCCCAACAAATCTATTTTAAATTCTTCCAACATATTACTGATTTCAACTCTTGTAACTCCTCCAACAATTCCAATTGACTTATTATTGCACAAAGATGACCTTGTGTGAGATTAATTGGTACACAACTCCAAAATTTGATGGAAAGGAAGATTAAAAATATTTCCTCCTCCCATTAGATTTAGAATATCAATGGTCTCCTCTCTTAAACCTTTCAAAAAAATAGTTCTCAATAAATCATCACCCAACTCAATGTTACCTCTCTTCATTACAAACTAAAATATTTCAATAGTCTTTAAGCCTTTCACCTTCTTTTTGAGTCATCTTAAAAATTTCACTCTTACGATCTTTCACATGACAATAGTCTTGGTATTTCTCCAAGAAAATTGCCTTCATTCCATCCTCACCTTCCCAAGTAGTGATAAAATTTTCACCTAGGCCCATGAACCAACATAATGCACCATATTTCAAAGTGACTAGGAATAATTTCAAATTTTATGCATTAGTGGTGTAGTCATAAGTGCAATAAAGTACTTCAAACTTAAAAAGAAATGTGTTAGGATCTTCAATTGTCAGTCCTCTAAAAGTGGATATGGCTGATGGAGAGATATTCTTCATATACCCATTACCAACATTAGCTTCCTCTACCCTTGGAAGGTGTATAGGGAACTTGAAAGTGCTCCGTGTCTATCTTGGTTCCTCTTTAGCCATGTGGAAATCCCACGGAGTCCATAATCATTGAATGTGAGATCTCCTTGAAGGAGTAAATGGACTAGGACTGGATAATTCACTTTGTTCTTCCTCCTTCACTTTATTCACTTGTAGCCATAGAAATATCAACTTGTCCTCTCTTTTCAAGTGTATGATTGGTTTCTTCAATAATCACATGAGCCCTTTCTTTGATGAATTGGAGTTGATTTGCTCCTTCTGAGGACTGTGACTCTATTGTAGAGGAAATGATAGTCTATTGGCTTTGTGAAACCTCTTCTTGTTGCTCAATTCATGGTCAATCTTGCTTGGGGTTTGTTGAGAGATGTATCTTCCATGTTCGTCTTGTGGCCGACTCATTCATTCGTCCTCCTTATTATTAAACTTGCAGAAACAAAAACAAGGACACAAATACAAGAAAATTGCAGGAATTGAACTTAATCTAAAAAGTAGTAAAATTTAATTCTAGAAAGTAATAACATTTAAAGCAATGAAATTACTTTAGAACCTGAATTTCGATGCCTTTTCTTGAGAACTACTTGTTTCTTTGGGTGAGATAAAACTTCCCTTCAAGTACTCAACATGGAAAGTCTTTAGCTCTTGCAAGATCCAATATTGTTTGTGCACCTTCCCTATTTTAGTGCCAAAAAGTGATGAGTTTGTGCTAACCACTTAAATTATCAACCAGTTTTGATTTAAAAGGAGCATTTCTTAGTATAAGCCAACACTTTATCTTGCATTCACTAGATGGTAATAAAGCAGTAATAAAGTAGGAAAGACTTGAAATCAAACCTACATAGGCTTGTAACTACTCTAACAACTAACTAGATTGACTGAAGTCATGCTATTCCTAATAAATTATTGGAAAAAACAATAAATCAAATCCTACTTAACAACTAAAAACCATTCATTCAACATAAAGCAAAATATTATCTACCTAATTTTATCCTACAACTAACAAGAGAGTGTTTGTGGACTGTCTAGGTTTAGTGGGCCCTTGCTAAACCTGTAACAACATTAAAAAATCTTCCTTTATAGATCTAAAACTTAATTCAAGATACTAATAACAATTGCATACCATAACATAAAGGTTAAAAACATCAAATATGCAAGAAAATAACTTTTATTCCTTCAGAATCCAAATTTTGTTCATTGTTGGAAATGACTACTATAGGTTTTCCATACAAAAACCATAATGTGATTGTTATAAAGAAACTTCTTTATACCTACTCTAACCTAAAAACTAATGCTTGCTCTACTATTTATAACATCCCATGCATATTATTATGCAACAAACTCAATAAATTTTGAGATCTGATTTAGAAATCAATTGCAAAATTAAAGATTCTTGTTACAACTTATTTTTTAAAATGAAATCACACTTTATTTGCTAGAAGAAAGGGAAACAAACATCCCTTTCTAGTTGTGAATATCCAACAAAAAATGTGAGCTATACAAACTAATTCCTAACTACTACCTAATTATCCTAGCTATCATACTACTATCAAAATAAATTTTATTTACTGTAATTGCTGCTTTTTGACAGACATGTCATTTTTTGCTGCATTTATTCACTTTGGACAGCTCCATATTTTTAGGAATATTTCTCTAAAACACAGGAGGTTTCAATTCCTATTTTTTATAAAACTTCATCCTATGCTCCTAGACCGATTCTTTGTAAAACCAAAATTTCAAGGATTTTTTGATTTTCTAGAGCAGACCCGTGGTTGGAAATCCTTCTGCAGTACCTTTCACAGTAACGAAATATGACCTATGTATAAAAAAAAACACTACAAAGCAACATAACACATAGAAATATAGTAAATAACCGTAGCAATCAACACATTTATCCACTACATCTGTTTCATTAAGCATTTAAGTGCACATTTTTTTATTTAAGTAAAATCTAGTAAAGATGTCCATTATGTTTTCAATAATACTCAGTTTGGGGATGAAAATAACTAAACATCTACTAAATATAGCCTATTTACGTAACTCATTAGCAACCTGCACCTTCTCCTTGGCTCATTTGGTGGTTCTACTTCTCTACCCAATGACATCACTCCTCAACTACGTGATTGTACTTCTAACAATCGATGGCTCCTTCTTGGTGCTCGACTTTAGTGTTGCTTCAATGACTTGTTTGACTTGATTCTTCACTTGGCTCAACTAATTTCTTCAAATGAAAATACCCTAAATATTTCCTTCTTCTTCTTTCAAATGATAGCTCTTCCTTGAACTCTTGCCCCCTGTGCTATGGCTGCAACTTCTTTCTTGTTGTCTATCTTGTTCTCCTTCTTCCTTGTTGTCTTATCTTCTCTCCTTCCTTTATACCTTATCTATAGCTTCCTTGTTTTCTATTCTTTCTTGCTTCTTCTTAAGCTTATTATGCTTACTATCTTGTTGTTATTTTGCAGGTTCGTTGGTGATATCATGTTCTTAAACTATCTCCTTCAAAAGACAAAACTTCATCTCCTCCTTCAATATGGTGGTTTTGCCTACTTCTTTAGTGGCTTCTTCTTACCACTATCTTCTACAACCTTTAGTGCCTTTCTTGGTATCTTTAGACACCTTAATTCATCTATCTTTTAGCACTTATTCGACCTTCCTTTATTCAATAGAACTTCTAAAATTTTTGCACTTATTTTGATTACAAAAACAACATATAATACTTCTTCTTATTACTCCTTTCCAAGCAAACGTTAACTCCAAAATTTGTTGTTATATTGTGTAGATTTACTAATGATAATGCTACCTCTTTCCTTGGTTTGAAGACTCTTTCTTTTGGCACTCTTAAAAAAACTTAAGATAGGGCGGTTTTAAAGCTTGAATAATAAACTTTTTCAGCACCAATATTGCATACCTTTTGGCCTCCTTTTGTAGCTAATATCCTCGGTGATTTTATTCACCCTTTTGTCATCTTGAATTTGCAAAATTTTCATCTCTAATTGTTGCCCAATTTTGCAGTCCAAATCTCTTAATTTACTGCTCTAAAATTTTGACTTCTTCCCCTCTAGCTTGTTGTCTTGAAACAATCTCTAACTCCCCCAATTCATTACTTTATTTTTATGCCAAGCCTTCCTTCTATTGGCTGTTCAAAGGCACTTCAAACTCTACACAAACATTCTTCAAATTGCAGCTCTATGTCACATTTAATTTTCTATCCTGCGACCCTTTAGCTTTTACTGCAAAAATCAGCAATCTTCTTTTTAAATCAACCTTCAAATTCTTAATGGTTGTCTTCAAATATTTCAAATCGATGGCCTCTTCAATCCTCTTTCTCCTCCTTAGATCTCACTTCAAATATGACCTCTTTGGCTGGCCTCTTTCTCAACAATCTAAATGTCTTGAGATCTTCAAAAATACTTTCCAAAATTTGACAAACTTCTTTCTAAATCCTTCTTCATTTTGGGCTTGTTGTCGGATGGTGACAATTGTTCCAAATTCTTCTTTTCAAGAGCTTCTCCTACTTGCAATATTCTACCTCGACATTTCTAATGACCACTTCTTCAGCTTCTTCAATAGGGCTTTTCTAGCCTTCTTATTTATCCTTCCAAGTTTACTTGAGACCTCTTCTCTTAGGTCTTCAAATTCTATAGCTTCTAAAATCTATAATAGGACCTTTTCTTAGTCCTTTATATTCAATATTCAAATATTCTATATCTTTTTTTTAGTGAAGACCTCTTCTCTCGGGTCTCCTCTTTCTTCAATATGTAGTCTTCAATGGGACATCTTTCTTGGGTCTCCTTAATCTTCAATATCTAATATTCTATGGGAACCTCTTTCTTGGGTCTCCTCAATCTTCAATATCTAATGGGGTCTCTTTCTTAGACCTCCTTAATCTTCAATGTCTACTCTTTTATTGCAACTCAAAAACTAATCCCTGCACGAGGAAGGCACATAGATTTTTAGACAATCAAAGATGACATTCTTCTCTATTCATTGTAGGAAGCTTCTCAAATTTTGATAATTGAACTTCTGCAACAAAACTTAGACAAAAAAATCAAATACATGCAAATCTCTAGATATCTAAAAATCAATAAACTTCACTAGTTATCCTTCAAACTAGTGTAAATATATCTTATGTTGAGTCCTAGTCTTCATGAGTTTTTCTGTAACCCTATGGAAACACTCTAGCCAAAAAACAACTTTAAAAATATCTAAAAATGAGATCTCTCTATCTCCTCTCATTATTCCTTGTGGCTCTCCCTATCTCATATCAATCTCCCTTGTGGCTCTGATACCACTGTTAGCTTTTGATACTAAATACTTAATGAAAAATAACCACAAGATCTAAAATAAGGAAGATATATCAAATATAAGATAATGGAAATATTCTAAACATATAAAACTCATGAATAACTTCTGCAACTACTCATGAAACTGCCATTAATAAAAGCTCACGAAAATAGTATTTGATATAGAATGGAGATCTCAAATACTCCATACTTCATACATTCTTGCACTACATTGTGTCTTTCTTTACTCTCACTCATAGACACCTATATATAATAGAATGTGACTCTTCATATGGAGGACTCTTGGCCTTCACTCTTCTTGACTCTTCATATTCCTATTCTATGGACTCATGTGCACATGGACTATTATGCTTATTTACATTATTGAATACTTTGCACACTCTAAAAATATTTGTGCATTTATTACATTGCATGAAGTAAATACTCACACTCTAATCTAAGATACACTTCTAATCTAAATATGTACCCAAGGTGGTACATTAGTATTTACCAAATAATGTAATATATTCCAATAGTCAATAGAAAAAATCATTGGATGGACACAAGACGAACGGTGTAGATGATGTTTGGAGACTAAAGTATTCAAAAATCAAATAATGTTATACAAGGAGGTGTTGAAGAATATTACATTATTTAATAGATATTAATGTACCACCATGGTACAATTGTACATTTTTAAATATTAGATTAGAGTGTGAGTTATTATATTAGGTGTGTGATTTATATTTTCCCTAAAGTATGTGTAAGTAGGATGAGTGCAAGTGTGTATAGGATAAGAGTGTGTAAAATTTCATGTAATAAAGTGTGCAATGTGTCATGTGTGTAGATGTCAAGTATGTAAGTGAAGAATCACATGTATGTAGCAAGATGTAAAGTCAAGAGACATGAGAGGTTTATTGTATGTGTAAAATAGGAAAGGATGCTTCTCCTAAATATGTGAGGAGAGCAATAGTCAAATATTAAAGTGTCATATTCTAAGATTATATTGTGGATATAAAGCTCCGTGTATTGTATCATATTGTAATCAAATAAAATGGAAGCTTGTATATAATTTTGAGCAATAATAAGTTTCTTTATGCATATCACTCTTATTTTATGAATGATATATTCATTGATATTGGCTAGTTTATCCATATTGTTGTTATTTCATGAATGTTATTTTAATTGATATTGACCATTCATATTGAAAGATCAAATATTGATGTTTATTTTAAGATCCTGGATATTGGGACTTGTGATTTAATCTGACTAAAAAACCATCAAAAAAGAGAAAATATTTTTGTGTAATTTTTACAAGAAACTAGACTTGCAACCAAGTAGCTTTCCTAGAACAAGATAAGGAAGAAGAGCAAAATATTTAAGATCATCAAAATCCAAATTGGATCCAACTCATAATTCAATATATGAGGACAAGGGAATTTCGTAAAAGATTCAAATCAATTCAAAGAAGGGTATTTTACTTCTAAAAAAAAAGTTATGTGCTCTTGAATGATAATTTTTTTGGAAAAAAATAGATGGCATGTTTCGTAGATGTGTGGAATCCTAAAATATTCTAGATCTTTTATAACAGTTTCACTAGGGTTTCTATGGTCATCATTATTTTATCTTTTCAAATAGCTCAAAAATCTTAAGAGAAAAATATTATTAGCCTAGCTTATTTATAGATGCTCATGAATGGGTTAAAATATGTGAAGCATACAAAATGTATGTTGGAAAAGAAAAACTCCCATGCTTGTGAGGATGATTATAACTAATAAAATATTTCAAAAATGAGGACTTGATTTCATCTAGTGTAGGACAACAATGAATTTTAACTACAAAAAATTATCTTACAAGATGGGTGGAAGCCAACCTAATGATAAAATATAATAAAAATTTGATGATAAAACTCCCAAAGAGTATAGTGACAAAATTTGGTGTGCCTTCAATTACAATCATAGATAATTCATTGGCATTTAGAGAATATACGGTTACTCAATTTGCCTTCAAATATAGAATCATAGTGAAGACATCCTCAAATTGTTATACCCAAGGCAATGGTCTTGAAGAATCCACAAATAAGAATTTCATAAGTAAATTGAAGAGAAAAATATTAGAATCTCCAAAACGTTGACATACTCAATTAAAAAAAGCTTTATGGATTGATAGAATAACTTCATAAGTTCTATAAGGAATTCTCCCTATAAACTAGTTTGTGGAAAAGAAGTTTTCCTTCCAATCAATATGGGACTTCCTTTTCTCAATACTATAATGCAAGAAAAACTAGAGAACATATAGGTATAACCAATGTTGGCCAAAATCGGTGAACTTATTTATTTGGAATAAGTATGCAATCAAGCATATGAAAATTTCATTGCTTATCAATTAATGGTGAAGAAGTGGTTTAATGAGAAAGCTACATTGGTGGATTTTCAAGTAGGTGATCATATTCTAAAATGAGATTAATATCATGTTAAACTATCATTCAAAATTCAATTCCTTGTGGTTTGGTCCATACCAAGTTATTGCAAAGAAAGGATTTTGTGCCTTCAAAATTATGGCTTTACAAGGAAAACAATTACCCATATATATTAATGGATAATGTTTAAGACATTTATGAGAACTTAGCTCTCAAATGTATATATGTAAATATTCTTGTCTTGTTTTATGTTTTCTAAAATTTTCAAAACAATTTAGCCAAGTGGAACACTTAGTTTTTTTTTTTAATTTGTTATATGGGATTGAAATGAGCCCCACCCATATTACATCATCACCACATAGTGGTATTACAAAAACTTGGATATTATCCATGTATTGCTTGACAAGATTCAAACCTAGATCTCCTCCTTGAAAGATGAGGAATCTAACCGGTTGAGCTAATGTCATTTGATGGAACACTTGCTTATTTTGTCTTGTCTAAGAGATTTTTAAATTCTTCCAAAAAATACCTTTTCTTTAGCAAATAAGTGCCTAGTCCATTCACTAATAAGGATACCAAATGACTCAAAATGAGAATTCATTCCCCCATCTTGTTTGAGCAACTAAGAAATATTTGAAGAAAAATGGCTTGTCCGTGAGAAAATCCCAAATTACTCCTCTATAATTTATAATGTGAGCTTGTTCAATAAGTGAATGAATTGACGATTTGGAATCTCCCTTAAGCTAATAAAAATATTAAACCCCAAAATGCTCTAATTCATGAATACATAATACTTAAGGGACTCCCACATTTAATTAGTTAGTATAGTTTTGGCAAGCTTAATATATATAAGAGGCACTGTAATTTTGAAATAACATATTTGAGTAACATCGAATTTTTGATGACCAATGATGAGTGAGTCAAAAAAATAAATAAAATGTGATTTTAAAGGCTCACAAAGGATCATTCTGCTCCTTAATTGGTCTAGATTATGTTAGCTAATGATTATCCAACCAATGGTTGAATGTAAATGAAACTTAAAAAAGTTTATGAAACTAAGGCCTAATAAATGCCAAAGCATATCAAAGTCACTTAATTCAAATATTATAGTCCTATATATCCTAGAGATCAAATTTAAAAATGGGAAAAAAATATAAAACTAATGAAGTAGAGGAAGGAATGATAGGAAAAACAAAAAGTGAAGATGCCTCAAAATCAAGGTAGAACAAAGATAAAACCTACTACTTCTAACACAATATCATCATCACCAACATCAACAATATTCATTTCCCTCAAATAATTAATACTTCTATATCTCCAACAGTAAGTAATTTGCAAGTCAAATTAGAACAATATGTATCTAGAGCTAGAATGATTGGATATATAGTAATTAGAGGTTTAGGAGTCCAATATCACTGTCTTGGATCCATTAGAAATATAGTAATAACCCAAGGAACAACTCTTGATTAAGGGCTTGTACCACCATCAACAAAAATACAACTCATGACTAATACTCTTTGTACATCTATAGGTTTGACAATGGGATTAAGTCCTTCAATTAGTTTTGTTAGCCCAAAATATGGTTCCTCAAAGGAACTATTACTTACAAAAGAAAATACATTCAATTTCCCACTAGAATCTTGAATCAAAAGAGATAAAGAGCACAACTAGTACATGCAAAGACAATAGATTCATTACAAATAAGTGTTTCACAACCTTCTATTATACAAGCCTCCATTATTTCAACACCTCCAAATTATAATGCTTCTTTCCCTTCACAAACCCCTCCCATTATAGATATATCCACCCCATCCCCTTTGATTCCTTCACCATCACTTCCATCATCACCATATCCAATTTCCAGTATCACTTCTAACCAATAAATGGTTTATATTTCTACTCAATCAATTCCTTCAGCCAATTATACATCTACCATTCCTTATGCTCCATAAACTAGTCTATTCATTCATTCATATGATTCTTTAATAAGTGCTTCAACTAGGTAATTATCGATAACCACCTATATAACCATAATCCAATTCATTTTTGGAACTCAATGACCTCCATTAGTTACTTTAATTAGAGCATATACTTAGGATTCATCCTTATTAATGGTAAAACATTCATTGTATTCATCTTATAATGTCTAGGTTCAATTTAAGCAAATAAAGGAAGAGAAAAAGTAGGTTGAGAAGGAATTTTCCCCTATTTTATATTAAGGAATCCAATGAGTTAACAACACAATTGGAGCCTCAAGGAAAAGAAATTCACATAACATCATTTGTTCCTTACCAATATGTTAGCAAATTAGTTTATGCAAGATCATTATATGACTATTGGTATAAAAATTGATTCAATTAATGTCACAATGAAAGGAAAGGTAAATGTTGCCTAAGAGAACAAAAAAACAATTGACATGGACTACAATAAATTCTATAGAAAATGGGAAAATAAGAAAGTGAAATTTGAAGTAATAAAAGGATCCATCAATTAGCAAAAATACTTCACTTAGGAAAAGCATAAGAAAATTTAGGATATGACTTTTAAGTTAAACATGATTCTCTCTCAAGATCAAATCAATCAAAGAGAACAAAATAGCTCATCCAAAGAGTCAAATTTAGCATCTCTAGATTAAAATTGATTCTATGAATAAAGAAAGAGACTTGAATAAGAAGATGAAGGAGATAAAATAAACAAGAATTCAAGAAGCAAGAATAGCTACAAAATGAAATTTCATCTTAAGAGTAAAGCTAAAGTTAGACAAAATAAAAGAAGACATTCCTCAATATAAGAAAAATGACAAGTTGAAAGTGAAGTTCAACTAGAATTGGGACACAAATTATTTCATCTTCAAGGGCCTTAATTCTTTCATGATTCAAATTAATCAAGAAGAGAAATTTATTAAAATAATTATTATAAGGATTCAAGACATTCATGCTCAATTGGGAGATAAGCACAATTAAGTTGATTCTTTGTCAAATGCTATATATGGACAAGAATATAAATCCCTTACTACTATTTATCATAGATAGAAATGAGGTCATAAATAAAATAAAAGTCAAAAGAAAAAACAAGTATTAAATGACTACTCCAAACAAGTAAAGGACTTGGATAAATTAACAATATAAGTGAAGGAATAAAAATATGACCTAATTAGCTTTAGCCTCCCTCCCTCAGGGGATCAAACTGGAAATTAATATAGGAGTATGAGTATGTAAAGCTCATTCTAGAGCAAAAGGATGTTGTACAAGGAATTGATGGTCTAGAGACTCTATTTGCTGCACAACAAATTTTTAATGCTATATCCAATCTAGATAGCTTGCAACACAAATTAGAACAAGTTGTAGTAGAAAAGAATAAATATTTAGAGAAAGGCCTAAGAATATTGAAAATGGCATATGATCCAATGATTCTAGATTAGATTCCTTCATCCACAAAATGGTCCTCCATGATAACCTTATTGCCTTTAGGCTTATATTGAATAATTCCTTGGCCCATTGACATCATATGAATTATTTACTCTATTTTATACATTTTGATTATTTACACAATGGACTTATTTCATTCTTCATTATTTCATTCTTTATTATTCATTCTTTATTCTTTATTCTTTAAGCAAAACTAGATTTTAACTACTTATGTACACTGAAATAATGATGTGATATTATTTTATTGTTCTTATGAAACCTATGAAAAACATGAGTTCCCATGATATTCCTCTTAATGAGGTTGTATCCAATAAGAATATTGTTTTGGAGCACCAACCAAAGAAAGACTTGAGGTTTGAGGGGAACCTTGTAATTCCATACCTTAGCTATGGTTGAGTTCTTCTGACCTTGTTGTTGTAACACACCCCTTGTATGATTGTGTAAACACCTGACCCACTAATATAACCCCATATAAGCTGATCTAGAATTTGGGAAGAAAATTTATTCCCTTTAGTTTGGATGTGCAGTTGTCTCCATGAGTCTTAGTCAAGATGTGGCAGGGGTGGATCTGTCACCCATTCAAATAAGCTTGCAAGAGAGTTGGATCCTATTAGAGTTGTTCATATATTTGCATTTTAAGATTTGATTCCATGGAGAGTTTGGTGGAGCAAGAAGATTCCAAAGTAGCTTAGCACTTAGTGATTTTCTAACAATTGTTGTTTTTTTTTATTTCTAGGCCTTCCTGCTCCTTTATCTTAGTATCAATCTCTAAATTGACCAAATGGAACTTTTTCCTATCTGATTGTCTTCCCCCTTGCCATAAGAAAGTTCTTAACATTACATCTAAATTTTACAAGATATATAAATGTGCATGATACACCAATAATTGATAAATGAGAAGACTTGCTAATACTGATTTGATTAAAATAACTCTTCCAACCAAACTCAACCAACCATTTCTATACTATTGTATCCTCCTTAATATCTTTTTTGGAACTACATTCCAAGTTTCCTATTTTTTTTTTTGTGGAAGCCTAGGAACACCTAGGTAGTTAATGGTATCACTACCCTTGTGAAATCCTAAAATATGATAGAAACCTCTATATTTCATTATTGAAGTACTTATAGTGTATAATATGCTCTTTTGGGTGTTTATCTCTACCCCTATGGCTGAAGAGAAGCAATCTAAAATTTCTTTGATCAACTTGACATTCAATTATGTGGTTTCTCCTAGCAAAATAGTGTTATCTACAAATTGAGCATGAGTGATTGTTCTATATCTTGTAGTTGCTCTAATTCCCAAGATTTATTTCCTTCTTAATTTGGTTAGGGTCCTCCCTAAAGTTTCAACTAGAAGGATATAAAGGTAAGGGGAGAGAGAACACCCTTAACTTAATCATCTAGTGGCTTTAAATAAGTTTGCAGGTTCTCCATTGATTAGAGGGGCTATCCAAGGTCCCTCTATGTAATATCTTATCTAGTCTATAATTTGAGTTGGAAATTCAAATTTGGCTAACACCATTGTTAAAAAGCCAATGTCTACTTTATCAAGGACATTAACCATATCAAGTTTAGCGGCTATTATTTTCTTTTTGGAATTGACACTTGAGTGTAGGGCTTCATGAATCATTATAATGTTGTCATTTATTTGTTTCCCTGGAATATAACCACATTGTTCTAGATTTATCAAATCATTAATATTCATTTTAATTCTATTTGCTATTATTTGTCATTATCTTATAAGAGCAATTGCACAAAGATATAGGTCTGAATCTATCAAAAGTAACTACATTTTTTTCTTTTGAAATTAAAACTAAGAAAGTGGATTTGATTGCCCTAGATAGCTTACCTCATATACTTATCTCTTCTATCATTGCCAACATGTCATCTCCTATAATTTCATAAAATTGTTGATAAAAATTGTTGGTAAAGCCATCTGGTCTTGGAGCTTTGTCCTTGGACAGTGAACATATAACTCCTTCCAACTCTTATTTGGTTATTGCTAAAGAGAGATCTTCATTGTGTCTATTTTTTAACAAAGGATAAATATTGTTTAGGAGAGATTGATCATGTTGATTTACTATTATCTTTGTGAGAAGGGTCAAGTAATGGTCTCTTGCTAGTTCCTTTATGACTACCCGATCAAAATAATTTTCTTCAGTTTTGTGAATTTCCTTGATTATATTTTGTTGATAGCCTTGCATTATTTTTAGATGAAAGTAATTTATGTTTCTGTTTCCTTTCTTGAGCCATATCATTTTTTATCAAAGTCTCCGATGTGCCTCTTCTTCTCTAAAATCTTGATCTATTTCTCGGTTCAACTAAAGTCCTCTCTCTTCCTATTGAGGGGTTGAAGGCTGATAATCTATCTCTTGCTTTCCTTCCTCCATTTGTTGTAGCAATATGCTTGACCTTGTTGGAAATGTGTTGAATATTTTCCATGTTATTCTCACGAGTTAACATATTTTTAAAACCATATGTTTATACCTATATGTTTAGACCCATATGGGTTATTTTGGGTTAATATATTTGAACCCATGTTTTAATATATTTGAACCCATGGTTTTGCACCCATGGTATTGTAAAATCCCTTCTTGTGTTGTTGGTATATAAAACAACACTTGCATGAGGGTTTGTGTATGGGAAGATCTAGACATCCCCAAGGGGGGAGAAGGTTATATGCAAGAAATATAATTGCAAGTGAAAAACAAGTGAGGAAGAAGCGAAAGGATATTATTGTATTGAAGATGTTCAAGTTTATATAATAAGAAAATATTCTTGCTAGGTTTTTTCCCGAAAGGGTTTTCTAGGATAAATTCTTGTGTAATGTGTTCTTCTTCCCTGTTTTTCCTTTAATTTTTTAATTACTACTTTTCTAGATTTCATTTTATTAGGGTGTTATTTCTCTTAATTTGGTATTAGAGCTAGGTTGTAGCTTGGTTCAAAGAGTAAGGGTTTCAACCTCAGGATAAATCGATTCGTGAGTGAGAGCAGTGTGCGGAAGAATTTGGATAAAGGAAAAATGATGGGAAGCACATAGGTAGATATGCAAGGGTTTGTGACTAGCGATAAATTTGGTGAGATTCAGTAGTGATAGATCTGGTGAGCTTTGAAAATGATAGAATTGGTGAGATTCGATAGTGATAGATCTGGTGAGCTTCGACAATGGTAGATCTAGTGAGCTTCAACAATGGTAGATTTGATGAGCTTCGACAATGGTAGATCTGGTGAGTTTTGGCAATGATATATCTAGTGAGCTTTGACAATTATAGATCTGGTGAGCTTCAAAAGTGGTAGACCTAGTGAGCTTCGACAATGGTAGACCTAGTAAGCTTTGATAGTGGTAGAATTGGTGAGCTTCGATAGTGGTAGATTTGGTGAGCTTCGATAGCAGTAGATATGGTGAGCTTCGATAGCGGTAGATCTAGTGAGCTTTGATAGTACTTCGACAGTGGCAAATTTGGTGAGCTTCGACAATGGTAGATCTAGTGAGCTTCGATAGTGGTAGATCTAGAGTTTAAGGTTGGAAATGCTTGTTCTAGTGGTTTTATTGTAAAGTTGCTAAAAAATGTCTGAGATGGTTTATTGGTTATACCATAATTTTTTGGGCAAGTATTAACTATTTTAACTAGTGTAGCTTGTATCCAAAAGAGACTGGTGTGGATGCTAGTGGTGGTTGCCTGGTGTAATATTCTCAAAGTTAGATCTAGTAATATTTGTAATGTTTTAAAATGGTTTTTAGACTATTTTGTTACCTTGTCGGTATATGGTTGAGGGTAATAGGTGAAGCTAATATGTTTATAAGGATAGAGGTAGCTTGTAGGGTGGCCAAGTATTGGAACAATTGAATATAGCTAGTGGAAGCTATAGGTCTAGAGGCTGGTAATAACCAAGTTAAGGCTACTTATCTTTGGAAGGACTAGTTTTAGCTTGTGCCCATTAAGGGTTGTGTCAAAAATCATTTTTTGTACTACATAATTACAAATATGTCATCAAGGGAGGAATGTTGGCATTAAATGCTTATGTAATCACATATTTGTAATATGGGTCAAAGTCCAAGGATGAGGAAATTGAAGAAATGCATCATGTTCCTTATGCTAGCACTATTAGCAGTTTGATGTATGCAATGGTCTATACTAAACCTGATATTGCATATGCAGTGGGAGTAGTTAGCAGATATATGTCCAATCTAGGAAAGGAACATTGGACTACTATGAAGAGGATCTTCAGATACTTGCGTGGAACTACAAATTATGTTATGGGCATGGTTGCCCTTGACAGTTGACAATGGTAGTTTTTGTCCCCTATGGAAAGTATTCAACAAGTGGGAAAATGTTGGAAATGTGTTGAATATTTTCCATGTTATTATAATGAGTTAACATATGTTTAGACCTATATGTTTAGACCCATATGGGATATTTTGGGTTAATATATTTGAACCCATGTTTTAATATATTTGGGTTAATATATTTGAACCCATGTTTTAATATATTTGGGTTAATATATTTGAACCCATGTTTTAATATATTTGGTTTAATATATTTGAACCCATGTTTTAATATATTTGGGTTAATATATTTGAACCCATGGTTTTGCACCCATGGTATTGTAAAACCCCTTCTTGTGTTGTTGGTATATAAAACAATACTTGCATGAGGGTTTGTGTATGGGAAGGTCTGGACATCCTCCAAGGGGGGAGAAGGTAATATGCAAGAAATGTAATCGCAAGCGAAAAAAAAGTGAGGAAAAAGTGAAAGGATATTATTGTATTGAAGACAATCAAGTTTATACAATAAAAAAATATTCTTGCTGGGTTTTTTCCCGAAAGGGTTTCCTAGGATAAATTTTAGTGTAATGTGTTCTTTGTTTTTCCTTTGATTTTGCAATTATTGCTTTTCTAGATTTCGTTTTATCAGAGTGTTAATTCTCTTCAAACCTATTTTGAACTTTAGTATTATTAGCAATCCAACCCCTAATGGCTTTCTTGAGATTGGAAATTTTAATTTTCCATACCTCTTGGAACTATTTACACAGACATGCTACTTCCATTCTACTAAAGGTGCAAACTTCTAATGCTCCATCCATTCTAGATTGTATTTGAAAGGAATCTTACTTTTTCCAAGAGCACTATAATCTATATCCAAATAAACAGGCTTATGATTTGAGAGAAAACTTTAAATTGTGCCACTTGATACAAGTGGATATCTAAATAGTATATCTTCTTGTTTTCAAGAATCTATCTAATATTTCTAAATAATATTTCTAATCTTTCTACAATGAATTTAACCCTAACTCTTTTGTAGTCCATGTAAATTTTCCCTTTTTCAGGATTATGTCTTGAAGTGTTTTCTTAGTTATAATTTGCATAAATAGGTCCTTAGAAGGGTCTTTTGAGAGAATACCTCCTTTTTTCTCCCATTGGGCTAAAATCACATTCAAGTCCCTTGATATAATTAAATTTAGGGGTCTTTCCTGACGAATCCAATGCTGAAGACTTTTCCAAGCCTCTTGTTTTAAGAGTAA
Source organism: Wollemia nobilis (assembly GCA_028583015.1). Classification (NCBI taxonomy): domain Eukaryota; kingdom Viridiplantae; phylum Streptophyta; class Pinopsida; order Araucariales; family Araucariaceae; genus Wollemia; species Wollemia nobilis. The sequence continues at coordinate 10,783,204 of JAQPPZ010017092.1, forward strand.
GTTATTTTGTCCATAAAAAATTAATATGGTCTAAGACTATCCCTATGGAGAGGAGAAAGAAGTTGCTATTCAATTTGAGTATCTTATTTTATTAATACATATCAAGGCCTGTGGGTCCCATGTAAGGAGGAGTCCCTCCGAGGCACCTGATGAATCTATTGCTTCTAGGTCTAAGGATCTCCATATATTTTTCCATTCTATTCTTGCTAACTGCTCTGTCAATTTAGTTTCTTGAATGCAAATAACCATTGGCTTTTGCTAGGCTATTAATTGAATTGTTTAATTTTTTTAAGGGACTTTCCAATCCCCTTCTATTCCATGATAGAACCTTCATTTCTTAAGTAGCTTCTTAGCCTTGCTAAAGTATAAGGTTGTTTGTGCTTTTTTTAATCTCTATATTTGCTTATTTTGTTATTACCTCTTGATTATATTTCTTCCCTCTAGTAGAAGATTCAGTGGCTAGTGTACCTCTTGGATTCATTGTTGCTGCTAACTGAGTCTCTTCTATTTCTTCAATCTCCTCTTCTTGAAGGTTTTCTTTGGTAGCCTAAGTTTCCTCCACTTCATCTTCTATTTTAGGATCTAATGGATCTTCCTCTTTTTTAGATGTCCCTAGATGTTCCTCTTCCTTATTTTGTGATAAAATAGAGAACTTATTATTGTTTTATTTTTTTATCTATGGTTGAGGCCTCCTTCTTCTACTTGTAGATCTTTGTTGTTGTTTTCTTCTTACTGTTTGAAATTCTTAATCTTCCTCTATCTCTTGTTGTACTTTAGTGGGACAGTTCCTTGAGAAATGACCATGTTGATGATAGGTAATACATTTAAAGGGTATGTGCTCATAATCCATTGGTTGTGTATGGATCTAGTCCAAGACTTTTATACCTATGTTTTCAGGAAGCCCTTTTTTTAGATTGACTTGAACACACAATCTAGCACAAGTTGCATTATTGGCCTTCAGAGGAACCCGATATACAAATGTGCCAACAGAGTTACCTATCATCTCAAGAGTCAATTTATATCGTAAATATAGAGGTAAAAATGGTAGTTTTACCCAAGTTGAGACTTCTTATGGTTCTTCCACTTGTGGGTCGAAACTGATTGACCAGAGGGTCATGTAGAGAGGGTTTGATCCAAAGAACCATGGACCTTGACATATTGCATCTCTTTTCTCTATGGAGGATAAAATAACTATGAAATACCCTCTTCTTGCCATCATGAATTCATAGCTAGATATTTTATATCCCCAAGAAGAGGTGATCCATATTTGAATGGTTGTTGGGCTAGGCTAAATACCCACAAATTTGCAAGCAAGAGCTCTCTCAGTTATTGTGAGGATCGAGCTCTAAATATAATCCAAAGGAATCTCCACCACTGGAGCATCATTCAACTTAGGAACAAAGGAGCTTTTGTTACTTGGGATTGTTGTGGTCTCCTTTCCTTTAAAGCTTTGGTCATATTTTCTAGTTTTGATTGGTCAAACAGAGGAGGAAGTGAGAACAAGGAAAATGAGCCATAGTCAACATTCTTGAGAATGAAGGCAGTCATTAGTAACATCCTGAAAGGAGGGTTTGGGGGGAGAGATATCCCTTATTGCCATTGCCATGCCAAGGCTTTGAAGGTGATCAAACCCTAATATGAACCAAAGAAAACCCTCGCCAAGATCTCAAAGATTTTAATTCTTGGCTCACTTTCCTCCATTAAATTCATGGATAGACCATGAAAGCAAAAACAAAAGTAGAGGAAACCAACAAAAGAAGAAGCATAAGATCTTAAGATAAATAACTACAAAAAAACTGTAAATAGTCACTGTGCCTACTGGATCTAGGCATGCAAACGATAATGCGTCGGGTGACATAAACTCTTGTCTAAAAACAAGATCCAAACATCAACAATAGGCAATATAATATTTTTTCCTTCCTTCAAATTAAATTTTTATTTTTGGTGGCTACACAATCTTTTGTTCTTTCATGGCTAAAGAAAGTTTCAAAATTTCCCCATTACATTCTTGAAGGCCTAAGAAGGGGAGGAGAGGAAACAAATCTCCATTATCCACTCTGGTGGTGATTGGTAGTAGAATAAATGTTAAACCTAGAACAAAATTTCATCATACAAAACATATATATATATATATATATATATAAAGTTTAAGATTGTTTCTTTCAAGATGCTATGTTTTTGAGTTTTCATGGAAAAGATTCAAATTCAAACAAAAAAATAATATAGGCAAGCTATTATGTTTCCATTTAAAAAAAATTAAAGTCACATGAAATGATTTTTTTTTTTATTTGGTTAGTAAAGTTACATGAAATGCTATCAACTATTTTTATTTTTTATTTTTTTTTAAATTTAGTTAGTAAAGTTATATAAAATGTTATCAATTAATTTTATTTTTATTTCTTTAAATAATACCAAGCACAACATGGTGGCATGTTATCCAGCTATATTATTATTATTATAATTTTTTTTTTTTAAATAATACGTTGGGACACTTTTTGAGGGCCTTCCTCCCACAATGACATACAGTTGAGGTGCCTCTGCAAGCTAGCCAACTACTAATCATCTAAAAAAAAATTAAATTTAACCTAAAATTTAAATTCAACCTAAAAAATGAATTGAAGTATGCCCTAACGTTTCCATTTAAAAAAATTAAGGTCACATAAAATATTATCCAACTACTAATTGTAAATATATATGGAGATGACTACCCTAATTTAAAAAAATACAAACTATTTATTTTAGTTTGTTCAAATTTGCGTCCACTTCTATATGGAAGGTGGGTAGGGTAAGTGGGTCCATGTTAACGAAATAAACACAGCATAACAAGCCTTCTGTCCACAATACATTTCTATAAATACCCCAAACTAGTTTAGAAATTGGTAACCTACATAATTTGCTCTGGTTCTCCAGCAAGTGACACAGGTTGCGAGTTCTAGCGGCGCTATCTCTCCCTGAATTAGAGGTAAACAACCAAATTCTTCTCCCACTAGGGCTTCGATTCGAATAGGCGCCCATGGCCTCTTTCTTTACCTAAATATTTTCTTGTTCTTTACAGTCCCTGTGCTTTCTTTCATGCAATTTCAGCGTTTGTGTACAGGCAGAAGCAGAAGAAGAAAAATAGCATTCTGCGATATCCGTCCTCCGCCGAGCAAGCCCATGGAGGTTTTGGAGGAGCCGCAGGTGATGTTCACTGTGTTGAAAATAACTACCACTACTAAAGAAGGGGAAGCTTCCCTACCTAGGGTTTCTGTGCGCGGCGTCCATCCCAGTGAAGATCAGGCCTACGCCGCTGCCATTGCCGAGCTCATCTTCGAACTGGAACAGGCGACGGGCGCCATGCTGCCCAAGGTCCGCGAAATCGCCAAGACCGCCACATTGCCCTTGAAAGATCGCCTCAGAAGCCTCCAGGCATGCCACGTCACAGAGGACGAGTCGGAGGAGGAGGAGCGCGCAGAGTTTGCGGTAAAGAAGGCGCACATGTTCCCCGAGGATGAGAAGATGAGTGACATGGACGCCATGCTGGTCGGCCCCCTCATAACCTGCGCCTTCTGGGACTCCAGCGACGAGGAGGAGGAGTATGATCCCGCCGCTGACGAGGACGACGATGATGACGAGGACGACGATGATGACGAAGATGATGACATGGACCTGGTGAACGAGGATGATGCCATTCAGGGCATCGAGGGTTCTGGAACGAAGCAGGACGAGTAGACTGCATTAGGATTAGGAGTAGGTAGGGGGCTGAAACCATTTGAAGTCCCGGTAGGTTTTTTGTTCTGAAGCAACAGAAATCAAGGCCCTTTTCTTTTTATGAAAAAATGAAAAATAAATAATCGTTGGAATTGTCTGCTTTTTGTGACAGAAACTTGTTATGTTTGGTGTTCTGTTAAATCTAGAGGTTGCCTGAGTAAATGTTAAGATTCTCATTGACATCTTGTCAATGCGAGTAAATGTGAATGTTAAGGTTTAATCAGAGGATGAAATTTTTTGTTTTTATTGGAGTGATCTAAATTCAAATCACTTAAGTTTAAATCATGGGAAAGCAGGTTTCTTGTTGCTATGCCCCCACAAGTGTGGTGACAATTGTACTTGTACTACCCTAATGAATAGTTCAACCACCAAAAAAATCTTTGTTTTCTACTATTTGCATCAAATTTCTTTAGGTGAATTATAATAATATTTATAAAATATTATATCTATTATTAAGTCAATTCTATAGGGTATGGCTTATTTAGGGTGTGGTGGCAATTGTACTTGTACTACCCTAATGGATAGTTCAACCACCAAAAAAAATTCTTTGTTTTCTACTATTTGCATCAAATTTCTTTAGGTGAATTATAATAATATTTATAAAATATTATATCTATTATTAAGTCAATTCTATAGGGTATGGTTTATTTAGGGTATTGCTTATCTTAAATAAGTAAAAACCTAAAGTTTGTGGATGAGTAAATGTAAATGTTGAGGTTCAATCATGAGATTTGAATGAAATGTTTTGCTATGCTTCCTCCATGATCCAAGTTCAAATCATGGGGAAGAAGGCTCTATGTTGCTATGCCTCCGACAAGTGTGGTCTCTATGCTTGGACAAGTGTGGTCCCAATTGTGCTCTATGTTGCTATGCCTCGGACAAGTGTGGTCTCTATGCCTGGACAAGTGTGGTCCCAATTGTGCCACCGGAAAGATAGTTTAAAGAAAAAAAATATCTTTGTTTTTTACTATTTGCTTCAAATTCTTGGGTGAAGTATAATAACATTCATAAAATATGTCAATTCTATGGGATATGGCTTATCTTTTTATAAAAACATTTTCCATCTCTGAAACTATTAATTTTTTTTTATCAAGTTCTTGATATCATTTTCCATCTTTGAAACTATTAATTTTTCTTTATCAAGTTCTTGATATCATTTTTCATTGAGGTTGTGCCAATTGTGCTACCTAAAGGATAGTTCAACCCAAAAAAAAATCTTTGTTTTCTACTATTTGCTTCAAATTTCTTGAGTGAAATATAATAATATTCATAAAATATATTATTAGGTCAATTCTATCGGATATGGCTTATCTTTTTATAAAAACCTATCGGATATGGCTTATCTTTTTATAAAAACATGTTTTTCATCTCTGAATCTGTTAATTTTTCTCTATCAAGTTTTTGAAATCATTTTTCATTGAGGTTGAATTTCCCTCCCTTATTTGCCTTTTAAAACTTTAATTTCACGGGGACAAAGATCAATCCCACTTCAACCTTATTATTCTTTGTAGATATGGCATTTCAAAGATGGTTGTCTCCATAAACAATTGATTAACAATTGATGGACTAAATTAATGCTATTGTTAATTTTATGTGTATATCCTTGTTTTACTAAATAACACTAATAAAAATAATATTATTTGAATCCTTTTTAATATGTATTCATCTTTTTTCCTTGGTTGTTTTAATCCTTGCCACAAGTGCCTTGGTCTATGCATCCTTGTTTTTTTTTTTTTTAATTGCATAGGATTATGAGTAGGTAAAAGGATTTTTGCTTTGATTAAAAAAAAAAACAAGCTTTGCAGCTTTTCTAGGGTATTTTCTTTTGAAACAAAGGTTTGATGATCTAACTTTTACTTATTTTCACTTTACTACGAATAAATGTAGATTTTTTATATTAACTCTATTGTTGTATATCACCATTGGATGTATTTTCAAATAGGGTAACCATATCACCATTAGAAGTATCTTCAATTACGGTAACCAAGTAGGTAGCATATCTTTCTCCACAATATTTTGCAGCATATTTTTCTCTACAATATTTTGCAGGAGAGGCAACAATGTAAATCCAACTTGTGTGTGATTTTAAGATTTAGTATTGAAAATTCTATTATTCCTTTCAAGCTACAAATTACAACAAATAATTCCAGGATCAATTCTCTTTAGAATGCTGAATAGATATAATAGATTTTTTTTTTTGAAAAAATATCTCCAAATCAGGGAAGCATAGGAATAATGAAAAATAGGTAGCATATCTTTGTCCACACATAAAACTTATGATGAAGCACCATGCCTACAAATATTTTGCAAGAGAGGCAATAATGTAAATCCAAACTTGTATGTGAATTTAAGATTTAGTATTGCAATTTCTATTATTCCTTTCAAGCTACAAATTGCAACAAATAATTCTATGACCAGTTCTCCTTGGAATGCTTAATACACAGAATAGATTCTTTTTTTTTTTAAATATCCTCAAATGACGAAAGCAAAAGAATAATGAAAAAACAAATGATCTAAAGTTTTTCTCCTTAAATAAGACACCCCTAAGAGGTCCATGACATTCTTTTCTTTGCAAATTATCACTTATAAGAATTTTGTTTGACTGCTAACTAAACAAATATTGAGGCCTTAGGGAGGGCCTTAAGTGACCAAATATTCTTCAAAGGGAAATCTTAGGAGTAGAAAATTTTAACTGATCTAAAGCCTTATATCTAAACTTGACAATGTGACCACCATATTTTGATAGATTTCAAACTAGCTCATCCTTTCATGGAAAAAGACAAATAGAACTCTTGAAACATCTTTTGGTATTTATCTATTGTTTGTATGAGGTCCTCCCCCTCAACCAAATTGCTAATATAAATACATGATTTCGAATTGGTTCTCATATTAATATGAAATTTTAGTTTGGAACCTCTACAAGCCAAATAGACTATAGCTAGTTGTCATTTTGGATAAAAAATGAGAGGATAAAGCTTCAACTAGACATTAGACCAAAAATTTATAAAAATAACCACCATTTGTTTTTGGGATAATAAGGGGTTGTACTCGGGTCCCCCACCCTTGATAAATTACAACTCTCTTCTTTAGAGCTTCAGAGTTTACAAATAGATACACTTCTCATCTCAATTGGGATGCTAGGGCTAGAAACCTACATCATTTTACATAAAATGTTTGAATTCTAGATTTTTCATAATCTAGATCTTTTCAAATTTTCTGTATGAATACACATATTGCAAAATTTAATATCCTTTTTGATATTTTTCTATAGCAATTTTCACAATACCAAAACTTCACCTCTACTATCTATGCCTGGCATCTTAGTAGAGTAATATTTCTAAAACATCGCATTATCATAGTCTGCTTTACCAAATCTAGATTGCTAGTTTCCTTCCTGAAACACAAGTGCAACCACAAAAATTATAATAAATAGTCTATATGAAAACACATTACTATTACAAAATAAAGCAAATATTACCAATGGAAAACATTAAAGTAAAACTTAATCATTTATTGATTCAAGCAATCAACATTTTCTTATCAACTTCAACTAAACTTACTACTTCCTCTAACCATGGAAAGGAGAATTTAACTTCACGATCCTCAATAAAAATCCCTCTATTGGCTAGCCTATCTGCACATTTGTTACCTTCCCTTAATGAATGTGTAAACCTGATTTCTTCAAACTCTTTAGCAAGCTCTTGAATTTCCACAATTATCTCTTGTATGTACCATGGAGCTTTTGCTTTCCTCAAAATTGCATTTATTACTATGAGGGAATCACCTTCCATCCATACTTTGTTCCATTTCATTTCTTTGCATATTTTTATCCCTTCTAAAGTCACCCAAGCTTCAACTTTATTATTTGTCTTAAATACACTATTGAAAGCATAATGAGACAAAATCTCTCTATTATTTCTAATTATTCCTCCTCCTCACTGAACCTGAATTTCCTTTAGAAGGTCCATCAAAATTCAATTTAACCCACTCCACATTTGGTGGTTTCCACTTTATATTCTTTGCCTTCTTTTTGTTTCTCTTGTACCCAACATCATAATTCCATTTAATAACTTGACTGTATCTATCAAGGCTCTCTGCTTCTAGATTAGGGATAGGGTGAGTTGATAGGGTTGGTTTAGAATCCTCTATGGCTAAACATATCTTCATTTTCATTACTTCTAAACTATTTTCCTTTCCTCTAAATATTCTTCTATTCCTTTCTAGCCATATAGTCCAAAATATTGTATCTTTTGATATATCCCATATTGTCTATAAAGCCCCACTTTTATAAGTGCTCTACCATTGCTTTAACCAATCTTCAATTCTGCTTTTCACCACCATGCATTTACAAACATATTAAGAATCCATTGTCATAGATTCCAGACTATTGAGCAATGTCCCAAGAGATGATCTATACTCTCCTCATTTTTACAAAAAAATACATTGAGAGGGGCCATGAAAATCCCTTTTCATAAGGTTATCCTAGGATAAAATTATTCTATGACCTACTAGCCAAACAAACATTTTAACTTTAGGAATGCTTGGGCTATCCCAAATATCTCTCCATATTATAGTGATATTATTATTTTATTGGTGTTGTACATTATATCCACTTCTTGTTGTGTATTCTTCTGAGCTATTCAACTCCCAAATCAATTTATCCTTGGCTCCACTGGAAATAATCATAGTCGTTATCTTTCTACTCAAATGTCTCCTAGCATCAATGTCTTGTATACTCATAAAAAAATCTTCTTTCCATTTTATCTTCCTTCCTTATCTTTGTACAAAATGTTTGAAACCTTATACCATATTTGTATTGAAGCGATATCATCCAAGGTTTTAAAATTGGATCTAATTTGAGTGTTTTTTTATCACACCAAGTATCCATCCAAATAGAAAATTTTTCTCCATTTCCCACCACCCATATTAAACCTTTAATCATAATATCAATATATATATTTTTCCATTCCAAAGAGCAGAACCATTTGGTAGAGAGAAAGCAGTAAATATTAAACTTGGGTCATTGAGATCAACATACTTAGAAAAATTCTTGGCCATTGTCTTTGACTCTCTTTGTACAATCTCCAGATAAATTTTCCCCTAAGAGATAAGTTTTCATCTGTAAGAACTCTTAAACCAAGACCTCCCCTAGTTTTATCATCACACATCTTGCTTCATTTCACCAAAGGAATTTTCTTTTTATCATGTAAACCTGACCACAAAAAAGATCTCATAATATAGATTAAAAAAATTTCAACTGATTTTGGTATAGAATACACTAACATATAATATGTTGGGATGACCTGAAAGACTGACTTAATTAACTACACTCTTCCTGGTAACTATAACCATATACCTTTCCAAGCTGGAATTTTATTTTAAACTTTACTAAGAACTGGATTCTATAATTCTCTCCTCATTCTTCCATCAAATAAAGGCATCCCTAGATAAGTTGCAGGTAAATTTACCTCCTCCATTTGAAGCAACCTGGAAATTCTTGCTTTGATATTAGCAAGAGTGTTAAGGAAGTAAATTTTGGATTTTGTCCTATTAACTTTTTGCCCTGATGCTCTTTCATATTCCTTTAAAAAATTATTCAAAGCTTTGGCCTCATTAATCCTTTCCCTTCCAAAAAAGGTTGTATCGTCTACAAACTATTGATGGATGATGTTGTCAATGTTATTACTAACCTTAAGTCTACTTATAAGCCCATATTTGTAAGCCTTCTTTAAGTTCTTACTCAAAACCTCTACCATAATAATAAAAAAATAAGGAGATAGAGGATCTCCTTGTCTAAGGTCTCTCTTGGATTTAAAATATTTTGTTACTAACCCATTGACCAACACTAAATAAGAAACTGTAGAAACACAAGCTTTAATCCATATAACCCATTTCTTCCTTAACCCAAACTTTTCTAAAAATACAAAAAGAAAATCCCATTTAACCCTATCATAAGCTTTACTCATATTAAGTTTTAAGATCATTGCTTTCTCTTTTCTTGAAGTTGTTGAATGTATAACTTCATGAGCTACTATGATCTCATCCATAATTTGTCTTCCTTTCACAAATTATCCTTGCTCTTCTAAAATGATTTTTTCTAACAATGGTCTTAATCGATTTTCCATCACTTTGGAGATAATCTTATATGCCATATTATATAGGCTTATGGATATAAAATAATCAAACAATTCAAAATCCTTCTTTTTTGGAATTAGGGTAAGATATGTTGCATTTATTTTATAAGGTATGTATTGTTTTACCCTAGATTGTTCCACTACCATCAATAAAGAATCCTTCACTATATCCCAATTATGTTGATAAAAAGCTACAAAGAGCCCATTTGGACTTGGGGATTTATCCTTATTAAAAGAGAAAAGAGCTAAATAAACTTCTTCTAGAGTAATAGCTCCATCAATTTCCTATTTTCTTTATTTGTTATAACAAAAGAAACATCTTGAAGAAGTTTATCATTAAGAACTTCAGTCTCCTTTGATCCTAGAATATTTTTATAAAAAGACAGTCTCTTTTCTAATTTCATTCTGGTCTTCAATCCAAACCCCTTCTATTGATTTAATTCTACTAATTCTGGATGTTGATCTCTGTACGATAGTCATCGTATGAAAAACGTTGTATTTTTATCCCCTTTTAACCAAGTCTGTCTTGATTTTAATCTCCTTTTAACTAGGTCTATCTTGATTTTAATCTCTAAAATTTCTCTTCTGTACTCAAAATATTATGTTATTCACTAAGCAACTCCCTTTCCTTTGAGCTTGAATTATTATGTTCACCTTTTTGGAATTTTATCTTTTAGTTCTTCTTTCTTCTAAAAAATGTTTCCAAAAGTGTTATTGTTCCATTCTTTTAATCTAGATGTCATAGATTTAATTTGATTTGGAAGAGCATACAACCCACCATTACTTGAAGAATTCCACGTTTGAGCTATCATATTAGCAAATTGAGGATGGCCTTTCCACATCTTCTCATATTTAAAATATGATATTTTTCTGATATCACTAACCACCATTTAAAATCTAATTGGCTAGTGATATGAACCAGTCCTTGTTAAGGTGTTAATTTTAGCACAAGTTCCTTCATCTAGCCAATGATTTGAGAGAATGTGTTGGTATAATTTTTTTTCTATTAGGTTTTTGTCTCTCCTATTGTTGGTTCAAGTATAGTTGTCTTTTTCAAACTCAACCTCCCAAAGATTATTGTTTTGAACAAAAGCTTAGAAATATTTCATACTTTGGGTTAATTTCCTAATTCCCCCAAAATTTTCATCCAACTTGGTTATGGCATTAAAATCTCCTATGATCATGAATTAGGTTTCTTGGTCTTTACTTATCATAAAGGATTCAATCCCACTCCAGACTTATAATCTACCTAACTGAGTTGTAGGTCCATAGACATTGATAAGGAAAAAACAAATATCTGCAAAGTAGCAAGTGACTAAAGAGGCTAACCAATACCTAGTTTTATGAACGGTTAGACAAGAGGTTCTAGAAAGATTCCAACAAGCTAGAATTCCCCCTATCACTCCTTCAGAATCCATAGCATCCCATTCACATCTTGCCCATACTACTTTCATAGTTTTTGAAACTTCTTTTGTCATTTTAGTTTCTTGGATACAAAGAATATTAGGCTTATTACTTAAACATAGGTCCCTAATACACATCTGCTTTAAGGGGGCATTAGCAACCCTTATATTCCATGAGATGATAATCATGTCTCATTAGGGGCTTTTGGACCTGCCTGCATATTACTAATATCATTTTGTTGTTTGGTAAAGAGAAGTTCAACCAACTTAGTGTGTGTTCCTTTCTCTATGTTTGCTCTTGCTTCCATGGATCTTGCTTGATAATTTGAGGGGTTTCCTTTTTTTGCCTTACCTATATTAGGATTAGGTCTTATTATTCTATTCCTCAATATTCTTTCACAATTTTGTTTTTCATCATATTTATCCTCTCTTGGATCTATTATAGAAGCTTTTGACTTGTCATGCTCATTTTCTAGTATTTCCTTATTAATGGCAGAGGTATTAACTTCTAAAACTACATTTTATTTACCAATTTTTTTTTCTTGAATGGTGCATGGTACTTCAAGAGAGTCTTAAAAATCTGATGAGACACATTCCTTAGGTTCATCAAGAATGTTCTTCCTTAAATCAGGATCATAGTGAATAGATGATTCCTTGTTAATATGTTGAAACTGTTGTACTATGTCCTCAAAGCTTTGATCTATTTTTTCTTCATAGGATAAAGCCTAAAAAGAGTTGGTATTTCTTCCAATATCCTTAATTATTGGTCTCCATTGTTTATTTTCTTTCATTTTTCTAGATTTATTTTTTGGAAGTTGAAAACCATCTTCATCCATAACCATTTGTAAGTTTCTCTTATAGTTTTCTACATATGATTCTATTGGGCTCTTCTTAGGGCATGATCTCTCAATATGCCCCACATCATGACATATTCTACATCTAAAATATATATTTTCATAATCTATGGTTTGGATCCACATCTTATCCCCATACTTAAGAATGATTGATTCTAGTAAAGCTTTACTTATATCAGTCATGACCAATATCTGATCATAAATAGCCAAGAATACATTTTCTATTGTATCTAAAATCTCAAAAAATTCTCCTAGAGTATTTCCTATTGCCTTGAAGGTATCTATTTTCCAAAATTCAATGGGTAACCCAGACTAGTACTAGGGATAAATTTACATTTTTAGGTGAAAAGCCTTCATACAAATGGGTAAGGAAGAGTCCTACTCTTCCCATAAACCAAGGACTCCCTTTTAGGATTTTTTCTCTTTCTTCCATAGAACAAAAAATAGCTAGAAAGAAACCTTTGGGAAGAAATGATAGAATCACTCGTGGAGACTTCCAACTCCTATCAATCCATTTTCTCAAGGATGAAGCCCTTGGCCAATACCCATTAAATTTACCAAAAACTGCCCTATCTTGGAGCATCGAGGATCTCTATGAGGTGTTATCAGTAACCTCTACCACTATATATGATTCTAAGGATTTAACTATAAATCGGTCCATGGAAAAGAAACTAAAATTCAAAATCTATTGAAATTTATCTAAATGCCCTATAACAAATATTTGATTAAAACTTTATAATAATTTGCATGCACAATTTCTAAGACAAAGAAAGGGAAAAAAAACTTAGTTGAAAAATTCTTTGTCTAGATAGAATGTCTTGCCTCACTAAAGTCCTAACCCTTCATTGCTCTTCCCATCATATGAACCCTAGTTGATAAATATTTACAATTTCATTTTTTGCGAATTGAAAAATCGTCACTGCCTTTGTCCCAGATGGTTGACTTCACAAGATTGTATCTTCCTCAACATTTAAAAATAACCATCATTGATTGACCACCCAATATATTTTTTTGGTTAGTTGTGAGCTCTCTTCTACATTGTCAAACCCCTAGGAAAGGTTCTATTCCTAAACAATTTTATTGCATCCATAAAATGTAGTAAATTTTCCTATTTTTTGAGTTGACACTCAAAATAGATATTGAATGCTTTTACAAGGTCACCTTCTAAAGGGAATTACTTGGACATCATAGTTATAATTGACTCTGCTCTTGTGCCAAAAAAAATCTTATTTTTGAAAGAACACTATTAATTAGTAGAGAATTATGTTTGCTAACCTTTTAGCCCCATTTTAGAGCTCAAAAGGCTTGAAAAGTGAAAATAATGTTGGAGTCTTAGAAAATGGCTAAGTGTGGAATTGACAATATGGGGCAAAAATCCTTTCCAAATGCTAATTCATGATAATATATTCATTCTATTCACTCAAAATTGATCACTTTGAGTGAAGTGATAAAAAAATTAGTATTCGGATCCATTCTACAAGGGCAAATTATGTCATCAAGGGAGCATTCAATCAATCAATATGTTTAGAATTAGGTATAGTTTAGTTCAAAAGAAATGAATTAGGTGTTAAAAGCATGATATCCAAGGATTGTAGGACAAAGGTAAAAAGTGGAGCAACTAAAAAATTCTATCAGCCTTCAAACAAGGGAGATCATTTCAAAGTTTTAAGCTGCTCAAAGCTAGTGAAGATAAAGCTATTTGGGACATCAACAAAATATGCTCATTTAATGAACTAACTTCGTTTGAATTGCTTGAAAGCAAAGTTAGGTGGCATCATCAAGCAAATGAATCAAGAATTTACAAGGATTGACTTGGAGTTAAAATTATGAAGTGTTAGAAAAGTGAAATTATATTGTAGTCCTAGAAAATGGCTAAGTGTAGAATTGACAAAGGGGGGACAAAATCCTTTCCAAACGCTAATTCATGATAATATGGTCCTTCTAGTCATTCAAAATTGATCACCTTGAGAGAAAATGAGCAAACAAATTACTATTTGGATCCATTCTACAAGGGAAAATTATGTCATCAAGGGAGCATTGAATCAATTAGTGCATTTGGATTTAGGTAGAATCTAATTCAGAAGTAGTGAATTGCATTTTCACAACATGATATCAAATGATTATAGAAGAAAGGAAAAAAACAAAGCAACTCAATTTTTTTGTTAGCCTTCATATAGGGAATACCATTTCAAAGTTTTGAACCACTTAAAGCTAGTGAATATCAATCTAGTCAAAACATCTATAGACTATGACCATTTGATGAACTAACTTTGTTTGAATTTCTTGAAAACAAAATGAGGTTGCATCTTCAATCGAATTAATAAAAAATTTAGAAGCTTGACGTAGAATTAAAGTTATGAAGTGCTAGAATGGCCTAAATTGCGGATTTGGGATGCAAGTACCTATTTAAGACCTTTAAAAAACATTAACAACAACATGGTAATTCAATTGCAATCACCAAATATTTCACATTTTTTATGGAAATGTTTTTTAGCAAGTGCTTCAAGCTTCTAAACCATTTTTTCCAACATTAAGATAATTTTTAAGATCTAGCTTCAAAGCATAATCCTATAATTAACTCAATTGGTAATTGAGGGAACAATATTTGTCTAGCATAGTAGTTGAAAACATTACCATAAATCTTTTGATTTATATCATCATTCTAGAAGGCAAAAAAGGCCAACACAAAGTAGGGGTCAAGTGTGAAAACTAGAAAAGCCTACTGAACTTAAGGAGTTCACATATGATAATGAGCATAGATCTTGGAGTAATGACAAATCAATAATCACATTAGACAAAGATTTTATAGCCCAATTGACAAGGCAAAATGACAAAAGTGGATGAACATAATTTGTAAGATGATTGCAACATTTCTATGGAGATGAATTCATTTAATAAAAGAGGATCTAGAATAGTAACTAAAGTGTATTTTCTTTGAGAATGTAACTATGACTGATAGATAGGCTAATCTAGTATCAACCATAGTAAATTTTACCACCTAGGCTTAGATCCAGATAGTATTTGAGGCTATATGTTAGGAATATTCAAATAAAAATAAGCATAACCATAATAGCAATGCAAAAATTAATGGAAACACAAAAATGAAATAACAAAAATGCTTAAGAAAATAACTGATTAGAAATATAGCAAACTTATATTAATCAAAAGAAACAAATGTCATGTCCATAGCTTGCTTGTTGTATTCAGGAGGACATGAGGATGGAATAGAGAAAAAGGGGTGTAAACCTTACGTGCAGTCAAACATTGTAGGAAGAGGGTTTTTTTAAGCCCAATTTCTATACTTAGGAGGACATGAGGATGAAACAAAGTGAAAAGGGTACAAGTCGTAGATGCAATCAAGAATTATAGAAAGAGGGTTTTTTGTATCCCATTCAATATACTTAGGAGGATATTAGTTGCTCTTAATTCTAGGAGAAAGCCTCTTTAGTTAGAAGAAATGTCTCTCAGGGATATTTGGGTTTGCGGGTGGAGCTTTCTGATGAACCTCTACCCTTTATCAAGATTTTGGAGGATGAATTTGGGTTGGATCTAGTTGATCGTGAAGCTTGAATAGTTATCTGTAAAATTAGGGATAAAAGACCACGCCTGGAGGAGCTCAAAGGATACATTAAACTTTGGTTGTCCAGTAAATTCCAAGTAACTTTGCTACCCATAAATTACTTTTCTATTTCCTTTTATGATTTAGCAGATAGATATAGGGTAATCTATTACTAATACAATTGTATTGGACAAAGAGGTGTTTATATATGAACTTGGAGTCCTAATTTAACCCCCTTACAGAAGAATTTGATGGCTTCCCAGTCTAGGTGAATCTATATGCTCTCCCTATGGAGTTTTTGGGAGAGAAGATATTTACCAAAATTGGAAATGCCACTGGTGCATTCCAGTATGTGGATGCCCAAACAGAGGAAGATTTGTCCAGTAAAATTAATATGAGTAAAGATATATTGGTTGTTTGAATGGACGTTTCAGTTCCTTGGCCTCAATTCATTATAATCTCCTCAAGCAAAGGGAAATGGATCCAAAATATTAAATATGAAAACTTCTCCCTAAGATGTTATGGTTGTTAGTAATATGACCACCTAAAGAAGAGATGCTCGATCATTTGATCATGCTCTAATTCCTCCTTGGTGGAGAAGGCCCTACATGTAAATAATCCTAAACTTTCAAACATCCTAGTTCACAAGGAATATCACCCTCCAACTACACCAATTGTACAACAAGAATCAAGTGAGCAACTAAAGACTCAACCCCAAAAGGAGAATTTGAATCAGATCATTGATAAAATACAAATGGTTACTAAAGACCATCTAGTCATTTTCATGGAAAATATTAACACCTCAGATAGTATTCTTGAAGCTAATTATGAAACAATCGATGACAATCAGTTTTCTAAAAATGAATATCATACATAATGTGTTACAAATAGATATTATCTCAGGAGCCTGAAGTGTAAAAATGCATGCTTAGATATTTCCACTATGAAGGAGGAAGAAACTATGCTACAAAAGAAAAAAAATAAAAATACCCATCAACTACGAACTCTGTGACAACCCCAACAATTATGGACTGTTGTTTTTGTTATGATTTTGTGGTAGCTACAGTTGTTTTTTTTTTTAATTTTCTGTTTTGGAAGTGGTCTACTAATTTGTCATGTTTTAGAAGTTGTTTTGTCGATATGCGGTATTCTAAGGTTCAACTATAGTAGTAAGTGGATGATAGTATTTTATAAGGTTGTTGCAACATATTGTACTATATTACACAACTTGATGTACAGGTTTGGGGACCCTAAAATCCCTTTTTACCCTAATAAAAAAGTTAATGTTTTTTATAGTCTCGATAGGGACATCACAATAGAAAAAGGTATTTGGTTATCTTAGCAGAGAACCAATTTCAATTCATGAGGGTGGCTCCCAATGTGCCCCCAAATTTTCAACCTATTCAAAAAAAAGAAACAAATATCACAGACCTCTTCAAGGGGGCAAACTCCTTGGAAGTAGAGCTCCGATACAATTTGAGAAAAATATCAAATGATATATTATATTTCCACCCCTACATTTATATAGAATCTTATTTACCCTAACCCTAATGCTCAAGGGTCAGTCCATATGCAAAAAGGGACCCAAGCTAATAATTCCTACTTACAATAAAAGTAATGGTTACATCATCCCTAACTCTTACTTATAAAAGTAATGATTACATATTAACAATCCCAAATGCACTAGGCACCCAAGGTGCAATATACACCAATACTAGACAATTACATAATGATGGTTGTTTTAGGATAGGGTCCTAATATATCCTTTCTCTTCAAGAAGCTTTATCCTCAAATATTAAGGTGAGGAAACTACTAGAGTTGATGGAGTAGCTCTTGGGTGGCATATTTTGGCTGTAATTCCCATCACTATACTGAAATATCAGTGAGTGTACAATTGTAAAGTGTATGTGTATTTTAGTCCTAAATACTCTTGGGTTCCAAGATGACTGAGCCTTCTTCATCCAACTGGGATACTGTTGATTGAAACTGTTTACAATTGCTAATGACCTTCCTTAAAGATGAGATAAGAAAAACTAGATGTATGGTGAAGGCTTACAATTCAAGCTTGTAGGCCATAGAGCCAATTCATTATAACACCTTATATGGTCCATAAGATTTATATGCTAGCTTTTGACAACCACAAAGTTTCAATGATGATTTCTTATATGGATACAAGCATAGGAACACCATATCCCCAATGTTAAAATTGCACTCCAAGAAATATTGATCAACTTCTTCTCACATATTATTATATCCCATAGTCAAATTATCTTTGAGATGTTGGAGTTGTGCACACTCCCTGAAAATGAAATTCACTGCTTTTGGAACTACCCAGAATGCATGACATAAGTGATGGTGGAGGGTGTCCATAAAATGCTTCATATGGTGTCATCTTGGTGGTAGAGTGATATGAAGTATTATACCATTATTTGGCCAACAAAATCCACTTGAGCCATTGAGTCAATTGCTCAGATGCAAAGCAAAAAAGATATGTTTATAGGCACTTGTTAACAATTTTTGTTTGCTCATATGTCTAAGGATGTTATGTCTAGGATGTAGTGTGCCTAGTGTGCATAGTTTCCCCCTTCAATCACTGACAAGTATCACATTATACCATAAAAGTCTGAATATCCCTCTTTTCTTCCCCATACAAAAAAATGTATGTTTAGCTCATTCATACATCTTTAAGAACCTAGAATATCTTGTAGTTAGGGAATGCAAGGAACCTAAGGCTAGGGATATGAGAATATAATATAATATTATGTTTGGGCCTTATGGCAAGGACAAAACATAACCCAAGGTTGGATATATTTTAATATTTTATTATATTAGTGAGTGGGACAAGGGTTTAGAAAGAGGGGTATATAAATAAGAGAGATTGTCATTGTAAAATATAAGTGATATCAAGTATTCTATTGTAAAGGTCCTAACTCATGGAGTGATTATGAAGTAATTCCTTTCTTTAAGAATATTATTGGTGTTGCTTTGCCTCAAGGGTAATTTTCCATATCTAAGTCTCATTATGTGGAATTATTATTGTGGATCGTTATTATGGTTGAATGTTATATATTTGTGCATAATTGCTAAATAATTTTTGTTCATAGAAATTGAAGTTCATAATAAGTAGTATCAGAGCAACGATTCTAGCAAAGTGAAGTTTTTGCTTTTTGGTGGATTGTAGAATTAGGGGAGAACTTTTCCAAAAAAATGTCTCATCTTGCAGAAGCTATAACTTGACAAAGATTTATTTTATTTAGACAATTCTTGCACCAAGTTGTGTGAAATTGAAGATATTTAAAATGAGTTATCATACAAAATAATCTAAGTAATTGTGAGGGAGATATGACCATGTGAAGACATCCATCCAAAACAAGGGTAGCGTTAGGGTATATTTTTCTAGAAAAATATCTCATCTTTTAGGACCAATATCTTTGCAAAGATTTTTCTAGTTTAGATGATTCTTGGACCAATATTTGAGTTTACATGGGATCTATGAAGGGTCCTAGTACCCTCTTATCAGGATATGAACTTGGGTATCCTAGATGAAAACCCTAGGACTTACCACTATGGTATCCCTCACGGGTAAAAATTTGAGTTTACACAGGTTTATATGAGGGGTCTCGATCCCATCTTATTAGGGTTTAAACTTGGATCTCCTAGATGAAACCCAAGGACTTACCACTATGGTATCCCTCACGGGTTCAAATTTTAAGATTTTTAAAATGAGTGGTCATATAAAAAAATCCAAGGACTATTGAGGAAGATACAACCTTATGAAGTTAGCCATCTAGAACAAGGGTATTGATGATTTTTCAAGCTGTGGAAAATAAAATTATAGATATTTGTCAACCAGGTTAAGCAAATTAGTTGTAGCTTAATT
Organism: Wollemia nobilis; assembly: GCA_028583015.1. Classification (NCBI taxonomy): domain Eukaryota; kingdom Viridiplantae; phylum Streptophyta; class Pinopsida; order Araucariales; family Araucariaceae; genus Wollemia; species Wollemia nobilis. The sequence continues at coordinate 10,802,784 of JAQPPZ010017092.1, forward strand.
TAATTTTTAAGAAAATATAAAAAATTAATTGTTGATAGCAAGGAATCGAGGAGAATTGAAATTTATTTTTTTAGAAACCTTACTTCTTATTTTTTTATTGAAATTGCTGCCAGATTCATATTAGCCAAAATATTAAGGGAACAAATACAATATAAAGGCTAACCATGGTCTGGGTGCCTACATCCAGGCCTGAACACCCAACAACCATCGGAGCCACGATAGACTTCCCTCTAGCGAGGATAAAGCAAACACAGGTGCATTCACAGGGCCACGCAGGGCACCCATCACCAGAAATAAGCACAACAAAGACCACACTTAGGCCCCCACTATTGTATTACAACATGAGGCCATGAAGGACCAACACAAAGGAGAACTGAGAAATATTGTGACACTCAGGGCACCCGACTACAAGCATTGGAAGTGAACAACCACACAAGTGATCCCCTGGTGACCCATGTCAAAAACTGAGATATCCCTAGTGGCTATCATGGGGATGAAAAAGCATGCCATCACCAGGACTCTAAAAAGACATGTTGACATAAAATTGAATGACTAGAGACTGTTGGGTCACTCCCTCTAATGGGTGGCCTGCACACTATCTGCTGAGAAGAGACTACTACACTCTGCCAAAAAAAAACTTCAAGGGAGCAGCCATGCTGGGAAAACATCTGCTAAGGAGAAGAGTCTAAGTGACCCTGCTCCACCTCATATTGCGATGGGAGCCTAATATGAGGATTGAAATGAGTGTTGTTGGCTTCTAATTCCACTTGACCCAAATGCTTCATCAAGTGTGCCTGATTATGCATCACCAAGCTATGTTGCTCAGTTAATTCACCTACCATGTTCTTTAATCTATAAATTCCATCCGAGCTATGAGCCGAGGTCTCACAGATATGCCTCTTTAGAGCTGTGATTTCTTCTTGAAGTGCTTTCTCCTTACGAGTGCAACCTACTAACTCAGCTTGCAATTGGCATTTTACAATAGCAAAGATGTTAGCTACTGAGAGATTAGAGATATCTTCTTGATCCATTTCAAAAATGGATTTGCATCGAGTCTTCCATATATGAAAGATGACGGCTGCCCTAGTAATGGAGAGAAGAAATTTTTGATTGGGCATCAGATTGATCCCCAATAAGGCTTGATCCTTTGTCATAGGAAGTGGTAAGGGATAAAGCAACTATTGCGCTTCACACCAAATATGGTGGGCACGAGCATAGTTCCAAAATAGATGTTGTACTGTCTCTTCCAAACCACAAAAAGGGCAATCACCTTGCCCTTGGCCCATCCATTTTAGCCTACTTCGAGTAGGTAGACCTTGAAGGACTACATTCCAAAGAAGAATCTAGAACTTTCCTTGAATTGGGGTAGAGTTGATAAGCTTGAAGGTTCTCACCCAAGTGGCCCAACTGAGCTCTAAGTTCCATTTTTTATTGAGCATATCTGCAAATTGTTGATAGTTCATAGGAAGTAGGGCTTGGTACCAAAACTTAAGGGTTGGCTGCTCAAAGTCATGATTGCCAAACCATTTCCAATGAGTCCAATGGGGACTAGCTTCCAATGGAGAAGATAGAGGTTGAGGCACTTGGGAGGTGATGGAAAGGATCCGCATAATCATTGCTTTATCAGTAGGGTAGAGGCCAAATTTTGACTGGATTTGCTTCCAATTTTTCCAAGAGGACTTAGAAAACTCCCAAATGTCACCCACCAGAATCATTCCCCTTTTGAAGAGATGCCTGGTAGGAAACCAGAGACTCATGCCAAGAGGTTGTGCATCAAGGGTGAGGAGGGGTGACCACCATAAGTTGTGCTGGAGGAAATCTGTGGGGCCTTGCTCTAGAGGTGGCTGCCATGAAAGAAATTGATGCACCTACTACCAGGCTTTCCAAATCCCTTTGAGAATATTACAACCTTCTATAGAGAAATAAGGGGCTTGTAAAAGAACATCAGTGTATGACATATTTACCCAAATTTTACCATCCACCCAGGGGTTTTTCAAATGCTCCCTCACCAAAACCTTCCATGGATCATTCCCTATGATCACCCTTTGCATCCATTTAGCCATGAGTGCATAGCCCTATGCTTGAAGGTTGGGGATTCCTAGCCCACCACATGAAATTGGTCTGCAACAATTGCTCCAGGAGACCATTGGGAGGCCTCGTTTGGCTAGGTTTTTTACCCAAAAAAACTCTTGAAGCATACTGTTCATCTTATCATACCCAACCTTGCTAGGAGTCAAAAGAGAAGAGAAGTAAACATGGAAGGGGGCTAAATTTTTTCCAGTAATCTAGATTTTAGTTGCTTGAGACATTTCCAAAGATTTCTAATAGTCCAATTTTTTGGTAAATTTGTCCATACACCAATCCCACATAGATTTGGGTGAAAGGTCAACACCAAAAGGAAAGCCCAAATACTTAGAGATTTCTCCTCTTTGCACCCACTTCCATGTTGTGGGTATCCAATCTGGCTTATCATCAAATCCAAAGGGAATAACAAAGTTCTTAGATTCTTGGATTCTTTCATCGAAGGCCCTACAGAAGGTGTGAACTATCTCAAGGATGTTCGTAAGATTTTGTTGATCTACCAAAGGAAAAAGCATAGAATCATCTATGAAGTGAGAGTTGATAAGTTGGGAGCCATCCGAAAGGGGATACCTCTTATCCTCCCCTCTTTAATTGCAGATTCCAATAGATAACCAAGGGCATCAACTACAATTACAAATAGATAGGGGGCCAATGGGTAGCCTTGCCTAACTGATATTTCCACATGAATGCTATTAGATAATTTTGTATTAATAACCACTCTTGCAGAAGCATTTGGAAAGAGGGAAGCTACCATATCGATGAATCTATTGCCAAAACCAAGCTAGTGGAGCATGCTTAAGATGAAGGGCCACTCTAATCGATCATAAGCTTTGTCAAAATCAAGCTTAAGGTAAAGGCCCTTGAGCCCCTATGCTCGAGCCCACTCCATCCCTTCCCAAGATGTAAGGAGATTATCCAAAATGTAGCGACCTTTTAGGAATCCTGTTTTCTATGGGTGAACAATTTTTGTAGCCACTAGGAGGAGTCTTCTGGCCAGAGCCTTAGCCAAAATTTTATAAGAGGAATTGAGTAAAGTAATGGGATGCCAATCAACAAGCAGATCTGGCTTAAGTATTTTGGGAATGAGCTTGATCAATCCTTGATTAGTGGCCTCCCCAAGGCCTCCAACAGTAATAACCTCCTCACACATCCACAAAAAATCAGCTCCTATAGTCTCCCACATGGTCTTAAAAAATTCACTCGAAAGCCCATCAATGCCTGGGGCTTTTTCATTCACCAAAGAGAGGAGGGTAGAATGAAGTTCATCCTATGAAAGAGGTTTGTCCAGCAATGCTCTATCTTCTTCAGATACTTTGGGAGATATGCATTATTTGCAACATTCTCTAAAAAACTCAACTTCTGTGTTGGGCCCTTCACTTTTGAAAAGGGTTGTAAAATGCTCCTGGATGAAGGATGGGAGGTCCTCCATCGAAATTTGTAGGCCAGATATAGGATTTTTAATAACCTCTATCCTCTCTGATCTATTCTTCTTCTTAATGGAATTAAAGAAGAATTTAGAATTTTTATCACCCTCATGAATCCATTGAAGACGTGCCCTGATTTGCACCCCATGGGCTTTATAAGCTTGGAGTTGCCTTAAATCTACCTATTTTTCACCCAACTACTTTTGAGAGGGGATGCTGCTAATATTCTGGCTGAGGTGGTGGCTGAGTTGGTCAACTTCTTGCTCCAATTCTTTCTCTTTTTTCCTATGAAGAGAGGCTAGGATTTTTCCAAAACCTCGAAGGTAATCCACTATTCTTTTGATGGCTTCCTCCCACCACATAATCCACCCTCTCCCTCCCAAGGGCCTTGGCAAGAGATTCCACACTTTCTTGATTCTATTAACACAATATTTGTGCTTGAGTAGGGAAGTGTTTAACTTGAAAGGCAAGTTGTTTTTGGGTTTCCTTATGGGGGCACACCCAATACTCAAGGTAATGGGGAGATGATCTGAAGTTACCACTGAATAGATTGGATGAGACAAATCATTTTGGAGGATATCAATATTTTTTGCTACATAGAAGTGGTCCAATCTTACCATTCTGAGAGCATCCCCACATCGTGCATTGCTCCAAGTAAACCAAGCACCATGATTTTCAGCACTCCTATTCCAATTGGGATCATAAATATTCCAGGCCCTTCTGAACCTAGACCATGATCTAGCCTCTTTCGATTGTTTGAGTGGAGTGCCACCCCCCAATCTGTCTCCCTCCCACTCTACCATATTGAAGTCCCCTCCTATTACCCAATATGCTTCAGGCAAATTGAAGCACATCCAATCCCAGAGGGCTGCCCTTTTGATTGCATCATTGGGTGCATAAACAACTGCAATACCCAATTTCCTACCACCAAACATTACTGTACACCACACTACTCTATGCATTGGGTCCTCTCATGATAATAAAATAGAGTCCCATAGCTCCTGAGAGAGGCATAGGACAACCCCCCTCTCCCTTCATCATGATTTGTACACAAGGGCCCCCCGACCCCCCATAGGGTCTTAAGGGTATTTTTGAGTTTGAAACCTACAATTTTGACTTCTTGCAATAATAAAATTTATGGGTAAACTCTCTTGATGACTATTTAGACAACAAAATATCACTCTCATAGCGTGATGCCATGCACATTCCAAGACATGATTCTTGTAGACATTAATCTAACATATTGTCAGCTAAAGCATCATAGGCATTTTGGGTGGGTACAGATTGCATATAATCATGCAAAGTACCTGTTCCCTTGGACTGACGTGTGGCTAAGGAGGTATTTTTGGAGTGAGAGTTGGTGGGCTTATGGCTCCATTCCTTACCTCCTAGGTGTTGGTCTTTGGAGACACCTCTGGAAGGAGGGGGGAGGCATCCTTTGATGAGTTGCACCTATGTTTCTTGTTATGTTGGGTTACCCAACCCTCCTCGATTGTTTCATGAGGAGTTTGCTCCATAAGAGCCTCAAAATCTAGAGGGGGTTGAAGGGAGATGTGGGTAACTACCAAGTTAGAAGCTTGGGGAACTAAATGAGCAAGGAAAGAGGTCACATCATGAGAACCAGAAGGTTGTGAAGGCTGAATAGGAGGTACTATTTTGCTTGCATGTTGAGTAGTGGTAGTAGGAGTACTAGCAGGTTGGTTTTGTTGTTTGGGAGGTCTCACTAGATAATTTTTAATCATATGGCCTTGTTATCTATAGTAGAAACATGAGTTTGGCAAGTTGAGATAATTAATTCGTTATTCAAATTGGATACCAGGGGCTTTGAATAAGATCTTACTCGGGAGGTCCTTGGAGACATCAGTCTCAACCAAGATGCATGGGTGGGAGCACATGAAGTGTGAGGGCTCGGATGGGAGGAATAATGGCCTTCCAAACCTAGCAGCTATCTGAGGTAAGTACTTTGTGCATGCTAAGTTTAAGAAAGGGAGTTCAATCCAAAGGGGGTATTTCATGTTTGACACATTCTCAGGGTCAAATTGGAATGCCCAATGTTGTAGAAAGACCAGTTGACCAGAAATCATCTAGGTGCCGAGTCTTAGGGCTTTTAAGCAAGAGTCTTTGGAGGTGAAAGTGACCGAAATGAAGGATTGACCAAGGTGGTGATGGGAGGCAATCATCCAACCCTTGGATTCCCATACTTTGACAAACCATCAATTGAGCTCTTCATCAGGGGGGATTCTTCTAGAAAAGAATAGAACAACAGTTCGCTCTTCTAATTCTTTTATTTCTTTAGTAAAATCATCTTGCAACTCAAACTCAAAGGTACCTGACTCTTTAGCTTGTTGATTTACCTATTCAGAGCTTTGATTTCCTCCTACATGTCCAGATTCGAGGGTTCCCTCTTTTGGTACATGTTGGTCACCACCTCCTTGTTTGGATCCTCTAGGTCCATGGGCTGAGGGTGCGAGGTCAACATTATTTTATCTTCTATTGGAATGAAGGTCCTCCAGTTGAGCTATTGGGGATGCTTGAGAATTGCTACCATTGAAAGTTAGGTTGTTGAGCAACGCATGGGCGTAAGGGGAGCTAGCACTGGCTCCCCCTTACAACATGGCACCCAATCTAGTGGGGGAGACTGAATGGGAGCATGGGTTGCTACCTTTGGAAATCTCACTTCTATCATGTTCCTCTCCTAGAGTTACACTATTTTGCATATCACAGTAGAGGCATGGCTCAGATCTGGAGGAAAATCCATGAGTAGGGCTAGAGACTCCTTCAAGCCCCAAATGATCATCCTCCCATTCTAGTTGCTGGGTTGATTTCTTCCTAAACTTAAATAGGGGGTCCACTAGCAAACTTGCTGAAAGGTGAAACAAAGAGCTCCTCATCCTGTGACTTGCCCTCTCTATGGGGATGAAAGATAGAACTAGAAGTCAGTTTCTCGAGCTCGTTCTCTTTCTTGTTGGGTGAAACTAGATGAATCCCACCATAACTGGCATGCGTTGTAGCTTTCGAAGCCAAGAACCCTGAGTCGACTACTGTCTCAATCTCTTTGGCATGAAATGACAATGTTGTAGTCTCCATCCTGGGTAAATGGTCACCTGCAACACTTCCTACCACTAATTTATCTCTTCTTAATCAATGGCCATTGATTATATTTAAGATTTGAGATCTTCTCTATTACAGAGATGAAGTTCATCCTAGAAATTTGGAAATCCAAAGTCTCCAGCCTCTTTTGCTAGACCCATCATTTTTATTTTTTATTTAGTTGTATATCTATCATTTCCCATCCTTGTTGAATCAACTTATTTTCTTTTATTATATTTTGGAAAATATACATTGTCGTTCTCCATTCTCTGCTTGTCACAACTCTTGTTGTTGGTTCAAATAATTAATACCTCTAGCTTAGCCTGAGCCTATGATAGATCTTTTTTTACAAATTTTATGACTTCTATGTTGAAGTGCAATCAGTCAACGATTGGATAGGCTTCGAGAACACTCTAAAGGATTTTGCTTTAGCTTTCCTTATTTATTTGCATCAATGCTTCTCAAGAGAAGTGAGAGGCTTGAGATATTTCTCTTTATTTCTCCAAATATTGTTCCATGTTCCAAATTTGTTTCATCAATACTTGATTCATATCCTCTTTTTATTGCACTTTTTGAGGAGTCAGGAGCTTCATAATTGTTCTCTTCAATCTTTGTTTTCATTTTCTAAATATTTTTCACATTTTGCTCCTCTTTTTCTATTTCTTCCAAGCTCTTTACCCTATCTTCTAATTTATTTCTTTTGTATCTCAACCTATCACCTTGGAGGTAGATAGTGTTGACATGGAATTGAGTGCTAAAAAAGGAATTTTCCAATGACATTCGGATGATATTTATCACTTGTGACACTATATGGTAATCATTAGACATCATTTTAGACTCTAGCTTATTAACATTTGGGGTGGATATGGCTTCTAAACTACTAATAAGTAGTTAGATCAACCATAATCATTAGCTTGGGAGGTGCTTGCTCCTTTACTTGCCTTAGTAGATTATCCTTCCATAAATATTGTACCTTTTGGCTCATATCCTTAAGCCTATTAATGGTGGCTATGGATGAATGGTCTAAAAGTTATGATGTTGGGAATATGGGTTGAAGAATGAGAAATGGATTTGGGAGAATTTTTGAATAGTCAAAATGGTAGTGCTTGTGTGGAGTTGAGTTTGTGGAGTGTGGTAGGGGTTTCAAACACTGTGGTTTCTAGAGTGGTTGGGATTGGTGGAGAATTTTATGGTAGGAAGAAGGGGAAGAAAATTCAGTGGGGATGATAGGAATAAAAGTAGTTGTAGGGACTTGAGAAACCATACCTACTCTTGTTGCTTGTGGCTACTCTATAGCTGGTTTGGTCACTAGTTCGGTCACTGGGGGTTGCCCTCGAGTATTGTATTTCTTACTAGCTCTTCCCTATAATTCCCTTATAGGATTGGGATTTATTTTGACCATCCCTTATTCTTTTATCAAAGTAGAATGATTATAAAGAGGTATTTCCAATAATTATTGCAGGTACAATCTCATGCTCGTATCAAATCCCTTGCTACTTTTAGTGGCTTGACCTGTATCTTGCATAGTTTCTATTGGTGTTTCTTATTATGGGTGGTGTTGGTTTTTCAAAGGCCTTGGTATGAACTTAGGCACTAGCCCTAGTGGAGGTTTGGGCATAGATCACTTGCTCCTTTTCCTTTTTTTCAAGAATAGGGGACCTAGGAAATGGAGCTCCCAAAGCTAAATTTTAAGGTCATTTTTACACTTTTAGAAGCTCTTGTGATCTTGTAGCTGCCTTTCCTATGCCTCCTCCCATGTATCCCTTTTTTTCAATAATATTATACCCTTTTGGGTATATCTCTTGTTGAAGCTTGATTGGGACAAATGTTAAAGCCTTTTGACATGATACCATTGTCTTGTCTATAGGCATTTAAATTTTTAGATCTATTATAGTAGTATCATCTACTTGTTTTTACCTTGATTCTAGATCTATTATTATGCATTTTCTTTCAACATTGGTACAACTTCCTCTATGTTCTTCCCTAGGGCTTACATATTTAACTCTCATTTTCCCTCTTTATTCTTGTATCAAGGACTCTTCTTATTGCATATCCTTACCTTTGTTGTTAATAATTTTGGCTTTAACCTATTCCTCCTTGGGATTCCAAGTTTTTATATTTGCGTCATATTTCTACAAGAATATCTTATCCATCGATAGTGGATATATAGACTTTTGTGTACTATGCTTACACTTGAATATACACCATTCCATGATTTTTCCTTCATCCCAACTTATTTTGTTCATCATAAAGTCCATTCTATCTTGGGTCAACTTGTGTTCCTTGTATTTTTCTGGAGCATAGTCACACTCTGGCTCACAAAAATATCTCTAGGGGGGAAACTCTTACATATTGCTTATATTCTAGTTTAGTTCATTATATTTAGTATTATTCTAGAGTTGTTCAATATCAAGTCAACTGACCTTTTTTAATGTTGGCAGTTTGTCTTTGTTCAAGTATACCGACCTTTTTTACATTTATCATCTAGGTCATACTTCCATTTGTGTGGTATTACACATAACTTCAACTTTTCAAGCGTAACCTTCAATATTTCTCCATGTCCTTTTGTTGTTAGTGTAATTGGTTCACAACTAAAAGGGAAATCACATATGCTAACCTTATTCATGCATGCATTGAAAGCTATATTTATTTCATCTACTTATTGGAAGTATGCCATGGCGAACATCCAGTTGATACATAATAAGGTAGTAGAAATGGCTTTCCCATAAAACCAAATAGCCTTATCATGGTTAGATCAGTGAGGAAAAACCAAAACCCTTCTATTTGATGTCTCTGTAATATTTCTATTGTTGTTTGGGGTAACTAGGAAACATTTTCATATATAAGCTTCAATGCTGGTCTTAAGAATTCTCTATTGAAATTATAGTAGGAATCAAAAGCTCTAATTAGGAGCATCCAATCAACTACAAAAATTTTCTTCCCAAGTCATTCTATCTATTTACACCTATCTAAGACATGCTCTCTATTATGCTATACAAAAATAATCAGGCCAAGTGTGAAGGGTATCGAAATGTCTCATATCTTGTAATCTATAACTATGTAAGTTGCTCATGTATTCTTTCACACAAAAACCCAACCCAATCAAAGAAGAGAGGGTTATTTGATTGGTTAGAGTGGGATTCATCATAATAATGGGGATTGGAGATGGTGCACACCATAACAATATTATAGTCATAGACCTCTTTGTCTATGGGTAGGCCAAATATGATGGCCAACATAGAGAACATGTCTAGAAATTTAAATTTAAAAATGGAAATTAGGGTTCTAAGGAGGTCATTACTAGGAGTAGGGTGAAATAGTTGTTGGTATAGCCAACTTTTGAAATACCTACCCTCATATTTATGATTTTTGAGGTCATAGTACATCTTCTGCTCTTCAGTAGTAAAAGTTTTTGGGGTGTCCTAGGCTAAAATTTTAAGGTAAACACATTAGTGAGGAGGTCAATTGGCCTTTAAAGTTTAGATTGCCCTCAACCGAGGATAACAAAATTAAGCAACTATTAATACTAGCTTAGGGTAAGGATGCATAGAAATATAAATATAGGAAGACAAAAAAGAGTGCCATGCAAATGAACTTGGGCTACTGGGTGATATCTGTTGCACTTGTTCTTAATGACTTTTTGAATATTTTTTTGTTTAGATCGTAGGGTGACCTATGTTTCCTTGATTTTGTAAGTGTGATCTTGCAATATTTTCTTCTCCTTTGGAGTCTTCTAGGCAATTATTGTTTGTTTACTAAAATCTTTTGTGTTACTAGCCATAATTGTTGAATTCAAATTATAGGTTCCTTTGCTTTTATTTAGGCTTAGTCATCATTGTAAATTGTGGCACAATTCTTGCTTGAAATACTTATTGAGCTTAGGAATTCTCTTAGCAACTTTATGGAAGGATTTCTTCATATTGGTGTTCTTTAAAATAGCATGAAATTGATTGATAACACAATAATTGCAGTATATAGCACATGTTTTTGCTTTCTTTATGAATCAACCTTTACGTTTCTTTAAAAAGTGCAAGAGATTTATGTATGCTTCAAATTCTAGCTATAAGGCTTGTTTGGTAGTTTGTCATGCAAAAATTCAAAAAATCATCGCCAACTAGCTTTTTGCTTCATCCAATGGGCTTTTAACTTTTCAAAATTGTCATGGCTTATTTATTTTCCACTTTTTTATGTACATATATTACAAAGGCGGTGACACTTTATATAAAGTGCTTTAAATACAGGTCATGTTAGGTTATAGTTATTTCATTCTTTGATAAGGTATAATACACGTAATAATGTTGTTATTGAATAACATGTTGTAATGTATTATTAGTGTGTACCTAAGATAGCCTAGTTAATTAGGGACTACGAATATTTGCAGTTGCTATTTTATTTATGTTTGTTACTGGCTAATCTGGGCCAGTCCGCTGTATAAATACATTTGCTCTGGAATATAATAATGTTCGATTATTCTAACGTTGGTATTAGAGCGTATGTCTCGATCTTGTGTGGATTTGGACTGGCCTGACAAACATCAATATTTCTATGGAGCAGCATAATGAAGGTGGATACTCGATGAAAAATAGTTTAATAAGAAAACTTCCATATTTCCCATGCTTCGTTCGTAGGTCCCACAACCAAAGGCTGCATTGTCACAAGGCTTTCCAATGTGCTTTCCAAAGGGCCATCTATGGAGTGGCCAAATCAGCCCCATGCTCAACTTTGGAGATCATTGATTATAGGTTTCCTCGAGGTTGCAAAGATAAAAAAATAAATCCTGTACCGCCACACCTGAAACATAGATATTGCTTGCCTATTACAATCGGCCAAATACTTTGCGTAGGGTCTGACGAACAATACCTCGTGAGCGCACTGCAATGGAAAACAAACGTTGCAGAGGAGATCAATCCATGCGTAGGTGAAGAGGAGATCGTAGAGAAAAATGAAAAATCAAACCTGATTTTTCTAAGGTTGCGTAACCACCAATTGAAACACAATTTTTTTTCCAATCCTACTGCACCACATTATCACGATGTCATCTAGGTATTGAGATAGAAAGTAAATTTTTTAATATGGGTTTAGTCTCATATTTGCTTTGGGACAACGCTTGAGCACCTTATATGCGCAAAGGCGCATAAGACAAATTTACCACTCGAAGGTGGTCAGGTCGCCCCATGCGGGGCCGCATATCAATGCCAATTAGTGGCATCTGAAATGGATGTACCGTTTGGTTATTATTATCCTCTGAATGCTCTCTCGTTGACTGTTGGAAACCGCACCTCGCTTGATTGTTGGAGACCATGTTGTTTAGTTGTCTTTACCTGCTGATGCTTTGTAGGTTCTAAAAACACAATTGTTTGTTTTACATTTTTTATTTATTTTATATTTAATTAGATTATTATTTTTAATTAATTTTTTTATTTGTTTCAACTTTAGAATTAGTTATTATTTTTTAATTAATTAGTTCTTAAGTTAAACAAAAAGTAAATTAATTTATTAATTAGTTTTAATTACATTTAAAATATAATGCATTAAAAAAAAAAACTCAAAGGACAACAAAGCTATTTGCAAAACAAAAATCAAATTGATTTTTTTGCAAACATTGAGACAAAACAAAAGGAGGCACAAATTTTTTTTGCAAAACAAAAATCATACAAATCAAACAAATTGACATGATTTTTTGCAAACATTAAGGCGAATCAAAAATTCAAAAGGGGCTACAAAAATATTGCACGAAACTTGTTATTTTGCAAAACAAAAACACAAAGGGGACACCTCAAAATTTTGTTGTTTTTTGCAAATAAAATTCAAAACAAGGGCAAAGCAAAAGGAAGTGATTATCATTTTGTAAATCAAAACTATTGCAAAACTTTTGTAAAAAGATGCATTTTCGATTGAAACCAAAACCTAATTGGCATTGTAAAAGGTGCATTTTTGGTTGAATCTGACACCTTTCAAATGCATAAATTTTTAGGTATAAAAATTTGATGTATGATGCATTTAATTCTTTGTTTTATGCATTAACATATTTGTATTAAAGCAGAAATAAGACCCCAAATGTATACCTATTTTTTGTGCAATTTATTGCACAAAGCAATGTTCGGTATTTACGGTACCTCTAGCCCACACTTATAGGTGATGTTGTCATGCTTTGGGCTATTGTATCTAATGCCTAATATAGTTGCAACAATTATGTCTAAGCTATTGTTCTCTATAAATCATCGGGGAGAAATAAGGAAGCCAATTTTTTGATATTCACTCCATTTTTACCCCATTCACTACTATTTATTGGCATAAATCCTCCAACTAAATAATATTCCAAGTATTTAAGGGACTTGGTTCCCTACGTATGTGAAATATTTTTTAAGCAGGTTTCAAAGATAGTAGTGAATCCCTTTCAGTACTACTTTTGTGGTATAAATAAAGGGGGACCAATTTGGTATTATAAGGAACCTTCACAATGGCCATTGCTAAAGCATACTTGTCAGATTCATAGCTTCTCAAAGGTCCAAATTTTTCTCCATGGAAAACAAATATGAGAGCAATACTGTAACTTGAAAATATGTGGGATGTTGTGACTAGAAAAGTCAAACATCTAAATATAGTAGATGATAAACAAGAAGTATATGATGATGTTGATGTTAGAGCACTAATGATCATCATTCTTGACACTGCTGACGAAGTTCAACCGCATATTTATGAAAAAGAACACGTAAAATATGCATGGGATACATTGTACACAATATATGAAGAAAATAATTAAGCCACGATCATTAACCTTCAATCCCAAATTCACACTCTTAGCATGAAAAATGGAGAAATTATAGAAGTGTTTCTTTGTAGAGTTGCTGAACTAAGAGCTAAGATGAATGCAATGGGTGAGAAAGTAGAAGATAATATCTTAACCTCAATTATTTTGAGAGCTTTACGAGAATTCTTTAGAATAATCGTCACTTCACTTCAAGCATCTAATAGATAAATCCCTTTTGAAGAGTTAGTTAATTTGCTTCAACAACATGAAGCGGATAACAACCACATAGATGAAGTGCCCAACAATGCATTGTTTTTTTAAGAAATCTAGAAATAAGAAAAAAATGCTACTTTCAAAAGGGATCTTCCTCGAAAAGTTCAAACACCAATTCCTCACAAAAGATACTTCAAAAATAGAAGAGGTACTACAATATTTGTGAGATGGAAAATCATGACACCAACTAGTGTTGGTTCAAGAATAAGCAACCACAATAGAAAAATGGCCAAAAAAAACCACAAAGAAGAAATAAACAACAGAAGGGAAATGTTATTATAGAAGGATCCGATTCAGATTCTAAGAGGGCACACAAGGTGCTCATGACTCAAAAAAATCCCAAATAGAAAGATAATGTTTGGTATATTGATTATGGTGCCAGTAAACACATAATTTGTAACAAAAGGTGGTTTGACATATTTGAGGTAAAATAAGGTAAACTGGTAATAATTATCGATGATAAGACCTACATAGTCCAAGGTGAAGGTAATGTTTCAGTAACTCACACAAAATACTCTTGAATGATGTTCAGTCAGTATTAGAGGTGACAACACAACTCACGAGGGTTCTCATCGAGAAACCCCAACTAGAGGACCGAATCTAGGATCCTCTCGTGATAGAAATGAGGGTGCTTCAAGACCCCCACCATCACAAGATAGAAATAGACAAGATCTACCCAATGAGGGGTAAAATATAGGGGGTGCATCTAATCGCAAACCCACAAGAGTTTCAAACCACACTGAGTAGGGAAGGTATTTTCTAGATCTCAATGCTATTGGAATAAACGACACACCTCCTGATAAACCGTTGAGAACTAGTCAACTTAATCAACTAGATCAAGCTCTTATAATATCAAGATCTTATAATATCAAGCTCTTATAAGATGCAAAAGATCTAGATGATGAAGAAGAAGAAGACATGAGTGAATCAAAAGATTACAATTTCATGTCTATAATTGTGGAGTATGAACCAACTTTAGTGCAAGAAGCCCTTAGTGTGTCTCAATGGAAGGCAACTATGGATGCTTAAAATATATCTCTTATGAAGAATAAAACATGGCAGTTAGTTGATCTACCTACTGGTAAGAAACCCATTGGCTGTAAATGGGTATACAAAGTCAAGTATAAGGTATATGGAACTATTGATAAACATAAATTCCACCTTGTTGCAAAGGACTATGCTAAAAAATAAGGTATAGACTATGAAGAGACATTCACACCAACTGTAAAAATGACTACCATTCGTGTACTGTATGCAATGGCAGCACATTTAAGATGGAAGCTTCATTAGATGGATGTGAAGAGTGCTTTCTTAAATGGTGATTTAAAAGAAGCGTACATGAATCAACCTAAAGGATTTGTTGTACAAGGACAAGAAAAAAAAGTTTGTAAACTGATCAATGCCTTGTATGGGTTGAAACAAGCTCTGAAAGCTTGGTACATAAATATTGATAATCACCTTCTATAGCATGGATTCAAGAGAAGTCCATCAGATGCCAATATCTATTTCAAGAAAGTTGGTTCTAAAATAGTGATCCTTATGCTCTATGTAGACAATCTGATCATCACTAGTAGTTCAAAAGAGATGATTGCAATAGTGAAGGATGACTTGAAAAAGTCATTTGAAATGATAGATCTAGGACTTCTCCATTATTATCTTGGCTTAGAAATTGTGCAAAAAAAGAACCACATTAGGGTTACACAAATGAAGTATGCCAAGGCATTAATTAAAAAATATCGAATGATATATTGTAAGCCAAAAGCAACTCCCATGGAAACAAGGCTACAACTATCTTGATAGGATAACTCTCCTGAGGTAGATAAAACTCTCTATCGATAGTTGATTAAGAGTCTCATATAACTGATGAATACCAGGCTAGATATCAACTTTTATATAAGCTATCTTTCGAGGTTCATGCAGGAACCTAAGGTCAGTCATTGGAGGACAATGAAATGAGTTCTACACTATGGTCGTGGCACACCAGAATATAGCCTGTATTATAAGAAGAATGATAAGTTCTTCTTGCAAGGATACACAGACTCATATTATGATGGATCTATAGATGACATAAAATCAGCGTCAGGATATGTATTTCATCTTGGATCTGGTCTTATCTCTTGGTACAACAAGAAGTAACAAGTTGTTGCACTTTCATCTATAGAGGTAGAATATCACACATCATGAGGAGCAGTGTGTGAAGCGATATGGTTACATCGCATTCTTTCAAGAATAGGTCTTCCAAAGGATCTTCCAATACACTTGAATTATGATAACCAAGGTGTTTTGAAACTTGTCAAGAATCCAATGTTCCATGAACAAACAAAGCATATCGATACTCAATGCTACTTTATTTGTTATGAAGTTCTAAAGCACAAGATTTAGCTCCAATACATTCCCACCGATGAATAGGTTGCAAATATTTTAACTAAGGCACTTGCACATGTCAAATTTGAATTATTTCATAATTCTTTACGTACATCAAATAATGTAAATAAGGGGGGATGTTAGGCTATAGTTATTTCATTCTTTGATAAGGTATAATACACGTAATAATGTCGTTATTGAATAACGTGTTGTAATGTATTATTAGTGTGTACCTAAGATAGCCTAGTTAATTAGGGACTGGAATATTTGTAGTTGTTATTGTATTTATGTTTATTACTGGATAATCTAGGCCAGTATGTTGTATAAATACATTTGCTCTAGAATAATGATGCTTGATTATTCTAACAGGTCATTTACTGGTATTGACAAAATATGACTATTAATGTCTGACAGCTCATATGCATTACAATTATATTTGTTGGTGATGTGATAAGGCCCAAGCCAATAAGAATTAAACTAGTATTTTCCTAGTTTTGTTCTTTCTTTGTCCTATTAGAGCATGATATCGCCAACCCAATAGTCTTAGAGCACAACTTTTTTATCAAACTATCAATTTATTCCATTTTGATGCTTTTGGAAGTTATTGTAGGACTTCTCTCTTTGTTCTTCTAAAAGTATAAGGTTTGTAGTTTGTACTTCTATAGCTTCAACATATGGCAATTCTTTTAGATCTTTCAATTTCATAACAGATAGTTCAAGGTGCAAGGGAAGGATGGCCTCTTTTCAATATACCAAAGGATACAATGAAGCTTTCAGTACCTTCTTCACTATTATTTGATCTACTCATAGAGATTTGTCCAGTATAAAATGCTAATTATTCTTATTTTCTTCAATTATTCTTTTGATGATCTTCAAAAGGTTCTTGTAGATGGATTCAACCAACCTGTTTTCCTATAGATAATATTTTGAAGATGATTTTAAGTAGATATCATATTTACTTGTAAAATTGATGATTTTAGCCACTGTGACAACAGATCCATTATTTATTACTAGTGTGTTTGGAATTCCAAACCTTGTGATCAACTTTTCCAAGAACTCGATTACTGTGTCTTGATTTATGAATTTTTTTGTCATTGCTTCTACCCATATGGTGAAGTAGTTTGTTGCTATTAAGATATACTTGTGCCTTGTAAATGAATTTAGGTTTATGACTCTAATGAAATATAATACCCACTACTAAAAATATTATTCCACAATAATTGGCTATAGAGGAAGTGTAGGGTATTTATTCTTTTTGACAATTATTGGCATTTGTCATAGACTCTAGCTACTCTAAAAGCATCTACAAAAATGGTAGGCTAGTAGTATCTAGCTCAAATAATTTTAGTAGTAGTTTGCCTTGAATAATGCCCTCCAGATAAGCATGAGTTAAGCTCATTCAATAGTCTTTTGGCTCGTTTTGATTTTATGCAATGGATAAGAACCCCATTAAAATTATTTTTGAACAAACCTTCTAACAATGAGATATATTTCAACGCTTCTACTCTATATATATGCCTTTGTGAAACATTTAATTCTCTTGGGAACCTACCTATTTGGAAGTAATTTACTAGTTTGTCAACCTAACTCACCTCTTTTATGATTTTCTCATTTCTAGAGTCTACTTCAATGCTATCTCATATTGTGTTCCTATTCCAAATGTAGTGGCTAGTTGTTGACATAAGGCTCTTCCTTTTACTAGCTTAGTAGGGTGTATCTTGATGTCATACTCTTGTTTTTAATGATCCATTTTTCTCTCTTTTCTCCCAATTCTCCTTTAAGGATGAAATTTTTGACATTTGAGTGTACTACATAGACTATGGTTCTACTTTGAGATACAAAATGCCTAAGTTTCTTAAGTGACTTCATGATGGTAGAGCCTAGTTTTATATGAAATTATAGTTATTTTATAATCATGCAATGTCTAGCTTAAGAAATATATCATATGTTCTCCTTTGTTGTTACCCTCAACATAATTGTCTTCAGATCCATATACATATAGAATGAAGACTTGACTAAAGTCTAGGTTGATCAAGACTGAAGCTTGTCTTATAGCTTGCTTGATATTATTGAATACCCTTTTCCAATATGGGGTCCATTTGAATATTGAATTCTTTTATAAGAGCTTTGTCATAAGTTCAACTACTTTTGCAAAGTCAAAAATAAACTTTCAAATAAAGTTAATCTACCAAAAAAATAACTATAAATATTTCTTGTTAAGGGGGAGTGGTAGGGCTAAAATAGATTGAATTATTTTTGGATTAATAGATAATACTTGCTTAGAGATAATGTGTCCCTGTAGCTTTTCCTTATGCATGGAAAATGTGGACTTATTAGGTTCAATCATATTCCAAACTCATGATACTTCTAAGAAATAATTTCTAAGTGGTCTAGATGCTTTTGTTTATCATAAGAGAAAGTTGTCATGTCATTTAGGTAGATCAAGATTATTTTATTGACCAACATGCCAAAATCAAATTCCATTGCCCTTTAAAAAGATGCTCCAACATTAGAAAAACCAAATGGCATTCTTTGATATGCAAATGTTCCCCATTTAGTAATAAAGGTTGTCTTGTACAGGTCCTTGTATTTTACCAATATTTTATTATATCCTAAAAAACCATCGAGGAAAATCTCTCTACCCCTACTACAACCTATAATATTTGATCAATTTGTGGCAAAGGGTAATGATCTTTCAATGATGACTTGTTTAAATTATTAAAATCTACACATAGACATATATCTTCATTCTTTTTCCTTACTGGAATTAAATTTTCCACCCATGTAGAGTGTTTGATTGGATATATGATCTTGGCATTCAATAACTTGAGGAGCTCTTACTTCATTATTTATTCTATATTAGGATTGATTGACCTTTATTTATATCAAAATGGCTTGGCATTCAATGTTAGCTCTATAGTATGTTGCATGACACTTTTTTCATAAACTCAAATATCATCATAACTCCATGCTATTATGTCTTGGTACCCCTTGGATAGCAGTATATGTTTGTCTATCTCTTCTGTTGAACAATATATTCCAAATTTCATATTTTTACTTGGTTCTATTTATACTTCTTAGAAGGCTTGTTCTTCTATTTTCACCCTTTGTCCAATTTCTAGGTAATTATTGTCAAAAAAAATCTTTAAAGTGATTAATCCCTTGGGTATATGATTATTATTTAATTATATTATTTCTCCTTGGTCAACATCTTGTTGCATCTCTTCTTGGTGTGTTGCACAAATTGCTTCCCTTGTTAATAAATCAATAATTTTTTGATCATCTTCAAACACTTGCCATAATATTTCTTTGTCTGTGATTGAGGGTTTATATACCATTCTTACTTTTTCACCATAACTAGTAGCAAGGATAAAATTTACCCTCTAAGAAGCTATTGCATAAGCCAATCCATTATATTCTCTAGGAATATGTTTTATACTCAGCACTTCAAAACTTTCCATCAAGTCGTACACCCTATTACGGTATGATTTTAAGTAGTGGTACTTGCTACTATATTTTTTGTGACTTGATTATCTATAAGCTTAAAGTCACCGAAGATGGGTAGTAATTTGGTTTCCATTTTTTTACCTACATCAAACCAAGACACAAGGCTTAATATTTAGTTGTGTTTTTAGTGCAACTCCATGCTAATTTGTAAGAGAATTCTTTGATTCCTTCTAAAGGAGATATTAATTCTAGTTTAGCTCCAACACCATTCTTACACCTAGCTCTATTAAATTAAATCTTCCAAAGCTCTATTTATAAAATCTCTTGATTCGTCATAAGTGGGATCCTTTGTGGCTCCAACTTTGTTATGCCATATGTACCAATATTGGTTTCAGTCATAGCATTATAATTTTCAAGAGAAAGTTCATCTTCTATATGTAATTCTTCTAGATTGTCTTCCAGGTGATATATTTCTTAATTGATCACATCAATACACTCCTCTTCTATATTCTCTATGTGATGATATTGGATTTTCTAGGTAGATTTTAATTTGTCTCCCTTTGTGTCGGATTATCATGTGATAATAGTCCATATACATGTAGCCTCCTAATTTTATTGTAAACTCCCAAGAAAGACAAAATCTGAAGTAGGGTTTAATATCTACTATTACCACTTCTTGTATCATAGTGTTTTTTGAGCCCTATGTAATGTCATGAGAATATCCTTGATTAAGTCAACTGTATTAATAGGGGTATCATCCAATTGCAAAAATTTGAGATATGGAAAAGTATATTACATACCCATAGCTTCACATACTACCTTAGGCATAGCAGTGGTTGAAGCTTTGAAGTCAATAATACAATTATGAACAATCCATCCTTCCATGTGTAAGGACATATAGAAGGGTGGGGGCCTATTTTTCCCAACTTCAAGAGCTAATAGATTTTGAGCTAAATTGTGCTCTGAGTATGCTATACTTTCAAAGTTGCTCATCTTCAATGAAGCTTTGAGGAGGTCAACCTGCATGGGGATCATCAAAGCATAATACAAGATTGCCTTGGAAGGGTCCCTCTTCAATTATTTAATTATATTAAATCCTAACAATTTTGGCTATTTTTGCTTTCTTTTTTGGTTCATCTAACTTCTTCCTATATTCTTGAGTAGCTTCTATTCTCTATCATTTGGTCACGAAAGGGTATCCCAATTTATCCCAGGCTTGTTGCTTGGAATCAAGTGATATTTTTTTTGCTTCTTTGATTTGTTTTAAATTTGATTGTTCCTTCTCTAGCTCTAGTGGAAACAAAGTTTTCTTGGACTCTGAATGAGCTAGATTTTTTTTAGAATCAAGCGACACTTGCTCTTTTGTTTTTTTGGTTGAGCTAGAACTTCGAATGCTCATAATTTTTGTGAATCTATTTGTAGTTTTTTTAGACCTAGTAAATACTAATATTCAATCCCCCTTTAAATGTTATTGCATAAAAATAACTTGTTATGCATCCCATAGCATATTTATTTAACCTTTTTATGTTTTCTCAAATATTTTTGTAGCTTCCAGTTGGGATTGATGTTGGTATATTATGCAAATATCAATGTTATGAGGATCACAACATACTATGCACCAAGGTTTGCTCTCTGATGTCGAGGCTGATGGATATGATCCTTGATCACTATAGATATTATTGTCCTCTTTAATTGAAATGCTAGTGGAAGCCTTTTGATCTTTTACAATATATGGAATTCTCTAGGGTTGGTTCCTTTTAGCCTCTCTTTTTTCCATACCTATCATTTTATTACTTAAAGTTTTCAATGTAGTTAGCACTTCTTGCATCATAAGAGTTTCTTTTGGCTCTTGAGAAGGTAATGTTGGTCAGGTTGGTGTTGGGAGTAGGGATGGGAGATACTAAATGGAGGTTTGTTATCATGACATGAGTTTCTCTTTACTAAGTAGGCTAGGCAATTTTTGGAAAATATGGCATAACAATCCTAGGGGATAGCCTTACTACAAAAATCAAAGATTTTTCTACCTATATAGTGGCCTAATAGACCTGAGGGAATGTCATAATATTAGATTACTATATATATAGTCCTAGGTCATGTCCAAAAGATTTGATATAATAGATTTAAGTTAAAGGGCCAGTCAATCTAATATCTTGAGGAATTATTTTCCAAGTCCAACTAAACTTGATATTAAAATCAATGATAACCTCTTGAGGATGCATCTAAATAATATTAAATTGGGTAAGTAGTAAGAAAGGATCAGGTAACTTGATAAACTCTTCAGTAAATGGTTGAGCTAGGTTAGCCCATGAATGAATACTTCCATTTTCTAGAGTGTTATTTTAGTGTAGGATATTTCCTCTAAAGGATAAGGGAAGAAGTCAAACCATGATGTCTTCCTCTCATATGTTATGAATTACATCCAATGAAATCATATCTTAATAGTTCTTATATGTTGTTTTGCTTGTACATCATAGATGGATAGGATTTTGAGAGTTTCCTAAGGAATATCATTGAGATGCACCAAACCAAGCAGCCCAATAGTATTCCATTCAGGGAAATTTGGAGCTTGTTGTTGTTGTTGTTGTTGAGCTATGACTTTTGAATTAGAGGTACTTAGAGATTCTTGAGGGTTAGAATACATAAAATCTATGCTCTCTAATAGGGGCTCAATGGATAAAGACCTAGTTCATTTTGTCCTACAGGGATGTAGCTCAATAAATAGTAGTGGATTCTCAAGATTCTTTGTTGCTAACCTTGTTAGCATAAAATCATGGGATAGGATGGAAATTGAGTGTCTATCAACAAGTGGTAATACAACGGAGTTTCCAAGTGAGTGGTTAAATGATTTTTAAGGAGAATTTTTTTATTATAATTCCACTCAACCAAACAGATGGGTGAATTGATACAATTTTCCCCACCAAGAATTCCAACAAATGTTGGTGTAAAATATGCCTAAGTCTATTAAGATCACCCTAGACTTTATCCAATGTTAGATGACCAAGATTTCTCTCAAGTTTAACCTTTGGAGAAGTTTGATTCCTTACAATGTTTGTAAACTTAAAATAGGGGTTTGAGCTAAGGGTAATAAATAAAAGAGTTAGGAATGAGTAAAGGTTTAAATAAGAAGCTTATGGATGGACGAGGTATAACATAACAATATTGGGTTTACACTATGTCAATTCTTAACACCATCAATTCCTACTAACCCTTATCAGAATCGCCATTATCAAATGTAAAATAGAGTTATTCAACTATGACTCTATGCTTTATCATTCCAAAGACCTAATGAAAAACAATCCAATAGCTATCCAAAGAGAAGAATTCACTTTAACATAATAAAGTAATCACAAGTGTAACAATAATAAACTAAAACATAAGTGTTCATTCATAAAAATCTAAGATCACAATTGCAAGGGAGGCCAAATACCTTTCAGTCTCATTAATTGGAAGAAGTCATACAACATACACCCACGAAAATTGCTATAGAGTCGACCCTTTATTTTGAGGTCTACATATCTATTTATAAGTTTCTCTTTTAATATTACAGTGTAAGATTTACAATATAGTTACAGTTCTATTAGACAAACAACTAGTCAAAAAGCACTCTTAGGAGCTTTTTTTTTTTATGCTGTGTTGGTTCATTTTTTATGTGGCTAGCTTAGGTTTTATCTTGCATTTGAATTTCAATATTTTTTGCAATCTAGTGTGTAGATGTTCAATTATCTCCTACAAATGGTTGAGCTAGAGCAATCATCTATCAGAGATGTTACTTTTGATATTTTAGACATCTAAAACATGTCATGTGTAGGAGACTACTCATATGGGTACCTTTGCAGACCATATGAATGAGCTTGGACCTTTCCAAGACCCAAAAATGGTTTTAACCACTCATTTAGGGTAGTCTAGTCCTATGCAACTCCATCTGCTGACATCAACAACAGCTAGGATTCCAACCACTGATGGTGATAGTGGCTAGCTCCCCAGATGCACTGAGTGAGAGTGGCTAGCCCTGAAACTAACTCAGGCTCCCCGATCCGAGTAAAATCAATTGTAATTAACCAATTTGCAATGATTATTGAGCAGTTTTATTTGCAAATATTCTAGAAGTTTCTCCTTAATTGCTCCATGCCAATAGATTCTTGATCTTGGCTTCCTTGAGAAGCCAATATGAGGATTTGGAAAGTCTATTTATAGGCCTCCAAAAGAGATATATTGATCACGAATTCATTGCAGCAAAGCCCTGTCGAATTGGAGAGTGACTTTGCATCCCTTGAGGAGTAGTGAGGTGTTGTCCAATTGGAGTATGACAACTATCTATGCATCAATGGAGCTTCCAAAGGCTTGAGGAGAAAAACTTACCATTATTCACCAATTCACCATGAATATGAGACAATCCACCACAAATCTGTATTTAGAGACACAGGTGACCACTGAACATCAATTACATGAAGAAATTGAGCATCATCAGGATAGGATTTAGAGGGTAGAATACTTATCCCATGGCTACTGTCTTCGATATCGGCCCATAGGCTTAGTCACCAAATTTAATAGCAGATAGCAGAGCCAGCTATTCTATGCGATAGAGGCTAGGATTTGAGATGTTATTTTCATTATTTTAACCATAGATTTACCATTCTTTGTAGTTATTTTGCTTTATCTAACATATTTAGCTAGTTTCACTATATTTACATGGTTTATTTATAGTTTTATACGCATCTTTATGCTCTTTCACATATTTTCATGCTTTATCTTTCTTATTTGCACATTTCAATAAAATAGCCTCATCTTGAGAGGCTTGCAATGCTATTGATCATTTCTAGTTTCTTTGTGTGCAAGTGACAGGGGAAATAAAGGATCAAAGACCATCAAGATCCATGATATTGACGTCAAGAAGCAGAGGTGGCTTGATAAATTCTTCATAAAAAAAGTGGTGGAGATCTAAAGAGCTTGAAGAATACATCACCCCCATTTTAAGGCTCAAAATGATTGTAATCATATATCAAATTTGGTATCCCTAAGAGGGCCGAATATGCAACCAAGATTTGAAATTGATTAATACAAAGGAGTCATTTATTTTTGTCAATTCATTTGGTTATACATGTTTTATTGCTTTAAAATTGTTATCATATTGCAATTAGCTTAGATGTATGCTTTTAGATCTTTACAAGTGATGATCATGATCGGACCGACCCTATTTTTGTGTTGTTTACTGATATTTTTTCTTTTTCCTTCATGTAGGTATAACTACTCTGAGTCACAATAGCTAGAAAATCCAGTCGCCATCAGCTTCAACAACTAGCATTGCAGCTACCCTGATTGATAACAACTAGTAGAAAAGTTAGTAAAAATAGTTAGCAACCTATTTCTTCATCAGATGTGGGTTTACTTGTAAGTGATCCTATATCATTTCTCTATTTCCTACTTCTTCTATGTTTATGAAATGCATTAGAGTTAAGTAATTCACATAGAAAATATTAAACAAGATAAATCAATATTTTTTTTATATTTCTACTAGTTGTTGCTAGGAACAACGACTAGTTTTTCTAGTCGTCCCAGAATCTAATAGTTAAGAATTCTAGTTGTGACTGTGTATAGCAGCTAAGACTATGCACCACTAATTATAGTAGCAGCTACTATTTAGATTGATTTGTAGGTGTGCTTACTTGGAACCCGATCAAATATCGATTCATGTTAATATGCATTGCATTTTTTGAACATTAGACATATTTTTATTTTGCATTTTTTGAATATAAAATACAAATTATAAGCATGTAGGTGAAAAGAGCATTGTATGCTGATTGATGCATTTGTTTTATGTATATTTAAAAATGAAAACACCACACACATGACTCAAGTAAACATCAGTGGCATTGGGATTTCACATCCAACTCACTGATCAAGACCAATGGTGGAATTTATTACCACTTAGTTGGCTTGTTGAAATTGTATCATCGTTACCCATCCATGGCCAAGGCCGATTCAAGAACTGTCCTATCCATAGAAAATAGCTTGTACTCTTCTTTGAAAGGTATATAGCTGCCTACGGTATGTTGGGTGAGAATTGATAGTACCTATGCTTCCTGATCAGGTATGGATTTTATCTCCATATTTTGGTGGGTAGACAACCTGGATGTCATTATTGGGTTTGTCACTATGCGTGAATAGGTGAAAGCTCTAAAAAATCTAAGAATTACATCAACTATTACAAACATGATAAGAGTTAAGATTGTATTCACAACAAATCAAAAATACACAAAACAAGTTTTAGGAACACAAGAAAAACTAAAAAGAGATAAACATCCTATTTAATTTGTTTGTATCCTAAAATTTACACGAGATAATTTCATAAAGCTATGGTCAACACACGGGGCTGCCACCCTCGGTCTAAGGTTGAGGCAAAAACCAATGCCCCACCTAACACAAATCACACTGAAATTGAGCCACACACATAAAATGCTTCTGAACGATGTTCAATCAGTATTAAATATGACAACACAACTCACGAGGGTTCTCATAAAGAAACCTCAACTAGAGGACTAAATATAGGATCCTCTCATGATATAAACGAGGGTGCTTCAAGACCCCCACCATCACAAGATAAAAATAGATAAGATCTACCTGATGAAGGGCAAAATACAAGGGGTGCATCTAATCACAGACCCACAAGAGTTTCAAACCACACTGAGTAGGGAAGGTATGTGCTAGATCTCAATGCTATTGGAATAAACGACACACCTCCTAATCAACCATGGATAACTAGTCAACTTAATCAACTAGATCAAGCTCTTATAAGATTAAAGCGTAGGGCCACCTCTACCACCCACTCCCACTCTAAGAGTGCGCATAGTGAAGACATAGAGAGACATACTTATGCCCATGGTGAATGCTCAAAATACCCCTATAGCACAAATGTCCCATCTACACATACGGGTATGCAGTAAAAATCTCATCATAATATCAATGAAGCCTCTATAGATAGAGGGAAGAGTATAGCGGATCCCACCGCTACGACTCATACCCATAAGACTCCTCACACATAGTTGTAGAGCCAAAGACCCTACACAGTAGATCACTCAGATCATATATGTATGCTTTGTTCAGATCAAATATAGTGAATACTCCAAGATCAATTGGAGGATTTGCACATAGAGCATGAATAGTTGGAACAAGAATATACGCACCGATAAATGTTGCTTCAAAAATATTTGTATGAGCATTGCTTATGAAAAAAATGCATCCTTGAACAAAAGTATAACAAAGAGAGAGGACAGGTTAGCTCGAGCCAACCTACCTCCTGAAAGCATGTCTACGGAAGCAAAAGGTGCACCGGGTATTAACGAAAGGAGAACAAAAGCAGTTGTATTAACGAAATGCTAAGTGCATGAAAAAGGGAAAGCGAAGCATGAATGAAACGAGATGTAAAGAAAAAACAAAGGTGCAACCTCTTTTATTAATTTTGCTTATGATCAGGTTACAATACGTCTCCCCCCCTTTTCAGGGGCTCGAAGCGTTCGATACAATTTTGTTACACCAACGGATGGTACGCTTCCCTTCGGGATCTTCCGCGTGCCCACATTCAAAATGGGCGGGCCAAACGTCACCGCTGCTTGCGTGAATACATTCTTAGTTCCTTGCTGCCCCTCCAATGTCGAGATCCTATGTACAGAGAAACAACAAATGATTAATAGCACATGCGGATGGAGGGAAACATGCAATCCCCAAGGCCTCGGTTAATGCATACATGAAATAATTAAAAAATGATCAAAACTTATCAGAATGGAATGAAATTTGGACAGAAGCATGTAAACATCATCAGGGACACATTGCAAAAAGAACAGTCAAGAAATATGCTATATATTTCTAATCGCTCCGGGGTGGGACGATTAGGACTGTCATAAAACGTGCGAAAGCAACCTCCCAAATGTCCCATCCAGGGGCCTCCAAAACACCTGCAAACTTGGGGTTAGGCAAAATGGGGCATTTTGAGATGACACAAAAGGTCGGATTTGGCAGATTCTGCCCCGATCGCCCTATATCTGAAGGTGCTCCCGTATGTTAGTAAAAGCGTAAAACAATGAAAACATAGTCAAAACAAGTCAGAATGCATTGAAATTTGAACAGCAACATATATGAAACACACAAAACATGATGCAAAAGAAATAGTGAAGAAATCTACTATAGATTTCTAATCGCTCTGGGGTGGGGCGATTAGGACTACAACAGTGCAAGGGGCGCCCGAGGGCAGGACGCCCACCGTTTGGGGCTTGGTTTTGACACCAATCCACTTGGGATGGGTCCAAAACCTCCTAGGGGGTTGTGTCGACAAATTGGGTGTGGGATTGTGGCCAATTGTTCGGGTTTTGGGTCCGGATTGCGCTCCTAATGTTCACCCAATAACCTCCCTTCCAAAAGAGAGATCAAGGATGTAGGAAGCACAATGAGGGTGAGGGTATAATTCGGCAACACTCCGTTGCTCCAAATGCTCCTAATTTGTCCTCCATTTGGGGTGAGAAGACTCACCATTTTATAGACCTGAAGGTCTCCTTTGAATGTGCATGCAGGGGCACCACTTGGCCATCATGCCTTCCCAGGGGAGAGAAGATTCCTCCCTGATTAAGGGCTCCATGACTGCCTCTTTGAGCTTTGAAATGCTCACTCGCACTCCCATGCATTGAAGGTGGAGTTGAGTGGTGGATCTGGGCTGCCATTTGTCAAGGTTTGACTTCTTCCCCATCAAACCTCGCTATTCGCCCCACCTTGGAGCGATTGCCGCTAATCGTCCCGGGGTGGGGCGAATTGCATTCTAATCGTCCCGGGGTGGAACGAATAAGGAGCAGGGTGCCTGAAAGGTGCCAAATTGACCTCTGACCTTCCAAAACTGCTTTGGGAGTGGTTAGGACCACTTTTTAACCTCTAGGGGCTGCCCTAGGGGCTATGTATGCCAATTCGGTCAGTGCTTGTCGTCACATAATCGGATTGGTGTTGTTTTGGTGTCTACAGATGCCCCTTTTTGGGATGCGCTGTGCGTGGCGCAGTGTTGAGAAAAAATAGATAACCAAAGCACTTAATGATTAGGGTTTCTTAGTAACCTAACCAACTTTTGATGCCCCAAGTATGGAAAGGGCACGCATTCTTGAATCCTTGCTTCTAACGAGCTAAGGAGCTTAACTCAAGTGTTAACCTTTTTCGGTGAGGTGTTACTTGATCTTGGACATTGTTCAGTCATGAATAGGCAAAGGGCGCAACCTTTTGTCTGTGGGAACCTTGAGTTCATGATTCTAGAATGCCAAGTGTTTGATCAGCTTGTGATTATTGCTTGTTTGCTGCCCCAAGCAGGAGCGTGATTGTCTTTGTCAATGATTCTTTGAATGCATGCCATTTCCTTGATTGGGTGTGTATTTGTTGATTGGTGACTAAGTGTGACTACCCCCTCAAGCGACGAATCGATGAGGGAATGATCGACATGAGAAAAGCGATGAGTCGCTTGACCCAAGATGACTTTTGTAAGGGTGCCTTCAGTTGTTTTTCGTTGAACGCTTATGCAGTTTCCCAACAATCGGACCTATTTTTGGTGGGTTTTAACCCTTTTTGTGACGCCTATTGGGGCTGAAATTGTCAAAAATTCGTCCTCCCGTGGAGCGGTCCGGCTATGGTAGCCTTCTTAGGGAGTAGGATAGTGATAATTTGTGGCCCCGACGTTGGTTTTGTATGCCAAGAATGTATGGCGCAAAGGCGCCTTTGTTCGGCAGTTTTATTATTGTTTTTTTTGGTGGGTTTTGACCCTTTTTGTGACGCCTTTTGGGGATGAAATTGTCGAAAATCCGTCCTCCCGTGGAGCGGTCCGGCTATGGTAGCCTTCTTAGGGAGTAGGATAGTGAGAATTTGTGACCCCAACATCGGTTTTGCATGCCAAGAATCGCAGGTGCAAAGGTGCCTTTGTTCGGCAATTTTATTGTTGTTTTTTGGTGGGTTTTGACCCTTTTTGTGATGCCTTTTGGGGTTGAAATTGTCGAAAATCCGTCCTCCCGTGGAGCGGTCCGGCTATGGTAGCCTTCTTAGGGAGTAGGATAGTGAGAATTTGTGACCCCATGTCAGTTTTGCATGCCATGAATCGGTGCAAAGGCACCTTTGTTCGGCAATTTTATTACTATTTTTGGTGCATTTTGGATGCAGTTTTTGTTGTTTTTTATTTTCTTTGTAATCGTCCCAGGGTGGGACGAATACCAGTTTTGTAATCATCCCAAGGTGGGACGAGCGCTAACTAGAGCGCTCATCCCATGGTGGGACGATTACAGGCGCTAACTAGTTTTGGGCTCATTTGCAATTGTTTTTTTTGGTGATTTGGAGCTATAAGGAGGAGTTCGAGTTTGCATAGCGGAGCTCTGTCGAATTCTTGCTGACACCATGAGTGCACGGACCGGATCTTCGAGTGGCGGAGCCGAGGTGAGACCGGTAGGTGCTCCTTCTATTTATTATGTTTTCTTTTGTCCAAGTATAGTTAAAATCGTAGTTTATTTTTATTGAATTTTTAGAACGCACATAGAAATGCTTGTTGTGGTATTTTGTTTTGTTTTAATAGTAAGGTTAAAAACCCTAGTATTAAAATTTTTGTAGTTTTATTTTGTTTTTTTTTGTTTAGATTTAAGGTTAAAAACCCTAGTTGATTTTGTTGTTTTAATTTGTTTGTTTTGTTCATACTTAAGGTTAAAAACCTTAGTTGATTTTGTTTGTTTTTATTGATGTTTTTTTTTTGTTTAGACTAAGGTTAAAAACCCTAGTTTAAAAGTTGTATTTTTTGTGTTGTTTATTTTATTTTTTGAATATATATTTTTTTGTTTAGTATTTGTGTTCAGACTAAGGTTAAAACCCTAGTTTAAAATTTGTTTTTTGTATTTTTTGTTTTTCGTTTAGACTAATGTTAAGCCCTAGTTAATTTTTGTTTTAAAACCCTAGTTTTAAATTTTTTTTTGTATTTTTTGTTTTTCGTTTAGACTAATGTTAAGCCCTAGTTAATTTTTGTTTTGTTTTTATTTATTTTTGTTTGTATACATTGTTGTACATTCATTTTCTACTATACAATTTATTTGAATATTTTTGTTTAAATTAAGGTTGAAACCCTAGTTTGTTTTTTTTTTTTTTGACTAAGAAAAACCCTAGTTAATTTTTTTGTTTTTTTTTTTTATTTATTTTTTTTTTTGTATAATGTTTGTACTATACATTTTGTTAATGTTGTTGCGATAAATTTTGTTTGTTTTGTTGTCATGTTTTAATGTTTTTGTGTTGTTTTTGTTTTTTAGGTTGTGAAGAGTCGGTACCGTCAGCCGACGGTATTTTTTGATGCACGGGATGCATTGACTATGGCGGATTGGGATTGGCTTGATGCCCTTGGGCTCAAGCAAGTGACGCGGTTGGAGCCTATGGTGGGGGATCGAGCATATCTGACTGCCTTGATCAATTTGTGGGATCCCCGCACCAACACCTTTCATCTCCCAACAGGGGAGATGACAGTGACTCTGGAGGACGTGTATCGAATTCTACGGATTTCGATAGACGGGCTGCCCATTCGGATGACTCCTCATGATCAATGGACGACGGTGCTGACACGGTGCTTTGGGCATGCGACGGAGATGGGGGTGGATAGGGCGGTGGAGAGGGCAGAGGGGGACTACCTGATTGGCGAGATTCTGGTGCGGTGGTGGTTGGAGAAGGGCGTGTTAGGGGTGAGGCATGCTCTGATGATGACCCTCATCTCTAACATGCTGCTTCCCGACTCCTCAGGTGCGAGGTTCCCTTGGAACCTACTTGAGGTGGTGTTCAGACTGGTGGAGTGTCCGACAATAGCGCCACTTATTATGAGGTGGGGTCAGACACTATTGGCATAGCTATATGATGAGCTGTACGAGGTCCGCTATCAGAGGAGGAAGGGGATCGGGTGTAGCTATCTCTTGCAATGTTGGGGGTGGCAGCACATAGCTGTGGAGCGGCCATAGGGGTTGCCTTGGACCACTCGGGGAGAGATGG
Source organism: Wollemia nobilis (assembly GCA_028583015.1). NCBI lineage: Eukaryota > Viridiplantae > Streptophyta > Pinopsida > Araucariales > Araucariaceae > Wollemia > Wollemia nobilis. Next base: position 10,834,236 of record JAQPPZ010017092.1, read on the forward strand.
TGGATAGGGAGATTGGGTATGCTGCTCTATGGCGGAGGTCAGAGGAGCAGGGCAGAGTCGATGGTGGGCGGTGTCGTAGGGCACTATACTGATGCCTTCTCTCATCTTGCTCTAGGGGAGGTGTTCTAGCGGCCATACCGGGACTATCCAGCCTAGCTTGAGGCTGGAGAGTGGCTTCGATAGGTGTGCAGGGGGAGATGGTTGATCGGGCGACATGGGACAGAGCAGGAGTACTTCCTGTACGTCCGGGTGACTCGACAGTTTGGGGTGCACCAGGGATTTCCTGGTGAGCCCTTGATCTATCGACGTCGGGGCGACGAGAGGACTCTAGCCTGGCCGATTATTGAGCCACTGGGCGAGGAGTCTGATGCAGTGATTGATGTCCCCGACGTGGACAATGTCGGGGTGACTACAGAGTACGACCAGTGGTGGACGATGCGGCGATGGTAGGGTGAGGGGCCTCTAGGAGGTCCGGATGCGGCAACAACAGGCGGTGGGGGTGCAGAGGCACCGAGGGAGGGTTGGGGGGCTCCGCTCGATGATGCAAATATGGTGGAGGTTGATGACTTCACTAGGGATGATTTAGGGGTTCCAGAGCAGCCAGATACATAGGACATCCTAGAGCAGTAGGTGCTGGAGCAGCATGCCATCCCGGAGATGCCCATGCCTCAGGCAATCCTAGGGGATATGGAGGCTAGGTTTCATGCTGAGATAGCACGATTGGAGGACCTACTATAGAGACGGGATGAGGAGCACAACATCGAGAGGGATCACCTACGGGCTCAGTTGGCATAGCGGGATGACGCATTGGCTACGTACCGCCGACGGGATGTGGAGTGGGGTCGATGCTAGGTGGAGTTGGAGGCAGAGATTATCCGCCTCGGTGGGCAGTTACCTGAGCTCACTAGAGGTGGATCATCACACCGTACGAGAGGCAGTGAGACTGAGCAGTCAACATCCTCTCATCGCAGGCGGCTGGGTGAGGGTAGCGCTAGTGGGCATGATGCGAGGGCTGGCAGCAGCCGCCCTGAGAGGTCCCATAGGACCCACACCACTGGGGGTAGTTCCAGTCACACCGATCCTACGTGATCATGGTGGCCGACTCCCTAGGCTTGGGGTTTTTGAGTTTTTGATTTTTTTGTGAGGTCAGAGGACCGACTTATTGTAGCCTACGGGCATTTTTGGCGATATATATACATGACTTTCTTTTTTATTATACACTTGTCATGATTTATTGTTATTTTTATGCACATTTATTTACGTTGATGTATGCATATGTTATTATGAATGCGAATGTTTCTAATTATATGGATGTATGCATATGGAATGGATGAAATGATTTGTTGGTAACTTGGTAGTGGTGGCACCATAGACTGTACAGGATTTGCTGGCTTTCTGTACTATGTGATTGCTTTGTGGAATGACTTTGCATGTGTAATATTTTTTTTTGTATTTTCTGATGGTGATGTAAGAATGGAATGTACCATAAGTGTTCTAGAATGTAGTTAAGGTTTTTCTGAGACTCGGATGTTTTAACTAACTAGCCAAGACTGTACATTTATCTCACAAGACTTTTGAACAAGGTACGAATCAGACTTGAGTTTGACCAAGTTATTTCACATCCCCGTGTGTGCGATTGAATTTGTTTATGTGGTAGTTGTCAGGATACCGCCAGTGCCAGATAGGCTGTCAACCAAACCTGTATTGAGGATCACCTAATTAGCTCCACTAACTCCTTTGTTGTATTTAGTAAGATTAATCTGCGATGCAATCTAGGATACCATAAGCTAGCTCATCCACATGCAAACATTGATCTACACACAATTTAATGTGACAGATATATCGTCATGCGGGAGGTTTGCCGCCAGTGACCAATAGGCTATCCACCAAACCGGTAATGAGGATCACCTCATGACCTTTCGAATGCTGAGAGTTCCAGGGATTCAAGTTCGACTCCCTTCTTTTCTTTACTTTTATTGGGATACTTGCTCTCGTATGTAGTGATAAAAATCACTGTTTATTTTTATTTTTTTTCTTTTGAGCAAGGGATTGGAATTTTGAGTGATGAGAATCACTATTTCTTGTGCTTTTTGATGTATGCACTATGTGGGTTTTGATGTCAAACTTTGGAGTTTGTACTTTGACTTTTTGCAATTTTTTTGGATATTTGCAACTTTTTGAGAATTTGGGATTCTTGGGGAATTGGGTAGGGAAGATGCTTGTCCTTTTGCCAACTCTCAGCATTCTTGGGGTCATTCGCATAGGGGGATGAGCGAGATAACCTTTTCACTGTATGGTATCCTAGATTGCTTTGTAGGTTTCATCTTTCGTTCACACAACTTGGGAATTTTTTATGTGTTTTAACTTGTGTTGGGATGTGACGTAACAAGGTGTGATCCAAGTAAAACTCTACCTTTGTAAAAATCTGTCTGACTTTGTACAGTTTTTGGCTAGAAATCTAAAGACAACTGAATGACGAAAGCCCTAGATACATTAGAAGACAACTGATTATGATATGGTGAAAAATGTGGATGGCGTTTATTTTTGATGGACTATTTACAAAGTGGAAAAATGTGAAAAATGATGGAATTGCCGAGTAATTACAGTCTATGGTGCATTTGACCTGTATGACCAACAAATATGCAATGTATGTATGCGATGCCTAATGCAACTTATTGTTTTTTTTTTTTTTGTGTTTTGATTTTTAAGAGTATGCATGGAAGTGAGATGCAATTTTTTTGTTATTTTTGATTATTTTATTGTTTTTGAAAATTCGTTATGGTTGGTTTATCCGGAGTGGGTGCGGACCAAGTGATTCTTTTGGATCCTTGGAGGTTTTGACCAAAGGGATTATAGATACCTTTGGGGCATTTTAGGGTGACCAAGCGATTGTGGGAACCCTTGGGGCTTTTGGTTTGACCAAAGGGATTATAGATACCTTTGGGGCATTTTGGGGTGACCAAGCGATTACGGGAATCCTTGGAGCTTTTGGTTTGACCAAAGGGATTATGGGCACCTTTGGGGCGTTTTGGGTTGACCAAGCGATGATGGGAATCCTTGGAGCTTTTGGTTTGACCAAAGGGATTATGGACACCTTTGGGGCATTTTTTGGGTTGACCAAGCGATTATGGGAATCCTTGGAGCTTTTGGTTTGACCAAAGGGATTATGGACACCTTTGGGGCATTTTTGGGTTGACCAAGTGATTATGGAAATCCTTGGAGCTTTTGGTTTGACCAAAGGGATTATGGACACCTTTGGGGCATTTTGGGGTTGACCAAGCGATTATGGGAATCCTTGGAGCTTTTGGTTTGACCAAAGGGATTATGGACACCTTTGGGGCATTTTGGGTTGACCAAGTGATTGTGGGAATCCTTGGAGCTTTTTTGGGGTGGGCCATGGCTCTTTTAAATGTGGAATGGCCTCAAATGACTGATGTTCAAGGGTTCTAGTTCCTTGATTCCATCAAGAGAGGCGAGCCGGTATGTTCTAGGTCCTATTTTACTGTCAATTACATAAGGACCTAACCAGTTTGCTGCAAACTTGTCCCTTAGATGGGGTGGCAAGTTAGAATTTTGTTGGTTCTCTTTTAAGACCAAGTCACCAACCTGAAAGTCCCTCAGGTGAACTTTCATGTTGTATGCTTTCTTAAGTCGCTCTTGATAGATACGTAAATGCTCGAGAGCATTGACACGTCGTTCATCGAGCAACGTAAGCTGGTCTAACCGGGCCTGCCATGTAGTGTCATCATCGATGAACTCTTGCATTGATATGCGTAGGGAAGGTATTTCCAACTCGAGAGGCATGACTGCCTCGGAGCCATACACCAAAGAAAATGGAGTTGCCCCAGTGGGCGTCCGAATGCTAGTGCGATAAGCCCACAGAGCAAGTGGGATTTGAATGTGCCAATCCTTATGACTATCTATGACCATATTTTTAAGGATGGCAACTAGCATTTTGTTTGACGCCTCTGCTTGCCCATTTGCCTGCGGATAATAGGGTGTTGAAAAACTATGCTGAATTTTGTACTTTGTTGTCAAAGCACGCACATATTTGTTCTTAAATGACGTCCCATTATCCGAGATGATCTTGGATGGAATACCAAAATGACATATGATGTTATGTAAAATAAACTCCGCAATGCGGGGTCCAGTCGTAGAGGTAAGCGGAATTGCTTCCACCCACTTGGTGAAGTACTCTATGGCCGTTATGATGAACGTGTGATGACCTGACGATGTAGGGGAGATATTTTCGATTAGATCTAAGCCCCACTATGAAAATGGCCAAGCCGATTGGATCGGCTGCAAGGCCTGAGAAGGTACATGTGTCAAGTTAGCATGGTGTTGACACTTCACGCACTTCCTCACATACGCGCAACAATCTCGCTCTAAAGATGGCCAATAATAGCCCATGCGAAGGATGCGCTTTGCGATGGCCATACCACTAGAAGTGGCCACCGCATGTACCATCGTGCGCTTGGGTGATCGCCCAAGTGGACTCCTGCTGGTCCAAGCAACGGAGGAGGATTCCTTCATAGCTTCGACGGTACAAAATGTCTCCTAGCAAGACATGTTTTGCCACTTTCTATTTGAATGATCTTTTCATGGCATGCGACAATCCAAGTGGGAGGCTACCTAACTTGAGGTAGTCTCTTATGGGTGTGTACCAATCCTGCTGATCAGAAACCTTGATGGTATGAATGACCAATCCCTCTTGAAGTTCATCCCTAGCAAAAGCTGAGCGGGAAAGAACTTGTAAGAATAGCATTGTGTTGCTATTAAGAGGGGTTGGGGAGAACAAGGACCCCCAGTTGGCATGATTCAGATTATCATGGATTCGAGAGAACTTATCCTGAGATGGTTCAATCTGGATCAAGTGGATTCCTAGTGTTAGGTCAGAGCTTGCACGCTCCATCACGGATTGCGATAATGTTTTGACTTGAATGGTTGTCATCTCACCAGAAGTGTCTTGCGGGATTAGTGACCCCAAGGAGGCCATAGTGTCCGCAAAATGATTCGATGATCGAGGGAGTGCCTCGATGTCGTACCATTCAAGCTTTGCCAAGAATTTATCCACAAGGGCTTTGTAGGCCTGCAGAACTGGGCATTTACATTGGAATACCCCTTTCACTTGGTTGACAATTAACAACGAATCACCAAAGATGTTCAAGCATTTGATGTTCATGGTGATGGTTGTCTGAAGACCTATGAGCAAGGCTTCGTATTCGACATTGTTATTGGTGCATGGGAAATCAAGTTTAAATGATAGAGGCATTGGAGCCCCTTGTGGTGTGAAGAATATGATTCCCGTGCCACCCCCTTGCTCACATTTAGAACCATCAAAAAATAGGGTTATGTCGGCTTGTGACTCAGGCTCATCAGAATCTGGCGATTCTGAGACATGGAAGACCCCATCATCGGGTAGCTCTATGGTCAGAGGCTGATCATCTTCGAGAGGAGCCTCTGCTAGTTGATCGGTGATGACTTGACATTTGATGGACTTCTGTCCAATGAATTCGATGTCAAACTCTGTCAACAACATGATCCATTTTGTCGTGCGGCTACTATGATAAGTACGACTCATCATGTACCGTAATGGATTCTCCTTAGACACAACATACATCATATTGCTCAACATGTAATGGCATAGCTTTTTGGTGGCAAATACCACTGCTAAGCATAGCTTCTCGATGTATGCATAGTTAAGTTCATAACTGACCAGGGTGCGGCTAAGATAATAATTAGCCTATTCTTTATGTAGTTCATTTTTTTGGGCTAGCATGGCGCCCAGTGCCACCTCAGTAGCTGAGATGTATAAATAGAATGACACTCCTGGTCTAGGTGGTGCCAATACTGGTGGCGAAGCCAAGTATTGTTTAATGTCATCGAAGGCTGACTGGCACTCGTCATCCCAATGAAATGCTACCCCTTTGTGTAATAATTTATTCATGGGTCGGCACTTGTCAGATAGCTGCGCTATGAAGCGCTTGATCGACGTGACCTTACCCTGCAAGCTTCTGAGCCGCTTGATGGTGGTTGGGGGAAGCATTTCAAGGATTGCCTTGACTTTATTTGGATCTACCTCGATGCCTCATTTTGAGACTATGAAACCCAAGAGTTTTCCAGATGTGACGCCAAATACGCACTTCTTGGGGTTTAGCCTAACTTTGTGTTCAATGAGGCGATCAAGGATCTTGCGCAAGTCATCGAGATGATCTGGGTGCAAAAGAGATTTGGCCAACAAATCATCCATATAATCTTCCAAAGTTTTATGCATGTGATCATGGAAGATGTATGTCATAGCGCGTTGGTAGGTGGCACCAAGCATTTTTAAGGCCAAAGGGCATGACCTTATAACAAAATGTCCCCCAAGGCATTGTGAACGCCATTTTTAGTTGATCATCGGGATTGATACGAATCTGGTTGTATCCCGAGAAACCATCCATGAGGGAAAGCATTTCGTGGCCTGCTGTAGCATCTACCAATGCATCGATGCTAGGCAAGGGGAAATCATCCTTGGGACTCGCTTTGTTTAGATCTCAAAAATCGGTGCATATGCGAATCCTCCCATCCGGCTTCTTGATGGGTACCATGTTGGACAACCATGGTGGGTAATCCACGTAGATGACAAACTGTGCATCCAACAACTTTTGTAGCTCATCTTTGACCATTAAGGCCACTGTTGGGTGCATCTTACGTAGTTTTTGCTTGACTGGCTTGACTGTCGGATCAAGCGTTAGATTATGCATGACTAGCTATGGGTCTAGCCCCGACATGTCTTTGTAGGACCATGCAAAAACCTCCTTCTTCTCTTTGAGAAGGGCAATGTAATCGGCTTGCTCTTCGGGGGATAGACTTACCCCAGCTTGATGATTTGTGGATTCATTGGACTAGAGCCAATGTCTACGTCAGTCGTCTCTTTGACCGACATGTGGGACCCATCCTCCAACCGGTGTGGAGTTGGGATCAAGTGGATATCATTTGCTGAATTTAGATCTACGTTTGGAACGTCGGGTTCCTCTTCAGCATGGAAGATATCCTAAGTTGGTCCTGGGGTGAAATGAAGCATCTCACCGCAAGGCCAGTACTCTGATGGGGATGGTGGCGAGTTAGCGTGATCCTAGTCTATGGCATCTAGGTTTAGATACAATGGTCATGCTGGATCGGCTGGATTGTGGATGGGGGCGGTTAAGTCAATGGAGATCATGTTGATGAAGTGAATTTGGTCTCCATTACCGTGTGGGTGGTGACTCGGACATCCTTGGTGATCTTTGTGCTCTGGATCTGGCTCTGTGGGTATTGGCACAAATGGATCGGCCCTATGTGTGGATAGAAGGATAGGGTCTACCCTTGGCACCGATGGCTCTATAGGGTCTCTGGGTGGAAGGTGCTCTCTGTATGCCTGAAGTGGCGGATGCAGCACTTGGTCCAACTGTGCTTGGTTCAAATGCCACCTATGCCTTGGCCCCATGTTTAGCTATTCAAACATGTCATCAATGTCCATGGGGTATTGTTGCTGTCGCATATGGTTGAGATATGCCATCTCAGTCTCATCTTCATAATCGCTATCGGAGATCCATAGGCCTTCATTGGCTCTGACAACTGTTTGTGGCATGTGAGGCTCATTCTGCTCGAGCAAGTTGATTTGGTCCCATCGGGGTTGTTTCGCTCTCTACGGGAGGACCTGATTCTCTTGAGGTGGCAATTGCTCGATTGGAGCATTCAAGGGGAACATTGCCATGAAGTTCTCCTGATAGTCATCTATGGGTGTCACTTGCGAGTGATTGCTATCGGACTCGAAAGGGTCCCAAGGTGCTACCTCATACTCGACTCATCTTCTGAAGATCCTTCTTGGCCTTGTCTATATCCCTCTTGGAGGTAAGTTCTTGAACTTTCCCCTTTCTCGATCGAAGGGGAGGAGTTGTTGAGGTCCACAAGGTTGGTTGTTAACAATGGGAGATAATCCCCCAATGTGTATGTTGTGTTAGGATTGGCATATGGATCTTGTGCCAACCCATCCTTGTTGCCTAGCCCTAGGCCTTGCATGTTCTCTACCAAGATGTCAAGGGGCAAAGGGTGGTTGAACCCTACTCCTGATTTATCATATGGCATTTGATATCTTGGTTGGCAAAGAACGCGCACTCCTTGTTCATATCTGCCCAACCCATATCCATGCCAATTACATTGGCCAAGGTATTTCAAAGCGAAGTCTGGGTTGGACAGATAGTTGACATTCTCAGCAAAGGGCTCTTCGTCCTCTTCCTCTTGTAGGTAAGGTTCAATGCCATTATCGAGGCCCCCATATACAAAATTTGTCTGATTTGGTGGGTAGCCTAAAGGGACAATAGTGCCGATGGGGAGGCGAGGTCTCCCCATGTCCTGCATGGACTCAAGCGTGGGTGTTGCCACAATGTTCCGCACTAGGTACTCCCCTAGGCCCGTATTGGCCATCTCAACGGTGATCATTGGCGATTGAGGGGGAGGGAATGGGAGTTCTTCCTGAGTCCACTCCATGTTGGGTGAACCAGGCATCTCGACTTCCATTCGACTGGGCACCTCTTCGGTAGAGATGGTTGAGACTAATGGTGGTACCTCTTCCAAGGGCTTCTTCCCATTGTCCTTCGGTGTGGCCACCGTAGGTGGCATCATTGGTGAAGGACCAGACGATGAAGATGGGCCCGGTTGGTGATTTGAGGGACTTAACAATGGGGATGTATGCAGAATCGGACCCTATTTGGATGGATTCAACTGAAAGTCCAAATGTGTCGATGGGAGGGTCGATTGTGGCATCAGCTGCACCGCATTGCAATACTTGAAGGGCTCTAAGTCTGCTAGGACTACATGCACTTGCCCTTCGTATGTGTACTTTAGGCATTGATGGGCTATCGAAGGGACACACTTCATGTCCCTGATCCAAGGCCGGCCCAGCAAGATATTGTAGGCCATCTCACCTTCCAAGATGTGGCACAACGTAGGAATAGTCTTTTGTCCCACTTGGATGGGCAGGACAATTGTGCCAACCATCGAGCATATCACGTCATTGAATGCTCGAAGAGTATAGGTGGAGGCCACAATATGAGATGCTGGCAACTTGAGGTGTTTCAATGCCGCTGTTGTGATTATATTACTGGACGAGCCAGTGTCCACCAACACCCTCTTAAATGGAATCTCGTTGACCCACGCAATGACGTGCAAGGGTGGATCCGCCATATCACCAATCACCGATTTTAGTTCATCTTCTCTAAAGGTGATGACCGGTTCTGTACATCATTTTACATGTCCCACAAAGTTGTTGAAAGAATTTGCTTCATGGGGCTGTAGCTCGATGGCTTTGAGTATCTCCATCAGAGCCTCCCGATGGGGCGGTGATTGTTGGATGAGCTCATAGATGGAGAGCCTAGCCGACGTGGTCCTTAAACTTTGGGTAAGTTTAGTCCGAATCGTGGCCACTGGTCTAGGTGGAGGAGGTTGCGTAGGGTGTTGTTGAGGTTGTGACGTTGATGGAACCTCTCCTGTAGCTACAGCGGGGGCAGCTATGCTTGGGTACCTCTTGTTCCATGTCACTATGCTTATCATCCCTACATACCCCTGCATGGGGCAATTTTGTGTCACCTCATTGACTTGTAGAGTCTTTGCCTACGCATCATGGGCAGGCAGGGGGTCTTTGAAGACCTCCATCTATTGGTTGCTTGGTGCTACAGGATTATCCACCGCTAGCATTTTGTTGTCTATTAGGTCTTGCACTAAGCTTTTGAACTTCCAACATGCGTAAAGGTCATGTCCTTTCTGTCGATGAAATCTACAATATAGGTCTTCCCTATAGCCCTTGGGTTTTGGCACGTTGGGGTCTACGGGTCGACTTTCTGGCAGGTTTATCAAGTTTGCCATGGACAAGTGGTCAAACAAGGAGTCTTTAGACTCTGTGAAGGGTGTGAATTGTCGCCTAGGGCGACGCTGCTAATTTTGCTCTTGCCTATGATTTTCCTTCTCATAGCTGTCAAGAGGAACTGCCTGATAATTAGCCTTTGGGGGCTATGTCGTCTGTGCAGGCTTTGGTATGTTTATGGCAACCTGATTGACCGCAATGGGTTTCGGTTGCGTGGACCCAATTTTGGCATTTTTGGGCCACTCTTTCTTGCGTGGCTTGGCAATCTCGCCATCCTGTATCTTGATCTCCTCAATTATTCTGGCTTGCGCCAGGGCTTCCTCGAGAGTGGCATATTGTTGCAGTTGCAATAGCACGGAGATCGACCTTAGGCAACTCTTTGAGAACATTTGGGTTAGGTCGGCCATGGGAGGGAGGTAAGGTAGCCTTGAAAGCAACGTCCTCCACCGATTTCCATAAGCCACCATGGTCTCTTCCTCATACTGCCTGAGGCTAGCTAGGTCACTTAATGATGCCTTCTTCTTGGTGTTGAAGGTGAAACATTCGAGGAACGCATCCACTAGCTGGTCTAGGTTGTTGATGCTATGCTTCGACAACTGGGTAAACCAATCCGAGGTAGGGCCTACGAACGTGGTTATAAATGTTCTTAGAAGCAAAGCATCATTGTCCTGAATGCCAAAGCATTGACTCAAGAATCTTGTCACGTGCTCTTGGGCATCCTCATCCCCTCTAAAAATTGCCAATTGAGGCATTTTGAAGTGTTCAGGGTATGGGGGTGCCGACACTGAAGGATGCACAGGGTGACTGCGGAGCTGGCGTAAAGTGGGCTTTTGGGGCCCAGAAGTCTTGGTCTCCATAGACTCTAAGCGCTCTAGCAGCGCTTTGTATGCATCAAAAGATTTGATCTCTTCCTCCTTGGTTTGTTCCCGTTGTGAATTACGGGGAACTTGAGGCCTATGGAGGGGTAGCCGGATAGCGCCCCCCTGCCTTGGTAGGGCATTTCAGCCCGCTCTTCTTCTTGCTCGAATTCCTCATAGGCTTCTTGAGGAGTTCCTGGGCATGACCTATAAACATGGGTGGGTGCCCGAGGAGGGCGCCCATCATTGGTTCTGGGAGTGGTCTCCCGCTCAGGTCTAGGAGGTCTTGGAGGCAACGCTTGATAAGGTCATGGAGACCTGTCTCGTACCAAGGGGTTATGCCTCTCATAAAGCTCTGTCCTATGTGTGCGAGGGGTTGGAATCCTCTCATGCACAGTGTTCTGGAGCAACTCATCCATCTGACGCTGAATGCGCTCTTTGCTAAGATGGTACAGGTGCTCTAACTATTGTTGATCTTGCTCAAGCTGCGTGATTTGCGCTTGGTGGGTGGTATGTTTGGCAAATGCCAAGTCGATTTGTTCCATCGTCTTAGGTCTAGGAGGCCTAGATGCCTCCCCTACATATCTATCTCGGTCGTAGTGATCCGAGATCTCTATAGGTCACTTCCCTCTATCGAGGTTAGCAGCATTCACCCGAGGCTCTGGCCTCAGTAGGTGATCCCGATAAATAGCAGGTGCGGAGGCGCATTGCTCCCATGCTGTGTATTGCTCTTGAGGAATATAGTGGTTTTCCTCATGCTCCCTTTCATATATGTGAAAGGGGCGGGCAGAGTTGGCTCGCCCTGTCTGAAGAGCCTTGCGCTCTGGATTTGGCCTATTGTTTTTGAAAGTAATGAGGGGTAGAGGAGGGATGATATAATCATGTGGCCCCTCCTTATGGACCTTATGTTGTTCTAGCACTTCCTCACGCGGTGGCCACTCATAATGAGTGTCTAAGGGGGCCTTCCTATGTATGTACTCCTCCTGAAAGGGTCTGTGTTGAATGGGAGTGCCCCTCGAAGGGGTGCCTCTATAGTCCTGTTCCGTCATGGTATGATGTGGACTATGTTGTGGGTCAGGCCGCCAAGGTGGTATGACCAAGTCCTTGGGGCTATAACGGAGGTGACTTGTGCCCCCTTGTACACTTTCCGCAGCTTCTGCCCGTGATTGGGCTTGGCTACGGGTGTACACCATGGTGGTGGTTTTCTAAGGGATATGTATGTTTTTATCTTCTTTACGATTTTTTTATGCTACACTAAACAAAGGGGACCACACAAACAAAGAAGTGATTATCTCGTTTACAGATTAAATGTGTGCCCTAAATCTGGTTCAGTGTGTTTTGATTTTTGTTTTGAAAGCCTTGTAAAGAAAATTTTGTTGTACATGCAATATGAGGGCTCTTATGTCTCCCAAAATGGTCGCCCCTTCAATATACCACTGCTAGGCCATTATACCGAACCTCTCAATATACCCGCCCTTACGTGAGGGAAACTATTGGTACGCGAGAGAAGAACAATACGTGGAACATAGGCGGTACGGAAGGGGAATCACTCTATTTTTGACACCTACCATAGAAGACTTATCCTCATGCACTGGGAATCACCCCAGCTACACTTGGTCAGCTTTCATCAGGATTTACGTCTAGCAACAATCACGATCGGGGTTATGTATGCAAAATTCAAGCCAAGGTGGTGATGAAATCCACCGTTGGTCTTGATCAAGTGTTGGGGTTTTACGACCAACTCCTTGATGTTTATATTATCACGTGGTGTGTGTGGTTCTTTTTACTTGCGCAAAGAAAGAAAACATGCAGCAAACTTCTCTATGCAAGCAAAGAAAGCAGAAAAATCATAGAAACAGAGACAAAAAATTACAGAGGATGTTCAGAAAACCTACCTCTTCTCTGCCCAAACCGGATGCCCCTGAGTTTCTGCTCAAAAATGCACAGAGAGCTAATCATCCCGGGGTGGGATGAATAGTAGATCTGTATTCGTCATAGGGTGGGACGAATATGCATTCATCCTAGGGTGGCACGAATTCCAGTCTGTATTCGTCACAGGGTGGCACGAGCAGCAGTCCAACGCTTGAAGGATTAACACCTGCAAGAAAAAACACAAAATTTTGATCAAAAACTTGATCCCAAAATTAGGGGATAGAGTCCCACCATGATCGCCACTGAAAGCATGTCTACGGAAGCACAGGCGCACCGGGTGCGATGCAAACAAAAGCAGTTGTATTAACGAAACGCTAAGTGCATGAAAAAGGGAAAGCGAAGCATGAATGAAATGAGATGTAAAGCAAAAACAAAGGTGCAGCCTATTTTATTAATTTTTCTTATGATCAGGTTACAATACGTCTCCCCCCTTTTCAGGGGCTCGGAGCGTTCGATACAATTTTGTTACACCAACGGATGGTGCGCTTCCCTTCGGGATCTTCCGCATGCCCACATTCGAAATGGGCGGGCCAAACGTCACCACCGCTTGCATGAATACATTCTTAGTTCCTTGCTGCCCTCTCAGTGTCGAGATCCTATGTACAGAGAAACAGCAAATGATTAATAGCACATGCGGATGGAGGGAAACATGCAATCCCCAAGGCCTCCGGTTAATGCATACATGAAATAATTAAAATAGTGATCAAAACTTATCAGAATGAAATGAAATTTGAATAGAAGCATGTAAACACCATCAGGGACACATTGCAAAAAGAACAGTCGAGAAATCTACTGTAGATTTCTAATCGCTCCAGGGTGGGACGATTAGGACTATCATAAAATGTCCGAAAGTGACCTCCCAAATGTCCCATCCAGAGGCCTCCAAAACACCTACAAACTTGGGGTTAGGAAAAATGGGGCATTTTGAGATGACCCAGAAGGTCGGATTTTGCAGATTCTACCCCGATCACCCTATATCCGAAGGCGCTCCCTGTATGTTAGTAAAAGCGTAAAACAATGAAAACACAGTCAAAACAAGTCAGAATGCATTGAAATTTGAACTACAACATATATGAAACACACAAAACATGATGCAAAAGAAATAGTGAAGAAATATACTATAGATTTCTAATCACTCCGGGGTGGGGCGATTAGGACTGCAATAGTGTGGGGGGCACCCGAGGGCAGGACGCCCACCGTTTGGGGCTTGGTTTTGACACCAATCCACTTGGGATGGGTCCAAAACCTCCTAGGGGGTTGTGTCAACAAATTGGGTGTGGGATTGTGGCCAATTTTTCAGGTTTTGGGTCCGGATTGCACTCCTAATGTTCACCCAATAACCTCCCTTCCAAAAGAGAGATCAAGGATGTAGGAAGCACAATGAGGGTGAGGGTATAATTTGGCAGCACTCCATTGCTCCAAATGCTCCTGCTCTATCCTCATTTTGGGGTGAGAAGACTCACCATTTTATAGACCTAAAGGTCTGCTTTGAATGTGCATGCAGGGGCGCCACTTGGCCATCATGCCTTGTCAGGGGAGAGAAGATTCCTCCCTGATTAAGGGCTCCATGACTGCCTCTTTTGACTCCTCTTTGAGCTTTGAAATGCTCACTCGCACTCCCATGCATTGAAGGTGGAGTTGAGTGGCGGATCTGGGCTGCCATTTGTCAAGGTTTGACTTTTTTCCCGTCAAACCTGCTATTCGCCCCACCCTGGAGCGATTGCTGCTAATCATCCCGGGGTGGGGCGAATAGCATTCTAATCATCCCAGGGTGGAACGAATAAGGAGCAGGGTGCTTGAAAGGTGCCAAATTGACCTCTGACCTTCCAAAACTGCTTTGGGAGTGGTTAGGACCACTGTTTAACCTCTGGGGGCTGCCCTAGGGGCTATGTATGCCAATTCGGTCAGTGCTTGTCATCACATAATCAGATTGGTGCTGTTTTGGTGTCTACACCTCCCAATAGTGAGTATAGGGAGCAGTGCAACACAATATGTGCTATATTGCACGTAAATATGCACACTAGGAAAGGATAATACCATGCTCATCATACTTCCCATCATGCATCCAGGAAACAACAACATAAATTGCTAAATCAACTTGAGAAAAATCAGTACGAAGAGTCAAAGAGGGATGATCAGGATCAACAATATCCTTAACCATATTTAGTAGATGTGGATGATGAACACAATTGACCATCTCGGTCTCAAATGAATTTACCTCCACATTCACCTCAAAGGTTGCTTAGGGAAGACGAAATCATATCTTCTCAAGCCTACAAAGTGCTTGCCAAGAGAGTCAAATCTCTCAAGAAAAGGGAACGGTTTACCAAAATCCCACCCTAAGTAAAATTAACAATCAACCTCTATGTCCCTTGGTTCTACGTCTGGAATATCTCAATCACTTTGAGATATAGAAGCTAGATAAGTTTTGAGGAGATGATGACACACAAGAGCATGTAACCAACTTCATGAATCTATGCTTTCAGATACAAAACAATGATGTCTTGTTGTTAAGGACTTTTGTGATCACCCTTTTAGGTGTAGCCCTGAAATGGTATAACCAACTATTGAGACATAGCATCACCAACTTTGAGCAGTTGATGAATGATTTTCTTGAACTCTTTTCATTTGACATTAAGAAAAAGAGTAATCTATCTAGTCTGTTTGCCTTATGATATTATTATGACAAACCAATCACACATTATGGGAACAGATGGAGAAAATTAATGGTAAAATTACCATTCTCCATTCCCACCATAGAACTCACTTGAATGTTTATGAAAAGTTATGCAAAACATATATTGCTATTGCTTCAACTACAGCAATATACGATATTTGAAGAGGCTTTGGCACAAACCAAAGTAATTGAAGATGTCAAGTTATAGTAAAGAGACCTAAATATCCAAACCAAGAAATATTGGAATAACAAGATCACTTGAAATAAAAAACATCAGGCCAAACCTGCGTTGTCAACCAAGTCATGTTGAATATTTATAAAGGGGATAAAAGCCAACAACAATAGAACTATCAAGCTCAACCACCCCCTATGCAATATAATCAGTGCAACAGAAATCAGGGCAAATATAAGAAACATCACCCATCTCACTATTTTATGCCATTATCAAAAAAATTAGCATCTATATTTAACCAAATGTGTGAGCTAAGGTGCTTCATTTGCCAAAAGTATAGCTGATATACCCTAACCACCCCAAACCTAAGGGGTATAGGGAAGATCACTATTGCCCATATCATAGATAGAATGGGCATGACATTGAAGTGTGCCATGGGTTCAAACATGTACAAAACATTATCAACAAGGATCAGTTGCAAATAGACAACCCCTTGACACCCGATAACCAAAATATGGGAATCTTCAAAGATCCCATACCAAATCATGAGCCGTTAGGAAACCATGCAGGTCAAGTCAACCAAGTTTGGATAGATCCTCCTACACAAGGATTTATAAGTATGGTTAATGTGGTTACTAGGAATAGGAGATATAATCAGTTGAATCCAACATTAGCTCCCATTCGTATCCTAGTTAGTTGTACCTCAGTAGAGGCCAGTGTAAAACCCATTGCTAGGCCCACCAACAAGACTGGTGGTTACAATAAGGAACATACTCACTCAGAGTCTCCAAATAGCCTCAATAAAGTTGTCAATATATGAGCTTATACAACAGTCTCCTAGGCACAGGGAGACGCTAATGGATATTTTGAGATCCATTAAGATTCAACCCTAAAATCTTGAAGCTTTTACTAATTTTGTTGGGCATGTGCAGTAGTTTCAGGAGCTCGTGATAAAATTCTATGATCATAAAATCAAAACAGTATCCATTGCCATAGCGAACCTGTTGTTGCATGTCATTGCATGTGTTAAGCACACTCCTTTCAAGTGAGTATTGATTCATACAGACTCATCAATAAATATAATAACCACTAAGGCCTTAGGACATTTAAATATCCCTAAATCACATATTATCACCTCAACTTTTATGCTACGAGCATTCAACGATGCATTGTGCTTGAAAATAGGCACAATAGTCCTTCCTATTTAGGTGGGACTAAAAACCATCTTGATGATGTGCCACATCTTAGAAGGCACTATGCAGTACAAGATCCTTCTAGGTCATCCATGTATTAGGGACATACGTTGCATCCCCTTAATTTTACACCAATGTATCAAGTATGTGCATGAGGGGCAGGTGCATGTGGTTCCTTTAGATGAAGAGCTGTTTAAATATGTAAATTAGGTTGACTTACTAGGAGATTTCATCCTTCCATCTATTCACTTGGATATTCGACCTACATCTTCCATTAGACATCCAGTGAGAATCAAAGTCAGTGCAAGCCGATCCTTCTACATCAACACCACAACCAACCCCTAGGACAACAACTACTTCTGAAAAATCTACATCATAAAAGCTAAAGGATGATCAAAAGCTAAAGGTAATGTTAGGTGAAAAGGAACCTAGGGTGATCCCAAATATAGAAACCATGGAAATTCCAAATCTTATGTAGGAGAAAAATTTGCATAATGTAGTCGAGGAGGTACCTCAACCTACATTGCCTATGTCATCAACCATATCATCTGCATCGTAGGTGATAATTCACTTAGTTAATATTGGGTTAGCTAAATATTTTGTGCAGAATTTAACTTTAACACCTATAATCGAGTCTATTCAAGACATGGGGAGACCTCAAGATCCCCATTTTCCTATTGGAATGGTGGTACCATTTGGGGTGCCACAAAATTAGACTAATTTTATTTACAGGGGTTTATATAAAGTCACATATTGCTTACCCATGGAGGATGATAATGATGAACCATTCGCTGGTAACATTCATTATCTATCCAACCCATAGTTCACCCTTAGGTATTTTGAACATCACCATAGGTTTTTATTTGAGAAAGTGTGTAGAAATCCATATCAACCATAGTACCAACTACTGACTAATAGGTTTGGCCTTGGATATCACATTCAAGGATAAGATAAATTACTAGCTATATCCTTATATCGTCTAAATCTAGGCTTGGGGGAGAACATTGACTGGAATCCCTATCACCCAACCCTTCACATTATCAAAGGGGTAATTGGCCTGTGACTATGGTCACCACAAAACCACCATTAGTCTATCATGAGAACATATCTGTAGAGGCTAACTTAGTAAGCATCCCAAGGATCGACTGTGTTATTAGGAATAATGAGTATGATGATGATATTGGCATTGAACCTCAAAGGTCTAGCATAAATGGAGAGTCTGATCTAGAATCTATTTTTGAATAATACAAATCAAGAATATGAGAGTAGCTACTTCTCTAATAACAATGAATATGAGGATGAGACAGATATGGCTTACTTAGGACCTTTACATCTACATCATCTTAGGAAACCTATGGATATAGAAGTGCATCATATGGTATTCCCAAGTCCCCCCATTTTGAGGCAACCAGTAAACATAGAGGAGATTTATCATATGGTATTTCATGGTCCTCTGAACCTAAGACAATTGCTTCCCTCGAAATATCCAATTGTCTTGTCTATTCCTTGAGCAGACCTAGTTATCTCCATATAGCCTGAGCCACATCTAGAGTATGGGGGACAACCCACAACTAGTAAATTTCATCCATGTGGTTTTGGAGATTTCTTTCCATATGATCTCCATTGATTTGACCACTCCACTCCAAAATACATCCAACCCTTTGAAGCCATTGCACCTCAATCCTAAGGTCATTGATTTTGACTGCATCAATTCACCCCTAGAGCCTGAATATTTCTTCCCTAACAAAGAAATGTTACAACTGTTCCATTTTTTAATAGGCTATGCACATGATGTTTGTCATGTTGATGTTGATTATGATTTGGTATAACCTATAAACCCAAAATATGACATCCATTTGATCTTTATGCCTCACCAACTTGAGGAGGGATCACACATGTCAATAGAGGAAACTTTTGAAGTGGATATCAACAAATATCCCACTAATCCAAAGAAAGTTAAATTCAAAGAAATATTATCTCTTGAGTGCACCAGCATCATTCCTCTATTGAAATAGAGACCTAATTCCTTTGCTTAAACTTATAAGGCCATGCTGGGTCTGTATCCGAAATTGGTTGTCCACAACCTTTTGTTGGATCCCACTAAAAATCTAGTCAAGCAAAAACTCAGGAAAATACATCCAAAAATCACCTTAATGGTAAAATATGAATTACAAAAGTTTTTGGATGTAGATTTGATTATTCCCATTGACTATCTAGAATGGGTATCAAATATGGTACCCGTAAGAAAACCTAATAGAAGAATCCACATATGCATAGATTTTAGAGACCTTAACAAGGCAACACCCAAGGATTCATTTATGTTGCATAAGATTTATGCTCTTGTAGATGCAACTACAGGTCACAAAATGCTTTCACTCATGGATGGTTTTTTTGGTTACAACAAGATTCAGATTAAACCCAAATATTAGCATAAAACCACTTTAACCACTCTATGGGGGACAATTTGCTACAAGGTTATACCATTTGGCATTAAAAATATTGGTGCCACATATCAGCAGGCTATGACATACATATTTCATGACTATATGAATAAAATATTAGAGGATTATATTGATGACTTACTTGCCAAGTCATTATTGCATGAAGAGCACTCCAAGGTCCTTAGAAAATTCTTTGATCGCTTTATTGAGCACAATGTCAGGTTGAATCCCAAGAAATGTATCTTTGGTGTAACTTTACGAAAACTCTTGGGATTCATCATTTCTAAATGAGGGATCGAAGTAGATCCAACGAAGGTAAAGGTTATATTGTAAATGGTCCCTCCCAAAAATATCAAGGAATTAAGAAGCCTATAGAACAAGGTAGCATCCATAAAGAGCTTCATCGCGTAATTATCGGATAAATGTTGACCCATGAATCGACGACTACACAAGGGGTCCCATTTAACTGGGATGAAGACTGCAAAAAAGCCTTTATTGAGATCAAGTAATAGCTAGACACACCACCAGTACTAGCTCCACCAAACTAGATGTGCCATTTCTACTGTATATATTCACCACTAATTTTGCACTAGGAACCATGTTAGCCTAGAAGAATATGTAAGACCAGATGATATATTACATAAGCCACACCTTGGTTAGCTATGATCTAGGATATGCATACATAGAAAAACTATGTTTAGCAGTGGTCTTTACAACTAAGAAGTTGTGCCACTATATGCTAATTCATACAACATATGTTATATCAAAACAAAATCCTTTACTACATGATGAGTAGGACATATCATAACACACATACTGCGAAGTGGATCATGCTATTGGTAAAATTTGACCTAGAATTCATCAGTAAAAATTCAATCAAAGTACAAGTCATAGCTGATCAAATTCCAGAGGCACCTCTTCAGGATCATAAGCCTCTTGTCATAGAAATTCTTGATGATGTAGTATTTGCATTGTTGGAGTCACCAAAACACGAAGAACTAGATAATAAATTTGATATATATTTGTTCTTTAACAGTTTGAAATGCGAGCAAGGGGGTGGTGCAAGGATTGTATTTTTCATGCCACAAGGTGCTCCAATGCCCTTGTAATTTTAACTCAACTTCCCTTGCATCAATAACAACACTGAATACGAGGCACTAATATTGGGTCTCCAAAAATCGTTTACCATGAAGATCAAAAAGCTAAATATCTTTGGTGACTCCCTTCTCATTGTTAACCAAGTTAAAAGAATTTATCAGTGTAGGTTTCCAATCCTGAAAGCATATACAGAACTTGTGGACACTTAGCCCAAATGGAATGGTATGACATCGAGGTAATCCCTCAAACATCAAACAAATTAGCAAACACCATGGCATATTTATGATCCTTAATCCCTTAGAATCCATCTTCATATTTTACTACCATCCACATGAATATGCTCTCACACTCTGCTATGTTGCGTGAGGCTCTAAATAACCAGGAATTAGTCCACATTATTCATATAGAACTAAACTATGAGTGGTTCTATAAAGCTAGAGAATTCTAGAGACTTTATGAAGAAGGCACCTTGGGTATCCTTGATCTCTCAGGGTCCTATGGATAATGGTACTACCATTAACCATAGGATTTTCTCCCAATCTATATCCGTACACATCGAATCATAGTGGGAACAAGTAATATTTTATATCGAAGTTGTTGCTTATCAGGATTGGTTAACCCAATTACATGATTTTCTTAAGCTTGGAATAATCCTGTAGGGATTATTGCATACCACCAAAAGAGCATTCAAACAGAAAGTGACAAAATATGTCTTGTTAGAAGACATCTTGTATTGTTGTAGCTACGATGGAATTATCCTTCATTGCCTTGAGCTCCAAGAATTAGCTTAGGTGATTTCACAATCTCATGATGGTACATGTGGTGGCCATTTCAGCGACATGGCCATCATCAAGCGCATCCTTCAAATGGGCTATTATTGGCCCATCATGGAGAAATATTACTACACATATGTCAAGAAATACATCAAGTGCTAGCACCATACTAATCTTACGCACCTACCATCACAGGCCCTTACAACCCATCCAAGCGGCTTGGCTATTTTATTATTGGGATTTGGATCTAATTGGTGAGATCTCTCCACATCATCAGGACAACACACATTTATCATAACGGTATTGAGTATTTTACCAAGTGGATGGAAGCGATCCCCTTAATTTCTATGAATGGAGCACATATTACAGAGTTCATACTTCATAATATTATATGTCGTTTTGAGATCCCATCCAAAATAATCTCGGATAATGGAACTTAATTTAAAAACAAAACTGTAAGGGTTTTACAATACAAGTATAATATTCAACATAGTTTTGCAACTCTTTATTATCTGTAGGCTAATGGGCAAGCAAAGATGAATAAAATAGTGGTAACCATTTTAAAGAAAACCGTAAAAAAAAATCATAAAGATTGGCACATTCATCTACCTATTGCATTATGGGATTACAGAACTAGTACACGGATGCCCACTAGGGCAACCCCATTTTCACTGGTATATGGTGCTAAGGCCATCATTCCCTTGGAATTGGAAATTCCAACACTGCGTGTTGCATTGAAAGAGTTCATCGATGACGACTCTATGCGACAAGCTCACTTGAATCAATCAACACTTCTTGATGAACATTGTGTGAATGCTCTTGAGCATATCTGCGTTTACAAAGATCACCTAAAAAGAGCTTATAACAATAAATTCCACCTAAGTAAATTTAAAGTTGTGATGAACATTTGGTGATCCTCATTACAAAAATGGGCTGAATTAATCCTGCTTGGCAATGAGGTAGTCTTATGTTTCGTCTAATATATTCACTTGCATATACAAGGATAGTGAATATATTGGTATTCATAACAAAATATTTTATCTTTCAGGAGTCTTGTGTAGTCATTATACAACTTTTGATTAATCAACTAGGGTGTTTGAGCCTCATGGAAAACTTCAAAAATCCCCTATAGCAACAAATCATCTCATTTATCAATCATAATTTTTCTTGTGAGGTTTTGTTTATTAAGGGATGTTCATGAAATAGGATAGATATCGGATGGATATCAACAATGATATTTAGACGACCATTGACTATTTTATGTATATATTTTAATTTACAAAAGCTTATAAGAAAATCCCATACATTTCACATCATCTCATTTCACATATGGATGTTTAAATGATTAATTTTTATGATAAAAGTTACCATTTTTATTCATGATTTTTATACATTATGTGGTGTCATCCAATAGTTTGTTAAACACATATTAAACTCATTCCTTATTTTTTAGTGATTAAAGCATACATGTTCATTTGCATTGGATCATTCTCAAGTAATTAATGCATTACATGTTAGCGTACTTAACAATAGTTTGTCTCTATTTCATTATTTAGCTTTTGTTGTTGCACTGTTACAACCATGTAACAGTTCAGTTACGCCGGTGTGCTATTCCCGGCTGTTGTAAACGTTACATAACCTGCACATCTGAATAATAAACTAGTTCACAATTTTATCATGGCATCAGAGCCAGCTACGAATTTTTTTTGCAGGGAGGCATGAAGGGAAAGGCTGGAGGTTGCTGCGTTTTCAGCTGGGAGAAGGCTGCTGCGTTCTTTTTCTGAGTGCGAATAATTTTTTAATCACGCAATCGTGATTAATTGAAATTTAAAAAATATATATATTTCACGCAGGACGTAGCATCCCCAGCAATGCCACGTCCGCGTTGGTTGAGTGCGCACGCTGGAGGACGCAGCGGTGCCACGTCTGTATTGGACGCAGCATGCACACTGGAGGATGCAGCGGTGCCACGTCCGCATTGGACGCAGAGCGCCCTATGCGTTGGAGGACGTAGGCGACGACCCTTCGCAGCCCCCCGCTTCGCTGACGTAAGCGCGATGCAGTCGGCGCACTGCGTCGGGAGCCCCCCCCCCGCGTCCAGCATTGAACGTGGATGATTTGCACCCGCCCCCCCCATCCGGCCGTTGAACGCGAACGATTTGCCCCTTCTCCCCCAGCATTTTTGGTCCGCACGGTCCGACGTCGCCCCCCCCCCCCCATTGAGCGGAAGGAGGCCGACGCAGCACCCACGCTGGGGAATGTAAAAAAAATAAAGAGGGAAGAAGAAGACGTGCGCAGCGAAGGAGAACGACAGCAGGGGGATCGGGCAAACCAAGCAGGAGTTGAAAAAGGAGGGCTCCACTGATCCCTTCGGATCAGCCCGCTAGCTCACTTGGCAGTGAGCTGTGCGGTAAGGCTCAGGGAGCCTGTAGGTCGGGGGTTCAAATCCCGCCGACTCCCCCCTAAGGTATAAATTTTTTTTTCAAAGTTTTTTTAATTATTATTTTTTTAATTAAAATTTTTAATTTTAATTTATTTTTAATAGTTTTTAAACTTTATAAATTAAAATTTAATTTTAATTTATTTTTTCATAAGTTTTAAAACTATATAAATTAAAATTATTTATTTTAATTT
Source organism: Wollemia nobilis (assembly GCA_028583015.1). Lineage (NCBI taxonomy): Eukaryota > Viridiplantae > Streptophyta > Pinopsida > Araucariales > Araucariaceae > Wollemia > Wollemia nobilis. The sequence continues at coordinate 10,857,896 of JAQPPZ010017092.1, forward strand.
TAAATATATAATAATTATTAAAATACTTTGTTAAAGATATTTGTTTTAAGGGGGGATATTTTTTCAAAAAAATCAAAGGGGGAATGTGAGTAATTTTCTAAAAAGGCAATTTGGCGAATTGTAAAAGGTGCATTTTCGGCTGTGACTGACACCTTGTGGGTTATTCTTGTGGGCATTTTTTTATGTTGTATGTTGCATATTTCATTTTTGCACTATAACATTAAAAACTTAAAAGCAAATTCACTCCCTAAGTCCTCGGAATAATTAAAACCCATCCGTGCAATTTATTGCACTGCAGCGTTCGGTATTTGTGATACCTCTGGCCAGCACTTACAGGTAAAGTTGTCATGATTTGGCTACTGTATCCGTCACCTAATATAGCTGCTACAACGACGTCTGAGCTTGTTCTCTATAAATCGTCGGGGAGAGATAAGTTAGCCATTTTTTGCATTTTTTTACTCCATCCACTACCCTTTATCGCACTTGTGTTTAGGCATAAATCCTGACGAAGTATTCTTCATAGTGTTTAGGGGAAGTTACGCCCCATGCATGAGAAGAATCTTCTATGGTAGGTGCCATCAACAAGGCGATTCCCTTTCAATACCGCTTATGTTCCACGTATCGTATGATCTCTAAAACTCACCTATAGTCTCCCTCACGTAAGGGCGGGTGATTTTTTGTTGATCTTTCTAAATACCTATAGTTTCCCTCACGTAAGGGCGGGTATTTTGTACGATATAAAGGCCTAGCAAAAGGTATATCGAAAGGGGGACCAATTGGTGATATAAGGAACCTTCACTATGGCCACTATTGCAAAGTTGATGACTGATCCACATCAGTTATTGAAAGGTCCAAATTATACACCATGGAAACATAAGATGAAGGAAATTCTCCAAATGGAAGATTTGTGGGATATTGTTACTGGAGTAGCAACTAGGCCTTCACCAACAGCAGGATCCACAGGTCCTTCCATAGATCAGATAGCTTTTGACAAGAAAGATAGTCGAGCAAAGGTGCTCATTTTATTTGTTGTTTCAAATGAAGTGCAACCTCATATAGCTGACAAAGCAAGTGGTAAAGAGGCATGGGATGCCCTTAGAACAATCTATGAGGGAAATAATGATTCAACCATTCTTCATCTTCAACAACAACTTCATAACCTGAGTTTGAGATAGGGTGAAACAGTTGAACTCTTTATGTGCAGAGTGTCTGAATTGAAAGAGAAATTGAATTCTTTGGGAGATACTGTGGACGAAAAGCTTTTCATTTCACTTGTGATGAGAGCTTTACCTTCTTCATTTGATATGTTGATAACCTCCATCCAGGTGTCTCAATGACAAATTACCTACATCGAGTTGGTCAATCTGCTTCAACAACAGGAGGCATGCCAAATTCACAAGGATGATTCTTCCAATGCAGCCCTATACACCAACAAGCAGGGTTCTAGGAAGAAAGGTAATGGGAAAAAAGGAGGCAACTTTCGTAAAGGAGGAAATTCTCAACGAGATACGAAAGGAAAAGGCAAACAACCTCAACAAAAGAAGAGGTGGTGCAAGATCCGTGAGAAAGACAACCATGACACCAATAGGTGTTGGCATAAGAACAAGCGAAAGGCCAAAACAAACCACAAAATAAAAACAAGCAACCCCAGGTGAATGTTGCTGTTGAAGAATCTGACTCAGATTCTGAATGGGCACACATGGTGCTCATGACTACCATAGATTCCACATAGAGGGATCCCGTTTGGTATGTCGTTTCTCGAGCTAGCAAACATATGACTGGCGAAAGATCGTGGTTTGAATCATTTGTGGCCAAAGAAGGCAAACCTGTCACCATTGCTGATGATAAAACCTACAAGGTTCAGGGAGGGTACAGTTTTAGTCACTCTTCCCGATGGCAAGTGTCGGATTGACAAAGTCCTCTATGTTTCGGGATTGGCTAACAATTTGTCGTCGATCACACAAATCCTCGGAAAGAAATATGGTTGTCAACTTTCGTGTTGAGAATGGCAAGAAGTGTTGTACTATTACCAGGAAGGGTAAGCAGATTGCAACAGCTTCATATAAGCACGACTTATTTGCACTAGATGCTATCTCTACTCCACATGTTTCCATGACTGTCTCTACCATGGAGGCAACTTCCCTATGGCACAAGAGATATGTGCATCTTAGTTTTGGCTACTTACTTGAGCTCAGTAAGTATGAGATGGTAAAGGGTCTTCCTTCCCTTTCTGCCACATTGCCAGTGTGCTCTGACTGCTTGGCAAGAAAGCAGCATAGAGTACCATTTGAGAAGAGCTCAACAAGAGCACGAAAACCTCTGGAGTTAATTCACACCGATCTGTGCGGTCCTTTCACACCCAACAGTTGTGGAGGGAAGAGGTACTTTCAGTTATTCGTAGATGACTACTCACGAAAGATGTGGGTTTTCTTTCTCCAACTGAAATCGAAGCTTTCGCATTCTTCCAGCAGTTCAAGAAATCCGTTGAGAAGGAGTCAGGAGCTTCTATTAAAACCCTCCGCTCAGATCGAGGGGGAGAGTTTACCTCTAATGATTTTTTTGCATTCTTAGATAAGCATGGAATCAAGATACAGTTAACAACTACCTATACTCCTCAGCAAAATGGAGTTGCTAAGAGAAGGAACCGTTCTATCATGGAAATGGTTCGTTGTATGCTCACAGGAGCTACTCTTGGGCAACAATATTGGGCAGAAGTTGTCACCACTGCAGTATATCTGTTGAATAGGGCACCCACAAAGGCCCTAAAAGGAATGACTCCATAGGAAGCATGGAGTGGTCAAAAACCCTCCATATCTCATCTACGTATTTTTGGATGTCACGCTTTCATGCACATACCGAAAGAGAAAAGGAAGAAGCTAGATGAGAAAAAACTGAGATGTATTTTTCTTGGTTATGATGAGCACTCTAAAGGATATCGGTTGATAGATCCTTTGACCAAGAAAATTCATATTAGCAGAGATGTTGTCTTTGATGAAGCTTTCACATCACAGAGCACATCTAAAGTACACCAAGATATTGTGGAATCTAAGGAAGAGAAGATTCCTTCGTCAACATAGACAGGAGGTCCTTCTACATCTTCTTCAACTCCACCGAAGAAGAATCCTAAATGGTGTACAAATACAATCAGAGATGCAAATTTATCCACTCCTCCCAATATGAACTTGGATAGACCTCCTACACGCAGTATGGCTCAAAAGGAAAAAGAAGCCAAAGAAACTGGTGAGGTTGATGATCTTTGTCAATATTTTGAGGAACTTTCTGTAACTCCAAGTACAAAAGTAGAGGATATGGATATTGATGATGACAGGCATTCATGTCTACCATAGATAGTCTTGAACCTGCATCTATGCAATATGCTCTCAGTGAGCCTCAATGGAAGGCCGCTATGGATACAGAGTATGATTCTTTGATGAAAAATAAAACTTGGAAGCTTGTTGATCTGCCGCATGGAAAGAAACCCATTGGCTGCAAATGGGTATATAAATTCAAGTACAAGGCAGATGGAATAATTTATAAGCATAAGGCCCGTCTTGTTGCAAAGGGATATGCTCAAAAGGAAGGCATTGACTACGAGGAAACTTTTGCACCTACTGCTTGGATGACCACAATTCAGGTTATGTGTGCTATGGCAGCACAATATGGGTGGAAAGTTCACCAGATGGATGTCAAAAGTGCCTTTCTAAATGGTGATCTCCAAGAAGAAGTCTACATGACTCGACCAGAAGGATTTGAAGTGGAAGGCCAAGAGCAGAAAGTTTGCAAATTGGTCAAATCCTTATATGGTCTGAAACAAGCTCCTCGAGCTTGGTATATAAAAATGGACAATCACCTTATGCAAGCATGGATTTAAGAGATGTTCGTCAGATGCAAACCTCTATTTCAAGAAATAGGGTTCTGAGATAGTGTTTCTTGTACTCTATGTGGATGATCTCGCTCATTACAGGGAGTTCGAAACTATGATCTCTACTGTCAAAAGAAACTTGTGCAAATATTTTGAGATGACAGATCTCGGACTTCTCCATTACTGTCTTGGTCTGGAATTCAGCCAGAAGGAGCACTCCATCAAAGTGTCTCAGAAAAAATATGCCAAGACATTGCTATAAAAATATCGCATGACTGATTGCAAGCCAATGGCAACTCCGATGGAGAATGGACTTCAGTTATTGTGATATTATGATTCACCTCAGGTAGATGGTACTCTCTATCGACAATTGATTGGGAGTCTCATATATCTAACCAATACTAGGCCAAATCTCGTATTTGTTGTCAACTATCTTTCGAGGTTCATGCAGGAGCCTAAGACCACTCATTGGAAAGCAGAAAAATGTGTTCTTCACTATGTTCGTGGTACTATGGAATATGGCCTAGAATACAAGAGGAACAAAAAATTCTTCTTGCAAGGATACACGAACTTCGACTATGCTGGATCATTTGATGATCGCAAGTCAACTTCTGCATACATTTTTCATCTGGGATCCGGTCCTGTCTCTTGGCACAGTAAGAAGCAACAAGTGGTTACTATTTCTTCAACAAAGGCAAAGTATCACGCCGCACGTGAAGCTGTGTGCGAAGTGATATGGTTACGTCGCATTCTGACAAGTATGGGCCATCCATCAAAATCTCCAATACACTTGTTTTGCGACAATCAGGGTGTTCTGAATCTCGTCAAGAATCCAATCCATCATGAAAGAACAAAGCACATTGACACACAATGTCATTTCATTCGAGATGAAGTTCCAAAACACCGAATTCAGCTTCAGCACATTCCCATCGATGCTCAAGTTGCAGACATTTTCACTAAGGCACTTGGACGTGTCAAATTTGAATTGTTTCACAGCTCACTTTGTATTGCAAAATGATGTAATGGGATGTTAGTATAGCTATTAGTTATTACATTACCCAAATAATGTAATAAAGGGGGATGTTAGCGTACTTAACAATAGTTTGTCTCTATTTCATTATTTAGCTTTTGTTGTTGCACTGTTACAACCATGTAACAGTTCAGTTATGCCAGTGTGCTATTCCCGGATGTTGTAAATGTTATATAACCTGCACATCTGAATAATAAACTAGTTCGCAATTTTATCATTACATACATTACATTTATCATGTCATATCACATAGATTAAATGCATAAACAATTGAAATAAATTAAACATGCATTTGACATACATCATTGCATCCATATAAGCATACATCATAGTGCATCTACATATCTAGATCACAACATCTAATCATCCATCTATCATCTAGCTAGTGCATGTCATACATACATTGCATACATATAGCATAATCAAAGCATCATATATGCATTGCATCCATAATTGCATCACATAAACAATAAAACAATAACATCATACATATTATAAGAAATAAAAGAGTATCATATATAGATGTGTATGTCAAAATGTACATAGAGGTAAAAAAATAGTCGTAGGCTACAATAGTGTTGGTCCTCAGACCTTACACTCAAAAATGATACAAGATATCATGTCATATCATGCAACACTTGCATCCCCTGAGTCTCCTCCTCACTTGACTCCCTCTTTATGAGGCTGTCTAAAGCTGGTACCCATAAATCTCTTAGATCAGGCACCTGACCTGTGACTAGGGTGTGTTGAGGACTATCCAACCTTACTTCGTTGACTCCTATGATATCCCTCTATAGTATACTAGGTAGGTATAGTACCACCATGCATGGCTACCTCCCCCTCTAGCCGCCTGATATATGCACCATCATATTGGTTCCCATCATCATATTAGTTGATCAGACCCTGTAGTCTAGCCACCTAAGCTTGTAATGCTACTACATCTCCTGTAATAGGTGTACCTACTGTAACCTATCCTACTACCACCTATACTAACCCAATAGGAGTGGTCCCTAGCTGTATCCTGAGAGCATCTCTCTCAGTAGTCCTGGCATCCAACTATGATTATTAAAGATCCTTCTATGTAGTGACCTTATATATAAGGGTCTGAGATGAATCCTTCTATGCCTGTAGAGTGGTCCTCTCCTCTGTAAATCCTTACAACTTTCTCTACCCTGCATTGAGCTAGATTTTTTTTAGTGGCGAGAGATGTATCCTGCTCCATGATTTTATGTTGGGCTATCTAAAGCTAAGCCAGACTGTGTACTTGTACCCATAGCTAGTATACCTCATCATCTGTGGCATCCTCCTCCCCCTCCTCATCTTGCGACTCCTCCACCTACTCCACAACCTATACCCATGCCTCATATACCCTATGATGCACTCATCCCTATCATATCTACCTCCCTATTCTATGGTCCCATCCCTATCTTGGCCTAAGCTATTGCCACCCTATCATAACTACATCATCTACTAGGTATCATAATATCTTATGGTACCAAGATCCATTGCACCTGTATCCTCTATTGTAGGATCTACATCCTCCAATAAGGCTATCACCTATGGCGTAGGAAGTTGTGTCTTTGCCTATACACAGTGATAGAGAATTGGCACCTCTGGGACATCATATCTAGTGCCAAAATACCTAGTAATCCTAGAAAAATAGAACTCCTTAATCCTTCCATGGTGTCGAATGAGCCATCTCTCACGCCTCATCCACACCAAGTACTTATCAGCCTCATCCCATGTAGGGTAATCTAGATAAGGTCTCCATATGACCTGCCCCACCTATAACCCTATCAGTGACCTCATGTAATGCTCCAAGACCCCAACATGAGATCTGCTCTGTCGTGTCTCTGCATCATATGACCATCATGCAACATAACACTGGGTAACTATTGCTACTAATGTGATCCCAAAGGGAAATCCACCAGGTCTATATATTCGAATGTGCTTCCATCCCCAAACCTGGAGTAGTAGGCTACATTCAATACCTACTTGTTCCCACTGAGTAATATGATACAACTCATCATAGAGCTAAGCTAGTAGTACACTCCCCCATATCATGATCAATGGTTGCACTATGGTGCTCTCTAGCAGGTCCTATAGCATATCCATGAGGTTCCATGGGAATATCACTCTTGAAGTATCTAGAAGTAACACATTATAGATAATGTGCATGAGTACTACTTGACATCAAGAGAAAAAATATGCCATGTACCAGTGCTTTATAGGTACCCCACCATGATCTATTTCTAGTAGTGCCATCGTTGCCCTATCCTAAAAAGCCCATTGGAGGACTGCCTCCCTAGTTGTAGTTAGTGAAGAAGTGATGGTCCAACCATTGATCAAGATCTTGAATATGCGATAGACATCCTCTAACGTCACCGTCATCTCACCAGTAGGGATACCGTCATCTCACCAGTAGGGATATGGAAAGTATTAGTTTGAGAATCCCATCGATGGACTAAGGCTATCAAGTAAGCTTGATCCGACATAATCATTTGCAGCGTAACAACATAGCTAAGGTCAATAGTCCCAAACCACTCCCAGTTCACCTTATCTAATTGGGATAGTAGCTCGATCAGCAAATCAGCCTCTCATGCCTGTGCTATCTAGGTATAATGAGCAATTCAAAGAAAATAATCAACCTCAAATACCAAAAAAAAAAATCAATTAAAAATAAAAAAATAATCGTAAGGTTTCCTATTCGCCCTCATCAACATCAACCGCCATAGCTATCGTCTATGTCGTCAGTGGATAATTGCCTATGATTATTTTTTGACTGTTGGGGTTTGAACCTAGCTGCCTACAATAATAGTGACCCCATTTTGGTAGATTGGGAGCCATCATCACTAACAGTGGCTATGGGAATGACCCCACGTGAGGTTATTTCCCATCCCAAAATTACCCCAAAAAATAAAAACCCACCCATCTAAGCTAACCTATTACTAAATCTAACTAGGGTGAGGATAATTGTTTGCAATTTAATGTTCATTTAGACAATTACTTAATGAGGTTCATTTTAAAATGCATAATTCACTAGAGAGAGATAAGGAAAATCTACCTTAGGAGCTCCGACTCTGCCATAGGTAGACACCTTAGGTTAGTTTGCCATAGTGGTGAATGATAAGTTTGCAAGCATTCCGTATCAAATTTCTCCTTCTCTTCCTCAAAGCTCTCACTTTCTCTCAAGCTAGATGGAAATAATGAATTGAAAATTACCATAGTTCCTATATATTTTGTAATTTCACCAGCCACCCACATCATAGTGGGTGTAGTTCAAGGCAACCCCGACCACTGACGTCGACAACGGCTACAAAATTTGCAAATCCCAGTTGCGACTTTTGATAGAGGCTAGCATACAACAATAAATACTCTCAAATTATCACTGTGAAGAGCTTTAGAATAGATATTTAAGCATATCTACTAGTCCAAAATTTTCAAAAATCATCAAAATAAAAAACAAATCAAACAATAAAAAAATTGCAAGCTTTATATCCAATTGTTTTACCCTACACACTTGGCAGTTGTAGTGACTTGCACTCCATGCAATCCAAAAAGATGAGTAAATTACCATAATGCTATTTGAACCAAATTATTCATCGATAAATTGAAATGATCTCACTTCAATCCCCAAGAATGCCATTGCAATCGAACTGCTCCACGGGAATGAGGTATTCATTTCCTTTCTTCTATGAAATTTCATCAAATCATTGAACATAGTGATTCATCCCATGCTAAATTGAATTGCTATCCTCTTAATTCCCTAGGAAGGCCATTGCGACCGAACTACTCCATGGGATAAAGGTGTACAATTACTATTAGTGGTTGAACTCCCAGTTGTAATAAGACTTGCCTTACAATAATTTTAATCATCTTGAACTGTTCAAATCAATCATCTTGGTCAAGTGACTTGTCACTTTCATCACTTATCATTTTACTCATCGAATCGTCACTTGAGGAGGTACTCATAATAACAACATTCATAATAGAAATCAATAATCAAACACTTAATCATGTGAATCACGTTCGACTTACAAATCATTACAAACAACTATCATAAGCTTCCTCATTTGCAGGGGTAAAAAGCAAATATGATGAACTAAATATTTGGAAATTTGTTCTTTAGTCATTGTCGTTTGAACAATCCGTACCGATTTCATTCAAATCACATCCAAAGCTTTACTCAAGCTAGGCATTTAATTCCATTGAAAGTATTAATTTTTAGATGCACACCCTTTCTATGATTGTGGTACATAACGTTGACCAGATTAATGAACATAAATTAACCTATAATATGGCTTTAGGTCATCTATTTTTTTTAGCATCATGTTTCCCACAATGCATCCCAAAAAGGATATCTATAGACATCTAAAACACTTAATATTTAGGAGACTACTCATATGGGCACCTTTGCAGACCATATGAATGAGCTTGGACCTTTCCAAGACCTAGCAATGGTTTTAACCACTCATTTAGGGTAGTCTAGTCCTATGCAACTCTAACCACTAACGTCAATAGTATCTAGGATCCCAACATCTGACGATCAGAGCAACTACGAGCTAGCCATTGACAGTGATAGTGGCTAGCTCCCTAGCCATGCTGAGTGAGAGTAGCTGGCTTTAAAACTAACTCAGGATCCCCGAGCTAAGCAAAATTAGTTGCATTTAATCAATTTGCAATGATTCTTGAGCAGTTTTGTTTGCAAATCTTCTAGAATCTTCTCTTTAATTGCTCCATTCCAAGAGATTCTTGATCTTGGATTCCTTGAGAAGCCAAGATGAGGATTTGGGAAGTCTATTTATAGGCCTCCCAAAGAGAGCTATTGATCCTAAATTCATTGTAATGAAGCCCTATCAGATTGGAGAGTGACTTTGCATCCCTTGAGGAGTAGTGAGGTGTTGTCTAATTGGAGTATGACAACTGCCTATCCATCAATGGAGCTTCAAAAGGCTTTAGGAGCAAAACTTACCATTCTTCACCAATTCACCATGAATCTAAGATAATCCACCACAAATTCATGTTTTGAGACACATGCGACTAGTGAACATCAATTACATGAAGAAATCGAGCATCATCAGGCCAAGATTTATAGGGTAGAATACTTCTCCCATGATCACTGTCTTTGAGAGCAGCCCACAGGATTAGCTACCAAATTTGATAGCGGCTAGCAAAGCCAACTGCTCTGTGCGATAGTGGCTAGAGTTTGAGATGTTATTTTTCTTTTTTTAGCCATAGATTTATCGTTCTTTATACTTATTTTGCTTTATCTAACATATATTAGCTAGTTTTACCGTATTTACATGGTTCATTTACAATTTTATACGCATATTTATGCTCTTTCACATATTTTCATGCTTTATCTTCCTTATTTGCACATTTCAATAAAATAGCCTCATCTTGAGAGGCTTGCAATGCTATTGATCATTTCTAGTTTCTTTGTGTGCAGGTGACAGGGACAATCAAGGATCAAATACCATCAAGATCTATGATCTTAACATAAAGAAACGAAGGTGGCTTGATAAATCCTTCATAAGTAAAGTCGTGGAAATCTAAAGAGCTTGTAGAATACATCACCCCCATTTTGGGGCTCAAAACGATTGTAATCATGTATCAAATTTGGTATCCCTAAGAGGGATGAATATGTAACCGAGCTTTGAAATTTATTAATACAAAGGAGGCATTTATTTTTGTCAATTCATTTGGTTATACATGTTTTATTGCTTTAAATTTTTTATCATATTGCAATTAGCTTAGATGTATGCTTTTTAGAGCTTTATAGATCTCAAAGGTTTTGTTCTAGAAAGTTGGAAGACACTGAAGTAGTTGTAACTTTGAAAGAGACTTTCTAGAAGGAGATGTATGAAAGTGAAGTTTATGATAGTGTTGAGTTTTTTAGTTGCTTGGGACCCTTTTGTATCAAATCTAGACTTTCAGGCTAGTTTAATGATGCCATATATGGGTAGATCCCAACTTTATTTATTTTTAGTTGGTATTTTAATTTCTCTAGCTTTGTGAAACTTTGGCTTTATTAGAATATTTATATAAAAGTCTTGAATTTGTTCCATTATGTTACTCCTTGCATATTTTTAGACCTTTGAGGTACTATGCTAACGTTGTCACCTCAAAAAGTTTGGGGTTGTTCAATTATGGCTTTGTGTAATGGAATCGTTCTTTGAATGATGTTGAGGTCACACTACCTTGTATTTTAGGAGTCTATATTTATTCTTTATTGGGTATTCCATCACATTTTTAGACTTCTGGGCTGTTACACTAACATCATTGCTGAAAATGATCTAGTATTGTTCAATATGACTTTTTACAATTCTAGAATTTTCTTTGGGACTTAGCCAATTTCTTGAAGGGGTGCTTGATTACTTTGAAACTTATGCTTGGGCTAGAGCATTAGAGTTTTGGCCATATTTGTGTCCCCTTCAATGTGGAATTTAACAATATTTTAGTAGAAAAAAGGATTTGTGAATGAGGTCATGTATTTAACCCACACTTGCAATTCAACCAAAGAACTTAGTAACATAGAGGTGGAGATTCAATAATTTACCTTTCAACCTATGTATGAAAGGGAAAATTATGAAAGAAGAGGAGAAATATTGATAACTTACTCTCAAAGGCTAGGATTTATCTTTGAGCATAAAGAATATGGATAAGATTTTTAGGTCAACTATGATGGTGTAGACACCTAAAACGCATCATGTCGATGGCGACTACTCATATGGACATGCTACAAGACCATATGGAAGATCTTGGATAGACTCCAAGATAGAGCAATGGTTCTAACCACTCAAGTTGGGCTCCTTGGCCTATTCAGTCTGAACCGCAGCCCAAACCTGTGGTCTACAGTTTGAACCGTGGATGACACCTACGGTTTATAGTCTGAACCGTAGTTGTAACCTACGGTCTTAACTGAAGTTCAGTTGGCCTTCATCCGAGCCAAATTGGTTTGAACGACCATTTATTCTAGAAGAAGGCGGTTAAAGGACGAAAGTTTCCAATCCAATTGTCCTAACCACCCCTTCTTGATCTTGGCTTCTCCATGAAGCCACCCCTAGCCCTTGGGAATCCTATAAATACCCCTTACAAATAGGTCAAAATAGAGAGATGATTGATAGCACACTGAGCAATGAAGCCCTGTCGAATTGTACACTCACCTTAGAGTACCGAGAGAGATTGTGCCAACCCTTTGCTATTCATCAACCATCATGAAAAATTTGCCATGGAGGTCCTAGGAGCCTAGAAGAGCCAAGAAATGCAAATTCGGGCGAACGGAGGCCCAATTGTACAATTCAACCGCCAAACCTATTAGAGGACACTGAGGCAACCCTTGATCATCAATTTGACAAGGAATATTAAGCCCACAACCCTAGATTTGGAGGGCAAACCTACTTGGTTGCTCACCACGGATTTTAGCCATGGTTTATAGTGCAAACCATTCATCAGAGCTACGATTTGCAACAAGTGACAGATCTCCTTTGTGTTTCTTTTTTGGTATGCTTAATTAGCTTATATTAATCAGTTTAGTGGATTAATTCATGTTTAGAGACAATCTGACCAATATATTTATAGCTTAATCAATCTTATTTTTATCATAGCAAGTAGGACATGAATGGTTTCTTTTTATGCTTCCATGCTCTATTTCATGTAATTGGACCATTCAATACTTAGTTGCAATAGTCTTTTATGCATTTCCATAAATATTTACTAATGTGGCATAGTTTAGACATGCTTTTCATGCTTTCTTGATTATATGCTTTCATGGCTTTTTTCATGTATCAATCCTTTAAAGGGCCTCATCACGAGAGGCTACCTATTTGTGTAACGTTCTTGTGTTGTTTCTTGATCATAGGGAACATGTTAAAGGGAGATTCAATTGTTCAAATACCTTCCTCAACACGAAGAAGAGGGTTGGCTCCACCCTAGAGCAGTTTGTGACTATTTGGAAAAGCAATAGTAGTGCGCCTACCCCGTTGAGGGCTTTGGCATTGTATTTATTGTATCAACATCTTGGTGATCCTAAGAGGGGCATGGTTGTAATCGAGATTCACTTCCAATATTAATAAAATAAACACGCATTTCATTGTTTCATGCAATCTTGTTATCTTGTTATGCTTTTATGTTGATTTCCATTGATGCTATAGCTAGGTGTACGCTTTTTGGGATAGGTCAGAAGGCGATCATGATGGAACTCCACAATTCATGTGATCTAACTGTTGTTTCTTAATTTTTTGAGATTGCAGGTACAGACCGTAGCTATCAACTATGGGCCAACAATTGAACCACAAGTTCAACACGTGGTTTATAGTATGAACCATAGACCTGTCCTATGGTTTACATCTGACAACACAGATAACAAAAAGCAAAGCACATATCAACTCAGGACCTGAGGTAGGCCCTATTTTTCACTCTCTATTTATTTTTACTTCTCTATGTTTTTACAGAATGCTTATTTTTGAATGCAATTAGGAAAAGCAAACTAAAAAAGGGAAATCAATCATGTCCTAGTTCATTTCAAATTTGTATTTTTTAGAAAGGCGCTGCTAGGAACAATGGATCTCTGATTGCAATCCGCCCTAGAATCCAACGTGCTTGATAGAATTTATGTGTTTGGTTGGCATGTTGAGGCCCAAGTAGTGGCTATTTGCATCATTATAATGGCATTGTCAAAAAATTATGTAGAGTATAGCATGCATATCTAAATATGAAACGTTTCTTTTTACATTACATGTAGGAAACAATCATTTGTGCTATATGATGCATTTGTCATTTTATGCAAATTAAAATGAACCACACACATCACTTGGCACTTAAACGCTAGTGAGTTGGGCTTCATATCCAACCACTAGTAGGGTTCAATGACGATGGGTGTAATTTCCATCCGTTGGCCCAAATCCTACGTACCCTTTGTTACTAGACCAATACCAAATCAAAGAACCTTTCGTACCCTAAAAAGTTTGCATGTATTCTTTTCGGAGGGTATAATGCTGACTAGGGGAAATGGGTGAGGATCTGGGAGGACTTGTGCTCCTTGTCCAGGTGTGGACCTTCATTACCACACACGAGAGATTTACGCAGCCTGGAAGTCACATCCAAGTTGTCGAGCTATGGGCATACAAGTTAAAGCCAATTTAAACTGAGAATATCATCCAACGATTTTCAAAACATGATAAAGGAGTTCTATATTGATACAAAAAATCATTAAAACAACATCAAACAGTCTAGGGCTCACTTTTAAAAGTTAAATCAATATAAACACCATTGTATACCTTATTTGCATAATAAAGAATAAATATAGACACTAGGTGCACCATGGTGGAGACACGGGGTGGTCGAAAAAGGCATAAGCCTGAAGCCAATGACCAAGCCCCAACTGATTCACATCAGCAGCATATGTTGAGTCGTTCCCCACATGTACTTCTCAAATGTCGTTTGACAAGCATTAGAGGAGATAACTCGACATGAGGGGAACTTACTAAGCATACCCCTACTAGAGGAGTTTTTGTGCATTCTTCTAGGCACAGGATAGATAAGGGAGCCTCTCAACATGAGGGTGTTCCACTCGAAAGCCATTATCGAGATCGCATTGCACATGCATCTACGAGATCGGTTGAAGAGTACATTATATAGGGGTCTAAGCTAGTACCCCTACGACATAGGTCTACAGGAGGATCCATGGCTCCACCTTTGAAGTATAGACGGGATCGAGATCCACCCATTCAGGGGAATTCAGATAGGGCCACCATAAAGCATAGGCCCGTGCAGACTCCCACATGTAGTGAACATAGAAATATCACCATATACATGGCTAAGGTGGGAGCCAATGGCACACCACCGCATGAGCAGTGGAGATCCAAATAGTTGGACGGCTTGGGTAGCATCCTCGAGTAGCTAGGCTATAGGCCTCCAGCTCCGCCCACTCGTGCCCCGAGTGAGCATAGTAGGGGTTCTATAAGAACTACTAGAGAACATGGAGAGGCTTCTAAGTGCCCTCATGTAGCACACCCACCATCTATGGATGGTGGCACAGAGCATAGAACTCAATAGAATGCCAATGTCATCTACACAGACAAAGTCAAAAGTGTTGCAAATCAATCAGATGCGTATGGAACCCATAAGTTCGCTCGTACAGAGCATACATGCCAGAGGTCTATCACGGCCAATAACCTTGATAGGTCGTACAAGTTGGCATCTGAGTAGCGATGAAAGCTTCTCCAAGATCAATTAGAGGATGCTCGTTTAGAAATACAACACATTGAAGATGAGAATATTCAATCGCAAAGGCTCTTTCGATAGAGGCTATATGAGCAGCGCATGCATGAAGAGTGCATCCTTAGCGCGTAGAGCAGGAAGATAGGATAGCTAGGGTTTACCTATATACTCATGTGGAGAGTAGAGAATGCATTCAGAGAAAGGCTTTCTCACAAGTCGATGTGCACCAGGAGCGTAG
This sequence comes from Wollemia nobilis, assembly GCA_028583015.1. Classification (NCBI taxonomy): domain Eukaryota; kingdom Viridiplantae; phylum Streptophyta; class Pinopsida; order Araucariales; family Araucariaceae; genus Wollemia; species Wollemia nobilis. The sequence continues at coordinate 10,873,247 of JAQPPZ010017092.1, forward strand.
AGATGCTCATACTCATATTAGTGCCCTACCAAGAGAACGACCACCACCGTTCGATCATGAGAGGCAACAAAAATATGAGGAAATTGAGGGAGATGGAACTGAGCAAGAGTATCTTGAAAACTTCCAAGATGAGGAGGAGGAAGAGAAATGTCCTCCACCACAATTGAGGAAGAATGTACCTCCTAGACCGTCACCATGACAACTTAGGGAGGAGGACTTTTTGTCTTCAAAAGCCTACAAAGCCCTAGCGGCTAAAGTGAAGGTGATTGAGAGGCAAGGCATGGCTGTTCAAAAATTGACCTTAAGAAAGATTCACAATGAGCCTCTCGACCCCTTGATACTTGCTCTTGCATATCCTAAGCATTTTGTTATGCCTAGGTTAGACAAGTTTAAAGGTGACGAAGATGCATAGGAGCACATCACGGGATTTTTGGATGCCTATTTCCAAATATCTAGCAATAACGCCTTACTTTTGCACATGTTTGTCATGACGCTCTCAGGCCCAACCTAAGAGTGGTTCAACCGGTAGAAGAGGTATAGCATTACCAGTTTTGAGCAATTGGCAGATGCATTCCTTGAATGCTTTTCATTTGGTGTCAAGAAATAGGTAAACCTTTTCGATTTGGCTATGCTAGCTCAACGCGATGATGAGCCAATAGAGCAATACAGAAAGATATGGAGGAGGTTAATGGCAAAGCTGCCATTACCTATTCTTGCTATAGAATTAACCTGAATGTTCACTAAGAGTTGTGCCAAGCACATCTCGCTATTCTTGCAGTTGTAACAATATTCAATATTCGAGGAAGCTTTGGCACAAGCCAAGGTGATTGAGGACATCAAGTTGCAGGAAGGCAACTTGAAGCTCAAGAGCAAGAAAGAGGGGCCAAAGAAGAGCTCCACAAAGCATAAGGGCAAGCAGGCCCACGTCAACAAAGTGGTGCTGAACCTCCAGAGAGAGGATAAGGGGTAATAAAAGCAAAATTATCAAGCCCAACCTTCTCATGCACAGTACGAGAAGTGCAATAACAACTATAAGGGCAAGAACAAGGAGCAAAGCCCACCTCACCAATTCAATCCTTTGACAGAATCACTGACCGTGATATTCCACCAATTGTATGAGGCCAAGGCAATCAGATTACCCAAAATTAAGATGGTCGATCCAAATCAACCCAAGGCTAAGGGGTACCAGGATGACCTATTTTGCATCTTTCATCGAGCGAAGGGCCATGACATAGAGGTATGTTGGTCCTTCAAACACATCATGCAAAACATGATTGAGAAAGGAGAGATTGTAGTGCCAAGTAATCCACTAGCGCCTGACAACCAGAACATGGGGATTTATAAGAATCCACTTCCAAACCATGAGGCACTGCGTAACAACGTTGGTCATGTCAACTAGGTGCACATCGAACCACCTACCTAGGGGTTCATTGGTATGGTTAATATTGTCACAAGGCATGGGAGATATAAGTAGCTGAATCAACTATGTGCTCCCATAAGGATACAAGCAACACTGAACCAAAAATTGATGCAGAATATTCTAGGCCCACCAACAAGATCGGTGGTGATCATACGGAGCAGGCTAGTCCAAAACCTGTAGACAGCTCCTGCAAAGCTGTCAATATATGAATTGAAATTGTAGTCCCCTAAGCATAGGGAGACTCTTATGGATATTTTAAGGTCTATTGAAGTACAATACTAGGATGCTCAAATGTTCACAAATTTTGTGGGATATTTACAATAGTGCCAGGAACCAATGATCCAATTCTACGATCATGAGATCAAGATGGTTCCCACTGATACGGCTGACCCACCATTGCATATAATTGCATGTGTCAACCACATGCCATTTAAAAGGGTCTTGGTCGACACTGGTTCATCGATCAACATCATAATAACCAAGGCTTTGAGTCCCTTAAAGCTGCCAAAATCACACATTGTGCCAACTACATTCACATTGAGAGCGTTTAACGATGCGTTATGTTCAACGGTTGGTACGATTATCCTACCCATCCAAGTAGGCCTAAAGACCATCTCCATGATGTGTCATGTGATAGAAGGATCCATGGAGTACAAAATTCTACTAGGGAGGCCTTGGATTCATGAGATGCATTGTGTTCCCTCGATATTACATCAATGCGTGAAATATATTCATGAGGGATAGGTTCACATGGTACCATCAGGTGGAGAACCATTCAAATTTGTGAACATGGCAGATCTGCCAGGGGGTTTTATACTCCCATCAATGCACTTGGACATTCGGCCAGCATCGTCGGCTAAGATTCCAGAAAGAAAGTAAAGAGTAGATGCTCAACCATCGATATCTGTGTCACACAGATCTGAGCATACTACTGCTACTTCCCTAAGACCGACTGCATCAATGATGCTTCGAGATGAGAGGAAGCAAAAGGTAAAAATGGGCATGAGAGAAGAAAAACATGCACCCAAACCAGTTGTCGAGGAGGCTCCCATCCCCATGGAAGTGGAGGAAGCCCAAGACATAGCCGAGGAGGTACCTCAGCCTGCCTCGCCTGCATCGTTAGTAGGGTCATTTGCACTATGGGTGACTGTTCATATAGCCACTACAGGGCTTGGAGAGTACATTGTGCAAAATGTTACCTATGGATCAATTTTGGAGATAGCACAAGAGATGGTCTGTCCATATGCTCACCATTTTTTGGTTGGATCCGTGGTTCCATTGGGAGAACCACCCAACCAAATAAACTTCATCTATGCGAGGCTAGATTAGCTTCCCACTCGTACACCCATGGATGAAGATGATGATGAACCATTCACGGTGAATGTTCATTATCTATCAAATCCTAACTATGCCAGACATATTTTTGAGTTATATCATTGGCATGAGTACGGCCTTGGTCTCTTCGAACAAGGATGTAGGACTTCGCTCGAACCACGTTATCAGTTAGCAACTGATAGGTTCGATTTGGGGTTACAGATACAAGGACAAGATGACTTGCTCGTAGCATCCTTAGATCACTTGTACCTTAGTCTGGGGGATGATGTGGACTTCAATCCATATCATCCTGATTCATCCAACTTTTGGAGGACTTATCCAATGGTATCTGTCATCACCGTTGAGCCACTTGAAGAGCTCCTAGAGCATATTGATACAGAGCGGAACCCCAAAGACAACCTGGATCATCAAATCCATAATGCCACCAATGACATAGGTGTGCAGGGACATAACCCCATAGTTTTGGGTGATCTCGAGTTAGGAGATATAAATAATGATGATGGAGAGGAGTCCACCTCCGAGATGAGTGGACAAGGTTATGATGCAGATAGTGAATCCTCCAATAATGATCACTCTGAGGATGAAACTAAGGTGGCCTATCTAAGGCCTTTGTATGTGCATCACCTGTTGCCTATAGAGTCGGTTCAAGTTATCGAAGAGATTCTTCCTAACATTGATCATTTAGAAGAAGAAGCTGAGCCAGTTTTCTTAGAAGTGTCGTATATACAGTATAATTATCCAGTTTTTTTGGATAGTGATGACATCATACAAGAAGTAAGATTCATGGGGCCTCACTTGCTAGAGCACCCCCCATGAGTAGGAGAAAATTATGGGTTCTAGTTGTCAGACAGTGATGAAGAAGATGAGTTAGAGAGGGCCTACCTTGGTCCTCCTTATTTGTGTTACCACCATCAACTCATATACATAGATGAGGTCTATCATCAGTTACGTGTTGGTCCTCGTCTGAGAGCAAGATGATTAAACCTGGATCAGATTCATCGAATGGTTAATCCCCTTCTATTGACTTACATGGAGCTCCATGAGCCAAATGATCCTATTTTGCAATCAGTGCATAGGGAGGATCTAGTTATCCATAGTCCCCACAAAGAGGACCCATTCGTGCCTGTGCCATTAGAGCCAGATCTTGGGTGTGAGGACTACATCGATTATGTAGAGGTTTGTTTGTGTGGTTCGAGAGATCAATACCATTCCATCAACATGGTCTCCATTGACTTGACCACTCCACTTCACAATCCAGAAGATCCATCTAAACCGTTGCATCTCGATGTAGATGCTATCGACTAGGATCGCATTGACTCACCTATAGAGCCTGAAGATTTCTTCCCTAATGAAGAAATACTACAACCTTTCCATTTTGCACCAGGCTATGCTTATGATGTGTATCATGTTGAGGGTGCTTTCGATGTGGAACCTATGAACCCAATAGATGACATCCATATAATTCCTACGCCTCATCATCTTGAGGAGGGATCACATATGTCAATAGAGGAAACCTTCAAGGTGGATATCAACAACGATCCCACCAATCCAAAGAAGGTTAAACTTGGAGAGAGTCTCATTCCAGATGAGCGGGCCACCCTCATCCCTCTATTGAAAGAGAGACCAAATTTTTTTTCTTGGATGTACAAGGATATGCCAGGTCTAGACCCAAAATTGGTTACTCATAACCTTTTGCTAGATCTGACGAAGAAGCCGATCAAGCAAAAGCTTAGAAAGATGCATCCGATAGTAGCCTTAATGGTGAAAGATGAGCTACAAAAGCTATTGGATGTAGAATTTGTGATTTCCATCGACTATCCGGAATGGGTGTCCAATATGGTACCCATAGGAAAACCTGATGGAAGGATCCATATTTGTATGGATTTTAGAGACCTCAATAAGGTAACACCCAAAGATTCATTTTTGTTGCCTAATATCGATGCTCTTGTGGATGCAACTACAGGTCACGAAATGCTCTCCTTAATGGATGGTTTTTTTGGTTACAATAAAATTCGGATTAAATATGAAGACCAGCATAAAACCACATTTATAATGCCATGGGGAACATTTTGCTATAAAGTTATGCCATTCGGCCTCAAAAATGTTGGTGCAACATACCAGTGGGCCATGACATACATTTTTCATGACTATATGCATAAGATCCTAGAAGATTACATGGATGACTTGTTAGCCAAGTCATTGCTACGTGCTTAGCATGCGGAGGTCTTAAGGAAGGTCTTCAATCACCTAATAGAATATAATGTTAGGTTGAATCCTAAGAAGTGCGTATTTGGCATAACTTCTGGTAAGATATTAGGATTCATTGTCTCAAAGAGAGGCATCGAAGTTGACCCAACGAAGGTCAAGGCTATCTTAGAAATGCATCCTCCCTCCAATATTAAAGAGTTAAGAAGCCTTTAGGGCAGAGTAGCATCGATAAAATAATTCATCGCTCAGTTATCGGATAAGATTCGACCCATGAATCGACCGCTACACAAGGAGGTCCCATTCAATTAGGATGAGGATTGTTGAGCAACTTTCACTAAAATAAAGCAATACATGGCAACACCGCTAGTACTAACTCCACCAAGGCCAGAGGTGCCTTTTCTACTATATATATCGGTGACCGACTTTGCATTAGGTACCATGTTAGCCCAAAAGAATATGCAAGGCAAAGAAAAAGCCATATATTATATTAGTCGAACCTTGGTGAGTTACGAGCTAGGGTATGCATATGTGGAGAAACTATGTTTAGCAGTGGTGTTCGCTACAAATAAATTGTGGCACTATATGCTAAGTCATACAACATATGTTATATCAAAACAAAACCCTTTACAATACATGATGAGTAAGACGTATCACAATACGCGTACTATGAAGTGGATCATGCTATTGATAGAATTTGATCTAGAATTCATAAGCCAAAAGTCCATTAAGGGATAGGTCATAGTTGATCAATTAGCTGAGGCATCACTGTCAAACAATAGGCCTCTAACCATAGAGCTTCCCGATGATGCAGTATTCATCGTGTATGAAGCTCTCGAACCCGAGGAACTAGAGAACAATGCTGATATGACTCTGTTCTTTGATAATTCAAAGTACGAGCAAGGGGGTGGTGCAGGAATAGTGTTTTTCACACCGCAAGGAGCTCCAATGCCCTTGTCATTTAAATTAGATTTTCCTTGCACCAACAATAACGTTGAGTACGAAGCCCTATTGCTAGGGCTCCACACAACCATCGCCATGAATATTAGAAGATTAAACATCTTTGGCAACTCCTTACTCATAGTAAATCAAGTTAAGGGGCTCTTTCAGTGTCGATGTCCCATACTGAAAGCCTATAAATATCTTGTAATTACATACTTAGCTAAATTGGAATGGTATGACATCGAGGCAATCCCTCGTTCATCAAATAGGTTTGTAGACACCATGGCATCTTTGGGATCCTTAATCCCTCAGAATCCATCTGTTGATTTCACTACCATTCATGTCAAAATTCTCTTGCATCTCGTAGCAAAGTGAGAAGCTTTTGATAATAAAATGTTAGTCAATATGATTAGCGTAGAACCAAAAGCTGAATGGTTCTGCAGAGCTGAAGAATTTTTGAAGAAGGCACCCTGGGGGTCATTAACCTCTTAGAGTCCGACGGGGAGTGGTACTACCATTCACCATAGGGTTGTTTCCTAGTCTGCATTTACAAAGGTAAATACGCAGGGGGAGCAAGTCATCTTAGTAGTCGAAGATGAGATTTATCAAAATTGGATGTCACAAATTAAAGACTTCCTAAAGCTTAGTATGATCCCAGAGGGATTATCGCATGTCGCAAGATGCACATTTAAATAGAAAGCAACTAAATATGTCTTAATAGGAGACATCTTGTACCATCGAGGTTACGATGGAGTTATCCTTCATTGTCTAGAGCCCCAAGAGTCATCTTGGGCAATTTCACAAGCTCATGATGGTACATGCGGTGGCCATTTCAGTGGCATGGCCATCATCAAGCACATCCTTCGCATGGGTTATTATTGGCCCACTATGGAGAAGGATTGCAATGTGTATGTCAAGAAATGCATCAAATTTTAGCATCATGCTAATCTTACGCACTTGCCATCATAGGCCTTACAGCCCATCCAAGCGGCTTGGCCATTTTCTTAGTGGGGATTAGATCTTATAGGCAAGATCTCTCCCTCATCATCGGGCTGAAATACATTTATAATCATGGCTACTGAGTATTTTACAAAGTGGGTGGAAGTAATACCCTTGATAATGAAAACTAGGGCTCATATAACAGAGTTTATACTAGAGCATATCATAAGTCATTTTGGGATTCCATCCAAAATAATCTTGGATAATGGAACGTCATTCAAGAAAAAACTATGAGGGCTTTGACATCTAAATATAGAATCAAACACAGTTTTATGACTCCATACTATCCGCAAGCAAACGGGTAGGCTGAAGCTTCAAATAAGATAATGGTGGCCATCTTGAAAAATACGGTCCAAGAAAACCACAAAGACTGGCATATCCAGCTATCCCTTGCATTATGGGCTTACAGGACTAGTATTCGGATGCCCATAGGGGCAACTTCGTTCTCACTAGTAAATGGCACTGAGGCCATTATGCCCTTGGAATTAGAAATTCCAATGCTACGCATCGCATTGAAAGAGTTCATCGATGATGACACCGCATGGTAAGCTCAATTGGATCAACTGACACTGCTTGATGAACGTTGCGTGAATGCCCTGGAGCATCTCTACGTTTATCAAGAGTGACTAAAATGAGCTTACAATATCAAAGTCCACTAGAGAGACTTTGAAGTTGGGGATCTTGTCTTGAAAGAGAACCAACAGAACTCTAATTTATCACCAGATATGCGAGACAAATTTATGGCTAATTGGCTAGGACCTTATATCATATCTAAAAAGATTGGTCCAGGTACCTATCACCTAACATCGCTAGGGGGTGTTGAAGAGCCTGAACCTCTCAACATCATCCATATTAAGGCGTTCTATGCTTGAGAGTATATCAAAAGGCTCCAAGGGTTCTTGAAACCGCTTGGTCATGTCAAGTAAAAGGCTCCAAGGGTTTGTTAAACACCGCTCGGTCATCCTAAAAGGCTCCAAGCTCTTTCATGAGTAGTTTGGTCAATGAAAAGCTCCAAAGGTATTTGTAAGCCCTTTGGTCATCCTCAAAGGCTCCGAGGGTTGCTGAACACCACTCGGTCATCCTAAAAAGGCTCCAAGCTCGTCTATGAGTAACTTGGTCAATCAAAAGGCACCAAGAGTTTTTGAAAAACTGCTTGGTCAACCCAAAAGCTCCAAGGATTCTTAAAAATTGCTTGGTCATCCCAAAAAGCCCCAAAGGTGCTCATAATCCCTTTGGTCAATCCTAAAAGCTCCAAGGGTTCCTAAGAATCGCTTGGTCAATCTAAAGGCTCCAAAGGCATGTACTCATCGTTTGGTCAGATATGAGGCTCAAAAACTCATAAAAATTATAAAATCAATAAAATCCAAAAAAATTGGTAAAGCATAAAATCCAAAAACATTTGCATTTTGCATTATGCATTTTCATTCACACATGCATTCATTCCATTGCATTACAAATAGGCATTCGTCATCCATTGCATTCCGTAATAGAAAGCATTGTGTTTGTTAGTCTTACAAGTGACACCACATTTGTGTTTCAATCATGCACCTCTGCATTTATCATAATCCATCATTCATGTGAGTAATTGTGTTTTTCAAAACAGCCCATAATGTTGCTATGAAGATATACTCAGGTTTTTCGATCACTCAGCCATACCTAGTAGGTTTCTCATATGTCATAGAAAGTTTACTTTTCTTTCGTAGATAAGGTCAGTAATTGGGATAGTGCTTGACATATCAGAATCCTATCACTAATCAAAAAATTAAAACAATCCTAATATGGACTAGGGGAAGATGAAAGCCATGAAGCAGGACCAGGTATCCTAAAGCAAAAAGAATTATTCTTGCTTATCCCCCTGTGTGGACGGTATGGGAAATGTTGGTAATTGGCAAAAGGACAAGTGTATTTCCTACTCAAAATCCCTTGCTTACGATAAAATGAGCAATATCCCAGAGTGATATCCCACATAAATCCCCAAGATTGATACCCTAGATCGATATCATAGATCGACATCCCAAATTGATATCCTATATTGATATCATAGATCGATACACTCAATCGATATTACAAAAATAGTTCCCCCCAAAGTAAAATCCCCCAAAGGAAATTTTTTGAATGATGAGGCCAAGAATTGCCTCATCCATGGACATTTTTTTGATACATTATAACTATTTGACTCACCCTTTTTACTATATTTTTATGTTAATTATGGGTAAAATGCATTATATAATGGTGTTTGCATATTCTGAAATGACAAAGTGCATATACTCTGTTTTACTATTTTTACTGCAATTTCACCTGTTTTTAGTTAATTAATCAGTAGTATTGTAGTAATTTAGAATCATAATATAGACCTTGTTGAATATCTGGTGCTTAAAAATATTGTGTTCCTCTATTTAAACTCATTCAAATGGAAAAATGCGCCAAGAACTTGTCCACTGTAGCTGACTATGTAGGAAAATAGACTGTGACTGTGACAGTTCCAACCAACTGTACATATACAGCAGGGATTGGAATCAGTCACTCCAGCACATGCCACCAATGCAGAAGGGTGTACAAGATAAGGGAAAATAATCCAAATGGTCAACAACTTCCTCCCTATGCATTTGGAGCACAGATAAGCAACGAATTGTCACCTGCCTGTTATTCCGAAGTAGCACAGGAATAAGCGATGCAGGAATAGGGAATAGCATAGGAACAACCAAAAATGGTCAAAATGCACCAAAAACATGGAAAGTATGATTGGAAATTGACCAAGTAGTTAGTCCACCCTATTTGGACTCCGTTCCTTCACCATAGGTAGACCAACTAGGATAAAGGGATAAAGGTTGACAAATTATAACCCTACATTCCAGGAAACTATTTTGTAAACAGTTGGAAATCCCTAAAACTCAGCAAACAGATATATCAACTTTGTCTTATAAATAAATCTCTCAAAATGGTTGAGCATAATAGATAATAGATATATAGATAGATATATAGAGGAATAGGAGATAGTTATTAGCAAAAGATAAAGTCTTTGTAGCATTACAGTAAATTACAAATTTTTCCTGCAGTACTGTAATGCAGCTTCAAATGGAATAAAAGGTGCATTCTTCATATTTTATTAGAATTTGATGGTTGATAGTGCACATTTAATTTACCTGGTATAATTCTTCACCCTCTTCTAGTTCTGGAAGCAAGGGCCACTTGCAGGATCAGAGGAAGGGCAGCACAGTGATAGAAAATTCTTGCTGATTTCTTGCTGTAGCAGATCAACAGAATTTTGTCAACATTTATTTGCAGAATTAGTTTCATTTTAGAATTGCACCATAGCATCTAGAACAGGTTTAATCATGTGTTAGAACAGTATTTAGCATTTGACCTGTAATGGCATCATTTTCAGCATTTTTTGCAATTTCTAGAATTACATCATTTTTAGCATTTTTTGCAATTTCCAGAATTATGTCATTTTTAGTTTTATTGCAATAAACATTAATTTGGTTTCTCAAATTCAACTTATGTTCATACAATTGTGAGTTTTATCATTGGTTTAATTTCTACAAGCGTGTGTGTGAATTTCCATTCTGTAGTTTAATTTCCTGCAATTTTGCTTTTTGGTCAATTCAACAACATTTTATTTCTTGTCAATTTTAGATTCTGCAGTTTCATTTTCCTACAATTTAAATTCAGCTTTAGATTGTGCAATTTGAGTTCCTTTGTTAGAAATTAGGAAGATACAACAACCCCCAGCACTGCTAACAGACCTACCAATAAAATCCTATTCTTGGATAAACTGAACCTGCAACTATGACACCTCCTATCGTATACAGCCTTTGGACACCGCCCTAGACTGACATATAATTACTAAATGATGAATGATCAACGACCCTCATAATTTTTGGTGCCATTGCTGGGGAACAATCGGTGTTGTTAGGAAAAGTGAAACAGGTCAAGAATTGTGTTACAATTTTTGAAATACTACATTTCAGTTTATTTAGTGAATAGGCATGAATGCATAGGCCAAGAGACGAAAGAGGGAGGTTTATCAGAACTAGTTCTGAACCACCAAGGCATTCTTCATGATCAGATGAAGAATTTCCTATGTATGAAATCCCTGAGAGACTTAAGCAAGACATACCTTCTTCACCAACTCAAGCTTTGGAAAGATTAGAACAAGAGCTTTTTGAAGCACTTGTTGCTAAACATTCCCCTAAGCCTAAACAATCCACATCAGACTCAAGAAAGAAAACAACTATGGTAGCAGCACCACCACCACCAGGTGGGTATGCTGATGATCCTCCTAAGACTTTTGAATACCCCATACAGTTGGATCCAACTCTAGATGCTCCCATGAAAACTATTTCTCCATCCATATTGCCAATTTTTAGGGGAACTGTTTCAGAAGATCCTGATCAATTTTTGTTTGAATTCAAAGTGTTATGTCAGACTTATGACTACATAAATGATAATTAGAAATTGAAATTGTTTCCTTCCACGCTTAAGGATGTTGTTCTCCGATGGTTTATGAGTAATCTTGAACCTAATTCAATCCATACTTGGGATGACATGGAGACTGCATTCTTACATAAATATCAAGATTATTGTAGAGTACGAAACAAGAAAGATGAGTTGTTTCGGATCAAGCAAGAAGAAGATGAGAGTTTAGAGGATTATCTTGATTGCTTTGCCTTTGTCCAAAAGAGATGTGGTCCTGTAGAACCAGATTTCTTAAAACCTATCTTCTTAAGAGGATTGCAGGATGAATCTAGGGAAGTGTTAGATTTAATGGGAAAAGGAGACATAGATCAACTTGACATTGAAGATATTGTGGAGTTATGCAAAAATTATTCCCGCACTCACCAACAAAGAAAGAAGCAAAATTCTGGCAATAGTGACATAAAGGAGTTGATGGAGGAAATGGCTAATTTAAAAACTGATATCCTTGTTCAACTTAATTCTGGATTAGGTGAGAGAAACATAAAACCCAATTCTATACCACCTTTGGCAATTTATTGCCCGAGATGTAGAAATAAGCATGCCTTGCAGGATTGCCCTTTAAAAAAACTTCTATTTGTGGAATTTGTTCCAAGGAACACTCAACAGATAAATTTCCTTTGTTGCCTCATCTAAAATCTATTTTGGGCACCCAAATAGAAGAATTTAATGCTATTGGGCAGAGATCCGGTGGTGGCTATGCACAATATCCCAATGCTCCTCGATTTCCAAATTGGGGACAACCTCCTTGGAATATGAATATGCCATGGGGACATGCGAAGTCTCCGCACAATCTTGGAACCAACCTTGGATAGCTCCTCCAGATTGGTCACATTCTGGGTGGATGAACCCACCTTGGCATACAATTCATCCACAATGGACACAACAAGGACAAATATGGGGACAACAATACCCACCATATCAAGGACAACAAAGGTATCAAGGGCAAGCTCAAAACTTGTTGCCCGCTCCTAATCCAAATTTTTAGGGAAGAGCACAACATCAACAAACACAACCAATGAAACAACCTCCACTCCCAACTTCACCTGTGACTAACCCAAATAATACCAGAAAAACAACCCCTATTTATGAGGCTGAGTCTGAAGACTCTGTTGTAGTTCATGTACTTGACTATAGTAACATCCAACTACATTCAGGGAAGGTTTTACCTAAACCTGTTCCACCCACCATTGAAGAAATTAGTGAGAAACAAGAACCTCCAAATCAAGAGACAATGCAACAAAAACAAAAGAAGAAATAACAAAAAAATGCAAGAATCTTCTCCGGTAGCATTACCATAGTCCAATAGTTATCTAGGAAACTAGTCCCTCCCAAGTATAGTGATCCAGGTATTCCAATAGTTACAATTACTATTGGGTTAATGCAAATTCCTAATGTGCTAATTGATCTTGGAGCTGCAATTAATGTAATGACTAAGGACACAATGCAAAAACTACAGCTCAAAAATCTCAGTCCTACCACCATAGTTTTGGAAATGGCAGATAGGTCAGTTGCTAAACCATAAGGTATCCTAGAAGATGTAGCCATTGAAGTCTCTTCTTGGGAATATCCTGTAGACTTCTTAGTATTGCAGCCTAGAAATTCAGTCAATGGATACCCAATCATTCTAGGACGACCTTGGCTAGCTACTACAGCTGCTTTTATAGACTGCAGGTCAGGGGAAATGACCATTTCTAATGGTGTTGACCTAAAAAAAATTTCTTTGTATCCACCAGCTCAACCATCAACTAAATTTTTTGGAAAAATTTGGTATCCTGAATCTGATGAAGAATAAGAAACCATTGCCACTTTGGCTATAGTTGTAGTGAAGGAACATATTGAGGAAATCACTACACCAGAAAGAGAAATATTCGAGAATGAAACTATCCTAATTGAAACATTACAATCAGAAGGACTAACTGATGATCAAATTATTGTTCATCGATTGTTGTGGAAAGAGGAGGAACAAATTTTAGAACCTCTATCATCCATGCCTAGTCAGGAAAGATCATTCATACTACCACATGGATGGCATCATCATCTCCTTAACACCTTCAAATGTCCTCTGATTCCATCAGTTATCACCTCTGAGATAGATTCTAGAGTATTTCATACCCTGCAGCCACATCATTGTCCATTAAATGCATTAATCAGTAACTATGAAGCAGCTAGTTCTATCCATCCAAGGATCAAACAAATTGAAATACAACCAAGTAAATTTTTAAACATTAATAGCTGGCTAACTGAGGACCAAGAAACCAAATTGTTTGTAGTCTTACAGAAACATGTTCAAGATTTTGCATGGAACTATAAGGACATGATAGGCATTCATCCTGAGGTATGTACACATAGGATATACATAGAAGATGTAAAACCAGTAAGGCAACCTCAGAGACGCTTGAATCCTGCTCTGAAGGAGATTGTGAAAGAGGAAATTGAAAAACTCTTAGATGTTGGATTCATTTATCCAATTTCGCATAGTAAGTGGGTTTCACCACTGGTCATTGTTCCAAAAAAAATGGTAAAATGAGAGTATGTGTGGACTATAGGGAGTTAAATAAGGTCACACATAAGGATCATTTCCCATTACCATTCATAGACCAAGTATTGGATACCCTTGCTGGAAAGAAATTTTTCTGTTTTCTTGATGGTTTCAACGGGTATAACCAGATACAAGTTGCGCCAGAAGATCAGGAAAAGACTACCTTTACATGTCCTTGGGGAACCTTTGCTTACAGGGTTTTACCCTTTGGGTTATGTAATGCTCCAAAAACATTTCAGAGAGCTGTTTTAGCAATTTTTTCTTATTTAACAAATGAAAGTGTTGAAATTTATATGGATGACTTCACAGTATTTGGAGATAGTTTTGAATATGCATTAGAACAACTTGAAAAAGTGTTGATTCGCTGTGAAACATACCACCTCTCTCTTAATCCTGAGAAATGCTTCTTAATGATGGAGGAAGGAATTGTTCTTGGACATCATATCTCTTCTTATGGAATCAAGGTTGATCCTAAGAAGGTTGAAGTCATCAAAAACCTCCCTCCTCCACAAACTCAGACTGATGTACGTAGTTTCTTAGGACACATTGGTTTTTATCGCAGATTCATTGCTAATTTCAGTACCATAGCGAATCCCATGTTTGCATTACTCATGAAAGATTCTGAATTTGTTTGGTCTTCTGAATGTCAAAATTCCTTTGAAGACTTAAAGGAGAAGTTAACCACTCCACCTGTACTAAGAGGTCCTAATTGGGAGTTACCCTTTCATATTCAAACTGATGCTTCCAATACCGCTATTGGAGCTGTGTTAGGATAGATTGAAAATGGGGAACATTATGCTATTTATTATATCAATAAAAACTTGACAGAGCCGAGAAAAACTACACTACCACCGAAAAAGAATTCTTGGCTGTAATCTATGCTATTAACAAATTCTGACACTATATCACAGGGTACCAAGTATTCATCCATACGGATCATGCTGCAATCAAATATTTGATGAATAAACCATTGGTTAGTGCAAGAATTATTCGTTGGTTGATTCTGTTGCAGGAATTTGATGTTACAATAGTGAACAAACCTGGGAAATCTAATGTAGTCATAGATTTCTTGTCAAGAATACCAAATGCAGATACATGAGAAGTGGTGGAAGATACCTTTCCATATGAAAAGTTGTTTGTTGTCTCTGTACAATCTCCATGGTTTGCAGACATAGCTAATTACTTAGCTACAGGGAAGATTCCTCTTCACTTTACCCCTAAACAAAAGAAATAGTTAATCAAGCAAAGCTCTTCTTTTAAATGGATAGAAGGATTACTGTTTAAATGCAGTCCTGATCATGTTTTACGTAGGTGTATCCACCAAGATGAAGTATATGATATCCTACGAGCATGCCATGATGAACCATCAAGAGGGCATTATTCAGTCAAAAGCACTATTCACAAAATTTTAGGTACTGGATACTATTGGCCATCTTTGCACAAAGATGTAAAAAGGTACATTAGACATTGTGATGCCTGCCAACGAATGGGAAAACCTACCTTTACTAATGAAATGCCATTACAACCTCAAATAGGAACAGAACCATTTGAAATATGGGGTTTAGATTTCGTAGGACCCATTAATCCTCCTTCCCAAGGCAAAGTGCATATCTTGGTATGTACTGATTATGTTACCAAATGGGTAGAAGCTCATGCCTTTAAGCATGCTAGAGAAGAAAAAGTTGCTGATTTTCTGTATTCATAGATTTTTCTGCGTTTTGGAGCCCCACAATCCATCACCACAGATCAAGGACCCCAATTTACTTCAAAATTTATTGAAGCCTTCACTCAACTCTATCAAGTCAAACACAGAAAGTCCTCACCTTATCATCCACAAGCCAATGGTCAAGTTGAAGTGACTAATAGGGAATTAGAACGAATTCTGACCAAAACCATAGCATTCCATAGAAGAAATTGGTCGGACAAGTTACCATAAGCTATTTGGGCTTATAATACCACTTGGAAATCTACCACTGGATTTATGCCATATGAATTAGTTTATGGAAAAAAACCTCTTTTGCCTATTGAGTTTGAATTACTAACTCTTCGAACTGCTTTGGAAGTAGGTATTGATCTATCATAGGCACAAGAAGATCGCATTCTGCAACTTGATGCATTGGATGAACTACGCATGGATGCACTACATCAGATAGAGATAATCCAAGCACAATGAAAGATGTGGCATGATAGTCACATACAACAGCAAAAATTTTAGCAAGGTGACTGGGCCTTGTTGTTTGATTCACAATACAAGGATTTCCCTGGAAAGTTGTAGACCAGATGGCTTGGACCGTACCAAATTGAGGAAGTGTTTGACAATGGAGTTGTTCACCTTACACCTATTGATGACTCACGACGCAAGTTGTTGGTGAATGGACATCGTCTTCGTATGTACCACAAACCACACAACAAGGAAGAATTTCTCAAGCAAGTGGAAAATTTGGATGTACACATTTGGGAAGAAAACACTTCTTCCATACCGAATTCAGCAGATTGACACAATATATAAAAAAACAATAAAAATTCAGGAAGTGAAAACCTCTTTGAGGCGCTCCTGAGTTGGGTTTACATGAAAATCGGTGTTTCGGCATGTTTACCTAGTTGGTTTCACCATAATTGTTCGGTCTTGTCTCATGACCGTTGTTTCATCTATTTTCAGATTGCACCTACCTTAGTTCAAAGATTGATTAGCTAGAAATCTCAGCAGAAGCACCCCGAAATGTAGATAAAATGGTTATAACAGGTATGTGTCTTTTTCATTTTCTAAATAATGTAAATCATTAGTATATAGTGTATATATCCTTGATTAGTATAAAAGCATATAAAAAGGGGAATCAAAAATGGAAAGTTCTTGTCAGTGTTTCAAAAATGCCTCTGCCTAGTTCTGCTCTAGAATGAAAAAACAAAAGTGCGTCGAAATAAAAAAGGGAAGCGCAGGAATAAACTGTTTATATTCCAAAGCGCAGGAATGATTCATCAAGCGCAAGAATAAGTTGTTTATGTTTTAGGCGCAGGAACGAGCTGTGTATAAGTGCCAGAATAACTTATTAAGGCATAGGAATAGACCAAGTTACTCTATGCTCTAGAATAAATCACTAAGCACAAGAATGAAGTTTTGTGCAATAAATTCTACGACACGTGGCCTATAGTGATTTAATTGGTTTGGAAAAAGGACAGGTCTCAGATTCAAGGTGGCATGTGATAGCTGGCATCCATAATAAGAATGAGCAAAATTAAGGGTTGACAACTTCACGTACGCTGCCACGTCACCTGTCCTGATTACTCTGCAAGTTTCGAAGTAGTTCCTGCGCTGTTATAATTATTCCTACTAAAATTATTAAAACCCTAAAAATAGATGCAAGCTCATACTGTCCAAAAATTCATAGACACAATAGAAGGCAGAAGACTACACCATGGGTGGAAAGAAAATCAGAGCCGAACCCAAAAATATCAGCTACCTAGAGAGCGATCCTGCATCTCTGCAAATCTTTACTGATGGGGGATTTCTCGTTCCTGCAAAAATTTGATGGTTATTCAGAGGGCTTGGCGATAGAGTTCGCACGCACCTTCCGCAACAACCGAGTACACATTAGCGGGATGACCATCCAGGTAACTCCCGAGATACTCAACCAAATCACTGAATTACCCCTTCAAGGTTTGCAGATTATGAAAACTGGGAGAAATATTTTAGTTGACCTAGTTAATCAGTTTAAGGAAGAAGGGGATGGACAAATTGAATTCTTGATGCATAGGAATGTTTGTAAGGGGGTAAAAAGACCTAGTTTACCATCCCCTTGGGATGAAGTTGCAATGTGGGTTATGAGATACATTACTTGTGATGGCCAATTTCCTGTTGTATCTGGCCCACACCTTCGTATTCTCAACCATCTGCACCATGGATCACCAAACCAGAATATAGGGTCAATATTCCCTTATATCTTTATCAAGAGCTAAAAGCTATGGCCCTAAAATACCAAGTAGGGAAAGGAAGCCCTAAACACCATGGGCTCATCAAACTCATTTGCAAGTATCACTTTAGGGGAAACCCTAGGAATTTTGACCGCTTCTTCTCTCCTTGGGTAGAAACAAATGATTCTAACTCTGCACCCGAGGAAGAGGAAACAGAGGAAGAATCTGAAGAAAACCCTAATCCAGAGCCCTCTGAGAGCAAAATTTCTCCTTCTCCCGATGGTCCCCCATCTTCATGAACTAGAAAACAACAAGCATCCACATCTGGTTCCCAGTTGAAAAGAAAAAAGGTAACATTTGCAGAAATTGTACAACCCAATAGAGAAATTGGGAGTTCAAGTGAACATGCATCTGCTCCTGAATCAACAGCAAAATCTGTAGTTGCTCCAAAACATCCAAAAACCGCACCTACTAAGGAATATCCAGGTTCTACAAGGTTAAGAAGGTCTGCTAGACTTCAAAAAATTAAAACCCTGCCAAAAACACCAATAAATATCATAGACCCAATCCGTCTATCAAGTGAAGGAGAAGTTAGAATAGAAGATGCATAGGAAAAAGACATTGAAACAAAAATTACAGACAAAGGGATACAACCAATGGAACTGGACACAACTATGGAAGAAACTCCAATAAGCCCTATACGTCCACTAGTTGATTATACTGACTCTGATCCTGAGGAGCATTTGAATTCTGATTCTGAACCAGCTGAGGTTGATGTGCACACTCCAGTGCATGCTGAGTCTGAGAAATATTTTGAGTCTGAGTCCGAAGAAGAAATTGATATCCACACTCAATTGCATGCTGCAAAGAGTGTTATTAAAACCTAGACCCATTGGATTGAACAGGCTGAAGAAGCCATAAAACACAAAGATCAACAAATTTCTCTGCTTCACAAGCGCAAATTCAAGATCTGCAAAACAAATTGTCTCAACTGGAACATCAATCTACAGAGTTAGCAGAGGCATCACCTGATGAATGGGCACAGATCCTCTTGGATTTAGCTGAACAATCAGAGGCTAACACAACACCTGCACAAAGATCACCTATTGGAGAAGAAGCAAGAATAGAAATATCTGATAGTATGATTCAACATGAAAATCCATCAAGAATTTTGATGAAAAATGACACTGCCCTTCAGTAGGAAACACAAACACTTTCTGTGGAGGAACAAGAGGTTGCAGCTCAAGACCAGGTATCCACACTCTCTCCTCTTACTAATCCAATTAGTACAGTTACAATAGAACAAGGAACACAAATAGATTTGCCATATGTAACACCAACTATGGAAGTTGGTGTACAAGTAAATATAGTGGCACAAATGCAACCCATTGTAAGGCCCCTAGACACAGTGTCTTTAACTAGGTACAATGAAGACCTAGCATATTGGATGACCCAGTGTCATCAGTTAGAGGGAAAGGTTGCCACTTTGAACTCTGTAATAGCCAAATTAGCAGAGAAGGAAACAAAAATTAATAGGTTAAAAGCACAGGTGCAGGATGTATGCCAGATTGTAGAATATGCAATACAATGCAGAAGACCACCTAGGTTTTATAGCCTCCTACTCAAGGAGAGATACCTTCACTGGCAAATCATGAGACTTGCTTCTGAGCTGCCTCATCATTTGAAAACTCCTGGAGAGTTTGTGGAGGCATTTGTGCAGAGTCCAAAGAGCAAGAACACCTGTTATGTGAGTTATTTTTGCATAATTTCTTTTTGCCAATAGAAAGTATGTTTATGCCTCATATTTATATAGGTGACTTACAACTGAGAGCCTTCATCTCCACTCTGCAAAATCATATCTATTGGGACACAGAAAAGAAATTAACTAAAGAATTGGAATCACAAGTTGTTTTACTTATCGGGCTGCTCCCTGAATCACAAGGATTGTACAAGTAATCATTATACCTTCATGCGAAATACTAGAATGAAACAACTCTATCTAGGGAACCTTCAAAGATGTATAACTCAGTTTCAGAGTTTTTGTGCAGACTTCTTTGATGATGCTTTGGCAGCCTATAAAAATAGATGGGGTGAGTTATCTATCTCTACAAAAACGGGAGCCAATTTCTCCCACTAATTTGTTGTGGTCAAGGAGAAGGGCAGAAGGCATTGTCCAAATTATCTTAGAAATCAAGGAGCTTTGGATAGGTCTAAGATACAAGATGCCTATAATTATCACTCTTGTCCCCTACTTCTTTGATAATGACCCACAACCTGATATGCACTTCCAACAGTGGTTTCAGTCCATAAAAGCAATCAGAGGATTCTATAAAATTGGTGGCACATGGTTAAAATTTCATGAGAGATATCTAGACCTAGATCTGTGTGCCTCTGTAGCTACATAGAATGCATGAGGGCATGCATTACCATAAGTTTGGGGGAAAATGATGAGGCCAGGAATTGCCTCATCCATGGACATTTTTTGATACATTATAACTATTTGACTCACCCTTTTTACTATGTTTTTATGTTAATTATGGGTAAAATGCATTATATAATGGTGTTTGCATATTCTGAAATGACAAAGTGCATATACTCTATTTTACTATTTTTACTACAATTTCACCTGTTTTCAGTTAATTAATCAGTAGTATTGTAGTAATTCAGAATCATAATATAGACCTTGTTGAATATCTGGTGCTTAACAATATTGTGTTCCTCTATTTAAACTGATTCAAATGGAAAAAGGTGCCAAGAACTTGTCCACTGTAGCTGATCGTAGAAAAAAGTCGTGATCGTGATGAGCTCCACCATGTACATATACAAAAGGCTTGGAATCGTCACTCCAGCACGTGCCACCAATGCAGAAGGGTGTACAAGATAAGGGAAAACAATCCAAATGGTCAACAACTTCCTCCCTATGCGTTTGGAGCACAGATAAGCAACGAATTGTCACCTGCCTGTTATTCTAGAGCAACGCAAGAATAAGCGACGTAGGAATAGGGAATAGCGAGAACAACCAAAAATGGTCAAAATGCACCAAAACCATGGAAAGTATGATTGGAAATTGACCAAGTAGTTAGTCCACCCTATTTGGACTCTGTTCCTTCACCATAGGCGGACCAACTGGGATAAAGGGATAAAGGTTGACAAATTATAACCCTGCATTCCAGAAACTATTTTGTAAACAGTTGGAAATCCCTAAAACTCAGCAAACAGATATATCAACTTTGTCTTATAAATAAATCTCCCAGCACGGTTGAGCATAATAGATAATAGATATATAGATAGATATATAGAGGAATAGGAGATAGTTATTAGCAGAAGATAAAGTCTTTGTAGCATTACAGTAAATTGCAGATTTTTCCTGCAATACTGTAATGCAGTTTCAGATGGAATAAAAGGTGCATTCTTCAGATTTTATTAGCATTTGATGGTTGATAGTGCACATTTAATTTACCTGGTATAATTCTTCACCCTCTTCTGGTTCTGGAAGCAAGGGCCACTTGCAGGATCAGAGGAAGGGCAACACAATGACAAAAATTCTTGCTGATTTCTTGTACAGAGATGCAAAATTTGTCAACATTTATTTGTAGAATTAGTTTCATTTTAGAATTGCACCATAGCATCTAGAACAGGTTCAATCATGTGTTAGAATAGTATTTAGCATTTGACCTGTAATGGCATCATTTTTAGCATTTTTTGCAATTTCCAAAATTACATCATTTTTAGCATTTTCTGCAATTTCCAGAATTATGTCATTTTCAGTTTTACTGCAATAAACATTAATTTGGTTTCTCAGATTCAACTTATGTTCATAAAATTGTGAGTTTTATCATTGGTTTAATTTCTGCAAGTGTGTGTGTGAATTTCCATTCTATAGTTTAATTTCCAGCAATTTTGCTTTTTGGTCAATTCAATAGCATTTTATTTCTTGTCAATTTTAGATTCTGCAGTTTCATTTTCCTGCAATTTAAATTCAGCTTTAGATTGTGCAATTTGAGTTCCTTTGTTAGAAATTAGGAAGATACAACAACCCCCAAAGCGCTAATAGACCTACCAATAAAATCCTGTTCTTGGATAAACTGAACCTGCAACTGTGACACCTCCTATCGTATACAACCTTTGGACACCGCCCTGGACTGACATATAATTACTAAATGATGAATGATCAATGACCCTCATCACTGAAGAAAATTATCAAATGTAAATTCTATAAAGTGAAGATCGAATGAAGATCCAAAATCAAAGCTCAAGTGAAGATCGAATGAAGATCATAAATAAAAGTTCACATCAAGATCGAGTGAAGATCATAAATCAAAGTGTAAATCTAGATCAAATGAAGATCAAAAAACAAATTCCAGTGAATATCAAATGAAGATCTAAATAAATTCAAAGTCAAAATGGAATCGACTCCCTTACTTCATTACATATGAGCAAGTATCTCAAAAATTGAAAAAGAAAAAGAGAGGGAGCAAACTTGAATCCCTGGGATTGCCAGCACTACTATACCTTACACATGATATGTCTGATGCATTAGTACCTCACTTATGAACAAGACCAATTTTTGAATGTGGAAGAGCTAGCTTCAGGTGTCCTGTATCACCTAGTGGTCTAGTCCAACTAAAATCTAAACCTAAGATTCGATAAACACTTGCGAATCCCCTATCTTAGCAATGGGCTAAAATAATATCACCTGACATCGAGGTATGCCTTATCTTAAAATATTCATGTGCACACACAGGGATAATGAAAAATTAGGGCCTATCCTAGAAAAAGCCTTATATATCAAAAGTTTAGCATGGTTAGTATACAAATTTTGATAAGTCAACTAGGGTGTTTGAGTCTCATGGAAAACCTCAAAATTTCTCTAAAAAGCAACAAATGCTAAAAGCATAAACCATAAAATGGTAAAAGTCATTGCAAATTATCAAATTGCAAAGTATCCAAGAAGTGATACATCATTACATAAAGCACAATCAAGATATAGGATAGATACCGGATGAATATCAACAACGATGTTTAGATGACCACTGACTATATTGTGCATATCATTCAAAGTGCAAAAGAAAATAGAGTGACATATTATATCATTCGCATCATACAACTTCATACCATTGCATTTCATATATGGGTGATTAATTGATTAAATTCTTATTACGAGGATTTTCAATTACATTCATGATTTTTACATATTCTATGGTGTCGTCCATTAGATTGTTAAACATAAATTGCATTCATTCCTTATGTTTTAAGTAATTAAAGCATACAGGTTCATTTACATTAGATTACTATCATGTAAATAAAGCATCACCATAAATTAATGCATACAATAAAGCAATATCAAATATGCGTTAAGAGAAAGCATAGCATCCATATGCATCCATCATAAAAAAACACATCTAAACATCTAGATCATTGCATATCATCATCATAAATACAATAGCTATCTAGTGCATGTCATCCATACATCACATCATATAGCATTAACATAAGCATTGCATCCATGTGCATCAAATAAACATAAAATAAAAATACATAAACAAGTACACATAATGAGCCATAAATGATCAAGTCAAATCATATATATGTGTCCAAAAGAGTACATCCGGAGTACAAAATTCTTGTTGGCTACAATCGTGTAGGTCCTAGACCTTACACAAAAATGATACATAAACAAAAATATAGCTTGGATCTGATAGAGCCCTAGCTCTGGCCTGCTTATCTTAAGCTGGAACTCTCGGCGCCTCCCTCAGCTCTATCCTCTGGAGCCTGCTCTGTAGTTAGCTCTAGTGCCTGCTATGTGCCTAGTTGAGGGCCCTATGTGCTACCTAATCCAAAGAGGCCTAGCATACGAGATATTGGTATCTTTGTGCGGTGAGACCTGTGACTAGAGGTCACACTCGTCTCTCTAGTCCTAGTATGGGAACTACCTCCATGTGTTCTAGAGGACCTATGTCCTCTAGGTCCTGTGAGTCTGTTGACTAAAGCTCACTATGGATTACCCCGTAGTCCTGGACCTAGTCTACTGAGATCCTGCAACATGTGAATCCTCTAGGATCATGCCACCAATAAACCTGATGTAACCATCCAGTTGGTCTATGCAGGCTACCCTACATGTATTTCTATCATTGCCCTCCTTCATGAGGGCCTGTAAGCACTAGATCTATGACATGGGGTCACGATCGCCTAGTAATAAAGATGATGGTGCAGTTGGAGGTCTCATAATATCCTGGGAGGATTAAGGATCCCCCCTCTATACCTTGAGTAAATATTGCTCTGTGATAGCCTCACCCCACTGCTCCAGTGCCACATCATGTGCACTAGTGAGATCATGGACCTATGTTGTCAGACTCGTGATCTGCTCCTAAGCCTCTACTAGCTACCTATCCCTATGAGCCAACTTCACCTCTAGAAGGGCAATAAAAGTATCCTGCTACAACTGTTGAGTCTGTAGCCTCCCAATCTAACTTTGTAGATCTAAAACCTGAGCGATGAGCTACCCTACATCACTTTCAGGAGGCACCTCACCCTCCTCATCCTCATCTTTAGCCTCTACCTACAAATACCCCTCAATGGTGGTCTTTGCACCCCATTCACCCTCAATTCGCTTGTGAACCCTATGCCCATCTGGATTGACCTCTACCTTTGCCTAGTCATCCATCCTGCCTAGATACCCTAATCCCTGCCACTATAGTAGGGACCACCATGTTTCATATGCTGGGGTGGTCCCAACCTTGTCATCCCTAGACTCTTGGAAATCATCAGCCTCATCTCCAAGTGTCGTAGGTTGAATCCACGATAGGTGCGCCTCCAAGACTACATTCCTATAGACAAAAGGAATCTTTGGGATATCATGCACTAGGCTGAACTTTCATAGGATGCGAGAATAGAACTAGGACTCCCTAACCTCAACCTTACGGTCGAGTAGCCACCTTTCCCGATAATCTTGTCGTAGCCACTCACCTACCTCTATCCATCCCGAGCAATCCATCTAGGGATGTCACTCAATGTTTTCTGACCTGAGTGTTGTAAATCGTATAATATAATGATCTATGTCTCCATCATGGGTCCTGCTTAGGATCCCTCCTCCTCCTGAGGCCAACACATGACATAGCATGAATGTTCATCATCAATAGTAGTAATGTGAAGGGGTAGATCTACAGGATGCTCAATTTTGATATGCTACTAGCCCTAAATATATAGAAGTAGGCTACAACTGATACCATGATGACTTCGACTGGTGATCTGATACAGCTCCCGATAGAGCTGGCATAACAAAGTGCTCCCCCAGGCTAGGAACAGTGGTTGAGCAGTAGAGCTCTAAATAACCCTCCTAACATTGGCCAAGAGGTTCCAAGGAATCCTCACACCCGAGGAGTCTAGAAGAACAATATGCACCACCATGTGCATGAAGATTGCCTCTCTCATAGAGAATATGTGTTGACCCTACCAATAGTCGATATGGACTCCTCCATGATCAATCATGCGCTGAGCCTCTTGGCTTCGATCGTCGACTATCGCATCAAAAACTACCCCCTTACTCTGGGAGGAGGAAGAGGTGATGACCTCACCATCAATAGGGATCCTAAAGATTCGATAAACATCATAAAGAGTGACGGTCATCTCACCCATGGGAAGGTGAAAAATGTTGGTCTGCACATTCTAGTGTCAGGCCAACGTAGTCAAATAGGCCTGATCTACCCTAATAGTGGGTAGATCTAGAACATAGTTGAAGCCAACGACCCCAAACCACGTCCACTCCCTAGGAGTGAGCTATCTATAGAGAATCTTTAGAATATCTGGCTCACGAGTTCTAGAGGTCAACCTTTGAAATAAAAACATTGTATAAGAGAAAATCTAACTAAAAAACAAGCAAAAATATACTAAAAATGACCTTAAAAACGTTAAAAATATTTAAAAACTAATAAAAAGATAAAAATATGTCACAAAGCATTCAAAAAAATAAAAAAAATGAATTAGGTAAGTCAGAATTGCATTAAATTCTAATAATTACCTATTAAACATTAAAAAAATTAAAAATTTGATAAAATTTTTCTAAAGTCTGCGAACCGCGGGTCAACCCTACGATCCGCATGCGATCAAAATTTGACCATTGTAGTTTGAATGCGAACCATACTGATAGCTGCGGTCCCCAATATGACAATTGGGAACCGTAGCTACCAGCTATGGTCTAGGAAGGATACCCATTTTGGGTCACTTCCTAACCTCACTGACCAAAAAAATTAACCCTAATATAGTGTGGGGTTCATTACCAATTGTTTAATGAAATTGATTTATCGCATTACTTAGTGTGGTTCATTTTAAATTGGTATTGATTGCAAGGACTCGGTTTCGAGTTACCTTGCCCGCTCTACAGCCACCACTAGTCGATGGCTGTCCAAGATCCACCATTAGGGTATAGGTGTGAGGTATGATCGATTTTTAGGCAGCATTCCAGATAAAGGATGTCTTCTACCTCTCAGAGCTCTCACAAATGCAGTTGCTTTCAAGAAAATAATGAAAAATTCAAATGGGAAAGGTTACTTATAGGTCTTCCTAATTTCGATGAACCGTAACTGACACCTACGATCTCAAAATTAGGGTTTTCATCTTGCAGGCCCGACCTGTGGTTCCTAAAATTTGAAAACTTCAACTACAGACCGTACTCGTGGTTCGCAACTAGCAATAAATGCACTCAAACCTCACTGTAGGAAGGTCTAAAATGACAAATTAATGATTCCTAACGGATCAAATTTAAAAAAAAACACTCAATATTGTAAATTTGGTGATGTTCAAAGCACCAGGATCGATCAATAAATCAAAATTAACAAACAAATCAAATAATTAAAAAACAAGATGCATCTTATATTTAGTAATTTATCCTATACACTTGGCGGTTGTAGTGACTTGCGATCAATGCAATCTGGCAAGATGAGTAAATTACCATAAGGACATTTGGGGCAAAAATTGTCATCGTTGATCTGATATGCTTCTTTTCAATTTCGAAGAAAACCTTTGAGGCTGGACTACTCCACAGAAATGAGGCATTGCATGTCATTTCCTCTATTGTAGTCTGACTGCTCCATGGGATAGAAATGTGCAATTACTATTAATAGTTAGAATCATAAGTTGAACTAGGCTTAGCCAAGTAATTAAATATTCAATTCTAAAGTTTATTCAGATCATTCATTGTGTTCAAGCAACCTCGTCGCTTCATACATTGTCATTACCCTCATCGACTTGTCGCTTGAGGGGGTAGTCATAATATCAAATCATAATAAAAATCAACAAAATATCCCGAAGATCGTAGATCCCTTGTTCTTGTCAAAATTATGTTCGTCCTTGCGAATAATTATCAACAGCTATCATAAGCTTATCCCTTTGCTTGGGGAAAATAGCAAGTATGATAATTTGTTTGTATCTCTTCTCCTTTCGATTATATAGGCCTAACTCCTATTGTAGCATCAAATGCTACCTGAATTCCTGACAAGTGCAAGATTTTCAAATGTAAGTCTTTCACCCAATTGGAAGCAATGATTCTAGGATGCGAGTCCTTTTGTTGGACAAGAGGTATCTAATGTTGATCTGACTAATGATCATCATAGAATATTCAAAATCATTTAGGACGTATATTTTTTCTCACACATTTTTTGATATCACAATGCATCTCAAAAGGGGCATCTGTAGACACCTAAAACACGTCATTTCAATGGTGACTACTCATATGGATGTGCTACAAGACCATATGGAAGATCTTGGACAGATTCCAAGATAGATCAATGGTTTTAACTACTCAATTTAGGCTCCTTGGCCTATTTAGTCTAAACAATAGCTCAAACCTGTGGTCTACAGTATGAACCGCAGATGACACCTACGATTTACAATCTAAACTGCAGTTGTCACCTACAGTCTCAATTGAAGTTCAGTTTGCCTTCATCCGATCCAAATCGGTTTGAATGACCATTTGTTCTAGAAGAAGGTAGTTAAAGGATGGAAGTTTTCAATCCAACTGTCCTAACCACCCCTTCTTGATCTTGGATTTTCCATGAAGCTATCTCTATCCCTTGGGTAATCTTATAAGTACCCCTCAAAAATAGGGCAAAATAGAGATGAGATAGCACACTTGAGCAGTGAAGCCTTGTCAAATTGTACACTCACTTGAGAGTACTAAGAGAGATTTTTTGCCAACACCTTTGCTAATTCATCAACCATCATAACAAATTGTGCCATGGATGCCCTAAGGAGCTAGAGAGCCAAGAAACTCTAATTTGGGTAAATGGAGGCCCTATTCGATAATTCAACCACCAAAACTGTTAGAGGACACTGAGAAGACCCTTGATCATCAATTTGACAAGGAGAATCAAGCCCATTACCCTTAAAATTGGAAGGCAAACCTACTTGGTTGCTCACCACGACTTTCAATGATGATTTATAGTGCAAACCGCTCATCAGAGTTGCGGATTGCCACAGGTATAATATCTCCTTACTGTTCTTGTTCCAGATTACTTGATTAGATTATATTAAGTATTTGCACGGTTAAACTAGGGTTTTAGAGATCTTTGACCCGTAGATTTAGTGTTTAGAGTAATTATAGTACATTAGTGTAGAATATGCAAGAATGGTTTATTTTTATGCTTTCATGTTCTATTTCATTTAATTGGACCATTCAATATTTATTTGTAATAGTCTTTTATGCATTTCCATGAATATTTACTAATTTGGCATAGTTTAGATATGCTTTTCATGATTTCTTGATTATATGCTTTTCATAGATTTTTTCATGCATCAATCCTTCAAAGGGCCTCATCACGAGAGGCTGCCTATTTGTATAAAATTCTTGTGTTGTTCCTTAATCGTAGGAAAAATGTTTAAAGGGAGATTCAATTTTTCAAATACCTTTCTCAACATGAAGAAGAGAGTTAGCTCCACCCTCAAGCAGTTTGTGACTATTTGGAAAAGCAATAATAGTGCGCCTACCCCGTTGAGGGCTTTGGCATTGTATTTATTGTATCAACATTTGGGTGACCCTAAGAGGGGTATGATTGTAATCGAGATTCACTTCCAATATTAATAAAAGAAACACACATTTTCATTGTTATATGCAATCTTGTTATCTTGTCATGCTTTTATGTTGATTTCCATTAATGCTATAGCTAGGTGTACGCTTTTTGGGATAGGTCATATGGTGACCAAAGTGTTAATGAAATAGTCAATGGGGACACATTTTTTCCATTATAGATTAAAAATTCTAATGTATAAATAAATAATAAAATAGTTGAAGGATACTAATGGATCACCTGAGGAGTGATCATCAAAGAAAATTCTAAAGGGACCTCATCTACTAGGTTCATGAAGGAAAGACCACATACCTTTGAGGGTAAGGATATCACATCTATATATTATGATCCTATAGACAAATATCCCTTTAATGAGGAAGTAAGAGTTGATGTAGATGTAAGCACTTTTAAAATTTTATTATTAATGGAGTTTTTCTTAATGGTTCATCCATTAAATTGTCCACACTAAAGTTGAAAGAAGTGTCCAGAGCGCTTATCGATTGCTTAAAAATACAACAATCATTGCAATAATATTTCTCAAAGATAGTTTTCCTAGGTTATTTTGTGCATTTATCATAAAGAAATATTTCAACTAAAGGGAGAGGTAAGGTTGTTAAAGGTGGCATGATTAGTGTACATGGTGGAGATGAAAA
The DNA here is from genome assembly GCA_028583015.1 of Wollemia nobilis. Lineage (NCBI taxonomy): Eukaryota > Viridiplantae > Streptophyta > Pinopsida > Araucariales > Araucariaceae > Wollemia > Wollemia nobilis. The sequence continues at coordinate 10,902,788 of JAQPPZ010017092.1, forward strand.
CAATGACCATTTTAGGAGAAAAAGAGATCTACCATTGAACAAGGAAAAAAAGGACATGGAGGGAGACCCCTAATGGTGTTGCTTAACCTATAGAATAGAATATAAGGGAAAATATGAGGGATATAAATAAAAAATGCATTATCCTTGATAGAGCAGAGGATGGAAAACCATGAGGATCTCTTAACATAATGTTTAAAGAAGATCAACACCTAGAGAAGATATAGAAGGAATTTGATGATCTCTCTAATTTTTTTGATGATGTTTTGACAACTTCGTATCCAAAAAGGATCAATTCAATAATATCATACAATAAATGGAAAAAGAATTTGATAAAAAATTAAACTATCATAAATCCCAACACTCCATTTGGCAAGAAATTAATGAAGAGAGACTTTCATATTATTGCACATAATTTTTCCATTTTGGGTTTTTATGGCAATATCAGACTACTTAGGTTAGAAATATGAGATCATGAAGGATAACTTTAGGAATCTCCTCACCAAAAATATCATGATATTCTATTGGCGAACCTATTCATATGATGGACTTATGAATTGATATACTACTTTAATGATGGATTGTATGGCTATATGATGATTAGTTGTTGTAAACATTTATTTTATGTAAGAATATGATGTTGCTAATGGATTTGCACATTTGTAAGAACAAATACTCTCATGGGTGGAAGAAAGGATCAACCATCAAGAATGAGATTCCATAAGAAAGAGAATTGATGATTGCTCTTATAGATGATAGCTCTAGGTAGACAGACATAACCTTCATGTAGTTGCATTCATGATTTGCATATGGGAAACATACCATTGACAGGGAAGTTGTTGATAACAATGGATTCAATTGGGTAGAAGTTGGTAACCTTGAAGTTACTATAAAATCCTTCTGTATATGTGACCAACTGATGGTTGTCTTAGATCCTCCTTGTGTGAATTCAATGCTTGTTTCTTTTGCATTTTTTTTGGGATGCTTTGTGATGGTTTTGGGAAGCATTGATCTATTATTATTTTTGGTAGATATTATTGCTTTTAATATCAATAGGGTCAAAATAATTATGTGATGATTGGCATTATTGTTTTAACATTAATAATGATAGATTATTATTCTTTGTTTATGTTCAATAATGATTAAAGTTTATTATTTTATTATTTTACTGATAATTGTTCTTTTCACAATAAGGAAGTTTGTTTATGTTCAATAAGGAAGTTTGTTTATGTTCAAGGATTTTGTATGAGAAGGAGCCTCTTGTGTGGAAGGTTCATTGAGTAGGAATATTTAACAACTTCCTATTCAAATATCTTAGCTATAAATTAATAATGGCTAAATATGTTAACTATCGAACCTAGCAATAATGTTCTATATAATATTTATGCATGTCTCTAGTTCATTTTTTATTATTGTGTGTTGAGTTTAGAATGTCTCCTTTTGTTAGTGAGGAGCTTTGTGATTGGTGGAAAAATGTATGCTAGCCCTCGAAGAAGCCATGAGAATTGGGTGATGGGGGTTAAGGTTGTTGGAGGAGTGGTTTTGTAGGAGGGTGGTTGGTTGTCTCTCTTGAGAAGGGAATTCTTGGAAGACAGGGGAAGGACAAAAAAAAAATATAGAGGAGAAATTTTGGACACAAGGAAGGGAGATACCAAGCGAAGGCTTTGAGAACCAGTTGATAGGTATTCATAAAGAGCCTTGTAAGGATTCCAACAAAGTGATAACATAGGTTTTGATACCTTGCTTTTGTATGAAGGTTTCGTTGGATTTTTTATGCTCTTTGCTGATTTTAGAACCTGTGACATCCACTTGAGTTGCTCGGCTCAAGTTATTTATCAACTTCCTTAGACACCCTTAGTCTTGTTAGCTTGTTGTGTTTTCTCTATATTTATTTATTTAGGGCTGAAATGCCTTCTTTTGAACGTGCACCAATTGGGAAATTTTTATTTTATAGCTCGTCAAGAGGCACTATGTTTAACCTTATCTTTATTATTTTTTCTATGGCTTAATTAAAGTTTGGCATGCACTGTTTTGGTTGAGTTGTTTGTGGTTATCTCTATCATGGTAAGCTATTGTTCTGTGTATCTCTTCTTTGTATTCAAGATGTAAATTCTTTATATTGAAAGGTTTAGTATGGTTAATTAAGCCTACCTTGTATGCCCTTTTTAATTAAAGTTGCTATGTATGTTGAAATGTAACCAATGATGTAGCTTGTAGAGTTCCCGTAGGGCATGCATATTTCAGACGTTGTGCTACATTCAGCTCAAATTTCCAATTCAATGCTATAGCTATTATGTGTTTTGAGTTGCACCTTGTGAAATATTCTTTTTTGTGGTGATTGTGAAGGAGTCTTTGGTTTATTTTTAATATATAAGTTGGGGAGGTTTATATTTTAAATAATATTAAGTAGCATGTATGGTGGGAGTTTCTCCATTTTGTTGTTGCTTAATGGATGTTGTTTGGATGGCCTATGATTATATTCTTTATTAAAATAGAACAATAATGATAAGTTTAATTGTTAAATAAAAACAATTAAATATTATCCTAATCTTTTGAAGTTGACTAATTATTCTTTCTGGTTTAATTCTTCAATGGGTTCTTCAAAGATATTTTTTAGAATGAATAGTTTTTTATTAGTTTAGTTCTATTTATAGAATGGGGAGGACACGGAGTCCAACATTCATAAGGAAATTATGGAGTTCCCTATTTTTAAAAGAAATAAAATATTAGAAATATGTTGCTAGATTGATTAATACTTGAGGTGTGGAACCTTTTGTGTTTAAAAGAAATTATGGGGTTTCTTTTAAGGGTAAATTTTCTTGCTTAAGTTAAGTAGAGAAAAGTTCACCTGTTTTGGTAAGATGAGGAAGAGACTTGAATGGTGTGGTTTGAGTTTCTTTTTTTATGCTGATTTTAATTAATATTTAGCATGCATATAGGAATGCACAATCATGATAAGAAGTTGTCATGATCCCTTAAAAGGCTTCAACTCTTAGGGAAGATCAAGAAAAGCAACAAAATAGTTTTAAGGAAGATTCTTCTATGATTTGGTGTAAATTTTTTATTTGAATTTGTATATGTGGTCCTATGAAATATGCTAAGGACAAAGGCCAAATGAAGGGCTTGTAAAATGTATTGATTTTATCATGAATTAGAGTTGTTCTTGAATGTAAATCTAATTGTGATACATTGCTTTAAAGTTATGATGAATGAATATTATATTGGATAATGTATGAATTACATTGTAGCAAAATGAAATGTTATTTGGTATTTATCTTGCTTTGTGCAATATGAAAGGAAAGATCTTTTATTTCAAGTATTATGCTTTGATTACTTTTAAATGCATCTAAGGGAATAATATGGTTTATATTGGATATGAGCATTAATGATTATGAAGGAAAGCTTGTGTTTCTTTTTATGGAATAAAGGTATGAGTTGATCTATGTTTTATTCTGGTTATGGGAATAAGTTTAGGAGGGTGAACCTAGCTTTTTCTTATAGATAAATCTAAAAAGATGCAACTTACCTCAAGTAGTTATAGTGATGTAACTCCTAAGGAGCATGCAATGAATGCTCTTTGATAATGGAATTTTGAGGAGATTTCAAGGACGGTGAGTCTTTGGAATGGGAATATTGGGTGGTGAAACTTAAACTCCTATCCATTCATAGAGGAGTGGATCTCATTTTCATGATGGATTTAGTGATGGTAACCAAGGCAGGTAGGCCTAATGGTTCCATGTGAGGCTATCTATGCAGAGTAGAGATCACCTTAGATATTTCAATAGGGAGATAAAAATACTAAGCACTGAAAGTCAAGTGTTTCATTGTGGAGGTGTAAAAAACTAGGCACAAGGGAATTATGCTAGAGGATACATAATATAGGGACTTATGATGGCTCTTTGAATAAAGTGTACCTTGGTATTAAAGAATTGAGACAAGGTTAATCCAATGCTATGGTTAAGTTGACCTCCATTCACAGAGAGTGCATGGGAATGGGGAAACCATACCAAGACATCCTTTATGCCATGGAGGTATACAAGGTAAACCCAAAATTATTTATGATATCTTGACCTCTCCTGTCCACTCGAGTGATGTCTGCAGTGTTGTAAAACTTGAAATGTGGTTAAACCCTATGTAATTGTAAATATTGTTGTGGAAAAATCTTAATGAACCATGTTTTTCCTTATTAAAAAAAAATTCTTACTTAGGTTGGGTAATTTTAGGGTATGTTACAAAAAATTTCAGGTTGAAAGTAGAGGAAGAGTGCATAAAGAATATTTTATACAATTTCATGGTGACAAATATTAGAATAAAATATTGGAAATTTTGAGTTTGAGGCGTTACAATTTGAGGAAAGTATCAAAGGGTTTGAACCCACCAACTAGATTATAGAGGTTTTTAGGAGAGAAAAGGAGGCTCTAATGACACAAGAATAATGGGCTAAAAATAATTTTGTGGACATTAAAAATATTTGCATTATTGCCATGACTAGAAGAGTTTTAATTGACATGGTTAAGAAGCTACACAAGGAATTCAAGAAGATAGTAGATAAGGATTCTCCAATTTATATAGAACATAATTAGATGCTATCCAATTTTCAAGCTCAATATAATGCAACTCATGTAGATATTGAGTCATATAAGCTATGTTGGAACCATTGACAACACTATGCAATGACAAGGAAATAGAGTGAAAATTATTGGGATTGAACATGTAATAGAACATGGTGATCCTTTCTTATGTATAGCCTAGAATAAGATGAGAAATGAAACCCTAGAGGAAGCCATTGAGAACTATGACAAGTTGATTAACAAGGTAACCAACCAAGGTAGTAGAAGGGATGGATGTCTCCAAGGGATAGACATCAATATTAGCTTAAAATAGAGCAAGTGATTAAGAAGACCAAGGATGTAGCTCTCACAAACTTTAACTCACAATGGAGTCATGTTTTCTTAAAGTTTCAAAAGCTTAAGGTTAAAACTATAAATAAGCTTGGCAGTTGTTCTCAATAAAAAATCAAATACTAAAATTGACTGACACCTTGGATGACAATATGGAACATATAAAACATGAGAAGAAGATGGTTGAAGCTAGGGTGCAAAGCATGTAGAAGCTTGAATTTGAGTTCCTTAATGTGCAACTTAAGATTGGGGTGAAACATCCATAGCTGCTTCATAACAATAACATGACCTATCCTTTCTTCCTCTTGTAGGAATTTCTTTCAAAAAAACTTATTTTTGAAGATATTGTTTGGTAAGCTAGGTGTAGCTTTTTACAAAGTATAATTAGTTTTGTTAGGGAATTATTTAAATTAAATATTGATTTTTTAAGTAGCAGATGATTAGAGGTAGTTAAGTTGGTTACTCCATGTAACCAACTAAAATTTTGTACAAATAGAATGAAATATAAGGACCAAGGGTTTAGATTCCCAATATTGTAAACAATTAGTATACTTGGTTATCTCATATAGAAATTAAAAAAAAATGTTCCTATTCTCAAATTGATCATAACATTTATAGTATGAGTATATCTAGCTTTTGAATTTGCTAATGTTTTTAAAGATTCTTTATTTTGTATTAGGGAAAATATATGATTTATGATTTTATTTGTTATTTAAATTAGTGGTTTCCTTAGAATCGTATAGGTTAAGTAATAATCCATTAGAGGATTTTTGGTTTGTAACCATTTTCTTTTTATGCCATTTAATTTTTTTCCCATGTTCTCTAATCACAAAAAGTTTATTTACTAAAGAGCAGCCCTTCTATAAAATTATCCAATACTTCAATCATTATTTTTTATATTTTCCATGAAGTTCAATTTTTGGTCTAAGAACCAAATTTTAGACGAACATGTCTTTAGACTCAAGTTCAATTTAATTAACAACATTGCAAAATATGAGCTATTATTCATGTGCTATTAATTACAAGGAATCTAGAAATTAAATGCTTAGTGGATTTTAGAGACATTGAGTGGATGAAGAAATAGATGAAGAACATATTCCCAAATAAATATCACTACACTCAAGTACTATGAAATAAATTTTGGGATCATGTTGAACTATTTCAAGCATTGAATATCCGAATTATTATGAGGTTAATGGATAAGACTATTGACACATTGCTTGTTTCCATATTTATCTTAACGTTGAGTGCATTATTTCCCATTATGATACACTCTTTGGAGATAGTGTATCGATTGATGGTCCTTTATAATGTGAACTATTAAAAGTGTTTGAGGATGATAGACATTTAAAGACTTCCATAACACTTGAGAAAGAGTATCGATACATATGTTTTGAAGGAGATAGGCCCTTATAGTTTGAGATTGGTTAAATAAATAAAAACAACTTTGAGGAAAGAGTATAGTGGTTGAATATGAGAAAGATCCCTAAAGGTTTCATATCTCTTGAGGACATACTAGTGTTGGAATATATGGTTGAGGCCATTATTGAACTTTTCATTTTATTGTTCATATAAGTTCTTTAGGCCCTTATAAATATTGAAAAAAGTAATTTTATAATATTTTATTATTTTAATCCTTCAAGTTGATATTTTAATTTTGACCTAAAGGTAACTTGTATTTGGATATAAATACTCCATCATACCAACCATTTTAGCATTAGTTGGAGTGTAAATCTATTATTTGATAGTGAGATTGTTTGGTGCCCATGGACACCCCATATATTGTGTGCATTGCTTTGTGTGTATTTATTTTTGGTAATACTAGGTAAAATGTTGATTCCACTTATTTGTAGAAAATGTTATAAAATATAACATAGTATTAAAATGGATGTGAATCTCTATTACTCGATTGCATGCTATCAATAGTTTGGCTTCTATGTCTTCTCTCAAGGGAAACTATGATTAGAGAAACCAAGAAGATTTTTTTATAAAGTTGATAGCGAGACTTGAAGAAGGGCATTTTAAAAAAAATCCTAGGTGGAATTGGATCATGAGGATCTCATTGGATTTAGTAGATTTGCACCAAGGGAAATATTCACCTAATTCCTTTGTTCCTCTCATTGACACTCAATCCCCTTTTATTTTTTTGAGGTTTTTTAAATGTTTTTTTATTTGGTGGATTTTTTCAAAAAACTATTTTTTTTTATATATATTTTGGATTCTTATGTCCAATAGCATCATAGATGAGAGGATAAACTACTTGGCTATCATGAAAGAAGAAAATAAGAAACTAATTTTTTTCAAATAGACCCCTCATACCAGGGAAGTTATGAAAAGGCTTTCATATTTGGCAAAGACTTTTGAACCACTTGAAAAAATTGCTAAAATGGTCCCACAAATTTTGTGTTTGTATTTATAGCAGGTTTTAACAAGGATCCCAAAACCTGATTACATAAGCAATGGGCCTAGGGCATCGATCCCTTGAAACTGAACACCAAAACAAAAATCCCGCCCAGCGGTAACAGTAAGCATGAAACAATCCCTCTCAGCGGGAAACAAACAAATAAGAAAAAAAGTAGTTTTGGAGATCCCGCTCAAGGGGGGAGTAGCCAAAAACCACCATCGAGAAGATCCCACCCAGCAGGAATCAAAGAAAAACCGTTACAATAAAATCCTGCCTCGCGGGAAGCAGTCAAAACCACCACAAATAGTCCCGCCTAGCGGGAAGCAAAAGGGAAATCCCGCCATCCGGGAAACCAGCAGAAAGAAAGGATCCCGCCTCGCGGGAAAACCGGCGGATTTGGCAGATCCCACCCTATGGAGAAACCATCCCGCCCACCGATAAAACATTCAGTTCAGCGAGAGCCATTCTGTAGGAAGCCGACAGCCAGCACAGAGAGGATCTAGTCCATCAGGAAGTGACGAGAGAGTTGCACCACAAGGAACCCGCCCCGGAAAACGGAATAGGATCCCAAAGACAGGGGACCAAGAATCCCGTCCAAGCACGGAGCCCGTTGAGGATTCACAAGAAAAAGGGGGAAGTCGTCCAAACCCTAAACCGTCACCTCCACCGCACCGAGAAACGCAGGGGACCGGATCCACGCGAATCACTCGCAAAAACCCTGTGGGGAAGCCTGAGGGAAAAAGGAAAGGGATCCCCAACCAAACAAGGATCCCTGGGAAGCACCAGTCCGAAAAAACAACCAAGGAAACCCTAGCCGACCGGGAGGGGCACAGATAGTGGAGAAGGATCTCCCCCTAGGAGATCATCTGCAAACAACCACTCCCCGGGAGGGATCAGGTCCCACAAATTTTTATAGTATAGGTGTGAGAGGATATCCTAATGGATTGCATTTGATAAAAATAGTGTAGGGATAACCATGATAAATACAAATGAACCACCATATTTTTTGGATTCTTTGTGAAATTTCAAGGGGTCCTACTTCAACATTTTTCCCAATCTACCTCTAGATGTTATTTTTAAGCCTTGAAATTTTGTACGATTTTCCTCCAACAAAATTTATATTTTAGTTATAGAATATTTTAGGAAATATTTTGTGGGGTCATCACAAGAAAAATATGTAAACATGTTCTCATCAACACGATGCACACTAAGGTCATGCACATAAGAGAGGAGATAAGATATTGTATTGGCATTTTTATATAATTTTATTTGTTTCCCTTTATCTTCCAAGGGGCATATTTTGGATAATGGCTATCTCAACCTAACTTAAGATGCTTGAGAAAGGTAGAGATCTTGAGTTTGAATCACCTAGTTTCATAACCTTTTTAAAATTGATGACAACAACATGAAGATGCATATTGATGATGTGGCAAAGTAAGATGATATGACAATATATGATGACATGGCATCCAATTATGTCACCCCTTTCCAATTTCAATATTTTGGCATGGTACCTAATCATATGGTATTTCATACAATCTATATAGATAACATGGCAAATGATATGGCATGACAAGTGGTAGATAATATGGTAGTTCATATGGATAACATGGTAATCAATATATCTAATACAACATACAAGGTGAGATAAAACATTTCAGGTGAGGTGGTTGGCCATATAGTTTCTATAGCAGTATGTATAACTGACATGACATATATTTTGGAACAAAACATGGTAGGTGACATCGTAGCTAATAAAAAATGACCTAGTAGGTAGAGAGAGGGTTGATGCGATAGGCCACATGGTGGATAATATGACTAACCAATTAGATTTTTCTAAATCATCAAACATAACAAGTCATTCACACTATCAATAATAGACTTGGTAAAGCATAAATTTTGGAATGAATAAGGATGCAACAAGTGGCACAATATGGTTTCAATACTAAATATGTAGTCACAGTGTGAAAAGTGGCATAGTTTGGTTCATTAATATCCTTCCCAATAGCCTATACATTCAACACATAGGTGGAATCCCTTTTATTATGATAGGTTGTCACACTATTCACTAGAACATTGTCTAGTTACTACACAGTTGGAACCCCCTCAATCACTCATGCAACAACATGTGGCAACCTCTAATTCATTACAAGTATTAATTTTTATTTTATTTTTAAATGTTTTAGAGGCATATTATGTGTTTTTTGGGTTAAATTTTTTGGGCCATAACTTTTGCATATGGAAGCATTTTGAGCCCCTTTTTTTCCAAATCGCATGGTTCTTCAAGATCTCTACTTTGGTGGTCTTGTTTCTAGTCATAATTACATGTAGGGGTTTTTATTCTAGTAGGATTATTATGTATTACCATGTGCCCTTATTGAGTGGTCCAAAATATGCTACTTGGAAAATCAATATTAAAGCTTTGCTATAGAGTAAGGGATGACTCAAAATATGTGAACGAAAAACCTTATGCTATTCATTCTAAATAAATATTGTAGGTATAAAGATATAAGAAGGATGAGCCTCATGGTATTATAGAGCTTCATGTTAATAATTTATATGACACCCATGTTATCAGCACCATGAACCACATGAAGTTTCTTTAAATTTTTTAGGGATTATGCGAACACATTGATTCTACACAAATTAGTTGGCTAGAAGTTGAGCTTGCTACTTTGACTGTGGACTCTTTTAATTATACTTATGAGTATGTTATTCATTTCAATAAATTACAATAAATCGATACTATAAGAGGATTAGCAAGGTGACAAGAGAAGGATTGGAAGCTATGGATAAGGAAAATAATATTGAACTATAATAATGTTTTAAAGACATGTTGTATTTGAGATAGTTTGAGTGTACTTTCCTAATTTTTGTACACCACTAATTGATGAGGTATTCAAGTACATTTTTTTATTATTATGTGAGAAGATAAAGGCATAAGGATAATTTTGTGATCAATCAAGCCCATCCAAAGGAATATATTTCTAAAGCTCAAAATGACAAGAAGCCAAAATAAAGTGAGAAGCCCAAGAATCTCAAGAAGCCCTTCAAAAATCCAACATGTGAGTTTCATAAGAAGGAAGAACATAAAGCATATTTTTTCAAATTTGCATCAAAAATCTTAAGGAAGTAACAAAAAAGGGGTTTTGATGTTGCTCTCTTTTACACATAGGGTGAGAATGGATTTAATGAAGAAACCTCATAAGCACACATAGTTGTTCATTGAACATATTGGACATCCACTTCTTTTGCTGAGTAGATAGAATATTTGGTAGAAACTAGGCACATGCTGAGTGGATAGTTAGTATAGATAAGAGGAGATTAAGAGGGTATGGAGGTATCACCAACATTGTTGACTAACATTGGTCAATCATTGATAAAGTTTTTCCAAAAGGCCTTATTTTAGATTCTTTAGGATGTTTTAATATGGGATTGACAAGGCACTAGTTTTTAGGGATTTTGAGCATTTCTCAATTATTTTATATAGTTTTTAATAATTTTATTTATTTTTTACAATTTTCTAAAAATAGAGATTTCATTGATATTTTTATGATTTTTTTTAAATTGTTGGAAAAGTCGTGACATCATTTATTTATACCAAAAAAACAATGCTTTTGTAAAATTTTATAAAAACTTGATGATTTCATAGAAACTATGATATAGTGTGTGATCAAAATCTCAAACTTGCCTGGATAGGATTTATATGGTGACACCTGATATGGAAAAGCATGGGGGTGTGGTCAAAGACATAAGTGATATTGATATGAGGGAGATCAGCCTAGCATCCATGCTCCTAATGAGAATTTATGGAGACAAATTAAGTCATGTTGTCTCCATTGTTAGGTAGATGAGTGATTGATGGTTGAGGATCTAGTAATCTTGTCATAGATAAGTTTAGGCTAAGTGGTGGATGTGGCATTTGTGACCTGACAAAGACTTTATAAGAAAATAAAATGTTTGATGTTATTTAATGAAATGAGCCTTGCTTAAATAGCAAGGTCATACAATCTGATCCATTGGATCATAACTAACTGATCTAATCTTAGCCACACAGATTATCCTAGTAACAACTTATGATATAATATATTATTCTAATACCCCCCCTTAAGTGATACTAGGATATACTAACACCCCCCCTTAAGTGATACTAGGAGGTAGTGAAAAACAACAAACCAAAACAAGTGGCATATCCATAGGTATGAGTCCCAGAAACAAGGCCTAATAAGGTACTCATGTACAATATATGCATAAGAAAACTCTGTTGAAGAGATGAAAAAAAACCACAAGGGAGAAAACCACCTACCAGAATATAATAAGAATAAGAAGAAGTAAGATGTCCTCTTCAATTACCCCTAGGATAAATTACATCAAGAAGATTGCAAAGGATCCATTAGATGTCTCAAAAAAGTAGAGACTCATCACCGAAAGAATGAAACCATACTCCCAAACTGGTGCTTGTGACACAGATCAAGGCTTTGAGCCATGAAAAAAGGTCACTAAAGAAAAACCACCTGAAACTAAAGTGTCTCACAAAAACAAACTGTGAAGATAGTGTGGAAAGAACCACAAGAATCGCAAGGGATGTCCAAATCGACTCCACAAGCATAAGTAGTGGTTTCCACCTATATGAACACAATGGGTTGATAACAAGGTCCAAAAAGAGTGGACAAACAACTTACTTCAAGGAAATCTAAAAAAGAAAGGGCACCAATGTAGCTCTCGAACATGTCCTTATGGTGACCTCCTCATCCTATCGGAATGCATGGGTAACCACCCGCTGCAACCACTAGGTGATATAGAGGAGATGACTAGATACTAGGATCACTTACAACTGCAATGGGAGTGTCGGGTTCAACCGAGAGTGCACTCCATGATATAATAAATTTGAGGCTAAAAAATATAAGTTAAACTACCTCATAATGAAAAATGGACACCACCAATGTGTCCATCTCAAAAAAATATTTTCGATGACTATAAATACCCCTATAATCGGGTGTCAAATTGACCTCTATTTGCAAAAAAAACAATCATTTTCTTCTTTCCCTCACAAGGGAATATTCCTAGCATCTTTCAAAATAAAGAAAGGTTTTAAAATTTCTCTTACAGGAGAAAAAAAAATAGGGCCCTTTTACATGTCAAGTGGAAAAAAAAAATTCCTCATGCTTTGTTTTATATTACAATTCAAAAATTGTATTAAAAATTCAGCCCTTTCCATTTTTTATGGAAAAAATATTAAAAAATTTGAGTGCCCTCTATGTAAAATTGGGCCATTAACTTCCATATTTAAGCCATTGTGGGCCATTGTGTGAGCTAATAAAAGACCCACAAAAAACAACCGCCAAATGCCCATCAAAATAGACCCCAAGAAAAAAAAACTCGTGAAGAACAAAGCGCAGCAAGACTGGATGATTTTGGCAAAAACTCCTGTTTCAAAACGAGTCCAGTTCCTCCGTCAGCTCCATCCAAAGGGTATAACAACATCCGAATGGACTTCTCATCAGAAAAAATGCACCATCATCGGGAAACATGTTCGATATCCTGGTAGACGTCCACACTCCTTTTGTCACAAAATTAAATCACAAAAAAAATGAACTAATCAGAAAATGACAGCAATCATCTGAGCAGCTCCTTTAAAATTATTTACAACTCAATTTGTCTCATTCAGTCCTCCACAGTGCGTAGGTAAAATGGAGCAGAAATAAATATAAACATCCATATTCTAGCTAGAAAAGGACCGGCCTCCACGCTCCACGAGCAAGCTGAACGCCTCCTTGAATTCAGAGACCTGCTCCTTTGTGAGTTGTTCCACCATATGTTTCAACTAATAAAAGGATGGAGAGATTTTCACCGTGATTGGGACGCATACCATGACTTCAAAACACTCGCAATCATCAACGGCTTCTGTCAATATCACCACGGTGGTGTACTTGATGTACACCATCGAACAGTTGAACGATGGTTCATTTGATCTGCCAGTCGCACAATACACATTTGTGCATGCATGCGGCAAACCCAAGTCAGAAACCTCCATTAAAAAAAATCTTAGCACTGCCTACTGGGTCAGGTTCTCATCGCCGCATATCAACTTGCAATCTGTGTAGCGATTTTTTCCTGTCAAAAAAACCAAAGAAAAAATGGCTTGTGTGATGGCAATGGTTGAGAAATTAGGTAGATCGAATCTAGGTCGGTGGATAGAGTGGCGGCCTTGACATTATTCAACAAAAAATTGTTACCCGAGCCATCTTCAAATTGGAGGTATCTCACAAAAAAAAAACTCGGCCCTATCGACAGAAAAATTCATGTCCCAGTGGCTGTGGAAAATTGAAATGCGGATCACAATAATCACGACCCTGACTCCTTGAAAATCACAAATCAAGCCTATTTGTTTTCTGTGGCTAAAAAATTGATTGTACAAAATAAAACTTTCACAGGTGTTGCTCGTTGAACACTTCGTCTTCAGTATTGACGATTAAATAAAATTTAAAAATTTCCATGCGTGCCACGGGCCGATGAGTGAGGGAAAAGATGTTCTCGCAACCTGCAGATCATTGTCTGGTATGAGGAGTGAAGAACACCGCGAAGAGTTCACTGTTAGTAGCTGTTCGATATGTCTGCCACGAGGACTCTGCCAGCGAAAGTGCTTGGGACACTCCCTAAAAAAATTGATACCATCACGGTGAAGGGCTCTTCAACTCTTCCACATGCTGCAATGTTGCGAGCCTCGGATCACGTCAGCTATAGTGCTGCAATGGAGCTACAATGCTGCAATGGATTTGAGTGGCCAAGATAGATGCAGAAACGACCCATTATGCTTCCACTGCGAGTAGATCTAACTCTCAGTTGAACACTGAAACTCTGCAGAAGGTTTCCGTAAGCCAAACTCGCATAGTTGAGAAATAAAATGGAAAATAAAAAAGGCTTTATAGATTGGACTTGAAAAACCAATCAAGCACCACATAAAGCTCCTCCACTAAAGTATCCATAGTGAACACTCATGGCTGGATGGCCATTTTTCGGTGCTTCAAACTCCAAAATTTCTTGAGTTGACAACAACAGAGTAAATTTTCTTCAAAGTCTTCCCAACCAGCCTTAGTCACACCTCTCCGCAAGCTTTTAAAAAAAATGAGGTTGTCCTGAAAGAAAACTAAAAAAAACTAAAAATAGCTCCCAAACTATTTTTTTTTTTAATCATCTGGTTTCTGATTCATCAAAATATGGAGAGCATACTCCCTCGGAAAAAAAAAATAGGAAAAAAACAAAAAAAAAATCCCTCATGAGGAAAAGCTCCTTAGGCTCACAGGGCAGGGAAGGCCCACTCTGATACCATGTTAGAAAATAGAATACTTGATGTTATTGAATGAAAGGAGCCTTGCTTAAATAACAAAGGCATACAATCTGATCCATTGGATCATAACTAACTAAGCTAATCTCAGCCACATAAATTATCCTAGTAACAACTTAGGATATAATATATTATTCTAACAGACTTTTTCTTGGATATTATTCTTGTATGGGATGCATGACCCAACACATTTATCTAGAGATTGAATCCTATAGACATGATTGAGATGATAATGACACTTGAGGATTTGTTCTTTTTGAGTAGACTCGTGATATTGGGATGAATACCCATGATTTCAGAGCATCCAACCACTCACATGACTTTTATAGTGTGGGAGACAAGGAAAGATCAATTGGTTTGGTTCATATAGTAGTGGTTATGATCTTATTATACTTTGTATTCTATCATGAATGCATAAACAAGATCCTAGTGTCATTGTTATGTCTCTTGTACTTTCCATTGGAGATAGATTATCAAGATCTAGAAAGGGGATTTACATAGGGTTTTGTTATTATGGCCAACTCTATCATAATTTATGGTGTATCATTAATAGAGATAATAAGGAGATACATATTTTTACTAGATGGATGAATATATGATCACTTCCCTATGTATTAGCCACCTAGAGTTTCCTTTGATATTGGACCTAGTGAGATCAGGATTTGACAATAGAGATATACTCATGTGACACTACACTCACAATGAATCCTTTGAAATTGATCACCATAGAAATTAATACTTAGATCCCTTATAAATATTTA
Organism: Wollemia nobilis; assembly: GCA_028583015.1. Taxonomy (NCBI): domain Eukaryota; kingdom Viridiplantae; phylum Streptophyta; class Pinopsida; order Araucariales; family Araucariaceae; genus Wollemia; species Wollemia nobilis. The sequence goes on from JAQPPZ010017092.1 coordinate 10,918,196, forward strand.
CTTAACTCTAGATATTAATATGATGGAGATATTACCTTTACTTATATGATGATTGCACTGTAAATCCATAAGCATGAAGATGTTGAGCCTCACCAGGTGTAGTGTGCACTAAGATAGTCTGGATATCTACACCCCAATTAGGATATCTCCATGCCATAGTACCAAAAATATATGTCAATAAGAGGATAGATAAATGTAGACACATTCTACCACCACCATGGTCCATGACCCTTGAATTCTAGGGATAACTAGACACAGATAGTAGATATAATGGAATGTAGGCGATGTTAGAGGTATCAAGTCCATTATAGAGGTAGGAGGATGGATAGGTCAACACAAAGTACCCATGGGGTGGGGGAGTGTTTATAGCTATTACTTCCTTAAGTTATATTCCTTTTGTAGATGACCCAATGGACACTTCCTTAAATTAGATGGGCCACACATTCCTACTGTCTAAGAGATAGAATAGAGTCCAAATGTTGTAGCAAGAGAGGCTAGTAAGGAGGAGGAAGAGTTTGAAGACCCTATGGATGATGGTATAGGTAGTGAGTTTGGGGTCTCAAATTCATCTAAGGAGGATGTAGAGATTGTTGACATGGTCAATATAGGAGCAAACACTAAGTACCTACGAATTATTGATAAAGATGTAGGGATGACAGAGAAAACAAAGGTCATCATATACAATGGTGATCTTAGGTATACTAGACTTGATGTGGACTCAACTTGACAATATGGTGATCCAAGTATGCCTTGTAAACCTTAGTGATTTCTTTTGTCACTTGTACTTTTTAAAGCATTCTAATTTATTAGTTGCATAATATATTTGATATATGACTAATTCAAGTATGATGTATTTTATATTTGACTATGTTTGTGATTATAGATCTATCTCAAAGATGGAGGGATCTAATTAGAGAGATATTTTAACACTCCTTAGGTTTAATGATTTGCTTGTTCACATTGGAGGCTTCATCAACATCTATGGTTGGTCTATATGAGAGGTTTATTGACCTATATAGCTAAGTTGTACATATAAAGTTCATTTCATCATTGTTGCATCTAATAGGTCATGCTTGTTATAAATAGAGGCATAGGCTTGAGAGGCCTAAATGGATGTATAACACAAGTGAGATTTGGAGAATAGAAGGAAGGAAATCAAGGATGAGGTCAAATATAAAAGTAGAAGCTACAATAGTAGGCGATATGGTCTAGATAGATATGGCTAGAATCCATAGGAGTTGACAAGTCAATATAGGTCCATTCATGATGCTCCAAGTTTGGCATAGGACCCTAATGAACGATATGCCTAAAACTCAAGCAAAGGTTTTGAGGCTAGGAGGCTTGATGATATGTATATATTATTTTTTTATAGTTGTCATGGTACATTAGTGATGTGTCTAGTATTATCAAGATCATGAGGATATATATTGGGTTGATGGGTAAAACAAGCATTGAGGAATAGATGCTAATGATTATTTTTGTCCATAAATGATTCTTTTACATATAACACTATTGAGATTTATATATGAGCATTTTTTATTTGGATCAATGTTTTTTACGTGTGTATGGTATACCATTGGTGTACTTTACACTTTTTTGCATATTTGTTAGCTAACATAGGAGTTATAATGGAGCATGTTGATTTAATAGATGAATGACACTATTCTAAATTCTAGCATAATTGATAAAATATATTATGCTTTCGTAGGAAGAAATCATGGCATGCAAAGTGCACTATTAATAATTTTTATTGACTTATTTAGTGTATCAAATGCTTTTCCTAATTATGATATTCAACAAACAACCATAGGCCATCAAGGAAATTTCTTACATTTACTAAATGTAATGCATGATAAGATAGCTATAGAACATGATGTTTACAAAAGAGGATAATATGACATGCAATAAATGATAATATATCTACAACACATGGTATATCATAATAGGACAACATGACATGCATAGTGTAGCACAAAATATATTCATTAAACCATTCATTGCACAAATTATTTGGCCTAATTAATAAATTCAATATCAACCGTGGAAAAAAGTAAAGTATGATCCATTATGAACACTATCATAAAGGAATTAGAATATCACTAATTAGGAAGATAAGCACATATGTATTATGGCATTTTTCAAATTCTTCTGATCACTGTCTAATACTAATGAATGTGACTTATTGAAAAACTAGAAAAGCATGTGTGTTTTTCAAACACCTAAAATTAATTTGACCCACTATAAAGGCTTCCAAAAGATGACATGATCTCAATAGCTAGATATTATTTGAAAGAGGTATTCAATTATGACACACTATGGAACTATTATACCTCTTAACAACAAAGGCATTGTATGACAATAATTGTTTTGACACAAAGTGATGAATTATTTTTTTAGCACTATATGAAACTTTTTGTTCTAATTGTTATTGAAGTCCTCTTAATCACATATCTATGCAATATTTAATATTTGGAATTTATCTACACTTGCATGTTTATGTATATATGATCTTTTATAATGGTGTCCATGTGTCCTCATTGGCATACCATATGGTAGATAGTAAGAATTTAGACATAGTCATCACTGCTTTATGGCATTTAAAGCAAATAGAATTGACAAAAAAGACAAGAGAAAATATAGAGATAATGGAAATTAAAGCATTAGTATTCATGATGATGGCATCTTAGCATAAAAAAAATCAAATTCAAATTGAAACATAGGAAAATAAAATCAATCATGGTGTCCCTTGATAGGAAAGCAAGCATAGCATACAACCAATAAGAATGAAAGAAAATATGAGAAACAAATGAAGGCATGATAGCCTATTGATGGAAAGTGAATATAGCATGTAAACAAAAGTAATTAAATCATAAAGTAACACCAAGCACACCTCCCTAAGAAAAAAAAAAGGATAAACTCAAGAATCTCACAAAATTGATCTAAAATTCAAGATTTTGAGTTAAAGAAATTTAATAAAAAATACAATTAAGAAATAAAGAGTATAACAAATCATAACACATAAATATATAAACAAAATAGATGAATAATTTCATCATTCAACAAATAGAACACAATTCAAGCTATAAGTAAGAAGATATGTAAATTTGTAGACACCTAAAACGCATCATGTCGATGGCGACTACTCATATGGGACATGCTACAAGACCATATGAAACACCTTTGGACAAATCCAAGGTATAGCAGTGGTTTTTACCACTCAATTGGGTATTTCTGCCTAGTCAGTACTAGCCGTGGCTGATAGTTGTGACCCCCAATCTGTCAATTGGGGACCGCAGTTGACACCTGTGGTTAGCAGTGCTAGCCACGGATGACACCCGCAATTAGGAATAAAGTTTAGTTGGCCTTCATACGACTCCAAAAGTTGGTTACAATGGCCAATTGGTTGCACATTAGAGTAGTTTGAGCGAGGAAGTATCCAGAACCTTCCATCCAACAGAATCAATTGCCCAATACTGATCTTGGATTCATGAGGAAGCCACCCATAGCCCTTGGGTAATCCTATAAGTACCCCTTAAAATTAGGGGAAATATATCATGAAGTTGTTGGAGATTATAGCAACAAAGCCCTATCAAATTGTATACTCACTTGAGTGTATTGAGAGAGATTTGTTGCCAATTCCTTTACTAATTCATAAAGCATCATGTCAACTTGTGTCATGGATTCCCTAAGGAGCTAGAACATCAAGAAACGTGAATTTGGGCAAATAGAGGCCCAATTGAAGAATTCAACCGCCAAACCTGTCAGAGGACACAAAGGTGACCTTGACCATCAATTTGGTAAGGCAGATCATAGAGGAATCCCTAATTCTGAGGGCAAATCTATTCAGAGCCTCGTTGCGGTTGTCAGTTGTGGGCTACAATGCTAACCATATCTCAGACCCGTGGTGACCAAATGGCCACACATCTCCTTGTTTTCTTTATTGCAGATTAATTAGTTAGATCATTTTAGGCTTAATACATGTTCAATTAGTGTTTTAGAGACATGTGACTAGTTGGATTAAGCATTTGAAGTAGGTTTACTTTCATGTTAATTTGATAAATAATGTAATTATGGCTTGTTTCATGCACCTTTGCTTCTTATTTGTTAATTAATCCAGTAGATAGACAATACATGTTTTCTTGAATATGCTTAATGATCACATTTCATGATTAACATAGGTTTACCATGCTTTACTCACTTTCTTGATTATATGTTTATCATGGCATCCTCTTATGAAACTTCCTTAAAAGATATCATCAAAAGAGTTTACCTTTGCTTTTGATGTGTTATTGTTTTTTCTTGATCGTAGGGAACAAATAGCGAAGGAGATTCAATCATCCAATTCCTTCCTCAACGTGAAGAAGAGGGTCAACTCCACCCTAAAGCAGTTCGTGTCACCCTAGAAGGCCTTTGATTTGCATCTACCCTATAAATGGATTAGATATATTGTAATTGAAGTATCAAAAGGGTATCCCTAAGAGGGATTGATTTGTAAAAGAAAATGAATTGGTTCAAAGAGGAATAAAATATGCATTTCATTTAATTTATTTCATCTTTGTTAATTTGTGTATGAATGCCTAGTTTTACTTCATTTTAGCAATTGCAATATCAGGTGAAGCCTTTTTTGTGGTTACAGTAGGTGATCATGGTGGGACTCTACAATTATTGCCACATTTCACCAAGTGTATTTATGTTTTTGATAATAGGTGTTCACCGCGATTAACAGTCGTGGTCAAAAGTTGGCCCGCAGGTGACAGTCGTGGTCTGCAGTGATAGTTGCGCATCAGAGCTGCGGTTAGCAGCAGGTACATCATAGAGCAGGATTTAAAATCTAGATCAAATGAGGACTTGAGGTAGGCCCTTTTGACACTCTCTGTATCTATCATTTGTTTCTATGTTTTTCTAGAATAGAAAAATTGAAACATAAATAGACTAAGGATAAAAATAACATGGAAACGAATTAGGTCCTTAGGGTTTCTTTTTCTAAATTTTGGCTAGGTGCTACTAGGAACAATGGACCTCTGATTGTAGTCAACCCTAAAATCCAGTGTGCTATATTTAAATTGTGTGTTGGTTTGCATGTTTGAGGCCCAATCAGAGGCCATATCATCGTAATTTGCATTGTTGAAAAGGTCATATAGGGTATAGCATGCATTCTCTGAAATAAAACATTTTTTTTTGTTGCACTTCATATAGGAAACAATAATTCATGTTGTATTATACATTTTCCTTTCTATGCAATAATTAAAAAGAACCACACACACCATGTTTCAAGTAAACGCTAGTGAGTTGGGAGTGACATCCAACCACTAGTAGGGTTCAATGATAATGGGTGTAATTTCCATCCGTTGGTCCAAATCTTATGTACCCTTGGATACTAGACCAATACCGGATCCGAGAACCTTTCGTACCCTAGAAAATTTGCATGTATTCTCTTCAGAGGGTATAACACTGACTAAGGGAAAATGGGTGAGGATCTGGGACAACCTATGCTCCCTAACCGTGTGTGGGCTTCATTACCACACATTATAGGTTGGATTACACAACTTGGAGTTCATAGCCAAGTTTTCGAGCTACAAGTATATAGGTGAAAGCCAATTAAATTGAGATTATAATCCAACAAGCTTTCAAACACGATAAGAGTTCTTTACTGATACAACAAAATTGAAACAACATCAAATATTTTAGGGCTCACATTTAAAAGTTAAAACAAGATAATCACCATTGTATACCTTGCTTGCGTAATAAAATATAAATCTAGAAACTAGGTGCACCATGTTGGAGACACAGGGCGATCAGTAGAGGCTTAAGCCCGATGCTAATGACCAATCCCCACTAAATTCACAACATAATGTGTCGAACCCTCACCCACATGAGCTTCCCAAAAATTGTTTAGCGAGCATCAGAGGAGACAATTCGACATGAGGGGACACCATTGAGCATATCCTTGATAAAGGAGTTTATGTGCACTCTTCTAGACACAGGATAGAGCATGGAGCCACTCAGCATGAGAGTACTCCACTCGGAAGCCATTATCGATATCGCAAGGCACGTGCATCCACAGGGTCGGTCGATGAGTATATCATATAGGGGGCCAAGTTGGTACCCTTACATAATAGATCTAGAGGATTTTCCATACCTCAAACCTCAGAGTACAGATGAGATAAAGATCCGCCCATATAGAGGTATGCAAACAGGCCCGCTTATGAGCATAGGTTTGTCCATACTCCCATGCATAGTGACCCTCATAGGATCACTATTGGCGTATCCAAGGTGGGAGCCAATGGGACACCACCGCATGAGTCATGATGATCTAGATAGTTGGATGGTTTGGATAGCATCCTGGAGCAGTTAGGCTACAAGCCTTCGGCCCCGCCCTATCGTGCCCCGAGTGAGCATGGCGAGAGCATTGTTAGGACTACTAGAGAGCATGGAGAGGCTTCTAAGTACCCTCATGGTTTACATCCACCATCCATGCATGGTGGCACACAGCATAGGACTCAACATGATGCCAATGCCATCCACACGGATAAGGGAAAAATGACGGGGACCGAAAAACCAGCACCTTACAAATTCAACTTTTCATTAAAATTTCGGAAAATATTTACATGCATTCCAAAATAAAACAGCCCGCAGGCATACATTAACCAGAGGTGCTCTAGTATTTTCGACCCTCTGTCTCCTCCTTGTTCTTCGGTCCACCGTCTCCCTAATACAAAATTTTGGGTTTTTTTAACGAGGTCCCCGGTCCTCTAGCAATTAATGCCCCGCCTAAAACAAAATTCAAACTTCAATTTTCCCCCTCTCCGAGTTTTCAAATCTTTTTGTCATAAATGGGCAACTGCCCGATCTGCACTGCTGCTTGCATTCATGGTCTCCCTCGACCTGCAACCGCCGCTTTGCTCAGACCGTACTCTGCACTGTCGTCTCCTCCATACTGGCCATGCCCTGCAACAGTTGTTTTTTTTTTAATTCTTCTATACAGTGGTTAACCCCCTTGAATGCACGTGGCTGTCAACTTTAATTTTATGATACGTGGCCTTCATCTTCCTCTTGATACACGTAGCTAACCGCGTGTAAATTTGGCTTTGCCCTCTTCTTATCGCACCATCTCCAATACACGTGCCCTTCTCAACCTTTTTGATACATGTGGCTGTCCACGTGTCAATTTTCGGCATTGACTGGCCGTCCGCCTCTAAGCTTGGTCTTGTCTTCTCATTGGCCACGATATCGCAACATGTCACGATATCGCGACCCAAACACTGCCTTGTCATTGTCCATTTAATACCGTCGCGATATCGCGACCCAACCACCGCCGCGCCTTGCTCTTTCAACATCATCGTGATATCGCGACGTCGCGATATCGCGACGTCGCGATATCGTGATGGAGATCACCCCTTGCATTAGCTTCTCAACAACCGTCGCGACATCGCGACGTCGCGATATCGCGACGGAACCCTCCCTACGCTCTGTAGATTAAAGATACAACACCAAACAGAAATAAAGAAATCACAATAAAGGAATGCAGAACAGTTGTACAAAATGAATGATTTTTATTAATCAATGGAGTTTAGAAACTCCTTTTAAGTACAACAGGGCCTATAACCCTTTTTGTGATACAAAGTTACAATTTGTGCTAGGGTTCTCCGAAA